>CM060578.1:2515000-5015000 GCA_030625065.1 Alectoris magna | reverse complement strand
AGGCAACGAAAGCGCTACTTTGGGGAGAGTATATCTTATTTTGGGGATCAAAAGGGGTGTTTTGGGGAGGAAAAGTCTTCCTTAGGGGATAAGAAGCGGTATTTTTGGGAGCGAATGTCTTCTTTTGTTACACAAAGCCATATTTGAAGGGGAGAATTTCATATTGGCGGGATACAAATTGGCATTTGGGGGAGACAATGTCTAATGTTGGGAATCAAAAGGTGTGTTTTGGGTAAGAAATGTTTTGTTTTGGTAATAAAATCAGTCTTGTGCGGAGAAAACGCCCGATTCTTGGGATCACAAGCATTATTTGAGGGAGAACGCCTCATTTTGGGAATCAAAGAAACAATTTGGGGGAGAAAATGTGTACTTTTGGGAACCCGAAGTCATATTTAATGGAGGAAAATTCTTCTATTTGGAACCAAGAATGATACCTTGGGGAGAATATGTCTCATTTTGAGGAGAGAAATAGGTCTTTTTTGGAGAGGATGACTTATTTTCGGTCTAAGAAGCGGTCTTCTGGGAAGAAAATGCCTTATTTTGGGGATCAAAGGCGGTATTCTGGGAAGAAAATGTGTTATTTTTGGAATAAAACTTCATGTCCAATAAAAGACGCTGTCTTCCCCAAATGCGTCTTTTTATGCTGCAAAGAAGACATTATCTCCCTGAAAGATCACCTTTATCCTCAAAAGAAGGCATTTTCTCCACAAAATGCCGCTTCTTAGCTCAATACCATGCTTTCACGCCAAAATAATGCCGTTTATCCCCAAAACTCATGCATTTTCTCCCCAAAATACTCTTTTTCTCTCCCAAATACAACCATTTCTCCCCTGCATATCAATGTCTGCCAACAATTAGACATTTTCTCCCCGAATATCACTCTTCATCCCAGAAACCAAACAGGTTCTCTCTTAAGTGCCACTCTTTATCTACCCAAAAAGGCATTTTCTCCCCAGAATACTGCCTTTCATCTTCAGATGTCTCATTTTTGGGAAAGGCAACGAAAGCGCTACTTTGGGGAGAGTATATCTTATTTTGGGGATCAAAAGAGCAATTTTGGGGAGAAAATGTGTAATATTGGGAACCCGAAGTCGTATTTAATGGAGGAAAAGTCTTCTATTTGGAACCAAGATTGATATTTTGGGGAGAATATTTCTCATTTTGAGGAGAGAAATATGTCTTTTTTTGGAGAGGATGACTTATTTTCGGTCTAAGAAGCGGTCTTCTGGGAAGAAAATGCCTTCTTTTGGGGATCAAAGGCGGTATTCTGGGAAGAAAATGTGTTATTTTTGGAATAAAACGTGATGTCCAATAAAAGACACTATCGTCCCCAAATGCGTCTTTTTATGCTGCAAAGAAGACATTATCTCCCTGAAAGATCACCTTTATCCTCAAAAGAAGACATTTTCTCCACAAAATGCTGCTTCTTAGCTCAATACCAATGCTTTCACGACAAAATAATACAGTTTATCCCCAAAACTCGTGCATTTTCTCCCCAAAACACTCTTTTTCTCTCCAAAATACAACCATTTCTCCCCTGCATATCAATGTCTGCCAACAATTAGACATTTTCTCCCGGAATATCACTCTTCATCCCAGAAACCAAACCGGTTCTCTCTTAAGTGCCACTCTTTATCTACCCACAAAAGGCATTTTCTCCCCAGAATACTGCCTTTCATCTTCAGATGTCTCATTTTTGGGAAAGGCAACGAAAGCGCTACTTTGGGGAGAGTATATCTTATTTTGGGAATCAAAAGAGCAATTTGGGGGAGAAAATGTGTAATTTTGGGAACCCGTACTCATATTTAATGGAGGAAAATTCTTCTATTTGGAGCCAAGTGTGATATTTTGTGGAGAATATTTCTCATTTTGAGGACAGAAAAAGGTCTTTTTTGGAGAGGATGACTTATTTTCGGTCTAAGAAGCGGCCTTCTGGGAAGAAAATGCCTTCTTTTGGGGATCAAAGGCGGTATTCTGGTATGAAAATGTGTTATTTTTGGAATAAAACGTTATGTCCAATAAAAGACGCTGTCTTCCCCAAATGCGTCTTTTTATGCTGCAAAGAAGACATTATCTCCCTGAAAGATCACCTTTATCCTCAAAAGAAGACATTTTCTCCACAAAATGCCACTGATTAGCTCAATACCATGCTTTCACCCAAAAGAATGCAGTTTATCCCCAAAACTCATGCATTTTCTCCACAAAACTCTTTTTCTCTCCAAAATATAAACATTTCTGCCCTGCATATCAATGTCTGCCAACAATTAGACATTTTCTCCCCGAATATCACTCTTCATCCCAGAAACCAAACAGGTTCTCTATTAAGTGCCACTCTTTATCTACCCAAAAAGGCATTTTCTCCCCAGAATACTGCCTTTCATCTTCAGATGTCTCATTTTTGGGAAAGGCAACGAAAGCGCTACTTTGGGGAGAGTATATCTTATTTTGGGGATCAAAAGAGCAATTTGGGGGAGAAAATGTGTAATTTTGGGAACCCGAAGTCGTATTTAATGGAGGAAATGTCTTCTATTTGGAACCAAGAATGATACCTTGGGGAGAATATTTCTCATTTTGAGGAGAGAAATAGGTCTTTTTTGAAGAGGATGACTTGTTTTCGGTCTAAGAAGCGGTCTTCTGGGAAGAAAATGCCTTATTTTGGAGATCAAAGGCGGTATTCTGGTATGAAAATGTGTTATTTTTGGAATAAAACGTTATGTCCAATAAAAGACGCTGTCTTCCCCAAATGCGTCTTTTTATGCTGCAAAGAAGACATTATCTCCCTGAAAGATCACCTTTATCCTCAAAAGAAGGCATTTTCTCCACAAAATGCAGCTTCTTAGCTCAATACCATGCTTTCACGCCAAAATAATGCCGTTTATCCCCAAAACTCATGCATTTTCTCCCCAAAATACTCTTTTTCTCTCCCAAATACAACCATTTCTCCCCTGCATATCAATGTCTGCCAACAATTAGACATTTTCTCCCCGAATAACACTCTTCATCCCAGAAACCAAACCGGTTCTCTCTTAAGTGCCACTCTTTATCTACCCAAAAAGGCATTTTCTCCCCAGAATACTGCCTTTCATCTTCAGATGTCTCATTTTTGGGAAAGGCGACGAAAGCGCTACTTTGTGGAGAGTATTTCCTATTTTGAGGAATCAAAAGAGCAATTTGGGGGAGAAAATGTGTAATTTTGCGAACCCGAAGTCGTATTTAATGGAGGGAAAATTCTTCTATTTGGAACCAAGAATGATACCTTGGGGAGAATATTTCTCATTTTGAGGAGAGAAATAGGTCTTTTTTGGAGACGATGACTTGTTTTCAGTCTAAAAAGCGGTATTCTGGGAAGAAAATGCCTTATTTTGGGGATCAAAGGCGGTATTCTGGTATGAAAATGTGTTATTTTTGGAATAAAACGTTATGTCCAATAAAAGACGCTGTCTTCCCCAAATGCGTCTTTTTATGCTGCAAAGAAGACATTATCTCCCTGAAAGATCACCTTTATCCTCAAAAGAAGACATTTTCTCCACAAAATGCCGCTTCTTAGCTCAATACCATGCTTTCACGTCAAAATAATGCCGTTTATCCCCAAAACTCGAGCATTTTCTCCCCAAAATACTCTTTTTCTCTCCCAAATACAACCATTTATCCCCTGCATATCAATGTCTGCCAACAATTAGACATTTTCTCCCCGAATATCACTCTTCATCCCAGAAACGAAACCGGTTCTCTCTTAAGAGCCACTCTTTATCTACCCTAAAAGGCATTTCCAGCCCAGAATACTGCCTTTCATCTTCAGATGTCTCATTTTTGGGAAAGGCAACGAAAGCGCTACTTTGGGGAGAGTATATCTTATTTTGGGGATCAAAAGGGGTGTTTTGGGGAGGAAAAGTCTTCCTTAGGGGATAAGAAGCGGTATTTTCGGTAGCGAATGTCTTCTTTTGTTACACAAAGCCATATTTGAAGGGGAGAATTTCATATTGGAGGGATACAAATTGGCATTTGGGGGAGACAATGTCTAATGTTGGGAATCAAAAGGTGTGTTTTGGGTAAGAAATGTTTTGTTTTGGTAATAAAATCAGTCTTGTGCGGAGAAAACGCCTGATTCTTGGGATCACAAGCATTATTTAAGGGAGAACGCCTCATTTTGGGAATCAAAGGAGCAATTTGGGGGAGAAAATGTGTAATTTTGGGAACCCGAAGTCGTATTTAATGGAGGAAAATTCTTCTATTTGGAACCAAGAATGATACCTTGGGGAGAATATTTCTCATTTTGAGGACAGAAAAAGGTCTTTTTTGGAGAGGATGACTTATTTTCGGTCTAAGAAGCGGTCTTCTGGGAAGAAAATGCCTTCTTTTGGGGATCAAAGGCGGTATTCTGGTATGAAAATGTGTTATTTTTGGAATAAAACGTTATGTCCAATAAAAGACGCTGTCTTCCCCAAATGCGTCTTTTTATGCTGCAAAGAAGACATTATCTCCCTGAAAGATCACCTTTATCCTCAAAAGAAGGCTTTTTCTCCACAAAATGGCACTGATTAGCTCAATACCATGCTTTCACCCAAAAGAATGCAGTGTATCCCCAAAACTCATGAATTTTCTCCCCAAAACACTCTTTTTCTCTCCAAAATATAAACATTTCTGCCCTGCATATCAATGTCTGCCAACAATTAGACATTTTCTCCCCGAATATCACTCTTCATCCCAGAAACCAAACAGGTTCTCTATTAAGTGCCACTCTTTATCTACCCAAAAAGGCATTTTCTCCCCAGAATACTGCCTTTCATCTTCAGATGTCTCATTTTTGGGAAAGGCAACGAAAGCGCTACTTTGGGGAGAGTATATCTTATTTTGGGGATCAAAAGAGCAATTTTGGGGAGAAAATGTGTAATTTTGGGAACCCGAAGTCGTATTTAATGGAGGAAATGTCTTCTATTTGGAACCAAGAATGATACCTTGGGGAGAATATTTCTCATTTTGAGGAGAGAAAAAGGTCTTTTTTGGAGAGGATGACTTATTTTCGGTTTAAGAAGCGGTCTTCTGGGAAGAAAATGCCTTCTTTTGGGGATCAAAGGCGGTATTCTGGGAAGAAAATGTGTTATTTTTGGAATAAAACGTTATGTCCAATAAAAGACGCTGTCTTCCCCAAATGCGTCTTTTTATGCTGCAAAGAAGACATTATCTCCCTGAAAGATTACCTTTATCCTCAAAAGAAGACATTTTCTCCACAAAATGCCACTGATTAGCTCAATACCATGCTTTCACCCAAAAGAATGCAGTTTATCCCCAAAACTCATGCATTTTCTCCCCAAAACACTCTTTTTCTCTCCAAAATATAACCATTCCTGCCCTGCATATCAATGTCTGCCAACAATTAGACATTTTCTCCCCGAATAACACTCTTCATCCCAGAAACCAAACAGGTTCTCTCTTAAGAGCCACTCTTTATCTACCCTAAAAGGCATTTTCTCCCCAGAATACTGCCTTTCATCTTCAGATGTCTCATTTTTGGGAAAGGCAACGAAAGCGCTACTTTGGGGAGAGTATATCTTATTTTGGGGATCAAAAGAGCAATTTTGGGGAGAAAATGTGTAATTTTGGGAACCCGAAGTCGTATTTAATGGAGGAAAATTCTTCTATTTGGAACCAAGAATGATACCTTGGGGAGAATATTTCTCATTTTGAGGAGAGAAATAGGTCTTTTTTGGAGACGATGACTTGTTTTCAGTCTAAAAAGCGGTATTCTGGGAAGAAAATGCCTTATTTTGGGGATCAAAGGCGGTATTCTGGTATGAAAATGTGTTATTTTTGGAATAAAACGTTATGTCCAATAAAAGACGCTGTCTTCCCCAAATGCGTCTTTTTATGCTGCAAAGAAGACATTATCTCCCTGAAAGATCACCTTTATCCTCAAAAGAAGACATTTTCTCCACAAAATGCCGCTTCTTAGCTCAATACCATGCTTTCACGTCAAAATAATGCCGTTTATCCCCAAAACTCGAGCATTTTCTCCCCAAAATACTCTTTTTCTCTCCCAAATACAACCATTTCTCCCCTGCATATCAATGTCTGCCAACAATTAGACATTTTCTCCCCGAATATCACTCTTCATCCCAGAAACCAAACCGGTTCTCTCTTAAGAGCCACTCTTTATCTACCCTAAAAGGCATTTCCAGCCCAGAATACTGCCTTTCATCTTCAGATGTCTCATTTTTGGGAAAGGCAACGAAAGCGCTACTTTGGGGAGAGTATATCTTATTTTGGGGATCAAAAGGGGTGTTTTGGGGAGGAAAAGTCTTCCTTAGGGGATAAGAAGCGGTATTTTCGGGAGCGAATGTCTTCTTTTGTTACACAAAGCCATATTTGAAGGGGAGAATTTCATATTGGAGGGATACAAATTGGCATTTGGGGGAGACAATGTCTAATGTTGGGAATCAAAAGGTGTGTTTTGGGTAAGAAATGTTTTGTTTTGGTAATACAATCAGTCTTGTGCGGAGAAAACGCCTGATTCTTGGGATCACAAGCATTATTTGAGGGAGAACGCCTCATTTTGGGAATCAAAGGAGCAATTTGGGGGAGAAAATGTGTAATTTTGGGAACCCGAAGTCGTATTTAATGGAGGAAAATTCTTCTATTTGGAACCAAGAATGATACCTTGGGGAGAATATTTCTCATTTTGAGGAGAGAAAAAGGTCTTTTTTGGAGAGGATGACTTATTTTCGGTCTAAGAAGCGGTCTTCTGGGAAGAAAATGCCTTCTTTTGGGGATCAAAGGCGGTATTCTGGTATGAAAATGTGTTAGTTTTGGAATAAAACGTTATGTCCAATAAAAGACGCTGTCTTCCCCAAATGCGTCTTTTTATGCTGCAAAGAAGACATTATCTCCCTGAAAGATCACCTTTATCCTCAAAAGAAGGCTTTTTCTCCACAAAATGCCACTGATTAGCTCAATACCATGCTTTAACACAAAAGAATGCAGTGTGTCCCCAAAACTCATGAATTTTCTCCCCAAAACACTCTTTTTCTCTCCAAAATACAACCATTTCTGCCCTGCATATCAATGTCTGCCAACAATTAGATATTTTCTCCCCCAATAACTCTCTTCATCCCAGAAACCAAACAGGTTCTCTCTTAAGAGCCACTCTTTATCTACCCTAAAAGGCATTTTCTCCCCAGAATACGGCCTTTCATCTTCAGATGTCTCATTTTTGGGAAAGGCAACGAAAGCGCTACTTTGGGGAGAGTATATCTTATTTTGGGGATCAAAAGAGCAATTTTGGGGAGAAAATGTGTAATTTTGGGAACCCGAAGTCGTATTTAATGGAGGAAGTCTTCTATTTGGAACCAAGAATGATACCTTGGGGAGAATATTTTTATACCACACATTTTCATACCAGAATACCGCCTTTGATCCCAAAATTAAGGCATTTTCTTCCCAGAATACCGCATTTTAGACCGAAAATAAGTCATCCTCTCCAAAAAAGACGTAATTCTGTCCTCAAAATGAGAAATATTGTCCCCAAAATATCATTCTTGGTTCCAAATAGAAGACTTTTTCTCCATTAAATACCACATCGGGTTCCCAATATTACACATTTTCTCCCCCAAATTGCTCTTTGGATCCCCAAAATGAGGCGTTCTCCCTCAAATGCCTCTTTTGATCCCAAGAATCAGGCATTTTCTCCGCACAAGACTGATTTTATTACCAAAACAACACATTTCTTACCCAAAACACACCTTTTGATTCCCAACATTAGACATTGTCTCCCCCAAATGCCAATTTGTATCCCTCCAATACGAAATTCTCCCCTTCAAATATGGCTTTGTGTAACAAAAGAAGACACTCACTCCCAAAAATACCGCTTCTTACTCCCTAAGGAAGACTTTTCCTCCCCAAAACACCCCTTTTGATCCCCAAAATAAGATATACTCTCCCCAAAGTAGCGCTTTCGTTGCCTTTCCCAAAAATGAGACATCTGAAGATGAAAGGCAGTATTCTGGGCAGAAAATGCCTTTTTGGGGGGCTAAAGAGTGGCACTTAATAGAGAACCTGTTTGGTTTCTGGGATGAAGAGTGATATTCGGGGAGAAAATGTCTAATTGTTGGCAGAAATTGATACGCAGGGGAGAAATGGTTGTATTTGGGAGAGAAAAAGAGTGTTTTGGGGAGAAAATGCATGAGTTTTGGGGATAAACGGCATTATTTTGGCGTGAAAGCATGGTATTGAGAACATAAGCAGCATTTTGTGGAGAAAATGCCTTCTTTTGATGATAAAGGTGATCTTTCAGGGAGAAAATGTCTTCTTTGCAGCATAAAAAGACGCATTTGTGGAAGACAGCGTCTTTTATTGGGACATCACGTTTTATTCCAAAAATAACACATTTTCTTCCCGAATACCGCACTTAATCCCCAAAATTAAGGCATTTTCTTCCCAGAATACCGCTATTTAGACCGAAAATAAGTCATCCTCTCCAAAAAAGACGTAATTCTGTCCTCAAAATGAGAAATATTGTCCCCAAAATATCATTCTTGGTTCCAAATAGAAGACTTTTTCTCCATTAAATACCACATCGGGTTCCCAATATTACACATTTTCTCCCCCAAATTGCTCTTTGCATCCCCAAAATGAGGCGTTCTCCCTCAAATGCCTCTTTTGATCCCAAGAATCAGGCATTTTCTCCGCACAAGACTGATTTTATTACCAAAACAACACATTTCTTACCCAAAACACACCTTTTGATTCCCAACATTAGACACCGTCTCCCAAAATTCCAATTTGTATCCCTCCAATACGAAATTCTCCCCTTCAAATATGGCTTTGTGTAACAAAAGAAGACATTCGCTCCCAAAAATACCGCTTCTTATTTCCTAAGGAAGACTTTTCCTCCCCAAAACACCCCTTTTGATCCCCAAAATAAGAAATACTCTCCCTAAAGTAGCGCTTTCGTTGCCTTTCCCAAAAATGAGACATCTGAAGATGAAAGGCAGTATTCTGGGGAGAAAATGCCTTTTTGGGGGGCTAAAGAGTGGCACTTAAGAGAGAACCTGTTTGGTTTCTGGAATGAAGAGTGATATTCGGGGAGAAAATGTTTAATTGTTGGCAGAGATTGATACGCAGGGGAGAAATGGTTGTATTTGGGAGAGAAAAAGAGTGTTTTGTGGAGAAAATGCATGAGTTTTGGGGATAAACGGCATTATTTTGGCGTGAAAGCATGGTATTGAGCTAAGAAGCGGCATTTTGTGGAGAAAATGTCTTCTTTTGAGGATAAAGGTGATCTTTCGGGGAGAAAATGTCTGATTTGCAGCATAAAAGGACGCATTTGGGGAAGACAGCGTCTTTTATTGGGACATCACGTTTTATTCCAAAAATAACACATTTTCATACCAGAATACCGCCTTTGATCCCAAAATTAAGGCATTTTCTTCCCAGAATACCGCATTTTAGACCGAAAATAAGTCATCCTCTCCAAAAAAGACGTAATTCTGTCCTCAAAATGAGAAATATTGTCCCCAAAATATCATTCTTGGTTCCAAATAGAAGATTTTTTCTCCATTAAATACCACATCGGGTTCCCAATATTACACATTTTCTCCCCCAAATTGCTCTTTGGATCCCCAAAATGAGGCGTTCTCCCTCAAATGCCTCTTTTCATCCCAAGAATCAGGCATTTTCTCCGCACAAGACTGATTTTATTACCAAAACAACACATTTCTTACCCAAAACACACCTTTTTATTCCCAACATTAGACACCGTCTCCCAAAATTCCAATTTGTATCCCTCCAATACGAAATTCTCCCCTTCAAATATGGCTTTGTGTAACAAAAGAAGACATTCGCTCCCAAAAATACCGCTTCTTATTTCCTAAGGAAGACTTTTCCTCCCCAAAACACCCCTTTTGATCCCCAAAATAAGAAATACTCTCCCTAAAGTAGCGCTTTCGTTGCCTTTCCCAAAAATGAGACATCTGAAGATGAAAAGCAGTATTCTGGGGAGAAAATGCTTTTTTGGGGGTCTAAAGAGTGGCACTTAATAGAGAACCTGTTTGGTTTCTGGAATGAAGAGTGATATTCGGGGAGAAAATGTCTAATTGTTGGCAGAGATTGATACGCAGGGGAGAAATGGTTGTATTTTGGAGAGAAAAAGAGTGTTTTGTGGAGAAAATGCATGAGTTTTGGGGATAAACGGCATTATTTTGGCGTGAAAGCATGGTATTGAGCTAAGAAGCGGCATTTTGTGGAGAAAATGTCTTCTTTTGAGGATAAAGGTGATCTTTCGGGGAGAAAATGTCTGATTTGCAGCATAAAAGGACGCATTTGGGGAAGACAGCGTCTTTTATTGGGACATCACGTTTTATTCCAAAAATAACACATTTTCTTCCCAGAATACCGCCTTTGATCCCGAAAATAAGGCATTTTCTTCCCAGAATACCGCATTTTAGACCGAAAATAAGTCATCCTCTCCAAAAAAGACGTAATTCTGTCCTCAAAATGAGAAATATTGTCCCCAAAATATCATTCTTGGTTCCAAATAGAAGACTTTTTCTCCATTAAATACCACGTAGGGATCCCAATATTACACATTTTCTCCCCCAAATTGCTCTTTGGATCCCCAAAATGAGGCGTTCTCCCTCAAATGCCTCTTTTCATCCCAAGAATCAGGCATTTTCTCCGCACAAGACTGATTTTATTACCAAAACAACACATTTCTTACCCAAAACACACCTTTTTATTCCCAACATTAGACATTGTCTCCCCCAAATGCCAATTTGTATCCCTCCAATACGAAATTCTCCCCTTCAAATATGGCTTTGTGTGACAAAAGAAGACACTCACTCCCAAAAATACCGCTTCTTACTCCCTAAGGAAGACTTTTCCTCCCCAAAACACCCCTTTTGATCCCCAAAATAAGAAATACTCTCCCCAAAGTAGCGCTTTCGTTGCCTTTCCCAAAAATGAGACATCTGAAGATGAAAGGCAGTATTCTGGGGAGAAAATGCTTTTTTGGGGGGCTAAAGAGTGGCACTTAATAGAGAACCTGTTTGGTTTCTGGGATGAAGAGTGATATTCGGGGAGAAAATGTCTAATTGTTGGCAGAAATTGATACGCAGGGGAGAAATGGTTGTATTTGGGAGAGAAAAAGAGTGTTTTGGGGAGAAAATGCATGAGTTTTGGGGATAAACGGCATTATTTTGGCGTGAAAGCATGGTATTGAGAACATAAGCAGCATTTTGTGGAGAAAATGCCTTCTTTTGATGATAAAGGTGATCTTTCAGGGAGAAAATGTCTTCTTTGCAGCATAAAAAGACGCATTTGGGGAAGACAGCGTCTTTTATTGGGACATCACGTTTTATTCCAAAAATAACACATTTTCTTCCCGAATACCGCACTTAATCCCCAAAATTAAGGCATTTTCTTCCCAGAATACCGCTATTTAGACCGAAAATAAGTCATCCTCTCCAAAAAAGACGTAATTCTGTCCTCAAAATGAGAAATATTGTCCCCAAAATATCATTCTTGGTTCCAAATAGAAGACTTTTTCTCCATTAAATACCACATCGGGTTCCCAATATTACACATTTTCTCCCCCAAATTGCTCTTTGCATCCCCAAAATGAGGCGTTCTCCCTCAAATGCCTCTTTTGATCCCAAGAATCAGGCATTTTCTCCGCACAAGACTGATTTTATTACCAAAACAACACATTTCTTACCCAAAACACACCTTTTTATTCCCAACATTAGACACCGTCTCCCAAAATTCCAATTTGTATCCCTCCAATACGAAATTCTCCCCTTCAAATATGGCTTTGTGTAACAAAAGAAGACATTCGCTCCCAAAAATACCGCTTCTTATTTCCTAAGGAAGACTTTTCCTCCCCAAAACACCCTTTTTGATCCCCAAAATAAGAAATACTCTCCCTAAAGTAGCGCTTTCGTTTCCTTTCCAAAAATGAGACATCTGAAGATGAAAAGCAGTATTCTGGGGAGAAAATGCTTTTTTGGGGGGCTAAAGAGTGGCACTTAATAGAGAACCTGTTTGGTTTCTGGAATGAAGAGTGATATTCGGGGAGAAAATGTCTAATTGTTGGCAGAGATTGATACGCAGGGGAGAAAGGGTTGTATTTGGGAGAGAAAAAGAGTGTTTTGTGGAGAAAATGCATGAGTTTTGGGGATAAACGGCATTATTTTGGCGTGAAAGCATGGTATTGAGCTAAGAAGCGGCATTTTGTGGAGAAAATGTCTTCTTTAGAGGATAAAGGTGATCTTTCAGGGAGAAAATGTCTGATTTGCAGCATAAAAGGACGCATTTGGGGAAGACAGCGTCTTTTATTGGGACATCACGTTTTATTCCAAAAATAACACATTTTCATACCAGAATACCGCCTTTGATCCCAAAATTAAGGCATTTTCTTCCCAGAATACCGCATTTTAGACCGAAAACAAGTCATCCTCTCCAAAAAGAGGCGTAATTCTGTCCTCAAAATGAGAAATATTGTCCCCAAAATATCATTCTTGGTTCCAAATAGAAGACTTTTTCTCCATTAAATACCACATCGGGTTCCCAATATTACACATTTTCTCCCCCAAATTGCTCTTTGGATCCCCAAAATGAGGCGTTCTCCCTCAAATGCCTCTTTTGATCCCAAGAATCAGGCATTTTCTCCGCACAAGACTGATTTTATTACCAAAACAACACATTTCTTACCCAAAACACACCTTTTGATTCCCAACATTAGACATTGTCTCCCCCAAATGCCAATTTGTATCCCTCCAATACGAAATTCTCCACTTCAAATATGGCTTTGTGTGACAAAAGAAGACACTCCCTCCCAAAAATACCGCTTCTTATTTCCTAAGGAAGACTTTTCCTCCCCAAAACACCCTTTTTGATCCCCAAAATAAGAAATACTCTCCCTAAAGTAGCGCTTTCGTTGCCTTTCCCAAAAATGAGACATCTGAAGATGAAAAGCAGTATTCTGGGGAGAAAATGCTTTTTTGGGGGGCTAAAGAGTGGCACTTAATAGAGAACCTGTTTGGTTTCTGGAATGAAGAGTGATATTCGGGGAGAAAATGTCT
Organism: Alectoris magna; assembly: GCA_030625065.1. NCBI lineage: Eukaryota > Metazoa > Chordata > Aves > Galliformes > Phasianidae > Alectoris > Alectoris magna. The sequence continues at coordinate 5,001,927 of CM060578.1, read as the reverse complement.
AATTGTTGGCAGAGATTGATACGCAGGGGAGAAAGGGTTGTATTTTGGAGAGAAAAAGAGTGTTTTGTGGAGAAAATGCATGAGTTTTGGGGATAAACGGCATTATTTTGGCGTGAAAGCATGGTATTGAGCTAAGAAGCGGCATTTTGTGGAGAAAATGTCTTCTTTTGAGGATAAAGGTGATCTTTCGGGGAGAAAATGTCTGATTTGCAGCATAAAAGGACGCATTTGGGGAAGACAGCGTCTTTTATTGGGACATCACGTTTTATTCCAAAAATAACACATTTTCATACCAGAATACCGCCTTTGATCCCCAAAATTAAGGCATTTTCTTCCCAGAATACCGCATTTTAGACCGAAAATAAGTCATCCTCTCCAAAAAAGACGTAATTCTGTCCTCAAAATGAGAAATATTGTCCCCAAAATATCATTCTTGGTTCCAAATAGAAGACTTTTTCTCCATTAAATACCACATCGGGTTCCCAATATTACACATTTTCTCCCCCAAATTGCTCTTTGCATCCCCAAAATGAGGCGTTCTCCCTCAAATGCCTCTTTTGATCCCAAGAATCAGGCATTTTCTCCGCACAAGCCTGATTTTATTACCAAAACAACACATTTCTTACCCAAAACACACCTTTTTACTCCCAACATTAGACACCGTCTCCCAAAATTCCCATTTGTATCCCTCCAATACGAAATTCTCCCCTTCAAATATGGCTTTGTGTAACAAAAGAAGACATTCGCTCCCAAAAATACCGCTTCTTATTTCCTAAGGAAGACTTTTCCTCCCCAAAACACCCTTTTTGATCCCCAAAATAAGAAATACTCTCCCTAAAGTAGCGCTTTCGTTGCCTTTCCCAAAAATGAGACATCTGAAGATGAAAGGCAGTATTCTGGGGAGAAAATGCTTTTTTGGGGGGCTAAAGAGTGGCACTTAATAGAGAACCTGTTTGGTTTCTGGAATGAAGAGTGATATTCGGGGAGAAAATGTCTAATTGTTGGCAGAGATTGATACGCAGGGGAGAAAGGGTTGTATTTTGGAGAGAAAAAGAGTGTTTTGTGGAGAAAATGCATGAGTTTGGGGGATAAACGGCATTATTTTGGAGTGAAAGCATGGTATTGAGCTAAGAAGCGGCATTTTGTGGAGAAAATGTCTTCTTTTGAGGATAAAGGTGATCTTTCGGGGAGAAAATGTCTGATTTGCAGCATAAAAGGACGCATTTGGGGAAGACAGCGTCTTTTATTGGGACATCATGTTTTATTCCAAAAATAACACATTTTCATACCAGAATACCGCCTTTGATCCCAAAATTAAGGCATTTTCTTCCCAGAATACCGCATTTTAGACCGAAAATAAGTCATCCTCTCCAAAAAAGACGTAATTCTGTCCTCAAAATGAGAAATATTGTCCCCAAAATATCATTCTTGGTTCCAAATAGAAGACTTTTTCTCCATTAAATACCACGTAGGGATCCCTATATTACACATTTTCTCCCCCAAATTGCTCTTTGGATCCCCAAAATGAGGCGTTCTCCCTCAAATGCCTCTTTTGATCCCAAGAATCAGGCATTTTCTCCGCACAAGACTGATTTTATTACCAAAACAACACATTTCTTACCCAAAACACACCTTTTGATTCCCAACATTAGACACCGTCTCCCAAAATTCCCATTTGTATCCCTCCAATACGAAATTCTCCCCTTCAAATATGGCTTTGTGTAACAAAAGAAGACATTCGCTCCCAAAAATACCGCTTCTTATTTCCTAAGGAAGACTTTTCCTCCCCAAAACACCCTTTTTGATCCCCAAAATAAGAAATACTCTCCCTAAAGTAGCGCTTTCGTTTCCTTTCCCAAAAATGAGACATCTGAAGATGAAAGGCAGTATTCTGGGGAGAAAATGCTTTTTTGGGGGGCTAAAGAGTGGCACTTAATAGAGAACCTGTTTGGTTTCTGGAATGAAGAGTGATATTCGGGGAGAAAATGTCTAATTGTTGGCAGAGATTGATACGCAGGGGAGAAAGGGTTGTATTTGGGAGAGAAAAAGAGTGTTTTGGGGAGAAAATGCATGAGTTTTGGGGATAAACGGCATTATTTTGGCGTGAAAGCATGGTATTGAGCTAAGAAGCGGCATTTTGTTGAGAAAATGTCTTCTTTTGAGGATAAAGGTGATCTTTCAGGGAGAAAATGTCTGATTTGCAGCATAAAAGGACGCATTTGGGGAAGACAGCGTCTTTTATTGGGACATCACGTTTTATTCCAAAAATAACACATTTTCTTCCCAGAATACCGCCTTTGATCCCAAAATTAAGGCATTTTCTTCCCAGAATACCGCATTTTAGACCGAAAACAAGTCATCCTCTCCAAAAAAGGCGTAATTCTGTCCTCAAAATGAGAAATATTGTCCCCAAAATATCATTCTTGGTTCCAAATAGAAGACTTTTTCTCCATTAAATACCACATCGGGTTCCCAATATTACACATTTTCTCCCCCAAATTGCTCTTTGGATCCCCAAAATGAGGCGTTCTCCCTCAAATGCCTCTTTTCATCCCAAGAATCAGGCATTTTCTCCGCACAAGACTGATTTTATTACCAAAACAACACATTTCTTACCCAAAACACACCTTTTGATTCCCAACATTAGACATTGTCTCCCCCAAATGCCAATTTGTATCCCTCCAATACGAAATTCTCCCCTTCAAATATGGCTTTGTGTGACAAAAGAAGACACTCACTCCCAAAAATACCGCTTCTTATTTCCTAAGGAAGACTTTTCCTCCCCAAAACACCCTTTTTGATCCCCAAAATAAGAAATACTCTCCCTAAAGTAGCGCTTTCGTTTCCTTTCCCAAAAATGAGACATCTGAAGATGAAAAGCAGTATTCTGGGGAGAAAATGCTTTTTTGGGGGGCTAAAGAGTGGCACTTAATAGAGAACCTGTTTGGTTTCTGGAATGAAGAGTGATATTCGGGGAGAAAATGTCTAATTGTTGGCAGAGATTGATACGCAGGGGAGAAAGGGTTGTATTTTGGAGAGAAAAAGAGTGTTTTGTGGAGAAAATGCATGAGTTTTGGGGATAAACGGCATTATTTTGGAGTGAAAGCATGGTATTGAGCTAAGAAGCGGCATTTTGTGGAGAAAATGTCTTCTTTTGAGGATAAAGGTGATCTTTCGGGGAGAAAATGTCTGATTTGCAGCATAAAAGGACGCATTTGGGGAAGACAGCGTCTTTTATTGGGACATCACGTTTTATTCCAAAAATAACACATTTTCATACCAGAATACCGCCTTTGATCCCAAAATTAAGGCATTTTCTTCCCAGAATACCGCATTTTAGACCGAAAATAAGTCATCCTCTCCAAAAAAGACGTAATTCTGTCCTCAAAATGAGAAATATTGTCCCCAAAATATCATTCTTGGTTCCAAATAGAAGACTTTTTCTCCATTAAATACCACATCGGGTTCCCAATATTACACATTTTCTCCCCCAAATTGCTCTTTGGATCCCCAAAATGAGGCGTTCTCCCTCAAATGCCTCTTTTGATCCCAAGAATCAGGCATTTTCTCCGCACAAGACTGATTTTATTACCAAAACAACACATTTCTTACCCAAAACACACCTTTTGATTCCCAACATTAGACACCGTCTCCCAAAATTCCAATTTGTATCCCTCCAATACGAAATTCTCCCCTTCAAATATGGCTTTGTGTAACAAAAGAAGACATTCGCTCCCAAAAATACCGCTTCTTATTTCCTAAGGAAGACTTTTCCTCCCCAAAACACCCTTTTTGATCCCCAAAATAAGAAATACTCTCCCTAAAGTAGCGCTTTCGTTTCCTTTCCCAAAAATGAGACATCTGAAGATGAAAAGCAGTATTCTGGGGAGAAAATGCCTTTTTGGGGGGCTAAAGAGTGGCACTTAATAGAGAACCTGTTTGGTTTCTGGAATGAAGAGTGATATTCGGGGAGAAAATGTCTAATTGTTGGCAGAGATTGATACGCAGGGGAGAAATGGTTGTATTTGGGAGAGAAAAAGAGTGTTTTGTGGAGAAAATGCATGAGTTTTGGGGATAAACGGCATTATTTTGGCGTGAAAGCATGGTATTGAGCTAAGAAGCGGCATTTTGTGGAGAAAATGTCTTCTTTTGAGGATAAAGGTGATCTTTCGGGGAGAAAATGTCTGATTTGCAGCATAAAAGGACGCATTTGGGGAAGACAGCGTCTTTTATTGGGACATCATGTTTTATTCCAAAAATAACACATTTTCATACCAGAATACCGCCTTTGATCCCAAAATTAAGGCATTTTCTTCCCAGAATACCGCATTTTAGACCGAAAATAAGTCATCCTCTCCAAAAAAGACATAATTCTGTCCTCAAAATGAGAAATATTGTCCCCAAAATATCATTCTTGGTTCCAAATAGAAGACTTTTTCTCCATTAAATACCACGTAGGGATCCCTATATTACACATTTTCTCCCCCAAATTGCTCTTTGGATCCCCAAAATGAGGCGTTCTCCCTCAAATGCCTCTTTTCATCCCAAGAATCAGGCATTTTCTCCGCACAAGACTGATTTTATTACCAAAACAACACATTTCTTACCCAAAACACACCTTTTTACTCCCAACATTAGACACCGTCTCCCAAAATTCCCATTTGTATCCCTCCAATACGAAATTCTCCCCTTCAAATATGGCTTTGTGTAACAAAAGAAGACATTCGCTCCCAAAAATACCGCTTCTTATTTCCTAAGGAAGACTTTTCCTCCCCAAAACACCCTTTTTGATCCCCAAAATAAGAAATACTCTCCCTAAAGTAGCGCTTTCGTTGCCTTTCCCAAAAATGAGACATCTGAAGATGAAAGGCAGTATTCTGGGGAGAAAATGCCTTTTTGGGGGGCTAAAGAGTGGCACTTAAGAGAGAACCTGTTTGGTTTCTGGAATGAAGAGTGATATTCGGGGAGAAAATGTCTAATTGTTGGCAGAGATTGATACGCAGGGGAGAAAGGGTTGTATTTGGGAGAGAAAAAGAGTGTTTTGGGGAGAAAATGCATGAGTTTTGGGGATAAACGGCATTATTTTGGCGTGAAAGCATGGTATTGAGCTAAGAAGCGGCATTTTGTTGAGAAAATGTCTTCTTTTGAGGATAAAGGTGATCTTTCGGGGAGAAAATGTCTGATTTGCAGCATAAAAGGACGCATTTGGGGAAGACAGCGTCTTTTATTGGGACATCATGTTTTATTCCAAAAATAACACATTTTCTTCCCAGAATACCGCCTTTGATCCCAAAATTAAGGCATTTTCTTCCCAGAATACCGCATTTTAGACCGAAAATAAGTCATCCTCTCCAAAAAAGACGTAATTCTGTCCTCAAAATGAGAAATATTGTCCCCAAAATATCATTCTTGGTTCCAAATAGAAGACTTTTTCTCCATTAAATACCACATCGGGTTCCCAATATTACACATTTTCTCCCCCAAATTGCTCTTTGCATCCCCAAAATGAGGCGTTCTCCCTCAAATGCCTCTTTTCATCCCAAGAATCAGGCATTTTCTCCGCACAAGACTGATTTTATTACCAAAACAACACATTTCTTACCCAAAACACACCTTTTTACTCCCAACATTAGACACCGTCTCCCAAAATTCCCATTTGTATCCCTCCAATACGAAATTCTCCCCTTCAAATATGGCTTTGTGTAACAAAAGAAGACATTCGCTCCCAAAAATACCGCTTCTTATTTCCTAAGGAAGACTTTTCCTCCCCAAAACACCCTTTTTGATCCCCAAAATAAGAAATACTCTCCCTAAAGTAGCGCTTTCGTTGCCTTTCCCAAAAATGAGACATCTGAAGATGAAAGGCAGTATTCTGGGGAGAAAATGCCTTTTTGGGGGGCTAAAGAGTGGCACTTAAGAGAGAACCTGTTTGGTTTCTGGAATGAAGAGTGATATTCGGGGAGAAAATGTCTAATTGTTGGCAGAGATTGATACGCAGGGGAGAAATGGTTGTATTTGGGAGAGAAAAAGAGTGTTTTGTGGAGAAAATGCATGAGTTTTGGGGATAAACGGCATTATTTTGGCGTGAAAGCATGGTATTGAGCTAAGAAGCGGCATTTTGTTGAGATAATGTCTTCTTTTGAGGATAAAGGTGATCTTTCGGGGAGAAAATGTCTGATTTGCAGCATAAAAGGACGCATTTGGGGAAGACAGCGTCTTTTATTGGGACATCATGTTTTATTCCAAAAATAACACATTTTCTTCCCAGAATACCGCCTTTGATCCCAAAATTAAGGCATTTTCTTCCCAGAATACCGCATTTTAGACCGAAAATAAGTCATCCTCTCCAAAAAAGACGTAATTCTGTCCTCAAAATGAGAAATATTGTCCCCAAAATATCATTCTTGGTTCCAAATAGAAGACTTTTTCTCCATTAAATACCACATCGGGTTCCCAATATTACACATTTTCTCCCCCAAATTGCTCTTTGCATCCCCAAAATGAGGCGTTCTCCCTCAAATGCCTCTTTTCATCCCAAGAATCAGGCATTTTCTCCGCACAAGACTGATTTTATTACCAAAACAACACATTTCTTACCCAAAACACACCTTTTTATACCCAACATTAGACACCGTCTCCCAAAATTCCAATTTGTATCCCTCCAATACGAAATTCTCCCCTTCAAATATGGCTTTGTGTAACAAAAGAAGACATTCGCTCCCAAAAATACCGCTTCTTATTTCCTAAGGAAGACTTTTCCTCCCCAAAACACCCTTTTTGATCCCCAAAATAAGAAATACTCTCCCTAAAGTAGCGCTTTCGTTGCCTTTCCCAAAAATGAGACATCTGAAGATGAAAGGCAGTATTCTGGGGAGAAAATGCCTTTTTGGGGGGCTAAAGAGTGGCACTTAAGAGAGAACCTGTTTGGTTTCTGGAATGAAGAGTGATATTCGGGGAGAAAATGTCTAATTGTTGGCAGAGATTGATACGCAGGGGAGAAATGGTTGTATTTGGGAGAGAAAAAGAGTGTTTTGTGGAGAAAATGCATGAGTTTTGGGGATAAACGGCATTATTTTGGCGTGAAAGCATGGTATTGAGCTAAGAAGCGGCATTTTGTGGAGAAAATGTCTTCTTTAGAGGATAAAGGTGATCTTTCAGGGAGAAAATATCTGATTTGCAGCATAAAAGGACGCATTTGGGGAAGACAGCGTCTTTTATTGGGACATCACGTTTTATTCCAAAAATAACACATTTTCATACCAGAATACCGCCTTTGATCCCAAAATTAAGGCATTTTCTTCCCAGAATACCGCATTTTAGACCGAAAACAAGTCATCCTCTCCAAAAAAGACGTAATTCTGTCCTCAAAATGAGAAATATTGTCCCCAAAATATCATTCTTGGTTCCAAATAGAAGACTTTTTCTCCATTAAATACCACATCGGGTTCCCAATATTACACATTTTCTCCCCCAAATTGCTCTTTGGATCCCCAAAATGAGGCGTTCTCCCTCAAATGCCTCTTTTCATCCCAAGAATCAGGCATTTTCTCCACACAAGACTGATTTTATTACCAAAACAACACATTTCTTACCCAAAACACACCTTTTGATTCCCAACATTAGACATTGTCTCCCCCAAATGCCAATTTGTATCCCTCCAATACGAAATTCTCCCCTTCAAATATGGCTTTGTGTGACAAAAGAAGACACTCACTCCCAAAAATACCGCTTCTTATTTCCTAAGGAAGACTTTTCCTCCCCAAAACACCCTTTTTGATCCCCAAAATAAGAAATACTCTCCCTAAAGTAGCGCTTTCGTTTCCTTTCCCAAAAATGAGACATCTGAAGATGAAAGGCAGTATTCTGGGGAGAAAATGCCTTTTTGGGGGGCTAAAGAGTGGCACTTAAGAGAGAACCTGTTTGGTTTCTGGAATGAAGAGTGATATTCGGGGAGAAAATGTCTAATTGTTGGCAGAGATTGATAGATTGATACGCAGGGGAGAAATGGTTGTATTTGGGAGAGAAAAAGAGTGTTTTGTGGAGAAAATGCATGAGTTTTGGGGATAAATGGCATTATTTTGGAGTGAAAGCATGGTATTGAGCTAAGAAGCGGCATTTTGTGGAGAAAATGTCTTCTTTTGAGGATAAAGGTGATCTTTCGGGGAGAAAATGTCTGATTTGCAGCATAAAAGGACGCATTTGGGGAAGACAGCGTCTTTTATTGGGACATCACGTTTTATTCCAAAAATAACACATTTTCATACCAGAATACCGCCTTTGATCCCAAAATTAAGGCATTTTCTTCCCAGAATACCGCATTTTAGACCGAAAATAAGTCATCCTCTCCAAAAAAGACGTAATTCTGTCCTCAAAATGAGAAATATTGTCCCCAAAATATCATTCTTGGTTCCAAATAGAAGACTTTTTCTCCATTAAATACCACATCGGGTTCCCAATATTACACATTTTCTCCCCCAAATTGCTCTTTGCATCCCCAAAATGAGGCGTTCTCCCTCAAATGCCTCTTTTGATCCCAAGAATCAGGCATTTTCTCCGCACAAGACTGATTTTATTACCAAAACAACACATTTCTTACCCAAAACACACCTTTTTATTCCCAACATTAGACACCGTCTCCCAAAATTCCAATTTGTATCCCTCCAATACGAAATTCTCCCCTTCAAATATGGCTTTGTGTAACAAAAGAAGACATTCGCTCCCAAAAATACCGCTTCTTATTTCCTAAGGAAGACTTTTCCTCCCCAAAACACCCTTTTTGATCCCCAAAATAAGAAATACTCTCCCTAAAGTAGCGCTTTCGTTTCCTTTCCCAAAAATGAGACATCTGAAGATGAAAGGCAGTATTCTGGGGAGAAAATGCCTTTTTGGGGGGCTAAAGAGTGGCACTTAAGAGAGAACCTGTTTGGTTTCTGGAATGAAGAGTGATATTCGGGGAGAAAATGTCTAATTGTTGGCAGAGATTGATACGCAGGGGAGAAATGGTTGTATTTGGGAGAGAAAAAGAGTGTTTTGTGGAGAAAATGCATGAGTTTTGGGGATAAACGGCATTATTTTGGAGTGAAAGCATGGTATTGAGCTAAGAAGCGGCATTTTGTGGAGAAAATGTCTTCTTTTGAGGATAAAGGTGATCTTTCGGGGAGAAAATGTCTGATTTGCAGCATAAAAGGACGCATTTGGGGAAGACAGCGTCTTTTATTGGGACATCATGTTTTATTCCAAAAATAACACATTTTCATACCAGAATACCGCCTTTGATCCCAAAATTAAGGCATTTTCTTCCCAGAATACCGCATTTTAGACCGAAAATAAGTCATCCTCTCCAAAAAAGACATAATTCTGTCCTCAAAATGAGAAATATTGTCCCCAAAATATCATTCTTGGTTCCAAATAGAAGACTTTTTCTCCATTAAATACCACATCGGGTTCCCAATATTACACATTTTCTCCCCCAAATTGCTCTTTGGATCCCCAAAATGAGGCGTTCTCCCTCAAATGCCTCTTTTCATCCCAAGAATCAGGCATTTTCTCCGCACAAGACTGATTTTATTACCAAAACAACACATTTCTTACCCAAAACACACCTTTTTATTCCCAACATTAGACACCGTCTCCCAAAATTCCAATTTGTATCCCTCCAATACGAAATTCTCCCCTTCAAATATGGCTTTGTGTAACAAAAGAAGACATTCGCTCCCAAAAATACCGCTTCTTATTTCCTAAGGAAGACTTTTCCTCCCCAAAACACCCTTTTTGATCCCCAAAATAAGAAATACTCTCCCTAAAGTAGCGCTTTCGTTGCCTTTCCCAAAAATGAGACATCTGAAGATGAAAGGCAGTATTCTGGGGAGAAAATGCCTTTTTGGGGGGCTAAAGAGTGGCACTTAAGAGAGAACCTGTTTGGTTTCTGGAATGAAGAGTGATATTCGGGGAGAAAATGTCTAATTGTTGGCAGAGATTGATACGCAGGGGAGAAATGGTTGTATTTGGGAGAGAAAAAGAGTGTTTTGTGGAGAAAATGCATGAGTTTTGGGGATAAACGGCATTATTTTGGCGTGAAAGCCTGGTATTGAGCTAAGAAGCGGCATTTTGTGGAGAAAATGTCTTCTTTTGAGGATAAAGGTGATCTTTCGGGGAGAAAATGTCTGATTTGCAGCATAAAAGGACGCATTTGGGGAAGACAGCGTCTTTTATTGGGACATCATGTTTTATTCCAAAAATAACACATTTTCTTCCCAGAATACCACCTTTGATCCCAAAATTAAGGCATTTTCTTCCCAGAATACCGCATTTTAGACCGAAAATAAGTCATCCTCTCCAAAAAAGACGTAATTCTGTCCTCAAAATGAGAAATATTGTCCCCAAAATATCATTCTTGGTTCCAAATAGAAGACTTTTTCTCCATTAAATACCACATCGGGTTCCCAATATTACACATTTTCTCCCCCAAATTGCTCTTTGCATCCCCAAAATGAGGCGTTCTCCCTCAAATGCCTCTTTTGATCCCAAGAATCAGGCATTTTCTCCGCACAAGACTGATTTTATTACCAAAACAACACATTTCTTACCCAAAACACACCTTTTGATTCCCAACATTAGACACCGTCTCCCAAAATTCCAATTTGTATCCCTCCAATACGAAATTCTCCCCTTCAAATATGGCTTTGTGTAACAAAAGAAGACATTCGCTCCCAAAAATACCGCTTCTTATTTCCTAAGGAAGACTTTTCCTCCCCAAAACACCCTTTTTGATCCCCAAAATAAGAAATACTCTCCCTAAAGTAGCGCTTTCGTTTCCTTTCCCAAAAATGAGACATCTGAAGATGAAAGGCAGTATTCTGGGCAGAAAATGCTTTTTTGGGGGGCTAAAGAGTGGCACTTAATAGAGAACCTGTTTGGTTTCTGGAATGAAGAGTGATATTCGGGGAGAAAATGTCTAATTGTTGGCAGAGATTGATACGCAGGGGAGAAATGGTTGTATTTGGGAGAGAAAAAGAGTGTTTTGTGGAGAAAATGCATGAGTTTTGGGGATAAACGGCATTATTTTGGCGTGAAAGCATGGTATTGAGCTAAGAAGCGGCATTTTGTGGAGAAAATGTCTTCTTTAGAGGATAAAGGTGATCTTTCAGGGAGAAAATATCTGATTTGCAGCATAAAAGGACGCATTTGGGGAAGACAGCGTCTTTTATTGGGACATCACGTTTTATTCCAAAAATAACACATTTTCTTCCCAGAATACCGCCTTTGATCCCAAAATTAAGGCATTTTCTTCCCAGAATACCGCATTTTAGACCGAAAACAAGTCATCCTCTCCAAAAAAGACGTAATTCTGTCCTCAAAATGAGAAATATTGTCCCCAAAATATCATTCTTGGTTCCAAATAGAAGACTTTTTCTCCATTAAATACCACATCGGGTTCCCAATATTACACATTTTCTCCCCCAAATTGCTCTTTGGATCCCCAAAATGAGGCGTTCTCCCTCAAATGCCTCTTTTGATCCCAAGAATCAGGCATTTTCTCCACACAAGACTGATTTTATTACCAAAACAACACATTTCTTACCCAAAACACACCTTTTGATTCCCAACATTAGACATTGTCTCCCCCAAATGCCAATTTGTATCCCTCCAATACGAAATTCTCCCCTTCAAATATGGCTTTGTGTGACAAAAGAAGACACTCACTCCCAAAAATACCGCTTCTTATTTCCTAAGGAAGACTTTTCCTCCCCAAAACACCCTTTTTGATCCCCAAAATAAGAAATACTCTCCCTAAAGTAGCGCTTTCGTTGCCTTTCCCAAAAATGAGACATCTGAAGATGAAAGGCAGTATTCTGGGGAGAAAATGCCTTTTTGGGGGGCTAAAGAGTGGCACTTAAGAGAGAACCTGTTTGGTTTCTGGAATGAAGAGTGATATTCGGGGAGAAAATGTCTAATTGTTGGCAGAGATTGATACGCAGGGGAGAAATGGTTGTATTTTGGAGAGAAAAAGAGTGTTTTGTGGAGAAAATGCATGAGTTTTGGGGATAAACGGCATTATTTTGGCGTGAAAGCATGGTATTGAGCTAAGAAGCGGCATTTTGTGGAGAAAATGTCTTCTTTTGAGGATAAAGGTGATCTTTCGGGGAGAAAATATCTGATTTGCAGCATAAAAGGACGCATTTGGGGAAGACAGCGTCTTTTATTGGGACATCACGTTTTATTCCAAAAATAACACATTTTCATACCAGAATACCGCCTTTGATCCCAAAATTAAGGCATTTTCTTCCCAGAATACCGCATTTTAGACCGAAAATAAGTCATCCTCTCCAAAAAAGACATAATTCTGTCCTCAAAATGAGAAATATTGTCCCCAAAATATCATTCTTGGTTCCAAATAGAAGACTTTTTCTCCATTAAATACCACATCGGGTTCCCAATATTACACATTTTCTCCCCCAAATTGCTCTTTGGATCCCCAAAATGAGGCGTTCTCCCTCAAATGCCTCTTTTGATCCCAAGAATCAGGCATTTTCTCCGCACAAGACTGATTTTATTACCAAAACAACACATTTCTTACCCAAAACACACCTTTTGATTCCCAACATTAGACACCGTCTCCCAAAATTCCAATTTGTATCCCTCCAATACGAAATTCTCCCCTTCAAATATGGCTTTGTGTAACAAAAGAAGACATTCGCTCCCAAAAATACCGCTTCTTATTTCCTAAGGAAGACTTTTCCTCCCCAAAACACCCTTTTTGATCCCCAAAATAAGAAATACTCTCCCTAAAGTAGCGCTTTCGTTGCCTTTCCCAAAAATGAGACATCTGAAGATGAAAGGCAGTATTCTGGGGAGAAAATGCCTTTTTGGGGGGCTAAAGAGTGGCACTTAATAGAGAACCTGTTTGGTTTCTGGAATGAAGAGTGATATTCGGGGAGAAAATGTCTAATTGTTGGCAGAGATTGTTACGCAGGGGAGAAATGGTTGTATTTGGGAGAGAAAAAGAGTGTTTTGTGGAGAAAATGCATGAGTTTTGGGGATAAACGGCATTATTTTGGCGTGAAAGCATGGTATTGAGCTAAGAAGCGGCATTTTGTGGAGAAAATGTCTTCTTTTGAGGATAAAGGTGATCTTTCGGGGAGAAAATGTCTGATTTGCAGCATAAAAGGACGCATTTGGGGAAGACAGCGTCTTTTATTGGGACATCACGTTTTATTCCAAAAATAACACATTTTCATACCAGAATACCACCTTTGATCCCAAAATTAAGGCATTTTCTTCCCAGAATACCGCATTTTAGACCCAAAGTAAGTCATCCTCTCCAAAAAAGACATAATTCTGTCCTCAAAATGAGAAATATTGTCCCCAAAATATCATTCTTGGTTCCAAATAGAAGACTTTTTCTCCATTAAATACCACGTAGGGATCCCTATATTACACATTTTCTCCCCCAAATTGCTCTTTGGATCCCCAAAATGAGGCGTTCTCCCTCAAATGCCTCTTTTGATCCCAAGAATCAGGCATTTTCTCCGCACAAGACTGATTTTATTACCAAAACAACACATTTCTTACCCAAAACACACCTTTTGATTCCCAACATTAGACACCGTCTCCCAAAATTCCAATTTGTATCCCTCCAATACGAAATTCTCCACTTCAAATATGGCTTTGTGTGACAAAAGAAGACACTCACTCCCAAAAATACCGCTTCTTATTTCCTAAGGAAGACTTTTCCTCCCCAAAACACCCTTTTTGATCCCCAAAATAAGAAATACTCTCCCTAAAGTAGCGCTTTCGTTTCCTTTCCCAAAAATGAGACATCTGAAGATGAAAAGCAGTATTCTGGGGAGAAAATGCTTTTTGGGGGGGCTAAAGAGTGGCACTTAATAGAGAACCTGTTTGGTTTCTGGAATGAAGAGTGATATTCGGGGAGAAAATGTCTAATTGTTGGCAGAGATTGATACGCAGGGGAGAAAGGGTTGTATTTTGGAGAGAAAAAGAGTGTTTTGTGGAGAAAATGCATGAGTTTTGGGGATAAACGGCATTATTTTGGCGTGAAAGCATGGTATTGAGCTAAGAAGCGGCATTTTGTGGAGAAAATGTCTTCTTTTGAGGATAAAGGTGATCTTTCGGGGAGAAAATGTCTGATTTGCAGCATAAAAGGACGCATTTGGGGAAGACAGCGTCTTTTATTGGGACATCACGTTTTATTCCAAAAATAACACATTTTCTTCCCAGAATACCACCTTTGATCCCAAAATTAAGGCATTTTCTTCCCAGAATACCGCATTTTAGACCCAAAGTAAGTCATCCTCTCCAAAAAAGACATAATTCTGTCCTCAAAATGAGAAATATTGTCCCCAAAATATCATTCTTGGTTCCAAATAGAAGACTTTTTCTCCATTAAATACCACGTAGGGATCCCTATATTACACATTTTCTCCCCCAAATTGCTCTTTGGATCCCCAAAATGAGGCGTTCTCCCTCAAATGCCTCTTTTCATCCCAAGAATCAGGCATTTTCTCCGCACAAGACTGATTTTATTACCAAAACAACACATTTCTTACCCAAAACACACCTTTTTATTCCCAACATTAGACACCGTCTCCCAAAATTCCAATTTGTATCCCTCCAATACGAAATTCTCCACTTCAAATATGGCTTTGTGTGACAAAAGAAGACACTCACTCCCAAAAATACCGCTTCTTATTTCCTAAGGAAGACTTTTCCTCCCCAAAACACCCCTTTTGATCCCCAAAATAAGATATACTCTCCCCAAAGTAGCGCTTTCGTTGCCTTTCCCAAAAATGAGACATCTGAAGATGAAAGGCAGTATTCTGGGCAGAAAATGCCTTTTTGGGGGGCTAAAGAGTGGCACTTAATAGAGAACCTGTTTGGTTTCTGGGATGAAGAGTGATATTCGGGGAGAAAATGTCTAATTGTTGGCAGAAATTGATACGCAGGGGAGAAATGGTTGTATTTGGGAGAGAAAAAGAGTGTTTTGTGGAGAAAATGCCTTCTTTTGATGATAAAGGTGATCTTTCAGGGAGAAAATGTCTTCTTTGCAGCAGAAAAGGACGCATTTGGGGAAGACAGCGTCTTTTATTGGGACATCACGTTTTATTCCAAAAATAACACATTTTCTTCCCGAATACCGCACTTAATCCCCAAAATTAAGGCATTTTCTTCCCAGAATACCGCTATTTAGACCGAAAATAAGTCATCCTCTCCAAAAAAGACGTAATTCTGTCCTCAAAATGAGAAATATTGTCCCCAAAATATCATTCTTGGTTCCAAATAGAAGACTTTTTCTCCATTAAATACCACATCGGGTTCCCAATATTACACATTTTCTCCCCCAAATTGCTCTTTGGATCCCCAAAATGAGGCGTTCTCCCTCAAATGCCTCTTTTCATCCCAAGAATCAGGCATTTTCTCCGCACAAGACTGATTTTATTACCAAAACAACACATTTCTTACCCAAAACACACCTTTTGATTCCCAACATTAGACACCGTCTCCCAAAATTCCAATTTGTATCCCTCCAATACGAAATTCTCCCCTTCAAATATGGCTTTGTGTAACAAAAGAAGACATTCGCTCCCAAAAATACCGCTTCTTATTTCCTAAGGAAGACTTTTCCTCCCCAAAACACCCTTTTTGATCCCCAAAATAAGAAATACTCTCCCTAAAGTAGCGCTTTCGTTTCCTTTCCCAAAAATGAGACATCTGAAGATGAAAGGCAGTATTCTGGGGAGAAAATGCCTTTTTGGGGGGCTAAAGAGTGGCACTTAAGAGAGAACCTCTTTGGTTTCTGGAATGAAGAGTGATATTCGGGGAGAAAATGTCTAATTGTTGGCAGAGATTGATACGCAGGGGAGAAATGGTTGTATTTGGGAGAGAAAAAGAGTGTTTTGTGGAGAAAATGCATGAGTTTTGGGGATAAACGGCATTATTTTGTCGTGAAAGCCTGGTATTGAGCTAAGAAGCGGCATTTTGTGGAGAAAATGTCTTCTTTTGAGGATAAAGGTGATCTTTCGGGGAGAAAATGTCTGATTTGCAGCATAAAAGGACGCATTTGGGGAAGACAGCGTCTTTTATTGGGACATCATGTTTTATTCCAAAAATAACACATTTTCATACCAGAATACCGCCTTTGATCCCAAAATTAAGGCATTTTCTTCCCAGAATACCGCATTTTAGACCCAAAGTAAGTCATCCTCTCCAAAAAAGACATAATTCTGTCCTCAAAATGAGAAATATTGTCCCCAAAATATCATTCTTGGTTCCAAATAGAAGACTTTTTCTCCATTAAATACCACGTAGGGATCCCTATATTACACATTTTCTCCCCCAAATTGCTCTTTGGATCCCCAAAATGAGGCGTTCTCCCTCAAATGCCTCTTTTCATCCCAAGAATCAGGCATTTTCTCCGCACAAGACTGATTTTATTACCAAAACAACACATTTCTTACCCAAAACACACCTTTTGATTCCCAACATTAGACACCGTCTCCCAAAATTCCAATTTGTATCCCTCCAATACGAAATTCTCCCCTTCAAATATGGCTTTGTGTAACAAAAGAAGACATTCGCTCCCAAAAATACCGCTTCTTATTTCCTAAGGAAGACTTTTCCTCCCCAAAACACCCTTTTTGATCCCCAAAATAAGAAATACTCTCCCTAAAGTAGCGCTTTCGTTTCCTTTCCAAAAATGAGACATCTGAAGATGAAAAGCAGTATTCTGGGGAGAAAATGCTTTTTTGGGGGGCTAAAGAGTGGCACTTAATAGAGAACCTGTTTGGTTTCTGGAATGAAGAGTGATATTCGGGGAGAAAATGTCTAATTGTTGGCAGAGATTGATACGCAGGGGAGAAAGGGTTGTATTTGGGAGAGAAAAAGAGTGTTTTGTGGAGAAAATGCATGAGTTTTGGGGATAAACGGCATTATTTTGGCGTGAAAGCATGGTATTGAGCTAAGAAGCGGCATTTTGTGGAGAAAATGTCTTCTTTTGAGGATAAAGGTGATCTTTCGGGGAGAAAATGTCTGATTTGCAGCATAAAAGGACGCATTTGGGGAAGACAGCGTCTTTTATTGGGACATCACGTTTTATTCCAAAAATAACACATTTTCATACCAGAATACCGCCTTTGATCCCAAAATTAAGGCATTTTCTTCCCAGAATACCGCTTCTTAGACCGAAAATAAGTCATCCTCTCCAAAAAAGACGTAATTCTGTCCTCAAATGAGAAATATTGTCCCCAAAATATCATTCTTGGTTCCAAATAGAAGACTTTTTCTCCATTAAATACCACATCGGGTTCCCAATATTACACATTTTCTCCCCCAAATTGCTCTTTGGATCCCCAAAATGAGGCGTTCTCCCTCAAATGCCTCTTTTCATCCCAAGAATCAGGCATTTTCTCCGCACAAGACTGATTTTATTACCAAAACAACACATTTCTTACCCAAAACACACCTTTTGATTCCCAACATTAGACACCGTCTCCCAAAATTCCAATTTGTATCCCTCCAATACGAAATTCTCCCCTTCAAATATGGCTTTGTGTAACAAAAGAAGACATTCGCTCCCAAAAATACCGCTTCTTATTTCCTAAGGAAGACTTTTCCTCCCCAAAACACCCTTTTTGATCCCCAAAATAAGAAATACTCTCCCTAAAGTAGCGCTTTCGTTTCCTTTCCCAAAAATGAGACATCTGAAGATGAAAAGCAGTATTCTGGGGAGAAAATGCTTTTTTGGGGGGCTAAAGAGTGGCACTTAATAGAGAACCTGTTTGGTTTCTGGAATGAAGAGTGATATTCGGGGAGAAAATGTCTAATTGTTGGCAGAGATTGATACGCAGGGGAGAAAGGGTTGTATTTTGGAGAGAAAAAGAGTGTTTTGTGGAGAAAATGCATGAGTTTTGGGGATAAACGGCATTATTTTGGCGTGAAAGCATGGTATTGAGCTAAGAAGCGGCATTTTGTGGAGAAAATGTCTTCTTTTGAGGATAAAGGTGATCTTTCGGGGAGAAAATGTCTGATTTGCAGCATAAAAGGACGCATTTGGGGAAGACAGCGTCTTTTATTGGGACATCACGTTTTATTCCAAAAATAACACATTTTCTTCCCAGAATACCACCTTTGATCCCAAAATTAAGGCATTTTCTTCCCAGAATACCGCATTTTAGACCCAAAGTAAGTCATCCTCTCCAAAAAAGACATAATTCTGTCCTCAAAATGAGAAATATTGTCCCCAAAATATCATTCTTGGTTCCAAATAGAAGACTTTTTCTCCATTAAATACCACGTAGGGATCCCTATATTACACATTTTCTCCCCCAAATTGCTCTTTGGATCCCCAAAATGAGGCGTTCTCCCTCAAATGCCTCTTTTCATCCCAAGAATCAGGCATTTTCTCCGCACAAGACTGATTTTATTACCAAAACAACACATTTCTTACCCAAAACACACCTTTTTATTCCCAACATTAGACATTGTCTCCCCCAAATGCCAATTTGTATCCCTCCAATACGAAATTCTCCACTTCAAATATGGCTTTGTGTGACAAAAGAAGACACTCACTCCCAAAAATACCGCTTCTTATTTCCTAAGGAAGACTTTTCCTCCCCAAAACACCCCTTTTGATCCCCAAAATAAGATATACTCTCCCCAAAGTAGCGCTTTCGTTGCCTTTCCCAAAAATGAGACATCTGAAGATGAAAGGCAGTATTCTGGGCAGAAAATGCCTTTTTGGGTGGCTAAAGAGTGGCACTTAATAGAGAACCTGTTTGGTTTCTGGGATGAAGAGTGATATTCGGGGAGAAAATGTCTAATTGTTGGCAGAAATTGATACGCAGGGGAGAAATGGTTGTATTTGGGAGAGAAAAAGAGTGTTTTGTGGAGAAAATGCCTTCTTTTGATGATAAAGGTGATCTTTCAGGGAGAAAATGTCTTCTTTGCAGCATAAAAGGACGCATTTGGGGAAGACAGCGTCTTTTATTGGGACATCACGTTTTATTCCAAAAATAACACATTTTCTTCCCGAATACCGCACTTAATCCCCAAAATTAAGGCATTTTCTTCCCAGAATACCGCTATTTAGACCGAAAATAAGTCATCCTCTCCAAAAAAGACGTAATTCTGTCCTCAAAATGAGAAATATTGTCCCCAAAATATCATTCTTGGTTCCAAATAGAAGACTTTTTCTCCATTAAATACCACATCGGGTTCCCAATATTACACATTTTCTCCCCCAAATTGCTCTTTGCATCCCCAAAATGAGGCGTTCTCCCTCAAATGCCTCTTTTGATCCCAAGAATCAGGCATTTTCTCCGCACAAGACTGATTTTATTACCAAAACAACACATTTCTTACCCAAAACACACCTTTTTATTCCCAACATTAGACACCGTCTCCCAAAATTCCAATTTGTATCCCTCCAATACGAAATTCTCCCCTTCAAATATGGCTTTGTGTGACAAAAGAAGACACTCACTCCCAAAAATACCGCTTCTTATTTCCTAAGGAAGACTTTTCCTCCCCAAAACACCCTTTTTGATCCCCAAAATAAGAAATACTCTCCCTAAAGTAGCGCTTTCGTTTCCTTTCCCAAAAATGAGACATCTGAAGATGAAAAGCAGTATTCTGGGGAGAAAATGCTTTTTTGGGGGGCTAAAGAGTGGCACTTAATAGAGAACCTGTTTGGTTTCTGGAATGAAGAGTGATATTCGGGGAGAAAATGTCTAATTGTTGGCAGAGATTGATACGCAGGGGAGAAAGGGTTGTATTTTGGAGAGAAAAAGAGTGTTTTGTGGAGAAAATGCATGAGTTTTGGGGATAAACGGCATTATTTTGGCGTGAAAGCCTGGTATTGAGCTAAGAAGCGGCATTTTGTGGAGAAAATGTCTTCTTTTGAGGATAAAGGTGATCTTTCGGGGAGAAAATGTCTGATTTGCAGCATAAAAGGACGCATTTGGGGAAGACAGCGTCTTTTATTGGGACATCACGTTTTATTCCAAAAATAACACATTTTCTTCCCAGAATACCACCTTTGATCCCAAAATTAAGGCATTTTCTTCCCAGAATACCGCATTTTAGACCCAAAGTAAGTCATCCTCTCCAAAAAAGACATAATTCTGTCCTCAAAATGAGAAATATTGTCCCCAAAATATCATTCTTGGTTCCAAATAGAAGACTTTTTCTCCATTAAATACCACGTAGGGATCCCTATATTACACATTTTCTCCCCCAAATTGCTCTTTGGATCCCCAAAATGAGGCGTTCTCCCTCAAATGCCTCTTTTCATCCCAAGAATCAGGCATTTTCTCCGCACAAGACTGATTTTATTACCAAAACAACACATTTCTTACCCAAAACACACCTTTTTATTCCCAACATTAGACATTGTCTCCCCCAAATGCCAATTTGTATCCCTCCAATACGAAATTCTCCACTTCAAATATGGCTTTGTGTGACAAAAGAAGACACTCACTCCCAAAAATACCGCTTCTTATTTCCTAAGGAAGACTTTTCCTCCCCAAAACACCCCTTTTGATCCCCAAAATAAGATATACTCTCCCCAAAGTAGCGCTTTCGTTGCCTTTCCCAAAAATGAGACATCTGAAGATGAAAGGCAGTATTCTGGGCAGAAAATGCCTTTTTGGGTGGCTAAAGAGTGGCACTTAATAGAGAACCTGTTTGGTTTCTGGGATGAAGAGTGATATTCGGGGAGAAAATGTCTAATTGTTGGCAGAAATTGATACGCAGGGGAGAAATGGTTGTATTTGGGAGAGAAAAAGAGTGTTTTGTGGAGAAAATGCCTTCTTTTGATGATAAAGGTGATCTTTCAGGGAGAAAATGTCTTCTTTGCAGCATAAAAGGACGCATTTGGGGAAGACAGCGTCTTTTATTGGGACATCACGTTTTATTCCAAAAATAACACATTTTCTTCCCGAATACCGCACTTAATCCCCAAAATTAAGGCATTTTCTTCCCAGAATACCGCTATTTAGACCGAAAATAAGTCATCCTCTCCAAAAAAGACGTAATTCTGTCCTCAAAATGAGAAATATTGTCCCCAAAATATCATTCTTGGTTCCAAATAGAAGACTTTTTCTCCATTAAATACCACATCGGGTTCCCAATATTACACATTTTCTCCCCCAAATTGCTCTTTGCATCCCCAAAATGAGGCGTTCTCCCTCAAATGCCTCTTTTGATCCCAAGAATCAGGCATTTTCTCCGCACAAGACTGATTTTATTACCAAAACAACACATTTCTTACCCAAAACACACCTTTTTATTCCCAACATTAGACACCGTCTCCCAAAATTCCAATTTGTATCCCTCCAATACGAAATTCTCCCCTTCAAATATGGCTTTGTGTGACAAAAGAAGACACTCACTCCCAAAAATACCGCTTCTTATTTCCTAAGGAAGACTTTTCCTCCCCAAAACACCCTTTTTGATCCCCAAAATAAGAAATACTCTCCCTAAAGTAGCGCTTTCGTTTCCTTTCCCAAAAATGAGACATCTGAAGATGAAAAGCAGTATTCTGGGGAGAAAATGCTTTTTTGGGGGGCTAAAGAGTGGCACTTAATAGAGAACCTGTTTGGTTTCTGGAATGAAGAGTGATATTCGGGGAGAAAATGTCTAATTGTTGGCAGAGATTGATACGCAGGGGAGAAAGGGTTGTATTTTGGAGAGAAAAAGAGTGTTTTGTGGAGAAAATGCATGAGTTTTGGGGATAAACGGCATTATTTTGGCGTGAAAGCCTGGTATTGAGCTAAGAAGCGGCATTTTGTGGAGAAAATGTCTTCTTTTGAGGATAAAGGTGATCTTTCGGGGAGAAAATGTCTGATTTGCAGCATAAAAGGACGCATTTGGGGAAGACAGCGTCTTTTATTGGGACATCACGTTTTATTCCAAAAATAACACATTTTCTTCCCAGAATACCACCTTTGATCCCAAAATTAAGGCATTTTCTTCCCAGAATACCGCATTTTAGACCCAAAGTAAGTCATCCTCTCCAAAAAAGACATAATTCTGTCCTCAAAATGAGAAATATTGTCCCCAAAATATCATTCTTGGTTCCAAATAGAAGACTTTTTCTCCATTAAATACCACGTAGGGATCCCTATATTACACATTTTCTCCCCCAAATTGCTCTTTGGATCCCCAAAATGAGGCGTTCTCCCTCAAATGCCTCTTTTCATCCCAAGAATCAGGCATTTTCTCCGCACAAGACTGATTTTATTACCAAAACAACACATTTCTTACCCAAAACACACCTTTTTATTCCCAACATTAGACATTGTCTCCCCCAAATGCCAATTTGTATCCCTCCAATACGAAATTCTCCACTTCAAATATGGCTTTGTGTGACAAAAGAAGACACTCACTCCCAAAAATACCGCTTCTTATTTCCTAAGGAAGACTTTTCCTCCCCAAAACACCCCTTTTGATCCCCAAAATAAGATATACTCTCCCCAAAGTAGCGCTTTCGTTGCCTTTCCCAAAAATGAGACATCTGAAGATGAAAGGCAGTATTCTGGGGAGAAAATGCCTTTTTGGGGGGCTAAAGAGTGGCACTTAATAGAGAACCTGTTTGGTTTCTGGGATGAAGAGTGATATTCGGGGAGAAAATGTCTAATTGTTGGCAGAAATTGATACGCGGGGGAGAAATGGTTGTATTTGGGAGAGAAAAAGAGCATTTTGTGGAGAAAATGCCTTCTTTTGATGATAAAGGTGATCTTTCAGGGAGAAAATGTCTTCTTTGCAGCATAAAAGGACGCATTTGGGGAAGACAGCGTCTTTTATTGGGACATCACGTTTAATTCCAAAAATAACACATTTTCTTCCCGAATACCGCACTTAATCCCCAAAATTAAGGCATTTTCTTCCCAGAATACCGCTATTTAGACCGAAAATAAGTCATCCTCTCCAAAAAAGACGTAATTCTGTCCTCAAAATGAGAAATATTGTCCCCAAAATATCATTCTTGGTTCCAAATAGAAGACTTTTTCTCCATTAAATACCACATCGGGTTCCCAATATTACACATTTTCTCCCCCAAATTGCTCTTTGGATCCCCAAAATGAGGCGTTCTCCCTCAAATGCCTCTTTTCATCCCAAGAATCAGGCATTTTCTCCGCACAAGACTGATTTTATTACCAAAACAACACATTTCTTACCCAAAACACACCTTTTGATTCCCAACATTAGACACCGTCTCCCAAAATTCCAATTTGTATCCCTCCAATACGAAATTCTCCCCTTCAAATATGGCTTTGTGTGACAAAAGAAGACATTCGCTCCCAAAAATACCGCTTCTTATTTCCTAAGGAAGACTTTTCCTCCCCAAAACACCCTTTTTGATCCCCAAAATAAGAAATACTCTCCCTAAAGTAGCGCTTTCGTTTCCTTTCCCAAAAATGAGACATCTGAAGATGAAAGGCAGTATTCTGGGGAGAAAATGCCTTTTTGGGGGGCTAAAGAGTGGCACTTAAGAGAGAACCTCTTTGGTTTCTGGAATGAAGAGTGATATTCGGGGAGAAAATGTCTAATTGTTGCCAGAGATTGATACGCAGGGGAGAAATGGTTGTATTTTGGAGAGAAAAAGAGTGTTTTGTGGAGAAAATGCATGAGTTTTGGGGATAAACGGCATTATTTTGGCGTGAAAGCCTGGTATTGAGCTAAGAAGCGGCATTTTGTGGAGAAAATGTCTTCTTTTGAGGATAAAGGTGATCTTTCGGGGAGAAAATGTCTGATTTGCAGCATAAAAGGACGCATTTGGGGAAGACAGCGTCTTTTATTGGGACATCATGTTTTATTCCAAAAATAACACATTTTCATACCAGAATACCGCCTTTGATCCCAAAATTAAGGCATTTTCTTCCCAGAATACCGCATTTTAGACCGAAAATAAGTCATCCTCTCCAAAAAAGACATAATTCTGTCCTCAAAATGAGAAATATTGTCCCCAAAATATCATTCTTGGTTCCAAATAGAAGACTTTTTCTCCATTAAATACCACGTAGGGATCCCTAGATTACACATTTTCTCCCCCAAATTGCTCTTTGGATCCCCAAAATGAGGCGTTCTCCCTCAAATGCCTCTTTTCATCCCAAGAATCAGGCATTTTCTCCGCACAAGACTGATTTTATTACCAAAACAACACATTTCTTACCCAAAACACACCTTTTGATTCCCAACATTAGACACCGTCTCCCAAAATTCCAATTTGTATCCCTCCAATACGAAATTCTCCCCTTCAAATATGGCTTTGTGTAACAAAAGAAGACATTCGCTCCCAAAAATACCGCTTCTTATTTCCTAAGGAAGACTTTTCCTCCCCAAAACACCCTTTTTGATCCCCAAAATAAGAAATACTCTCCCTAAAGTAGCGCTTTCGTTTCCTTTCCCAAAAATGAGACATCTGAAGATGAAAAGCAGTATTCTGGGGAGAAAATGCTTTTTTGGGGGGCTAAAGAGTGGCACTTAATAGAGAACCTGTTTGGTTTCTGGAATGAAGAGTGATATTCGGGGAGAAAATGTCTAATTGTTGGCAGAGATTGATACGCAGGGGAGAAAGGGTTGTATTTTGGAGAGAAAAAGAGTGTTTTGTGGAGAAAATGCATGAGTTTTGGGGATAAACGGCATTATTTTGGCGTGAAAGCATGGTATTGAGCTAAGAAGCGGCATTTTGTGGAGAAAATGTCTTCTTTAGAGGATAAAGGTGATCTTTCGGGGAGAAAATGTCTGATTTGCAGCATAAAAGGACGCATTTGGGGAAGACAGCGTCTTTTATTGGGACATCACGTTTTATTCCAAAAATAACACATTTTCATACCAGAATACCGCCTTTGATCCCAAAATTAAGGCATTTTCTTCCCAGAATACCGCTTCTTAGACCGAAAATAAGTCATCCTCTCCAAAAAAGACGTAATTCTGTCCTCAAATGAGAAATATTGTCCCCAAAATATCATTCTTGGTTCCAAATAGAAGACTTTTTCTCCATTAAATACCACATCGGGTTCCCAATATTACACATTTTCTCCCCCAAATGGCACTTTGGATCCCCAAAATGAGGCGTTCTCCATCAAATGCCTCTTTTGATCCCAAGAATCAGGCATTTTCTCCGCACAAGACTGATTTTATTACCAAAACAACACATTTCTTACCCAAAACACACCTTTTGATTCCCAACATTAGACATTGTCTCCCCCAAATGCCAATTTGTATCCCTCCAATACGAAATTCTCCCCTTCAAATATGGCTTTGTGTGACAAAAGAAGACACTCACTCCCAAAAATACCGCTTCTTATTTCCTAAGGAAGACTTTTCCTCCCCAAAACACCCCTTTTGATCCCCAAAATAAGAAATACTCTCCCCAAAGTAGCGCTTTCGTTTCCTTTCCCAAAAATGAGACATCTGAAGATGAAAAGCAGTATTCTGGGGAGAAAATGCTTTTTTGGGGGGCTAAAGAGTGGCACTTAATAGAGAACCTGTTTGGTTTCTGGAATGAAGAGTGATATTCGGGGAGAAAATGTCTAATTGTTGGCAGAGATTGATACGCAGGGGAGAAAGGGTTGTATTTTGGAGAGAAAAAGAGTGTTTTGTGGAGAAAATGCATGAGTTTTGGGGATAAACGGCATTATTTTGGCGTGAAAGCATGGTATTGAGCTAAGAAGCGGCATTTTGTGGAGAAAATGTCTTCTTTTGAGGATAAAGGTGATCTTTCGGGGAGAAAATGTCTGATTTGCAGCATAAAAGGACGCATTTGGGGAAGACAGCGTCTTTTATTGGGACATCACGTTTTATTCCAAAAATAACACATTTTCTTCCCAGAATACCACCTTTGATCCCAAAATTAAGGCATTTTCTTCCCAGAATACCGCATTTTAGACCCAAAGTAAGTCATCCTCTCCAAAAAAGACATAATTCTGTCCTCAAAATGAGAAATATTGTCCCCAAAATATCATTCTTGGTTCCAAATAGAAGACTTTTTCTCCATTAAATACCACGTCGGGATCCCTATATTACACACTTTCTCCCCCAAATTGCTCTTTGGATCCCCAAAATGAGGCGTTCTCCCTCAAATGCCTCTTTTCATCCCAAGAATCAGGCATTTTCTCCGCACAAGACTGATTTTATTACCAAAACAACACATTTCTTACCCAAAACACACCTTTTTATTCCCAACATTAGACACCGTCTCCCAAAATTCCAATTTGTATCCCTCCAATACGAAATTCTCCACTTCAAATATGGCTTTGTGTAACAAAAGAAGACACTCACTCCCAAAAATACCGCTTCTTATTTCCTAAGGAAGACTTTTCCTCCCCAAAACACCCCTTTTGATCCCCAAAATAAGATATACTCTCCCCAAAGTAGCGCTTTCGTTGCCTTTCCCAAAAATGAGACATCTGAAGATGAAAGGCAGTATTCTGGGCAGAAAATGCCTTTTTGGGGGGCTAAAGAGTGGCACTTAATAGAGAACCTGTTTGGTTTCTGGGATGAAGAGTGATATTCGGGGAGAAAATGTCTAATTGTTGGCAGAAATTGATACGCAGGGGAGAAAAGGTTGTATTTGGGAGAGAAAAAGAGCATTTTGTGGAGAAAATGCCTTCTTTTGATGATAAAGGTGATCTTTCAGGGAGAAAATGTCTTCTTTGCAGCATAAAAAGACGCATTTGGGGAAGACAGCGTCTTTTATTGGGACATCACGTTTTATTCCAAAAATAACACATTTTCTTCCCGAATACCGCACTTAATCCCCAAAATTAAGGCATTTTCTTCCCAGAATACCGCTATTTAGACCGAAAATAAGTCATCCTCTCCAAAAAAGACGTAATTCTGTCCTCAAAATGAGAAATATTGTCCCCAAAATATCATTCTTGGTTCCAAATAGAAGACTTTTTCTCCATTAAATACCACATCGGGTTCCCAATATTACACATTTTCTCCCCCAAATTGCTCTTTGGATCCCCAAAATGAGGCGTTCTCCCTCAAATGCCTCTTTTGATCCCAAGAATCAGGCATTTTCTCCGCACAAGACTGATTTTATTACCAAAACAACACATTTCTTACCCAAAACACACCTTTTTATTCCCAACATTAGACACCGTCTCCCAAAATTCCAATTTGTATCCCTCCAATACGAAATTCTCCCCTTCAAATATGGCTTTGTGTGACAAAAGAAGACACTCACTCCCAAAAATACCGCTTCTTATTTCCTAAGGAAGACTTTTCCTCCCCAAAACACCCTTTTTGATCCCCAAAATAAGAAATACTCTCCCCAAAGTAGCGCTTTCGTTTCCTTTCCCAAAAATGAGACATCTGAAGATGAAAAGCAGTATTCTGGGGAGAAAATGCTTTTTTGGGGGGCTAAAGAGTGGCACTTAATAGAGAACCTGTTTGGTTTCTGGAATGAAGAGTGATATTCGGGGAGAAAATGTCTAATTGTTGGCAGAGATTGATACGCAGGGGAGAAAGGGTTGTATTTTGGAGAGAAAAAGAGTGTTTTGTGGAGAAAATGCATGAGTTTTGGGGATAAACGGCATTATTTTGGCGTGAAAGCATGGTATTGAGCTAAGAAGCGGCATTTTGTGGAGAAAATGTCTTCTTTTGAGGATAAAGGTGATCTTTCGGGGAGAAAATGTCTTCTTTGCAGCATAAAAGGACGCATTTGAGGAAGACAGCGTCTTTTATTGGGACATCACGTTTTATTCCAAAAATAACACATTTTCTTCCCAGAATACCACCTTTGATCCCAAAATTAAGGCATTTTCTTCCCAGAATACCGCATTTTAGACCCAAAGTAAGTCATCCTCTCCAAAAAAGACATAATTCTGTCCTCAAAATGAGAAATATTGTCCCCAAAATATCATTCTTGGTTCCAAATAGAAGACTTATTCTCCATTAAATACCACGTAGGGATCCCTATATTACACATTTTCTCCCCCAAATTGCTCTTTGGATCCCCAAAATGAGGCGTTCTCCCTCAAATGCCTCTTTTCATCCCAAGAATCAGGCATTTTCTCCGCACAAGACTGATTTTATTACCAAAACAACACATTTCTTACCCAAAACACACCTTTTTATTCCCAACATTAGACACCGTCTCCCAAAATTCCAATTTGTATCCCTCCAATACGAAATTCTCCACTTCAAATATGGCTTTGTGTGACAAAAGAAGACACTCACTCCCAAAAATACCGCTTCTTATTTCCTAAGGAAGACTTTTCCTCCCCAAAACACCCCTTTTGATCCCCAAAATAAGATATACTCTCCCCAAAGTAGCGCTTTCGTTGCCTTTCCCAAAAATGAGACATCTGAAGATGAAAGGCAGTATTCTGGGCAGAAAATGCCTTTTTGGGGGGCTAAAGAGTGGCACTTAATAGAGAACCTGTTTGGTTTCTGGGATGAAGAGTGATATTCGGGGAGAAAATGTCTAATTGTTGGCAGAAATTGATACGCAGGGGAGAAATGGTTGTATTTGGGAGAGAAAAAGAGCATTTTGTGGAGAAAATGCCTTCTTTTGATGATAAAGGTGATCTTTCGGGGAGAAAATGTCTTCTTTGCAGCATAAAAAGACGCATTTGGGGAAGACAGCGTCTTTTATTGGGACATCACGTTTTATTCCAAAAATAACACATTTTCTTCCCGAATACCGCACTTAATCCCCAAAATTAAGGCATTTTCTTCCCAGAATACCGCATTTTAGACCGAAAATAAGTCATCCTCTCCAAAAAAGACGTAATTCTGTCCTCAAAATGAGAAATATTGTCCCCAAAATATCATTCTCGGTTCCAAATAGAAGACTATTTCTCCATTAAATACCACGTAGGGATCCCTATATTACACATTTTCTCCCCCAAATGGCACTTTGGATCCCCAAAATGAGGCGTTCTCCCTCAAATGCCTCTTTTGATCCCAAGAATCAGGCATTTTCTCCGCGCAAGACTGATTTTATTACCAAAACAACACATTTCTTACCCAAAACACACCTTTTGATTCCCAACATTAGACACCGTCTCCCAAACTTCCAATTTGTATCCCTCCAAAACGAAATTCTCCCCTTCAAATATGGCTTTGTGTAACAAAAGAAGACATTCGCTCCCAAAAATACCGCTTCTTATTTCCTAAGGAAGACTTTTCCTCCCCAAAACACCCTTTTTGATCCCCAAAATAAGAAATACTCTCCCTAAAGTAGCGCTTTCGTTTCCTTTCCCAAAAATGAGACATTTGAAGATGAAAGGCAGTATTCTGGGGAGAAAATGCCTTTTTGGGGGGCTAAAGAGTGGCACTTAGGAGAGAACCTGTTTGGTTTCTGGGATGAAGAGTGATATTCGGGGAGAAAATGTCTAATCGTTGGCAGAAATTGATACGCAGGGGAGAAATGGTTGTATTTGGGAGAGAAAAGGAGTGTTTTGGGGAGAAAATGCATGAGTTTTGGGGATAAACTCAGGCACGTAAAATTACGTGTGATTTCTTTGGGCAAATGTTGTCTTTGAAATAAAAAGCTTTATTTTTTTCGCGAGAGCCTTTCCTTGATGGGAAACATTGATATTTAACGGAGAAATTTTTTATTTTGAGGTTTGAATTTAATATTTCAGGGAGAAAATACTTTTTGGATAAATGATCGGGAAGTGTGGAGAATTTTCTTACACTTGTCGCATTAATTTTAATGTAAGAAAGAAAATGCCTTATTTGTACACATGAGAGCTATTTTGAGGAGAAAATGTCATAATTTGGAGTAGATAGCTGTATTTGGGAAAGTGAATGCGTTATTTGAGGAAGTCGGTGTTATGGAGTGAAGATGACTAATTATTGGAGGAATAGATGACTTTTTGGGAATAAAATCAATTGTTTTTTGGCTACAGAAATCTATACATTTGCCAAGAAACGAAGAAGTCAAAACCTCTCCGTCCCGGGATTCGGAAAGAAATCCCCCACCTCGGAAGAAAGCAGCGTCTGAAAACGCGGGTCATAGGCTGCAACCGAGCCGCTGGAGTCGTGCTTCTTGGCGATTGCCGTTTTTCCGAGAAGAGGGGTCTCGGCTAATTCCGTAGCCGAGAAAGAGCGGCTTCAGCTGGCTGCTATTGTCCCTGGAGGGGTGGTTGTTCTGCGCAGCCCGGAAGAGATCAGATTGGACCTCATCATCTTTTCTGGACGGAATCACGACTCCAGGCACTGTTCCAATTGTTTTCCTTTCCATTTCGAAGGACTTCGTTTCTTATCCCCTTTTCCATTGCATGAATCTTAGTTTCTCGGACGGCAGAGGAAAGAAACGAAATCCCGTTTAGAAGTAGGTGACGGGCGAGCTGAGAAACGCTGGGAGATGCGGTCGCCGGGAGAACTCGACTTGAAGAACGCAATCGCTCTTTTCCTGGCTACGGGCGAAAGCCCCCTCTTCGGAAGAAAGCAGCCTCGGCTGCAACGGAGCCGCAGGAACAGCGCTGCTGGGCGATTACCCGTTCTCCGAGAAGAGCGGACACGGCTGATTCCGTAGCCGAGAAAGGGCGACTTCAGCCCGCTGCTTTCGTCCCTGGAGGGGTGGTTGCTTTGCGCAGCCCCAAGCGGAGCACTTTGCATCTTAGTTTCTGTTCTGGCCGGAAGCACGACTCCATTAGCTTTATCAAATCAGGCTTTTATTCCAGAAGTAAGACTACTGTTTCATTCGAAATCGAAGGGTAAACACTTGCA
Organism: Alectoris magna; assembly: GCA_030625065.1. Classification (NCBI taxonomy): domain Eukaryota; kingdom Metazoa; phylum Chordata; class Aves; order Galliformes; family Phasianidae; genus Alectoris; species Alectoris magna. The sequence continues at coordinate 4,971,216 of CM060578.1, read as the reverse complement.
ATAGTGCCAGCAGTCGTGCTTTCGGCCAGAAAAGAAGCTGAGGACAAAGTGCTCCTTTCCGGGCTGCGGACAACAACCACCCCTCCAGGGACGAAAGCAGCCGGCTGAAGTCGCTCTTTCTCGGCTACGGAATTGGCCGAGTCCGCTATTCTCGGAGATCTGGCATTCTCCGAGAAGCGCGATTAGGGCGGCTCTATTGCAGCCGAGGACGCGCGGCTTCAGCCGGCTGCTTTCTGCCGAGGAGGGGGCTTTCGCCCGTAGGCAGGAAAAATGGGATTTTGAACTTCAAGTCGTGTTCTCTCGGCGAGAGCATCTCCCAGCGTTTCTCAGCTCGCCCGTCACTTGCTTTGGACTGTGATTTCGTTTCTTTTCTCCGTCGCCTGAGAAACTATGAGTCAAGCAATGGAAAAGGAGATAAGAAACGTAATCTTTAGAAATGGAAGGGAAAACACTTGGAATAGTGCCAGCAGTCGTGCTTTCGGCCAGAGAAGAAGCTGAGGTCCAAAGTGCTCCTTTCCGGGCTGCCGACAACAACCACCCCTCCTGGGACGAAAGCAGCCGGCTGAAGTCGCTCTTTCTCGGCTACGGAATTAGCCGAGTCCGCTCTTCTCGGAGAACCGGCAATCGCCGAGAAGCGCGGTTCGAGCGGCTGCTTTGCAGCCGTGGACGCGCGACTTCAAGTCGCTGCTTTCTTCCGAGGTGGGGGATTTCTTTCCGCATCCCGGAACGGAGAAGTTTTGACCTCTCCTTCGGTTCATGGCTACTGTATCGATTTCTACAGCCAGACTTTTTTTCCCAAAAAGTCAGTTATTCGTCCCTATATTTAGACATTTTCTCTCCATACACTGCCTTTAATTCCACAAATAAGCCATTTTCTTTACCAAATACCCCAAATTATGACGTTTTCTTCTCATAAAATCTCTTGTTGACAACTTATGTATTTTCTGCCTTACATTTCAAATTTTGCTTGACTCCTACTTTCTCAGACGACGGAGAAAAGAATACGAAATCCCCTTCAAAAGTAGGTGAGGGGCGATCTGAGAAGTGCGGCGAGATGCGCTGCCGAGAGAACTCGAATTTCGGAATCGCTCTTTTCCTGGTTACGGGCGAAAGCCCCCTCCTCGGCAGAAAGCAGCCGGCTGAAGCCGCGCGTCCTAGGCTGCAATAGAGCCGCTCGAATCGCGCTCCTCCGCGATTGTCGGTTTCCCGAGGGGACTCGGCTGATTCCGTAGCCGAGAAAGAGCGACTTCAGCCGGCTGCTTTCGTCCCTGGAAGGGTGGTTGCTCTGCGCAGCCCGAAAAGGAGCACTTTGCATCTCAGCTTCTGTTCTGGCCGGAAGCACGACTCCACGCAGTATTCCAAGTGCTTTCCCTTCTATTTCGCATGATTTCCCTTCTTTTCTGCTTTTCTCATCCCGGAACGGATAGTTTTTGAAGTCTCTTTCTGTTCTTGCCGATTGTATTGATTTCTATGCCCCAAAACCGCGTTTTCTTCCCTATTAACAGCTATTCAACCTTAGAAGTAGAATGTTTCTCTCCGATACACCTCTTGTAATTCCACAAATTAGATTTTTCTTTCCTCAAATTTCTATCCCATAAATATAAAGTTTTCTCCCCGAAATGTTTCTGTTTATTTTCAAATCAGAGATTTTCTTCCTTACATATCAAATTATACACTAAATGCACACGTTTTCTCTCGTCTTCCTAATTTTTAATTCAAAACACAAGACCTTTTCGTCGTTGAATAGCAAATTCTAACCGAACAAAAAAGCAATGTTTCCCCTCTCCAAAACAATACAGCTTTTCGTTCAAAAGGATGACATTTTCCTCCTGAAATCCCCAACAGTATCCAATGGATTCCAATAGCAAGACGCGCTCTCCCTTAAAAAACAATCATTATCACAAAAAGAAGACATTAGCTTTATCAAATCAGGCTTTTATTCCTGAAGTAAGACTACTGTTTCATTCGAAATCGAAGGGTAAGCACTTGCAATAGTGCCAGCAGTCGTGCTTTCGGCCAGAAAAGAAGCTGAGGACAAAGTGCTCCTTTCCGGGCTGCGGACAACAACCACCCCTCCAGGGACGAAAGCAGCCGGCTGAAGTCGCTCTTTCTCGGCTACGGAATTGGCCGAGTCCGCTATTCTCGGAGATCTGGCATTCTCCGAGAAGCGCGATTAGGGCGGCTCTATTGCAGCCGAGGACGCGCGGCTTCAGCCGGCTGCTTTCTGCCGAGGAGGGGGCTTTCGCCCGTAGGCAGGAAAAATGGGATTTTGAACTTCGTGTTCTCTCGGCGAGAGCATCTCCCAGCGTTTCTCAGCTCGCCCGTCACTTGCTTTGGACTGTGATTTCGTTTCTTTTCTCCGTCGTCTGAGAAACTATGAGTCAAGCAATGGAAAAGGGGATAAGAAACGAAATCTTTAGAAATGGAAGGGAAAACACTTGGAATAGTGCCAGCAGTCGTGCTTTCGGCCAGAGAAGAAGCTGAGGTCCAAAGTGCTCCTTTCCGGGCTGCCGACAACAACCACCCCTCCTGGGACGAAAGCAGCCGGCTGAAGTCGCTCTTTCTCGGCTACGGAATTAGCCGAGTCCGCTCTTCTCGGAGAACCGGCAATCGCCGAGAAGCGCGGTTCGAGCGGCTGCTTTGCAGCCGTGGACGCGCGACTTCAAGTCGCTGCTTTCTTCCGAGGTGGGGGATTTCTTTCCGCATCCCGGAACGGAGAAGTTTTGACCTCTCCTTCGGTTCATGGCTACTGTATCGATTTCTATAGCCAGACTTTTTTTCCCAAAAAAGATATTCCTCCCTATATTTAGACATTTTCTCTCCAATACACTGCCACGTATAAGGCATTTACTTTCCCAAATACTGCTATCCACCCCAGAATTATGACATTTTCTCCTCAAAATACCTCTTTTGTATACAATCAATGTCTTTTCTGCCTTACATTTCAAATTATGTCCCAATTGTAAGACGTTTTCTTTTCTCTTTCTGATTTTTTATCCAAAAAATAAGACCTTTTCTCCCTGAAATACCAAATTCTAACCCCCAAATAAATCAATTTCTCCGGTAAATATCCATGTTTTCCCTCAGAAAATGGCTTTCTCCCCAAAAATACAGCTTTTTATTCCAAATAGTACATTTTCCCAAAGAAATCACACTTTTTTCTCAAAAACAATACTTCTAATCCGCAAAGAATCGTATTTGATTCAAAAATTATGACATTTTCCACTCTACATTTCAATTGTTGCGCCAAAGATGATCTCTTTCCTGCTTAAAATATCATTTCTTAGAAGAAAAAGAGGACAGTTTCTTCCTTAAATGCCACATTTTTTTCCAGAGACATTTTCTACCCAAAATTGCCTACATTTTTCTCAAGAAGAAGACGTTTTCTCCCTTAAATATCGCGTTTGATACAAAACGTTTTTGTCTCTTACTCTTACACTCTTTATCTCCAAAACTAGACATTTCCTCCCCAGTTCAATAATATTCAATTGATTTTAGCAGAATGACACACTCTCCCTTAAAAATCAGTCATTATCTCAAAAACAAGACATTAGCTATATCAAAACCATGCTTTTTAGTCAAAAGTAAGACATTTTCCATGTTTAGTCCCAAAATAAGACACTTATTCCTCAGAATACTGCATTTTATCCCCCCCAAATGATATTTTGTCCCCTAAGCTCCTTTTTTCCTCCCAAAATCTGACATGATCTCCCCAAAATACCCCTTTCTACCCCAAAAGAAGAGGTTTTCTCAAAAAAGAACGCATTTTATAGATATATTAGAGATTTAGAGATCTATTCTCCCTACGTGCCTCTTTTGACCCTGAAAATAAGACATGTTCTCCCTTAAATATCGTTTTTCAAACCAAGAAAAAGACATTTTCTAGTCCATTTAGGAAGTTTGGTCCCTAAAGTAAGACATTTCCTCCCTTAGATATCATATTTGATCCCCAAATTAAGACGATTTCTCCCCCAAAGAACTCATAATAAAAAATTAGACGTCATCTTCTTCACATTTCATCACAAATATCAGATCTTTTCCCTTCAAAGGATGGCTGTATACAAAATAAAATGACATATTCTCCTTTAAATATCACCTTTTCCCCAATATAATACATATAGATACAAAATACCACTTTGTATCCCTAAATATGTCATTTTCTCCCAATGATTCCACTTATTATGGAATTTAAAATATGACCTTTTATCCCAAAATACAGTTTTCTATTCCTAAAATAGAACATTTCCTTCCCAAAGTACCCCAATATATCCCCCAACCAAGCCATTTACCAAACAACTAACAGCTTTTTATCTCAAACGATAGATATTTTCTCCCGGAAACACCGTTTACTATCCCCCAACTTAAATATTTTCGCTACAAAACACTGCATTTCATTCCCCAGAGAAGACATTTTCTCCACAAAATGCCGCTTCTTAGCTCAATACCATGCTTTCACGCCAAAATAATGCCGTTTATCCCCAAAACTCATGCATTTTCTCCCCAAAACACGCTTTTTCTCTCCAAAATACAACCATTTCTCCCCTGCATATCAATGTCTGCCAACAATTAGACATTTTCTCCCCGAATATCACTCTTTATCCCAGAAACCAAACAGGTTCTCTCTTAAGTGCCACTCTTTATCCCCCAAAAAGGCATTTTCTCCCCAGAATACTGCCTTTTATCTTCAGAAGTCTTCTTTTTGGGATCAGTCTTTGAGGAGAAAATGCCTAATTCTAAGGATTAAAAGTGGTATTCTGGGGAGAAAATGTCTTATTTAGGGGTGGAAATGTGTAATCTTGGGAATAAAGCTGTGTTTTGGGAAAAAATGTCTACTTCAGGGATAAAACTCGGTATTTTTGGGAGTGAACGTCCTGATCTTGTAACACATAGTCACATTTCGGGAGGAAAATTTCTTATTTGAGGGATACAAATTGGCATATGGGGGAGAAAATGTCTAATTTGGGGGACGAAAAGGTGTTTTTTGGGTAAGAAAAGTCCTATTTTGGTAATAAAATGAGTATTCTGGGAAGAAAATGCCTTCCTTTGGGGATCAAAGGCGGTATTCTGGGAAGAAAATGTGTTATTTTTGGAATAAAACGTGATGTCCCAATAAAAGACACTGTCTTCCCCAAATGCGTCTTTTTATGCTGCAAATCAGACATTATCTCCTTGAAAGATCACCTTTATCCTCAAAAGAAGACATTTTCTCCACAAAATGCCGCTTCTTAGCTCCATACCAATGTTTTCACTACAAAAGAATGCAGTTTATACCCAAAACTCATGCTTTTTCTCCCCAAAACATGCTTTTTCTCTTACAACCATTTCTCCCCTGCATATCAATGTCTGCCAACAATTAGACATTTTCTCCCCGAATATCACTCTTCATCCCAGAAACCAAACAGGTTCTCTCTTAAGTGCCACTCTTTATCTACCCAAAAAGGCATTTTCTCCCCAGAATTCAGCCTTTCATCTTCAGATGTCTCATTTTTGGGAAAGGCAACGAAAGCGCTACTTTGGGGAGAGTATATCTTATTTTGAGGATCAAAAGAGCAATTTGGGGGAGAAAATGTGTAATTTTGGGAACCCGAAGTCGTATTTAATGGAGGGAAAGTCTTCTATTTGGAACCAAGAATGATACCTTGGGGAGAATATTTCTCATTTTGAGGAGAGAAAAAGGTCTTTTTTGGAAAGGATGACTTATTTTCGGTCTAAGAAGCGGTCTTCTGGGAAGAAAATGCCTTCTTTTGGGGATCAAAGGCGGTATTCTGCGAAGAAAATGTGTTATTATTAGAATAAAACGTTATGTCCAATAAACGACGCTGTCTTCCCCAAATGCGTCTTTTTATGCTGCAAAGAAGACATTATCTCCCTGAAAGATCACCTTTATCCTCAAAAGAAGGCATTTTCTCCACAAAATGCTGCTTATTAGCTCAATACCAATGCTTTCATGGCAAAATAATGCAGTTTATCCCCAAAACTCGTGCATTTTCTCCCCAAAACACTCTTTTTCTCTCCAAAATACAACCATTTCTCCCCTGCATATCAATGTCTGCCAACAATTAGACATTTTCTCCCCGAATATCACTCTTCATCCCAGAAACCAAACCGGTTCTCTCTTAAGTGCCACTCTTTATCTACCCAAAAAGGCATTTTCTCCCCAGAATACTGCCTTTCATCTTCAGATGTCTCATTTTTGGGAAAGGCAACGAAAGCGCTACTTTGGGGAGAGTATATCTTATTTTGAGGATCAAAAGAGCAATTTGGGGGAGAATATGTGTAATTTTGGGAACCCGAAGTCGTATTTAATGGAGGGAAAGTCTTCTATTTGGAACCAAGAATGATACCTTGGGGAGAATATTTCTCATTTTGAGGAGAGAAAAAGGTCTTTTTTGGAAAGGATGACTTATTTTCGGTCTAAGAAGCGGTCTTCTGGCAAGAAAATGCCTTCTTTTGGGGATCAAAGGCGGTATTCTGGGAAGAAAATGTTATTTTTGAAATAAAATGTTATGTCCAATAAACGACGCTGTCTTCCCCAAATGCGTCTTTTCATGCTGCAAATCAGACATTTTCTCCCTGAAAGATCACCTTTATCCTCAAAAGAAGACATTTTCTCCACAAAACGCTGCTTCTTAGCTCCATACCAATGTTTTCACTCCAAAAGAATGCAGTTTATACCCAAAACTCATGCATTTTCTCCCCAAAATACTCTTTTTCTCTCCAAAATACAACCATTTCTCCCCTGCGTATCAATGTCTGCCAACAATTAGACATTTTCTCCCTGAATATCACTCTTCATCCCAGAAACCAAACAGGTTCTCTCTTAAGAGCCACTCTTTATCTACCCTAAAAGGCATTTTCTCCCCAGAATACTGCCTTTCATCTTCAGATGTCTCATTTTTGGGAAAGGCAACGAAAGCGCTACTTTGGGGAGAGTATATCTTATTTTGGGGATCAAAAGCGGTGTTTTGGGGAGGAAAAGTCTTCCTTAGGGGATAAGAAGCGGTATTTTCGGGAGCGAATGTCTTCTTTTGTTACACTAAGCCATATTTGAAGGGGAGAATTTCATATTGGAGGGAAACAAATTGGCATTTGGGGGAGACAATGTCTAATGTTGGGAATCAAAAGGTGTATTTTGGGTAAGAAATGTTTTGTTTTGGTAATAAAATCAGTCTTGTGCGGAGAAAACGCCTGATTCTTGGGATCACAAGCATTATTTGAGGGAGAACGCCTCATTTTGGGAATCAAAAGAGCAATTTGGGGGAGAAAATGTGTAATTTTGGGAACCCGAAGTCGTATTTAATGGAGGGAAAGTCTTCTATTTGGAACCAAGAATGATACCTTGGGGAGAATATTTCTCATTTTGAGGAGAGAAAAAGGTCTTTTTTGGAGAGGATGACTTATTTTCGGTCTAAGAAGCGGTCTTCTGGGAAGAAAATGCCTTATTTTGGGGATCAAAGGCGGTATTCTGGGAAGAAAATGTGTTATTATTAGAATAAAACGTTATGTCCAATAAAAGACGCTGTCTTCCCCAAATGCGTCTTTTTATGCTGCAGAGAAGACATTATCTCCATGAAAGATCACCTTTATCCTCAAAAGAAGACATTTTCTCCACAAAATGCTGCTTCTTAGCTCAATACCAATGCTTTCATGGCAAAATAATGCAGTTTATCCCCAAAACTCGTGCATTTTCTCCCCAAAATACTCTTTTTCTCTCCAAAATACAACCATTTCTCCCCTGCATATCAATGTCTGCCAACAATTAGACATTTTCTCCCCGAATATCACTCTTCATCCCAGAAACCAAACAGGTTCTCTCTTAAGTGCCACTCTTTATCTACCCAAAAAGGCATTTTCTCCCCAGAATTCTGCCTTTCATCTTCAGATGTCTCATTTTTGGGAAAGGCAACGAAAGCGCTACTTTGGGGAGAGTATATCTTATTTTGAGGATCAAAAGAGCAATTTGGGGGAGAAAATGTGTAATTTTGGGAACCCGAAGTCGTATTTAATGGAGGGAAAGTCTTCTACTTGGAACCAAGAATGATACCTTGGGGAGAATATTTCTCATTTTGAGGGGAGAAAAAGGTCTTTTTTGGAAAGGATGACTTATTTTCGGTCTAAGAAGCGGTCTTCTGGGAAGAAAATGCCTTCTTTTGGGGATCAAAGGCGGTATTCTGGGAAGAAAATGTGTTATTTTTGAAATAAAACGTTATGTCCAATAAAAGACGCTGTCTTCCCCAAATGCGTCTTTTCATGCTGCAAATCAGACATTTTCTCCCTGAAAGATCACCTTTATCCTCAAAAGAAGACATTTTCTCCACAAAACGCTGCTTCTTAGCTCCATACCAATGTTTTCACTCCAAAAGAATGCAGTTTATACCCAAAACTCATGCATTTTCTCCCCAAAATACTCTTTTTCTCTCCAAAATACAACCATTTCTCCCCTGCATATCAATGTCTGCCAACAATTAGACATTTTCTCCCCGAATAACACTCTTCATCCCAGAAACCAAACAGGTTCTCTCTTAAGAGCCACTCTTTATCTACCCTAAAAGGCATTTTCTCCCCAGAATACTGCCTTTCATCTTCAGATGTCTCATTTTTGGGAAAGGCAACGAAAGCGCTACTTTGGGGAGAGTATATCTTATTTTGGGGATCAAAAGGGGTGTTTTGGGGAGGAAAAGTCTTCCTTAGGGGATAAGAAGCGGTATTTTCGGGAGCGAATGTCTTCTTTTGTTACACTAAGCCATATTTGAAGGGGAGAATTTCATATTGGAGGGATACAAATTGGCATTTGGGGGAGACAATGTCTAATGTTGGGAATCAAAAGGTGTATTTTGGGTAAGAAATGTTTTGTTTTGGTAATAAAATCAGTCTTGTGCGGAGAAAACGCCTGATTCTTGGGATCACAAGCATTATTTGAGGGAGAACGCCTCATTTTGGGAATCAAAGGAGCAATTTGGGGGAGAAAATGTGTAATTTTGGGAACCCGAAGTCGTATTTAATGGAGGAAAATTCTTCTATTTGGAACCAAGAATGATACCTTGGGGAGAATATTTCTCATTTTGAGGAGAGAAAAAGGTCTTTTTTGGAGAGGATGACTTATTTTCGGTCTAAGAAGCGGTCTTCTGGGAAGAAAATGCCTTCTTTTGGGGATCAAAGGCGGTATTCTGGGAAGAAAATGTGTTATTTTTGAAATAAAACGTTATGTCCAATAAAAGACGCTGTCTTCCCCAAATGCGTCTTTTCATGCTGCAAATCAGACATTATCTCCATGAAAGATCACCTTTATCCTCAAAAGAAGACATTTTCTCCACAAAACGCTGCTTCTTAGCTCCATACCAATGTTTTCACTCCAAAAGAATGCAGTTTATACCCAAAACTCATGCATTTTCTCCCCAAAATACTCTTTTTCTCTCCAAAATACAACCATTTCTCCCCTGCATATCAATGTCTGCCAACAATTAGACATTTTCTCCCCGAATAACACTCTTCATCCCAGAAACCAAACAGGTTCTCTCTTAAGTGCCACTCTTTATCTACCCAAAAAGGCATTTTCTCCCCAGAATACTGCCTTTCATCTTCAGATGTCTCATTTTTGGGAAAGGCAACGAAAGCGCTACTTTGGGGAGAGTATATCTTATTTTGGGGATCAAAAGCGGTGTTTTGGGGAGGAAAAGTCTTCCTTAGGGGATAGGAAGCGGTATTTTCGGGAGCGAAAGTCTTCTTTTGTTACACAAAGCCATATTTGAAGGGGAGAATTTCATATTGGAGGGATACAAATTGGCATTTGGGGGAGACAATGTCTAATGTTGGGAATCAAAAGGTGTATTTTGGGTAAGAAATGTTTTGTTTTGGTAATAAAATCAGTCTTGTGCGGAGAAAACGCCTGATTCTTGGGATCACAAGCATTATTTGAGGGAGAACGCCTCATTTTGGGAATCAAAGGAGCAATTTGGGGGAGAAAATGTGTAATTTTGGGAACCCGAAGTCGTATTTAATGGAGGAAAATTCTTCTATTTGGAACCAAGAATGATACCTTGGGGAGAATATTTCTCATTTTGAGGAGAGAAAAAGGTCTTTTTTGGAGAGGATGACTTATTTTCGGTCTAAGAAGCGGTCTTCTGGGAAGAAAATGCCTTCTTTTGGGGATCAAAGGCAGTATTCTGGGAAGAAAATGTGTTATTTTTGAAATAAAACGTTATGTCCAATAAACGATGCTGTCTTCCCCAAATGCGTCTTTTTATGCTGCAAAGAAGACATTATCTCCATGAAAGATCACCTTTATCCTCAAAAGAAGACATTTTCTCCACAAAATGCTGCTTATTAGCTCAATACCAATGCTTTCATGGCAAAATAATGCAGTTTATCCCCAAAACTCGTGCATTTTCTCCCCAAAACACTCTTTTTCTCTCCAAAATACAACCATTTCTCCCCTGCATATCAATGTCTGCCAACAATTAGACATTTTCTCCCCGAATATCACTCTTCATCCCAGAAACCAAACAGGTTCTCTCTTAAGTGCCACTCTTTATCTACCCAAAAAGGCATTTTCTCCCCAGAATACTGCCTTTCATCTTCAGATGTCTCATTTTTGGGAAAGGCAACGAAAGCGCTACTTTGGGGAGAGTATATCTTATTTTGGGGATCAGAAGGGGTGTTTTGGGGAGGAAAAGTCTTCCTTAGGAGATAAGAAGCGGTATTTTCGGGAGCGAATGTCTTCTTTTGTTACACAAAGCCATATTTGAAGGGGAGAATTTCATATTGGAGGGATACAAATTGGCATTTGGGGGAGACAATGTCTAATGTTGGGAATCAAAAGGTGTGTTTTGGGTAAGAAATGTTTTGTTTTGGTAATAAAATCAGTCTTGTGCGGAGAAAACGCCTGATTCTTGGGATCACAAGCATTATTTGAGGGAGAACGCCTCATTTTGGGAATCAAAGGAGCAATTTGGGGGAGAAAATGTGTAATTTTGGGAACCCGAAGTCGTATTTAATGGAGGAAAATTCTTCTATTTGGAACCAAGAATGATACCTTGGGGAGAATATTTCTCATTTTGAGGAGAGAAAAAGGTCATTTTGGAGAGGATGACTTATTTTCGGTCTAAGAAGCGGTCTTCTGGGAAGAAAATGCCTTCTTTTGGGGATCAAAGGCGGTATTCTGGGAAGAAAATGTGTTATTTTTGGAATAAAACGTTATGTCCAATAAAAGACGCTGTCTTCCCCAAATGCGTCTTTTTATGCTGCAAAGAAGACATTATCTCCCTGAGAGATCACCTTTATCCTCAAAAGAAGACATTTTCTCCACAAAATGCTGCTTATTAGCTCAATACCAATGCTTTCATGGCAAAATAATGCAGTTTATCCCCAAAACTCATGCATTTTCTCCCCCAAACACTCTTTTTCTCTCCAAAATACAACCATTTCTCCCCTGCATATCAATGTCTGCCAACAATTAGACATTTTCTCCCCGAATATCACTCTTCATCCCAGAAACCAAACAGGTTCTCTCTTAAGTGCCACTCTTTATCTACCCAAAAAGGCATTTTCTCCCCAGAATACTGCCTTTCATCTTCAGATGTCTCATTTTTGGGAAAGGCAACGAAAGCGCTACTTTGGGGAGAGTATATCTTATTTTGGGGATCAAAAGCGGTGTTTTGGGGAGGAAAAGTCTTCCTTAGGGGATAGGAAGCGGTATTTTCGGGAGCGAAAGTCTTCTTTTGTTACACAAAGCCATATTTGAAGGGGAGAATTTCATATTGGAGGGATACAAATTGGCATTTGGGGGAGACAATGTCTAATGTTGGGAATCAAAAGGTGTATTTTGGGTAAGAAATGTTTTGTTTTGGTAATAAAATCAGTCTTGTGCGGAGAGAACGCCTGATTCTTGGGATCACAAGCATTATTTGAGGGAGAACGCCTCATTTTGGGAATCAAAGGAGCAATTTGGGGGAGAAAATGTGTAATTTTGGGAACCCGAAGTCGTATTTAATGGAGGAAAATTCTTCTATATGGAACCAAGAATGATACCTTGGGGAGAATATTTCTCATTTTGAGGAGAGAAAAAGGTCTTTTTTGGAGAGGATGACTTATTTTCGGTCTAAGAAGCGGTCTTCTGGGAAGAAAATGCCTTATTTTGGGGATCAAAGGCGGTATTCTGGGAAGAAAATGTGTTATTTTTGAAATAAAACGTTATGTCCAATAAAAGACGCTGTCTTCCCCAAATGCGTCTTTTCATGCTGCAAAGAAGACATTATCTCCATGAAAGATCACCTTTATCCTCAAAAGAAGACATTTTCTCCACAAAACGCTGCTTATTAGCTCAATACCAATGCTTTCATGGCAAAATAATGCAGTTTATCCCCAAAACTCGTGCATTTTCTCCCCAAAACACTCTTTTTCTCTCCAAAATACAACCATTTCTCCCCTGCATATCAATGTCTGCCAACAATTAGACATTTTCTCCCCGAATATCACTCTTCATCCCAGAAACCAAACAGGTTCTCTCTTAAGTGCCACTCTTTATCTACCCAAAAAGGCATTTTCTCCCCAGAATTCTGCCTTTCATCTTCAGATGTCTCATTTTTGGGAAAGGCAACGAAAGCGCTACTTTGGGGAGAGTATATCTTATTTTGGGGATCAAAAGCGGTGTTTTGGGGAGGAAAAGTCTTCCTTAGGAGATAAGAAGCGGTATTTTCGGGAGCGAATGTCTTCTTTTGTTACACAAAGCCATATTTGAAGGGGAGAATTTCATATTGGAGGGATACAAATTGGCATTTGGGGGAGACAATGTCTAATGTTGGGAATCAAATGGTGTATTTTGGGTAAGAAATGTTTTGTTTTGGTAATAAAATCAGTCTTGTGCGGAGAAAACGCCTGATTCTTGGGATCACAAGCATTATTTGAGGGAGAACGCCTCATTTTGGGAATCAAAGGAGCAATTTGGGGGAGAAAATGTGTAATTTTGGGAACCCGAAGTCGTATTTAATGGAGGAAAATTCTTCTATTTGGAACCAAGAATGATACCTTGGGGAGAATATTTCTCATTTTGAGGAGAGAAAAAGGTCTTTTTTGGAGAGGATGACTTATTTTCGGTCTAAGAAGCGGTCTTCTGGGAAGAAAATGCCTTATTTTGGGGATCAAAGGCGGTATTCTGGGAAGAAAATGTGTTATTTTTGGAATAAAACGTTATGTCCAATAAAAGACGCTGTCTTCCCCAAATGCGTCTTTTTATGCTGCAAAGAAGACATTATCTCCCTGAGAGATCACCTTTATCCTCAAAAGAAGACATTTTCTCCACAAAATGCTGCTTATTAGCTCAATACCAATGCTTTCATGGCAAAATAATGCAGTTTATCCCCAAAACTCATGCATTTTCTCCCCCAAACACTCTTTTTCTCTCCAAAATACAACCATTTCTCCCCTGCATATCAATGTCTGCCAACAATTAGACATTTTCTCCCCGAATATCACTCTTCATCCCAGAAACCAAACAGGTTCTCTCTTAAGTGCCACTCTTTATCTACCCAAAAAGGCATTTTCTCCCCAGAATACTGCCTTTCATCTTCAGATGTCTCATTTTTGGGAAAGGCAACGAAAGCGCTACTTTGGGGAGAGTATATCTTATTTTGAGGATCAAAAGAGCAATTTGGGGGAGAAAATGTGTAATTTTGGGAACCCGAAGTCGTATTTAATGGAGGGAAAGTCTTCTATTTGGAACCAAGAATGATACCTTGGGGAGAATATTTCTCATTTTGAGGAGAGAAAAAGGTCTTTTTTGGAAAGGATGACTTATTTTCGGTCTAAGAAGCGGTCTTCTGGGAAGAAAATGCCTTCTTTTGGGGATCAAAGGCGGTATTCTGGGAAGAAAATGTGTTATTTTTGAAATAAAACGTTATGTCCAATAAAAGACGCTGTCTTCCCCAAATGCGTCTTTTCATGCTGCAAATCAGACATTTTCTCCCTGAAAGATCACCTTTATCCTCAAAAGAAGACATTTTCTCCACAAAACGCTGCTTCTTAGCTCCATACCAATGTTTTCACTCCAAAAGAATGCAGTTTATACCCAAAACTCATGCATTTTCTCCCCAAAATACTCTTTTTCTCTCCAAAATACAACCATTTCTCCCCTGCATATCAATGTCTGCCAACAATTAGACATTTTCTCCCCGAATAACACTCTTCATCCCAGAAACCAAACAGGTTCTCTCTTAAGAGCCACTCTTTATCTACCCAAAAAGGCATTTTCTCCCCAGAATACAGCCTTTCATCTTCAGATGTCTCATTTTTGGGAAAGGCAACGAAAGCGCTACTTTGGGGAGAGTATATCTTATTTTGGGGATCAAAAGCGGTGTTTTGGGGAGGAAAAGTCTTCCTTAGGGGATAGGAAGCGGTATTTTCGGGAGCGAAAGTCTTCTTTTGTTACACAAAGCCATATTTGAAGGGGAGAATTTCATATTGGAGGGATACAAATTGGCATTTGGGGGAGACAATGTCTAATGTTGGGAATCAAAAGGTGTATTTTGGGTAAGAAATGTTTTGTTTTGGTAATAAAATCAGTCTTGTGCGGAGAAAACGCCTGATTCTTGGGATCACAAGCATTATTTGAGGGAGAACGCCTCATTTTGGGAATCAAAGGAGCAATTTGGGGGAGAAAATGTGTAATTTTGGGAACCCGAAGTCGTATTTAATGGAGGAAAATTCTTCTATTTGGAACCAAGAATGATACCTTGGGGAGAATATTTCTCATTTTGAGGAGAGAAAAAGGTCTTTTTTGGAGAGGATGACTTATTTTCGGTCTAAGAAGCGGTCTTCTGGGAAGAAAATGCCTTATTTTGGGGATCAAAGGCGGTATTCTGGGAAGAAAATGTGTTATTTTTGGAATAAAACGTTATGTCCAATAAAAGACGCTGTCTTCCCCAAATGCGTCTTTTCATGCTGCAAAGAAGACATTATCTCCATGAAAGATCACCTTTATCCTCAAAAGAAGACATTTTCTCCACAAAACGCTGCTTATTAGCTCAATACCAATGCTTTCATGGCAAAATAATGCAGTTTATCCCCAAAACTCATGCATTTTCTCCCCCAAACACTCTTTTTCTCTCCAAAATACAACCATTTCTCCCCTGCATATCAATGTCTGCCAACAATTAGACATTTTCTCCCCGAATATCACTCTTCATCCCAGAAACCAAACAGGTTCTCTCTTAAGTGCCACTCTTTAGCCCCCCAAAAAGGCATTTTCTCCCCAGAATACTGCCTTTCATCTTCAGATGTCTCATTTTTGGGAAAGGCAACGAAAGCGCTACTTTGGGGAGAGTATATCTTATTTTGAGGATCAAAAGAGCAATTTGGGGGAGAAAATGTGTAATTTTGGGAACCCGAAGTCGTATTTAATGGAGGAAAATTCTTCTATTTGGAACCAAGAATGATACCTTGGGGAGAATATTTCTCATTTTGAGGAGAGAAAAAGGTCTTTTTTGGAAAGGATGACTTATTTTCGGTCTAAGAAGCGGTCTTCTGGCAAGAAAATGCCTTCTTTTGGGGATCAAAGGCGGTATTCTGGGAAGAAAATGTGTTATTTTTGAAATAAAACGTTATGTCCAATAAAAGACTCTGTCTTCCCCAAATGTGTCTTTTCATGCTGCAAATCAGACATTTTCTCCCTGAAAGATCACCTTTATCCTCAAAAGAAGACATTTTCTCCACAAAACGCTGCTTCTTAGCTCCATACCAATGTTTTCACTCCAAAAGAATGCAGTTTATACCCAAAACTCATGCATTTTCTCCCCAAAATACTCTTTTTCTCTCCAAAATACAACCATTTCTCCCCTGCATATCAATGTCTGCCAACAATTAGACATTTTCTCCCCGAATAACACTCTTCATCCCAGAAACCAAACAGGTTCTCTCTTAAGAGCCACTCTTTATCTACCCAAAAAGGCATTTTCTCCCCAGAATACTGCCTTTCATCTTCAGATGTCTCATTTTTGGGAAAGGCAACGAAAGCGCTACTTTGGGGAGAGTATATCTTATTTTGGGGATCAAAAGCGGTGTTTTGGGGAGGAAAAGTCTTCCTTAGGGGATAGGAAGCGGTATTTTCGGGAGCGAATGTCTTCTTTTGTTACACAAAGCCATATTTGAAGGGGAGAATTTCATATTGGAGGGATACAAATTGGCATTTGGGGGAGACAATGTCTAATGTTGGGAATCAAAAGGTGTATTTTGGGTAAGAAATGTTTTGTTTTGGTAATAAAATCAGTCTTGTGCGGAGAAAACGCCTGATTCTTGGGATCACAAGCATTATTTGAGGGAGAACGCCTCATTTTGGGAATCAAAGGAGCAATTTGGGGGAGAAAATGTGTAATTTTGGGAACCCGAAGTCGTATTTAATGGAGGAAAATTCTTCTATTTGGAACCAAGAATGATACCTTGGGGAGAATATTTCTCATTTTGAGGAGAGAAAAAGGTCTTTTTTGGAGAGGATGACTTATTTTCGGTCTAAGAAGCGGTCTTCTGGGAAGAAAATGCCTTATTTTGGGGATCAAAGGCGGTATTCTGGGAAGAAAATGTGTTATTTTTGAAATAAAACGTTATGTCCAATAAAAGACGCTGTCTTCCCCAAATGCGTCTTTTCATGCTGCAAATCAGACATTTTCTCCCTGAAAGATCACCTTTATCCTCAAAAGAAGACATTTTCTCCACAAAACGCTGCTTCTTAGCACCATACCAATGTTTTCACTCCAAAAGAATGCAGTTTATACCCAAAACTCATGCATTTTCTCCCCAAAACACTCTTTTTCTCTCCAAAATACAACCATTTCTCCCCTGCATATCAATGTCTGCCAACAATTAGACATTTTCTCCCCGAATATCACTCTTCATCCCAGAAACCAAACAGGTTCTCTCTTAAGTGCCACTCTTTATCTACCCTAAAAGGCATTTTCTCCCCAGAATACTGCCTTTCATCTTCAGATGTCTCATTTTTGGGAAAGGCAACGAAAGCGCTACTTTGGGGAGAGTATATCTTATTTTGGGGATCAAAAGAGCAATTTGGGGGAGAAAATGTGTAATTTTGGGAACCCGAAGTCGTATTTAATGGAGGGAAAGTCTTCTATTTGGAACCAAGAATGATACCTTGGGGAGAATATTTCTCATTTTGAGGAGAGAAAAAGGTCTTTTTTGGAAAGGATGACTTATTTTCGGTCTAAGAAGCGGTCTTCTGGCAAGAAAATGCCTTCTTTTGGGGATCAAAGGCGGTATTCTGGGAAGAAAATGTGTTATTTTTGAAATAAAACGTTATGTCCAATAAAAGACGCTGTCTTCCC
Organism: Alectoris magna; assembly: GCA_030625065.1. Lineage (NCBI taxonomy): Eukaryota > Metazoa > Chordata > Aves > Galliformes > Phasianidae > Alectoris > Alectoris magna. The sequence continues at coordinate 4,953,892 of CM060578.1, read as the reverse complement.
CAAATGCGTCTTTTCATGCTGCAAATCAGACATTTTCTCCCTGAAAGATCACCTTTATCCTCAAAAGAAGACATTTTCTCCACAAAACGCTGCTTCTTAGCTCCATACCAATGTTTTCACTCCAAAAGAATGCAGTTTATACCCAAAACTCATGCATTTTCTCCCCAAAATACTCTTTTTCTCTCCAAAATACAACCATTTCTCCCCTGCATATCAATGTCTGCCAACAATTAGACATTTTCTCCCCGAATAACACTCTTCATCCCAGAAACCAAACAGGTTCTCTCTTAAGAGCCACTCTTTATCTACCCAAAAAGGCATTTTCTCCCCAGAATACAGCCTTTCATCTTCAGATGTCTCATTTTTGGGAAAGGCAACGAAAGCGCTACTTTGGGGAGAGTATATCTTATTTTGGGGATCAAAAGCGGTGTTTTGGGGAGAAAAAGTCTTCCTTAGGGGATAGGAAGCGGTATTTTCGGGAGCGAAAGTCTTCTTTTGTTACACAAAGCCATATTTGAAGGGGAGAATTTCATATTGGAGGGATACAAATTGGCATTTGGGGGAGACAATGTCTAATGTTGGGAATCAAAAGGTGTATTTTGGGTAAGAAATGTTTTGTTTTGGTAATAAAATCAGTCTTGTGCGGAGAAAACGCCTGATTCTTGGGATCACAAGCATTATTTGAGGGAGAACGCCTCATTTTGGGAATCAAAGGAGCAATTTGGGGGAGAAAATGTGTAATTTTGGGAACCCGAAGTCGTATTTAATGGAGGAAAATTCTTCTATTTGGAACCAAGAATGATACCTTGGGGAGAATATTTCTCATTTTGAGGAGAGAAAAAGGTCTTTTTTGGAGAGGATGACTTATTTTCGGTCTAAGAAGCGGTCTTCTGGGAAGAAAATGCCTTCTTTTGGGGATCAAAGGCAGTATTCTGGGAAGAAAATGTGTTATTTTTGAAATAAAACGTTATGTCCAATAAACGATGCTGTCTTCCCCAAATGCGTCTTTTTATGCTGCAAAGAAGACATTATCTCCATGAAAGATCACCTTTATCCTCAAAAGAAGACATTTTCTCCACAAAATGCTGCTTATTAGCTCAATACCAATGCTTTCATGGCAAAATAATGCAGTTTATCCCCAAAACTCGTGCATTTTCTCCCCAAAACACTCTTTTTCTCTCCAAAATACAACCATTTCTCCCCTGCATATCAATGTCTGCCAACAATTAGACATTTTCTCCCCGAATATCACTCTTCATCCCAGAAACCAAACAGGTTCTCTCTTAAGTGCCACTCTTTATCCACCCAAAAAGGCATTTTCTCCCCAGAATACTGCCTTTCATCTTCAGATGTCTCATTTTTGGGAAAGGCAACGAAAGCGCTACTTTGGGGAGAGTATATCTTATTTTGGGGATCAGAAGGGGTGTTTTGGGGAGGAAAAGTCTTCCTTAGGAGATAAGAAGCGGTATTTTCGGGAGCGAATGTCTTCTTTTGTTACACAAAGCCATATTTGAAGGGGAGAATTTCATATTGGAGGGATACAAATTGGCATTTGGGGGAGACAATGTCTAATGTTGGGAATCAAAAGGTGTGTTTTGGGTAAGAAATGTTTTGTTTTGGTAATAAAATCAGTCTTGTGCGGAGAAAACGCCTGATTCTTGGGATCACAAGCATTATTTGAGGGAGAACGCCTCATTTTGGGAATCAAAGGAGCAATTTGGGGGAGAAAATGTGTAATTTTGGGAACCCGAAGTCGTATTTAATGGAGGAAAATTCTTCTATTTGGAACCAAGAATGATACCTTGGGGAGAATATTTCTCATTTTGAGGAGAGAAAAAGGTCTTTTTTGGAGAGGATGACTTATTTTCGGTCTAAGAAGCGGTCTTCTGGGAAGAAAATGCCTTCTTTTGGGGATCAAAGGCGGTATTCTGGGAAGAAAATGTGTTATTTTTGGAATAAAACGTTATGTCCAATAAAAGACGCTGTCTTCCCCAAATGCGTCTTTTTATGCTGCAAAGAAGACATTATCTCCCTGAGAGATCACCTTTATCCTCAAAAGAAGACATTTTCTCCACAAAATGCTGCTTATTAGCTCAATACCAATGCTTTCATGGCAAAATAATGCAGTTTATCCCCAAAACTCATGCATTTTCTCCCCCAAACACTCTTTTTCTCTCCAAAATACAACCATTTCTCCCCTGCATATCAATGTCTGCCAACAATTAGACATTTTCTCCCCGAATATCACTCTTCATCCCAGAAACCAAACAGGTTCTCTCTTAAGTGCCACTCTTTATCTACCCAAAAAGGCATTTTCTCCCCAGAATACTGCCTTTCATCTTCAGATGTCTCATTTTTGGGAAAGGCAACGAAAGCGCTACTTTGGGGAGAGTATATCTTATTTTGGGGATCAAAAGCGGTGTTTTGGGGAGGAAAAGTCTTCCTTAGGGGATAGGAAGCGGTATTTTCGGGAGCGAATGTCTTCTTTTGTTACACAAAGCCATATTTGAAGGGGAGAATTTCATATTGGAGGGATACAAATTGGCATTTGGGGGAGACAATGTCTAATGTTGGGAATCAAAAGGTGTATTTTGGGTAAGAAATGTTTTGTTTTGGTAATAAAATCAGTCTTGTGCGGAGAGAACGCCTGATTCTTGGGATCACAAGCATTATTTGAGGGAGAACGCCTCATTTTGGGAATCAAAGGAGCAATTTGGGGGAGAAAATGTGTAATTTTGGGAACCCGAAGTCGTATTTAATGGAGGAAAATTCTTCTATTTGGAACCAAGAATGATACCTTGGGGAGAATATTTCTCATTTTGAGGAGAGAAAAAGGTCTTTTTTGGAGAGGATGACTTATTTTCGGTCTAAGAAGCGGTCTTCTGGGAAGAAAATGCCTTCTTTTGGGGATCAAAGGCGGTATTCTGGGAAGAAAATGTGTTATTTTTGAAATAAAACGTTATGTCCAATAAAAGACGCTGTCTTCCCCAAATGCGTCTTTTCATGCTGCAAAGAAGACATTATCTCCATGAAAGATCACCTTTATCCTCAAAAGAAGACATTTTCTCCACAAAACGCTGCTTATTAGCTCAATACCAATGCTTTCATGGCAAAATAATGCAGTTTATCCCCAAAACTCGTGCATTTTCTCCCCAAAACACTCTTTTTCTCTCCAAAATACAACCATTTCTCCCCTGCATATCAATGTCTGCCAACAATTAGACATTTTCTCCCCGAATATCACTCTTCATCCCAGAAACCAAACAGGTTCTCTCTTAAGTGCCACTCTTTATCTACCCAAAAAGGCATTTTCTCCCCAGAATTCTGCCTTTCATCTTCAGATGTCTCATTTTTGGGAAAGGCAACGAAAGCGCTACTTTGGGGAGAGTATATCTTATTTTGGGGATCAAAAGCGGTGTTTTGGGGAGGAAAAGTCTTCCTTAGGGGATAGGAAGCGGTATTTTCGGGAGCGAATGTCTTCTTTTGTTACACAAAGCCATATTTGAAGGGGAGAATTTCATATTGGAGGGATACAAATTGGCATTTGGGGGAGACAATGTCTAATGTTGGGAATCAAAAGGTGTATTTTGGGTAAGAAATGTTTTGTTTTGGTAATAAAATCAGTCTTGTGCGGAGAGAACGCCTGATTCTTGGGATCACAAGCATTATTTGAGGGAGAACGCCTCATTTTGGGAATCAAAGGAGCAATTTGGGGGAGAAAATGTGTAATTTTGGGAACCCGAAGTCGTATTTAATGGAGGAAAATTCTTCTATATGGAACCAAGAATGATACCTTGGGGAGAATATTTCTCATTTTGAGGAGAGAAAAAGGTCTTTTTTGGAGAGGATGACTTATTTTCGGTCTAAGAAGCGGTCTTCTGGGAAGAAAATGCCTTCTTTTGGGGATCAAAGGCGGTATTCTGGGAAGAAAATGTGTTATTTTTGAAATAAAACGTTATGTCCAATAAAAGACGCTGTCTTCCCCAAATGCGTCTTTTCATGCTGCAAAGAAGACATTATCTCCATGAAAGATCACCTTTATCCTCAAAAGAAGACATTTTCTCCACAAAACGCTGCTTATTAGCTCAATACCAATGCTTTCATGGCAAAATAATGCAGTTTATCCCCAAAACTCGTGCATTTTCTCCCCAAAACACTCTTTTTCTCTCCAAAATACAACCATTTCTCCCCTGCATATCAATGTCTGCCAACAATTAGACATTTTCTCCCCGAATATCACTCTTCATCCCAGAAACCAAACAGGTTCTCTCTTAAGTGCCACTCTTTATCTACCCAAAAAGGCATTTTCTCCCCAGAATTCTGCCTTTCATCTTCAGATGTCTCATTTTTGGGAAAGGCAACGAAAGCGCTACTTTGGGGAGAGTATATCTTATTTTGGGGATCAAAAGCGGTGTTTTGGGGAGGAAAAGTCTTCCTTAGGAGATAAGAAGCGGTATTTTCGGGAGCGAATGTCTTCTTTTGTTACACAAAGCCATATTTGAAGGGGAGAATTTCATATTGGAGGGATACAAATTGGCATTTGGGGGAGACAATGTCTAATGTTGGGAATCAAATGGTGTATTTTGGGTAAGAAATGTTTTGTTTTGGTAATAAAATCAGTCTTGTGCGGAGAAAACGCCTGATTCTTGGGATCACAAGCATTATTTGAGGGAGAACGCCTCATTTTGGGAATCAAAGGAGCAATTTGGGGGAGAAAATGTGTAATTTTGGGAACCCGAAGTCGTATTTAATGGAGGAAAATTCTTCTATTTGGAACCAAGAATGATACCTTGGGGAGAATATTTCTCATTTTGAGGAGAGAAAAAGGTCTTTTTTGGAGAGGATGACTTATTTTCGGTCTAAGAAGCGGTCTTCTGGGAAGAAAATGCCTTCTTTTGGGGATCAAAGGCGGTATTCTGGGAAGAAAATGTGTTATTTTTGGAATAAAACGTTATGTCCAATAAAAGACGCTGTCTTCCCCAAATGCGTCTTTTTATGCTGCAAAGAAGACATTATCTCCCTGAGAGATCACCTTTATCCTCAAAAGAAGACATTTTCTCCACAAAATGCTGCTTATTAGCTCAATACCAATGCTTTCATGGCAAAATAATGCAGTTTATCCCCAAAACTCATGCATTTTCTCCCCCAAACACTCTTTTTCTCTCCAAAATACAACCATTTCTCCCCTGCATATCAATGTCTGCCAACAATTAGACATTTTCTCCCCGAATATCACTCTTCATCCCAGAAACCAAACAGGTTCTCTCTTAAGTGCCACTCTTTATCTACCCAAAAAGGCATTTTCTCCCCAGAATACTGCCTTTCATCTTCAGATGTCTCATTTTTGGGAAAGGCAACGAAAGCGCTACTTTGGGGAGAGTATATCTTATTTTGGGGATCAAAAGCGGTGTTTTGGGGAGGAAAAGTCTTCCTTAGGGGATAGGAAGCGGTATTTTCGGGAGCGAATGTCTTCTTTTGTTACACAAAGCCATATTTGAAGGGGAGAATTTCATATTGGAGGGATACAAATTGGCATTTGGGGGAGACAATGTCTAATGTTGGGAATCAAAAGGTGTATTTTGGGTAAGAAATGTTTTGTTTTGGTAATAAAATCAGTCTTGTGCGGAGAGAACGCCTGATTCTTGGGATCACAAGCATTATTTGAGGGAGAACGCCTCATTTTGGGAATCAAAGGAGCAATTTGGGGGAGAAAATGTGTAATTTTGGGAACCCGAAGTCGTATTTAATGGAGGAAAATTCTTCTATATGGAACCAAGAATGATACCTTGGGGAGAATATTTCTCATTTTGAGGAGAGAAAAAGGTCTTTTTTGGAGAGGATGACTTATTTTCGGTCTAAGAAGCGGTCTTCTGGGAAGAAAATGCCTTATTTTGGGGATCAAAGGTGGTATTCTGGGAAGAAAATGTGTTATTTTTGAAATAAAACGTTATGTCCAATAAAAGACGCTGTCTTCCCCAAATGCGTCTTTTCATGCTGCAAAGAAGACATTATCTCCATGAAAGATCACCTTTATCCTCAAAAGAAGACATTTTCTCCACAAAACGCTGCTTCTTAGCTCCATACCAATGTTTTCACTCCAAAAGAATGCAGTTTATACCCAAAACTCATGCATTTTCTCCCCAAAATACTCTTTTTCTCTCCAAAATACAACCATTTCTCCCCTGCATATCAATGTCTGCCAACAATTAGACATTTTCTCCCCGAATAACACTCTTCATCCCAGAAACCAAACAGGTTCTCTCTTAAGTGCCACTCTTTATCTACCCAAAAAGGCATTTTCTCCCCAGAATACTGCCTTTCATCTTCAGATGTCTCATTTTTGGGAAAGGCAACGAAAGCGCTACTTTGGGGAGAGTATATCTTATTTTGGGGATCAAAAGCGGTGTTTTGGGGAGGAAAAGTCTTCCTTAGGAGATAAGAAGCGGTATTTTCGGGAGCGAATGTCTTCTTTTGTTACACAAAGCCATATTTGAAGGGGAGAATTTCATATTGGAGGGATACAAATTGGCATTTGGGGGAGACAATGTCTAATGTTGGGAATCAAAAGGTGTGTTTTGGGTAAGAAATGTTTTGTTTTGGTAATAAAATCAGTCTTGTGCGGAGAAAACGCCTGATTCTTGGGATCACAAGCATTATTTGAGGGAGAACGCCTCATTTTGGGAATCAAAGGAGCAATTTGGGGGAGAAAATGTGTAATTTTGGGAACCCGAAGTCGTATTTAATGGAGGAAAATTCTTCTATTTGGAACCAAGAATGATACCTTGGGGAGAATATTTCTCATTTTGAGGAGAGAAAAAGGTCTTTTTTGGAGAGGATGACTTATTTTCGGTCTAAGAAGCGGTCTTCTGGGAAGAAAATGCCTTATTTTGGGGATCAAAGGCGGTATTCTGGGAAGAAAATGTGTTATTTTTGAAATAAAACGTTATGTCCAATAAAAGACGCTGTCTTCCCCAAATGCGTCTTTTCATGCTGCAAAGAAGACATTATCTCCATGAAAGATCACCTTTATCCTCAAAAGAAGACATTTTCTCCACAAAACGCTGCTTATTAGCTCAATACCAATGCTTTCATGGCAAAATAATGCAGTTTATACCCAAAACTCGTGCATTTTCTCCCCAAAACACTCATTTTCTCTCCAAAATACAACCATTTCTCCCCTGCATATCAATGTCTGCCAACAATTAGACATTTTCTCCCCGAATATCACTCTTCATCCCAGAAACCAAACAGGTTCTCTCTTAAGTGCCACTCTTTATCTACCCAAAAAGGCATTTTCTCCCCAGAATTCTGCCTTTCATCTTCAGATGTCTCATTTTTGGGAAAGGCAACGAAAGCGCTACTTTGGGGAGAGTATATCTTATTTTGGGGATCAGAAGGGGTGTTTTGGGGAGGAAAAGTCTTCCTTAGGAGATAAGAAGCGGTATTTTCGGGAGCGAATGTCTTCTTTTGTTACACAAAGCCATATTTGAAGGGGAGAATTTCATATTGGAGGGATACAAATTGGCATTTGGGGGAGACAATGTCTAATGTTGGGAATCAAAAGGTGTGTTTTGGGTAAGAAATGTTTTGTTTTGGTAATAAAATCAGTCTTGTGCGGAGAAAACGCCTGATTCTTGGGATCACAAGCATTATTTGAGGGAGAACGCCTCATTTTGGGAATCAAAGGAGCAATTTGGGGGAGAAAATGTGTAATTTTGGGAACCCGAAGTCGTATTTAATGGAGGAAAATTCTTCTATTTGGAACCAAGAATGATACCTTGGGGAGAATATTTCTCATTTTGAGGAGAGAAAAAGGTCTTTTTTGGAGAGGATGACTTATTTTCGGTCTAAGAAGCGGTCTTCTGGGAAGAAAATGCCTTCTTTTGGGGATCAAAGGCGGTATTCTGGGAAGAAAATGTGTTATTTTTGGAATAAAACGTTATGTCCAATAAACGACGCTGTCTTCCCCAAATGCGTCTTTTTATGCTGCAAATCAGACATTATCTCCCTGAGAGATCACCTTTATCCTCAAAAGAAGACATTTTCTCCACAAAATGCTGCTTATTAGCTCAATACCAATGCTTTCATGGCAAAATAATGCAGTTTATCCCCAAAACTCATGCATTTTCTCCCCCAAACACTCTTTTTCTCTCCAAAATACAACCATTTCTCCCCTGCATATCAATGTCTGCCAACAATTAGACATTTTCTCCCCGAATATCACTCTTCATCCCAGAAACCAAACAGGTTCTCTCTTAAGTGCCACTCTTTATCTACCCAAAAAGGCATTTTCTCCCCAGAATACAGCCTTTCATCTTCAGATGTCTCATTTTTGGGAAAGGCAACGAAAGCGCTACTTTGGGGAGAGTATATCTTATTTTGGGGATCAAAAGCGGTGTTTTGGGGAGGAAAAGTCTTCCTTAGGGGATAGGAAGCGGTATTTTCGGGAGCGAATGTCTTCTTTTGTTACACAAAGCCATATTTGAAGGGGAGAATTTCATATTGGAGGGATACAAATTGGCATTTGGGGGAGACAATGTCTAATGTTGGGAATCAAAAGGTGTATTTTGGGTAAGAAATGTTTTGTTTTGGTAATAAAATCAGTCTTGTGCGGAGAGAACGCCTGATTCTTGGGATCACAAGCATTATTTGAGGGAGAACGCCTCATTTTGGGAATCAAAGGAGCAATTTGGGGGAGAAAATGTGTAATTTTGGGAACCCGAAGTCGTATTTAATGGAGGAAAATTCTTCTATATGGAACCAAGAATGATACCTTGGGGAGAATATTTCTCATTTTGAGGAGAGAAAAAGGTCTTTTTTGGAGAGGATGACTTATTTTCGGTCTAAGAAGCGGTCTTCTGGGAAGAAAATGCCTTATTTTGGGGATCAAAGGTGGTATTCTGGGAAGAAAATGTGTTATTTTTGAAATAAAACGTTATGTCCAATAAAAGACGCTGTCTTCCCCAAATGCGTCTTTTCATGCTGCAAAGAAGACATTATCTCCATGAAAGATCACCTTTATCCTCAAAAGAAGACATTTTCTCCACAAAACGCTGCTTCTTAGCTCCATACCAATGTTTTCACTCCAAAAGAATGCAGTTTATACCCAAAACTCATGCATTTTCTCCCCAAAATACTCTTTTTCTCTCCAAAATACAACCATTTCTCCCCTGCATATCAATGTCTGCCAACAATTAGACATTTTCTCCCCGAATAACACTCTTCATCCCAGAAACCAAACAGGTTCTCTCTTAAGTGCCACTCTTTATCTACCCAAAAAGGCATTTTCTCCCCAGAATACTGCCTTTCATCTTCAGATGTCTCATTTTTGGGAAAGGCAACGAAAGCGCTACTTTGGGGAGAGTATATCTTATTTTGGGGATCAAAAGCGGTGTTTTGGGGAGGAAAAGTCTTCCTTAGGAGATAAGAAGCGGTATTTTCGGGAGCGAATGTCTTCTTTTGTTACACAAAGCCATATTTGAAGGGGAGAATTTCATATTGGAGGGATACAAATTGGCATTTGGGGGAGACAATGTCTAATGTTGGGAATCAAAAGGTGTGTTTTGGGTAAGAAATGTTTTGTTTTGGTAATAAAATCAGTCTTGTGCGGAGAAAACGCCTGATTCTTGGGATCACAAGCATTATTTGAGGGAGAACGCCTCATTTTGGGAATCAAAGGAGCAATTTGGGGGAGAAAATGTGTAATTTTGGGAACCCGAAGTCGTATTTAATGGAGGAAAATTCTTCTATTTGGAACCAAGAATGATACCTTGGGGAGAATATTTCTCATTTTGAGGAGAGAAAAAGGTCTTTTTTGGAGAGGATGACTTATTTTCGGTCTAAGAAGCGGTCTTCTGGGAAGAAAATGCCTTATTTTGGGGATCAAAGGCGGTATTCTGGGAAGAAAATGTGTTATTTTTGAAATAAAACGTTATGTCCAATAAAAGACGCTGTCTTCCCCAAATGCGTCTTTTCATGCTGCAAAGAAGACATTATCTCCATGAAAGATCACCTTTATCCTCAAAAGAAGACATTTTCTCCACAAAACGCTGCTTATTAGCTCAATACCAATGCTTTCATGGCAAAATAATGCAGTTTATACCCAAAACTCGTGCATTTTCTCCCCAAAACACTCATTTTCTCTCCAAAATACAACCATTTCTCCCCTGCATATCAATGTCTGCCAACAATTAGACATTTTCTCCCCGAATATCACTCTTCATCCCAGAAACCAAACAGGTTCTCTCTTAAGTGCCACTCTTTATCTACCCAAAAAGGCATTTTCTCCCCAGAATTCTGCCTTTCATCTTCAGATGTCTCATTTTTGGGAAAGGCAACGAAAGCGCTACTTTGGGGAGAGTATATCTTATTTTGGGGATCAGAAGGGGTGTTTTGGGGAGGAAAAGTCTTCCTTAGGAGATAAGAAGCGGTATTTTCGGGAGCGAATGTCTTCTTTTGTTACACAAAGCCATATTTGAAGGGGAGAATTTCATATTGGAGGGATACAAATTGGCATTTGGGGGAGACAATGTCTAATGTTGGGAATCAAAAGGTGTGTTTTGGGTAAGAAATGTTTTGTTTTGGTAATAAAATCAGTCTTGTGCGGAGAAAACGCCTGATTCTTGGGATCACAAGCATTATTTGAGGGAGAACGCCTCATTTTGGGAATCAAAGGAGCAATTTGGGGGAGAAAATGTGTAATTTTGGGAACCCGAAGTCGTATTTAATGGAGGAAAATTCTTCTATTTGGAACCAAGAATGATACCTTGGGGAGAATATTTCTCATTTTGAGGAGAGAAAAAGGTCTTTTTTGGAGAGGATGACTTATTTTCTGTCTAAGAAGCGGTCTTCTGGGAAGAAAATGCCTTATTTTGGGGATCAAAGGCGGTATTCTGGGAAGAAAATGTGTTATTTTTGGAATAAAACGTTATGTCCAATAAAAGACGCTGTCTTCCCCAAATGCGTCTTTTTATGCTGCAAAGAAGACATTATCTCCATGAAAGATCACCTTTATCCTCAAAAGAAGACATTTTCTCCACAAAATGCTGCTTATTAGCTCAATACCAATGCTTTCATGGCAAAATAATGCAGTTTATCCCCAAAACTCGTGCATTTTCTCCCCAAAACACTCTTTTTCTCTCCAAAATACAACCATTTCTCCCCTGCATATCAATGTCTGCCAACAATTAGACATTTTCTCCCCGAATATCACTCTTCATCCCAGAAACCAAACAGGTTCTCTCTTAAGTGCCACTCTTTATCTACCCAAAAAGGCATTTTCTCCCCAGAATACTGCCTTTCATCTTCAGATGTCTCATTTTTGGGAAAGGCAACGAAAGCGCTACTTTGGGGAGAGTATATCTTATTTTGAGGATCAAAAGAGCAATTTGGGGGAGAAAATGTGTAATTTTGGGAACCCGAAGTCGTATTTAATGGAGGGAAAGTCTTCTATTTGGAACCAAGAATGATACCTTGGGGAGAATATTTCTCATTTTGAGGAGAGAAAAAGGTCTTTTTTGGAAAGGATGACTTATTTTCGGTCTAAGAAGCGGTCTTCTGGCAAGAAAATGCCTTCTTTTGGGGATCAAAGGCGGTATTCTGGGAAGAAAATGTGTTATTTTTGAAATAAAACGTTATGTCCAATAAAAGACGCTGTCTTCCCCAAATGCGTCTTTTTATGCTGCAAAGAAGACATTATCTCCATGAAAGATCACCTTTATCCTCAAAAGAAGACATTTTCTCCACAAAATGCTGCTTATTAGCTCCATACCAATGTTTTCACTCCAAAAGAATGCAGTTTATACCCAAAACTCATGCATTTTCTCCCCAAAACACTCTTTTTCTCTCCAAAATACAACCATTTCTCCCCTGCATATCAATGTCTGCCAACAATTAGACATTTTCTCCCCGAATAACACTCTTCATCCCAGAAACCAAACAGGTTCTCTCTTAAGAGCCACTCTTTATCTACCCTAAAAGGCATTTTCTCCCCAGAATACTGCCTTTCATCTTCAGATGTCTCATTTTTGGGAAAGGCAACGAAAGCGCTACTTTGGGGAGAGTATATCTTATTTTGGGGATCAAAAGCGGTGTTTTGGGGAGGAAAAGTCTTCCTTAGGGGATAGGAAGCGGTATTTTCGGGAGCGAAAGTCTTCTTTTGTTACACAAAGCCATATTTGAAGGGGAGAATTTCATATTGGAGGGATACAAATTGGCATTTGGGGGAGACAATGTCTAATGTTGGGAATCAAAAGGTGTATTTTGGGTAAGAAATGTTTTGTTTTGGTAATAAAATCAGTCTTGTGCGGAGAAAACGCCTGATTCTTGGGATCACAAGCATTATTTGAGGGAGAACGCCTCATTTTGGGAATCAAAGGAGCAATTTGGGGGAGAAAATGTGTAATTTTGGGAACCCGAAGTCGTATTTAATGGAGGAAAATTCTTCTATTTGGAACCAAGAATGATACCTTGGGGAGAATATTTCTCATTTTGAGGAGAGAAAAAGGTCTTTTTTGGAGAGGATGACTTATTTTCGGTCTAAGAAGCGGTCTTCTGGGAAGAAAATGCCTTATTTTGGGGATCAAAGGCGGTATTCTGGGAAGAAAATGTGTTATTTTTGGAATAAAACGTTATGTCCAATAAAAGACGCTGTCTTCCCCAAATGCGTCTTTTCATGCTGCAAAGAAGACATTATCTCCATGAAAGATCACCTTTATCCTCAAAAGAAGACATTTTCTCCACAAAACGCTGCTTATTAGCTCAATACCAATGCTTTCATGGCAAAATAATGCAGTTTATACCCAAAACTCGTGCATTTTCTCCCCAAAACACTCTTTTTCTCTCCAAAATACAACCATTTCTCCCCTGCATATCAATGTCTGCCAACAATTAGACATTTTCTCCCCGAATATCACTCTTCATCCCAGAAACCAAACAGGTTCTCTATTAAGTGCCACTCTTTATCTACCCTAAAAGGCATTTTCTCCCCAGAATACTGCCTTTCATCTTCAGATGTCTCATTTTTGGGAAAGGCAACGAAAGCGCTACTTTGGGGAGAGTATATCTTATTTTGGGGATCAGAAGGGGTGTTTTGGGGAGGAAAAGTCTTCCTTAGGAGATAAGAAGCGGTATTTTCGGGAGCGAATGTCTTCTTTTGTTACACAAAGCCATATTTGAAGGGGAGAATTTCATATTGGAGGGATACAAATTGGCATTTGGGGGAGACAATGTCTAATGTTGGGAATCAAAAGGTGTGTTTTGGGTAAGAAATGTTTTGTTTTGGTAATAAAATCAGTCTTGTGCGGAGAAAACGCCTGATTCTTGGGATCACAAGCATTATTTGAGGGAGAACGCCTCATTTTGGGAATCAAAGGAGCAATTTGGGGGAGAAAATGTGTAATTTTGGGAACCCGAAGTCGTATTTAATGGAGGAAAATTCTTCTATTTGGAACCAAGAATGATACCTTGGGGAGAATATTTCTCATTTTGAGGAGAGAAAAAGGTCTTTTTTGGAGAGGATGACTTATTTTCGGTCTAAGAAGCGGTCTTCTGGGAAGAAAATGCCTTATTTTGGGGATCAAAGGCGGTATTCTGGGAAGAAAATGTGTTAGTTTTGGAATAAAACGTTATGTCCAATAAAAGACGCTGTCTTCCCCAAATGCGTCTTTTTATGCTGCAAAGAAGACATTATCTCCCTGAAAGATCACCTTTATCCTCAAAAGAAGACATTTTCTCCACAAAATGCTGCTTATTAGCTCAATACCAATGCTTTCATGGCAAAATAATGCAGTTTATCCCCAAAACTCATGCATTTTCTCCCCCAAACACTCTTTTTCTCTCCAAAATACAACCATTTCTCCCCTGCATATCAATGTCTGCCAACAATTAGACATTTTCTCCCCGAATATCACTCTTCATCCCAGAAACCAAACAGGTTCTCTCTTAAGTGCCACTCTTTATCTACCCAAAAAGGCATTTTCTCCCCAGAATACTGCCTTTCATCTTCAGATGTCTCATTTTTGGGAAAGGCAACGAAAGCGCTACTTTGGGGAGAGTATATCTTATTTTGAGGATCAAAAGAGCAATTTGGGGGAGAAAATGTGTAATTTTGGGAACCCGAAGTAGTATTTAATGGAGGAAAATTCTTCTATTTGGAACCAAGAATGATACCTTGGGGAGAATATTTCTCATTTTGAGGAGAGAAAAAGGTCTTTTTTGGAAAGGATGACTTATTTTCGGTCTAAGAAGCGGTCTTCTGGCAAGAAAATGCCTTCTTTTGGGGATCAAAGGCGGTATTCTGGGAAGAAAATGTGTTATTTTTGAAATAAAACGTTATGTCCAATAAAAGACGCTGTCTTCCCCAAATGCGTCTTTTCATGCTGCAAATCAGACATTTTCTCCCTGAAAGATCACCTTTATCCTCAAAAGAAGACATTTTCTCCACAAAACGCTGCTTCTTAGCTCCATACCAATGTTTTCACTCCAAAAGAATGCAGTTTATACCCAAAACTCATGCATTTTCTCCCCAAAATACTCTTTTTCTCTCCAAAATACAACCATTTCTCCCCTGCATATCAATGTCTGCCAACAATTAGACATTTTCTCCCCGAATAACACTCTTCATCCCAGAAACCAAACAGGTTCTCTCTTAAGAGCCACTCTTTATCTACCCAAAAAGGCATTTTCTCCCCAGAATACAGCCTTTCATCTTCAGATGTCTCATTTTTGGGAAAGGCAACGAAAGCGCTACTTTGGGGAGAGTATATCTTATTTTGGGGATCAAAAGCGGTGTTTTGGGGAGGAAAAGTCTTCCTTAGGGGATAGGAAGCGGTATTTTCGGGAGCGAATGTCTTCTTTTGTTACACTAAGCCATATTTGAAGGGGAGAATTTCATATTGGAGGGATACAAATTGGCATTTGGGGGAGACAATGTCTAATGTTGGGAATCAAAAGGTGTATTTTGGGTAAGAAATGTTTTGTTTTGGTAATAAAATCAGTCTTGTGCGGAGAAAACGCCTGATTCTTGGGATCACAAGCATTATTTGAGGGAGAACGCCTCATTTTGGGAATCAAAGGAGCAATTTGGGGGAGAAAATGTGTAATTTTGGGAACCCGAAGTCGTATTTAATGGAGGAAAATTCTTCTATTTGGAACCAAGAATGATACCTTGGGGAGAATATTTCTCATTTTGAGGAGAGAAAAAGGTCTTTTTTGGAGAGGATGACTTATTTTCGGTCTAAGAAGCGGTCTTCTGGGAAGAAAATGCCTTCTTTTGGGGATCAAAGGCGGTATTCTGGGAAGAAAATGTGTTATTTTTGAAATAAAACGTTATGTCCAATAAAAGACGCTGTCTTCCCCAAATGCGTCTTTTCATGCTGCAAATCAGACATTTTCTCCCTGAAAGATCACCTTTATCCTCAAAAGAAGACATTTTCTCCACAAAACGCTGCTTCTTAGCACCATACCAATGTTTTCACTCCAAAAGAATGCAGTTTATACCCAAAACTCATGCATTTTCTCCCCAAAACACTCTTTTTCTCTCCAAAATACAACCATTTCTCCCCTGCATATCAATGTCTGCCAACAATTAGACATTTTCTCCCCGAATATCACTCTTCATCCCAGAAACCAAACAGGTTCTCTCTTAAGTGCCACTCTTTATCTACCCAAAAAGGCATTTTCTCCCCAGAATACTGCCTTTCATCTTCAGATGTCTCATTTTTGGGAAAGGCAACGAAAGCGCTACTTTGGGGAGAGTATATCTTATTTTGGGGATCAAAAGAGCAATTTGGGGGAGAAAATGTGTAATTTTGGGAACCCGAAGTCGTATTTAATGGAGGGAAAGTCTTCTATTTGGAACCAAGAATGATACCTTGGGGAGAATATTTCTCATTTTGAGGAGAGAAAAAGGTCTTTTTTGGAAAGGATGACTTATTTTCGGTCTAAGAAGCGGTCTTCTGGGAAGAAAATGCCTTCTTTTGGGGATCAAAGGCGGTATTCTGGGAAGAAAATGTGTTATTTTTGAAATAAAACGTTATGTCCAATAAAAGACGCTGTCTTCCCCAAATGCGTCTTTTCATGCTGCAAATCAGACATTTTCTCCCTGAAAGATCACCTTTATCCTCAAAAGAAGACATTTTCTCCACAAAACGCTGCTTCTTAGCTCCATACCAATGTTTTCACTCCAAAAGAATGCAGTTTATACCCAAAACTCATGCATTTTCTCCCCAAAATACTCTTTTTCTCTCCAAAATACAACCATTTCTCCCCTGCATATCAATGTCTGCCAACAATTAGACATTTTCTCCCCGAATAACACTCTTCATCCCAGAAACCAAACAGGTTCTCTCTTAAGAGCCACTCTTTATCTACCCAAAAAGGCATTTTCTCCCCAGAATACAGCCTTTCATCTTCAGATGTCTCATTTTTGGGAAAGGCAACGAAAGCGCTACTTTGGGGAGAGTATATCTTATTTTGGGGATCAAAAGCGGTGTTTTGGGGAGGAAAAGTCTTCCTTAGGGGATAGGAAGCGGTATTTTCGGGAGCGAATGTCTTCTTTTGTTACACTAAGCCATATTTGAAGGGGAGAATTTCATATTGGAGGGATACAAATTGGCATTTGGGGGAGACAATGTCTAATGTTGGGAATCAAAAGGTGTGTTTTGGGTAAGAAATGTTTTGTTTTGGTAATAAAATCAGTCTTGTGCGGAGAAAACGCCTGATTCTTGGGATCACAAGCATTATTTGAGGGAGAACGCCTCATTTTGGGAATCAAAGGAGCAATTTGGGGGAGAAAATGTGTAATTTTGGGAACCCGAAGTCGTATTTAATGGAGGAAAATTCTTCTATTTGGAACCAAGAATGATACCTTGGGGAGAATATTTCTCATTTTGAGGAGAGAAAAAGGTCTTTTTTGGAAAGGATGACTTATTTTCGGTCTAAGAAGCGGTCTTCTGGCAAGAAAATGCCTTCTTTTGGGGATCAAAGGCGGTATTCTGGGAAGAAAATGTGTTATTTTTGAAATAAAACGTTATGTCCAATAAAAGACGCTGTCTTCCCCAAATGCGTCTTTTCATGCTGCAAATCAGACATTTTCTCCCTGAAAGATCACCTTTATCCTCAAAAGAAGACATTTTCTCCACAAAACGCTGCTTCTTAGCTCCATACCAATGTTTTCACTCCAAAAGAATGCAGTTTATACCCAAAACTCATGCATTTTCTCCCCAAAATACTCTTTTTCTCTCCAAAATACAACCATTTCTCCCCTGCATATCAATGTCTGCCAACAATTAGACATTTTCTCCCCGAATAACACTCTTCATCCCAGAAACCAAACAGGTTCTCTCTTAAGAGCCACTCTTTATCTACCCAAAAAGGCATTTTCTCCCCAGAATACAGCCTTTCATCTTCAGATGTCTCATTTTTGGGAAAGGCAACGAAAGCGCTACTTTGGGGAGAGTATATCTTATTTTGGGGATCAAAAGCGGTGTTTTGGGGAGGAAAAGTCTTCCTTAGGGGATAGGAAGCGGTATTTTCGGGAGCGAAAGTCTTCTTTTGTTACACAAAGCCATATTTGAAGGGGAGAATTTCATATTGGAGGGATACAAATTGGCATTTGGGGGAGACAATGTCTAATGTTGGGAATCAAAAGGTGTATTTTGGGTAAGAAATGTTTTGTTTTGGTAATAAAATCAGTCTTGTGCGGAGAAAACGCCTGATTCTTGGGATCACAAGCATTATTTGAGGGAGAACGCCTCATTTTGGGAATCAAAGGAGCAATTTGGGGGAGAAAATGTGTAATTTTGGGAACCCGAAGTCGTATTTAATGGAGGAAAATTCTTCTATTTGGAACCAAGAATGATACCTTGGGGAGAATATTTCTCATTTTGAGGAGAGAAAAAGGTCTTTTTTGGAAAGGATGACTTATTTTCGGTCTAAGAAGCGGTCTTCTGGGAAGAAAATGCCTTCTTTTGGGGATCAAAGGCGGTATTCTGGGAAGAAAATGTGTTATTTTTGAAATAAAACGTTATGTCCAATAAAAGACGCTGTCTTCCCCAAATGCGTCTTTTTATGCTGCAAATCAGACATTATCTCCATGAAAGATCACCTTTATCCTCAAAAGAAGACATTTTCTCCACAAAATGCTGCTTATTAGCTCAATACCAATGCTTTCATGGCAAAATAATGCAGTTTATCCCCAAAACTCGTGCATTTTCTCCCCAAAACACTCTTTTTCTCTCCAAAATACAACCATTTCTCCCCTGCATATCAATGTCTGCCAACAATTAGACATTTTCTCCCCGAATATCACTCTTCATCCCAGAAACCAAACAGGTTCTCTCTTAAGTGCCACTCTTTATCTACCCAAAAAGGCATTTTCTCCCCAGAATACTGCCTTTCATCTTCAGATGTCTCATTTTTGGGAAAGGCAACGAAAGCGCTACTTTGGGGAGAGTATATCTTATTTTGGGGATCAAAAGAGCAATTTGGGGGAGAAAATGTGTAATTTTGGGAACCCGAAGTCGTATTTAATGGAGGGAAAGTCTTCTATTTGGAACCAAGAATGATACCTTGGGGAGAATATTTCTCATTTTGAGGAGAGAAAAAGGTCTTTTTTGGAAAGGATGACTTATTTTCGGTCTAAGAAGCGGTCTTCTGGGAAGAAAATGCCTTCTTTTGGGGATCAAAGGCGGTATTCTGGGAAGAAAATGTGTTATTTTTGAAATAAAACGTTATGTCCAATAAAAGACGCTGTCTTCCCCAAATGCGTCTTTTCATGCTGCAAATCAGACATTTTCTCCCTGAAAGATCACCTTTATCCTCAAAAGAAGACATTTTCTCCACAAAACGCTGCTTCTTAGCTCCATACCAATGTTTTCACTCCAAAAGAATGCAGTTTATACCCAAAACTCATGCATTTTCTCCCCAAAATACTCTTTTTCTCTCCAAAATACAACCATTTCTCCCCTGCATATCAATGTCTGCCAACAATTAGACATTTTCTCCCCGAATATCACTCTTCATCCCAGAAACCAAACAGGTTCTCTCTTAAGAGCCACTCTTTATCTACCCTAAAAGGCATTTTCTCCCCAGAATACTGCCTTTCATCTTCAGATGTCTCATTTTTGGGAAAGGCAACGAAAGCGCTACTTTGGGGAGAGTATATCTTATTTTGGGGATCAAAAGCGGTGTTTTGGGGAGGAAAAGTCTTCCTTAGGGGATAAGAAGCGGTATTTTCGGGAGCGAATGTCTTCTTTTGTTACACAAAGCCATATTTGAAGGGGAGAATTTCATATTGGAGGGATACAAATTGGCATTTGGGGGAGACAATGTCTAATGTTGGGAATCAAAAGGTGTGTTTTGGGTAAGAAATGTTTTGTTTTGGTAATAAAATCAGTCTTGTGCGGAGAAAACGCCTGATTCTTGGGATCACAAGCATTATTTGAGGGAGAACGCCTCATTTTGGGAATCAAAGGAGCAATTTGGGGGAGAAAATGTGTAATTTTGGGAACCCGAAGTCGTATTTAATGGAGGAAAATTCTTCTATTTGGAACCAAGAATGATACCTTGGGGAGAATATTTCTCATTTTGAGGAGAGAAAAAGGTCTTTTTTGGAGAGGATGACTTATTTTCGGTCTAAGAAGCGGTCTTCTGGGAAGAAAATGCCTTCTTTTGGGGATCAAAGGCGGTATTCTGGGAAGAAAATGTGTTATTTTTGGAATAAAACGTTATGTCCAATAAACGACGCTGTCTTCCCCAAATGCGTCTTTTTATGCTGCAAATCAGACATTATCTCCCTGAAAGATCACCTTTATCCTCAAAAGAAGACATTTTCTCCACAAAATGCTGCTTATTAGCTCAATACCAATGCTTTCATGGCAAAATAATGCAGTTTATCCCCAAAACTCGTGCATTTTCTCCCCAAAACACTCTTTTTCTCTCCAAAATACAACCATTTCTCCCCTGCATATCAATGTCTGCCAACAATTAGACATTTTCTCCCCGAATATCACTCTTCATCCCAGAAACCAAACAGGTTCTCTCTTAAGTGCCACTCTTTAGCCCCCCAAAAAGGCATTTTCTCCCCAGAATACTGCCTTTCATCTTCAGATGTCTCATTTTTGGGAAAGGCAACGAAAGCGCTACTTTGGGGAGAGTATATCTTATTTTGAGGATCAAAAGAGCAATTTGGGGGAGAAAATGTGTAATTTTGGGAACCCGAAGTCGTATTTAATGGAGGGAAAGTCTTCTATTTGGAACCAAGAATGATACCTTGGGGAGAATATTTCTCATTTTGAGGAGAGAAAAAGGTCTTTTTTGGAAAGGATGACTTATTTTCGGTCTAAGAAGCGGTCTTCTGGGAAGAAAATGCCTTCTTTTGGGGATCAAAGGCGGTATTCTGGGAAGAAAATGTGTTATTTTTGAAATAAAACGTTATGTCCAATAAAAGACGCTGTCTTCCCCAAATGCGTCTTTTCATGCTGCAAATCAGACATTTTCTCCCTGAAAGATCACCTTTATCCTCAAAAGAAGACATTTTCTCCACAAAACGCTGCTTCTTAGCTCCATACCAATGTTTTCACTCCAAAAGAATGCAGTTTATACCCAAAACTCATGCATTTTCTCCCCAAAATACTCTTTTTCTCTCCAAAATACAACCATTTCTCCCCTGCATATCAATGTCTGCCAACAATTAGACATTTTCTCCCCGAATATCACTCTTCATCCCAGAAACCAAACAGGTTCTCTCTTAAGAGCCACTCTTTATCTACCCTAAAAGGCATTTCCAGCCCAGAATACTGCCTTTCATCTTCAGATGTCTCATTTTTGGGAAAGGCAACGAAAGCGCTACTTTGGGGAGAGTATATCTTATTTTGGGGATCAAAAGCGGTGTTTTGGGGAGGAAAAGTCTTCCTTAGGGGATAGGAAGCGGTATTTTCGGGAGCGAATGTCTTCTTTTGTTACACAAAGCCATATTTGAAGGGGAGAATTTCATATTGGAGGGATACAAATTGGCATTTGGGGGAGACAATGTCTAATGTTGGGAATCAAAAGGTGTGTTTTGGGTAAGAAATGTTTTGTTTTGGTAATAAAATCAGTCTTGTGCGGAGAAAACGCCTGATTCTTGGGATCACAAGCATTATTTGAGGGAGAACGCCTCATTTTGGGAATCAAAGGAGCAATTTGGGGGAGAAAATGTGTAATTTTGGGAACCCGAAGTCGTATTTAATGGAGGAAAATTCTTCTATTTGGAACCAAGAATGATACCTTGGGGAGAATATTTCTCATTTTGAGGAGAGAAAAAGGTCTTTTTTGGAGAGGATGACTTATTTTCGGTCTAAGAAGCGGTCTTCTGGGAAGAAAATGCCTTCTTTTGGGGATCAAAGGCGGTATTCTGGGAAGAAAATGTGTTATTTTTGGAATAAAACGTTATGTCCAATAAACGACGCTGTCTTCCCCAAATGCGTCTTTTTATGCTGCAAATCAGACATTATCTCCCTGAAAGATCACCTTTATCCTCAAAAGAAGACATTTTCTCCACAAAATGCTGCTTATTAGCTCAATACCAATGCTTTCATGGCAAAATAATGCAGTTTATCCCCAAAACTCGTGCATTTTCTCCCCAAAACACTCTTTTTCTCTCCAAAATACAACCATTTCTCCCCTGCATATCAATGTCTGCCAACAATTAGACATTTTCTCCCCGAATATCACTCTTCATCCCAGAAACCAAACAGGTTCTCTCTTAAGTGCCACTCTTTAGCCCCCCAAAAAGGCATTTTCTCCCCAGAATACTGCCTTTCATCTTCAGATGTCTCATTTTTGGGAAAGGCAACGAAAGCGCTACTTTGGGGAGAGTATATCTTATTTTGAGGATCAAAAGAGCAATTTGGGGGAGAAAATGTGTAATTTTGGGAACCCGAAGTCGTATTTAATGGAGGAAAATTCTTCTATTTGGAACCAAGAATGATACCTTGGGGAGAATATTTCTCATTTTGAGGAGAGAAAAAGGTCTTTTTTGGAAAGGATGACTTATTTTCGGTCTAAGAAGCGGTCTTCTGGCAAGAAAATGCCTTCTTTTGGGGATCAAAGGCGGTATTCTGGGAAGAAAATGTGTTATTTTTGAAATAAAACGTTATGTCCAATAAAAGACGCTGTCTTCCCCAAATGCGTCTTTTCATGCTGCAAATCAGACATTTTCTCCCTGAAAGATCACCTTTATCCTCAAAAGAAGACATTTTCTCCACAAAACGCTGCTTCTTAGCTCCATACCAATGTTTTCACTCCAAAAGAATGCAGTTTATACCCAAAACTCATGCATTTTCTCCCCAAAATACTCTTTTTCTCTCCAAAATACAACCATTTCTCCCCTGCATATCAATGTCTGCCAACAATTAGACATTTTCTCCCCGAATATCACTCTTCATCCCAGAAACCAAACAGGTTCTCTCTTAAGAGCCACTCTTTATCTACCCTAAAAGGCATTTCCAGCCCAGAATACTGCCTTTCATCTTCAGATGTCTCATTTTTGGGAAAGGCAACGAAAGCGCTACTTTGGGGAGAGTATATCTTATTTTGGGGATCAAAAGCGGTGTTTTGGGGAGGAAAAGTCTTCCTTAGGGGATAGGAAGCGGTATTTTCGGGAGCGAATGTCTTCTTTTGTTACACAAAGCCATATTTGAAGGGGAGAATTTCATATTGGAGGGATACAAATTGGCATTTGGGGGAGACAATGTCTAATGTTGGGAATCAAAAGGTGTGTTTTGGGTAAGAAATGTTTTGTTTTGGTAATAAAATCAGTCTTGTGCGGAGAAAACGCCTGATTCTTGGGATCACAAGCATTATTTGAGGGAGAACGCCTCATTTTGGGAATCAAAGGAGCAATTTGGGGGAGAAAATGTGTAATTTTGGGAACCCGAAGTCGTATTTAATGGAGGAAAATTCTTCTATTTGGAACCAAGAATGATACCTTGGGGAGAATATTTCTCATTTTGAGGAGAGAAAAAGGTCTTTTTTGGAGAGGATGACTTATTTTCGGTCTAAGAAGCGGTCTTCTGGGAAGAAAATGCCTTCTTTTGGGGATCAAAGGCGGTATTCTGGGAAGAAAATGTGTTATTTTTGGAATAAAACGTTATGTCCAATAAACGACGCTGTCTTCCCCAAATGCGTCTTTTTATGCTGCAAATCAGACATTATCTCCCTGAAAGATCACCTTTATCCTCAAAAGAAGACATTTTCTCCACAAAATGCTGCTTATTAGCTCAATACCAATGCTTTCATGGCAAAATAATGCAGTTTATCCCCAAAACTCGTGCATTTTCTCCCCAAAACACTCTTTTTCTCTCCAAAATACAACCATTTCTCCCCTGCATATCAATGTCTGCCAACAATTAGACATTTTCTCCCCGAATATCACTCTTCATCCCAGAAACCAAACAGGTTCTCTCTTAAGTGCCACTCTTTAGCCCCCCAAAAAGGCATTTTCTCCCCAGAATACTGCCTTTCATCTTCAGATGTCTCATTTTTGGGAAAGGCAACGAAAGCGCTACTTTGGGGAGAGTATATCTTATTTTGAGGATCAAAAGAGCAATTTGGGGGAGAAAATGTGTAATTTTGGGAACCCGAAGTCGTATTTAATGGAGGAAAATTCTTCTATTTGGAACCAAGAATGATACCTTGGGGAGAATATTTCTCATTTTGAGGAGAGAAAAAGGTCTTTTTTGGAAAGGATGACTTATTTTCGGTCTAAGAAGCGGTCTTCTGGCAAGAAAATGCCTTCTTTTGGGGATCAAAGGCGGTATTCTGGGAAGAAAATGTGTTATTTTTGAAATAAAACGTTATGTCCAATAAAAGACGCTGTCTTCCCCAAATGTGTCTTTTCATGCTGCAAATCAGACATTTTCTCCCTGAAAGATCACCTTTATCCTCAAAAGAAGACATTTTCTCCACAAAACGCTGCTTCTTAGCTCCATACCAATGTTTTCACTCCAAAAGAATGCAGTTTATACCCAAAACTCATGCATTTTCTCCCCAAAATACTCTTTTTCTCTCCAAAATACAACCATTTCTCCCCTGCATATCAATGTCTGCCAACAATTAGACATTTTCTCCCCGAATAACACTCTTCATCCCAGAAACCAAACAGGTTCTCTCTTAAGAGCCACTCTTTATCTACCCAAAAAGGCATTTTCTCCCCAGAATACAGCCTTTCATCTTCAGATGTCTCATTTTTGGGAAAGGCAACGAAAGCGCTACTTTGGGGAGAGTATATCTTATTTTGGGGATCAAAAGCGGTGTTTTGGGGAGGAAAAGTCTTCCTTAGGGGATAGGAAGCGGTATTTTCGGGAGCGAAAGTCTTCTTTTGTTACACAAAGCCATATTTGAAGGGGAGAATTTCATATTGGAGGGATACAAATTGGCATTTGGGGGAGACAATGTCTAATGTTGGGAATCAAAAGGTGTATTTTGGGTAAGAAATGTTTTGTTTTGGTAATAAAATCAGTCTTGTGCGGAGAAAACGCCTGATTCTTGGGATCACAAGCATTATTTGAGGGAGAACGCCTCATTTTGGGAATCAAAGGAGCAATTTGGGGGAGAAAATGTGTAATTTTGGGAACCCGAAGTCGTATTTAATGGAGGAAAATTCTTCTATTTGGAACCAAGAATGATACCTTGGGGAGAATATTTCTCATTTTGAGGAGAGAAAAAGGTCTTTTTTGGAGAGGATGACTTATTTTCGGTCTAAGAAGCGGTCTTCTGGGAAGAAAATGCCTTATTTTGGGGATCAAAGGCGGTATTCTGGGAAGAAAATGTGTTATTTTTGGAATAAAACGTTATGTCCAATAAAAGACGCTGTCTTCCCCAAATGCGTCTTTTTATGCTGCAAAGAAGACATTATCTCCCTGAGAGATCACCTTTATCCTCAAAAGAAGACATTTTCTCCACAAAATGCTGCTTATTAGCTCAATACCAATGCTTTCATGGCAAAATAATGCAGTTTATCCCCAAAACTCATGCATTTTCTCCCCCAAACACTCTTTTTCTCTCCAAAATACAACCATTTCTCCCCTGCATATCAATGTCTGCCAACAATTAGACATTTTCTCCCCGAATATCACTCTTCATCCCAGAAACCAAACAGGTTCTCTCTTAAGTGCCACTCTTTATCTACCCAAAAAGGCATTTTCTCCCCAGAATACTGCCTTTCATCTTCAGATGTCTCATTTTTGGGAAAGGCAACGAAAGCGCTACTTTGGGGAGAGTATATCTTATTTTGGGGATCAAAAGAGCAATTTGGGGGAGAAAATGTGTAATTTTGGGAACCCGAAGTCGTATTTAATGGAGGGAAAGTCTTCTATTTGGAACCAAGAATGATACCTTGGGGAGAATATTTCTCATTTTGAGGAGAGAAAAAGGTCTTTTTTGGAAAGGATGACTTATTTTCGGTCTAAGAAGCGGTCTTCTGGCAAGAAAATGCCTTCTTTTGGGGATCAAAGGCGGTATTCTGGGAAGAAAATGTGTTATTTTTGAAATAAAACGTTATGTCCAATAAAAGACGCTGTCTTCCCCAAATGCGTCTTTTCATGCTGCAAATCAGACATTTTCTCCCTGAAAGATCACCTTTATCCTCAAAAGAAGACATTTTCTCCACAAAACGCTGCTTCTTAGCTCCATACCAATGTTTTCACTCCAAAAGAATGCAGTTTATACCCAAAACTCATGCATTTTCTCCCCAAAACACTCTTTTTCTCTCCAAAATACAACCATTTCTCCCCTGCATATCAATGTCAGCCAACAATTAGACATTTTCTCCCCGAATAACACTCTTCATCCCAGAAACCAAACAGGTTCTCTCTTAAGAGCCACTCTTTATCTACCCAAAAAGGCATTTTCTCCCCAGAATACAGCCTTTCATCTTCAGATGTCTCATTTTTGGGAAAGGCAACGAAAGCGCTACTTTGGGGAGAGTATATCTTATTTTGGGGATCAAAAGCGGTGTTTTGGGGAGGAAAAGTCTTCCTTAGGGGATAGGAAGCGGTATTTTCGGGAGCGAATGTCTTCTTTTGTTACACTAAGCCATATTTGAAGGGGAGAATTTCATATTGGAGGGATACAAATTGGCATTTGGGGGAGACAATGTCTAATGTTGGGAATCAAAAGGTGTGTTTTGGGTAAGAAATGTTTTGTTTTGGTA
Organism: Alectoris magna; assembly: GCA_030625065.1. Classification (NCBI taxonomy): domain Eukaryota; kingdom Metazoa; phylum Chordata; class Aves; order Galliformes; family Phasianidae; genus Alectoris; species Alectoris magna. The sequence goes on along the minus strand of CM060578.1, from coordinate 4,927,698 downwards.
ATAAAATCAGTCTTGTGCGGAGAAAACGCCTGATTCTTGGGATCACAAGCATTATTTGAGGGAGAACGCCTCATTTTGGGAATCAAAGGAGCAATTTGGGGGAGAAAATGTGTAATTTTGGGAACCCGAAGTCGTATTTAATGGAGGAAAATTCTTCTATTTGGAACCAAGAATGATACCTTGGGGAGAATATTTCTCATTTTGAGGAGAGAAAAAGGTCTTTTTTGGAAAGGATGACTTATTTTCGGTCTAAGAAGCGGTCTTCTGGCAAGAAAATGCCTTCTTTTGGGGATCAAAGGCGGTATTCTGGGAAGAAAATGTGTTATTTTTGAAATAAAACGTTATGTCCAATAAAAGACGCTGTCTTCCCCAAATGCGTCTTTTCATGCTGCAAATCAGACATTTTCTCCCTGAAAGATCACCTTTATCCTCAAAAGAAGACATTTTCTCCACAAAACGCTGCTTCTTAGCTCCATACCAATGTTTTCACTCCAAAAGAATGCAGTTTATACCCAAAACTCATGCATTTTCTCCCCAAAATACTCTTTTTCTCTCCAAAATACAACCATTTCTCCCCTGCATATCAATGTCTGCCAACAATTAGACATTTTCTCCCCGAATAACACTCTTCATCCCAGAAACCAAACAGGTTCTCTCTTAAGAGCCACTCTTTATCTACCCAAAAAGGCATTTTCTCCCCAGAATACAGCCTTTCATCTTCAGATGTCTCATTTTTGGGAAAGGCAACGAAAGCGCTACTTTGGGGAGAGTATATCTTATTTTGGGGATCAAAAGCGGTGTTTTGGGGAGGAAAAGTCTTCCTTAGGGGATAGGAAGCGGTATTTTCGGGAGCGAAAGTCTTCTTTTGTTACACAAAGCCATATTTGAAGGGGAGAATTTCATATTGGAGGGATACAAATTGGCATTTGGGGGAGACAATGTCTAATGTTGGGAATCAAAAGGTGTATTTTGGGTAAGAAATGTTTTGTTTTGGTAATAAAATCAGTCTTGTGCGGAGAAAACGCCTGATTCTTGGGATCACAAGCATTATTTGAGGGAGAACGCCTCATTTTGGGAATCAAAGGAGCAATTTGGGGGAGAAAATGTGTAATTTTGGGAACCCGAAGTCGTATTTAATGGAGGAAAATTCTTCTATTTGGAACCAAGAATGATACCTTGGGGAGAATATTTCTCATTTTGAGGAGAGAAAAAGGTCTTTTTTGGAAAGGATGACTTATTTTCGGTCTAAGAAGCGGTCTTCTGGGAAGAAAATGCCTTCTTTTGGGGATCAAAGGCGGTATTCTGGGAAGAAAATGTGTTATTTTTGAAATAAAACGTTATGTCCAATAAAAGACGCTGTCTTCCCCAAATGCGTCTTTTTATGCTGCAAAGAAGACATTATCTCCATGAAAGATCACCTTTATCCTCAAAAGAAGACATTTTCTCCACAAAATGCTGCTTATTAGCTCAATACCAATGCTTTCATGGCAAAATAATGCAGTTTATCCCCAAAACTCGTGCATTTTCTCCCCAAAACACTCTTTTTCTCTCCAAAATACAACCATTTCTCCCCTGCATATCAATGTCTGCCAACAATTAGACATTTTCTCCCCGAATATCACTCTTCATCCCAGAAACCAAACAGGTTCTCTCTTAAGTGCCACTCTTTATCTACCCAAAAAGGCATTTTCTCCCCAGAATACTGCCTTTCATCTTCAGATGTCTCATTTTTGGGAAAGGCAACGAAAGCGCTACTTTGGGGAGAGTATATCTTATTTTGGGGATCAAAAGAGCAATTTGGGGGAGAAAATGTGTAATTTTGGGAACCCGAAGTCGTATTTAATGGAGGGAAAGTCTTCTATTTGGAACCAAGAATGATACCTTGGGGAGAATATTTCTCATTTTGAGGAGAGAAAAAGGTCTTTTTTGGAAAGGATGACTTATTTTCGGTCTAAGAAGCGGTCTTCTGGGAAGAAAATGCCTTCTTTTGGGGATCAAAGGCGGTATTCTGGGAAGAAAATGTGTTATTTTTGAAATAAAACGTTATGTCCAATAAAAGACGCTGTCTTCCCCAAATGCGTCTTTTCATGCTGCAAATCAGACATTTTCTCCCTGAAAGATCACCTTTATCCTCAAAAGAAGACATTTTCTCCACAAAACGCTGCTTCTTAGCTCCATACCAATGTTTTCACTCCAAAAGAATGCAGTTTATACCCAAAACTCATGCATTTTCTCCCCAAAATACTCTTTTTCTCTCCAAAATACAACCATTTCTCCCCTGCATATCAATGTCTGCCAACAATTAGACATTTTCTCCCCGAATATCACTCTTCATCCCAGAAACCAAACAGGTTCTCTCTTAAGAGCCACTCTTTATCTACCCTAAAAGGCATTTTCTCCCCAGAATACTGCCTTTCATCTTCAGATGTCTCATTTTTGGGAAAGGCAACGAAAGCGCTACTTTGGGGAGAGTATATCTTATTTTGGGGATCAAAAGCGGTGTTTTGGGGAGGAAAAGTCTTCCTTAGGGGATAAGAAGCGGTATTTTCGGGAGCGAATGTCTTCTTTTGTTACACAAAGCCATATTTGAAGGGGAGAATTTCATATTGGAGGGATACAAATTGGCATTTGGGGGAGACAATGTCTAATGTTGGGAATCAAAAGGTGTGTTTTGGGTAAGAAATGTTTTGTTTTGGTAATAAAATCAGTCTTGTGCGGAGAAAACGCCTGATTCTTGGGATCACAAGCATTATTTGAGGGAGAACGCCTCATTTTGGGAATCAAAGGAGCAATTTGGGGGAGAAAATGTGTAATTTTGGGAACCCGAAGTCGTATTTAATGGAGGAAAATTCTTCTATTTGGAACCAAGAATGATACCTTGGGGAGAATATTTCTCATTTTGAGGAGAGAAAAAGGTCTTTTTTGGAGAGGATGACTTATTTTCGGTCTAAGAAGCGGTCTTCTGGGAAGAAAATGCCTTCTTTTGGGGATCAAAGGCGGTATTCTGGGAAGAAAATGTGTTATTTTTGGAATAAAACGTTATGTCCAATAAACGACGCTGTCTTCCCCAAATGCGTCTTTTTATGCTGCAAATCAGACATTATCTCCCTGAAAGATCACCTTTATCCTCAAAAGAAGACATTTTCTCCACAAAATGCTGCTTATTAGCTCAATACCAATGCTTTCATGGCAAAATAATGCAGTTTATCCCCAAAACTCGTGCATTTTCTCCCCAAAACACTCTTTTTCTCTCCAAAATACAACCATTTCTCCCCTGCATATCAATGTCTGCCAACAATTAGACATTTTCTCCCCGAATATCACTCTTCATCCCAGAAACCAAACAGGTTCTCTCTTAAGTGCCACTCTTTAGCCCCCCAAAAAGGCATTTTCTCCCCAGAATACTGCCTTTCATCTTCAGATGTCTCATTTTTGGGAAAGGCAACGAAAGCGCTACTTTGGGGAGAGTATATCTTATTTTGAGGATCAAAAGAGCAATTTGGGGGAGAAAATGTGTAATTTTGGGAACCCGAAGTCGTATTTAATGGAGGGAAAGTCTTCTATTTGGAACCAAGAATGATACCTTGGGGAGAATATTTCTCATTTTGAGGAGAGAAAAAGGTCTTTTTTGGAAAGGATGACTTATTTTCGGTCTAAGAAGCGGTCTTCTGGGAAGAAAATGCCTTCTTTTGGGGATCAAAGGCGGTATTCTGGGAAGAAAATGTGTTATTTTTGAAATAAAACGTTATGTCCAATAAAAGACGCTGTCTTCCCCAAATGCGTCTTTTCATGCTGCAAATCAGACATTTTCTCCCTGAAAGATCACCTTTATCCTCAAAAGAAGACATTTTCTCCACAAAACGCTGCTTCTTAGCTCCATACCAATGTTTTCACTCCAAAAGAATGCAGTTTATACCCAAAACTCATGCATTTTCTCCCCAAAATACTCTTTTTCTCTCCAAAATACAACCATTTCTCCCCTGCATATCAATGTCTGCCAACAATTAGACATTTTCTCCCCGAATATCACTCTTCATCCCAGAAACCAAACAGGTTCTCTCTTAAGAGCCACTCTTTATCTACCCTAAAAGGCATTTCCAGCCCAGAATACTGCCTTTCATCTTCAGATGTCTCATTTTTGGGAAAGGCAACGAAAGCGCTACTTTGGGGAGAGTATATCTTATTTTGGGGATCAAAAGCGGTGTTTTGGGGAGGAAAAGTCTTCCTTAGGGGATAGGAAGCGGTATTTTCGGGAGCGAATGTCTTCTTTTGTTACACAAAGCCATATTTGAAGGGGAGAATTTCATATTGGAGGGATACAAATTGGCATTTGGGGGAGACAATGTCTAATGTTGGGAATCAAAAGGTGTGTTTTGGGTAAGAAATGTTTTGTTTTGGTAATAAAATCAGTCTTGTGCGGAGAAAACGCCTGATTCTTGGGATCACAAGCATTATTTGAGGGAGAACGCCTCATTTTGGGAATCAAAGGAGCAATTTGGGGGAGAAAATGTGTAATTTTGGGAACCCGAAGTCGTATTTAATGGAGGAAAATTCTTCTATTTGGAACCAAGAATGATACCTTGGGGAGAATATTTCTCATTTTGAGGAGAGAAAAAGGTCTTTTTTGGAGAGGATGACTTATTTTCGGTCTAAGAAGCGGTCTTCTGGGAAGAAAATGCCTTCTTTTGGGGATCAAAGGCGGTATTCTGGGAAGAAAATGTGTTATTTTTGGAATAAAACGTTATGTCCAATAAACGACGCTGTCTTCCCCAAATGCGTCTTTTTATGCTGCAAATCAGACATTATCTCCCTGAAAGATCACCTTTATCCTCAAAAGAAGACATTTTCTCCACAAAATGCTGCTTATTAGCTCAATACCAATGCTTTCATGGCAAAATAATGCAGTTTATCCCCAAAACTCGTGCATTTTCTCCCCAAAACACTCTTTTTCTCTCCAAAATACAACCATTTCTCCCCTGCATATCAATGTCTGCCAACAATTAGACATTTTCTCCCCGAATATCACTCTTCATCCCAGAAACCAAACAGGTTCTCTCTTAAGTGCCACTCTTTAGCCCCCCAAAAAGGCATTTTCTCCCCAGAATACTGCCTTTCATCTTCAGATGTCTCATTTTTGGGAAAGGCAACGAAAGCGCTACTTTGGGGAGAGTATATCTTATTTTGAGGATCAAAAGAGCAATTTGGGGGAGAAAATGTGTAATTTTGGGAACCCGAAGTCGTATTTAATGGAGGAAAATTCTTCTATTTGGAACCAAGAATGATACCTTGGGGAGAATATTTCTCATTTTGAGGAGAGAAAAAGGTCTTTTTTGGAAAGGATGACTTATTTTCGGTCTAAGAAGCGGTCTTCTGGCAAGAAAATGCCTTCTTTTGGGGATCAAAGGCGGTATTCTGGGAAGAAAATGTGTTATTTTTGAAATAAAACGTTATGTCCAATAAAAGACGCTGTCTTCCCCAAATGTGTCTTTTCATGCTGCAAATCAGACATTTTCTCCCTGAAAGATCACCTTTATCCTCAAAAGAAGACATTTTCTCCACAAAACGCTGCTTCTTAGCTCCATACCAATGTTTTCACTCCAAAAGAATGCAGTTTATACCCAAAACTCATGCATTTTCTCCCCAAAATACTCTTTTTCTCTCCAAAATACAACCATTTCTCCCCTGCATATCAATGTCTGCCAACAATTAGACATTTTCTCCCCGAATAACACTCTTCATCCCAGAAACCAAACAGGTTCTCTCTTAAGAGCCACTCTTTATCTACCCAAAAAGGCATTTTCTCCCCAGAATACAGCCTTTCATCTTCAGATGTCTCATTTTTGGGAAAGGCAACGAAAGCGCTACTTTGGGGAGAGTATATCTTATTTTGGGGATCAAAAGCGGTGTTTTGGGGAGGAAAAGTCTTCCTTAGGGGATAGGAAGCGGTATTTTCGGGAGCGAAAGTCTTCTTTTGTTACACAAAGCCATATTTGAAGGGGAGAATTTCATATTGGAGGGATACAAATTGGCATTTGGGGGAGACAATGTCTAATGTTGGGAATCAAAAGGTGTATTTTGGGTAAGAAATGTTTTGTTTTGGTAATAAAATCAGTCTTGTGCGGAGAAAACGCCTGATTCTTGGGATCACAAGCATTATTTGAGGGAGAACGCCTCATTTTGGGAATCAAAGGAGCAATTTGGGGGAGAAAATGTGTAATTTTGGGAACCCGAAGTCGTATTTAATGGAGGAAAATTCTTCTATTTGGAACCAAGAATGATACCTTGGGGAGAATATTTCTCATTTTGAGGAGAGAAAAAGGTCTTTTTTGGAGAGGATGACTTATTTTCGGTCTAAGAAGCGGTCTTCTGGGAAGAAAATGCCTTATTTTGGGGATCAAAGGCGGTATTCTGGGAAGAAAATGTGTTATTTTTGGAATAAAACGTTATGTCCAATAAAAGACGCTGTCTTCCCCAAATGCGTCTTTTTATGCTGCAAAGAAGACATTATCTCCCTGAGAGATCACCTTTATCCTCAAAAGAAGACATTTTCTCCACAAAATGCTGCTTATTAGCTCAATACCAATGCTTTCATGGCAAAATAATGCAGTTTATCCCCAAAACTCATGCATTTTCTCCCCCAAACACTCTTTTTCTCTCCAAAATACAACCATTTCTCCCCTGCATATCAATGTCTGCCAACAATTAGACATTTTCTCCCCGAATATCACTCTTCATCCCAGAAACCAAACAGGTTCTCTCTTAAGTGCCACTCTTTATCTACCCAAAAAGGCATTTTCTCCCCAGAATACTGCCTTTCATCTTCAGATGTCTCATTTTTGGGAAAGGCAACGAAAGCGCTACTTTGGGGAGAGTATATCTTATTTTGGGGATCAAAAGAGCAATTTGGGGGAGAAAATGTGTAATTTTGGGAACCCGAAGTCGTATTTAATGGAGGGAAAGTCTTCTATTTGGAACCAAGAATGATACCTTGGGGAGAATATTTCTCATTTTGAGGAGAGAAAAAGGTCTTTTTTGGAAAGGATGACTTATTTTCGGTCTAAGAAGCGGTCTTCTGGCAAGAAAATGCCTTCTTTTGGGGATCAAAGGCGGTATTCTGGGAAGAAAATGTGTTATTTTTGAAATAAAACGTTATGTCCAATAAAAGACGCTGTCTTCCCCAAATGCGTCTTTTCATGCTGCAAATCAGACATTTTCTCCCTGAAAGATCACCTTTATCCTCAAAAGAAGACATTTTCTCCACAAAACGCTGCTTCTTAGCTCCATACCAATGTTTTCACTCCAAAAGAATGCAGTTTATACCCAAAACTCATGCATTTTCTCCCCAAAATACTCTTTTTCTCTCCAAAATACAACCATTTCTCCCCTGCATATCAATGTCAGCCAACAATTAGACATTTTCTCCCCGAATAACACTCTTCATCCCAGAAACCAAACAGGTTCTCTCTTAAGAGCCACTCTTTATCTACCCAAAAAGGCATTTTCTCCCCAGAATACAGCCTTTCATCTTCAGATGTCTCATTTTTGGGAAAGGCAACGAAAGCGCTACTTTGGGGAGAGTATATCTTATTTTGGGGATCAAAAGCGGTGTTTTGGGGAGGAAAAGTCTTCCTTAGGGGATAGGAAGCGGTATTTTCGGGAGCGAATGTCTTCTTTTGTTACACAAAGCCATATTTGAAGGGGAGAATTTCATATTGGAGGGATACAAATTGGCATTTGGGGGAGACAATGTCTAATGTTGGGAATCAAAAGGTGTGTTTTGGGTAAGAAATGTTTTGTTTTGGTAATAAAATCAGTCTTGTGCGGAGAAAACGCCTGATTCTTGGGATCACAAGCATTATTTGAGGGAGAACGCCTCATTTTGGGAATCAAAGGAGCAATTTGGGGGAGAAAATGTGTAATTTTGGGAACCCGAAGTCGTATTTAATGGAGGAAAATTCTTCTATTTGGAACCAAGAATGATACCTTGGGGAGAATATTTCTCATTTTGAGGAGAGAAAAAGGTCTTTTTTGGAAAGGATGACTTATTTTCGGTCTAAGAAGCGGTCTTCTGGCAAGAAAATGCCTTCTTTTGGGGATCAAAGGCGGTATTCTGGGAAGAAAATGTGTTATTTTTGAAATAAAACGTTATGTCCAATAAAAGACGCTGTCTTCCCCAAATGCGTCTTTTTATGCTGCAAAGAAGACATTATCTCCATGAAAGATCACCTTTATCCTCAAAAGAAGACATTTTCTCCACAAAATGCTGCTTAGTAGCTCAATACCAATGCTTTCATGGCAAAATAATGCAGTTTATCCCCAAAACTCATGCATTTTCTCCCCCAAACACTCTTTTTCTCTCCAAAATACAACCATTTCTCCCCTGCATATCAATGTCTGCCAACAATTAGACATTTTCTCCCCGAATATCACTCTTCATCCCAGAAACCAAACAGGTTCTCTCTTAAGTGCCACTCTTTATCTACCCAAAAAGGCATTTTCTCCCCAGAATACTGCCTTTCATCTTCAGATGTCTCATTTTTGGGAAAGGCAACGAAAGCGCTACTTTGGGGAGAGTATATCTTATTTTGAGGATCAAAAGAGCAATTTGGGGGAGAAAATGTGTAATTTTGGGAACCCGAAGTAGTATTTAATGGAGGAAAATTCTTCTATTTGGAACCAAGAATGATACCTTGGGGAGAATATTTCTCATTTTGAGGAGAGAAAAAGGTCTTTTTTGGAAAGGATGACTTATTTTCGGTCTAAGAAGCGGTCTTCTGGCAAGAAAATGCCTTCTTTTGGGGATCAAAGGCGGTATTCTGGGAAGAAAATGTGTTATTTTTGAAATAAAACGTTATGTCCAATAAAAGACGCTGTCTTCCCCAAATGCGTCTTTTCATGCTGCAAATCAGACATTTTCTCCCTGAAAGATCACCTTTATCCTCAAAAGAAGACATTTTCTCCACAAAACGCTGCTTCTTAGCTCCATACCAATGTTTTCACTCCAAAAGAATGCAGTTTATACCCAAAACTCATGCATTTTCTCCCCAAAATACTCTTTTTCTCTCCAAAATACAACCATTTCTCCCCTGCATATCAATGTCTGCCAACAATTAGACATTTTCTCCCCGAATAACACTCTTCATCCCAGAAACCAAACAGGTTCTCTCTTAAGAGCCACTCTTTATCTACCCTAAAAGGCATTTTCTCCCCAGAATACAGCCTTTCATCTTCAGATGTCTCATTTTTGGGAAAGGCAACGAAAGCGCTACTTTGGGGAGAGTATATCTTATTTTGGGGATCAAAAGCGGTGTTTTGGGGAGGAAAAGTCTTCCTTAGGGGATAGGAAGCGGTATTTTCGGGAGCGAAAGTCTTCTTTTGTTACACTAAGCCATATTTGAAGGGGAGAATTTCATATTGGAGGGATACAAATTGGCATTTGGGGGAGACAATGTCTAATGTTGGGAATCAAAAGGTGTATTTTGGGTAAGAAATGTTTTGTTTTGGTAATAAAATCAGTCTTGTGCGGAGAAAACGCCTGATTCTTGGGATCACAAGCATTATTTGAGGGAGAACGCCTCATTTTGGGAATCAAAGGAGCAATTTGGGGGAGAAAATGTGTAATTTTGGGAACCCGAAGTCGTATTTAATGGAGGAAAATTCTTCTATTTGGAACCAAGAATGATACCTTGGGGAGAATATTTCTCATTTTGAGGAGAGAAAAAGGTCTTTTTTGGAGAGGATGACTTATTTTCGGTCTAAGAAGCGGTCTTCTGGGAAGAAAATGCCTTCTTTTGGGGATCAAAGGCGGTATTCTGGGAAGAAAATGTGTTATTTTTGAAATAAAACGTTATGTCCAATAAAAGACGCTGTCTTCCCCAAATGCGTCTTTTCATGCTGCAAATCAGACATTTTCTCCCTGAAAGATCACCTTTATCCTCAAAAGAAGACATTTTCTCCACAAAACGCTGCTTCTTAGCACCATACCAATGTTTTCACTCCAAAAGAATGCAGTTTATACCCAAAACTCATGCATTTTCTCCCCAAAACACTCTTTTTCTCTCCAAAATACAACCATTTCTCCCCTGCATATCAATGTCTGCCAACAATTAGACATTTTCTCCCCGAATATCACTCTTCATCCCAGAAACCAAACAGGTTCTCTCTTAAGTGCCACTCTTTATCTACCCAAAAAGGCATTTTCTCCCCAGAATACTGCCTTTCATCTTCAGATGTCTCATTTTTGGGAAAGGCAACGAAAGCGCTACTTTGGGGAGAGTATATCTTATTTTGGGGATCAAAAGAGCAATTTGGGGGAGAAAATGTGTAATTTTGGGAACCCGAAGTCGTATTTAATGGAGGGAAAGTCTTCTATTTGGAACCAAGAATGATACCTTGGGGAGAATATTTCTCATTTTGAGGAGAGAAAAAGGTCTTTTTTGGAAAGGATGACTTATTTTCGGTCTAAGAAGCGGTCTTCTGGCAAGAAAATGCCTTCTTTTGGGGATCAAAGGCGGTATTCTGGGAAGAAAATGTGTTATTTTTGAAATAAAACGTTATGTCCAATAAAAGACGCTGTCTTCCCCAAATGCGTCTTTTCATGCTGCAAATCAGACATTTTCTCCCTGAAAGATCACCTTTATCCTCAAAAGAAGACATTTTCTCCACAAAACGCTGCTTCTTAGCTCCATACCAATGTTTTCACTCCAAAAGAATGCAGTTTATACCCAAAACTCATGCATTTTCTCCCCAAAATACTCTTTTTCTCTCCAAAATACAACCATTTCTCCCCTGCATATCAATGTCTGCCAACAATTAGACATTTTCTCCCCGAATAACACTCTTCATCCCAGAAACCAAACAGGTTCTCTCTTAAGAGCCACTCTTTATCTACCCAAAAAGGCATTTTCTCCCCAGAATACAGCCTTTCATCTTCAGATGTCTCATTTTTGGGAAAGGCAACGAAAGCGCTACTTTGGGGAGAGTATATCTTATTTTGGGGATCAAAAGCGGTGTTTTGGGGAGGAAAAGTCTTCCTTAGGGGATAGGAAGCGGTATTTTCGGGAGCGAATGTCTTCTTTTGTTACACTAAGCCATATTTGAAGGGGAGAATTTCATATTGGAGGGATACAAATTGGCATTTGGGGGAGACAATGTCTAATGTTGGGAATCAAAAGGTGTGTTTTGGGTAAGAAATGTTTTGTTTTGGTAATAAAATCAGTCTTGTGCGGAGAAAACGCCTGATTCTTGGGATCACAAGCATTATTTGAGGGAGAACGCCTCATTTTGGGAATCAAAGGAGCAATTTGGGGGAGAAAATGTGTAATTTTGGGAACCCGAAGTCGTATTTAATGGAGGAAAATTCTTCTATTTGGAACCAAGAATGATACCTTGGGGAGAATATTTCTCATTTTGAGGAGAGAAAAAGGTCTTTTTTGGAAAGGATGACTTATTTTCGGTCTAAGAAGCGGTCTTCTGGCAAGAAAATGCCTTCTTTTGGGGATCAAAGGCGGTATTCTGGGAAGAAAATGTGTTATTTTTGAAATAAAACGTTATGTCCAATAAAAGACTCTGTCTTCCCCAAATGCGTCTTTTCATGCTGCAAATCAGACATTTTCTCCCTGAAAGATCACCTTTATCCTCAAAAGAAGACATTTTCTCCACAAAACGCTGCTTCTTAGCTCCATACCAATGTTTTCACTCCAAAAGAATGCAGTTTATACCCAAAACTCATGCATTTTCTCCCCAAAATACTCTTTTTCTCTCCAAAATACAACCATTTCTCCCCTGCATATCAATGTCTGCCAACAATTAGACATTTTCTCCCCGAATAACACTCTTCATCCCAGAAACCAAACAGGTTCTCTCTTAAGAGCCACTCTTTATCTACCCTAAAAGGCATTTTCTCCCCAGAATACAGCCTTTCATCTTCAGATGTCTCATTTTTGGGAAAGGCAACGAAAGCGCTACTTTGGGGAGAGTATATCTTATTTTGGGGATCAAAAGCGGTGTTTTGGGGAGGAAAAGTCTTCCTTAGGGGATAGGAAGCGGTATTTTCGGGAGCGAAAGTCTTCTTTTGTTACACAAAGCCATATTTGAAGGGGAGAATTTCATATTGGAGGGATACAAATTGGCATTTGGGGGAGACAATGTCTAATGTTGGGAATCAAAAGGTGTATTTTGGGTAAGAAATGTTTTGTTTTGGTAATAAAATCAGTCTTGTGCGGAGAAAACGCCTGATTCTTGGGATCACAAGCATTATTTGAGGGAGAACGCCTCATTTTGGGAATCAAAGGAGCAATTTGGGGGAGAAAATGTGTAATTTTGGGAACCCGAAGTCGTATTTAATGGAGGAAAATTCTTCTATTTGGAACCAAGAATGATACCTTGGGGAGAATATTTCTCATTTTGAGGAGAGAAAAAGGTCTTTTTTGGAAAGGATGACTTATTTTCGGTCTAAGAAGCGGTCTTCTGGGAAGAAAATGCCTTCTTTTGGGGATCAAAGGCGGTATTCTGGGAAGAAAATGTGTTATTTTTGAAATAAAACGTTATGTCCAATAAAAGACGCTGTCTTCCCCAAATGCGTCTTTTCATGCTGCAAATCAGACATTTTCTCCCTGAAAGATCACCTTTATCCTCAAAAGAAGACATTTTCTCCACAAAACGCTGCTTCTTAGCTCCATACCAATGTTTTCACTCCAAAAGAATGCAGTTTATACCCAAAACTCATGCATTTTCTCCCCAAAATACTCTTTTTCTCTCCAAAATACAACCATTTCTCCCCTGCATATCAATGTCTGCCAACAATTAGACATTTTCTCCCCGAATATCACTCTTCATCCCAGAAACCAAACAGGTTCTCTCTTAAGAGCCACTCTTTATCTACCCTAAAAGGCATTTCCAGCCCAGAATACTGCCTTTCATCTTCAGATGTCTCATTTTTGGGAAAGGCAACGAAAGCGCTACTTTGGGGAGAGTATATCTTATTTTGGGGATCAAAAGCGGTGTTTTGGGGAGGAAAAGTCTTCCTTAGGGGATAAGAAGCGGTATTTTCGGGAGCGAATGTCTTCTTTTGTTACACAAAGCCATATTTGAAGGGGAGAATTTCATATTGGAGGGATACAAATTGGCATTTGGGGGAGACAATGTCTAATGTTGGGAATCAAAAGGTGTGTTTTGGGTAAGAAATGTTTTGTTTTGGTAATAAAATCAGTCTTGTGCGGAGAAAACGCCTGATTCTTGGGATCACAAGCATTATTTGAGGGAGAACGCCTCATTTTGGGAATCAAAGGAGCAATTTGGGGGAGAAAATGTGTAATTTTGGGAACCCGAAGTCGTATTTAATGGAGGAAAATTCTTCTATTTGGAACCAAGAATGATACCTTGGGGAGAATATTTCTCATTTTGAGGAGAGAAAAAGGTCTTTTTTGGAGAGGATGACTTATTTTCGGTCTAAGAAGCGGTCTTCTGGGAAGAAAATGCCTTCTTTTGGGGATCAAAGGCGGTATTCTGGGAAGAAAATGTGTTATTTTTGGAATAAAACGTTATGTCCAATAAACGACGCTGTCTTCCCCAAATGCGTCTTTTTATGCTGCAAATCAGACATTATCTCCCTGAAAGATCACCTTTATCCTCAAAAGAAGACATTTTCTCCACAAAATGCTGCTTATTAGCTCAATACCAATGCTTTCATGGCAAAATAATGCAGTTTATCCCCAAAACTCGTGCATTTTCTCCCCAAAACACTCTTTTTCTCTCCAAAATACAACCATTTCTCCCCTGCATATCAATGTCTGCCAACAATTAGACATTTTCTCCCCGAATATCACTCTTCATCCCAGAAACCAAACAGGTTCTCTCTTAAGTGCCACTCTTTAGCCCCCCAAAAAGGCATTTTCTCCCCAGAATACTGCCTTTCATCTTCAGATGTCTCATTTTTGGGAAAGGCAACGAAAGCGCTACTTTGGGGAGAGTATATCTTATTTTGAGGATCAAAAGAGCAATTTGGGGGAGAAAATGTGTAATTTTGGGAACCCGAAGTCGTATTTAATGGAGGAAAATTCTTCTATTTGGAACCAAGAATGATACCTTGGGGAGAATATTTCTCATTTTGAGGAGAGAAAAAGGTCTTTTTTGGAAAGGATGACTTATTTTCGGTCTAAGAAGCGGTCTTCTGGCAAGAAAATGCCTTCTTTTGGGGATCAAAGGCGGTATTCTGGGAAGAAAATGTGTTATTTTTGAAATAAAACGTTATGTCCAATAAAAGACGCTGTCTTCCCCAAATGCGTCTTTTCATGCTGCAAATCAGACATTTTCTCCCTGAAAGATCACCTTTATCCTCAAAAGAAGACATTTTCTCCACAAAACGCTGCTTCTTAGCTCCATACCAATGTTTTCACTCCAAAAGAATGCAGTTTATACCCAAAACTCATGCATTTTCTCCCCAAAATACTCTTTTTCTCTCCAAAATACAACCATTTCTCCCCTGCATATCAATGTCTGCCAACAATTAGACATTTTCTCCCCGAATAACACTCTTCATCCCAGAAACCAAACAGGTTCTCTCTTAAGAGCCACTCTTTATCTACCCAAAAAGGCATTTTCTCCCCAGAATACAGCCTTTCATCTTCAGATGTCTCATTTTTGGGAAAGGCAACGAAAGCGCTACTTTGGGGAGAGTATATCTTATTTTGGGGATCAAAAGCGGTGTTTTGGGGAGGAAAAGTCTTCCTTAGGGGATAGGAAGCGGTATTTTCGGGAGCGAATGTCTTCTTTTGTTACACTAAGCCATATTTGAAGGGGAGAATTTCATATTGGAGGGATACAAATTGGCATTTGGGGGAGACAATGTCTAATGTTGGGAATCAAAAGGTGTGTTTTGGGTAAGAAATGTTTTGTTTTGGTAATAAAATCAGTCTTGTGCGGAGAAAACGCCTGATTCTTGGGATCACAAGCATTATTTGAGGGAGAACGCCTCATTTTGGGAATCAAAGGAGCAATTTGGGGGAGAAAATGTGTAATTTTGGGAACCCGAAGTCGTATTTAATGGAGGAAAATTCTTCTATTTGGAACCAAGAATGATACCTTGGGGAGAATATTTCTCATTTTGAGGAGAGAAAAAGGTCTTTTTTGGAAAGGATGACTTATTTTCGGTCTAAGAAGCGGTCTTCTGGCAAGAAAATGCCTTCTTTTGGGGATCAAAGGCGGTATTCTGGGAAGAAAATGTGTTATTTTTGAAATAAAACGTTATGTCCAATAAAAGACTCTGTCTTCCCCAAATGCGTCTTTTCATGCTGCAAATCAGACATTTTCTCCCTGAAAGATCACCTTTATCCTCAAAAGAAGACATTTTCTCCACAAAACGCTGCTTCTTAGCTCCATACCAATGTTTTCACTCCAAAAGAATGCAGTTTATACCCAAAACTCATGCATTTTCTCCCCAAAATACTCTTTTTCTCTCCAAAATACAACCATTTCTCCCCTGCATATCAATGTCTGCCAACAATTAGACATTTTCTCCCCGAATAACACTCTTCATCCCAGAAACCAAACAGGTTCTCTCTTAAGAGCCACTCTTTATCTACCCAAAAAGGCATTTTCTCCCCAGAATACAGCCTTTCATCTTCAGATGTCTCATTTTTGGGAAAGGCAACGAAAGCGCTACTTTGGGGAGAGTATATCTTATTTTGGGGATCAAAAGCGGTGTTTTGGGGAGGAAAAGTCTTCCTTAGGGGATAGGAAGCGGTATTTTCGGGAGCGAAAGTCTTCTTTTGTTACACAAAGCCATATTTGAAGGGGAGAATTTCATATTGGAGGGATACAAATTGGCATTTGGGGGAGACAATGTCTAATGTTGGGAATCAAAAGGTGTATTTTGGGTAAGAAATGTTTTGTTTTGGTAATAAAATCAGTCTTGTGCGGAGAAAACGCCTGATTCTTGGGATCACAAGCATTATTTGAGGGAGAACGCCTCATTTTGGGAATCAAAGGAGCAATTTGGGGGAGAAAATGTGTAATTTTGGGAACCCGAAGTCGTATTTAATGGAGGAAAATTCTTCTATTTGGAAACAAGAATGATACCTTGGGGAGAATATTTCTCATTTTGAGGAGAGAAAAAGGTCTTTTTTGGAAAGGATGACTTATTTTCGGTCTAAGAAGCGGTCTTCTGGGAAGAAAATGCCTTCTTTTGGGGATCAAAGGCGGTATTCTGGGAAGAAAATGTGTTATTTTTGAAATAAAACGTTATGTCCAATAAAAGACGCTGTCTTCCCCAAATGCGTCTTTTCATGCTGCAAATCAGACATTTTCTCCCTGAAAGATCACCTTTATCCTCAAAAGAAGACATTTTCTCCACAAAACGCTGCTTCTTAGCTCCATACCAATGTTTTCACTCCAAAAGAATGCAGTTTATACCCAAAACTCATGCATTTTCTCCCCAAAATACTCTTTTTCTCTCCAAAATACAACCATTTCTCCCCTGCATATCAATGTCTGCCAACAATTAGACATTTTCTCCCCGAATATCACTCTTCATCCCAGAAACCAAACAGGTTCTCTCTTAAGAGCCACTCTTTATCTACCCTAAAAGGCATTTCCAGCCCAGAATACTGCCTTTCATCTTCAGATGTCTCATTTTTGGGAAAGGCAACGAAAGCGCTACTTTGGGGAGAGTATATCTTATTTTGGGGATCAAAAGCGGTGTTTTGGGGAGGAAAAGTCTTCCTTAGGGGATAAGAAGCGGTATTTTCGGGAGCGAATGTCTTCTTTTGTTACACAAAGCCATATTTGAAGGGGAGAATTTCATATTGGAGGGATACAAATTGGCATTTGGGGGAGACAATGTCTAATGTTGGGAATCAAAAGGTGTGTTTTGGGTAAGAAATGTTTTGTTTTGGTAATAAAATCAGTCTTGTGCGGAGAAAACGCCTGATTCTTGGGATCACAAGCATTATTTGAGGGAGAACGCCTCATTTTGGGAATCAAAGGAGCAATTTGGGGGAGAAAATGTGTAATTTTGGGAACCCGAAGTCGTATTTAATGGAGGAAAATTCTTCTATTTGGAACCAAGAATGATACCTTGGGGAGAATATTTCTCATTTTGAGGAGAGAAAAAGGTCTTTTTTGGAGAGGATGACTTATTTTCGGTCTAAGAAGCGGTCTTCTGGGAAGAAAATGCCTTCTTTTGGGGATCAAAGGCGGTATTCTGGGAAGAAAATGTGTTATTTTTGGAATAAAACGTTATGTCCAATAAACGACGCTGTCTTCCCCAAATGCGTCTTTTTATGCTGCAAATCAGACATTATCTCCCTGAAAGATCACCTTTATCCTCAAAAGAAGACATTTTCTCCACAAAATGCTGCTTATTAGCTCAATACCAATGCTTTCATGGCAAAATAATGCAGTTTATCCCCAAAACTCGTGCATTTTCTCCCCAAAACACTCTTTTTCTCTCCAAAATACAACCATTTCTCCCCTGCATATCAATGTCTGCCAACAATTAGACATTTTCTCCCCGAATATCACTCTTCATCCCAGAAACCAAACAGGTTCTCTCTTAAGTGCCACTCTTTAGCCCCCCAAAAAGGCATTTTCTCCCCAGAATACTGCCTTTCATCTTCAGATGTCTCATTTTTGGGAAAGGCAACGAAAGCGCTACTTTGGGGAGAGTATATCTTATTTTGAGGATCAAAAGAGCAATTTGGGGGAGAAAATGTGTAATTTTGGGAACCCGAAGTCGTATTTAATGGAGGAAAATTCTTCTATTTGGAACCAAGAATGATACCTTGGGGAGAATATTTCTCATTTTGAGGAGAGAAAAAGGTCTTTTTTGGAAAGGATGACTTATTTTCGGTCTAAGAAGCGGTCTTCTGGCAAGAAAATGCCTTCTTTTGGGGATCAAAGGCGGTATTCTGGGAAGAAAATGTGTTATTTTTGAAATAAAACGTTATGTCCAATAAAAGACGCTGTCTTCCCCAAATGCGTCTTTTCATGCTGCAAATCAGACATTTTCTCCCTGAAAGATCACCTTTATCCTCAAAAGAAGACATTTTCTCCACAAAACGCTGCTTCTTAGCTCCATACCAATGTTTTCACTCCAAAAGAATGCAGTTTATACCCAAAACTCATGCATTTTCTCCCCAAAATACTCTTTTTCTCTCCAAAATACAACCATTTCTCCCCTGCATATCAATGTCTGCCAACAATTAGACATTTTCTCCCCGAATAACACTCTTCATCCCAGAAACCAAACAGGTTCTCTCTTAAGAGCCACTCTTTATCTACCCAAAAAGGCATTTTCTCCCCAGAATACAGCCTTTCATCTTCAGATGTCTCATTTTTGGGAAAGGCAACGAAAGCGCTACTTTGGGGAGAGTATATCTTCTTTTGGGGATCAAAAGCGGTGTTTTGGGGAGGAAAAGTCTTCCTTAGGGGATAGGAAGCGGTATTTTCGGGAGCGAAAGTCTTCTTTTGTTACACAAAGCCATATTTGAAGGGGAGAATTTCATATTGGAGGGATACAAATTGGCATTTGGGGGAGACAATGTCTAATGTTGGGAATCAAAAGGTGTATTTTGGGTAAGAAATGTTTTGTTTTGGTAATAAAATCAGTCTTGTGCGGAGAAAACGCCTGATTCTTGGGATCACAAGCATTATTTGAGGGAGAACGCCTCATTTTGGGAATCAAAGGAGCAATTTGGGGGAGAAAATGTGTAATTTTGGGAACCCGAAGTCGTATTTAATGGAGGAAAATTCTTCTATTTGGAACCAAGAATGATACCTTGGGGAGAATATTTCTCATTTTGAGGAGAGAAAAAGGTCTTTTTTGGAGAGGATGACTTATTTTCGGTCTAAGAAGCGGTCTTCTGGGAAGAAAATGCCTTCTTTTGGGGATCAAAGGCGGTATTCTGGGAAGAAAATGTGTTATTTTTGAAATAAAACGTTATGTCCAATAAAAGACGCTGTCTTCCCCAAATGCGTCTTTTCATGCTGCAAATCAGACATTTTCTCCCTGAAAGATCACCTTTATCCTCAAAAGAAGACATTTTCTCCACAAAACGCTGCTTCTTAGCTCCATACCAATGTTTTCACTCCAAAAGAATGCAGTTTATACCCAAAACTCATGCATTTTCTCCCCAAAATACTCTTTTTCTCTCCAAAATACAACCATTTCTCCCCTGCATATCAATGTCTGCCAACAATTAGACATTTTCTCCCCGAATATCACTCTTCATCCCAGAAACCAAACAGGTTCTCTCTTAAGAGCCACTCTTTATCTACCCAAAAAGGCATTTTCTCCCCAGAATACAGCCTTTCATCTTCAGATGTCTCATTTTTGGGAAAGGCAACGAAAGCGCTACTTTGGGGAGAGTATATCTTATTTTGAGGATCAAAAGAGCAATTTGGGGGAGAAAATGTGTAATTTTGGGAACCCGAAGTAGTATTTAATGGAGGAAAATTCTTCTATTTGGAACCAAGAATGATACCTTGGGGAGAATATTTCTCATTTTGAGGAGAGAAAAAGGTCTTTTTTGGAAAGGATGACTTATTTTCGGTCTAAGAAGCGGTCTTCTGGCAAGAAAATGCCTTCTTTTGGGGATCAAAGGCGGTATTCTGGGAAGAAAATGTGTTATTTTTGAAATAAAACGTTATGTCCAATAAAAGACGCTGTCTTCCCCAAATGCGTCTTTTCATGCTGCAAATCAGACATTTTCTCCCTGAAAGATCACCTTTATCCTCAAAAGAAGACATTTTCTCCACAAAACGCTGCTTCTTAGCTCCATACCAATGTTTTCACTCCAAAAGAATGCAGTTTATACCCAAAACTCATGCATTTTCTCCCCAAAATACTCTTTTTCTCTCCAAAATACAACCATTTCTCCCCTGCATATCAATGTCTGCCAACAATTAGACATTTTCTCCCCGAATAACACTCTTCATCCCAGAAACCAAACAGGTTCTCTCTTAAGAGCCACTCTTTATCTACCCAAAAAGGCATTTTCTCCCCAGAATACAGCCTTTCATCTTCAGATGTCTCATTTTTGGGAAAGGCAACGAAAGCGCTACTTTGGGGAGAGTATATCTTATTTTGGGGATCAAAAGCGGTGTTTTGGGGAGGAAAAGTCTTCCTTAGGGGATAGGAAGCGGTATTTTCGGGAGCGAAAGTCTTCTTTTGTTACACAAAGCCATATTTGAAGGGGAGAATTTCATATTGGAGGGATACAAATTGGCATTTGGGGGAGACAATGTCTAATGTTGGGAATCAAAAGGTGTATTTTGGGTAAGAAATGTTTTGTTTTGGTAATAAAATCAGTCTTGTGCGGAGAAAACGCCTGATTCTTGGGATCACAAGCATTATTTGAGGGAGAACGCCTCATTTTGGGAATCAAAGGAGCAATTTGGGGGAGAAAATGTGTAATTTTGGGAACCCGAAGTCGTATTTAATGGAGGAAAATTCTTCTATTTGGAACCAAGAATGATACCTTGGGGAGAATATTTCTCATTTTGAGGAGAGAAAAAGGTCTTTTTTGGAAAGGATGACTTATTTTCGGTCTAAGAAGCGGTCTTCTGGGAAGAAAATGCCTTCTTTTGGGGATCAAAGGCGGTATTCTGGGAAGAAAATGTGTTATTTTTGAAATAAAACGTTATGTCCAATAAAAGACGCTGTCTTCCCCAAATGCGTCTTTTCATGCTGCAAATCAGACATTTTCTCCCTGAAAGATCACCTTTATCCTCAAAAGAAGACATTTTCTCCACAAAACGCTGCTTCTTAGCTCCATACCAATGTTTTCACTCCAAAAGAATGCAGTTTATACCCAAAACTCATGCATTTTCTCCCCAAAATACTCTTTTTCTCTCCAAAATACAACCATTTCTCCCCTGCATATCAATGTCTGCCAACAATTAGACATTTTCTCCCCGAATATCACTCTTCATCCCAGAAACCAAACAGGTTCTCTCTTAAGAGCCACTCTTTATCTACCCAAAAAGGCATTTTCTCCCCAGAATACAGCCTTTCATCTTCAGATGTCTCATTTTTGGGAAAGGCAACGAAAGCGCTACTTTGGGGAGAGTATATCTTATTTTGAGGATCAAAAGAGCAATTTGGGGGAGAAAATGTGTAATTTTGGGAACCCGAAGTAGTATTTAATGGAGGAAAATTCTTCTATTTGGAACCAAGAATGATACCTTGGGGAGAATATTTCTCATTTTGAGGAGAGAAAAAGGTCTTTTTTGGAAAGGATGACTTATTTTCGGTCTAAGAAGCGGTCTTCTGGCAAGAAAATGCCTTCTTTTGGGGATCAAAGGCGGTATTCTGGGAAGAAAATGTGTTATTTTTGAAATAAAACGTTATGTCCAATAAAAGACGCTGTCTTCCCCAAATGCGTCTTTTCATGCTGCAAATCAGACATTTTCTCCCTGAAAGATCACCTTTATCCTCAAAAGAAGACATTTTCTCCACAAAACGCTGCTTCTTAGCTCCATACCAATGTTTTCACTCCAAAAGAATGCAGTTTATACCCAAAACTCATGCATTTTCTCCCCAAAATACTCTTTTTCTCTCCAAAATACAACCATTTCTCCCCTGCATATCAATGTCTGCCAACAATTAGACATTTTCTCCCCGAATAACACTCTTCATCCCAGAAACCAAACAGGTTCTCTCTTAAGAGCCACTCTTTATCTACCCAAAAAGGCATTTTCTCCCCAGAATACAGCCTTTCATCTTCAGATGTCTCATTTTTGGGAAAGGCAACGAAAGCGCTACTTTGGGGAGAGTATATCTTATTTTGGGGATCAAAAGCGGTGTTTTGGGGAGGAAAAGTCTTCCTTAGGGGATAGGAAGCGGTATTTTCGGGAGCGAAAGTCTTCTTTTGTTACACTAAGCCATATTTGAAGGGGAGAATTTCATATTGGAGGGATACAAATTGGCATTTGGGGGAGACAATGTCTAATGTTGGGAATCAAAAGGTGTATTTTGGGTAAGAAATGTTTTGTTTTGGTAATAAAATCAGTCTTGTGCGGAGAAAACGCCTGATTCTTGGGATCACAAGCATTATTTGAGGGAGAACGCCTCATTTTGGGAATCAAAGGAGCAATTTGGGGGAGAAAATGTGTAATTTTGGGAACCCGAAGTCGTATTTAATGGAGGAAAATTCTTCTATTTGGAACCAAGAATGATACCTTGGGGAGAATATTTCTCATTTTGAGGAGAGAAAAAGGTCTTTTTTGGAGAGGATGACTTATTTTCGGTCTAAGAAGCGGTCTTCTGGGAAGAAAATGCCTTCTTTTGGGGATCAAAGGCGGTATTCTGGGAAGAAAATGTGTTATTTTTGAAATAAAACGTTATGTCCAATAAAAGACGCTGTCTTCCCCAAATGCGTCTTTTCATGCTGCAAATCAGACATTTTCTCCCTGAAAGATCACCTTTATCCTCAAAAGAAGACATTTTCTCCACAAAACGCTGCTTCTTAGCACCATACCAATGTTTTCACTCCAAAAGAATGCAGTTTATACCCAAAACTCATGCATTTTCTCCACAAAACACTCTTTTTCTCTCCAAAATACAACCATTTCTCCCCTGCATATCAATGTCTGCCAACAATTAGACATTTTCTCCCCGAATATCACTCTTCATCCCAGAAACCAAACAGGTTCTCTCTTAAGTGCCACTCTTTATCTACCCAAAAAGGCATTTTCTCCCCAGAATACTGCCTTTCATCTTCAGATGTCTCATTTTTGGGAAAGGCAACGAAAGCGCTACTTTGGGGAGAGTATATCTTATTTTGGGGATCAAAAGAGCAATTTGGGGGAGAAAATGTGTAATTTTGGGAACCCGAAGTCGTATTTAATGGAGGGAAAGTCTTCTATTTGGAACCAAGAATGATACCTTGGGGAGAATATTTCTCATTTTGAGGAGAGAAAAAGGTCTTTTTTGGAAAGGATGACTTATTTTCGGTCTAAGAAGCGGTCTTCTGGGAAGAAAATGCCTTCTTTTGGGGATCAAAGGCGGTATTCTGGGAAGAAAATGTGTTATTTTTGAAATAAAACGTTATGTCCAATAAAAGACGCTGTCTTCCCCAAATGCGTCTTTTCATGCTGCAAATCAGACATTTTCTCCCTGAAAGATCACCTTTATCCTCAAAAGAAGACATTTTCTCCACAAAACGCTGCTTCTTAGCTCCATACCAATGTTTTCACTCCAAAAGAATGCAGTTTATACCCAAAACTCATGCATTTTCTCCCCAAAATACTCTTTTTCTCTCCAAAATACAACCATTTCTCCCCTGCATATCAATGTCTGCCAACAATTAGACATTTTCTCCCCGAATAACACTCTTCATCCCAGAAACCAAACAGGTTCTCTCTTAAGAGCCACTCTTTATCTACCCAAAAAGGCATTTTCTCCCCAGAATACAGCCTTTCATCTTCAGATGTCTCATTTTTGGGAAAGGCAACGAAAGCGCTACTTTGGGGAGAGTATATCTTATTTTGGGGATCAAAAGCGGTGTTTTGGGGAGGAAAAGTCTTCCTTAGGGGATAGGAAGCGGTATTTTCGGGAGCGAATGTCTTCTTTTGTTACACTAAGCCATATTTGAAGGGGAGAATTTCATATTGGAGGGATACAAATTGGCATTTGGGGGAGACAATGTCTAATGTTGGGAATCAAAAGGTGTGTTTTGGGTAAGAAATGTTTTGTTTTGGTAATAAAATCAGTCTTGTGCGGAGAAAACGCCTGATTCTTGGGATCACAAGCATTATTTGAGGGAGAACGCCTCATTTTGGGAATCAAAGGAGCAATTTGGGGGAGAAAATGTGTAATTTTGGGAACCCGAAGTCGTATTTAATGGAGGAAAATTCTTCTATTTGGAACCAAGAATGATACCTTGGGGAGAATATTTCTCATTTTGAGGAGAGAAAAAGGTCTTTTTTGGAAAGGATGACTTATTTTCGGTCTAAGAAGCGGTCTTCTGGCAAGAAAATGCCTTCTTTTGGGGATCAAAGGCGGTATTCTGGGAAGAAAATGTGTTATTTTTGAAATAAAACGTTATGTCCAATAAAAGACTCTGTCTTCCCCAAATGCGTCTTTTCATGCTGCAAATCAGACATTTTCTCCCTGAAAGATCACCTTTATCCTCAAAAGAAGACATTTTCTCCACAAAACGCTGCTTCTTAGCTCCATACCAATGTTTTCACTCCAAAAGAATGCAGTTTATACCCAAAACTCATGCATTTTCTCCCCAAAATACTCTTTTTCTCTCCAAAATACAACCATTTCTCCCCTGCATATCAATGTCTGCCAACAATTAGACATTTTCTCCCCGAATAACACTCTTCATCCCAGAAACCAAACAGGTTCTCTCTTAAGAGCCACTCTTTATCTACCCAAAAAGGCATTTTCTCCCCAGAATACAGCCTTTCATCTTCAGATGTCTCATTTTTGGGAAAGGCAACGAAAGCGCTACTTTGGGGAGAGTATATCTTATTTTGGGGATCAAAAGCGGTGTTTTGGGGAGGAAAAGTCTTCCTTAGGGGATAGGAAGCGGTATTTTCGGGAGCGAAAGTCTTCTTTTGTTACACAAAGCCATATTTGAAGGGGAGAATTTCATATTGGAGGGATACAAATTGGCATTTGGGGGAGACAATGTCTAATGTTGGGAATCAAAAGGTGTATTTTGGGTAAGAAATGTTTTGTTTTGGTAGTAAAATCAGTCTTGTGCGGAGAAAACGCCTGATTCTTGGGATCACAAGCATTATTTGAGGGAGAACGCCTCATTTTGGGAATCAAAGGAGCAATTTGGGGGAGAAAATGTGTAATTTTGGGAACCCGAAGTCGTATTTAATGGAGGAAAATTCTTCTATTTGGAAACAAGAATGATACCTTGGGGAGAATATTTCTCATTTTGAGGAGAGAAAAAGGTCTTTTTTGGAAAGGATGACTTATTTTCGGTCTAAGAAGCGGTCTTCTGGGAAGAAAATGCCTTCTTTTGGGGATCAAAGGCGGTATTCTGGGAAGAAAATGTGTTATTTTTGAAATAAAACGTTATGTCCAATAAAAGACGCTGTCTTCCCCAAATGCGTCTTTTCATGCTGCAAATCAGACATTTTCTCCCTGAAAGATCACCTTTATCCTCAAAAGAAGACATTTTCTCCACAAAACGCTGCTTCTTAGCTCCATACCAATGTTTTCACTCCAAAAGAATGCAGTTTATACCCAAAACTCATGCATTTTCTCCCCAAAATACTCTTTTTCTCTCCAAAATACAACCATTTCTCCCCTGCATATCAATGTCTGCCAACAATTAGACATTTTCTCCCCGAATATCACTCTTCATCCCAGAAACCAAACAGGTTCTCTCTTAAGAGCCACTCTTTATCTACCGTAAAAGGCATTTTCTCCCCAGAATACTGCCTTTCATCTTCAGATGTCTCATTTTTGGGAAAGGCAACGAAAGCGCTACTTTGGGGAGAGTATATCTTATTTTGGGGATCAAAAGCGGTGTTTTGGGGAGGAAAAGTCTTCCTTAGGGGATAAGAAGCGGTATTTTCGGGAGCGAATGTCTTCTTTTGTTACACAAAGCCATATTTGAAGGGGAGAATTTCATATTGGAGGGATACAAATTGGCATTTGGGGGAGACAATGTCTAATGTTGGGAATCAAAAGGTGTGTTTTGGGTAAGAAATGTTTTGTTTTGGTAATAAAATCAGTCTTGTGCGGAGAAAACGCCTGATTCTTGGGATCACAAGCATTATTTGAGGGAGAACGCCTCATTTTGGGAATCAAAGGAGCAATTTGGGGGAGAAAATGTGTAATTTTGGGAACCCGAAGTCGTATTTAATGGAGGAAAATTCTTCTATTTGGAACCAAGAATGATACCTTGGGGAGAATATTTCTCATTTTGAGGAGAGAAAAAGGTCTTTTTTGGAGAGGATGACTTATTTTCGGTCTAAGAAGCGGTCTTCTGGGAAGAAAATGCCTTCTTTTGGGGATCAAAGGCGGTATTCTGGGAAGAAAATGTGTTATTTTTGGAATAAAACGTTATGTCCAATAAACGACGCTGTCTTCCCCAAATGCGTCTTTTTATGCTGCAAATCAGACATTATCTCCCTGAAAGATCACCTTTATCCTCAAAAGAAGACATTTTCTCCACAAAATGCTGCTTATTAGCTCAATACCAATGCTTTCATGGCAAAATAATGCAGTTTATCCCCAAAACTCGTGCATTTTCTCCCCAAAACACTCTTTTTCTCTCCAAAATACAACCATTTCTCCCCTGCATATCAATGTCTGCCAACAATTAGACATTTTCTCCCCGAATATCACTCTTCATCCCAGAAACCAAACAGGTTCTCTCTTAAGTGCCACTCTTTAGCCCCCCAAAAAGGCATTTTCTCCCCAGAATACTGCCTTTCATCTTCAGATGTCTCATTTTTGGGAAAGGCAACGAAAGCGCTACTTTGGGGAGAGTATATCTTATTTTGAGGATCAAAAGAGCAATTTGGGGGAGAAAATGTGTAATTTTGGGAACCCGAAGTCGTATTTAATGGAGGAAAATTCTTCTATTTGGAACCAAGAATGATACCTTGGGGAGAATATTTCTCATTTTGAGGAGAGAAAAAGGTCTTTTTTGGAAAGGATGACTTATTTTCGGTCTAAGAAGCGGTCTTCTGGCAAGAAAATGCCTTCTTTTGGGGATCAAAGGCGGTATTCTGGGAAGAAAATGTGTTATTTTTGAAATAAAACGTTATGTCCAATAAAAGACGCTGTCTTCCCCAAATGCGTCTTTTCATGCTGCAAATCAGACATTTTCTCCCTGAAAGATCACCTTTATCCTCAAAAGAAGACATTTTCTCCACAAAACGCTGCTTCTTAGCTCCATACCAATGTTTTCACTCCAAAAGAATGCAGTTTATACCCAAAACTCATGCATTTTCTCCCCAAAATACTCTTTTTCTCTCCAAAATACAACCATTTCTCCCCTGCATATCAATGTCTGCCAACAATTAGACATTTTCTCCCCGAATAACACTCTTCATCCCAGAAACCAAACAGGTTCTCTCTTAAGAGCCACTCTTTATCTACCCTAAAAGGCATTTTCTCCCCAGAATACAGCCTTTCATCTTCAGATGTCTCATTTTTGGGAAAGGCAACGAAAGCGCTACTTTGGGGAGAGTATATCTTCTTTTGGGGATCAAAAGCGGTGTTTTGGGGAGGAAAAGTCTTCCTTAGGGGATAGGAAGCGGTATTTTCGGGAGCGAAAGTCTTCTTTTGTTACACAAAGCCATATTTGAAGGGGAGAATTTCATATTGGAGGGATACAAATTGGCATTTGGGGGAGACAATGTCTAATGTTGGGAATCAAAAGGTGTATTTTGGGTAAGAAATGTTTTGTTTTGGTAATAAAATCAGTCTTGTGCGGAGAAAACGCCTGATTCTTGGGATCACAAGCATTATTTGAGGGAGAACGCCTCATTTTGGGAATCAAAGGAGCAATTTGGGGGAGAAAATGTGTAATTTTGGGAACCCGAAGTCGTATTTAATGGAGGAAAATTCTTCTATTTGGAACCAAGAATGATACCTTGGGGAGAATATTTCTCATTTTGAGGAGAGAAAAAGGTCTTTTTTGGAAAGGATGACTTATTTTCGGTCTAAGAAGCGGTCTTCTGGGAAGAAAATGCCTTCTTTTGGGGATCAAAGGCGGTATTCTGGGAAGAAAATGTGTTATTTTTGAAATAAAACGTTATGTCCAATAAAAGACGCTGTCTTCCCCAAATGCGTCTTTTCATGCTGCAAATCAGACATTTTCTCCCTGAAAGATCACCTTTATCCTCAAAAGAAGACATTTTCTCCACAAAACGCTGCTTCTTAGCTCCATACCAATGTTTTCACTCCAAAAGAATGCAGTTTATACCCAAAACTCATGCATTTTCTCCCCAAAATACTCTTTTTCTCTCCAAAATACAACCATTTCTCCCCTGCATATCAATGTCTGCCAACAATTAGACATTTTCTCCCCGAATATCACTCTTCATCCCAGAAACCAAACAGGTTCTCTCTTAAGAGCCACTCTTTATCTACCCAAAAAGGCATTTTCTCCCCAGAATACAGCCTTTCATCTTCAGATGTCTCATTTTTGGGAAAGGCAACGAAAGCGCTACTTTGGGGAGAGTATATCTTATTTTGGGGATCAAAAGGGGTGTTTTGGGGAGGAAAAGTCTTCCTTAGGGGATAAGAAGCGGTATTTTCGGGAGCGAATGTCTTCTTTTGTTACACAAAGCCATATTTGAAGGGGAGAATTTCATATTGGAGGGATACAAATTGGCATTTGGGGGAGACAATGTCTAATGTTGGGAATCAAAAGGTGTGTTTTGGGTAAGAAATGTTTTGTTTTGGTAATAAAATCAGTCTTGTGCGGAGAAAACGCCTGATTCTTGGGATCACAAGCATTATTTGAGGGAGAACGCCTCATTTTGGGAATCAAAGGAGCAATTTGGGGGAGAAAATGTGTAATTTTGGGAACCCGAAGTCGTATTTAATGGAGGAAAATTCTTCTATTTGGAACCAAGAATGATACCTTGGGGAGAATATTTCTCATTTTGAGGAGAGAAAAAGGCCTTTTTTGGAGAGGATGACTTATTTTCGGTCTAAGAAGCGGTCTTCTGGGAAGAAAATGCCTTCTTTTGGGGATCAAAGGCGGTATTCTGGGAAGAAAATGTGTTATTTTTGGAATAAAACGTTATGTCCAATAAAAGACGCTGTCTTCCCCAAATGCGTCTTTTTATGCTGCAAAGAAGACATTATCTCCCTGAAAGATCACCTTTATCCTCAAAAGAAGACATTTTCTCCACAAAATGCTGCTTATTAGCTCAATACCAATGCTTTCATGGCAAAATAATGCAGTTTATCCCCAAAACTCGTGCATTTTCTCCCCAAAACACTCTTTTTCTCTCCAAAATACAACCATTTCTCCCCTGCATATCAATGTCTGCCAACAATTAGACATTTTCTCCCCGAATATCACTCTTCATCCCAGAAACCAAACAGGTTCTCTCTTAAGTGCCACTCTTTATCTACCCAAAAAGGCATTTTCTCCCCAGAATACTGCCTTTCATCTTCAGATGTCTCATTTTTGGGAAAGGCAACGAAAGCGCTACTTTGGGGAGAGTATATCTTATTTTGAGGATCAAAAGAGCAATTTGGGGGAGAAAATGTGTAATTTTGGGAACCCGAAGTCGTATTTAATGGAGGGAAAGTCTTCTATTTGGAACCAAGAATGATACCTTGGGGAGAATATTTCTCATTTTGAGGAGAGAAAAAGGTCTTTTTTGGAAAGGATGACTTATTTTCGGTCTAAGAAGCGGTCTTCTGGGAAGAAAATGCCTTCTTTTGGGGATCAAAGACGGTATTCTGGGAAGAAAATGTGTTATTTTTGAAATAAAACGTTATGTCCAATAAAAGACGCTGTCTTCCCCAAATGCGTCTTTTCATGCTGCAAATCAGACATTTTCTCCCTGAAAGATCACCTTTATCCTCAAAAGAAGACATTTTCTCCACAAAACGCTGCTTCTTAGCTCCATACCAATGTTTTCACTCCAAAAGAATGCAGTTTATACCCAAAACTCATGCATTTTCTCCCCAAAATACTCTTTTTCTCTCCAAAATACAACCATTTCTCCCCTGCATATCAATGTCTGCCAACAATTAGACATTTTCTCCCCGAATATCACTCTTCATCCCAGAAACCAAACAGGTTCTCTCTTAAGAGCCACTCTTTATCTACCGTAAAAGGCATTTTCTCCCCAGAATACTGCCTTTCATCTTCAGATGTCTCATTTTTGGGAAAGGCAACGAAAGCGCTACTTTGGGGAGAGTATATCTTCTTTTGGGGATCAAAAGGGGTGTTTTGGGGAGGAAAAGTCTTCCTTAGGGGATAAGAAGCGGTATTTTCGGGAGCGAATGTCTTCTTTTGTTACACAAAGCCATATTTGAAGGGGAGAATTTCATATTGGAGGGATACAAATTGGCATTTGGGGGAGACAATGTCTAATGTTGGGAATCAAAAGGTGTGTTTTGGGTAAGAAATGTTTTGTTTTGGTAATAAAATCAGTCTTGTGCGGAGAAAACGCCTGATTCTTGGGATCACAAGCATTATTTGAGGGAGAACGCCTCATTTTGGGAATCAAAGGAGCAATTTGGGGGAGAAAATGTGTAATTTTGGGAACCCGAAGTCGTATTTAATGGAGGAAAATTCTTCTATTTGGAACCAAGAATGATACCTTGGGGAGAATATTTCTCATTTTGAGGAGAGAAAAAGGTCTTTTTTGGAGAGGATGACTTATTTTCGGTTTAAGAAGCGGTCTTCTGGGAAGAAAATGCCTTCTTTTGGGGATCAAAGGCGGTATTCTGGGAAGAAAATGTGTTATTTTTGGAATAAAACGTTATGTCCAATAAAAGACTCTGTCTTCCCCAAATGCGTCTTTTTATGCTGCAAAGAAGACATTATCTCCCTGAAAGATCACCTTTATCCTCAAAAGAAGACATTTTCTCCACAAAATGCTGCTTATTAGCTCAATACCAATGCTTTCATGGCAAAATAATGCAGTTTATCCCCAAAACTCGTGCATTTTCTCCCCAAAACACTCTTTTTCTCTCCAAAATACAACCATTTCTCCCCTGCATATCAATGTCTGCCAACAATTAGATATTTTCTCCCCGAATATCACTCTTCATCCCAGAAACCAAACAGGTTCTCTCTTAAGTGCCACTCTTTATCTACCCAAAAAGGCATTTTCTCCCCAGAATACTGCCTTTCATCTTCAGATGTCTCATTTTTGGGAAAGGCAACGAAAGCGCTACTTTGGGGAGAGTATATCTTATTTTGAGGATCAAAAGAGCAATTTGGGGGAGAAAATGTGTAATTTTGGGAACCCGAAGTCGTATTTAATGGAGGAAAATTCTTCTATTTGGAACCAAGAATGATACCTTGGGGAGAATATTTCTCATTTTGAGGAGAGAAAAAGGTCTTTTTTGGAAAGGATGACTTATTTTCGGTCTAAGAAGCGGTCTTCTGGCAAGAAAATGCCTTCTTTTGGGGATCAAAGGCGGTATTCTGGGAAGAAAATGTGTTATTTTTGAAATAAAACGTTATGTCCAATAAAAGACGCTGTCTTCCCCAAATGCGTCTTTTCATGCTGCAAATCAGACATTTTCTCCCTGAAAGATCACCTTTATCCTCAAAAGAAGACATTTTCTCCACAAAACGCTGCTTCTTAGCTCCATACCAATGTTTTCACTCCAAAAGAATGCAGTTTATACCCAAAACTCATGCATTTTCTCCCCAAAATACTCTTTTTCTCTCCAAAATACAACCATTTCTCCCCTGCATATCAATGTCTGCCAACAATTAGACATTTTCTCCCCGAATATCACTCTTCATCCCAGAAACCAAACAGGTTCTCTCTTAAGTGCCACTCTTTATCTACCCTAAAAGGCATTTTCTCCCCAGAATACTGCCTTTCATCTTCAGATGTCTCATTTTTGGGAAAGGCAACGAAAGCGCTACTTTGGGGAGAGTATATCTTCTTTTGGGGATCAAAAGGGGTGTTTTGGGGAGGAAAAGTCTTCCTTAGGGGATAAGAAGCGGTATTTTCGGGAGCGAATGTCTTCTTTTGTTACACAAAGCCATATTTGAAGGGGAGAATTTCATATTGGAGGGATACAAATTGGCATTTGGGGGAGACAATGTCTAATGTTGGGAATCAAAAGGTGTGTTTTGGGTAAGAAATGTTTTGTTTTGGTAATAAAATCAGTCTTGTGCGGAGAAAACGCCTGATTCTTGGGATCACAAGCATTATTTGAGGGAGAACGCCTCATTTTGGGAATCAAAGGAGCAATTTGGGGGAGAAAATGTGTAATTTTGGGAACCCGAAGTCGTATTTAATGGAGGGAAAGTCTTCTATTTGGAACCAAGAATGATACCTTGGGGAGAATATTTCTCATTTTGAGGAGAGAAAAAGGTCTTTTTTGGAGAGGATGACTTATTTTCGGTCTAAGAAGCGGTCTTCTGGGAAGAAAATGCCTTCTTTTGGGGATCAAAGGCGGTATTCTGGGAAGAAAATGTGTTATTTTTGGAATAAAACGTTATGTCCAATAAAAGACGCTGTCTTCCCCAAATGCGTCTTTTTATGCTGCAAAGAAGACATTATCTCCCTGAAAGATCACCTTTATCCTCAAAAGAAGACATTTTCTCCACAAAATGCTGCTTATTAGCTCAATACCAATGCTTTCATGGCAAAATAATGCAGTTTATCCCCAAAACTCGTGCATTTTCTCCCCCAAACACTCTTTTTCTCTCCAAAATACAACCATTTCTCCCCTGCATATCAATGTCTGCCAACAATTAGACATTTTCTCCCCGAATATCACTCTTCATCCCAGAAACCAAACAGGTTCTCTCTTAAGTGCCACTCTTTATCTACCCAAAAAGGCATTTTCTCCCCAGAATACTGCCTTTCATCTTCAGATGTCTCATTTTTGGGAAAGGCAACGAAAGCGCTACTTTGGGGAGAGTATATCTTATTTTGAGGATCAAAAGAGCAATTTGGGGGAGAAAATGTGTAATTTTGGGAACCCGAAGTCGTATTTAATGGAGGGAAAGTCTTCTATTTGGAACCAAGAATGATACCTTGGGGAGAATATTTCTCATTTTGAGGAGAGAAAAAGGTCTTTTTTGGAAAGGATGACTTATTTTCGGTCTAAGAAGCGGTCTTCTGGCAAGAAAATGCCTTCTTTTGGGGATCAAAGGCGGTATTCTGGGAAGAAAATGTGTTATTTTTGAAATAAAACGTTATGTCCAATAAAAGACGCTGTCTTCCCCAAATGCGTCTTTTCATGCTGCAAATCAGACATTTTCTCCCTGAAAGATCACCTTTATCCTCAAAAGAAGACATTTTCTCCACAAAACGCTGCTTCTTAGCTCCATACCAATGTTTTCACTCCAAAAGAATGCAGTTTATACTCAAAACTCATGCATTTTCTCCCCAAAATACTCTTTTTCTCTCCAAAATACAACCATTTCTCCCCTGCATATCAATGTCTGCCAACAATTAGACATTTTCTCCCCGAATATCACTCTTCATCCCAGAAACCAAACAGGTTCTCTCTTAAGAGCCACTCTTTATCTACCCTAAAAGGCATTTTCTCCCCAGAATACTGCCTTTCATCTTCAGATGTCTCATTTTTGGGAAAGGCAACGAAAGCGCTACTTTGGGGAGAGTATATCTTCTTTTGGGGATCAAAAGGGGTGTTTTGGGGAGGAAAAGTCTTCCTTAGGGGATAAGAAGCGGTATTTTCGGGAGCGAATGTCTTCTTTTGTTACACAAAGCCATATTTGAAGGGGAGAATTTCATATTGGAGGGATACAAATTGGCATTTGGGGGAGACAATGTCTAATGTTGGGAATCAAAAGGTGTGTTTTGGGTAAGAAATGTTTTGTTTTGGTAATAAAATCAGTCTTGTGCGGAGAAAACGCCTGATTCTTGGGATCACAAGCATTATTTGAGGGAGAACGCCTCATTTTGGGAATCAAAGGAGCAATTTGGGGGAGAAAATGTGTAATTTTGGGAACCCGAAGTCGTATTTAATGGAGGAAAATTCTTCTATTTGGAACCAAGAATGATACCTTGGGGAGAATATTTCTCATTTTGAGGAGAGAAAAAGGTCTTTTTTGGAGAGGATGACTTATTTTCGGTCTAAGAAGCGGTCTTCTGGGAAGAAAATGCCTTCTTTTGGGGATCAAAGGCGGTATTCTGGGAAGAAAATGTGTTATTTTTGGAATAAAACGTTATGTCCAATAAAAGACGCTGTCTTCCCCAAATGCGTCTTTTTATGCTGCAAAGAAGACATTATCTCCCTGAAAGATCACCTTTATCCTCAAAAGAAGACATTTTCTCCACAAAATGCTGCTTATTAGCTCAATACCAATGCTTTCATGGCAAAATAATGCAGTTTATCCCCAAAACTCGTGCATTTTCTCCCCAAAACACTCTTTTTCTCTCCAAAATACAACCATTTCTCCCCTGCATATCAATGTCTGCCAACAATTAGACATTTTCTCCCCGAATATCACTCTTCATCCCAGAAACCAAACAGGTTCTCTCTTAAGTGCCACTCTTTATCTACCCAAAAAGGCATTTTCTCCCCAGAATACTGCCTTTCATCTTCAGATGTCTCATTTTTGGGAAAGGCAACGAAAGCGCTACTTTGGGGAGAGTATATCTTATTTTGAGGATCAAAAGAGCAATTTGGGGGAGAAAATGTGTAATTTTGGGAACCCGAAGTCGTATTTAATGGAGGAAAATTCTTCTATTTGGAACCAAGAATGATACCTTGGGGAGAATATTTCTCATTTTGAGGAGAGAAAAAGGTCTTTTTTGGAAAGGATGACTTATTTTCGGTCTAAGAAGCGGTCTTCTGGGAAGAAAATGCCTTCTTTTGGGGATCAAAGGCGGTATTCTGGGAAGAAAATGTGTTATTTTTGAAATAAAATGTTATGTCCAATAAAAGACGCTGTCTTCCCCAAATGCGTCTTTTCATGCTGCAAATCAGACATTTTCTCCCTGAAAGATCACCTTTATCCTCAAAAGAAGACATTTTCTCCACAAAACGCTGCTTCTTAGCTCCATACCAATGTTTTCACTCCAAAAGAATGCAGTTTATACCCAAAACTCATGCATTTTCTCCCCAAAATACTCTTTTTCTCTCCAAAATACAACCATTTCTCCCCTGCATATCAATGTCTGCCAACAATTAGACATTTTCTCCCCGAATAACACTCTTCATCCCAGAAACCAAACA
Organism: Alectoris magna; assembly: GCA_030625065.1. Lineage (NCBI taxonomy): Eukaryota > Metazoa > Chordata > Aves > Galliformes > Phasianidae > Alectoris > Alectoris magna. The sequence continues at coordinate 4,892,846 of CM060578.1, read as the reverse complement.
GGTTCTCTCTTAAGAGCCACTCTTTATCTACCCAAAAAGGCATTTTCTCCCCAGAATACAGCCTTTCATCTTCAGATGTCTCATTTTTGGGAAAGGCAACGAAAGCGCTACTTTGGGGAGAGTATATCTTATTTTGGGGATCAAAAGCGGTGTTTTGGGGAGGAAAAGTCTTCCTTAGGGGATAGGAAGCGGTATTTTCGGGAGCAAAAGTCTTCTTTTGTTACACAAAGCCATATTTGAAGGGGAGAATTTCATATTGGAGGGATACAAATTGGCATTTGGGGGAGACAATGTCTAATGTTGGGAATCAAAAGGTGTATTTTGGGTAAGAAATGTTTTGTTTTGGTAATAAAATCAGTCTTGTGCGGAGAAAACGCCTGATTCTTGGGATCACAAGCATTATTTGAGGGAGAACGCCTCATTTTGGGAATCAAAGGAGCAATTTGGGGGAGAAAATGTGTAATTTTGGGAACCCGAAGTCGTATTTAATGGAGGAAAATTCTTCTATTTGGAACCAAGAATGATACCTTGGGGAGAATATTTCTCATTTTGAGGAGAGAAAAAGGTCTTTTTTGGAAAGGATGACTTATTTTCGGTCTAAGAAGCGGTCTTCTGGGAAGAAAATGCCTTATTTTGGGGATCAAAGGCGGTATTCTGGGAAGAAAATGTGTTATTTTTGAAATAAAACGTTATGTCCAATAAAAGACGCTGTCTTCCCCAAATGCGTCTTTTCATGCTGCAAATCAGACATTTTCTCCCTGAAAGATCACCTTTATCCTCAAAAGAAGACATTTTCTCCACAAAACGCTGCTTCTTAGCTCCATACCAATGTTTTCACTCCAAAAGAATGCAGTTTATACCCAAAACTCATGCATTTTCTCCCCAAAATACTCTTTTTCTCTCCAAAATACAACCATTTCTCCCCTGCATATCAATGTCTGCCAACAATTAGACATTTTCTCCCCGAATATCACTCTTCATCCCAGAAACCAAACAGGTTCTCTCTTAAGAGCCACTCTTTATCTACCCTAAAAGGCATTTTCTCCCCAGAATACTGCCTTTCATCTTCAGATGTCTCATTTTTGGGAAAGGCAACGAAAGCGCTACTTTGGGGAGAGTATATCTTATTTTGGGGATCAAAAGGGGTGTTTTGGGGAGGAAAAGTCTTCCTTAGGGGATAAGAAGCGGTATTTTCGGGAGCGAAAGTCTTCTTTTGTTACACAAAGCCATATTTGAAGGGGAGAATTTCATATTGGAGGGATACAAATTGGCATTTGGGGGAGACAATGTCTAATGTTGGGAATCAAAAGGTGTGTTTTGGGTAAGAAATGTTTTGTTTTGGTAATAAAATCAGTCTTGTGCGGAGAAAACGCCTGATTCTTGGGATCACAAGCATTATTTGAGGGAGAACGCCTCATTTTGGGAATCAAAGGAGCAATTTGGGGGAGAAAATGTGTAATTTTGGGAACCCGAAGTCGTATTTAATGGAGGAAAATTCTTCTATTTGGAACCAAGAATGATACCTTGGGGAGAATATTTCTCATTTTGAGGAGAGAAAAAGGCCTTTTTTGGAGAGGATGACTTATTTTCGGTCTAAGAAGCGGTCTTCTGGGAAGAAAATGCCTTCTTTTGGGGATCAAAGGCGGTATTCTGGGAAGAAAATGTGTTATTTTTGAAATAAAACGTTATGTCCAATAAAAGACGCTGTCTTCCCCAAATGCGTCTTTTTATGCTGCAAAGAAGACATTATCTCCCTGAAAGATCACCTTTATCCTCAAAAGAAGACATTTTCTCCACAAAATGCTGCTTATTAGCTCAATACCAATGCTTTCATGGCAAAATAATGCAGTTTATCCCCAAAACTCGTGCATTTTCTCCCCAAAACACATTTTTCTCTCCAAAATACAACCATTTCTCCCCTGCATATCAATGTCTGCCAACAATTAGACATTTTCTCCCCGAATATCACTCTTCATCCCAGAAACCAAACAGGTTCTCTCTTAAGTGCCACTCTTTATCTACCCTAAAAGGCATTTTCTCCCCAGAATACTGCCTTTCATCTTCAGATGTCTCATTTTTGGGAAAGGCAACGAAAGCGCTACTTTGGGGAGAGTATATCTTATTTTGAGGATCAAAAGAGCAATTTGGGGGAGAAAATGTGTAATTTTGGGAACCCGAAGTCGTATTTAATGGAGGGAAAGTCTTCTATTTGGAACCAAGAATGATACCTTGGGGAGAATATTTCTCATTTTGAGGAGAGAAAAAGGTCTTTTTTGGAAAGGATGACTTATTTTCGGTCTAAGAAGCGGTCTTCTGGCAAGAAAATGCCTTCTTTTGGGGATCAAAGGCGGTATTCTGGGAAGAAAATGTGTTATTTTTGAAATAAAACGTTATGTCCAATAAAAGACGCTGTCTTCCCCAAATGCGTCTTTTCATGCTGCAAATCAGACATTTTCTCCCTGAAAGATCACCTTTATCCTCAAAAGAAGACATTTTCTCCACAAAACGCTGCTTCTTAGCTCCATACCAATGTTTTCACTCCAAAAGAATGCAGTTTATACCCAAAACTCATGCATTTTCTCCCCAAAATACTCTTTTTCTCTCCAAAATACAACCATTTCTCCCCTGCATATCAATGTCTGCCAACAATTAGACATTTTCTCCCCGAATATCACTCTTCATCCCAGAAACCAAACAGGTTCTCTCTTAAGAGCCACTCTTTATCTACCCAAAAAGGCATTTTCTCCCCAGAATACTGCCTTTCATCTTCAGATGTCTCATTTTTGGGAAAGGCAACGAAAGCGCTACTTTGGGGAGAGTATATCTTATTTTGGGGATCAAAAGCGGTGTTTTGGGGAGGAAAAGTCTTCCTTAGGGGATAAGAAGCGGTATTTTCGGGAGCGAAAGTCTTCTTTTGTTACACAAAGCCATATTTGAAGGGGAGAATTTCATATTGGAGGGATACAAATTGGCATTTGGGGGAGACAATGTCTAATGTTGGGAATCAAAAGGTGTATTTTGGGTAAGAAATGTTTTGTTTTGGTAATAAAATCAGTCTTGTGCGGAGAAAACGCCTGATTCTTGGGATCACAAGCATTATTTGAGGGAGAACGCCTCATTTTGGGAATCAAAGGAGCAATTTGGGGGAGAAAATGTGTAATTTTGGGAACCCGAAGTCGTATTTAATGGAGGAAAATTCTTCTATTTGGAACCAAGAATGATACCTTGGGGAGAATATTTCTCATTTTGAGGAGAGAAAAAGGTCTTTTTTGGAAAGGATGACTTATTTTCGGTCTAAGAAGCGGTCTTCTGGCAAGAAAATGCCTTCTTTTGGGGATCAAAGGCGGTATTCTGGGAAGAAAATGTGTTATTTTTGGAATAAAATGTTATGTCCAATAAAAGACGCTGTCTTCCCCAAATGCGTCTTTTTATGCTGCAAAGAAGACATTATCTCCATGAAAGATCACCTTTATCCTCAAAAGAAGACATTTTCTCCACAAAATGCTGCTTATTAGCTCAATACCAATGCTTTCATGGCAAAATAATGCAGTTTATCCCCAAAACTCATGCATTTTCTCCCCAAAACACTCTTTTTCTCTCCAAAATACAACCATTTCTCCCCTGCATATCAATGTCTGCCAACAATTAGACATTTTCTCCCCGAATATCACTCTTCATCCCAGAAACCAAACAGGTTCTCTCTTGAGTGCCACTCTTTATCTACCCAAAAAGGCATTTTCTCCCCAGAATACTGCCTTTCATCTTCAGATGTCTCATTTTTGGGAAAGGCAACGAAAGCGCTACTTTGGGGAGAGTATATATTATTTTGGGGATCAAAAGAGCAATTTGGGGGAGAAAATGTGTAATTTTGGGAACCCCAAGTCGTATTTAATGGAGGGAAAGTCTTCTATTTGGAACCAAGAATGATACCTTGGGGAGAATATTTCTCATTTTGAGGAGAGAAAAAGGTCTTTTTTGGAAAGGATGACTTATTTTCGGTCTAAGAAGCGGTCTTCTGGGAAGAAAATGCCTTCTTTTGGGGATCAAAGGCGGTATTCTGGGAAGAAAATGTGTTATTTTTGAAATAAAACGTTATGTCCAATAAAAGACGCTGTCTTCCCCAAATGCGTCTTTTCATGCTGCAAATCAGACATTTTCTCCCTGAAAGATCACCTTTATCCTCAAAAGAATACATTTTCTCCACAAAACGCTGCTTCTTAGCTCCATACCAATGTTTTCACTCCAAAAGAATGCAGTTTATACCCAAAACTCATGCATTTTCTCCCCAAAACACTCTTTTTCTCTCCAAAATACAACCATTTCTCCCCTGCATATCAATGTCTGCCAACAATTAGACATTTTCTCCCCGAATATCACTCTTCATCCCAGAAACCAAACAGGTTCTCTCTTAAGAGCCACTCTTTATCTACCCTAAAAGGCATTTTCTCCCCAGAATACTGCCTTTCATCTTCAGATGTCTCATTTTTGGGAAAGGCAACGAAAGCGCTACTTTGGGGAGAGTATATCTTATTTTGGGGATCAAAAGGGGTGTTTTGGGGAGGAAAAGTCTTCCTTAGGGGATAAGAAGCGGTATTTTCGGGAGCGAAAGTCTTCTTTTGTTACACAAAGCCATATTTGAAGGGGAGAATTTCATATTGGAGGGATACAAATTGGCATTTGGGGGAGACAATGTCTAATGTTGGGAATCAAAAGGTGTGTTTTGGGTAAGAAATGTTTTGTTTTGGTAATAAAATCAGTCTTGTGCGGAGAAAACGCCTGATTCTTGGGATCACAAGCATTATTTGAGGGAGAACGCCTCATTTTGGGAATCAATGGAGCTTTTTGGGGGAGAAAATGTGTAATTTTGGGAACCCGAAGTCGTATTTAATGGAGGGAAAGTCTTCTATTTGGAACCAAGAATGATACCTTGGGGAGAATATTTCTCATTTTGAGGAGAGAAAAAGGTCTTTTTTGGAGAGGATGACTTATTTTCGGTCTAAGAAGCGGTCTTCTGGGAAGAAAATGCCTTCTTTTGGGGATCAAAGGCGGTATTCTGGGAAGAAAATGTGTTATTTTTGGAATAAAACGTTATGTCCAATAAAAGACTCTGTCTTCCCCAAATGCGTCTTTTTATGCTGCAAAGAAGACATTATCTCCATGAAAGATCACCTTTATCCTCAAAAGAAGACATTTTCTCCACAAAATGCTGCTTCTTAGCTCAATACCAATGCTTTCATGGCAAAATAATGCAGTTTATCCCCAAAACTCGTGCATTTTTTCCCCAAAACACTCTTTTTCTCTCCAAAATACAACCATTTCTCCCCTGCATATCAATGTCTGCCAACAATTAGACATTTTCTCCCCGAATATCACTCTTCATCCCAGAAACCAAACAGGTTCTCTCTTAAGTGCCACTCTTTAGCCCCCCAAAAAGGCATTTTCTCCCCAGAATACTGCCTTTCATCTTCAGATGTCTCATTTTTGGGAAAGGCAACGAAAGCGCTACTTTGGGGAGAGTATATCTTATTTTGAGGATCAAAAGAGCAATTTGGGGGAGAAAATGTGTAATTTTGGGAACCCGAAGTCGTATTTAATGGAGGAAAATTCTTCTATTTGGAACCAAGAATGATACCTTGGGGAGAATATTTCTCATTTTGAGGAGAGAAAAAGGTCTTTTTTGGAAAGGATGACTTATTTTCGGATTAAGAAGCGGTCTTCTGGGAAGAAAATGCCTTCTTTTGGGGATCAAAGTCGGTATTCTGGGAAGAAAATGTGTTATTTTTGGAATAAAACGTTATGTCCAATAAACGATGCTGTCTTCCCCAAATGCGTCTTTTTATGCTGCAAAGAAGACATTATCTCCCTGAAAGATCACCTTTATCCTCAAAAGAAGACATTTTCTCCATAAAACGCTGCTTATTAGCTCAATACCAATGCTTTCACGCCAAAATAATGCAGTTTATCCCCAAAACTCATGCATTTTCTCCCCAAAATACTCTTTTTCTCTCCAAAATACAACCATTTCTCCCCTGCATATCAATGTCTGCCAACAATAAGACATTTTCTCCCCGAATATCACTCTTCATCCCAGAAACCAAACAGGTTCTCTCTTAAGTGCCACTCTTTATCTACCCTAAAAGGCATTTTCTCCCCAGAATACTGCCTTTCATCTTCAGATGTCTCATTTTTGGGAAAGGCAACGAAAGCGCTACTTTGGGGAGAGTATATATTATTTTGGGGATCAAAAGAGCAATTTGGGGGAGAAAATGTGTAATATTGGGAACCCGAAGTCGTATTTAATGGAGGAAAATTCTTCTATTTGGAACCAAGAATGATACCTTGGGGAGAATATTTCTCATTTTGAGGAGAGAAAAAGGTCTTTTTTGGAGAGGATGACTTATTTTCGGTCTAAGAAGCGGTCTTCTGGGAAGAAAATGCCTTCTTTTGGGGATCAAAGGCGGTATTCTGGGAAGAAAATGTGTTATTTTTGAAATAAAACGTTATGTCCAATAAAAGACGCTGTCTTCCCCAAATGCGTCTTTTCATGCTGCAAATCAGACATTTTCTCCCTGAAAGATCACCTTTATCCTCAAAAGAAGACATTTTCTCCACAAAACGCTGCTTCTTAGCTCCATACCAATGTTTTCACTCCAAAAGAATGCAGTTTATACTCAAAACTCATGCATTTTCTCCCCAAAATACTCTTTTTCTCTCCAAAATACAACCATTTCTCCCCTGCATATCAATGTCTGCCAACAATTAGACATTTTCTCCCCGAATAACACTCTTCATCCCAGAAACCAAACAGGTTCTCTCTTAAGAGCCACTCTTTATCTACCCAAAAAGGCATTTTCTCCCCAGAATACAGCCTTTCATCTTCAGATGTCTCATTTTTGGGAAAGGCAACGAAAGCGCTACTTTGGGGAGAGTATATCTTATTTTGGGGATCAAAAGGGGTGTTTTGGGGAGGAAAAGTCTTCCTTAGGGGATAAGAAGCGGTATTTTCGGGAGCGAATGTCTTCTTTTGTTACACAAAGCCATATTTGAAGGGGAGAATTTCATATTGGAGGGATACAAAATGGCATTTGGGGGAGACAATGTCTAATGTTGGGAATCAAAAGGTGTGTTTTGGGTAAGAAATGTTTTGTTTTGGTAATAAAATCAGTCTTGTGCGGAGAAAACGCCTGATTCTTGGGATCACAAGCATTATTTGAGGGAGAACGCCTCATTTTGGGAATCAAAGGAGCAATTTGGGGGAGAAAATGTGTAATTTTGGGAACCCGAAGTCGTATTTAATGGAGGAAAATTCTTCTATTTGGAACCAAGAATGATACCTTGGGGAGAATATTTCTCATTTTGAGGAGAGAAAAAGGCCTTTTTTGGAGAGGATGACTTATTTTCGTTCTAAGAAGCGGTCTTCTGGGAAGAAAATGCCTTCTTTTGGGGATCAAAGGCGGTATTCTGGGAAGAAAATGTGTTATTTTTGAAATAAAACGTTATGTCCAATAAAAGACGCTGTCTTCCCCAAATGCGTCTTTTTATGCTGCAAAGAAGACATTATCTCCCTGAAAGATCACCTTTATCCTCAAAAGAAGACATTTTCTCCACAAAATGCTGCTTATTAGCTCAATACCAATGCTTTCATGGCAAAATAATGCAGTTTATCCCCAAAACTCGTGCATTTTCTCCCCAAAACACTCTTTTTCTCTCCAAAATACAACCATTTCTCCCCTGCATATCAATGTCTGCCAACAATTAGACATTTTCTCCCCGAATATCACTCTTCATCCCAGAAACCAAACAGGTTCTCTCTTAAGTGCCACTCTTTATCTACCCTAAAAGGCATTTTCTCCCCAGAATACTGCCTTTCATCTTCAGATGTCTCATTTTTGGGAAAGGCAACGAAAGCGCTACTTTGGGGAGAGTATATATTATTTTGGGGATCAAAAGAGCAATTTGGGGGAGAAAATGTGTAATATTGGGAACCCGAAGTCGTATTTAATGGAGGGAAAGTCTTCTATTTGGAACCAAGAATGATACCTTGGGGAGAATATTTCTCATTTTGAGGAGAGAAAAAGGTCTTTTTTGGAAAGGATGACTTATTTTCGGTCTAAGAAGCGGTCTTCTGGGAAGAAAATGCCTTCTTTTGGGGATCAAAGGCGGTATTCTGGGAAGAAAATGTGTTATTTTTGAAATAAAACGTTATGTCCAATAAAAGACGCTGTCTTCCCCAAATGCGTCTTTTCATGCTGCAAATCAGACATTTTCTCCCTGAAAGATCACCTTTATCCTCAAAAGAAGACATTTTCTCCACAAAACGCTGCTTCTTAGCTCCATACCAATGTTTTCACTCCAAAAGAATGCAGTTTATACCCAAAACTCATGCATTTTCTCCCCAAAATACTCTTTTTCTCTCCAAAATACAACCATTTCTCCCCTGCATATCAATGTCTGCCAACAATTAGACATTTTCTCCCCGAATATCACTCTTCATCCCTGAAACCAAACCGGTTCTCTCTTAAGAGCCACTCTTTATCTACCCAAAAAGGCATTTTCTCCCCAGAATACTGCCTTTCATCTTCAGATGTCTCATTTTTGGGAAAGGCAACGAAAGCGCTACTTTGGGGAGAGTATATCTTATTTTGGGGATCAAAAGCGGTGTTTTGGGGAGGAAAAGTCTTCCTTAGGGGATAAGAAGCGGTATTTTCGGGAGCGAAAGTCTTCTTTTGTTACACAAAGCCATATTTGAAGGGGTGAATTTCATATTGGAGGGATACTAATTGGCATTTGGGGGAGACAATGTCTAATGTTGGGAATCAAAAGGTGTATTTTGGGTAAGAAATGTTTTGTTTTGGTAATAAAATCAGTCTTGTGCGGAGAAAACGCCTGATTCTTGGGATCACAAGCATTATTTGAGGGAGAACGCCTCATTTTGGGAATCAAAGGAGCAATTTGGGGGAGAAAATGTGTAATTTTGGGAACCCGAAGTCGTATTTAATGGAGGAAAATTCTTCTATTTGGAACCAAGAATGATACCTTGGGGAGAATATTTCTCATTTTGAGGAGAGAAAAAGGTCTTTTTTGGAAAGGATGACTTATTTTCGGTCTAAGAAGCGGTCTTCTGGCAAGAAAATGCCTTCTTTTGGGGATCAAAGGCGGTATTCTGGGAAGAAAATGTGTTATTTTTGGAATAAAATGTTATGTCCAATAAAAGACGCTGTCTTCCCCAAATGCGTCTTTTTATGCTGCAAAGAAGACATTATCTCCATGAAAGATCACCTTTATCCTCAAAAGAAGACATTTTCTCCACAAAATGCTGCTTCTTAGCTCAATACCAATGCTTTCATGGCAAAATAATGCAGTTTATCCCCAAAACTCGTGCATTTTCTCCCCAAAACACTCTTTTTCTCTCCAAAATACAACCATTTCTCCCCTGCATATCAATGTCTGCCAACAATTAGACATTTTCTCCCCGAATATCACTCTTCATCCCAGAAACCAAACAGGTTCTCTCTTAAGTGCCACTCTTTATCTACCCAAAAAGGCATTTTCTCCCCAGAATACTGCCTTTCATCTTCAGATGTCTCATTTTTGGGAAAGGCAACGAAAGCGCTACTTTGGGGAGAGTATATATTATTTTGGGGATCAAAAGAGCAATTTGGGGGAGAAAATGTGTAATTTTGGGAACCCCAAGTCGTATTTAATGGAGGGAAAGTCTTCTATTTGGAACCAAGAATGATACCTTGGGGAGAATATTTCTCATTTTGAGGAGAGAAAAAGGTCTTTTTTGGAAAGGATGACTTATTTTCGGTCTAAGAAGCGGTCTTCTGGGAAGAAAATGCCTTCTTTTGGGGATCAAAGGCGGTATTCTGGGAAGAAAATGTGTTATTTTTGAAATAAAACGTTATGTCCAATAAAAGACGCTGTCTTCCCCAAATGCGTCTTTTCATGCTGCAAATCAGACATTTTCTCCCTGAAAGATCACCTTTATCCTCAAAAGAAGACATTTTCTCCACAAAACGCTGCTTATTAGCTCAATACCAATGCTTTCACGCCAAAATAATGCAGTTTATCCCCAAAACTCGTGCATTTTCTCCCCCAAACACTCTTTTTCTCTCCAAAATACAACCATTTCTCCCCTGCATATCAATGTCTGCCAACAATTAGACATTTTCTCCCCGAATATCACTCTTCATCCCAGAAACCAAACAGGTTCTCTCTTAAGAGCCACTCTTTATCTACCCTAAAAGGCATTTCCAGCCCAGAATACTGCCTTTCATCTTCAGATGTCTCATTTTTGGGAAAGGCAACGAAAGCGCTACTTTGGGGAGAGTATATCTTATTTTGGGGATCAAAAGGGGTGTTTTGGGGAGGAAAAGTCTTCCTTAGGGGATAAGAAGCGGTATTTTCGGGAGCGAATGTCTTCTTTTGTTACACAAAGCCATATTTGAAGGGGAGAATTTCATATTGGAGGGATACAAATTGGCATTTGGGGGAGACAATGTCTAATGTTGGGAATCAAAAGGTGTGTTTTGGGTAAGAAATGTTTTGTTTTGATAATAAAATCAGTCTTGTGCGGAGAAAACGCCTGATTCTTGGGATCACAAGCATTATTTGAGGGAGAACGCCTCATTTTGGGAATCAAAGGAGCAATTTGGGGGAGAAAATGTGTAATTTTGGAACCCGAAGTCGTATTTAATGGAGGGAAATTCTTCTATTTGGAACCAAGAATGATACCTTGGGGAGAATATTTCTCATTTTGAGGAGAGAAAAAGGTCTTTTTTGGAGAGGATGACTTATTTTCGGTCTAAGAAGCGGTCTTCTGGGAAGAAAATGCCTTATTTTGGGGATCAAAGGCGGTATTCTGGGAAGAAAATGTGTTATTTTTGGAATAAAACGTTATGTCCAATAAAAGACGCTGTCTTCCCCAAATGCGTCTTTTTATGCTGCAAAGAAGACATTATCTCCCTGAAAGATCACCTTTATCCTCAAAAGAAGACATTTTCTCCACAAAATGCTGCTTCTTAGCTCAATACCAATGCTTTCATGGCAAAATAATGCAGTTTATCCCCAAAACTCGTGCATTTTCTCCCCAAAACACTCTTTTTCTCTCCAAAATACAACCATTTCTCCCCTGCATATCAATGTCTGCCAACAATTAGACATTTTCTCCCCGAATATCACTCTTCATCCCAGAAACCAAACAGGTTCTCTCTTAAGTGCCACTCTTTACCTACCCTAAAAGGCATTTTCTCCCCAGAATACTGCCTTTCATCTTCAGATGTCTCATTTTTGGGAAAGGCAACGAAAGCGCTACTTTGGGGAGAGTATATCTTATTTTGAGGATCAAAAGAGCAATTTGGGGGAGAAAATGTGTAATTTTGGGAACCCGAAGTCGTATTTAATGGAGGAAAATTCTTCTATTTGGAACCAAGAATGATACCTTGGGGAGAATATTTCTCATTTTGAGGAGAGAAAAAGGTCTTTTTTGGAAAGGATGACTTATTTTCGGATTAAGAAGCGGTCTTCTGGGAAGAAAATGCCTTCTTTTGGGGATCAAAGGCGGTATTCTGGGAAGAAAATGTGTTATTTTTGGAATAAAACGTTATGTCCAATAAACGACGCTGTCTTCCCCAAATGCGTCTTTTTATGCTGCAAAGAAGACATTATCTCCATGAAAGATCACCTTTATCCTCAAAAGAAGACATTTTCTCCATAAAACGCTGCTTATTAGCTCAATACCAATGCTTTCACGCCAAAATAATGCAGTTTATCCCCAAAACTCGTGCATTTTCTCCCCCAAACACTCTTTTTCTCTCCAAAATACAACCATTTCTCCCCTGCATATCAATGTCTGCCAACAATTAGACATTTTCTCCCCGAATATCACTCTTCATCCCAGAAACCAAACAGGTTCTCTCTTAAGAGCCACTCTTTATCTACCCTAAAAGGCATTTCCAGCCCAGAATACTACCTTTCATCTTCAGATGTCTCATTTTTGGGAAAGGCAACGAAAGCGCTACTTTGGGGAGAGTATATCTTATTTTGGGGATCAAAAGGGGTGTTTTGGGGAGGAAAAGTCTTCCTTAGGGGATAAGAAGCGGTATTTTCGGGAGCGAATGTCTTCTTTTGTTACACAAAGCCATATTTGAAGGGGAGAATTTCATATTGGAGGGATACAAATTGGCATTTGGGGGAGACAATGTCTAATGTTGGGAATCAAAAGGTGTGTTTTGGGTAAGAAATGTTTTGTTTTGGTAATAAAATCAGTCTTGTGCGGAGAAAACGCCTGATTCTTGGGATCACAAGCATTATTTGAGGGAGAACGCCTCATTTTGGGAATCAAAGGAGCAATTTGGGGGAGAAAATGTGTAATTTTGGGAACCCGAAGTCGTATTTAATGGAGGGAAAGTCTTCTATTTGGAACCAAGAATGATACCTTGGGGAAAATATTTCTCATTTTGAGGAGAGAAAAAGGCCTTTTTTGGAGAGGATGACTTATTTTCGGTCTAAGAAGCGGTCTTCTGGGAAGAAAATGCCTTCTTTTGGGGATCAAAGGCGGTATTCTGGGAAGAAAATGTGTTATTTTTGAAATAAAACGTTATGTCCAATAAAAGACGCTGTCTTCCCCAAATGCGTCTTTTTATGCTGCAAAGAAGACATTATCTCCCTGAAAGATCACCTTTATCCTCAAAAGAAGACATTTTCTCCACAAAATGCTGCTTATTAGCTCAATACCAATGCTTTCATGGCAAAATAATGCAGTTTATCCCCAAAACTCGTGCATTTTCTCCCCAAAACACTCTTTTTCTCTCCAAAATACAACCATTTCTCCCTTGCATATCAATGTCTGCCAACAATTAGACATTTTCTCCCCGAATAACACTCTTCATCCCAGAAACCAAACAGGTTCTCTCTTGAGTGCCACTCTTTATCTACCCAAAAAGGCATTTTCTCCCCAGAATACTGCCTTTCATCTTCAGATGTCTCATTTTTGGGAAAGGCAACGAAAGCGCTACTTTGGGGAGAGTATATCTTATTTTGAGGATCAAAAAAGCAATTTGGGGGAGAAAATGTGTAATTTTGGGAACCCGAAGTCGTATTTAATGGAGGAAAATTCTTCTATTTGGAAACAAGAATGATACCTTGGGGAGTATATTTCTCATTTTGAGGAGAGAAAAAGGTCTTTTTTGGAGAGGATGACTTATTTTCGGTCTAAGAAGCGGTCTTCTGGGAAGAAAATGCCTTATTTTGGGGATCAAAGGCGGTATTCTGGGAAGAAAATGTGTTATTTTTGGAATAAAACGTTATGTCCAATAAACGACGCTGTCTTCCCCAAATGCGTCTTTTTATGCTGCAAAGAAGACATTATCTCCCTGAAAGATCACCTTTATCCTCAAAAGAAGACATTTTCTCCACAAAATGCCGCTTCTTAGCTCAATACCATGCTTTCACGGAAAAATAATGCAGTTTATCCCCAAAACTCATGCATTTTCTCCCCAAAATACTCTTTTTCTCTCCAAAATACAACCATTTCTCCCCTGCATATCAATGTCTGCCAACAATTAGACATTTTCTCCCCGAATATCACTCTTCATCCCAGAAACCAAACAGGTTCTCTCTTAAGTGCCACTCTTTATCTACCCAAAAAGGCATTTTCTCCCCAGAATACTGCCTTTCATCTTCAGATGTCTCATTTTTGGGAAAGGCAACGAAAGCGCTACTTTGGGGAGAGTATATCTTATTTTGAGGAATCAAAAGAGCAATTTGGGGGAGAAAATGTGTAATTTTGGGAACCCGAAGTTGTATTTAATGGAGGGAAAGTCTTCTATTTGGAACCAAGAATGATACCTTGGGGAGAATATTTCTCATTTTGAGGAGAGAAAAAGGTCTTTTTTGGAAAGGATGACTTATTTTCGGTCTAAGAAGCGGTCTTCTGGCAAGAAAATGCCTTCTTTTGGGGATCAAAGGCGGTATTCTGGGAAGAAAATGTGTTATTTTTGAAATAAAACGTTATGTCCAATAAAAGACTCTGTCTTCCCCAAATGCGTCTTTTCATGCTGCAAAGAAGACATTATCTCCCTGAAAGATCACCTTTATCCTCAAAAGAAGACATTTTCTCCACAAAACGCTGCTTATTAGCTCAATACCAATGCTTTCACTCCAAAATAATGCAGTTTATCCCCAAAACTCGTGCATTTTCTCCCCAAAACACTCTTTTTCTCTCCAAAATACAACCATTTCTCCCCTGCATATCAATGTCTGCCAACAATTAGACATTTTCTCCCCGAATAACACTCTTCATCCCAGAAACCAAACAGGTTCTCTCTTAAGTGCCACTCTTTATCTACCCAAAAAGGCATTTTCTCCCCAGAATACTGCCTTTCATCTTCAGATGTCTCATTTTTGGGAAAGGCAACGAAAGCGCTACTTTGGGGAGAGTATATCTTATTTTGAGGATCAAAAGAGCAATTTGGGGGAGAAAATGTGTAATTTTGGGAACCCCAAGTCGTATTTAATGGAGGGAAAGTCTTCTATTTGGAACCAAGAATGATACCTTGGGGAGAATATTTCTCATTTTGAGGAGAGAAAAAGGTCTTTTTTGGAAAGGATGACTTATTTTCGGATTAAGAAGCGGTCTTCTGGGAAGAAAATGCCTTCTTTTGGGGATCAAAGGCGGTATTCTGGGAAGAAAATGTGTTATTTTTGGAATAAAACGTTATGTCCAATAAACGACGCTGTCTTCCCCAAATGCGTCTTTTTATGCTGCAAAGAAGACATTATCTCCCTGAAAGATCACCTTTATCCTCAAAAGAAGACATTTTCTCCATAAAACGCTGCTTATTAGCTCAATACCAATGCTTTCACGCCAAAATAATGCAGTTTATCCCCAAAACTCGTGCATTTTCTCCCCCAAACACTCTTTTTCTCTCCAAAATACAACCATTTCTCCCCTGCATATCAATGTCTGCCAACAATTAGACATTTTCTCCCCGAATATCACTCTTCATCCCAGAAACCAAACAGGTTCTCTCTTAAGAGCCACTCTTTATCTACCCTAAAAGGCATTTCCAGCCCAGAATACTACCTTTCATCTTCAGATGTCTCATTTTTGGGAAAGGCAACGAAAGCGCTACTTTGGGGAGAGTATATCTTATTTTGGGGATCAAAAGGGGTGTTTTGGGGAGGAAAAGTCTTCCTTAGGGGATAAGAAGCGGTATTTTCGGGAGCGAATGTCTTCTTTTGTTACACAAAGCCATATTTGAAGGGGAGAATTTCATATTGGAGGGATACAAATTGGCATTTGGGGGAGACAATGTCTAATGTTGGGAATCAAAAGGTGTGTTTTGGGTAAGAAATGTTTTGTTTTGGTAATAAAATCAGTCTTGTGCGGAGAAAACGCCTGATTCTTGGGATCACAAGCATTATTTGAGGGAGAACGCCTCATTTTGGGAATCAAAGGAGCAATTTGGGGGAGAAAATGTGTAATTTTGGGAACCCGAAGTCGTATTTAATGGAGGGAAAGTCTTCTATTTGGAACCAAGAATGATACCTTGGGGAAAATATTTCTCATTTTGAGGAGAGAAAAAGGCCTTTTTTGGAGAGGATGACTTATTTTCGGTCTAAGAAGCGGTCTTCTGGGAAGAAAATGCCTTCTTTTGGGGATCAAAGGCGGTATTCTGGGAAGAAAATGTGTTATTTTTGAAATAAAACGTTATGTCCAATAAAAGACGCTGTCTTCCCCAAATGCGTCTTTTTATGCTGCAAAGAAGACATTATCTCCCTGAAAGATCACCTTTATCCTCAAAAGAAGACATTTTCTCCACAAAATGCTGCTTATTAGCTCAATACCAATGCTTTCATGGCAAAATAATGCAGTTTATCCCCAAAACTCGTGCATTTTCTCCCCAAAACACTCTTTTTCTCTCCAAAATACAACCATTTCTCCCTTGCATATCAATGTCTGCCAACAATTAGACATTTTCTCCCCGAATAACACTCTTCATCCCAGAAACCAAACAGGTTCTCTCTTGAGTGCCACTCTTTATCTACCCAAAAAGGCATTTTCTCCCCAGAATACTGCCTTTCATCTTCAGATGTCTCATTTTTGGGAAAGGCAACGAAAGCGCTACTTTGGGGAGAGTATATCTTATTTTGAGGATCAAAAAAGCAATTTGGGGGAGAAAATGTGTAATTTTGGGAACCCGAAGTCGTATTTAATGGAGGAAAATTCTTCTATTTGGAAACAAGAATGATACCTTGGGGAGTATATTTCTCATTTTGAGGAGAGAAAAAGGTCTTTTTTGGAGAGGATGACTTATTTTCGGTCTAAGAAGCGGTCTTCTGGGAAGAAAATGCCTTATTTTGGGGATCAAAGGCGGTATTCTGGGAAGAAAATGTGTTATTTTTGGAATAAAACGTTATGTCCAATAAACGACGCTGTCTTCCCCAAATGCGTCTTTTTATGCTGCAAAGAAGACATTATCTCCCTGAAAGATCACCTTTATCCTCAAAAGAAGACATTTTCTCCACAAAATGCCGCTTCTTAGCTCAATACCATGCTTTCACGGAAAAATAATGCAGTTTATCCCCAAAACTCATGCATTTTCTCCCCAAAATACTCTTTTTCTCTCCAAAATACAACCATTTCTCCCCTGCATATCAATGTCTGCCAACAATTAGACATTTTCTCCCCGAATATCACTCTTCATCCCAGAAACCAAACAGGTTCTCTCTTAAGTGCCACTCTTTATCTACCCAAAAAGGCATTTTCTCCCCAGAATACTGCCTTTCATCTTCAGATGTCTCATTTTTGGGAAAGGCAACGAAAGCGCTACTTTGGGGAGAGTATATCTTATTTTGAGGAATCAAAAGAGCAATTTGGGGGAGAAAATGTGTAATTTTGGGAACACGAAGTTGTATTTAATGGAGGGAAAGTCTTCTATTTGGAACCAAGAATGATACCTTGGGGAGAATATTTCTCATTTTGAGGAGAGAAAAAGGTCTTTTTTGGAAAGGATGACTTATTTTCGGTCTAAGAAGCGGTCTTCTGGCAAGAAAATGCCTTCTTTTGGGGATCAAAGGCGGTATTCTGGGAAGAAAATGTGTTATTTTTGAAATAAAACGTTATGTCCAATAAAAGACTCTGTCTTCCCCAAATGCGTCTTTTCATGCTGCAAAGAAGACATTATCTCCCTGAAAGATCACCTTTATCCTCAAAAGAAGACATTTTCTCCACAAAACGCTGCTTATTAGCTCAATACCAATGCTTTCACTCCAAAATAATGCAGTTTATCCCCAAAACTCGTGCATTTTCTCCCCAAAACACTCTTTTTCTCTCCAAAATACAACCATTTCTCCCCTGCATATCAATGTCTGCCAACAATTAGACATTTTCTCCCCGAATAACACTCTTCATCCCAGAAACCAAACAGGTTCTCTCTTAAGTGCCACTCTTTATCTACCCAAAAAGGCATTTTCTCCCCAGAATACTGCCTTTCATCTTCAGATGTCTCATTTTTGGGAAAGGCAACGAAAGCGCTACTTTGGGGAGAGTATATCTTATTTTGAGGATCAAAAGAGCAATTTGGGGGAGAAAATGTGTAATTTTGGGAACCCCAAGTCGTATTTAATGGAGGGAAAGTCTTCTATTTGGAACCAAGAATGATACCTTGGGGAGAATATTTCTCATTTTGAGGAGAGAAAAAGGTCTTTTTTGGAAAGGATGACTTATTTTCGGTCTAAGAAGCGGTCTTCTGGCAAGAAAATGCCTTCTTTTGGGGATCAAAGGCGGTATTCTGGGAAGAAAATGTGTTATTTTTGAAATAAAACGTTATGTCCAATAAAAGACGCTGTCTTCCCCAAATGCGTCTTTTCATGCTGCAAATCAGACATTTTCTCCCTGAAAGATCACCTTTATCCTCAAAAGAAGACATTTTCTCCACAAAACGCTGCTTCTTAGCTCCATACCAATGTTTTCACTCCAAAAGAATGCAGTTTATACTCAAAACTCATGCATTTTCTCCCCAAAATACTCTTTTTCTCTCCAAAATACAACCATTTCTCCCCTGCATATCAATGTCTGCCAACAATTAGACATTTTCTCCCCGAATAACACTCTTCATCCCAGAAACCAAACAGGTTCTCTCTTAAGAGCCACTCTTTATCTACCCAAAAAGGCATTTTCTCCCCAGAATACAGCCTTTCATCTTCAGATGTCTCATTTTTGGGAAAGGCAACGAAAGCGCTACTTTGGGGAGAGTATATCTTATTTTGGGGATCAAAAGCGGTGTTTTGGGGAGGAAAAGTCTTCCTTAAGGGATAAGAAGCGGTATTTTCGGGAGCGAAAGTCTTCTTTTGTTACACAAAGCCATATTTGAAGGGGAGAATTTCATATTGGAGGGATACAAATTGGCATTTGGGGGAGACAATGTCTAATGTTGGGAATCAAAAGGTGTATTTTGGGTAAGAAATGTTTTGTTTTGGTAATACAATCAGTCTTGTGCGGAGAAAACGCCTGATTCTTGGGATCACAAGCATTATTTGAGGGAGAAAGCCTCATTTTGGGAATCAAAGGAGCAATTTGGGGGAGAAAATGTGTAATTTTGGGAACCCGAAGTCGTATTTAATGGAGGAAAATTCTTCTATTTGGAACCAAGAATGATACCTTGGGGAGAATATTTCTCATTTTGAGGAGAGAAAAAGGTCTTTTTTGGAAAGGATGACTTATTTTCGGTCTAAGAAGCGGTCTTCTGGGAAGAAAATGCCTTCTTTTGGGGATCAAAGGCGGTATTCTGGGAAGAAAATGTGTTATTTTTGAAATAAAACGTTATGTCCAATAAAAGACTCTGTCTTCCCCAAATGCGTCTTTTCATGCTGCAAAGAAGACATTATCTCCCTGAAAGATCACCTTTATCCTCAAAAGAAGACATTTTCTCCACAAAACGCTGCTTATTAGCTCAATACCAATGCTTTCACTCCAAAATAATGCAGTTTATCCCCAAAACTCGTGCATTTTCTCCCCAAAACACTCTTTTTCTCTCCAAAATACAACCATTTCTCCCCTGCATATCAATGTCTGCCAACAATTAGACATTTTCTCCCCGAATAACACTCTTCATCCCAGAAACCAAACAGGTTCTCTCTTAAGTGCCACTCTTTATCTACCCAAAAAGGCATTTTCTCCCCAGAATACTGCCTTTCATCTTCAGATGTCTCATTTTTGGGAAAGGCAACGAAAGCGCTACTTTGGGGAGAGTATATCTTATTTTGAGGATCAAAAGAGCAATTTGGGGGAGAAAATGTGTAATTTTGGGAACCCGAAGTTGTATTTAATGAAGGGAAAGTCTTCTATTTGGAACCAAGAATGATACCTTGGGGAGAATATTTCTCATTTTGAGGAGAGAAAAAGGCCTTTTTTGGAGAGGATGACTTATTTTCGGTCTAAGAAGCGGTCTTCTGGGAAGAAAATGCCTTCTTTTGGGGATCAAAGGCGGTATTCTGGGAAGAAAATGTGTTATTTTTGGAATAAAACGTTATGTCCAATAAAAGACGCTGTCTTCCCCAAATGCGTCTTTTTATGCTGCAAAGAAGACATTATCTCCCTGAAAGATCACCTTTATCCTCAAAAGAAGACATTTTCTCCACAAAATGCTGCTTATTAGCTCAATACCAATGCTTTCATGGCAAAATAATGCAGTTTATCCCCAAAACTCGTGCATTTTCTCCCCAAAACACTCTTTTTCTCTCCAAAATACAACCATTTCTCCCCTGCATATCAATGTCTGCCAACAATTAGACATTTTCTCCCCGAATATCACTCTTCATCCCAGAAACCAAACAGGTTCTCTCTTAAGTGCCACTCTTTATCTACCCAAAAAGGCATTTTCTCCCCAGAATACTGCCTTTCATCTTCAGATGTCTAATTTTTGGGAAAGGCAACGAAAGCGCTACTTTGGGGAGAGTATATCTTATTTTGAGGATCAAAAGAGCAATTTGGGGGAGAAAATGTGTAATTTTGGGAACCCGAAGTCGTATTTAATGGAGGAAAATTCTTCTATTTGGAACCAAGAATGATACCTTGGGGAGAATATTTCTCATTTTGAGGAGAGAAAAAGGTCTTTTTTGGAAAGGATGACTTATTTTCGGTCTAAGAAGCGGTCTTCTGGCAAGAAAATGCCTTCTTTTGGGGATCAAAGGCGGTATTCTGGGAAGAAAATGTGTTATTTTTGGAATAAAACGTTATGTCCAATAAAAGACGCTGTCTTCCCCAAATGCGTCTTTTTATGCTGCAAAGAAGACATTATGTCCCTGAAAGATCACCTTTATCCTCAAAAGAAGACATTTTCTCCACAAAATGCTGCTTCTTAGCTCAATACCAATGCTTTCATGGCAAAATAATGCAGTTTATCCCCAAAACTCGTGCATTTTCTCCCCAAAACACTCTTTTTCTCTCCAAAATACAACCATTTCTCCCCTGCATATCAATGTCTGCCAACAATTAGACATTTTCTCCCCGAATATCACTCTTCATCCCAGAAACCAAACAGGTTCTCTCTTAAGTGCCACTCTTTATCTACCCAAAAAGGCATTTTCTCCCCAGAATACTGCCTTTCATCTTCAGATGTCTCATTTTTGGGAAAGGCAACGAAAGCGCTACTTTGGGGAGAGTATATCTTATTTTGGGGATCAAAAGAGCAATTTGGGGGAGAAAATGTGTAATTTTGGGAACCCCAAGTCGTATTTAATGGAGGGAAAGTCTTCTATTTGGAACCAAGAATGATACCTTGGGGAGAATATTTCTCATTTTGAGGAGAGAAAAAGGTCTTTTTTGGAAAGGATGACTTATTTTCGGTCTAAGAAGCGGTCTTCTGGCAAGAAAATGCCTTCTTTTGGGGATCAAAGGCGGTATTCTGGGAAGAAAATGTGTTATTTTTGAAATAAAACGTTATGTCCAATAAAAGACGCTGTCTTCCCCAAATGCGTCTTTTCATGCTGCAAAGAAGACATTATCTCCCTGAAAGATCACCTTTATCCTCAAAAGAAGACATTTTCTCCACAAAACGCTGCTTCTTAGCTCCATACCAATGTTTTCACTCCAAAAGAATGCAGTTTATACCCAAAACTCATGCATTTTCTCCCCAAAACACTCTTTTTCTCTCCAAAATACAACCATTTCTCCCCTGCATATCAATGTCTGCCAACAATTAGACATTTTCTCCCCGAATATCACTCTTCATCCCAGAAACCAAACAGGTTCTCTCTTAAGAGCCACTCTTTATCTACCCTAAAAGGCATTTTCTCCCCAGAATACTGCCTTTCATCTTCAGATGTCTCATTTTTGGGAAAGGCAACGAAAGCGCTACTTTGGGGAGAGTATATCTTATTTTGGGGATCAAAAGGGGTGTTTTGGGGAGGAAAAGTCTTCCTTAGGGGATAAGAAGCGGTATTTTCGGGAGCGAATGTCTTCTTTTGTTACACAAAGCCATATTTGAAGGGGAGAATTTCATATTGGAGGGATACAAATTGGCATTTGGGGGAGACAATGTCTAATGTTGGGAATCAAAAGGTGTGTTTTGGGTAAGAAATGTTTTGTTTTGGTAATAAAATCAGTCTTGTGCGGAGAAAACGCCTGATTCTTGGGATCACAAGCATTATTTGACGGAGAACGCCTCATTTTGGGAATCAAAGGAGCAATTTGGGGGAGAAAATGTGTAATTTTGGGAACCCGAAGTCGTATTTAATGGAGGGAAAGTCTTCTATTTGGAACCAAGAATGATACCTTGGGGAGAATATTTCTCATTTTGAGGAGAGAAAAAGGTCTTTTTTGGAGAGAATGACTTATTTTCGGTTTAAGAAGCGGTCTTCAGTGAAGAAAATGCCTTCTTTTGGGGATCAAAGGCGGTATTCTGGGAAGAAAATGTGTTATTTTTGGAATAAAACGTTATGTCCAATAAAAGACGCTGTCTTCCCCAAATGCGTCTTTTTATGCTGCAAAGAAGACATTATCTCCATGAAAGATCACCTTTATCCTCAAAAGAAGACATTTTCTCCACAAAATGCTGCTTCTTAGCTCAATACCAATGCTTTCATGGCAAAATAATGCAGTTTATCCCCAAAACTCGTGCATTTTTTCCCCAAAACACTCTTTTTCTCTCCAAAATACAACCATTTCTCCCCTGCATATCAATGTCTGCCAACAATTAGACATTTTCTCCCCGAATATCACTCTTCATCCCAGAAACCAAACAGGTTCTCTCTTAAGTGCCACTCTTTATCTACCCAAAAAGGCATTTTCTCCCCAGAATACTGCCTTTCATCTTCAGATGTCTCATTTTTGGGAAAGGCAACGAAAGCGCTACTTTGGGGAGAGTATATCTTATTTTGAGGATCAAAAGAGCAATTTGGGGGAGAAAATGTGTAATTTTGGGAACCTCAAGTCGTATTTAATGGAGGGAAAGTCTTCTATTTGGAACCAAGAATGATACCTTGGGGAGAATATTTCTCATTTTGAGGAGAGAAAAAGGTCTTTTTTGGAAAGGATGACTTATTTTCGGTTTAAGAAGCGGTCTTCTGGGAAGAAAATGCCTTCTTTTGGGGATCAAAGGCGGTATTCTGGGAAGAAAATGTGTTATTTTTGGAATAAAACGTTATGTCCAATAAACGATGCTGTCTTCCCCAAATGCGTCTTTTTATGCTGCAAAGAAGACATTATCTCCCTGAAAGATCACCTTTATCCTCAAAAGAAGACATTTTCTCCATAAAACGCTGCTTATTAGCTCAATACCAATGCTTTCACGCCAAAATAATGCAGTTTATCCCTAAAACTCATGCATTTTCTCCCCAAAATACTCTTTTTCTCTCCAAAATACAACCATTTCTCCCCTGCATATCAATGTCTGCCAACAATTAGACATTTTCTCCCCGAATATCACTCTTCATCCCAGAAACCAAACAGGTTCTCTCTTAAGTGCCACTCTTTATCTACCCAAAAAGGCATTTTCTCCCCAGAATACTGCCTTTCATCTTCAGATGTCTCATTTTTGGGAAAGGCAACGAAAGCGCTACTTTGGGGAGAGTATATATTATTTTGGGGATCAAAAGAGCAATTTGGGGGAGAAAATGTGTAATATTGGGAACCCGAAGTCGTATTTAATGGAGGAAAATTCTTCTATTTGGAACCAAGAATGATACCTTGGGGAGAATATTTCTCATTTTGAGGAGAGAAAAAGGTCTTTTTTGGAAAGGATGACTTATTTTCGGTCTAAGAAGCGGTCTTCTGGGAAGAAAATGCCTTCTTTTGGGGATCAAAGGCGGTATTCTGGGAAGAAAATGTGTTATTTTTGGAATAAAACGTTATGTCCAATAAAAGACGCTGTCTTCCCCAAATGCGTCTTTTTATGCTGCAAAGAAGACATTATCTCCCTGAAAGATCACCTTTATCCTCAAAAGAAGACATTTTCTCCATAAAACTCTGCTTATTAGCTCAATACCAATGCTTTCACGCCAAAATAATGCAGTTTATCCCCAAAACTCGTGCATTTTCTCCCCCAAACACTCTTTTTCTCTCCAAAATACAACCATTTCTCCCCTGCATATCAATGTCTGCCAACAATTAGACATTTTCTCCCCGAATATCACTCTTCATCCCAGAAACCAAACAGGTTCTCTCTTAAGAGCCACTCTTTATCTACCCTAAAAGGCATTTCCAGCCCAGAATACTGCCTTTCATCTTCAGATGTCTCATTTTTGGGAAAGGCAACGAAAGCGCTACTTTGGGGAGAGTATATCTTATTTTGGGGATCAAAAGCGGTGTTTTGGGGAGGAAAAGTCTTCCTTAGGGGATAAGAAGCAGTATTTTCGGGAGCGAATGTCTTCTTTTGTTACACAAAGCCATATTTGAAGGGGAGAATTTCATATTGGAGGGATACAAATTGGCATTTGGGGGAGACAATGTCTAATGTTGGGAATCAAAAGGTGTGTTTTGGGTAAGAAATGTTTTGTTTTGGTAATAAAATCAGTCTTGTGCGGAGAAAACGCCTGATTCTTGGGATCACAAGCATTATTTGAGGGAGAACGCCTCATTTTGGGAATCAAAGGAGCAATTTGGGGGAGAAAATGTGTAATTTTGGGAACCCGAAGTCGTATTTAATGGAGGAAAATTCTTCTATTTGGAACCAAGAATGATACCTTGGGGAGAATATTTCTCATTTTGAGGAGAGAAAAAGGTCTTTTTTGGAGAGGATGACTTATTTTCGGTCTAAGAAGCGGTCTTCTGGCAAGAAAATGCCTTCTTTTGGGGATCAAAGGCGGTATTCTGGGAAGAAAATGTGTTATTTTTGGAATAAAACGTTATGTCCAATAAAAGACGCTGTCTTCCCCAAATGCGTCTTTTTATGCTGCAAAGAAGACATTATGTCCCTGAAAGATCA
This sequence comes from Alectoris magna, assembly GCA_030625065.1. Taxonomy (NCBI): domain Eukaryota; kingdom Metazoa; phylum Chordata; class Aves; order Galliformes; family Phasianidae; genus Alectoris; species Alectoris magna. The sequence continues at coordinate 4,868,415 of CM060578.1, read as the reverse complement.
CCTTTATCCTCAAAAGAAGACATTTTCTCCACAAAATGCTGCTTATTAGCTCAATACCAATGCTTTCATGGCAAAATAATGCAGTTTATCCCCAAAACTCGTGCATTTTCTCCCCAAAACACTCTTTTTCTCTCCAAAATACAACCATTTCTCCCCTGCATATCAATGTCTGCCAACAATTAGACATTTTCTCCCCGAATAACACTCTTCATCCCAGAAACCAAACAGGTTCTCTCTTAAGTGCCACTCTTTATCTACCCAAAAAGGCATTTTCTCCCCAGAATACTGCCTTTCATCTTCAGATGTCTCATTTTTGGGAAAGGCAACGAAAGCGCTACTTTGGGGAGAGTATATCTTATTTTGAGGATCAAAAGAGCAATTTGGGGGAGAAAATGTGAAATTTTGGGAACCCGAAGTCGTATTTAATGGAGGAAAATTCTTCTATTAGGAACCAAGAATGATACCTTGGGGAGTATATTTCTAATTTTGAGGAGAGAAAAAGGTCTTTTTTGGAGAGGATGACTTATTTTCGGTCTAAGAAGCGGTCTTCTGGGAAGAAAATGCCTTATTTTGGGGATCAAAGGCGGTATTCTGGGAAGAAAATGTGTTATTTTTGGAATAAAACGTTATGTCCAATAAACGACGCTGTCTTCCCCAAATGCGTCTTTTCATGCTGCAAAGAAGACATTTTCTCCCTGAAAGATCACCTTTATCCTCAAAAGAAGACATTTTCTCCACAAAATGCCGCTTCTTAGCTCAATACCATGCTTTCACGGAAAAATAATGCAGTTTATCCCCAAAACTCATGCATTTTCTCCCCAAAATACTCTTTTTCTCTCCAAAATACAACCATTTCTCCCCTGCATATCAATGTCTGCCAACAATTAGACATTTTCTCCCCGAATATCACTCTTCATCCCAGAAACCAAACAGGTTCTCTCTTAAGTGCCACTCTTTATCTACCCAAAAAGGCATTTTCTCCCCAGAATACTGCCTTTCATCTTCAGATGTCTCATTTTTGGGAAAGGCAACGAAAGCGCTACTTTGGGGAGAGTATTTCTTATTTTGAGGAATCAAAAGAGCAATTTGGGGGAGAAAATGTGTAATTTTGGGAACCCGAAGTTGTATTTAATGGAGGGAAAGTCTTCTATTTGGAACCAAGAATGATACCTTGGGGAGAATATTTCTCATTTTGAGGAGAGAAAAAGGTCTTTTTTGGAAAGGATGACTTATTTTCGGTCTAAGAAGTGGTCTTCTGGGAAGAAAATGCCTTCTTTTGGGGATCAAAGGCGGTATTCTGGGAAGAAAATGTGTTATTTTTGAAATAAAACGTTATGTCCAATAAAAGACGCTGTCTTCCCCAAATGCGTCTTTTCATGCTGCAAATCAGACATTTTCTCCCTGAAAGATCACCTTTATCCTCAAAAGAAGACATTTTCTCCACAAAACGCTGCTTCTTAGCACCATACCAATGTTTTCACTCCAAAAGAATGCAGTTTATACCCAAAACTCATGCATTTTCTCCCCAAAATACTCTTTTTCTCTCCAAAATACAACCATTTCTCCCCTGCATATCAATGTCTGCCAACAATTAGACATTTTCTCCCCGAATATCACTCTTCATCCCAGAAACCAAACAGGTTCTCTCTTAAGAGCCACTCTTTATCTACCCTAAAAGGCATTTTCTCCCCAGAATACTGCCTTTCATCTTCAGATGTCTCATTTTTGGGAAAGGCAACGAAAGCGCTACTTTGGGGAGAGTATATCTTCTTTTGGGGATCAAAAGCGGTGTTTTGGGGAGGAAAAGTCTTCCTTAGGGGATAAGAAGCGGTATTTTCGGGAGCGAATGTCTTCTTTTGTTACACAAAGCCATATTTGAAGGGGAGAATTTCATATTGGAGGGATACAAATTGGCATTTGGGGGAGACAATGTCTAATGTTGGGAATCAAAAGGTGTGTTTTGGGTAAGAAATGTTTTGTTTTGGTAATAAAATCAGTCTTGTGCGGAGAAAACGCCTGATTCTTGGGATCACAAGCATTATTTGAGGGAGAACGCCTCATTTTGGGAATCAAAGGAGCAATTTGGGGGAGAAAATGTGTAATTTTGGGAACCCGAAGTCGTATTTAATGGAGGAAAATTCTTCTATTTGGAACCAAGAATGATACCTTGGGGAGAATATTTCTCATTTTGAGGAGAGAAAAAGGTCTTTTTTGGAAAGGATGACTTATTTTCGGTCTAAGAAGCGGTCTTCTGGGAAGAAAATGCCTTCTTTTGGGGATCAAAGGCGGTATTCTGGGAAGAAAATGTGTTATTTTTGAAATAAAACGTTATGTCCAATAAAAGACTCTGTCTTCCCCAAATGCGTCTTTTCATGCTGCAAAGAAGACATTATCTCCCTGAAAGATCACCTTTATCCTCAAAAGAAGACATTTTCTCCACAAAATGCTGCTTATTAGCTCAATACCATGCTTTCACGGAAAAATAATGCAGTTTATCCCCAAAACTCATGCATTTTCTCCCCAAAATACTCTTTTTCTCTCCAAAATACAACCATTTCTCCCCTGCATATCAATGTCTGCCAACAATTAGACATTTTCTCCCCGAATATCACTCTTCATCCCAGAAACCAAACAGGTTCTCTCTTAAGTGCCACTCTTTATCTACCCAAAAAGGCATTTTCTCCCCAGAATACTGCCTTTCATCTTCAGATGTCTCATTTTTGGGAAAGGCAACGAAAGCGCTACTTTGGGGAGAGTATTTCTTATTTTGAGGATCAAAAGAGCAATTTGGGGGAGAAAATGTGTAATTTTGGGAACCCGAAGTTGTATTTAATGGAGGGAAAGTCTTCTATTTGGAACCAAGAATGATACCTTGGGGAGAATATTTCTCATTTTGAGGAGAGAAAAAGGTCTTTTTTGGAGAGGATGACTTATTTTCGGTCTAAGAAGCGGTCTTCTGGCAAGAAAATGCCTTCTTTTGGGGATCAAAGGCGGTATTCTGGGAAGAAAATGTGTTATTTTTGGAATAAAACGTTATGTCCAATAAAAGACGCTGTCTTCCCCAAATGCGTCTTTTTATGCTGCAAAGAAGACATTATCTCCCTGAAAGATCACCTTTATCCTCAAAAGAAGACATTTTCTCCACAAAATGCTGCTTATTAGCTCAATACCAATGCTTTCATGGCAAAATAATGCAGTTTATCCCCAAAACTCGTGCATTTTCTCCCCAAAACACTCTTTTTCTCTCCAAAATACAACCATTTCTCCCCTGCATATCAATGTCTGCCAACAATTAGACATTTTCTCCCCGAATAACACTCTTCATCCCAGAAACCAAACAGGTTCTCTCTTAAGAGCCACTCTTTATCTACCCTAAAAGGCATTTTCTCCCCAGAATACTGCCTTTCATCTTCAGATGTCTCATTTTTGGGAAAGGCAACGAAAGCGCTACTTTGGGGAGAGTATATCTTATTTTGAGGATCAAAAGAGCAATTTGGGGGAGAAAATGTGTAATTTTGGGAACCCGAAGTCGTATTTAATGGAGGGAAAGTCTTCTATTTGGAACCAAGAATGATACTTTGGGGAGAATATTTCTCATTTTGAGGAGAGAAAAAGGTCTTTTTTGGAAAGGATGACTTATTTTCGGTCTAAGAAGCGGTCTTCTGGGAAGAAAATGCCTTCTTTTGGGGATCAAAGGCGGTATTCTGGGAAGAAAATGTGTTATTTTTGAAATAAAACGTTATGTCCAATAAAAGACTCTGTCTTCCCCAAATGCGTCTTTTCATGCTGCAAAGAAGACATTATCTCCCTGAAAGATCACCATTATCCTCAAAAGAAGACATTTTCTCCACAAAACGCTGCTTATTAGAGCAATACCATGCTTTCACGGAAAAATAATGCAGTTTATCCCCAAAACTCGTGCATTTTTTCCCCAAAACACTCTTTTTCTCTCCAAAATACAACCATTTCTCCCCTGCATATCAATGTCTGCCAACAATTAGACATTTTCTCCCCGAATATCACTCTTCATCCCAGAAACCAAACAGGTTCTCCCTTAAGAGCCACTCTTTATCTACCCAAAAAGGCATTTTCTCCCCAGAATACTGCCTTTCATCTTCAGATGTCTCATTTTTGGGAAAGGCAACGAAAGCGCTACTTTGGGGAGAGTATATCTTATTTTGGGGATCAAAAGAGCAATTTGGGGGAGAAAATGTGTAATATTGGGAACCCGAAGTCGTATTTAATGGAGGAAAATTCTTCTATTTGGAACCAAGAATGATACCTTGGGGAGAATATTTCTCATTTTGAGGAGAGAAAAAGGTCTTTTTTGGAAAGGATGACTTATTTTCGGTCTAAGAAGCGGTCTTCTGGGAAGAAAATGCCTTCTTTTGGGGATCAAAGGCGGTATTCTGGGAAGAAAATGTGTTATTTTTGGAATAAAACGTTATGTCCAATAAAAGACGCTGTCTTCCCCAAATGCGTCTTTTTATGCTGCAAAGAAGACATTATCTCCCTGAAAGATCACCTTTATCCTCAAAAGAAGACATTTTCTCCATAAAACTCTGCTTATTAGCTCAATACCAATGCTTTCACGCCAAAATAATGCAGTTTATCCCCAAAACTCGTGCATTTTCTCCCCCAAACACTCTTTTTCTCTCCAAAATACAACCATTTCTCCCCTGCATATCAATGTCTGCCAACAATTAGACATTTTCTCCCCGAATATCACTCTTCATCCCAGAAACCAAACAGGTTCTCTCTTAAGAGCCACTCTTTATCTACCCTAAAAGGCATTTCCAGCCCAGAATACTGCCTTTCATCTTCAGATGTCTCATTTTTGGGAAAGGCAACGAAAGCGCTACTTTGGGGAGAGTATATCTTATTTTGGGGATCAAAAGCGGTGTTTTGGGGAGGAAAAGTCTTCCTTAGGGGATAAGAAGCGGTATTTTCGGGAGCGAATGTCTTCTTTTGTTACACAAAGCCATATTTGAAGGGGAGAATTTCATATTGGAGGGATACAAATTGGCATTTGGGGGAGACAATGTCTAATGTTGGGAATCAAAAGGTGTGTTTTGGGTAAGAAATGTTTTGTTTTGGTAATAAAATCAGTCTTGTGCGGAGAAAACGCCTGATTCTTGGGATCACAAGCATTATTTGAGGGAGAACGCCTCATTTTGGGAATCAAAGGAGCAATTTGGGGGAGAAAATGTGTAATTTTGGGAACCCGAAGTCGTATTTAATGGAGGAAAATTCTTCTATTTGGAACCAAGAATGATACCTTGGGGAGAATATTTCTCATTTTGAGGAGAGAAAAAGGTCTTTTTTGGAGAGGATGACTTATTTTCGGTCTAAGAAGCGGTCTTCTGGCAAGAAAATGCCTTCTTTTGGGGATCAAAGGCGGTATTCTGGGAAGAAAATGTGTTATTTTTGGAATAAAACGTTATGTCCAATAAAAGACGCTGTCTTCCCCAAATGCGTCTTTTTATGCTGCAAAGAAGACATTATCTCCCTGAAAGATCACCTTTATCCTCAAAAGAAGACATTTTCTCCACAAAATGCTGCTTATTAGCTCAATACCAATGCTTTCATGGCAAAATAATGCAGTTTATCCCCAAAACTCGTGCATTTTCTCCCCAAAACACTCTTTTTCTCTCCAAAATACAACCATTTCTCCCCTGCATATCAATGTCTGCCAACAATTAGACATTTTCTCCCCGAATATCACTCTTCATCCCAGAAACCAAACAGGTTCTCTCTTAAGTGCCACTCTTTATCTACCCAAAAAGGCATTTTCTCCCCAGAATACTGCCTTTCATCTTCAGATGTCTCATTTTTGGGAAAGGCAACGAAAGCGCTACTTTGGGGAGAGTATATCTTATTTTGAGGATCAAAAGAGCAATTTGGGGGAGAAAATGTGTAATTTTGGGAACCCGAAGTCGTATTTAATGGAGGAAAATTCTTCTATTAGGAACCAAGAATGATACCTTGGGGAGTATATTTCTAATTTTGAGGAGAGAAAAAGGTCTTTTTTGGAGAGGATGACTTATTTTCGGTCTAAGAAGCGGTCTTCTGGGAAGAAAATGCCTTCTTTTGGGGATCAAAGGCGGTATTCTGGGAAGAAAATGTGTTATTTTTGGAATAAAACGTTATGTCCAATAAACGACGCTGTCTTCCCCAAATGCGTCTTTTCATGCTGCAAAGAAGACATTATCTCCCTGAAAGATCACCTTTATCCTCAAAAGAAGACATTTTCTCCACAAAATGCCGCTTCTTAGCTCAATACCATGCTTTCACGCCAAAATAATGCACTTTATCCCCAAAACTCATGCATTTTCTCCCCAAAATACTCTTTTTCTCTCCAAAATACAACCATTTCTCCCCTGCATATCAATGTCTGCCAACAATTAGACATTTTCTCCCCGAATATCACTCTTCATCCCAGAAACCAAACAGGTTCTCTCTTAAGTGCCACTCTTTATCTACCCAAAAAGGCATTTTCTCCCCAGAATACTGCCTTTCATCTTCAAATGTCTCATTTTTGGGAAAGGCAACGAAAGCGCTACTTTGGGGAGAGTATATCTTATTTTGAGGATCAAAAGAGCAATTTGGGGGAGAAAATGTGTAATTTTGGGAACCCGAAGTCATATTTAATGGAGGGAAAGTCTTCTATTTGGAACCAAGAATGATACTTTGGGGAGAATATTTCTCATTTTGAGGAGAGAAAAAGGTCTTTTTTGGAAAGGATGACTTATTTTCGGTCTAAGAAGCGGTCTTCTGGGAAGAAAATGCCTTCTTTTGGGGATCAAAGGCGGTATTCTGGGAAGAAAATGTGTTATTTTTGAAATAAAACGTTATGTCCAATAAAAGACTCTGTCTTCCCCAAATGCGTCTTTTCATGCTGCAAAGAAGACATTATCTCCCTGAAAGATCACCTTTATCCTCAAAAGAAGACATTTTCTCCACAAAACGCTGCTTATTAGCTCAATACCAATGTTTTCACTCCAAAAGAATGCAGTTTATACCCAAAACTCATGCATTTTCTCCCCAAAATACTCTTTTTCTCTCCAAAATACAACCATTTCTCCCCTGCATATCAATGTCTGCCAACAATTAGACATTTTCTCCCCGAATATCACTCTTCATCCCAGAAACCAAACAGGTTCTCTCTTAAGAGCCACTCTTTATCTACCCTAAAAGGCATTTTCTCCCCAGAATACTGCCTTTCATCTTCAGATGTCTCATTTTTGGGAAAGGCAACGAAAGCGCTACTTTGGGGAGAGTATATCTTATTTTGGCGATCAAAAGGGGTGTTTTGGGGTTGAAAAGTCTTCCTTAGGGGATAAGAAGCGGTATTTTCGGGAGCGAATGTCTTCTTTTGTTACACAAAGCCATATTTGAAGGGGAGAATTTCATATTGGAGGGATACAAATTGGCCTTTTGGGGAGACAGAGTCTAATGTTGGGAATAAAAAGGTGTGTTTTGGCTAAGAAATGTTTTGTTTTGGTAATAAAATCAGTCTTGTGCGGAGAAAACGCCTGATTCTTGGGATCACAAGCATTATTTGAGGGAGAACGCCTCATTTTGGGAATCAAAGGAGCAATTTGGGGGAGAAAATGTGTAATTTTGGGAACCCGAAGTCGTATTTAATGGAGGAAAATTCTTCTATTTGGAACCAAGAATGATACCTTGGGGAGAATATTTCTCATTTTGAGGAGAGAAAAAGGTCTTTTTTGGAGAGGATGACTTATTTTCGGTCTAAGAAGCGGTCTTCTGGGAAGAAAATGCCTTCTTTTGGGGATCAAAGGCGGTATTCTGGGAAGAAAATGTGTTATTTTTGGAATAAAACGTTATGTCCAATAAACGACGCTGTCTTCCCCAAATGCGTCTTTTCATGCTGCAAAGAAGACATTTTCTCCCTGAAAGATCACCTTTATCCTCAAAAGAAGACATTTTCTCCACAAAATGCCGCTTATTAGCTCAATACCAATGCTTTCATGGCAAAATAATGCAGTTTATCCCCAAAACTCGTGCATTTTCTCCCCAAAACACTCTTTTTCTCTCCAAAATACAACCATTTCTCCCCTGCATATCAATGTCTGCCAACAATTAGACATTTTCTCCCCGAATATCACTCTTCATCCCAGAAACCAAACAGGTTCTCTCTTAAGAGCCACTCTTTATCTACCCTAAAAGGCATTTTCTCCCCAGAACACTGCCTTTCGTCTTCAGATGTCTCATTTTTGGGAAAGGCAACGAAAGCGCTACTTTGGGGAGAGTATATCTTATTTTGGGGATCAAAAGGGGTGTTTTGGGGAGGAAAAGTCATCCTTAGGGGATAAGAAGCGGTATTTTCGGGAGCGAATGTCTTCTTTTGTTACACAAAGCCATATTTGAAGGGGAGAATTTCATATTGGAGGGATACAAATTGGCCTTTTGGGGAGACAGAGTCTAATGTTGGGAATCAAAAGGTGTGTTTTGGGTAAGAAATGTTTTGTTTTGGTAATAAAATCAGTCTTGTGCGGAGAAAACGCCTGATTCTTGGGATCACAAGCATTATTTGAGGGAGAACGCCTCATTTTGGGAATCAAAGGAGCAATTTGGGGGAGAAAATGTGTAATTTTGGGAACCCGAAGTCGTCTTTAATGGAGGAAAATTCTTCTATTTGGAACCAAGAATGATACCTTCTTTTGAGGATAAGGGTGATCTTTCAGGGAGAAAATGTCTTCTTTGCAGCATAAAAAGACGCATTTGGGGAAGACAGCGTCTTTTATTGGGACATCACGTTTTATTCCAAAAATAACACATTTTCTTCCCGAATACCGCACTTAATCCCTAAAGTAAGGCATTTTCTTCCCAGAATACCGCTATTTAGACCGAAAATAAGTCATCCTCTCCAAAAAAGACATAATTCTGTCCTCAAAATGAGAAATATTGTCCCCAAAATATCATTCTTGGTTCCAAATAGAAGACTTTTTCTCCATTAAATACCACATCGGGTTCCCAATATTACACATTTTCTCCCCCAAATTGCTCTTTGGATCCCCAAAATGAGGCGTTCTCCCTCAAATGCCTCTTTTCATCCCAAGAATCAGGCATTTTCTCCGCACAAGACTGATTTTATTACCAAAAAAACACATTTCTTACCCAAAACACACCTTTTTATTCCCAACATTAGACACCGTCTCCCAAAATTCCAATTGGTATCCCTCCAATACGAAATTCTCCCCTTCAAATATGGCTTTGTGTAACAAAAGAAGACATTCGCTCCCAAAAATACCGCTTCTTATTTCCTAAGGAAGACTTTTCCTCCCCAAAACACCCTTTTTGATCCCCCAAGTAAGAAATACTCTCCCTAAAGTAGCGCTTTCGTTTCCTTTCCCAAAAATGAGACATTTGAAGATGAAAGGCAGTATTCTGGGGAGAAAATGCCTTTTTGGGGGGCTAAAGAGTGGCACTTAGGAGAGAACCTGTTTGGTTTCTGGGATGAAGAGTGATATTCGGGGAGAAAATGTCTAATTGTTGGCAGAAATTGATACGCAGGGGAGAAATGGTTGTATTTGGGAGAGAAAAAAGAGTGTTTTGTGGAGAAAATGCATGAGTTTTGGGGATAAACGGCATTATTTTGGCGTGAAAGCATGGTATTGAGCTAAGAAGCGGCATTTTGTGGAGAAAATGTCTTCTTTTGAGGATAAAGGTGATCTTTCAGGGAGAAAATGTCTGATTTGCAGCATAAAAGGACGCATTTGTGTAAGACTGCGTCTTTTATTGGGACATCACGTTTTATTCCAAAAATAACACATTTTCTTCCCAGAATACCGCCTTTGATCCCAAAATTAAGGAATTTTCTTCCCAGAATACCGCTATTTAGACCGAAAATAAGTCATCCTCTCCAAAAAAGACATCATTCTGTCCTCAAAATGAGAAATATTGTCCCCAAAATATCATTCTTGGTTCCAAATAGAAGACTTTTTCTCCATTAAATACCACGTAGGGATCCCTATATTACACATTTTCTCCCCCAAATTGCTCTTTGGATCCCCAAAATGAGGCGTTCTCCCTCAAATGCCTCTTCTCATCCCAAGAATCAGGCATTTTCTCCGCACAAGACTGATTTTATTACCAAAACAACACATTTCATACCCAAAACACACCTTTTTATTCCCAACATTAGACTCTGTCTCCCCAAAAGGCCAATTTGTATCCCTCCAATACGAAATTCTCCCCTTCAAATATGGCTTTGTGTGACAAAAGAAGACACTCGCTCCCAAAAATACCGCTTCTTAGTTCCTAAGGAAGACTTTTCAACCCCAAAACAACCCTTTTGATCCCCAAAATAAGATATACTCTCCCCAAAGTAGCGCTTTCGTTGCCTTTCCCAAAAATGAGACATCTGAAGATGAAAGGCAGTATTCTGGGGAGAAAATGCCTTTTAGGGTAGATAAAGAGTGGCTCTTAAGAGAGAACCTGTTTGGTTTCTGGGATGAAGAGTGATATTCGGGGAGAAAATGTCTAATTGTTGGCAGAAATTGATACGAAGGGGAGAAATGGTTGTATTTGGGAGAGAAAAAAGAGTGTTTTGTGGAGAAAATGCATGAGTTTTGGGGATAAACGGCATTATTTTGGCGTGAAAGCACGGTATTGAGAAAATAAGCAGCATTTTGTGGAGAAAATGCCTTCTTTTGAGGATAAAGGCGATCTTTCACGGAGATAATGTCTTCTTTGCAGCATAAAAAGACGCATTTGGGGAAGACAGCGTCTTTTATTGGGACATCACGTTTTATTCCAAAAATAACACATTTTCTTCCCGAATACCGCACTTAATCCCTAAAGTAAGGCATTTTCTTCCCAGAATACCGCTATTTAGACCGAAAATAAGTCATCCTCTCCAAAAAAGACATAATTCTCTCCTCAAAATGAGAAATATTGTCCCCAAAATATCATTCTTGGTTCCAAATAGAAGACTTTTTCTCCATTAAATACCACATCGGGTTCCCAATATTACACATTTTCTCCCCCAAATTGCTCTTTGGATCCCCAAAATGAGGCGTTCTCCCTCAAATGCCTCTTTTCATCCCAAGAATCAGGCATTTTCTCCGCACAAGACTGATTTTATTACCAAAAAAACACATTTCTTACCCAAAACACACCTTTTTATTCCCAACATTAGACACCGTCTCCCAAAATTCCAATTGGTATCCCTCCAATACGAAATTCTCCCCTTCAAATATGGCTTTGTGTAACAAAAGAAGACATTCGCTCCCAAAAATACCGCTTCTTATTTCCTAAGGAAGACTTTTCCTCCCCAAAACACCCTTTTTGATCCCCCAAGTAAGAAATACTCTCCCTAAAGTAGCGCTTTCGTTTCCTTTCCCAAAAATGAGACATTTGAAGATGAAAGGCAGTATTCTGGGGAGAAAATGCCTTTTTGGGGGGCTAAAGAGTGGCACTTAGGAGAGAACCTGTTTGGTTTCTGGGATGAAGAGTGATATTCGGGGAGAAAATGTCTAATTGTTGGCAGAAATTGATACGCAGGGGAGAAATGGTTGTATTTGGGAGAGAAAAAAGAGTGTTTTGTGGAGAAAATGCATGAGTTTTGGGGATAAACGGCATTATTTTGGCGTGAAAGCATGGTATTGAGCTTAGAAGCGGCATTTTGTGGAGAAAATGTCTTCTTTTGAGGATAAAGGTGATCTTTCAGGGAGAAAATGTCTGATTTGCAGCATAAAAGGACGCATTTGTGTAAGACAGCGTCTTTTATTGGGACATCACGTTTTATTCCAAAAATAACACATTTTCTTCCCAGAATACCGCCTTTGATCCCAAAATTAAGGAATTTTCTTCCCAGAATACCGCTATTTAGACCGAAAATAAGTCATCCTCTCCAAAAAAGACATCATTCTGTCCTCAAAATGAGAAATATTGTCCCCAAAATATCATTCTTGGTTCCAAATAGAAGACTTTTTCTCCATTAAATACCACGTAGGGATCCCTATATTACACATTTTCTCCCCCAAATTGCTCTTTGGATCCCCAAAATGAGGCGTTCTCCCTCAAATGCCTCTTTTCATCCCAAGAATCAGGCATTTTCTCCGCACAAGACTGATTTTATTACCAAAACAACACATTTCATACCCAAAACACACCTTTTTATTCCCAACATTAGACTCTGTCTCCCCAAAAGGCCAATTTGTATCCCTCCAATACGAAATTCTCCACTTCAAATATGGCTTTGTGTGACAAAAGAAGACACTAGCTCCCAAAAATACCGCTTCTTAGTTCCTAAGGAAGACTTTTCAACCCCAAAACAACCCTTTTGATCCCCAAAATAAGATATACTCTCCCCAAAGTAGCGCTTTCGTTGCCTTTCCCAAAAATGAGACATCTGAAGATGAAAGGCAGTATTCTGGGGAGAAAATGCCTTTTAGGGTAGATAAAGAGTGGCTCTTAAGAGAGAACCTGTTTGGTTTCTGGGATGAAGAGTGATATTCGGGGAGAAAATGTCTAATTGTTGGCAGACATTGATACGCAGGGGAGAAATGGTTGTATTTGGGAGAGAAAAAAGAGTGTTTTGGGGAGAAAATGCATGAGTTTTGGGGATAAACGGCATTATTTTGGCGTGAAAGCACGTTATTGAGAAAATAAGCAGCATTTTGTGGAGAAAATGCCTTCTTTTGAGGATAAAGGTATTTGAAGATGAAAGGCAGTATTCTGGGGAGAAAATGCCTTTTTGGGGGGCTAAAGAGTGGCACTTAGGAGAGAACCTGTTTGGTTTCTGGGATGAAGAGTGATATTCGGGGAGAAAATGTCTAATTGTTGGCAGAAATTGATACGCAGGGGAGAAATGGTTGTATTTGGGAGAGAAAAAAGAGTGTTTTGTGGAGAAAATGCATGAGTTTTGGGGATAAACGGCATTATTTTGGCGTGAAAGCATGGTATTGAGCTAAGAAGCGGCATTTTGTGGAGAAAATGTCTTCTTTTGAGGATAAAGGTGATCTTTCAGGGAGAAAATGTCTGATTTGCAGCATAAAAGGACGCATTTGGGGAAGACAGCGTCTTTTATTGGGACATCACGTTTTATTCCAAAAATAACACATTTTCTTCCCAGAATACCGCCTTTGATCCCAAAATTAAGGAATTTTCTTCCCAGAATACCGCTATTTAGACCGAAAATAAGTCATCCTCTCCAAAAAAGACATCATTCTGTCCTCAAAATGAGAAATATTGTCCCCAAAATATCATTCTTGGTTCCAAATAGAAGACTTTTTCTCCATTAAATACCACGTAGGGATCCCTATATTACACATTTTCTCCCCCAAATTGCTCTTTGGATCCCCAAAATGAGGCGTTCTCCCTCAAATGCCTCTTCTCATCCCAAGAATCAGGCATTTTCTCCGCACAAGACTGATTTTATTACCAAAACAACACATTTCATACCCAAAACACACCTTTCGATTCCCAACATTAGACACCGTCTCCCCCAAATGCCAATTTGTATCCCTCCAATACGAAATTCTCCCCTTCAAATATGGCTTTGTGTAACAAAAGAAGACATTCGCTCCCAAAAATACCGCTTCTTATTTCCTAAGGAAGACTTTTCCTCCCCAAAACACCCTTTTTGATCCCCAAAATAAGAAATACTCTCCCTAAAGTAGCGCTTTCGTTTCCTTTCCCAAAAATGAGACATCTGAAGATGAAAGGCAGTATTCTGGGGAGAAAATGCCTTTTTGGGGGGCTAAAGAGTGGCACTTAGGAGAGAACCTGTTTGGTTTCTGGGATGAAGAGTGATATTCGGGGAGAAAATGTCTAATTGTTGGCAGAAATTGATACGCAGGGGAGAAATGGTTGTATTTGGGAGAGAAAAAAGAGTGTTTTGTGGAGAAAATGCATGAGTTTTGGGGATAAACGGCATTATTTTGGCGTGAAAGCACGTTATTGAGAAAATAAGCGGCATTTTGTGGAGAAAATGTATTCTTTTGAGGATAAAGGTGATCTTTCAGGGAGAAAATGTCTGATTTGTAGCATAAAAGGACGCATTTGTGTAAGACTGCGTCTTTTATTGGGACATCACGTTTTATTCCAAAAATAACACATTTTCTTCCCAGAATACCGCCTTTGATCCCAAAATTAAGGAATTTTCTTCCCAGAATACCGCTATTTAGACCGAAAATAAGTCATCCTCTCCAAAAAAGACATCATTCTGTCCTCAAAATGAGAAATATTGTCCCCAAAATATCATTCTTGGTTCCAAATAGAAGACTTTTTCTCCATTAAATACCACGTAGGGATCCCTATATTACACATTTTCTCCCCCAAATTGCTCTTTGGATCCCCAAAATGAGGCGTTCTCCCTCAAATGCCTCTTTTCATCCCAAGAATCAGGCATTTTCTCCGCACAAGACTGATTTTATTACCAAAACAACACATTTCATACCCAAAACACACCTTTTTATTCCCAACATTAGACTCTGTCTCCCCAAAAGGCCAATTTGTATCCCTCCAATACGAAATTCTCCCCTTCAAATATGGCTTTGTGTGACAAAAGAAGACACTAGCTCCCAAAAATACCGCTTCTTAGTTCCTAAGGAAGACTTTTCAACCCCAAAACAACCCTTTTGATCCCCAAAATAAGATATACTCTCCCCAAAGTAGCGCTTTCGTTGCCTTTCCCAAAAATGAGACATCTGAAGATGAAAGGCAGTATTCTGGGGAGAAAATGCCTTTTAGGGTAGATAAAGAGTGGCACTTAAGAGAGAACCTGTTTGGTTTCTGGGATGAAGAGTGATATTCGGGGAGAAAATGTCTAATTGTTGGCAGAAATTGATACGCAGGGGAGAAATGGTTGTATTTGGGAGAGAAAAAGAGCATTTTGTGGAGAAAATGCCTTCTTTTGATGATAAAGGTGATCTTTCAGGGAGAAAATGTCTTCTTTGCAGCATAAAAAGACGCTTTTGGGAAGACAGCGTCTTTTATTGGGACATCACGTTTTATTCCAAAAATAACACATTTTCTTCCCGAATACCGCACTTAATCCCCAAAATTAAGGCATTTTCTTCCCAGAATACCGCTATTTAGACCGAAAATAAGTCATCCTCTCCAAAAAAGACGTAATTCTGTCCTCAAAATGAGAAATATTGTCCCCAAAATATCATTCTTGGTTCCAAATAGAAGACTTTTTCTCCATTAAATACCACATCGGGTTCCCAATATTACACATTTTCTCCCCCAAATTGCTCCTTTGATTCCCAAAATGAGGCGTTCTCCCTCAAATAATGCTTGTGATCCCAAGAATCAGGCATTTTCTCCGCACAAGACTGATTTTATTACCAAAACAACACATTTCATACCCAAAACACACCTTTTTATTCCCAACATTAGACTCTGTCTCCCCAAAAGGCCAATTTGTATCCCTCCAATACGAAATTCTCCCCTTCAAATATGGCTTTGTGTGACAAAAGAAGACACTAGCTCCCAAAAATGCCGCTTCTTAGTTCCTAAGGAAGACTTTTCAACCCCAAAACAACCCTTTTGATCCCCAAAATAAGATATACTCTCCCCAAAGTAGCGCTTTCGTTGCCTTTCCCAAAAATGAGACATCTGAAGATGAAAGGCAGTATTCTGGGGAGAAAATGCCTTTTTGGGGGGCTAAAGAGTGGCACTTAGGAGAGAACCTGTTTGGTTTCTGGGATGAAGAGTGATATTCGGGGAGAAAATGTCTAATTGTTGGCAGAAATTGATACGCAGGGGAGAAATGGTTGTATTTGGGAGAGAAAAAGAGTGTTTTGTGGAGAAAATGCATGAGTTTTGGGGATAAACGGCATTATTTTGGCGTGAAAGCATGGTATTGAGCTAAGAAGCGGCATTTTGTGGAGAAAATGTCTTCTTTTGAGGATAAAGGTGATCTTTCAGGGAGAAAATGTCTGATTTGCAGCATAAAAGGACGCATTTGGGGAAGACAGCGTCTTTTATTGGGACATCACGTTTTATTCCAAAAATAACACATTTTCTTCCCAGAATACCGCCTTTGATCCCAAAATTAAGGAATTTTCTTCCCAGAATACCGCTATTTAGACCGAAAATAAGTCATCCTCTCCAAAAAAGACATCATTCTGTCCTCAAAATGAGAAATATTGTCCCCAAAATATCATTCTTGGTTCCAAATAGAAGACTTTTTCTCCATTAAATACCACGTAGGGATCCCAATATTACACATTTTCTCCCCCAAATTGCTCTTTGGATCCCCAAAATGAGGCGTTCTCCCTCAAATGCCTCTTTTCATCCCAAGAATCAGGCATTTTCTCCGCACAAGACTGATTTTATTACCAAAACAACACATTACATACCCAAAACACACCTTTGGATTCCCAACATTAGACACCGTCTCCCCCAAATGCCAATTTGTATCCCTCCAATACGAAATTCTCCCCTTCAAATATGGCTTTGTGTAACAAAAGAAGACATTCGCTCCCAAAAATACCGCTTCTTATTTCCTAAGGAAGACTTTTCCTCCCCAAAACACCCTTTTTGATCCCCCAAATAAGAAATACTCTCCCTAAAGTAGCGCTTTCGTTTCCTTTCCCAAAAATGAGACATTTGAAGATGAAAGGCAGTATTCTGGGGAGAAAATGCCTTTTTCGGGGGCTAAAGAGTGGCACTTAGGAGAGAACCTGTTTGGTTTCTGGGATGAAGAGTGATATTCGGGGAGAAAATGTCTAATTGTTGGCAGAAATTGATACGCAGGGGAGAAATGGTTGTATTTGGGAGAGAAAAAAGAGTGTTTTGTGGAGAAAATGCATGAGTTTTGGGGATAAACAGCATTATTTTGGCGTGAAAGCATGGTATTGAGCTAAGAAGCGGCATTTTGTGGAGAAAATGTCTTCTTTTGAGGATAAAGGTGATCTTTCAGGGAGAAAATGTCTGATTTGCAGCATAAAAGGACGCATTTGGGGAAGACAGCGTCTTTTATTGGGACATCACGTTTTATTCCAAAAATAACACATTTTCTTCCCAGAATACCGCCTTTGATCCCAAAATTAAGGAATTTTCTTCCCAGAATACCGCTATTTAGACCGAAAATAAGTCATCCTCTCCAAAAAAGACATCATTCTGTCCTCAAAATGAGAAATATTGTCCCCAAAATATCATTCTTGGTTCCAAATAGAAGACTTTTTCTCCATTAAATACCACGTAGGGATCCCAATATTACACATTTTCTCCCCCAAATTGCTCTTTGGATCCCCAAAATGAGGCGTTCTCCCTCAAATGCCTCTTTTCATCCCAAGAATCAGGCATTTTCTCCGCACAAGACTGATTTTATTACCAAAACAACACATTTCATACCCAAAACACACCTTTTTATTCCCAACATTAGACTCTGTCTCCCCAAAAGGCCAATTTGTATCCCTCCAATACGAAATTCTCCACTTCAAATATGGCTTTGTGTGACAAAAGAAGACACTAGCTCCCAAAAATACCGCTTCTTAGTTCCTAAGGAAGACTTTTCAACCCCAAAACAACCATTTTGATCCCCAAAATAAGATATACTCTCCCCAAAGTAGCGCTTTCGTTGCCTTTCCCAAAAATGAGACATCTGAAGATGAAAGGCAGTATTCTGGGGAGAAAATGCCTTTTTCGGGGGCTAAAGAGTGGCACTTAAGAGAGAACCTGTTTGGTTTCTGGAATGAAGAGTGATATTCGGGGAGAAAATGTCTAATTGTTGGCAGAAATTGATACGCAGGGGAGAAATGGTTGTATTTGGGAGAGAAAAAAGAGTGTTTTGTGGAGAAAATGCATGAGTTTTGGGGATAAACGGCATTATTTTGGCGTGAAAGCATGGTATTGAGCTAAGAAGCGGCATTTTGTGGAGAAAATGTCTTCTTTTGAGGATAAAGGTGATCTTTCAGGGAGAAAATGTCTGATTTGCAGCATAAAAGGACGCATTTGGGGAAGACAGCGTCTTTTATTGGGACATCACGTTTTATTCCAAAAATAACACATTTTCTTCCCAGAATACCGCCTTTGATCCCAAAATTAAGGAATTTTCTTCCCAGAATACCGCTATTTAGACCGAAAATAAGTCATCCTCTCCAAAAAAGACATCATTCTGTCCTCAAAATGAGAAATATTGTCCCCAAAATATCATTCTTGGTTCCAAATAGAAGACTTTTTCTCCATTAAATACCACGTAGGGATCCCAATATTACACATTTTCTCCCCCAAATTGCTCTTTGGATCCCCAAAATGAGGCGTTCTCCCTCAAATGCCTCTTTTCATCCCAAGAATCAGGCATTTTCTCCGCACAAGACTGATTTTATTACCAAAACAACACATTTCATACCCAAAACACACCTTTTTATTCCCAACATTAGACTCTGTCTCCCCAAAAGGCCAATTTGTATCCCTCCAATACGAAATTCTCCCCTTCAAATATGGCTTTGTGTGACAAAAGAAGACACTAGCTCCCAAAAATACCGCTTCTTAGTTCCTAAGGAAGACTTTTCAACCCCAAAACAACCCTTTTGATCCCCAAAATAAGATATACTCTCCCCAAAGTAGCGCTTTCGTTGCCTTTCCCAAAAATGAGACATCTGAAGATGAAAGGCAGTATTCTGGGGAGAAAATGCCTTTTTGGGGGGCTAAAGAGTGGCACTTAGGAGAGAACCTGTTTGGTTTCTGGGATGAAGAGTGATATTCGGGGAGAAAATGTCTAATTGTTGGCAGAAATTGATACGCAGGGGAGAAATGGTTGTATTTGGGAGAGAAAAAAGAGTGTTTTGTGGAGAAAATGCATGAGTTTTGGGGATAAACAGCATTATTTTGGCGTGAAAGCATGGTATTGAGCTAAGAAGCGGCATTTTGTGGAGAAAATGTCTTCTTTTGAGGATAAAGGTGATCTTTCAGGGAGAAAATGTCTGATTTGCAGCATAAAAGGACGCATTTGGGGAAGACAGCGTCTTTTATTGGGACATCACGTTTTATTCCAAAAATAACACATTTTCTTCCCAGAATACCGCCTTTGATCCCAAAATTAAGGAATTTTCTTCCCAGAATACCGCTATTTAGACCGAAAATAAGTCATCCTCTCCAAAAAAGACATCATTCTGTCCTCAAAATGAGAAATATTGTCCCCAAAATATCATTCTTGGTTCCAAATAGAAGACTTTTTCTCCATTAAATACCACGTAGGGATCCCAATATTACACATTTTCTCCCCCAAATTGCTCTTTGGATCCCCAAAATGAGGCGTTCTCCCTCAAATGCCTCTTTTCATCCCAAGAATCAGGCATTTTCTCCGCACAAGACTGATTTTATTACCAAAACAACACATTTCATACCCAAAACACACCTTTTTATTCCCAACATTAGACTCTGTCTCCCCAAAAGGCCAATTTGTATCCCTCCAATACGAAATTCTCCACTTCAAATATGGCTTTGTGTGACAAAAGAAGACACTAGCTCCCAAAAATACCGCTTCTTAGTTCCTAAGGAAGACTTTTCAACCCCAAAACAACCATTTTGATCCCCAAAATAAGATATACTCTCCCCAAAGTAGCGCTTTCGTTGCCTTTCCCAAAAATGAGACATCTGAAGATGAAAGGCAGTATTCTGGGGAGAAAATGCCTTTTTCGGGGGCTAAAGAGTGGCACTTAAGAGAGAACCTGTTTGGTTTCTGGAATGAAGAGTGATATTCGGGGAGAAAATGTCTAATTGTTGGCAGAAATTGATACGCAGGGGAGAAATGGTTGTATTTGGGAGAGAAAAAAGAGTGTTTTGTGGAGAAAATGCATGAGTTTTGGGGATAAACGGCATTATTTTGGCGTGAAAGCATGGTATTGAGCTAAGAAGCGGCATTTTGTGGAGAAAATGTCTTCTTTTGAGGATAAAGGTGATCTTTCAGGGAGAAAATGTCTGATTTGCAGCATAAAAGGACGCATTTGGGGAAGACAGCGTCTTTTATTGGGACATCACGTTTTATTCCAAAAATAACACATTTTCTTCCCAGAATACCGCCTTTGATCCCAAAATTAAGGAATTTTCTTCCCAGAATACCGCTATTTAGACCGAAAATAAGTCATCCTCTCCAAAAAAGACATCATTCTGTCCTCAAAATGAGAAATATTGTCCCCAAAATATCATTCTTGGTTCCAAATAGAAGACTTTTTCTCCATTAAATACCACGTAGGGATCCCAATATTACACATTTTCTCCCCCAAATTGCTCTTTGGATCCCCAAAATGAGGCGTTCTCCCTCAAATGCCTCTTTTCATCCCAAGAATCAGGCATTTTCTCCGCACAAGACTGATTTTATTACCAAAACAACACATTTCATACCCAAAACACACCTTTTTATTCCCAACATTAGACTCTGTCTCCCCAAAAGGCCAATTTGTATCCCTCCAATACGAAATTCTCCCCTTCAAATATGGCTTTGTGTGACAAAAGAAGACACTAGCTCCCAAAAATACCGCTTCTTAGTTCCTAAGGAAGACTTTTCAACCCCAAAACAACCCTTTTGATCCCCAAAATAAGATATACTCTCCCCAAAGTAGCGCTTTCGTTGCCTTTCCCAAAAATGAGACATCTGAAGATGAAAGGCAGTATTCTGGGGAGAAAATGCCTTTTAGGGTAGATAAAGAGTGGCTCTTAAGAGAGAACCTGTTTGGTTTCTGGGATGAAGAGTGATATTCGGGGAGAAAATGTCTAATTGTTGGCAGAAATTGATACGCAGGGGAGAAATGGTTGTATTTGGGAGAGAAAAAAGAGTGTTTTGTGGAGAAAATGCATGAGTTTTGGGGATAAACGGCATTATTTTGGCGTGAAAGCACGGTATTGAGAAAATAAGCAGCATTTTGTGGAGAAAATGCCTTCTTTTGAGGATAAAGGTGATCTTTCAGGGAGAAAATGTCTTCTTTGCAGCATAAAAAGACGCATTTGGGGAAGACAGCGTCTTTTATTGGGACATCACGTTTTATTCCAAAAATAACACATTTTCTTCCCGAATACCGCACTTAATCCCTAAAGTAAGGCATTTTCTTCCCAGAATACCGCTATTTAGACCGAAAATAAGTCATCCTCTCCAAAAAAGACATCATTCTGTCCTCAAAATGAGAAATATTGTCCCCAAAATATCATTCTTGGTTCCAAATAGAAGACTTTTTCTCCATTAAATACAACATCGGGTTCCCAATATTACACATTTTCTCCCCCAAATTGCTCTTTGGATCCCCAAAATGAGGCGTTCTCCCTCAAATGCCTCTTTTCATCCCAAGAATCAGGCATTTTCTCCGCACAAGACTGATTTTATTACCAAAACAACACATTTCATACCCAAAACACACCTTTTTATTCCCAACATTAGACTCTGTCTCACCAAAATTCCAATTTGTATCCCTCCAATATGAAATTCTCCCCTTCAAATATGGCTTTGTGTAACAAAAGAAGACATTCGCTCCCAAAAATACCGCTTCTTATTTCCTAAGGAAGACTTTTCCTCCCCAAAACACCCTTTTTGATCCCCCAAGTAAGAAATACTCTCCCCAAAGTAGCGCTTTCGTTTCCTTTCCCAAAAAGAAGACATTTGAAGATGAAAGGCAGTATTCTGGGGAGAAAATGCCTTTTAGGGTAGATAAAGAGTGGCACTTAGGAGAGAACCTGTTTGGTTTCTGGGATGAAGAGTGATATTCGGGGAGAAAATGTCTAATTGTTGGCAGAAATTGATACGCAGGGGAGAAATGGTTGTATTTGGGAGAGAAAAAGAGTGTTTTGTGGAGAAAATGCATGAGTTTGGGGGATAAACGGCATTATTTTGGCGTGAAAGCACGTTATTGAGAAAATAAGCGGCATTTTGTGGAGAAAATGTCTTCTTTTGAGGATAAAGGTGATCTTTCAGGGAGAAAATGTCTGATTTGCAGCATAAAAGGACGCATTTGGGGAAGACAGCGTCTTTTATTGGGACATCACGTTTTATTCCAAAAATAACACATTTTCTTCCCAGAATACCGCCTTTGATCCCAAAATTAAGGAATTTTCTTCCCAGAATACCGCTATTTAGACCGAAAATAAGTCATCCTCTCCAAAAAAGACATCATTCTGTCCTCAAAATGAGAAATATTGTCCCCAAAATATCATTCTTGGTTCCAAATAGAAGACTTTTTCTCCATTAAATACCACGTAGGGATCCCAATATTACACATTTTCTCCCCCAAATTGCTCTTTGGATCCCCAAAATGAGGCGTTCTCCCTCAAATGCCTCTTTTCATCCCAAGAATCAGGCATTTTCTCCGCACAAGACTGATTTTATTACCAAAACAACACATTTCATACCCAAAACACACCTTTTTATTCCCAACATTAGACTCTGTCTCCCCAAAAGGCCAATTTGTATCCCTCCAATACGAAATTCTCCACTTCAAATATGGCTTTGTGTGACAAAAGAAGACACTAGCTCCCAAAAATACCGCTTCTTAGTTCCTAAGGAAGACTTTTAAACCCCAAAACAACCCTTTTGATCCCCAAAATAAGATATACTCTCCCCAAAGTAGCGCTTTCGTTGCCTTTCCCAAAAATGAGACATCTGAAGATGAAAGGCAGTATTCTGGGGAGAAAATGCCTTTTTGGGGGGCTAAAGAGTGGCACTTAAGAGAGAACCTGTTTGGTTTCTGGAATGAAGAGTGATATTCGGGGAGAAAATGTCTAATTGTTGGCAGAAATTGATACGCAGGGGAGAAATGGTTGTATTTGGGAGAGAAAAAGAGTGTTTTGTGGAGAAAATGCATGAGTTTTGGGGATAAACGGCATTATTTTGGCGTGAAAGCATGGTATTGAGCTAAGAAGCGGCATTTTGTGGAGAAAATGTCTTCTTTTGAGGATAAAGGTGATCTTTCAGGGAGAAAATGTCTGATTTGCAGCATAAAAGGACGCATTTGGGGAAGACAGCGTCTTTTATTGGGACATCACGTTTTATTCCAAAAATAACACATTTTCTTCCCAGAATACCGCCTTTGATCCCAAAATTAAGGAATTTTCTTCCCAGAATACCGCTATTTAGACCGAAAATAAGTCATCCTCTCCAAAAAAGACATCATTCTGTCCTCAAAATGAGAAATATTGTCCCCAAAATATCATTCTTGGTTCCAAATAGAAGACTTTTTCTCCATTAAATACCACGTAGGGATCCCAATATTACACATTTTCTCCCCCAAATTGCTCTTTGGATCCCCAAAATGAGGCGTTCTCCCTCAAATGCCTCTTCTCATCCCAAGAATCAGGCATTTTCTCCGCACAAGACTGATTTTATTACCAAAACAACACATTTCATACCCAAAACACACCTTTCGATTCCCAACATTAGACACCGTCTCCCCCAAATGCCAATTTGTATCCCTCCAATACGAAATTCTCCCCTTCAAATATGGCTTTGTGTAACAAAAGAAGACATTCGCTCCCAAAAATACCGCTTCTTATTTCCTAAGGAAGACTTTTCCTCCCCAAAACACCCTTTTTGATCCCCCAAATAAGAAATACTCTCCCTAAAGTAGCGCTTTCGTTTCCTTTCCCAAAAATGAGACATCTGAAGATGAAAGGCAGTATTCTGGGGAGAAAATGCCTTTTTGGGGGGCTAAAGAGTGGCACTTAGGAGAGAACCTGTTTGGTTTCTGGGATGAAGAGTGATATTCGGGGAGAAAATGTCTAATTGTTGGCAGAAATTGATACGCAGGGGAGAAATGGTTGTATTTGGGAGAGAAAAAAGAGTGTTTTGTGGAGAAAATGCATGAGTTTTGGGGATAAACGGCATTATTTTGGCGTGAAAGCACGTTATTGAGAAAATAAGCGGCATTTTGTGGAGAAAATGTATTCTTTTGAGGATAAAGGTGATCTTTCAGGGAGAAAATGTCTGATTTGCAGCATAAAAGGACGCATTTGTGTAAGACTGCGTCTTTTATTGGGACATCACGTTTTATTCCAAAAATAACACATTTTCTTCCCAGAATACCGCCTTTGATCCCAAAATTAAGGAATTTTCTTCCCAGAATACCGCTATTTAGACCGAAAATAAGTCATCCTCTCCAAAAAAGACATCATTCTGTCCTCAAAATGAGAAATATTGTCCCCAAAATATCATTCTTGGTTCCAAATAGAAGACTTTTTCTCCATTAAATACCACGTAGGGATCCCTATATTACACATTTTCTCCCCCAAATTGCTCTTTGGATCCCCAAAATGAGGCGTTCTCCCTCAAATGCCTCTTTTCATCCCAAGAATCAGGCATTTTCTCCGCACAAGACTGATTTTATTACCAAAACAACACATTTCATACCCAAAACACACCTTTTTATTCCCAACATTAGACTCTGTCTCCCCAAAAGGCCAATTTGTATCCCTCCAATACGAAATTCTCCCCTTCAAATATGGCTTTGTGTGACAAAAGAAGACACTAGCTCCCAAAAATACCGCTTCTTAGTTCCTAAGGAAGACTTTTCAACCCCAAAACAACCCTTTTGATCCCCAAAATAAGATATACTCTCCCCAAAGTAGCGCTTTCGTTGCCTTTCCCAAAAATGAGACATCTGAAGATGAAAGGCAGTATTCTGGGGAGAAAATGCCTTTTAGGGTAGATAAAGAGTGGCTCTTAAGAGAGAACCTGTTTGGTTTCTGGGATGAAGAGTGATATTCGGGGAGAAAATGTCTAATTGTTGGCAGAAATTGATACGCAGGGGAGAAATGGTTGTATTTGGGAGAGAAAAAAGAGTGTTTTGGGGAGAAAATGCATGAGTTTTGGGGATAAACGGCATTATTTTGGCGTGAAAGCACGTTATTGAGAAAATAAGCAGCATTTTGTGGAGAAAATGCCTTCTTTTGAGGATAAAGGTATTTGAAGATGAAAGGCAGTATTCTGGGGAGAAAATGCCTTTTTGGGGGGCTAAAGAGTGGCACTTAGGAGAGAACCTGTTTGGTTTCTGGGATGAAGAGTGATATTCGGGGAGAAAATGTCTAATTGTTGGCAGAAATTGATACGCAGGGGAGAAATGGTTGTATTTGGGAGAGAAAAAAGAGTGTTTTGTGGAGAAAATGCATGAGTTTTGGGGATAAACGGCATTATTTTGGCGTGAAAGCATGGTATTGAGCTAAGAAGCGGCATTTTGTGGAGAAAATGTCTTCTTTTGAGGATAAAGGTGATCTTTCAGGGAGAAAATGTCTGATTTGCAGCATAAAAGGACGCATTTGGGGAAGACAGCGTCTTTTATTGGGACATCACGTTTTATTCCAAAAATAACACATTTTCTTCCCAGAATACCGCCTTTGATCCCAAAATTAAGGAATTTTCTTCCCAGAATACCGCTATTTAGACCGAAAATAAGTCATCCTCTCCAAAAAAGACATCATTCTGTCCTCAAAATGAGAAATATTGTCCCCAAAATATCATTCTTGGTTCCAAATAGAAGACTTTTTCTCCATTAAATACCACGTAGGGATCCCAATATTACACATTTTCTCCCCCAAATTGCTCTTTGGATCCCCAAAATGAGGCGTTCTCCCTCAAATGCCTCTTTTCATCCCAAGAATCAGGCATTTTCTCCGCACAAGACTGATTTTATTACCAAAACAACACATTTCATACCCAAAACACACCTTTTTATTCCCAACATTAGACTCTGTCTCCCCAAAAGGCCAATTTGTATCCCTCCAATACGAAATTCTCCACTTCAAATATGGCTTTGTGTGACAAAAGAAGACACTAGCTCCCAAAAATACCGCTTCTTAGTTCCTAAGGAAGACTTTTCAACCCCAAAACAACCCTTTTGATCCCCAAAATAAGATATACTCTCCCCAAAGTAGCGCTTTCGTTGCCTTTCCCAAAAATGAGACATCTGAAGATGAAAGGCAGTATTCTGGGGAGAAAATGCCTTTTTGGGGGGCTAAAGAGTGGCACTTAAGAGAGAACCTGTTTGGTTTCTGGAATGAAGAGTGATATTCGGGGAGAAAATGTCTAATTGTTGGCAGAAATTGATACGCAGGGGAGAAATGGTTGTATTTGGGAGAGAAAAAGAGTGTTTTGTGGAGAAAATGCATGAGTTTTGGGGATAAACGGCATTATTTTGGCGTGAAAGCATGGTATTGAGCTAAGAAGCGGCATTTTGTGGAGAAAATGTCTTCTTTTGAGGATAAAGGTGATCTTTCAGGGAGAAAATGTCTGATTTGCAGCATAAAAGGACGCATTTGGGGAAGACAGCGTCTTTTATTGGGACATCACGTTTTATTCCAAAAATAACACATTTTCTTCCCAGAATACCGCCTTTGATCCCAAAATTAAGGAATTTTCTTCCCAGAATACCGCTATTTAGACCGAAAATAAGTCATCCTCTCCAAAAAAGACATCATTCTGTCCTCAAAATGAGAAATATTGTCCCCAAAATATCATTCTTGGTTCCAAATAGAAGACTTTTTCTCCATTAAATACCACGTAGGGATCCCAATATTACACATTTTCTCCCCCAAATTGCTCTTTGGATCCCCAAAATGAGGCGTTCTCCCTCAAATGCCTCTTTTCATCCCAAGAATCAGGCATTTTCTCCGCACAAGACTGATTTTATTACCAAAACAACACATTTCATACCCAAAACACACCTTTTTATTCCCAACATTAGACTCTGTCTCCCCAAAAGGCCAATTTGTATCCCTCCAATACGAAATTCTCCCCTTCAAATATGGCTTTGTGTGACAAAAGAAGACACTAGCTCCCAAAAATACCGCTTCTTAGTTCCTAAGGAAGACTTTTCAACCCCAAAACAACCCTTTTGATCCCCAAAATAAGATATACTCTCCCCAAAGTAGCGCTTTCGTTGCCTTTCCCAAAAATGAGACATCTGAAGATGAAAGGCAGTATTCTGGGGAGAAAATGCCTTTTTGGGTAGATAAAGAGTGGCTCTTAAGAGAGAACCTGTTTGGTTTCTGGGATGAAGAGTGATATTCGGGGAGAAAATGTCTAATTGTTGGCAGAAATTGATACGCAGGGGAGAAATGGTTGTATTTGGGAGAGAAAAAAGAGTGTTTTGGGGAGAAAATGCATGAGTTTTGGGGATAAACGGCATTATTTTGGCGTGAAAGCACGGTATTGAGAAAATAAGCAGCATTTTGTGGAGAAAATGCCTTCTTTTGAGGATAAAGGTGATCTTTCAGGGAGAAAATGTCTTCTTTGCAGCATAAAAAGACGCATTTGGGGAAGACAGCGTCTTTTATTGGGACATCACGTTTTATTCCAAAAATAACACATTTTCTTCCCGAATACCGCACTTAATCCCTAAAGTAAGGCATTTTCTTCCCAGAATACCGCTATTTAGACCGAAAATAAGTCATCCTCTCCAAAAAAGACATCATTCTGTCCTCAAAATGAGAAATATTGTCCCCAAAATATCATTCTTGGTTCCAAATAGAAGACTTTTTCTCCATTAAATACAACATCGGGTTCCCAATATTACACATTTTCTCCCCCAAATTGCTCTTTGGATCCCCAAAATGAGGCGTTCTCCCTCAAATGCCTCTTTTCATCCCAAGAATCAGGCATTTTCTCCGCACAAGACTGATTTTATTACCAAAACAACACATTTCATACCCAAAACACACCTTTTTATTCCCAACATTAGACTCTGTCTCACCAAAATTCCAATTTGTATCCCTCCAATATGAAATTCTCCCCTTCAAATATGGCTTTGTGTAACAAAAGAAGACATTCGCTCCCAAAAATACCGCTTCTTATTTCCTAAGGAAGACTTTTCCTCCCCAAAACACCCTTTTTGATCCCCCAAGTAAGAAATACTCTCCCCAAAGTAGCGCTTTCGTTTCCTTTCCCAAAAAGAAGACATTTGAAGATGAAAGGCAGTATTCTGGGGAGAAAATGCCTTTTAGGGTAGATAAAGAGTGGCACTTAGGAGAGAACCTGTTTGGTTTCTGGGATGAAGAGTGATATTCGGGGAGAAAATGTCTAATTGTTGGCAGAAATTGATACGCAGGGGAGAAATGGTTGTATTTGGGAGAGAAAAAGAGTGTTTTGTGGAGAAAATGCATGAGTTTTGGGGATAAACGGCATTATTTTGGCGTGAAAGCACGTTATTGAGAAAATAAGCGGCATTTTGTGGAGAAAATGTCTTCTTTTGAGGATAAAGGTGATCTTTCAGGGAGAAAATGTCTGATTTGCAGCATAAAAGGACGCATTTGGGGAAGACAGCGTCTTTTATTGGGACATCACGTTTTATTCCAAAAATAACACATTTTCTTCCCAGAATACCGCCTTTGATCCCAAAATTAAGGAATTTTCTTCCCAGAATACCGCTATTTAGACCGAAAATAAGTCATCCTCTCCAAAAAAGACATCATTCTGTCCTCAAAATGAGAAATATTGTCCCCAAAATATCATTCTTGGTTCCAAATAGAAGACTTTTTCTCCATTAAATACCACGTAGGGATCCCTATATTACACATTTTCTCCCCCAAATTGCTCTTTGGATCCCCAAAATGAGGCGTTCTCCCTCAAATGCCTCTTCTCATCCCAAGAATCAGGCATTTTCTCCGCACAAGACTGATTTTATTACCAAAACAACACATTTCATACCCAAAACACACCTTTTTATTCCCAACATTAGACTCTGTCTCCCCAAAAGGCCAATTTGTATCCCTCCAATACGAAATTCTCCACTTCAAATATGGCTTTGTGTGACAAAAGAAGACACTAGCTCCCAAAAATACCGCTTCTTAGTTCCTAAGGAAGACTTTTCAACCCCAAAACAACCCTTTTGATCCCCAAAATAAGATATACTCTCCCCAAAGTAGCGCTTTCGTTGCCTTTCCCAAAAATGAGACATCTGAAGATGAAAGGCAGTATTCTGGGGAGAAAATGCCTTTTTGGGGGGCTAAAGAGTGGCACTTAAGAGAGAACCTGTTTGGTTTCTGGAATGAAGAGTGATATTCGGGGAGAAAATGTCTAATTGTTGGCAGAAATTGATACGCAGGGGAGAAATGGTTGTATTTGGGAGAGAAAAAGAGTGTTTTGTGGAGAAAATGCATGAGTTTTGGGGATAAACGGCATTATTTTGGCGTGAAAGCATGGTATTGAGCTAAGAAGCGGCATTTTGTGGAGAAAATGTCTTCTTTTGAGGATAAAGGTGATCTTTCAGGGAGAAAATGTCTGATTTGCAGCATAAAAGGACGCATTTGGGGAAGACAGCGTCTTTTATTGGGACATCACGTTTTATTCCAAAAATAACACATTTTCTTCCCAGAATACCGCCTTTGATCCCAAAATTAAGGAATTTTCTTCCCAGAATACCGCTATTTAGACCGAAAATAAGTCATCCTCTCCAAAAAAGACATCATTCTGTCCTCAAAATGAGAAATATTGTCCCCAAAATATCATTCTTGGTTCCAAATAGAAGACTTTTTCTCCATTAAATACCACGTAGGGATCCCAATATTACACATTTTCTCCCCCAAATTGCTCTTTGGATCCCCAAAATGAGGCGTTCTCCCTCAAATGCCTCTTTTCATCCCAAGAATCAGGCATTTTCTCCGCACAAGACTGATTTTATTACCAAAACAACACATTTCATACCCAAAACACACCTTTTTATTCCCAACATTAGACTCTGTCTCACCAAAATTCCAATTTGTATCCCTCCAATATGAAATTCTCCCCTTCAAATATGGCTTTGTGTGACAAAAGAAGACATTCGCTCCCAAAAATACCGCTTCTTATTTCCTAAGGAAGACTTTTCCTCCCCAAAACACCCTTTTTGATCCCCCAAGTAAGAAATACTCTCCCCAAAGTAGCGCTTTCGTTTCCTTTCCCAAAAAGAAGACATTTGAAGATGAAAGGCAGTATTCTGGGGAGAAAATGCCTTTTAGGGTAGATAAAGAGTGGCACTTAGGAGAGAACCTGTTTGGTTTCTGGGATGAAGAGTGATATTCGGGGAGAAAATGTCTAATTGTTGGCAGAAATTGATACGCAGGGGAGAAATGGTTGTATTTGGGAGAGAAAAAGAGTGTTTTGTGGAGAAAATGCATGAGTTTTGGGGATAAACGGCATTATTTTGGCGTGAAAGCACGTTATTGAGAAAATAAGCGGCATTTTGTGGAGAAAATGTCTTCTTTTGAGGATAAAGGTGATCTTTCAGGGAGAAAATGTCTGATTTGCAGCATAAAAGGACGCATTTGGGGAAGACAGCGTCTTTTATTGGGACATCACGTTTTATTCCAAAAATAACACATTTTCTTCCCAGAATACCGCCTTTGATCCCAAAATTAAGGAATTTTCTTCCCAGAATACCGCTATTTAGACCGAAAATAAGTCATCCTCTCCAAAAAAGACATCATTCTGTCCTCAAAATGAGAAATATTGTCCCCAAAATATCATTCTTGGTTCCAAATAGAAGACTTTTTCTCCATTAAATACCACGTAGGGATCCCAATATTACACATTTTCTCCCCCAAATTGCTCTTTGGATCCCCAAAATGAGGCGTTCTCCCTCAAATGCCTCTTTTCATCCCAAGAATCAGGCATTTTCTCCGCACAAGACTGATTTTATTACCAAAACAACACATTTCATACCCAAAACACACCTTTTTATTCCCAACATTAGACTCTGTCTCCCCAAAAGGCCAATTTGTATCCCTCCAATACGAAATTCTCCACTTCAAATATGGCTTTGTGTGACAAAAGAAGACACTAGCTCCCAAAAATACCGCTTCTTAGTTCCTAAGGAAGACTTTTCAACCCCAAAACAACCCTTTTGATCCCCAAAATAAGATATACTCTCCCCAAAGTAGCGCTTTCGTTGCCTTTCCCAAAAATGAGACATCTGAAGATGAAAGGCAGTATTCTGGGGAGAAAATGCCTTTTTGGGGGGCTAAAGAGTGGCACTTAAGAGAGAACCTGTTTGGTTTCTGGAATGAAGAGTGATATTCGGGGAGAAAATGTCTAATTGTTGGCAGAAATTGATACGCAGGGGAGAAATGGTTGTATTTGGGAGAGAAAAAGAGTGTTTTGTGGAGAAAATGCATGAGTTTTGGGGATAAACGGCATTATTTTGGCGTGAAAGCATGGTATTGAGCTAAGAAGCGGCATTTTGTGGAGAAAATGTCTTCTTTTGAGGATAAAGGTGATCTTTCAGGGAGAAAATGTCTGATTTGCAGCATAAAAGGACGCATTTGGGGAAGACAGCGTCTTTTATTGGGACATCACGTTTTATTCCAAAAATAACACATTTTCTTCCCAGAATACCGCCTTTGATCCCAAAATTAAGGAATTTTCTTCCCAGAATACCGCTATTTAGACCGAAAATAAGTCATCCTCTCCAAAAAAGACATCATTCTGTCCTCAAAATGAGAAATATTGTCCCCAAAATATCATTCTTGGTTCCAAATAGAAGACTTTTTCTCCATTAAATACCACGTAGGGATCCCAATATTACACATTTTCTCCCCCAAATTGCTCTTTGGATCCCCAAAATGAGGCGTTCTCCCTCAAATGCCTCTTATGATCCCAAGAATCAGGCATTTTCTCCGCACAAGACTGATTTTATTACCAAAACAACACATTTCATACCCAAAACACACCTTTCGATTCCCAACATTAGACACCGTCTCCCCCAAATGCCAATTTGTATCCCTCCAATACGAAATTCTCCCCTTCAAATATGGCTTTGTGTAACAAAAGAAGACATTCGCTCCCAAAAATACCGCTTCTTATTTCCTAAGGAAGACTTTTCCTCCTCAAAACACCCTTTTTGATCCCCCAAATAAGAAATACTCTCCCTAAAGTAGCGCTTTCGTTTCCTTTCCCAAAAATGAGACATTTGAAGATGAAAGGCAGTATTCTGGGGAGAAAATGCCTTTTTGGGGGGCTAAAGAGTGGCACTTAGGAGAGAACCTGTTTGGTTTCTGGGATGAAGAGTGATATTCGGGGAGAAAATGTCTAATTGTTGGCAGAAATTGATACGCAGGGGAGAAATGGTTGTATTTGGGAGAGAAAAAAGAGTGTTTTGTGGAGAAAATGCATGAGTTTTGGGGATAAACGGCATTATTTTGGCGTGAAAGCATGGTATTGAGCTAAGAAGCGGCATTTTGTGGAGAAAATGTCTTCTTTTGAGGATAAAGGTGATCTTTCAGGGAGAAAATGTCTGATTTGCAGCATAAAAGGACGCATTTGGGGAAGACAGCGTCTTTTATTGGGACATCACGTTTTATTCCAAAAATAACACATTTTCTTCCCAGAATACCGCCTTTGATCCCAAAATTAAGGAATTTTCTTCCCAGAATACCGCTATTTAGACCGAAAATAAGTCATCCTCTCCAAAAAAGACATCATTCTGTCCTCAAAATGAGAAATATTGTCCCCAAAATATCATTCTTGGTTCCAAATAGAAGACTTTTTCTCCATTAAATACCACGTAGGGATCCCAATATTACACATTTTCTCCCCCAAATTGCTCTTTGGATCCCCAAAATGAGGCGTTCTCCCTCAAATGCCTCTTTTCATCCCAAGAATCAGGCATTTTCTCCGCACAAGACTGATTTTATTACCAAAACAACACATTTCATACCCAAAACACACCTTTTTATTCCCAACATTAGACTCTGTCTCCCCAAAAGGCCAATTTGTATCCCTCCAATACGAAATTCTCCACTTCAAATATGGCTTTGTGTGACAAAAGAAGACACTAGCTCCCAAAAATACCGCTTCTTAGTTCCTAAGGAAGACTTTTCAACCCCAAAACAACCCTTTTGATCCCCAAAATAAGATATACTCTCCCCAAAGTAGCGCTTTCGTTGCCTTTCCCAAAAATGAGACATCTGAAGATGAAAGGCAGTATTCTGGGGAGAAAATGCCTTTTTGGGGGGCTAAAGAGTGGCACTTAAGAGAGAACCTGTTTGGTTTCTGGGATGAAGAGTGATATTCGGGGAGAAAATGTCTAATTGTTGGCAGAAATTGATACGCAGGGGAGAAATGGTTGTATTTGGGAGAGAAAAAAGAGTGTTTTGTGGAGAAAATGCATGAGTTTTGGGGATAAACGGCATTATTTTGGCGTGAAAGCATGGTATTGAGCTAAGAAGCGGCATTTTGTGGAGAAAATGTCTTCTTTTGAGGATAAAGGTGATCTTTCAGGGAGAAAATGTCTGATTTGCAGCATAAAAGGACGCATTTGGGGAAGACAGCGTCTTTTATTGGGACATCACGTTTTATTCCAAAAATAACACATTTTCTTCCCAGAATACCGCCTTTGATCCCAAAATTAAGGAATTTTCTTCCCAGAATACCGCTATTTAGACCAAAAATAAGTCATCCTCTCCAAAAAAGACATCATTCTGTCCTCAAAATGAGAAATATTGTCCCCAAAATATCATTCTTGGTTCCAAATAGAAGACTTTTTCTCCATTAAATACCACGTAGGGATCCCAATATTACACATTTTCTCCCCCAAATTGCTCTTTGGATCCCCAAAATGAGGCGTTCTCCCTCAAATGCCTCTTTTCATCCCAAGAATCAGGCATTTTCTCCGCACAAGACTGATTTTATTACCAAAAAAACACATTTCTTACCCAAAACACACCTTTTTATTCCCAACATTAGACACCGTCTCCCAAAATTCCAATTGGTATCCCTCCAATACGAAATTCTCCCCTTCAAATATGGCTTTGTGTAACAAAAGAAGACATTCGCTCCCAAAAATACCGCTTCTTATTTCCTAAGGAAGACTTTTCCTCCCCAAAACACCCTTTTTGATCCCCCAAGTAAGAAATACTCTCCCCAAAGTAGCGCTTTCGTTGCCTTTCCCAAAAATGAGACATCTGAAGATGAAAGGCAGTATTCTGGGGAGAAAATGCCTTTTTGGGGGGCTAAAGAGTGGCACTTAATAGAGAACCTGTTTGGTTTCTGGGATGAAGAGTGATATTCGGGGAGAAAATGTCTAATTGTTGGCAGAAATTGATACGCAGGGGAGAAATGGTTGTATTTGGGAGAGAAAAAGAGTGTTTTGTGGAGAAAATGCATGAGTTTTGGGGATAAACGGCATTATTTTGGCGTGAAAGCATGGTATTGAGCTAAGAAGCGGCATTTTGTGGAGAAAATGTCTTCTTTTGAGGATAAAGGTGATCTTTCAGGGAGAAAATGTCTGATTTGCAGCATAAAAGGACGCATTTGGGGAAGACAGCGTCTTTTATTGGGACATCACGTTTTATTCCAAAAATAACACATTTTCTTCCCAGAATACCGCCTTTGATCCCAAAATTAAGGAATTTTCTTCCCAGAATACCGCTATTTAGACCGAAAATAAGTCATCCTCTCCAAAAAAGACATCATTCTGTCCTCAAAATGAGAAATATTGTCCCCAAAATATCATTCTTGGTTCCAAATAGAAGACTTTTTCTCCATTAAATACCACGTAGGGATCCCAATATTACACATTTTCTCCCCCAAATTGCTCTTTGGATCCCCAAAATGAGGCGTTCTCCCTCAAATGCCTCTTTTCATCCCAAGAATCAGGCATTTTCTCCGCACAAGACTGATTTTATTACCAAAACAACACATTTCATACCCAAAACACACCTTTTTATTCCCAACATTAGACTCTGTCTCCCCAAAAGGCCAATTTGTATCCCTCCAATACGAAATTCTCCACTTCAAATATGGCTTTGTGTGACAAAAGAAGACACTAGCTCCCAAAAATACCGCTTCTTAGTTCCTAAGGAAGACTTTTCAACCCCAAAACAACCCTTTTGATCCCCAAAATAAGATATACTCTCCCCAAAGTAGCGCTTTCGTTGCCTTTCCCAAAAATGAGACATCTGAAGATGAAAGGCAGTATTCTGGGGAGAAAATGCCTTTTAGGGTAGATAAAGAGTGGCTCTTAAGAGAGAACCTGTTTGGTTTCTGGGATGAAGAGTGATATTCGGGGAGAAAATGTCTAATTGTTGGCAGAAATTGATACGCAGGGGAGAAATGGTTGTATTTGGGAGAGAAAAAAGAGTGTTTTGGGGAGAAAATGCATGAGTTTTGGGGATAAACGGCATTATTTTGGCGTGAAAGCACGTTATTGAGAAAATAAGCGGCATTTTGTGGAGAAAATGTCTTCTTTTGAGGATAAAGGTGATCTTTCAGGGAGAAAATGTCTGATTTGCAGCATAAAAGGACGCATTTGGGGAAGACAGCGTCTTTTATTGGGACATCACGTTTTATTCCAAAAATAACACATTTTCTTCCCAGAATACCGCCTTTGATCCCAAAATTAAGGAATTTTCTTCCCAGAATACCGTTATTTAGACCGAAAATAAGTCATCCTCTCCAAAAAAGACATCATTCTGTCCTCAAAATGAGAAATATTGTCCCCAAAATATCATTCTTGGTTCCAAATAGAAGACTTTTTCTCCATTAAATACAACATCGGGTTCCCAATATTACACATTTTCTCCCCCAAATTGCTC
Organism: Alectoris magna; assembly: GCA_030625065.1. Classification (NCBI taxonomy): domain Eukaryota; kingdom Metazoa; phylum Chordata; class Aves; order Galliformes; family Phasianidae; genus Alectoris; species Alectoris magna. The sequence continues at coordinate 4,832,949 of CM060578.1, read as the reverse complement.
TTTGGATCCCCAAAATGAGGCGTTCTCCCTCAAATGCCTCTTTTCATCCCAAGAATCAGGCATTTTCTCCGCACAAGACTGATTTTATTACCAAAACAACACATTTCATACCCTAAACACACCTTTTTATTCCCAACATTAGACTCTGTCTCCCCAAAATTCCAATTTGTATCCCTCCAATATGAAATTCTCCCCTTCAAATATGGCTTTGTGTAACAAAAGAAGACATTCGCTCCCAAAAATACCGCTTCTTATTTCCTAAGGAAGACTTTTCCTCCCCAAAACACCCTTTTTGATCCCCCAAGTAAGAAATACTCTCCCCAAAGTAGCGCTTTCGTTTCCTTTCCCAAAAATGAGACATTTGAAGATGAAAGGCAGTATTCTGGGGAGAAAATGCCTTTTAGGGTAGATAAAGAGTGGCACTTAATAAAGAACCTGTTTGGTTTCTGGGATGAAGAGTGATATTCGGGGAGAAAATGTCTAATTGTTGGCAGAAATTGATACGCAGGGGAGAAATGGTTGTATTTGGGAGAGAAAAAGAGTGTTTTGTGGAGAAAATGCATGAGTTTTGGGGATAAACGGCATTATTTTGGCGTGAAAGCATGGTATTGAGCTAAGAAGCGGCATTTTGTGGAGAAAATGTCTTCTTTTGAGGATAAAGGTGATCTTTCAGGGAGAAAATGTCTGATTTGCAGCATAAAAGGACGCATTTGGGGAAGACAGCGTCTTTTATTGGGACATCACGTTTTATTCCAAAAATAACACATTTTCTTCCCAGAATACCGCCTTTGATCCCAAAATTAAGGAATTTTCTTCCCAGAATACCGCTATTTAGACCGAAAATAAGTCATCCTCTCCAAAAAAGACATCATTCTGTCCTCAAAATGAGAAATATTGTCCCCAAAATATCATTCTTGGTTCCAAATAGAAGACTTTTTCTCCATTAAATACCACGTAGGGATCCCAATATTACACATTTTCTCCCCCAAATTGCTCTTTGGATCCCCAAAATGAGGCGTTCTCCCTCAAATGCCTCTTTTCATCCCAAGAATCAGGCATTTTCTCCGCACAAGACTGATTTTATTACCAAAACAACACATTTCATACCCAAAACACACCTTTTTATTCCCAACATTAGACTCTGTCTCCCCAAAAGGCCAATTTGTATCCCTCCAATACGAAATTCTCCCCTTCAAATATGGCTTTGTGTGACAAAAGAAGACACTAGCTCCCAAAAATACCGCTTCTTAGTTCCTAAGGAAGACTTTTCAACCCCAAAACACCCTTTTTGATCCCCCAAATAAGATATACTCTCCCCAAAGTAGCGCTTTCGTTGCCTTTCCCAAAAATGAGACATCTGAAGATGAAAGGCAGTATTCTGGGGAGAAAATGCCTTTTAGGGTAGATAAAGAGTGGCTCTTAAGAGAGAACCTGTTTGGTTTCTGGAATGAAGAGTGATATTCGGGGAGAAAATGTCTAATTGTTGGCAGAAATTGATACGCAGGGGAGAAATGGTTGTATTTGGGAGAGAAAAAGAGTGTTTTGTGGAGAAAATGCATGAGTTTTGGGGATAAACGGCATTATTTTGGCGTGAAAGCACGTTATTGAGAAAATAAGCGGCATTTTGTGGAGAAAATGTCTTCTTTTGAGGATAAAGGTGATCTTTCAGGGAGAAAATGTCTGATTTGCAGCATAAAAGGACGCATTTGGGGAAGACAGCGTCTTTTATTGGGACATCACGTTTTATTCCAAAAATAACACATTTTCTTCCCGAATACCGCACTTAATCCCTAAAGTAAGGCATTTTCTTCCCAGAATACCGCTATTTAGACCGAAAATAAGTCATCCTCTCCAAAAAAGACATCATTCTGTCCTCAAAATGAGAAATATTGTCCCCAAAATATCATTCTTGGTTCCAAATAGAAGACTTTTTCTCCATTAAATACAACATCGGGTTCCCAATATTACACATTTTCTCCCCCAAATTGCTCTTTGGATCCCCAAAATGAGGCGTTCTCCCTCAAATGCCTCTTCTCATCCCAAGAATCAGGCATTTTCTCCGCACAAGACTGATTTTATTACCAAAACAACACATTTCATACCCAAAACACACCTTTCGATTCCCAACATTAGACACCGTCTCCCCCAAATGCCAATTTGTATCCCTCCAATACGAAATTCTCCCCTTCAAATATGGCTTTGTGTAACAAAAGAAGACATTCGCTCCCAAAAATACCGCTTCTTATTTCCTAAGGAAGACTTTTCCTCCCCAAAACACCCTTTTTGATCCCCCAAATAAGAAATACTCTCCCTAAAGTAGCGCTTTCGTTTCCTTTCCCAAAAATGAGACATCTGAAGATGAAAGGCAGTATTCTGGGGAGAAAATGCCTTTTTGGGGGGCTAAAGAGTGGCACTTAGGAGAGAACCTGTTTGGTTTCTGGGATGAAGAGTGATATTCGGGGAGAAAATGTCTAATTGTTGGCAGAAATTGATACGCAGGGGAGAAATGGTTGTATTTGGGAGAGAAAAAAGAGTGTTTTGTGGAGAAAATGCATGAGTTTTGGGGATAAACGGCATTATTTTGGCGTGAAAGCATGGTATTGAGCTAAGAAGCGGCATTTTGTGGAGAAAATGTCTTCTTTTGAGGATAAAGGTGATCTTTCAGGGAGAAAATGTCTGATTTGCAGCATAAAAGGACGCATTTGGGGAAGACAGCGTCTTTTATTGGGACATCACGTTTTATTCCAAAAATAACACATTTTCTTCCCAGAATACCGCCTTTGATCCCAAAATTAAGGAATTTTCTTCCCAGAATACCGCTATTTAGACCGAAAATAAGTCATCCTCTCCAAAAAAGACATCATTCTGTCCTCAAAATGAGAAATATTGTCCCCAAAATATCATTCTTGGTTCCAAATAGAAGACTTTTTCTCCATTAAATACCACGTAGGGATCCCAATATTACACATTTTCTCCCCCAAATTGCTCTTTGGATCCCCAAAATGAGGCGTTCTCCCTCAAATGCCTCTTTTCATCCCAAGAATCAGGCATTTTCTCCGCACAAGACTGATTTTATTACCAAAACAACACATTTCATACCCAAAACACACCTTTTTATTCCCAACATTAGACTCTGTCTCCCCAAAAGGCCAATTTGTATCCCTCCAATACGAAATTCTCCACTTCAAATATGGCTTTGTGTGACAAAAGAAGACACTCGCTCCCAAAAATACCGCTTCTTAGTTCCTAAGGAAGACTTTTCAACCCCAAAACAACCCTTTTGATCCCCAAAATAAGATATACTCTCCCCAAAGTAGCGCTTTCGTTGCCTTTCCCAAAAATGAGACATCTGAAGATGAAAGGCAGTATTCTGGGGAGAAAATGCCTTTTTGGGGGGCTAAAGAGTGGCACTTAAGAGAGAACCTGTTTGGTTTCTGGAATGAAGAGTGATATTCGGGGAGAAAATGTCTAATTGTTGGCAGAAATTGATACGCAGGGGAGAAATGGTTGTATTTGGGAGAGAAAAAGAGTGTTTTGTGGAGAAAATGCATGAGTTTTGGGGATAAACGGCATTATTTTGGCGTGAAAGCATGGTATTGAGCTAAGAAGCGGCATTTTGTGGAGAAAATGTCTTCTTTTGAGGATAAAGGTGATCTTTCAGGGAGAAAATGTCTGATTTGCAGCATAAAAGGACGCATTTGGGGAAGACAGCGTCTTTTATTGGGACATCACGTTTTATTCCAAAAATAACACATTTTCTTCCCAGAATACCGCCTTTGATCCCAAAATTAAGGAATTTTCTTCCCAGAATACCGCTATTTAGACCGAAAATAAGTCATCCTCTCCAAAAAAGACATCATTCTGTCCTCAAAATGAGAAATATTGTCCCCAAAATATCATTCTTGGTTCCAAATAGAAGACTTTTTCTCCATTAAATACCACGTAGGGATCCCAATATTACACATTTTCTCCCCCAAATTGCTCTTTGGATCCCCAAAATGAGGCGTTCTCCCTCAAATGCCTCTTTTCATCCCAAGAATCAGGCATTTTCTCCGCACAAGACTGATTTTATTACCAAAACAACACATTTCATACCCAAAACACACCTTTTTATTCCCAACATTAGACTCTGTCTCCCCAAAAGGCCAATTTGTATCCCTCCAATACGAAATTCTCCACTTCAAATATGGCTTTGTGTGACAAAAGAAGACACTCGCTCCCAAAAATACCGCTTCTTAGTTCCTAAGGAAGACTTTTCAACCCCAAAACAACCCTTTTGATCCCCAAAATAAGATATACTCTCCCCAAAGTAGCGCTTTCGTTGCCTTTCCCAAAAATGAGACATCTGAAGATGAAAGGCAGTATTCTGGGGAGAAAATGCCTTTTAGGGTAGATAAAGAGTGGCTCTTAAGAGAGAACCTGTTTGGTTTCTGGGATGAAGAGTGATATTCGGGGAGAAAATGTCTAATTGTTGGCAGAAATTGATACGCAGGGGAGAAATGGTTGTATTTGGGAGAGAAAAAAGAGTGTTTTGGGGAGAAAATGCATGAGTTTTGGGGATAAACGGCATTATTTTGGCGTGAAAGCATGGTATTGAGCTAAGAAGCGGCATTTTGTGGAGAAAATGTCTTCTTTTGAGGATAAAGGTGATCTTTCAGGGAGAAAATGTCTGATTTGCAGCATAAAAGGACGCATTTGGGGAAGACAGCGTCTTTTATTGGGACATCACGTTTTATTCCAAAAATAACACATTTTCTTCCCGAATACCGCACTTAATCCCTAAAGTAAGGCATTTTCTTCCCAGAATACCGCTATTTAGACCGAAAATAAGTCATCCTCTCCAAAAAAGACATCATTCTGTCCTCAAAATGAGAAATATTGTCCCCAAAATATCATTCTTGGTTCCAAATAGAAGACTTTTTCTCCATTAAATACCACGTAGGGATCCCAATATTACACATTTTCTCCCCCAAATTGCTCTTTGGATCCCCAAAATGAGGCGTTCTCCCTCAAATGCCTCTTTTCATCCCAAGAATCAGGCATTTTCTCCGCACAAGACTGATTTTATTACCAAAAAAACACATTTCTTACCCAAAACACACCTTTTTATTCCCAACATTAGACACCGTCTCCCAAAATTCCAATTGGTATCCCTCCAATACGAAATTCTCCCCTTCAAATATGGCTTTGTGTAACAAAAGAAGACATTCGCTCCCAAAAATACCGCTTCTTATTTCCTAAGGAAGACTTTTCCTCCCCAAAACACCCTTTTTGATCCCCCAAGTAAGAAATACTCTCCCCAAAGTAGCGCTTTCGTTGCCTTTCCCAAAAATGAGACATCTGAAGATGAAAGGCAGTATTCTGGGGAGAAAATGCCTTTTTGGGGGGCTAAAGAGTGGCACTTAATAGAGAACCTGTTTGGTTTCTGGGATGAAGAGTGATATTCGGGGAGAAAATGTCTAATTGTTGGCAGAAATTGATACGCAGGGGAGAAATGGTTGTATTTGGGAGAGAAAAAAGAGTGTTTTGTGGAGAAAATGCATGAGTTTTGGGGATAAACGGCATTATTTTGGCGTGAAAGCATGGTATTGAGCTAAGAAGCGGCATTTTGTGGAGAAAATGTCTTCTTTTGAGGATAAAGGTGATCTTTCAGGGAGAAAATGTCTGATTTGCAGCATAAAAGGACGCATTTGGGGAAGACAGCGTCTTTTATTGGGACATCACGTTTTATTCCAAAAATAACACATTTTCTTCCCAGAATACCGCCTTTGATCCCAAAATTAAGGAATTTTCTTCCCAGAATACCGCTATTTAGACCGAAAATAAGTCATCCTCTCCAAAAAAGACATCATTCTGTCCTCAAAATGAGAAATATTGTCCCCAAAATATCATTCTTGGTTCCAAATAGAAGACTTTTTCTCCATTAAATACCACGTAGGGATCCCAATATTACACATTTTCTCCCCCAAATTGCTCTTTGGATCCCCAAAATGAGGCGTTCTCCCTCAAATGCCTCTTTTCATCCCAAGAATCAGGCATTTTCTCCGCACAAGACTGATTTTATTACCAAAACAACACATTTCATACCCAAAACACACCTTTTTATTCCCAACATTAGACTCTGTCTCCCCAAAAGGCCAATTTGTATCCCTCCAATACGAAATTCTCCACTTCAAATATGGCTTTGTGTGACAAAAGAAGACACTCGCTCCCAAAAATACCGCTTCTTAGTTCCTAAGGAAGACTTTTCAACCCCAAAACAACCCTTTTGATCCCCAAAATAAGATATACTCTCCCCAAAGTAGCGCTTTTGTTGCCTTTCCCAAAAATGAGACATCTGAAGATGAAAGGCAGTATTCTGGGGAGAAAATGCCTTTTAGGGTAGATAAAGAGTGGCTCTTAAGAGAGAACCTGTTTGGTTTCTGGGATGAAGAGTGATATTCGGGGAGAAAATGTCTAATTGTTGGCAGAAATTGATACGAAGGGGAGAAATGGTTGTATTTGGGAGAGAAAAAAGAGTGTTTTGTGGAGAAAATGCATGAGTTTTGGGGATAAACGGCATTATTTTGGCGTGAAAGCACGGTATTGAGAAAATAAGCAGCATTTTGTGGAGAAAATGCCTTCTTTTGAGGATAAAGGCGATCTTTCACGGAGATAATGTCTTCTTTGCAGCATAAAAAGACGCATTTGGGGAAGACAGCGTCTTTTATTGGGACATCACGTTTTATTCCAAAAATAACACATTTTCTTCCCGAATACCGCACTTAATCCCTAAAGTAAGGCATTTTCTTCCCAGAATACCGCTATTTAGACCGAAAATAAGTCATCCTCTCCAAAAAAGACATCATTCTGTCCTCAAAATGAGAAATATTGTCCCCAAAATATCATTCTTGGTTCCAAATAGAAGACTTTTTCTCCATTAAATACCACGTAGGGATCCCTATATTACACATTTTCTCTCCCAAATTGCTCTTTGTATCCCCAAAATGAGGCGTTCTCCCTCAAATGCCTCTTTTGATCCCAAGAATCAGGCATTTTCTCCGCACAAGACTGATTTTATTACCAAAACAACACATTTCTTACCCAAAACACACCTTTTGATTCCCAACATTAGACACCGTCTCCCAAAATTCCCATTTGTATCCCTCCAATACGAAATTCTCCCCTTCAAATATGGCTTTGTGTAACAAAAGAAGACATTCGCTCCCAAAAATACCGCTTCTTATTTCCTAAGGAAGACTTTTCCTCCCCAAAACACCCTTTTTGATCCCCCAAGTAAGAAATACTCTCCCCAAAGTAGCGCTTTCGTTTCCTTTCCCAAAAAGAAGACATTTGAAGATGAAAGGCAGTATTCTGGGGAGAAAATGCCTTTTAGGGTAGATAAAGAGTGGCACTTAGGAGAGAACCTGTTTGGTTTCTGGGATGAAGAGTGATATTCGGGGAGAAAATGTCTAATTGTTGGCAGAAATTGATACGCAGGGGAGAAATGGTTGTATTTGGGAGAGAAAAAGAGTGTTTTGTGGAGAAAATGCATGAGTTTTGGGGATAAAGTGCATTATTTTGGCGTGAAAGCATGGTATTGAGCTAAGAAGCGGCATTTTGTGGAGAAAATGTCTTCTTTTGAGGATAAAGGTGATCTTTCAGGGAGAAAATGTCTGATTTGCAGCATAAAAGGACGCATTTGGGGAAGACAGCGTCTTTTATTGGGACATCACGTTTTATTCCAAAAATAACACATTTTCTTCCCAGAATACCGCCTTTGATCCCAAAATTAAGGAATTTTCTTCCCAGAATACCGCTATTTAGACCGAAAATAAGTCATCCTCTCCAAAAAAGACATCATTCTGTCCTCAAAATGAGAAATATTGTCCCCAAAATATCATTCTTGGTTCCAAATAGAAGACTTTTTCTCCATTAAATACCACGTAGGGATCCCAATATTACACATTTTCTCCCCCAAATTGCTCTTTGGATCCCCAAAATGAGGCGTTCTCCCTCAAATGCCTCTTTTCATCCCAAGAATCAGGCATTTTCTCCGCACAAGACTGATTTTATTACCAAAACAACACATTTCATACCCAAAACACACCTTTTTATTCCCAACATTAGACTCTGTCTCCCCAAAAGGCCAATTTGTATCCCTCCAATACGAAATTCTCCACTTCAAATATGGCTTTGTGTGACAAAAGAAGACACTCGCTCCCAAAAATACCGCTTCTTAGTTCCTAAGGAAGACTTTTCCTCCCCAAAACAACCCTTTTGATCCCCAAAATAAGATATACTCTCCCCAAAGTAGCGCTTTCGTTGCCTTTCCCAAAAATGAGACATCTGAAGATGAAAGGCAGTATTCTGGGGAGAAAATGCCTTTTTGGGTAGATAAAGAGTGGCTCTTAAGAGAGAACCTGTTTGGTTTCTGGGATGAAGAGTGATATTCGGGGAGAAAATGTCTAATTGTTGGCAGAAATTGATACGCAGGGGAGAAATGGTTGTATTTGGGAGAGAAAAAGAGTGTTTTGGGGAGAAAATGCATGAGTTTTGGGGATAAACGGCATTATTTTGGCGTGAAAGCACGGTATTGAGAAAATAAGCAGCATTTTGTGGAGAAAATGCCTTCTTTTGAGGATAAAGGTGATCTTTCAGGGAGAAAATGTCTTCTTTGCAGCATGAAAAGACGCATTTGGGGAAGACAGCGTCTTTTATTGGGACATCACGTTTTATTCCAAAAATAACACATTTTCTTCCCGAATACCGCACTTAATCCCTAAAATAAGGCATTTTCTTCCCAGAATACCGCTATTTAGACCGAAAATAAGTCATCCTCTCCAAAAAAGACATCATTCTGTCCTCAAAATGAGAAATATTGTCCCCAAAATATCATTCTTGGTTCCAAATAGAAGACTTTTTCTCCATTAAATACCACGTAGGGATCCCTATATTACACATTTTCTCCCCCAAATTGCTCTTTGGATCCCCAAAATGAGGCGTTCTCCCTCAAATGCCTCTTTTCATCCCAAGAATCAGGCATTTTCTCCGCACAAGACTGATTTTATTACCAAAACAACACATTTCATACCCAAAACACACCTTTTTATTCCCAACATTAGACTCTGTCTCCCCAAAAGGCCAATTTGTATCCCTCCAATACGAAATTCTCCCCTTCAAATATGACTTTGTGTGACAAAAGAAGACACTAGCTCCCAAAAATACCGCTTCTTAGTTCCTAAGGAAGACTTTTCCTCCCCAAAACACCCTTTTTGATCCCCCAAGTAAGAAATACTCTCCCCAAAGTAGCGCTTTCGTTTCCTTTCCCAAAAAGAAGACATTTGAAGATGAAAGGCAGTATTCTGGGGAGAAAATGCCTTTTTGGGGGGCTAAAGAGTGGCACTTAATAAAGAACCTGTTTGGTTTCTGGGATGAAGAGTGATATTCGGGGAGAAAATGTCTAATTGTTGGCAGAAATTGATACGCAGGGGAGAAATGGTTGTATTTTGGAGAGAAAAAGAGTGTTTTGTGGAGAAAATGCATGAGTTTTGGGGATAAACGGCATTATTTTGGCGTGAAAGCATGGTATTGAGCTAAGAAGCGGCATTTTGTGGAGAAAATGTCTTCTTTTGAGGATAAAGGTGATCTTCCAGGGAGAAAATGTCTGATTTGCAGCATAAAAGGACGCATTTGGGGAAGACAGCGTCTTTTATTGGGACATCACGTTTTATTCCAAAAATAACACATTTTCTTCCCAGAATACCGCCTTTGATCCCAAAATTAAGGAATTTTCTTCCCAGAATACCGCTATTTAGACCGAAAATAAGTCATCCTCTCCAAAAAAGACGTAATTCTGTCCTCAAAATGAGAAATATTGTCCCCAAAATATCATTCTTGGTTCCAAATAGAAGACTTTTTCTCCATTAAATACCACGTAGGGATCCCAATATTACACATTTTCTCCCCCAAATTGCTCTTTGGATCCCCAAAATGAGGCGTTCTCCCTCAAATGCCTCTTTTCATCCCAAGAATCAGGCATTTTCTCCGCACAAGACTGATTTTATTACCAAAACAACACATTTCATACCCAAAACACACCTTTCGATTCCCAACATTAGACTCTGTCTCCCCAAAAGGCCAATTTGTATCCCTCCAATACGAAATTCTCCCCTTCAAATATGGCTTTGTGTGACAAAAGAAGACACTAGCTCCCAAAAATACCGCTTCTTAGTTCCTAAGGAAGACTTTTCAACCCCAAAACAACCCTTTTGATCCCCAAAATAAGATATACTCTCCCCAAAGTAGCGCTTTCGTTGCCTTTCCCAAAAATGAGACATCTGAAGATGAAAGGCAGTATTCTGGGGAGAAAATGCCTTTTAGGGTAGATAAAGAGTGGCTCTTAAGAGAGAACCTGTTTGGTTTCTGGGATGAAGAGTGATATTCGGGGAGAAAATGTCTAATTGTTGGCAGAAATTGATACGCAGGGGAGAAATGGTTGTATTTGGGAGAGAAAAAAGAGTGTTTTGTGGAGAAAATGCATGAGTTTTGGGGATAAACGGCATTATTTTGGCGTGAAAGCATGGTATTGAGCTAAGAAGCGGCATTTTGTGGAGAAAATGTCTTCTTTTGAGGATAAAGGTGATCTTTCAGGGAGAAAATGTCTGATTTGCAGCATAAAAGGACGCATTTGGGGAAGACAGCGTCTTTTATTGGGACATCACGTTTTATTCCAAAAATAACACATTTTCTTCCCAGAATACCGCCTTTGATCCCAAAATTAAGGAATTTTCTTCCCAGAATACCGCTATTTAGACCGAAAATAAGTCATCCTCTCCAAAAAAGACATCATTCTGTCCTCAAAATGAGAAATATTGTCCCCAAAATATCATTCTTGGTTCCAAATAGAAGACTTTTTCTCCATTAAATACCACGTAGGGATCCCTATATTACACATTTTCTCCCCCAAATTGCTCTTTGGATCCCCAAAATGAGGCGTTCTCCCTCAAATGCCTCTTTTCATCCCAAGAATCAGGCATTTTCTCCGCACAAGACTGATTTTATTACCAAAACAACACATTTCATACCCAAAACACACCTTTTTATTCCCAACATTAGACTCTGTCTCCCCAAAAGGCCAATTTGTATCCCTCCAATACGAAATTCTCCACTTCAAATATGGCTTTGTGTGACAAAAGAAGACACTAGCTCCCAAAAATACCGCTTCTTAGTTCCTAAGGAAGACTTTTCAACCCCAAAACAACCCTTTTGATCCCCAAAATAAGATATACTCTCCCCAAAGTAGCGCTTTCGTTGCCTTTCCCAAAAATGAGACATCTGAAGATGAAAGGCAGTATTCTGGGGAGAAAATGCCTTTTAGGGTAGATAAAGAGTGGCTCTTAAGAGAGAACCTGTTTGGTTTCTGGGATGAAGAGTGATATTCGGGGAGAAAATGTCTAATTGTTGGCAGACATTGATACGCAGGGGAGAAATGGTTGTATTTGGGAGAGAAAAAAGAGTGTTTTGGGGAGAAAATGCATGAGTTTTGGGGATAAACGGCATTATTTTGGCGTGAAAGCACGTTATTGAGAAAATAAGCAGCATTTTGTGGAGAAAATGCCTTCTTTTGAGGATAAAGGTATTTGAAGATGAAAGGCAGTATTCTGGGGAGAAAATGCCTTTTTGGGGGGCTAAAGAGTGGCACTTAAGAGAGAACCTGTTTGGTTTCTGGAATGAAGAGTGATATTCGGGGAGAAAATGTCTAATTGTTGGCAGAAATTGATACGCAGGGGAGAAATGGTTGTATTTGGGAGAGAAAAAAGAGTGTTTTGTGGAGAAAATGCATGAGTTTTGGGGATAAACGGCATTATTTTGGCGTGAAAGCATGGTATTGAGCTAAGAAGCGGCATTTTGTGGAGAAAATGTCTTCTTTTGAGGATAAAGGTGATCTTTCAGGGAGAAAATGTCTGATTTGCAGCATAAAAGGACGCATTTGGGGAAGACAGCGTCTTTTATTGGGACATCACGTTTTATTCCAAAAATAACACATTTTCTTCCCAGAATACCGCCTTTGATCCCAAAATTAAGGAATTTTCTTCCCAGAATACCGCTATTTAGACCGAAAATAAGTCATCCTCTCCAAAAAAGACATCATTCTGTCCTCAAAATGAGAAATATTGTCCCCAAAATATCATTCTTGGTTCCAAATAGAAGACTTTTTCTCCATTAAATACCACGTAGGGATCCCTATATTACACATTTTCTCCCCCAAATTGCTCTTTGGATCCCCAAAATGAGGCGTTCTCCCTCAAATGCCTCTTTTCATCCCAAGAATCAGGCATTTTCTCCGCACAAGACTGATTTTATTACCAAAACAACACATTTCATACCCAAAACACACCTTTTTATTCCCAACATTAGACTCTGTCTCCCCAAAAGGCCAATTTGTATCCCTCCAATACGAAATTCTCCACTTCAAATATGGCTTTGTGTGACAAAAGAAGACACTAGCTCCCAAAAATACCGCTTCTTAGTTCCTAAGGAAGACTTTTCAACCCCAAAACAACCCTTTTGATCCCCAAAATAAGATATACTCTCCCCAAAGTAGCGCTTTCGTTGCCTTTCCCAAAAATGAGACATCTGAAGATGAAAGGCAGTATTCTGGGGAGAAAATGCCTTTTAGGGTAGATAAAGAGTGGCTCTTAAGAGAGAACCTGTTTGGTTTCTGGGATGAAGAGTGATATTCGGGGAGAAAATGTCTAATTGTTGGCAGACATTGATACGCAGGGGAGAAATGGTTGTATTTGGGAGAGAAAAAAGAGTGTTTTGGGGAGAAAATGCATGAGTTTTGGGGATAAACGGCATTATTTTGGCGTGAAAGCACGTTATTGAGAAAATAAGCAGCATTTTGTGGAGAAAATGCCTTCTTTTGAGGATAAAGGTATTTGAAGATGAAAGGCAGTATTCTGGGGAGAAAATGCCTTTTTGGGGGGCTAAAGAGTGGCACTTAAGAGAGAACCTGTTTGGTTTCTGGAATGAAGAGTGATATTCGGGGAGAAAATGTCTAATTGTTGGCAGAAATTGATACGCAGGGGAGAAATGGTTGTATTTGGGAGAGAAAAAAGAGTGTTTTGTGGAGAAAATGCATGAGTTTTGGGGATAAACGGCATTATTTTGGCGTGAAAGCATGGTATTGAGCTAAGAAGCGGCATTTTGTGGAGAAAATGTCTTCTTTTGAGGATAAAGGTGATCTTTCAGGGAGAAAATGTCTGATTTGCAGCATAAAAGGACGCATTTGGGGAAGACAGCGTCTTTTATTGGGACATCACGTTTTATTCCAAAAATAACACATTTTCTTCCCAGAATACCGCCTTTGATCCCAAAATTAAGGAATTTTCTTCCCAGAATACCGCTATTTAGACCGAAAATAAGTCATCCTCTCCAAAAAAGACATCATTCTGTCCTCAAAATGAGAAATATTGTCCCCAAAATATCATTCTTGGTTCCAAATAGAAGACTTTTTCTCCATTAAATACCACGTAGGGATCCCTATATTACACATTTTCTCCCCCAAATTGCTCTTTGGATCCCCAAAATGAGGCGTTCTCCCTCAAATGCCTCTTTTCATCCCAAGAATCAGGCATTTTCTCCGCACAAGACTGATTTTATTACCAAAACAACACATTTCATACCCAAAACACACCTTTTTATTCCCAACATTAGACTCTGTCTCCCCAAAAGGCCAATTTGTATCCCTCCAATACGAAATTCTCCCCTTCAAATATGGCTTTGTGTGACAAAAGAAGACACTAGCTCCCAAAAATACCGCTTCTTAGTTCCTAAGGAAGACTTTTCAACCCCAAAACAACCCTTTTGATCCCCAAAATAAGATATACTCTCCCCAAAGTAGCGCTTTCGTTGCCTTTCCCAAAAATGAGACATCTGAAGATGAAAGGCAGTATTCTGGGGAGAAAATGCCTTTTAGGGTAGATAAAGAGTGGCTCTTAAGAGAGAACCTGTTTGGTTTCTGGGATGAAGAGTGATATTCGGGGAGAAAATGTCTAATTGTTGGCAGACATTGATACGCAGGGGAGAAATGGTTGTATTTGGGAGAGAAAAAAGAGTGTTTTGGGGAGAAAATGCATGAGTTTTGGGGATAAACGGCATTATTTTGGCGTGAAAGCACGTTATTGAGAAAATAAGCAGCATTTTGTGGAGAAAATGCCTTCTTTTGAGGATAAAGGTATTTGAAGATGAAAGGCAGTATTCTGGGGAGAAAATGCCTTTTTGGGGGGCTAAAGAGTGGCACTTAAGAGAGAACCTGTTTGGTTTCTGGAATGAAGAGTGATATTCGGGGAGAAAATGTCTAATTGTTGGCAGAAATTGATACGCAGGGGAGAAATGGTTGTATTTGGGAGAGAAAAAAGAGTGTTTTGTGGAGAAAATGCATGAGTTTTGGGGATAAACGGCATTATTTTGGCGTGAAAGCATGGTATTGAGCTAAGAAGCGGCATTTTGTGGAGAAAATGTCTTCTTTTGAGGATAAAGGTGATCTTTCAGGGAGAAAATGTCTGATTTGCAGCATAAAAGGACGCATTTGGGGAAGACAGCGTCTTTTATTGGGACATCACGTTTTATTCCAAAAATAACACATTTTCTTCCCAGAATACCGCCTTTGATCCCAAAATTAAGGAATTTTCTTCCCAGAATACCGCTATTTAGACCGAAAATAAGTCATCCTCTCCAAAAAAGACATCATTCTGTCCTCAAAATGAGAAATATTGTCCCCAAAATATCATTCTTGGTTCCAAATAGAAGACTTTTTCTCCATTAAATACCACGTAGGGATCCCTATATTACACATTTTCTCCCCCAAATTGCTCTTTGGATCCCCAAAATGAGGCGTTCTCCCTCAAATGCCTCTTTTCATCCCAAGAATCAGGCATTTTCTCCGCACAAGACTGATTTTATTACCAAAACAACACATTTCATACCCAAAACACACCTTTTTATTCCCAACATTAGACTCTGTCTCCCCAAAAGGCCAATTTGTATCCCTCCAATACGAAATTCTCCACTTCAAATATGGCTTTGTGTGACAAAAGAAGACACTAGCTCCCAAAAATGCCGCTTCTTAGTTCCTAAGGAAGACTTTTCAACCCCAAAACAACCCTTTTGATCCCCAAAATAAGATATACTCTCCCCAAAGTAGCGCTTTCGTTGCCTTTCCCAAAAATGAGACATCTGAAGATGAAAGGCAGTATTCTGGGGAGAAAATGCCTTTTTGGGTAGATAAAGAGTGGCTCTTAAGAGAGAACCTGTTTGGTTTCTGGGATGAAGAGTGATATTCGGGGAGAAAATGTCTAATTGTTGGCAGAAATTGATACGCAGGGGAGAAATGGTTGTATTTGGGAGAGAAAAAAGAGTGTTTTGTGGAGAAAATGCATGAGTTTTGGGGATAAACGGCATTATTTTGGCGTGAAAGCATGGTATTGAGCTAAGAAGCGGCATTTTGTGGAGAAAATGTCTTCTTTTGAGGATAAAGGTGATCTTTCAGGGAGAAAATGTCTGATTTGCAGCATAAAAGGACGCATTTGGGGAAGACAGCGTCTTTTATTGGGACATCACGTTTTATTCCAAAAATAACACATTTTCTTCCCAGAATACCGCCTTTGATCCCAAAATTAAGGAATTTTCTTCCCAGAATACCGCTATTTAGACCGAAAATAAGTCATCCTCTCCAAAAAAGACATCATTCTGTCCTCAAAATGAGAAATATTGTCCCCAAAATATCATTCTTGGTTCCAAATAGAAGACTTTTTCTCCATTAAATACCACGTAGGGATCCCTATATTACACATTTTCTCCCCCAAATTGCTCTTTGGATCCCCAAAATGAGGCGTTCTCCCTCAAATGCCTCTTTTCATCCCAAGAATCAGGCATTTTCTCCGCACAAGACTGATTTTATTACCAAAACAACACATTTCATACCCAAAACACACCTTTTTATTCCCAACATTAGACTCTGTCTCCCCAAAAGGCCAATTTGTATCCCTCCAATACGAAATTCTCCACTTCAAATATGGCTTTGTGTGACAAAAGAAGACACTAGCTCCCAAAAATACCGCTTCTTAGTTCCTAAGGAAGACTTTTCAACCCCAAAACAACCCTTTTGATCCCCAAAATAAGATATACTCTCCCCAAAGTAGCGCTTTCGTTGCCTTTCCCAAAAATGAGACATCTGAAGATGAAAGGCAGTATTCTGGGGAGAAAATGCCTTTTAGGGTAGATAAAGAGTGGCTCTTAAGAGAGAACCTGTTTGGTTTCTGGGATGAAGAGTGATATTCGGGGAGAAAATGTCTAATTGTTGGCAGACATTGATACGCAGGGGAGAAATGGTTGTATTTGGGAGAGAAAAAAGAGTGTTTTGGGGAGAAAATGCATGAGTTTTGGGGATAAACGGCATTATTTTGGCGTGAAAGCACGTTATTGAGAAAATAAGCAGCATTTTGTGGAGAAAATGCCTTCTTTTGAGGATAAAGGTATTTGAAGATGAAAGGCAGTATTCTGGGGAGAAAATGCCTTTTTGGGGGGCTAAAGAGTGGCACTTAAGAGAGAACCTGTTTGGTTTCTGGAATGAAGAGTGATATTCGGGGAGAAAATGTCTAATTGTTGGCAGAAATTGATACGCAGGGGAGAAATGGTTGTATTTGGGAGAGAAAAAAGAGTGTTTTGTGGAGAAAATGCATGAGTTTTGGGGATAAACGGCATTATTTTGGCGTGAAAGCATGGTATTGAGCTAAGAAGCGGCATTTTGTGGAGAAAATGTCTTCTTTTGAGGATAAAGGTGATCTTTCAGGGAGAAAATGTCTGATTTGCAGCATAAAAGGACGCATTTGGGGAAGACAGCGTCTTTTATTGGGACATCACGTTTTATTCCAAAAATAACACATTTTCTTCCCAGAATACCGCCTTTGATCCCAAAATTAAGGAATTTTCTTCCCAGAATACCGCTATTTAGACCGAAAATAAGTCATCCTCTCCAAAAAAGACATCATTCTGTCCTCAAAATGAGAAATATTGTCCCCAAAATATCATTCTTGGTTCCAAATAGAAGACTTTTTCTCCATTAAATACCACGTAGGGATCCCTATATTACACATTTTCTCCCCCAAATTGCTCTTTGGATCCCCAAAATGAGGCGTTCTCCCTCAAATGCCTCTTTTCATCCCAAGAATCAGGCATTTTCTCCGCACAAGACTGATTTTATTACCAAAACAACACATTTCATACCCAAAACACACCTTTTTATTCCCAACATTAGACTCTGTCTCCCCAAAAGGCCAATTTGTATCCCTCCAATACGAAATTCTCCACTTCAAATATGGCTTTGTGTGACAAAAGAAGACACTAGCTCCCAAAAATACCGCTTCTTAGTTCCTAAGGAAGACTTTTCAACCCCAAAACAACCCTTTTGATCCCCAAAATAAGATATACTCTCCCCAAAGTAGCGCTTTCGTTGCCTTTCCCAAAAATGAGACATCTGAAGATGAAAGGCAGTATTCTGGGGAGAAAATGCCTTTTAGGGTAGATAAAGAGTGGCTCTTAAGAGAGAACCTGTTTGGTTTCTGGGATGAAGAGTGATATTCGGGGAGAAAATGTCTAATTGTTGGCAGACATTGATACGCAGGGGAGAAATGGTTGTATTTGGGAGAGAAAAAAGAGTGTTTTGGGGAGAAAATGCATGAGTTTTGGGGATAAACGGCATTATTTTGGCGTGAAAGCACGTTATTGAGAAAATAAGCAGCATTTTGTGGAGAAAATGCCTTCTTTTGAGGATAAAGGTATTTGAAGATGAAAGGCAGTATTCTGGGGAGAAAATGCCTTTTTGGGGGGCTAAAGAGTGGCACTTAAGAGAGAACCTGTTTGGTTTCTGGAATGAAGAGTGATATTCGGGGAGAAAATGTCTAATTGTTGGCAGAAATTGATACGCAGGGGAGAAATGGTTGTATTTGGGAGAGAAAAAAGAGTGTTTTGTGGAGAAAATGCATGAGTTTTGGGGATAAACGGCATTATTTTGGCGTGAAAGCATGGTATTGAGCTAAGAAGCGGCATTTTGTGGAGAAAATGTCTTCTTTTGAGGATAAAGGTGATCTTTCAGGGAGAAAATGTCTGATTTGCAGCATAAAAGGACGCATTTGGGGAAGACAGCGTCTTTTATTGGGACATCACGTTTTATTCCAAAAATAACACATTTTCTTCCCAGAATACCGCCTTTGATCCCAAAATTAAGGAATTTTCTTCCCAGAATACCGCTATTTAGACCGAAAATAAGTCATCCTCTCCAAAAAAGACATCATTCTGTCCTCAAAATGAGAAATATTGTCCCCAAAATATCATTCTTGGTTCCAAATAGAAGACTTTTTCTCCATTAAATACCACGTAGGGATCCCAATATTACACATTTTCTCCCCCAAATTGCTCTTTGGATCCCCAAAATGAGGCGTTCTCCCTCAAATGCCTCTTTTCATCCCAAGAATCAGGCATTTTCTCCGCACAAGACTGATTTTATTACCAAAACAACACATTTCATACCCAAAACACACCTTTTTATTCCCAACATTAGACTCTGTCTCCCCAAAAGGCCAATTTGTATCCCTCCAATACGAAATTCTCCACTTCAAATATGGCTTTGTGTGACAAAAGAAGACACTCGCTCCCAAAAATACCGCTTCTTAGTTCCTAAGGAAGACTTTTCCTCCCCAAAACAACCCTTTTGATCCCCAAAATAAGATATACTCTCCCCAAAGTAGCGCTTTCGTTGCCTTTCCCAAAAATGAGACATCTGAAGATGAAAGGCAGTATTCTGGGGAGAAAATGCCTTTTAGGGTAGATAAAGAGTGGCTCTTAAGAGAGAACCTGTTTGGTTTCTGGGATGAAGAGTGATATTCGGGGAGAAAATGTCTAATTGTTGGCAGAAATTGATACGAAGGGGAGAAATGGTTGTATTTGGGAGAGAAAAAAGAGTGTTTTGTGGAGAAAATGCATGAGTTTTGGGGATAAACGGCATTATTTTGGCGTGAAAGCACGGTATTGAGAAAATAAGCAGCATTTTGTGGAGAAAATGCCTTCTTTTGAGGATAAAGGTGATCTTTCAGGGAGAAAATGTCTTCTTTGCAGCATGAAAAGACGCATTTGGGGAAGACAGCGTCTTTTATTGGGACATCACGTTTTATTCCAAAAATAACACATTTTCTTCCCGAATACCGCACTTAATCCCTAAAATAAGGCATTTTCTTCCCAGAATACCGCTATTTAGACCGAAAATAAGTCATCCTCTCCAAAAAAGACATCATTCTGTCCTCAAAATGAGAAATATTGTCCCCAAAATATCATTCTTGGTTCCAAATAGAAGACTTTTTCTCCATTAAATACCACGTAGGGATCCCTATATTACACATTTTCTCCCCCAAATTGCTCTTTGGATCCCCAAAATGAGGCGTTCTCCCTCAAATGCCTCTTTTCATCCCAAGAATCAGGCATTTTCTCCGCACAAGACTGATTTTATTACCAAAACAACACATTTCATACCCAAAACACACCTTTTTATTCCCAACATTAGACTCTGTCTCCCCAAAAGGCCAATTTGTATCCCTCCAATACGAAATTCTCCACTTCAAATATGGCTTTGTGTGACAAAAGAAGACACTAGCTCCCAAAAATACCGCTTCTTAGTTCCTAAGGAAGACTTTTCAACCCCAAAACAACCCTTTTGATCCCCAAAATAAGATATACTCTCCCCAAAGTAGCGCTTTCGTTGCCTTTCCCAAAAATGAGACATCTGAAGATGAAAGGCAGTATTCTGGGGAGAAAATGCCTTTTAGGGTAGATAAAGAGTGGCTCTTAAGAGAGAACCTGTTTGGTTTCTGGGATGAAGAGTGATATTCGGGGAGAAAATGTCTAATTGTTGGCAGAAATTGATACGCAGGGGAGAAATGGTTGTATTTGGGAGAGAAAAAAGAGTGTTTTGGGGAGAAAATGCATGAGTTTTGGGGATAAACTGCATTATTTTGGCGTGAAAGCACGTTATTGAGAAAATAAGCAGCATTTTGTGGAGAAAATGCCTTCTTTTGAGGATAAAGGTATTTGAAGATGAAAGGCAGTATTCTGGGGAGAAAATGCCTTTTTGGGGGGCTAAAGAGTGGCACTTAGGAGAGAACCTGTTTGGTTTCTGGGATGAAGAGTGATATTCGGGGAGAAAATGTCTAATTGTTGGCAGAAATTGATACGCAGGGGAGAAATGGTTGTATTTGGGAGAGAAAAAAGAGTGTTTTGTGGAGAAAATGCATGAGTTTTGGGGATAAACGGCATTATTTTGGCGTGAAAGCATGGTATTGAGCTAAGAAGCGGCATTTTGTGGAGAAAATGTCTTCTTTTGAGGATAAAGGTGATCTTTCAGGGAGAAAATGTCTGATTTGCAGCATAAAAGGACGCATTTGGGGAAGACAGCGTCTTTTATTGGGACATCACGTTTTATTCCAAAAATAACACATTTTCTTCCCAGAATACCGCCTTTGATCCCAAAATTAAGGAATTTTCTTCCCAGAATACCGCTATTTAGACCGAAAATAAGTCATCCTCTCCAAAAAAGACATCATTCTGTCCTCAAAATGAGAAATATTGTCCCCAAAATATCATTCTTGGTTCCAAATAGAAGACTTTTTCTCCATTAAATACCACGTAGGGATCCCAATATTACACATTTTCTCCCCCAAATTGCTCTTTGGATCCCCAAAATGAGGCGTTCTCCCTCAAATGCCTCTTTTCATCCCAAGAATCAGGCATTTTCTCCGCACAAGACTGATTTTATTACCAAAACAACACATTTCATACCCAAAACACACCTTTTTATTCCCAACATTAGACTCTGTCTCCCCAAAAGGCCAATTTGTATCCCTCCAATACGAAATTCTCCACTTCAAATATGGCTTTGTGTGACAAAAGAAGACACTAGCTCCCAAAAATACCGCTTCTTAGTTCCTAAGGAAGACTTTTCAACCCCAAAACAACCCTTTTGATCCCCAAAATAAGATATACTCTCCCCAAAGTAGCGCTTTCGTTGCCTTTCCCAAAAATGAGACATCTGAAGATGAAAGGCAGTATTCTGGGGAGAAAATGCCTTTTAGGGTAGATAAAGAGTGGCTCTTAAGAGAGAACCTGTTTGGTTTCTGGGATGAAGAGTGATATTCGGGGAGAAAATGTCTAATTGTTGGCAGAAATTGATACGCAGGGGAGAAATGGTTGTATT
Organism: Alectoris magna; assembly: GCA_030625065.1. Taxonomy (NCBI): domain Eukaryota; kingdom Metazoa; phylum Chordata; class Aves; order Galliformes; family Phasianidae; genus Alectoris; species Alectoris magna. Next base: position 4,811,663 of record CM060578.1, on the reverse strand, counting down.
TGGGAGAGAAAAAAGAGTGTTTTGGGGAGAAAATGCATGAGTTTTGGGGATAAACGGCATTATTTTGGCGTGAAAGCACGGTATTGAGAAAATAAGCAGCATTTTGTGGAGAAAATGCCTTCTTTTGAGGATAAAGGTGATCTTTCAGGGAGAAAATGTCTGATTTGCAGCATGAAAAGACGCATTTGGGGAAGACAGCGTCTTTTATTGGGACATCACGTTTTATTCCAAAAATAACACATTTTCTTCCCAGAATACCGCACTTAATCCCTAAAATAAGGCATTTTCTTCCCAGAATACCGCTATTTAGACCGAAAATAAGTCATCCTCTCCAAAAAAGACGTAATTCTGTCCTCAAAATGAGAAATATTGTCCCCAAAATATCATTCTTGGTTCCAAATAGAAGACTTTTTCTCCATTAAATACCACGTAGGGATCCCAATATTACACATTTTCTCCCCCAAATTGCTCTTTGGATCCCCAAAATGAGGCGTTCTCCCTCAAATGCCTCTTTTCATCCCAAGAATCAGGCATTTTCTCCGCACAAGACTGATTTTATTACCAAAACAACACATTTCATACCCAAAACACACATTTCGATTCCCAACATTAGACACCGTCTCCCAAAATTCCAATTGGTATCCCTCCAATACGAAATTCTCCCCTTCAAATATGGCTTTGTGTAACAAAAGAAGACATTCGCTCCCAAAAATACCGCTTCTTATTTCCTAAGGAAGACTTTTCCTCCCCAAAACACCCTTTTTGATCCCCCAAATAAGAAATACTCTCCCTAAAGTAGCGCTTTCGTTTCCTTTCCCAAAAATGAGACATCTGAAGATGAAAGGCAGTATTCTGGGGAGAAAATGCCTTTTTGGGGGGCTAAAGAGTGGCACTTAGGAGAGAACCTGTTTGGTTTCTGGGATGAAGAGTGATATTCGGGGAGAAAATGTCTAATTGTTGGCAGAAATTGATACGAAGGGGAGAAATGGTTGTATTTGGGAGAGAAAAAAGAGTGTTTTGGGGAGAAAATGCATGAGTTTTGGGGATAAACGGCATTATTTTGGCGTGAAAGCACGGTATTGAGAAAATAAGCAGCATTTTGTGGAGAAAATGCCTTCTTTTGAGGATAAAGGTGATCTTTCAGGGAGAAAATGTCTTCTTTGCAGCATGAAAAGACGCATTTGGGGAAGACAGCGTCTTTTATTGGGACATCACGTTTTATTCCAAAAATAACACATTTTCTTCCCAGAATACCGCCTTTGATCCCAAAATTAAGGAATTTTCTTCCCAGAATACCGCTATTTAGACCGAAAATAAGTCATCCTCTCCAAAAAAGACATCATTCTGTCCTCAAAATGAGAAATATTGTCCCCAAAATATCATTCTTGGTTCCAAATAGAAGACTTTTTCTCCATTAAATACCACGTAGGGATCCCTATATTACACATTTTCTCCCCCAAATTGCTCTTTGGATCCCCAAAATGAGGCGTTCTCCCTCAAATGCCTCTTTTCATCCCAAGAATCAGGCATTTTCTCCGCACAAGACTGATTTTATTACCAAAACAACACATTTCATACCCAAAACACACCTTTTTATTCCCAACATTAGACTCTGTCTCCCCAAAAAGGCCAATTTGTATCCCTCCAATACGAAATTCTCCACTTCAAATATGGCTTTGTGTGACAAAAGAAGACACTAGCTCCCAAAAATACCGCTTCTTAGTTCCTAAGGAAGACTTTTCAACCCCAAAACAACCCTTTTGATCCCCAAAATAAGATATACTCTCCCCAAAGTAGCGCTTTTGTTGCCTTTCCCAAAAATGAGACATCTGAAGATGAAAGGCAGTATTCTGGGGAGAAAATGCCTTTTAGGGTAGATAAAGAGTGGCTCTTAAGAGAGAACCTGTTTGGTTTCTGGAATGAAGAGTGATATTCGGGGAGAAAATGTCTAATTGTTGGCAGAAATTGATACGCAGGGGAGAAATGGTTGTATTTGGGAGAGAAAAAGAGTGTTTTGTGGAGAAAATGCATGAGTTTTGGGGATAAACGGCATTATTTTGGCGTGAAAGCATGGTATTGAGCTAAGAAGCGGCATTTTGTGGAGAAAATGTCTTCTTTTGAGGATAAAGGTGATCTTTCAGGGAGAAAATGTCTGATTTGCAGCATAAAAGGACGCATTTGGGGAAGACAGCGTCTTTTATTGGGACATCACGTTTTATTCCAAAAATAACACATTTTCTTCCCAGAATACCGCCTTTGATCCCAAAATTAAGGAATTTTCTTCCCAGAATACCGCTATTTAGACCGAAAATAAGTCATCCTCTCCAAAAAAGACATCATTCTGTCCTCAAAATGAGAAATATTGTCCCCAAAATATCATTCTTGGTTCCAAATAGAAGACTTTTTCTCCATTAAATACCACGTAGGGATCCCTATATTACACATTTTCTCCCCCAAATTGCTCTTTGGATCCCCAAAATGAGGCGTTCTCCCTCAAATGCCTCTTCTCATCCCAAGAATCAGGCATTTTCTCCGCACAAGACTGATTTTATTACCAAAACAACACATTTCATACCCAAAACACACCTTTCGATTCCCAACATTAGACACCGTCTCCCCCAAATGCCAATTTGTATCCCTCCAATACGAAATTCTCCCCTTCAAATATGGCTTTGTGTAACAAAAGAAGACATTCGCTCCCAAAAATACCGCTTCTTATTTCCTAAGGAAGACTTTTCCTCCCCAAAACACCCTTTTTGATCCCCCAAATAAGAAATACTCTCCCTAAAGTAGCGCTTTCGTTTCCTTTCCCAAAAATGAGACATTTGAAGATGAAAGGCAGTATTCTGGGGAGAAAATGCCTTTTTGGGGGGCTAAAGAGTGGCACTTAGGAGAGAACCTGTTTGGTTTCTGGGATGAAGAGTGATATTCGGGGAGAAAATGTCTAATTGTTGGCAGAAATTGATACGCAGGGGAGAAATGGTTGTATTTGGGAGAGAAAAAAGAGTGTTTTGTGGAGAAAATGCATGAGTTTTGGGGATAAACGGCATTATTTTGGCGTGAAAGCATGGTATTGAGCTAAGAAGCGGCATTTTGTGGAGAAAATGTCTTCTTTTGAGGATAAAGGTGATCTTTCAGGGAGAAAATGTCTGATTTGCAGCATAAAAGGACGCATTTGGGGAAGACAGCGTCTTTTATTGGGACATCACGTTTTATTCCAAAAATAACACATTTTCTTCCCAGAATACCGCCTTTGATCCCAAAATTAAGGAATTTTCTTCCCAGAATACCGCTATTTAGACCGAAAATAAGTCATCCTCTCCAAAAAAGACATCATTCTGTCCTCAAAATGAGAAATATTGTCCCCAAAATATCATTCTTGGTTCCAAATAGAAGACTTTTTCTCCATTAAATACCACGTAGGGATCCCAATATTACACATTTTCTCCCCCAAATTGCTCTTTGGATCCCCAAAATGAGGCGTTCTCCCTCAAATGCCTCTTTTCATCCCAAGAATCAGGCATTTTCTCCGCACAAGACTGATTTTATTACCAAAACAACACATTTCATACCCAAAACACACCTTTTTATTCCCAACATTAGACTCTGTCTCCCCAAAAGGCCAATTTGTATCCCTCCAATACGAAATTCTCCACTTCAAATATGGCTTTGTGTGACAAAAGAAGACACTAGCTCCCAAAAATACCGCTTCTTAGTTCCTAAGGAAGACTTTTCAACCCCAAAACAACCCTTTTGATCCCCAAAATAAGATATACTCTCCCCAAAGTAGCGCTTTCGTTGCCTTTCCCAAAAATGAGACATCTGAAGATGAAAGGCAGTATTCTGGGGAGAAAATGCCTTTTAGGGTAGATAAAGAGTGGCTCTTAAGAGAGAACCTGTTTGGTTTCTGGAATGAAGAGTGATATTCGGGGAGAAAATGTCTAATTGTTGGCAGAAATTGATACGCAGGGGAGAAATGGTTGTATTTGGGAGAGAAAAAGAGTGTTTTGTGGAGAAAATGCATGAGTTTTGGGGATAAACGGCATTATTTTGGCGTGAAAGCATGGTATTGAGCTAAGAAGCGGCATTTTGTGGAGAAAATGTCTTCTTTTGAGGATAAAGGTGATCTTTCAGGGAGAAAATGTCTGATTTGCAGCATAAAAGGACGCATTTGGGGAAGACAGCGTCTTTTATTGGGACATCACGTTTTATTCCAAAAATAACACATTTTCTTCCCAGAATACCGCCTTTGATCCCAAAATTAAGGAATTTTCTTCCCAGAATACCGCTATTTAGACCGAAAATAAGTCATCCTCTCCAAAAAAGACATCATTCTGTCCTCAAAATGAGAAATATTGTCCCCAAAATATCATTCTTGGTTCCAAATAGAAGACTTTTTCTCCATTAAATACCACGTAGGGATCCCAATATTACACATTTTCTCCCCCAAATTGCTCTTTGGATCCCCAAAATGAGGCGTTCTCCCTCAAATGCCTCTTTTCATCCCAAGAATCAGGCATTTTCTCCGCACAAGACTGATTTTATTACCAAAACAACACATTTCATACCCAAAACACACCTTTTTATTCCCAACATTAGACTCTGTCTCCCCAAAAGGCCAATTTGTATCCCTCCAATACGAAATTCTCCACTTCAAATATGGCTTTGTGTGACAAAAGAAGACACTCGCTCCCAAAAATACCGCTTCTTAGTTCCTAAGGAAGACTTTTCAACCCCAAAACAACCCTTTTGATCCCCAAAATAAGATATACTCTCCCCAAAGTAGCGCTTTTGTTGCCTTTCCCAAAAATGAGACATCTGAAGATGAAAGGCAGTATTCTGGGGAGAAAATGCCTTTTAGGGTAGATAAAGAGTGGCTCTTAAGAGAGAACCTGTTTGGTTTCTGGGATGAAGAGTGATATTCGGGGAGAAAATGTCTAATTGTTGGCAGAAATTGATACGAAGGGGAGAAATGGTTGTATTTGGGAGAGAAAAAAGAGTGTTTTGTGGAGAAAATGCATGAGTTTTGGGGATAAACGGCATTATTTTGGCGTGAAAGCACGGTATTGAGAAAATAAGCAGCATTTTGTGGAGAAAATGCCTTCTTTTGAGGATAAAGGCGATCTTTCACGGAGATAATGTCTTCTTTGCAGCATAAAAAGACGCATTTGGGGAAGACAGCGTCTTTTATTGGGACATCACGTTTTATTCCAAAAATAACACATTTTCTTCCCGAATACCGCACTTAATCCCTAAAGTAAGGCATTTTCTTCCCAGAATACCGCTATTTAGACCGAAAATAAGTCATCCTCTCCAAAAAAGACATCATTCTGTCCTCAAAATGAGAAATATTGTCCCCAAAATATCATTCTTGGTTCCAAATAGAAGACTTTTTCTCCATTAAATACCACATCGGGTTCCCAATATTACACATTTTCTCCCCCAAATTGCTCTTTGGATCCCCAAAATGAGGCGTTCTCCCTCAAATGCCTCTTTTCATCCCAAGAATCAGGCATTTTCTCCGCACAAGACTGATTTTATTACCAAAAAAACACATTTCTTACCCAAAACACACCTTTTTATTCCCAACATTAGACACCGTCTCCCAAAATTCCAATTGGTATCCCTCCAATACGAAATTCTCCCCTTCAAATATGGCTTTGTGTAACAAAAGAAGACATTCGCTCCCAAAAATACCGCTTCTTATTTCCTAAGGAAGACTTTTCCTCCCCAAAACACCCTTTTTGATCCCCCAAGTAAGAAATACTCTCCCCAAAGTAGCGCTTTCATTTCCTTTCCCAAAAGAAGACATTTGAAGATGAAAGGCAGTATTCTGGGGAGAAAATGCCTTTTTGGGGGGCTAAAGAGTGGCACTTAATAGAGAACCTGTTTGGTTTCTGGGATGAAGAGTGATATTCGGGGAGAAAATGTCTAATTGTTGGCAGAAATTGATACGCAGGGGAGAAATGGTTGTATTTGGGAGAGAAAAAAGAGTGTTTTGTGGAGAAAATGCATGAGTTTTGGGGATAAACGGCATTATTTTGGCGTGAAAGCATGGTATTGAGCTAAGAAGCGGCATTTTGTGGAGAAAATGTCTTCTTTTGAGGATAAAGGTGATCTTTCAGGGAGAAAATGTCTGATTTGCAGCATAAAAGGACGCATTTGGGGAAGACAGCGTCTTTTATTGGGACATCACGTTTTATTCCAAAAATAACACATTTTCTTCCCAGAATACCGCCTTTGATCCCAAAATTAAGGAATTTTCTTCCCAGAATACCGCTATTTAGACCGAAAATAAGTCATCCTCTCCAAAAAAGACGTAATTCTGTCCTCAAAATGAGAAATATTGTCCCCAAAATATCATTCTTGGTTCCAAATAGAAGACTTTTTCTCCATTAAATACCACGTAGGGATCCCAATATTACACATTTTCTCCCCCAAATTGCTCTTTGGATCCCCAAAATGAGGCGTTCTCCCTCAAATGCCTCTTTTCATCCCAAGAATCAGGCATTTTCTCCGCACAAGACTGATTTTATTACCAAAACAACACATTTCATACCCAAAACACACCTTTTTATTCCCAACATTAGACTCTGTCTCCCCAAAAGGCCAATTTGTATCCCTCCAATACGAAATTCTCCACTTCAAATATGGCTTTGTGTGACAAAAGAAGACACTCGCTCCCAAAAATACCGCTTCTTAGTTCCTAAGGAAGACTTTTCCTCCCCAAAACAACCCTTTTGATCCCCAAAATAAGATATACTCTCCCCAAAGTAGCGCTTTCGTTGCCTTTCCCAAAAATGAGACATCTGAAGATGAAAGGCAGTATTCTGGGGAGAAAATGCCTTTTAGGGTAGATAAAGAGTGGCTCTTAAGAGAGAACCTGTTTGGTTTCTGGGATGAAGAGTGATATTCGGGGAGAAAATGTCTAATTGTTGGCAGAAATTGATACGAAGGGGAGAAATGGTTGTATTTGGGAGAGAAAAAAGAGTGTTTTGTGGAGAAAATGCATGAGTTTTGGGGATAAACGGCATTATTTTGGCGTGAAAGCACGGTATTGAGAAAATAAGCAGCATTTTGTGGAGAAAATGCCTTCTTTTGAGGATAAAGGCGATCTTTCACGGAGATAATGTCTTCTTTGCAGCATAAAAAGACGCATTTGGGGAAGACAGCGTCTTTTATTGGGACATCACGTTTTATTCCAAAAATAACACATTTTCTTCCCGAATACCGCACTTAATCCCTAAAGTAAGGCATTTTCTTCCCAGAATACCGCTATTTAGACCGAAAATAAGTCATCCTCTCCAAAAAAGACATCATTCTGTCCTCAAAATGAGAAATATTGTCCCCAAAATATCATTCTTGGTTCCAAATAGAAGACTTTTTCTCCATTAAATACCACGTAGGGATCCCTATATTACACATTTTCTCTCCCAAATTGCTCTTTGTATCCCCAAAATGAGGCGTTCTCCCTCAAATGCCTCTTTTGATCCCAAGAATCAGGCATTTTCTCCGCACAAGACTGATTTTATTACCAAAACAACACATTTCTTACCCAAAACACACCTTTTGATTCCCAACATTAGACACCGTCTCCCAAAATTCCCATTTGTATCCCTCCAATACGAAATTCTCCCCTTCAAATATGGCTTTGTGTAACAAAAGAAGACATTCGCTCCCAAAAATACCGCTTCTTATTTCCTAAGGAAGACTTTTCCTCCCCAAAACACCCTTTTTGATCCCCCAAGTAAGAAATACTCTCCCCAAAGTAGCGCTTTCGTTTCCTTTCCCAAAAAGAAGACATTTGAAGATGAAAGGCAGTATTCTGGGGAGAAAATGCCTTTTAGGGTAGATAAAGAGTGGCACTTAGGAGAGAACCTGTTTGGTTTCTGGGATGAAGAGTGATATTCGGGGAGAAAATGTCTAATTGTTGGCAGAAATTGATACGCAGGGGAGAAATGGTTGTATTTGGGAGAGAAAAAGAGTGTTTTGTGGAGAAAATGCATGAGTTTTGGGGATAAAGTGCATTATTTTGGCGTGAAAGCATGGTATTGAGCTAAGAAGCGGCATTTTGTGGAGAAAATGTCTTCTTTTGAGGATAAAGGTGATCTTTCAGGGAGAAAATGTCTGATTTGCAGCATAAAAGGACGCATTTGGGGAAGACAGCGTCTTTTATTGGGACATCACGTTTTATTCCAAAAATAACACATTTTCTTCCCAGAATACCGCCTTTGATCCCAAAATTAAGGAATTTTCTTCCCAGAATACCGCTATTTAGACCGAAAATAAGTCATCCTCTCCAAAAAAGACATCATTCTGTCCTCAAAATGAGAAATATTGTCCCCAAAATATCATTCTTGGTTCCAAATAGAAGACTTTTTCTCCATTAAATACCACGTAGGGATCCCAATATTACACATTTTCTCCCCCAAATTGCTCTTTGGATCCCCAAAATGAGGCGTTCTCCCTCAAATGCCTCTTTTCATCCCAAGAATCAGGCATTTTCTCCGCACAAGACTGATTTTATTACCAAAACAACACATTTCATACCCAAAACACACCTTTTTATTCCCAACATTAGACTCTGTCTCCCCAAAAGGCCAATTTGTATCCCTCCAATACGAAATTCTCCACTTCAAATATGGCTTTGTGTGACAAAAGAAGACACTCGCTCCCAAAAATACCGCTTCTTAGTTCCTAAGGAAGACTTTTCCTCCCCAAAACAACCCTTTTGATCCCCAAAATAAGATATACTCTCCCCAAAGTAGCGCTTTCGTTGCCTTTCCCAAAAATGAGACATCTGAAGATGAAAGGCAGTATTCTGGGGAGAAAATGCCTTTTAGGGTAGATAAAGAGTGGCTCTTAAGAGAGAACCTGTTTGGTTTCTGGGATGAAGAGTGATATTCGGGGAGAAAATGTCTAATTGTTGGCAGAAATTGATACGCAGGGGAGAAATGGTTGTATTTGGGAGAGAAAAAGAGTGTTTTGTGGAGAAAATGCATGAGTTTTGGGGATAAACGGCATTATTTTGGCGTGAAAGCACGGTATTGAGAAAATAAGCAGCATTTTGTGGAGAAAATGCCTTCTTTTGAGGATAAAGGTGATCTTTCAGGGAGAAAATGTCTTCTTTGCAGCATGAAAAGACGCATTTGGGGAAGACAGCGTCTTTTATTGGGACATCACGTTTTATTCCAAAAATAACACATTTTCTTCCCGAATACCGCACTTAATCCCTAAAATAAGGCATTTTCTTCCCAGAATACCGCTATTTAGACCGAAAATAAGTCATCCTCTCCAAAAAAGACATCATTCTGTCCTCAAAATGAGAAATATTGTCCCCAAAATATCATTCTTGGTTCCAAATAGAAGACTTTTTCTCCATTAAATACCACGTAGGGATCCCAATATTACACATTTTCTCCCCCAAATTGCTCTTTGGATCCCCAAAATGAGGCGTTCTCCCTCAAATGCCTCTTTTCATCCCAAGAATCAGGCATTTTCTCCGCACAAGACTGATTTTATTACCAAAACAACACATTTCATACCCAAAACACACCTTTTTATTCCCAACATTAGACTCTGTCTCCCCAAAAGGCCAATTTGTATCCCTCCAATACGAAATTCTCCCCTTCAAATATGGCTTTGTGTGACAAAAGAAGACACTAGCTCCCAAAAATACCGCTTCTTAGTTCCTAAGGAAGACTTTTCCTCCCCAAAACACCCTTTTTGATCCCCCAAGTAAGAAATACTCTCCCCAAAGTAGCGCTTTCGTTTCCTTTCCCAAAAAGAAGACATTTGAAGATGAAAGGCAGTATTCTGGGGAGAAAATGCCTTTTTGGGGGGCTAAAGAGTGGCACTTAATAAAGAACCTGTTTGGTTTCTGGGATGAAGAGTGATATTCGGGGAGAAAATGTCTAATTGTTGGCAGAAATTGATACGCAGGGGAGAAATGGTTGTATTTGGGAGAGAAAAAGAGTGTTTTGTGGAGAAAATGCATGAGTTTTGGGGATAAAGTGCATTATTTTGGCGTGAAAGCATGGTATTGAGCTAAGAAGCGGCATTTTGTGGAGAAAATGTCTTCTTTTGAGGATAAAGGTGATCTTCCAGGGAGAAAATGTCTGATTTGCAGCATAAAAGGACGCATTTGGGGAAGACAGCGTCTTTTATTGGGACATCACGTTTTATTCCAAAAATAACACATTTTCTTCCCAGAATACCGCCTTTGATCCCAAAATTAAGGAATTTTCTTCCCAGAATACCGCTATTTAGACCGAAAATAAGTCATCCTCTCCAAAAAAGACATCATTCTGTCCTCAAAATGAGAAATATTGTCCCCAAAATATCATTCTTGGTTCCAAATAGAAGACTTTTTCTCCATTAAATACCACATCGGGTTCCCAATATTACACATTTTCTCCCCCAAATTGCTCTTTGGATCCCCAAAATGAGGCGTTCTCCCTCAAATGCCTCTTTTCATCCCAAGAATCAGGCATTTTCTCCGCACAAGACTGATTTTATTACCAAAAAAACACATTTCTTACCCAAAACACACCTTTTTATTCCCAACATTAGACACCGTCTCCCAAAATTCCAATTGGTATCCCTCCAATACGAAATTCTCCCCTTCAAATATGGCTTTGTGTAACAAAAGAAGACATTCGCTCCCAAAAATACCGCTTCTTATTTCCTAAGGAAGACTTTTCCTCCCCAAAACACCCTTTTTGATCCCCCAAGTAAGAAATACTCTCCCCAAAGTAGCGCTTTCATTTCCTTTCCCAAAAGAAGACATTTGAAGATGAAAGGCAGTATTCTGGGGAGAAAATGCCTTTTTGGGGGGCTAAAGAGTGGCACTTAATAGAGAACCTGTTTGGTTTCTGGGATGAAGAGTGATATTCGGGGAGAAAATGTCTAATTGTTGGCAGAAATTGATACGCAGGGGAGAAATGGTTGTATTTGGGAGAGAAAAAAGAGTGTTTTGTGGAGAAAATGCATGAGTTTTGGGGATAAACGGCATTATTTTGGCGTGAAAGCATGGTATTGAGCTAAGAAGCGGCATTTTGTGGAGAAAATGTCTTCTTTTGAGGATAAAGGTGATCTTTCAGGGAGAAAATGTCTGATTTGCAGCATAAAAGGACGCATTTGGGGAAGACAGCGTCTTTTATTGGGACATCACGTTTTATTCCAAAAATAACACATTTTCTTCCCAGAATACCGCCTTTGATCCCAAAATTAAGGAATTTTCTTCCCAGAATACCGCTATTTAGACCGAAAATAAGTCATCCTCTCCAAAAAAGACATCATTCTGTCCTCAAAATGAGAAATATTGTCCCCAAAATATCATTCTTGGTTCCAAATAGAAGACTTTTTCTCCATTAAATACCACGTAGGGATCCCAATATTACACATTTTCTCCCCCAAATTGCTCTTTGGATCCCCAAAATGAGGCGTTCTCCCTCAAATGCCTCTTTTCATCCCAAGAATCAGGCATTTTCTCCGCACAAGACTGATTTTATTACCAAAACAACACATTTCATACCCAAAACACACCTTTTTATTCCCAACATTAGACTCTGTCTCCCCAAAAGGCCAATTTGTATCCCTCCAATACGAAATTCTCCACTTCAAATATGGCTTTGTGTGACAAAAGAAGACACTCGCTCCCAAAAATACCGCTTCTTAGTTCCTAAGGAAGACTTTTCAACCCCAAAACAACCCTTTTGATCCCCAAAATAAGATATACTCTCCCCAAAGTAGCGCTTTTGTTGCCTTTCCCAAAAATGAGACATCTGAAGATGAAAGGCAGTATTCTGGGGAGAAAATGCCTTTTAGGGTAGATAAAGAGTGGCTCTTAAGAGAGAACCTGTTTGGTTTCTGGGATGAAGAGTGATATTCGGGGAGAAAATGTCTAATTGTTGGCAGAAATTGATACGAAGGGGAGAAATGGTTGTATTTTGGAGAGAAAAAAGAGTGTTTTGGGGAGAAAATGCATGAGTTTTGGGGATAAACGGCATTATTTTGGCGTGAAAGCACGGTATTGAGAAAATAAGCAGCATTTTGTGGAGAAAATGCCTTCTTTTGAGGATAAAGGCGATCTTTCACGGAGATAATGTCTTCTTTCCAGCATAAAAAGACGCATTTGGGGAAGACAGCGTCTTTTATTGGGACATCACGTTTTATTCCAAAAATAACACATTTTCTTCCCGAATACCGCACTTAATCCCTAAAGTAAGGCATTTTCTTCCCAGAATACCGCTATTTAGACCGAAAATAAGTCATCCTCTCCAAAAAAGACATCATTCTGTCCTCAAAATGAGAAATATTGTCCCCAAAATATCATTCTTGGTTCCAAATAGAAGACTTTTTCTCCATTAAATACCACGTAGGGATCCCTATATTACACATTTTCTCTCCCAAATTGCTCTTTGTATCCCCAAAATGAGGCGTTCTCCCTCAAATGCCTCTTTTGATCCCAAGAATCAGGCATTTTCTCCGCACAAGACTGATTTTATTACCAAAACAACACATTTCTTACCCAAAACACACCTTTTGATTCCCAACATTAGACACCGTCTCCCAAAATTCCCATTTGTATCCCTCCAATACGAAATTCTCCACTTCAAATATGGCTTTGTGTAACAAAAGAAGACATTCGCTCCCAAAAATACCGCTTCTTATTTCCTAAGGAAGACTTTTCCTCCCCAAAACACCCTTTTTGATCCCCCAAGTAAGAAATACTCTCCCCAAAGTAGCGCTTTCGTTTCCTTTCCCAAAAAGAAGACATTTGAAGATGAAAGGCAGTATTCTGGGGAGAAAATGCCTTTTAGGGTAGATAAAGAGTGGCACTTAGGAGAGAACCTGTTTGGTTTCTGGGATGAAGAGTGATATTCGGGGAGAAAATGTCTAATTGTTGGCAGAAATTGATACGCAGGGGAGAAATGGTTGTATTTGGGAGAGAAAAAGAGTGTTTTGTGGAGAAAATGCATGAGTTTTGGGGATAAAGTGCATTATTTTGGCGTGAAAGCATGGTATTGAGCTAAGAAGCGGCATTTTGTGGAGAAAATGTCTTCTTTTGAGGATAAAGGTGATCTTTCAGGGAGAAAATGTCTGATTTGCAGCATAAAAGGACGCATTTGGGGAAGACAGCGTCTTTTATTGGGACATCACGTTTTATTCCAAAAATAACACATTTTCTTCCCAGAATACCGCCTTTGATCCCAAAATTAAGGAATTTTCTTCCCAGAATACCGCTATTTAGACCGAAAATAAGTCATCCTCTCCAAAAAAGACATCATTCTGTCCTCAAAATGAGAAATATTGTCCCCAAAATATCATTCTTGGTTCCAAATAGAAGACTTTTTCTCCATTAAATACCACGTAGGGATCCCAATATTACACATTTTCTCCCCCAAATTGCTCTTTGGATCCCCAAAATGAGGCGTTCTCCCTCAAATGCCTCTTTTCATCCCAAGAATCAGGCATTTTCTCCGCACAAGACTGATTTTATTACCAAAACAACACATTTCATACCCAAAACACACCTTTTTATTCCCAACATTAGACTCTGTCTCCCCAAAAGGCCAATTTGTATCCCTCCAATACGAAATTCTCCACTTCAAATATGGCTTTGTGTGACAAAAGAAGACACTCGCTCCCAAAAATACCGCTTCTTAGTTCCTAAGGAAGACTTTTCCTCCCCAAAACAACCCTTTTGATCCCCAAAATAAGATATACTCTCCCCAAAGTAGCGCTTTCGTTGCCTTTCCCAAAAATGAGACATCTGAAGATGAAAGGCAGTATTCTGGGGAGAAAATGCCTTTTAGGGTAGATAAAGAGTGGCTCTTAAGAGAGAACCTGTTTGGTTTCTGGGATGAAGAGTGATATTCGGGGAGAAAATGTCTAATTGTTGGCAGAAATTGATACGCAGGGGAGAAATGGTTGTATTTGGGAGAGAAAAAGAGTGTTTTGTGGAGAAAATGCATGAGTTTTGGGGATAAACGGCATTATTTTGGCGTGAAAGCACGTTATTGAGAAAATAAGCAGCATTTTGTGGAGAAAATGCCTTCTTTTGAGGATAAAGGCGATCTTTCACGGAGAAAATGTCTTCTTTGCAGCATGAAAAGACGCATTTGGGGAAGACAGCGTCTTTTATTGGGACATCACGTTTTATTCCAAAAATAACACATTTTCTTCCCGAATACCGCACTTAATCCCTAAAATAAGGCATTTTCTTCCCAGAATACCGCTATTTAGACCGAAAATAAGTCATCCTCTCCAAAAAAGACATCATTCTGTCCTCAAAATGAGAAATATTGTCCCCAAAATATCATTCTTGGTTCCAAATAGAAGACTTTTTCTCCATTAAATACCACGTAGGGATCCCAATATTACACATTTTCTCCCCCAAATTGCTCTTTGGATCCCCAAAATGAGGCGTTCTCCCTCAAATGCCTCTTTTCATCCCAAGAATCAGGCATTTTCTCCGCACAAGACTGATTTTATTACCAAAACAACACATTTCATACCCAAAACACACCTTTTTATTCCCAACATTAGACTCTGTCTCCCCAAAAGGCCAATTTGTATCCCTCCAATACGAAATTCTCCCCTTCAAATATGGCTTTGTGTGACAAAAGAAGACACTAGCTCCCAAAAATACCGCTTCTTAGTTCCTAAGGAAGACTTTTCCTCCCCAAAACACCCTTTTTGATCCCCCAAGTAAGAAATACTCTCCCCAAAGTAGCGCTTTCGTTTCCTTTCCCAAAAAGAAGACATTTGAAGATGAAAGGCAGTATTCTGGGGAGAAAATGCCTTTTTGGGGGGCTAAAGAGTGGCACTTAATAAAGAACCTGTTTGGTTTCTGGGATGAAGAGTGATATTCGGGGAGAAAATGTCTAATTGTTGGCAGAAATTGATACGCAGGGGAGAAATGGTTGTATTTGGGAGAGAAAAAGAGTGTTTTGTGGAGAAAATGCATGAGTTTTGGGGATAAAGTGCATTATTTTGGCGTGAAAGCATGGTATTGAGCTAAGAAGCGGCATTTTGTGGAGAAAATGTCTTCTTTTGAGGATAAAGGTGATCTTCCAGGGAGAAAATGTCTGATTTGCAGCATAAAAGGACGCATTTGGGGAAGACAGCGTCTTTTATTGGGACATCACGTTTTATTCCAAAAATAACACATTTTCTTCCCAGAATACCGCCTTTGATCCCAAAATTAAGGAATTTTCTTCCCAGAATACCGCTATTTAGACCGAAAATAAGTCATCCTCTCCAAAAAAGACATCATTCTGTCCTCAAAATGAGAAATATTGTCCCCAAAATATCATTCTTGGTTCCAAATAGAAGACTTTTTCTCCATTAAATACCACGTAGGGATCCCAATATTACACATTTTCTCCCCCAAATTGCTCTTTGGATCCCCAAAATGAGGCGTTCTCCCTCAAATGCCTCTTTTGATCCCAAGAATCAGGCATTTTCTCCGCACAAGACTGATTTTATTACCAAAACAACACATTTCTTACCCAAAACACACCTTTTGATTCCCAACATTAGACACCGTCTCCCAAAATTCCCATTTGTATCCCTCCAATACGAAATTCTCCACTTCAAATATGGCTTTGTGTGACAAAAGAAGACACTAGCTCCCAAAAATACCGCTTCTTAGTTCCTAAGGAAGACTTTTCCTCCCCAAAACACCCTTTTTGATCCCCCAAGTAAGAAATACTCTCCCCAAAGTAGCGCTTTCGTTTCCTTTCCCAAAAAGAAGACATTTGAAGATGAAAGGCAGTATTCTGGGGAGAAAATGCCTTTTTGGGGGGCTAAAGAGTGGCACTTAATAAAGAACCTGTTTGGTTTCTGGGATGAAGAGTGATATTCGGGGAGAAAATGTCTAATTGTTGGCAGAAATTGATACGCAGGGGAGAAATGGTTGTATTTGGGAGAGAAAAAGAGTGTTTTGTGGAGAAAATGCATGAGTTTTGGGGATAAAGTGCATTATTTTGGCGTGAAAGCATGGTATTGAGCTAAGAAGCGGCATTTTGTGGAGAAAATGTCTTCTTTTGAGGATAAAGGTGATCTTCCAGGGAGAAAATGTCTGATTTGCAGCATAAAAGGACGCATTTGGGGAAGACAGCGTCTTTTATTGGGACATCACGTTTTATTCCAAAAATAACACATTTTCTTCCCAGAATACCGCCTTTGATCCCAAAATTAAGGAATTTTCTTCCCAGAATACCGCTATTTAGACCGAAAATAAGTCATCCTCTCCAAAAAAGACATCATTCTGTCCTCAAAATGAGAAATATTGTCCCCAAAATATCATTCTTGGTTCCAAATAGAAGACTTTTTCTCCATTAAATACCACGTAGGGATCCCAATATTACACATTTTCTCCCCCAAATTGCTCTTTGGATCCCCAAAATGAGGCGTTCTCCCTCAAATGCCTCTTTTGATCCCAAGAATCAGGCATTTTCTCCGCACAAGACTGATTTTATTACCAAAAAAACACATTTCTTACCCAAAACACACCTTTTTATTCCCAACATTAGACACCGTCTCCCAAAATTCCAATTGGTATCCCTCCAATACGAAATTCTCCCCTTCAAATATGGCTTTGTGTAACAAAAGAAGACATTCGCTCCCAAAAATACCGCTTCTTATTTCCTAAGGAAGACTTTTCCTCCCCAAAACACCCTTTTTGATCCCCCAAGTAAGAAATACTCTCCCCAAAGTAGCGCTTTCATTTCCTTTCCCAAAAGAAGACATTTGAAGATGAAAGGCAGTATTCTGGGGAGAAAATGCCTTTTTGGGGGGCTAAAGAGTGGCACTTAGGAGAGAACCTGTTTGGTTTCTGGGATGAAGAGTGATATTCGGGGAGAAAATGTCTAATTGTTGGCAGAAATTGATACGCAGGGGAGAAATGGTTGTATTTGGGAGAGAAAAAAGAGTGTTTTGTGGAGAAAATGCATGAGTTTTGGGGATAAACGGCATTATTTTGGCGTGAAAGCATGGTATTGAGCTAAGAAGCGGCATTTTGTGGAGAAAATGTCTTCTTTTGAGGATAAAGGTGATCTTTCAGGGAGAAAATGTCTGATTTGCAGCATAAAAGGACGCATTTGGGGAAGACAGCGTCTTTTATTGGGACATCACGTTTTATTCCAAAAATAACACATTTTCTTCCCAGAATACCGCCTTTGATCCCAAAATTAAGGAATTTTCTTCCCAGAATACCGCTATTTAGACCGAAAATAAGTCATCCTCTCCAAAAAAGACATCATTCTGTCCTCAAAATGAGAAATATTGTCCCCAAAATATCATTCTTGGTTCCAAATAGAAGACTTTTTCTCCATTAAATACCACGTAGGGATCCCAATATTACACATTTTCTCCCCCAAATTGCTCTTTGGATCCCCAAAATGAGGCGTTCTCCCTCAAATGCCTCTTTTCATCCCAAGAATCAGGCATTTTCTCCGCACAAGACTGATTTTATTACCAAAACAACACATTTCATACCCAAAACACACCTTTCGATTCCCAACATTAGACTCTGTCTCCCCAAAAGGCCAATTTGTATCCCTCCAATACGAAATTCTCCACTTCAAATATGGCTTTGTGTGACAAAAGAAGACACTAGCTCCCAAAAATACCGCTTCTTAGTTCCTAAGGAAGACTTTTCAACCCCAAAACAACCCTTTTGATCCCCAAAATAAGATATACTCTCCCCAAAGTAGCGCTTTCGTTGCCTTTCCCAAAAATGAGACATCTGAAGATGAAAGGCAGTATTCTGGGGAGAAAATGCCTTTTAGGGTAGATAAAGAGTGGCTCTTAAGAGAGAACCTGTTTGGTTTCTGGGATGAAGAGTGATATTCGGGGAGAAAATGTCTAATTGTTGGCAGAAATTGATACGCAGGGGAGAAATGGTTGTATTTGGGAGAGAAAAAAGAGTGTTTTGTGGAGAAAATGCATGAGTTTTGGGGATAAACGGCATTATTTTGGCGTGAAAGCATGGTATTGAGCTAAGAAGCGGCATTTTGTGGAGAAAATGTCTTCTTTTGAGGATAAAGGTGATCTTTCAGGGAGAAAATGTCTGATTTGCAGCATAAAAGGACGCATTTGGGGAAGACAGCGTCTTTTATTGGGACATCACGTTTTATTCCAAAAATAACACATTTTCTTCCCAGAATACCGCCTTTGATCCCAAAATTAAGGAATTTTCTTCCCAGAATACCGCTATTTAGACCGAAAATAAGTCATCCTCTCCAAAAAAGACATCATTCTGTCCTCAAAATGAGAAATATTGTCCCCAAAATATCATTCTTGGTTCCAAATAGAAGACTTTTTCTCCATTAAATACCACGTAGGGATCCCTATATTACACATTTTCTCCCCCAAATTGCTCTTTGGATCCCCAAAATGAGGCGTTCTCCCTCAAATGCCTCTTTTCATCCCAAGAATCAGGCATTTTCTCCGCACAAGACTGATTTTATTACCAAAACAACACATTTCATACCCAAAACACACCTTTTTATTCCCAACATTAGACTCTGTCTCCCCAAAAGGCCAATTTGTATCCCTCCAATACGAAATTCTCCACTTCAAATATGGCTTTGTGTGACAAAAGAAGACACTAGCTCCCAAAAATACCGCTTCTTAGTTCCTAAGGAAGACTTTTCAACCCCAAAACAACCCTTTTGATCCCCAAAATAAGATATACTCTCCCCAAAGTAGCGCTTTCGTTGCCTTTCCCAAAAATGAGACATCTGAAGATGAAAGGCAGTATTCTGGGGAGAAAATGCCTTTTAGGGTAGATAAAGAGTGGCTCTTAAGAGAGAACCTGTTTGGTTTCTGGGATGAAGAGTGATATTCGGGGAGAAAATGTCTAATTGTTGGCAGACATTGATACGCAGGGGAGAAATGGTTGTATTTGGGAGAGAAAAAAGAGTGTTTTGGGGAGAAAATGCATGAGTTTTGGGGATAAACGGCATTATTTTGGCGTGAAAGCACGTTATTGAGAAAATAAGCAGCATTTTGTGGAGAAAATGCCTTCTTTTGAGGATAAAGGTATTTGAAGATGAAAGGCAGTATTCTGGGGAGAAAATGCCTTTTTGGGGGGCTAAAGAGTGGCACTTAAGAGAGAACCTGTTTGGTTTCTGGAATGAAGAGTGATATTCGGGGAGAAAATGTCTAATTGTTGGCAGAAATTGATACGCAGGGGAGAAATGGTTGTATTTGGGAGAGAAAAAGAGTGTTTTGTGGAGAAAATGCATGAGTTTTGGGGATAAACGGCATTATTTTGGCGTGAAAGCATGGTATTGAGCTAAGAAGCGGCATTTTGTGGAGAAAATGTCTTCTTTTGAGGATAAAGGTGATCTTTCAGGGAGAAAATGTCTGATTTGCAGCATAAAAGGACGCATTTGGGGAAGACAGCGTCTTTTATTGGGACATCACGTTTTATTCCAAAAATAACACATTTTCTTCCCAGAATACCGCCTTTGATCCCAAAATTAAGGAATTTTCTTCCCAGAATACCGCTATTTAGACCGAAAATAAGTCATCCTCTCCAAAAAAGACATCATTCTGTCCTCAAAATGAGAAATATTGTCCCCAAAATATCATTCTTGGTTCCAAATAGAAGACTTTTTCTCCATTAAATACCACGTAGGGATCCCAATATTACACATTTTCTCCCCCAAATTGCTCTTTGGATCCCCAAAATGAGGCGTTCTCCCTCAAATGCCTCTTTTCATCCCAAGAATCAGGCATTTTCTCCGCACAAGACTGATTTTATTACCAAAACAACACATTTCATACCCAAAACACACCTTTTTATTCCCAACATTAGACTCTGTCTCCCCAAAAGGCCAATTTGTATCCCTCCAATACGAAATTCTCCACTTCAAATATGGCTTTGTGTGACAAAAGAAGACACTAGCTCCCAAAAATACCGCTTCTTAGTTCCTAAGGAAGACTTTTCAACCCCAAAACAACCCTTTTGATCCCCAAAATAAGATATACTCTCCCCAAAGTAGCGCTTTCGTTGCCTTTCCCAAAAATGAGACATCTGAAGATGAAAGGCAGTATTCTGGGGAGAAAATGCCTTTTAGGGTAGATAAAGAGTGGCTCTTAAGAGAGAACCTGTTTGGTTTCTGGGATGAAGAGTGATATTCGGGGAGAAAATGTCTAATTGTTGGCAGACATTGATACGCAGGGGAGAAATGGTTGTATTTGGGAGAGAAAAAAGAGTGTTTTGGGGAGAAAATGCATGAGTTTTGGGGATAAACGGCATTATTTTGGCGTGAAAGCACGTTATTGAGAAAATAAGCAGCATTTTGTGGAGAAAATGCCTTCTTTTGAGGATAAAGGTATTTGAAGATGAAAGGCAGTATTCTGGGGAGAAAATGCCTTTTTGGGGGGCTAAAGAGTGGCACTTAAGAGAGAACCTGTTTGGTTTCTGGAATGAAGAGTGATATTCGGGGAGAAAATGTCTAATTGTTGGCAGAAATTGATACGCAGGGGAGAAATGGTTGTATTTGGGAGAGAAAAAAGAGTGTTTTGGGGAGAAAATGCATGAGTTTTGGGGATAAACGGCATTATTTTGGCGTGAAAGCATGGTATTGAGCTAAGAAGCGGCATTTTGTGGAGAAAATGTCTTCTTTTGAGGATAAAGGTGATCTTTCAGGGAGAAAATGTCTGATTTGCAGCATAAAAGGACGCATTTGGGGAAGACAGCGTCTTTTATTGGGACATCACGTTTTATTCCAAAAATAACACATTTTCTTCCCAGAATACCGCCTTTGATCCCAAAATTAAGGAATTTTCTTCCCAGAATACCGCTATTTAGACCGAAAATAAGTCATCCTCTCCAAAAAAGACATCATTCTGTCCTCAAAATGAGAAATATTGTCCCCAAAATATCATTCTTGGTTCCAAATAGAAGACTTTTTCTCCATTAAATACCACGTAGGGATCCCAATATTACACATTTTCTCCCCCAAATTGCTCTTTGGATCCCCAAAATGAGGCGTTCTCCCTCAAATGCCTCTTTTCATCCCAAGAATCAGGCATTTTCTCCGCACAAGACTGATTTTATTACCAAAACAACACATTTCATACCCAAAACACACCTTTTTATTCCCAACATTAGACTCTGTCTCCCCAAAAGGCCAATTTGTATCCCTCCAATACGAAATTCTCCACTTCAAATATGGCTTTGTGTGACAAAAGAAGACACTAGCTCCCAAAAATACCGCTTCTTAGTTCCTAAGGAAGACTTTTCAACCCCAAAACAACCCTTTTGATCCCCAAAATAAGATATACTCTCCCCAAAGTAGCGCTTTCGTTGCCTTTCCCAAAAATGAGACATCTGAAGATGAAAGGCAGTATTCTGGGGAGAAAATGCCTTTTAGGGTAGATAAAGAGTGGCTCTTAAGAGAGAACCTGTTTGGTTTCTGGGATGAAGAGTGATATTCGGGGAGAAAATGTCTAATTGTTGGCAGACATTGATACGCAGGGGAGAAATGGTTGTATTTGGGAGAGAAAAAAGAGTGTTTTGGGGAGAAAATGCATGAGTTTTGGGGATAAACGGCATTATTTTGGCGTGAAAGCACGTTATTGAGAAAATAAGCAGCATTTTGTGGAGAAAATGCCTTCTTTTGAGGATAAAGGTATTTGAAGATGAAAGGCAGTATTCTGGGGAGAAAATGCCTTTTTGGGGGGCTAAAGAGTGGCACTTAAGAGAGAACCTGTTTGGTTTCTGGAATGAAGAGTGATATTCGGGGAGAAAATGTCTAATTGTTGGCAGAAATTGATACGCAGGGGAGAAATGGTTGTATTTGGGAGAGAAAAAGAGTGTTTTGTGGAGAAAATGCATGAGTTTTGGGGATAAAGTGCATTATTTTGGCGTGAAAGCATGGTATTGAGCTAAGAAGCGGCATTTTGTGGAGAAAATGTCTTCTTTTGAGGATAAAGGTGATCTTTCAGGGAGAAAATGTCTGATTTGCAGCATAAAAGGACGCATTTGGGGAAGACAGCGTCTTTTATTGGGACATCACGTTTTATTCCAAAAATAACACATTTTCTTCCCAGAATACCGCCTTTGATCCCAAAATTAAGGAATTTTCTTCCCAGAATACCGCTATTTAGACCGAAAATAAGTCATCCTCTCCAAAAAAGACATCATTCTGTCCTCAAAATGAGAAATATTGTCCCCAAAATATCATTCTTGGTTCCAAATAGAAGACTTTTTCTCCATTAAATACCACGTAGGGATCCCTATATTACACATTTTCTCCCCCAAATTGCTCTTTGGATCCCCAAAATGAGGCGTTCTCCCTCAAATGCCTCTTTTCATCCCAAGAATCAGGCATTTTCTCCGCACAAGACTGATTTTATTACCAAAACAACACATTTCATACCCAAAACACACCTTTTTATTCCCAACATTAGACTCTGTCTCCCCAAAAGGCCAATTTGTATCCCTCCAATACGAAATTCTCCACTTCAAATATGGCTTTGTGTGACAAAAGAAGACACTAGCTCCCAAAAATACCGCTTCTTAGTTCCTAAGGAAGACTTTTCAACCCCAAAACAACCCTTTTGATCCCCAAAATAAGATATACTCTCCCCAAAGTAGCGCTTTCGTTGCCTTTCCCAAAAATGAGACATCTGAAGATGAAAGGCAGTATTCTGGGGAGAAAATGCCTTTTAGGGTAGATAAAGAGTGGCTCTTAAGAGAGAACCTGTTTGGTTTCTGGGATGAAGAGTGATATTCGGGGAGAAAATGTCTAATTGTTGGCAGACATTGATACGCAGGGGAGAAATGGTTGTATTTGGGAGAGAAAAAAGAGTGTTTTGGGGAGAAAATGCATGAGTTTTGGGGATAAACGGCATTATTTTGGCGTGAAAGCACGTTATTGAGAAAATAAGCAGCATTTTGTGGAGAAAATGCCTTCTTTTGAGGATAAAGGTATTTGAAGATGAAAGGCAGTATTCTGGGGAGAAAATGCCTTTTTGGGGGGCTAAAGAGTGGCACTTAAGAGAGAACCTGTTTGGTTTCTGGAATGAAGAGTGATATTCGGGGAGAAAATGTCTAATTGTTGGCAGAAATTGATACGCAGGGGAGAAATGGTTGTATTTGGGAGAGAAAAAAGAGTGTTTTGGGGAGAAAATGCATGAGTTTTGGGGATAAACGGCATTATTTTGGCGTGAAAGCATGGTATTGAGCTAAGAAGCGGCATTTTGTGGAGAAAATGTCTTCTTTTGAGGATAAAGGTGATCTTTCAGGGAGAAAATGTCTGATTTGCAGCATAAAAGGACGCATTTGGGGAAGACAGCGTCTTTTATTGGGACATCACGTTTTATTCCAAAAATAACACATTTTCTTCCCAGAATACCGCCTTTGATCCCAAAATTAAGGAATTTTCTTCCCAGAATACCGCTATTTAGACCGAAAATAAGTCATCCTCTCCAAAAAAGACATCATTCTGTCCTCAAAATGAGAAATATTGTCCCCAAAATATCATTCTTGGTTCCAAATAGAAGACTTTTTCTCCATTAAATACCACGTAGGGATCCCAATATTACACATTTTCTCCCCCAAATTGCTCTTTGGATCCCCAAAATGAGGCGTTCTCCCTCAAATGCCTCTTTTCATCCCAAGAATCAGGCATTTTCTCCGCACAAGACTGATTTTATTACCAAAACAACACATTTCATACCCAAAACACACCTTTTTATTCCCAACATTAGACTCTGTCTCCCCAAAAGGCCAATTTGTATCCCTCCAATACGAAATTCTCCACTTCAAATATGGCTTTGTGTGACAAAAGAAGACACTAGCTCCCAAAAATACCGCTTCTTAGTTCCTAAGGAAGACTTTTCAACCCCAAAACAACCCTTTTGATCCCCAAAATAAGATATACTCTCCCCAAAGTAGCGCTTTCGTTTCCTTTCCCAAAAAGAAGACATTTGAAGATGAAAGGCAGTATTCTGGGGAGAAAATGCCTTTTAGGGTAGATAAAGAGTGGCACTTAGGAGAGAACCTGTTTGGTTTCTGGGATGAAGAGTGATATTCGGGGAGAAAATGTCTAATTGTTGGCAGAAATTGATACGCAGGGGAGAAATGGTTGTATTTGGGAGAGAAAAAGAGTGTTTTGTGGAGAAAATGCATGAGTTTTGGGGATAAAGTGCATTATTTTGGCGTGAAAGCATGGTATTGAGCTAAGAAGCGGCATTTTGTGGAGAAAATGTCTTCTTTTGAGGATAAAGGTGATCTTTCAGGGAGAAAATGTCTGATTTGCAGCATAAAAGGACGCATTTGGGGAAGACAGCGTCTTTTATTGGGACATCACGTTTTATTCCAAAAATAACACATTTTCTTCCCAGAATACCGCCTTTGATCCCAAAATTAAGGAATTTTCTTCCCAGAATACCGCTATTTAGACCGAAAATAAGTCATCCTCTCCAAAAAAGACATCATTCTGTCCTCAAAATGAGAAATATTGTCCCCAAAATATCATTCTTGGTTCCAAATAGAAGACTTTTTCTCCAATAAATACCACATCGGGTTCCCAATATTACACATTTTCTCCCCCAAATTGCTCTTTGGATCCCCAAAATGAGGCGTTCTCCCTCAAATGCCTCTTTTCATCCCAAGAATCAGGCATTTTCTCCGCACAAGACTGATTTTATTACCAAAAAAACACATTTCTTACCCAAAACACACCTTTTTATTCCCAACATTAGACACCGTCTCCCAAAATTCCAATTGGTATCCCTCCAATACGAAATTCTCCCCTTCAAATATGGCTTTGTGTAACAAAAGAAGACATTCGCTCCCAAAAATACCGCTTCTTATTTCCTAAGGAAGACTTTTCCTCCCCAAAACACCCTTTTTGATCCCCCAAGTAAGAAATACTCTCCCCAAAGTAGCGCTTTCATTTCCTTTCCCAAAAGAAGACATTTGAAGATGAAAGGCAGTATTCTGGGGAGAAAATGCCTTTTTGGGGGGCTAAAGAGTGGCACTTAATAGAGAACCTGTTTGGTTTCTGGGATGAAGAGTGATATTCGGGGAGAAAATGTCTAATTGTTGGCAGAAATTGATACGCAGGGGAGAAATGGTTGTATTTGGGAGAGAAAAAAGAGTGTTTTGTGGAGAAAATGCATGAGTTTTGGGGATAAACGGCATTATTTTGGCGTGAAAGCATGGTATTGAGCTAAGAAGCGGCATTTTGTGGAGAAAATGTCTTCTTTTGAGGATAAAGGTGATCTTTCAGGGAGAAAATGTCTGATTTGCAGCATAAAAGGACGCATTTGGGGAAGACAGCGTCTTTTATTGGGACATCACGTTTTATTCCAAAAATAACACATTTTCTTCCCAGAATACCGCCTTTGATCCCAAAATTAAGGAATTTTCTTCCCAGAATACCGCTATTTAGACCGAAAATAAGTCATCCTCTCCAAAAAAGACATCATTCTGTCCTCAAAATGAGAAATATTGTCCCCAAAATATCATTCTTGGTTCCAAATAGAAGACTTTTTCTCCATTAAATACCACGTAGGGATCCCAATATTACACATTTTCTCCCCCAAATTGCTCTTTGGATCCCCAAAATGAGGCGTTCTCCCTCAAATGCCTCTTTTCATCCCAAGAATCAGGCATTTTCTCCGCACAAGACTGATTTTATTACCAAAACAACACATTTCATACCCAAAACACACCTTTTTATTCCCAACATTAGACTCTGTCTCCCCAAAAGGCCAATTTGTATCCCTCCAATACGAAATTCTCCACTTCAAATATGGCTTTGTGTGACAAAAGAAGACACTCGCTCCCAAAAATACCGCTTCTTAGTTCCTAAGGAAGACTTTTCCTCCCCAAAACAACCCTTTTGATCCCCAAAATAAGATATACTCTCCCCAAAGTAGCGCTTTCGTTGCCTTTCCCAAAAATGAGACATCTGAAGATGAAAGGCAGTATTCTGGGGAGAAAATGCCTTTTAGGGTAGATAAAGAGTGGCTCTTAAGAGAGAACCTGTTTGGTTTCTGGGATGAAGAGTGATATTCGGGGAGAAAATGTCTAATTGTTGGCAGAAATTGATACGAAGGGGAGAAATGGTTGTATTTGGGAGAGAAAAAAGAGTGTTTTGTGGAGAAAATGCATGAGTTTTGGGGATAAACGGCATTATTTTGGCGTGAAAGCACGGTATTGAGAAAATAAGCAGCATTTTGTGGAGAAAATGCCTTCTTTTGAGGATAAAGGCGATCTTTCACGGAGATAATGTCTTCTTTGCAGCATAAAAAGACGCATTTGGGGAAGACAGCGTCTTTTATTGGGACATCACGTTTTATTCCAAAAATAACACATTTTCTTCCCGAATACCGCACTTAATCCCTAAAGTAAGGCATTTTCTTCCCAGAATACCGCTATTTAGACCGAAAATAAGTCATCCTCTCCAAAAAAGACATCATTCTGTCCTCAAAATGAGAAATATTGTCCCCAAAATATCATTCTTGGTTCCAAATAGAAGACTTTTTCTCCATTAAATACCACGTAGGGATCCCTATATTACACATTTTCTCTCCCAAATTGCTCTTTGTATCCCCAAAATGAGGCGTTCTCCCTCAAATGCCTCTTTTGATCCCAAGAATCAGGCATTTTCTCCGCACAAGACTGATTTTATTACCAAAACAACACATTTCATACCCAAAACACACCTTTTGATTCCCAACATTAGACACCGTCTCCCAAAATTCCCATTTGTATCCCTCCAATACGAAATTCTCCCCTTCAAATATGGCTTTGTGTAACAAAAGAAGACATTCGCTCCCAAAAATACCGCTTCTTATTTCCTAAGGAAGACTTTTCCTCCCCAAAACACCCTTTTTGATCCCCCAAGTAAGAAATACTCTCCCCAAAGTAGCGCTTTCGTTTCCTTTCCCAAAAAGAAGACATTTGAAGATGAAAGGCAGTATTCTGGGGAGAAAATGCCTTTTAGGGTAGATAAAGAGTGGCACTTAGGAGAGAACCTGTTTGGTTTCTGGGATGAAGAGTGATATTCGGGGAGAAAATGTCTAATTGTTGGCAGAAATTGATACGCAGGGGAGAAATGGTTGTATTTGGGAGAGAAAAAGAGTGTTTTGTGGAGAAAATGCATGAGTTTTGGGGATAAAGTGCATTATTTTGGCGTGAAAGCATGGTATTGAGCTAAGAAGCGGCATTTTGTGGAGAAAATGTCTTCTTTTGAGGATAAAGGTGATCTTTCAGGGAGAAAATGTCTGATTTGCAGCATAAAAGGACGCATTTGGGGAAGACAGCGTCTTTTATTGGGACATCACGTTTTATTCCAAAAATAACACATTTTCTTCCCAGAATACCGCCTTTGATCCCAAAATTAAGGAATTTTCTTCCCAGAATACCGCTATTTAGACCGAAAATAAGTCATCCTCTCCAAAAAAGACATCATTCTGTCCTCAAAATGAGAAATATTGTCCCCAAAATATCATTCTTGGTTCCAAATAGAAGACTTTTTCTCCATTAAATACCACATCGGGTTCCCAATATTACACATTTTCTCCCCCAAATTGCTCTTTGGATCCCCAAAATGAGGCGTTCTCCCTCAAATGCCTCTTTTCATCCCAAGAATCAGGCATTTTCTCCGCACAAGACTGATTTTATTACCAAAAAAACACATTTCTTACCCAAAACACACCTTTTTATTCCCAACATTAGACACCGTCTCCCAAAATTCCAATTGGTATCCCTCCAATACGAAATTCTCCCCTTCAAATATGGCTTTGTGTAACAAAAGAAGACATTCGCTCCCAAAAATACCGCTTCTTATTTCCTAAGGAAGACTTTTCCTCCCCAAAACACCCTTTTTGATCCCCCAAGTAAGAAATACTCTCCCCAAAGTAGCGCTTTCATTTCCTTTCCCAAAAGAAGACATTTGAAGATGAAAGGCAGTATTCTGGGGAGAAAATGCCTTTTTGGGGGGCTAAAGAGTGGCACTTAATAGAGAACCTGTTTGGTTTCTGGGATGAAGAGTGATATTCGGGGAGAAAATGTCTAATTGTTGGCAGAAATTGATACGCAGGGGAGAAATGGTTGTATTTGGGAGAGAAAAAAGAGTGTTTTGTGGAGAAAATGCATGAGTTTTGGGGATAAACGGCATTATTTTGGCGTGAAAGCATGGTATTGAGCTAAGAAGCGGCATTTTGTGGAGAAAATGTCTTCTTTTGAGGATAAAGGTGATCTTTCAGGGAGAAAATGTCTGATTTGCAGCATAAAAGGACGCATTTGGGGAAGACAGCGTCTTTTATTGGGACATCACGTTTTATTCCAAAAATAACACATTTTCTTCCCAGAATACCGCCTTTGATCCCAAAATTAAGGAATTTTCTTCCCAGAATACCGCTATTTAGACCGAAAATAAGTCATCCTCTCCAAAAAAGACATCATTCTGTCCTCAAAATGAGAAATATTGTCCCCAAAATATCATTCTTGGTTCCAAATAGAAGACTTTTTCTCCATTAAATACCACGTAGGGATCCCAATATTACACATTTTCTCCCCCAAATTGCTCTTTGGATCCCCAAAATGAGGCGTTCTCCCTCAAATGCCTCTTTTCATCCCAAGAATCAGGCATTTTCTCCGCACAAGACTGATTTTATTACCAAAACAACACATTTCATACCCAAAACACACCTTTTTATTCCCAACATTAGACTCTGTCTCCCCAAAAGGCCAATTTGTATCCCTCCAATACGAAATTCTCCACTTCAAATATGGCTTTGTGTGACAAAAGAAGACACTCGCTCCCAAAAATACCGCTTCTTAGTTCCTAAGGAAGACTTTTCCTCCCCAAAACAACCCTTTTGATCCCCAAAATAAGAAATACTCTCCCCAAAGTAGCGCTTTCGTTGCCTTTCCCAAAAATGAGACATCTGAAGATGAAAGGCAGTATTCTGGGGAGAAAATGCCTTTTAGGGTAGATAAAGAGTGGCTCTTAAGAGAGAACCTGTTTGGTTTCTGGGATGAAGAGTGATATTCGGGGAGAAAATGTCTAATTGTTGGCAGAAATTGATACGAAGGGGAGAAATGGTTGTATTTGGGAGAGAAAAAAGAGTGTTTTGGGGAGAAAATGCATGAGTTTTGGGGATAAACGGCATTATTTTGGCGTGAAAGCACGGTATTGAGAAAATAAGCAGCATTTTGTGGAGAAAATGCCTTCTTTTGAGGATAAAGGTGATCTTTCAGGGAGAAAATGTCTTCTTTGCAGCATGAAAAGACGCATTTGGGGAAGACAGCGTCTTTTATTGGGACATCACGTTTTATTCCAAAAATAACACATTTTCTTCCCGAATACCGCACTTAATCCCTAAAATAAGGCATTTTCTTCCCAGAATACCGCTATTTAGACCGAAAATAAGTCATCCTCTCCAAAAAAGACATCATTCTGTCCTCAAAATGAGAAATATTGTCCCCAAAATATCATTCTTGGTTCCAAATAGAAGACTTTTTCTCCATTAAATACCACGTAGGGATCCCAATATTACACATTTTCTCCCCCAAATTGCTCTTTGGATCCCCAAAATGAGGCGTTCTCCCTCAAATGCCTCTTTTCATCCCAAGAATCAGGCATTTTCTCCGCACAAGACTGATTTTATTACCAAAACAACACATTTCATACCCAAAACACACCTTTTTATTCCCAACATTAGACTCTGTCTCCCCAAAAGGCCAATTTGTATCCCTCCAATACGAAATTCTCCACTTCAAATATGGCTTTGTGTGACAAAAGAAGACACTAGCTCCCAAAAATACCGCTTCTTAGTTCCTAAGGAAGACTTTTCAACCCCAAAACAACCCTTTTGATCCCCAAAATAAGATATACTCTCCCCAAAGTAGCGCTTTCGTTGCCTTTCCCAAAAATGAGACATCTGAAGATGAAAGGCAGTATTCTGGGGAGAAAATGCCTTTTAGGGTAGATAAAGAGTGGCTCTTAAGAGAGAACCTGTTTGGTTTCTGGGATGAAGAGTGATATTCGGGGAGAAAATGTCTAATTGTTGGCAGACATTGATACGCAGGGGAGAAATGGTTGTATTTGGGAGAGAAAAAAGAGTGTTTTGGGGAGAAAATGCATGAGTTTTGGGGATAAACTGCATTATTTTGGCGTGAAAGCACGTTATTGAGAAAATAAGCAGCATTTTGTGGAGAAAATGCCTTCTTTTGAGGATAAAGGTATTTGAAGATGAAAGGCAGTATTCTGGGGAGAAAATGCCTTTTTGGGGGGCTAAAGAGTGGCACTTAGGAGAGAACCTGTTTGGTTTCTGGGATGAAGAGTGATATTCGGGGAGAAAATGTCTAATTGTTGGCAGAAATTGATATGCAGGGGAGAAATGGTTGTATTTGGGAGAGAAAAAAGAGTGTTTTGTGGAGAAAATGCATGAGTTTTGGGGATAAACGGCATTATTTTGGCGTGAAAGCATGGTATTGAGCTAAGAAGCGGCATTTTGTGGAGAAAATGTCTTCTTTTGAGGATAAAGGTGATCTTTCAGGGAGAAAATGTCTGATTTGCAGCATAAAAGGACGCATTTGGGGAAGACAGCGTCTTTTATTGGGACATCACGTTTTATTCCAAAAATAACACATTTTCTTCCCAGAATACCGCCTTTGATCCCAAAATTAAGGAATTTTCTTCCCAGAATACCGCTATTTAGACCGAAAATAAGTCATCCTCTCCAAAAAAGACATCATTCTGTCCTCAAAATGAGAAATATTGTCCCCAAAATATCATTCTTGGTTCCAAATAGAAGACTTTTTCTCCATTAAATACCACGTAGGGATCCCAATATTACACATTTTCTCCCCCAAATTGCTCTTTGGATCCCCAAAATGAGGCGTTCTCCCTCAAATGCCTCTTTTCATCCCAAGAATCAGGCATTTTCTCCGCACAAGACTGATTTTATTACCAAAACAACACATTTCATACCCAAAACACACCTTTTTATTCCCAACATTAGACTCTGTCTCCCCAAAAAGGCCAATTTGTATCCCTCCAATACGAAATTCTCCCCTTCAAATATGGCTTTGTGTGACAAAAGAAGACACTAGCTCCCAAAAATACCGCTTCTTAGTTCCTAAGGAAGACTTTTCAACCCCAAAACAACCCTTTTGATCCCCAAAATAAGATATACTCTCCCCAAAGTAGCGCTTTCGTTGCCTTTCCCAAAAATGAGACATCTGAAGATGAAAGGCAGTATTCTGGGGAGAAAATGCCTTTTAGGGTAGATAAAGAGTGGCTCTTAAGAGAGAACCTGTTTGGTTTCTGGGATGAAGAGTGATATTCGGGGAGAAAATGTCTAATTGTTGGCAGAAATTGATACGCAGGGGAGAAATGGTTGTATTTGGGAGAGAAAAAAGAGTGTTTTGGGGAGAAAATGCATGAGTTTTGGGGATAAACGGCATTATTTTGGCGTGAAAGCACGGTATTGAGAAAATAAGCAGCATTTTGTGGAGAAAATGCCTTCTTTTGAGGATAAAGGTGATCTTTCAGGGAGAAAATGTCTTCTTTGCAGCATGAAAAGACGCATTTGGGGAAGACAGCGTCTTTTATTGGGACATCACGTTTTATTCCAAAAATAACACATTTTCTTCCCAGAATACCGCACTTAATCCCTAAAATAAGGCATTTTCTTCCCAGAATACCGCTATTTAGACCGAAAATAAGTCATCCTCTCCAAAAAAGACGTAATTCTGTCCTCAAAATGAGAAATATTGTCCCCAAAATATCATTCTTGGTTCCAAATAGAAGACTTTTTCTCCATTAAATACCACGTAGGGATCCCAATATTACACATTTTCTCCCCCAAATTGCTCTTTGGATCCCCAAAATGAGGCGTTCTCCCTCAAATGCCTCTTTTCATCCCAAGAATCAGGCATTTTCTCCGCACAAGACTGATTTTATTACCAAAACAACACATTTCATACCCAAAACACACATTTCGATTCCCAACATTAGACACCGTCTCCCAAAATTCCAATTTGTATCCCTCCAATACGAAATTCTCCCCTTCAAATATGGCTTTGTGTAACAAAAGAAGACATTCGCTCCCAAAAATACCGCTTCTTATTTCCTAAGGAAGACTTTTCCTCCCCAAAACACCCTTTTTGATCCCCCAAATAAGAAATACTCTCCCTAAAGTAGCGCTTTCGTTTCCTTTCCCAAAAATGAGACATCTGAAGATGAAAGGCAGTATTCTGGGGAGAAAATGCCTTTTTGGGGGGCTAAAGAGTGGCACTTAGGAGAGAACCTTTTTGGTTTCTGGGATGAAGAGTGATATTCGGGGAGAAAATGTCTAATTGTTGGCAGAAATTGATACGCAGGGGAGAAATGGTTGTATTTTGGAGAGAAAAAGAGTGTTTTGTGGAGAAAATGCATGAGTTTTGGGGATAAACGGCATTATTTTGGCGTGAAAGCATGGTATTGAGCTAAGAAGCGGCATTTTGTGGAGAAAATGTCTTCTTTTGAGGATAAAGGTGATCTTTCAGGGAGAAAATGTCTGATTTGCAGCATAAAAGGACGCATTTGGGGAAGACAGCGTCTTTTATTGGGACATCACGTTTTATTCCAAAAATAACACATTTTCTTCCCAGAATACCGCCTTTGATCCCAAAATTAAGGAATTTTCTTCCCAGAATACCGCTATTTAGACCGAAAATAAGTCATCCTCTCCAAAAAAGACATCATTCTGTCCTCAAAATGAGAAATATTGTCCCCAAAATATCATTCTTGGTTCCAAATAGAAGACTTTTTCTCCATTAAATACCACGTAGGGATCCCAATATTACACATTTTCTCCCCCAAATTGCTCTTTGGATCCCCAAAATGAGGCGTTCTCCCTCAAATGCCTCTTTTCATCCCAAGAATCAGGCATTTTCTCCGCACAAGACTGATTTTATTACCAAAACAACACATTTCATACCCAAAACACACCTTTTTATTCCCAACATTAGACTCTGTCTCCCCAAAAGGCCAATTTGTATCCCTCCAATACGAAATTCTCCACTTCAAATATGGCTTTGTGTGACAAAAGAAGACACTAGCTCCCAAAAATACCGCTTCTTAGTTCCTAAGGAAGACTTTTCAACCCCAAAACAACCCTTTTGATCCCCAAAATAAGATATACTCTCCCCAAAGTAGCGCTTTCGTTGCCTTTCCCAAAAATGAGACATCTGAAGATGAAAGGCAGTATTCTGGGGAGAAAATGCCTTTTAGGGTAGATAAAGAGTGGCTCTTAAGAGAGAACCTGTTTGGTTTCTGGGATGAAGAGTGATATTCGGGGAGAAAATGTCTAATTGTTGGCAGACATTGATACGCAGGGGAGAAATGGTTGTATTTGGGAGAGAAAAAAGAGTGTTTTGGGGAGAAAATGCATGAGTTTTGGGGATAAACTGCATTATTTTGGCGTGAAAGCACGTTATTGAGAAAATAAGCAGCATTTTGTGGAGAAAATGCCTTCTTTTGAGGATAAAGGTATTTGAAGATGAAAGGCAGTATTCTGGGGAGAAAATGCCTTTTTGGGGGGCTAAAGAGTGGCACTTAGGAGAGAACCTGTTTGGTTTCTGGGATGAAGAGTGATATTCGGGGAGAAAATGTCTAATTGTTGGCAGAAATTGATATGCAGGGGAGAAATGGTTGTATTTGGGAGAGAAAAAAGAGTGTTTTGTGGAGAAAATGCATGAGTTTTGGGGATAAACGGCATTATTTTGGCGTGAAAGCATGGTATTGAGCTAAGAAGCGGCATTTTGTGGAGAAAATGTCTTCTTTTGAGGATAAAGGTGATCTTCCAGGGAGAAAATGTCTGATTTGCAGCATAAAAGGACGCATTTGGGGAAGACAGCGTCTTTTATTGGGACATCACGTTTTATTCCAAAAATAACACATTTTCTTCCCAGAATACCGCCTTTGATCCCAAAATTAAGGAATTTTCTTCCCAGAATACCGCTATTTAGACCGAAAATAAGTCATCCTCTCCAAAAAAGACATCATTCTGTCCTCAAAATGAGAAATATTGTCCCCAAAATATCATTCTTGGTTCCAAATAGAAGACTTTTTCTCCATTAAATACCACGTAGGGATCCCAATATTACACATTTTCTCCCCCAAATTGCTCTTTGGATCCCCAAAATGAGGCGTTCTCCCTCAAATGCCTCTTTTCATCCCAAGAATCAGGCATTTTCTCCGCACAAGACTGATTTTATTACCAAAACAACACATTTCATACCCAAAACACACCTTTTTATTCCCAACATTAGACTCTGTCTCCCCAAAAAGGCCAATTTGTATCCCTCCAATACGAAATTCTCCCCTTCAAATATGGCTTTGTGTGACAAAAGAAGACACTAGCTCCCAAAAATACCGCTTCTTAGTTCCTAAGGAAGACTTTTCAACCCCAAAACAACCCTTTTGATCCCCAAAATAAGATATACTCTCCCCAAAGTAGCGCTTTCGTTGCCTTTCCCAAAAATGAGACATCTGAAGATGAAAGGCAGTATTCTGGGGAGAAAATGCCTTTTAGGGTAGATAAAGAGTGGCTCTTAAGAGAGAACCTGTTTGGTTTCTGGGATGAAGAGTGATATTCGGGGAGAAAATGTCTAATTGTTGGCAGAAATTGATACGCAGGGGAGAAATGGTTGTATTTGGGAGAGAAAAAAGAGTGTTTTGGGGAGAAAATGCATGAGTTTTGGGGATAAACGGCATTATTTTGGCGTGAAAGCACGGTATTGAGAAAATAAGCAGCATTTTGTGGAGAAAATGCCTTCTTTTGAGGATAAAGGTGATCTTTCAGGGAGAAAATGTCTTCTTTGCAGCATGAAAAGACGCATTTGGGGAAGACAGCGTCTTTTATTGGGACATCACGTTTTATTCCAAAAATAACACATTTTCTTCCCAGAATACCGCACTTAATCCCTAAAATAAGGCATTTTCTTCCCAGAATACCGCTATTTAGACCGAAAATAAGTCATCCTCTCCAAAAAAGACGTAATTCTGTCCTCAAAATGAGAAATATTGTCCCCAAAATATCATTCTTGGTTCCAAATAGAAGACTTTTTCTCCATTAAATACCACGTAGGGATCCCAATATTACACATTTTCTCCCCCAAATTGCTCTTTGGATCCCCAAAATGAGGCGTTCTCCCTCAAATGCCTCTTTTCATCCCAAGAATCAGGCATTTTCTCCGCACAAGACTGATTTTATTACCAAAACAACACATTTCATACCCAAAACACACATTTCGATTCCCAACATTAGACACCGTCTCCCAAAATTCCAATTTGTATCCCTCCAATACGAAATTCTCCCCTTCAAATATGGCTTTGTGTAACAAAAGAAGACATTCGCTCCCAAAAATACCGCTTCTTATTTCCTAAGGAAGACTTTTCCTCCCCAAAACACCCTTTTTGATCCCCCAAATAAGAAATACTCTCCCTAAAGTAGCGCTTTCGTTTCCTTTCCCAAAAATGAGACATCTGAAGATGAAAGGCAGTATTCTGGGGAGAAAATGCCTTTTTGGGGGGCTAAAGAGTGGCACTTAGGAGAGAACCTTTTTGGTTTCTGGGATGAAGAGTGATATTCGGGGAGAAAATGTCTAATTGTTGGCAGAAATTGATACGCAGGGGAGAAATGGTTGTATTTTGGAGAGAAAAAGAGTGTTTTGTGGAGAAAATGCATGAGTTTTGGGGATAAACGGCATTATTTTGGCGTGAAAGCATGGTATTGAGCTAAGAAGCGGCATTTTGTGGAGAAAATGTCTTCTTTTGAGGATAAAGGTGATCTTTCAGGGAGAAAATGTCTGATTTGCAGCATAAAAGGACGCATTTGGGGAAGACAGCGTCTTTTATTGGGACATCACGTTTTATTCCAAAAATAACACATTTTCTTCCCAGAATACCGCCTTTGATCCCAAAATTAAGGAATTTTCTTCCCAGAATACCGCTATTTAGACCGAAAATAAGTCATCCTCTCCAAAAAAGACATCATTCTGTCCTCAAAATGAGAAATATTGTCCCCAAAATATCATTCTTGGTTCCAAATAGAAGACTTTTTCTCCATTAAATACCACGTAGGGATCCCAATATTACACATTTTCTCCCCCAAATTGCTCTTTGGATCCCCAAAATGAGGCGTTCTCCCTCAAATGCCTCTTTTCATCCCAAGAATCAGGCATTTTCTCCGCACAAGACTGATTTTATTACCAAAACAACACATTTCATACCCAAAACACACCTTTTTATTCCCAACATTAGACTCTGTCTCCCCAAAAGGCCAATTTGTATCCCTCCAATACGAAATTCTCCACTTCAAATATGGCTTTGTGTGACAAAAGAAGACACTCGCTCCCAAAAATACCGCTTCTTAGTTCCTAAGGAAGACTTTTCCTCCCCAAAACAACCCTTTTGATCCCCAAAATAAGAAATACTCTCCCCAAAGTAGCGCTTTCGTTGCCTTTCCCAAAAATGAGACATCTGAAGATGAAAGGCAGTATTCTGGGGAGAAAATGCCTTTTAGGGTAGATAAAGAGTGGCTCTTAAGAGAGAACCTGTTTGGTTTCTGGGATGAAGAGTGATATTCGGGGAGAAAATGTCTAATTGTTGGCAGAAATTGATACGAAGGGGAGAAATGGTTGTATTTGGGAGAGAAAAAAGAGTGTTTTGTGGAGAAAATGCATGAGTTTTGGGGATAAACGGCATTATTTTGGCGTGAAAGCACGGTATTGAGAAAATAAGCAGCATTTTGTGGAGAAAATGCCTTCTTTTGAGGATAAAGGCGATCTTTCACGGAGATAATGTCTTCTTTGCAGCATAAAAAGACGCATTTGGGGAAGACAGCGTCTTTTATTGGGACATCACGTTTTATTCCAAAAATAACACATTTTCTTCCCGAATACCGCACTTAATCCCTAAAGTAAGGCATTTTCTTCCCAGAATACCGCTATTTAGACCGAAAATAAGTCATCCTCTCCAAAAAAGACATCATTCTGTCCTCAAAATGAGAAATATTGTCCCCAAAATATCATTCTTGGTTCCAAATAGAAGACTTTTTCTCCATTAAATACCACGTAGGGATCCCTATATTACACATTTTCTCTCCCAAATTGCTCTTTGTATCCCCAAAATGAGGCGTTCTCCCTCAAATGCCTCTTTTGATCCCAAGAATCAGGCATTTTCTCCGCACAAGACTGATTTTATTACCAAAACAACACATTTCATACCCAAAACACACCTTTTGATTCCCAACATTAGACACCGTCTCCCAAAATTCCCATTTGTATCCCTCCAATACGAAATTCTCCCCTTCAAATATGGCTTTGTGTAACAAAAGAAGACATTCGCTCCCAAAAATACCGCTTCTTATTTCCTAAGGAAGACTTTTCCTCCCCAAAACACCCTTTTTGATCCCCCAAGTAAGAAATACTCTCCCCAAAGTAGCGCTTTCGTTTCCTTTCCCAAAAAGAAGACATTTGAAGATGAAAGGCAGTATTCTGGGGAGAAAATGCCTTTTAGGGTAGATAAAGAGTGGCACTTAGGAGAGAACCTGTTTGGTTTCTGGGATGAAGAGTGATATTCGGGGAGAAAATGTCTAATTGTTGGCAGAAATTGATACGCAGGGGAGAAATGGTTGTATTTGGGAGAGAAAAAGAGTGTTTTGTGGAGAAAATGCATGAGTTTTGGGGATAAAGTGCATTATTTTGGCGTGAAAGCATGGTATTGAGCTAAGAAGCGGCATTTTGTGGAGAAAATGTCTTCTTTTGAGGATAAAGGTGATCTTTCAGGGAGAAAATGTCTGATTTGCAGCATAAAAGGACGCATTTGGGGAAGACAGCGTCTTTTATTGGGACATCACGTTTTATTCCAAAAATAACACATTTTCTTCCCAGAATACCGCCTTTGATCCCAAAATTAAGGAATTTTCTTCCCAGAATACCGCTATTTAGACCGAAAATAAGTCATCCTCTCCAAAAAAGACATCATTCTGTCCTCAAAATGAGAAATATTGTCCCCAAAATATCATTCTTGGTTCCAAATAGAAGACTTTTTCTCCATTAAATACCACATCGGGTTCCCAATATTACACATTTTCTCCCCCAAATTGCTCTTTGGATCCCCAAAATGAGGCGTTCTCCCTCAAATGCCTCTTTTCATCCCAAGAATCAGGCATTTTCTCCGCACAAGACTGATTTTATTACCAAAAAAACACATTTCTTACCCAAAACACACCTTTTTATTCCCAACATTAGACACCGTCTCCCAAAATTCCAATTGGTATCCCTCCAATACGAAATTCTCCCCTTCAAATATGGCTTTGTGTAACAAAAGAAGACATTCGCTCCCAAAAATACCGCTTCTTATTTCCTAAGGAAGACTTTTCCTCCCCAAAACACCCTTTTTGATCCCCCAAGTAAGAAATACTCTCCCCAAAGTAGCGCTTTCATTTCCTTTCCCAAAAGAAGACATTTGAAGATGAAAGGCAGTATTCTGGGGAGAAAATGCCTTTTTGGGGGGCTAAAGAGTGGCACTTAATAGAGAACCTGTTTGGTTTCTGGGATGAAGAGTGATATTCGGGGAGAAAATGTCTAATTGTTGGCAGAAATTGATACGCAGGGGAGAAATGGTTGTATTTGGGAGAGAAAAAAGAGTGTTTTGTGGAGAAAATGCATGAGTTTTGGGGATAAACGGCATTATTTTGGCGTGAAAGCATGGTATTGAGCTAAGAAGCGGCATTTTGTGGAGAAAATGTCTTCTTTTGAGGATAAAGGTGATCTTTCAGGGAGAAAATGTCTGATTTGCAGCATAAAAGGACGCATTTGGGGAAGACAGCGTCTTTTATTGGGACATCACGTTTTATTCCAAAAATAACACATTTTCTTCCCAGAATACCGCCTTTGATCCCAAAATTAAGGAATTTTCTTCCCAGAATACCGCTATTTAGACCGAAAATAAGTCATCCTCTCCAAAAAAGACATCATTCTGTCCTCAAAATGAGAAATATTGTCCCCAAAATATCATTCTTGGTTCCAAATAGAAGACTTTTTCTCCATTAAATACCACGTAGGGATCCCAATATTACACATTTTCTCCCCCAAATTGCTCTTTGGATCCCCAAAATGAGGCGTTCTCCCTCAAATGCCTCTTTTCATCCCAAGAATCAGGCATTTTCTCCGCACAAGACTGATTTTATTACCAAAACAACACATTTCATACCCAAAACACACCTTTTTATTCCCAACATTAGACTCTGTCTCCCCAAAAGGCCAATTTGTATCCCTCCAATACGAAATTCTCCACTTCAAATATGGCTTTGTGTGACAAAAGAAGACACTCGCTCCCAAAAATACCGCTTCTTAGTTCCTAAGGAAGACTTTTCCTCCCCAAAACAACCCTTTTGATCCCCAAAATAAGATATACTCTCCCCAAAGTAGCGCTTTCGTTGCCTTTCCCAAAAATGAGACATCTGAAGATGAAAGGCAGTATTCTGGGGAGAAAATGCCTTTTAGGGTAGATAAAGAGTGGCTCTTAAGAGAGAACCTGTTTGGTTTCTGGGATGAAGAGTGATATTCGGGGAGAAAATGTCTAATTGTTGGCAGAAATTGATACGAAGGGGAGAAATGGTTGTATTTGGGAGAGAAAAAAGAGTGTTTTGGGGAGAAAATGCATGAGTTTTGGGGATAAACGGCATTATTTTGGCGTGAAAGCACGGTATTGAGAAAATAAGCAGCATTTTGTGGAGAAAATGCCTTCTTTTGAGGATAAAGGTGATCTTTCAGGGAGAAAATGTCTTCTTTGCAGCATGAAAAGACGCATTTGGGGAAGACAGCGTCTTTTATTGGGACATCACGTTTTATTCCAAAAATAACACATTTTCTTCCCGAATACCGCACTTAATCCCTAAAATAAGGCATTTTCTTCCCAGAATACCGCTATTTAGACCGAAAATAAGTCATCCTCTCCAAAAAAGACATCATTCTGTCCTCAAAATGAGAAATATTGTCCCCAAAATATCATTCTTGGTTCCAAATAGAAGACTTTTTCTCCATTAAATACCACGTAGGGATCCCAATATTACACATTTTCTCCCCCAAATTGCTCTTTGGATCCCCAAAATGAGGCGTTCTCCCTCAAATGCCTCTTTTCATCCCAAGAATCAGGCATTTTCTCCGCACAAGACTGATTTTATTACCAAAACAACACATTTCATACCCAAAACACACCTTTTTATTCCCAACATTAGACTCTGTCTCCCCAAAAGGCCAATTTGTATCCCTCCAATACGAAATTCTCCCCTTCAAATATGGCTTTGTGTGACAAAAGAAGACACTAGCTCCCAAAAATACCGCTTCTTAGTTCCTAAGGAAGACTTTTCAACCCCAAAACAACCCTTTTGATCCCCAAAATAAGATATACTCTCCCCAAAGTAGCGCTTTCGTTGCCTTTCCCAAAAATGAGACATCTGAAGATGAAAGGCAGTATTCTGGGGAGAAAATGCCTTTTAGGGTAGATAAAGAGTGGCTCTTAAGAGAGAACCTGTTTGGTTTCTGGGATGAAGAGTGATATTCGGGGAGAAAATGTCTAATTGTTGGCAGACATTGATACGCAGGGGAGAAATGGTTGTATTTGGGAGAGAAAAAAGAGTGTTTTGGGGAGAAAATGCATGAGTTTTGGGGATAAACTGCATTATTTTGGCGTGAAAGCACGTTATTGAGAAAATAAGCAGCATTTTGTGGAGAAAATGCCTTCTTTTGAGGATAAAGGTATTTGAAGATGAAAGGCAGTATTCTGGGGAGAAAATGCCTTTTTGGGGGGCTAAAGAGTGGCACTTAGGAGAGAACCTGTTTGGTTTCTGGGATGAAGAGTGATATTCGGGGAGAAAATGTCTAATTGTTGGCAGAAATTGATATGCAGGGGAGAAATGGTTGTATTTGGGAGAGAAAAAAGAGTGTTTTGTGGAGAAAATGCATGAGTTTTGGGGATAAACGGCATTATTTTGGCGTGAAAGCATGGTATTGAGCTAAGAAGCGGCATTTTGTGGAGAAAATGTCTTCTTTTGAGGATAAAGGTGATCTTTCAGGGAGAAAATGTCTGATTTGCAGCATAAAAGGACGCATTTGGGGAAGACAGCGTCTTTTATTGGGACATCACGTTTTATTCCAAAAATAACACATTTTCTTCCCAGAATACCGCCTTTGATCCCAAAATTAAGGAATTTTCTTCCCAGAATACCGCTATTTAGACCGAAAATAAGCCATCCTCTCCAAAAAAGACATCATTCTGTCCTCAAAATGAGAAATATTGTCCCCAAAATATCATTCTTGGTTCCAAATAGAAGACTTTTTCTCCATTAAATACCACGTAGGGATCCCAATATTACACATTTTCTCCCCCAAATTGCTCTTTGGATCCCCAAAATGAGGCGTTCTCCCTCAAATGCCTCTTTTCATCCCAAGAATCAGGCATTTTCTCCGCACAAGACTGATTTTATTACCAAAACAACACATTTCATACCCAAAACACACCTTTTTATTCCCAACATTAGACTCTGTCTCCCCAAAAAGGCCAATTTGTATCCCTCCAATACGAAATTCTCCCCTTCAAATATGGCTTTGTGTGACAAAAGAAGACACTAGCTCCCAAAAATACCGCTTCTTAGTTCCTAAGGAAGACTTTTCAACCCCAAAACAACCCTTTTGATCCCCAAAATAAGATATACTCTCCCCAAAGTAGCGCTTTCGTTGCCTTTCCCAAAAATGAGACATCTGAAGATGAAAGGCAGTATTCTGGGGAGAAAATGCCTTTTAGGGTAGATAAAGAGTGGCTCTTAAGAGAGAACCTGTTTGGTTTCTGGGATGAAGAGTGATATTCGGGGAGAAAATGTCTAATTGTTGGCAGAAATTGATACGCAGGGGAGAAATGGTTGTATTTGGGAGAGAAAAAAGAGTGTTTTGGGGAGAAAATGCATGAGTTTTGGGGATAAACGGCATTATTTTGGCGTGAAAGCACGGTATTGAGAAAATAAGCAGCATTTTGTGGAGAAAATGCCTTCTTTTGAGGATAAAGGTGATCTTTCAGGGAGAAAATGTCTTCTTTGCAGCATGAAAAGACGCATTTGGGGAAGACAGCGTCTTTTATTGGGACATCACGTTTTATTCCAAAAATAACACATTTTCTTCCCAGAATACCGCACTTAATCCCTAAAATAAGGCATTTTCTTCCCAGAATACCGCTATTTAGACCGAAAATAAGTCATCCTCTCCAAAAAAGACGTAATTCTGTCCTCAAAATGAGAAATATTGTCCCCAAAATATCATTCTTGGTTCCAAATAGAAGACTTTTTCTCCATTAAATACCACGTAGGGATCCCAATATTACACATTTTCTCCCCCAAATTGCTCTTTGGATCCCCAAAATGAGGCGTTCTCCCTCAAATGCCTCTTTTCATCCCAAGAATCAGGCATTTTCTCCGCACAAGACTGATTTTATTACCAAAACAACACATTTCATACCCAAAACACACATTTCGATTCCCAACATTAGACACCGTCTCCCAAAATTCCAATTTGTATCCCTCCAATACGAAATTCTCCCCTTCAAATATGGCTTTGTGTAACAAAAGAAGACATTCGCTCCCAAAAATACCGCTTCTTATTTCCTAAGGAAGACTTTTCCTCCCCAAAACACCCTTTTTGATCCCCCAAATAAGAAATACTCTCCCTAAAGTAGCGCTTTCGTTTCCTTTCCCAAAAATGAGACATCTGAAGATGAAAGGCAGTATTCTGGGGAGAAAATGCCTTTTTGGGGGGCTAAAGAGTGGCACTTAGGAGAGAACCTTTTTGGTTTCTGGGATGAAGAGTGATATTCGGGGAGAAAATGTCTAATTGTTGGCAGAAATTGATACGCAGGGGAGAAATGGTTGTATTTGGGAGAGAAAAAGAGTGTTTTGGGGAGAAAATGCATGAGTTTTGGGGATAAACGGCATTATTTTGGCGTGAAAGCATGGTATTGAGCTAAGAAGCGGCATTTTGTGGAGAAAATGTCTTCTTTTGAGGATAAAGGTGATCTTTCAGGGAGAAAATGTCTGATTTGCAGCATAAAAGGACGCATTTGGGGAAGACAGCGTCTTTTATTGGGACATCACGTTTTATTCCAAAAATAACACATTTTCTTCCCAGAATACCGCCTTTGATCCCAAAATTAAGGAATTTTCTTCCCAGAATACCGCTATTTAGACCGAAAATAAGTCATCCTATCCAAAAAAGACATCATTCTGTCCTCAAAATGAGAAATATTGTCCCCAAAATATCATTCTTGGTTCCAAATAGAAGACTTTTTCTCCATTAAATACCACGTAGGGATCCCAATATTACACATTTTCTCCCCCAAATTGCTCTTTGGATCCCCAAAATGAGGCGTTCTCCCTCAAATGCCTCTTTTCATCCCAAGAATCAGGCATTTTCTCCGCACAAGACTGATTTTATTACCAAAACAACACATTTCATACCCAAAACACACCTTTTTATTCCCAACATTAGACTCTGTCTCCCCAAAAGGCCAATTTGTATCCCTCCAATACGAAATTCTCCACTTCAAATATGGCTTTGTGTGACAAAAGAAGACACTCGCTCCCAAAAATACCGCTTCTTAGTTCCTAAGGAAGACTTTTCCTCCCCAAAACAACCCTTTTGATCCCCAAAATAAGATATACTCTCCCCAAAGTAGCGCTTTCGTTGCCTTTCCCAAAAATGAGACATCTGAAGATGAAAGGCAGTATTCTGGGGAGAAAATGCCTTTTAGGGTAGATAAAGAGTGGCTCTTAAGAGAGAACCTGTTTGGTTTCTGGGATGAAGAGTGATATTCGGGGAGAAAATGTCTAATTGTTGGCAGAAATTGATACGCAGGGGAGAAATGGTTGTAT
The DNA here is from genome assembly GCA_030625065.1 of Alectoris magna. Lineage (NCBI taxonomy): Eukaryota > Metazoa > Chordata > Aves > Galliformes > Phasianidae > Alectoris > Alectoris magna. Next base: position 4,767,698 of record CM060578.1, on the reverse strand, counting down.
TTGGGAGAGAAAAAGAGTGTTTTGTGGAGAAAATGCATGAGTTTTGGGGATAAACGGCATTATTTTGGCGTGAAAGCACGGTATTGAGAAAATAAGCAGCATTTTGTGGAGAAAATGCCTTCTTTTGAGGATAAAGGCGATCTTTCACGGAGAAAATGTCTTCTTTGCAGCATGAAAAGACGCATTTGGGGAAGACAGCGTCTTTTATTGGGACATCACGTTTTATTCCAAAAATAACACATTTTCTTCCCGAATACCGCACTTAATCCCTAAAATAAGGCATTTTCTTCCCAGAATACCGCTATTTAGACCGAAAATAAGTCATCCTCTCCAAAAAAGACATCATTCTGTCCTCAAAATGAGAAATATTGTCCCCAAAATATCATTCTTGGTTCCAAATAGAAGACTTTTTCTCCATTAAATACCATGTAGGGATCCCAATATTACACATTTTCTCCCCCAAATTGCTCTTTGGATCCCCAAAATGAGGCGTTCTCCCTCAAATGCCTCTTTTCATCCCAAGAATCAGGCATTTTCTCCGCACAAGACTGATTTTATTACCAAAACAACACATTTCATACCCAAAACACACCTTTTTATTCCCAACATTAGACTCTGTCTCCCCAAAAGGCCAATTTGTATCCCTCCAATACGAAATTCTCCCCTTCAAATATGGCTTTGTGTGACAAAAGAAGACACTAGCTCCCAAAAATACCGCTTCTTAGTTCCTAAGGAAGACTTTTCCTCCCCAAAACACCCTTTTTGATCCCCCAAGTAAGAAATACTCTCCCCAAAGTAGCGCTTTCGTTTCCTTTCCCAAAAAGAAGACATTTGAAGATGAAAGGCAGTATTCTGGGGAGAAAATGCCTTTTTGGGGGGCTAAAGAGTGGCACTTAATAAAGAACCTGTTTGGTTTCTGGGATGAAGAGTGATATTCGGGGAGAAAATGTCTAATTGTTGGCAGAAATTGATACGCAGGGGAGAAATGGTTGTATTTGGGAGAGAAAAAGAGTGTTTTGTGGAGAAAATGCATGAGTTTTGGGGATAAAGTGCATTATTTTGGCGTGAAAGCATGGTATTGAGCTAAGAAGCGGCATTTTGTGGAGAAAATGTCTTCTTTTGAGGATAAAGGTGATCTTCCAGGGAGAAAATGTCTGATTTGCAGCATAAAAGGACGCATTTGGGGAAGACAGCGTCTTTTATTGGGACATCACGTTTTATTCCAAAAATAACACATTTTCTTCCCAGAATACCGCCTTTGATCCCAAAATTAAGGAATTTTCTTCCCAGAATACCGCTATTTAGACCGAAAATAAGTCATCCTCTCCAAAAAAGACATCATTCTGTCCTCAAAATGAGAAATATTGTCCCCAAAATATCATTCTTGGTTCCAAATAGAAGACTTTTTCTCCATTAAATACCACGTAGGGATCCCAATATTACACATTTTCTCCCCCAAATTGCTCTTTGGATCCCCAAAATGAGGCGTTCTCCCTCAAATGCCTCTTTTCATCCCAAGAATCAGGCATTTTCTCCGCACAAGACTGATTTTATTACCAAAAAAACACATTTCTTACCCAAAACACACCTTTTTATTCCCAACATTAGACACCGTCTCCCAAAATTCCAATTGGTATCCCTCCAATACGAAATTCTCCCCTTCAAATATGGCTTTGTGTAACAAAAGAAGACATTCGCTCCCAAAAATACCGCTTCTTATTTCCTAAGGAAGACTTTTCCTCCCCAAAACACCCTTTTTGATCCCCCAAGTAAGAAATACTCTCCCCAAAGTAGCGCTTTCATTTCCTTTCCCAAAAGAAGACATTTGAAGATGAAAGGCAGTATTCTGGGGAGAAAATGCCTTTTTGGGGGGCTAAAGAGTGGCACTTAATAGAGAACCTGTTTGGTTTCTGGGATGAAGAGTGATATTCGGGGAGAAAATGTCTAATTGTTGGCAGAAATTGATACGCAGGGGAGAAATGGTTGTATTTGGGAGAGAAAAAAGAGTGTTTTGTGGAGAAAATGCATGAGTTTTGGGGATAAACGGCATTATTTTGGCGTGAAAGCATGGTATTGAGCTAAGAAGCGGCATTTTGTGGAGAAAATGTCTTCTTTTGAGGATAAAGGTGATCTTTCAGGGAGAAAATGTCTGATTTGCAGCATAAAAGGACGCATTTGGGGAAGACAGCGTCTTTTATTGGGACATCACGTTTTATTCCAAAAATAACACATTTTCTTCCCAGAATACCGCCTTTGATCCCAAAATTAAGGAATTTTCTTCCCAGAATACCGCTATTTAGACCGAAAATAAGTCATCCTCTCCAAAAAAGACATCATTCTGTCCTCAAAATGAGAAATATTGTCCCCAAAATATCATTCTTGGTTCCAAATAGAAGACTTTTTCTCCATTAAATACCACGTAGGGATCCCAATATTACACATTTTCTCCCCCAAATTGCTCTTTGGATCCCCAAAATGAGGCGTTCTCCCTCAAATGCCTCTTTTCATCCCAAGAATCAGGCATTTTCTCCGCACAAGACTGATTTTATTACCAAAACAACACATTTCATACCCAAAACACACCTTTTTATTCCCAACATTAGACTCTGTCTCCCCAAAAGGCCAATTTGTATCCCTCCAATACGAAATTCTCCACTTCAAATATGGCTTTGTGTGACAAAAGAAGACACTCGCTCCCAAAAATACCGCTTCTTAGTTCCTAAGGAAGACTTTTCAACCCCAAAACAACCCTTTTGATCCCCAAAATAAGATATACTCTCCCCAAAGTAGCGCTTTTGTTGCCTTTCCCAAAAATGAGACATCTGAAGATGAAAGGCAGTATTCTGGGGAGAAAATGCCTTTTAGGGTAGATAAAGAGTGGCTCTTAAGAGAGAACCTGTTTGGTTTCTGGGATGAAGAGTGATATTCGGGGAGAAAATGTCTAATTGTTGGCAGAAATTGATACGAAGGGGAGAAATGGTTGTATTTGGGAGAGAAAAAAGAGTGTTTTGGGGAGAAAATGCATGAGTTTTGGGGATAAACGGCATTATTTTGGCGTGAAAGCACGGTATTGAGAAAATAAGCAGCATTTTGTGGAGAAAATGCCTTCTTTTGAGGATAAAGGCGATCTTTCACGGAGATAATGTCTTCTTTCCAGCATAAAAAGACGCATTTGGGGAAGACAGCGTCTTTTATTGGGACATCACGTTTTATTCCAAAAATAACACATTTTCTTCCCGAATACCGCACTTAATCCCTAAAGTAAGGCATTTTCTTCCCAGAATACCGCTATTTAGACCGAAAATAAGTCATCCTCTCCAAAAAAGACATCATTCTGTCCTCAAAATGAGAAATATTGTCCCCAAAATATCATTCTTGGTTCCAAATAGAAGACTTTTTCTCCATTAAATACCACGTAGGGATCCCTATATTACACATTTTCTCTCCCAAATTGCTCTTTGTATCCCCAAAATGAGGCGTTCTCCCTCAAATGCCTCTTTTGATCCCAAGAATCAGGCATTTTCTCCGCACAAGACTGATTTTATTACCAAAACAACACATTTCTTACCCAAAACACACCTTTTGATTCCCAACATTAGACACCGTCTCCCAAAATTCCCATTTGTATCCCTCCAATACGAAATTCTCCCCTTCAAATATGGCTTTGTGTAACAAAAGAAGACATTCGCTCCCAAAAATACCGCTTCTTAGTTCCTAAGGAAGACTTTTCCTCCCCAAAACACCCTTTTTGATCCCCCAAGTAAGAAATACTCTCCCCAAAGTAGCGCTTTCGTTTCCTTTCCCAAAAAGAAGACATTTGAAGATGAAAGGCAGTATTCTGGGGAGAAAATGCCTTTTTGGGGGGCTAAAGAGTGGCACTTAATAAAGAACCTGTTTGGTTTCTGGGATGAAGAGTGATATTCGGGGAGAAAATGTCTAATTGTTGGCAGAAATTGATACGCAGGGGAGAAATGGTTGTATTTGGGAGAGAAAAAGAGTGTTTTGTGGAGAAAATGCATGAGTTTTGGGGATAAAGTGCATTATTTTGGCGTGAAAGCATGGTATTGAGCTAAGAAGCGGCATTTTGTGGAGAAAATGTCTTCTTTTGAGGATAAAGGTGATCTTTCAGGGAGAAAATGTCTGATTTGCAGCATAAAAGGACGCATTTGGGGAAGACAGCGTCTTTTATTGGGACATCACGTTTTATTCCAAAAATAACACATTTTCTTCCCAGAATACCGCCTTTGATCCCAAAATTAAGGAATTTTCTTCCCAGAATACCGCTATTTAGACCGAAAATAAGTCATCCTCTCCAAAAAAGACATCATTCTGTCCTCAAAATGAGAAATATTGTCCCCAAAATATCATTCTTGGTTCCAAATAGAAGACTTTTTCTCCATTAAATACCACGTAGGGATCCCAATATTACACATTTTCTCCCCCAAATTGCTCTTTGGATCCCCAAAATGAGGCGTTCTCCCTCAAATGCCTCTTTTCATCCCAAGAATCAGGCATTTTCTCCGCACAAGACTGATTTTATTACCAAAACAACACATTTCATACCCAAAACACACCTTTTTATTCCCAACATTAGACTCTGTCTCCCCAAAAGGCCAATTTGTATCCCTCCAATACGAAATTCTCCACTTCAAATATGGCTTTGTGTGACAAAAGAAGACACTCGCTCCCAAAAATACCGCTTCTTAGTTCCTAAGGAAGACTTTTCCTCCCCAAAACAACCCTTTTGATCCCCCAAGTAAGAAATACTCTCCCCAAAGTAGCGCTTTCGTTGCCTTTCCCAAAAATGAGACATCTGAAGATGAAAGGCAGTATTCTGGGGAGAAAATGCCTTTTAGGGTAGATAAAGAGTGGCTCTTAAGAGAGAACCTGTTTGGTTTCTGGGATGAAGAGTGATATTCGGGGAGAAAATGTCTAATTGTTGGCAGAAATTGATACGCAGGGGAGAAATGGTTGTATTTGGGAGAGAAAAAAGAGTGTTTTGGGGAGAAAATGCATGAGTTTTGGGGATAAACGGCATTATTTTGGCGTGAAAGCACGGTATTGAGAAAATAAGCAGCATTTTGTGGAGAAAATGCCTTCTTTTGAGGATAAAGGTGATCTTTCAGGGAGAAAATGTCTTCTTTGCAGCATGAAAAGACGCATTTGGGGAAGACAGCGTCTTTTATTGGGACATCACGTTTTATTCCAAAAATAACACATTTTCTTCCCGAATACCGCACTTAATCCCTAAAATAAGGCATTTTCTTCCCAGAATACCGCTATTTAGACCGAAAATAAGTCATCCTCTCCAAAAAAGACATCATTCTGTCCTCAAAATGAGAAATATTGTCCCCAAAATATCATTCTTGGTTCCAAATAGAAGACTTTTTCTCCATTAAATACCACGTAGGGATCCCAATATTACACATTTTCTCCCCCAAATTGCTCTTTGGATCCCCAAAATGAGGCGTTCTCCCTCAAATGCCTCTTTTCATCCCAAGAATCAGGCATTTTCTCCGCACAAGACTGATTTTATTACCAAAACAACACATTTCATACCCAAAACACACCTTTTTATTCCCAACATTAGACTCTGTCTCCCCAAAAGGCCAATTTGTATCCCTCCAATACGAAATTCTCCCCTTCAAATATGGCTTTGTGTGACAAAAGAAGACACTAGCTCCCAAAAATACCGCTTCTTAGTTCCTAAGGAAGACTTTTCAACCCCAAAACACCCTTTTTGATCCCCCAAGTAAGAAATACTCTCCCCAAAGTAGCGCTTTCGTTTCCTTTCCCAAAAATGAGACATCTGAAGATGAAAGGCAGTATTCTGGGGAGAAAATGCCTTTTTGGGGGGCTAAAGAGTGGCACTTAATAAAGAACCTGTTTGGTTTCTGGGATGAAGAGTGATATTCGGGGAGAAAATGTCTAATTGTTGGCAGAAATTGATACGCAGGGGAGAAATGGTTGTATTTGGGAGAGAAAAAGAGTGTTTTGTGGAGAAAATGCATGAGTTTTGGGGATAAAGTGCATTATTTTGGCGTGAAAGCATGGTATTGAGCTAAGAAGCGGCATTTTGTGGAGAAAATGTCTTCTTTTGAGGATAAAGGTGATCTTCCAGGGAGAAAATGTCTTCTTTGCAGCATAAAAGGACGCATTTGGGGAAGACAGCGTCTTTTATTGGGACATCACGTTTTATTCCAAAAATAACACATTTTCTTCCCAGAATACCGCCTTTGATCCCAAAATTAAGGAATTTTCTTCCCAGAATACCGCTATTTAGACCGAAAATAAGTCATCCTCTCCAAAAAAGACATCATTCTGTCCTCAAAATGAGAAATATTGTCCCCAAAATATCATTCTTGGTTCCAAATAGAAGACTTTTTCTCCATTAAATACCACGTAGGGATCCCAATATTACACATTTTCTCCCCCAAATTGCTCTTTGGATCCCCAAAATGAGGCGTTCTCCCTCAAATGCCTCTTTTCATCCCAAGAATCAGGCATTTTCTCCGCACAAGACTGATTTTATTACCAAAAAAACACATTTCTTACCCAAAACACACCTTTTTATTCCCAACATTAGACACCGTCTCCCAAAATTCCAATTGGTATCCCTCCAATACGAAATTCTCCCCTTCAAATATGGCTTTGTGTAACAAAAGAAGACATTCGCTCCCAAAAATACCGCTTCTTATTTCCTAAGGAAGACTTTTCCTCCCCAAAACACCCTTTTTGATCCCCCAAGTAAGAAATACTCTCCCCAAAGTAGCGCTTTCATTTCCTTTCCCAAAAGAAGACATTTGAAGATGAAAGGCAGTATTCTGGGGAGAAAATGCCTTTTTGGGGGGCTAAAGAGTGGCACTTAATAGAGAACCTGTTTGGTTTCTGGGATGAAGAGTGATATTCGGGGAGAAAATGTCTAATTGTTGGCAGAAATTGATACGAAGGGGAGAAATGGTTGTATTTGGGAGAGAAAAAAGAGTGTTTTGGGGAGAAAATGCATGAGTTTTGGGGATAAACGGCATTATTTTGGCGTGAAAGCATGGTATTGAGCTAAGAAGCGGCATTTTGTGGAGAAAATGTCTTCTTTTGAGGATAAAGGTGATCTTTCAGGGAGAAAATGTCTGATTTGCAGCATAAAAGGACGCATTTGGGGAAGACAGCGTCTTTTATTGGGACATCACGTTTTATTCCAAAAATAACACATTTTCTTCCCAGAATACCGCCTTTGATCCCAAAATTAAGGAATTTTCTTCCCAGAATACCGCTATTTAGACCGAAAATAAGTCATCCTCTCCAAAAAAGACATCATTCTGTCCTCAAAATGAGAAATATTGTCCCCAAAATATCATTCTTGGTTCCAAATAGAAGACTTTTTCTCCATTAAATACCACGTAGGGATCCCAATATTACACATTTTCTCCCCCAAATTGCTCTTTGGATCCCCAAAATGAGGCGTTCTCCCTCAAATGCCTCTTTTCATCCCAAGAATCAGGCATTTTCTCCGCACAAGACTGATTTTATTACCAAAACAACACATTTCATACCCAAAACACACCTTTTTATTCCCAACATTAGACTCTGTCTCCCCAAAAGGCCAATTTGTATCCCTCCAATACGAAATTCTCCACTTCAAATATGGCTTTGTGTGACAAAAGAAGACACTCGCTCCCAAAAATACCGCTTCTTAGTTCCTAAGGAAGACTTTTCCTCCCCAAAACAACCCTTTTGATCCCCAAAATAAGATATACTCTCCCCAAAGTAGCGCTTTCGTTGCCTTTCCCAAAAATGAGACATCTGAAGATGAAAGGCAGTATTCTGGGGAGAAAATGCCTTTTAGGGTAGATAAAGAGTGGCTCTTAAGAGAGAACCTGTTTGGTTTCTGGGATGAAGAGTGATATTCGGGGAGAAAATGTCTAATTGTTGGCAGAAATTGATACGAAGGGGAGAAATGGTTGTATTTGGGAGAGAAAAAAGAGTGTTTTGGGGAGAAAATGCATGAGTTTTGGGGATAAACGGCATTATTTTGGCGTGAAAGCACGGTATTGAGAAAATAAGCAGCATTTTGTGGAGAAAATGCCTTCTTTTGAGGATAAAGGTGATCTTTCAGGGAGAAAATGTCTTCTTTGCAGCATGAAAAGACGCATTTGGGGAAGACAGCGTCTTTTATTGGGACATCACGTTTTATTCCAAAAATAACACATTTTCTTCCCGAATACCGCACTTAATCCCTAAAATAAGGCATTTTCTTCCCAGAATACCGCTATTTAGACCGAAAATAAGTCATCCTCTCCAAAAAAGACATCATTCTGTCCTCAAAATGAGAAATATTGTCCCCAAAATATCATTCTTGGTTCCAAATAGAAGACTTTTTCTCCATTAAATACCACGTAGGGATCCCAATATTACACATTTTCTCCCCCAAATTGCTCTTTGGATCCCCAAAATGAGGCGTTCTCCCTCAAATGCCTCTTTTCATCCCAAGAATCAGGCATTTTCTCCGCACAAGACTGATTTTATTACCAAAACAACACATTTCATACCCAAAACACACCTTTTTATTCCCAACATTAGACTCTGTCTCCCCAAAAGGCCAATTTGTATCCCTCCAATACGAAATTCTCCCCTTCAAATATGGCTTTGTGTGACAAAAGAAGACACTAGCTCCCAAAAATACCGCTTCTTAGTTCCTAAGGAAGACTTTTCAACCCCAAAACAACCCTTTTGATCCCCAAAATAAGATATACTCTCCCCAAAGTAGCGCTTTCGTTGCCTTTCCCAAAAATGAGACATCTGAAGATGAAAGGCAGTATTCTGGGGAGAAAATGCCTTTTAGGGTAGATAAAGAGTGGCTCTTAAGAGAGAACCTGTTTGGTTTCTGGGATGAAGAGTGATATTCGGGGAGAAAATGTCTAATTGTTGGCAGACATTGATACGCAGGGGAGAAATGGTTGTATTTGGGAGAGAAAAAAGAGTGTTTTGGGGAGAAAATGCATGAGTTTTGGGGATAAACTGCATTATTTTGGCGTGAAAGCACGTTATTGAGAAAATAAGCAGCATTTTGTGGAGAAAATGCCTTCTTTTGAGGATAAAGGTATTTGAAGATGAAAGGCAGTATTCTGGGGAGAAAATGCCTTTTTGGGGGGCTAAAGAGTGGCACTTAGGAGAGAACCTGTTTGGTTTCTGGAATGAAGAGTGATATTCGGGGAGAAAATGTCTAATTGTTGGCAGACATTGATACGCAGGGGAGAAATGGTTGTATTTGGGAGAGAAAAAAGAGTGTTTTGGGGAGAAAATGCATGAGTTTTGGGGATAAACGGCATTATTTTGGCGTGAAAGCATGGTATTGAGCTAAGAAGCGGCATTTTGTGGAGAAAATGTCTTCTTTTGAGGATAAAGGTGATCTTTCAGGGAGAAAATGTCTGATTTGCAGCATAAAAGGACGCATTTGGGGAAGACAGCGTCTTTTATTGGGACATCACGTTTTATTCCAAAAATAACACATTTTCTTCCCAGAATACCGCCTTTGATCCCAAAATTAAGGAATTTTCTTCCCAGAATACCGCTATTTAGACCGAAAATAAGTCATCCTCTCCAAAAAAGACATCATTCTGTCCTCAAAATGAGAAATATTGTCCCCAAAATATCATTCTTGGTTCCAAATAGAAGACTTTTTCTCCATTAAATACCACGTAGGGATCCCAATATTACACATTTTCTCCCCCAAATTGCTCTTTGGATCCCCAAAATGAGGCGTTCTCCCTCAAATGCCTCTTTTCATCCCAAGAATCAGGCATTTTCTCCGCACAAGACTGATTTTATTACCAAAACAACACATTTCATACCCAAAACACACCTTTTTATTCCCAACATTAGACTCTGTCTCCCCAAAAGGCCAATTTGTATCCCTCCAATACGAAATTCTCCACTTCAAATATGGCTTTGTGTGACAAAAGAAGACACTAGCTCCCAAAAATACCGCTTCTTAGTTCCTAAGGAAGACTTTTCCTCCCCAAAACAACCCTTTTGATCCCCAAAATAAGATATACTCTCCCCAAAGTAGCGCTTTCGTTGCCTTTCCCAAAAATGAGACATCTGAAGATGAAAGGCAGTATTCTGGGGAGAAAATGCCTTTTAGGGTAGATAAAGAGTGGCTCTTAAGAGAGAACCTGTTTGGTTTCTGGGATGAAGAGTGATATTCGGGGAGAAAATGTCTAATTGTTGGCAGAAATTGATACGAAGGGGAGAAATGGTTGTATTTGGGAGAGAAAAAAGAGTGTTTTGGGGAGAAAATGCATGAGTTTTGGGGATAAACGGCATTATTTTGGCGTGAAAGCACGGTATTGAGAAAATAAGCAGCATTTTGTGGAGAAAATGCCTTCTTTTGAGGATAAAGGTGATCTTTCAGGGAGAAAATGTCTTCTTTGCAGCATGAAAAGACGCATTTGGGGAAGACAGCGTCTTTTATTGGGACATCACGTTTTATTCCAAAAATAACACATTTTCTTCCCGAATACCGCACTTAATCCCTAAAATAAGGCATTTTCTTCCCAGAATACCGCTATTTAGACCGAAAATAAGTCATCCTCTCCAAAAAAGACATCATTCTGTCCTCAAAATGAGAAATATTGTCCCCAAAATATCATTCTTGGTTCCAAATAGAAGACTTTTTCTCCATTAAATACCACGTAGGGATCCCAATATTACACATTTTCTCCCCCAAATTGCTCTTTGGATCCCCAAAATGAGGCGTTCTCCCTCAAATGCCTCTTCTCATCCCAAGAATCAGGCATTTTCTCCGCACAAGACTGATTTTATTACCAAAACAACACATTTCATACCCAAAACACACCTTTTTATTCCCAACATTAGACTCTGTCTCCCCAAAAGGCCAATTTGTATCCCTCCAATACGAAATTCTCCCCTTCAAATATGGCTTTGTGTGACAAAAGAAGACACTAGCTCCCAAAAATACCGCTTCTTAGTTCCTAAGGAAGACTTTTCAACCCCAAAACAACCCTTTTGATCCCCAAAATAAGATATACTCTCCCCAAAGTAGCGCTTTCGTTGCCTTTCCCAAAAATGAGACATCTGAAGATGAAAGGCAGTATTCTGGGGAGAAAATGCCTTTTAGGGTAGATAAAGAGTGGCTCTTAAGAGAGAACCTGTTTGGTTTCTGGGATGAAGAGTGATATTCGGGGAGAAAATGTCTAATTGTTGGCAGACATTGATACGCAGGGGAGAAATGGTTGTATTTGGGAGAGAAAAAAGAGTGTTTTGGGGAGAAAATGCATGAGTTTTGGGGATAAACTGCATTATTTTGGCGTGAAAGCACGTTATTGAGAAAATAAGCAGCATTTTGTGGAGAAAATGCCTTCTTTTGAGGATAAAGGTATTTGAAGATGAAAGGCAGTATTCTGGGGAGAAAATGCCTTTTTGGGGGGCTAAAGAGTGGCACTTAGGAGAGAACCTGTTTGGTTTCTGGGATGAAGAGTGATATTCGGGGAGAAAATGTCTAATTGTTGGCAGAAATTGATACGCAGGGGAGAAATGGTTGTATTTGGGAGAGAAAAAAGAGTGTTTTGTGGAGAAAATGCATGAGTTTTGGGGATAAACGGCATTATTTTGGCGTGAAAGCATGGTATTGAGCTAAGAAGCGGCATTTTGTGGAGAAAATGTCTTCTTTTGAGGATAAAGGTGATCTTTCAGGGAGAAAATGTCTGATTTGCAGCATAAAAGGACGCATTTGGGGAAGACAGCGTCTTTTATTGGGACATCACGTTTTATTCCAAAAATAACACATTTTCTTCCCAGAATACCGCCTTTGATCCCAAAATTAAGGAATTTTCTTCCCAGAATACCGCTATTTAGACCGAAAATAAGCCATCCTCTCCAAAAAAGACATCATTCTGTCCTCAAAATGAGAAATATTGTCCCCAAAATATCATTCTTGGTTCCAAATAGAAGACTTTTTCTCCATTAAATACCACGTAGGGATCCCAATATTACACATTTTCTCCCCCAAATTGCTCTTTGGATCCCCAAAATGAGGCGTTCTCCCTCAAATGCCTCTTTTCATCCCAAGAATCAGGCATTTTCTCCGCACAAGACTGATTTTATTACCAAAACAACACATTTCATACCCAAAACACACCTTTTTATTCCCAACATTAGACTCTGTCTCCCCAAAAAGGCCAATTTGTATCCCTCCAATACGAAATTCTCCCCTTCAAATATGGCTTTGTGTGACAAAAGAAGACACTAGCTCCCAAAAATACCGCTTCTTAGTTCCTAAGGAAGACTTTTCAACCCCAAAACAACCCTTTTGATCCCCAAAATAAGATATACTCTCCCCAAAGTAGCGCTTTCGTTGCCTTTCCCAAAAATGAGACATCTGAAGATGAAAGGCAGTATTCTGGGGAGAAAATGCCTTTTAGGGTAGATAAAGAGTGGCTCTTAAGAGAGAACCTGTTTGGTTTCTGGGATGAAGAGTGATATTCGGGGAGAAAATGTCTAATTGTTGGCAGACATTGATACGCAGGGGAGAAATGGTTGTATTTGGGAGAGAAAAAAGAGTGTTTTGGGGAGAAAATGCATGAGTTTTGGGGATAAACGGCATTATTTTGGCGTGAAAGCACGGTATTGAGAAAATAAGCAGCATTTTGTGGAGAAAATGCCTTCTTTTGAGGATAAAGGTGATCTTTCAGGGAGAAAATGTCTTCTTTGCAGCATGAAAAGACGCATTTGGGGAAGACAGCGTCTTTTATTGGGACATCACGTTTTATTCCAAAAATAACACATTTTCTTCCCAGAATACCGCCTTTGATCCCAAAATTAAGGAATTTTCTTCCCAGAATACCGCTATTTAGACCGAAAATAAGTCATCCTCTCCAAAAAAGACATCATTCTGTCCTCAAAATGAGAAATATTGTCCCCAAAATATCATTCTTGGTTCCAAATAGAAGACTTTTTCTCCATTAAATACCACGTAGGGATCCCAATATTACACATTTTCTCCCCCAAATTGCTCTTTGGATCCCCAAAATGAGGCGTTCTCCCTCAAATGCCTCTTTTCATCCCAAGAATCAGGCATTTTCTCCGCACAAGACTGATTTTATTACCAAAACAACACATTTCATACCCAAAACACACATTTCGATTCCCAACATTAGACACCGTCTCCCAAAATTCCAATTTGTATCCCTCCAATACGAAATTCTCCCCTTCAAATATGGCTTTGTGTAACAAAAGAAGACATTCGCTCCCAAAAATACCGCTTCTTATTTCCTAAGGAAGACTTTTCCTCCCCAAAACACCCTTTTTGATCCCCCAAATAAGAAATACTCTCCCTAAAGTAGCGCTTTCGTTTCCTTTCCCAAAAATGAGACATCTGAAGATGAAAGGCAGTATTCTGGGGAGAAAATGCCTTTTTGGGGGGCTAAAGAGTGGCACTTAGGAGAGAACCTGTTTGGTTTCTGGGATGAAGAGTGATATTCGGGGAGAAAATGTCTAATTGTTGGCAGAAATTGATACGCAGGGGAGAAATGGTTGTATTTTGGAGAGAAAAAGAGTGTTTTGTGGAGAAAATGCATGAGTTTTGGGGATAAACGGCATTATTTTGGCGTGAAAGCATGGTATTGAGCTAAGAAGCGGCATTTTGTGGAGAAAATGTCTTCTTTTGAGGATAAAGGTGATCTTTCAGGGAGAAAATGTCTGATTTGCAGCATAAAAGGACGCATTTGGGGAAGACAGCGTCTTTTATTGGGACATCACGTTTTATTCCAAAAATAACACATTTTCTTCCCAGAATACCGCCTTTGATCCCAAAATTAAGGAATTTTCTTCCCAGAATACCGCTATTTAGACCGAAAATAAGTCATCCTCTCCAAAAAAGACATCATTCTGTCCTCAAAATGAGAAATATTGTCCCCAAAATATCATTCTTGGTTCCAAATAGAAGACTTTTTCTCCATTAAATACCACGTAGGGATCCCAATATTACACATTTTCTCCCCCAAATTGCTCTTTGGATCCCCAAAATGAGGCGTTCTCCCTCAAATGCCTCTTTTCATCCCAAGAATCAGGCATTTTCTCCGCACAAGACTGATTTTATTACCAAAACAACACATTTCATACCCAAAACACACCTTTTTATTCCCAACATTAGACTCTGTCTCCCCAAAAAGGCCAATTTGTATCCCTCCAATACGAAATTCTCCACTTCAAATATGGCTTTGTGTGACAAAAGAAGACACTAGCTCCCAAAAATACCGCTTCTTAGTTCCTAAGGAAGACTTTTCAACCCCAAAACAACCCTTTTGATCCCCAAAATAAGATATACTCTCCCCAAAGTAGCGCTTTCGTTGCCTTTCCCAAAAATGAGACATCTGAAGATGAAAGGCAGTATTCTGGGCAGAAAATGTTTTTTTGGGTAGATAAAGAGTGGCACTTAAGAGAGAACCTGTTTGGTTTCTGGGATGAAGAGTGATATTCGGGGAGAAAATGTCTAATTGTTGGCAGAAATTGATACGCAGGGGAGAAATGGTTGTATTTGGGAGAGAAAAAAGAGTGTTTTGGGGAGAAAATGCATGAGTTTTGGGGATAAACGGCATTATTTTGGCGTGAAAGCACGTTATTGAGAAAATAAGCAGCATTTTGTGGAGAAAATGTCTTCTTTTGAGGATAAAGGTGATCTTTCAGGGAGAAAATGTCTTCTTTGCAGCATGAAAAGACGCATTTGGGGAAGACAGCGTCTTTTATTGGGACATCACGTTTTATTCCAAAAATAACACATTTTCTTCCCGAATACCGCACTTAATCCCTAAAATAAGGCATTTTCTTCCCAGAATACCGCTATTTAGACCGAAAATAAGTCATCCTCTCCAAAAAAGACGTAATTCTGTCCTCAAAATGAGAAATATTGTCCCCAAAATATCATTCTTGGTTCCAAATAGAAGACTTTTTCTCCATTAAATACCACGTAGGGATCCCAATATTACACATTTTCTCCCCCAAATTGCTCTTTGGATCCCCAAAATGAGGCGTTCTCCCTCAAATGCCTCTTTTCATCCCAAGAATCAGGCATTTTCTCCGCACAAGACTGATTTTATTACCAAAACAACACATTTCATACCCAAAACACACATTTCGATTCCCAACATTAGACACCGTCTCCCAAAATTCCAATTTGTATCCCTCCAATACGAAATTCTCCCCTTCAAATATGGCTTTGTGTAACAAAAGAAGACATTCGCTCCCAAAAATACCGCTTCTTATTTCCTAAGGAAGACTTTTCCTCCCCAAAACACCCTTTTTGATCCCCCAAATAAGAAATACTCTCCCTAAAGTAGCGCTTTCGTTTCCTTTCCCAAAAATGAGACATCTGAAGATGAAAGGCAGTATTCTGGGGAGAAAATGCCTTTTTGGGGGGCTAAAGAGTGGCACTTAGGAGAGAACCTGTTTGGTTTCTGGGATGAAGAGTGATATTCAGGGAGAAAATGTCTAATTGTTGGCAGAAATTGATACGCAGGGGAGAAATGGTTGTATTTTGGAGAGAAAAAGAGTGTTTTGTGGAGAAAATGCATGAGTTTTGGGGATAAACGGCATTATTTTGGCGTGAAAGCATGGTATTGAGCTAAGAAGCGGCATTTTGTGGAGAAAATGTCTTCTTTTGAGGATAAAGGTGATCTTTCAGGGAGAAAATGTCTGATTTGCAGCATAAAAGGACGCATTTGGGGAAGACAGCGTCTTTTATTGGGACATCACGTTTTATTCCAAAAATAACACATTTTCTTCCCAGAATACCGCCTTTGATCCCAAAATTAAGGAATTTTCTTCCCAGAATACCGCTATTTAGACCGAAAATAAGTCATCCTCTCCAAAAAAGACATCATTCTGTCCTCAAAATGAGAAATATTGTCCCCAAAATATCATTCTTGGTTCCAAATAGAAGACTTTTTCTCCATTAAATACCACGTAGGGATCCCAATATTACACATTTTCTCCCCCAAATTGCTCTTTGGATCCCCAAAATGAGGCGTTCTCCCTCAAATGCCTCTTTTCATCCCAAGAATCAGGCATTTTCTCCGCACAAGACTGATTTTATTACCAAAACAACACATTTCATACCCAAAACACACCTTTTTATTCCCAACATTAGACTCTGTCTCCCCAAAAAGGCCAATTTGTATCCCTCCAATACGAAATTCTCCACTTCAAATATGGCTTTGTGTGACAAAAGAAGACACTCGCTCCCAAAAATACCGCTTCTTAGTTCCTAAGGAAGACTTTTCAACCCCAAAACAACCCTTTTGATCCCCAAAATAAGATATACTCTCCCCAAAGTAGCGCTTTCGTTGCCTTTCCCAAAAATGAGACATCTGAAGATGAAAGGCAGTATTCTGGGCAGAAAATGTTTTTTTGGGTAGATAAAGAGTGGCACTTAAGAGAGAACCTGTTTGGTTTCTGGGATGAAGAGTGATATTCGGGGAGAAAATGTCTAATTGTTGGCAGAAATTGATACGCAGGGGAGAAATGGTTGTATTTGGGAGAGAAAAAAGAGTGTTTTGGGGAGAAAATGCATGAGTTTTGGGGATAAACGGCATTATTTTGGCGTGAAAGCACGTTATTGAGAAAATAAGCAGCATTTTGTGGAGAAAATGTCTTCTTTTGAGGATAAAGGTGATCTTTCAGGGAGAAAATGTCTTCTTTGCAGCATGAAAAGACGCATTTGGGGAAGACAGCGTCTTTTATTGGGACATCACGTTTTATTCCAAAAATAACACATTTTCTTCCCGAATACCGCACTTAATCCCTAAAATAAGGCATTTTCTTCCCAGAATACCGCTATTTAGACCGAAAATAAGTCATCCTCTCCAAAAAAGACGTAATTCTGTCCTCAAAATGAGAAATATTGTCCCCAAAATATCATTCTTGGTTCCAAATAGAAGACTTTTTCTCCATTAAATACCACGTAGGGATCCCAATATTACACATTTTCTCCCCCAAATTGCTCTTTGGATCCCCAAAATGAGGCGTTCTCCCTCAAATGCCTCTTCTCATCCCAAGAATCAGGCATTTTCTCCGCACAAGACTGATTTTATTACCAAAACAACACATTTCATACCCAAAACACACCTTTTTATTCCCAACATTAGACTCTGTCTCCCCAAAAGGCCAATTTGTATCCCTCCAATACGAAATTCTCCCCTTCAAATATGGCTTTGTGTGACAAAAGAAGACACTAGCTCCCAAAAATACCGCTTCTTAGTTCCTAAGGAAGACTTTTCAACCCCAAAACAACCCTTTTGATCCCCAAAATAAGATATACTCTCCCCAAAGTAGCGCTTTCGTTGCCTTTCCCAAAAATGAGACATCTGAAGATGAAAGGCAGTATTCTGGGGAGAAAATGCCTTTTAGGGTAGATAAAGAGTGGCTCTTAAGAGAGAACCTGTTTGGTTTCTGGGATGAAGAGTGATATTCGGGGAGAAAATGTCTAATTGTTGGCAGACATTGATACGCAGGGGAGAAATGGTTGTATTTGGGAGAGAAAAAAGAGTGTTTTGGGGAGAAAATGCATGAGTTTTGGGGATAAACTGCATTATTTTGGCGTGAAAGCACGTTATTGAGAAAATAAGCAGCATTTTGTGGAGAAAATGCCTTCTTTTGAGGATAAAGGTATTTGAAGATGAAAGGCAGTATTCTGGGGAGAAAATGCCTTTTTGGGGGGCTAAAGAGTGGCACTTAGGAGAGAACCTGTTTGGTTTCTGGGATGAAGAGTGATATTCGGGGAGAAAATGTCTAATTGTTGGCAGAAATTGATATGCAGGGGAGAAATGGTTGTATTTGGGAGAGAAAAAAGAGTGTTTTGTGGAGAAAATGCATGAGTTTTGGGGATAAACGGCATTATTTTGGCGTGAAAGCATGGTATTGAGCTAAGAAGCGGCATTTTGTGGAGAAAATGTCTTCTTTTGAGGATAAAGGTGATCTTTCAGGGAGAAAATGTCTGATTTGCAGCATAAAAGGACGCATTTGGGGAAGACAGCGTCTTTTATTGGGACATCACGTTTTATTCCAAAAATAACACATTTTCTTCCCAGAATACCGCCTTTGATCCCAAAATTAAGGAATTTTCTTCCCAGAATACCGCTATTTAGACCGAAAATAAGTCATCCTCTCCAAAAAAGACATCATTCTGTCCTCAAAATGAGAAATATTGTCCCCAAAATATCATTCTTGGTTCCAAATAGAAGACTTTTTCTCCATTAAATACCACGTAGGGATCCCAATATTACACATTTTCTCCCCCAAATTGCTCTTTGGATCCCCAAAATGAGGCGTTCTCCCTCAAATGCCTCTTTTCATCCCAAGAATCAGGCATTTTCTCCGCACAAGACTGATTTTATTACCAAAACAACACATTTCATACCCAAAACACACCTTTTTATTCCCAACATTAGACTCTGTCTCCCCAAAAAGGCCAATTTGTATCCCTCCAATACGAAATTCTCCACTTCAAATATGGCTTTGTGTGACAAAAGAAGACACTAGCTCCCAAAAATACCGCTTCTTAGTTCCTAAGGAAGACTTTTCAACCCCAAAACAACCCTTTTGATCCCCAAAATAAGATATACTCTCCCCAAAGTAGCGCTTTCGTTGCCTTTCCCAAAAATGAGACATCTGAAGATGAAAGGCAGTATTCTGGGCAGAAAATGTTTTTTTGGGTAGATAAAGAGTGGCACTTAAGAGAGAACCTGTTTGGTTTCTGGGATGAAGAGTGATATTCGGGGAGAAAATGTCTAATTGTTGGCAGAAATTGATACGCAGGGGAGAAATGGTTGTATTTGGGAGAGAAAAAAGAGTGTTTTGGGGAGAAAATGCATGAGTTTTGGGGATAAACGGCATTATTTTGGCGTGAAAGCACGTTATTGAGAAAATAAGCAGCATTTTGTGGAGAAAATGTCTTCTTTTGAGGATAAAGGTGATCTTTCAGGGAGAAAATGTCTTCTTTGCAGCATGAAAAGACGCATTTGGGGAAGACAGCGTCTTTTATTGGGACATCACGTTTTATTCCAAAAATAACACATTTTCTTCCCGAATACCGCACTTAATCCCTAAAATAAGGCATTTTCTTCCCAGAATACCGCTATTTAGACCGAAAATAAGTCATCCTCTCCAAAAAAGACGTAATTCTGTCCTCAAAATGAGAAATATTGTCCCCAAAATATCATTCTTGGTTCCAAATAGAAGACTTTTTCTCCATTAAATACCACGTAGGGATCCCAATATTACACATTTTCTCCCCCAAATTGCTCTTTGGATCCCCAAAATGAGGCGTTCTCCCTCAAATGCCTCTTTTCATCCCAAGAATCAGGCATTTTCTCCGCACAAGACTGATTTTATTACCAAAACAACACATTTCATACCCAAAACACACATTTCGATTCCCAACATTAGACACCGTCTCCCAAAATTCCAATTTGTATCCCTCCAATACGAAATTCTCCCCTTCAAATATGGCTTTGTGTAACAAAAGAAGACATTCGCTCCCAAAAATACCGCTTCTTATTTCCTAAGGAAGACTTTTCCTCCCCAAAACACCCTTTTTGATCCCCCAAATAAGAAATACTCTCCCTAAAGTAGCGCTTTCGTTTCCTTTCCCAAAAATGAGACATCTGAAGATGAAAGGCAGTATTCTGGGGAGAAAATGCCTTTTTGGGGGGCTAAAGAGTGGCACTTAGGAGAGAACCTGTTTGGTTTCTGGGATGAAGAGTGATATTCAGGGAGAAAATGTCTAATTGTTGGCAGAAATTGATACGCAGGGGAGAAATGGTTGTATTTTGGAGAGAAAAAGAGTGTTTTGTGGAGAAAATGCATGAGTTTTGGGGATAAACGGCATTATTTTGGCGTGAAAGCATGGTATTGAGCTAAGAAGCGGCATTTTGTGGAGAAAATGTCTTCTTTTGAGGATAAAGGTGATCTTTCAGGGAGAAAATGTCTGATTTGCAGCATAAAAGGACGCATTTGGGGAAGACAGCGTCTTTTATTGGGACATCACGTTTTATTCCAAAAATAACACATTTTCTTCCCAGAATACCGCCTTTGATCCCAAAATTAAGGAATTTTCTTCCCAGAATACCGCTATTTAGACCGAAAATAAGTCATCCTCTCCAAAAAAGACATCATTCTGTCCTCAAAATGAGAAATATTGTCCCCAAAATATCATTCTTGGTTCCAAATAGAAGACTTTTTCTCCATTAAATACCACGTAGGGATCCCAATATTACACATTTTCTCCCCCAAATTGCTCTTTGGATCCCCAAAATGAGGCGTTCTCCCTCAAATGCCTCTTTTCATCCCAAGAATCAGGCATTTTCTCCGCACAAGACTGATTTTATTACCAAAACAACACATTTCATACCCAAAACACACCTTTTTATTCCCAACATTAGACTCTGTCTCCCCAAAAAGGCCAATTTGTATCCCTCCAATACGAAATTCTCCACTTCAAATATGGCTTTGTGTGACAAAAGAAGACACTCGCTCCCAAAAATACCGCTTCTTAGTTCCTAAGGAAGACTTTTCAACCCCAAAACAACCCTTTTGATCCCCAAAATAAGATATACTCTCCCCAAAGTAGCGCTTTCGTTGCCTTTCCCAAAAATGAGACATCTGAAGATGAAAGGCAGTATTCTGGGGAGAAAATGCCTTTTTGGGTAGATAAAGAGTGGCTCTTAAGAGAGAACCTGTTTGGTTTCTGGGATGAAGAGTGATATTCGGGGAGAAAATGTCTAATTGTTGGCAGAAATTGATACGCAGGGGAGAAATGGTTGTATTTGGGAGAGAAAAAAGAGTGTTTTGGGGAGAAAATGCATGAGTTTTGGGGATAAACGGCATTATTTTGGCGTGAAAGCACGGTATTGAGAAAATAAGCAGCATTTTGTGGAGAAAATGCCTTCTTTTGAGGATAAAGGTGATCTTTCAGGGAGAAAATGTCTTCTTTGCAGCATGAAAAGACGCATTTGGGGAAGACAGCGTCTTTTATTGGGACATCACGTTTTATTCCAAAAATAACACATTTTCTTCCCAGAATACCGCACTTAATCCCTAAAATAAGGCATTTTCTTCCCAGAATACCGCTATTTAGACCGAAAATAAGTCATCCTCTCCAAAAAAGACGTAATTCTGTCCTCAAAATGAGAAATATTGTCCCCAAAATATCATTCTTGGTTCCAAATAGAAGACTTTTTCTCCATTAAATACCACGTAGGGATCCCAATATTACACATTTTCTCCCCCAAATTGCTCTTTGGATCCCCAAAATGAGGCGTTCTCCCTCAAATGCCTCTTTTCATCCCAAGAATCAGGCATTTTCTCCGCACAAGACTGATTTTATTACCAAAACAACACATTTCATACCCAAAACACACATTTCGATTCCCAACATTAGACACCGTCTCCCAAAATTCCAATTTGTATCCCTCCAATACGAAATTCTCCCCTTCAAATATGGCTTTGTGTAACAAAAGAAGACATTCGCTCCCAAAAATACCGCTTCTTATTTCCTAAGGAAGACTTTTCCTCCCCAAAACACCCTTTTTGATCCCCCAAATAAGAAATACTCTCCCTAAAGTAGCGCTTTCGTTTCCTTTCCCAAAAATGAGACATCTGAAGATGAAAGGCAGTATTCTGGGGAGAAAATGCCTTTTTGGGGGGCTAAAGAGTGGCACTTAGGAGAGAACCTGTTTGGTTTCTGGGATGAAGAGTGATATTCGGGGAGAAAATGTCTAATTGTTGGCAGAAATTGATACGCAGGGGAGAAATGGTTGTATTTTGGAGAGAAAAAGAGTGTTTTGTGGAGAAAATGCATGAGTTTTGGGGATAAACGGCATTATTTTGGCGTGAAAGCATGGTATTGAGCTAAGAAGCGGCATTTTGTGGAGAAAATGTCTTCTTTTGAGGATAAAGGTGATCTTTCAGGGAGAAAATGTCTGATTTGCAGCATAAAAGGACGCATTTGGGGAAGACAGCGTCTTTTATTGGGACATCACGTTTTATTCCAAAAATAACACATTTTCTTCCCAGAATACCGCCTTTGATCCCAAAATTAAGGAATTTTCTTCCCAGAATACCGCTATTTAGACCGAAAATAAGTCATCCTCTCCAAAAAAGACATCATTCTGTCCTCAAAATGAGAAATATTGTCCCCAAAATATCATTCTTGGTTCCAAATAGAAGACTTTTTCTCCATTAAATACCACGTAGGGATCCCAATATTACACATTTTCTCCCCCAAATTGCTCTTTGGATCCCCAAAATGAGGCGTTCTCCCTCAAATGCCTCTTTTCATCCCAAGAATCAGGCATTTTCTCCGCACAAGACTGATTTTATTACCAAAACAACACATTTCATACCCAAAACACACCTTTTTATTCCCAACATTAGACTCTGTCTCCCCAAAAAGGCCAATTTGTATCCCTCCAATACGAAATTCTCCACTTCAAATATGGCTTTGTGTGACAAAAGAAGACACTCGCTCCCAAAAATACCGCTTCTTAGTTCCTAAGGAAGACTTTTCAACCCCAAAACAACCCTTTTGATCCCCAAAATAAGATATACTCTCCCCAAAGTAGCGCTTTCGTTGCCTTTCCCAAAAATGAGACATCTGAAGATGAAAGGCAGTATTCTGGGCAGAAAATGTTTTTTTGGGTAGATAAAGAGTGGCACTTAAGAGAGAACCTGTTTGGTTTCTGGGATGAAGAGTGATATTCGGGGAGAAAATGTCTAATTGTTGGCAGAAATTGATACGCAGGGGAGAAATGGTTGTATTTGGGAGAGAAAAAAGAGTGTTTTGGGGAGAAAATGCATGAGTTTTGGGGATAAACGGCATTATTTTGGCGTGAAAGCACGTTATTGAGAAAATAAGCAGCATTTTGTGGAGAAAATGTCTTCTTTTGAGGATAAAGGTGATCTTTCAGGGAGAAAATGTCTTCTTTGCAGCATGAAAAGACGCATTTGGGGAAGACAGCGTCTTTTATTGGGACATCACGTTTTATTCCAAAAATAACACATTTTCTTCCCGAATACCGCACTTAATCCCTAAAATAAGGCATTTTCTTCCCAGAATACCGCTATTTAGACCGAAAATAAGTCATCCTCTCCAAAAAAGACGTAATTCTGTCCTCAAAATGAGAAATATTGTCCCCAAAATATCATTCTTGGTTCCAAATAGAAGACTTTTTCTCCATTAAATACCACGTAGGGATCCCAATATTACACATTTTCTCCCCCAAATTGCTCTTTGGATCCCCAAAATGAGGCGTTCTCCCTCAAATGCCTCTTTTCATCCCAAGAATCAGGCATTTTCTCCGCACAAGACTGATTTTATTACCAAAACAACACATTTCATACCCAAAACACACATTTCGATTCCCAACATTAGACACCGTCTCCCAAAATTCCAATTGGTATCCCTCCAATACGAAATTCTCCCCTTCAAATATGGCTTTGTGTAACAAAAGAAGACATTCGCTCCCAAAAATACCGCTTCTTATTTCCTAAGGAAGACTTTTCCTCCCCAAAACACCCTTTTTGATCCCCCAAATAAGAAATACTCTCCCTAAAGTAGCGCTTTCGTTTCCTTTCCCAAAAATGAGACATCTGAAGATGAAAGGCAGTATTCTGGGGAGAAAATGCCTTTTTGGGGGGCTAAAGAGTGGCACTTAGGAGAGAACCTGTTTGGTTTCTGGGATGAAGAGTGATATTCGGGGAGAAAATGTCTAATTGTTGGCAGAAATTGATACGCAGGGGAGAAATGGTTGTATTTTGGAGAGAAAAAGAGTGTTTTGTGGAGAAAATGCATGAGTTTTGGGGATAAACGGCATTATTTTGGCGTGAAAGCATGGTATTGAGCTAAGAAGCGGCATTTTGTGGAGAAAATGTCTTCTTTTGAGGATAAAGGTGATCTTTCAGGGAGAAAATGTCTGATTTGCAGCATAAAAGGACGCATTTGGGGAAGACAGCGTCTTTTATTGGGACATCACGTTTTATTCCAAAAATAACACATTTTCTTCCCAGAATACCGCCTTTGATCCCAAAATTAAGGAATTTTCTTCCCAGAATACCGCTATTTAGACCGAAAATAAGTCATCCTCTCCAAAAAAGACATCATTCTGTCCTCAAAATGAGAAATATTGTCCCCAAAATATCATTCTTGGTTCCAAATAGAAGACTTTTTCTCCATTAAATACCACGTAGGGATCCCAATATTACACATTTTCTCCCCCAAATTGCTCTTTGGATCCCCAAAATGAGGCGTTCTCCCTCAAATGCCTCTTTTCATCCCAAGAATCAGGCATTTTCTCCGCACAAGACTGATTTTATTACCAAAACAACACATTTCATACCCAAAACACACCTTTTGATTCCCAACATTAGACTCTGTCTCCCCAAAAAGGCCAATTTGTATTCCTCCAATACGAAATTCTCCACTTCAAATATGGCTTTGTGTGACAAAAGAAGACACTAGCTCCCAAAAATACCGCTTCTTAGTTCCTAAGGAAGACTTTTCAACCCCAAAACAACCCTTTTGATCCCCAAAATAAGATATACTCTCCCCAAAGTAGCGCTTTCGTTGCCTTTCCCAAAAATGAGACATCTGAAGATGAAAGGCAGTATTCTGGGGAGAAAATGCCTTTTAGGGTAGATAAAGAGTGGCTCTTAAGAGAGAACCTGTTTGGTTTCTGGGATGAAGAGTGATATTCGGGGAGAAAATGTCTAATTGTTGGCAGACATTGATACGCAGGGGAGAAATGGTTGTATTTGGGAGAGAAAAAAGAGTGTTTTGGGGAGAAAATGCATGAGTTTTGGGGATAAACGGCATTATTTTGGCGTGAAAGCACGGTATTGAGAAAATAAGCAGCATTTTGTGGAGAAAATGTCTTCTTTTGAGGATAAAGGTGATCTTTCAGGGAGAAAATGTCTTCTTTGCAGCATGAAAAGACGCATTTGGGGAAGACAGCGTCTTTTATTGGGACATCACGTTTTATTCCAAAAATAACACATTTTCTTCCCGAATACCGCACTTAATCCCTAAAATAAGGCATTTTCTTCCCAGAATACCGCTATTTAGACCGAAAATAAGTCATCCTCTCCAAAAAAGACGTAATTCTGTCCTCAAAATGAGAAATATTGTCCCCAAAATATCATTCTTGGTTCCAAATAGAAGACTTTTTCTCCATTAAATACCACGTAGGGATCCCTATATTACACATTTTCTCCCCCAAATTGCTCTTTGGATCCCCAAAATGAGGCGTTCTCCCTCAAATGCCTCTTTTCATCCCAAGAATCAGGCATTTTCTCCGCACAAGACTGATTTTATTACCAAAACAACACATTTCATACCCAAAACACACATTTCGATTCCCAACATTAGACACCGTCTCCCAAAATTCCAATTGGTATCCCTCCAATACGAAATTCTCCCCTTCAAATATGGCTTTGTGTAACAAAAGAAGACATTCGCTCCCAAAAATACCGCTTCTTATTTCCTAAGGAAGACTTTTCCTCCCCAAAACACCCTTTTTGATCCCCCAAATAAGAAATACTCTCCCTAAAGTAGCGCTTTCGTTTCCTTTCCCAAAAATGAGACATCTGAAGATGAAAGGCAGTATTCTGGGGAGAAAATGCCTTTTTGGGGGGCTAAAGAGTGGCACTTAGGAGAGAACCTGTTTGGTTTCTGGGATGAAGAGTGATATTCGGGGAGAAAATGTCTAATTGTTGGCAGAAATTGATATGCAGGGGAGAAATGGTTGTATTTTGGAGAGAAAAACAGTTTTTTGAGGAGAAAATGCGTGAGTTTGGGGGATAAAGTGCATTATTTTGGCGTGAAAGCCTGGTATTGAGGTAATAAGCGGCATTTTGTGGAGAAAATGTCTTCCTTAGAGGATTAAGGTGATCTTTCGGGGAGAAAATGTCTGATTTGCAGCATAAAAAGACGCATTTGGGGAAGACAGCGTCTTTTATTGGGACAGCACATTTTATTCCAATAATAACACATTTTCTTCCCAGAATACCACCTTTTATCCCCAAAAGAAGGCATTTTCTTCCCAGAATACTGCTTTTTAGACCGAAAATAAGTCATCCTCTCCAAAAAAGACCTATTTCTGTCCTCAAAATGAGAAATATTCTCCCCAAAATATCACTCTTGGTTCCAAATAGAAGATTTTTTATCCATTAAATACCACGTAGGGTTCCCTATATTACACATTTTCTCCCCCAAATTGCTCTTTGGATCCCCAAAATGAGGCGTTCTCCCTCAAATGCCTCTTTTCATCCCAAGAATCAGGCATTTTCTCCGCACAAGACTGATTTTATTACCAAAACAACACATTTCATACCCAAAACACACCTTTTTATTCCCAACATTAGACTCTGTCTCCCCAAAAGGCCAATTTGTATCCCTCCAATACGAAATTCTCCCCTTCAAATATGGCTTTGTGTGACAAAAGAAGACACTAGCTCCCAAAAATACCGCTTCTTAGTTCCTAAGGAAGACTTTTCAACCCCAAAACAACCCTTTTGATCCCCAAAATAAGATATACTCTCCCCAAAGTAGCGCTTTCGTTGCCTTTCCCAAAAATGAGACATCTGAAGATGAAAGGCAGTATTCTGGGGAGAAAATGCCTTTTAGGGTAGATAAAGAGTGGCTCTTAAGAGAGAACCTGTTTGGTTTCTGGGATGAAGAGTGATATTCGGGGAGAAAATGTCTAATTGTTGGCAGACATTGATACGCAGGGGAGAAATGGTTGTATTTGGGAGAGAAAAAAGAGTGTTTTGGGGAGAAAATGCATGAGTTTTGGGGATAAACGGCATTATTTTGGCGTGAAAGCACGGTATTGAGAAAATAAGCAGCATTTTGTGGAGAAAATGTCTTCTTTTGAGGATAAAGGTGATCTTTCAGGGAGAAAATGTCTTCTTTGCAGCATGAAAAGACGCATTTGGGGAAGACAGCGTCTTTTATTGGGACATCACGTTTTATTCCAAAAATAACACATTTTCTTCCCGAATACCGCACTTAATCCCTAAAATAAGGCATTTTCTTCCCAGAATACCGCTATTTAGACCGAAAATAAGTCATCCTCTCCAAAAAAGACGTAATTCTGTCCTCAAAATGAGAAATATTGTCCCCAAAATATCATTCTTGGTTCCAAATAGAAGACTTTTTCTCCATTAAATACCACGTAGGGATCCCTATATTACACATTTTCTCCCCCAAATTGCTCTTTGGATCCCCAAAATGAGGCGTTCTCCCTCAAATGCCTCTTTTCATCCCAAGAATCAGGCATTTTCTCCGCACAAGACTGATTTTATTACCAAAACAACACATTTCATACCCAAAACACACCTTTTGATTCCCAACATTAGACTCTGTCTCCCCAAAAAGGCCAATTTGTATCCCTCCAATACGAAATTCTCCCCTTCAAATATGGCTTTGTGTGACAAAAGAAGACACTAGCTCCCAAAAATACCGCTTCTTAGTTCCTAAGGAAGATTTTTCAACCCCAAAACACCCCTTTTGATCCCCAAAATAAGATATACTCTCCCCAAAGTAGCGCTTTCGTTGCCTTTCCCAAAAATGAGACATCTGAAGATGAAAGGCAGTATTCTGGGGAGAAAATGCCTTTTAGGGTAGATAAAGAGTGGCTCTTAAGAGAGAACCTGTTTGGTTTCTGGGATGAAGAGTGATATTCGGGGAGAAAATGTCTAATTGTTGGCAGACATTGATACGCAGGGGAGAAATGGTTGTATTTTGGAGAGAAAAAGAGTGTTTTGGGGAGAAAATGCATGAGTTTTGGGGATAAACGGCATTATTTTGGCGTGAAAGCATGGTATTGAGCTAAGAAGCGGCATTTTGTGGAGAAAATGTCTTCTTTTGAGGATAAAGGTGATCTTTCAGGGAGAAAATGTCTGATTTGCAGCATAAAAGGACGCATTTGGGGAAGACAGCGTCTTTTATTGGGACATCACGTTTTATTCCAAAAATAACACATTTTCTTCCCAGAATACCGCCTTTGATCCCAAAATTAAGGAATTTTCTTCCCAGAATACCGCTATTTAGACCGAAAATAAGTCATCCTCTCCAAAAAAGACATCATTCTGTCCTCAAAATGAGAAATATTGTCCCCAAAATATCATTCTTGGTTCCAAATAGAAGACTTTTTCTCCATTAAATACCACGTAGGGATCCCAATATTACACATTTTCTCCCCCAAATTGCTCTTTGGATCCCCAAAATGAGGCGTTCTCCCTCAAATGCCTCTTTTCATCCCAAGAATCAGGCATTTTCTCCGCACAAGACTGATTTTATTACCAAAACAACACATTTCATACCCAAAACACACCTTTTGATTCCCAACATTAGACTCTGTCTCCCCAAAAAGGCCAATTTGTATTCCTCCAATACGAAATTCTCCACTTCAAATATGGCTTTGTGTGACAAAAGAAGACACTAGCTCCCAAAAATACCGCTTCTTAGTTCCTAAGGAAGACTTTTCAACCCCAAAACAACCCTTTTGATCCCCAAAATAAGATATACTCTCCCCAAAGTAGCGCTTTCGTTGCCTTTCCCAAAAATGAGACATCTGAAGATGAAAGGCAGTATTCTGGGGAGAAAATGCCTTTTAGGGTAGATAAAGAGTGGCTCTTAAGAGAGAACCTGTTTGGTTTCTGGGATGAAGAGTGATATTCGGGGAGAAAATGTCTAATTGTTGGCAGACATTGATACGCAGGGGAGAAATGGTTGTATTTGGGAGAGAAAAAAGAGTGTTTTGGGGAGAAAATGCATGAGTTTTGGGGATAAACGGCATTATTTTGGCGTGAAAGCACGGTATTGAGAAAATAAGCAGCATTTTGTGGAGAAAATGTCTTCTTTTGAGGATAAAGGTGATCTTTCAGGGAGAAAATGTCTTCTTTGCAGCATGAAAAGACGCATTTGGGGAAGACAGCGTCTTTTATTGGGACATCACGTTTTATTCCAAAAATAACACATTTTCTTCCCGAATACCGCACTTAATCCCTAAAATAAGGCATTTTCTTCCCAGAATACCGCTATTTAGACCGAAAATAAGTCATCCTCTCCAAAAAAGACGTAATTCTGTCCTCAAAATGAGAAATATTGTCCCCAAAATATCATTCTTGGTTCCAAATAGAAGACTTTTTCTCCATTAAATACCACGTAGGGATCCCTATATTACACATTTTCTCCCCCAAATTGCTCTTTGGATCCCCAAAATGAGGCGTTCTCCCTCAAATGCCTCTTTTCATCCCAAGAATCAGGCATTTTCTCCGCACAAGACTGATTTTATTACCAAAACAACACATTTCATACCCAAAACACACATTTCGATTCCCAACATTAGACACCGTCTCCCAAAATTCCAATTGGTATCCCTCCAATACGAAATTCTCCCCTTCAAATATGGCTTTGTGTAACAAAAGAAGACATTCGCTCCCAAAAATACCGCTTCTTATTTCCTAAGGAAGACTTTTCCTCCCCAAAACACCCTTTTTGATCCCCCAAATAAGAAATACTCTCCCTAAAGTAGCGCTTTCGTTTCCTTTCCCAAAAATGAGACATCTGAAGATGAAAGGCAGTATTCTGGGGAGAAAATGCCTTTTTGGGGGGCTAAAGAGTGGCACTTAGGAGAGAACCTGTTTGGTTTCTGGGATGAAGAGTGATATTCGGGGAGAAAATGTCTAATTGTTGGCAGAAATTGATATGCAGGGGAGAAATGGTTGTATTTTGGAGAGAAAAACAGTTTTTTGAGGAGAAAATGCGTGAGTTTGGGGGATAAAGTGCATTATTTTGGCGTGAAAGCCTGGTATTGAGGTAATAAGCGGCATTTTGTGGAGAAAATGTCTTCCTTAGAGGATTAAGGTGATCTTTCGGGGAGAAAATGTCTGATTTGCAGCATAAAAAGACGCATTTGGGGAAGACAGCGTCTTTTATTGGGACAGCACATTTTATTCCAATAATAACACATTTTCTTCCCAGAATACCACCTTTTATCCCCAAAAGAAGGCATTTTCTTCCCAGAATACTGCTTTTTAGACCGAAAATAAGTCATCCTCTCCAAAAAAGACCTATTTCTGTCCTCAAAATGAGAAATATTCTCCCCAAAATATCACTCTTGGTTCCAAATAGAAGATTTTTTATCCATTAAATACCACGTAGGGTTCCCTATATTACACATTTTCTCCCCCAAATTGCTCTTTGGATCCCCAAAATGAGGCGTTCTCCCTCAAATGCCTCTTTTCATCCCAAGAATCAGGCATTTTCTCCGCACAAGACTGATTTTATTACCAAAACAACACATTTCATACCCAAAACACACCTTTT
This sequence comes from Alectoris magna, assembly GCA_030625065.1. Lineage (NCBI taxonomy): Eukaryota > Metazoa > Chordata > Aves > Galliformes > Phasianidae > Alectoris > Alectoris magna. The sequence continues at coordinate 4,737,298 of CM060578.1, read as the reverse complement.
TATTCCCAACATTAGACTCTGTCTCCCCAAAAGGCCAATTTGTATCCCTCCAATACGAAATTCTCCCCTTCAAATATGGCTTTGTGTGACAAAAGAAGACACTAGCTCCCAAAAATACCGCTTCTTAGTTCCTAAGGAAGACTTTTCAACCCCAAAACAACCCTTTTGATCCCCAAAATAAGATATACTCTCCCCAAAGTAGCGCTTTCGTTGCCTTTCCCAAAAATGAGACATCTGAAGATGAAAGGCAGTATTCTGGGGAGAAAATGCCTTTTAGGGTAGATAAAGAGTGGCTCTTAAGAGAGAACCTGTTTGGTTTCTGGGATGAAGAGTGATATTCGGGGAGAAAATGTCTAATTGTTGGCAGACATTGATACGCAGGGGAGAAATGGTTGTATTTGGGAGAGAAAAAAGAGTGTTTTGGGGAGAAAATGCATGAGTTTTGGGGATAAACGGCATTATTTTGGCGTGAAAGCACGGTATTGAGAAAATAAGCAGCATTTTGTGGAGAAAATGTCTTCTTTTGAGGATAAAGGTGATCTTTCAGGGAGAAAATGTCTTCTTTGCAGCATGAAAAGACGCATTTGGGGAAGACAGCGTCTTTTATTGGGACATCACGTTTTATTCCAAAAATAACACATTTTCTTCCCGAATACCGCACTTAATCCCTAAAATAAGGCATTTTCTTCCCAGAATACCGCTATTTAGACCGAAAATAAGTCATCCTCTCCAAAAAAGACGTAATTCTGTCCTCAAAATGAGAAATATTGTCCCCAAAATATCATTCTTGGTTCCAAATAGAAGACTTTTTCTCCATTAAATACCACGTAGGGATCCCTATATTACACATTTTCTCCCCCAAATTGCTCTTTGGATCCCCAAAATGAGGCGTTCTCCCTCAAATGCCTCTTTTCATCCCAAGAATCAGGCATTTTCTCCGCACAAGACTGATTTTATTACCAAAACAACACATTTCATACCCAAAACACACATTTCGATTCCCAACATTAGACACCGTCTCCCAAAATTCCAATTGGTATCCCTCCAATACGAAATTCTCCCCTTCAAATATGGCTTTGTGTAACAAAAGAAGACATTCGCTCCCAAAAATACCGCTTCTTATTTCCTAAGGAAGACTTTTCCTCCCCAAAACACCCTTTTTGATCCCCCAAATAAGAAATACTCTCCCTAAAGTAGCGCTTTCGTTTCCTTTCCCAAAAATGAGACATCTGAAGATGAAAGGCAGTATTCTGGGGAGAAAATGCCTTTTTGGGGGGCTAAAGAGTGGCACTTAGGAGAGAACCTGTTTGGTTTCTGGGATGAAGAGTGATATTCGGGGAGAAAATGTCTAATTGTTGGCAGAAATTGATATGCAGGGGAGAAATGGTTGTATTTTGGAGAGAAAAACAGTTTTTTGAGGAGAAAATGCGTGAGTTTGGGGGATAAAGTGCATTATTTTGGCGTGAAAGCCTGGTATTGAGGTAATAAGCGGCATTTTGTGGAGAAAATGTCTTCCTTAGAGGATTAAGGTGATCTTTCGGGGAGAAAATGTCTGATTTGCAGCATAAAAAGACGCATTTGGGGAAGACAGCGTCTTTTATTGGGACAGCACATTTTATTCCAATAATAACACATTTTCTTCCCAGAATACCACCTTTTATCCCCAAAAGAAGGCATTTTCTTCCCAGAATACTGCTTTTTAGACCGAAAATAAGTCATCCTCTCCAAAAAAGACCTATTTCTGTCCTCAAAATGAGAAATATTCTCCCCAAAATATCACTCTTGGTTCCAAATAGAAGATTTTTTATCCATTAAATACCACGTAGGGTTCCCTATATTACACATTTTCTCCCCCAAATTGCTCTTTGGATCCCCAAAATGAGGCGTTCTCCCTCAAATGCCTCTTTTCATCCCAAGAATCAGGCATTTTCTCCGCACAAGACTGATTTTATTACCAAAACAACACATTTCATACCCAAAACACACCTTTTTATTCCCAACATTAGACTCTGTCTCCCCAAAAGGCCAATTTGTATCCCTCCAATACGAAATTCTCCCCTTCAAATATGGCTTTGTGTGACAAAAGAAGACACTAGCTCCCAAAAATACCGCTTCTTAGTTCCTAAGGAAGACTTTTCAACCCCAAAACAACCCTTTTGATCCCCAAAATAAGATATACTCTCCCCAAAGTAGCGCTTTCGTTGCCTTTCCCAAAAATGAGACATCTGAAGATGAAAGGCAGTATTCTGGGGAGAAAATGCCTTTTAGGGTAGATAAAGAGTGGCTCTTAAGAGAGAACCTGTTTGGTTTCTGGGATGAAGAGTGATATTCGGGGAGAAAATGTCTAATTGTTGGCAGACATTGATACGCAGGGGAGAAATGGTTGTATTTGGGAGAGAAAAAAGAGTGTTTTGGGGAGAAAATGCATGAGTTTTGGGGATAAACGGCATTATTTTGGCGTGAAAGCACGGTATTGAGAAAATAAGCAGCATTTTGTGGAGAAAATGTCTTCTTTTGAGGATAAAGGTGATCTTTCAGGGAGAAAATGTCTTCTTTGCAGCATGAAAAGACGCATTTGGGGAAGACAGCGTCTTTTATTGGGACATCACGTTTTATTCCAAAAATAACACATTTTCTTCCCGAATACCGCACTTAATCCCTAAAATAAGGCATTTTCTTCCCAGAATACCGCTATTTAGACCGAAAATAAGTCATCCTCTCCAAAAAAGACGTAATTCTGTCCTCAAAATGAGAAATATTGTCCCCAAAATATCATTCTTGGTTCCAAATAGAAGACTTTTTCTCCATTAAATACCACGTAGGGATCCCTATATTACACATTTTCTCCCCCAAATTGCTCTTTGGATCCCCAAAATGAGGCGTTCTCCCTCAAATGCCTCTTTTCATCCCAAGAATCAGGCATTTTCTCCGCACAAGACTGATTTTATTACCAAAACAACACATTTCATACCCAAAACACACCTTTTGATTCCCAACATTAGACTCTGTCTCCCCAAAAAGGCCAATTTGTATCCCTCCAATACGAAATTCTCCCCTTCAAATATGGCTTTGTGTGACAAAAGAAGACACTAGCTCCCAAAAATACCGCTTCTTAGTTCCTAAGGAAGATTTTTCAACCCCAAAACACCCCTTTTGATCCCCAAAATAAGATATACTCTCCCCAAAGTAGCGCTTTCGTTGCCTTTCCCAAAAATGAGACATCTGAAGATGAAAGGCAGTATTCTGGGCAGAAAATGTTTTTTTGGGTAGATAAAGAGTGGCACTTAAGAGAGAACCTGTTTGGTTTCTGGGATGAAGAGTGATATTCGGGGAGAAAATGTCTAATTGTTGGCAGAAATTGATACGCAGGGGAGAAATGGTTGTATTTGGGAGAGAAAAAAGAGTGTTTTGGGGAGAAAATGCATGAGTTTTGGGGATAAACTCAGGCACGTAAAATTACGTGTGATTTCTTTGGGCAAATGTTGTCTTTGAAATAAAAAGCTTTATTTTTTTCGCGAGAGCCTTTCCTTGATGGGAAACATTGATATTTAACGGAGAAATTTTTTATTTTGAGGTTTGAATTTAATATTTCAGGGAGAAAATACTTTTTGGATAAATGATCGGGAAGTGTGGAGAATTTTCTTACAATTGTCGCATTAATTTTAATATAAGAAAGAAAATACCTTATTTGTACACATGAGAGTTATTTTGAGGAGAAAATGTCATAATTTGGAGTAGATAGCTGTATTTGGGAAAGTGAATGCGTTATTTGAGGAAGTCGGTGTAATGGAGTGAAGATGACTAATTATTGGAGGAATAGATGACTTTTTGGGAATAAAATCAATTGTTTTTTGGCTACAGAAATCTATACATTTGCCAAGAAATGAAGAAGTCAAAACCTCTCCGTACCGGGATTCGGAAAGAAATCGCCCACCTCGGAAGAAAGCAGCGGCTGAAAACGGGGGTCCTAGGCTGCAACCGAGCCGCTGGAGTCGTGCTTCTTGGCGATTGCCGTTTTTCCGAGAAGAGGGGTCTCGGCTAATTCCGTAGCCGAGAAAGAGTGGCTTCAGCTGGCTGCTATTGTCCCTGGAGGGGTGGTTGTTCTGCGCAGCCCGGAAGAGATCAGATTGGACCTCATCATCTTTTCTGGACGGAATCACGACTCCAGGCACTGTTCCAATTGTTTTCCTTTCCATTTCGAAGGACTTCGTTTCTTATCCCCTTTTCCATTGCATGAATCTTAGTTTCTCGGACGGCAGAGGAAAGAAACGAAATCCCGTTTAGAAGTAGGTGACGGGCGAGCTGAGAAACGCTGGGAGATGCGGTCGCCGGGAGAACTCGACTTGAAGAACGCAATCGCTCTTTTCCTGGCTACGGGCGAAAGCCCCCTCTTCGGAAGAAAGCAGCCTCGGCTGCAACGGAGCCGCAGGAACAGCGCTGCTGGGCGATTGCCCGTTCTCCGAGAAGAGCGGACACGGCTGATTCCGTAGCCGAGAAAGGGCGACTTCAGCCCGCTGCTTTCGTCCCTGGAGGGGTGGTTGCTTTGCGCAGCCCGGAGCGGAGCACTTTGCATCTTAGTTTCTGTTCTGGCCGGAAGCACGACTCCATTAGCTTTATCAAATCAGGCTTTTATTCCAGAAGTAAGACTACTGTTTCATTCGAAATCGAAGGGTAAGCACTTGCAATAGTGCCAGCAGTCGTGCTTTCGGCCAGAAAAGAAGCTGAGGACAAAGTGCTCCTTTCCGGGCTGCGGACAACAACCACCCCTCCAGGGACGAAAGCAGCCGGCTGAAGTCGCTCTTTCTCGGCTACGGAATTGGCCGAGTCCGCTATTCTCGGAGATCTGGCATTCTCCGAGAAGCGCGATTAGGGCGGCTCTATTGCAGCCGAGGACGCGCGGCTTCAGCCGGCTGCTTTCTGCCGAGGAGGGGGCTTTCGCCCGTAGGCAGGAAAAATGGGATTTTGAACTTCAAGTCGTGTTCTCTCGGCGAGAGCATCTCCCAGCGTTTCTCAGCTCGCCCGTCACTTGCTTTGGACTGTGATTTCGTTTCTTTTCTCCGTCGCCTGAGAAACTATGAGTCAAGCAATGGAAAAGGAGATAAGAAACGTAATCTTTAGAAATGGAAGGGAAAACACTTGGAATAGTGCCAGCAGTCGTGCTTTCGGCCAGAGAAGAAGCTGAGGTGCAAAGTGCTCCTTTCCGGGCTGCCGACAACAACCACCCCTCCTGGGACGAAAGCAGCCGGCTGAAGTCGCTCTTTCTCGGCTACGGAATTAGCCGAGTCCGCTCTTCTCGGAGAACCGGCAATCGCCGAGAAGCGCGGTTCGAGCGGCTGCTTTGCAGCCGTGGACGCGCGACTTCAAGTCGCTGCTTTCTTCCGAGGTGGGGGATTTCTTTCCGCATCCCGGAACGGAGAAGTTTTGACCTCTCCTTCGGTTCATGGCTACTGTATCGATTTCTACAGCCAGACTTTTTTTCCCAAAAAGTCAGTTATTCGTCCCTATATTTAGACATTTTCTCTCCATACACTGCCTTTAATTCCACAAATAAGCCATTTTCTTTACCAAATACCCCAAATTATGACGTTTTCTTCTCATAAAATCTCTTGTTGACAACTTATGTATTTTCTGCCTTACATTTCAAATTTTGCTTGACTCCTACTTTCTCAGACGACGGAGAAAAGAATACGAAATCCCCTTCAAAAGTAGGTGAGGGGCGATCTGAGAAGTGCGGCGAGATGCGCTGCCGAGAGAACTCGAATTTCGGAATCGCTCTTTTCCTGGTTACGGGCGAAAGCCCCCTCCTCGGCAGAAAGCAGCCGGCTGAAGCCGCGCGTCCTAGGCTGCAATAGAGCCGCTCGAATCGCGCTCCTCCGCGATTGTCGGTTTCCCGAGGGGACTCGGCTGATTCCATAGCCGAGAAAGAGCGACTTCAGCCGTCATCATTCGTCCCTGGAAGGGTGGTTGCTCTGCGCAGCCCGAAAAGGAGCACTTTGCATCTCAGCTTCTGTTCTGGCCGGAAGCACGACTCCACGCAGTATTCCAAGTGCTTTCCCTTCTATTTTGCATGATTTCCCTTCTTTTCTGCTTTTCTCATCCCGGAACGGATAGTTTTTGAAGTCTCTTTCTGTTCTTGCCGATTGTATTGATTTCTATGCCCCAAAACCGCGTTTTCTTCCCTATTAACAGCTATTCAACCTTAGAAGTAGAATGTTTCTCTCCGATACACCTCTTGTAATTCCACAAATTAGATTTTTCTTTGATCAAATTTCTATCCGATAAATATAAAGTTTTCTCCCCGAAATGTTTCTGTTTATATTCAAATCAGGGATTTTCTTCCTTACATATCAAACTATACACTAAATGCACACGTTTTCTCTCGTCTTCCTAATTTTTAATTCAAAACACAAGACCTTTTCGTCGTTGAATAGCAAATTCTAACCGAACAAAAAAGCAATGTTTCCCCTCTCCAAAACAATACAGCTTTTCGTTCAAAAGTATGACATTTTCCTCCTGAAATCCCCAACAGTATCCAATGGATTCCAATAGCAAGACGCGCTCTCCCTTAAAAAACAATCATTATCACAAAAAGAAGACATTAGCTTTATCAAATCAGGCTTTTATTCCTGAAGTAAGACTACTGTTTCATTCGAAATCGAAGGGTAAGCACTTGCAATAGTGCCAGCAGTCGTGCTTTCGGCCAGAAAAGAAGCTGAGGACAAAGTGCTCCTTTCCGGGCTGCGGACAACAACCACCCCTCCAGGGACGAAAGCAGCCGGCTGAAGTCGCTCTTTCTCGGCTACGGAATTGGCCGAGTCCGCTATTCTCGGAGATCTGGCATTCTCCGAGAAGCGCGATTAGGGCGGCTCTATTGCAGCCGAGGACGCGCGGCTTCAGCCGGCTGCTTTCTGCCGAGGAGGGGGCTTTCGCCCGTAGGCAGGAAAAATGGGATTTTGAACTTCAAGTCGTGTTCTCTCGGCGAGAGCATCTCCCAGCGTTTCTCAGCTCGCCCGTCACTTGCTTTGGACTGTGATTTCGTTTCTTTTCTCCGTCGCCTGAGAAACTATGAGTCAAGCAATGGAAAAGGAGATAAGAAACGTAATCTTTAGAAATGGAAGGGAAAACACTTGGAATAGTGCCAGCAGTCGTGCTTTCGGCCAGAGAAGAAGCTGAGGTGCAAAGTGCTCCTTTCCGGGCTGCCGACAACAACCACCCCTCCTGGGACGAAAGCAGCCGGCTGAAGTCGCTCTTTCTCGGCTACGGAATTAGCCGAGTCCGCTCTTCTCGGAGAACCGGCAATCGCCGAGAAGCGCGGTTCGAGCGGCTGCTTTGCAGCCGTGGACGCGCGACTTCAAGTCGCTGCTTTCTTCCGAGGTGGGGGATTTCTTTCCGCATCCCGGAACGGAGAAGTTTTGACCTCTCCTTCGGTTCATGGCTACTGTATCGATTTCTACAGCCAGACTTTTTTTCCCAAAAAGTCAGTTATTCGTCCCTATATTTAGACATTTTCTCTCCATACACTGCCTTTAATTCCACAAATAAGCCATTTTCTTTACCAAATACCCCAAATTATGACGTTTTCTTCTCATAAAATCTCTTGTTGACAACTTATGTATTTTCTGCCTTACATTTCAAATTTTGCTTGACTCCTACTTTCTCAGACGACGGAGAAAAGAATACGAAATCCCCTTCAAAAGTAGGTGAGGGGCGATCTGAGAAGTGCGGCGAGATGCGCTGCCGAGAGAACTCGAATTTCGGAATCGCTCTTTTCCTGGTTACGGGCGAAAGCCCCCTCCTCGGCAGAAAGCAGCCGGCTGAAGCCGCGCGTCCTAGGCTGCAATAGAGCCGCTCGAATCGCGCTCCTCCGCGATTGTCGGTTTCCCGAGGGGACTCGGCTGATTCCATAGCCGAGAAAGAGCGACTTCAGCCGTCATCATTCGTCCCTGGAAGGGTGGTTGCTCTGCGCAGCCCGAAAAGGAGCACTTTGCATCTCAGCTTCTGTTCTGGCCGGAAGCACGACTCCACGCAGTATTCCAAGTGCTTTCCCTTCTATTTTGCATGATTTCCCTTCTTTTCTGCTTTTCTCATCCCGGAACGGATAGTTTTTGAAGTCTCTTTCTGTTCTTGCCGATTGTATTGATTTCTATGCCCCAAAACCGCGTTTTCTTCCCTATTAACAGCTATTCAACCTTAGAAGTAGAATGTTTCTCTCCGATACACCTCTTGTAATTCCACAAATTAGATTTTTCTTTGATCAAATTTCTATCCGATAAATATAAAGTTTTCTCCCCGAAATGTTTCTGTTTATATTCAAATCAGGGATTTTCTTCCTTACATATCAAACTATACACTAAATGCACACGTTTTCTCTCGTCTTCCTAATTTTTAATTCAAAACACAAGACCTTTTCGTCGTTGAATAGCAAATTCTAACCGAACAAAAAAGCAATGTTTCCCCTCTCCAAAACAATACAGCTTTTCGTTCAAAAATATGACATTTTCCTCCTGAAATCCCCAACAGTATCCAATGGATTCCAATAGCAAGACGCGCTCTCCCTTAAAAAACAATCATTATCACAAAAAGAAGACATTAGCTTTATCAAATCAGGCTTTTATTCCTGAAGTAAGACTACTGTTTCATTCGAAATCGAAGGGTAAGCACTTGCAATAGTGCCAGCAGTCGTGCTTTCGGCCAGAAAAGAAGCTGAGGACAAAGTGCTCCTTTCCGGGCTGCGGACAACAACCACCCCTCCAGGGACGAAAGCAGCCGGCTGAAGTCGCTCTTTCTCGGCTACGGAATTGGCCGAGTCCGCTATTCTCGGAGATCTGGCATTCTCCGAGAAGCGCGATTAGGGCGGCTCTATTGCAGCCGAGGACGCGCGGCTTCAGCCGGCTGCTTTCTGCCGAGGAGGGGGCTTTCGCCCGTAGGCAGGAAAAATGGGATTTTGAACTTCAAGTCGTGTTCTCTCGGCGAGAGCATCTCCCAGCGTTTCTCAGCTCGCCCGTCACTTGCTTTGGACTGTGATTTCGTTTCTTTTCTCCGTCGCCTGAGAAACTATGAGTCAAGCAATGGAAAAGGAGATAAGAAACGTAATCTTTAGAAATGGAAGGGAAAACACTTGGAATAGTGCCAGCAGTCGTGCTTTCGGCCAGAGAAGAAGCTGAGGTGCAAAGTGCTCCTTTCCGGGCTGCCGACAACAACCACCCCTCCTGGGACGAAAGCAGCCGGCTGAAGTCGCTCTTTCTCGGCTACGGAATTAGCCGAGTCCGCTCTTCTCGGAGAACCGGCAATCGCCGAGAAGCGCGGTTCGAGCGGCTGCTTTGCAGCCGTGGACGCGCGACTTCAAGTCGCTGCTTTCTTCCGAGGTGGGGGATTTCTTTCCGCATCCCGGAACGGAGAAGTTTTGACCTCTCCTTCGGTTCATGGCTACTGTATCGATTTCTACAGCCAGACTTTTTTTCCCAAAAAGTCAGTTATTCGTCCCTATATTTAGACATTTTCTCTCCATACACTGCCTTTAATTCCACAAATAAGCCATTTTCTTTACCAAATACCCCAAATTATGACGTTTTCTTCTCATAAAATCTCTTGTTGACAACTTATGTATTTTCTGCCTTACATTTCAAATTTTGCTTGACTCCTACTTTCTCAGACGACGGAGAAAAGAATACGAAATCCCCTTCAAAAGTAGGTGAGGGGCGATCTGAGAAGTGCGGCGAGATGCGCTGCCGAGAGAACTCGAATTTCGGAATCGCTCTTTTCCTGGTTACGGGCGAAAGCCCCCTCCTCGGCAGAAAGCAGCCGGCTGAAGCCGCGCGTCCTAGGCTGCAATAGAGCCGCTCGAATCGCGCTCCTCCGCGATTGTCGGTTTCCCGAGGGGACTCGGCTGATTCCATAGCCGAGAAAGAGCGACTTCAGCCGTCATCATTCGTCCCTGGAAGGGTGGTTGCTCTGCGCAGCCCGAAAAGGAGCACTTTGCATCTCAGCTTCTGTTCTGGCCGGAAGCACGACTCCACGCAGTATTCCAAGTGCTTTCCCTTCTATTTTGCATGATTTCCCTTCTTTTCTGCTTTTCTCATCCCGGAACGGATAGTTTTTGAAGTCTCTTTCTGTTCTTGCCGATTGTATTGATTTCTATGCCCCAAAACCGCGTTTTCTTCCCTATTAACAGCTATTCAACCTTAGAAGTAGAATGTTTCTCTCCGATACACCTCTTGTAATTCCACAAATTAGATTTTTCTTTGATCAAATTTCTATCCGATAAATATAAAGTTTTCTCCCCGAAATGTTTCTGTTTATATTCAAATCAGGGATTTTCTTCCTTACATATCAAACTATACACTAAATGCACACGTTTTCTCTCGTCTTCCTAATTTTTAATTCAAAACACAAGACCTTTTCGTCGTTGAATAGCAAATTCTAACCGAACAAAAAAGCAATGTTTCCCCTCTCCAAAACAATACAGCTTTTCGTTCAAAAGTATGACATTTTCCTCCTGAAATCCCCAACAGTATCCAATGGATTCCAATAGCAAGACGCGCTCTCCCTTAAAAAACAATCATTATCACAAAAAGAAGACATTAGCTTTATCAAATCAGGCTTTTATTCCTGAAGTAAGACTACTGTTTCATTCGAAATCGAAGGGTAAGCACTTGCAATAGTGCCAGCAGTCGTGCTTTCGGCCAGAAAAGAAGCTGAGGACAAAGTGCTCCTTTCCGGGCTGCGGACAACAACCACCCCTCCAGGGACGAAAGCAGCCGGCTGAAGTCGCTCTTTCTCGGCTACGGAATTGGCCGAGTCCGCTATTCTCGGAGATCTGGCATTCTCCGAGAAGCGCGATTAGGGCGGCTCTATTGCAGCCGAGGACGCGCGGCTTCAGCCGGCTGCTTTCTGCCGAGGAGGGGGCTTTCGCCCGTAGGCAGGAAAAATGGGATTTTGAACTTCAAGTCGTGTTCTCTCGGCGAGAGCATCTCCCAGCGTTTCTCAGCTCGCCCGTCACTTGCTTTGGACTGTGATTTCGTTTCTTTTCTCCGTCGCCTGAGAAACTATGAGTCAAGCAATGGAAAAGGAGATAAGAAACGTAATCTTTAGAAATGGAAGGGAAAACACTTGGAATAGTGCCAGCAGTCGTGCTTTCGGCCAGAGAAGAAGCTGAGGTGCAAAGTGCTCCTTTCCGGGCTGCCGACAACAACCACCCCTCCTGGGACGAAAGCAGCCGGCTGAAGTCGCTCTTTCTCGGCTACGGAATTAGCCGAGTCCGCTCTTCTCGGAGAACCGGCAATCGCCGAGAAGCGCGGTTCGAGCGGCTGCTTTGCAGCCGTGGACGCGCGACTTCAAGTCGCTGCTTTCTTCCGAGGTGGGGGATTTCTTTCCGCATCCCGGAACGGAGAAGTTTTGACCTCTCCTTCGGTTCATGGCTACTGTATCGATTTCTACAGCCAGACTTTTTTTCCCAAAAAGTCAGTTATTCGTCCCTATATTTAGACATTTTCTCTCCATACACTGCCTTTAATTCCACAAATAAGCCATTTTCTTTACCAAATACCCCAAATTATGACGTTTTCTTCTCATAAAATCTCTTGTTGACAACTTATGTATTTTCTGCCTTACATTTCAAATTTTGCTTGACTCCTACTTTCTCAGACGACGGAGAAAAGAATACGAAATCCCCTTCAAAAGTAGGTGAGGGGCGATCTGAGAAGTGCGGCGAGATGCGCTGCCGAGAGAACTCGAATTTCGGAATCGCTCTTTTCCTGGTTACGGGCGAAAGCCCCCTCCTCGGCAGAAAGCAGCCGGCTGAAGCCGCGCGTCCTAGGCTGCAATAGAGCCGCTCGAATCGCGCTCCTCCGCGATTGTCGGTTTCCCGAGGGGACTCGGCTGATTCCATAGCCGAGAAAGAGCGACTTCAGCCGTCATCATTCGTCCCTGGAAGGGTGGTTGCTCTGCGCAGCCCGAAAAGGAGCACTTTGCATCTCAGCTTCTGTTCTGGCCGGAAGCACGACTCCACGCAGTATTCCAAGTGCTTTCCCTTCTATTTTGCATGATTTCCCTTCTTTTCTGCTTTTCTCATCCCGGAACGGATAGTTTTTGAAGTCTCTTTCTGTTCTTGCCGATTGTATTGATTTCTATGCCCCAAAACCGCGTTTTCTTCCCTATTAACAGCTATTCAACCTTAGAAGTAGAATGTTTCTCTCCGATACACCTCTTGTAATTCCACAAATTAGATTTTTCTTTGATCAAATTTCTATCCGATAAATATAAAGTTTTCTCCCCGAAATGTTTCTGTTTATATTCAAATCAGGGATTTTCTTCCTTACATATCAAACTATACACTAAATGCACACGTTTTCTCTCGTCTTCCTAATTTTTAATTCAAAACACAAGACCTTTTCGTCGTTGAATAGCAAATTCTAACCGAACAAAAAAGCAATGTTTCCCCTCTCCAAAACAATACAGCTTTTCGTTCAAAAGTATGACATTTTCCTCCTGAAATCCCCAACAGTATCCAATGGATTCCAATAGCAAGACGCGCTCTCCCTTAAAAAACAATCATTATCACAAAAAGAAGACATTAGCTTTATCAAATCAGGCTTTTATTCCTGAAGTAAGACTACTGTTTCATTCGAAATCGAAGGGTAAGCACTTGCAATAGTGCCAGCAGTCGTGCTTTCGGCCAGAAAAGAAGCTGAGGACAAAGTGCTCCTTTCCGGGCTGCGGACAACAACCACCCCTCCAGGGACGAAAGCAGCCGGCTGAAGTCGCTCTTTCTCGGCTACGGAATTGGCCGAGTCCGCTATTCTCGGAGATCTGGCATTCTCCGAGAAGCGCGATTAGGGCGGCTCTATTGCAGCCGAGGACGCGCGGCTTCAGCCGGCTGCTTTCTGCCGAGGAGGGGGCTTTCGCCCGTAGGCAGGAAAAATGGGATTTTGAACTTCAAGTCGTGTTCTCTCGGCGAGAGCATCTCCCAGCGTTTCTCAGCTCGCCCGTCACTTGCTTTGGACTGTGATTTCGTTTCTTTTCTCCGTCGCCTGAGAAACTATGAGTCAAGCAATGGAAAAGGAGATAAGAAACGTAATCTTTAGAAATGGAAGGGAAAACACTTGGAATAGTGCCAGCAGTCGTGCTTTCGGCCAGAGAAGAAGCTGAGGTGCAAAGTGCTCCTTTCCGGGCTGCCGACAACAACCACCCCTCCTGGGACGAAAGCAGCCGGCTGAAGTCGCTCTTTCTCGGCTACGGAATTAGCCGAGTCCGCTCTTCTCGGAGAACCGGCAATCGCCGAGAAGCGCGGTTCGAGCGGCTGCTTTGCAGCCGTGGACGCGCGACTTCAAGTCGCTGCTTTCTTCCGAGGTGGGGGATTTCTTTCCGCATCCCGGAACGGAGAAGTTTTGACCTCTCCTTCGGTTCATGGCTACTGTATCGATTTCTACAGCCAGACTTTTTTTCCCAAAAAGTCAGTTATTCGTCCCTATATTTAGACATTTTCTCTCCATACACTGCCTTTAATTCCACAAATAAGCCATTTTCTTTACCAAATACCCCAAATTATGACGTTTTCTTCTCATAAAATCTCTTGTTGACAACTTATGTATTTTCTGCCTTACATTTCAAATTTTGCTTGACTCCTACTTTCTCAGACGACGGAGAAAAGAATACGAAATCCCCTTCAAAAGTAGGTGAGGGGCGATCTGAGAAGTGCGGCGAGATGCGCTGCCGAGAGAACTCGAATTTCGGAATCGCTCTTTTCCTGGTTACGGGCGAAAGCCCCCTCCTCGGCAGAAAGCAGCCGGCTGAAGCCGCGCGTCCTAGGCTGCAATAGAGCCGCTCGAATCGCGCTCCTCCGCGATTGTCGGTTTCCCGAGGGGACTCGGCTGATTCCATAGCCGAGAAAGAGCGACTTCAGCCGTCATCATTCGTCCCTGGAAGGGTGGTTGCTCTGCGCAGCCCGAAAAGGAGCACTTTGCATCTCAGCTTCTGTTCTGGCCGGAAGCACGACTCCACGCAGTATTCCAAGTGCTTTCCCTTCTATTTTGCATGATTTCCCTTCTTTTCTGCTTTTCTCATCCCGGAACGGATAGTTTTTGAAGTCTCTTTCTGTTCTTGCCGATTGTATTGATTTCTATGCCCCAAAACCGCGTTTTCTTCCCTATTAACAGCTATTCAACCTTAGAAGTAGAATGTTTCTCTCCGATACACCTCTTGTAATTCCACAAATTAGATTTTTCTTTGATCAAATTTCTATCCGATAAATATAAAGTTTTCTCCCCGAAATGTTTCTGTTTATATTCAAATCAGGGATTTTCTTCCTTACATATCAAACTATACACTAAATGCACACGTTTTCTCTCGTCTTCCTAATTTTTAATTCAAAACACAAGACCTTTTCGTCGTTGAATAGCAAATTCTAACCGAACAAAAAAGCAATGTTTCCCCTCTCCAAAACAATACAGCTTTTCGTTCAAAAATATGACATTTTCCTCCTGAAATCCCCAACAGTATCCAATGGATTCCAATAGCAAGACGCGCTCTCCCTTAAAAAACAATCATTATCACAAAAAGAAGACATTAGCTTTATCAAATCAGGCTTTTATTCCTGAAGTAAGACTACTGTTTCATTCGAAATCGAAGGGTAAGCACTTGCAATAGTGCCAGCAGTCGTGCTTTCGGCCAGAAAAGAAGCTGAGGACAAAGTGCTCCTTTCCGGGCTGCGGACAACAACCACCCCTCCAGGGACGAAAGCAGCCGGCTGAAGTCGCTCTTTCTCGGCTACGGAATTGGCCGAGTCCGCTATTCTCGGAGATCTGGCATTCTCCGAGAAGCGCGATTAGGGCGGCTCTATTGCAGCCGAGGACGCGCGGCTTCAGCCGGCTGCTTTCTGCCGAGGAGGGGGCTTTCGCCCGTAGGCAGGAAAAATGGGATTTTGAACTTCAAGTCGTGTTCTCTCGGCGAGAGCATCTCCCAGCGTTTCTCAGCTCGCCCGTCACTTGCTTTGGACTGTGATTTCGTTTCTTTTCTCCGTCGCCTGAGAAACTATGAGTCAAGCAATGGAAAAGGAGATAAGAAACGTAATCTTTAGAAATGGAAGGGAAAACACTTGGAATAGTGCCAGCAGTCGTGCTTTCGGCCAGAGAAGAAGCTGAGGTGCAAAGTGCTCCTTTCCGGGCTGCCGACAACAACCACCCCTCCTGGGACGAAAGCAGCCGGCTGAAGTCGCTCTTTCTCGGCTACGGAATTAGCCGAGTCCGCTCTTCTCGGAGAACCGGCAATCGCCGAGAAGCGCGGTTCGAGCGGCTGCTTTGCAGCCGTGGACGCGCGACTTCAAGTCGCTGCTTTCTTCCGAGGTGGGGGATTTCTTTCCGCATCCCGGAACGGAGAAGTTTTGACCTCTCCTTCGGTTCATGGCTACTGTATCGATTTCTACAGCCAGACTTTTTTTCCCAAAAAGTCAGTTATTCGTCCCTATATTTAGACATTTTCTCTCCATACACTGCCTTTAATTCCACAAATAAGCCATTTTCTTTACCAAATACCCCAAATTATGACGTTTTCTTCTCATAAAATCTCTTGTTGACAACTTATGTATTTTCTGCCTTACATTTCAAATTTTGCTTGACTCCTACTTTCTCAGACGACGGAGAAAAGAATACGAAATCCCCTTCAAAAGTAGGTGAGGGGCGATCTGAGAAGTGCGGCGAGATGCGCTGCCGAGAGAACTCGAATTTCGGAATCGCTCTTTTCCTGGTTACGGGCGAAAGCCCCCTCCTCGGCAGAAAGCAGCCGGCTGAAGCCGCGCGTCCTAGGCTGCAATAGAGCCGCTCGAATCGCGCTCCTCCGCGATTGTCGGTTTCCCGAGGGGACTCGGCTGATTCCATAGCCGAGAAAGAGCGACTTCAGCCGTCATCATTCGTCCCTGGAAGGGTGGTTGCTCTGCGCAGCCCGAAAAGGAGCACTTTGCATCTCAGCTTCTGTTCTGGCCGGAAGCACGACTCCACGCAGTATTCCAAGTGCTTTCCCTTCTATTTTGCATGATTTCCCTTCTTTTCTGCTTTTCTCATCCCGGAACGGATAGTTTTTGAAGTCTCTTTCTGTTCTTGCCGATTGTATTGATTTCTATGCCCCAAAACCGCGTTTTCTTCCCTATTAACAGCTATTCAACCTTAGAAGTAGAATGTTTCTCTCCGATACACCTCTTGTAATTCCACAAATTAGATTTTTCTTTGATCAAATTTCTATCCGATAAATATAAAGTTTTCTCCCCGAAATGTTTCTGTTTATATTCAAATCAGGGATTTTCTTCCTTACATATCAAACTATACACTAAATGCACACGTTTTCTCTCGTCTTCCTAATTTTTAATTCAAAACACAAGACCTTTTCGTCGTTGAATAGCAAATTCTAACCGAACAAAAAAGCAATGTTTCCCCTCTCCAAAACAATACAGCTTTTCGTTCAAAAGTATGACATTTTCCTCCTGAAATCCCCAACAGTATCCAATGGATTCCAATAGCAAGACGCGCTCTCCCTTAAAAAACAATCATTATCACAAAAAGAAGACATTAGCTTTATCAAATCAGGCTTTTATTCCTGAAGTAAGACTACTGTTTCATTCGAAATCGAAGGGTAAGCACTTGCAATAGTGCCAGCAGTCGTGCTTTCGGCCAGAAAAGAAGCTGAGGACAAAGTGCTCCTTTCCGGGCTGCGGACAACAACCACCCCTCCAGGGACGAAAGCAGCCGGCTGAAGTCGCTCTTTCTCGGCTACGGAATTGGCCGAGTCCGCTATTCTCGGAGATCTGGCATTCTCCGAGAAGCGCGATTAGGGCGGCTCTATTGCAGCCGAGGACGCGCGGCTTCAGCCGGCTGCTTTCTGCCGAGGAGGGGGCTTTCGCCCGTAGGCAGGAAAAATGGGATTTTGAACTTCAAGTCGTGTTCTCTCGGCGAGAGCATCTCCCAGCGTTTCTCAGCTCGCCCGTCACTTGCTTTGGACTGTGATTTCGTTTCTTTTCTCCGTCGCCTGAGAAACTATGAGTCAAGCAATGGAAAAGGAGATAAGAAACGTAATCTTTAGAAATGGAAGGGAAAACACTTGGAATAGTGCCAGCAGTCGTGCTTTCGGCCAGAGAAGAAGCTGAGGTGCAAAGTGCTCCTTTCCGGGCTGCCGACAACAACCACCCCTCCTGGGACGAAAGCAGCCGGCTGAAGTCGCTCTTTCTCGGCTACGGAATTAGCCGAGTCCGCTCTTCTCGGAGAACCGGCAATCGCCGAGAAGCGCGGTTCGAGCGGCTGCTTTGCAGCCGTGGACGCGCGACTTCAAGTCGCTGCTTTCTTCCGAGGTGGGGGATTTCTTTCCGCATCCCGGAACGGAGAAGTTTTGACCTCTCCTTCGGTTCATGGCTACTGTATCGATTTCTACAGCCAGACTTTTTTTCCCAAAAAGTCAGTTATTCGTCCCTATATTTAGACATTTTCTCTCCATACACTGCCTTTAATTCCACAAATAAGCCATTTTCTTTACCAAATACCCCAAATTATGACGTTTTCTTCTCATAAAATCTCTTGTTGACAACTTATGTATTTTCTGCCTTACATTTCAAATTTTGCTTGACTCCTACTTTCTCAGACGACGGAGAAAAGAATACGAAATCCCCTTCAAAAGTAGGTGAGGGGCGATCTGAGAAGTGCGGCGAGATGCGCTGCCGAGAGAACTCGAATTTCGGAATCGCTCTTTTCCTGGTTACGGGCGAAAGCCCCCTCCTCGGCAGAAAGCAGCCGGCTGAAGCCGCGCGTCCTAGGCTGCAATAGAGCCGCTCGAATCGCGCTCCTCCGCGATTGTCGGTTTCCCGAGGGGACTCGGCTGATTCCATAGCCGAGAAAGAGCGACTTCAGCCGTCATCATTCGTCCCTGGAAGGGTGGTTGCTCTGCGCAGCCCGAAAAGGAGCACTTTGCATCTCAGCTTCTGTTCTGGCCGGAAGCACGACTCCACGCAGTATTCCAAGTGCTTTCCCTTCTATTTCGCATGATTTCCCTTCTTTTCTGCTTTTCTCATCCCGGAACGGATAGTTTTTGAAGTCTCTTTCTGTTCTTGCCGATTGTATTGATTTCTATGCCCCAAAACCGCGTTTTCTTCCCTATTAACAGCTATTCAACCTTAGAAGTAGAATGTTTCTCTCCGATACACCTCTTGTAATTCCACAAATTAGATTTTTCTTTGATCAAATTTCTATCCGATAAATATAAAGTTTTCTCCCCGAAATGTTTCTGTTTATATTCAAATCAGGGATTTTCTTCCTTACATATCAAACTATACACTAAATGCACACGTTTTCTCTCGTCTTCCTAATTTTTAATTCAAAACACAAGACCTTTTCGTCGTTGAATAGCAAATTCTAACCGAACAAAAAAGCAATGTTTCCCCTCTCCAAAACAATACAGCTTTTCGTTCAAAAATATGACATTTTCCTCCTGAAATCCCCAACAGTATCCAATGGATTCCAATAGCAAGACGCGCTCTCCCTTAAAAAACAATCATTATCACAAAAAGAAGACATTAGCTTTATCAAATCAGGCTTTTATTCCTGAAGTAAGACTACTGTTTCATTCGAAATCGAAGGGTAAGCACTTGCAATAGTGCCAGCAGTCGTGCTTTCGGCCAGAAAAGAAGCTGAGGACAAAGTGCTCCTTTCCGGGCTGCGGACAACAACCACCCCTCCAGGGACGAAAGCAGCCGGCTGAAGTCGCTCTTTCTCGGCTACGGAATTGGCCGAGTCCGCTATTCTCGGAGATCTGGCATTCTCCGAGAAGCGCGATTAGGGCGGCTCTATTGCAGCCGAGAACGCGCGGCTTCAGCCGGCTGCTTTCTGCCGAGGAGGGGGCTTTCGCCCGTAGGCAGGAAAAATGGGATTTTGAACTTCAAGTCGTGTTCTCTCGGCGAGAGCATCTCCCAGCGTTTCTCAGCTCGCCCGTCACTTGCTTTGGACTGTGATTTCGTTTCTTTTCTCCGTCGCCTGAGAAACTATGAGTCAAGCAATGGAAAAGGAGATAAGAAACGTAATCTTTAGAAATGGAAGGGAAAACACTTGGAATAGTGCCAGCAGTCGTGCTTTCGGCCAGAGAAGAAGCTGAGGTGCAAAGTGCTCCTTTCCGGGCTGCCGACAACAACCACCCCTCCTGGGACGAAAGCAGCCGGCTGAAGTCGCTCTTTCTCGGCTACGGAATTAGCCGAGTCCGCTCTTCTCGGAGAACCGGCAATCGCCGAGAAGCGCGGTTCGAGCGGCTGCTTTGCAGCCGTGGACGCGCGACTTCAAGTCGCTGCTTTCTTCCGAGGTGGGGGATTTCTTTCCGCATCCCGGAACGGAGAAGTTTTGACCTCTCCTTCGGTTCATGGCTACTGTATCGATTTCTATAGCCAGACTTTTTTTCCCAAAAAAGTTATTCCTCCCTATATTTAGACATTTTCTCTCCAATACACTGCCACGTATAAGGCATTTACTTTCCCAAATACTGCTATCCACCCCAGAATTATGACATTTTCTCCTCAAAATACCTCTTTTGTATACAATCAATGTCTTTTCTGCCTTACATTTCAAATTATGTCCCAATTGTAAGACGTTTTCTTTTCTCTTTCTGATTTTTTATCCAAAAAATAAGACCTTTTCTCCCTGAAATACCAAATTCTAACCCCCAAATAAATCAATTTCTCCGGTAAATATCCATGTTTTCCCTCAGAAAATGGCTTTCTCCCCAAAAATACAGCTTTTTATTCCAAATAGTACTTTTTCCCAAAGAAATCACACTTATTTCTCAAAAACAATACTTCTAATCCTCAAAGAATCGTATTTGATTCAAAAATTATGACATTTTCCACTCTACATTTCAATTGTTGCGCCAAAGATGATCTCTTTCCTGCTTAAAATATCATTTCTTAGAAGAAAAAGAGGACAGTTTCTTCCTTAAATGCCACATTTTTTTCCAGAGACATTTTCTACCCAAAATTGCCTACATTTTTCTCAAGAAGAAGACGTTTTCTCCCTTAAATATCGCGTTTGATACAAAACGTTTTTGTCTCTTACTCTTACACTCTTTATCTCCAAAACTAGACATTTCCTCCCCAGTTCAATAATATTCAATTGATTTTAGCAGAATGACACACTCTCCCTTAAAAATCAGTCATTATCTCAAAAACAAGACATTAGCTATATCAAAACCATGCTTTTAAGTCAAAAGTAAGACATTTTCCATGTTTAGTCCCAAAATAAGACACTTATTCCTCAGAATACTGCATTTTATCCCCCCCAAATGATATTTTGTCCCCTAAGCACCTTTTTTCCCCCCAAAATCTGACATGATCTCCCCAAAATACCCCTTTCTACCCCAAAAGAAGAGGTTTTCTCAAAAAAGAACGCATTTTATAGATATATTAGAGATTTAGAGATCTATTCTCCCTACGTGCCTCTTTTGACCCTGAAAATAAGACATGTTCTCCCTTAAATATCGTTTTTCAAACCAAGAAAAAGACATTTTCTAGTCCATTTAGGAAGTTTGGTCCCTAAAGTAAGACATTTCCTCCCTTAGATATCATATTTGATCCCCAAATTAAGACGATTTCTCCCCCAAAGAACTCATAATAAAAAATTAGACGTCATCTTCTTCACATTTCATCACAAATATCAGATCTTTTCCCTTCAAAGGATGGCTGTATACAAAATAAAATGACATGTTCTCCTTTAAATATCACCTTTTCCCCAATATAATACATATAGATACAAAATACCACTTTGTATCCCTAAATATGTCATTTTCTCCCAATGATTCCACTTATTATGGAATTTAAAATATGACCTTTTGTCCCAAAATACAGTTTTCTATTCCTAAAATAGAACATTTCCTTCCCAAAGTACCCCAATATATCCCCCAACCAAGCCATTTACCAAACAACTAACAGCTTTTTATCTCAAACGATAGATATTTTCTCCCGGAAACACCGTTTAATATCCCCCAACTTAAATATTTTCGCTACAAAACACTGCATTTCATCCCCCAGAGAAGACATTTTCTCCACAAAATGCCGCTTAATAGCTCAATACCATGCTTTCACTCCAAAATAATGCGGTACGTCCCCAAAACTCATGCATTTTCTCCCCAAAACACTCTTTTTCTCTCCAAAATACAACCATTTCTCCCCTGCATATCAATGTCTGCCAACAATTAGACATTTTTCTCCCCGAATATCACTCTTTATCCCAGAAACCAAACAGGTTCTCTATTAAGAGCCACTCTTTATCCCCCAAAAAGGCATTTTCTCCCCAGAATACTGCCTTTTATCTTCAGAAGTCTTCTTTTTGGGATCAGTCTTTGAGGAGAAAATGCCTAATTCTAAGGATTAAAAGTGGTATTCCGGGGAGAAAATGTCTTATTTAGGGGTGGAAATGTGTAATCTTGGGAATAAAGCTGTGTTTTGGGGAAAAAATGTCTACTTCAGGGATAAAACTCGGTATTTTTGGGAGTGAACGTCCTGATCTTGTAACACATAGTCACATTTCGGGAGGAAAATTTCTTATTTGAGGGATACAAATTGGCATATGGGGGAGAAAATGTCTAATTTGGGGGACGAAAAGGTGTTTTTTGAGTAAGAAAAGTCCTATTTTGGTAATAAAATGAGTATTCTGGGAAGAAAATGCCTTCCTTTGGGGATCAAAGGCGGTATTCTGGGAAGAAAATGTGTTATTTTTGGAATAAAACGTGATGTCCCAATAAAAGACACTATCGTCCCCAAATGCGTCTGTTTATGCTGCAAAGAAGACATTATCTCCCTGAAAGATCACCTTTATCCTCAAAAGAAGACATTTTCTCCACAAAATGCTGCTTCTTAGCTCCATACCAATGTTTTCACTCCAAAAGAATGCAGTTTATACCCAAAACTCATGCTTTTTCTCCCCAAAACATGCTTTTTCTCTCCAATATACAACCATTTCTCCCCTGCATATCAATGTCTGCCAACAATTAGACATTTTCTCCCCGAATAACACTCTTCATCCCAGAAACCAAACAGGTTCTCTCTTAAGTGCCACTCTTTATCTACCCAAAAAGGCATATTCACCCCAGAATACTGCCTTTCGTCTTCAGATGTCTCATTTTTGGGAAAGGCAACGAAAGCGCTACTTTGGGGAGAGTATATCTTATTTTGAGGAATCAAAAGAGCAATTTGGGGGAGAAAATGTGTAATTTTGGGAACCCGAAGTCGTATTTAATGGAGGAAAATTCTTCTATTTGGAACCAAGAATGATACCTTGGGGAGAATATTTCTCATTTTGAGGAGAGAAAAAGGTCTTTTTTGGAGAGGATGACTTATTTTCGGTCTAAGAAGCGGTCTTCTGGGAAGAAAATGCCTTATTTTGGGGATCAAAGGCGGTATTCTGGTATGAAAATGTGTTATTTTTGGAATAAAAAGTTATGTCCAATAAAAGACGCTGTCTTCCCCAAATGCGTCTATTTATGCTGCAAAGAAGACATTATCTCCCTGAAAGATCACCTTTATCCTCAAAAGTAGACATTTTCTCCACAAAATGCTGCTTCTTAGCTCAATACCAATGCTTTCACGGCAAAATAATGCAGTTTATCCCCAAAACTCATGCATTTTCTCCCCAAAATACTCTTTTTCTCTCCAATATACAACCATTTCTCCCCTGCATATCAATGTCTGCCAACAATTAGACATTTTCTCCCCGAATATCACTCTTCATCCCAGAAACCAAACCGGTTCTCTCTTAAGAGCCACTCTTTATCTATCCTAAAAGGCATTTCAAGCCCAGAATACTGCCTTTCATCTTCAGATGTCTCATTTTTGGGAAAGGCAACGAAAGCGCTACTTTGGGGAGAGTATATCTTATTTTGGGGATCAAAAGGGGTGTTTTGGGGAGGAAAAGTCTTCCTTAGGGGATAAGAAGCGGTATTTTCGGGAGCGAATGTCTTCTTTTGTTACACAAAGCCATATTTGAAGGGGAGAATTTCATATTGGAGGGATACAAATTGGCATTTGGGGGAGACAATGTCTAATGTTGGGAATTAAAAGGTGTGTTTTGGGTAAGAAATGTTTTGTTTTGGTAATAAAATCAGTCTTGTGCAGAGAAAACGCCTGATTCTTGGGATCACAAGCATTATTTGAGGGAGAACGCCTCATTTTGGGAATCAAAGGAGCAATTTGGGGAAGAAAATGTGTAATTTTGGGAACCCGAAGTCGTATTTAATGGAGGAAAATTCTTCTATTTGGAACCAAGAGTGACATTTTGGGGAGAATATTTCTCATTTTGAGGAGAGAAATAGGTCTTTTTTTGGAGAGGATGACTTATTTTCGGTCCAAAAAAGCGGTCTTCTGGAAAGAAAATGCCTTCTTTTGGGGATCAAAGGCGGTATTCTGGTATGAAAATGTGTTATTTTTGGAATAAAACGTTATGTCCAATAAAAGACGCTGTCTTCCCCAAATGCGTCTTTTTATGCTGCAAAGAAGACATTATCTCCATGAAAGATCACCTTTATCCTCAAAAGAAGACATTTTCTCCACAAAATGCTGCTTCTTGGCTCAATACCAATGCTTTCACGACAAAATAATACAGTTTATCCCCAAAACTCGTGCATTTTCTCCCCAAAACACTCTTATTCTCTCCAAAATACAACCATTTCTCCCCTGCATATCAATGTCTGCCAACAATTAGACATTTTCTCCCCGAATAACACTCTTCATCCCAGAAACCAAACCAGTTCTCTCTTAAGTGCCACTCTTTATCTACCCAAAAAGGCATTTTCTCCCCAGAATACTGCCTTTCATCTTCAGATGTCTCATTTTTGGGAAAGGCAACGAAAGCGCTACTTTGGGGAGAGTATATCTTATTTTGGGGATCCAAAGAGCAATTTGGGGGAGAAAATGTGTAATTTTGGGAACCCGAAGTCGTATTTAATGGAGGAAAATTCTTCTATTTGGAACCAAGAATGATACCTTGGTGAGAATATGTCTCATTTTGAGGACAGAAAAAGGTCTTTTTTGGAGAGGATGACTTATTTTCGGTCTAAATAGCGGTATTCTGGGAAGAAAATGCCTTCTTTTGGGGATCAAAGGCGGTATTCTGGTATGAAAATGTGTTATTTTTGGAATAAAACGTTATGTCCAATAAAAGACGCTGTCTTCCCCAAATGCGTCTTTTCATGCTGCAAAGAAGACATTATCTCCCTGAAAGATCACCTTTATCCTCAAAAGAAGACATTTTCTCCACAAAATGCTGCTTATTTTCTCAATACCATGCTTTCACGCCAAACTAATGCCGTTTATCCCCAAAACTCATGCATTTTCTCCCCAAAACACTCTTTTTCTCTCCAATATACAACCATTTCTCCCCTGCATATCAATGTCTGCCAACAATTAGACATTTTCTCCCCGAATATCACTCTTCATCCCAGAAACCAAACCGGTTCTCTCTTAAGAGCCACTCTTTATCTACCCTAAAAGGCATTTTCTCCCCAGAATACTGCCTTTCATCTTCAGATGTCTCATTTTTGGGAAAGGCAACGAAAGCGCTACTTTGGGGAGAGTATATCTTATTTTGGGGATCAAAAGGGGTGTTTTGGGGAGGAAAAGTCTTCCTTAGGGGATAAGAAGCGGTATTTTCGGGAGCGAATGTCTTCTTTTGTTACACAAAGCCATATTTGAAGGGGAGAATTTCATATTGGAGGGATACAAATTGGCATTTGGGGGAGACAATGTCTAATGTTGGGAATTAAAAGGTGTGTTTTGGGTAAGAAATGTTTTGTTTTGGTAATAAAATCAGTCTTGTGCAGAGAAAACGCCTGATTCTTGGGATCACAAGCATTATTTGAGGGAGAACGCCTCATTTTGGGAATCAAAGGAGCAATTTGGGGAAGAAAATGTGTAATTTTGGGAACCCGAAGTCGTATTTAATGGAGGAAAATTCTTCTATTTGGAACCAAGAGTGACATTTTGGGGAGAATATTTCTCATTTTGAGGAGAGAAATAGGTCTTTTTTTGGAGAGGATGACTTATTTTCGGTCCAAAAAAGCGGTCTTCTGGAAAGAAAATGCCTTCTTTTGGGGATCAAAGGCGGTATTCTGGTATGAAAATGTGTTATTTTTGGAATAAAACGTTATGTCCAATAAAAGACGCTGTCTTCCCCAAATGCGTCTTTTTATGCTGCAAAGAAGACATTATCTCCATGAAAGATCACCTTTATCCTCAAAAGAAGACATTTTCTCCACAAAATGCTGCTTCTTGGCTCAATACCAATGCTTTCACGACAAAATAATACAGTTTATCCCCAAAACTCGTGCATTTTCTCCCCAAAACACTCTTATTCTCTCCAAAATACAACCATTTCTCCCCTGCATATCAATGTCTGCCAACAATTAGACATTTTCTCCCCGAATAACACTCTTCATCCCAGAAACCAAACCAGTTCTCTCTTAAGTGCCACTCTTTATCTACCCAAAAAGGCATTTTCTCCCCAGAATACTGCCTTTCATCTTCAGATGTCTCATTTTTGGGAAAGGCAACGAAAGCGCTACTTTGGGGAGAGTATATCTTATTTTGGGGATCCAAAGAGCAATTTTGGGGAGAAAATGTGTAATTTTGGGAACCCGAAGTCGTATTTAATGGAGGAAAATTCTTCTATTTGGAACCAAGAATGATACCTTGGTGAGAATATGTCTCATTTTGAGGACAGAAAAAGGTCTTTTTTGGAGAGGATGACTTATTTTCGGTCTAAATAGCGGTATTCTGGGAAGAAAATGCCTTCTTTTGGGGATCAAAGGCGGTATTCTGGTATGAAAATGTGTTATTTTTGGAATAAAACGTTATGTCCAATAAAAGACGCTGTCTTCCCCAAATGCGTCTTTTCATGCTGCAAAGAAGACATTATCTCCCTGAAAGATCACCTTTATCCTCAAAAGAAGACATTTTCTCCACAAAATGCTGCTTATTTTCTCAATACCATGCTTTCACGCCAAAATAATGCCGTTTATCCCCAAAACTCATGCATTTTCTCCCCAAAACACTCTTTTTCTCTCCCAAATACAACCATTTCTCCCCTGCATATCAATGTCTGCCAACAATTAGACATTTTCTCCCCGAATATCACTCTTCATCCCAGAAACCAAACCGGTTCTCTCTTAAGAGCCACTCTTTATCTACCCTAAAAGGCATTTTCTCCCCAGAATACTGCCTTTCATCTTCAGATGTCTCATTTTTGGGAAAGGCAACGAAAGCGCTACTTTGGGGAGAGTATATCTTATTTTGGGGATCAAAAGGGTTGTTTTGGGGAGGAAAAGTCTTCCTTAGGGGATAAGAAGCGGTATTTTCGGGAGCGAATGTCTTCTTTTGTTACACAAAGCCATATTTGAAGGGGAGAATTTCATATTGGAGGGATACAAATTGGCATTTGGGGGAGACAATGTCTAATTTTGGGAATTAAAAGGTGTGTTTTGGGTAAGAAATGTTTTGTTTTGGTAATAAAATCAGTCTTGTGCGGAGAAAACGCCTGATTCTTGGGATCACAAGCATTATTTGAGGGAGAACGCCTCATTTTGGGAATCAAAGGAGCAATTTGGGGGAGAAAATGTGTAATTTTGGGAACCCGAAGTCGTATTTAATGGAGGAAAATTCTTCTATTTGGAACCAAGAATGATACCTTGGGGAGAATATTTCTCATTTTGAGGAGAGAAATAGGTCTTTTTTGGAGAGGATGACTTGTTTTCGGTCTAAAAAGTGGTATTCTGGGAAGAAAATGCCTTATTTTGGGGATCAAAGGCGGTATTCGGGAAGAAAATGTGTTATTTTTGGAATAAAACGTGATGTCCCAATAAAAGACGCTGTCTTCCCCAAATGCGTCTTTTCATGCTGCAAAGAAGACATTATCTCCCTGAAAGATCACCTTTATCCTCAAAAGAAGACATTTTCTCCACAAAATGCTGCTTATTTTCTCAATACCATGCTTTCACGCCAAAATAATGCAGTTTATCCCCAAAACTCATGCATTTTCTCCCCAAAATACTCTTTTTCTCTCCAAAATACAACCATTTCTGCCCTGCATATCAATGTCTGCCAACAATTAGACATTTTCTCCCCGAATATCACTCTTCATCCCAGAAACCAAACCGGTTCTCTCTTAAGAGCCACTCTTTATCTACCCAAAAAGGCATTTTCTCCCCAGAATACTGCCTTTCATCTTCAGATGTCTCATTTTTGGGAAAGGCAACAAAAGCGCTACTTTGGGGAGAGTATATCTTATTTTGGGGATCAAAAGAGCAATTTGGGTGAGAAAATGTGTAATTTTGGAAACCCGAAGTCGTATTTAATGGAGGAAAATTCTTCTATTTGGAACCAAGAATGATACCTTGGGGAGAATATTTCTCATTTTGAGGAGAGAAATAGGTCTTTTTTGGAGAGGATGACTTGTTTACGGTCTAAAAAGTGGTATTCTGGGAAGTAAATGCCTTCTTTTGGGGATCAAAGGCGGTATTCTGGTATGAAAATGTGTTATTTTTGGAATAAAACGTTATGTCCAATAAAAGACGCTGTCTTCCCCAAAAGCGTCTTTTTATGCTGCAAAGAAGGCATTATCTTCCTGAAAGATCAATTTCTGCCAACAATTAGACATTTTCTCCCCGAATATCACTCTTCATTGGGGATAAACGGCATTATTTTGGCGTGAAAGCATGGTATTGAGCTAAGAAGCGGCATTTTGTGGAGAAAATGTCTTCTTTTGAGGATAAAGGTGATCTTTCGGGGAGAAAATGTCTGATTTGCAGCATAAAAGGACGCATTTGGGGAAGACAGCGTCTTTTATTGGGACATCACGTTTTATTCCAAAAATAACACATTTTCTTCCCAGAATACCGCACTTAATCTTTAAAATAAGGCATTTTCTTCCCAGAATACCGCTATTTAGACCGAAAATAAGTCATCCTCTCCAAAAAAGACGTAATTCTGTCCTCAAAATGAGAAATATTGTCCCCAAAATATCATTCTTGGTTCCAAATAGAAGACTTTTTCTCCATTAAATACCACATCGGGTTCCCAATATTACACATTTTCTCTCCCAAATTGCTCTTTGGATCCCCAAAATGAGGCGTTCTCCCTCAAATGCCTCTTTTGATCCCAAGAATCAGGCATTTTCTCCGCACAAGACTGATTTTATTACCAAAACAACACATTTCTTACCCAAAACACACCTTTTGATTCCCAACATTAGACACCGTCTCCCAAAATTCCCATTTGTATCCCTCCAATACGAAATTCTCCCCTTCAAATATGGCTTTGTGTAACAAAAGAAGACATTCGCTCCCAAAAATACCGCTTCTTATTTCCTAAGGAAGACTTTTCCTCCCCAAAACACCCTTTTTGATCCCCCAAATAAGAAATACTCTCCCTAAAGTAGCGCTTTCGTTTCCTTTCCCAAAAATGAGACATTTGAAGATGAAAGGCAGTATTCTGGGGAGAAAATGCCTTTTTGGGGGGCTAAAGAGTGGCACTTAATAGAGAACCTGTTTGGTTTCTGGAATGAAGAGTGATATTCGGGGAGAAAATGTCTAATTGTTGGCAGACATTGATACGCAGGGGAGAAATGGTTGTATTTGGGAGAGAAAAAGAGTGTTTTGGGGAGAAAATGCATGAGTTTTGGGGATAAACGGCATTATTTTGGCGTGAAAGCATGGTATTGAGCTAAGAAGCGGCATTTTGTGGAGAAAATGTCTTCTTTTGAGGATAAAGGTGATCTTTCGGGGAGAAAATGTCTGATTTGCAGCATAAAAGGACGCATTTGGGGAAGACAGCGTCTTTTATTGGGACATCACGTTTTATTCCAAAAATAACACATTTTCTTCCCAGAATACCGCACTTAATCCCTAAAATAAGGCATTTTCTTCCCAGAATACCGCTATTTAGACCGAAAATAAGTCATCCTCTCCAAAAAAGACGTAATTCTGTCCTCAAAATGAGAAATATTGTCCCCAAAATATCATTCTTGGTTCCAAATAGAAGACTTTTTCTCCATTAAATACCACGTAGGGATCCCTATATTACACATTTTCTCTCCCAAATTGCTCTTTGGATCCCCAAAATGAGGCGTTCTCCCTCAAATGCCTCTTTTGATCCCAAGAATCAGGCATTTTCTCCGCACAAGACTGATTTTATTACCAAAACAACACATTTCTTACCCAAAACACACCTTTTGATTCCCAACATTAGACTCTGTCTCCCCCAAATGCCAATTTGTATCCCTCCAATACGAAATTCTCCACTTCAAATATGGCTTTGTGTGACAAAAGAAGACACTCACTCCCAAAAATACCGCTTCTTACTCCCTAAGGAAGACTTTTCCTCCCCAAAACACCCCTTTTGATCCCCAAAATAAGATATACTCTCCCCAAAGTAGCGCTTTCGTTGCCTCTCCCAAAAATGAGACATCTGAAGATGAAAGGCAGTGTTCTGGGCAGAAAATGCCTTTCAGGGTAGATAAAGAGTGGCTCTTAAGAGAGAACCGGTTTGGTTTCTGGGATGAAGAGTGATATTCGGGGAGAAAATGTCTAATTGTTGGCAGACATTGATACGCAGGGGAGAAATGGTTGTATTTGGGAGAGAAAAAGAGTGTTTTGGGGAGAAAATGCATGAGTTTTGGGGATAAATGGCATTATTTTGGCGTGAAAGCATGGTATTGAGAAAATAAGCAGCATTTTGTGGAGAAAATGCCTTCTTTTGATGATAAAGGTGATCTTTCAGGGAGAAAATGTCTTCTTTGCAGCAGAAAAAGACGCATTTGGGGAAGACAGCGTCTTTTATTGGGACATCACATTTTATTCCAAAAATAACACATTTTCTTCCCGAATACCGCACTTAATCCCTAAAATAAGGCATTTTCTTCCCAGAATACCGCTATTTAGACCGAAAATAAGTCATCCTCTCCAAAAAAGACATCATTCTGTCCTCAAAATGAGAAATATTGTCCCCAAAATATCATTCTTGGTTCCAAATAGAAGACTTTTTCTCCATTAAATACCACATCGGGTTCCCAATATTACACATTTTCTCCCCCAAATTGCTCTTTGGATCCCCAAAATGAGGCGTTCTCCCTCAAATGCCTCTTTTGATCCCAAGAATCAGGCATTTTCTCCGCACAAGACTGATTTTATTACCAAAACAACACATTTCTTACCCAAAACACACCTTTTGATTCCCAACATTAGACACCGTCTCCCAAAATTCCCATTTGTATCCCTCCAATATGAAATTCTCCCCTTCAAATATGGCTTTGTGTAACAAAAGAAGACATTCGCTCCCAAAAATACCGCTTCTTATTTCCTAAGGAAGACTTTTCCTCCCCAAAACACCCTTTTTGATCCCCAAAATAAGAAATACTCTCCCTAAAGTAGCGCTTTCGTTTCCTTTCCCAAAAATGAGACATCTGAAGATGAAAGGCAGTATTCTGGGGAGAAAATGCCTTTTTGGGGGGCTAAAGAGTGGCACTTAATAGAGAACCTGTTTGGTTTCTGGGATGAAGAGTGATATTCGGGGAGAAAATGTCTAATTGTTGGCAGACATTGATACGCAGGGGAGAAATGGTTGTATTTGGGAGAGAAAAAGAGTGTTTTGGGGAGAAAATGCATGAGTTTTGGGGATAAACGGCATTATTTTGGCTTGAAAGCATGGTATTGTGCTAAGAAGCGGCATTTTGTGGAGAAAATGTCTTCTTTTGAGGATAAAGGTGATCTTTCGGGGAGAAAATGTCTGATTTGCAGCATAAAAGGACGCATTTGGGGAAGACAGCGTCTTTTATTGGGACATCACGTTTTATTCCAAAAATAACACATTTTCTTCCCAGAATACCGCACTTAATCCCTAAAATAAGGCATTTTCTTCCCAGAATACCGCTATTTAGACCGAAAATAAGTCATCCTCTCCAAAAAAGACATCATTCTGTCCTCAAAATGAGAAATATTGTCCCCAAAATATCATTCTTGGTTCCAAATAGAAGACTTTTTCTCCATTAAATACCACGTAGGGATCCCTATATTACACATTTTCTCTCCCAAATTGCTCTTTGGATCCCCAAAATGAGGCGTTCTCCCTCAAATGCCTCTTTTGATCCCAAGAATCAGGCATTTTCTCCGCACAAGACTGATTTTATTACCAAAACAACACATTTCTTACCCAAAACACACCTTTTGATTCCCAACATTAGACTCTGTCTCCCCCAAATGCCAATTTGTATCCCTCCAATACGAAATTCTCCCCTTCAAATATGGCTTTGTGTGACAAAAGAAGACACTCACTCCCAAAAATACCGCTTCTTACTCCCTAAGGAAGACTTTTCCTCCCCAAAACACCCCTTTTGATCCCCAAAATAAGATATACTCTCCCCAAAGTAGCGCTTTCGTTGCCTCTCCCAAAAATGAGACATCTGAAGATGAAAGGCAGTGTTCTGGGCAGAAAATGCCTTTCAGGGTAGATAAAGAGTGGCTCTTAAGAGAGAACCTGTTTGGTTTCTGGGATGAAGAGTGATATTTGGGGAGAAAATGTCTAATTGTTGGCAGAAATTGATACGCAGGGGAGAAGTGGTTGTATTTGGGAGAGAAAAAGAGTGTTTTGGGGAGAAAATGCATGAGTTTTGGGGATAAACGGCATTATTTTGGCGTGAAAGCATGGTATTGAGAAAATAAGCAGCATTTTGTGGAGAAAATGCCTTCTTTTGATGATAAAGGTGATCTTTCAGGGAGAAAATGTCTTCTTTGCAGCAGAAAAAGACGCATTTGGGGAAGACAGCGTCTTTTATTGGGACATCACGTTTTATTCCAAAAATAACACATTTTCTTCCCAGAATACCGCCTTTGATCCCAAAATAAGGCATTTTCTTCCCAGAATACCGCTATTTAGACCGAAAATAAGTCATCCTCTCCAAAAAAGACATCATTCTGTCCTCAAAATGAGAAATATTGTCCCCAAAATATCATTCTTGGTTCCAAATAGAAGACTTTTTCTCCATTAAATACCACGTAGGGATCCCAATATTACACATTTTCTCCCCCAAATTGCTCTTTGTATCCCCAAAATGAGGCGTTCTCCCTCAAATGCCTCTTTTGATCCCAAGAATCAGGCATTTTCTCCGCACAAGACTGATTTTATTACCAAAACAACACATTTCATACCCAAAACACACCTTTTTATTCCCAACATTAGACTCTGTCTCCCCAAAAAGGCCAATTTGTATCCCTCCAATACGAAATTCTCCACTTCAAATATGGCTTTGTGAGACAAAAGAAGACACTAGCTCCCAAAAATACCGCTTCTTAGTTCCTAAGGAAGACTTTTCAACCCCAAAACACCCCTTTTGATCCCCAAAATAAGATATACTCTCCCCAAAGTAGCGCTTTCGTTGCCTTTCCCAAAAATGAGACATCTGAAGATGAAAGGCAGTGTTCTGGGCAGAAAATGCCTTTCAGGGTAGATAAAGAGTGGCTCTTAAGAGAGAACCGGTTTGGTTTCTGGGATGAAGAGTGATATTCAGGGAGAAAATGTCTAATTGTTGGCAGAAATTGATACGCAGGGGAGAAATGGTTGTATTTGGGAGAGAAAAAAGAGTGTTTTGGGGAGAAAATGCATGAGTTTTGGGGATAAACGGCATTATTTTGGCGTGAAAGCACGTTATTGAGAAAATAAGCAGCATTATGTGGAGAAAATGTCTTCTTTTGAGGATAAAGGTGATCTTTCAGGGGGAAAATGTCTTCTTTGCAGCATGAAAAGACGCATTTGGGGAAGACAGCGTCTTTTATTGGGACATCACGTTTTATTCCAAAAATAACACATTTTCTTCCCGAATACCGCACTTAATCCCTAAAATAAGGCATTTTCTTCCCAGAATACCGCTATTTAGACCGAAAATAAGTCATCCTCTCCAAAAAAGACATCATTCTGTCCTCAAAATGAGAAATATTGTCCCCAAAATATCATTCTTGGTTCCAAATAGAAGACTTTTTCTCCATTAAATACCACATCGGGTTCCCAATATTACACATTTTCTCCCCCAAATTTCTCTTTGGATCCCCAAAATGAGGCGTTCTCCCTCAAATGCCTCTTTTGATCCCAAGAATCAGGCATTTTCTCCGCACAAGACTGATTTTATTACCAAAACAACACATTTCTTACCCAAAACACACCTTTTGATTCCCAACATTAGACACCGTCTCCCAAAATTCCCATTTGTATCCCTCCAATATGAAATTCTCCCCTTCAAATATGGCTTTGTGTAACAAAAGAAGACATTCGCTCCCAAAAATACCGCTTCTTATTTCCTAAGGAAGACTTTTCCTCCCCAAAACACCCTTTTTGATCCCCAAAATAAGAAATACTCTCCCTAAAGTAGCGCTTTCGTTGCCTTTCCCAAAAATGAGACATCTGAAGATGAAAGGCAGTGTTCTGGGCAGAAAATGCCTTTCAGGGTAGATAAAGAGTGGCTCTTAAGAGAGAACCTGTTTGGTTTCTGGGATGAAGAGTGATATTCGGGGAGAAAATGTCTAATTGTTGGCAGAAATTGATACGCAGGGGAGAAATGGTTGTATTTGGGAGAGAAAAAGAGTGTTTTGGGGAGAAAATGCATGAGTTTTGGGGATAAACGGCATTATTTTGGCGTGAAAGCATGGTATTGAGCTAAGAAGCGGCATTTTGTGGAGAAAATGTCTTCTTTTGAGGATAAAGGTGATCTTTCGGGGAGAAAATGTCTGATTTGCAGCATAAAAGGACGCATTTGGGGAAGACAGCGTCTTTTATTGGGACATCACGTTTTATTCCAAAAATAACACATTTTCATACCAGAATACCGCCTTTGATCCCAAAATTAAGGCATTTTCTTCCCAGAATACCGCTATTTAGACCGAAAATAAGTCATCCTCTCCAAAAAAGACATCATTCTGTCCTCAAAATGAGAAATATTGTCCCCAAAATATCATTCTTGGTTCCAAATAGAAGACTTTTTCTCCATTAAATACCACGTAGGGATCCCTATATTACACATTTTCTCTCCCAAATTGCTCTTTGTATCCCCAAAATGAGGCGTTCTCCCTCAAATGCCTCTTTTGATCCCAAGAATCAGGCATTTTCTCCACACAAGACTGATTTTATTACCAAAACAACACATTTCTTACCCAAAACACACCTTTTGATTCCCAACATTAGACTCTGTCTCCCCCAAATGCCAATTTGTATCCCTCCAATACGAAATTCTCCCCTTCAAATATGGCTTTGTGTGACAAAAGAAGACACTCACTCCCAAAAATACCGCTTCTTACTCCCTAAGGAAGACTTTTCCTCCCCAAAACACCCCTTTTGATCCCCAAAATAAGATATACTCTCCCCAAAGTAGTGCTTTCGTTGCCTTTCCCAAAAATGAGACATCTGAAGATGAAAGGCAGTGTTCTGGGCAGAAAATGCCTTTCAGGGTAGATAAAGAGTGGCTCTTAAGAGAGAACCTGTTTGGTTTCTGGGATGAAGAGTGATATTTGGGGAGAAAATGTCTAATTGTTGGCAGAAATTGATACGCAGGGGAGAAATGGTTGTATTTGGGAGAGAAAAAGAGTGTTTTGTGGAGAAAATGCATGAGTTTTGGGGATAAACGGCATTATTTTGGCGTGAAAGCATGGTATTGAGCTAAGAAGCGGCATTTTGTGGAGAAAATGTCTTCTTTTGAGGATAAAGGTGATCTTTCGGGGAGAAAATGTCTGATTTGCAGCATAAAAGGACGCATTTGGGGAAGACAGCGTCTTTTATTGGGACATCACGTTTTATTCCAAAAATAACACATTTTCTTCCCAGAATACCGCACTTAATCCCTAAAATAAGGCATTTTCTTCCCAGAATACCGCTATTTAGACCGAAAATAAGTCATCCTCTCCAAAAAAGACGTAATTCTGTCCTCAAAATGAGAAATATTGTCCCCAAAATATCATTCTTGGTTCCAAATAGAAGACTTTTTCTCCATTAAATACCACATCGGGTTCCCAATATTACACATTTTCTCCCCCAAATTGCTCTTTGGATCCCCAAAATGAGGCATTCTCCCTCAAATGCCTCTTTTCATCCCAAGAATCAGGCATTTTCTCCGCACAAGACTGATTTTATTACCAAAACAACACATTTCTTACCCAAAACACACCTTTTGATTCCCAACATTAGACTCTGTCTCCCCCAAATGCCAATTTGTATCCCTCCAATATGAAATTCTCCCCTTCAAATATGGCTTTGTGTGACAAAAGAAGACACTCACTCCCAAAAATTCCGCTTCTTACTCCCTAAGGAAGACTTTTCCTCCCCAAAACACCCCTTTTGATCCCCAAAATAAGATATACTCTCCCCAAAGTAGCGCTTTCGTTGCCTTTCCCAAAAATGAGACATCTGAAGATGAAAGGCAGTGTTCTGGGCAGAAAATGCCTTTCAGGGTAGATAAAGAGTGGCTCTTAAGAGAGAACCTGTTTGGTTTCTGGGATGAAGAGTGATATTCGGGGAGAAAATGTCTAATTGTTGGCAGAAATTGATACGCAGGGGAGAAATGGTTGTATTTGGGAGAGAAAAAGAGTGTTTTGGGGAGAAAATGCATGAGTTTTGGGGATAAACGGCATTATTTTGGCGTGAAAGCACGGTATTGAGAAAATAAGCAGCATTTTGTGGAGAAAATGTCTTCTTTTGAGGATAAAGGTGATCTTTCAGGGAGAAAATGTCTGATTTGCAGCATAAAAGGACGCATTTGGGGAAGACAGCGTCTTTTATTGGGACATCACGTTTTATTCCAAAAATAACACATTTTCTTCCCAGAATACCGCACTTAATCCCTAAAATAAGGCATTTTCTTCCCAGAATACCGCTATTTAGACCGAAAATAAGTCATCCTCTCCAAAAAAGACATAATTCTGTCCTCAAAATGAGAAATATTGTCCCCAAAATATCATTCTTGGTTCCAAATAGAAGACTTTTTCTCCATTAAATACCACGTAGGGATCCCTATATTACACATTTTCTCTCCCAAATTGCTCTTTGGATCCCCAAAATGAGGCGTTCTCCCTCAAATGCCTCTTTTGATCCCAAGAATCAGGCATTTTCTCCGCACAAGACTGATTTTATTACCAAAACAACACATTTCTTACCCAAAACACACCTTTTGATTCCCAACATTAGACTCTGTCTCCCCCAAATGCCAATTTGTATCCCTCCAATACGAAATTCTCCCCTTCAAATATGGCTTTGTGTGACAAAAGAAGACACTCACTCCCAAAAATACCGCTTCTTACTCCCTAAGGAAGACTTTTCCTCCCCAAAACACCCCTTTTGATCCCCAAAATAAGATATACTCTCCCCAAAGTAGCGCTTTCGTTGCCTCTCCCAAAAATGAGACATCTGAAGATGAAAGGCAGTGTTCTGGGCAGAAAATGCCTTTCAGGGTAGATAAAGAGTGGCTCTTAAGAGAGAACCTGTTTGGTTTCTGGGATGAAGAGTGATATTTGGGGAGAAAATGTCTAATTGTTGGCAGAAATTGATACGCAGGGGAGAAGTGGTTGTATTTGGGAGAGAAAAAGAGTGTTTTGGGGAGAAAATGCATGAGTTTTGGGGATAAACGGCATTATTTTGGCGTGAAAGCATGGTATTGAGAAAATAAGCAGCATTTTGTGGAGAAAATGCCTTCTTTTGATGATAAAGGTGATCTTTCAGGGAGAAAATGTCTTCTTTGCAGCAGAAAAAGACGCATTTGGGGAAGACAGCGTCTTTTATTGGGACATCACGTTTTATTCCAAAAATAACACATTTTCTTCCCAGAATACCGCCTTTGATCCCAAAATAAGGCATTTTCTTCCCAGAATACCGCTATTTAGACCGAAAATAAGTCATCCTCTCCAAAAAAGACATCATTCTGTCCTCAAAATGAGAAATATTGTCCCCAAAATATCATTCTTGGTTCCAAATAGAAGACTTTTTCTCCATTAAATACCACGTAGGGATCCCAATATTACACATTTTCTCCCCCAAATTGCTCTTTGTATCCCCAAAATGAGGCGTTCTCCCTCAAATGCCTCTTTTGATCCCAAGAATCAGGCATTTTCTCCGCACAAGACTGATTTTATTACCAAAACAACACATTTCATACCCAAAACACACCTTTTTATTCCCAACATTAGACTCTGTCTCCCCAAAAAGGCCAATTTGTATCCCTCCAATACGAAATTCTCCACTTCAAATATGGCTTTGTGAGACAAAAGAAGACACTAGCTCCCAAAAATACCGCTTCTTACTCCCTAAGGAAGACTTTTCAACCCCAAAACACCCCTTTTGATCCCCAAAATAAGATATACTCTCCCCAAAGTAGCGCTTTCGTTGCCTTTCCCAAAAATGAGACATCTGAAGATGAAAGGCAGTGTTCTGGGCAGAAAATGCCTTTCAGGGTAGATAAAGAGTGGCTCTTAAGAGAGAACCTGTTTGGTTTCTGGGATGAAGAGTGATATTTGGGGAGAAAATGTCTAATTGTTGGCAGAAATTGATACGCAGGGGAGAAATGGTTGTATTTGGGAGAGAAAAAGAGTGTTTTGTGGAGAAAATGCATGAGTTTTGGGGATAAACGGCATTATTTTGGCGTGAAAGCATGGTATTGAGCTAAGAAGCGGCATTTTGTGGAGAAAATGTCTTCTTTTGAGGATAAAGGTGATCTTTCGGGGAGAAAATGTCTGATTTGCAGCATAAAAGGACGCATTTGGGGAAGACAGCGTCTTTTATTGGGACATCACGTTTTATTCCAAAAATAACACATTTTCTTCCCAGAATACCGCACTTAATCCCTAAAATAAGGCATTTTCTTCCCAGAATACCGCTATTTAGACCGAAAATAAGTCATCCTCTCCAAAAAAGACGTAATTCTGTCCTCAAAATGAGAAATATTGTCCCCAAAATATCATTCTTGGTTCCAAATAGAAGACTTTTTCTCCATTAAATACCACATCGGGTTCCCAATATTACACATTTTCTCCCCCAAATTGCTCTTTGGATCCCCAAAATGAGGCATTCTCCCTCAAATGCCTCTTTTCATCCCAAGAATCAGGCATTTTCTCCGCACAAGACTGATTTTATTACCAAAACAACACATTTCTTACCCAAAACACACCTTTTGATTCCCAACATTAGACTCTGTCTCCCCCAAATGCCAATTTGTATCCCTCCAATATGAAATTCTCCCCTTCAAATATGGCTTTGTGTGACAAAAGAAGACACTCACTCCCAAAAATTCCGCTTCTTACTCCCTAAGGAAGACTTTTCCTCCCCAAAACACCCCTTTTGATCCCCAAAATAAGATATACTCTCCCCAAAGTAGCGCTTTCGTTGCCTTTCCCAAAAATGAGACATCTGAAGATGAAAGGCAGTGTTCTGGGCAGAAAATGCCTTTCAGGGTAGATAAAGAGTGGCTCTTAAGAGAGAACCTGTTTGGTTTCTGGGATGAAGAGTGATATTCGGGGAGAAAATGTCTAATTGTTGGCAGAAATTGATACGCAGGGGAGAAATGGTTGTATTTGGGAGAGAAAAAGAGTGTTTTGGGGAGAAAATGCATGAGTTTTGGGGATAAACGGCATTATTTTGGCGTGAAAGCACGGTATTGAGAAAATAAGCAGCATTTTGTGGAGAAAATGTCTTCTTTTGAGGATAAAGGTGATCTTTCAGGGAGAAAATGTCTGATTTGCAGCATAAAAGGACGCATTTGGGGAAGACAGCGTCTTTTATTGGGACATCACGTTTTATTCCAAAAATAACACATTTTCTTCCCAGAATACCGCACTTAATCCCTAAAATAAGGCATTTTCTTCCCAGAATACCGCTATTTAGACCGAAAATAAGTCATCCTCTCCAAAAAAGACATAATTCTGTCCTCAAAATGAGAAATATTGTCCCCAAAATATCATTCTTGGTTCCAAATAGAAGACTTTTTCTCCATTAAATACCACGTAGGGATCCCTATATTACACATTTTCTCTCCCAAATTGCTCTTTGGATCCCCAAAATGAGGCGTTCTCCCTCAAATGCCTCTTTTGATCCCAAGAATCAGGCATTTTCTCCGCACAAGACTGATTTTATTACCAAAACAACACATTTCTTACCCAAAACACACCTTTTGATTCCCAACATTAGACTCTGTCTCCCCCAAATGCCAATTTGTATCCCTCCAATACGAAATTCTCCCCTTCAAATATGGCTTTGTGTGACAAAAGAAGACACTCACTCCCAAAAATACCGCTTCTTACTCCCTAAGGAAGACTTTTCCTCCCCAAAACACCCCTTTTGATCCCCAAAATAAGATATACTCTCCCCAAAGTAGCGCTTTCGTTGCCTCTCCCAAAAATGAGACATCTGAAGATGAAAGGCAGTGTTCTGGGCAGAAAATGCCTTTCAGGGTAGATAAAGAGTGGCTCTTAAGAGAGAACCTGTTT
Source organism: Alectoris magna (assembly GCA_030625065.1). Taxonomy (NCBI): domain Eukaryota; kingdom Metazoa; phylum Chordata; class Aves; order Galliformes; family Phasianidae; genus Alectoris; species Alectoris magna. The sequence continues at coordinate 4,697,800 of CM060578.1, read as the reverse complement.
GGTTTCTGGGATGAAGAGTGATATTTGGGGAGAAAATGTCTAATTGTTGGCAGAAATTGATACGCAGGGGAGAAGTGGTTGTATTTGGGAGAGAAAAAGAGTGTTTTGGGGAGAAAATGCATGAGTTTTGGGGATAAACGGCATTATTTTGGCGTGAAAGCATGGTATTGAGAAAATAAGCAGCATTTTGTGGAGAAAATGCCTTCTTTTGATGATAAAGGTGATCTTTCAGGGAGAAAATGTCTTCTTTGCAGCAGAAAAAGACGCATTTGGGGAAGACAGCGTCTTTTATTGGGACATCACGTTTTATTCCAAAAATAACACATTTTCTTCCCAGAATACCGCCTTTGATCCCAAAATAAGGCATTTTCTTCCCAGAATACCGCTATTTAGACCGAAAATAAGTCATCCTCTCCAAAAAAGACATCATTCTGTCCTCAAAATGAGAAATATTGTCCCCAAAATATCATTCTTGGTTCCAAATAGAAGACTTTTTCTCCATTAAATACCACGTAGGGATCCCAATATTACACATTTTCTCCCCCAAATTGCTCTTTGTATCCCCAAAATGAGGCGTTCTCCCTCAAATGCCTCTTTTGATCCCAAGAATCAGGCATTTTCTCCGCACAAGACTGATTTTATTACCAAAACAACACATTTCATACCCAAAACACACCTTTTTATTCCCAACATTAGACTCTGTCTCCCCAAAAAGGCCAATTTGTATCCCTCCAATACGAAATTCTCCACTTCAAATATGGCTTTGTGAGACAAAAGAAGACACTAGCTCCCAAAAATACCGCTTCTTACTCCCTAAGGAAGACTTTTCCTCCCCAAAACACCCCTTTTGATCCCCAAAATAAGATATACTCTCCCCAAAGTAGCGCTTTCGTTGCCTTTCCCAAAAATGAGACATCTGAAGATGAAAGGCAGTGTTCTGGGCAGAAAATGCCTTTCAGGGTAGATAAAGAGTGGCTCTTAAGAGAGAACCGGTTTGGTTTCTGGGATGAAGAGTGATATTCAGGGAGAAAATGTCTAATTGTTGGCAGAAATTGATACGCAGGGGAGAAATGGTTGTATTTGGGAGAGAAAAAAGAGTGTTTTGGGGAGAAAATGCATGAGTTTTGGGGATAAACGGCATTATTTTGGCGTGAAAGCACGTTATTGAGAAAATAAGCAGCATTATGTGGAGAAAATGTCTTCTTTTGAGGATAAAGGTGATCTTTCAGGGGGAAAATGTCTTCTTTGCAGCATGAAAAGACGCATTTGGGGAAGACAGCGTCTTTTATTGGGACATCACGTTTTATTCCAAAAATAACACATTTTCTTCCCGAATACCGCACTTAATCCCTAAAATAAGGCATTTTCTTCCCAGAATACCGCTATTTAGACCGAAAATAAGTCATCCTCTCCAAAAAAGACATCATTCTGTCCTCAAAATGAGAAATATTGTCCCCAAAATATCATTCTTGGTTCCAAATAGAAGACTTTTTCTCCATTAAATACCACATCGGGTTCCCAATATTACACATTTTCTCCCCCAAATTTCTCTTTGGATCCCCAAAATGAGGCGTTCTCCCTCAAATGCCTCTTTTGATCCCAAGAATCAGGCATTTTCTCCGCACAAGACTGATTTTATTACCAAAACAACACATTTCTTACCCAAAACACACCTTTTGATTCCCAACATTAGACACCGTCTCCCAAAATTCCCATTTGTATCCCTCCAATATGAAATTCTCCCCTTCAAATATGGCTTTGTGTAACAAAAGAAGACATTCGCTCCCAAAAATACCGCTTCTTATTTCCTAAGGAAGACTTTTCCTCCCCAAAACACCCTTTTTGATCCCCAAAATAAGAAATACTCTCCCTAAAGTAGCGCTTTCGTTTCCTTTCCCAAAAATGAGACATCTGAAGATGAAAGGCAGTATTCTGGGGAGAAAATGCCTTTTTGGGGGGCTAAAGAGTGGCACTTAATAGAGAACCTGTTTGGTTTCTGGGGTGAAGAGTGATATTCGGGGAGAAAATGTCTAATTGTTGGCAGACATTGATACGCAGGGGAGAAATGGTTGTATTTGGGAGAGAAAAAGAGTGTTTTGGGGAGAAAATGCATGAGTTTTGGGGATAAACGGCATTATTTTGGCGTGAAAGCATGGTATTGAGCTAAGAAGCGGCATTTTGTGGAGAAAATGTCTTCTTTTGAGGATAAAGGTGATCTTTCGGGGAGAAAATGTCTGATTTGCAGCATAAAAGGACGCATTTGGGGAAGACAGCGTCTTTTATTGGGACATCACGTTTTATTCCAAAAATAACACATTTTCATACCAGAATACCGCCTTTGATCCCAAAATAAGGCATTTTCTTCCCAGAATACCGCATTTTAGACCGAAAATAAGTCATCCTCTCCAAAAAAGACATCATTCTGTCCTCAAAATGAGAAATATTGTCCCCAAAATATCATTCTTGGTTCCAAATAGAAGACTTTTTCTCCATTAAATACCACGTAGGGATCCCTATATTACACATTTTCTCTCCCAAATTGCTCTTTGGATCCCCAAAATGAGGCGTTCTCCCTCAAATGCCTCTTTTGATCCCAAGAATCAGGCATTTTCTCCGCACAAGACTGATTTTATTACCAAAACAACACATTTCTTACCCAAAACACACAATTTTATTCCCAACATTAGACACCGCCTCCCAAAATTCCAATTTGTATCCCTCCAATACGAAATTCTCCCCTTCAAATATGGCTTTGTGTAACAAAAGAAGACATTCGCTCCCAAAAATACCGCTTCTTATTTCCTTCCTAAGGAAGACTTTTCCTCCCCAAAACACCCCTTTTGATCCCCAAAATAAGATATACTCTCCCCAAAGTAGCGCTTTCGTTGCCTTTCCCAAAAATGAGACATCTGAAGATGAAAGGCAGTGTTCTGGGCAGAAAATGCCTTTCAGGGTAGATAAAGAGTGGCTCTTAAGAGAGAACCTGTTTGGTTTCTGGGATGAAGAGTGATATTCGGGGAGAAAATGTCTAATTGTTGGCAGAAATTGATACGCAGGGGAGAAATGGTTGTATTTGGGAGAGAAAAAGAGTGTTTTGGGGAGAAAATGCATGAGTTTTGGGGATAAACGGCATTATTTTGGCTTGAAAGCATGGTATTGTGCTAAGAAGCGGCATTTTGTGGAGAAAATGTCTTCTTTTGAGGATAAAGGTGATCTTTCGGGGAGAAAATGTCTGATTTGCAGCATAAAAGGACGCATTTGGGGAAGACAGCGTCTTTTATTGGGACATCACGTTTTATTCCAAAAATAACACATTTTCTTCCCAGAATACCGCACTTAATCCCTAAAATAAGGCATTTTCTTCCCAGAATACCGCTATTTAGACCGAAAATAAGTCATCCTCTCCAAAAAAGACGTAATTCTGTCCTCAAAATGAGAAATATTGTCCCCAAAATATCATTCTTGGTTCCAAATAGAAGACTTTTTCTCCATTAAATACCACGTAGGGATCCCTATATTACACATTTTCTCTCCCAAATTGCTCTTTGGATCCCCAAAATGAGGCGTTCTCCCTCAAATGCCTCTTTTGATCCCAAGAATCAGGCATTTTCTCCGCACAAGACTGATTTTATTACCAAAACAACACATTTCTTACCCAAAACACACCTTTTGATTCCCAACATTAGACTCTGTCTCCCCCAAATGCCAATTTGTATCCCTCCAATACGAAATTCTCCACTTCAAATATGGCTTTGTGTGACAAAAGAAGACACTCACTCCCAAAAATACCGCTTCTTACTCCCTAAGGAAGACTTTTCCTCCCCAAAACACCCCTTTTGATCCCCAAAATAAGATATACTCTCCCCAAAGTAGCGCTTTCGTTGCCTTTCCCAAAAATGAGACATCTGAAGATGAAAGGCAGTGTTCTGGGCAGAAAATGCCTTTCAGGGTAGATAAAGAGTGGCTCTTAAGAGAGAACCTGTTTGGTTTCTGGGATGAAGAGTGATATTCGGGGAGAAAATGTCTAATTGTTGGCAGAAATTGATACGCAGGGGAGAAATGGTTGTATTTGGGAGAGAAAAAGAGTGTTTTGGGGAGAAAATGCATGAGTTTTGGGGATAAACTGCATTATTTTGGCGTGAAAGCACGGTATTGAGAAAATAAGCAGCATTTTGTGGAGAAAATGCCTTCTTTTGATGATAAAGGTGATCTTTCAGGGAGAAAATGTCTGATTTGCAGCATAAAAGGACGCATTTGGGGAAGACAGCGTCTTTTATTGGGACATCACGTTTTATTCCAAAAATAACACATTTTCTTCCCGAATACCGCACTTAATCCCTAAAATAAGGCATTTTCTTCCCAGAATACCGCTATTTAGACCGAAAATAAGTCATCCTCTCCAAAAAAGACATCATTCTGTCCTCAAAATGAGAAATATTGTCCCCAAAATATCATTCTTGGTTCCAAATAGAAGACTTTTTCTCCATTAAATACCACATCGGGTTCCCAATATTACACATTTTCTCTCCCAAATTGCTCTTTGGATCCCCAAAATGAGGCGTTCTCCCTCAAATGCCTCTTTTCATCCCAAGAATCAGGCATTTTCTCCGCACAAGACTGATTTTATTACCAAAACAACACATTTCTTACCCAAAACACACAATTTTATTCCCAACATTAGACACCGCCTCCCAAAATTCCAATTGGTATCCCTCCAATACGAAATTCTCCCCTTCAAATATGGCTTTGTGTAACAAAAGAAGACATTCGCTCCCAAAAATACCGCTTCTTCTTTCCTTCCTAAGGAAGACTTTTCCTCCCCAAAACACCCCTTTTGATCCCCAAAATAAGATATACTCTCCCCAAAGTAGCGCTTTCGTTGCCTTTCCCAAAAATGAGACATCTGAAGATGAAAGGCAGTGTTCTGGGCAGAAAATGCCTTTCAGGGTAGATAAAGAGTGGCTCTTAAGAGAGAACCTGTTTGGTTTCTGGGATGAAGAGTGATATTCGGGGAGAAAATGTCTAATTGTTGGCAGACATTGATACGCAGGGGAGAAATGGTTGTATTTGGGAGAGAAAAAGAGTGTTTTGGGGAGAAAATGCATGAGTTTTGGGGATAAACGGCATTATTTTGGCGTGAAAGCATGGTATTGAGCTAAGAAGCGGCATTTTGTGGAGAAAATGTCTTCTTTTGAGGATAAAGGTGATCTTTCGGGGAGAAAATGTCTGATTTGCAGCATAAAAGGACGCATTTGGGGAAGACAGCGTCTTTTATTGGGACATCACGTTTTATTCCAAAAATAACACATTTTCTTCCCAGAATACCGCACTTAATCCCTAAAATAAGGCATTTTCTTCCCAGAATACCGCTATTTAGACCGAAAATAAGTCATCCTCTCCAAAAAAGACGTAATTCTGTCCTCAAAATGAGAAATATTGTCCCCAAAATATCATTCTTGGTTCCAAATAGAAGACTTTTTCTCCATTAAATACCACGTAGGGATCCCTATATTACACATTTTCTCTCCCAAATTGCTCTTTGGATCCCCAAAATGAGGCGTTCTCCCTCAAATGCCTCTTTTGATCCCAAGAATCAGGCATTTTCTCCGCACAAGACTGATTTTATTACCAAAACAACACATTTCTTACCCAAAACACACCTTTTGATTCCCAACATTAGACTCTGTCTCCCCCAAATGCCAATTTGTATCCCTCCAATACGAAATTCTCCCCTTCAAATATGGCTTTGTGTGACAAAAGAAGACACTCACTCCCAAAAATACCGCTTCTTACTCCCTAAGGAAGACTTTTCCTCCCCAAAACACCCCTTTTGATCCCCAAAATAAGATATACTCTCCCCAAAGTAGTGCTTTCGTTGCCTTTCCCAAAAATGAGACATCTGAAGATGAAAGGCAGTGTTCTGGGCAGAAAATGCCTTTCAGGGTAGATAAAGAGTGGCTCTTAAGAGAGAACCTGTTTGGTTTCTGGGATGAAGAGTGATATTTGGGGAGAAAATGTCTAATTGTTGGCAGAAATTGATACGCAGGGGAGAAATGGTTGTATTTGGGAGAGAAAAAGAGTGTTTTGGGGAGAAAATGCATGAGTTTTGGGGATAAACGGCATTATTTTGGCGTGAAAGCATGGTATTGAGCTAAGAAGCGGCATTTTGTGGAGAAAATGTCTTCTTTTGAGGATAAAGGTGATCTTTCGGGGAGAAAATGTCTGATTTGCAGCATAAAAGGACGCATTTGGGGAAGACAGCGTCTTTTATTGGGACATCACGTTTTATTCCAAAAATAACACATTTTCTTCCCAGAATACCGCACTTAATCCCTAAAATAAGGCATTTTCTTCCCAGAATACCGCTATTTAGACCGAAAATAAGTCATCCTCTCCAAAAAAGACGTAATTCTGTCCTCAAAATGAGAAATATTGTCCCCAAAATATCATTCTTGGTTCCAAATAGAAGACTTTTTCTCCATTAAATACCACATCGGGTTCCCAATATTACACATTTTCTCCCCCAAATTGCTCTTTGTATCCCCAAAATGAGGCATTCTCCCTCAAATGCCTCTTTTCATCCCAAGAATCAGGCATTTTCTCCGCACAAGACTGATTTTATTACCAAAACAACACATTTCTTACCCAAAACACACCTTTTGATTCCCAACATTAGACTCTGTCTCCCCCAAATGCCAATTTGTATCCCTCCAATATGAAATTCTCCCCTTCAAATATGGCTTTGTGTGACAAAAGAAGACACTCACTCCCAAAAATTCCGCTTCTTACTCCCTAAGGAAGACTTTTCCTCCCCAAAACACCCCTTTTGATCCCCAAAATAAGATATACTCTCCCCAAAGTAGCGCTTTCGTTGCCTTTCCCAAAAATGAGACATCTGAAGATGAAAGGCAGTGTTCTGGGCAGAAAATGCCTTTCAGGGTAGATAAAGAGTGGCTCTTAAGAGAGAACCTGTTTGGTTTCTGGGATGAAGAGTGATATTCGGGGAGAAAATGTCTAATTGTTGGCAGAAATTGATACGCAGGGGAGAAATGGTTGTATTTGGGAGAGAAAAAGAGTGTTTTGGGGAGAAAATGCATGAGTTTTGGGGATAAACGGCATTATTTTGGCGTGAAAGCACGGTATTGAGAAAATAAGCAGCATTTTGTGGAGAAAATGTCTTCTTTTGAGGATAAAGGTGATCTTTCAGGGAGAAAATGTCTGATTTGCAGCATAAAAGGACGCATTTGGGGAAGACAGCGTCTTTTATTGGGACATCACGTTTTATTCCAAAAATAACACATTTTCTTCCCAGAATACCGCACTTAATCCCTAAAATAAGGCATTTTCTTCCCAGAATACCGCTATTTAGACCGAAAATAAGTCATCCTCTCCAAAAAAGACATAATTCTGTCCTCAAAATGAGAAATATTGTCCCCAAAATATCATTCTTGGTTCCAAATAGAAGACTTTTTCTCCATTAAATACCACATCGGGTTCCCAATATTACACATTTTCTCCCCCAAATTGCTCTTTGGATCCCCAAAATGAGGCGTTCTCCCTCAAATGCCTCTTTTCATCCCAAGAATCAGGCATTTTCTCCGCACAAGACTGATTTTATTACCAAAACAACACATTTCTTACCCAAAACACACAATTTTATTCCCAACATTAGACACCGCCTCCCAAAATTCCAATTGGTATCCCTCCAATACGAAATTCTCCCCTTCAAATATGGCTTTGTGTAACAAAAGAAGACATTCGCTCCCAAAAATACCGCTTCTTCTTTCCTTCCTAAGGAAGACTTTTCCTCCCCAAAACACCCCTTTTGATCCCCAAAATAAGATATACTCTCCCCAAAGTAGCGCTTTCGTTGCCTTTCCCAAAAATGAGACATCTGAAGATGAAAGGCAGTGTTCTGGGCAGAAAATGCCTTTCAGGGTAGATAAAGAGTGGCTCTTAAGAGAGAACCTGTTTGGTTTCTGGGATGAAGAGTGATATTCGGGGAGAAAATGTCTAATTGTTGGCAGACATTGATACGCAGGGGAGAAATGGTTGTATTTGGGAGAGAAAAAGAGTGTTTTGGGGAGAAAATGCATGAGTTTTGGGGATAAACGGCATTATTTTGGCGTGAAACCCTGGTATTGAGCTAAGAAGCGGCATTTTGTGGAGAAAATGTCTTCTTTTGAGGATAAAGGTGATCTTTCGGGGAGAAAATGTCTGATTTGCAGCATAAAAGGACGCATTTGGGGAAGACAGCGTCTTTTATTGGGACATCACGTTTTATTCCAAAAATAACACATTTTCTTCCCGAATACCGCACTTAATCCCTAAAATAAGGCATTTTCTTCCCAGAATACCGCTATTTAGACCGAAAATAAGTCATCCTCTCCAAAAAAGACATCATTCTGTCCTCAAAATGAGAAATATTGTCCCCAAAATATCATTCTTGGTTCCAAATAGAAGACTTTTTCTCCATTAAATACCACGTAGGGATCCCTATATTACACATTTTCTCTCCCAAATTGCTCTTTGGATCCCCAAAATGAGGCGTTCTCCCTCAAATGCCTCTTTTGATCCCAAGAATCAGGCATTTTCTCCGCACAAGACTGATTTTATTACCAAAACAACACATTTCTTACCCAAAACACACCTTTTGATTCCCAACATTAGACTCTGTCTCCCCCAAATGCCAATTTGTATCCCTCCAATACGAAATTCTCCACTTCAAATATGGCTTTGTGTGACAAAAGAAGACACTCACTCCCAAAAATACCGCTTCTTACTCCCTAAGGAAGACTTTTCCTCCCCAAAACACCCCTTTTGATCCCCAAAATAAGATATACTCTCCCCAAAGTAGTGCTTTCGTTGCCTTTCCCAAAAATGAGACATCTGAAGATGAAAGGCAGTGTTCTGGGCAGAAAATGCCTTTCAGGGTAGATAAAGAGTGGCTCTTAAGAGAGAACCTGTTTGGTTTCTGGGATGAAGAGTGATATTCAGGGAGAAAATGTCTAATTGTTGGCAGAAATTGATACGCAGGGGAGAAATGGTTGTATTTGGGAGAGAAAAAGTGTGTTTTGGGGAGAAAATGCATGAGTTTTGGGGATAAACGGCATTATTTTGGCGTGAAAGCATGGTATTGAGCTAAGAAGCGGCATTTTGTGGAGAAAATGTCTTCTTTTGAGGATAAAGGTGATCTTTCGGGGAGAAAATGTCTGATTTGCAGCATAAAAGGACGCATTTGGGGAAGACAGCGTCTTTTATTGGGACATCACGTTTTATTCCAAAAATAACAAATTTTCATACCAGAATACCGCCTTTGATCCCAAAATAAGGCATTTTCTTCCCAGAATACCGCATTTTAGACCGAAAATAAGTCATCCTCTCCAAAAAAGACATCATTCTGTCCTCAAAATGAGAAATATTGTCCCCAAAATATCATTCTTGGTTCCAAATAGAAGACTTTTTCTCCATTAAATACCACGTAGGGATCCCTATATTACACATTTTCTCTCCCAAATTGCTCTTTGTATCCCCAAAATGAGGCGTTCTCCCTCAAATGCCTCTTTTGATCCCAAGAATCAGGCATTTTCTCCGCACAAGACTGATTTTATTACCAAAACAACACATTTCATACCCAAAACACACCTTTTTATTCCCAACATTAGACTCTGTCTCCCCAAAAAGGCCAATTTGTATCCCTCCAATACGAAATTCTCCACTTCAAATATGGCTTTGTGAGACAAAAGAAGACACTAGCTCCCAAAAATACCGCTTCTTAGTTCCTAAGGAAGACTTTTCAACCCCAAAACACCCCTTTTGATCCCCAAAATAAGATATACTCTCCCCAAAGTAGCGCTTTCGTTGCCTTTCCCAAAAATGAGACATCTGAAGATGAAAGGCAGTGTTCTGGGCAGAAAATGCCTTTCAGGGTAGATAAAGAGTGGCTCTTAAGAGAGAACCGGTTTGGTTTCTGGGATGAAGAGTGATATTCAGGGAGAAAATGTCTAATTGTTGGCAGAAATTGATACGCAGGGGAGAAATGGTTGTATTTGGGAGAGAAAAAAGAGTGTTTTGGGGAGAAAATGCATGAGTTTTGGGGATAAACGGCATTATTTTGGCGTGAAAGCACGTTATTGAGAAAATAAGCAGCATTATGTGGAGAAAATGTCTTCTTTTGAGGATAAAGGTGATCTTTCAGGGGGAAAATGTCTTCTTTGCAGCATGAAAAGACGCATTTGGGGAAGACAGCGTCTTTTATTGGGACATCACGTTTTATTCCAAAAATAACACATTTTCTTCCCGAATACCGCACTTAATCCCTAAAATAAGGCATTTTCTTCCCAGAATACCGCTATTTAGACCGAAAATAAGTCATCCTCTCCAAAAAAGACATCATTCTGTCCTCAAAATGAGAAATATTGTCCCCAAAATATCATTCTTGGTTCCAAATAGAAGACTTTTTCTCCATTAAATACCACATCGGGTTCCCAATATTACACATTTTCTCCCCCAAATTTCTCTTTGGATCCCCAAAATGAGGCGTTCTCCCTCAAATGCCTCTTTTGATCCCAAGAATCAGGCATTTTCTCCGCACAAGACTGATTTTATTACCAAAACAACACATTTCTTACCCAAAACACACCTTTTGATTCCCAACATTAGACACCGTCTCCCAAAATTCCCATTTGTATCCCTCCAATATGAAATTCTCCCCTTCAAATATGGCTTTGTGTAACAAAAGAAGACATTCGCTCCCAAAAATACCGCTTCTTATTTCCTAAGGAAGACTTTTCCTCCCCAAAACACCCTTTTTGATCCCCAAAATAAGAAATACTCTCCCTAAAGTAGCGCTTTCGTTTCCTTTCCCAAAAATGAGACATCTGAAGATGAAAGGCAGTATTCTGGGGAGAAAATGCCTTTTTGGGGGGCTAAAGAGTGGCACTTAATAGAGAACCTGTTTGGTTTCTGGGGTGAAGAGTGATATTCGGGGAGAAAATGTCTAATTGTTGGCAGACATTGATACGCAGGGGAGAAATGGTTGTATTTGGGAGAGAAAAAGAGTGTTTTGGGGAGAAAATGCATGAGTTTTGGGGATAAACGGCATTATTTTGGCGTGAAAGCATGGTATTGAGCTAAGAAGCGGCATTTTGTGGAGAAAATGTCTTCTTTTGAGGATAAAGGTGATCTTTCGGGGAGAAAATGTCTGATTTGCAGCATAAAAGGACGCATTTGGGGAAGACAGCGTCTTTTATTGGGACATCACGTTTTATTCCAAAAATAACACATTTTCATACCAGAATACCGCCTTTGATCCCAAAATAAGGCATTTTCTTCCCAGAATACCGCATTTTAGACCGAAAATAAGTCATCCTCTCCAAAAAAGACATCATTCTGTCCTCAAAATGAGAAATATTGTCCCCAAAATATCATTCTTGGTTCCAAATAGAAGACTTTTTCTCCATTAAATACCACGTAGGGATCCCTATATTACACATTTTCTCTCCCAAATTGCTCTTTGGATCCCCAAAATGAGGCGTTCTCCCTCAAATGCCTCTTTTGATCCCAAGAATCAGGCATTTTCTCCGCACAAGACTGATTTTATTACCAAAACAACACATTTCTTACCCAAAACACACAATTTTATTCCCAACATTAGACACCGCCTCCCAAAATTCCAATTTGTATCCCTCCAATACGAAATTCTCCCCTTCAAATATGGCTTTGTGTAACAAAAGAAGACATTCGCTCCCAAAAATACCGCTTCTTATTTCCTTCCTAAGGAAGACTTTTCCTCCCCAAAACACCCCTTTTGATCCCCAAAATAAGATATACTCTCCCCAAAGTAGCGCTTTCGTTGCCTTTCCCAAAAATGAGACATCTGAAGATGAAAGGCAGTATTCTGGGGAGAAAATGCCTTTTTGGGTAGATAAAGAGTGGCACTTAATAGAGAACCTGTTTGGTTTCTGGAATGAAGAGTGATATTCGGGGAGAAAATGTCTAATTGTTGGCAGACATTGATACGCAGGGGAGAAATGGTTGTATTTGGGAGAGAAAAAGAGTGTTTTGGGGAGAAAATGCATGAGTTTTGGGGATAAACGGCATTATTTTGGCTTGAAAGCATGGTATTGTGCTAAGAAGCGGCATTTTGTGGAGAAAATGTCTTCTTTTGAGGATAAAGGTGATCTTTCGGGGAGAAAATGTCTGATTTGCAGCATAAAAGGACGCATTTGGGGAAGACAGCGTCTTTTATTGGGACATCACGTTTTATTCCAAAAATAACACATTTTCTTCCCAGAATACCGCACTTAATCCCTAAAATAAGGCATTTTCTTCCCAGAATACCGCTATTTAGACCGAAAATAAGTCATCCTCTCCAAAAAAGACGTAATTCTGTCCTCAAAATGAGAAATATTGTCCCCAAAATATCATTCTTGGTTCCAAATAGAAGACTTTTTCTCCATTAAATACCACGTAGGGATCCCTATATTACACATTTTCTCTCCCAAATTGCTCTTTGGATCCCCAAAATGAGGCGTTCTCCCTCAAATGCCTCTTTTGATCCCAAGAATCAGGCATTTTCTCCGCACAAGACTGATTTTATTACCAAAACAACACATTTCTTACCCAAAACACACCTTTTGATTCCCAACATTAGACTCTGTCTCCCCCAAATGCCAATTTGTATCCCTCCAATACGAAATTCTCCACTTCAAATATGGCTTTGTGTGACAAAAGAAGACACTCACTCCCAAAAATACCGCTTCTTACTCCCTAAGGAAGACTTTTCCTCCCCAAAACACCCCTTTTGATCCCCAAAATAAGATATACTCTCCCCAAAGTAGCGCTTTCGTTGCCTTTCCCAAAAATGAGACATCTGAAGATGAAAGGCAGTGTTCTGGGCAGAAAATGCCTTTCAGGGTAGATAAAGAGTGGCTCTTAAGAGAGAACCTGTTTGGTTTCTGGGATGAAGAGTGATATTCGGGGAGAAAATGTCTAATTGTTGGCAGAAATTGATACGCAGGGGAGAAATGGTTGTATTTGGGAGAGAAAAAGAGTGTTTTGGGGAGAAAATGCATGAGTTTTGGGGATAAACTGCATTATTTTGGCGTGAAAGCACGGTATTGAGAAAATAAGCAGCATTTTGTGGAGAAAATGCCTTCTTTTGATGATAAAGGTGATCTTTCAGGGAGAAAATGTCTGATTTGCAGCATAAAAGGACGCATTTGGGGAAGACAGCGTCTTTTATTGGGACATCACGTTTTATTCCAAAAATAACACATTTTCTTCCCGAATACCGCACTTAATCCCTAAAATAAGGCATTTTCTTCCCAGAATACCGCTATTTAGACCGAAAATAAGTCATCCTCTCCAAAAAAGACATAATTCTGTCCTCAAAATGAGAAATATTGTCCCCAAAATATCATTCTTGGTTCCAAATAGAAGACTTTTTCTCCATTAAATACCACATCGGGTTCCCAATATTACACATTTTCTCTCCCAAATTGCTCTTTGGATCCCCAAAATGAGGCGTTCTCCCTCAAATGCCTCTTTTCATCCCAAGAATCAGGCATTTTCTCCGCACAAGACTGATTTTATTACCAAAACAACACATTTCTTACCCAAAACACACAATTTTATTCCCAACATTAGACACCGCCTCCCAAAATTCCAATTGGTATCCCTCCAATACGAAATTCTCCCCTTCAAATATGGCTTTGTGTAACAAAAGAAGACATTCGCTCCCAAAAATACCGCTTCTTCTTTCCTTCCTAAGGAAGACTTTTCCTCCCCAAAACACCCCTTTTGATCCCCAAAATAAGATATACTCTCCCCAAAGTAGCGCTTTCGTTGCCTTTCCCAAAAATGAGACATCTGAAGATGAAAGGCAGTGTTCTGGGCAGAAAATGCCTTTCAGGGTAGATAAAGAGTGGCTCTTAAGAGAGAACCTGTTTGGTTTCTGGGATGAAGAGTGATATTCAGGGAGAAAATGTCTAATTGTTGGCAGAAATTGATACGCAGGGGAGAAATGGTTGTATTTGGGAGAGAAAAAGAGTGTTTTGGGGAGAAAATGCATGAGTTTTGGGGATAAACGGCATTATTTTGGCGTGAAAGCATGGTATTGAGCTAAGAAGCGGCATTTTGTGGAGAAAATGTCTTCTTTTGAGGATAAAGGTGATCTTTCGGGGAGAAAATATCTGATTTGCAGCATAAAAGGACGCATTTGGGGAAGACAGCGTCTTTTATTGGGACATCACGTTTTATTCCAAAAATAACACATTTTCATACCAGAATACCGCCTTTGATCCCAAAATTAAGGCATTTTCTTCCCAGAATACCGCTATTTAGACCGAAAATAAGTCATCCTCTCCAAAAAAGACATCATTCTGTCCTCAAAATGAGAAATATTGTCCCCAAAATATCATTCTTGGTTCCAAATAGAAGACTTTTTCTCCATTAAATACCACATCGGGTTCCCAATATTACACATTTTCTCCCCCAAATTGCTCTTTGGATCCCCAAAATGAGGCGTTCTCCCTCAAATGCCTCTTTTCATCCCAAGAATCAGGCATTTTCTCCGCACAAGACTGATTTTATTACCAAAACAACACATTTCTTACCCAAAACACACCTTTTGATTCCCAACATTAGACTCTGTCTCCCCCAAATGCCAATTTGTATCCCTCCAATACGAAATTCTCCACTTCAAATATGGCTTTGTGTGACAAAAGAAGACACTCACTCCCAAAAATACCGCTTCTTACTCCCTAAGGAAGACTTTTCCTCCCCAAAACACCCCTTTTGATCCCCAAAATAAGATATACTCTCCCCAAAGTAGCGCTTTCGTTGCCTTTCCCAAAAATGAGACATCTGAAGATGAAAGGCAGTGTTCTGGGCAGAAAATGCCTTTCAAGGTAGATAAAGAGTGGCTCTTAAGAGAGAACCTGTTTGGTTTCTGGGATGAAGAGTGATATTCGGGGAGAAAATGTCTAATTGTTGGCAGACATTGATACGCAGGGGAGAAATGGTTGTATTTGGGAGAGAAAAAGAGTGTTTTGGGGAGAAAATGCATGAGTTTTGGGGATAAACGGCATTATTTTGGCGTGAAAGCATGGTATTGAGCTAAGAAGCGGCATTTTGTGGAGAAAATGTCTTCTTTTGAGGATAAAGGTGATCTTTCGGGGAGAAAATATCTGATTTGCAGCAGAAAAAGACGCATTTGGGGAAGACAGCGTCTTTTATTGGGACATCACATTTTATTCCAAAAATAACACATTTTCTTCCCAGAATACCGCACTTAATCCCTAAAATAAGGCATTTTCTTCCCAGAATACCGCTATTTAGACCGAAAATAAGTCATCCTCTCCAAAAAAGACGTAATTCTGTCCTCAAAATGAGAAATATTGTCCCCAAAATATCATTCTTGGTTCCAAATAGAAGACTTTTTCTCCATTAAATACCACGTAGGGATCCCTATATTACACATTTTCTCTCCCAAATTGCTCTTTGTATCCCCAAAATGAGGCGTTCTCCCTCAAATGCCTCTTTTGATCCCAAGAATCAGGCATTTTCTCCGCACAAGACTGATTTTATTACCAAAACAACACATTTCTTACCCAAAACACACCTTTTGATTCCCAACATTAGACTCTGTCTCCCCCAAATGCCAATTTGTATCCCTCCAATACGAAATTCTCCCCTTCAAATATGGCTTTGTGTGACAAAAGAAGACACTCACTCCCAAAAATTCCGCTTCTTACTCCCTAAGGAAGACTTTTCCTCCCCAAAACACCCCTTTTGATCCCCAAAATAAGATATACTCTCCCCAAAGTAGCGCTTTCGTTGCCTTTCCCAAAAATGAGACATCTGAAGATGAAAGGCAGTGTTCTGGGCAGAAAATGCCTTTCAGGGTAGATAAAGAGTGGCTCTTAAGAGAGAACCTGTTTGGTTTCTGGGATGAAGAGTGATATTCGGGGAGAAAATGTCTAATTGTTGGCAGACATTGATACGCAGGGGAGAAATGGTTGTATTTGGGAGAGAAAAAGAGTGTTTTGGGGAGAAAATGCATGAGTTTTGGGGATAAACGGCATTATTTTGGCGTGAAAGCATGGTATTGAGCTAAGAAGCGGCATTTTGTGGAGAAAATGTCTTCTTTTGAGGATAAAGGTGATCTTTCGGGGAGAAAATATCTGATTTGCAGCAGAAAAAGACGCATTTGGGGAAGACAGCGTCTTTTATTGGGACATCACATTTTATTCCAAAAATAACACATTTTCTTCCCAGAATACCGCACTTAATCCCTAAAATAAGGCATTTTCTTCCCAGAATACCGCTATTTAGACCGAAAATAAGTCATCCTCTCCAAAAAAGACGTAATTCTGTCCTCAAAATGAGAAATATTGTCCCCAAAATATCATTCTTGGTTCCAAATAGAAGACTTTTTCTCCATTAAATACCACGTAGGGATCCCTATATTACACATTTTCTCTCCCAAATTGCTCTTTGTATCCCCAAAATGAGGCGTTCTCCCTCAAATGCCTCTTTTGATCCCAAGAATCAGGCATTTTCTCCGCACAAGACTGATTTTATTACCAAAACAACACATTTCTTACCCAAAACACACCTTTTGATTCCCAGCATTAGACTCTGTCTCCCCCAAATGCCAATTTGTATCCCTCCAATACGAAATTCTCCCCTTCAAATATGGCTTTGTGTGACAAAAGAAGACACTCACTCCCAAAAATACCGCTTCTTACTCCCTAAGGAAGACTTTTCCTCCCCAAAACACCCCCTTTGATCCCCAAAATAAGATATACTCTCCCCAAAGTAGCGCTTTCATTGCCTTTCCCAAAAATGAGACATCTGAAGATGAAAGGCAGTATTCTGGGCTGGAAATGCCTTTTAGGGTAGATAAAGAGTGGCTCTTAAAAGAGAACCTGTTTGGTTTCTGGGATGAAGAGTGATATTCGGGGAGAAAATGTCTAATTGTTGGCAGACATTGATACGCAGGGGAGAAATGGTTGTATTTGGGAGAGAAAAAGAGTGTTTTGGGGAGAAAATGCATGAGTTTTGGGGATAAACGGCATTATTTTGGCGTGAAAGCATGGTATTGAGCTAAGAAGCAGCATTTTGTGGAGAAAATGTCTTCTTTTGAGGATAAAGGTGATCTTTCGGGGAGAAAATGTCTGATTTGCAGCATAAAAGGACGCATTTGGGGAAGACAGCGTCTTTTATTGGGACATCACGTTTTATTCCAAAAATAACACATTTTCTTCCCAGAATACCGCACTTAATCCCTAAAATAAGGCATTTTCTTCCCAGAATACCGCTATTTAGACCGAAAATAAGTCATCCTCTCCAAAAAAGACGTAATTCTGTCCTCAAAATGAGAAATATTGTCCCCAAAATATCATTCTTGGTTCCAAATAGAAGACTTTTTCTCCATTAAATACCACGTAGGGATCCCTATATTACACATTTTCTCTCCCAAATTGCTCTTTGTATCCCCAAAATGAGGCATTCTCCCTCAAATGCCTCTTTTGATCCCAAGAATCAGGCATTTTCTCCGCACAAGACTGATTTTATTACCAAAACAACACATTTCTTACCCAAAACACACCTTTTGATTCCCAACATTAGACTCTGTCTCCCCCAAATGCCAATTTGTATCCCTCCAATACGAAATTCTCCACTTCAAATATGGCTTTGTGTGACAAAAGAAGACACTCACTCCCAAAAATACCGCTTCTTACTCCCTAAGGAAGACTTTTCCTCCCCAAAACACCCCTTTTGATCCCCAAAATAAGATATACTCTCCCCAAAGTAGCGCTTTCGTTGCCTTTCCCAAAAATGAGACATCTGAAGATGAAAGGCAGTGTTCTGGGCAGAAAATGCCTTTCAGGGTAGATAAAGAGTGGCTCTTAAGAGAGAACCTGTTTGGTTTCTGGGATGAAGAGTGATATTCGGGGAGAAAATGTCTAATTGTTGGCAGACATTGATATGCAGGGGAGAAATGGTTGTATTTGGGAGAGAAAAAGAGTGTTTTGGGGAGAAAATGCATGAGTTTTGGGGATAAACGGCATTATTTTGGCGTGAAAGCATGGTATTGAGCTAAGAAGCGGCATTTTGTGGAGAAAATGTCTTCTTTTGAGGATAAAGGTGATCTTTCAGGGAGAAAATGTCTGATTTGCAGCATAAAAGGACGCATTTGGGTAAAACAGCGTCTTTTATTGGGACATCACGTTTTATTCCAAAAATAACACATTTTCATACCAGAATACCGCCTTTGATCCCAAAATTAAGGCATTTTCTTCCCAGAATACCGCTATTTAGACCGAAAATAAGTCATCCTCTCCAAAAAAGACATCATTCTGTCCTCAAAATGAGAAATATTGTCCCCAAAATATCATTCTTGGTTCCAAATAGAAGACTTTTTCTCCATTAAATACCACGTAGGGATCCCTATATTACACATTTTCTCTCCCAAATTGCTCTTTGGATCCCCAAAATGAGGCGTTCTCCCTCAAATGCCTCTTTTGATCCCAAGAATCAGGCATTTTCTCCGCACAAGACTGATTTTATTACCAAAACAACACATTTCTTACCCAAAACACACCTTTTGATTCCCAACATTAGACTCTGTCTCCCCCAAATGCCAATTTGTATCCCTCCAATACGAAATTCTCCCCTTCAAATATGGCTTTGTGTGACAAAAGAAGACACTCACTCCCAAAAATACCGCTTCTTACTCCCTAAGGAAGACTTTTCCTCCCCAAAACACCCCTTTTGATCCCCAAAATAAGATATACTCTCCCCAAAGTAGCGCTTTCGTTGCCTCTCCCAAAAATGAGACATCTGAAGATGAAAGGCAGTGTTCTGGGCAGAAAATGCCTTTCAGGGTAGATAAAGAGTGGCTCTTAAGAGAGAACCTGTTTGGTTTCTGGGATGAAGAGTGATATTCGGGGAGAAAATGTCTAATTGTTGGCAGACATTGATACGCAGGGGAGAAATGGTTGTATTTGGGAGAGAAAAAGAGTGTTTTGGGGAGAAAATGCATGAGTTTTGGGGATAAACGGCATTATTTTGGCGTGAAAGCATGGTATTGAGCTAAGAAGCGGCATTTTGTGGAGAAAATGCCTTCTTTTGAGGATAAAGGTGATCTTTCGGGGAGAAAATATCTGATTTGCAGCAGAAAAAGACGCATTTGGGGAAGACAGCGTCTTTTATTGGGACATCACATTTTATTCCAAAAATAACACATTTTCTTCCCAGAATACCGCACTTAATCCCTAAAATAAGGCATTTTCTTCCCAGAATACCGCTATTTAGACCGAAAATAAGTCATCCTCTCCAAAAAAGACGTAATTCTGTCCTCAAAATGAGAAATATTGTCCCCAAAATATCATTCTTGGTTCCAAATAGAAGACTTTTTCTCCATTAAATACCACGTAGGGATCCCTATATTACACATTTTCTCTCCCAAATTGCTCTTTGTATCCCCAAAATGAGGCGTTCTCCCTCAAATGCCTCTTTTGATCCCAAGAATCAGGCATTTTCTCCGCACAAGACTGATTTTATTACCAAAACAACACATTTCTTACCCAAAACACACCTTTTGATTCCCAACATTAGACTCTGTCTCCCCCAAATGCCAATTTGTATCCCTCCAATACGAAATTCTCCCCTTCAAATATGGCTTTGTGTGACAAAAGAAGACACTCACTCCCAAAAATACCGCTTCTTACTCCCTAAGGAAGACTTTTCCTCCCCAAAACACCCCCTTTGATCCCCAAAATAAGATATACTCTCCCCAAAGTAGCGCTTTCGTTGCCTTTCCCAAAAATGAGACATCTGAAGATGAAAGGCAGTATTCTGGGGAGAAAATGCCTTTTAGGGTAGATAAAGAGTGGCTCTTAAAAGAGAACCTGTTTGGTTTCTGGGATGAAGAGTGATATTCGGGGAGAAAATGTCTAATTGTTGGCAGACATTGATACGCAGGGGAGAAATGGTTGTATTTGGGAGAGAAAAAGAGTGTTTTGGGGAGAAAATGCATGAGTTTTGGGGATAAACGGCATTATTTTGGCGTGAAAGCATGGTATTGAGCTAATAAGCAGCATTTTGTGGAGAAAATGTCTTCTTTTGAGGATAAAGGTGATCTTTCGGGGAGAAAATGTCTGATTTGCAGCATAAAAGGACGCATTTGGGGAAGACAGCGTCTTTTATTGGGACATCACGTTTTATTCCAAAAATAACACATTTTCATACCAGAATACCGCCTTTGATCCCAAAATTAAGGCATTTTCTTCCCAGAATACCGCTATTTAGACCGAAAATAAGTCATCCTCTCCAAAAAAGACGTAATTCTGTCCTCAAAATGAGAAATATTGTCCCCAAAATATCATTCTTGGTTCCAAATAGAAGACTTTTTCTCCATTAAATACCACGTAGGGATCCCTATATTACACATTTTCTCTCCCAAATTGCTCTTTGTATCCCCAAAATGAGGCATTCTCCCTCAAATGCCTCTTTTGATCCCAAGAATCAGGCATTTTCTCCGCACAAGACTGATTTTATTACCAAAACAACACATTTCTTACCCAAAACACACCTTTTGATTCCCAACATTAGACTCTGTCTCCCCCAAATGCCAATTTGTATCCCTCCAATACGAAATTCTCCCCTTCAAATATGGCTTTGTGTGACAAAAGAAGACACTCACTCCCAAAAATACCGCTTCTTACTCCCTAAGGAAGACTTTTCCTCCCCAAAACACCCCTTTTGATCCCCAAAATAAGATATACTCTCCCCAAAGTAGCGCTTTCGTTGCCTTTCCCAAAAATGAGACATCTGAAGATGAAAGGCAGTGTTCTGGGGAGAAAATGCCTTTCAGGGTAGATAAAGAGTGGCTCTTAAGAGAGAACCTGTTTGGTTTCTGGGATGAAGAGTGATATTCGGGGAGAAAATGTCTAATTGTTGGCAGACATTGATACGCAGGGGAGAAATGGTTGTATTTGGGAGAGAAAAAGAGTGTTTTGGGGAGAAAATGCATGAGTTTTGGGGATAAACGGCATTATTTTGGCGTGAAAGCATGGTATTGAGCTAAGAAGCGGCATTTTGTGGAGAAAATGTCTTCTTTTGAGGATAAAGGTGATCTTTCGGGGAGAAAATGTCTGATTTGCAGCATAAAAGGACGCATTTGGGGAAGACAGCGTCTTTTATTGGGACATCACGTTTTATTCCAAAAATAACACATTTTCATACCAGAATACCGCCTTTGATCCCAAAATTAAGGCATTTTCTTCCCAGAATACCGCATTTTAGACCGAAAATAAGTCATCCTCTCCAAAAAAGACGTAATTCTGTCCTCAAAATGAGAAATATTGTCCCCAAAATATCATTCTTGGTTCCAAATAGAAGACTTTTTCTCCATTAAATACCACGTAGGGATCCCTATATTACACATTTTCTCCCCCAAATTGCTCTTTGTATCCCCAAAATGAGGCATTCTCCCTCAAATGCCTCTTTTGATCCCAAGAATCAGGCATTTTCTCCGCACAAGACTGATTTTATTACCAAAACAACACATTTCTTACCCAAAACACACCTTTTCATTCCCAACATTAGACTCTGTCTCCCCCAAATGCCAATTTGTATCCCTCCAATACGAAATTCTCCCCTTCAAATATGGCTTTGTGTGACAAAAGAAGACACTCACTCCCAAAAATACCGCTTCTTACTCCCTAAGGAAGACTTTTCCTCCCCAAAACACCCCTTTTGATCCCCAAAATAAGATATACTCTCCCCAAAGTAGCGCTTTCGTTGCCTTTCCCAAAAATGAGACATCTGAAGATGAAAGGCAGTGTTCTGGGCAGAAAATGCCTTTCAGGGTAGATAAAGAGTGGCTCTTAAGAGAGAACCTGTTTGGTTTCTGGAATGAAGAGTGATATTCGGGGAGAAAATGTCTAATTGTTGGCAGAAATTGATACGCAGGGGAGAAATGGTTGTATTTGGGAGAGAAAAAGAGTGTTTTGGGGAGAAAATGCATGAGTTTTGGGGATAAACGGCATTATTTTGGCGTGAAAGCATGGTATTGAGCTAAGAAGCGGCATTTTGTGGAGAAAATGCCTTCTTTTGAGGATAAAGGTGATCTTTCGGGGAGAAAATATCTGATTTGCAGCAGAAAAAGACGCATTTGGGGAAGACAGCGTCTTTTATTGGGACATCACATTTTATTCCAAAAATAACACATTTTCTTCCCAGAATACCGCACTTAATCCCTAAAATAAGGCATTTTCTTCCCAGAATACCGCTATTTAGACCGAAAATAAGTCATCCTCTCCAAAAAAGACGTAATTCTGTCCTCAAAATGAGAAATATTGTCCCCAAAATATCATTCTTGGTTCCAAATAGAAGACTTTTTCTCCATTAAATACCACGTAGGGATCCCTATATTACACATTTTCTCTCCCAAATTGCTCTTTGGATCCCCAAAATGAGGCGTTCTCCCTCAAATGCCTCTTTTGATCCCAAGAATCAGGCATTTTCTCCGCACAAGACTGATTTTATTACCAAAACAACACATTTCTTACCCAAAACACACCTTTTGATTCCCAACATTAGACTCTGTCTCCCCCAAATGCCAATTTGTATCCCTCCAATACGAAATTCTCCCCTTCAAATATGGCTTTGTGTGACAAAAGAAGACACTCACTCCCAAAAATACCGCTTCTTACTCCCTAAGGAAGACTTTTCCTCCCCAAAACACCCCTTTTGATCCCCAAAATAAGATATACTCTCCCCAAAGTAGCGCTTTCGTTGCCTTTCCCAAAAATGAGACATCTGAAGATGAAAGGCAGTGTTCTGGGCAGAAAATGCCTTTCAGGGTAGATAAAGAGTGGCTCTTAAGAGAGAACCTGTTTGGTTTCTGGGATGAAGAGTGATATTCGGGGAGAAAATGTCTAATTGTTGGCAGACATTGATACGCAGGGGAGAAATGGTTGTATTTGGGAGAGAAAAAGAGTGTTTTGGGGAGAAAATGCATGAGTTTTGGGGATAAACTGCATTATTTTGGCGTGAAAGCATGGTATTGAGCTAAGAAGCGGCATTTTGTGGAGAAAATGTCTTCTTTTGAGGATAAAGGTGATCTTTCGGGGAGAAAATATCTGATTTGCAGCAGAAAAAGACGCATTTGGGGAAGACAGCGTCTTTTATTGGGACATCACATTTTATTCCAAAAATAACACATTTTCTTCCCAGAATACCGCACTTAATCCCTAAAATAAGGCATTTTCTTCCCAGAATACCGCTATTTAGACCGAAAATAAGTCATCCTCTCCAAAAAAGACGTAATTCTGTCCTCAAAATGAGAAATATTGTCCCCAAAATATCATTCTTGGTTCCAAATAGAAGACTTTTTCTCCATTAAATACCACGTAGGGATCCCTATATTACACATTTTCTCTCCCAAATTGCTCTTTGTATCCCCAAAATGAGGCATTCTCCCTCAAATGCCTCTTTTGATCCCAAGAATCAGGCATTTTCTCCGCACAAGACTGATTTTATTACCAAAACAACACATTTCTTACCCAAAACACACCTTTTGATTCCCAACATTAGACACCGTCTCCCAAAATTCCAATTTGTATCCCTCCAATACGAAATTCTCCCCTTCAAATATGGCTTTGTGTAACAAAAGAAGACATTCGCTCCCAAAAATACCGCTTCTTATTTCCTAAGGAAGACTTTTCCTCCCCAAAACACCCTTTTTGATCCCCAAAATAAGAAATACTCTCCCTAAAGTAGCGCTTTCGTTTCCTTTCCCAAAAATGAGACATCTGAAGATGAAAGGCAGTATTCTGGGGAGAAAATGCCTTTTTGGGGGGCTAAAGAGTGGCACTTAAGAGAGAACCTGTTTGGTTTCTGGGATGAAGAGTGATATTCGGGGAGAAAATGTCTAATTGTTGGCAGACATTGATACGCAGGGGAGAAATGGTTGTATTTGGGAGAGAAAAAGAGTGTTTTGGGGAGAAAATGCATGAGTTTTGGGGATAAACGGCATTATTTTGGCGTGAAAGCATGGTATTGAGCTAAGAAGCGGCATTTTGTGGAGAAAATGTCTTCTTTTGAGGATAAAGGTGATCTTTCGGGGAGAAAATGTCTGATTTGCAGCATAAAAGGACGCATTTGGGGAAGACAGCGTCTTTTATTGGGACATCACGTTTTATTCCAAAAATAACACATTTTCTTCCCAGAATACCGCACTTAATCCCTAAAATAAGGCATTTTCTTCCCAGAATACCGCTGTTTAGACCGAAAATAAGTCATCCTCTCCAAAAAAGACGTAATTCTGTCCTCAAAATGAGAAATATTGTCCCCAAAATATCATTCTTGGTTCCAAATAGAAGACTTTTTCTCCATTAAATACCACGTAGGGATCCCTATATTACACATTTTCTCTCCCAAATTGCTCTTTGGATCCCCAAAATGAGGCGTTCTCCCTCAAATGCCTCTTTTGATCCCAAGAATCAGGCATTTTCTCCGCACAAGACTGATTTTATTACCAAAACAACACATTTCTTACCCAAAACACACCTTTTGATTCCCAACATTAGACTCTGTCTCCCCCAAATGCCAATTTGTATCCCTCCAATACGAAATTCTCCACTTCAAATATGGCTTTGTGTGACAAAAGAAGACACTCACTCCCAAAAATACCGCTTCTTACTCCCTAAGGAAGACTTTTCCTCCCCAAAACACCCCTTTTGATCCCCAAAATAAGATATACTCTCCCCAAAGTAGCGCTTTCGTTGCCTTTCCCAAAAATGAGACATCTGAAGATGAAAGGCAGTGTTCTGGGCAGAAAATGCCTTTCAGGGTAGATAAAGAGTGGCTCTTAAGAGAGAACCTGTTTGGTTTCTGGGATGAAGAGTGATATTCGGGGAGAAAATGTCTAATTGTTGGCAGAAATTGATACGCAGGGGAGAAATGGTTGTATTTGGGAGAGAAAAAGAGTGTTTTGGGGAGAAAATGCATGAGTTTTGGGGATAAACGGCATTATTTTGGCGTGAAAGCATGGTATTGAGCTAAGAAGCGGCATTTTGTGGAGAAAATGTCTTCTTTTGAGGATAAAGGTGATCTTTCGGGGAGAAAATATCTGATTTGCAGCAGAAAAAGACGCATTTGGGGAAGACAGCGTCTTTTATTGGGACATCACATTTTATTCCAAAAATAACACATTTTCTTCCCAGAATACCGCACTTAATCCCTAAAATAAGGCATTTTCTTCCCAGAATACCGCTATTTAGACCGAAAATAAGTCATCCTCTCCAAAAAAGACCTTTTTCTGTCCTCAAAATGAGAAATATTGTCCCCAAAATATCATTCTTGGTTCCAAATAGAAGACTTTTTCTCCATTAAATACCACGTAGGGATCCCTATATTACACATT
Source organism: Alectoris magna (assembly GCA_030625065.1). Lineage (NCBI taxonomy): Eukaryota > Metazoa > Chordata > Aves > Galliformes > Phasianidae > Alectoris > Alectoris magna. The sequence continues at coordinate 4,672,356 of CM060578.1, read as the reverse complement.
TTCTCTCCCAAATTGCTCTTTGGATCCCCAAAATGAGGCGTTCTCCCTCAAATGCCTCTTTTGATCCCAAGAATCAGGCATTTTCTCCGCACAAGACTGATTTTATTACCAAAACAACACATTTCTTACCCAAAACACACCTTTTGATTCCCAACATTAGACACCGTCTCCCAAAATTCCCATTTGTATCCCTCCAATACGAAATTCTCCCCTTCAAATATGGCTTTGTGTAACAAAAGAAGACATTCGCTCCCAAAAATACCGCTTCTTATTTCCTAAGGAAGACTTTTCCTCCCCAAAACACCCTTTTTGATCCCCAAAATAAGAAATACTCTCCCTAAAGTAGCGCTTTCATTTCCCAAAAATGAGACATCTGAAGATGAAAGGCAGTATTCTGGGGAGAAAATGCCTTTTTGGGGGGCTAAAGAGTGGCACTTAAGAGAGAACCTGTTTGGTTTCTGGGATGAAGAGTGATATTCGGGGAGAAAATGTCTAATTGTTGGCAGACATTGATACGCAGGGGAGAAATGGTTGTATTTGGGAGAGAAAAAGAGTGTTTTGGGGAGAAAATGCATGAGTTTTGGGGATAAACGGCATTATTTTGGCGTGAAAGCATGGTATTGAGCTAAGAAGCGGCATTTTGTGGAGAAAATGTCTTCTTTTGAGGATAAAGGTGATCTTTCGGGGAGAAAATGTCTGATTTGCAGCATAAAAGGACGCATTTGGGGAAGACAGCGTCTTTTATTGGGACATCACGTTTTATTCCAAAAATAACACATTTTCTTCCCAGAATACCGCACTTAATCCCTAAAATAAGGCATTTTCTTCCCAGAATACCGCTATTTAGACCGAAAATAAGTCATCCTCTCCAAAAAAGACATCATTCTGTCCTCAAAATGAGAAATATTGTCCCCAAAATATCATTCTTGGTTCCAAATAGAAGACTTTTTCTCCATTAAATACCACGTAGGGATCCCTATATTACACATTTTCTCTCCCAAATTGCTCTTTGGATCCCCAAAATGAGGCGTTCTCCCTCAAATGCCTCTTTTGATCCCAAGAATCAGGCATTTTCTCCGCACAAGACTGATTTTATTACCAAAACAACACATTTCTTACCCAAAACACACCTTTTGATTCCCAGCATTAGACTCTGTCTCCCCCAAATGCCAATTTGTATCCCTCCAATACGAAATTCTCCACTTCAAATATGGCTTTGTGTGACAAAAGAAGACACTCACTCCCAAAAATACCGCTTCTTACTCCCTAAGGAAGACTTTTCCTCCCCAAAACACCCCTTTTGATCCCCAAAATAAGATATACTCTCCCCAAAGTAGCGCTTTCATTGCCTTTCCCAAAAATGAGACATCTGAAGATGAAAGGCAGTGTTCTGGGCAGAAAATGCCTTTCAAGGTAGATAAAGAGTGGCTCTTAAGAGAGAACTGGTTTGGTTTCTGGGATGAAGAGTGATATTCGGGGAGAAAATGTCTAATTGTTGGCAGACATTGATACGCAGGGGAGAAATGGTTGTATTTGGGAGAGAAAAAGAGTGTTTTGGGGAGAAAATGCATGAGTTTTGGGGATAAACGGCATTATTTTGGCGTGAAAGCATGGTATTGAGCTAATAAGCAGCATTTTGTGGAGAAAATGCCTTCTTTTGATGATAAAGGTGATCTTTCAGGGAGAAAATGTCTTCTTTGCAGCAGAAAAAGACGCATTTGGGGAAGACAGCGTCTTTTATTGGGACATCACGTTTTATTCCAAAAATAACACATTTTCTTCCCGAATACCGCACTTAATCCCTAAAATAAGGCATTTTCTTCCCAGAATACCGCTATTTAGACCGAAAATAAGTCATCCTCTCCAAAAAAGACATCATTCTGTCCTCAAAATGAGAAATATTGTCCCCAAAATATCATTCTTGGTTCCAAATAGAAGACTTTTTCTCCATTAAATACCACATCGGGTTCCCAATATTACACATTTTCTCCCCCAAATTGCTCTTTGGATCCCAAAAATGAGGCGTTCTCCCTCAAATGCCTCTTTTGATCCCAAGAATCAGGCATTTTCTCCGCACAAGACTGATTTTATTACCAAAACAACACATTTCATACCCAAAACACACCTTTTGATTCCCAACATTAGACACCGTCTCCCAAAATTCCAATTTGTATCCCTCCAATACGAAATTCTCCCCTTCAAATATGGCTTTGTGTAACAAAAGAAGACATTCGCTCCCAAAAATACCGCTTCTTATTTCCTAAGGAAGACTTTTCCTCCCCAAAACACCCCTTTTGATCCCCAAAATAAGATATACTCTCCCCAAAGTAGCGCTTTCGTTGCCTTTCCCAAAAATGAGACATCTGAAGATGAAAGGCAGTGTTCTGGGCAGAAAATGCCTTTCAGGGTAGATAAAGAGTGGCTCTTAAGAGAGAACCTGTTTGGTTTCTGGGATGAAGAGTGATATTCGGGGAGAAAATGTCTAATTGTTGGCAGACATTGATACGCAGGGGAGAAATGGTTGTATTTGGGAGAGAAAAAGAGTGTTTTGGGGAGAAAATGCATGAGTTTTGGGGATAAACGGCATTATTTTGGCGTGAAAGCATGGTATTGAGAAAATAAGCAGCATTTTGTGGAGAAAATGCCTTCTTTTGAGGATAAAGGTGATCTTTCAGGGAGAAAATGTCTTCTTTGCAGCATAAAAGGACGCATTTGGGGAAGACAGCGTCTTTTATTGGGACATCACGTTTTATTCCAAAAATAACACATTTTCTTCCCGAATACCGCACTTAATCCCTAAAATAAGGCATTTTCTTCCCAGAATACCGCTATTTAGACCGAAAATAAGTCATCCTCTCCAAAAAAGACATCATTCTGTCCTCAAAATGAGAAATATTGTCCCCAAAATATCATTCTTGGTTCCAAATAGAAGACTTTTTCTCCATTAAATACCACATCGGGTTCCCAATATTACACATTTTCTCCCCCAAATTGCTCTTTGGATCCCCAAAATGAGGCGTTCTCCCTCAAATGCCTCTTTTGATCCCAAGAATCAGGCATTTTCTCCGCACAAGACTGATTTTATTACCAAAACAACACATTTCTTACCCAAAACACACCTTTTGATTCCCAACATCAGACACCGTCTCCCAAAATTCCCATTTGTATCCCTCCAATACGAAATTCTCCCCTTGAAATATGGCTTTGTGTAACAAAAGAAGACATTCGCTCCCAAAAATACCGCTTCTTATTTCCTAAGGAAGACTTTTCCTCCCCAAAACACCCCTTTTGATCCCCAAAATAAGATATACTCTCCCCAAAGTAGCGCTTTCGTTGCCTTTCCCAAAAATGAGACATCTGAAGATGAAAGGCAGTATTCTGGGGAGAAAATGCCTTTTTGGGGGGCTAAAGAGTGGCACTTAAGAGAGAACCTGTTTGGTTTCTGGGATGAAGAGTGATATTCGGGGAGAAAATGTCTAATTGTTGGCAGACATTGATACGCAGGGGAGAAATGGTTGTATTTGGGAGAGAAAAAGAGTGTTTTGGGGAGAAAATGCATGAGTTTTGGGGATAAACGGCATTATTTTGGCGTGAAAGCATGGTATTGAGCTAAGAAGCGGCATTTTGTGGAGAAAATGTCTTCTTTTGAGGATAAAGGTGATCTTTCGGGGAGAAAATGTCTGATTTGCAGCATAAAAGGACGCATTTGGGGAAGACAGCGTCTTTTATTGGGACATCACGTTTTATTCCAAAAATAACACATTTTCTTCCCAGAATACCGCACTTAATCCCTAAAATAAGGCATTTTCTTCCCAGAATACCGCTATTTAGACCGAAAATAAGTCATCCTCTCCAAAAAAGACGTAATTCTGTCCTCAAAATGAGAAATATTGTCCCCAAAATATCATTCTTGGTTCCAAATAGAAGACTTTTTCTCCATTAAATACCACATCGGGTTCCCAATATTACACATTTTCTCCCCCAAATTGCTCTTTGTATCCCCAAAATGAGGCGTTCTCCCTCAAATGCCTCTTTTGATCCCAAGAATCAGGCATTTTCTCCGCACAAGACTGATTTTATTACCAAAACAACACATTTCTTACCCAAAACACACCTTTTGATTCCCAACATTAGACTCTGTCTCCCCCAAATGCCAATTTGTATCCCTCCAATACGAAATTCTCCCCTTCAAATATGGCTTTGTGTAACAAAAGAAGACATTCGCTCCCAAAAATACCGCTTCTTATTTCCTAAGGAAGACTTTTCCTCCCCAAAACACCCCTTTTGATCCCCAAAATAAGATATACTCTCCCCAAAGTAGCGCTTTCGTTGCCTTTCCCAAAAATGAGACATCTGAAGATGAAAGGCAGTATTCTGGGGAGAAAATGCCTTTTTGGGGGGCTAAAGAGTGGCACTTAAGAGAGAACCTGTTTGGTTTCTGGGATGAAGAGTGATATTCGGGGAGAAAATGTCTAATTGTTGGCAGACATTGATACGCAGGGGAGAAATGGTTGTATTTGGGAGAGAAAAAGAGTGTTTTGGGGAGAAAATGCATGAGTTTTGGGGATAAACGGCATTATTTTGGCGTGAAAGCATGGTATTGAGCTAAGAAGCAGCATTTTGTGGAGAAAATGTCTTCTTTTGAGGATAAAGGTGATCTTTCGGGGAGAAAATGTCTGATTTGCAGCATAAAAGAACGCATTTGGGGAAGACAGCGTCTTTTATTGGACATCACGTTTTATTCCAAAAATAACACATTTTCTTCCCAGAATACCGCACTTAATCCCTAAAATAAGGCATTTTCTTCCCAGAATACCGCTATTTAGACCGAAAATAAGTCATCCTCTCCAAAAAAGACGTAATTCTGTCCTCAAAATGAGAAATATTGTCCCCAAAATATCATTCTTGGTTCCAAATAGAAGACTTTTTCTCCATTAAATACCACGTAGGGATCCCTATATTACACATTTTCTCTCCCAAATTGCTCTTTGGATCCCCAAAATGAGGCGTTCTCCCTCAAATGCCTCTTTTGATCCCAAGAATCAGGCATTTTCTCCGCACAAGACTGATTTTATTACCAAAACAACACATTTCTTACCCAAAACACACCTTTTGATTCCCAACATTAGACTCTGTCTCCCCCAAATGCCAATTTGTATCCCTCCAATACGAAATTCTCCCCTTCAAATATGGCTTTGTGTAACAAAAGAAGACATTCGCTCCCAAAAATACCGCTTCTTATTTCCTAAGGAAGACTTTTCCTCCCCAAAACACCCCTTTTGATCCCCAAAATAAGAAATACTCTCCCTAAAGTAGCGCTTTCCTTTCCCAAAAATGAGACATCTGGAGATGAAAGGCAGTATTCTGGGGAGAAAATGCCTTTTTGGGGGGCTAAAGAGTGGCACTTAAGAGAGAACCTGTTTGGTTTCTGGGATGAAGAGTGATATTCGGGGAGAAAATGTCTAATTGTTGGCAGACATTGATACGCAGGGGAGAAATGGTTGTATTTGGGAGAGAAAAAGAGTGTTTTGGGGAGAAAATGCATGAGTTTTGGGGATAAACGGCATTATTTTGGCGTGAAAGCATGGTATTGAGCTAAGAAGCGGCATTTTGTGGAGAAAATGTCTTCTTTTGAGGATAAAGGTGATCTTTCGGGGAGAAAATGTCTGATTTGCAGCATAAAAGGACGCATTTGGGGAAGACAGCGTCTTTTATTGGGACATCACGTTTTATTCCAAAAATAACACATTTTCTTCCCAGAATACCGCACTTAATCCCTAAAATAAGGCATTTTCTTCCCAGAATACCGCTATTTAGACCGAAAATAAGTCATCCTCTCCAAAAAAGACGTAATTCTGTCCTCAAAATGAGAAATATTGTCCCCAAAATATCATTCTTGGTTCCAAATAGAAGACTTTTTCTCCATTAAATACCACGTAGGGATCCCTATATTACACATTTTCTCTCCCAAATTGCTCTTTGGATCCCCAAAATGAGGCGTTCTCCCTCAAATGCCTCTTTTCATCCCAAGAATCAGGCATTTTCTCCGCACAAGACTGATTTTATTACCAAAACAACACATTTCTTACCCAAAACACACCTTTTGATTCCCAACATTAGACTCTGTCTCCCCCAAATGCCAATTTGTATCCCTCCAATACGAAATTCTCCCCTTCAAATATGGCTTTGTGTGACAAAAGAAGACACTCGCTCCCAAAAATACCGCTTCTTACTCCCTAAGGAAGACTTTTCCTCCCCAAAACACCCCTTTTGATCCCCAAAATAAGATATACTCTCCCCAAAGTAGCGCTTTCGTTGCCTTTCCCAAAAATGAGACATCTGAAGATGAAAGGCAGTATTCTGGGGAGAAAATGCCTTTTTGGGTAGATAAAGAGTGGCTCTTAAGAGAGAACCTGTTTGGTTTCTGGGATGAAGAGTGATATTCGGGGAGAAAATGTCTAATTGTTGGCAGACATTGATACGCAGGGGAGAAATGGTTGTATTTTGGAGAGAAAAAGAGTGTTTTGGGGAGAAAATGCATGAGTTTTGGGGATTAACGGCATTATTTTGGCGTGAAAGCATGGTATTGAGAAAATAAGCAGCATTTTGTGGAGAAAATGCCTTCTTTTGATGATAAAGGTGATCTTTCAGGGAGAAAATGTCTGATTTGCAGCATAAAAAGACGCATTTGGGGAAGACAGCGTCTTTTATTGGACATCACGTTTTATTCCAAAAATAACACATTTTCTTCCCGAATACCGCACTTAATCCCTAAAATAAGGCATTTTCTTCCCAGAATACCGCTATTTAGACCAAAAATAAGTCATCCTCTCCAAAAAAGACCTATTTCTGTCCTCAAAATGAGAAATATTGTCCCCAAAATATCATTCTTGGTTCCAAATAGAAGACTTTTTCTCCATTAAATACCACATCGGGTTCCCAATATTACACATTTTCTCCCCCAAATTGCTCTTTGGATCCCCAAAATGAGGCGTTCTCCCTCAAATGCCTCTTTTCATCCCAAGAATCAGGCATTTTCTCCGCACAAGACTGATTTTATTACCAAAACAACACATTTCTTACCCAAAACACACCTTTTGATTCCCAACATCAGACACCGTCTCCCAAAATTCCCATTTGTATCCCTCCAATACGAAATTCTCCCCTTGAAATATGGCTTTGTGTAACAAAAGAAGACATTCGCTCCCAAAAATACCGCTTCTTATTTCCTAAGGAAGACTTTTCCTCCCCAAAACACCCTTTTTGATCCCCAAAATAAGAAATACTCTCCCTAAAGTAGCGCTTTCATTTCCCAAAAATGAGACATCTGAAGATGAAAGGCAGTATTCTGGGGAGAAAATGCCTTTTTGGGGGGCTAAAGAGTGGCACTTAAGAGAGAACCTGTTTGGTTTCTGGGATGAAGAGTGATATTCGGGGAGAAAATGTCTAATTGTTGGCAGACATTGATACGCAGGGGAGAAATGGTTGTATTTGGGAGAGAAAAAGAGTGTTTTGGGGAGAAAATGCATGAGTTTTGGGGATAAACGGCATTATTTTGGCGTGAAAGCATGGTATTGAGCTAAGAAGCGGCATTTTGTGGAGAAAATGTCTTCTTTTGAGGATAAAGGTGATCTTTCGGGGAGAAAATGTCTGATTTGCAGCATAAAAGGACGCATTTGGGGAAGACAGCGTCTTTTATTGGGACATCACGTTTTATTCCAAAAATAACACATTTTCTTCCCAGAATACCGCACTTAATCCCTAAAATAAGGCATTTTCTTCCCAGAATACCGCTATTTAGACCGAAAATAAGTCATCCTCTCCAAAAAAGACGTAATTCTGTCCTCAAAATGAGAAATATTGTCCCCAAAATATCATTCTTGGTTCCAAATAGAAGATTTTTTCTCCATTAAATACCACGTAGGGATCCCAAAATTACACATTTTCTCCCCCAAATTGCTCTTTGGATCCCCAAAATGAGGCGTTCTCCCTCAAATGCCTCTTTTGATCCCAAGAATCAGGCATTTTCTCCGCACAAGACTGATTTTATTACCAAAACAACACATTTCTTACCCAAAACACACCTTTTGATTCCCAACATTAGACACCGTCTCCCAAAATTCCAATTTGTATCCCTCCAATACGAAATTCTCCCCTTCAAATATGGCTTTGTGTAACAAAAGAAGACATTCGCTCCCAAAAATACCGCTTCTTATTTCCTAAGGAAGACTTTTCCTCCCCAAAACACCCTTTTTGATCCCCAAAATAAGAAATACTCTCCCTAAAGTAGCGCTTTCCTTTCCCAAAAATGAGACATCTGAAGATGAAAGGCAGTATTCTGGGGAGAAAATGCCTTTTTGGGGGGCTAAAGAGTGGCACTTAAGAGAGAACCTGTTTGGTTTCTGGGATGAAGAGTGATATTCGGGGAGAAAATGTCTAATTGTTGGCAGACATTGATACGCAGGGGAGAAATGGTTGTATTTGGGAGAGAAAAAGAGTGTTTTGGGGAGAAAATGCACGAGTTTTGGGGATAAACGGCATTATTTTGGCGTGAAAGCATGGTATTGAGCTAAGAAGCGGCATTTTGTGGAGAAAATGTCTTCTTTTGAGGATAAAGGTGATCTTTCGGGGAGAAAATGTCTGATTTGCAGCATAAAAGGACGCATTTGGGGAAGACAGCGTCTTTTATTGGGACATCACGTTTTATTCCAAAAATAACACATTTTCATACCAGAATACCGCCTTTGATCCCAAAATTAAGGCATTTTCTTCCCAGAATACCGCTATTTAGACCGAAAATAAGTCATCCTCTCCAAAAAAGACGTAATTCTGTCCTCAAAATGAGAAATATTGTCCCCAAAATATCATTCTTGGTTCCAAATAGAAGACTTTTTCTCCATTAAATACCACGTAGGGATCCCTATATTACACATTTTCTCTCCCAAATTGCTCTTTGGATCCCCAAAATGAGGCGTTCTCCCTCAAATGCCTCTTTTGATCCCAAGAATCAGGCATTTTCTCCGCACAAGACTGATTTTATTACCAAAACAACACATTTCTTACCCAAAACACACCTTTTGATTCCCAACATTAGACTCTGTCTCCCCCAAATGCCAATTTGTATCCCTCCAATACGAAATTCTCCCCTTCAAATATGGCTTTGTGTGACAAAAGAAGACACTCGCTCCCAAAAATACCGCTTCTTACTCCCTAAGGAAGACTTTTCCTCCCCAAAACACCCCTTTTGATCCCCAAAATAAGATATACTCTCCCCAAAGTAGCGCTTTCGTTGCCTTTCCCAAAAATGAGACATCTGAAGATGAAAGGCAGTATTCTGGGGAGAAAATGCCTTTTTGGGTAGATAAAGAGTGGCTCTTAAGAGAGAACCTGTTTGGTTTCTGGGATGAAGAGTGATATTCGGGGAGAAAATGTCTAATTGTTGGCAGACATTGATACGCAGGGGAGAAATGGTTGTATTTTGGAGAGAAAAAGAGTGTTTTGGGGAGAAAATGCATGCGTTTTGGGGATTAACGGCATTATTTTGGCGTGAAAGCATGGTATTGAGAAAATAAGCAGCATTTTGTGGAGAAAATGCCTTCTTTTGATGATAAAGGTGATCTTTCAGGGAGAAAATGTCTGATTTGCAGCATAAAAAGACGCATTTGGGGAAGACAGCGTCTTTTATTGGACATCACGTTTTATTCCAAAAATAACACATTTTCTTCCCGAATACCGCACTTAATCCCTAAAATAAGGCATTTTCTTCCCAGAATACCGCTATTTAGACCAAAAATAAGTCATCCTCTCCAAAAAAGACCTATTTCTGTCCTCAAAATGAGAAATATTGTCCCCAAAATATCATTCTTGGTTCCAAATAGAAGACTTTTTCTCCATTAAATACCACATCGGGTTCCCAATATTACACATTTTCTCCCCCAAATTGCTCTTTGGATCCCCAAAATGAGGCGTTCTCCCTCAAATGCCTCTTTTCATCCCAAGAATCAGGCATTTTCTCCGCACAAGACTGATTTTATTACCAAAACAACACATTTCTTACCCAAAACACACCTTTTGATTCCCAACATCAGACACCGTCTCCCAAAATTCCCATTTGTATCCCTCCAATACGAAATTCTCCCCTTGAAATATGGCTTTGTGTAACAAAAGAAGACATTCGCTCCCAAAAATACCGCTTCTTATTTCCTAAGGAAGACTTTTCCTCCCCAAAACACCCTTTTTGATCCCCAAAATAAGAAATACTCTCCCTAAAGTAGCGCTTTCATTTCCCAAAAATGAGACATCTGAAGATGAAAGGCAGTATTCTGGGGAGAAAATGCCTTTTTGGGGGGCTAAAGAGTGGCACTTAAGAGAGAACCTGTTTGGTTTCTGGGATGAAGAGTGATATTCGGGGAGAAAATGTCTAATTGTTGGCAGACATTGATACGCAGGGGAGAAATGGTTGTATTTGGGAGAGAAAAAGAGTGTTTTGGGGAGAAAATGCATGAGTTTTGGGGATAAACGGCATTATTTTGGCGTGAAAGCATGGTATTGAGCTAAGAAGCGGCATTTTGTGGAGAAAATGTCTTCTTTTGAGGATAAAGGTGATCTTTCGGGGAGAAAATGTCTGATTTGCAGCATAAAAGGACGCATTTGGGGAAGACAGCGTCTTTTATTGGGACATCACGTTTTATTCCAAAAATAACACATTTTCTTCCCAGAATACCGCACTTAATCCCTAAAATAAGGCATTTTCTTCCCAGAATACCGCTATTTAGACCGAAAATAAGTCATCCTCTCCAAAAAAGACGTAATTCTGTCCTCAAAATGAGAAATATTGTCCCCAAAATATCATTCTTGGTTCCAAATAGAAGACTTTTTCTCCATTAAATACCACGTAGGGATCCCAAAATTACACATTTTCTCCCCCAAATTGCTCTTTGGATCCCCAAAATGAGGCGTTCTCCCTCAAATGCCTCTTTTGATCCCAAGAATCAGGCATTTTCTCCGCACAAGACTGATTTTATTACCAAAACAACACATTTCTTACCCAAAACACACCTTTTGATTCCCAACATTAGACACCGTCTCCCAAAATTCCAATTTGTATCCCTCCAATACGAAATTCTCCCCTTCAAATATGGCTTTGTGTAACAAAAGAAGACATTCGCTCCCAAAAATACCGCTTCTTATTTCCTAAGGAAGACTTTTCCTCCCCAAAACACCCTTTTTGATCCCCAAAATAAGAAATACTCTCCCTAAAGTAGCGCTTTCCTTTCCCAAAAATGAGACATCTGAAGATGAAAGGCAGTATTCTGGGGAGAAAATGCCTTTTTGGGGGGCTAAAGAGTGGCACTTAAGAGAGAACCTGTTTGGTTTCTGGGATGAAGAGTGATATTCGGGGAGAAAATGTCTAATTGTTGGCAGACATTGATACGCAGGGGAGAAATGGTTGTATTTGGGAGAGAAAAAGAGTGTTTTGGGGAGAAAATGCACGAGTTTTGGGGATAAACTGCATTATTTTGGCGTGAAAGCATGGTATTGAGCTAATAAGCGGCATTTTGTGGAGAAAATGTCTTCTTTTGAGGATAAAGGTGATCTTTCGGGGAGAAAATGTCTGATTTGCAGCATAAAAGGACGCATTTGGGGAAGACAGCGTCTTTTATTGGGACATCACGTTTTATTCCAAAAATAACACATTTTCATACCAGAATACCGCCTTTGATCCCTAAAATAAGGCATTTTCTTCCCAGAATACCGCTATTTAGACCGAAAATAAGTCATCCTCTCCAAAAAAGACGTAATTCTGTCCTCAAAATGAGAAATATTGTCCCCAAAATATCATTCTTGGTTCCAAATAGAAGACTTTTTCTCCATTAAATACCACATCGGGTTCCCAATATTACACATTTTCTCCCCCAAATTGCTCTTTGGATCCCCAAAATGAGGCGTTCTCCCTCAAATGCCTCTTTTGATCCCAAGAATCAGGCATTTTCTCCGCACAAGACTGATTTTATTACCAAAACAACACATTTCTTACCCAAAACACACCTTTTGATTCCCAACATTAGACTCTGTCTCCCCCAAATGCCAATTTGTATCCCTCCAATACGAAATTCTCCCCTTCAAATATGGCTTTGTGTGACAAAAGAAGACACTCACTCCCAAAAATTCCGCTTCTTACTCCTTAAGGAAGACTTTTCCTCCCCAAAACACCCCTTTTGATCCCCAAAATAAGATATACTCTCCCCAAAGTAGCGCTTTCGTTGCCTCTCCCAAAAATGAGACATCTGAAGATGAAAGGCAGTGTTCTGGGCAGAAAATGCTTTTCAGGGTAGATAAAGAGTGGCTCTTAAGAGAGAACCTGTTTGGTTTCTGGGATGAAGAGTGATATTCGGGGAGAAAATGTCTAATTGTTGGCAGAAATTGATACGCAGGGGAGAAATGGTTGTATTTGGGAGAGAAAAAGAGTGTTTTGGGGAGAAAATGCATGAGTTTTGGGGATAAACTGCATTATTTTGGCGTGAAAGCATGGTATTGAGCTAAGAAGCGGCATTTTGTGGAGAAAATGTCTTCTTTTGAGGATAAAGGTGATCTTTCGGGGAGAAAATGTCTGATTTGCAGCATAAAAGGACGCATTTGGGGAAGACAGCGTCTTTTATTGGGACATCACGTTTTATTCCAAAAATAACACATTTTCTTCCCAGAATACCGCACTTAATCCCTAAAATAAGGCATTTTCTTCCCAGAATACCGCTTTTTAGACCGAAAATAAGTCATCCTCTCCAAAAAAGACATCATTCTGTCCTCAAAATGAGAAATATTGTCCCCAAAATATCATTCTTGGTTCCAAATAGAAGACTTTTTCTCCATTAAATACCACGTAGGGATCCCTATATTACACATTTTCTCCCCCAAATTGCTCTTTGGATCCCCAAAATGAGGCGTTCTCCCTCAAATGCCTCTTTTCATCCCAAGAATCAGGCATTTTCTCTGCACAAGACTGATTTTATTACCAAAACAACACATTTCTTACCCAAAACACACCTTTTGATTCCCAACATCAGACACCGTCTCCCAAAATTCCAATTGGTATCCCTCCAATACGAAATTCTCCCCTTCAAATATGGCTTTGTGTAACAAAAGAAGACATTCGCTCCCAAAAATACCGCTTCTTATTTCCTAAGGAAGACTTTTCCTCCCCAAAACACCCTTTTTGATCCCCAAAATAAGAAATACTCTCCCTAAAGTAGCGCTTTCGTTTCCTTTCCCAAAAATGAGACATCTGAAGATGAAAGGCAGTATTCTGGGGAGAAAATGCCTTTTTGGGGGGCTAAAGAGTGACACTTAATAGAGAACCTGTTTGGTTTCTGGGATGAAGAGTGATATTCGGGGAGAAAATGTCTAATTGTTGGCAGACATTGATACGCAGGGGAGAAATGGTTGTATTTGGGAGAGAAAAAGAGTGTTTTGGGGAGAAAATGCATGAGTTTTGGGGATAAACGGCATTATTTTGGCGTGAAAGCATGGTATTGAGCTAAGAAGCGGCATTTTGTGGAGAAAATGTCTTCTTTTGAGGATAAAGGTGATCTTTCGGGGAGAAAATGTCTGATTTGCAGCTTAAAAGGACGCATTTGGGGAAGACAGCGTCTTTTATTGGGACATCACGTTTTATTCCAAAAATAACACATTTTCTTCCCAGAATACCGCACTTAATCCCTAAAATAAGGCATTTTCTTCCCAGAATACCGCTATTTAGACCAAAAATAAGTCATCCTCTCCAAAAAAGACGTAATTCTGTCCTCAAAATGTGAAATATTGTCCCCAAAATATCATTCTTGGTTCCAAATAGAAGACTTTTTCTCCATTAAATACCACGTAGGGATCACTATATTACACATTTTCTCTCCCAAATTGCTCTTTGGATCCCCAAAATGAGGCGTTCTCCCTCAAATGCCTCTTTTGATCCCAAGAATCAGGCATTTTCTCCGCACAAGACTGATTTTATTACCAAAACAACACATTTCTTACCCAAAACACACCTTTTGATTCCCAACGTTAGACACCGTCTCCCAAAATTCCAATTTGTATCCCTCCAATACGAAATTCTCCCCTTCAAATATGGCTTTGTGTAACAAAAGAAGACATTCGCTCCCAAAAATACCGCTTCTTATTTCCTAAGGAAGACTTTTCCTCCCCAAAACACCCTTTTGGATCCCCAAAATAAGAAATACTCTCCCTAAAGTAGCGCTTTCGTTTCCTTTCCCAAAAATGAGACATCTGAAGATGAAAGGCAGTATTCTGGGGAGAAAATGCCTTTTTGGGGGGCTAAAGAGTGGCACTTAAGAGAGAACCTGTTTGGTTTCTGGGATGAAGAGTGATATTCGGGGAGAAAATGTCTAATTGTTGGCAGAAATTGATACGCAGGGGAGAAATGGTTGTATTTGGGAGAGAAAAAGAGTGTTTTGGGGAGAAAATGCATGAGTTTTGGGGATAAACGGCATTATTTTGGCGTGAAAGCATGGTATTGAGCTAAGAAGCGGCATTTTGTGGAGAAAATGTCTTCTTTTGAGGATAAAGGTGATCTTTCGGGGAGAAAATGTCTGATTTGCAGCATAAAAGGACGCATTTGGGGAAGACAGCGTCTTTTATTGGGACATCACGTTTTATTCCAAAAATAACACATTTTCTTCCCAGAATACCGCACTTAATCCCTAAAATAAGGCATTTTCTTCCCAGAATACCGCTTTTTAGACCGAAAATAAGTCATCCTCTCCAAAAAAGACGTAATTCTGTCCTCAAAATGAGAAATATTGTTCCCAAAATATCACTCTTGGTTCCAAATAGAAGACTTTTTCTCCATTAAATACCACGTAGGTATCCCTATATTACACATTTTCTCTCCCAAATTGCTCTTTGGATCCCCAAAATGAGGCGTTCTCCCTCAAATGCCTCTTTTGATCCCAAGAATCAGGCATTTTCTCCGCACAAGACTGATTTTATTACCAAAACAACACATTTCTTACCCAAAACACACCTTTTGATTCCCAACATTAGACACCGTCTCCCAAAATTCCAATTGGTATCCCTCCAATACGAAATTCTCCCCTTCAAATATGGCTTTGTGTAACAAAAGAAGACATTCGCTCCCAAAAATACCGCTTCTTATTTCCTAAGGAAGACTTTTCCTCCCCAAAACACCCTTTTGGATCCCCAAAATAAGAAATACTCTCCCTAAAGTAGCGCTTTCGTTTCCCAAAAATGAGACATCTGAAGATGAAAGGCAGTATTCTGGGGAGAAAATGCCTTTTTGGGGGGCTAAAGAGTGGCACTTAAGAGAGAACCTGTTTGGTTTCTGGGATGAAGAGTGATATTCGGGGAGAAAATGTCTAATTGTTGGCAGACATTGATACGCAGGGGAGAAATGGTTGTATTTGGGAGAGAAAAAGAGTGTTTTGGGGAGAAAATGCATGAGTTTTGGGGATAAACGGCATTATTTTGGCGTGAAAGCATGGTATTGAGCTAAGAAGCGGCATTTTGTGGAGAAAATGTCTTCTTTTGAGGATAAAGGTGATCTTTCGGGGAGAAAATATCTGATTTGCAGCATAAAAGGACGCATTTGGGGAAGACAGCGTCTTTTATTGGGACATCATGTTTTATTCCAAAAATAACACATTTTCTTCCCAGAATACCGCACTTAATCCCTAAAATAAGGCATTTTCTTCCCAGAATACCGCTTTTTAGACCGAAAATAAGTCATCCTCTCCAAAAAAGACGTAATTCTGTCCTCAAAATGAGAAATATTGTTCCCAAAATATCACTCTTGGTTCCAAATAGAAGACTTTTTCTCCATTAAATACCACATCGGGTTCCCAATATTACACATTTTCTCCCCCAAATTGCTCTTTGGATCCCCAAAATGAGGCGTTCTCCCTCAAATGCCTCTTTTGATCCCAAGAATCAGGCATTTTCTCCGCACAAGACTGATTTTATTACCAAAACAACACATTTCTTACCCAAAACACACCTTTTGATTCCCAACATTAGACACCGTCTCCCAAAATTCCAATTTGTATCCCTCCAATACGAAATTCTCCCCTTCAAATATGGCTTTGTGTAACAAAAGAAGACATTCGCTCCCAAAAATACCGCTTCTTATTTCCTAAGGAAGACTTTTCCTCCCCAAAACACCCTTTTTGATCCCCAAAATAAGAAATACTCTCCCTAAAGTAGCGCTTTCGTTTCCTTTCCCAAAAATGAGACATCTGAAGATGAAAGGCAGTATTCTGGGGAGAAAATGCCTTTTTGGGGGGCTAAAGAGTGGCACTTAAGAGAGAACCTGTTTGGTTTCTGGGATGAAGAGTGATATTCGGGGAGAAAATGTCTAATTGTTGGCAGAAATTGATACGCAGGGGAGAAATGGTTGTATTTGGGAGAGAAAAAGAGTGTTTTGGGGAGAAAATGCATGAGTTTTGGGGATAAACGGCATTATTTTGGCGTGAAAGCATGGTATTGAGCTAAGAAGCGGCATTTTGTGGAGAAAATGTCTTCTTTTGAGGATAAAGGTGATCTTTCGGGGAGAAAATGTCTGATTTGCAGCATAAAAGGACGCATTTGGGGAAGACAGCGTCTTTTATTGGGACATCACGTTTTATTCCAAAAATAACACATTTTCTTCCCAGAATACCGCACTTAATCCCTAAAATAAGGCATTTTCTTCCCAGAATACCGCTATTTAGACCGAAAATAAGTCATCCTCTCCAAAAAAGACGTAATTCTGTCCTCAAAATGAGAAATATTGTCCCCAAAATATCACTCTTGGTTCCAAATAGAAGACTTTTTCTCCATTAAATACCACATCGGGTTCCCAATATTACACATTTTCTCCCCCAAATTGCTCTTTGGATCCCCAAAATGAGGCGTTCTCCCTCAAATGCCTCTTTTGATCCCAAGAATCAGGCATTTTCTCCGCACAAGACTGATTTTATTACCAAAACAACACATTTCTTACCCAAAACACACCTTTTGATTCCCAACATGAGACACCGTCTCCCAAAATTCCAATTTGTATCCCTCCAATACGAAATTCTCCCCTTCAAATATGGCTTTGTGTAACAAAAGAAGACATTCGCTCCCAAAAATACCGCTTCTTATTTCCTAAGGAAGACTTTTCCTCCCCAAAACACCCTTTTTGATCCCCAAAATAAGAAATACTCTCCCTAAAGTAGCGCTTTCGTTTCCTTTCCCAAAAATGAGACATCTGAAGATGAAAGGCAGTATTCTGGGGAGAAAATGCCTTTTTGGGTAGCTAAAGAGTGGCACTTAATAGAGAACCTGTTTGGTTTCTGGGATGAAGAGTGATATTCGGGGAGAAAATGTCTAATTGTTGGCAGACATTGATACGCAGGGGAGAAATGGTTGTATTTGGGAGAGAAAAAGAGTGTTTTGGGGAGAAAATGCACGAGTTTTGGGGATAAACTGCATTATTTTGGCGTGAAAGCCTGGTATTGAGCTAATAAGCGGCATTTTGTGGAGAAAATGTCTTCTTTAGAGGATTAAGGTGATCTTTCGGGGAGAAAATGTCTGATTTGCAGCATAAAAAGACGCATTTGGGGAAGACAGCGTCTTTTATTGGGACAGCACATTTTATTCCAAAAATAACACATTTTCTTCCCAGAATACCGCCTTTGATCCCCAAAAGAAGGCATTTTCTTCCCAGAATACTGCTTTTTAGACCAAAAATAAGTCACCCTCTCCAAAAAAGACATCATTCTGTCCTCAAAATGAGAAATATTCTCCCCAAAATATCATTCTTGGTTCCAAATAGAAGACTTTTTCTCCATTAAATACCACGTAGGGATCCCTATATTACACATTTTCTCTCCCAAATTGCTCTTTGGATCCCCAAAATGAGGCGTTCTCCCTCAAATGCCTCTTTTGATCCCAAGAATCAGGCATTTTCTCCGCACAAGACTGATTTTATTACCAAAACAACACATTTCTTACCCAAAACACACCTTTTGATTCCCAACATCAGACACCGTCTTCCAAAATTCCCATTTGTATCCCTCCAATACGAAATTCTCCCCTTCAAATATGGCTTTGTGTAACAAAAGAAGACATTCGCTCCCAAAAATACCGCTTCTTATTTCCTAAGGAAGACTTTTCCTCCCCAAAACACCCTTTTTGATCCCCAAAATAAGAAATACTCTCCCTAAAGTAGCGCTTTCATTTCCCAAAAATGAGACATCTGAAGATGAAAGGCAGTATTCTGGGGAGAAAATGCCTTTTTGGGGGGCTAAAGAGTGGCACTTAAGAGAGAACCTGTTTGGTTTCTGGGATGAAGAGTGATATTCGGGGAGAAAATGTCTAATTGTTGGCAGACATTGATACGCAGGGGAGAAATGGTTGTATTTGGGAGAGAAAAAGAGTGTTTTGGGGAGAAAATGCATGAGTTTTGGGGATAAACTGCATTATTTTGGCGTGAAAGCATGGTATTGAGCTAAGAAGCGGCATTTTGTGGAGAAAATGTCTTCTTTTGAGGATAAAGGTGATCTTTCGGGAAGAAAATGTCTGATTTGCAGCATAAAAGGACGCATTTGGGGAAGACAGCGTCTTTTATTGGGACATCACGTTTTATTCCAAAAATAACACATTTTCTTCCCAGAATACCGCACTTAATCCCTAAAATAAGGCATTTTCTTCCCAGAATACCGCTATTTAGACCGAAAATAAGTCATCCTCTCCAAAAAAGACGTAATTCTGTCCTCAAAATGAGAAATATTGTCCCCAAAATATCATTCTTGGTTCCAAATAGAAGATTTTTTCTCCATTAAATACCACGTAGGGATCCCTATATTACACATTTTCTCTCCCAAATTGCTCTTTGGATCCCCAAAATGAGGCGTTCTCCCTCAAATGCCTCTTTTGATCCCAAGAATCAGGCATTTTCTCCGCACAAGACTGATTTTATTACCAAAATAACACATTTCTTACCCAAAACACACCTTTTTATTCCCAACATTAGACTCTGTCTCCCCCAAATGCCAATTTGTATCCCTCCAATACGAAATTCTCCCCTTCAAATATGGCTTTGTGTGACAAAAGAAGACACTCACTCCCAAAAATTCCGCTTCTTACTCCCTAAGGAAGACTTTTCCTCCCCAAAACACCCCTTTTGATCCCCAAAATAAGATATACTCTCCCCAAAGTAGCGCTTTCGTTGCCTTTCCCAAAAATGAGACATGTGAAGATGAAAGGCAGTGTTCTGGGCAGAAAATGCCTTTCAGGGTAGATAAAGAGTGGCTCTTAAGAGAGAACCTGTTTGGTTTCTGGGATGAAGAGTGATATTCGGGGAGAAAATGTCTAATTGTTGGCAGAAATTGATACGCAGGGGAGAAATGGTTGTATTTGGGAGAGAAAAAGAGTGTTTTGGGGAGAAAATGCATGAGTTTTGGGGATAAACTGCATTATTTTGGCGTGAAAGCATGGTATTGAGCTAAGAAGCGGCATTTTGTGGAGAAAATGTCTTCTTTTGAGGATAAAGGTGATCTTTCGGGGAGAAAATGTCTGATTTGCAGCATAAAAGGACGCATTTGGGGAAGACAGCGTCTTTTATTGGGACATCACGTTTTATTCCAAAAATAACACATTTTCTTCCCAGAATACCGCCTTTGATCCCAAAATAAGGCATTTTCTTCCCAGAATACCGCATTTTAGACCGAAAATAAGTCATCCTCTCCAAAAAAGACATCATTCTGTCCTCAAAATGAGAAATATTGTCCCCAAAATATCATTCTTGGTTCCAAATAGAAGACTTTTTCTCCATTAAATACCACGTCGGGTTCCCAATATTACACATTTTCTCCCCCAAATTGCTCTTTGGATCCCCAAAATGAGGCGTTCTCCCTCAAATGCCTCTTTTCATCCCAAGAATCAGGCATTTTCTCCGCACAAGACTGATTTTATTACCAAAACAACACATTTCTTACCCAAAACACACCTTTTGATTCCCAACATCAGACACCGTCTCCCAAAATTCCCATTTGTATCCCTCCAATACGAAATTCTCCCCTTCAAATATGGCTTTGTGTAACAAAAGAAGACATTCGCTCCCAAAAATACCGCTTCTTATTTCCTAAGGAAGACTTTTCCTCCCCAAAACACCCTTTTTGATCCCCAAAATAAGAAATACTCTCCCTAAAGTAGCGCTTTCCTTTCCCAAAAATGAGACATCTGAAGATGAAAGGCAGTATTCTGGGGAGAAAATGCCTTTTTGGGGGGCTAAAGAGTGGCACTTAAGAGAGAACCTGTTTGGTTTCTGGGATGAAGAGTGATATTCGGGGAGAAAATGTCTAATTGTTGGCAGAAATTGATACGCAGGGGAGAAATGGTTGTATTTGGGAGAGAAAAAGAGTGTTTTGGGGAGAAAATGCATGAGTTTTGGGGATAAACTGCATTATTTTGGCGTGAAAGCATGGTATTGAGCTAAGAAGCGGCATTTTGTGGAGAAAATGTCTTCTTTTGAGGATAAAGGTGATCTTTCGGGGAGAAAATGTCTGATTTGCAGCATAAAAGGACGCATTTGGGGAAGACAGCGTCTTTTATTGGGACATCACGTTTTATTCCAAAAATAACACATTTTCTTCCCAGAATACCGCACTTAATCCCTAAAATAAGGCATTTTCTTCCCAGAATACCGCTATTTAGACCGAAAATAAGTCATCCTCTCCAAAAAAGACGTAATTCTGTCCTCAAAATGAGAAATATTGTCCCCAAAATATCATTCTTGGTTCCAAATAGAAGACTTTTTCTCCATTAAATACCACATCGGGTTCCCAATATTACACATTTTCTCCCCCAAATTGCTCTTTGGATCCCCAAAATGAGGCGTTCTCCCTCAAATGCCTCTTTTGATCCCAAGAATCAGGCATTTTCTCCGCACAAGACTGATTTTATTACCAAAACAACACATTTCTTACCCAAAACACACCTTTTTATTCCCAACATTAGACACCGCCTCCCAAAATTCCAATTTGTATCCCTCCAATACGAAATTCTCCCCTTCAAATATGGCTTTGTGTAACAAAAGAAGACATTCGCTCCCAAAAATACCGCTTCTTATTTCCTTCCTAAGGAAGACTTTTCCTCCCCAAAACACCCCTTTTGATCCCCAAAATAAGATATACTCTCCCCAAAGTAGCGCTTTCGTTGCCTTTCCCAAAAATGAGACATCTGAAGATGAAAGGCAGTGTTCTGGGCAGAAAATGCCTTTCAGGGTAGATAAAGAGTGGCTCTTAAGAGAGAACCTGTTTGGTTTCTGGGATGAAGAGTGATATTCGGGGAGAAAATGTCTAATTGTTGGCAGAAATTGATACGCAGGGGAGAAATGGTTGTATTTGGGAGAGAAAAAGAGTGTTTTGGGGAGAAAATGCATGAGTTTTGGGGATAAACGGCATTATTTTGGCGTGAAAGCATGGTATTGAGCTAAGAAGCGGCATTTTGTGGAGAAAATGTCTTCTTTTGAGGATAAAGGTGATCTTTCGGGGAGAAAATGTCTGATTTGCAGCATAAAAGGACGCATTTGGGGAAGACTGCGTCTTTTATTGGGACATCACGTTTTATTCCAAAAATAACACATTTTCTTCCCAGAATACCGCCTTTGATCCCAAAATAAGGCATTTTCTTCCCAGAATACCGCTTTTTAGACCGAAAATAAGTCATCCTCTCCAAAAAAGACGTAATTCTGTCCTCAAAATGAGAAATATTGTCCCCAAAATATCATTCTTGGTTCCAAATAGAAGACTTTTTCTCCATTAAATACCACGTAGGGATCCCTATATTACACATTTTCTCTCCCAAATTGCTCTTTGGATCCCCAAAATGAGGCGTTCTCCCTCAAATGCCTCTTTTGATCCCAAGAATCAGGCATTTTCTCCGCACAAGACTGATTTTATTACCAAAACAACACATTTCTTACCCAAAACACACCTTTTGATTCCCAACATTAGACACCGTCTCCCAAAATTCCAATTTGTATCCCTCCAATACGAAATTCTCCCCTTCAAATATGGCTTTGTGTAACAAAAGAAGACATTCGCTCCCAAAAATACCGCTTCTTATTTCCTAAGGAAGACTTTTCCTCCCCAAAACACCCTTTTTGATCCCCAAAATAAGAAATACTCTCCCTAAAGTAGCGCTTTCGTTTCCTTTCCCAAAAATGAGACATCTGAAGATGAAAGGCAGTATTCTGGGGAGAAAATGCCTTTTTGGGGGGCTAAAGAGTGGCACTTAAGAGAGAACCTGTTTGGTTTCTGGGATGAAGAGTGATATTCGGGGAGAAAATGTCTAATTGTTGGCAGACATTGATACGCAGGGGAGAAATGGTTGTATTTGGGAGAGAAAAAGAGTGTTTTGGGGAGAAAATGCATGAGTTTTGGGGATAAACGGCATTATTTTGGCGTGAAAGCATGGTATTGAGCTAAGAAGCGGCATTTTGTGGAGAAAATGTCTTCTTTTGAGGATAAAGGTGATCTTTCGGGGAGAAAATGTCTGATTTGCAGCATAAAAGGACGCATTTGGGGAAGACAGCGTCTTTTATTGGGACATCACGTTTTATTCCAAAAATAACACATTTTCTTCCCGAATACCGCACTTAATCCCTAAAATAAGGCATTTTCTTCCCAGAATACCGCTTTTTAGACCGAAAATAAGTCATCCTCTCCAAAAAAGACATAATTCTGTCCTCAAAATGAGAAATATTGTCCCCAAAATATCATTCTTGGTTCCAAATAGAAGACTTTTTCTCCATTAAATACCAGGTAGGGATCCCTATATTACACATTTTCTCTCCCAAATTGCTCTTTGGATCCCCAAAATGAGGCGTTCTCCCTCAAATGCCTCTTTTCATCCCAAGAATCAGGCATTTTCTCCGCACAAGACTGATTTTATTACCAAAACAACACATTTCTTACCCAAAACACACCTTTTGATTCCCAACATTAGACACCGTCTCCCAAAATTCCAATTTGTATCCCTCCAATACGAAATTCTCCCCTTCAAATATGGCTTTGTGTAACAAAAGAAGACATTCGCTCCCAAAAATACCGCTTCTTATTTCCTAAGGAAGACTTTTCCTCCCCAAAACACCCTTTTTGATCCCCAAAATAAGAAATACTCTCCCTAAAGTAGCGCTTTCGTCGCCTTTCCCAAAAATGAGACATCTGAAGATGAAAGGCAGTATTCTGGGCAGAAAATGCCTTTTTGGGGGGATAAAGAGTGGCACTTAATAGAGAACCTGTTTGGTTTCTGGAATGAAGAGTGATATTCGGGGAGAAAATGTCTAATTGTTGGCAGACATTGATACGCAGGGGAGAAATGGTTGTATTTGGGAGAGAAAAAGAGTGTTTTGGGGAGAAAATGCACGAGTTTTGGGGATAAACTGCATTATTTTGGCGTGAAAGCCTGGTATTGAGCTAATAAGCGGCATTTTGTGGAGAAAATGTCTTCTTTAGAGGATTAAGGTGATCTTTCGGGGAGAAAATGTCTGATTTGCAGCATAAAAAGACGCATTTGGGGAAGACAGCGTCTTTTATTGGGACATCACATTTTATTCCAAAAATAACACATTTTCTTCCCAGAATACCGCCTTTGATCCCCAAAAGAAGGCATTTTCTTCCCAGAATACTGCTTTTTAGACCGAAAATAAGTCATCCTCTCCAAAAAAGACATAATTCTGTCCTCAAAATGAGAAATATTGTCCCTAAAATATCATTCTTGGTTCCAAATAGAAGACTTTTTCTCCATTAAATACCACGTAGGGATCCCTATATTACACATTTTCTCTCCCAAATTGCTCTTTGGATCCCCAAAATGAGGCGTTCTCCCTCAAATGCCTCTTTTGATCCCAAGAATCAGGCATTTTCTCCGCACAAGACTGATTTTATTACCAAAACAACACATTTCTTACCCAAAACACACCTTTTGATTCCCAACATTAGACTCTGTCTCCCCCAAATGCCAATTTGTATCCCTCCAATACGAAATTCTCCCCTTCAAATATGGCTTTGTGTGACAAAAGAAGACACTCACTCCCAAAAATTCCGCTTCTTACTCCCTAAGGAAGACTTTTCCTCCCCAAAACACCCCTTTTGATCCCCAAAATAAGATATACTCTCCCCAAAGTAGCGCTTTCGTTGCCTCTCCCAAAAATGAGACATCTGAAGATGAAAGGCAGTGTTCTGGGCAGAAAATGCCTTTCAGGGTAGATAAAGAGTGGCTCTTAAGAGAGAACCTGTTTGGTTTCTGGGATGAAGAGTGTTATTCGGGGAGAAAATGTCTAATTGTTGGCAGAAATTGATACGCAGGGGAGAAATGGTTGTATTTGGGAGAGAAAAAGAGTGTTTTGGGGAGAAAATGCATGAGTTTTGGGGATAAACGGCATTATTTTGGCGTGAAAGCATGGTATTGAGCTAAGAAGCGGCATTTTGTGGAGAAAATGTCTTCTTTTGAGGATAAAGGTGATCTTTCGGGGGGAAAATGTCTGATTTGCAGCATAAAAGGACGCATTTGGGGAAGACAGCGTCTTTTATTGGGACATCACGTTTTATTCCAAAAATAACACATTTTCTTCCCAGAATACCGCACTTAATCCCTAAAATAAGGCATTTTCTTCCCAGAATAGCGCTTTTTAGACCGAAAATAAGTCACCCTCTCCAAAAAAGACGTAATTCTGTCCTCAAAATGAGAAATATTGTCCCCAAAATATCATTCTTGGTTCCAAATAGAAGACTTTTTCTCCATTAAATACCACGTAGGGATCCCAATATTACACATTTTCTCTCCCAAATTGCTCTTTGGATCCCCAAAATGAGGCGTTCTCCCTCAAATGCCTCTTTTCATCCCAAGAATCAGGCATTTTCTCCGCACAAGACTGATTTTATTACCAAAACAACACATTTCTTACCCAAAACACACCTTTTTATTCCCAACATTAGACACCGTCTCCCCCAAATGCCAATTTGTATCCCTCCAATACGAAATTCTCCCCTTCAAATATGGCTTTGTGTGACAAAAGAAGACACTCACTCCCAAAAATACCGCTTCTTACTCCCTAAGGAAGACTTTTCCTCCCCAAAACACCCCTTTTGATCCCCAAAATAAGATATACTCTCCCCAAAGTAGCGCTTTCGTTGCCTTTCCCAAAAATGAGACATCTGAAGATGAAAGGCAGTGTTCTGGGCAGAAAATGCCTTTCAGGGTAGATAAAGAGTGGCTCTTAAGAGAGAACCTGTTTGGTTTCTGGGATGAAGAGTGATATTCGGGGAGAAAATGTCTAATTGTTGGCAGAAATTGATACGCAGGGGAGAAATGGTTGTATTTGGGAGAGAAAAAGAGTGTTTTGGGGAGAAAATGCATGAGTTTTGGGGATAAACGGCATTATTTTGGCGTGAAAGCATGGTATTGAGCTAAGAAGCGGCATTTTGTGGAGAAAATGTCTTCTTTTGAGGATAAAGGTGATCTTTCGGGGAGAAAATGTCTGATTTGCAGCATAAAAGGACGCATTTGGGGAAGACAGCGTCTTTTATTGGGACATCACGTTTTATTCCAAAAATAACACATTTTCTTCCCAGAATACCGCCTTTGATCCCAAAATAAGGCATTTTCTTCCCAGAATACCGCATTTTAGACCGAAAATAAGTCATCCTCTCCAAAAAAGACATCATTCTGTCCTCAAAATGAGAAATATTGTCCCCAAAATATCATTCTTGGTTCCAAATAGAAGACTTTTTCTCCATTAAATACCATGTAGGGATCCCAATATTACACATTTTCTCCCCCAAATTGCTCTTTGGATCCCCAAAATGAGGCGTTCTCCCTCAAATGCCTCTTTTCATCCCAAGAATCAGGCATTTTCTCCGCACAAGACTGATTTTATTACCAAAACAACACATTTCTTACCCAAAACACACCTTTTGATTCCCAACATTAGACACCGTCTCCCAAAATTCCCATTTGTATCCCTCCAATACGAAATTCTCCCCTTCAAATATGGCTTTGTGTAACAAAAGAAGACATTCGCTCCCAAAAATACCGCTTCTTATTTCCTAAGGAAGACTTTTCCTCCCCAAAACACCCTTTTTGATCCCCAAAATAAGAAATACTCTCCCTAAAGTAGCGCTTTCGTTTCCTTTCCCAAAAATGAGACATCTGAAGATGAAAGGCAGTATTCTGGGGAGAAAATGCCTTTTTGGGGGGCTAAAGAGTGGCACTTAAGAGAGAACCTGTTTGGTTTCTGGGATGAAGAGTGATATTCGGGGAGAAAATGTCTAATTGTTGGCAGACATTGATACGCAGGGGAGAAATGGTTGTATTTGGGAGAGAAAAAGAGTGTTTTGGGGAGAAAATGCATGAGTTTTGGGGATAAACTGCATTATTTTGGCGTGAAAGCATGGTATTGAGCTAAGAAGCGGCATTTTGTGGAGAAAATGTCTTCTTTTGAGGATAAAGGTGATCTTTCGGGGAGAAAATGTCTGATTTGCAGCATAAAAGGAAGCATTTGGGGAAGACAGCGTCTTTTATTGGGACATCACGTTTTATTCCAAAAATAACACATTTTCTTCCAAGAATACTGCACTTAATCCCTAAAATAAGGCATTTTCTCCCCAGAATACTGCCTTTCATCTTCAGATGTCTCTTTTTTGGTAAAGGAAACGAAAGCGCTACTTTAGGGAGAGTATTTCTTATTTTGGGGATCAAAAAGTGTGTTTTGGGGAGGAAAAGTCTTCCTTAGTAAATAAGAAGCGGTATTTTTGGGAGCGAATGTCTTCTTTTGTTACACAAAGCCATATTTGAAGGGGAGAATTTCATATTGGAGGGATACAAATTGGAATTTTGGGAGACGGTGTCTAATGTTGGGAATCAAAAGGTGTGTTTTGGGTAAGAAATGCTTTGTTTTGGTAATAAAATCAGTCTTGTGCGGAGAGAACGCCTGATTCTTGGGATCACAAGCATTATTTGAGGGAGAACGCCTCATTTTGGGGATCAAAAGAGCAATTTGGGGTAAAAAATGTGTAATATTGGGAACCCGACGTGGTATTTAATGGAGGAAAATTCTTCTATTTGGAACCAAGAGTGATATTTTGGGGAGAATATTTCTCATTTTGAGGAGAGAAATAGGTCTTTTTTGGAGACGATGACTTGTTTTCAGTCTAAAAAGCGGTATTCTGGGAAGAAAATGCCTTATTTTGGGGATCAAAGGCGGTATTCTGGGAAGAAAATGTGTTATTTTTGGAATAAAACGTGATGTCCAATAAAAGACGCTGTCTTCCCCAAATGCGTCTTTTTATGCTGCAAAGAAGACATTATCTCCCTGAAAGATCACCTTTATCCTCAAAAGAAGACATTTTCTCCACAAAATGCTGCTTATTAGCTCAATACCAATGCTTTCACGGCAAAATAATGCAGTTTATCCCCAAAACTCGTGCATTTTCTCCCCAAAACACTCTTTTTCTCTCCAAAATACAACCATTTCTCCCCTGCGTATCAATGTCTGCCAACAATTAGACATTTTCTCCCCGAATAACACTCTTCATCCCAGAAACCAAACAGGTTCTCTCTTAAGTGCCACTCTTTATCTACCCAAAAAGGCATTTTCTGCCCAGAATACTGCCTTTCATCTTCAGATGTCTCATTTTTTGGAAAGGCGACGAAAGTGCTACTTTGGGGAGAGTATATCTTATTTTGGGGATCAAAAGAGCAATTTGGGGGAGAATATGTGTAATATTTGGAACCCGAAGTCGTATTTAATGGAGGAAAATTCTTCTATTTGGAACCAAGAGTGATATTTTGGGGAGAATATTTCTCATTTTGAGGAGAGAAATAGGTCTTTTTTTGGAGAGGATGACTTGTTTTCAGTCTAAAAAGTGGTATTCTGGGAAGAAAATGCCTTATTTTGGGGATCAAAGGCGGTATTCTGGGAAGAAAATGTGTTATTTTTGGAATAAAACGTTATGTCCAATAAAAGACGCTGTCTTCCCCAAATGCGTCTTTTTATGCTGCAAAGAAGACATTATCTCCCTGAAAGATCACCTTTATCCTCAAAAGAAGACATTTTCTCCACAAAATGTTGCTTATTAGCTCAATACCAATGCTTTCACGGCAAAATAATGCAGTTTATCCCCAAAACTCGTGCATTTTCTCCCCAAAACACTCTTTTTCTCTCCAAAATACAACCATTTCTGCCCTGCATATCAATGTCTGCCAACAATTAGACATTTTCTCCCCGAATAACACTCTTCATCCCAGAAACCAAACAGGTTCTCTCTTAAGTGCCACTCTTTATCTACCCAAAAAGGCATTTTCTGTCCAGAATACTGCCTTTCATCTTCAGATGTCTCATTTTTTGGAAAGGCGACGAAAGTGCTACTTTGGGGAGAGTATATCTTATTTTGGGGATCAAAAGAGCAATTTGGGGGAGAATATGTGTAATATTGGGAACCCGAAGTCGTATTTAATGGAGGAAAAGTCTTCTATTTGTAACCAAGAGTGATATTTTGGGGAGAATATTTCTCATTTTGAGGAGAGAAATAGGTCTTTTTTGGAGACGATGACTTGTTTTCAGTCTAAAAAGCGGTATTCTGGGAAGAAAATGCCTTATTTTGGGGATTAAGTGCGGTATTCGGGAAGAAAATGTGTTATTTTTGGAATAAAACGTGATGTCCCAATAAAAGACGCTGTCTTCCCCAAATGCGTCTTTTTATGCTGCAAAGAAGACATTATCTCCCTGAAAGATCACCTTTATCCTCAAAAGAAGACATTTTCTCCACAAAATGCCGCTTATTAGCTCAATACCAATGCTTTCACGGCAAAATAATGCAGTTTATCCCCAAAACTCGTGCATTTTCTCCCCATAATAATCTTTTTCTCTCCAAAATACAACCATTTCTGCCCTGCATATCAATGTCTGCCAACAATTAGACATTTTCTCCCCGAATAACACTCTTCATCCCAGAAACCAAACAGGTTCTCTCTTAAGTGCCACTCTTTATCTACCCAAAAAAACATTTTCTGCCCAGAATACTGCCTTTCATCTTCAGATGTCTCATTTTTGGGAAAGGCGACGAAAGTGCTACTTTGGGGAGAGTATATCTTATTTTGGGGATCAAAAGAGCAATTTGGGGGAGAATATGTGTAATATTTGGAACCCGACGTGGTATTTAATGGAGGAAAATTCTTCTATTTGGAACCAAGAGTGATATTTTGGGGAGAATATTTCTCATTTTGAGGAGAGAAATAGGTCTTTTTTGGAGACGATGACTTGTTTTCAGTCTAAAAAGCGGTATTCTGGGAAGAAAATGCCTTATTTTGGGGATCAAAGGCGGTATTCTTGGTAGAAAATGTGTTATTTTTGGAATAAAACGTTGTGTCCAATAAAAGACGCTGTCTTCCCCAAATGCGTCTTTTTATGCTGCAAAGAAGACATTATCTCCCTGAAAGATCACCTTTATCCTCAAAAGAAGACATTTTCTCCACAAAATGCTGCTTATTAGCTCAATACCAATGCTTTCACGGCAAAATAATGCAGTTTATCCCCAAAACTCGTGCATTTTCTCCCCAAAACACTCTTTTTCTCTCCAAAATACAACCATTTCTGCCCTGCATATCAATGTCTGCCAACAATTAGACATTTTCTCCCCGAATAACACTCTTCATCCCAGAAACCAAACAGGTTCTCTATTAAGTGCCACTCTTTATCTACCCAAAAAGGCATTTTCTGCCCAGAATACTGCCTTTCATCTTCAGATGTCTCATTTTTGGGAAAGGCGACGAAAGTGCTACTTTGGGGAGAGTATATCTTATTTTGGGGATCAAAAGAGCAATTTGGGGGAGAATATGTGTAATATTTGGAACCCGACGTGGTATTTAATGGAGGAAAATTCTTCTATTTGGAACCAAGAGTGATATTTTGGGGAGAATATTTCTCATTTTGAGGAGAGAAATAGGTCTTTTTTGGAGACGATGACTTGTTTTCAGTCTAAAAAGTGGTATTCTGGGAAGAAAATGCCTTATTTTGGGGATCAAAGGCGGTATTCTGGGAAGAAAATGTGTTATTTTTGGAATAAAACGTTATGTCCAATAAAAGACGCTGTCTTCCCCAAATGCGTCTTTTTATGCTGCAAAGAAGACATTATCTCCCTGAAAGATCACCTTTATCCTCAAAAGAAGACATTTTCTCCACAAAATGCCGTTTCTTAGCTCAATACCATGCTTTCACGCCAAAATAATGCCGTTTATCCCCAAAACTCATGCATTTTCTCCCCATAATAATCTTTTTCTCTCCCAAATACAACCATTTCTGCCCTGCGTATCAATGTCTGCCAACAATTAGATATTTTCTCCCCGAATATCACTCTTCATCCCAGAAACCAAACAGGTTCTCTCTTAAGAGCCACTCTTTATCTACCCTAAAAGGCATTTTCTGCCCAGAATACTGCCTTTCATCTTCAGATGTCTCATTTTTGGGAAAGGCAACGAAAGCGCTACTTTGGGGAGAGTATATCTTATTTTGGGGATCAAAAGGGGTGTTTTGGGGAGGAAAAGTCTTCCTTAGGGGATTAGAAGCGGTATTTTCGGGAGCGAATGTCTTCTTTTGTTACACAAAGCCATATTTGAAGTGGAGAATTTCATATTGGAGGGATACAAATTGGCATTTGGGGGAGACAATGTCTATTGTTGGGAATAAAAAGGTGTGTTTTGGGTAAGAAATGGTTTGTTTTGCTAATAAAATCAGTCTTGTGCGGAGAGAACGCCTGATTCTTGGGATCACAAGCGTTATTTGAGGGAGAACGCCTCATTTTGGGGATCAAAAGAGCAATTTGGGGGAGAAAATGTGTAATATTGGGAACCCGAAGTCGTATTTAATGGAGGAAAAGTCTTCTATTTGGAACCAAGAATGATATTTTGGGGAGAATATTTCTCATTTTGAGGAGAGAAATAGGTCTTTTTTGGAGACGATGACTTGTTTTCAGTCTAAAAAGCGGTATTCTGGGAAGAAAATGCCTTATTTTGGGGATCAAAGGCGGTATTCTGGAAGAAAATGTGTTATTTTTGGAATAAAACGTTATGTCCAATAAAAGACACTGTCTTCCCCAAATGCGTCTTTTTATGCTGCAAAGAAGACATTATCTCCCTGAAAGATCACCTTTATCCTCAAAAGAAGACATTTTCTCCACAAAATGACGTTTCTTAGCTCAATACCAATGCTTTCACGCCAAAATAATGCAGTTTATCCCCAAAACTCGTGCATTTTCTCCCCAAAACACTCTTTTTCTCTCCAAAATACAACCATTTCTGCCCTGCATATCAATGTCTGCCAACAATTAGACATTTTCTCCCCGAATAACACTCTTCATCCCAGAAACCAAACAGGTTCTCTCTTAAGTGCCACTCTTTATCTACCCAAAAAGGCATTTTCTGCCCAGAATACTGCCTTTCATCTTCAGATGTCTCATTTTTGGGAAAGGCGACGAAAGCGCTACTTTGGGGAGAGTATATCTTATTTTGGGGATCAAAAGAGCAATTTGGGGGAGAATATGTGTAATATTTGGAACCCGAAGTCGTATTTAATGGAGGAAAATTCTTCTATTTGGAACCAAGAGTGATATTTTGGGGAGAATATTTCTCATTTTGAGGAGAGAAATAGGTCTTTTTTGGAGAGGATGACTTGTTTTCAGTCTAAAAAGCGGTATTCTGGGAAGAAAATGCCTTATTTTGGGGATCAAAGGCGGTATTCTGGGAAGAAAATGTGTTATTTTTGGAATAAAATGTTGTGTCCAATAAAAGACGCTGTCTCCCCCAAATGCGTCTTTTTATGCTGCAAAGAAGACATTATCTCCCTGAAAGATCACCTTTATCCTCAAAAGAAGACATTTTCTCCACAAAATGCTGCTTATTAGCTCAATACCATGCTTTCACGCCAAAATAATGCAGTTTATCCCCAAAACTCATGCATTTTCTCCCCATAATACTCTTTATCTCTCCAATATACAACCATTTCTCCCCTGCATATCAATGTCTGCAAACAATTAGATATTTTCTCCCCGAATATCACTCTTCATCCCAGAAACCAAACAGGTTCTCTCTTAAGAGCCACTCTTTATCTAGCCTAAAAGGCATTTTCTCCCCAGAATATTGCCTTTCATCTTCAGATGTCTCATTTTTGGGAAAGGCAACGAAAGCGCTACTTTGGGGAGAGTATATCTTATTTTGGGGATCAAAAGGGGTGTTTTGGGGAGGAAAAGTCTTCCTTAGGGGATAGGAAGCGGTATTTTCGGGAGAGAATGTCTTCTTTTGTTACACAAAGCCATATTTGAAGGGGAGAATTTCATATTGGAGGGATACAAATTGGCATTTGGGGGAGACAATGTCTATTGTTGGGAATAAAAAGGTGTGTTTTGGGTAAGAAATGGTTTGTTTTGCTAATAAAATCAGTCTTGTGCGGAGAGAACGCCTGATTCTTGGGATCACAAGCATTATTTGAGGGAGAACGCCTCATTTTGGGAATCAAAAGAGCAATTTGGGGTAGAAAATGTGTAATATTGGGAACCCGACGTGGTATTTAATGGAGGAAAAGTCTTCTATTTGGAACCAAGAGTGATATTTTGGGGAGAATATTTCTCATTTTGAGGAGAGAAATAGGTTTTTTTTTGGAGAGGATGACTTGTTTTCAGTCTAAAAAGCGGTATTCTGGGAAGAAAATGCCTTCTTTTGGGGATCAAAGGCGGTCTTCTGGGAAGAAAATGTGTTATTTTTGGAATAAAACGTGATGTCCAATAAAAGACGCTGTCTTCCCCAAATGCGTCTTTTTATGCTGCAAAGAAGACATTATCTCCCTGAAAGATCACCTTTATCCTCAAAAGAAGACATTTTCTCCACAAAATGCTGCTTATTAGCTCAATACCAATGCTTTCACGGCAAAATAATGCAGTTTATCCCCAAAACTCGTGCATTTTCTCTCCGAAACACTCTTTTTCTCTCCAAAATACAACCATTTCTGCCCTGCATATCAATGTCTGCCAACAATTAGACATTTTCTCCCCGAATAACACTCTTCATCCCAGAAACCAAACAGGTTCTCTCTTAAGTGCCACTCTTTATCTACCCAAAAAGGCATTTTCTGCCCAGAATACTGCCTTTCATCTTCAGATGTCTCATTTTTTGGAAAGGCGACGAAAGTGCTACTTTGGGGAGAGTATATCTTATTTTGGGGATCAAAAGAGCAATTTGGGGGAGAATATGTATAATATTTGGAACCCGAAGTCGTATTTAATGGAGGAAAATTCTTCTATTTGGAACCAAGAATGATACCTTGGGGAGAATATTTCTCATTTTGAGGAGAGAAAAAGGTCTTTTTTGGAGAGGATGACTTGTTTTCAGTCTAAAAAGTGGTATTCTGGGAAGAAAATGCCTTATTTTGGGGATCAAAGGCGGTATTCTGGGAAGAAAATGTGTTATTTTTGGAATAAAACGTTATGTCCAATAAAAGACGCTGTCTTCCCCAAATGCGTCTTTTTATGCTGCAAAGAAGACATTATCTCCCTGAAAGATCACCTTTATCCTCAAAAGAAGACATTTTCTCCACAAAATGCCGTTTCTTAGCTCAATACCATGCTTTCACGCCAAAATAATGCAGTTTATCCCCAAAACTCATGCATTTTCTCCCCATAATACTCTTTTTCTCTCCTATATACAACCATTTCTCCCCTGCATATCAATGTCTGCCAACAATTAGATATTTTCTCCCCGAATATCACTCTTCATCCCAGAAACCAAACAGGTTCTCTCTTAAGAGCCACTCTTTATCTACCCAAAAAGGCATTTTCTCCCCAGAATACTGCCTTTCATCTTCAGATGTCTCATTTTTGGGAAAGGCAACGAAAGCGCTACTTTGGGGAGAGTATATCTTATTTTGGGGATCAAAAGGGGTGTTTTGGCGAGGAAAAGTCTTCCTTAGGGGATAAGAAGCGGTATTTTTGGGAGCGAATGTCTTCTTTTGTTACACAAAGCCATATTTGAAGGGGAGAATTTCATATTGGAGGGATACAAATTGGCATTTGGGGGAGACAATGTCTATTGTTGGGAATAAAAGGGTGTGTTTTGGGTAAGAAATGGTTTGTTTTGCTAATAAAATCAGTCTTGTGCGGAGAGAATGCCTGATTCTTGGGATCACATGCATTATTTGAGGGAGAACGCCTCATTTTGGGGATCGAAAGAGCAATTTGGGGGAGAAAATGTGTAATTTTGGGAACCCGACGTGGTATTTAATGGAGGAAAATTCTTCTATTTGGAACCAAGAGTGATATTTTGGGGAGAATATTTCTCATTTTGAGGAGAGAAATAGGTGTTTTTTGGAGACGATGACTTGTTTTCAGTCTAAAAAGCGGTATTCTGGGAAGAAAATGCCTTATTTTGGGGATCAAAGGCGGTATTCTGGAAGAAAATGTGTTATTTTTGGAATAAAACGTGATGTCCAATAAAAGACGCTGTCTTCCCCAAATGCGTCTTTTTATGCTGCAAAGAAGACATTATCTCCCTGAAAGATCACCTTTATCCTCAAAAGAAGACATTTTCTCCACAAAATGCTGCTTATTAGCTCAATACCAATGCTTTCACGGCAAAATAATGCAGTTTATCCCCAAAACTCGTGCATTTTCTCCCCAAAACACTCTTTTTCTCTCCAAAATACAACCATTTCTGCCCTGCATATCAATTTCTGCCAACAATTAGACATTTTCTCCCCGAATATCACTCTTCATCCCAGAAACCAAACAGGTTCTCTCTTAAGTGCAACTCTTTATCTACCCAAAAAGGCATTTTCTGCCCAGAATACTGCCTTTCATCTTCAGATGTCTCATTTTTGGGAAAGGCAACGAAAGCGCTACTTTGGGGAGAGTATATCTTATTTTGGGGATCAAAAGAGCAATTTGGGGGAGAATATGTGTAATATTTGGAACCCGAAGTCGTATTTAATGGAGGAAAAGTCTTCTATTTGGAACCAAGAGTGATATTTTGGGGAGAATATTTCTCATTTTGAGGAGAGAAATAGGTCTTTTTTGGAGACGATGACTTGTTTTCAGTCTAAAAAGCGGTATTCTGGGAAGAAAATGCCTTCTTTTGGGGATCAAAGGCGGTATTCTGGGAAGAAAATGTGTTATTTTTTGAATAAAACGTTGTGTCCAATAAAAGACGCTGTCTTCCCCAAATGCGTCTTTTTATGCTGCAAAGAAGACATTATCTCCCTGAAAGATCACCTTTATCCTCAAAAGAAGACATTTTCTCCACAAAATGCTGCTTATTAGCTCAATACCAATGCTTTCACGGCAAAATAATGCAGTTTATCCCCAAAACTCGTGCATTTTCTCCCCAAAACACTCTTTTTCTCTCCAAAATACAACCATTTCTGCCCTGCATATCAATGTCTGCCAACAATTAGACATTTTCTCCCCGAATAACACTCTTCATCCCAGAAACCAAACAGGTTCTCTCTTAAGTGCCACTCTTTATCTACCCAAAAAAACATTTTCTGCCCAGAATACTGCCTTTCATCTTCAGATGTCTCATTTTTGGGAAAGGCGACGAAAGTGCTACTTTGGGGAGAGTATATCTTATTTTGGGGATCAAAAGAGCAATTTGGGGGAGAATATGTGTAATATTTGGAACCCGAAGTCGTATTTAATGGAGGAAAAGTCTTCTATTTGGAACCAAGAGTGATATTTTGGGGAGAATATTTCTCATTTTGAGGAGAGAAATAGGTCTTTTTTGGAGACGATGACTTGTTTTCAGTCTAAAAAGCGGTATTCTGGGAAGAAAATGCCTTATTTTGGGGATCAAAGGAGGTATTCTGGGAAGAAAATGTGTTATTTTTGGAATAAAACGTTATGTCCAATAAAAGACGCTGTCTTCCCCAAATGCGTCTTTTTATGCTGCAAAGAAGACATTATCTCCCTGAAAGATCACCTTTATCCTCAAAAGAAGACATTTTCTCCACAAAATGCCGTTTCTTAGCTCAATACCATGCTTTCACGCCAAAATAATGCAGTTTATCCCCAAAACTCATGCATTTTCTCCCCATAATACTCTTTTTCTCTCCTATATACAACCATTTCTGCCCTGCATATCAATGTCTGCCAACAATTAGACATTTTCTCCCCGAATATCACTCTTCATCCCAGAAACCAAACAGGTTCTCTCTTAAGAGCCACTCTTTATCTACCCTAAAAGGCATTTTCTCCCCAGAATACTGCCTTTCATCTTCAGATGTCTCATTTTTGGGAAAGGCAACGAAAGCGCTACTTTGGGGAGAGTATATCTTATTTTGGGGATCAAAAGGGGTGTTTTGGCGAGGAAAAGTCTTCCTTAGGGGATTAGAAGCGGTATTTTCGGGAGCGAATGTCTTCTTTTGTTACACAAAGCCATATTTGAAGGGGAGAATTTCATATTGGAGGGATACAAATTGGCATTTGGGGGAGACAATGTCTATTGTTGGGAATAAAAAGGTGTGTTTTGGGTAAGAAATGGTTTGTTTTGCTAATAAAATCAGTCTTGTGCGGAGAGAACGCCTGATTCTTGGGATCACAAGCGTTATTTGAGGGAGAACGCCTCATTTTGGGGATCAAAAGAGCAATTTGGGGTAGAAAATGTGTAATATTGGGAACCCGAAGTCGTATTTAATGGAGGAAAAGTCTTCTATTTGGAACCAAGAATGATATTTTGGGGAGAATATTTCTCATTTTGAGGAGAGAAATAGGTCTTTTTTGGAGACGATGACTTGTTTTCAGTCTAAAAAGCGGTCTTCTGGGAAGAAAATGCCTTCTTTTGGGGATCAAAGGCGGTATTCTGGAAGAAAATGTGTTATTTTTGGAATAAAACGTGATGTCCAATAAAAGACGCTGTCTTCCCCAAATGCGTCTTTTTATGCTGCAAAGAAGACATTATCTCCCTGAAAGATCACCTTTATCCTCAAAAGAAGACATTTTCTCCACAAAATGACGTTTCTTAGCTCAATACCAATGCTTTCACGCCAAAATAATGCAGTTTATCCCCAAAACTCGTGCATTTTCTCCCCAAAACACTCTTTTTATCTCCAAAATACAACCATTTCTGCCCTGCATATCAATGTCTGCCAACAATTAGACATTTTCTCCCCGAATAACACTCTTCATCCCAGAAACCAAACAGGTTCTCTCTTAAGTGCCACTCTTTATCTACCCAAAAAGGCATTTTCTGCCCAGAATACTGCCTTTCATCTTCAGATGTCTCATTTTTGGGAAAGGCGACGAAAGCGCTACTTTGGGGAGAGTATATCTTATTTAGGGGATCAAAAGAGCAATTTGGGGGAGAATATGTGTAATATTTGGAACCCGAAGTCGTATTTAATGGAGGAAAATTCTTCTATTTGGAACCAAGAGTGATATTTTGGGGAGAATATTTCTCATTTTGAGGAGAGAAATAGGTCTTTTTTGGAGAGGATGACTTGTTTTCAGTCTAAAAAGCGGTATTCTGGGAAGAAAATGCCTTATTTTGGGGATCAAAGGAGGTATTCTGGGAAGAAAATGTGTTATTTTTGGAATAAAACGTTATGTCCAATAAAAGACGCTGTCTTCCCCAAATGCGTCTTTTTATGCTGCAAAGAAGACATTATCTCCCTGAAAGATCGCCTTTATCCTCAAAAGAAGACATTTTCTCCACAAAATGCCGTTTCTTAGCTCAATACCATGCTTTCACGCCAAAATAATGCCGTTTATCCCCAAAACTCATGCATTTTCTCCCCATAATACTCTTTTTCTCTCCTATATACAACCATTTCTGCCCTGCATATCAATGTCTGCCAACAATTAGATATTTTCTCCCCGAATATCACTCTTCATCCCAGAAACCAAACAGGTTCTCTCTTAAGAGCCACTCTTTATCTACCCAAAAAGGCATTTTCTCCCCAGAATACTGCCTTTCATCTTCAGATGTCTCATTTTTGGGAAAGGCAACGAAAGCGCTACTTTGGGGAGAGTATATCTTATTTTGGGGATCAAAAGGGGTGTTTTGGGGAGGAAAAGTCTTCCTTAGGGGATTAGAAGCGGTATTTTCGGGAGCGAATGTCTTCTTTTGTTACACAAAGCCATATTTGAAGGGGAGAATTTCATATTGGAGGGATACAAATTGGCATTTGGGGGAGACAATGTCTATTGTTGGGAATAAAAAGGTGTGTTTTGGGTAAGAAATGGTTTGTTTTGCTAATAAAATCAGTCTTGTGCGGAGAGAACGCCTGATTCTTGGGATCACAAGCGTTATTTGAGGGAGAACGCCTCATTTTGGGGATCAAAAGAGCAATTTGGGGTAGAAAATGTGTAATATTGGGAACCCGAAGTCGTATTTAATGGAGGAAAAGTCTTCTATTTGGAACCAAGAATGATATTTTGGGGAGAATATTTCTCATTTTGAGGAGAGAAATAGGTCTTTTTTGGAGACGATGACTTGTTTTCAGTCTAAAAAGCGGTCTTCTGGGAAGAAAATGCCTTATTTTGGGGATCAAAGGCGGTATTCTGGAAGAAAATGTGTTATTTTTGGAATAAAACGTTATGTCCAATAAAAGACGCTGTCTTCCCCAAATGCGTCTTTTTATGCTGCAAAGAAGACATTATCTCCCTGAAAGATCACCTTTATCCTCAAAAGAAGACATTTTCTCCACAAAATGACGTTTCTTAGCTCAATACCAATGCTTTCACGCCAAAATAATGCAGTTTATCCCCAAAACTCGTGCATTTTCTCCCCAAAACACTCTTTTTCTCTCCAAAATACAACCATTTCTGCCCTGCATATCAATGTCTGCCAACAATTAGACATTTTCTCCCCGAATAACACTCTTCATCCCAGAAACCAAACAGGTTCTCTCTTAAGTGCCACTCTTTATCTACCCAAAAAGGCATTTTCTGCCCAGAATACTGCCTTTCATCTTCAGATGTCTCATTTTTGGGAAAGGCGACGAAAGCGCTACTTTGGGGAGAGTATATCTTATTTTGGGGATCAAAAGAGCAATTTGGGGGAGAATATGTGTAATATTTGGAACCCGAAGTCGTATTTAATGGAGGAAAATTCTTCTATTTGGAACCAAGAGTGATATTTTGGGGAGAATATTTCTCATTTTGAGGAGAGAAATAGGTCTTTTTTGGAGAGGATGACTTGTTTTCAGTCTAAAAAGCGGTATTCTGGGAAGAAAATGCCTTCTTTTGGGGATCAAAGGCGGTATTCTGGGAAGAAAATGTGTTATTTTTGGAATAAAATGTTGTGTCCAATAAAAGACGCTGTCTCCCCCAAATGCGTCTTTTTATGCTGCAAAGAAGACATTATCTCCCTGAAAGATCACCTTTATCCTCAAAAGAAGACATTTTCTCCACAAAATGCTGCTTATTAGCTCAATACCATGCTTTCACGCCAAAATAATGCAGTTTATCCCCAAAACTCATGCATTTTCTCCCCATAATACTCTTTATCTCTCCAATATACAACCATTTCTCCCCTGCATATCAATGTCTGCAAACAATTAGACATTTTCTCCCCGAATATCACTCTTCATCCCAGAAACCAAACAGGTTCTCTCTTAAGAGCCACTCTTTATCTAGCCTAAAAGGCATTTTCTCCCCAGAATACTGCCTTTCATCTTCAGATGTCTCATTTTTGGGAAAGGCAACGAAAGCGCTACTTTGGGGAGAGTATATCTTATTTTGGGGATCAAAAGGGGTGTTTTGGGGAGGAAAAGTCTTCCTTAGGGGATAAGAAGCGGTATTTTCGGGAGCGAATGTCTTCTTTTGTTACACAAAGCCATATTTGAAGGGGAGAATTTCATATTGGAGGGATACAAATTGGCATTTGGGGGAGACAATGTCTATTGTTGGGAATAAAAAGGTGTGTTTTGGGTAAGAAATGTTTTGTTTTGCTAATAAAATCAGTCTTGTGCGGAGAGAACGCCTGATTCTTGGGATCACAAGCATTATTTGAGGGAGAACGCCTCATTTTGGGGATCAAAAGAGCAATTTGGGGTAGAAAATGTGTAATATTGGGAACCCGACGTGGTATTTAATGGAGGAAAAGTCTTCTATTTGGAACCAAGAGTGATATTTTGGGGAGAATATTTCTCATTTTGAGGAGAGAAATAGGTGTTTTTTGGAGAGGATGACTTGTTTTCAGTCTAAAAAGCGGTATTCTGGGAAGAAAATGCCTTCTTTTGGGGATCAAAGGCGGTCTTCTGGGAAGAAAATGTGTTATTTTTGGAATAAAACGTTATGTCCAATAAAAGACGCTGTCTTCCCCAAATGCGTCTTTTTATGCTGCAAAGAAGACATTATCTCCCTGAAAGATCACCTTTATCCTCAAAAGAAGACATTTTCTCCACAAAATGCTGCTTATTAGCTCAATACCAATGCTTTCACGGCAAAATAATGCAGTTTATCCCCAAAACTCGTGCATTTTCTCCACAAAACACTCTTTTTCTCTCCAAAATACAACCATTTCTGCCCTGCATATCAATGTCTGCCAACAATTAGACATTTTCTCCCCGAATAACACTCTTCATCCCAGAAACCAAACAGGTTCTCTCTTAAGTGCCACTCTTTATCTACCCAAAAAGGCATTTTCTGCCCAGAATACTGCCTTTCATCTCCAGATGTCTCATTTTTTGGAAAGGCGACGAAAGTGCTACTTTGGGGAGAGTATATCTTATTTTGGGGATCAAAAGAGCAATTTGGGGGAGAATATGTGTAATATTTGGAACCCGAAGTCGTATTTAATGGAGGAAAATTCTTCTATTTGGAACCAAGAGTGATATTTTGGGGAGAATATTTCTCATTTTGAGGAGAGAAATAGGTCTTTTTTGGAGAGGATGACTTGTTTTCAGTCTAAAAAGCGGTATTCTGGGAAGAAAATGCCTTATTTTGGGGATCAAAGGCGGTATTCTGGAAGAAAATGTGTTATTTTTGGAATAAAACGTTATGTCCAATAAAAGACGCTGTCTTCCCCAAATGCGTCTTTTTATGCTGCAAAGAAGACATTATCTCCCTGAAAGATCACCTTTATCCTCAAAAGAAGACATTTTCTCCACAAAATGCCGTTTCTTAGCTCAATACCATGCTTTCACGCCAAAATAATGCAGTTTATCCCCAAAACTCATGCATTTTCTCCCCATAATACTCTTTTTCTCTCCTATATACAACCATTTCTCCCCTGCATATCAATGTCTGCCAACAATTAGATATTTTCTCCCCGAATATCACTCTTCATCCCAGAAACCAAACAGGTTCTCTCTTAAGAGCCACTCTTTATCTACCCAAAAAGGCATTTTCTCCCCAGAATACTGCCTTTCATCTTCAGATGTCTCATTTTTGGGAAAGGCAACGAAAGCGCTACTTTGGGGAGAGTATATCTTATTTTGGGGATCAAAAGGGGTGTTTTGGCGAGGAAAAGTCTTCCTTAGGGGATAAGAAGCGGTATTTTCGGGAGCGAATGTCTTCTTTTGTTACACAAAGCCATATTTGAAGGGGAGAATTTCATATTGGAGGGATACAAATTGGCATTTGGGGGAGACAATGTCTATTGTTGGGAATCAAAAGGTGTGTTTTGGGTAAGAAATGGTTTGTTTTGCTAATAAAATCAGTCTTGTGCGGAGAGAACGCCTGATTCTTGGGATCACATGCATTATTTGAAAGAGAACGCCTCATTTTGGGGATCGAAAGAGCAATTTGGGGTAGAAAATGAGTAATATTGGGAACCCGAAGTCGTATTTAATGGAGGAAAATTCTTCTATTTGGAACCAAGAGTGATATTTTGGGGAGAATATTTCTCATTTTGAGGAGAGAAATAGGTGTTTTTTGGAGAGGATGACTTGTTTTCAGTCTAAAAAGCGGTATTCTGGGAAGAAAATGCCTTATTTTGGG
The DNA here is from genome assembly GCA_030625065.1 of Alectoris magna. Taxonomy (NCBI): domain Eukaryota; kingdom Metazoa; phylum Chordata; class Aves; order Galliformes; family Phasianidae; genus Alectoris; species Alectoris magna. The sequence continues at coordinate 4,630,381 of CM060578.1, read as the reverse complement.
GATCAAAGGCGGTATTCTGGAAGAAAACGTGTTATTTTTGGAATAAAACGTGATGTCCAATAAAAGACGCTGTCTTCCCCAAATGCGTCTTTTTATGCTGCAAAGAAGACATTATCTCCCTGAAAGATCACCTTTATCCTCAAAAGAAGACATTTTCTCCACAAAATGCTGCTTATTAGCTCAATACCAATGCTTTCACGGCAAAATAATGCAGTTTATCCCCAAAACTCGTGCATTTTCTCCCCAAAACACTCTTTTTCTCTCCAAAATACAACCATTTCTGCCCTGCATATCAATGTCTGCCAACAATTAGACATTTTCTCCCCGAATATCACTCTTCATCCCAGAAACCAAACAGGTTCTCTCTTAAGTGCCACTCTTTATCTACCCAAAAAAACATTTTCTGCCCAGAATACTGCCTTTCATCTTCAGATGTCTCATTTTTGGGAAAGGCGACGAAAGTGCTACTTTGGGGAGAGTATATCTTATTTTGGGGATCAAAAGAGCAATTTGGGGGAGAATATGTGTAATATTTGGAACCCGACGTGGTATTTAATGGAGGAAAATTCTTCTATTTGGAACCAAGAGTGATATTTTGGGGAGAATATTTCTCATTTTGAGGAGAGAAATAGGTCTTTTTTGGAGACGATGACTTGTTTTCAGTCTAAAAAGCGGTATTCTGGGAAGAAAATGCCTTATTTTGGGGATCAAAGGAGGTATTCTGGGAAGAAAATGTGTTATTTTTGGAATAAAACGTTATGTCCAATAAAAGACGCTGTCTTCCCCAAATGCGTCTTTTTATGCTGCAAAGAAGACATTATCTCCCTGAAAGATCACCTTTATCCTCAAAAGAAGACATTTTCTCCACAAAATGCCGTTTCTTAGCTCAATACCATGCTTTCACGCCAAAATAATGCAGTTTATCCCCAAAACTCATGCATTTTCTCCCCATAATACTCTTTTTCTCTCCTATATACAACCATTTCTGCCCTGCATATCAATGTCTGCCAACAATTAGATATTTTCTCCCCGAATATCACTCTTCATCCCAGAAACCAAACAGGTTCTCTCTTAAGAGCCACTCTTTATCTACCCAAAAAGGCATTTTCTCCCCAGAATACTGCCTTTCATCTTCAGATGTCTCATTTTTGGGAAAGGCAACGAAAGCGCTACTTTGGGGAGAGTATATCTTATTTTGGGGATCAAAAGGGGTGTTTTGGGGAGGAAAAGTCTTCCTTAGGGGATTAGAAGCGGTATTTTCGGGAGCGAATGTCTTCTTTTGTTACACAAAGCCATATTTGAAGGGGAGAATTTCATATTGGAGGGATACAAATTGGCATTTGGGGGAGACAATGTCTATTGTTGGGAATAAAAAGGTGTGTTTTGGGTAAGAAATGGTTTGTTTTGGTAATAAAATCAGTCTTGTGCGGAGAGAACGCCTGATTCTTGGGATCACAAGCGTTATTTGAGGGAGAACGCCTCATTTTGGGGATCAAAAGAGCAATTTGGGGTAGAAAATGTGTAATATTGGGAACCCGAAGTCGTATTTAATGGAGGAAAAGTCTTCTATTTGGAACCAAGAATGATATTTTGGGGAGAATATTTCTCATTTTGAGGAGAGAAATAGGTCTTTTTTGGAGACGATGACTTGTTTTCAGTCTAAAAAGCGGTATTCTGGGAAGAAAATGCCTTATTTTGGGGATCAAAGGCGGTATTCTGGAAGAAAATGTGTTATTTTTGGAATAAAACGTTATGTCCAATAAAAGACGCTGTCTTCCCCAAATGCGTCTTTTTATGCTGCAAAGAAGACATTATCTCCCTGAAAGATCACCTTTATCCTCAAAAGAAGACATTTTCTCCACAAAATGCTGCTTATTAGCTCAATACCAATGCTTTCACGGCAAAATAATGCAGTTTATCCCCAAAACTCGTGCATTTTCTCCCCAAAACACTCTTTTTCTCTCCAAAATACAACCATTTCTGCCCTGCATATCAATGTCTGCCAACAATTAGACATTTTCTCCCCGAATAACACTCTTCATCCCAGAAACCAAACAGGTTCTCTATTAAGTGCCACTCTTTATCTACCCAAAAAGGCATTTTCTGCCCAGAATACTGCCTTTCATCTTCAGATGTCTCATTTTTGGGAAAGGCGACGAAAGCGCTACTTTGGGGAGAGTATATCTTATTTTGGGGATCAAAAGAGCAATTTGGGGGAGAATATGTGTAATATTTGGAACCCGAAGTCGTATTTAATGGAGGAAAATTCTTCTATTTGGAACCAAGAGTGATATTTTGGGGAGAATATTTCTCATTTTGAGGAGAGAAATAGGTCTTTTTTGGAGAGGATGACTTGTTTTCAGTCTAAAAAGCGGTATTCTGGGAAGAAAATGCCTTCTTTTGGGGATCAAAGGCGGTATTCTGGGAAGAAAATGTGTTATTTTTGGAATAAAATGTTGTGTCCAATAAAAGACGCTGTCTCCCCCAAATGCGTCTTTTTATGCTGCAAAGAAGACATTATCTCCCTGAAAGATCACCTTTATCCTCAAAAGAAGACATTTTCTCCACAAAATGCTGCTTATTAGCTCAATACCATGCTTTCACGCCAAAATAATGCAGTTTATCCCCAAAACTCATGCATTTTCTCCCCATAATACTCTTTATCTCTCCAATATACAACCATTTCTCCCCTGCATATCAATGTCTGCAAACAATTAGACATTTTTTTCCCGAATATCACTCTTCATCCCAGAAACCAAACAGGTTCTCTCTTAAGAGCCACTCTTTATCTACCCAAAAAGGCATTTTCTCCCCAGAATACTGCCTTTCATCTTCAGATGTCTCATTTTTGGGAAAGGCAACGAAAGAGCTAATTTGGGGAGAGTATATCTTATTTTGGGGATCAAAAGGGGTGTTTTGGGGAGGAAAAGTCTTCCTTAGGGGATAAGAAGCGGTATTTTCGGGAGCGAATGTCTTCTTTTGTTACACAAAGCCATATTTGAAGGGGAGAATTTCATATTGGAGGGATACAAATTGGCATTTGGGGGAGACAATGTCTATTGTTGGGAATAAAAAGGTGTGTTTTGGGTAAGAAATGGTTTGTTTTGCTAATAAAATCAGTCTTGTGCGGAGAGAACGCCTGATTCTTGGGATCACAAGCGTTATTTGAGGGAGAACGCCTCATTTTGGGGATCAAAAGAGCAATTTGGGGTAGAAAATGTGTAATATTGGGAACCCGAAGTCGTATTTAATGGAGGAAAAGTCTTCTATTTGGAACCAAGAATGATATTTTGGGGAGAATATTTCTCATTTTGAGGAGAGAAATAGGTGTTTTTTGGAGAGGATGACTTGTTTTCAGTCTAAAAAGCGGTATTCTGGGAAGAAAATGCCTTATTTTGGGGATCAAAGGCGGTATTCTGGAAGAAAACGTGTTATTTTTGGAATAAAACGTGATGTCCAATAAAAGACGCTGTCTTCCCCAAATGCGTCTTTTTATGCTGCAAAGAAGACATTATCTCCCTGAAAGATCACCTTTATCCTCAAAAGAAGACATTTTCTCCACAAAATGCTGCTTATTAGCTCAATACCAATGCTTTCACGGCAAAATAATGCAGTTTATCCCCAAAACTCGTGCATTTTCTCCCCAAAACACTCTTTTTCTCTCCAAAATACAACCATTTCTGCCCTGCATATCAATGTCTGCCAACAATTAGACATTTTCTCCCCGAATATCACTCTTCATCCCAGAAACCAAACAGGTTCTCTCTTAAGTGCCACTCTTTATCTACCCAAAAAAACATTTTCTGCCCAGAATACTGCCTTTCATCTTCAGATGTCTCATTTTTGGGAAAGGTGACGAAAGTGCTACTTTGGGGAGAGTATATCTTATTTTGGGGATCAAAAGAGCAATTTGGGGGAGAATATGTGTAATATTTGGAACCCGACGTGGTATTTAATGGAGGAAAATTCTTCTATTTGGAACCAAGAGTGATATTTTGGGGAGAATATTTCTCATTTTGAGGAAAGAAATAGGTCTTTTTTGGAGACGATGACTTGTTTTCAGTCTAAAAAGCGGTATTCTGGGAAGAAAATGCCTTATTTTGGGGATCAAAGGAGGTATTCTGGGAAGAAAATGTGTTATTTTTGGAATAAAACGTTATGTCCAATAAAAGACGCTGTCTTCCCCAAATGCGTCTTTTTATGCTGCAAAGAAGACATTATCTCCCTGAAAGATCACCTTTATCCTCAAAAGAAGACATTTTCTCCACAAAATGCCGTTTCTTAGCTCAATACCATGCTTTCACGCCAAAATAATGCAGTTTATCCCCAAAACTCATGCATTTTCTCCCCATAATACTCTTTTTCTCTCCTATATACAACCATTTCTGCCCTGCATATCAATGTCTGCCAACAATTAGATATTTTCTCCCCGAATATCACTCTTCATCCCAGAAACCAAACAGGTTCTCTCTTAAGAGCCACTCTTTATCTACCCAAAAAGGCATTTTCTCCCCAGAATACTGCCTTTCATCTTCAGATGTCTCATTTTTGGGAAAGGCAACGAAAGCGCTACTTTGGGGAGAGTATATCTTATTTTGGGGATCAAAAGGGGTGTTTTGGGGAGGAAAAGTCTTCCTTAGGGGATTAGAAGCGGTATTTTCGGGAGCGAATGTCTTCTTTTGTTACACAAAGCCATATTTGAAGGGGAGAATTTCATATTGGAGGGATACAAATTGGCATTTGGGGGAGACAATGTCTATTGTTGGGAATAAAAAGGTGTGTTTTGGGTAAGAAATGGTTTGTTTTGCTAATAAAATCAGTCTTGTGCGGAGAGAACGCCTGATTCTTGGGATCACAAGCGTTATTTGAGGGAGAACGCCTCATTTTGGGGATCAAAAGAGCAATTTGGGGTAGAAAATGTGTAATATTGGGAACCCGAAGTCGTATTTAATGGAGGAAAAGTCTTCTATTTGGAACCAAGAATGATATTTTGGGGAGAATATTTCTCATTTTGAGGAGAGAAATAGGTCTTTTTTGGAGACGATGACTTGTTTTCAGTCTAAAAAGCGGTATTCTGGGAAGAAAATGCCTTATTTTGGGGATCAAAGGCGGTATTCTGGAAGAAAATGTGTTATTTTTGGAATAAAACGTTATGTCCAATAAAAGACGCTGTCTTCCCCAAATGCGTCTTTTTATGCTGCAAAGAAGACATTATCTCCCTGAAAGATCACCTTTATCCTCAAAAGAAGACATTTTCTCCACAAAATGCTGCTTATTAGCTCAATACCAATGCTTTCACGGCAAAATAATGCAGTTTATCCCCAAAACTCGTGCATTTTCTCCCCAAAACACTCTTTTTCTCTCCAAAATACAACCATTTCTGCCCTGCATATCAATGTCTGCCAACAATTAGACATTTTCTCCCCGAATAACACTCTTCATCCCAGAAACCAAACAGGTTCTCTATTAAGTGCCACTCTTTATCTACCCAAAAAGGCATTTTCTGCCCAGAATACTGCCTTTCATCTTCAGATGTCTCATTTTTGGGAAAGGCGACGAAAGCGCTACTTTGGGGAGAGTATATCTTATTTTGGGGATCAAAAGAGCAATTTGGGGGAGAATATGTGTAATATTTGGAACCCGAAGTCGTATTTAATGGAGGAAAATTCTTCTATTTGGAACCAAGAGTGATATTTTGGGGAGAATATTTCTCATTTTGAGGAGAGAAATAGGTCTTTTTTGGAGAGGATGACTTGTTTTCAGTCTAAAAAGCGGTATTCTGGGAAGAAAATGCCTTCTTTTGGGGATCAAAGGCGGTATTCTGGGAAGAAAATGTGTTATTTTTGGAATAAAATGTTGTGTCCAATAAAAGACGCTGTCTCCCCCAAATGCGTCTTTTTATGCTGCAAAGAAGACATTATCTCCCTGAAAGATCACCTTTATCCTCAAAAGAAGACATTTTCTCCACAAAATGCTGCTTATTAGCTCAATACCATGCTTTCACGCCAAAATAATGCAGTTTATCCCCAAAACTCATGCATTTTCTCCCCATAATACTCTTTATCTCTCCAATATACAACCATTTCTCCCCTGCATATCAATGTCTGCAAACAATTAGACATTTTCTCCCCGAATATCACTCTTCATCCCAGAAACCAAACAGGTTCTCTCTTAAGAGCCACTCTTTATCTAGCCTAAAAGGCATTTTCTGCCCAGAATACTGCCTTTCATCTTCAGATGTCTCATTTTTGGGAAAGGCAACGAAAGAGCTAATTTGGGGAGAGTATATCTTATTTTGGGGATCAAAAGGGGTGTTTTGGGGAGGAAAAGTCTTCCTTAGGGGATAAGAAGCGGTATTTTCGGGAGCGAATGTCTTCTTTTGTTACACAAAGCCATATTTGAAGGGGAGAATTTCATATTGGAGGGATACAAATTGGCATTTGGGGGAGACAATGTCTATTGTTGGGAATAAAAAGGTGTGTTTTGGGTAAGAAATGGTTTGTTTTGCTAATAAAATCAGTCTTGTGCGGAGAGAACGCCTGATTCTTGGGATCACAAGCGTTATTTGAGGGAGAACGCCTCATTTTGGGGATCAAAAGAGCAATTTGGGGTAGAAAATGTGTAATATTGGGAACCCGAAGTCGTATTTAATGGAGGAAAAGTCTTCTATTTGGAACCAAGAATGATATTTTGGGGAGAATATTTCTCATTTTGAGGAGAGAAATAGGTGTTTTTTGGAGAGGATGACTTGTTTTCAGTCTAAAAAGCGGTATTCTGGGAAGAAAATGCCTTATTTTGGGGATCAAAGGCGGTATTCTGGAAGAAAATGTGTTATTTTTGGAATAAAACGTTATGTCCAATAAAAGACGCTGTCTTCCCCAAATGCGTCTTTTTATGCTGCAAAGAAGACATTATCTCCCTGAAAGATCACCTTTATCCTCAAAAGAAGACATTTTCTCCACAAAATGCTGCTTATTAGCTCAATACCAATGCTTTCACGGCAAAATAATGCAGTTTATCCCCAAAACTCGTGCATTTTCTCCCCAAAACACTCTTTTTCTCTCCAAAATACAACCATTTCTGCCCTGCATATCAATGTCTGCCAACAATTAGACATTTTCTCCCCGAATAACACTCTTCATTCCAGAAACCAAACAGGTTCTCTCTTAAGAGCCACTCTTTATCTAGCCTAAAAGGCATTTTCTGCCCAGAATACTGCCTTTCATCTTCAGATGTCTCATTTTTGGGAAAGGCGACGAAAGTGCTACTTTGGGGAGAGTATATCTTATTTTGGGGATCAAAAGAGCAATTTGGGGGAGAATATGTGTAATATTTGGAACCCGAAGTCGTATTTAATGGAGGAAAATTCTTCTATTTGGAACCAAGAGTGATATTTTGGGGAGAATATTTCTCATTTTGAGGAGAGAAATAGGTCTTTTTTGGAGAGGATGACTTGTTTTCAGTCTAAAAAGCGGTATTCTGGGAAGAAAATGCCTTCTTTTGGGGATCAAAGGCGGTATTCTGGGAAGAAAATGTGTTATTTTTGGAATAAAATGTTGTGTCCAATAAAAGACGCTGTCTCCCCCAAATGCGTCTTTTTATGCTGCAAAGAAGACATTATCTCCCTGAAAGATCACCTTTATCCTCAAAAGAAGACATTTTCTCCACAAAATGCTGCTTATTAGCTCAATACCATGCTTTCACGCCAAAATAATGCAGTTTATCCCCAAAACTCATGCATTTTCTCCCCATAATACTCTTTATCTCTCCAATATACAACCATTTCTCCCCTGCATATCAATGTCTGCAAACAATTAGACATTTTCTCCCCGAATATCACTCTTCATCCCAGAAACCAAACAGGTTCTCTCTTAAGAGCCACTCTTTATCTAGCCTAAAAGGCATTTTCTGCCCAGAATACTGCCTTTCATCTTCAGATGTCTCATTTTTGGGAAAGGCAACGAAAGAGCTAATTTGGGGAGAGTATATCTTATTTTGGGGATCAAAAGGGGTGTTTTGGGGAGGAAAAGTCTTCCTTAGGGGATAAGAAGCGGTATTTTCGGGAGCGAATGTCTTCTTTTGTTACACAAAGCCATATTTGAAGGGGAGAATTTCATATTGGAGGGATACAAATTGGCATTTGGGGGAGACAATGTCTATTGTTGGGAATAAAAAGGTGTGTTTTGGGTAAGAAATGGTTTGTTTTGCTAATAAAATCAGTCTTGTGCGGAGAGAACGCCTGATTCTTGGGATCACAAGCGTTATTTGAGGGAGAACGCCTCATTTTGGGGATCAAAAGAGCAATTTGGGGTAGAAAATGTGTAATATTGGGAACCCGAAGTCGTATTTAATGGAGGAAAAGTCTTCTATTTGGAACCAAGAATGATATTTTGGGGAGAATATTTCTCATTTTGAGGAGAGAAATAGGTGTTTTTTGGAGAGGATGACTTGTTTTCAGTCTAAAAAGCGGTATTCTGGGAAGAAAATGCCTTATTTTGGGGATCAAAGGCGGTATTCTGGAAGAAAATGTGTTATTTTTGGAATAAAACGTTATGTCCAATAAAAGACGCTGTCTTCCCCAAATGCGTCTTTTTATGCTGCAAAGAAGACATTATCTCCCTGAAAGATCACCTTTATCCTCAAAAGAAGACATTTTCTCCACAAAATGCTGCTTATTAGCTCAATACCAATGCTTTCACGGCAAAATAATGCAGTTTATCCCCAAAACTCGTGCATTTTCTCCCCAAAACACTCTTTTTCTCTCCAAAATACAACCATTTCTGCCCTGCATATCAATGTCTGCCAACAATTAGACATTTTCTCCCCGAATAACACTCTTCATTCCAGAAACCAAACAGGTTCTCTCTTAAGAGCCACTCTTTATCTAGCCTAAAAGGCATTTTCTGCCCAGAATACTGCCTTTCATCTTCAGATGTCTCATTTTTGGGAAAGGCGACGAAAGTGCTACTTTGGGGAGAGTATATCTTATTTTGGGGATCAAAAGAGCAATTTGGGGGAGAATATGTGTAATATTTGGAACCCGAAGTCGTATTTAATGGAGGAAAATTCTTCTATTTGGAACCAAGAGTGATATTTTGGGGAGAATATTTCTCATTTTGAGGAGAGAAATAGGTCTTTTTTGGAGAGGATGACTTGTTTTCAGTCTAAAAAGCGGTATTCTGGGAAGAAAATGCCTTCTTTTGGGGATCAAAGGCGGTATTCTGGGAAGAAAATGTGTTATTTTTGGAATAAAATGTTGTGTCCAATAAAAGACGCTGTCTCCCCCAAATGCGTCTTTTTATGCTGCAAAGAAGACATTATCTCCCTGAAAGATCACCTTTATCCTCAAAAGAAGACATTTTCTCCACAAAATGCTGCTTATTAGCTCAATACCATGCTTTCACGCCAAAATAATGCAGTTTATCCCCAAAACTCATGCATTTTCTCCCCATAATACTCTTTATCTCTCCAATATACAACCATTTCTCCCCTGCATATCAATGTCTGCAAACAATTAGACATTTTCTCCCCGAATATCACTCTTCATCCCAGAAACCAAACAGGTTCTCTCTTAAGAGCCACTCTTTATCTAGCCTAAAAGGCATTTTCTGCCCAGAATACTGCCTTTCATCTTCAGATGTCTCATTTTTGGGAAAGGCAACGAAAGAGCTAATTTGGGGAGAGTATATCTTATTTTGGGGATCAAAAGGGGTGTTTTGGGGAGGAAAAGTCTTCCTTAGGGGATAAGAAGCGGTATTTTCGGGAGCGAATGTCTTCTTTTGTTACACAAAGCCATATTTGAAGGGGAGAATTTCATATTGGAGGGATACAAATTGGCATTTGGGGGAGACAATGTCTATTGTTGGGAATAAAAAGGTGTGTTTTGGGTAAGAAATGGTTTGTTTTGCTAATAAAATCAGTCTTGTGCGGAGAGAACGCCTGATTCTTGGGATCACAAGCATTATTTGAGGGAGAACGCCTCATTTTGGGGATCAAAAGAGCAATTTGGGGTAGAAAATGTGTAATATTGGTAACCCGACGTGGTATTTAATGGAGGAAAAGTCTTCTATTTGGAACCAAGAGTGATATTTTGGGGAGAATATTTCTCATTTTGAGGAGAGAAATAGGTCTTTTTTGGAGACGATGACTTGTTTTCAGTCTAAAAAGCGGTATTCTGGGAAGAAAATGCCTTATTTTGGGGATCAAAGGCGGTATTCTGGAAGAAAATGTGTTATTTTTGGAATAAAACGTTATGTCCAATAAAAGACACTGTCTTCCCCAAATGCGTCTTTTTATGCTGCAAAGAAGACATTATCTCCCTGAAAGATCACCTTTATCCTCAAAAGAAGACATTTTCTCCACAAAATGCTGCTTATTAGCTCAATACCAATGCTTTCACGGCAAAATAATGCAGTTTATCCCCAAAACTCGTGCATTTTCTCCCCAAAACACTCTTTTTCTCTCCAAAATACAACCATTTCTGCCCTGCATATCAATGTCTGCCAACAATTAGATATTTTCTCCCCGAATATCACTCTTCATCCCAGAAACCAAACAGGTTCTCTCTTAAGAGCCACTCTTTATCTACCCAAAAAGGCATTTTCTGCCCAGAATACTGCCTTTCATCTTCAGATGTCTCATTTTTGGGAAAGGCGACGAAAGTGCTACTTTGGGGAGAGTATATCTTATTTTGGGGATCAAAAGAGCAATTTGGGGGAGAATATGTGTAATATTTGGAACCCGAAGTCGTATTTAATGGAGGAAAATTCTTCTATTTGGAACCAAGAGTGATATTTTGGGGAGAATATTTCTCATTTTGAGGAGAGAAATAGGTCTTTTTTGGAGACGATGACTTGTTTTCAGTCTAAAAAGCGGTATTCTGGGAAGAAAATGCCTTATTTTGGGGATCAAAGGCGGTATTCTGGGAAGAAAATGTGTTATTTTTGGAATAAAACGTTATGTCCAATAAAAGACGCTGTCTTCCCCAAATGCGTCTTTTTATGCTGCAAAGAAGACATTATCTCCCTGAAAGATCACCTTTATCCTCAAAAGAAGACATTTTCTCCACAAAATGCCGTTTCTTAGCTCAATACCATGCTTTCACGCCAAAATAATGCAGTTTATCCCCAAAACTCATGCATTTTCTCCCCATAATACTCTTTTTCTCTCCTATATACAACCATTTCTGCCCTGCATATCAATGTCTGCCAACAATTAGATATTTTCTCCCCGAATATCACTCTTCATCCCAGAAACCAAACAGGTTCTCTCTTAAGTGCCACTCTTTATCTACCCTAAAAGGCATTTTCTCCCCAGAATACTGCCTTTCATCTTCAGATGTCTCATTTTTGGGAAAGGCAACGAAAGCGCTACTTTGGGGAGAGTATATCTTATTTTGGGGATCAAAAGGGGTGTTTTGGGGAGGAAAAGTCTTCCTTAGGGGATTAGAAGCGGTATTTTCGGGAGCGAATGTCTTCTTTTGTTACACAAAGCCATATTTGAAGGGGAGAATTTCATATTGGAGGGATACAAATTGGCATTTGGGGGAGACAATGTCTATTGTTGGGAATAAAAAGGTGTGTTTTGGGTAAGAAATGGTTTGTTTTGGTAATAAAATCAGTCTTGTGCGGAGAGAACGCCTGATTCTTGGGATCACAAGCGTTATTTGAGGGAGAACGCCTCATTTTGGGGATCAAAAGAGCAATTTGGGGTAGAAAATGTGTAATATTGGGAACCCGAAGTCGTATTTAATGGAGGAAAAGTCTTCTATTTGGAACCAAGAATGATATTTTGGGGAGAATATTTCTCATTTTGAGGAGAGAAATAGGTCTTTTTTGGAGACGATGACTTGTTTTCAGTCTAAAAAGCGGTATTCTGGGAAGAAAATGCCTTATTTTGGGGATCAAAGGCGGTATTCTGGAAGAAAATGTGTTATTTTTGGAATAAAACGTTATGTCCAATAAAAGACACTGTCTTCCCCAAATGCGTCTTTTTATGCTGCAAAGAAGACATTATCTCCCTGAAAGATCACCTTTATCCTCAAAAGAAGACATTTTCTCCACAAAATGACGTTTCTTAGCTCAATACCAATGCTTTCACGGCAAAATAATGCAGTTTATCCCCAAAACTCGTGCATTTTCTCCCCAAAACACTCTTTTTCTCTCCAAAATACAACCATTTCTGCCCTGCATATCAATGTCTGCCAACAATTAGACATTTTCTCCCCGAATAACACTCTTCATCCCTGAAACCAAACAGGTTCTCTCTTAAGTGCCACTCTTTATCTACCCAAAAAGGCATTTTCTGCCCAGAATACTGCCTTTCATCTTCAGATGTCTCATTTTTGGGAAAGGCGACGAAAGCGCTACTTTGGGGAGAGTATATCTTATTTTGGGGATCAAAAGAGCAATTTGGGGGAGAATATGTGTAATATTTGGAACCCGAAGTCGTATTTAATGGAGGAAAATTCTTCTATTTGGAACCAAGAGTGATATTTTGGGGAGAATATTTCTCATTTTGAGGAGAGAAATAGGTCTTTTTTGGAGAGGATGACTTGTTTTCAGTCTAAAAAGCGGTATTCTGGGAAGAAAATGCCTTCTTTTGGGGATCAAAGGCGGTATTCTGGGAAGAAAATGTGTTATTTTTGGAATAAAATGTTGTGTCCAATAAAAGACGCTGTCTCCCCCAAATGCGTCTTTTTATGCTGCAAAGAAGACATTATCTCCCTGAAAGATCACCTTTATCCTCAAAAGAAGACATTTTCTCCACAAAATGCTGCTTATTAGCTCAATACCATGCTTTCACGCCAAAATAATGCAGTTTATCCCCAAAACTCATGCATTTTCTCCCCATAATACTCTTTATCTCTCCAATATACAACCATTTCTCCCCTGCATATCAATGTCTGCAAACAATTAGACATTTTCTCCCCGAATATCACTCTTCATCCCAGAAACCAAACAGGTTCTCTCTTAAGAGCCACTCTTTATCTACCCAAAAAGGCATTTTCTGCCCAGAATACTGCCTTTCATCTTCAGATGTCTCATTTTTGGGAAAGGCAACGAAAGCGCTACTTTGGGGAGAGTATATCTTATTTTGGGGATCAAAAGGGGTGTTTTGGGGAGGAAAAGTCTTCCTTAGGGGATAAGAAGCGGTATTTTCGGGAGAGAATGTCTTCTTTTGTTACACAAAGCCATATTTGAAGGGGAGAATTTCATATTGGAGGGATACAAATTGGCATTTGGGGGAGACAATGTCTATTGTTGGGAATAAAAAGGTGTGTTTTGGGTAAGAAATGGTTTGTTTTGCTAATAAAATCAGTCTTGTGCGGAGAGAACGCCTGATTCTTGGGATCACAAGCATTATTTGAGGGAGAACGCCTCATTTTGGGGATCAAAAGAGCAATTTGGGGTAGAAAATGTGTAATATTGGGAACCCGACGTGGTATTTAATGGAGGAAAATTCTTCTATTTGGAACCAAGAGTGATATTTTGGGGAGAATATTTCTCATTTTGAGGAGAGAAATAGGTGTTTTTTGGAGAGGATGACTTGTTTTCAGTCTAAAAAGCGGTATTCTGGGAAGAAAATGCCTTATTTTGGGGATCAAAGGCGGTCTTCTGGGAAGAAAATGTGTTATTTTTGGAATAAAACGTTATGTCCAATAAAAGACGCTGTCTTCCCCAAATGCGTCTTTTTATGCTGCAAAGAAGACATTATCTCCCTGAAAGATCACCTTTATCCTCAAAAGAAGACATTTTCTCCACAAAATGCTGCTTATTAGCTCAATACCAATGCTTTCACGGCAAAATAATGCAGTTTATCCCCAAAACTCGTGCATTTTCTCTCCGAAACACTCTTTTTCTCTCCAAAATACAACCATTTCTGCCCTGCATATCAATGTCTGCCAACAATTAGACATTTTCTCCCCGAATAACACTCTTCATCCCAGAAACCAAACAGGTTCTCTATTAAGTGCCACTCTTTATCTACCCAAAAAGGCATTTTCTGCCCAGAATACTGCCTTTCATCTCCAGATGTCTCATTTTTTGGAAAGGCGACGAAAGTGCTACTTTGGGGAGAGTATATCTTATTTTGGGGATCAAAAGAGCAATTTGGGGGAGAATATGTGTAATATTTGGAACCCGAAGTCGTATTTAATGGAGGAAAATTCTTCTATTTGGAACCAAGAGTGATATTTTGGGGAGAATATTTCTCATTTTGAGGAGAGAAATAGGTCTTTTTTGGAGAGGATGACTTGTTTTCAGTCTAAAAAGCGGTATTCTGGGAAGAATATGCCTTATTTTGGGGATCAAAGGCGGTATTCTGGGAAGAAAATGTGTTATTTTTGGAATAAAACGTTATGTCCAATAAAAGACGCTGTCTTCCCCAAATGCGTCTTTTTATGCTGCAAAGAAGACATTATCTCCCTGAAAGATCACCTTTATCCTCAAAAGAAGACATTTTCTCCACAAAATGCCGTTTCTTAGCTCAATACCATGCTTTCACGCCAAAATAATGCAGTTTATCCCCAAAACTCATGCATTTTCTCCCCATAATACTCTTTTTCTCTCCTATATACAACCATTTCTCCCCTGCATATCAATGTCTGCCAACAATTAGATATTTTCTCCCCGAATATCACTCTTCATCCCAGAAACCAAACAGGTTCTCTCTTAAGAGCCACTCTTTATCTACCCAAAAAGGCATTTTCTCCCCAGAATACTGCCTTTCATCTTCAGATGTCTCATTTTTGGGAAAGGCGACGAAAGCGCTACTTTGGGGAGAGTATATCTTATTTTGGGGATCAAAAGGGGTGTTTTGGCGAGGAAAAGTCTTCCTTAGGGGATAAGAAGCGGTATTTTCGGGAGCGAATGTCTTCTTTTGTTACACAAAGCCATATTTGAAGGGGAGAATTTCATATTGGAGGGATACAAATTGGCATTTGGGGGAGACAATGTCTATTGTTGGGAATCAAAAGGTGTGTTTTGGGTAAGAAATGGTTTGTTTTGCTAATAAAATCAGTCTTGTGCGGAGAGAACGCCTGATTCTTGGGATCACAAGCATTATTTGAGGGAGAACGCCTCATTTTGGGGATCGAAAGAGCAATTTGGGGTAGAAAATGTGTAATATTGGGAACCCGACGTGGTATTTAATGGAGGAAAATTCTTCTATTTGGAACCAAGAGTGATATTTTGGGGAGAATATTTCTCATTTTGAGGAGAGAAATAGGTCTTTTTTGGAGACGATGACTTGTTTTCAGTCTAAAAAGCGGTATTCTGGGAAGAAAATGCCTTATTTTGGGGATCAAAGGCGGTATTCTGGAAGAAAATGTGTTATTTTTGGAATAAAACGTGATGTCCAATAAAAGACGCTGTCTTCCCCAAATGCGTCTTTTTATGCTGCAAAGAAGACATTATCTCCCTGAAAGATCACCTTTATCCTCAAAAGAAGACATTTTCTCCACAAAATGCTGCTTATTAGCTCAATACCAATGCTTTCACGGCAAAATAATGCAGTTTATCCCCAAAACTCGTGCATTTTCTCCCCAAAACACTCTTTTTCTCTCCAAAATACAACCATTTCTGCCCTGCATATCAATGTCTGCCAACAATTAGACATTTTCTCCCCGAATAACACTCTTCATCCCAGAAACCAAACAGGTTCTCTATTAAGTGCCACTCTTTATCTACCCAAAAAGGCATTTTCTGCCCAGAATACTGCCTTTCATCTTCAGATGTCTCATTTTTGGGAAAGGCAACGAAAGAGCTAATTTGGGGAGAGTATATCTTATTTTGGGGATCAAAAGGGGTGTTTTGGGGAGGAAAAGTCTTCCTTAGGGGATAAGAAGCGGTATTTTCGGGAGCGAATGTCTTCTTTTGTTACACAAAGCCATATTTGAAGGGGAGAATTTCATATTGGAGGGATACAAATTGGCATTTGGGGGAGACAATGTCTATTGTTGGGAATAAAAAGGTGTGTTTTGGGTAAGAAATGGTTTGTTTTGCTAATAAAATCAGTCTTGTGCGGAGAGAACGCCTGATTCTTGGGATCACAAGCGTTATTTGAGGGAGAACGCCTCATTTTGGGGATCAAAAGAGCAATTTGGGGTAGAAAATGTGTAATATTGGGAACCCGAAGTCGTATTTAATGGAGGAAAAGTCTTCTATTTGGAACCAAGAATGATATTTTGGGGAGAATATTTCTCATTTTGAGGAGAGAAATAGGTGTTTTTTGGAGAGGATGACTTGTTTTCAGTCTAAAAAGCGGTATTCTGGGAAGAAAATGCCTTATTTTGGGGATCAAAGGCGGTATTCTGGAAGAAAATGTGTTATTTTTGGAATAAAACGTTATGTCCAATAAAAGACGCTGTCTTCCCCAAATGCGTCTTTTTATGCTGCAAAGAAGACATTATCTCCCTGAAAGATCACCTTTATCCTCAAAAGAAGACATTTTCTCCACAAAATGCTGCTTATTAGCTCAATACCAATGCTTTCACGGCAAAATAATGCAGTTTATCCCCAAAACTCGTGCATTTTCTCCCCAAAACACTCTTTTTCTCTCCAAAATACAACCATTTCTGCCCTGCATATCAATGTCTGCCAACAATTAGACATTTTCTCCCCGAATAACACTCTTCATTCCAGAAACCAAACAGGTTCTCTCTTAAGAGCCACTCTTTATCTAGCCTAAAAGGCATTTTCTGCCCAGAATACTGCCTTTCATCTTCAGATGTCTCATTTTTGGGAAAGGCGACGAAAGTGCTACTTTGGGGAGAGTATATCTTATTTTGGGGATCAAAAGAGCAATTTGGGGGAGAATATGTGTAATATTTGGAACCCGAAGTCGTATTTAATGGAGGAAAATTCTTCTATTTGGAACCAAGAGTGATATTTTGGGGAGAATATTTCTCATTTTGAGGAGAGAAATAGGTCTTTTTTGGAGAGGATGACTTGTTTTCAGTCTAAAAAGCGGTATTCTGGGAAGAAAATGCCTTCTTTTGGGGATCAAAGGCGGTATTCTGGGAAGAAAATGTGTTATTTTTGGAATAAAATGTTGTGTCCAATAAAAGACGCTGTCTCCCCCAAATGCGTCTTTTTATGCTGCAAAGAAGACATTATCTCCCTGAAAGATCACCTTTATCCTCAAAAGAAGACATTTTCTCCACAAAATGACGTTTCTTAGCTCAATACCAATGCTTTCACGGCAAAATAATGCAGTTTATCCCCAAAACTCATGCATTTTCTCCCCATAATACTCTTTATCTCTCCAATATACAACCATTTCTCCCCTGCATATCAATGTCTGCAAACAATTAGACATTTTCTCCCCGAATATCACTCTTCATCCCAGAAACCAAACAGGTTCTCTCTTAAGAGCCACTCTTTATCTAGCCTAAAAGGCATTTTCTGCCCAGAATACTGCCTTTCATCTTCAGATGTCTCATTTTTGGGAAAGGCAACGAAAGAGCTAATTTGGGGAGAGTATATCTTATTTTGGGGATCAAAAGGGGTGTTTTGGGGAGGAAAAGTCTTCCTTAGGGGATAAGAAGCGGTATTTTCGGGAGCGAATGTCTTCTTTTGTTACACAAAGCCATATTTGAAGGGGAGAATTTCATATTGGAGGGATACAAATTGGCATTTGGGGGAGACAATGTCTATTGTTGGGAATAAAAAGGTGTGTTTTGGGTAAGAAATGGTTTGTTTTGCTAATAAAATCAGTCTTGTGCGGAGAGAACGCCTGATTCTTGGGATCACAAGCATTATTTGAGGGAGAACGCCTCATTTTGGGGATCAAAAGAGCAATTTGGGGTAGAAAATGTGTAATATTGGTAACCCGACGTGGTATTTAATGGAGGAAAAGTCTTCTATTTGGAACCAAGAGTGATATTTTGGGGAGAATATTTCTCATTTTGAGGAGAGAAATAGGTCTTTTTTGGAGACGATGACTTGTTTTCAGTCTAAAAAGCGGTATTCTGGGAAGAAAATGCCTTATTTTGGGGATCAAAGGCGGTATTCTGGAAGAAAATGTGTTATTTTTGGAATAAAACGTTATGTCCAATAAAAGACACTGTCTTCCCCAAATGCGTCTTTTTATGCTGCAAAGAAGACATTATCTCCCTGAAAGATCACCTTTATCCTCAAAAGAAGACATTTTCTCCACAAAATGCTGCTTATTAGCTCAATACCAATGCTTTCACGGCAAAATAATGCAGTTTATCCCCAAAACTCGTGCATTTTCTCCCCAAAACACTCTTTTTCTCTCCAAAATACAACCATTTCTGCCCTGCATATCAATGTCTGCCAACAATTAGACATTTTCTCCCCGAATAACACTCTTCATCCCAGAAACCAAACAGGTTCTCTATTAAGTGCCACTCTTTATCTACCCAAAAAGGCATTTTCTGCCCAGAATACTGCCTTTCATCTCCAGATGTCTCATTTTTTGGAAAGGCGACGAAAGTGCTACTTTGGGGAGAGTATATCTTATTTTGGGGATCAAAAGAGCAATTTGGGGGAGAATATGTGTAATATTTGGAACCCGAAGTCGTATTTAATGGAGGAAAATTCTTCTATTTGGAACCAAGAGTGATATTTTGGGGAGAATATTTCTCATTTTGAGGAGAGAAATAGGTCTTTTTTGGAGAGGATGACTTGTTTTCAGTCTAAAAAGCGGTATTCTGGGAAGAATATGCCTTATTTTGGGGATCAAAGGCGGTATTCTGGGAAGAAAATGTGTTATTTTTGGAATAAAACGTTATGTCCAATAAAAGACGCTGTCTTCCCCAAATGCGTCTTTTTATGCTGCAAAGAAGACATTATCTCCCTGAAAGATCACCTTTATCCTCAAAAGAAGACATTTTCTCCACAAAATGCCGTTTCTTAGCTCAATACCATGCTTTCACGCCAAAATAATGCAGTTTATCCCCAAAACTCATGCATTTTCTCCCCATAATACTCTTTTTCTCTCCTATATACAACCATTTCTCCCCTGCATATCAATGTCTGCCAACAATTAGATATTTTCTCCCCGAATATCACTCTTCATCCCAGAAACCAAACAGGTTCTCTCTTAAGAGCCACTCTTTATCTACCCAAAAAGGCATTTTCTCCCCAGAATACTGCCTTTCATCTTCAGATGTCTCATTTTTGGGAAAGGCGACGAAAGCGCTACTTTGGGGAGAGTATATCTTATTTTGGGGATCAAAAGGGGTGTTTTGGCGAGGAAAAGTCTTCCTTAGGGGATAAGAAGCGGTATTTTCGGGAGCGAATGTCTTCTTTTGTTACACAAAGCCATATTTGAAGGGGAGAATTTCATATTGGAGGGATACAAATTGGCATTTGGGGGAGACAATGTCTATTGTTGGGAATCAAAAGGTGTGTTTTGGGTAAGAAATGGTTTGTTTTGCTAATAAAATCAGTCTTGTGCGGAGAGAACGCCTGATTCTTGGGATCACAAGCATTATTTGAGGGAGAACGCCTCATTTTGGGGATCGAAAGAGCAATTTGGGGTAGAAAATGTGTAATATTGGGAACCCGACGTGGTATTTAATGGAGGAAAATTCTTCTATTTGGAACCAAGAGTGATATTTTGGGGAGAATATTTCTCATTTTGAGGAGAGAAATAGGTCTTTTTTGGAGACGATGACTTGTTTTCAGTCTAAAAAGCGGTATTCTGGGAAGAAAATGCCTTATTTTGGGGATCAAAGGCGGTATTCTGGAAGAAAATGTGTTATTTTTGGAATAAAACGTGATGTCCAATAAAAGACGCTGTCTTCCCCAAATGCGTCTTTTTATGCTGCAAAGAAGACATTATCTCCCTGAAAGATCACCTTTATCCTCAAAAGAAGACATTTTCTCCACAAAATGCCGTTTCTTAGCTCAATACCATGCTTTCACGCCAAAATAATGCAGTTTATCCCCAAAACTCATGCATTTTCTCCCCATAATACTCTTTTTCTCTCCTATATACAACCATTTCTGCCCTGCATATCAATGTCTGCCAACAATTAGATATTTTCTCCCCGAATATCACTCTTCATCCCAGAAACCAAACAGGTTCTCTCTTAAGTGCCACTCTTTATCTACCCTAAAAGGCATTTTCTCCCCAGAATACTGCCTTTCATCTTCAGATGTCTCATTTTTGGGAAAGGCAACGAAAGCGCTACTTTGGGGAGAGTATATCTTATTTTGGGGATCAAAAGGGGTGTTTTGGGGAGGAAAAGTCTTCCTTAGGGGATTAGAAGCGGTATTTTCGGGAGCGAATGTCTTCTTTTGTTACACAAAGCCATATTTGAAGGGGAGAATTTCATATTGGAGGGATACAAATTGGCATTTGGGGGAGACAATGTCTATTGTTGGGAATAAAAAGGTGTGTTTTGGGTAAGAAATGGTTTGTTTTGGTAATAAAATCAGTCTTGTGCGGAGAGAACGCCTGATTCTTGGGATCACAAGCGTTATTTGAGGGAGAACGCCTCATTTTGGGGATCAAAAGAGCAATTTGGGGTAGAAAATGTGTAATATTGGGAACCCGAAGTCGTATTTAATGGAGGAAAAGTCTTCTATTTGGAACCAAGAATGATATTTTGGGGAGAATATTTCTCATTTTGAGGAGAGAAATAGGTCTTTTTTGGAGACGATGACTTGTTTTCAGTCTAAAAAGAGGTATTCTGGGAAGAAAATGCCTTATTTTGGGGATCAAAGGCGGTATTCTGGAAGAAAATGTGTTATTTTTGGAATAAAACGTTATGTCCAATAAAAGACACTGTCTTCCCCAAATGCGTCTTTTTATGCTGCAAAGAAGACATTATCTCCCTGAAAGATCACCTTTATCCTCAAAAGAAGACATTTTCTCCACAAAATGACGTTTCTTAGCTCAATACCAATGCTTTCACGGCAAAATAATGCAGTTTATCCCCAAAACTCGTGCATTTTCTCCCCAAAACACTCTTTTTCTCTCCAAAATACAACCATTTCTGCCCTGCATATCAATGTCTGCCAACAATTAGACATTTTCTCCCCGAATAACACTCTTCATCCCTGAAACCAAACAGGTTCTCTCTTAAGTGCCACTCTTTATCTACCCAAAAAGGCATTTTCTGCCCAGAATACTGCCTTTCATCTTCAGATGTCTCATTTTTGGGAAAGGCGACGAAAGCGCTACTTTGGGGAGAGTATATCTTATTTTGGGGATCAAAAGAGCAATTTGGGGGAGAATATGTGTAATATTTGGAACCCGAAGTCGTATTTAATGGAGGAAAATTCTTCTATTTGGAACCAAGAGTGATATTTTGGGGAGAATATTTCTCATTTTGAGGAGAGAAATAGGTCTTTTTTGGAGAGGATGACTTGTTTTCAGTCTAAAAAGCGGTATTCTGGGAAGAAAATGCCTTCTTTTGGGGATCAAAGGCGGTATTCTGGGAAGAAAATGTGTTATTTTTGGAATAAAATGTTGTGTCCAATAAAAGACGCTGTCTCCCCCAAATGCGTCTTTTTATGCTGCAAAGAAGACATTATCTCCCTGAAAGATCACCTTTATCCTCAAAAGAAGACATTTTCTCCACAAAATGCTGCTTATTAGCTCAATACCATGCTTTCACGCCAAAATAATGCAGTTTATCCCCAAAACTCATGCATTTTCTCCCCATAATACTCTTTATCTCTCCAATATACAACCATTTCTCCCCTGCATATCAATGTCTGCAAACAATTAGACATTTTCTCCCCGAATATCACTCTTCATCCCAGAAACCAAACAGGTTCTCTCTTAAGAGCCACTCTTTATCTACCCAAAAAGGCATTTTCTGCCCAGAATACTGCCTTTCATCTTCAGATGTCTCATTTTTGGGAAAGGCAACGAAAGCGCTACTTTGGGGAGAGTATATCTTATTTTGGGGATCAAAAGGGGTGTTTTGGGGAGGAAAAGTCTTCCTTAGGGGATAAGAAGCGGTATTTTCGGGAGAGAATGTCTTCTTTTGTTACACAAAGCCATATTTGAAGGGGAGAATTTCATATTGGAGGGATACAAATTGGCATTTGGGGGAGACAATGTCTATTGTTGGGAATAAAAAGGTGTGTTTTGGGTAAGAAATGTTTTGTTTTGGTAATAAAATCAGTCTTGTGCGGAGAGAACGCCTGATTCTTGGGATTACAAGCATTATTTGAGGGAGAACGCCTCATTTTGGGGATCAAAAGAGCAATTTGGGGTAGAAAATGTGTAATATTGGGAACCCGACGTGGTATTTAATGGAGGAAAATTCTTCTATTTGGAACCAAGAGTGATATTTTGGGGAGAATATTTCTCATTTTGAGGAGAGAAATAGGTGTTTTTTGGAGAGGATGACTTGTTTTCAGTCTAAAAAGCGGTATTCTGGGAAGAAAATGCCTTCTTTTGGGGATCAAAGGCGGTCTTCTGGGAAGAAAATGTGTTATTTTTGGAATAAAACGTTATGTCCAATAAAAGACGCTGTCTTCCCCAAATGCGTCTTTTTATGCTGCAAAGAAGACATTATCTCCCTGAAAGATCACCTTTATCCTCAAAAGAAGACATTTTCTCCACAAAATGCTGCTTATTAGCTCAATACCAATGCTTTCACGGCAAAATAATGCAGTTTATCCCCAAAACTCGTGCATTTTCTCTCCGAAACACTCTTTTTCTCTCCAAAATACAACCATTTCTCCCCTGCATATCAATGTCTGCCAACAATTAGACATTTTCTCCCCGAATAACACTCTTCATCCCAGAAACCAAACAGGTTCTCTATTAAGTGCCACTCTTTATCTACCCAAAAAGGCATTTTCTGCCCAGAATACTGCCTTTCATCTCCAGATGTCTCATTTTTTGGAAAGGCGACGAAAGTGCTACTTTGGGGAGAGTATATCTTATTTTGGGGATCAAAAGAGCAATTTGGGGGAGAATATGTGTAATATTTGGAACCCGAAGTCGTATTTAATGGAGGAAAATTCTTCTATTTGGAACCAAGAGTGATATTTTGGGGAGAATATTTCTCATTTTGAGGAGAGAAATAGGTCTTTTTTGGAGAGGATGACTTGTTTTCAGTCTAAAAAGCGGTATTCTGGGAAGAATATGCCTTATTTTGGGGATCAAAGGCGGTATTCTGGGAAGAAAATGTGTTATTTTTGGAATAAAACGTTATGTCCAATAAAAGACGCTGTCTTCCCCAAATGCGTCTTTTTATGCTGCAAAGAAGACATTATCTCCCTGAAAGATCACCTTTATCCTCAAAAGAAGACATTTTCTCCACAAAATGCCGTTTCTTAGCTCAATACCATGCTTTCACGCCAAAATAATGCAGTTTATCCCCAAAACTCATGCATTTTCTCCCCATAATACTCTTTTTCTCTCCTATATACAACCATTTCTCCCCTGCATATCAATGTCTGCCAACAATTAGATATTTTCTCCCCGAATATCACTCTTCATCCCAGAAACCAAACAGGTTCTCTCTTAAGAGCCACTCTTTATCTACCCAAAAAGGCATTTTCTCCCCAGAATACTGCCTTTCATCTTCAGATGTCTCATTTTTGGGAAAGGCAACGAAAGCGCTACTTTGGGGAGAGTATATCTTATTTTGGGGATCAAAAGGGGTGTTTTGGCGAGGAAAAGTCTTCCTTAGGGGATAAGAAGCGGTATTTTCGGGAGCGAATGTCTTCTTTTGTTACACAAAGCCATATTTGAAGGGGAGAATTTCATATTGGAGGGATACAAATTGGCATTTGGGGGAGACAATGTCTATTGTTGGGAATCAAAAGGTGTGTTTTGGGTAAGAAATGGTTTGTTTTGCTAATAAAATCAGTCTTGTGCGGAGAGAACGCCTGATTCTTGGGATCACAAGCATTATTTGAGGGAGAACGCCTCATTTTGGGGATCGAAAGAGCAATTTGGGGTAGAAAATGTGTAATATTGGGAACCCGACGTGGTATTTAATGGAGGAAAATTCTTCTATTTGGAACCAAGAGTGATATTTTGGGGAGAATATTTCTCATTTTGAGGAGAGAAATAGGTCTTTTTTGGAGACGATGACTTGTTTTCAGTCTAAAAAGCGGTATTCTGGGAAGAAAATGCCTTATTTTGGGGATCAAAGGCGGTATTCTGGAAGAAAATGTGTTATTTTTGGAATAAAACGTGATGTCCAATAAAAGACGCTGTCTTCCCCAAATGCGTCTTTTTATGCTGCAAAGAAGACATTATCTCCCTGAAAGATCACCTTTATCCTCAAAAGAAGACATTTTCTCCACAAAATGCTGCTTATTAGCTCAATACCAATGCTTTCACGGCAAAATAATGCAGTTTATCCCCAAAACTCGTGCATTTTCTCCCCAAAACACTCTTTTTCTCTCCAAAATACAACCATTTCTGCCCTGCATATCAATGTCTGCCAACAATTAGACATTTTCTCCCCGAATAACACTCTTCATCCCAGAAACCAAACAGGTTCTCTATTAAGTGCCACTCTTTATCTACCCAAAAAGGCATTTTCTGCCCAGAATACTGCCTTTCATCTTCAGATGTCTCATTTTTGGGAAAGGCAACGAAAGCGCTACTTTGGGGAGAGTATATCTTATTTTGGGGATCAAAAAGGGTG
Source organism: Alectoris magna (assembly GCA_030625065.1). Lineage (NCBI taxonomy): Eukaryota > Metazoa > Chordata > Aves > Galliformes > Phasianidae > Alectoris > Alectoris magna. The sequence continues at coordinate 4,605,780 of CM060578.1, read as the reverse complement.
TTTTGGGGAGGAAAAGTCTTCCTTAGGGGATAAGAAGCGGTATTTTTGGGAGCGAATGTCTTCTTTTGTTACACAAAGCCATATTTGAAGGGGAGAATTTCGTATTGGAGGGATACAAATTGGCATTTGGGGGAGACAATGTCTATTGTTGGGAATCAAAAGGTGTGTTTTGGGTAAGAAATGTGTTGTTTTGGTAATAAAATCAGTCTTGTGCGGAGAGAACGCCTGATTCTTGGGATCACAAGCATTATTTGAGGGAGAACGCCTCATTTTGGGGATCAAAAGAGCAATTTGGGGTAGAAAATGTGTAATATTGGGAACCCGAAGTCGTATTTATTGGAGGAATATTCTTCTATTTGGAACCAAGAGTGATATTTTGGGGAGAATATTTCTCATTTTGAGGAGAGAAATAGGTGTTTTTTGGAGAGGATGACTTGTTTTCAGTCTAAAAAGCGGTATTCTGGGAAGAAAATGCCTTATTTTGGGGATCAAAGGCGGTATTCTGGGAAGAAAATGTGTTAATTTTGGAATAAAACGTGATGTCCAATAAAAGACACTGTCTTCCCCAAATGCGTCTTTTTATGCTGCAAAGAAGACATTATCTCCCTGAAAGATCACCTTTATCCTCAAAAGAAGACATTTTCTCCACAAAATGCTGCTTATTAGCTCAATACCAATGCTTTCACGGCAAAATAATGCAGTTTATCCCCAAAACTCGTGCATTTTCTCCCCAAAACACTCTTTTTCTCTCCAAAATACAACCATTTCTGCCCTGCATATCAATGTCTGCCAACAATTAGACATTTTCTCCCCGAATAACACTCTTCATTCCAGAAACCAAACAGGTTCTCTCTTAAGAGCCACTCTTTATCTAGCCTAAAAGGCATTTTCTGCCCAGAATACTGCCTTTCATCTTCAGATGTCTCATTTTTGGGAAAGGCGACGAAAGTGCTACTTTGGGGAGAGTATATCTTATTTTGGGGATCAAAAGAGCAATTTGGGGGAGAATATGTGTAATATTTGGAACCCGAAGTCGTATTTAATGGAGGAAAATTCTTCTATTTGGAACCAAGAGTGATATTTTGGGGAGAATATTTCTCATTTTGAGGAGAGAAATAGGTCTTTTTTGGAGACGATGACTTGTTTTCAGTCTAAAAAGCGGTATTCTGGGAAGAAAATGCCTTCTTTTGGGGATCAAAGGCGGTATTCTGGTATGAAAATGTGTTATTTTTGGAATAAAACGTTGTGTCCAATAAAAGACGCTGTCTTCCCCAAATGCGTCTTTTCATGCTGCAAAGAAGACATTATCTCCCTGAAAGATCACCTTTATCCTCAAAAGAAGACATTTTCTCCACAAAATGCCGTTTCTTAGCTCAATACCATGCTTTCACGGCAAAATAATGCAGTTTATCCCCAAAACTCGTGCATTTTCTCCCCAAAACACTCTTTTTCTCTCCAAAATACAACCATTTCTGCCCTGCATATCAATGTCTGCCAACAATTAGACATTTTCTCCCCGAATAACACTCTTCATCCCAGAAACCAAACAGGTTCTCTATTAAGTGCCACTCTTTATCTACCCAAAAAGGCATTTTCTGCCCAGAATACTGCCTTTCATCTTCAGATGTCTCATTTTTGGGAAAGGCAACGAAAGCGCTACTTTGGGGAGAGTATATCTTATTTTGGGGATCAAAAAGGGTGTTTTGGGGAGGAAAAGTCTTCCTTAGGGGATAAGAAGCGGTATTTTCGGGAGCGAATGTCTTCTTTTGTTACACAAAGCCATATTTGAAGGGGAGAATTTCATATTGGAGGGATACAAATTGGCATTTGGGGGAGACAATGTCTATTGTTGGGAATAAAAAGGTGTGTTTTGGGTAAGAAATGTTTTGTTTTGGTAATAAAATCAGTCTTGTGCGGAGAGAACGCCTGATTCTTGGGATCACAAGCATTATTTGAGGGAGAACGCCTCATTTTGGGGATCAAAAGAGCAATTTGGGGTAGAAAATGTGTAATATTGGGAACCCGAAGTCGTATTTATTGGAGGAATATTCTTCTATTTGGAACCAAGAGTGATATTTTGGGGAGAATATTTCTCATTTTGAGGAGAGAAATAGGTGTTTTTTGGAGAGGATGACTTGTTTTCAGTCTAAAAAGCGGTATTCTGGGAAGAAAATGCCTTATTTTGGGGATCAAAGGCGGTATTCTGGGAAGAAAATGTGTTAATTTTGGAATAAAACGTGATGTCCAATAAAAGACACTGTCTTCCCCAAATGCGTCTTTTTATGCTGCAAAGAAGACATTATCTCCCTGAAAGATCACCTTTATCCTCAAAAGAAGACATTTTCTCCACAAAATGCTGCTTATTAGCTCAATACCAATGCTTTCACGGCAAAATAATGCAGTTTATCCCCAAAACTCGTGCATTTTCTCCCCAAAACACTCTTTTTCTCTCCAAAATACAACCATTTCTGCCCTGCATATCAATGTCTGCCAACAATTAGACATTTTCTCCTCGAATAACACTCTTCATTCCAGAAACCAAACAGGTTCTCTCTTAAGAGCCACTCTTTATCTAGCCTAAAAGGCATTTTCTGCCCAGAATACTGCCTTTCATCTTCAGATGTCTCATTTTTGGGAAAGGCGACGAAAGTGCTACTTTGGGGAGAGTATATCTTATTTTGGGGATCAAAAGAGCAATTTGGGGGAGAATATGTGTAATATTTGGAACCCGAAGTCGTATTTAATGGAGGAAAATTCTTCTATTTGGAACCAAGAGTGATATTTTGGGGAGAATATTTCTCATTTTGAGGAGAGAAATAGGTCTTTTTTGGAGACGATGACTTGTTTTCAGTCTAAAAAGCGGTATTCTGGGAAGAAAATGCCTTCTTTTGGGGATCAAAGGCGGTATTCTGGTATGAAAATGTGTTATTTTTGGAATAAAACTTGTGTCCAATAAAAGACGCTGTCTTCCCCAAATGCGTCTTTTCATGCTGCAAAGAAGACATTATCTCCCTGAAAGATCACCTTTATCCTCAAAAGAAGACATTTTCTCCACAAAATGCCGTTTCTTAGCTCAATACCATGCTTTCACGCCAAAATAATGCAGTTTATCCCCAAAACTCGTGCATTTTCTCCCCAAAACACTCTTTTTCTCTCCAAAATACAACCATTTCTGCCCTGCATATCAATGTCTGCCAACAATTAGACATTTTCTCCCCGAATAACACTCTTCATCCCAGAAACCAAACAGGTTCTCTCTTAAGTGCCACTCTTTATCTACCCAAAAAGGCATTTTCTGCCCAGAATACTGCCTTTCATCTTCAGATGTCTCATTTTTGGGAAAGGCAACGAAAGCGCTACTTTGGGGAGAGTATATCTTATTTTGGGGATCAAAAAGGGTGTTTTGGGGAGGAAAAGTCTTCCTTAGGGGATAAGAAGCGGTATTTTCGGGAGCGAATGTCTTCTTTTGTTACACAAAGCCATATTTGAAGGGGAGAATTTCATATTGGAGGGATACAAATTGGCATTTGGGGGAGACAATGTCTATTGTTGGGAATAAAAAGGTGTGTTTTGGGTAAGAAATGTTTTGTTTTGGTAATAAAATCAGTCTTGTGCGGAGAGAACGCCTGATTCTTGGGATCACAAGCATTATTTGAGGGAGAACGCCTCATTTTGGGGATCAAAAGAGCAATTTGGGGTAGAAAATGTGTAATATTGGGAACCCGAAGTCGTATTTATTGGAGGAATATTCTTCTATTTGGAACCAAGAGTGATATTTTGGGGAGAATATTTCTCATTTTGAGGAGAGAAATAGGTGTTTTTTGGAGAGGATGACTTGTTTTCAGTCTAAAAAGCGGTATTCTGGGAAGAAAATGCCTTATTTTGGGGATCAAAGGCGGTATTCTGGGAAGAAAATGTGTTAATTTTGGAATAAAACGTGATGTCCAATAAAAGACACTGTCTTCCCCAAATGCGTCTTTTTATGCTGCAAAGAAGACATTATCTCCCTGAAAGATCACCTTTATCCTCAAAAGAAGACATTTTCTCCACAAAATGCTGCTTATTAGCTCAATACCAATGCTTTCACGGCAAAATAATGCAGTTTATCCCCAAAACTCGTGCATTTTCTCCCCAAAACACTCTTTTTCTCTCCAAAATACAACCATTTCTGCCCTGCATATCAATGTCTGCCAACAATTAGACATTTTCTCCCCGAATAACACTCTTCATTCCAGAAACCAAACAGGTTCTCTCTTAAGAGCCACTCTTTATCTAGCCTAAAAGGCATTTTCTGCCCAGAATACTGCCTTTCATCTTCAGATGTCTCATTTTTGGGAAAGGCGACGAAAGTGCTACTTTGGGGAGAGTATATCTTATTTTGGGGATCAAAAGAGCAATTTGGGGGAGAATATGTGTAATATTTGGAACCCGAAGTCGTATTTAATGGAGGAAAATTCTTCTATTTGGAACCAAGAGTGATATTTTGGGGAGAATATTTCTCATTTTGAGGAGAGAAATAGGTCTTTTTTGGAGACGATGACTTGTTTTCAGTCTAAAAAGCGGTATTCTGGGAAGAAAATGCCTTCTTTTGGGGATCAAAGGCGGTATTCTGGTATGAAAATGTGTTATTTTTGGAATAAAACGTTGTGTCCAATAAAAGACGCTGTCTTCCCCAAATGCGTCTTTTCATGCTGCAAAGAAGACATTATCTCCCTGAAAGATCACCTTTATCCTCAAAAGAAGACATTTTCTCCACAAAATGCCGTTTCTTAGCTCAATACCATGCTTTCACGCCAAAATAATGCAGTTTATCCCCAAAACTCGTGCATTTTCTCCCCAAAACACTCTTTTTCTCTCCAAAATACAACCATTTCTGCCCTGCATATCAATGTCTGCCAACAATTAGACATTTTCTCCCCGAATAACACTCTTCATCCCAGAAACCAAACAGGTTCTCTATTAAGTGCCACTCTTTATCTACCCTAAAAGGCATTTTCTGCCCAGAATACTGCCTTTCATCTTCAGATGTCTCATTTTTGGGAAAGGCGACGAAAGCGCTACTTTGGGGAGAGTATATCTTATTTTGGGGATCAAAAAGGGTGTTTTGGGGAGGAAAAGTCTTCCTTAGGGGATAAGAAGCGGTATTTTCGGGAGCGAATGTCTTCTTTTGTTACACAAAGCCATATTTGAAGGGGAGAATTTCATATTGGAGGGATACAAATTGGCATTTGGCGGAGACAATGTCTATTGTTGGGAATAAAAAGGTGTGTTTTGGGTAAGAAATGTTTTGTTTTGGTAATAAAATCAGTCTTGTGCGGAGAGAACGCCTGATTCTTGGGATCACAAGCATTATTTGAGGGAGAACGCCTCATTTTGGGGATCAAAAGAGCAATTTGGGGTAGAAAATGTGTAATATTGGGAACCCGAAGTCGTATTTATTGGAGGAAAATTCTTCTATTTGGAACCAAGAGTGATATTTTGGGGAGAATATTTCTCATTTTGAGGAGAGAAATAGGTGTTTTTTGGAGAGGATGACTTGTTTTCAGTCTAAAAAGCGGTATTCTGGGAAGAAAATGCCTTCCTTGGGGATCAAAGGCGGTATTCTGGGAAGAAAATGTGTTAATTTTGGAATAAAACGTGATGTCCAATAAAAGACGCTGTCTTCCCCAAATGCGTCTTTTTATGCTGCAAAGAAGACATTATCTCCCTGAAAGATCACCTTTATCCTCAAAAGAAGACATTTTCTCCACAAAATGCTGCTTATTAGCTCAATACCAATGCTTTCACGGCAAAATAATGCAGTTTATCCCCAAAACTCGTGCATTTTCTCCCCAAAACACTCTTTTTCTCTCCAAAATACAACCATTTCTGCCCTGCATATCAATGTCTGCCAACAATTAGACATTTTCTCCCCGAATAACACTCTTCATTCCAGAAACCAAACAGGTTCTCTCTTAAGAGCCACTCTTTATCTAGCCTAAAAGGCATTTTCTGCCCAGAATACTGCCTTTCATCTTCAGATGTCTCATTTTTGGGAAAGGCGACGAAAGTGCTACTTTGGGGAGAGTATATCTTATTTTGGGGATCAAAAGAGCAATTTGGGGGAGAATATGTGTAATATTTGGAACCCGAAGTCGTATTTAATGGAGGAAAATTCTTCTATTTGGAACCAAGAGTGATATTTTGGGGAGAATATTTCTCATTTTGAGGAGAGAAATAGGTCTTTTTTGGAGACGATGACTTGTTTTCAGTCTAAAAAGCGGTATTCTGGGAAGAAAATGCCTTCTTTTGGGGATCAAAGGCGGTATTCTGGTATGAAAATGTGTTATTTTTGGAATAAAACGTTGTGTCCAATAAAAGACGCTGTCTTCCCCAAATGCGTCTTTTCATGCTGCAAAGAAGACATTATCTCCCTGAAAGATCACCTTTATCCTCAAAAGAAGACATTTTCTCCACAAAATGCCGTTTCTTAGCTCAATACCATGCTTTCACGCCAAAATAATGCAGTTTATCCCCAAAACTCGTGCATTTTCTCCCCAAAACACTCTTTTTCTCTCCAAAATACAACCATTTCTGCCCTGCATATCAATGTCTGCCAACAATTAGACATTTTCTCCCCGAATAACACTCTTCATCCCAGAAACCAAACAGGTTCTCTATTAAGTGCCACTCTTTATCTACCCTAAAAGGCATTTTCTGCCCAGAATACTGCCTTTCATCTTCAGATGTCTCATTTTTGGGAAAGGCAACGAAAGCGCTACTTTGGGGAGAGTATATCTTATTTTGGGGATCAAAAAGGGTGTTTTGGGGAGGAAAAGTCTTCCTTAGGGGATAAGAAGCGGTATTTTCGGGAGCGAATGTCTTCTTTTGTTACACAAAGCCATATTTGAAGGGGAGAATTTCATATTGGAGGGATACAAATTGGCATTTGGCGGAGACAATGTCTATTGTTGGGAATAAAAAGGTGTGTTTTGGGTAAGAAATGTTTTGTTTTGGTAATAAAATCAGTCTTGTGCGGAGAGAACGCCTGATTCTTGGGATCACAAGCATTATTTGAGGGAGAACGCCTCATTTTGGGGATCAAAAGAGCAATTTGGGGTAGAAAATGTGTAATATTGGGAACCCGAAGTCGTATTTATTGGAGGAAAATTCTTCTATTTGGAACCAAGAGTGATATTTTGGGGAGAATATTTCTCATTTTGAGGAGAGAAATAGGTCTTTTTTGGAGAGGATGACTTGTTTTCAGTCTAAAAAGCGGTATTCTGGGAAGAAAATGCCTTCCTTGGGGATCAAAGGCGGTATTCTGGGAAGAAAATGTGTTAATTTTGGAATAAAACGTGATGTCCAATAAAAGACGCTGTCTTCCCCAAATGCGTCTTTTTATGCTGCAAAGAAGACATTATCTCCCTGAAAGATCACCTTTATCCTCAAAAGAAGACATTTTCTCCACAAAATGCTGCTTATTAGCTCAATACCAATGCTTTCACGGCAAAATAATGCAGTTTATCCCCAAAACTCGTGCATTTTCTCCCCAAAACACTCTTTTTCTCTCCAAAATACAACCATTTCTGCCCTGCATATCAATGTCTGCCAACAATTAGACATTTTCTCCCCGAATAACACTCTTCATTCCAGAAACCAAACAGGTTCTCTCTTAAGAGCCACTCTTTATCTAGCCTAAAAGGCATTTTCTGCCCAGAATACTGCCTTTCATCTTCAGATGTCTCATTTTTGGGAAAGGCGACGAAAGTGCTACTTTGGGGAGAGTATATCTTATTTTGGGGATCAAAAGAGCAATTTGGGGGAGAATATGTGTAATATTTGGAACCCGAAGTCGTATTTAATGGAGGAAAATTCTTCTATTTGGAACCAAGAGTGATATTTTGGGGAGAATATTTCTCATTTTGAGGAGAGAAATAGGTCTTTTTTGGAGACGATGACTTGTTTTCAGTCTAAAAAGCGGTATTCTGGGAAGAAAATGCCTTCTTTTGGGGATCAAAGGCGGTATTCTGGTATGAAAATGTGTTATTTTTGGAATAAAACGTTGTGTCCAATAAAAGACGCTGTCTTCCCCAAATGCGTCTTTTCATGCTGCAAAGAAGACATTATCTCCCTGAAAGATCACCTTTATCCTCAAAAGAAGACATTTTCTCCACAAAATGCCGTTTCTTAGCTCAATACCATGCTTTCACGCCAAAATAATGCAGTTTATCCCCAAAACTCGTGCATTTTCTCCCCAAAACACTCTTTTTCTCTCCAAAATACAACCATTTCTGCCCTGCATATCAATGTCTGCCAACAATTAGACATTTTCTCCCCGAATAACACTCTTCATCCCAGAAACCAAACAGGTTCTCTATTAAGTGCCACTCTTTATCTACCCTAAAAGGCATTTTCTGCCCAGAATACTGCCTTTCATCTTCAGATGTCTCATTTTTGGGAAAGGCAACGAAAGCGCTACTTTGGGGAGAGTATATCTTATTTTGGGGATCAAAAAGGGTGTTTTGGGGAGGAAAAGTCTTCCTTAGGGGATAAGAAGCGGTATTTTCGGGAGCGAATGTCTTCTTTTGTTACACAAAGCCATATTTGAAGGGGAGAATTTCGTATTGGAGGGATACAAATTGGCATTTGGCGGAGACAATGTCTATTGTTGGGAATAAAAAGGTGTGTTTTGGGTAAGAAATGTTTTGTTTTGGTAATAAAATCAGTCTTGTGCGGAGAGAACGCCTGATTCTTGGGATCACAAGCATTATTTGAGGGAGAACGCCTCATTTTGGGGATCAAAAGAGCAATTTGGGGTAGAAAATGTGTATTATTGGGAACCCGACGTGGTATTTAATGGAGGAAAATTCTTCTATTTGGAACCAAGAGTGATATTTTGGGGAGAATATTTCTCATTTTGAGGAGAGAAATAGGTCTTTTTTGGAGAGGATGACTTGTTTTCAGTCTAAAAAGCGGTATTCTGGGAAGAAAATGCCTTCTTTTGGGGATCAAAGGCGGTATTCTGGAAGAAAATGTGTTATTTTTGGAATAAAACGTTATGTCCAATAAAAGACGCTGTCTTCCCCAAATGCATCTTTTTATGCTGCAAAGAAGACATTATCTCCCTGAAAGATCACCTTTATCCTCAAAAGAAGACATTTTCTCCACAAAATGCCGTTTCTTAGCTCAATACCATGCTTTCACGCCAAAATAATGCAGTTTATCCCCAAAACTCGTGCATTTTCTCCCCAAAACACTCTTTTTCTCTCCAAAATACAACCATTTCTGCCCTGCATATCAATGTCTGCCAACAATTAGACATTTTCTCCCCGAATAACACTCTTCATCCCAGAAACCAAACAGGTTCTCTCTTAAGTGCCACTCTTTATCTACCCAAAAAGGCATTTTCTGCCCAGAATACTGCCTTTCATCTTCAGATGTCTCATTTTTGGGAAAGGCAACGAAAGCGCTACTTTGGGGAGAGTATATCTTATTTTGGGGATCAAAAAGGGTGTTTTGGGGAGGAAAAGTCTTCCTTAGGGGATAAGAAGCGGTATTTTCGGGAGCGAATGTCTTCTTTTGTTACACAAAGCCATATTTGAAGGGGAGAATTTCATATTGGAGGGATACAAATTGGCATTTGGGGGAGACAATGTCTATTGTTGGGAATCAAAAGGTGTGTTTTGGGTAAGAAATGGTTTGTTTTGCTAATAAAATCAGTCTTGTGCGGAGAGAACGCCTGATTCTTGGGATCACAAGCATTATTTGAGGGAGAACGCCTCATTTTGGGGATCAAAAGAGCAATTTGGGGTAGAAAATGTGTAATATTGGGAACCCGAAGTCGTATTTATTGGAGGAATATTCTTCTATTTGGAACCAAGAGTGATATTTTGGGGAGAATATTTCTCATTTTGAGGAGAGAAATAGGTGTTTTTTGGAGAGGATGACTTGTTTTCAGTCTAAAAAGCGGTATTCTGGGAAGAAAATGCCTTATTTTGGGGATCAAAGGCGGTATTCTGGGAAGAAAATGTGTTAATTTTGGAATAAAACGTGATGTCCAATAAAAGACACTGTCTTCCCCAAATGCGTCTTTTTATGCTGCAAAGAAGACATTATCTCCCTGAAAGATCACCTTTATCCTCAAAAGAAGACATTTTCTCCACAAAATGCTGCTTATTAGCTCAATACCAATGCTTTCACGGCAAAATAATGCAGTTTATCCCCAAAACTCGTGCATTTTCTCCCCAAAACACTCTTTTTCTCTCCAAAATACAACCATTTCTGCCCTGCATATCAATGTCTGCCAACAATTAGACATTTTCTCCTCGAATAACACTCTTCATTCCAGAAACCAAACAGGTTCTCTCTTAAGAGCCACTCTTTATCTAGCCTAAAAGGCATTTTCTGCCCAGAATACTGCCTTTCATCTTCAGATGTCTCATTTTTGGGAAAGGCGACGAAAGTGCTACTTTGGGGAGAGTATATCTTATTTTGGGGATCAAAAGAGCAATTTGGGGGAGAATATGTGTAATATTTGGAACCCGAAGTCGTATTTAATGGAGGAAAATTCTTCTATTTGGAACCAAGAGTGATATTTTGGGGAGAATATTTCTCATTTTGAGGAGAGAAATAGGTCTTTTTTGGAGACGATGACTTGTTTTCAGTCTAAAAAGCGGTATTCTGGGAAGAAAATGCCTTCTTTTGGGGATCAAAGGCGGTATTCTGGTATGAAAATGTGTTATTTTTGGAATAAAACGTTGTGTCCAATAAAAGACGCTGTCTTCCCCAAATGCGTCTTTTCATGCTGCAAAGAAGACATTATCTCCCTGAAAGATCACCTTTATCCTCAAAAGAAGACATTTTCTCCACAAAATGCCGTTTCTTAGCTCAATACCATGCTTTCACGCCAAAATAATGCAGTTTATCCCCAAAACTCGTGCATTTTCTCCCCAAAACACTCTTTTTCTCTCCAAAATACAACCATTTCTGCCCTGCATATCAATGTCTGCCAACAATTAGACATTTTCTCCCCGAATAACACTCTTCATCCCAGAAACCAAACAGGTTCTCTCTTAAGTGCCACTCTTTATCTACCCAAAAAGGCATTTTCTCCCCAGAATACTGCCTTTCATCTTCAGATGTCTCATTTTTGGGAAAGGCAACGAAAGCGCTACTTTGGGGAGAGTATATCTTATTTTGGGGATCAAAAAGGGTGTTTTGGGGAGGAAAAGTCTTCCTTAGGGGATAAGAAGCGGTATTTTCGGGAGCGAATGTCTTCTTTTGTTACACAAAGCCATATTTGAAGGGGAGAATTTCATATTGGAGGGATACAAATTGGCATTTGGCGGAGACAATGTCTATTGTTGGGAATAAAAAGGTGTGTTTTGGGTAAGAAATGTTTTGTTTTGGTAATAAAATCAGTCTTGTGCGGAGAGAACGCCTGATTCTTGGGATCACAAGCATTATTTGAGGGAGAACGCCTCATTTTGGGGATCAAAAGAGCAATTTGGGGTAGAAAATGTGTAATATTGGGAACCCGAAGTCGTATTTATTGGAGGAAAATTCTTCTATTTGGAACCAAGAGTGATATTTTGGGGAGAATATTTCTCATTTTGAGGAGAGAAATAGGTGTTTTTTGGAGAGGATGACTTGTTTTCAGTCTAAAAAGCGGTATTCTGGGAAGAAAATGCCTTATTTTGGGGATCAAAGGCGGTATTCTGGGAAGAAAATGTGTTAATTTTGGAATAAAACGTGATGTCCAATAAAAGACACTGTCTTCCCCAAATGCGTCTTTTTATGCTGCAAAGAAGACATTATCTCCCTGAAAGATCACCTTTATCCTCAAAAGAAGACATTTTCTCCACAAAATGCTGCTTATTAGCTCAATACCAATGCTTTCACGGCAAAATAATGCAGTTTATCCCCAAAACTCGTGCATTTTCTCCCCAAAACACTCTTTTTCTCTCCAAAATACAACCATTTCTGCCCTGCATATCAATGTCTGCCAACAATTAGACATTTTCTCCTCGAATAACACTCTTCATTCCAGAAACCAAACAGGTTCTCTCTTAAGAGCCACTCTTTATCTAGCCTAAAAGGCATTTTCTGCCCAGAATACTGCCTTTCATCTTCAGATGTCTCATTTTTGGGAAAGGCGACGAAAGTGCTACTTTGGGGAGAGTATATCTTATTTTGGGGATCAAAAGAGCAATTTGGGGGAGAATATGTGTAATATTTGGAACCCGAAGTCGTATTTAATGGAGGAAAATTCTTCTATTTGGAACCAAGAGTGATATTTTGGGGAGAATATTTCTCATTTTGAGGAGAGAAATAGGTCTTTTTTGGAGACGATGACTTGTTTTCAGTCTAAAAAGCGGTATTCTGGGAAGAAAATGCCTTCTTTTGGGGATCAAAGGCGGTATTCTGGTATGAAAATGTGTTATTTTTGGAATAAAACGTTGTGTCCAATAAAAGACGCTGTCTTCCCCAAATGCGTCTTTTCATGCTGCAAAGAAGACATTATCTCCCTGAAAGATCACCTTTATCCTCAAAAGAAGACATTTTCTCCACAAAATGCCGTTTCTTAGCTCAATACCATGCTTTCACGCCAAAATAATGCAGTTTATCCCCAAAACTCGTGCATTTTCTCCCCAAAACACTCTTTTTCTCTCCAAAATACAACCATTTCTGCCCTGCATATCAATGTCTGCCAACAATTAGACATTTTCTCCCCGAATAACACTCTTCATCCCAGAAACCAAACAGGTTCTCTCTTAAGTGCCACTCTTTATCTACCCAAAAAGGCATTTTCTCCCCAGAATACTGCCTTTCATCTTCAGATGTCTCATTTTTGGGAAAGGCAACGAAAGCGCTACTTTGGGGAGAGTATATCTTATTTTGGGGATCAAAAAGGGTGTTTTGGGGAGGAAAAGTCTTCCTTAGGGGATAAGAAGCGGTATTTTCGGGAGCGAATGTCTTCTTTTGTTACACAAAGCCATATTTGAAGGGGAGAATTTCATATTGGAGGGATACAAATTGGCATTTGGCGGAGACAATGTCTATTGTTGGGAATAAAAAGGTGTGTTTTGGGTAAGAAATGTTTTGTTTTGGTAATAAAATCAGTCTTGTGCGGAGAGAACGCCTGATTCTTGGGATCACAAGCATTATTTGAGGGAGAACGCCTCATTTTGGGGATCAAAAGAGCAATTTGGGGTAGAAAATGTGTAATATTGGGAACCCGAAGTCGTATTTATTGGAGGAAAATTCTTCTATTTGGAACCAAGAGTGATATTTTGGGGAGAATATTTCTCATTTTGAGGAGAGAAATAGGTCTTTTTTGGAGAGGATGACTTGTTTTCAGTCTAAAAAGCGGTATTCTGGGAAGAAAATGCCTTCCTTGGGGATCAAAGGCGGTATTCTGGGAAGAAAATGTGTTAATTTTGGAATAAAACGTGATGTCCAATAAAAGACGCTGTCTTCCCCAAATGCGTCTTTTTATGCTGCAAAGAAGACATTATCTCCCTGAAAGATCACCTTTATCCTCAAAAGAAGACATTTTCTCCACAAAATGCTGCTTATTAGCTCAATACCAATGCTTTCACGGCAAAATAATGCAGTTTATCCCCAAAACTCGTGCATTTTCTCCCCAAAACACTCTTTTTCTCTCCAAAATACAACCATTTCTGCCCTGCATATCAATGTCTGCCAACAATTAGACATTTTCTCCCCGAATAACACTCTTCATTCCAGAAACCAAACAGGTTCTCTCTTAAGAGCCACTCTTTATCTAGCCTAAAAGGCATTTTCTGCCCAGAATACTGCCTTTCATCTTCAGATGTCTCATTTTTGGGAAAGGCGACGAAAGTGCTACTTTGGGGAGAGTATATCTTATTTTGGGGATCAAAAGAGCAATTTGGGGGAGAATATGTGTAATATTTGGAACCCGAAGTCGTATTTAATGGAGGAAAATTCTTCTATTTGGAACCAAGAGTGATATTTTGGGGAGAATATTTCTCATTTTGAGGAGAGAAATAGGTCTTTTTTGGAGACGATGACTTGTTTTCAGTCTAAAAAGCGGTATTCTGGGAAGAAAATGCCTTCTTTTGGGGATCAAAGGCGGTATTCTGGTATGAAAATGTGTTATTTTTGGAATAAAACGTTGTGTCCAATAAAAGACGCTGTCTTCCCCAAATGCGTCTTTTCATGCTGCAAAGAAGACATTATCTCCCTGAAAGATCACCTTTATCCTCAAAAGAAGACATTTTCTCCACAAAATGCCGTTTCTTAGCTCAATACCATGCTTTCACGCCAAAATAATGCAGTTTATCCCCAAAACTCGTGCATTTTCTCCCCAAAACACTCTTTTTCTCTCCAAAATACAACCATTTCTGCCCTGCATATCAATGTCTGCCAACAATTAGACATTTTCTCCCCGAATAACACTCTTCATCCCAGAAACCAAACAGGTTCTCTATTAAGTGCCACTCTTTATCTACCCTAAAAGGCATTTTCTGCCCAGAATACTGCCTTTCATCTTCAGATGTCTCATTTTTGGGAAAGGCAACGAAAGCGCTACTTTGGGGAGAGTATATCTTATTTTGGGGATCAAAAAGGGTGTTTTGGGGAGGAAAAGTCTTCCTTAGGGGATAAGAAGCGGTATTTTCGGGAGCGAATGTCTTCTTTTGTTACACAAAGCCATATTTGAAGGGGAGAATTTCGTATTGGAGGGATACAAATTGGCATTTGGCGGAGACAATGTCTATTGTTGGGAATAAAAAGGTGTGTTTTGGGTAAGAAATGTTTTGTTTTGGTAATAAAATCAGTCTTGTGCGGAGAGAACGCCTGATTCTTGGGATCACAAGCATTATTTGAGGGAGAACGCCTCATTTTGGGGATCAAAAGAGCAATTTGGGGTAGAAAATGTGTATTATTGGGAACCCGACGTGGTATTTAATGGAGGAAAATTCTTCTATTTGGAACCAAGAGTGATATTTTGGGGAGAATATTTCTCATTTTGAGGAGAGAAATAGGTCTTTTTTGGAGAGGATGACTTGTTTTCAGTCTAAAAAGCGGTATTCTGGGAAGAAAATGCCTTCTTTTGGGGATCAAAGGCGGTATTCTGGAAGAAAATGTGTTATTTTTGGAATAAAACGTTATGTCCAATAAAAGACGCTGTCTTCCCCAAATGCATCTTTTTATGCTGCAAAGAAGACATTATCTCCCTGAAAGATCACCTTTATCCTCAAAAGAAGACATTTTCTCCACAAAATGCTGCTTATTAGCTCAATACCAATGCTTTCACGGCAAAATAATGCAGTTTATCCCCAAAACTCGTGCATTTTCTCCCCAAAACACTCTTTTTCTCTCCAAAATACAACCATTTCTGCCCTGCATATCAATGTCTGCCAACAATTAGACATTTTCTCCCCGAATAACACTCTTCATCCCAGAAACCAAACAGGTTCTCTCTTAAGTGCCACTCTTTATCTACCCAAAAAGGCATTTTCTGCCCAGAATACTGCCTTTCATCTTCAGATGTCTCATTTTTTGGAAAGGCGACGGAAGTGCTACTTTGGGGAGAGTATATCTTATTTTGGGGATCAAAAGAGCAATTTGGGGGAGAAAATGTGTAATATTGGGAACCCGACGTGGTATTTAATGGAGGAAAAGTCTTCTATTTGGAACCAAGAGTGATATTTTGGGGAGAATATTTCTCATTTTGAGGAGAGAAATAGGTCTTTTTTGGAGAGGATGACTTGTTTTCAGTCTAAAAAGCGGTATTCTGGGAAGAAAATGCCTTCTTTTGGGGATCAAAGGCGGTATTCTGGAAGAAAATGTGTTATTTTTGGAATAAAACGTGATGTCCAATAAAAGACGCTGTCTTCCCCAAATGCGTCTTTTCATGCTGCAAAGAAGACATTATCTCCCTGAAAGATCACCTTTATCCTCAAAAGAAGACATTTTCTCCACAAAATGCCGTTTCTTAGCTCAATACCATGCTTTCACGCCAAAATAATGCAGTTTATCCCCAAAACTCGTGCATTTTCTCCCCAAAACACTCTTTTTCTCTCCCAAATACAACCATTTCTGCCCTGCATATCAATGTCTGCCAACAATTAGACATTTTCTCCCCGAATAACACTCTTCATCCCAGAAACCAAACAGGTTCTCTCTTAAGTGCCACTCTTTATCTACCCAAAAAGGCATTTTCTGCCCAGAATACTGCCTTTCATCTTCAGATGTCTCATTTTTGGGAAAGGCAACGAAAGCGCTACTTTGGGGAGAGTATATCTTATTTTGGGGATCAAAAAGGGTGTTTTGGGGAGGAAAAGTCTTCCTTAGGGGATAAGAAGCGGTATTTTTGGGAGCGAATGTCTTCTTTTGTTACACAAAGCCATATTTGAAGGGGAGAATTTCGTATTGGAGGGATACAAATTGGCATTTGGGGGAGACAATGTCTATTGTTGGGAATCAAAAGGTGTGTTTTGGGTAAGAAATGTGTTGTTTTGGTAATAAAATCAGTCTTGTGCGGAGAGAACGCCTGATTCTTGGGATCACAAGCATTATTTGAGGGAGAACGCCTCATTTTGGGGATCAAAAGAGCAATTTGGGGTAGAAAATGTGTAATATTGGGAACCCGAAGTCGTATTTATTGGAGGAATATTCTTCTATTTGGAACCAAGAGTGATATTTTGGGGAGAATATTTCTCATTTTGAGGAGAGAAATAGGTGTTTTTTGGAGAGGATGACTTGTTTTCAGTCTAAAAAGCGGTATTCTGGGAAGAAAATGCCTTCTTTTGGGGATCAAAGGCGGTATTCTGGGAAGAAAATGTGTTAATTTTGGAATAAAACGTGATGTCCAATAAAAGACACTGTCTTCCCCAAATGCGTCTTTTTATGCTGCAAAGAAGACATTATCTCCCTGAAAGATCACCTTTATCCTCAAAAGAAGACATTTTCTCCACAAAATGCTGCTTATTAGCTCAATACCAATGCTTTCACGGCAAAATAATGCAGTTTATCCCCAAAACTCGTGCATTTTCTCCCCAAAACACTCTTTTTCTCTCCAAAATACAACCATTTCTGCCCTGCATATCAATGTCTGCCAACAATTAGACATTTTCTCCCCGAATAACACTCTTCATTCCAGAAACCA
Organism: Alectoris magna; assembly: GCA_030625065.1. NCBI lineage: Eukaryota > Metazoa > Chordata > Aves > Galliformes > Phasianidae > Alectoris > Alectoris magna. The sequence continues at coordinate 4,588,643 of CM060578.1, read as the reverse complement.
AACAGGTTCTCTCTTAAGAGCCACTCTTTATCTAGCCTAAAAGGCATTTTCTGCCCAGAATACTGCCTTTCATCTTCAGATGTCTCATTTTTGGGAAAGGCGACGAAAGTGCTACTTTGGGGAGAGTATATCTTATTTTGGGGATCAAAAGAGCAATTTGGGGGAGAATATGTGTAATATTTGGAACCCGAAGTCGTATTTAATGGAGGAAAAGTCTTCTATTTGGAACCAAGAGTGATATTTTGGGGAGAATATTTCTCATTTTGAGGAGAGAAATAGGTCTTTTTTGGAGACGATGACTTGTTTTCAGTCTAAAAAGCGGTATTCTGGGAAGAAAATGCCTTCTTTTGGGGATCAAAGGCGGTATTCTGGTATGAAAATGTGTTATTTTTGGAATAAAACGTTGTGTCCAATAAAAGACGCTGTCTTCCCCAAATGCGTCTTTTCATGCTGCAAAGAAGACATTATCTCCCTGAAAGATCACCTTTATCCTCAAAAGAAGACATTTTCTCCACAAAATGCCGTTTCTTAGCTCAATACCATGCTTTCACGCCAAAATAATGCAGTTTATCCCCAAAACTCGTGCATTTTCTCCCCAAAACACTCTTTTTCTCTCCAAAATACAACCATTTCTGCCCTGCATATCAATGTCTGCCAACAATTAGACATTTTCTCCCCGAATAACACTCTTCATCCCAGAAACCAAACAGGTTCTCTATTAAGTGCCACTCTTTATCTACCCTAAAAGGCATTTTCTGCCCAGAATACTGCCTTTCATCTTCAGATGTCTCATTTTTGGGAAAGGCAACGAAAGCGCTACTTTGGGGAGAGTATATCTTATTTTGGGGATCAAAAAGGGTGTTTTGGGGAGGAAAAGTCTTCCTTAGGGGATAAGAAGCGGTATTTTCGGGAGCGAATGTCTTCTTTTGTTACACAAAGCCATATTTGAAGGGGAGAATTTCATATTGGAGGGATACAAATTGGCATTTGGCGGAGACAATGTCTATTGTTGGGAATAAAAAGGTGTGTTTTGGGTAAGAAATGTTTTGTTTTGGTAATAAAATCAGTCTTGTGCGGAGAGAACGCCTGATTCTTGGGATCACAAGCATTATTTGAGGGAGAACGCCTCATTTTGGGGATCAAAAGAGCAATTTGGGGTAGAAAATGTGTAATATTGGGAACCCGAAGTCGTATTTATTGGAGGAATATTCTTCTATTTGGAACCAAGAGTGATATTTTGGGGAGAATATTTCTCATTTTGAGGAGAGAAATAGGTGTTTTTTGGAGAGGATGACTTGTTTTCAGTCTAAAAAGCGGTATTCTGGGAAGAAAATGCCTTATTTTGGGGATCAAAGGCGGTATTCTGGGAAGAAAATGTGTTAATTTTGGAATAAAACGTGATGTCCAATAAAAGACACTGTCTTCCCCAAATGCGTCTTTTTATGCTGCAAAGAAGACATTATCTCCCTGAAAGATCACCTTTATCCTCAAAAGAAGACATTTTCTCCACAAAATGCTGCTTATTAGCTCAATACCAATGCTTTCACGGCAAAATAATGCAGTTTATCCCCAAAACTCGTGCATTTTCTCCCCAAAACACTCTTTTTCTCTCCAAAATACAACCATTTCTGCCCTGCATATCAATGTCTGCCAACAATTAGACATTTTCTCCCCGAATAACACTCTTCATTCCAGAAACCAAACAGGTTCTCTCTTAAGAGCCACTCTTTATCTAGCCTAAAAGGCATTTTCTGCCCAGAATACTGCCTTTCATCTTCAGATGTCTCATTTTTGGGAAAGGCGACGAAAGTGCTACTTTGGGGAGAGTATATCTTATTTTGGGGATCAAAAGAGCAATTTGGGGGAGAATATGTGTAATATTTGGAACCCGAAGTCGTATTTAATGGAGGAAAAGTCTTCTATTTGGAACCAAGAGTGATATTTTGGGGAGAATATTTCTCATTTTGAGGAGAGAAATAGGTCTTTTTTGGAGACGATGACTTGTTTTCAGTCTAAAAAGCGGTATTCTGGGAAGAAAATGCCTTCTTTTGGGGATCAAAGGCGGTATTCTGGTATGAAAATGTGTTATTTTTGGAATAAAACGTTGTGTCCAATAAAAGACGCTGTCTTCCCCAAATGCGTCTTTTCATGCTGCAAAGAAGACATTATCTCCCTGAAAGATCACCTTTATCCTCAAAAGAAGACATTTTCTCCACAAAATGCCGTTTCTTAGCTCAATACCATGCTTTCACGCCAAAATAATGCAGTTTATCCCCAAAACTCGTGCATTTTCTCCCCAAAAACACTCTTTTTCTCTCCCAAATACAACCATTTCTGCCCTGCATATCAATGTCTGCCAACAATTAGACATTTTCTCCCCGAATAACACTCTTCATCCCAGAAACCAAACAGGTTCTCTATTAAGTGCCACTCTTTATCTACCCTAAAAGGCATTTTCTGCCCAGAATACTGCCTTTCATCTTCAGATGTCTCATTTTTGGGAAAGGCAACGAAAGCGCTACTTTGGGGAGAGTATATCTTATTTTGGGGATCAAAAAGGGTGTTTTGGGGAGGAAAAGTCTTCCTTAGGGGATAAGAAGCGGTATTTTCGGGAGCGAATGTCTTCTTTTGTTACACAAAGCCATATTTGAAGGGGAGAATTTCGTATTGGAGGGATACAAATTGGCATTTGGCGGAGACAATGTCTATTGTTGGGAATAAAAAGGTGTGTTTTGGGTAAGAAATGTTTTGTTTTGGTAATAAAATCAGTCTTGTGCGGAGAGAACGCCTGATTTTTGGGATCACAAGCATTATTTGAGGGAGAACGCCTCATTTTGGGGATCAAAAGAGCAATTTGGGGTAGAAAATGTGTATTATTGGGAACCCGACGTGGTATTTAATGGAGGAAAATTCTTCTATTTGGAACCAAGAGTGATATTTTGGGGAGAATATTTCTCATTTTGAGGAGAGAAATAGGTCTTTTTTGGAGAGGATGACTTGTTTTCAGTCTAAAAAGCGGTATTCTGGGAAGAAAATGCCTTCTTTTGGGGATCAAAGGCGGTATTCTGGGAAGAAAATGTGTTAATTTTGGAATAAAACGTGATGTCCAATAAAAGACACTGTCTTCCCCAAATGCGTCTTTTTATGCTGCAAAGAAGACATTATCTCCCTGAAAGATCACCTTTATCCTCAAAAGAAGACATTTTCTCCACAAAATGCTGCTTATTAGCTCAATACCAATGCTTTCACGGCAAAATAATGCAGTTTATCCCCAAAACTCGTGCATTTTCTCCCCAAAACACTCTTTTTCTCTCCAAAATACAACCATTTCTGCCCTGCATATCAATGTCTGCCAACAATTAGACATTTTCTCCCCGAATAACACTCTTCATTCCAGAAACCAAACAGGTTCTCTCTTAAGAGCCACTCTTTATCTAGCCTAAAAGGCATTTTCTGCCCAGAATACTGCCTTTCATCTTCAGATGTCTCATTTTTGGGAAAGGCGACGAAAGTGCTACTTTGGGGAGAGTATATCTTATTTTGGGGATCAAAAGAGCAATTTGGGGGAGAATATGTGTAATATTTGGAACCCGAAGTCGTATTTAATGGAGGAAAAGTCTTCTATTTGGAACCAAGAGTGATATTTTGGGGAGAATATTTCTCATTTTGAGGAGAGAAATAGGTCTTTTTTGGAGACGATGACTTGTTTTCAGTCTAAAAAGCGGTATTCTGGGAAGAAAATGCCTTCTTTTGGGGATCAAAGGCGGTATTCTGGTATGAAAATGTGTTATTTTTGGAATAAAACGTTGTGTCCAATAAAAGACGCTGTCTTCCCCAAATGCGTCTTTTCATGCTGCAAAGAAGACATTATCTCCCTGAAAGATCACCTTTATCCTCAAAAGAAGACATTTTCTCCACAAAATGCCGTTTCTTAGCTCAATACCATGCTTTCACGCCAAAATAATGCAGTTTATCCCCAAAACTCGTGCATTTTCTCCCCAAAAACACTCTTTTTCTCTCCCAAATACAACCATTTCTCCCCTGCGTATCAATGTCTGCCAACAATTAGACATTTTCTCCCCGAATAACACTCTTCATCCCAGAAACCAAACAGGTTCTCTATTAAGTGCCACTCTTTATCTACCCTAAAAGGCATTTTCTGCCCAGAATACTGCCTTTCATCTTCAGATGTCTCATTTTTGGGAAAGGCAACGAAAGCGCTACTTTGGGGAGAGTATATCTTATTTTGGGGATCAAAAAGGGTGTTTTGGGGAGGAAAAGTCTTCCTTAGGGGATAAGAAGCGGTATTTTCGGGAGCGAATGTCTTCTTTTGTTACACAAAGCCATATTTGAAGGGGAGAATTTCGTATTGGAGGGATACAAATTGGCATTTGGCGGAGACAATGTCTATTGTTGGGAATAAAAAGGTGTGTTTTGGGTAAGAAATGTTTTGTTTTGGTAATAAAATCAGTCTTGTGCGGAGAGAACGCCTGATTTTTGGGATCACAAGCATTATTTGAGGGAGAACGCCTCATTTTGGGGATCAAAAGAGCAATTTGGGGTAGAAAATGTGTATTATTGGGAACCCGACGTGGTATTTAATGGAGGAAAATTCTTCTATTTGGAACCAAGAGTGATATTTTGGGGAGAATATTTCTCATTTTGAGGAGAGAAATAGGTCTTTTTTGGAGAGGATGACTTGTTTTCAGTCTAAAAAGCGGTATTCTGGGAAGAAAATGCCTTCTTTTGGGGATCAAAGGCGGTATTCTGGAAGAAAATGTGTTATTTTTGGAATAAAACGTTATGTCCAATAAAAGACGCTGTCTTCCCCAAATGCATCTTTTTATGCTGCAAAGAAGACATTATCTCCCTGAAAGATCACCTTTATCCTCAAAAGAAGACATTTTCTCCACAAAATGCTGCTTATTAGCTCAATACCAATGCTTTCACGGCAAAATAATGCAGTTTATCCCCAAAACTCGTGCATTTTCTCCCCAAAACACTCTTTTTCTCTCCAAAATACAACCATTTCTGCCCTGCATATCAATGTCTGCCAACAATTAGACATTTTCTCCCCGAATAACACTCTTCATCCCAGAAACCAAACAGGTTCTCTCTTAAGTGCCACTCTTTATCTACCCAAAAAGGCATTTTCTGCCCAGAATACTGCCTTTCATCTTCAGATGTCTCATTTTTTGGAAAGGCGACGGAAGTGCTACTTTGGGGAGAGTATATCTTATTTTGGGGATCAAAAGAGCAATTTGGGGGAGAAAATGTGTAATATTGGGAACCCGACGTGGTATTTAATGGAGGAAAAGTCTTCTATTTGGAACCAAGAGTGATATTTTGGGGAGAATATTTCTCATTTTGAGGAGAGAAATAGGTCTTTTTTGGAGAGGATGACTTGTTTTCAGTCTAAAAAGCGGTATTCTGGGAAGAAAATGCCTTCTTTTGGGGATCAAAGGCGGTATTCTGAAAGAAAATGTGTTATTTTTGGAATAAAACGTGATGTCCAATAAAAGACGCTGTCTTCCCCAAATGCGTCTTTTCATGCTGCAAAGAAGACATTATCTCCCTGAAAGATCACCTTTATCCTCAAAAGAAGACATTTTCTCCACAAAATGCCGTTTCTTAGCTCAATACCATGCTTTCACGCCAAAATAATGCAGTTTATCCCCAAAACTCGTGCATTTTCTCCCCAAAACACTCTTTTTCTCTCCAAAATACAACCATTTCTGCCCTGCATATCAATGTCTGCCAACAATTAGACATTTTCTCCCCGAATAACACTCTTCATCCCAGAAACCAAACAGGTTCTCTCTTAAGTGCCACTCTTTATCTACCCAAAAAGGCATTTTCTGCCCAGAATACTGCCTTTCATCTTCAGATGTCTCATTTTTGGGAAAGGCGACGAAAGCGCTACTTTGGGGAGAGTATATCTTATTTTGGGGATCAAGAGAGCAATTTGGGGGAGAATATGTGTAATATTTGGAACCCGAAGTCGTATTTAATGGAGGAAAAGTCTTCTATTTGGAACCAAGAGTGATATTTTGGGGAGAATATTTCTCATTTTGAGGAGAGAAATAGGTCTTTTTTGGAGACGATGACTTGTTTTCAGTCTAAAAAGCGGTATTCTGGGAAGAAAATGCCTTCTTTTGGGGATCAAAGGCGGTATTCTGGTATGAAAATGTGTTATTTTTGGAATAAAACGTTGTGTCCAATAAAAGACGCTGTCTTCCCCAAATGCGTCTTTTCATGCTGCAAAGAAGACATTATCTCCCTGAAAGATCACCTTTATCCTCAAAAGAAGACATTTTCTCCACAAAATGCCGTTTCTTAGCTCAATACCATGCTTTCACGCCAAAATAATGCAGTTTATCCCCAAAACTCGTGCATTTTCTCCCCAAAACACTCTTTTTCTCTCCAAAATACAACCATTTCTGCCCTGCATATCAATGTCTGCCAACAATTAGACATTTTCTCCCCGAATAACACTCTTCATCCCAGAAACCAAACAGGTTCTCTCTTAAGTGCCACTCTTTATCTACCCAAAAAGGCATTTTCTCCCCAGAATACTGCCTTTCATCTTCAGATGTCTCATTTTTGGGAAAGGCAACGAAAGCGCTACTTTGGGGAGAGTATATCTTATTTTGGGGATCAAAAAGGGTGTTTTGGGGAGGAAAAGTCTTCCTTAGGGGATAAGAAGCGGTATTTTCGGGAGCGAATGTCTTCTTTTGTTACACAAAGCCATATTTGAAGGGGAGAATTTCATATTGGAGGGATACAAATTGGCATTTGGCGGAGACAATGTCTATTGTTGGGAATAAAAAGGTGTGTTTTGGGTAAGAAATGTTTTGTTTTGGTAATAAAATCAGTCTTGTGCGGAGAGAACGCCTGATTCTTGGGATCACAAGCATTATTTGAGGGAGAACGCCTCATTTTGGGGATCAAAAGAGCAATTTGGGGTAGAAAATGTGTAATATTGGGAACCCGAAGTCGTATTTATTGGAGGAAAATTCTTCTATTTGGAACCAAGAGTGATATTTTGGGGAGAATATTTCTCATTTTGAGGAGAGAAATAGGTGTTTTTTGGAGAGGATGACTTGTTTTCAGTCTAAAAAGCGGTATTCTGGGAAGAAAATGCCTTATTTTGGGGATCAAAGGCGGTATTCTGGGAAGAAAATGTGTTAATTTTGGAATAAAACGTGATGTCCAATAAAAGACACTGTCTTCCCCAAATGCGTCTTTTTATGCTGCAAAGAAGACATTATCTCCCTGAAAGATCACCTTTATCCTCAAAAGAAGACATTTTCTCCACAAAATGCTGCTTATTAGCTCAATACCAATGCTTTCACGGCAAAATAATGCAGTTTATCCCCAAAACTCGTGCATTTTCTCCCCAAAACACTCTTTTTCTCTCCAAAATACAACCATTTCTGCCCTGCATATCAATGTCTGCCAACAATTAGACATTTTCTCCTCGAATAACACTCTTCATTCCAGAAACCAAACAGGTTCTCTCTTAAGAGCCACTCTTTATCTAGCCTAAAAGGCATTTTCTGCCCAGAATACTGCCTTTCATCTTCAGATGTCTCATTTTTGGGAAAGGCGACGAAAGTGCTACTTTGGGGAGAGTATATCTTATTTTGGGGATCAAAAGAGCAATTTGGGGGAGAATATGTGTAATATTTGGAACCCGAAGTCGTATTTAATGGAGGAAAATTCTTCTATTTGGAACCAAGAGTGATATTTTGGGGAGAATATTTCTCATTTTGAGGAGAGAAATAGGTCTTTTTTGGAGACGATGACTTGTTTTCAGTCTAAAAAGCGGTATTCTGGGAAGAAAATGCCTTCTTTTGGGGATCAAAGGCGGTATTCTGGTATGAAAATGTGTTATTTTTGGAATAAAACGTTGTGTCCAATAAAAGACGCTGTCTTCCCCAAATGCGTCTTTTCATGCTGCAAAGAAGACATTATCTCCCTGAAAGATCACCTTTATCCTCAAAAGAAGACATTTTCTCCACAAAATGCCGTTTCTTAGCTCAATACCATGCTTTCACGCCAAAATAATGCAGTTTATCCCCAAAACTCGTGCATTTTCTCCCCAAAACACTCTTTTTCTCTCCAAAATACAACCATTTCTGCCCTGCATATCAATGTCTGCCAACAATTAGACATTTTCTCCCCGAATAACACTCTTCATCCCAGAAACCAAACAGGTTCTCTATTAAGTGCCACTCTTTATCTACCCTAAAAGGCATTTTCTGCCCAGAATACTGCCTTTCATCTTCAGATGTCTCATTTTTGGGAAAGGCAACGAAAGCGCTACTTTGGGGAGAGTATATCTTATTTTGGGGATCAAAAAGGGTGTTTTGGGGAGGAAAAGTCTTCCTTAGGGGATAAGAAGCGGTATTTTCGGGAGCGAATGTCTTCTTTTGTTACACAAAGCCATATTTGAAGGGGAGAATTTCGTATTGGAGGGATACAAATTGGCATTTGGCGGAGACAATGTCTATTGTTGGGAATAAAAAGGTGTGTTTTGGGTAAGAAATGTTTTGTTTTGGTAATAAAATCAGTCTTGTGCGGAGAGAACGCCTGATTCTTGGGATCACAAGCATTATTTGAGGGAGAACGCCTCATTTTGGGGATCAAAAGAGCAATTTGGGGTAGAAAATGTGTATTATTGGGAACCCGACGTGGTATTTAATGGAGGAAAATTCTTCTATTTGGAACCAAGAGTGATATTTTGGGGAGAATATTTCTCATTTTGAGGAGAGAAATAGGTCTTTTTTGGAGAGGATGACTTGTTTTCAGTCTAAAAAGCGGTATTCTGGGAAGAAAATGCCTTCTTTTGGGGATCAAAGGCGGTATTCTGGAAGAAAATGTGTTATTTTTGGAATAAAACGTTATGTCCAATAAAAGACGCTGTCTTCCCCAAATGCATCTTTTTATGCTGCAAAGAAGACATTATCTCCCTGAAAGATCACCTTTATCCTCAAAAGAAGACATTTTCTCCACAAAATGCTGCTTATTAGCTCAATACCAATGCTTTCACGGCAAAATAATGCAGTTTATCCCCAAAACTCGTGCATTTTCTCCCCAAAACACTCTTTTTCTCTCCAAAATACAACCATTTCTGCCCTGCATATCAATGTCTGCCAACAATTAGACATTTTCTCCCCGAATAACACTCTTCATCCCAGAAACCAAACAGGTTCTCTCTTAAGTGCCACTCTTTATCTACCCAAAAAGGCATTTTCTGCCCAGAATACTGCCTTTCATCTTCAGATGTCTCATTTTTGGGAAAGGCGACGGAAGTGCTACTTTGGGGAGAGTATATCTTATTTTGGGGATCAAAAGAGCAATTTGGGGGAGAAAATGTGTAATATTGGGAACCCGACGTGGTATTTAATGGAGGAAAAGTCTTCTATTTGGAACCAAGAGTGATATTTTGGGGAGAATATTTCTCATTTTGAGGAGAGAAATAGGTCTTTTTTGGAGAGGATGACTTGTTTTCAGTCTAAAAAGCGGTATTCTGGGAAGAAAATGCCTTCTTTTGGGGATCAAAGGCGGTATTCTGGAAGAAAATGTGTTATTTTTGGAATAAAACGTGATGTCCAATAAAAGACGCTGTCTTCCCCAAATGCGTCTTTTCATGCTGCAAAGAAGACATTATCTCCCTGAAAGATCACCTTTATCCTCAAAAGAAGACATTTTCTCCACAAAATGCCGTTTCTTAGCTCAATACCATGCTTTCACGCCAAAATAATGCAGTTTATCCCCAAAACTCGTGCATTTTCTCCCCAAAACACTCTTTTTCTCTCCCAAATACAACCATTTCTGCCCTGCATATCAATGTCTGCCAACAATTAGACATTTTCTCCCCGAATAACACTCTTCATCCCAGAAACCAAACAGGTTCTCTCTTAAGTGCCACTCTTTATCTACCCAAAAAGGCATTTTCTGCCCAGAATACTGCCTTTCATCTTCAGATGTCTCATTTTTGGGAAAGGCAACGAAAGCGCTACTTTGGGGAGAGTATATCTTATTTTGGGGATCAAAAAGGGTGTTTTGGGGAGGAAAAGTCTTCCTTAGGGGATAAGAAGCGGTATTTTTGGGAGCGAATGTCTTCTTTTGTTACACAAAGCCATATTTGAAGGGGAGAATTTCGTATTGGAGGGATACAAATTGGCATTTGGGGGAGACAATGTCTATTGTTGGGAATCAAAAGGTGTGTTTTGGGTAAGAAATGTGTTGTTTTGGTAATAAAATCAGTCTTGTGCGGAGAGAACGCCTGATTCTTGGGATCACAAGCATTATTTGAGGGAGAACGCCTCATTTTGGGGATCAAAAGAGCAATTTGGGGTAGAAAATGTGTAATATTGGGAACCCGAAGTCGTATTTATTGGAGGAATATTCTTCTATTTGGAACCAAGAGTGATATTTTGGGGAGAATATTTCTCATTTTGAGGAGAGAAATAGGTGTTTTTTGGAGAGGATGACTTGTTTTCAGTCTAAAAAGCGGTATTCTGGGAAGAAAATGCCTTCTTTTGGGGATCAAAGGCGGTATTCTGGGAAGAAAATGTGTTAATTTTGGAATAAAACGTGATGTCCAATAAAAGACACTGTCTTCCCCAAATGCGTCTTTTTATGCTGCAAAGAAGACATTATCTCCCTGAAAGATCACCTTTATCCTCAAAAGAAGACATTTTCTCCACAAAATGCTGCTTATTAGCTCAATACCAATGCTTTCACGGCAAAATAATGCAGTTTATCCCCAAAACTCGTGCATTTTCTCCCCAAAACACTCTTTTTCTCTCCAAAATACAACCATTTCTGCCCTGCATATCAATGTCTGCCAACAATTAGACATTTTCTCCCCGAATAACACTCTTCATTCCAGAAACCAAACAGGTTCTCTCTTAAGAGCCACTCTTTATCTAGCCTAAAAGGCATTTTCTGCCCAGAATACTGCCTTTCATCTTCAGATGTCTCATTTTTGGGAAAGGCGACGAAAGTGCTACTTTGGGGAGAGTATATCTTATTTTGGGGATCAAAAGAGCAATTTGGGGGAGAATATGTGTAATATTTGGAACCCGAAGTCGTATTTAATGGAGGAAAAGTCTTCTATTTGGAACCAAGAGTGATATTTTGGGGAGAATATTTCTCATTTTGAGGAGAGAAATAGGTCTTTTTTGGAGACGATGACTTGTTTTCAGTCTAAAAAGCGGTATTCTGGGAAGAAAATGCCTTCTTTTGGGGATCAAAGGCGGTATTCTGGTATGAAAATGTGTTATTTTTGGAATAAAACGTTGTGTCCAATAAAAGACGCTGTCTTCCCCAAATGCGTCTTTTCATGCTGCAAAGAAGACATTATCTCCCTGAAAGATCACCTTTATCCTCAAAAGAAGACATTTTCTCCACAAAATGCCGTTTCTTAGCTCAATACCATGCTTTCACGCCAAAATAATGCAGTTTATCCCCAAAACTCGTGCATTTTCTCCCCAAAACACTCTTTTTCTCTCCAAAATACAACCATTTCTGCCCTGCATATCAATGTCTGCCAACAATTAGACATTTTCTCCCCGAATAACACTCTTCATCCCAGAAACCAAACAGGTTCTCTATTAAGTGCCACTCTTTATCTACCCTAAAAGGCATTTTCTGCCCAGAATACTGCCTTTCATCTTCAGATGTCTCATTTTTGGGAAAGGCAACGAAAGCGCTACTTTGGGGAGAGTATATCTTATTTTGGGGATCAAAAAGGGTGTTTTGGGGAGGAAAAGTCTTCCTTAGGGGATAAGAAGCGGTATTTTCGGGAGCGAATGTCTTCTTTTGTTACACAAAGCCATATTTGAAGGGGAGAATTTCATATTGGAGGGATACAAATTGGCATTTGGCGGAGACAATGTCTATTGTTGGGAATAAAAAGGTGTGTTTTGGGTAAGAAATGTTTTGTTTTGGTAATAAAATCAGTCTTGTGCGGAGAGAACGCCTGATTCTTGGGATCACAAGCATTATTTGAGGGAGAACGCCTCATTTTGGGGATCAAAAGAGCAATTTGGGGTAGAAAATGTGTAATATTGGGAACCCGAAGTCGTATTTATTGGAGGAATATTCTTCTATTTGGAACCAAGAGTGATATTTTGGGGAGAATATTTCTCATTTTGAGGAGAGAAATAGGTGTTTTTTGGAGAGGATGACTTGTTTTCAGTCTAAAAAGCGGTATTCTGGGAAGAAAATGCCTTATTTTGGGGATCAAAGGCGGTATTCTGGGAAGAAAATGTGTTAATTTTGGAATAAAACGTGATGTCCAATAAAAGACACTGTCTTCCCCAAATGCGTCTTTTTATGCTGCAAAGAAGACATTATCTCCCTGAAAGATCACCTTTATCCTCAAAAGAAGACATTTTCTCCACAAAATGCTGCTTATTAGCTCAATACCAATGCTTTCACGGCAAAATAATGCAGTTTATCCCCAAAACTCGTGCATTTTCTCCCCAAAACACTCTTTTTCTCTCCAAAATACAACCATTTCTGCCCTGCATATCAATGTCTGCCAACAATTAGACATTTTCTCCCCGAATAACACTCTTCATTCCAGAAACCAAACAGGTTCTCTCTTAAGAGCCACTCTTTATCTAGCCTAAAAGGCATTTTCTGCCCAGAATACTGCCTTTCATCTTCAGATGTCTCATTTTTGGGAAAGGCGACGAAAGTGCTACTTTGGGGAGAGTATATCTTATTTTGGGGATCAAAAGAGCAATTTGGGGGAGAATATGTGTAATATTTGGAACCCGAAGTCGTATTTAATGGAGGAAAAGTCTTCTATTTGGAACCAAGAGTGATATTTTGGGGAGAATATTTCTCATTTTGAGGAGAGAAATAGGTCTTTTTTGGAGACGATGACTTGTTTTCAGTCTAAAAAGCGGTATTCTGGGAAGAAAATGCCTTCTTTTGGGGATCAAAGGCGGTATTCTGGTATGAAAATGTGTTATTTTTGGAATAAAACGTTGTGTCCAATAAAAGACGCTGTCTTCCCCAAATGCGTCTTTTCATGCTGCAAAGAAGACATTATCTCCCTGAAAGATCACCTTTATCCTCAAAAGAAGACATTTTCTCCACAAAATGCCGTTTCTTAGCTCAATACCATGCTTTCACGCCAAAATAATGCAGTTTATCCCCAAAACTCGTGCATTTTCTCCCCAAAACACTCTTTTTCTCTCCAAAATACAACCATTTCTGCCCTGCATATCAATGTCTGCCAACAATTAGACATTTTCTCCCCGAATAACACTCTTCATCCCAGAAACCAAACAGGTTCTCTATTAAGTGCCACTCTTTATCTACCCTAAAAGGCATTTTCTGCCCAGAATACTGCCTTTCATCTTCAGATGTCTCATTTTTGGGAAAGGCAACGAAAGCGCTACTTTGGGGAGAGTATATCTTATTTTGGGGATCAAAAAGGGTGTTTTGGGGAGGAACAGTCTTCCTTAGGGGATAAGAAGCGGTATTTTCGGGAGCGAATGTCTTCTTTTGTTACACAAAGCCATATTTGAAGGGGAGAATTTCGTATTGGAGGGATACAAATTGGCATTTGGCGGAGACAATGTCTATTGTTGGGAATAAAAAGGTGTGTTTTGGGTAAGAAATGTTTTGTTTTGGTAATAAAATCAGTCTTGTGCGGAGAGAACGCCTGATTTTTGGGATCACAAGCATTATTTGAGGGAGAACGCCTCATTTTGGGGATCAAAAGAGCAATTTGGGGTAGAAAATGTGTATTATTGGGAACCCGACGTGGTATTTAATGGAGGAAAATTCTTCTATTTGGAACCAAGAGTGATATTTTGGGGAGAATATTTCTCATTTTGAGGAGAGAAATAGGTCTTTTTTGGAGAGGATGACTTGTTTTCAGTCTAAAAAGCGGTATTCTGGGAAGAAAATGCCTTCTTTTGGGGATCAAAGGCGGTATTCTGGGAAGAAAATGTGTTAATTTTGGAATAAAACGTGATGTCCAATAAAAGACACTGTCTTCCCCAAATGCGTCTTTTTATGCTGCAAAGAAGACATTATCTCCCTGAAAGATCACCTTTATCCTCAAAAGAAGACATTTTCTCCACAAAATGCTGCTTATTAGCTCAATACCAATGCTTTCACGGCAAAATAATGCAGTTTATCCCCAAAACTCGTGCATTTTCTCCCCAAAACACTCTTTTTCTCTCCAAAATACAACCATTTCTGCCCTGCATATCAATGTCTGCCAACAATTAGACATTTTCTCCCCGAATAACACTCTTCATCCCAGAAACCAAACAGGTTCTCTCTTAAGAGCCACTCTTTATCTAGCCTAAAAGGCATTTTCTGCCCAGAATACTGCCTTTCATCTTCAGATGTCTCATTTTTGGGAAAGGCGACGAAAGTGCTACTTTGGGGAGAGTATATCTTATTTTGGGGATCAAAAGAGCAATTTGGGGGAGAATATGTGTAATATTTGGAACCCGAAGTCGTATTTAATGGAGGAAAAGTCTTCTATTTGGAACCAAGAGTGATATTTTGGGGAGAATATTTCTCATTTTGAGGAGAGAAATAGGTCTTTTTTGGAGACGATGACTTGTTTTCAGTCTAAAAAGCGGTATTCTGGGAAGAAAATGCCTTCTTTTGGGGATCAAAGGCGGTATTCTGGTATGAAAATGTGTTATTTTTGGAATAAAACGTTGTGTCCAATAAAAGACGCTGTCTTCCCCAAATGCGTCTTTTCATGCTGCAAAGAAGACATTATCTCCCTGAAAGATCACCTTTATCCTCAAAAGAAGACATTTTCTCCACAAAATGCCGTTTCTTAGCTCAATACCATGCTTTCACGCCAAAATAATGCAGTTTATCCCCAAAACTCGTGCATTTTCTCCCCAAAAACACTCTTTTTCTCTCCCAAATACAACCATTTCTCCCCTGCGTATCAATGTCTGCCAACAATTAGACATTTTCTCCCCGAATAACACTCTTCATCCCAGAAACCAAACAGGTTCTCTATTAAGTGCCACTCTTTATCTACCCTAAAAGGCATTTTCTGCCCAGAATACTGCCTTTCATCTTCAGATGTCTCATTTTTGGGAAAGGCAACGAAAGCGCTACTTTGGGGAGAGTATATCTTATTTTGGGGATCAAAAAGGGTGTTTTGGGGAGGAAAAGTCTTCCTTAGGGGATAAGAAGCGGTATTTTCGGGAGCGAATGTCTTCTTTTGTTACACAAAGCCATATTTGAAGGGGAGAATTTCGTATTGGAGGGATACAAATTGGCATTTGGCGGAGACAATGTCTATTGTTGGGAATAAAAAGGTGTGTTTTGGGTAAGAAATGTTTTGTTTTGGTAATAAAATCAGTCTTGTGCGGAGAGAACGCCTGATTTTTGGGATCACAAGCATTATTTGAGGGAGAACGCCTCATTTTGGGGATCAAAAGAGCAATTTGGGGTAGAAAATGTGTATTATTGGGAACCCGACGTGGTATTTAATGGAGGAAAATTCTTCTATTTGGAACCAAGAGTGATATTTTGGGGAGAATATTTCTCATTTTGAGGAGAGAAATAGGTCTTTTTTGGAGAGGATGACTTGTTTTCAGTCTAAAAAGCGGTATTCTGGGAAGAAAATGCCTTCTTTTGGGGATCAAAGGCGGTATTCTGGGAAGAAAATGTGTTAATTTTGGAATAAAACGTGATGTCCAATAAAAGACACTGTCTTCCCCAAATGCGTCTTTTTATGCTGCAAAGAAGACATTATCTCCCTGAAAGATCACCTTTATCCTCAAAAGAAGACATTTTCTCCACAAAATGCTGCTTATTAGCTCAATACCAATGCTTTCACGGCAAAATAATGCAGTTTATCCCCAAAACTCGTGCATTTTCTCCCCAAAACACTCTTTTTCTCTCCAAAATACAACCATTTCTGCCCTGCATATCAATGTCTGCCAACAATTAGACATTTTCTCCCCGAATAACACTCTTCATTCCAGAAACCAAACAGGTTCTCTCTTAAGAGCCACTCTTTATCTAGCCTAAAAGGCATTTTCTGCCCAGAATACTGCCTTTCATCTTCAGATGTCTCATTTTTGGGAAAGGCGACGAAAGTGCTACTTTGGGGAGAGTATATCTTATTTTGGGGATCAAAAGAGCAATTTGGGGGAGAATATGTGTAATATTTGGAACCCGAAGTCGTATTTAATGGAGGAAAAGTCTTCTATTTGGAACCAAGAGTGATATTTTGGGGAGAATATTTCTCATTTTGAGGAGAGAAATAGGTCTTTTTTGGAGACGATGACTTGTTTTCAGTCTAAAAAGCGGTATTCTGGGAAGAAAATGCCTTCTTTTGGGGATCAAAGGCGGTATTCTGGTATGAAAATGTGTTATTTTTGGAATAAAACGTTGTGTCCAATAAAAGACGCTGTCTTCCCCAAATGCGTCTTTTCATGCTGCAAAGAAGACATTATCTCCCTGAAAGATCACCTTTATCCTCAAAAGAAGACATTTTCTCCACAAAATGCCGTTTCTTAGCTCAATACCATGCTTTCACGCCAAAATAATGCAGTTTATCCCCAAAACTCGTGCATTTTCTCCCCAAAAACACTCTTTTTCTCTCCCAAATACAACCATTTCTCCCCTGCGTATCAATGTCTGCCAACAATTAGACATTTTCTCCCCGAATAACACTCTTCATCCCAGAAACCAAACAGGTTCTCTCTTAAGTGCCACTCTTTATCTACCCAAAAAGGCATTTTCTCCCCAGAATACTGCCTTTCATCTTCAGATGTCTCATTTTTGGGAAAGGCAACGAAAGCGCTACTTTGGGGAGAGTATATCTTATTTTGGGGATCAAAAAGGGTGTTTTGGGGAGGAAAAGTCTTCCTTAGGGGATAAGAAGCGGTATTTTCGGGAGCGAATGTCTTCTTTTGTTACACAAAGCCATATTTGAAGGGGAGAATTTCGTATTGGAGGGATACAAATTGGCATTTGGCGGAGACAATGTCTATTGTTGGGAATAAAAAGGTGTGTTTTGGGTAAGAAATGTTTTGTTTTGGTAATAAAATCAGTCTTGTGCGGAGAGAACGCCTGATTTTTGGGATCACAAGCATTATTTGAGGGAGAACGCCTCATTTTGGGGATCAAAAGAGCAATTTGGGGTAGAAAATGTGTATTATTGGGAACCCGACGTGGTATTTAATGGAGGAAAATTCTTCTATTTGGAACCAAGAGTGATATTTTGGGGAGAATATTTCTCATTTTGAGGAGAGAAATAGGTCTTTTTTGGAGAGGATGACTTGTTTTCAGTCTAAAAAGCGGTATTCTGGGAAGAAAATGCCTTCTTTTGGGGATCAAAGGCGGTATTCTGGAAGAAAATGTGTTATTTTTGGAATAAAACGTTATGTCCAATAAAAGACGCTGTCTTCCCCAAATGCATCTTTTTATGCTGCAAAGAAGACATTATCTCCCTGAAAGATCACCTTTATCCTCAAAAGAAGACATTTTCTCCACAAAATGCTGCTTATTAGCTCAATACCAATGCTTTCACGGCAAAATAATGCAGTTTATCCCCAAAACTCGTGCATTTTCTCCCCAAAACACTCTTTTTCTCTCCAAAATACAACCATTTCTGCCCTGCATATCAATGTCTGCCAACAATTAGACATTTTCTCCCCGAATAACACTCTTCATCCCAGAAACCAAACAGGTTCTCTCTTAAGTGCCACTCTTTATCTACCCAAAAAGGCATTTTCTGCCCAGAATACTGCCTTTCATCTTCAGATGTCTCATTTTTTGGAAAGGCGACGGAAGTGCTACTTTGGGGAGAGTATATCTTATTTTGGGGATCAAAAGAGCAATTTGGGGGAGAAAATGTGTAATATTGGGAACCCGACGTGGTATTTAATGGAGGAAAAGTCTTCTATTTGGAACCAAGAGTGATATTTTGGGGAGAATATTTCTCATTTTGAGGAGAGAAATAGGTCTTTTTTGGAGAGGATGACTTGTTTTCAGTCTAAAAAGCGGTATTCTGGGAAGAAAATGCCTTCTTTTGGGGATCAAAGGCGGTATTCTGAAAGAAAATGTGTTATTTTTGGAATAAAACGTGATGTCCAATAAAAGACGCTGTCTTCCCCAAATGCGTCTTTTCATGCTGCAAAGAAGACATTATCTCCCTGAAAGATCACCTTTATCCTCAAAAGAAGACATTTTCTCCACAAAATGCCGTTTCTTAGCTCAATACCATGCTTTCACGCCAAAATAATGCAGTTTATCCCCAAAACTCGTGCATTTTCTCCCCAAAACACTCTTTTTCTCTCCAAAATACAACCATTTCTGCCCTGCATATCAATGTCTGCCAACAATTAGACATTTTCTCCCCGAATAACACTCTTCATCCCAGAAACCAAACAGGTTCTCTCTTAAGTGCCACTCTTTATCTACCCAAAAAGGCATTTTCTGCCCAGAATACTGCCTTTCATCTTCAGATGTCTCATTTTTGGGAAAGGCGACGAAAGCGCTACTTTGGGGAGAGTATATCTTATTTTGGGGATCAAGAGAGCAATTTGGGGGAGAATATGTGTAATATTTGGAACCCGAAGTCGTATTTAATGGAGGAAAAGTCTTCTATTTGGAACCAAGAGTGATATTTTGGGGAGAATATTTCTCATTTTGAGGAGAGAAATAGGTCTTTTTTGGAGACGATGACTTGTTTTCAGTCTAAAAAGCGGTATTCTGGGAAGAAAATGCCTTCTTTTGGGGATCAAAGGCGGTATTCTGGGAAGAAAATGTGTTATTTTTGGAATAAAACGTGATGTCCAATAAAAGACGCTGTCTTCCCCAAATGCGTCTTTTTATGCTGCAAAGAAGACATTATCTCCCTGAAAGATCACCTTTATCCTCAAAAGAAGACATTTTCTCCACAAAATGCCGTTTCTTAGCTCAATACCATGCTTTCACGCCAAAATAATGCAGTTTATCCCCAAAACTCGTGCATTTTCTCCCCATAATACTCTTTTTCTCTCCAATATACAACCATTTCTCCCCTGCATATCAATGTCTGCCAACAATTAGACATTTTCTCCCCGAATATCACTCTTCATCCCAGAAACCAAACAGGTTCTCTCTTAAGAGCCACTCTTTATCTACCCTAAAAGGCATTTTCTCCCCAGAATACTGCCTTTCATCTTCAGATGTCTCATTTTTGGGAAAGGCAACGAAAGCGCTACTTTGGAGAGAGTATATCTTATTTTGAGGATCAAAAGGGGTGTTTTGGGGAGGAAAAGTCTTCCTTAGGGGATAAGAAGCGGTATTTTCGGGAGCGAATGTCTTCTTTTGTTACACAAAGCCATATTTGAAGGGGAGAATTTCATATTGGAGGGATACAAATTGGCATTTGGGGGAGACAATGTCTATTGTTGGGAATAAAAAGGTGTGTTTTGGGTAAGAAATGTTTTGTTTTGCTAATAAAATCAGTCTTGTGCGGAGAGAACGCCTGATTCTTGGGATCACAAGCATTATTTGAGGGAGAACGCCTCATTTTGGGGATCAAAAGAGCAATTTGGGGTAGAAAATGTGTATTATTGGGAACCCGACGTGGTATTTAATGGAGGAAAATTCTTCTATTTGGAACCAAGAGTGATATTTTGGGGAGAATATTTCTCATTTTGAGGAGAGAAATAGGTCTTTTTTGGAGAGGATGACTTGTTTTCAGTCTAAAAAGCGGTATTCTGGGAAGAAAATGCCTTATTTTGGGGAACAAAGGCGGTATTCTGGAAGAAAATGTGTTATTTTTGGAATAAAACGTTATGTCCAATAAAAGACGCTGTCTTCCCCAAATGCATCTTTTTATGCTGCAAAGAAGACATTATCTCCCTGAAAGATCACCTTTATCCTCAAAAGAAGACATTTTCTCCACAAAATGCTGCTTATTAGCTCAATACCAATGCTTTCACGGCAAAATAATGCAGTTTATCCCCAAAACTCGTGCATTTTCTCCCCAAAACACTCTTTTTCTCTCCAAAATACAACCATTTCTGCCCTGCATATCAATGTCTGCCAACAATTAGACATTTTCTCCCCGAATAACACTCTTCATCCCAGAAACAAAACAGGTTCTCTCTTAAGTGCCACTCTTTATCTACCCAAAAAGGCATTTTCTGCCCAGAATACTGCCTTTCATCTTCAGATGTCTCATTTTTGGGAAAGGCGACGAAAGCGCTACTTTGGGGAGAGTATATCTTATTTTGGGGATCAAAAGAGCAATTTGGGGGAGAAAATGTGTAATATTGGGAACCCGACGTGGTATTTAATGGAGGAAAAGTCTTCTATTTGGAACCAAGAGTGATATTTTGGGGAGAATATTTCTCATTTTGAGGAGAGAAATAGGTCTTTTTTGGAGACGATGACTTGTTTTCAGTCTAAAAAGCGGTATTCTGGGAAGAAAATGCCTTCTTTTGTGGATCAAAGGCGGTATTCTGGAAGAAAATGTGTTATTTTTGGAATAAAACGTGATGTCCAATAAAAGACGCTGTCTTCCCCAAATGCGTCTTTTTATGCTGCAAAGAAGACATTATCTCCCTGAAAGATCACCTTTATCCTCAAAAGAAGACATTTTCTCCACAAAATGCCGTTTCTTAGCTCAATACCATGCTTTCACGCCAAAATAATGCCGTTTATCCCCAAAACTCGTGCATTTTCTCCCCAAAACACTCTTTTTATCTCCAAAATACAACCATTTCTGCCCTGCATATCAATGTCTGCCAACAATTAGACATTTTCTCCCCGAATAACACTCTTCATCCCAGAAACCAAACAGGTTCTCTCTTAAGTGCCACTCTTTATCTACCCAAAAAGGCATTTTCTGCCCAGAATACTGCCTTTCATCTTCAGATGTCTCATTTTTGGGAAAGGCAACGAAAGCGCTACTTTGGGGAGAGTATATCTTATTTTGGGGATCAAAAGGGGTGTTTTGGGGAGGAAAAGTCTTCCTTAGGGGATAAGAAGCGGTATTTTCGGGAGCGAATGTCTTCTTTTGTTACACAAAGCCATATTTGAAGGGGAGAATTTCATATTGGCGGGATACAAATTGGCATTTGGGGGAGACAATGTCTATTGTTGGGAATAAAAAGGTGTGTTTTGGGTAAGAAATGTTTTGTTTTGGTAATAAAATCAGTCTTGTGCGGAGAGAACGCCTGATTCTTGGGATCACAAGCGTTATTTGAGGGAGAACGCCTCATTTTGGGGATCCAAAGAGCAATTTTTGGGTGAAAATGTGTAATATTGGGAACCCGACGTGGTATTTAATGGAGGAAAAGTCTTCTATTTGGAACCAAGAGTGATATTTTGGGGAGAATATTTCTCATTTTGAGGAGAGAAATAGGTCTTTTTTGGAGACGATGACTTGTTTTCAGTCTAAAAAGTGGTATTCTGGGAAGAAAATGCCTTCTTTTGGGGATCAAAGGCGGTATTCTGGGAAGAAAATGTGTTATTTTTGGAATAAAACGTTATGTCCAATAAAAGACGCTGTCTTCCCCAAATGCATCTTTTTATGCTGCAAAGAAGACATTATCTCCCTGAAAGATCACCTTTATCCTCAAAAGAAGACATTTTCTCCACAAAATGCTGCTTATTAGCTCAATACCAATGCTTTCACGGCAAAATAATGCAGTTTATCCCCAAAACTCATGCATTTTCTCCCCAAAACACTCTTTTTCTCTCCAAAATACAACCATTTCTGCCCTGCATATCAATGTCTGCCAACAATTAGACATTTTCTCCCCGAATAACACTCTTCATTCCAGAAACCAAACAGGTTCGCTCTTAAGTGCCACTCTTTATCTACCCAAAAAGGCATTTTCTGCCCAGAATACTGCCTTTCATTTTCAGATGTCTCATTTTTTGGAAAGGCGACGGAAGCGCTACTTTGGGGAGAGTATATCTTATTTTGGGGATCAAAAGAGCAATTTGGGGGAGAAAATGTGTAATATTGGGAACCCGACGTGGTATTTAATGGAGGAAAAGTCTTCTATTTGGAACCAAGAGTGATATTTTGGGGAGAATATTTCTCATTTTGAGGAGAGAAATAGGTCTTTTTTGGAGAGGATGACTTGTTTTCAGTCTAAAAAGCGGTATTCTGGGAAGAAAATGCCTTCTTTTGGGGATCAAAGGCGGTATTCTGGGAAGAAAATGTGTTATTTTTGGAATAAAACGTGATGTCCAATAAAAGACGCTGTCTTCCCCAAATGCGTCTTTTTATGCTGCAAAGAAGACATTATCTCCCTGAAAGATCACCTTTATCCTCAAAAGAAGACATTTTCTCCACAAAATGCTGCTTATTAGCTCAATACCAATGCTTTCACTCCAAAATAATGCCGTTTATCCCCAAAACTCGTGCATTTTCTCCCCAAAACACTCTTTTTCTCTCCAAAATACAACCATTTCTGCCCTGCATATCAATGTCTGCCAACAATTAGACATTTTCTCCCCAAATATCACTCTTCATCCCAGAAACCAAACAGGTTCTCTCTTAAGTGCCACTCTTTATCTACCCAAAAAGGCATTTTCTGCCCAGAATACTGCCTTTCATCTTCAGATGTCTCATTTTTGGGAAAGGCAACGAAAGCGCTACTTTGGGGAGAGTATATCTTATTTTGGGGATCAAAAGGGGTGTTTTGGGGAGGAAAAGTCTTCCTTAGGGGATAAGAAGCGGTATTTTCGGGAGCGAATGTCTTCTTTTGTTACACAAAGCCATATTTGAAGGGGAGAATTTCATATTGGCGGGATACAAATTGGCATTTGGGGGAGACAATGTCTATTGTTGGGAATAAAAAGGTGTGTTTTGGGTAAGAAATGTTTTGTTTTGGTAATAAAATCAGTCTTGTGCGGAGAGAACGCCTGATTCTTGGGATCACAAGCGTTATTTGAGGGAGAACGCCTCATTTTGGGGATCCAAAGAGCAATTTTTGGGTGAAAATGTGTAATATTGGGAACCCGACGTGGTATTTAATGGAGGAAAATTCTTCTATTTGGAACCAAGAGTGATATTTTGGGGAGAATATTTCTCATTTTGAGGAGAGAAATAGGTCTTTTTTGGAGACGATGACTTGTTTTCAGTCTAAAAAGTGGTATTCTGGGAAGAAAATGCCTTATTTTGGGGATCAAAGGCGGTATTCTGGGAAGAAAATGTGTTATTTTTGGAATAAAACGTTATGTCCAATAAAAGACGCTGTCTTCCCCAAATGCGTCTTTTCATGCTGCAAAGAAGACATTATCTCCCTGAAAGATCACCTTTATCCTCAAAAGAAGACATTTTCTCCACAAAATGCTGCTTATTAGCTCAATACCAATGCTTTCACGGCAAAATAATGCAGTTTATCCCCAAAACTCGTGCATTTTCTCCCCAAAACACTCTTTTTCTCTCCAAAATACAACCATTTCTGCCCTGCATATCAATGTCTGCCAACAATTAGACATTTTCTCCCCGAATAACACTCTTCATCCCAGAAACCAAACAGGTTCTCTCTTAAGTGCCACTCTTTATCTACCCAAAAAGGCATTTTCTGCCCAGAATACTGCCTTTCATCTTCAGATGTCTCATTTTTGGGAAAGGCGACGAAAGCGCTACTTTGGGGAGAGTATATCTTATTTTGGGGATCAAGAGAGCAATTTGGGGGAGAAAATGTGTAATATTGGGAACCCGAAGTCGTATTTAATGGAGGAAAATTCTTCTATTTGGAACCAAGAGTGATATTTTGGGGAGAATATTTCTCATTTTGAGGACAGAAATAGGTCTTTTTTGGAGAGGATGACTTGTTTTCAGTCTAAAAAGCGGTATTCTGGGAAGAAAATGCCTTATTTTGGGGATCAAAGGCGGTATTCTGGGAAGAAAATGTGTTATTTTTGGAATAAAACGTTATGTCCAATAAAAGACGCTGTCTTCCCCAAATGCGTCTTTTTATGCTGCAAAGAAGACATTATCTCCCTGAAAGATCACCTTTATCCTCAAAAGAAGACATTTTCTCCACAAAATGCCGTTTCTTAGCTCAATACCATGCTTTCACGCCAAAATAATGCAGTTTATCCCCAAAACTCGTGCATTTTCTCCCCATAATACTCTTTTTCTCTCCAATATACAACCATTTCTCCCCTGCATATCAATGTCTGCCAACAATTAGACATTTTCTCCCCGAATATCACTCTTCATCCCAGAAACCAAACAGGTTCTCTCTTAAGAGCCACTCTTTATCTACCCTAAAAGGCATTTTCTCCCCAGAATACTGCCTTTCATCTTCAGATGTCTCATTTTTGGGAAAGGCGACGAAAGCGCTACTTTGGGGAGAGTATATCTTATTTTGGGGATCAAAAGAGCAATTTGGGGGAGAATATGTGTAATATTTGGAACCCGAAGTCGTATTTAATGGAGGAAAAGTCTTCTATTTGGAACCAAGAGTGATATTTTGGGGAGAATATTTCTCATTTTGAGGAGAGAAATAGGTCTTTTTTGGAGACGATGACTTGTTTTCAGTCTAAAAAGCGGTATTCTGGGAAGAAAATGCCTTATTTTGGGGATCAAAGGCGGTATTCTGGGAAGAAAATGTGTTATTTTTGGAATAAAACGTTATGTCCAATAAAAGACGCTGTCTTCCCCAAATGCGTCTTTTTATGCTGCAAAGAAGACATTATCTCCCTGAAAGATCACCTTTATCCTCAAAAGAAGACATTTTCTCCACAAAATGCCGTTTCTTAGCTCAATACCATGCTTTCACGCCAAAATAATGCAGTTTATCCCCAAAACTCGTGCATTTTCTCCCCAAAACACTCTTTTTCTCTCCAAAATACAACCATTTCTGCCCTGCATATCAATGTCTGCCAACAATTAGACATTTTCTCCCCGAATAACACTCTTCATCCCAGAAACCAAACAGGTTCTCTCTTAAGTGCCACTCTTTATCTACCCAAAAAGGCATTTTCTGCCCAGAATACTGCCTTTCATCTTCAGATGTCTCATTTTTGGGAAAGGCAACGAAAGCGCTACTTTGGGGAGAGTATATCTTATTTTGGGGATCAAAAGGGGTGTTTTGGGGAGGAAAAGTCTTCCTTAGGGGATAAGAAGCGGTATTTTCGGGAGCGAATGTCTTCTTTTGTTACACAAAGCCATATTTGAAGGGGAGAATTTCATATTGGAGGGATACAAATTGGCATTTGGGGGAGACAATGTCTATTGTTGGGAATAAAAAGGTGTGTTTTGGGTAAGAAATGTTTTGTTTTGGTAATAAAATCAGTCTTGTGCGGAGAGAACGCCTGATTCTTGGGATCACAAGCGTTATTTGAGGGAGAACGCCTCATTTTGGGGATCCAAAGAGCAATTTTTGGGTGAAAATGTGTAATATTGGGAACCCGACGTGGTATTTAATGGAGGAAAAGTCTTCTATTTGGAACCAAGAGTGATATTTTGGGGAGAATATTTCTCATTTTGAGGAGAGAATTAGGTC
This sequence comes from Alectoris magna, assembly GCA_030625065.1. Lineage (NCBI taxonomy): Eukaryota > Metazoa > Chordata > Aves > Galliformes > Phasianidae > Alectoris > Alectoris magna. Next base: position 4,563,141 of record CM060578.1, on the reverse strand, counting down.
TTTTTTGGAGACGATGACTTGTTTTCAGTCTAAAAAGTGGTATTCTGGGAAGAAAATGCCTTATTTTGGGGATCAAAGGCGGTATTCTGGGAAGAAAATGTGTTATTTTTGGAATAAAACGTTATGTCCAATAAAAGACGCTGTCTTCCCCAAATGCGTCTTTTTATGCTGCAAAGAAGACATTATCTCCCTGAAAGATCACCTTTATCCTCAAAAGAAGACATTTTCTCCACAAAATGCTGCTTATTAGCTCAATACCAATGCTTTCACGGCAAAATAATGCAGTTTATCCCCAAAACTCGTGCATTTTCTCCCCAAAACACTCTTTTTCTCTCCAAAATACAACCATTTCTGCCCTGCATATCAATGTCTGCCAACAATTAGACATTTTCTCCCCGAATAACACTCTTCATCCCAGAAACCAAACAGGTTCTCTCTTAAGTGCCACTCTTTATCTACCCAAAAAGGCATTTTCTGCCCAGAATACTGCCTTTCATCTTCAGATGTCTCATTTTTGGGAAAGGCGACGAAAGCGCTACTTTGGGGAGAGTATATCTTATTTTGGGGATCAAGAGAGCAATTTGGGGGAGAATATGTGTAATATTTGGAACCCGAAGTCGTATTTAATGGAGGAAAAGTCTTCTATTTGGAACCAAGAGTGATATTTTGGGGAGAATATTTCTCATTTTGAGGAGAGAAATAGGTCTTTTTTGGAGAGGATGACTTGTTTTCAGTCTAAAAAGCGGTATTCTGGGAAGAAAATGCCTTATTTTGGGGATCAAAGGCGGTATTCTGGGAAGAAAATGTGTTATTTTTGGAATAAAACGTTATGTCCAATAAAAGACGGTGTCTTCCCCAAATGCGTCTTTTTATGCTGCAAAGAAGACATTATCTCCCTGAAAGATCACCTTTATCCTCAAAAGAAGACATTTTCTCCACAAAATGCCGTTTCTTAGCTCAATACCATGCTTTCACGGCAAAATAATGCAGTTTATCCCCAAAACTCGTGCATTTTCTCCCCATAATACTCTTTTTCTCTCCAAAATACAACCATTTCTGCCCTGCATATCAATGTCTGCCAACAATTAGACATTTTCTCCCCGAATATCACTCTTCATCCCAGAAACCAAACAGGTTCTCTCTTAAGAGCCACTCTTTATCTACCCTAAAAGGCATTTTCTCCCCAGAATACTGCCTTTCATCTTCAGATGTCTCATTTTTGGGAAAGGCGACGAAAGCGCTACTTTGGGGAGAGTATATCTTATTTTGGGGATCAAAAGAGCAATTTGGGGGAGAATATGTGTAATATTTGGAACCCGAAGTCGTATTTAATGGAGGAAAAGTCTTCTATTTGGAACCAAGAGTGATATTTTGGGGAGAATATTTCTCATTTTGAGGAGAGAAATAGGTCTTTTTTGGAGACGATGACTTGTTTTCAGTCTAAAAAGCGGTATTCTGGGAAGAAAATGCCTTATTTTGGGGATCAAAGGCGGTATTCTGGGAAGAAAATGTGTTATTTTTGGAATAAAACGTTATGTCCAATAAAAGACGCTGTCTTCCCCAAATGCGTCTTTTTATGCTGCAAAGAAGACATTATCTCCCTGAAAGATCACCTTTATCCTCAAAAGAAGACATTTTCTCCACAAAATGCCGTTTCTTAGCTCAATACCATGCTTTCACGCCAAAATAATGCAGTTTATCCCCAAAACTCGTGCATTTTCTCCCCAAAACACTCTTTTTCTCTCCAAAATACAACCATTTCTGCCCTGCATATCAATGTCTGCCAACAATTAGACATTTTCTCCCCGAATAACACTCTTCATCCCAGAAACCAAACAGGTTCTCTATTAAGTGCCACTCTTTATCTACCCTAAAAGGCATTTTCTGCCCAGAATACTGCCTTTCATCTTCAGATGTCTCATTTTTGGGAAAGGCAACGAAAGCGCTACTTTGGGGAGAGTATATCTTATTTTGGGGATCAAAAGGGGTGTTTTGGGGAGGAAAAGTCTTCCTTAGGGGATAAGAAGCGGTATTTTCGGGAGCGAATGTCTTCTTTTGTTACACAAAGCCATATTTGAAGGGGAGAATTTCATATTGGCGGGATACAAATTGGCATTTGGGGGAGACAATGTCTATTGTTGGGAATAAAAAGGTGTGTTTTGGGTAAGAAATGTTTTGTTTTGGTAATAAAATCAGTCTTGTGCGGAGAGAACGCCTGATTCTTGGGATCACAAGCGTTATTTGAGGGAGAACGCCTCATTTTGGGGATCCAAAGAGCAATTTTTGGGTGAAAATGTGTAATATTGGGAACCCGACGTGGTATTTAATGGAGGAAAAGTCTTCTATTTGGAACCAAGAGTGATATTTTGGGGAGAATATTTCTCATTTTGAGGAGAGAAATAGGTCTTTTTTGGAGACGATGACTTGTTTTCAGTCTAAAAAGTGGTATTCTGGGAAGAAAATGCCTTCTTTTGGGGATCAAAGGCGGTATTCTGGGAAGAAAATGTGTTATTTTTGGAATAAAACGTTATGTCCAATAAAAGACGCTGTCTTCCCCAAATGCGTCTTTTCATGCTGCAAAGAAGACATTATCTCCCTGAAAGATCACCTTTATCCTCAAAAGAAGACATTTTCTCCACAAAATGCTGCTTATTAGCTCAATACCAATGCTTTCACGGCAAAATAATGCAGTTTATCCCCAAAACTCGTGCATTTTCTCCCCAAAACACTCTTTTTCTCTCCAAAATACAACCATTTCTGCCCTGCATATCAATGTCTGCCAACAATTAGACATTTTCTCCCCGAATAACACTCTTCATCCCAGAAACCAAACAGGTTCTCTCTTAAGTGCCACTCTTTATCTACCCAAAAAGGCATTTTCTGCCCAGAATACTGCCTTTCATCTTCAGATGTCTCATTTTTGGGAAAGGCGACGAAAGCGCTACTTTGGGGAGAGTATATCTTATTTTGGGGATCAAGAGAGCAATTTGGGGGAGAATATGTGTAATATTTGGAACCCGAAGTCGTATTTAATGGAGGAAAAGTCTTCTATTTGGAACCAAGAGTGATATTTTGGGGAGAATATTTCTCATTTTGAGGAGAGAAATAGGTCTTTTTTGGAGAGGATGACTTGTTTTCAGTCTAAAAAGCGGTATTCTGGGAAGAAAATGCCTTATTTTGGGGATCAAAGGCGGTATTCTGGGAAGAAAATGTGTTATTTTTGGAATAAAACGTTATGTCCAATAAAAGACGGTGTCTTCCCCAAATGCGTCTTTTTATGCTGCAAAGAAGACATTATCTCCCTGAAAGATCACCTTTATCCTCAAAAGAAGACATTTTCTCCACAAAATGCCGTTTCTTAGCTCAATACCATGCTTTCACGCCAAAATAATGCAGTTTATCCCCAAAACTCGTGCATTTTCTCCCCATAATACTCTTTTTCTCTCCAAAATACAACCATTTCTGCCCTGCATATCAATGTCTGCCAACAATTAGACATTTTCTCCCCGAATATCACTCTTCATCCCAGAAACCAAACAGGTTCTCTCTTAAGAGCCACTCTTTATCTACCCTAAAAGGCATTTTCTCCCCAGAATACTGCCTTTCATCTTCAGATGTCTCATTTTTGGGAAAGGCGACGAAAGCGCTACTTTGGGGAGAGTATATCTTATTTTGGGGATCAAAAGAGCAATTTGGGGGAGAATATGTGTAATATTTGGAACCCGAAGTCGTATTTAATGGAGGAAAAGTCTTCTATTTGGAACCAAGAGTGATATTTTGGGGAGAATATTTCTCATTTTGAGGAGAGAAATAGGTCTTTTTTGGAGACGATGACTTGTTTTCAGTCTAAAAAGCGGTATTCTGGGAAGAAAATGCCTTATTTTGGGGATCAAAGGCGGTATTCTGGGAAGAAAATGTGTTATTTTTGGAATAAAACGTTATGTCCAATAAAAGACGCTGTCTTCCCCAAATGCGTCTTTTTATGCTGCAAAGAAGACATTATCTCCCTGAAAGATCACCTTTATCCTCAAAAGAAGACATTTTCTCCACAAAATGCCGTTTCTTAGCTCAATACCATGCTTTCACGCCAAAATAATGCAGTTTATCCCCAAAACTCGTGCATTTTCTCCCCAAAACACTCTTTTTCTCTCCAAAATACAACCATTTCTGCCCTGCATATCAATGTCTGCCAACAATTAGACATTTTCTCCCCGAATAACACTCTTCATCCCAGAAACCAAACAGGTTCTCTCTTAAGTGCCACTCTTTATCTACCCAAAAAGGCATTTTCTGCCCAGAATACTGCCTTTCATCTTCAGATGTCTCATTTTTGGGAAAGGCAACGAAAGCGCTACTTTGGGGAGAGTATATCTTATTTTGGGGATCAAAAGGGGTGTTTTGGGGAGGAAAAGTCTTCCTTAGGGGATAAGAAGCGGTATTTTCGGGAGCGAATGTCTTCTTTTGTTACACAAAGCCATATTTGAAGGGGAGAATTTCATATTGGCGGGATACAAATTGGCATTTGGGGGAGACAATGTCTATTGTTGGGAATAAAAAGGTGTGTTTTGGGTAAGAAATGTTTTGTTTTGGTAATAAAATCAGTCTTGTGCGGAGAGAACGCCTGATTCTTGGGATCACAAGCGTTATTTGAGGGAGAACGCCTCATTTTGGGGATCCAAAGAGCAATTTTTGGGTGAAAATGTGTAATATTGGGAACCCGACGTGGTATTTAATGGAGGAAAAGTCTTCTATTTGGAACCAAGAGTGATATTTTGGGGAGAATATTTCTCATTTTGAGGAGAGAAATCGGTCTTTTTTGGAGACGATGACTTGTTTTCAGTCTAAAAAGTGGTATTCTGGGAAGAAAATGCCTTCTTTTGGGGATCAAAGGCGGTATTCTGGGAAGAAAATGTGTTATTTTTGGAATAAAACGTTATGTCCAATAAAAGACGCTGTCTTCCCCAAATGCGTCTTTTCATGCTGCAAAGAAGACATTATCTCCCTGAAAGATCACCTTTATCCTCAAAAGAAGACATTTTCTCCACAAAATGCTGCTTATTAGCTCAATACCAATGCTTTCACGGCAAAATAATGCAGTTTATCCCCAAAACTCGTGCATTTTCTCCCCAAAACACTCTTTTTCTCTCCAAAATACAACCATTTCTGCCCTGCATATCAATGTCTGCCAACAATTAGACATTTTCTCCCCGAATAACACTCTTCATCCCAGAAACCAAACAGGTTCTCTCTTAAGTGCCACTCTTTATCTACCCAAAAAGGCATTTTCTGCCCAGAATACTGCCTTTCATCTTCAGATGTCTCATTTTTGGGAAAGGCGACGAAAGCGCTACTTTGGGGAGAGTATATCTTATTTTGGGGATCAAGAGAGCAATTTGGGGGAGAATATGTGTAATATTTGGAACCCGAAGTCGTATTTAATGGAGGAAAAGTCTTCTATTTGGAACCAAGAGTGATATTTTGGGGAGAATATTTCTCATTTTGAGGAGAGAAATAGGTCTTTTTTGGAGAGGATGACTTGTTTTCAGTCTAAAAAGCGGTATTCTGGGAAGAAAATGCCTTATTTTGGGGATCAAAGGCGGTATTCTGGGAAGAAAATGTGTTATTTTTGGAATAAAACGTTATGTCCAATAAAAGACGCTGTCTTCCCCAAATGCGTCTTTTTATGCTGCAAAGAAGACATTATCTCCCTGAAAGATCACCTTTATCCTCAAAAGAAGACATTTTCTCCACAAAATGCCGTTTCTTAGCTCAATACCATGCTTTCACGCCAAAATAATGCAGTTTATCCCCAAAACTCGTGCATTTTCTCCCCATAATACTCTTTTTCTCTCCAAAATACAACCATTTCTCCCCTGCATATCAATGTCTGCCAACAATTAGACATTTTCTCCCCGAATATCACTCTTCATCCCAGAAACCAAACAGGTTCTCTCTTAAGAGCCACTCTTTATCTACCCTAAAAGGCATTTTCTGCCCAGAATACTGCCTTTCATCTTCAGATGTCTCATTTTTGGGAAAGGCGACGAAAGCGCTACTTTGGGGAGAGTATATCTTATTTTGGGGATCAAAAGAGCAATTTGGGGGAGAATATGTGTAATATTTGGAACCCGAAGTCGTATTTAATGGAGGAAAAGTCTTCTATTTGGAACCAAGAGTGATATTTTGGGGAGAGTATTTCTCATTTTGAGGAGAGAAATAGGTCTTTTTTGGAGAGGATGACTTGTTTTCAGTCTAAAAAGCGGTATTCTGGGAAGAAAATGCCTTATTTTGGGGATCAAAGGCGGTATTCTGGGAAGAAAATGTGTTATTTTTGAAATAAAACGTTATGTCCAATAAAAGACGCTGTCTTCCCCAAATGCGTCTTTTTATGCTGCAAAGAAGACATTATCTCCCTGAAAGATCACCTTTATCCTCAAAAGAAGACATTTTCTCCACAAAATGCCGTTTCTTAGCTCAATACCATGCTTTCACGCCAAAATAATGCAGTTTATCCCCAAAACTCGTGCATTTTCTCCACAAAACACTCTTTTTCTCTCCAAAATACAACCATTTCTGCCCTGCATATCAATGTCTGCCAACAATTAGACATTTTCTCCCCGAATAACACTCTTCATCCCAGAAACCAAACAGGTTCTCTCTTAAGTGCCACTCTTTATCTACCCAAAAAGGCATTTTCTGCCCAGAATACTGCCTTTCATCTTCAGATGTCTCATTTTTGGGAAAGGCAACGAAAGCGCTACTTTGGGGAGAGTATATCTTATTTTGGGGATCAAAAGGGGTGTTTTGGGGAGGAAAAGTCTTCCTTAGGGGATAAGAAGCGGTATTTTCGGGAGCGAATGTCTTCTTTTGTTACACAAAGCCATATTTGAAGGGGAGAATTTCATATTGGCGGGATACAAATTGGCATTTGGGGGAGACAATGTCTATTGTTGGGAATAAAAAGGTGTGTTTTGGGTAAGAAATGTTTTGTTTTGGTAATAAAATCAGTCTTGTGCGGAGAGAACGCCTGATTCTTGGGATCACAAGCGTTATTTGAGGGAGAACGCCTCATTTTGGGGATCCAAAGAGCAATTTTTGGGTGAAAATGTGTAATATTGGGAACCCGACGTGGTATTTAATGGAGGAAAAGTCTTCTATTTGGAACCAAGAGTGATATTTTGGGGAGAATATTTCTCATTTTGAGGAGAGAAATAGGTCTTTTTTGGAGAGGATGACTTGTTTTCAGTCTAAAAAGCGGTATTCTGGGAAGAAAATGCCTTATTTTGGGGATCAAAGGCGGTATTCTGGGAAGAAAATGTGTTATTTTTGGAATAAAACGTTATGTCCAATAAAAGACGCTGTCTTCCCCAAATGCGTCTTTTTATGCTGCAAAGAAGACATTATCTCCCTGAAAGATCACCTTTATCCTCAAAAGAAGACATTTTCTCCACAAAATGCCGTTTCTTAGCTCAATACCATGCTTTCACGCCAAAATAATGCAGTTTATCCCCAAAACTCGTGCATTTTCTCCCCATAATACTCTTTTTCTCTCCAAAATACAACCATTTCTCCCCTGCATATCAATGTCTGCCAACAATTAGACATTTTCTCCCCGAATATCACTCTTCATCCCAGAAACCAAACAGGTTCTCTCTTAAGAGCCACTCTTTATCTACCCTAAAAGGCATTTTCTCCCCAGAATACTGCCTTTCATCTTCAGATGTCTCATTTTTGGGAAAGGCGACGAAAGCGCTACTTTGGGGAGAGTATATCTTATTTTGGGGATCAAGAGAGCAATTTGGGGGAGAATATGTGTAATATTTGGAACCCGAAGTCGTATTTAATGGAGGAAAAGTCTTCTATTTGGAACCAAGAGTGATATTTTGGGGAGAGTATTTCTCATTTTGAGGAGAGAAATAGGTCTTTTTTGGAGAGGATGACTTGTTTTCAGTCTAAAAAGCGGTATTCTGGGAAGAAAATGCCTTATTTTGGGGATCAAAGGCGGTATTCTGGGAAGAAAATGTGTTATTTTTGAAATAAAACGTTATGTCCAATAAAAGACGCTGTCTTCCCCAAATGCGTCTTTTTATGCTGCAAAGAAGACATTATCTCCCTGAAAGATCACCTTTATCCTCAAAAGAAGACATTTTCTCCACAAAATGCCGTTTCTTAGCTCAATACCATGCTTTCACGCCAAAATAATGCAGTTTATCCCCAAAACTCGTGCATTTTCTCCCCAAAACACTCTTTTTCTCTCCAAAATACAACCATTTCTGCCCTGCATATCAATGTCTGCCAACAATTAGACATTTTCTCCCCGAATAACACTCTTCATCCCAGAAACCAAACAGGTTCTCTCTTAAGTGCCACTCTTTATCTACCCAAAAAGGCATTTTCTGCCCAGAATACTGCCTTTCATCTTCAGATGTCTCATTTTTGGGAAAGGCAACGAAAGCGCTACTTTGGGGAGAGTATATCTTATTTTGGGGATCAAAAGGGGTGTTTTGGGGAGGAAAAGTCTTCCTTAGGGGATAAGAAGCGGTATTTTCGGGAGCGAATGTCTTCTTTTGTTACACAAAGCCATATTTGAAGGGGAGAATTTCATATTGGCGGGATACAAATTGGCATTTGGGGGAGACAATGTCTATTGTTGGGAATAAAAAGGTGTGTTTTGGGTAAGAAATGTTTTGTTTTGGTAATAAAATCAGTCTTGTGCGGAGAGAACGCCTGATTCTTGGGATCACAAGCGTTATTTGAGGGAGAACGCCTCATTTTGGGGATCCAAAGAGCAATTTTTGGGTGAAAATGTGTAATATTGGGAACCCGACGTGGTATTTAATGGAGGAAAAGTCTTCTATTTGGAACCAAGAGTGATATTTTGGGGAGAATATTTCTCATTTTGAGGAGAGAAATAGGTCTTTTTTGGAGACGATGACTTGTTTTCAGTCTAAAAAGTGGTATTCTGGGAAGAAAATGCCTTATTTTGGGGATCAAAGGAGGTATTCTGGGAAGAAAATGTGTTATTTTTGGAATAAAACGTTATGTCCAATAAAAGACGCTGTCTTCCCCAAATGCGTCTTTTTATGCTGCAAAGAAGACATTATCTCCCTGAAAGATCACCTTTATCCTCAAAAGAAGACATTTTCTCCACAAAATGCCGTTTCTTAGCTCAATACCATGCTTTCACGCCAAAATAATGCAGTTTATCCCCAAAACTCGTGCATTTTCTCCCCATAATACTCTTTTTCTCTCCAAAATACAACCATTTCTCCCCTGCATATCAATGTCTGCCAACAATTAGACATTTTCTCCCCGAATATCACTCTTCATCCCAGAAACCAAACAGGTTCTCTCTTAAGAGCCACTCTTTATCTACCCTAAAAGGCATTTTCTCCCCAGAATACTGCCTTTCATCTTCAGATGTCTCATTTTTGGGAAAGGCGACGAAAGCGCTACTTTGGGGAGAGTATATCTTATTTTGGGGATCAAAAGAGCAATTTGGGGGAGAATATGTGTAATATTTGGAACCCGAAGTCGTATTTAATGGAGGAAAAGTCTTCTATTTGGAACCAAGAGTGATATTTTGGGGAGAGTATTTCTCATTTTGAGGAGAGAAATAGGTCTTTTTTGGAGAGGATGACTTGTTTTCAGTCTAAAAAGCGGTATTCTGGGAAGAAAATGCCTTATTTTGGGGATCAAAGGCGGTATTCTGGGAAGAAAATGTGTTATTTTTGAAATAAAACGTTATGTCCAATAAAAGACGCTGTCTTCCCCAAATGCGTCTTTTTATGCTGCAAAGAAGACATTATCTCCCTGAAAGATCACCTTTATCCTCAAAAGAAGACATTTTCTCCACAAAATGCCGTTTCTTAGCTCAATACCATGCTTTCACGCCAAAATAATGCAGTTTATCCCCAAAACTCGTGCATTTTCTCCCCAAAACACTCTTTTTCTCTCCAAAATACAACCATTTCTGCCCTGCATATCAATGTCTGCCAACAATTAGACATTTTCTCCCCGAATAACACTCTTCATCCCAGAAACCAAACAGGTTCTCTCTTAAGTGCCACTCTTTATCTACCCAAAAAGGCATTTTCTGCCCAGAATACTGCCTTTCATCTTCAGATGTCTCATTTTTGGGAAAGGCAACGAAAGCGCTACTTTGGGGAGAGTATATCTTATTTTGGGGATCAAAAGGGGTGTTTTGGGGAGGAAAAGTCTTCCTTAGGGGATAAGAAGCGGTATTTTCGGGAGCGAATGTCTTCTTTTGTTACACAAAGCCATATTTGAAGGGGAGAATTTCATATTGGCGGGATACAAATTGGCATTTGGGGGAGACAATGTCTATTGTTGGGAATAAAAAGGTGTGTTTTGGGTAAGAAATGTTTTGTTTTGGTAATAAAATCAGTCTTGTGCGGAGAGAACGCCTGATTCTTGGGATCACAAGCGTTATTTGAGGGAGAACGCCTCATTTTGGGGATCCAAAGAGCAATTTTTGGGTGAAAATGTGTAATATTGGGAACCCGACGTGGTATTTAATGGAGGAAAAGTCTTCTATTTGGAACCAAGAGTGATATTTTGGGGAGAATATTTCTCATTTTGAGGAGAGAAATAGGTCTTTTTTGGAGACGATGACTTGTTTTCAGTCTAAAAAGTGGTATTCTGGGAAGAAAATGCCTTATTTTGGGGATCAAAGGAGGTATTCTGGGAAGAAAATGTGTTATTTTTGGAATAAAACGTTATGTCCAATAAAAGACGCTGTCTTCCCCAAATGCGTCTTTTCATGCTGCAAAGAAGACATTATCTCCCTGAAAGATCACCTTTATCCTCAAAAGAAGACATTTTCTCCACAAAATGCTGCTTATTAGCTCAATACCAATGCTTTCACGGCAAAATAATGCAGTTTATCCCCAAAACTCGTGCATTTTCTCCCCAAAACACTCTTTTTCTCTCCAAAATACAACCATTTCTGCCCTGCATATCAATGTCTGCCAACAATTAGACATTTTCTCCCCGAATAACACTCTTCATCCCAGAAACCAAACAGGTTCTCTCTTAAGTGCCACTCTTTATCTACCCAAAAAGGCATTTTCTGCCCAGAATACTGCCTTTCATCTTCAGATGTCTCATTTTTGGGAAAGGCGACGAAAGCGCTACTTTGGGGAGAGTATATCTTATTTTGGGGATCAAGAGAGCAATTTGGGGGAGAATATGTGTAATATTTGGAACCCGAAGTCGTATTTAATGGAGGAAAAGTCTTCTATTTGGAACCAAGAGTGATATTTTGGGGAGAATATTTCTCATTTTGAGGAGAGAAATAGGTCTTTTTTGGAGAGGATGACTTGTTTTCAGTCTAAAAAGCGGTATTCTGGGAAGAAAATGCCTTATTTTGGGGATCAAAGGCGGTATTCTGGGAAGAAAATGTGTTATTTTTGGAATAAAACGTTATGTCCAATAAAAGACGCTGTCTTCCCCAAATGCGTCTTTTCATGCTGCAAAGAAGACATTATCTCCCTGAAAGATCACCTTTATCCTCAAAAGAAGACATTTTCTCCACAAAATGCCGTTTCTTAGCTCAATACCATGCTTTCACGCCAAAATAATGCAGTTTATCCCCAAAACTCGTGCATTTTCTCCCCATAATACTCTTTTTCTCTCCAAAATACAACCATTTCTCCCCTGCATATCAATGTCTGCCAACAATTAGACATTTTCTCCCCGAATATCACTCTTCATCCCAGAAACCAAACAGGTTCTCTCTTAAGAGCCACTCTTTATCTACCCTAAAAGGCATTTTCTCCCCAGAATACTGCCTTTCATCTTCAGATGTCTCATTTTTGGGAAAGGCGACGAAAGCGCTACTTTGGGGAGAGTATATCTTATTTTGGGGATCAAAAGAGCAATTTGGGGGAGAATATGTGTAATATTTGGAACCCGAAGTCGTATTTAATGGAGGAAAAGTCTTCTATTTGGAACCAAGAGTGATATTTTGGGGAGAGTATTTCTCATTTTGAGGAGAGAAATAGGTCTTTTTTGGAGAGGATGACTTGTTTTCAGTCTAAAAAGCGGTATTCTGGGAAGAAAATGCCTTATTTTGGGGATCAAAGGCGGTATTCTGGGAAGAAAATGTGTTATTTTTGAAATAAAACGTTATGTCCAATAAAAGACGCTGTCTTCCCCAAATGCGTCTTTTTATGCTGCAAAGAAGACATTATCTCCCTGAAAGATCACCTTTATCCTCAAAAGAAGACATTTTCTCCACAAAATGCCGTTTCTTAGCTCAATACCATGCTTTCACGCCAAAATAATGCAGTTTATCCCCAAAACTCGTGCATTTTCTCCCCAAAACACTCTTTTTCTCTCCAAAATACAACCATTTCTGCCCTGCATATCAATGTCTGCCAACAATTAGACATTTTCTCCCCGAATAACACTCTTCATCCCAGAAACCAAACAGGTTCTCTCTTAAGTGCCACTCTTTATCTACCCAAAAAGGCATTTTCTGCCCAGAATACTGCCTTTCATCTTCAGATGTCTCATTTTTGGGAAAGGCAACGAAAGCGCTACTTTGGGGAGAGTATATCTTATTTTGGGGATCAAAAGGGGTGTTTTGGGGAGGAAAAGTCTTCCTTAGGGGATAAGAAGCGGTATTTTCGGGAGCGAATGTCTTCTTTTGTTACACAAAGCCATATTTGAAGGGGAGAATTTCATATTGGCGGGATACAAATTGGCATTTGGGGGAGACAATGTCTATTGTTGGGAATAAAAAGGTGTGTTTTGGGTAAGAAATGTTTTGTTTTGGTAATAAAATCAGTCTTGTGCGGAGAGAACGCCTGATTCTTGGGATCACAAGCGTTATTTGAGGGAGAACGCCTCATTTTGGGGATCCAAAGAGCAATTTTTGGGTGAAAATGTGTAATATTGGGAACCCGACGTGGTATTTAATGGAGGAAAAGTCTTCTATTTGGAACCAAGAGTGATATTTTGGGGAGAATATTTCTCATTTTGAGGAGAGAAATAGGTCTTTTTTGGAGACGATGACTTGTTATCAGTCTAAAAAGCAATCTTCTGGGAAGAAAATGGCTTATTTTGGGGATCAAAGGCGGTATTCTGGGAAGAAAATGTGTTATTTTTGGAATAAAACGTTATGTCCAATAAAAGACGCTGTCTTCCCCAAATGCGTCTTTTCATGCTGCAAAGAAGACATTATCTCCCTGAAAGATCACCTTTATCCTCAAAAGAAGACATTTTCTCCACAAAATGCTGCTTATTAGCTCAATACCAATGCTTTCACGGCAAAATAATGCAGTTTATCCCCAAAACTCGTGCATTTTCTCCCCAAAACACTCTTTTTCTCTCCAAAATACAACCATTTCTCCCCTGCATATCAATGTCTGCCAACAATTAGACATTTTCTCCCCGAATAACACTCTTCATCCCAGAAACCAAACAGGTTCTCTCTTAAGAGCCACTCTTTATCTACCCTAAAAGGCATTTTCTCCCCAGAATACTGCCTTTCATCTTCAGATGTCTCATTTTTGGGAAAGGCGACGAAAGCGCTACTTTGGGGAGAGTATATCTTATTTTGGGGATCAAAAGAGCAATTTGGGGGAGAATATGTGTAATATTTGGAACCCGAAGTCGTATTTAATGGAGGAAAAGTCTTCTATTTGGAACCAAGAGTGATATTTTGGGGAGAATATTTCTCATTTTGAGGAGAGAAATAGGTCTTTTTTGGAGAGGATGACTTGTTTTCAGTCTAAAAAGCGGTATTCTGGGAAGAAAATGCCTTCTTTTGGGGATCAAAGGCGGTATTCTGGGAAGAAAATGTGTTATTTTTGGAATAAAACGTTATGTCCAATAAAAGACGGTGTCTTCCCCAAATGCGTCTTTTTATGCTGCAAAGAAGACATTATCTCCCTGAAAGATCACCTTTATCCTCAAAAGAAGACATTTTCTCCACAAAATGCCGTTTCTTAGCTCAATACCATGCTTTCACGCCAAAATAATGCAGTTTATCCCCAAAACTCGTGCATTTTCTCCCCAAAACACTCTTTTTCTCTCCCAAATACAACCATTTCTGCCCTGCATATCAATGTCTGCCAACAATTAGACATTTTCTCCCCGAATAACACTCTTCATCCCAGAAACCAAACAGGTTCTCTCTTAAGTGCCACTCTTTATCTACCCAAAAAGGCATTTTCTGCCCAGAATACTGCCTTTCATCTTCAGATGTCTCATTTTTGGGAAAGGCAACGAAAGCGCTACTTTGGGGAGAGTATATCTTATTTTGGGGATCAAAAGGGGTGTTTTGGGGAGGAAAAGTCTTCCTTAGGGGATAAGAAGCGGTATTTTCGGGAGCGAATGTCTTCTTTTGTTACACAAAGCCATATTTGAAGGGGAGAATTTCATATTGGCGGGATACAAATTGGCATTTGGGGGAGACAATGTCTATTGTTGGGAATAAAAAGGTGTGTTTTGGGTAAGAAATGTTTTGTTTTGGTAATAAAATCAGTCTTGTGCGGAGAGAACGCCTGATTCTTGGGATCACAAGCGTTATTTGAGGGAGAACGCCTCATTTTGGGGATCCAAAGAGCAATTTTTGGGTGAAAATGTGTAATATTGGGAACCCGACGTGGTATTTAATGGAGGAAAAGTCTTCTATTTGGAACCAAGAGTGATATTTTGGGGAGAATATTTCTCATTTTGAGGAGAGAAATAGGTCTTTTTTGGAGACGATGACTTGTTTTCAGTCTAAAAAGTGGTATTCTGGGAAGAAAATGCCTTATTTTGGGGATCAAAGGCGGTATTCTGGGATAAAATGTGTTATTTTTGGAATAAAACATTATGTCCAATAAAAGACGCTGTCTTCCCCAAATGCGTCTTTTCATGCTGCAAAGAAGACATTATCTCCCTGAAAGATCACCTTTATCCTCAAAAGAAGACATTTTCTCCACAAAATGCTGCTTATTAGCTCAATACCAATGCTTTCACGGCAAAATAATGCAGTTTATCCCCAAAACTCGTGCATTTTCTCCCCAAAACACTCTTTTTCTCTCCAAAATACAACCATTTCTGCCCTGCATATCAATGTCTGCCAACAATTAGACATTTTCTCCCCGAATAACACTCTTCATTCCAGAAACCAAACAGGTTCTCTCTTAAGTGCCACTCTTTATCTACCCAAAAAGGCATTTTCTGCCCAGAATACTGCCTTTCATTTTCAGATGTCTCATTTTTGGGAAAGGCGACGGAAGTGCTACTTTGGGGAGAGTATATCTTATTTTGGGGATCAAAAGAGCAATTTGGGGGAGAAAATGTGTAATATTGGGAACACGACGTGGTATTTAATGGAGGAAAAGTCTTCTATTTGGAACCAAGAGTGATATTTTGGGGAGAATATTTCTCATTTTGAGGAGAGAAATAGGTCTTTTTTGGAGAGGATGACTTGTTTTCAGTCTAAAAAGCGGTATTCTGGGAAGAAAATGCCTTCTTTTGGGGATCAAAGGCGGTATTCTGGAAGAAAATGTGTTATTTTTGGAATAAAACGTTATGTCCAATAAAAGACGCTGTCTTCCCCAAATGCATCTTTTTATGCTGCAAAGAAGACATTATCTCCCTGAAAGATCACCTTTATCCTCAAAAGAAGACATTTTCTCCACAAAATGCTGCTTATTAGCTCAATACCAATGCTTTCACGGCAAAATAATGCAGTTTATCCCCAAAACTCGTGCATTTTCTCCCCAAAACACTCTTTTTCTCTCCAAAATACAACCATTTCTGCCCTGCATATCAATGTCTGCCAACAATTAGACATTTTCTCCCCGAATAACACTCTTCATCCCAGAAACCAAACAGGTTCTCTCTTAAGTGCCACTCTTTATCTACCCAAAAAGGCATTTTCTGCCCAGAATACTGCCTTTCATCTTCAGATGTCTCATTTTTTGGAAAGGCGACGGAAGTGCTACTTTGGGGAGAGTATATCTTATTTTGGGGATCAAAAGAGCAATTTGGGGGAGAAAATGTGTAATATTGGGAACCCGACGTGGTATTTAATGGAGGAAAAGTCTTCTATTTGGAACCAAGAGTGATATTTTGGGGAGAATATTTCTCATTTTGAGGAGAGAAATAGGTCTTTTTTGGAGAGGATGACTTGTTTTCAGTCTAAAAAGCGGTATTCTGGGAAGAAAATGCCTTCTTTTGGGGATCAAAGGCGGTATTCTGGAAGAAAATGTGTTATTTTTGGAATAAAACGTGATGTCCAATAAAAGACGCTGTCTTCCCCAAATGCGTCTTTTCATGCTGCAAAGAAGTCATTATCTCCCTGAAAGATCACCTTTATCCTCAAAAGAAGACATTTTCTCCACAAAATGCCGTTTCTTAGCTCAATACCATGCTTTCACGCCAAAATAATGCAGTTTATCCCCAAAACTCGTGCATTTTCTCCCCAAAACACTCTTTTTCTCTCCCAAATACAACCATTTCTGCCCTGCATATCAATGTCTGCCAACAATTAGACATTTTCTCCCCGAATATCACTCTTCATCCCAGAAACCAAACAGGTTCTCTCTTAAGTGCCACTCTTTATCTACCCAAAAAGGCATTTTCTGCCCAGAATACTGCCTTTCATCTTCAGATGTCTCATTTTTGGGAAAGGCAACGAAAGCGCTACTTTGGGGAGAGTATATCTTATTTTGGGGATCAAAAAGGGTGTTTTGGGGAGGAACAGTCTTCCTTAGGGGATAAGAAGCGGTATTTTTGGGAGCGAATGTCTTCTTTTGTTACACAAAGCCATATTTGAAGGGGAGAATTTCGTATTGGAGGGATACAAATTGGCATTTGGGGGAGACAATGTCTATTGTTGGGAATCAAAAGGTGTGTTTTGGGTAAGAAATGTGTTGTTTTGGTAATAAAATCAGTCTTGTGCGGAGAGAACGCCTGATTCTTGGGATCACAAGCATTATTTGAGGGAGAACGCCTCATTTTGGGGATCAAAAGAGCAATTTGGGGTAGAAAATGTGTAATATTGGGAACCCGAAGTCGTATTTATTGGAGGAATATTCTTCTATTTGGAACCAAGAGTGATATTTTGGGGAGAATATTTCTCATTTTGAGGAGAGAAATAGGTGTTTTTTGGAGAGGATGACTTGTTTTCAGTCTAAAAAGCGGTATTCTGGGAAGAAAATGCCTTCTTTTGGGGATCAAAGGCGGTATTCTGGGAAGAAAATGTGTTAATTTTGGAATAAAACGTGATGTCCAATAAAAGACACTGTCTTCCCCAAATGCGTCTTTTTATGCTGCAAAGAAGACATTATCTCCCTGAAAGATCACCTTTATCCTCAAAAGAAGACATTTTCTCCACAAAATGCTGCTTATTAGCTCAATACCAATGCTTTCACGGCAAAATAATGCAGTTTATCCCCAAAACTCGTGCATTTTCTCCCCAAAACACTCTTTTTCTCTCCAAAATACAACCATTTCTGCCCTGCATATCAATGTCTGCCAACAATTAGACATTTTCTCCCCGAATAACACTCTTCATTCCAGAAACCAAACAGGTTCTCTCTTAAGAGCCACTCTTTATCTAGCCTAAAAGGCATTTTCTGCCCAGAATACTGCCTTTCATCTTCAGATGTCTCATTTTTGGGAAAGGCGACGAAAGTGCTACTTTGGGGAGAGTATATCTTATTTTGGGGATCAAAAGAGCAATTTGGGGGAGAATATGTGTAATATTTGGAACCCGAAGTCGTATTTAATGGAGGAAAAGTCTTCTATTTGGAACCAAGAGTGATATTTTGGGGAGAATATTTCTCATTTTGAGGAGAGAAATAGGTCTTTTTTGGAGACGATGACTTGTTTTCAGTCTAAAAAGCGGTATTCTGGGAAGAAAATGCCTTCTTTTGGGGATCAAAGGCGGTATTCTGGTATGAAAATGTGTTATTTTTGGAATAAAACGTTGTGTCCAATAAAAGACGCTGTCTTCCCCAAATGCGTCTTTTCATGCTGCAAAGAAGACATTATCTCCCTGAAAGATCACCTTTATCCTCAAAAGAAGACATTTTCTCCACAAAATGCCGTTTCTTAGCTCAATACCATGCTTTCACGCCAAAATAATGCAGTTTATCCCCAAAACTCGTGCATTTTCTCCCCAAAACACTCTTTTTCTCTCCCAAATACAACCATTTCTGCCCTGCATATCAATGTCTGCCAACAATTAGACATTTTCTCCCCGAATAACACTCTTCATCCCAGAAACCAAACAGGTTCTCTCTTAAGTGCCACTCTTTATCTACCCAAAAAGGCATTTTCTGCCCAGAATACTGCCTTTCATCTTCAGATGTCTCATTTTTGGGAAAGGCAACGAAAGCGCTACTTTGGGGAGAGTATATCTTATTTTGGGGATCAAAAAGGGTGTTTTGGGGAGGAAAAGTCTTCCTTAGGGGATAAGAAGCGGTATTTTTGGGAGCGAATGTCTTCTTTTGTTACACAAAGCCATATTTGAAGGGGAGAATTTCGTATTGGAGGGATACAAATTGGCATTTGGGGGAGACAATGTCTATTGTTGGGAATCAAAAGGTGTGTTTTGGGTAAGAAATGTGTTGTTTTGGTAATAAAATCAGTCTTGTGCGGAGAGAACGCCTGATTCTTGGGATCACAAGCATTATTTGAGGGAGAACGCCTCATTTTGGGGATCAAAAGAGCAATTTGGGGTAGAAAATGTGTAATATTGGGAACCCGAAGTCGTATTTATTGGAGGAATATTCTTCTATTTGGAACCAAGAGTGATATTTTGGGGAGAATATTTCTCATTTTGAGGAGAGAAATAGGTGTTTTTTGGAGAGGATGACTTGTTTTCAGTCTAAAAAGCGGTATTCTGGGAAGAAAATGCCTTCTTTTGGGGATCAAAGGCGGTATTCTGGGAAGAAAATGTGTTAATTTTGGAATAAAACGTGATGTCCAATAAAAGACACTGTCTTCCCCAAATGCGTCTTTTTATGCTGCAAAGAAGACATTATCTCCCTGAAAGATCACCTTTATCCTCAAAAGAAGACATTTTCTCCACAAAATGCTGCTTATTAGCTCAATACCAATGCTTTCACGGCAAAATAATGCAGTTTATCCCCAAAACTCGTGCATTTTCTCCCCAAAACACTCTTTTTCTCTCCAAAATACAACCATTTCTGCCCTGCATATCAATGTCTGCCAACAATTAGACATTTTCTCCCCGAATAACACTCTTCATTCCAGAAACCAAACAGGTTCTCTCTTAAGAGCCACTCTTTATCTAGCCTAAAAGGCATTTTCTGCCCAGAATACTGCCTTTCATCTTCAGATGTCTCATTTTTGGGAAAGGCGACGAAAGTGCTACTTTGGGGAGAGTATATCTTATTTTGGGGATCAAAAGAGCAATTTGGGGGAGAATATGTGTAATATTTGGAACCCGAAGTCGTATTTAATGGAGGAAAAGTCTTCTATTTGGAACCAAGAGTGATATTTTGGGGAGAATATTTCTCATTTTGAGGAGAGAAATAGGTCTTTTTTGGAGACGATGACTTGTTTTCAGTCTAAAAAGCGGTATTCTGGGAAGAAAATGCCTTCTTTTGGGGATCAAAGGCGGTATTCTGGTATGAAAATGTGTTATTTTTGGAATAAAACGTTGTGTCCAATAAAAGACGCTGTCTTCCCCAAATGCGTCTTTTCATGCTGCAAAGAAGACATTATCTCCCTGAAAGATCACCTTTATCCTCAAAAGAAGACATTTTCTCCACAAAATGCCGTTTCTTAGCTCAATACCATGCTTTCACGCCAAAATAATGCAGTTTATCCCCAAAACTCGTGCATTTTCTCCCCAAAACACTCTTTTTCTCTCCCAAATACAACCATTTCTGCCCTGCATATCAATGTCTGCCAACAATTAGACATTTTCTCCCCGAATAACACTCTTCATCCCAGAAACCAAACAGGTTCTCTCTTAAGTGCCACTCTTTATCTACCCAAAAAGGCATTTTCTGCCCAGAATACTGCCTTTCATCTTCAGATGTCTCATTTTTGGGAAAGGCAACGAAAGCGCTACTTTGGGGAGAGTATATCTTATTTTGGGGATCAAAAAGGGTGTTTTGGGGAGGAAAAGTCTTCCTTAGGGGATAAGAAGCGGTATTTTTGGGAGCGAATGTCTTCTTTTGTTACACAAAGCCATATTTGAAGGGGAGAATTTCGTATTGGAGGGATACAAATTGGCATTTGGGGGAGACAATGTCTATTGTTGGGAATCAAAAGGTGTGTTTTGGGTAAGAAATGTGTTGTTTTGGTAATAAAATCAGTCTTGTGCGGAGAGAACGCCTGATTCTTGGGATCACAAGCATTATTTGAGGGAGAACGCCTCATTTTGGGGATCAAAAGAGCAATTTGGGGTAGAAAATGTGTAATATTGGGAACCCGAAGTCGTATTTATTGGAGGAATATTCTTCTATTTGGAACCAAGAGTGATATTTTGGGGAGAATATTTCTCATTTTGAGGAGAGAAATAGGTGTTTTTTGGAGAGGATGACTTGTTTTCAGTCTAAAAAGCGGTATTCTGGGAAGAAAATGCCTTCTTTTGGGGATCAAAGGCGGTATTCTGGGAAGAAAATGTGTTAATTTTGGAATAAAACGTGATGTCCAATAAAAGACACTGTCTTCCCCAAATGCGTCTTTTTATGCTGCAAAGAAGACATTATCTCCCTGAAAGATCACCTTTATCCTCAAAAGAAGACATTTTCTCCACAAAATGCTGCTTATTAGCTCAATACCAATGCTTTCACGGCAAAATAATGCAGTTTATCCCCAAAACTCGTGCATTTTCTCCCCAAAACACTCTTTTTCTCTCCAAAATACAACCATTTCTGCCCTGCATATCAATGTCTGCCAACAATTAGACATTTTCTCCCCGAATAACACTCTTCATTCCAGAAACCAAACAGGTTCTCTCTTAAGAGCCACTCTTTATCTAGCCTAAAAGGCATTTTCTGCCCAGAATACTGCCTTTCATCTTCAGATGTCTCATTTTTGGGAAAGGCGACGAAAGTGCTACTTTGGGGAGAGTATATCTTATTTTGGGGATCAAAAGAGCAATTTGGGGGAGAATATGTGTAATATTTGGAACCCGAAGTCGTATTTAATGGAGGAAAAGTCTTCTATTTGGAACCAAGAGTGATATTTTGGGGAGAATATTTCTCATTTTGAGGAGAGAAATAGGTCTTTTTTGGAGAGGATGACTTGTTTTCAGTCTAAAAAGCGGTATTCTGGGAAGAAAATGCCTTCTTTTGGGGATCAAAGGCGGTATTCTGGTATGAAAATGTGTTATTTTTGGAATAAAACGTTGTGTCCAATAAAAGACGCTGTCTTCCCCAAATGCGTCTTTTCATGCTGCAAAGAAGACATTATCTCCCTGAAAGATCACCTTTATCCTCAAAAGAAGACATTTTCTCCACAAAATGCCGTTTCTTAGCTCAATACCATGCTTTCACGCCAAAATAATGCAGTTTATCCCCAAAACTCGTGCATTTTCTCCCCAAAACACTCTTTTTCTCTCCAAAATACAACCATTTCTGCCCTGCATATCAATGTCTGCCAACAATTAGACATTTTCTCCCCGAATAACACTCTTCATCCCAGAAACCAAACAGGTTCTCTATTAAGTGCCACTCTTTATCTACCCAAAAAGGCATTTTCTGCCCAGAATACTGCCTTTCATCTTCAGATGTCTCATTTTTGGGAAAGGCAACGAAAGCGCTACTTTGGGGAGAGTATATCTTATTTTGGGGATCAAAAAGGGTGTTTTGGGGAGGAAAAGTCTTCCTTAGGGGATAAGAAGCGGTATTTTCGGGAGCGAATGTCTTCTTTTGTTACACAAAGCTATATTTGAAGGGGAGAATTTCATATTGGAGGGATACAAATTGGCATTTGGCGGAGACAATGTCTATTGTTGGGAATAAAAAGGTGTGTTTTGGGTAAGAAATGTTTTGTTTTGGTAATAAAATCAGTCTTGTGCGGAGAGAACGCCTGATTCTTGGGATCACAAGCATTATTTGAGGGAGAACGCCTCATTTTGGGGATCAAAAGAGCAATTTGGGGTAGAAAATGTGTATTATTGGGAACCCGACGTGGTATTTAATGGAGGAAAATTCTTCTATTTGGAACCAAGAGTGATATTTTGGGGAGAATATTTCTCATTTTGAGGAGAGAAATAGGTCTTTTTTGGAGAGGATGACTTGTTTTCAGTCTAAAAAGCGGTATTCTGGGAAGAAAATGCCTTCTTTTGGGGATCAAAGGCGGTATTCTGGGAAGAAAATGTGTTAATTTTGGAATAAAACGTGATGTCCAATAAAAGACACTGTCTTCCCCAAATGCGTCTTTTTATGCTGCAAAGAAGACATTATCTCCCTGAAAGATCACCTTTATCCTCAAAAGAAGACATTTTCTCCACAAAATGCTGCTTATTAGCTCAATACCAATGCTTTCACGGCAAAATAATGCAGTTTATCCCCAAAACTCGTGCATTTTCTCCCCAAAACACTCTTTTTCTCTCCAAAATACAACCATTTCTGCCCTGCATATCAATGTCTGCCAACAATTAGACATTTTCTCCCCGAATAACACTCTTCATTCCAGAAACCAAACAGGTTCTCTCTTAAGAGCCACTCTTTATCTAGCCTAAAAGGCATTTTCTGCCCAGAATACTGCCTTTCATCTTCAGATGTCTCATTTTTGGGAAAGGCGACGAAAGTGCTACTTTGGGGAGAGTATATCTTATTTTGGGGATCAAAAGAGCAATTTGGGGGAGAATATGTGTAATATTGGGAACCCGAAGTCGTATTTAATGGAGGAAAAGTCTTCTATTTGGAACCAAGAGTGATATTTTGGGGAGAATATTTCTCATTTTGAGGAGAGAAATAGGTCTTTTTTGGAGACGATGACTTGTTTTCAGTCTAAAAAGCGGTATTCTGGGAAGAAAATGCCTTCTTTTGGGGATCAAAGGCGGTATTCTGGTATGAAAATGTGTTATTTTTGGAATAAAACGTTGTGTCCAATAAAAGACGCTGTCTTCCCCAAATGCGTCTTTTCATGCTGCAAAGAAGACATTATCTCCCTGAAAGATCACCTTTATCCTCAAAAGAAGACATTTTCTCCACAAAATGCCGTTTCTTAGCTCAATACCATGCTTTCACGCCAAAATAATGCAGTTTATCCCCAAAACTCGTGCATTTTCTCCCCAAAACACTCTTTTTCTCTCCCAAATACAACCATTTCTCCCCTGCGTATCAATGTCTGCCAACAATTAGACATTTTCTCCCCGAATAACACTCTTCATCCCAGAAACCAAACAGGTTCTCTATTAAGTGCCACTCTTTATCTACCCTAAAAGGCATTTTCTGCCCAGAATACTGCCTTTCATCTTCAGATGTCTCATTTTTGGGAAAGGCAACGAAAGCGCTACTTTGGGGAGAGTATATCTTATTTTGGGGATCAAAAAGGGTGTTTTGGGGAGGAAAAGTCTTCCTTAGGGGATAAGAAGCGGTATTTTCGGGAGCGAATGTCTTCTTTTGTTACACAAAGCCATATTTGAAGGGGAGAATTTCGTATTGGAGGGATACAAATTGGCATTTGGCGGAGACAATGTCTATTGTTGGGAATAAAAAGGTGTGTTTTGGGTAAGAAATGTTTTGTTTTGGTAATAAAATCAGTCTTGTGCGGAGAGAACGCCTGATTTTTGGGATCACAAGCATTATTTGAGGGAGAACGCCTCATTTTGGGGATCAAAAGAGCAATTTGGGGTAGAAAATGTGTATTATTGGGAACCCGACGTGGTATTTAATGGAGGAAAATTCTTCTATTTGGAACCAAGAGTGATATTTTGGGGAGAATATTTCTCATTTTGAGGAGAGAAATAGGTCTTTTTTGGAGAGGATGACTTGTTTTCAGTCTAAAAAGCGGTATTCTGGGAAGAAAATGCCTTCTTTTGGGGATCAAAGGCGGTATTCTGGAAGAAAATGTGTTATTTTTGGAATAAAACGTTATGTCCAATAAAAGACGCTGTCTTCCCCAAATGCATCTTTTTATGCTGCAAAGAAGACATTATCTCCCTGAAAGATCACCTTTATCCTCAAAAGAAGACATTTTCTCCACAAAATGCTGCTTATTAGCTCAATACCAATGCTTTCACGGCAAAATAATGCAGTTTATCCCCAAAACTCGTGCATTTTCTCCCCAAAACACTCTTTTTCTCTCCAAAATACAACCATTTCTGCCCTGCATATCAATGTCTGCCAACAATTAGACATTTTCTCCCCGAATAACACTCTTCATCCCAGAAACCAAACAGGTTCTCTCTTAAGTGCCACTCTTTATCTACCCAAAAAGGCATTTTCTGCCCAGAATACTGCCTTTCATCTTCAGATGTCTCATTTTTTGGAAAGGCGACGGAAGTGCTACTTTGGGGAGAGTATATCTTATTTTGGGGATCAAAAGAGCAATTTGGGGGAGAAAATGTGTAATATTGGGAACCCGACGTGGTATTTAATGGAGGAAAAGTCTTCTATTTGGAACCAAGAGTGATATTTTGGGGAGAATATTTCTCATTTTGAGGAGAGAAATAGGTCTTTTTTGGAGAGGATGACTTGTTTTCAGTCTAAAAAGCGGTATTCTGGGAAGAAAATGCCTTCTTTTGGGGATCAAAGGCGGTATTCTGAAAGAAAATGTGTTATTTTTGGAATAAAACGTGATGTCCAATAAAAGACGCTGTCTTCCCCAAATGCGTCTTTTCATGCTGCAAAGAAGACATTATCTCCCTGAAAGATCACCTTTATCCTCAAAAGAAGACATTTTCTCCACAAAATGCCGTTTCTTAGCTCAATACCATGCTTTCACGCCAAAATAATGCAGTTTATCCCCAAAACTCGTGCATTTTCTCCCCAAAACACTCTTTTTCTCTCCAAAATACAACCATTTCTGCCCTGCATATCAATGTCTGCCAACAATTAGACATTTTCTCCCCGAATAACACTCTTCATCCCAGAAACCAAACAGGTTCTCTCTTAAGTGCCACTCTTTATCTACCCAAAAAGGCATTTTCTGCCCAGAATACTGCCTTTCATCTTCAGATGTCTCATTTTTGGGAAAGGCGACGAAAGCGCTACTTTGGGGAGAGTATATCTTATTTTGGGGATCAAGAGAGCAATTTGGGGGAGAATATGTGTAATATTTGGAACCCGAAGTCGTATTTAATGGAGGAAAAGTCTTCTATTTGGAACCAAGAGTGATATTTTGGGGAGAATATTTCTCATTTTGAGGAGAGAAATAGGTCTTTTTTGGAGACGATGACTTGTTTTCAGTCTAAAAAGCGGTATTCTGGGAAGAAAATGCCTTCTTTTGGGGATCAAAGGCGGTATTCTGGGAAGAAAATGTGTTATTTTTGGAATAAAACGTTATGTCCAATAAAAGACGCTGTCTTCCCCAAATGCGTCTTTTTATGCTGCAAAGAAGACATTATCTCCCTGAAAGATCACCTTTATCCTCAAAAGAAGACATTTTCTCCACAAAATGCCGTTTCTTAGCTCAATACCATGCTTTCACGCCAAAATAATGCAGTTTATCCCCAAAACTCGTGCATTTTCTCCCCATAATACTCTTTTTCTCTCCAATATACAACCATTTCTCCCCTGCATATCAATGTCTGCCAACAATTAGACATTTTCTCCCCGAATATCACTCTTCATCCCAGAAACCAAACAGGTTCTCTCTTAAGAGCCACTCTTTATCTACCCTAAAAGGCATTTTCTCCCCAGAATACTGCCTTTCATCTTCAGATGTCTCATTTTTGGGAAAGGCAACGAAAGCGCTACTTTGGGGAGAGTATATCTTATTTTGGGGATCAAAAGGGGTGTTTTGGGGAGGAAAAGTCTTCCTTAGGGGATAAGAAGCGGTATTTTCGGGAGCGAATGTCTTCTTTTGTTACACAAAGCCATATTTGAAGGGGAGAATTTCATATTGGAGGGATACAAATTGGCATTTGGGGGAGACAATGTCTATTGTTGGGAATAAAAAGGTGTGTTTTGGGTAAGAAATGTTTTGTTTTGCTAATAAAATCAGTCTTGTGCGGAGAGAACGCCTGATTCTTGGGATCACAAGCATTATTTGAGGGAGAACGCCTCATTTTGGGGATCAAAAGAGCAATTTGGGGTAGAAAATGTGTATTATTGGGAACCCGACGTGGTATTTAATGGAGGAAAATTCTTCTATTTGGAACCAAGAGTGATATTTTGGGGAGAATATTTCTCATTTTGAGGAGAGAAATAGGTCTTTTTTGGAGAGGATGACTTGTTTTCAGTCTAAAAAGCGGTATTCTGGGAAGAAAATGCCTTCTTTTGGGGATCAAAGGCGGTATTCTGGAAGAAAATGTGTTATTTTTGGAATAAAACGTTATGTCCAATAAAAGACGCTGTCTTCCCCAAATGCATCTTTTTATGCTGCAAAGAAGACATTATCTCCCTGAAAGATCACCTTTATCCTCAAAAGAAGACATTTTCTCCACAAAATGCTGCTTATTAGCTCAATACCAATGCTTTCACGGCAAAATAATGCAGTTTATCCCCAAAACTCGTGCATTTTCTCCCCAAAACACTCTTTTTCTCTCCAAAATACAACCATTTCTGCCCTGCATATCAATGTCTGCCAACAATTAGACATTTTCTCCCCGAATAACACTCTTCATCCCAGAAACCAAACAGGTTCTCTCTTAAGTGCCACTCTTTATCTACCCAAAAAGGCATTTTCTGCCCAGAATACTGCCTTTCATCTTCAGATGTCTCATTTTTGGGAAAGGCGACGAAAGCGCTACTTTGGGGAGAGTATATCTTATTTTGGGGATCAAAAGAGCAATTTGGGGGAGAAAATGTGTAATATTGGGAACCCGACGTGGTATTTAATGGAGGAAAAGTCTTCTATTTGGAACCAAGAGTGATATTTTGGGGAGAATATTTCTCATTTTGAGGAGAGAAATAGGTCTTTTTTGGAGACGATGACTTGTTTTCAGTCTAAAAAGCGGTATTCTGGGAAGAAAATGCCTTCTTTTGTGGATCAAAGGCGGTATTCTGGAAGAAAATGTGTTATTTTTGGAATAAAACGTGATGTCCAATAAAAGACGCTGTCTTCCCCAAATGCGTCTTTTTATGCTGCAAAGAAGACATTATCTCCCTGAAAGATCACCTTTATCCTCAAAAGAAGACATTTTCTCCACAAAATGCCGTTTCTTAGCTCAATACCATGCTTTCACGCCAAAATAATGCCGTTTATCCCCAAAACTCGTGCATTTTCTCCCCAAAACACTCTTTTTCTCTCCCAAATACAACCATTTCTGCCCTGCATATCAATGTCTGCCAACAATTAGACATTTTCTCCCCGAATAACACTCTTCATCCCAGAAACCAAACAGGTTCTCTCTTAAGTGCCACTCTTTATCTACCCAAAAAGGCATTTTCTGCCCAGAATACTGCCTTTCATCTTCAGATGTCTCATTTTTGGGAAAGGCAACGAAAGCGCTACTTTGGGGAGAGTATATCTTATTTTGGGGATCAAAAGGGGTGTTTTGGGGAGGAAAAGTCTTCCTTAGGGGATAAGAAGCGGTATTTTCGGGAGCGAATGTCTTCTTTTGTTACACAAAGCCATATTTGAAGGGGAGAATTTCATATTGGCGGGATACAAATTGGCATTTGGGGGAGACAATGTCTATTGTTGGGAATAAAAAGGTGTGTTTTGGGTAAGAAATGTTTTGTTTTGGTAATAAAATCAGTCTTGTGCGGAGAGAACGCCTGATTCTTGGGATCACAAGCGTTATTTGAGGGAGAACGCCTCATTTTGGGGATCCAAAGAGCAATTTTTGGGTGAAAATGTGTAATATTGGGAACCCGACGTGGTATTTAATGGAGGAAAATTCTTCTATTTGGAACCAAGAGTGATATTTTGGGGAGAATATTTCTCATTTTGAGGAGAGAAATAGGTCTTTTTTGGAGACGATGACTTGTTTTCAGTCTAAAAAGTGGTATTCTGGGAAGAAAATGCCTTATTTTGGGGATCAAAGGCGGTATTCTGGGAAGAAAATGTGTTATTTTTGGAATAAAACGTTATGTCCAATAAAAGACGCTGTCTTCCCCAAATGCATCTTTTTATGCTGCAAAGAAGACATTATCTCCCTGAAAGATCACCTTTATCCTCAAAAGAAGACATTTTCTCCACAAAATGCTGCTTATTAGCTCAATACCAATGCTTTCACGGCAAAATAATGCAGTTTATCCCCAAAACTCATGCATTTTCTCCCCAAAACACTCTTTTTCTCTCCAAAATACAACCATTTCTGCCCTGCATATCAATGTCTGCCAACAATTAGACATTTTCTCCCCGAATAACACTCTTCATTCCAGAAACCAAACAGGTTCGCTCTTAAGTGCCACTCTTTATCTACCCAAAAAGGCATTTTCTGCCCAGAATACTGCCTTTCATTTTCAGATGTCTCATTTTTTGGAAAGGCGACGGAAGTGCTACTTTGGGGAGAGTATATCTTATTTTGGGGATCAAAAGAGCAATTTGGGGGAGAAAATGTGTAATATTGGGAACCCGACGTGGTATTTAATGGAGGAAAAGTCTTCTATTTGGAACCAAGAGTGATATTTTGGGGAGAATATTTCTCATTTTGAGGAGAGAAATAGGTCTTTTTTGGAGAGGATGACTTGTTTTCAGTCTAAAAAGCGGTATTCTGGGAAGAAAATGCCTTCTTTTGGGGATCAAAGGCGGTATTCTGGGAAGAAAATGTGTTATTTTTGGAATAAAACGTGATGTCCAATAAAAGACGCTGTCTTCCCCAAATGCGTCTTTTTATGCTGCAAAGAAGACATTATCTCCCTGAAAGATCACCTTTATCCTCAAAAGAAGACATTTTCTCCACAAAATGCTGCTTATTAGCTCAATACCAATGCTTTCACTCCAAAATAATGCCGTTTATCCCCAAAACTCGTGCATTTTCTCCCCAAAACACTCTTTTTCTCTCCAAAATACAACCATTTCTGCCCTGCATATCAATGTCTGCCAACAATTAGACATTTTCTCCCCAAATATCACTCTTCATCCCAGAAACCAAACAGGTTCTCTCTTAAGTGCCACTCTTTATCTACCCAAAAAGGCATTTTCTGCCCAGAATACTGCCTTTCATCTTCAGATGTCTCATTTTTGGGAAAGGCAACGAAAGCGCTACTTTGGGGAGAGTATATCTTATTTTGGGGATCAAAAGGGGTGTTTTGGGGAGGAAAAGTCTTCCTTAGGGGATAAGAAGCGGTATTTTCGGGAGCGAATGTCTTCTTTTGTTACACAAAGCCATATTTGAAGGGGAGAATTTCATATTGGCGGGATACAAATTGGCATTTGGGGGAGACAATGTCTATTGTTGGGAATAAAAAGGTGTGTTTTGGGTAAGAAATGTTTTGTTTTGGTAATAAAATCAGTCTTGTGCGGAGAGAACGCCTGATTCTTGGGATCACAAGCGTTATTTGAGGGAGAACGCCTCATTTTGGGGATCCAAAGAGCAATTTTTGGGTGAAAATGTGTAATATTGGGAACCCGACGTGGTATTTAATGGAGGAAAATTCTTCTATTTGGAACCAAGAGTGATATTTTGGGGAGAATATTTCTCATTTTGAGGAGAGAAATAGGTCTTTTTTGGAGACGATGACTTGTTTTCAGTCTAAAAAGTGGTATTCTGGGAAGAAAATGCCTTATTTTGGGGATCAAAGGCGGTATTCTGGGAAGAAAATGTGTTATTTTTGGAATAAAACGTTATGTCCAATAAAAGACGCTGTCTTCCCCAAATGCGTCTTTTCATGCTGCAAAGAAGACATTATCTCCCTGAAAGATCACCTTTATCCTCAAAAGAAGACATTTTCTCCACAAAATGCTGCTTATTAGCTCAATACCAATGCTTTCACGGCAAAATAATGCAGTTTATCCCCAAAACTCGTGCATTTTCTCCCCAAAACACTCTTTTTCTCTCCAAAATACAACCATTTCTGCCCTGCATATCAATGTCTGCCAACAATTAGACATTTTCTCCCCGAATAACACTCTTCATCCCAGAAACCAAACAGGTTCTCTCTTAAGTGCCACTCTTTATCTACCCAAAAAGGCATTTTCTGCCCAGAATACTGCCTTTCATCTTCAGATGTCTCATTTTTGGGAAAGGCGACGAAAGCGCTACTTTGGGGAGAGTATATCTTATTTTGGGGATCAAGAGAGCAATTTGGGGGAGAAAATGTGTAATATTGGGAACCCGAAGTCGTATTTAATGGAGGAAAAGTCTTCTATTTGGAACCAAGAGTGATATTTTGGGGAGAATATTTCTCATTTTGAGGACAGAAATAGGTCTTTTTTGGAGAGGATGACTTGTTTTCAGTCTAAAAAGCGGTATTCTGGGAAGAAAATGCCTTATTTTGGGGATCAAAGGCGGTATTCTGGGAAGAAAATGTGTTATTTTTGGAATAAAACGTTATGTCCAATAAAAGACGCTGTCTTCCCCAAATGCGTCTTTTTATGCTGCAAAGAAGACATTATCTCCCTGAAAGATCACCTTTATCCTCAAAAGAAGACATTTTCTCCACAAAATGCCGTTTCTTAGCTCAATACCATGCTTTCACGCCAAAATAATGCAGTTTATCCCCAAAACTCGTGCATTTTCTCCCCATAATACTCTTTTTCTCTCCAATATACAACCATTTCTCCCCTGCATATCAATGTCTGCCAACAATTAGACATTTTCTCCCCGAATATCACTCTTCATCCCAGAAACCAAACAGGTTCTCTCTTAAGAGCCACTCTTTATCTACCCTAAAAGGCATTTTCTCCCCAGAATACTGCCTTTCATCTTCAGATGTCTCATTTTTGGGAAAGGCGACGAAAGCGCTACTTTGGGGAGAGTATATCTTATTTTGGGGATCAAAAGAGCAATTTGGGGGAGAATATGTGTAATATTTGGAACCCGAAGTCGTATTTAATGGAGGAAAAGTCTTCTATTTGGAACCAAGAGTGATATTTTGGGGAGAATATTTCTCATTTTGAGGAGAGAAATAGGTCTTTTTTGGAGAGGATGACTTGTTTTCAGTCTAAAAAGCGGTATTCTGGGAAGAAAATGCCTTATTTTGGGGATCAAAGGCGGTATTCTGGGAAGAAAATGTGTTATTTTTGGAATAAAACGTTATGTCCAATAAAAGACGCTGTCTTCCCCAAATGCGTCTTTTTATGCTGCAAAGAAGACATTATCTCCCTGAAAGATCACCTTTATCCTCAAAAGAAGACATTTTCTCCACAAAATGCCGTTTCTTAGCTCAATACCATGCTTTCACGCCAAAATAATGCAGTTTATCCCCAAAACTCGTGCATTTTCTCCCCAAAACACTCTTTTTCTCTCCAAAATACAACCATTTCTGCCCTGCATATCAATGTCTGCCAACAATTAGACATTTTCTCCCCGAATAACACTCTTCATCCCAGAAACCAAACAGGTTCTCTCTTAAGTGCCACTCTTTATCTACCCAAAAAGGCATTTTCTGCCCAGAATACTGCCTTTCATCTTCAGATGTCTCATTTTTGGGAAAGGCAACGAAAGCGCTACTTTGGGGAGAGTATATCTTATTTTGGGGATCAAAAGGGGTGTTTTGGGGAGGAAAAGTCTTCCTTAGGGGATAAGAAGCGGTATTTTGGGGAGCGAATGTCTTCTTTTGTTACACAAAGCCATATTTGAAGGGGAGAATTTCATATTGGCGGGATACAAATTGGCATTTGGGGGAGACAATGTCTATTGTTGGGAATAAAAAGGTGTGTTTTGGGTAAGAAATGTTTTGTTTTGGTAATAAAATCAGTCTTGTGCGGAGAGAACGCCTGATTCTTGGGATCACAAGCGTTATTTGAGGGAGAACGCCTCATTTTGGGGATCCAAAGAGCAATTTTTGGGTGAAAATGTGTAATATTGGGAACCCGACGTGGTATTTAATGGAGGAAAAGTCTTCTATTTGGAACCAAGAGTGATATTTTGGGGAGAATATTTCTCATTTTGAGGAGAGAAATAGGTCTTTTTTGGAGACGATGACTTGTTTTCAGTCTAAAAAGTGGTATTCTGGAAGAAAATGCCTTATTTTGGGGATCAAAGGCGGTATTCTGGGAAGAAAATGTGTTATTTTTGGAATAAAACGTTATGTCCAATAAAAGACGCTGTCTTCCCCAAATGCGTCTTTTCATGCTGCAAAGAAGACATTATCTCCCTGAAAGATCACCTTTATCCTCAAAAGAAGACATTTTCTCCACAAAATGCTGCTTATTAGCTCAATACCAATGCTTTCACGGCAAAATAATGCAGTTTATCCCCAAAACTCGTGCATTTTCTCCCCAAAACACTCTTTTTCTCTCCAAAATACAACCATTTCTGCCCTGCATATCAATGTCTGCCAACAATTAGACATTTTCTCCCCGAATAACACTCTTCATCCCAGAAACCAAACAGGTTCTCTCTTAAGTGCCACTCTTTATCTACCCAAAAAGGCATTTTCTGCCCAGAATACTGCCTTTCATCTTCAGATGTCTCATTTTTGGGAAAGGCGACGAAAGCGCTACTTTGGGGAGAGTATATCTTATTTTGGGGATCAAGAGAGCAATTTGGGGGAGAATATGTGTAATATTTGGAACCCGAAGTCGTATTTAATGGAGGAAAAGTCTTCTATTTGGAACCAAGAGTGATATTTTGGGGAGAATATTTCTCATTTTGAGGAGAGAAATAGGTCTTTTTTGGAGAGGATGACTTGTTTTCAGTCTAAAAAGCGGTATTCTGGGAAGAAAATGCCTTATTTTGGGGATCAAAGGCGGTATTCTGGGAAGAAAATGTGTTATTTTTGGAATAAAACGTTATGTCCAATAAAAGACGGTGTCTTCCCCAAATGCGTCATTTCATGCTGCAAAGAAGACATTATCTCCCTGAAAGATCACCTTTATCCTCAAAAGAAGACATTTTCTCCACAAAATGCCGTTTCTTAGCTCAATACCATGCTTTCACGCCAAAATAATGCAGTTTATCCCCAAAACTCGTGCATTTTCTCCCCATAATACTCTTTTTCTCTCCAAAATACAACCATTTCTCCCCTGCGTATCAATGTCTGCCAACAATTAGACATTTTCTCCCCGAATATCACTCTTCATCCCAGAAACCAAACGGGTTCTCTCTTAAGAGCCACTCTTTATCTACCCTAAAAGGCATTTTCTCCCCAGAATACTGCCTTTCATCTTCAGATGTCTCATTTTTGGGAAAGGCGACGAAAGCGCTACTTTGGGGAGAGTATATCTTATTTTGGGGATCAAAAGAGCAATTTGGGGGAGAATATGTGTAATATTTGGAACCCGAAGTCGTATTTAATGGAGGAAAAGTCTTCTATTTGGAACCAAGAGTGATATTTTGGGGAGAATATTTCTCATTTTGAGGAGAGAAATAGGTCTTTTTTGAAGACGAAGACTTGTTTTCAGTCTAAAAAGCGGTATTCTGGGAAGAAAATGCCTTATTTTGGGGATCAAAGGCGGTATTCTGGGAAGAAAATGTGTTATTTTTGGAATAAAACGTTATGTCCAATAAAAGACGCTGTCTTCCCCAAATGCGTCTTTTTATGCTGCAAAGAAGACATTATCTCCCTGAAAGATCACCTTTATCCTCAAAAGAAGACATTTTCTCCACAAAATGCCGTTTCTTAGCTCAATACCATGCTTTCACGCCAAAATAATGCAGTTTATCCCCAAAACTCGTGCATTTTCTCCCCAAAACACTCTTTTTCTCTCCAAAATACAACCATTTCTGCCCTGCATATCAATGTCTGCCAACAATTAGACATTTTCTCCCCGAATAACACTCTTCATCCCAGAAACCAAACAGGTTCTCTCTTAAGTGCCACTCTTTATCTACCCAAAAAGGCATTTTCTGCCCAGAATACTGCCTTTCATCTTCAGATGTCTCATTTTTGGGAAAGGCAACGAAAGCGCTACTTTGGGGAGAGTATATCTTATTTTGGGGATCAAAAGGGGTGTTTTGGGGAGGAAAAGTCTTCCTTAGGGGATAAGAAGCGGTATTTTCGGGAGCGAATGTCTTCTTTTGTTACACAAAGCCATATTTGAAGGGGAGAATTTCATATTGGCGGGATACAAATTGGCATTTGGGGGAGACAATGTCTATTGTTGGGAATAAAAAGGTGTGTTTTGGGTAAGAAATGTTTTGTTTTGGTAATAAAATCAGTCTTGTGCGGAGAGAACGCCTGATTCTTGGGATCACAAGCGTTATTTGAGGGAGAACGCCTCATTTTGGGGATCCAAAGAGCAATTTTTGGGTGAAAATGTGTAATATTGGGAACCCGACGTGGTATTTAATGGAGGAAAAGTCTTCTATTTGGAACCAAGAGTGATATTTTGGGGAGAATATTTCTCATTTTGAGGAGAGAAATAGGTCTTTTTTGGAGACGATGACTTGTTTTCAGTCTAAAAAGTGGTATTCTGGGAAGAAAATGCCTTATTTTGGGGATCAAAGGCGGTATTCTGGGAAGAAAATGTGTTATTTTTGGAATAAAACGTTATGTCCAATAAAAGACGCTGTCTTCCCCAAATGCGTCTTTTCATGCTGCAAAGAAGACATTATCTCCCTGAAAGATCACCTTTATCCTCAAAAGAAGACATTTTCTCCACAAAATGCTGCTTATTAGCTCAATACCAATGCTTTCACGGCAAAATAATGCAGTTTATCCCCAAAACTCGTGCATTTTCTCCCCAAAACACTCTTTTTCTCTCCAAAATACAACCATTTCTGCCCTGCATATCAATGTCTGCCAACAATTAGACATTTTCTCCCCGAATAACACTCTTCATCCCAGAAACCAAACAGGTTCTCTCTTAAGTGCCACTCTTTATCTACCCAAAAAGGCATTTTCTGCCCAGAATACTGCCTTTCATCTTCAGATGTCTCATTTTTGGGAAAGACGACGAAAGCGCTACTTTGGGGAGAGTATATCTTATTTTGGGGATCAAGAGAGCAATTTGGGGGAGAATATGTGTAATATTTGGAACCCGAAGTCGTATTTAATGGAGGAAAAGTCTTCTATTTGGAACCAAGAGTGATATTTTGGGGAGAATATTTCTCATTTTGAGGAGAGAAATAGGTCTTTTTTGGAGAGGATGACTTGTTTTCAGTCTAAAAAGCGGTATTCTGGGAAGAAAATGCCTTATTTTGGGGATCAAAGGCGGTATTCTGGGAAGAAAATGTGTTATTTTTGGAATAAAACGTTATGTCCAATAAAAGACGCTGTCTTCCCCAAATGCGTCTTTTTATGCTGCAAAGAAGACATTATCTCCCTGAAAGATCACCTTTATCCTCAAAAGAAGACATTTTCTCCACAAAATGCCGTTTCTTAGCTCAATACCATGCTTTCACGCCAAAATAATGCAGTTTATCCCCAAAACTCGTGCATTTTCTCCCCATAATACTCTTTTTCTCTCCAAAATACAACCATTTCTCCCCTGCATATCAATGTCTGCCAACAATTAGACATTTTCTCCCCGAATATCACTCTTCATCCCAGAAACCAAACAGGTTCTCTCTTAAGAGCCACTCTTTATCTACCCTAAAAGGCATTTTCTCCCCAGAATACTGCCTTTCATCTTCAGATGTCTCATTTTTGGGAAAGGCGACGAAAGCGCTACTTTGGGGAGAGTATATCTTATTTTGGGGATCAAAAGAGCAATTTGGGGGAGAATATGTGTAATATTTGGAACCCGAAGTCGTATTTAATGGAGGAAAAGTCTTCTATTTGGAACCAAGAGTGATATTTTGGGGAGAGTATTTCTCATTTTGAGGAGAGAAATAGGTCTTTTTTGGAGAGGATGACTTGTTTTCAGTCTAAAAAGCGGTATTCTGGGAAGAAAATGCCTTATTTTGGGGATCAAAGGCGGTATTCTGGGAAGAAAATGTGTTATTTTTGAAATAAAACGTTATGTCCAATAAAAGACGCTGTCTTCCCCAAATGCGTCTTTTTATGCTGCAAAGAAGACATTATCTCCCTGAAAGATCACCTTTATCCTCAAAAGAAGACATTTTCTCCACAAAATGCCGTTTCTTAGCTCAATACCATGCTTTCACGCCAAAATAATGCAGTTTATCCCCAAAACTCGTGCATTTTCTCCCCAAAACACTCTTTTTCTCTCCCAAATACAACCATTTCTGCCCTGCATATCAATGTCTGCCAACAATTAGACATTTTCTCCCCGAATAACACTCTTCATCCCAGAAACCAAACAGGTTCTCTCTTAAGTGCCACTCTTTATCTACCCAAAAAGGCATTTTCTGCCCAGAATACTGCCTTTCATCTTCAGATGTCTCATTTTTGGGAAAGGCAACGAAAGCGCTACTTTGGGGAGAGTATATCTTATTTTGGGGATCAAAAGGGGTGTTTTGGGGAGGAAAAGTCTTCCTTAGGGGATAAGAAGCGGTATTTTGGGGAGCGAATGTCTTCTTTTGTTACACAAAGCCATATTTGAAGGGGAGAATTTCATATTGGCGGGATACAAATTGGCATTTGGGGGAGACAATGTCTATTGTTGGGAATAAAAAGGTGTGTTTTGGGTAAGAAATGTTTTGTTTTGGTAATAAAATCAGTCTTGTGCGGAGAGAACGCCTGATTCTTGGGATCACAAGCGTTATTTGAGGGAGAACGCCTCATTTTGGGGATCCAAAGAGCAATTTTTGGGTGAAAATGTGTAATATTGGGAACCCGACGTGGTATTTAATGGAGGAAAAGTCTTCTATTTGGAACCAAGAGTGATATTTTGGGGAGAATATTTCTCATTTTGAGGAGAGAAATAGGTCTTTTTTGGAGAGGATGACTTGTTTTCAGTCTAAAAAGCGGTATTCTGGGAAGAAAATGCCTTATTTTGGGGATCAAAGGCGGTATTCTGGGAAGAAAATGTGTTATTTTTGGAATAAAACGTTATGTCCAATAAAAGACGCTGTCTTCCCCAAATGCGTCTTTTTATGCTGCAAAGAAGACATTATCTCCCTGAAAGATCACCTTTATCCTCAAAAGAAGACATTTTCTCCACAAAATGCCGTTTCTTAGCTCAATACCATGCTTTCACGCCAAAATAATGCAGTTTATCCCCAAAACTCGTGCATTTTCTCCCCATAATACTCTTTTTCTCTCCAAAATACAACCATTTCTCCCCTGCATATCAATGTCTGCCAACAATTAGACATTTTCTCCCCGAATATCACTCTTCATCCCAGAAACCAAACAGGTTCTCTCTTAAGAGCCACTCTTTATCTACCCTAAAAGGCATTTTCTCCCCAGAATACTGCCTTTCATCTTCAGATGTCTCATTTTTGGGAAAGGCGACGAAAGCGCTACTTTGGGGAGAGTATATCTTATTTTGGGGATCAAAAGAGCAATTTGGGGGAGAATATGTGTAATATTTGGAACCCGAAGTCGTATTTAATGGAGGAAAAGTCTTCTATTTGGAACCAAGAGTGATATTTTGGGGAGAGTATTTCTCATTTTGAGGAGAGAAATAGGTCTTTTTTGGAGAGGATGACTTGTTTTCAGTCTAAAAAGCGGTATTCTGGGAAGAAAATGCCTTATTTTGGGGATCAAAGGCGGTATTCTGGGAAGAAAATGTGTTATTTTTGAAATAAAACGTTATGTCCAATAAAAGACGCTGTCTTCCCCAAATGCGTCTTTTTATGCTGCAAAGAAGACATTATCTCCCTGAAAGATCACCTTTATCCTCAAAAGAAGACATTTTCTCCACAAAATGCCGTTTCTTAGCTCAATACCATGCTTTCACGCCAAAATAATGCAGTTTATCCCCAAAACTCGTGCATTTTCTCCCCAAAACACTCTTTTTCTCTCCAAAATACAACCATTTCTGCCCTGCATATCAATGTCTGCCAACAATTAGACATTTTCTCCCCGAATAACACTCTTCATCCCAGAAACCAAACAGGTTCTCTCTTAAGTGCCACTCTTTATCTACCCAAAAAGGCATTTTCTGCCCAGAATACTGCCTTTCATCTTCAGATGTCTCATTTTTGGGAAAGGCAACGAAAGCGCTACTTTGGGGAGAGTATATCTTATTTTGGGGATCAAAAGGGGTGTTTTGGGGAGGAAAAGTCTTCCTTAGGGGATAAGAAGCGGTATTTTCGGGAGCGAATGTCTTCTTTTGTTACACAAAGCCATATTTGAAGGGGAGAATTTCATATTGGCGGGATACAAATTGGCATTTGGGGGAGACAATGTCTATTGTTGGGAATAAAAAGGTGTGTTTTGGGTAAGAAATGTTTTGTTTTGGTAATAAAATCAGTCTTGTGCGGAGAGAACGCCTGATTCTTGGGATCACAAGCGTTATTTGAGGGAGAACGCCTCATTTTGGGGATCCAAAGAGCAATTTTTGGGTGAAAATGTGTAATATTGGGAACCCGACGTGGTATTTAATGGAGGAAAAGTCTTCTATTTGGAACCAAGAGTGATATTTTGGGGAGAATATTTCTCATTTTGAGGAGAGAAATAGGTCTTTTTTGGAGACGATGACTTGTTTTCAGTCTAAAAAGCGGTATTCTGGGAAGAAAATGCCTTATTTTGGGGATCAAAGGCGGTATTCTGGGAAGAAAATGTGTTATTTTTGGAATAAAACGTTATGTCCAATAAAAGACGCTGTCTTCCCCAAATGCGTCTTTTTATGCTGCAAAGAAGACATTATCTCCCTGAAAGATCACCTTTATCCTCAAAAGAAGACATTTTCTCCACAAAATGCCGTTTCTTAGCTCAATACCATGCTTTCACGCCAAAATAATGCAGTTTATCCCCAAAACTCGTGCATTTTCTCCCCAAAACACTCTTTTTCTCTCCAAAATACAACCATTTCTGCCCTGCATATCAATGTCTGCCAACAATTAGACATTTTCTCCCCGAATAACACTCTTCATCCCAGAAACCAAACAGGTTCTCTCTTAAGTGCCACTCTTTATCTACCCAAAAAGGCATTTTCTGCCCAGAATACTGCCTTTCATCTTCAGATGTCTCATTTTTGGGAAAGGCAACGAAAGCGCTACTTTGGGGAGAGTATATCTTATTTTGGGGATCAAAAGGGGTGTTTTGGGGAGGAAAAGTCTTCCTTAGGGGATAAGAAGCGGTATTTTCGGGAGCGAATGTCTTCTTTTGTTACACAAAGCCATATTTGAAGGGGAGAATTTCATATTGGCGGGATACAAATTGGCATTTGGGGGAGACAATGTCTATTGTTGGGAATAAAAAGGTGTGTTTTGGGTAAGAAATGTTTTGTTTTGGTAATAAAATCAGTCTTGTGCGGAGAGAACGCCTGATTCTTGGGATCACAAGCGTTATTTGAGGGAGAACGCCTCATTTTGGGGATCCAAAGAGCAATTTTTGGGTGAAAATGTGTAATATTGGGAACCCGACGTGGTATTTAATGGAGGAAAAGTCTTCTATTTGGAACCAAGAGTGATATTTTGGGGAGAATATTTCTCATTTTGAGGAGAGAAATAGGTCTTTTTTGGAGACGATGACTTGTTTTCAGTCTAAAAAGTGGTATTCTGGGAAGAAAATGCCTTATTTTGGGGATCAAAGGAGGTATTCTGGGAAGAAAATGTGTTATTTTTGGAATAAAACGTTATGTCCAATAAAAGACGCTGTCTTCCCCAAATGCGTCTTTTCATGCTGCAAAGAAGACATTATCTCCCTGAAAGATCACCTTTATCCTCAAAAGAAGACATTTTCTCCACAAAATGCTGCTTATTAGCTCAATACCAATGCTTTCACGGCAAAATAATGCAGTTTATCCCCAAAACTCGTGCATTTTCTCCCCAAAACACTCTTTTTCTCTCCAAAATACAACCATTTCTGCCCTGCA
This sequence comes from Alectoris magna, assembly GCA_030625065.1. NCBI lineage: Eukaryota > Metazoa > Chordata > Aves > Galliformes > Phasianidae > Alectoris > Alectoris magna. The sequence goes on along the minus strand of CM060578.1, from coordinate 4,523,130 downwards.
TATCAATGTCTGCCAACAATTAGACATTTTCTCCCCGAATAACACTCTTCATCCCAGAAACCAAACAGGTTCTCTCTTAAGTGCCACTCTTTATCTACCCAAAAAGGCATTTTCTGCCCAGAATACTGCCTTTCATCTTCAGATGTCTCATTTTTGGGAAAGGCGACGAAAGCGCTACTTTGGGGAGAGTATATCTTATTTTGGGGATCAAGAGAGCAATTTGGGGGAGAATATGTGTAATATTTGGAACCCGAAGTCGTATTTAATGGAGGAAAAGTCTTCTATTTGGAACCAAGAGTGATATTTTGGGGAGAATATTTCTCATTTTGAGGAGAGAAATAGGTCTTTTTTGGAGAGGATGACTTGTTTTCAGTCTAAAAAGCGGTATTCTGGGAAGAAAATGCCTTATTTTGGGGATCAAAGGCGGTATTCTGGGAAGAAAATGTGTTATTTTTGGAATAAAACGTTATGTCCAATAAAAGACGCTGTCTTCCCCAAATGCGTCTTTTCATGCTGCAAAGAAGACATTATCTCCCTGAAAGATCACCTTTATCCTCAAAAGAAGACATTTTCTCCAAAAAATGCCGTTTCTTAGCTCAATACCATGCTTTCACGCCAAAATAATGCAGTTTATCCCCAAAACTCGTGCATTTTCTCCCCATAATACTCTTTTTCTCTCCAAAATACAACCATTTCTCCCCTGCATATCAATGTCTGCCAACAATTAGACATTTTCTCCCCGAATATCACTCTTCATCCCAGAAACCAAACAGGTTCTCTCTTAAGAGCCACTCTTTATCTACCCTAAAAGGCATTTTCTCCCCAGAATACTGCCTTTCATCTTCAGATGTCTCATTTTTGGGAAAGGCGACGAAAGCGCTACTTTGGGGAGAGTATATCTTATTTTGGGGATCAAAAGAGCAATTTGGGGGAGAATATGTGTAATATTTGGAACCCGAAGTCGTATTTAATGGAGGAAAAGTCTTCTATTTGGAACCAAGAGTGATATTTTGGGGAGAGTATTTCTCATTTTGAGGAGAGAAATAGGTCTTTTTTGGAGAGGATGACTTGTTTTCAGTCTAAAAAGCGGTATTCTGGGAAGAAAATGCCTTATTTTGGGGATCAAAGGCGGTATTCTGGGAAGAAAATGTGTTATTTTTGAAATAAAACGTTATGTCCAATAAAAGACGCTGTCTTCCCCAAATGCGTCTTTTTATGCTGCAAAGAAGACATTATCTCCCTGAAAGATCACCTTTATCCTCAAAAGAAGACATTTTCTCCACAAAATGCCGTTTCTTAGCTCAATACCATGCTTTCACGCCAAAATAATGCAGTTTATCCCCAAAACTCGTGCATTTTCTCCCCAAAACACTCTTTTTCTCTCCAAAATACAACCATTTCTGCCCTGCATATCAATGTCTGCCAACAATTAGACATTTTCTCCCCGAATAACACTCTTCATCCCAGAAACCAAACAGGTTCTCTCTTAAGTGCCACTCTTTATCTACCCAAAAAGGCATTTTCTGCCCAGAATACTGCCTTTCATCTTCAGATGTCTCATTTTTGGGAAAGGCAACGAAAGCGCTACTTTGGGGAGAGTATATCTTATTTTGGGGATCAAAAGGGGTGTTTTGGGGAGGAAAAGTCTTCCTTAGGGGATAAGAAGCGGTATTTTCGGGAGCGAATGTCTTCTTTTGTTACACAAAGCCATATTTGAAGGGGAGAATTTCATATTGGCGGGATACAAATTGGCATTTGGGGGAGACAATGTCTATTGTTGGGAATAAAAAGGTGTGTTTTGGGTAAGAAATGTTTTGTTTTGGTAATAAAATCAGTCTTGTGCGGAGAGAACGCCTGATTCTTGGGATCACAAGCGTTATTTGAGGGAGAACGCCTCATTTTGGGGATCCAAAGAGCAATTTTTGGGTGAAAATGTGTAATATTGGGAACCCGACGTGGTATTTAATGGAGGAAAAGTCTTCTATTTGGAACCAAGAGTGATATTTTGGGGAGAATATTTCTCATTTTGAGGAGAGAAATAGGTCTTTTTTGGAGACGATGACTTGTTATCAGTCTAAAAAGCAATCTTCTGGGAAGAAAATGGCTTATTTTGGGGATCAAAGGCGGTATTCTGGGAAGAAAATGTGTTATTTTTGGAATAAAACGTTATGTCCAATAAAAGACGCTGTCTTCCCCAAATGCGTCTTTTCATGCTGCAAAGAAGACATTATCTCCCTGAAAGATCACCTTTATCCTCAAAAGAAGACATTTTCTCCACAAAATGCTGCTTATTAGCTCAATACCAATGCTTTCACGGCAAAATAATGCAGTTTATCCCCAAAACTCGTGCATTTTCTCCCCAAAACACTCTTTTTCTCTCCAAAATACAACCATTTCTCCCCTGCATATCAATGTCTGCCAACAATTAGACATTTTCTCCCCGAATAACACTCTTCATCCCAGAAACCAAACAGGTTCTCTCTTAAGAGCCACTCTTTATCTACCCTAAAAGGCATTTTCTCCCCAGAATACTGCCTTTCATCTTCAGATGTCTCATTTTTGGGAAAGGCGACGAAAGCGCTACTTTGGGGAGAGTATATCTTATTTTGGGGATCAAAAGAGCAATTTGGGGGAGAATATGTGTAATATTTGGAACCCGAAGTCGTATTTAATGGAGGAAAAGTCTTCTATTTGGAACCAAGAGTGATATTTTGGGGAGAATATTTCTCATTTTGAGGAGAGAAATAGGTCTTTTTTGGAGAGGATGACTTGTTTTCAGTCTAAAAAGCGGTATTCTGGGAAGAAAATGCCTTATTTTGGGGATCAAAGGCGGTATTCTGGGAAGAAAATGTGTTATTTTTGGAATAAAACGTTATGTCCAATAAAAGACGGTGTCTTCCCCAAATGCGTCTTTTTATGCTGCAAAGAAGACATTATCTCCCTGAAAGATCACCTTTATCCTCAAAAGAAGACATTTTCTCCACAAAATGCCGTTTCTTAGCTCAATACCATGCTTTCACGCCAAAATAATGCAGTTTATCCCCAAAACTCGTGCATTTTCTCCCCAAAACACTCTTTTTCTCTCCAAAATACAACCATTTCTGCCCTGCATATCAATGTCTGCCAACAATTAGACATTTTCTCCCCGAATAACACTCTTCATCCCAGAAACCAAACAGGTTCTCTCTTAAGTGCCACTCTTTATCTACCCAAAAAGGCATTTTCTGCCCAGAATACTGCCTTTCATCTTCAGATGTCTCATTTTTGGGAAAGGCAACGAAAGCGCTACTTTGGGGAGAGTATATCTTATTTTGGGGATCAAAAGGGGTGTTTTGGGGAGGAAAAGTCTTCCTTAGGGGATAAGAAGCGGTATTTTCGGGAGCGAATGTCTTCTTTTGTTACACAAAGCCATATTTGAAGGGGAGAATTTCATATTGGCGGGATACAAATTGGCATTTGGGGGAGACAATGTCTATTGTTGGGAATAAAAAGGTGTGTTTTGGGTAAGAAATGTTTTGTTTTGGTAATAAAATCAGTCTTGTGCGGAGAGAACGCCTGATTCTTGGGATCACAAGCGTTATTTGAGGGAGAACGCCTCATTTTGGGGATCCAAAGAGCAATTTTTGGGTGAAAATGTGTAATATTGGGAACCCGACGTGGTATTTAATGGAGGAAAAGTCTTCTATTTGGAACCAAGAGTGATATTTTGGGGAGAATATTTCTCATTTTGAGGAGAGAAATAGGTCTTTTTTGGAGACGATGACTTGTTTTCAGTCTAAAAAGTGGTATTCTGGGAAGAAAATGCCTTATTTTGGGGATCAAAGGCGGTATTCTGGGATAAAATGTGTTATTTTTGGAATAAAACATTATGTCCAATAAAAGACGCTGTCTTCCCCAAATGCGTCTTTTCATGCTGCAAAGAAGACATTATCTCCCTGAAAGATCACCTTTATCCTCAAAAGAAGACATTTTCTCCACAAAATGCTGCTTATTAGCTCAATACCAATGCTTTCACGGCAAAATAATGCAGTTTATCCCCAAAACTCGTGCATTTTCTCCCCAAAACACTCTTTTTCTCTCCAAAATACAACCATTTCTGCCCTGCATATCAATGTCTGCCAACAATTAGACATTTTCTCCCCGAATAACACTCTTCATCCCAGAAACCAAACAGGTTCTCTCTTAAGTGCCACTCTTTATCTACCCAAAAAGGCATTTTCTGCCCAGAATACTGCCTTTCATTTTCAGATGTCTCATTTTTGGGAAAGGCGACGGAAGTGCTACTTTGGGGAGAGTATATCTTATTTTGGGGATCAAAAGAGCAATTTGGGGGAGAAAATGTGTAATATTGGGAACACGACGTGGTATTTAATGGAGGAAAAGTCTTCTATTTGGAACCAAGAGTGATATTTTGGGGAGAGTATTTCTCATTTTGAGGAGAGAAATAGGTCTTTTTTGGAGAGGATGACTTGTTTTCAGTCTAAAAAGCGGTATTCTGGGAAGAAAATGCCTTCTTTTGGGGATCAAAGGCGGTCTTCTGGGAAGAAAATGTGTTATTTTTGGAATAAAACGTTGTGTCCAATAAAAGACGCTGTCTTCCCCAAATGCGTCTTTTTATGCTGCAAAGAAGACATTATCTCCCTGAAAGATCACCTTTATCCTCAAAAGAAGACATTTTCTCCACAAAATGCTGCTTATTAGCTCAATACCAATGCTTTCACTCCAAAATAATGCCGTTTATCCCCAAAACTCGTGCATTTTCTCCCCAAAACACTCTTTTTCTCTCCAAAATACAACCATTTCTGCCCTGCATATCAATGTCTGCCAACAATTAGACATTTTCTCCCCAAATATCACTCTTCATCCCAGAAACCAAACAGGTTCTCTCTTAAGTGCCACTCTTTATCTACCCAAAAAGGCATTTTCTGCCCAGAATACTGCCTTTCATCTTCAGATGTCTCATTTTTGGGAAAGGCAACGAAAGCGCTACTTTGGGGAGAGTATATCTTATTTTGGGGATCAAAAGGGGTGTTTTGGGGAGGAAAAGTCTTCCTTAGGGGATAAGAAGCGGTATTTTGGGGAGCGAATGTCTTCTTTTGTTACACAAAGCCATATTTGAAGGGGAGAATTTCATATTGGCGGGATACAAATTGGCATTTGGGGGAGACAATGTCTATTGTTGGGAATAAAAAGGTGTGTTTTGGGTAAGAAATGTTTTGTTTTGGTAATAAAATCAGTCTTGTGCGGAGAGAACGCCTGATTCTTGGGATCACAAGCGTTATTTGAGGGAGAACGCCTCATTTTGGGGATCCAAAGAGCAATTTTTGGGTGAAAATGTGTAATATTGGGAACCCGACGTGGTATTTAATGGAGGAAAATTCTTCTATTTGGAACCAAGAGTGATATTTTGGGGAGAATATTTCTCATTTTGAGGAGAGAAATAGGTCTTTTTTGGAGACGATGACTTGTTTTCAGTCTAAAAAGTGGTATTCTGGGAAGAAAATGCCTTATTTTGGGGATCAAAGGAGGTATTCTGGGAAGAAAATGTGTTATTTTTGGAATAAAACGTTATGTCCAATAAAAGACGCTGTCTTCCCCAAATGCGTCTTTTCATGCTGCAAAGAAGACATTATCTCCCTGAAAGATCACCTTTATCCTCAAAAGAAGACATTTTCTCCACAAAATGCTGCTTATTAGCTCAATACCAATGCTTTCACGGCAAAATAATGCAGTTTATCCCCAAAACTCGTGCATTTTCTCCCCAAAACACTCTTTTTCTCTCCAAAATACAACCATTTCTGCCCTGCATATCAATGTCTGCCAACAATTAGACATTTTCTCCCCGAATAACACTCTTCATCCCAGAAACCAAACAGGTTCTCTCTTAAGTGCCACTCTTTATCTACCCAAAAAGGCATTTTCTGCCCAGAATACTGCCTTTCATCTTCAGATGTCTCATTTTTGGGAAAGGCGACGAAAGCGCTACTTTGGGGAGAGTATATCTTATTTTGGGGATCAAGAGAGCAATTTGGGGGAGAATATGTGTAATATTTGGAACCCGAAGTCGTATTTAATGGAGGAAAAGTCTTCTATTTGGAACCAAGAGTGATATTTTGGGGAGAATATTTCTCATTTTGAGGACAGAAATAGGTCTTTTTTGGAGAGGATGACTTGTTTTCAGTCTAAAAAGCGGTATTCTGGGAAGAAAATGCCTTATTTTGGGGATCAAAGGCGGTATTCTGGGAAGAAAATGTGTTATTTTTGGAATAAAACGTTATGTCCAATAAAAGACGCTGTCTTCCCCAAATGCGTCTTTTCATGCTGCAAAGAAGACATTATCTCCCTGAAAGATCACCTTTATCCTCAAAAGAAGACATTTTCTCCACAAAATGCCGTTTCTTAGCTCAATACCATGCTTTCACGCCAAAATAATGCAGTTTATCCCCAAAACTCGTGCATTTTCTCCCCATAATACTCTTTTTCTCTCCAATATACAACCATTTCTCCCCTGCATATCAATGTCTGCCAACAATTAGACATTTTCTCCCCGAATATCACTCTTCATCCCAGAAACCAAACAGGTTCTCTCTTAAGAGCCACTCTTTATCTACCCTAAAAGGCATTTCCAGCCCAGAATACTGCCTTTCATCTTCAGATGTCTCATTTTTGGGAAAGGCGACGTAAGCGCTACTTTGGGGAGAGTATATCTTATTTTGGGGATCAAAAGAGCAATTTGGGGGAGAAAATGTGTGTAATTTTGGGAACCCGACGTGGTATTTAATGGAGGAAAAGTCTTCTATTTGGAACCAAGAGTGATATTTTGGGGAGAATATTTCTCATTTTGAGGAGAGAAATAGGTCTTTTTTGGAGAGGATGACTTGTTTTCAGTCTAAAAAGCGGTATTCTGGGAAGAAAATGCCTTATTTTGGGGATCAAAGGCGGTATTCTGGGAAGAAAATGTGTTATTTTTGGAATAAAACGTTATGTCCAATAAAAGACGCTGTCTTCCCCAAATGCGTCTTTTTATGCTGCAAAGAAGACATTATCTCCCTGAAAGATCACCTTTATCCTCAAAAGAAGACATTTTCTCCACAAAATGCCGTTTCTTAGCTCAATACCATGCTTTCACGCCAAAATAATGCCGTTTATCCCCAAAACTCATGCATTTTCTCCCCATAATACTCTTTTTCTCTCCAATATACAACCATTTCTCCCCTGCATATCAATGTCTGCCAACAATTAGACATTTTCTCCCCGAATATCACTCTTCATCCCAGAAACCAAACAGGTTCTCTCTTAAGAGCCACTCTTTATCTACCCAAAAAGGCATTTTCTGCCCAGAATACTGCCTTTCATCTTCAGATGTCTCATTTTTGGGAAAGGCAACGAAAGCGCTACTTTGGGGAGAGTATATCTTATTTTGGGGATCAAAAGGGGTGTTTTGGGGAGGAAAAGTCTTCCTTAGGGGATAAGAAGCGGTATTTTCGGGAGCGAATGTCTTCTTTTGTTACACAAAGCCATATTTGAAGGGGAGAATTTCATATTGGAGGGATACAAATTGGCATTTGGGGGAGACAATGTCTATTGTTGGGAATAAAAAGGTGTGTTTTGGGTAAGAAATGTTTTGTTTTGGTAATAAAATCAGTCTTGTGCGGAGAGAACGCCTGATTCTTGGGATCACAAGCATTATTTGAGGGAGAACGCCTCATTTTGGGGATCCAAAGAGCAATTTTTGGGAGAAAATGTGTAATATTGGGAACCCGACGTGGTATTTAATGGAGGAAAATTCTTCTATTTGGAACCAAGAGTGATATTTTGGGGAGAATATTTCTCATTTTGAGGAGAGAAATAGGTCTTTTTTGGAGACGATGACTTGTTTTCAGTCTAAAAAGCAATCTTCTGGGAAGAAAATGCCTTCTTTTGGGGATCAAAGGCGGTATTCTGGAAGAAAATGTATTATTTTTGGAATAAAACGTGATGTCCAATAAAAGACGCTGTCTTCCCCAAATGCGTCTTTTTATGCTGCAAAGAAGACATTATCTCCCTGAAAGATCACCTTTATCCTCAAAAGAAGACATTTTCTCCACAAAATGCTGCTTATTAGCTCAATACCAATGCTTTCACGGCAAAATAATGCAGTTTATCCCCAAAACTCGTGCATTTTCTCCCCAAAACACTCTTTTTCTCTCCAAAATACAACCATTTCTGCCCTGCATATCAATGTCTGCCAACAATTAGACATTTTCTCCCCAAATATCACTCTTCATCCCAGAAACCAAACAGGTTCTCTCTTAAGTGCCACTCTTTATCTACCCAAAAAGGCATTTTCTGCCCAGAATACTGCCTTTCATCTTCAGATGTCTCATTTTTGGGAAAGGCAACGAAAGCGCTACTTTGGGGAGAGTATATCTTATTTTGGGGATCAAAAGGGGTGTTTTGGGGAGGAAAAGTCTTCCTTAGGGGATAAGGAGCGGTATTTTTGGGAGCGAATGTCTTCTTTTGTTACACAAAGCCATATTTGAAGGGGAGAATTTCATATTGGCGGGATACAAATTGGCATTTGGGGGAGACAATGTCTATTGTTGGGAATAAAAAGGTGTGTTTTGGGTAAGAAATGTGTTGTTTTGGTAATAAAATCAGTCTTGTGCGGAGAGAACGCCTGATTCTTGGGATCACAAGCGTTATTTGAGGGAGAACGCCTCATTTTGGGGATCCAAAGAGCAATTTTTGGGTGAAAATGTGTAATATTGGGAACCCGACGTGGTATTTAATGGAGGAAAATTCTTCTATTTGGAACCAAGAGTGATATTTTGGGGAGAATATTTCTCATTTTGAGGAGAGAAATAGGTCTTTTTTGGAGACGATGACTTGTTATCAGTCTAAAAAGCAATCTTCTGGGAAGAAAATGCCTTCTTTTGGGGATCAAAGGCGGTATTCTGGGAAGAAAATGTGTTATTTTTGGAATAAAACATTATGTCCAATAAAAGACGCTGTCTTCCCCAAATGCGTCTTTTCATGCTGCAAAGAAGACATTATCTCCCTGAAAGATCACCTTTATCCTCAAAAGAAGACATTTTCTCCACAAAATGCTGCTTATTAGCTCAATACCAATGCTTTCACGGCAAAATAATGCAGTTTATCCCCAAAACTCGTGCATTTTCTCCCCAAAACACTCTTTTTCTCTCCAAAATACAACCATTTCTGCCCTGCATATCAATGTCTGCCAACAATTAGACATTTTCTCCCCGAATAACACTCTTCATCCCAGAAACCAAACAGGTTCTCTCTTAAGTGCCACGCTTTATCTACCCTAAAAGGCATTTTCTCCCCAGAATACTGCCTTTCATCTTCAGATGTCTCATTTTTGGGAAAGGCGACGAAAGCGCTACTTTGGGGAGAGTATATCTTATTTTGGGGATCAAGAGAGCAATTTGGGGGAGAAAATGTGTAATATTTGGAACCCGAAGTCGTATTTAATGGAGGAAAAGTCTTCTATTTGGAACCAAGAGTGATATTTTGGGGAGAATATTTCTCATTTTGAGGAGAGAAATAGGTCTTTTTTGGAGAGGATGACTTGTTTTCAGTCTAAAAAGCGGTATTCTGGGAAGAAAATGCCTTATTTTGGGGATCAAAGGCGGTATTCTGGAAGAAAATGTGTTATTTTTGGAATAAAACGTTATGTCCAATAAAAGACGCTGTCTTCCCCAAATGCGTCTTTTTATGCTGCAAAGAAGACATTATCTCCCTGAAAGATCACCTTTATCCTCAAAAGAAGACATTTTCTCCACAAAATGCCGTTTCTTAGCTCAATACCATGCTTTCACGCCAAAATAATGCAGTTTATCCCCAAAACTCGTGCATTTTCTCCCCAAAACACTCTTTTTCTCTCCAAAATACAACCATTTCTGCCCTGCATATCAATGTCTGCCAACAATTAGACATTTTCTCCCCGAATAACACTCTTCATCCCAGAAACCAAACAGGTTCTCTCTTAAGTGCCACTCTTTATCTACCCAAAAAGGCATTTTCTGCCCGGAATACTGCCTTTCATCTTCAGATGTCTCATTTTTGGGAAAGGCGACGGAAGTGCTACTTTGGGGAGAGTATATCTTATTTTGGGGATCAAAAGAGCAATTTGGGGGAGAAAATGTGTAATATTGGGAACCCGACGTGGTATTTAATGGAGGAAAAGTCTTCTATTTGGAACCAAGAGTGATATTTTGGGGAGAATATTTCTCATTTTGAGGAGAGAAATAGGTCTTTTTTGGAGAGGATGACTTGTTTTCAGTCTAAAAAGCGGTATTCTGGGAAGAAAATGCCTTCTTTTGGGGATCAAAGGCGGTATTCTGGAAGAAAATGTGTTATTTTTGGAATAAAACGTGATGTCCAATAAAAGACGCTGTCTTCCCCAAATGCGTCTTTTTATGCTGCAAAGAAGACATTATCTCCCTGAAAGATATACTTTATCCTCAAAAGAAGACATTTTCTCCACAAAATGCCGTTTCTTAGCTCAATACCATGCTTTCACGCCAAAATAATGCAGTTTATCCCCAAAACTCGTGCATTTTCTCCCCATAATACTCTTTTTCTCTCCAATATACAACCATTTCTGCCCTGCATATCAATGTCTGCCAACAATTAGACATTTTCTCCCCGAATATCACTCTTCATCCCAGAAACCAAACAGGTTCTCTCTTAAGAGCCACTCTTTATCTACCCTAAAAGGCATTTTCTCCCCAGAATACTGCCTTTCATCTTCAGATGTCTCATTTTTGGGAAAGGCAACGAAAGCGCTACTTTGGGGAGAGTATATCTTATTTTGGGGATCCAAAGGGGTGTTTTGGGGAGGAAAAGTCTTCCTTAGGGGATAAGAAGCGGTATTTTCGGGAGCGAATGTCTTCTTTTGTTACACAAAGCCATATTTGAAGGGGAGAATTTCATATTGGAGGGATACAAATTGGCATTTGGCGGAGACAATGTCTATTGTTGGGAATAAAAAGGTGTGTTTTGGGTAAGAAATGTTTTGTTTTGGTAATAAAATCAGTCTTGTGCGGAGAGAACGCCTGATTCTTGGGATCACAAGCATTATTTGAGGGAGAACGCCTCATTTTGGGGATCAAAAGAGCAATTTGGGGGAGAAAATGTGTAATATTGGGAACCCGACGTGGTATTTAATGGAGGAAAATTCTTCTATTTGGAACCAAGAGTGATATTTTGGGGAGAATATTTCTCATTTTGAGGAGAGAAATAGGTCTTTTTTGGAGAGGATGACTTGTTTTCAGTCTAAAAAGCGGTATTCTGGGAAGAAAATGCCTTCTTTTGGGGATCAAAGGCGGTATTCTGGGAAGAAAATGTGTTATTTTTGGAATAAAAAGTTATGTCCAATAAAAGACGCTGTCTTCCCCAAATGCGTCTTTTCATGCTGCAAAGAAGACATTATCTCCCTGAAAGATCACCTTTATCCTCAAAAGAAGACATTTTCTCCACAAAATGCTGCTTATTAGCTCAATACCAATGCTTTCACGGCAAAATAATGCAGTTTATCCCCAAAACTCGTGCATTTTCTCCCCAAAACACTCTTTTTCTCTCCAAAATACAACCATTTCTGCCCTGCATATCAATGTCTGCCAACAATTAGACATTTTCTCCCCGAATAACACTCTTCATCCCAGAAACCAAACAGGTTCTCTCTTAAGTGCCACTCTTTATCTACCCAAAAAGGCATTTTCTGCCCAGAATACTGCCTTTCATCTTCAGATGTCTCATTTTTGGGAAAGGCAACGAAAGCGCTACTTTGGGGAGAGTATATCTTATTTTGGGGATCAAAAGGGGTGTTTTGGGGAGGAAAAGTCTTCCTTAGGGGATAAGAAGCGGTATTTTCGGGAGCGAATGTCTTCTTTTGTTACACAAAGCCATATTTGAAGGGGAGAATTTCATATTGGAGGGATACAAATTGGCATTTGGCGGAGACAATATCTATTGTTGGGAATCAAAAGGTGTGTTTTGGGTTAGAAATGTTTTGTTTTGGTAATAAAATCAGTCTTGTGCGGAGAGAACGCCTGATTCTTGGGATCACAAGCATTATTTGAGGGAGAACGCCTCATTTTGGGGATCAAAAGAGCAATTTGGGGGAGAAAATGTGTAATTTTTGGAACCCGAAGTCGTATTTAATGGAGGAAAATTCTTCTATTTGGAACCAAGAGTGATATTTTGGGGAGAATATTTCTCATTTTGAGGAGAGAAATAGGTCTTTTTTGGAGAGGATGACTTGTTATCAGTCTAAAAAGCAATCTTCTGGGAAGAAAATGCCTTCTTTTGGGGATCAAAGGCGGTATTCTGGGAAGAAAATGTGTTATTTTTGGAATAAAACGTTATGTCCAATAAAAGACGCTGTCTTCCCCAAATGCGTCTTTTCATGCTGCAAAGAAGACATTATCTCCCTGAAAGATCACCTTTATCCTCAAAAGAAGACATTTTCTCCACAAAATGCTGCTTATTAGCTCAATACCAATGCTTTCACGGCAAAATAATGCAGTTTATCCCCAAAACTCGTGCATTTTCTCCCCAAAACACTCTTTTTCTCTCCAAAATACAACCATTTCTGCCCTGCATATCAATGTCTGCCAACAATTAGACATTTTCTCCCCGAATAACACTCTTCATCCCAGAAACCAAACAGGTTCTCTCTTAAGTGCCACTCTTTATCTACCCAAAAAGGCATTTTCTGCCCAGAATACTGCCTTTCATCTTCAGATGTCTCATTTTTGGGAAAGGCGACGAAAGCGCTACTTTGGGGAGAGTATATCTTATTTTGGGGATCAAAAGGGGTGTTTTGGGGAGGAAAAGTCTTCCTTAGGGGATAAGAAGCGGTATTTTCAGGAGCGAATGTCTTCTTTTGTTACACAAAGCCATATTTGAAGGGGAGAATTTCATATTGGAGGGATACAAATTGGCATTTGGGGGAGACGATGTCTATTGTTGGGAATAAAAAGGTGTGTTTTGGGTAAGAAATGTTTTGTTTTGGTAATAAAATCAGTCTTGTGCGGAGAGAACGCCTGATTCTTGGGATCACAAGCATTATTTGAGGGAGAACGCCTCATTTTGGGAATGAAAAGAGCAATTTTTGGGTGTAAATGTGTAATATTGGGAACCCGACGTGGTATTTAATGGAGGAAAAGTCTTCTATTTGGAACCAAGAGTGACATTTTGGGGAGAATATTTCTCATTTTGAGGAGAGAAATAGGTCTTTTTTGGAGAGGATGACTTATTTTCAGTCTAAAAAGCGGTATTCTGGGAAGAAAATGCCTTCTTTTGGGGATCAAAGGCGGTATTCTGGGAAGAAAATGTGTTATTTTTGGAATAAAACGTTGTGTCCAATAAAAGACGCTGTCTTCCCCAAATGCGTCTTTTTATGCTGCAAAGAAGACATTATCTCCCTGAAAGATCACCTTTATCCTCAAAAGAAGACATTTTCTCCACAAAATGCTGCTTATTAGCTCAATACCAATGCTTTCACGGCAAAATAATGCAGTTTATCCCCAAAACTCATGCATTTTCTCCCCAAAACACTCTTTTTCTCTCCAAAATACAACCATTTCTGCCCTGCATATCAATGTCTGCCAACAATTAGACATTTTCTCCCCGAATAACACTCTTCATCCCAGAAACCAAACAGGTTCTCTCTTAAGTGCCACTCTTTATCTACCCAAAAAGGCATTTTCTCCCCAGAATACTGCCTTTCATCTTCAAATGTCTCATTTTTGGGAAAGGCGACCAAAGCGCTACTTTGGGGAGAGTATATCTTATTTTGGGGATCAAAAGAGCAATTTGGGGGAGAAAATGTGTAATTTTGGGAACCCGAAGTCGTATTTAGTGGAGGAAAAGTCTTCTATTTGGAACCAAGAGTGATATTTTGGGGAGAATATTTCTCATTTTGAGAAGAGATATAGGTCTGTTTTGGAGAGGATGACTTGTTTTCAGTCTAGAAAGCGGTATTCTGGGAAGAAAATGCCTTATTTTGGGGATCAAAGGTGGTATTCTGGGAAGAAAATGTGTTATTTTTGGAATAAAACGTTATGTCCAATAAAAGACGCTGTCTTCCCCAAATGCGTCTTTTCATGCTGCAAAGAAGACATTATCTCCCTGAAAGATCACCTTTATCCTCAAAAGAAGACATTTTCTCCACAAAATGCTGCTTATTAGCTCAATACCAATGCTTTCACGCCAAAATAATGCAGTTTATCCCCAAAACTCGTGCATTTTCTCCCCAAAACACTCTTTTTCTCTCCAAAATACAACCATTTCTGCCCTGCATATCAATGTCTGCCAACAATTAGACATTTTCTCCCCGAATAACACTCTTCATCCCAGAAACCAAACAGGTTCTCTCTTAAGTGCCACTCTTTATCTACCCAAAAAGGCATTTTCTGCCCAGAATACTGCCTTTCATCTTCAGATGTCTCATTTTTGGGAAAGGCGACGAAAGTGCTACTTTGGGGAGAGTATATCTTATTTTGGGGATCAAAAGAGCAATTTGGGGGAGAAAATGTGTAATTTTGGGAACCCGAAGTCGTATTTAATGGAGGAAAAGTCTTCTATTTGGAACCAAGAGTGATATTTTGGGGAGAATATTTCTCATTTTGAGGAGAGATATAGGTCTGTTTTGGAGAGGATGACTTGTTTTCAGTCTAAAAAGCGGTATTCTGGGAAGAAAATGCCTTCTTTTGTGGATCAAAGGCGGTATTCTGGGAAGAAAATGTGTTATTTTTGGAATAAAACGTGATGTCCCAATAAAAGACGCTGTCTTCCCCAAATGCGTCTTTTTATGCTGCAAAGAAGACATTATCTCCCTGAAAGATCACCTTTATCCTCAAAAGAAGACATTTTCTCCATTAAATGCCGTTTCTTAGCTCAATACCATGCTTTCACGCCAAAATAATGCCGTTTATCCCCAAAACTCGTGCATTTTCTCCCCAAAACACTCTTTTTCTCTCCAAAATACAACCATTTCTGCCCTGCATATCAATGTCTGCCAACAATTAGACATTTTCTCCCCAAATATCACTCTTCATCCCAGAAACCAAACAGGTTCTCTCTTAAGAGCCACTCTTTATCTACCCTAAAAGGCATTTCCAGCCCAGAATACTGCCTTTCATCTTCAGATGTCTCATTTTTGGGAAAGGCGATGAAAGCGCTACTTTGGGGAGAGTATATCTTATTTTGGGGATCAAAAGGGGTGTTTTGGGGAGGAAAAGTCTTCCTTAGGGGATAAGAAGCGGTATTTTCGGGAGCGAATGTCTTCTTTTGTTACACAAAGCCATATTTGAAGGGGAGAATTTCATATTGGAGGGATACAAATTGGCATTTGGGGGAGACGATGTCTATTGTTGGGAATAAAAAGGTGTGTTTTGGGTTAGAAATGTTTTGTTTTGGTAATAAAATCAGTCTTGTGCGGAGAGAACGCCTGATTCTTGGGATCACAAGCATTATTTGAGGGAGAACGCCTCATTTTGGGAATGAAAAGAGCAATTTTTGGGTGAAAATGTGTAATATTGGGAACCCGACGTGGTATTTAATGGAGGAAAAGTCTTCTATTTGGAACCAAGAGTGACATTTTGGGGAGAATATTTCTCATTTTGAGGAGAGAAATAGGTCTTTTTTGGAGAGGATGACTTATTTTCAGTCTAAAAAGCGGTATTCTGGGAAGAAAATGCCTTATTTTGGGGATCAAAGGCGGTATTCTGGAAGAAAATGTGTTATTTTTGGAATAAAACGTGATGTCCAATAAAAGACGCTGTCTTCCCCAAATGCGTCTTTTTATGCTGCAAAGAAGACATTATCTCCCTGAAAGATCACCTTTATCCTCAAAAGAAGACATTTTCTCCACAAAATGCTGCTTATTAGCTCAATACCAATGCTTTCACGGCAAAATAATGCAGTTTATCCCCAAAACTCATGCATTTTCTCCACAAAACACTCTTTTTCTCTCCAAAATACAACCATTTCTGCCCTGCATATCAATGTCTGCCTACAATTAGACATTTTCTCCCCGAATAACACTCTTCATCCCAGAAACCAAACAGGTCCTCTCTTAAGTGCCACTCTTAATCTACCCAAAAAGGCATTTTCTCCCCAGAATACTGCCTTTCATCTTCAAATGTCTCATTTTTGGGAAAGGCGACGAAAGCGCTACTTTGGGGAGAGTATATCTTATTTTGGGGATCAAAAGAGCAATTTGGGGGAGAATATGTGTAATATTTGGAACCCGAAGTCGTATTTAATGGAGGAAAAGTCTTCTATTTGGAACCAAGAGTGATATTTTGGGGAGAATATTTCTCATTTTGAGGAGAGAAATAGGTCTTTTTTGGAGAGGATGACTTGTTTTCAGTCTAAAAAGCGGTATTCTGGGAAGAAAATGCCTTATTTTGGGGATCAAAGGCGGTATTCTGGGAAGAAAATGTGTTATTTTTGGAATAAAACGTTATGTCCAATAAAAGATGCTGTCTTCCCCAATTGCGTCTTTTTATGCTGCAAAGAAGACATTATCTCCCTGAAAGATCACCTTTATCCTCAAAAGAAGACATTTTCTCCACAAAATGCTGCTTATTAGCTCAATACCAATGCTTTCACTCCAAAATAATGCAGTTTATCCCCAAAACTCGTGCAATTTTCTCCCCAAAACACTCTTTTTCTCTCCCAAATACAACCATTTCTGCCCTGCATATCAATGTCTTCCAACAATTAGACATTTTCTCCCCGAATATCACTCTTCATCCCAGAAACCAAACAGGTTCTCTCTTAAGTGCCACTCTTTATCTACCCAAAAAGGCATTTTCTCCCCAGAATACTGCCTTTCATCTTCAGATGTCTCATTTTTGGGAAAGGCAACGAAAGCGCTACTTTGGGGAGAGTATATCTTATTTTGGGGATCCAAAGAGCAATTTTTGGGTGAAAATGTGTAATATTGGGAACCCGACGTGGTATTTAATGGAGGAAAATTCTTCTATTTGGAACCAAGAGTGATATTTTGGGGAGAATATTTCTCATTTTGAGGAGAGAAATAGGTCTTTTTTGGAGAGGATGACTTGTTTTCAGTCTAAAAAGCGGTATTCTGGGAAGAAAATGCCTTCTTTTGGGGATCAAAGGCGGTATTCTGGGAAGAAAATGTGTTATTTTTGGAATAAAACGTGATGTCCAATAAAAGACGCTGTCTTCCCCAAATGCGTCTTTTTATGCTGCAAAGAAGACATTATCTCCCTGAAAGATCACCTTTATCCTCAAAAGAAGACATTTTCTCCACAAAATGCTGCTTATTAGCTCAATACCAATGCTTTCACTCCAAAATAATGCCGTTTATCCCCAAAACTCGTGCATTTTCTCCCCAAAACACTCTTTTTCTCTCCAAAATACAACCATTTCTGCCCTGCATATCAATGTCTGCCAACAATTAGACATTTTCTCCCCAAATATCACTCTTCATCCCAGAAACCAAACAGGTTCTCTCTTAAGTGCCACTCTTTATCTACCCAAAAAGGCATTTTCTGCCCAGAATACTGCCTTTCATCTTCAGATGTCTCATTTTTGGGAAAGGCAACGAAAGCGCTACTTTGGGGAGAGTATATCTTATTTTGGGGATCAAAAGGGGTGTTTTGGGGAGGAAAAGTCTTCCTTAGGGGATTAGAAGCGGTATTTTCGGGAGCGAATGTCTTCTTTTGTTACACAAAGCCATATTTGAAGTGGAGAATTTCATATTGGAGGGATACAAATTGGCTTTTGGGGGAGACAATGTCTATTGTTGGGAATAAAAAGGTGTGTTTTGGGTAAGAAATGGTTTGTTTTGCTAATAAAATCAGTCTTGTGCGGAGAGAACGCCTGATTCTTGGGATCACAAGCGTTATTTGAGGGAGAACGCCTCATTTTGGGGATCAAAAGAGCAATTTGGGGTAGAAAATGTGTAATATTGGGAACCCGAAGTCGTATTTAATGGAGGAAAAGTCTTCTATTTGGAACCAAGAATGATATTTTGGGGAGAATATTTCTCATTTTGAGGAGAGAAATAGGTCTTTTTTGGAGACGATGACTTGTTTTCAGTCTAAAAAGTGGTATTCTGGGAAGAAAATGCCTTATTTTGGGGATCAAAGGTGGTATTCTGGGAAGAAAATGTGTTATTTTTGGAATAAAACGTTATGTCCAATAAAAGACGCTGTCTTCCCCAAATGCGTCTTTTCATGCTGCAAAGAAGACATTATCTCCCTGAAAGATCACCTTTATCCTCAAAAGAAGACATTTTCTCCACAAAATGCTGCTTATTAGCTCAATACCAATGCTTTCACGGCAAAATAATGCAGTTTATCCCCAAAACTCGTGCATTTTCTCCCCAAAACACTCTTTTTCTCTCCAAAATACAACCATTTCTGCCCTGCATATCAATGTCTGCCAACAATTAGACATTTTCTCCCCGAATAACACTCTTCATCCCAGAAACCAAACAGGTTCTCTCTTAAGTGCCACTCTTTATCTACCCAAAAAGGCATTTCCAGCCCAGAATACTGCCTTTCATCTTCAGATGTCTCATTTTTGGGAAAGGCGACGAAAGCGCTACTTTGGGGAGAGTATATCTTATTTTGGGGATCAAAAGAGCAATTTGGGGGAGAAAATGTGTAATTTTGGGAACCCGAAGTCGTATTTAATGGAGGAAAAGTCTTCTATTTGGAACCAAGAGTGATATTTTGGGGAGAATATTTCTCATTTTGAGGAGAGATATAGGTCTGTTTTGGAGAGGATGACTTGTTTTCAGTCTAAAAAGCGGTATTCTGGGAAGAAAATGCCTTCTTTTGTGGATCAAAGGCGGTATTCTGGGAAGAAAATGTGTTATTTTTGGAATAAAACGTGATGTCCCAATAAAAGACGCTGTCTTCCCCAAATGCGTCTTTTTATGCTGCAAAGAAGACATTATCTCCCTGAAAGATCACCTTTATCCTCAAAAGAAGACATTTTCTCCATTAAATGCCGTTTCTTAGCTCAATACCATGCTTTCACGCCAAAATAATGCCGTTTATCCCCAAAACTCGTGCATTTTCTCCCCAAAACACTCTTTTTCTCTCCAAAATACAACCATTTCTGCCCTGCATATCAATGTCTGCCAACAATTAGACATTTTCTCCCCGAATATCACTTTTCATCCCAGAAACCAAACAGGTTCTCTCTTAAGAGCCACTCTTTATCTACCCTAAAAGGCATTTCCAGCCCAGAATACTGCCTTTCATCTTCAGATGTCTCATTTTTGGGAAAGGCAACGAAAGCGCTACTTTGGGGAGAGTATATCTTATTTTGGGGATCAAAAGGGGTGTTTTGGGGAGGAAAAGTCTTCCTTAGGGGATAAGAAGCGGTATTTTCGGGAGCGAATGTCTTCTTTTGTTACACAAAGCCATATTTGAAGGGGAGAATTTCATATTGGAGGGATACAAATTGGCATTTGGGGGAGACGATGTCTATTGTTGGGAATAAAAAGGTGTGTTTTGGGTAAGAAATGTTTTGTTTTGGTAATAAAATCAGTCTTGTGCGGAGAGAACGCCTGATTCTTGGGATCACAAGCGTTATTTGAGGGAGAACGCCTCATTTTGGGGATCCAAAGAGCAATTTTTGGGTGAAAATGTGTAATATTGGGAACCCGACGTGGTATTTAATGGAGGAAAAGTCTTCTATTTGGAACCAAGAGTGACATTTTGGGGAGAATATTTCTCATTTTGAGGAGAGAAATAGGTCTTTTTTGGAGAGGATGACTTATTTTCAGTCTAAAAAGCGGTATTCTGGGAAGAAAATGCCTTATTTTGGGGATCAAAGGCGGTATTCTGGAAGAAAATGTGTTATTTTTGGAATAAAACGTGATGTCCAATAAAAGACGCTGTCTTCCCCAAATGCGTCTTTTTATGCTGCAAAGAAGACATTATCTCCCTGAAAGATCACCTTTATCCTCAAAAGAAGACATTTTCTCCACAAAATGCTGCTTATTAGCTCAATACCAATGCTTTCACGGCAAAATAATGCAGTTTATCCCCAAAACTCATGCATTTTCTCCACAAAACACTCTTTTTCTCTCCAAAATACAACCATTTCTGCCCTGCATATCAATGTCTGCCTACAATTAGACATTTTCTCCCCGAATAACACTCTTCATCCCAGAAACCAAACAGGTCCTCTCTTAAGTGCCACTCTTAATCTACCCAAAAAGGCATTTTCTCCCCAGAATACTGCCTTTCATCTTCAAATGTCTCATTTTTGGGAAAGGCGACGAAAGCGCTACTTTGGGGAGAGTATATCTTATTTTGGGGATCAAAAGAGCAATTTGGGGGAGAATATGTGTAATATTTGGAACCCGAAGTCGTATTTAATGGAGGAAAAGTCTTCTATTTGGAACCAAGAGTGATATTTTGGGGAGAATATTTCTCATTTTGAGGAGAGAAATAGGTCTTTTTTGGAGAGGATGACTTGTTTTCAGTCTAAAAAGCGGTATTCTGGGAAGAAAATGCCTTATTTTGGGGATCAAAGGCGGTATTCTGGGAAGAAAATGTGTTATTTTTGGAATAAAACGTTATGTCCAATAAAAGATGCTGTCTTCCCCAATTGCGTCTTTTTATGCTGCAAAGAAGACATTATCTCCCTGAAAGATCACCTTTATCCTCAAAAGAAGACATTTTCTCCACAAAATGCTGCTTATTAGCTCAATACCAATGCTTTCACTCCAAAATAATGCAGTTTATCCCCAAAACTCGTGCAATTTTCTCCCCAAAACACTCTTTTTCTCTCCAAAATACAACCATTTCTGCCCTGCATATCAATGTCTTCCAACAATTAGACATTTTCTCCCCGAATAACACTCTTCATCCCAGAAACCAAACAGGTTCTCTCTTAAGAGCCACTTTTTATCTACCCTAAAAGGCATTTCCAGCCCAGAATACTGCCTTTCATCTTCAGATGTCTCATTTTTGGGAAAGGCGACGAAAGCGCTACTTTGGGGAGAGTATATCTTATTTTGGGGATCAAAAGAGCAATTTGGGGGAGAAAATGTGTAATTTTGGGAACCCGAAGTCGTATTTAATGGAGGAAAATTCTTCTATTTGGAACCAAGAGTGATATTTTGGGGAGAATATTTCTCATTTTGAGGAGAGATATAGGTCTGTTTTGGAGAGGATGACTTGTTTTCAGTCTAAAAAGCGGTATTCTGGGAAGAAAATGCCTTCTTTTGTGGATCAAAGGCGGTATTCTGGTAAGAAAATGTGTTATTTTTGGAATAAAACGTGATGTCCCAATAAAAGACGCTGTCTTCCCCAAATGCGTCTTTTTATGCTGCAAAGAAGACATTATCTCCCTGAAAGATCACCTTTATCCTCAAAAGAAGACATTTTCTCCACAAAATGCTGCTTATTAGCTCAATACCAATGCTTTCACTCCAAAATAATGCAGTTTATCCCCAAAACTCGTGCATTTTCTCCCCAAAACACTCTTTTTCTCTCCAAAATACAACCATTTCTGCCCTGCATATCAATGTCTGCCAACAATTAGACATTTTCTCCCCGAATATCACTCTTCATCCCAGAAACCAAACAGGTTCTCTCTTAAGAGCCACTTTTTATCTACCCTAAAAGGCATTTCCAGCCCAGAATACTGCCTTTCATCTTCAGATGTCTCATTTTTGGGAAAGGCGACGAAAGCGCTACTTTGGGGAGAGTATATCTTATTTTGGGGATCAAAAGGGGTGTTTTGGGATGAAAAGTCTTCCTTAGGGGATAAGAAGCGGTATTTTCAGGAGCGAATGTCTTCTTTTGTTACACAAAGCCATATTTGAAGGGGAGAATTTCATATTGGAGGGATACAAATTGGCATTTGGGGGAGACGATGTCTATTGTTGGGAATAAAAAGGTGTGTTTTGGGTAAGAAATGTTTTGTTTTGGTAATAAAATCAGTCTTGTGCGGAGAGAACGCCTGATTCTTGGGATCACAAGCATTACTTGAGGGAGAACGCCTCATTTTGGGAATCAAAAGAGCAATTTTTGGGAGTAAATGTGTAATATTGGGAACCCGACGTGGTATTTAATGGAGGAAAAGTCTTCTATTTGGAACCAAGAGTGACATTTTGGGGAGAATATTTCTCATTTTGAGGAGAGAAATAGGTCTTTTTTGGAGAGGATGACTTATTTTCAGTCTAAAAAGCGGTATTCTGGGAAGAAAATGCCTTATTTTGGGGATCAAAGGCGGTATTCTGGAAGAAAATGTGTTATTTTTGGAATAAAACGTGATGTCCAATAAAAGACGCTGTCTTCCCCAAATGCGTCTTTTTATGCTGCAAAGAAGACATTATCTCCCTGAAAGATCACCTTTATCCTCAAAAGAAGACATTTTCTCCACAAAATGCTGCTTATTAGCTCAATACCAATGCTTTCACTCCAAAATAATGCAGTTTATCCCCAAAACTCATGCATTTTCTCCACAAAACACTCTTTTTCTCTCCAAAATACAACCATTTCTCCCATGCATATCAATGTCTGCCAACAATTAGACATTTTCTCCCCGAATAACACTCTTCATCCCAGAAACCAAACAGGTCCTCTCTTAAGTGCCACTCTTTATCTACCCAAAAAGGCATTTTCTCCCCAGAATACTGCCTTTCATCTTCAGATGTCTCATTTTTGGGAAAGGCGACGAAAGCGCTACTTTGGGGAGAGTATATCTTATTTTGGGGATCAAAAGAGCAATTTGGGGGAGAAAATGTGTAATTTTGGGAACCCGAAGTCGTATTTAATGGAGGAAAAGTCTTCTATTTGGAACCAAGAGTGATATTTTGGGGAGAATATTTCTCATTTTGAGGAGAGAAATAGGTCTTTTTTGGAGACGATGACTTGTTTTCAGTCTAAAAAGCGGTATTCTGGGAAGAAAATGCCTTATTTTGGGGATCAAAGGCGGTATTCTGGGAAGAAAATGTGTTATTTTTGGAATAAAACGTGATGTCCAATAAAAGACGCTGTCTTCCCCAAATGCGTCTTTTTATGCTGCAAAGAAGACATTATCTCCCTGAAAGATCACCTTTATCCTCAAAAGAAGACATTTTCTCCACAAAATGCTGCTTATTAGCTCATTACCAATGCTTTCACTCCAAAATAATGCAGTTTATCCCCAAAACTCATGCATTTTCTCCACAAAATACTCTTTTTCTCTCCAAAATACAACCATTTCTGCCCTGCATATCAATGTCTGCCAACAATTAGACATTTTCTCCCCGAATATCACTCTTCATCCCAGAAACCAAACAGGTTCTCTCTTAAGAGCCACTCTTTATCTACCCTAAAAGGCATTTTCTCCCCAGAATACTGCCTTTCATCTTCAAATGTCTCATTTTTGGGAAAGGTGACGAAAGCGCTACTTTGGGGAGAGTATGTCTTATTTTGGGGATCAAAAGAGCAATTTGGGGGAGAAAATGTGTAATTTTGGGAACCCGAAGTCGTATTTAGTGGAGGAAAAGTCTTCTATTTGGAACCAAGAATGATACCTTGGGGAGAATATTTCTCATTTTGAGGAGAGAAATAGGTCTTTTTTGGAGAGGATGACTTGTTTTCAGTCTAAAAAGCGGTATTCTGGGAAGAAAATGCCTTCTTTTGTGGATCAAAGGCGGTATTCTGGGAAGAAAATGTGTTATTTTTGGAATAAAACGTGATGTCCAATAAAAGACGCTGTCTTCCCCAAATGCGTCTTTTTATGCTGCAAAGAAGACATTATCTCCCTGAAAGATCACCTTTATCCTCAAAAGAAGACATTTTCTCCACAAAATGCCGTTTCTTAGCTCAATACCATGCTTTCACTCCAAAAGAATGCAGTTTATCCCCAAAACTCATGCATTTTCTCCACAAAACACTCTTTTTCTCTCCAAAATATAACCATTTCTGCCCTGCATATCAATTTCTGCCAACAATTAGACATTTTCTCCCCGAATAACACTCTTCATCCCAGAAACCAAACAGGTTCTCTCTTAAGAGCCACTCTTTATCTACCCTAAAAGGCATTTCCAGCCCAGAATACTGCCTTTCATCTTCAGATGTCTCATTTTTGGGAAAGGCGACGAAAGCGCTACTTTGGGGAGAGTATGTCTTATTTTGGGGATCAAAAGAGCAATTTGGGGGAGAAAATGTGTAATTTTGGGAACCCGAAGTCGTATTTAGTGGAGGAAAAGTCTTCTATTTGGAACCAAGAATGATACCTTGGGGAGAATATTTCTCATTTTGAGGAGAGAAATAGGTCTTTTTTGGAGAGGATGACTTGTTTTCAGTCTAAAAAGCGGTATTCTGGGAAGAAAATGCCTTATTTTTGGGATCAAAGGCGGTATTCTGGGAAGAAAATGTGTTATTTTTGGAATAAAACGTGATGTCCAATAAAAGACGCTGTCTTCCCCAAATGCGTCTTTTTATGCTGCAAAGAAGACATTATCTCCCTGAAAGATCACCTTTATCCTCAAAAGAAGACATTTTCTCCACAAAATGCCGCTTCTTAGCTCAATACCATGCTTTCACTCCAAAAGAATGCAGTTTATCCCCAAAACTCATGCATTTTCTCCACAAAACACTCTTTTTCTCTCCAAAATATAACGATTTCTCCCCTGCATATCAATTTCTGCCAACAATTAGACATTTTCTCCCCGAATAACACTCTTCATCCCAGAAACCAAACAGGTTCTCTCTTAAGAGCCACTTTTTATCTACCCTAAAAGGCATTTCCAGCCCAGAATACTGCCTTTCATCTTCAAATGTCTCATTTTTGGGAAAGGCGACGAAAGCGCTACTTTGGGGAGAGTATATCTTATTTTGGGGATCAAAAGAGCAATTTGGGGGAGAAAATGTGTAATATTTGGAACCCGAAGTCGTATTTAATGGAGGAAAAGTCTTCTATTTGGAACCAAGAGTGATATTTTGGGGAGAATATTTCTCATTTTGAGGAGAGAAATAGGTCTTTTTTGGAGAGGATGACTTGTTTTCAGTCTAAAAAGCGGTATTCTGGGAAGAAAATGCCTTATTTTGGGGATCAAAGGCGGTATTCTGGGAAGAAAATGTGTTATTTTTGGAATAAAACGTGATGTCCAATAAAAGACGCTGTCTTCCCCAAATGCGTCTTTTTATGCTGCAAAGAAGACATTATCTCCCTGAAAGATCACCTTTATCCTCAAAAGAAGACATTTTCTCCACAAAATGCTGCTTATTAGCTCAATACCAATGCTTTCACGGCAAAATAATGCAGTTTATCCCCAAAACTTGTGCATTTTCTCCCCAAAATACTCTTTTTCCCTCCAAAATACAACCATTTCTGCCCTGCATATCAATGTCTGCCAACAATTAGACATTTTCTCCCCGAATATCACTCTTCATCCCAGAAACCAAACAGGTCCTCTCTTAAGAGCCACTCTTCATCTACCCTAAAAGGCATTTCCAGCCCAGAATACTGCCTTTCATCTTCAGATGTCTCATTTTTGGGAAAGGCGACGAAAACGCTACTTTGGGGAGAGTATATCTTATTTTGGGGATCAAAAGAGCAATTTGGGGGAGAAAATGTGTAATTTTGGGAACCCGAAGTCGTATTTAATGGAGGAAAAGTCTTCTATTTGGAACCAAGAATGATAGCTTGGGGAGAATATTTCTCATTTTGAGGAGAGAAATAGGTCTTTTTTGGAGAGGATGACTTGTTTTCAGTCTAAAAAGCGGTATTCTGGGAAGAAAATGCCTTCTTTTGGGGATCAAAGGCGGTATTCTGGGAAGAAAATGTGTTATTTTTGGAATAAAACGTGATGTCCAATAAAAGACGCTGTCTTCCCCAAATGCGTCTTTTTATGCTGCAAAGAAGACATTATCTCCCTGAAAGATCACCTTTATCCTCAAAAGAAGACATTTTCTCCACAAAATGCCGCTTCTTAGCTCAATACCATGCTTTCACTCCAAAATAATGCAGTTTATCCCCAAAACTCATGCATTTTCTCCACAAAACACTCTTTTTCTCTCCAAAATATAACCATTTCTGCCCTGCATATCAATTTCTGCCAACAATTAGACATTTTCTCCCCGAATAACACTCTTCATCCCAGAAACCAAACAGGTTCTCTCTTAAGAGCCACTTTTTATCTACCCTAAAAGGCATTTCCAGCCCAGAATACTGCCTTTCATCTTCAAATGTCTCATTTTTGGGAAAGGCGACCAAAGCGCTACTTTGGGGAGAGTATATCTTATTTTGGGGATCAAAAGAGCAATTTGGGGGAGAATATGTGTAATATTTGGAACCCGAAGTCGTATTTAATGGAGGAAAAGTCTTCTATTTGGAACCAAGAGTGATATTTTGGGGAGAATATTTCTCATTTTGAGGAGAGAAATAGGTCTTTTTTGGAGAGGATGACTTGTTTTCAGTCTAAAAAGCAATCTTCTGGGAAGAAAATGCCTTCTTTTCGGGATCAAAGGCGGTATTCTGGAAAGAAAATGTGTTATTTTTGGAATAAAACGTGATGTCCAATAAAAGACGCTGTCTTCCCCAAATGCGTCTTTTTATGCTGCAAAGAAGACATTATCTCCCTGAAAGATCACCTTTATCCTCAAAAGAAGACATTTTCTCCACAAAATGCTGCTTATTAGCTCAATACCAATGCTTTCACTCCAAAATAATGCAGTTTATCCCCAAAACTCATGCATTTTCTCCACAAAATACTCTTTTTCTCTCCAAAATACAACCATTTCTGCCCTGCATATCAATGTCTGCCAACAATTAGACATTTTCTCCCCGAATATCACTCTTCATCCCAGAAACCAAACAGGTCCTCTCTTAAGAGCCACTCTTCATCTACCCTAAAAGGCATTTCCAGCCCAGAATACTGCCTTTCATCTTCAGATGTCTCATTTTTGGGAAAGGCGACGAAAACGCTACTTTGGGGAGAGTATATCTTATTTTGGGGATCAAAAGAGCAATTTGGGGGAGAAAATGTGTAATTTTGGGAACCCGAAGTCGTGTTTAGTGGAGGAAAAGTCTTCTATTTGGAACCAAGAATGATACCTTGGGGAGAATATTTCTCATTTTGAGGAGAGAAATAGGTCTTTTTTGGAGACGATGACTTGTTTTCAGTCTAAAAAGCGGTATTCTGGGAAGAAAATGCCTTCTTTTGGGGATCAAAGGCGGTATTCTGGGAAGAAAATGTGTTATTTTTGGAATAAAACGTGATGTCCAATAAAAGACGCTGTCTTCCCCAAATGCGTCTTTTTATGCTGCAAAGAAGACATTATCTCCCTGAAAGATCACCTTTATCCTCAAAAGAAGACATTTTCTCCACAAAATGCCGCTTCTTAGCTCAATACCATGCTTTCACTCCAAAAGAATGCAGTTTATCCCCAAAACTCATGCATTTTCTCCACAAAACACTCTTTTTCTCTCCAAAATATAACGATTTCTCCCCTGCATATCAATTTCTGCCAACAATTAGACATTTTCTCCCCGAATAACACTCTTCATCCCAGAAACCAAACAGGTTCTCTCTTAAGAGCCACTTTTTATCTACCCTAAAAGGCATTTCCAGCCCAGAATACTGCCTTTCATCTTCAAATGTCTCATTTTTGGGAAAGGCGACGAAAGCGCTACTTTGGGGAGAGTATATCTTATTTTGGGGATCAAAAGAGCAATTTGGGGGAGAAAATGTGTAATATTTGGAACCCGAAGTCGTATTTAATGGAGGAAAAGTCTTCTATTTGGAACCAAGAGTGATATTTTGGGGAGAATATTTCTCATTTTGAGGAGAGAAATAGGTCTTTTTTGGAGAGGATGACTTGTTATCAGTCTAAAAAGCAATCTTCTGGGAAGAAAATGCCTTATTTTGGGGATCAAAGGCGGTATTCTGGGAAGAAAATGTGTTATTTTTGGAATAAAACGTGATGTCCAATAAAAGACGCTGTCTTCCCCAAATGCGTCTTTTTATGCTGCAAAGAAGACATTATCTCCCTGAAAGATCACCTTTATCCTCAAAAGAAGACATTTTCTCCACAAAATGCTGCTTATTAGCTCAATACCAATGCTTTCACGGCAAAATAATGCAGTTTATCCCCAAAACTTGTGCATTTTCTCCCCAAAATACTCTTTTTCCCTCCAAAATACAACCATTTCTGCCCTGCATATCAATGTCTGCCAACAATTAGACATTTTCTCCCCGAATATCACTCTTCATCCCAGAAACCAAACAGGTCCTCTCTTAAGAGCCACTCTTCATCTACCCTAAAAGGCATTTCCAGCCCAGAATACTGCCTTTCATCTTCAGATGTCTCATTTTTGGGAAAGGCGACGAAAACGCTACTTTGGGGAGAGTATATCTTATTTTGGGGATCAAAAGAGCAATTTGGGGGAGAAAATGTGTAATTTTGGGAACCCGAAGTCGTGTTTAGTGGAGGAAAAGTCTTCTATTTGGAACCAAGAATGATAGCTTGGGGAGAATATTTCTCATTTTGAGGAGAGAAATAGGTCTTTTTTGGAGACGATGACTTGTTTTCAGTCTAAAAAGCGGTATTCTGGGAAGAAAATGTCTTCTTTTGGGGATCAAAGGCGGTATTCTGGGAAGAAAATGTGTTATTTTTGGAATAAAACGTTATGTCCAATAAAAGACGCTGTCTTCCCCAAATGCGTCTTTTTATGCTGCAAAGAAGACATTATCTCCCTGAAAGATCACCTTTATCCTCAAAAGAAGACATTTTCTCCACAAAATGCCGCTTCTTAGCTCAATACCATGCTTTCACTCCAAAAGAATGCAGTTTATCCCCAAAACTCATGCATTTTCTCCACAAAACACTCTTTTTCTCTCCAAAATATAACCATTTCTGCCCTGCATATCAATTTCTGCCAACAATTAGACATTTTCTCCCCGAATAACACTCTTCATCCCAGAAACCAAACAGGCTCTCTCTTAAGAGCCACTTTTTATCTACCCTAAAAGGCATTTCCAGCCCAGAATACTGCCTTTCATCTTCATATGTCTCATTTTTGGGAAAGGCGACCAAAGCGCTACTTTGGGGAGAGTATATCTTATTTTGGGGATCAAAAGAGCAATTTGGGGGAGAATATGTGTAATATTTGGAACCCGAAGTCGTATTTAATGGAGGAAAAGTCTTCTATTTGGAACCAAGAGTGATATTTTGGGGAGAATATTTCTCATTTTGAGGAGAGAAATAGGTCTTTTTTGGAGAGGATGACTTGTTATCAGTCTAAAAAGCAATCTTCTGGGAAGAAAATGCCTTCTTTTCGGGATCAAAGGCGGTATTCTGGGAAGAAAATGTGTTATTTTTGGAATAAAACGTGATGTCCAATAAAAGACGCTGTCTTCCCCAAATGCGTCTTTTTATGCTGCAAAGAAGACATTATCTCCCTGAAAGATCACCTTTATCCTCAAAAGAAGACATTTTCTCCACAAAATGCCGCTTCTTAGCTCAATACCATGCTTTCACGCCAAAATAATGCCGTTTATCCCCAAAACTCATGCATTTTCTCCCCAAAATACTCTTTTTCCCTCCAAAATAGAACCATTTCTGCCCTGCATATCAATGTCTGCCAACAATTAGACATTTTCTCCCCGAATATCACTCTTCATCCCAGAAACCAAACAGGTTCTCTCTTAAGAGCCACTCTTTATCTACCCTAAAAGGCATTTCCAGCCCAGAATACTGCCTTTCATCTTCAGATGTCTCATTTTTGGGAAAGGCGACCAAAGCGCTACTTTGGGGAGAGTATGTCTTATTTTGGGGATCAAAAGAGCATTTTGGGGGAGAAAATGTGTAATTTTGGGAACCCGAAGTCGTATTTAGTGGAGGAAAAGTCTTCTATTTGGAACCAAGAATGATACCTTGGGGAGAATATTTCTCATTTTGAGGAGAGAAATAGGTCTTTTTTGGAGAGGATGACTTGTTTTCAGTCTAAAAAGCGGTATTCTGGGAAGAAAATGCCTTCTTTTGTGGATCAAAGGCGGTATTCTGGGAAGAAAATGTGTTATTTTTGGAATAAAACGTGATGTCCAATAAAAGACGCTGTCTTCCCCAAATGCGTCTTTTTATGCTGCAAAGAAGACATTATCTCCCTGAAAGATCACCTTTATCCTCAAAAGAAGACATTTTCTCCACAAAATGCCGCTTCTTAGCTCAATACCATGCTTTCACTCCAAAATAATGCAGTTTATCCCCAAAACTCATGCATTTTCTCCACAAAACACTCTTTTTCTCTCCAAAATATAACGATTTCTCCCCTGCATATCAATTTCTGCCAACAATTAGACATTTTCTCCCCGAATAACACTCTTCATCCCAGAAACCAAACAGGTTCTCTCTTAAGAGCCACTTTTTATCTACCCTAAAAGGCATTTCCAGCCCAGAATACTGCCTTTCATCTTCAAATGTCTCATTTTTGGGAAAGGCGACGAAAGCGCTACTTTGGGGAGAGTATATCTTATTTTGGGGATCAAAAGAGCAATTTGGGGGAGAAAATGTGTAATTTTGGGAACCTGAGGTCGTGTTTAGTGGAGGAAAAGTCTTCTATTTGGAACCAAGAATGATACCTTGGGGAGAATATTTCTCATTTTGAGGAGAGAAATAGGTCTTTTTTGGAGAGGATGACTTGTTTTCAGTCTAAAAAGCGGTATTCTGGGAAGAAAATGCCTTATTTTGGGGATCAAAGGCGGTATTCTGGGAAGAAAATGTGTTATTTTTGGAATAAAACGTGATGTCCAATAAAAGACGCTGTCTTCCCCAAATGCGTCTTTTTATGCTGCAAAGAAGACATTATCTCCCTGAAAGATCACCTTTATCCTCAAAAGAAGACATTTTCTCCACAAAATGCTGCTTATTAGCTCAATACCAATGCTTTCACGGCAAAATAATGCAGTTTATCCCCAAAACTCATGCATTTTCTCCACAAAACACTCTTTTTCTCTCCAAAATACAACCATTTCTCCCCTGCATATCAATGTCTGCCAACAATTAGACATTTTCTCCCCGAATAACACTCTTCATCCCAGAAACCAAACAGGTTCTCTCTTAAGAGCCACTTTTTATCTACCCTAAAAGGCATTTCCAGCCCAGAATACTGCCTTTCAT
Source organism: Alectoris magna (assembly GCA_030625065.1). Lineage (NCBI taxonomy): Eukaryota > Metazoa > Chordata > Aves > Galliformes > Phasianidae > Alectoris > Alectoris magna. The sequence goes on along the minus strand of CM060578.1, from coordinate 4,491,997 downwards.
CTTCAGATGTCTCATTTTTGGGAAAGGCGACGAAAGCGCTACTTTGGGGAGAGTATATCTTATTTTGGGGATCAAAAGAGCAATTTGGGGGAGAAAATGTGTGTAATTTTGGGAACCCGACGTGGTATTTAATGGAGGAAAAGTCTTCTATTTGGAACCAAGAGTGATATTTTGGGGAGAATATTTCTCATTTTGAGGAGAGAAATAGGTCTTTTTTGGAGAGGATGACTTGTTTTCAGTCTAAAAAGCGGTATTCTGGGAAGAAAATGCCTTATTTTGGGGATCAAAGGCGGTATTCTCGGAAGAAAATGTGTTATTTGTGAAATAAAACGTTATGTCCAATAAAAGACGCTGTCTTCCCCAAATGCGTCTTTTCATGCTGCAAAGAAGACATTATCTCCCTGAAAGATCACCTTTATCCTCAAAAGAAGACATTCTCTCCACAAAATGCTGCTTATTAGCTCAATACCATGCTTTCACGCCAAAATAATGCAGTTTATCCCCAAAACTCATGCATTTTCTCCACAAAATACTCTTTTTCTCTCCAAAATACAACCATTTCTGCCCTGCATATCAATGTCTGCCAACAATTAGACATTTTCTCCCCGAATATCACTCTTCATCCCAGAAACCAAACAGGTTCTCTCTTAAGAGCCACTCTTTATCTACCCTAAAAGGCATTTCCAGCCCAGAATACTGCCTTTCATCTTCAGATGTCTCATTTTTGGGAAAGGTGACGAAAGCGCTACTTTGGGGAGAGTATGTCTTATTTTGGGGATCAAAAGAGCAATTTGGGGGAGAAAATGTGTAATTTTGGGAACCCGAAGTCGTATTTAGTGGAGGAAAAGTCTTCTATTTGGAACCAAGAATGATACCTTGGGGAGAATATTTCTCATTTTGAGGAGAGAAATAGGTCTTTTTTGGAGACGATGACTTGTTTTCAGTCTAAAAAGCGGTATTCTGGGAAGAAAATGCCTTATTTTGGGGATCAAAGGCGGTATTCTGGGAAGAAAATGTGTTATTTTTGGAATAAAACGTTATGTCCAATAAAAGACGCTGTCTTCCCCAAATGCGTCTTTTTATGCTGCAAAGAAGACATTATCTCCCTGAAAGATCACCTTTATCCTCAAAATAAGACATTTTCTCCACAAAATGCCGCTTCTTAGCTCAATACCATGCTTTCACTCCAAAATAATGCAGTTTATCCCCAAAACTCATGCATTTTCTCCACAAAACACTCTTTTTCTCTCCAAAATATAACCATTTCTCCCCTGCATATCAATTTCTGCCAACAATTAGACATTTTCTCCCCGAATAACACTCTTCATCCCAGAAACCAAACAGGTTCTCTCTTAAGAGCCACTTTTTATCTACCCTAAAAGGCATTTCCAGCCCAGAATACTGCCTTTCATCTTCAAATGTCTCATTTTTGGGAAAGGCGACCAAAGCGCTACTTTGGGGAGAGTATATCTTATTTTGGGGATCAAAAGAGCAATTTGGGGGAGAATATGTGTAATATTTGGAACCCGAAGTCGTATTTAATGGAGGAAAAGTCTTCTATTTGGAACCAAGAGTGATATTTTGGGGAGAATATTTCTCATTTTGAGGAGAGAAATAGGTCTTTTTTGGAGACGATGACTTGTTTTCAGTCTAAAAAGCAATCTTCTGGGAAGAAAATGCCTTCTTTTCGGGATCAAAGGCGGTATTCTGGGAAGAAAATGTGTTATTTTTGGAATAAAACGTGATGTCCAATAAAAGACGCTGTCTTCCCCAAATGCGTCTTTTTATGCTGCAAAGAAGACATTATCTCCCTGAAAGATCACCTTTATCCTCAAAAGAAGACATTTTCTCCACAAAATGCCGCTTCTTAGCTCAATACCATGCTTTCACACCAAAATAATGCCGTTTATCCCCAAAACTCATGCATTTTCTCCCCAAAACACTCTTTTTCTCTCCCAAATACAACCATTTCTGCCCTGCATATCAATGTCTGCCAACAATTAGACATTTTCTCCCCGAATATCACTCTTCATCCCAGAAACCAAACAGGTTCTCTCTTAAGAGCCACTCTTTATCTACCCTAAAAGGCATTTCCAGCCCAGAATACTGCCTTTCATCTTCAGATGTCTCATTTATGGGAAAGGCCACGAAAGCGCTACTTTGGGGAGAGTATATCTTATTTTGGGGATCAAAAGGGGTGTTTTGGGGAGGAAAAGTCTTCCTTAGGGGATAAGAAGCGGTATTTTTGGGAGCGAATGTCTTCTTTTGTTACACAAAGCCATATTTGAAGGGGAGAATTTCGTATTGGAGGGATACAAATTGGCATTTGGGGGAGACAATGTCTATTGTTGGGAATCAAAAGGTGTGTTTTGGGTAAGAAATGTTTTGTTTTGGTAATAAAATCAGTCTTGTGCGGAGAGAACGCCTGATTCTTGGGATCACAAGCGTTATTTGAGGGAGAACGCCTCATTTTGGGGATCGAAAGAGCAATTTTTGGGAGAAAATGTGTAATATTGGGAACCCGACGTGGTATTTAATGGAGGAAAATTCTTCTATTTGGAACCAAGAATGATACCTTGGGGAGAATATTCCTCATTTTGAGGACAGTAATAGGTCTTTTTTGGAGAGGATGACTTATTTTCGGTCTAAAATGCGGTCTTCTGGGAAGAAAATGCCTTATTTTGGGGATCAAAGGCGGTATTCTGGCAAGAAAATGTGTTATTTTTGGAATAAAACGTGATGTCCAATAAAAGACGCTGTCTTCCCCAAATGCGTCTTTTTATGCTGCAAAGAAGACATTATCTCCCTGAAAGATCACCTTTATCCTCAAAAGAAGACATTTTCTCCACAAAATGCTGCTTATTAGCTCAATACCAATGCTTTCACGGCAAAATAATGCAGTTTATCCCCAAAACTCGTGCATTTTCTCCCCAAAACACTCTTTTTCTCTCCAAAATACAACCATTTCTGCCCTGCATATCAATGTCTGCCAACAATTAGACATTTTCTCCCCGAATAACACTCTTCATCCCAGAAACCAAACAGGTTCTCTCTTAAGAGCCACTTTTTATCTACCCTAAAAGGCATTTCCAGCCCAGAATACTGCCTTTCATCTTCAGATGTCTCATTTTTGGGAAAGGCGACGAAAGCGCTACTTTGGGGAGAGTATATCTTATTTTGGGGATCAAAAGAGCAATTTGGGGGAGAAAATGTGTGTAATTTTGGGAACCCGACGTGGTATTTAATGGAGGAAAAGTCTTCTATTTGGAACCAAGAGTGATATTTTGGGGAGAATATTTCTCATTTTGAGGAGAGAAATAGGTCTTTTTTGGAGAGGATGACTTGTTTTCAGTCTAAAAAGCGGTATTCTGGGAAGAAAATGCCTTATTTTGGGGATCAAAGGCGGTATTCTCGGAAGAAAATGTGTTATTTGTGAAATAAAACGTTATGTCCAATAAAAGACGCTGTCTTCCCCAAATGCGTCTTTTCATGCTGCAAAGAAGACATTATCTCCCTGAAAGATCACCTTTATCCTCAAAAGAAGACATTCTCTCCACAAAATGCTGCTTATTAGCTCAATACCATGCTTTCACGCCAAAATAATGCAGTTTATCCCCAAAACTCATGCATTTTCTCCACAAAATACTCTTTTTCTCTCCAAAATACAACCATTTCTGCCCTGCATATCAATGTCTGCCAACAATTAGACATTTTCTCCCCGAATATCACTCTTCATCCCAGAAACCAAACAGGTTCTCTCTTAAGAGCCACTCTTTATCTACCCTAAAAGGCATTTCCAGCCCAGAATACTGCCTTTCATCTTCAGATGTCTCATTTTTGGGAAAGGTGACGAAAGCGCTACTTTGGGGAGAGTATGTCTTATTTTGGGGATCAAAAGAGCAATTTGGGGGAGAAAATGTGTAATTTTGGGAACCCGAAGTCGTATTTAGTGGAGGAAAAGTCTTCTATTTGGAACCAAGAATGATACCTTGGGGAGAATATTTCTCATTTTGAGGAGAGAAATAGGTCTTTTTTGGAGACGATGACTTGTTTTCAGTCTAAAAAGCGGTATTCTGGGAAGAAAATGCCTTATTTTGGGGATCAAAGGCGGTATTCTGGGAAGAAAATGTGTTATTTTTGGAATAAAACGTTATGTCCAATAAAAGACGCTGTCTTCCCCAAATGCGTCTTTTTATGCTGCAAAGAAGACATTATCTCCCTGAAAGATCACCTTTATCCTCAAAATAAGACATTTTCTCCACAAAATGCCGCTTCTTAGCTCAATACCATGCTTTCACTCCAAAATAATGCAGTTTATCCCCAAAACTCATGCATTTTCTCCACAAAACACTCTTTTTCTCTCCAAAATATAACCATTTCTCCCCTGCATATCAATTTCTGCCAACAATTAGACATTTTCTCCCCGAATAACACTCTTCATCCCAGAAACCAAACAGGTTCTCTCTTAAGAGCCACTTTTTATCTACCCTAAAAGGCATTTCCAGCCCAGAATACTGCCTTTCATCTTCAAATGTCTCATTTTTGGGAAAGGCGACCAAAGCGCTACTTTGGGGAGAGTATATCTTATTTTGGGGATCAAAAGAGCAATTTGGGGGAGAATATGTGTAATATTTGGAACCCGAAGTCGTATTTAATGGAGGAAAAGTCTTCTATTTGGAACCAAGAGTGATATTTTGGGGAGAATATTTCTCATTTTGAGGAGAGAAATAGGTCTTTTTTGGAGAGGATGACTTGTTATCAGTCTAAAAAGCAATCTTCTGGGAAGAAAATGCCTTCTTTTCGGGATCAAAGGCGGTATTCTGGGAAGAAAATGTGTTATTTTTGGAATAAAACGTGATGTCCAATAAAAGACGCTGTCTTCCCCAAATGCGTCTTTTTATGCTGCAAAGAAGACATTATCTCCCTGAAAGATCACCTTTATCCTCAAAAGAAGACATTTTCTCCACAAAATGCCGCTTCTTAGCTCAATACCATGCTTTCACACCAAAATAATGCCGTTTATCCCCAAAACTCATGCATTTTCTCCCCAAAACACTCTTTTTCTCTCCCAAATACAACCATTTCTGCCCTGCATATCAATGTCTGCCAACAATTAGACATTTTCTCCCCGAATATCACTCTTCATCCCAGAAACCAAACAGGTTCTCTCTTAAGAGCCACTCTTTATCTACCCTAAAAGGCATTTCCAGCCCAGAATACTGCCTTTCATCTTCAGATGTCTCATTTATGGGAAAGGCCACGAAAGCGCTACTTTGGGGAGAGTATATCTTATTTTGGGGATCAAAAGGGGTGTTTTGGGGAGGAAAAGTCTTCCTTAGGGGATAAGAAGCGGTATTTTTGGGAGCGAATGTCTTCTTTTGTTACACAAAGCCATATTTGAAGGGGAGAATTTCGTATTGGAGGGATACAAATTGGCATTTGGGGGAGACAATGTCTATTGTTGGGAATCAAAAGGTGTGTTTTGGGTAAGAAATGTTTTGTTTTGGTAATAAAATCAGTCTTGTGCGGAGAGAACGCCTGATTCTTGGGATCACAAGCGTTATTTGAGGGAGAACGCCTCATTTTGGGGATCGAAAGAGCAATTTTTGGGAGAAAATGTGTAATATTGGGAACCCGACGTGGTATTTAATGGAGGAAAATTCTTCTATTTGGAACCAAGAATGATACCTTGGGGAGAATATTCCTCATTTTGAGGACAGTAATAGGTCTTTTTTGGAGAGGATGACTTATTTTCGGTCTAAAATGCGGTCTTCTGGGAAGAAAATGCCTTATTTTGGGGATCAAAGGCGGTATTCTGGCAAGAAAATGTGTTATTTTTGGAATAAAACGTGATGTCCAATAAAAGACGCTGTCTTCCCCAAATGCGTCTTTTTATGCTGCAAAGAAGACATTTTCTCCCTGAAAGATCACCTTTATCCTCAAAAGAAGACATTTTCTCCACAAAATGCTGCTTATTAGCTCAATACCAATGCTTTCACGGCAAAATAATGCAGTTTATCCCCAAAACTCGTGCATTTTCTCCCCAAAACACTCTTTTTCTCTCCAAAATACAACCATTTCTGCCCTGCATATCAATGTCTGCCAACAATTAGACATTTTCTCCCCGAATAACACTCTTCGTCCCAGAAACCAAACAGGTTCTCTCTTAAGTGCCACTCTTTATCTACCCAAAAAGGCATTTTCTGCCCAGAATACTGCCTTTCATCTTCAGATGTCTCATTTTTGGGAAAGGCGATGAAAGCGCTACTTTGTGGAGAGTATATCTTATTTTGGGGATCAAAAGAGCAATTTGGGGGAGAAAATGTGTAATATTGGGAACCCGACGTGGTATTTAATGGAGAAAAAGTCTTCTATTTGGAACCAAGAATGATATTTTGGGGACAATATTTCTCATTTTGAGGACAGAATTATGTCTTTTTTGGAGAGGATGACTTATTTTCGGTCTAAAATGCAGTATTCTGGGAAGAAAATGCCTTATTTTGGGGATCAAAGGCGGTATTCTGGTATGAACATGTGTTATTTTTGGAATAAAACGTGATGTCCAATAAAAGACGCTGTCTTCCCCAAATGCGTCTTTTCATGCTGCAAAGAAGACATTATCTCCCTGAAAGATCACCTTTATCCTCAAAAGAAGACATTCTCTCCACAAAATGCTGCTTATTAGCTCAATACCATGCTTTAACTCCAAAAGAATGCAGTTTATCCCCAAAACTCATGCATTTTCTCCACAAAACACTCTTTTTCTCTCCAAAATACAACCATTTCTGCCCTGCATATCAATGTCTGCCAACAATTAGACATTTTCTCCCCGAATAACACTCTTCATCCCAGAAACCAAACAGGTTCTCTCTTAAGAGCCACTCTTTATCTACCCTAAAAGGCATTTCCAGCCCAGAATACTGCCTTTCATCTTCAGATGTCTCATTTTTGGGAAAGGCGACGAAAGCGCTACTTTGGGGAGAGTATATCTTATTTTGGGGATCAAAAGAGCAATTTGGGGGAGAAAATGTGTAATTTTGGGAACCCGAAGTCGTATTTAGTGGAGGAAAAGTCTTCTATTTGGAACCAAGAATGATACCTTGGGGAGAATATTTCTCATTTTGAGGAGAGAAATAGGTCTTTTTTGGATACGATGACTTGTTTTCAGTCTAAAAAGCGGTATTCTGGGAAGAAAATTCCTTATTTTGGGGATCAAAGGTGGTATTCTGGTATGAACATGTGTTATTTTTGGAATAAAACGTGATGTCCAATAAAAGACGCTGTCTTCCCCAAATGCGTCTTTTCATGCTGCAAAGAAGACATTATCTCCCTGAAAGATCACCTTTATCCTCAAAAGAAGACATTTTCTCCACAAAATGCCGTTTCTTAGCTCAATACCATGCTTTCACACCAAAATAATGCCGTTTATCCCCAAAACTCGTGCATTTTCTCCCCAAAATACTCTTTTTCCCTCCAAAATAGAACCATTTCTGCCCTGCATATCAATGTCTGCCAACAATTAGACATTTTCTCCCCGAATATCACTCTTCATCCCAGAAACCAAACAGGTTCTCTCTTAAGAGCCACTCTTTATCTACCCTAAAAGGCATTTCCAGCCCAGAATACTGCCTTTCATCTTCAGATGTCTCATTTTTGGGAAAGGCGACGAAAGCGCTACTTTGGGGAGAGTATTTCTTATTTTGGGGATCAAAAGGGGTGTTTTGGGATGAAAAGCATTCCTTAGGCGATAAGAAGCGGTATTTTCAGGAGCGAATGTCTTCTTTTGTTACACAAAGCCATATTTCAAGGGGAGAATTTCATATTGGAGGGATACAAATTGGCATTTGGGGGAGACAATGTCTATTGTTGGGAATCAAAAGGTGTGTTTTGGGTAAGAAATGTTTTGTTTTGGTAATAAAATCAGTCTTGTGCGGAGAGAACGCCTGATTCTTGGGATCACAAGCATTATTTGAGGGAGAACGCCTCATTTTGGGGATCGAAAGAGCAATTTGGGGGAGAAAATGTGTAATTTTGGGAACCCGACGTGGTATTTAATGGAGGAAAATTCTTCTATTTGGAACCAAGAATGATACCTTGGGGAGAATATTTCTCATTTTGAGGAGAGAAATAGGTCTTTTTTGGAGAGGATGACTTGTTTTCAGTCTAAAAAGCGGTCTTCTGGGAAGAAAATGCCTTCTTTTGGGGATCAAAGGCGGTATTCTGGGAAGAAAATGTGTTATTTTTGGAATAAAACGTTATGTCCAAAAAAGACGCTGTCTTCCCCAAATGCGTCTTTTTATGCTGCAAAGAAGACATTATCTCCCTGAAAGATCACCTTTATCCTCAAAAGAAGACATTCTCTCCACAAAATGCTGCTTATTAGCTCAATACCAATGCTTTCACGGAAGAATAATGCAGTTTATCCCCAAAACTCATGCATTTTCTCCACAAAACACTCTTTTTCTCTCCAAAATACAACCGTATCTGCCCTGCATATCAATGTCTGCCAACAATTAGACATTTTCTCCCCGAATAACACTCTTCATCCCAGAAACCAAACAGGTTCTCTCTTAAGTGCCACTCTTTATCTACCCAAAAAGGCATTTTCTGCCCAGAATACTGCCTTTCATCTTCAGATGTCTCATTTTTGGGAAAGGCGACGAAAGCGCTACTTTGGGGAGAGTATATCTTATTTTGGGGATCAAAAGAGCAATTTGGGGGAGAAAATGTGTAATTTTGGGAACCCGAAGTCGTGTTTAGTGGAGGAAAAGTCTTCTATTTGGAACCAAGAATGATACCTTGGGGAGAATATTTCTCATTTTGAGGAGAGAAATAGGTCTTTTTTGGAGAGGATGACTTGTTTTCAGTCTAAAAAGCGGTATTCTGGGAAGAAAATGCCTTCTTTTGGGGATCAAAGGCGGTATTCTGGGAAGAAAATGTGTTATTTTTGGAATAAAACGTGATGTCCAATAAAAGACGCTGTCTTCCCCAAATGCGTCTTTTTATGCTGCAAAGAAGACATTATCTCCCTGAAAGATCACCTTTATCCTCAAAAGAAGACATTTTCTCCACAAAATGCCGCTTCTTAGCTCAATACCATGCTTTCACACCAAAATAATGCCGTTTATTCCCAAAACTCATGCATTTTCTCCACAAAACACTCTTTTTCTCTCCCAAATACAACCATTTCTCCCCTGCGTATCAATTTCTGCCAACAATTAGACATTTTCTCCCCGAATATCACTCTTCATCCCAGAAACCAAACAGGTTCTCTATTAAGTGCCACTCTTTATCTACCGAAAAAGGCATTTTCTGCCCAGAATACTGCCTTTCATCTTCAGATGTCTCATTTTTGGGAAAGGCGACGAAAGCGCTACTTTGGGGAGAGTACATCTTATTTTGGGGATCAAAAGAGCAATTTGGGGGAGAAAATGTGTAATATTGGGAACCCGACGTGGTATTTAATGGAGAAAAAGTCTTCTCTTTGGAACCAAGAATGATATTTTGGGGACAATATTTCTCATTTTGAGGACAGAATTATGTCTTTTTTGGAGAGGATGACTTATTTTCGGTCTAAGAAGCGGTCTTCTGGGAAGAAAATGCCTTATTTTTGGGATCAAAGGCGGTATTCTGGGAAGAAAATGTGTTATTTTTGGAATAAAACGTGATGTCCCAATAAAAGACGCTGTCTTCCCCAAATGCGTCTTTTTATGCTGCAAAGAAGACATTATCTCCCTGAAAGATCACCTTTATCCTCAAAAGAAGACATTCTCTCCACAAAATGCTGCTTATTAGCTCAATACCAATGCTTTCACGGAAGAATAATGCAGTTTATCCCCAAAACTCATGCATTTTCTCCCCAAAACACTCTTTTTCTCTCCAAAATACAACCGTATCTGCCCTACATATCAATGTCTGCCAACAATTAGACATTTTGTCCCCGAATAACACTCTTCGTCCCAGAAACCAAACAGGTTCTCTGTTAAGTGCCACTCTTTATCTACCCAAAAAGGCATTTTCTGCCCAGAATACTGCCTTTCATCTTCAGATGTCTCATTTTTGGGAAAGGCGACGAAAGCGCTACTTTGGGGAGAGTATATCTTATTTTGGGGATCAAAAGAGCAATTTGGGGGAGAATATGTGTAATTTTGGGAACCCGAAGTCGTATTTAATGGAGGAAAAGTCTTCTATTTGGAACCAAGAGTGATATTTTGGGGAGAATATTTCTCATTTTGAGGAGAGATATAGGTCTGTTTTGGAGAGGATGACTTGTTTTCAGTCTAAAAAGCGGTATTCTGGGAAGAAAATGCCTTCTTTTGTGGATCAAAGGCGGTATTCTGGGAAGAAAATGTGTTATTTTTGGAATAAAACGTGATGTCCCAATAAAAGACGCTGTCTTCCCCAAATGCGTCTTTTTATGCTGCAAAGAAGACATTATCTCCCTGAAAGATCACCTTTATCCTCAAAAGAAGACATTCTCTCCACAAAATGCTGCTTATTAGCTCAATACCAATGCTTTCACGGAAGAATAATGCAGTTTATCCCCAAAACTCATGCATTTTCTCCACAAAACACTCTTTTTCTCTCCAAAATACAACCGTATCTGCCCTGCATATCAATGTCTGCCAACAATTAGACATTTTCTCCCCGAATAACACTCTTCGTCCCAGAAACCAAACAGGTTCTCTCTTAAGTGCCACTCTTTATCTACCCAAAAAGGCATTTTCTGCCCAGAATACTGCCTTTCATCTTCAGATGTCTCATTTTTGGGAAAGGCGACGAAAGCGCTACTTTGGGGAGAGTATATCTTATTTTGGGGATCAAAAGAGCAATTTGGGGGAGAAAATGTGTAATTTTGGGAACCCGAAGTCTTGTTTAGTGGAGGAAAAGTCTTCTATTTGGAACCAAGAATGATATTTTGGGGAGAATATTTCTCATTTTGAGGAGAGAAATAGGTCTTTTTTGGAGAGGATGACTTGTTTTCAGTCTAAAAAGCGGTATTCTGGGAAGAAAATGCCTTCTTTTGTGGATCAAAGGCGGTATTCTGGGAAGAAAATGTGTTATTTTTGGAATAAAACGTGATGTCCCAATAAAAGACGCTGTCTTCCCCAAATGCGTCTTTTTATGCTGCAAAGAAGACATTATCTCCCTGAAAGATCACCTTTATCCTCAAAAGAAGACATTTTCTCCACAAAATGCCGCTTCTTAGCTCAATACCATGCTTTCACACCAAAATAATGCCGTTTATTCCCAAAACTCATGCATTTTCTCCACAAAACACTCTTTTTCTCTCCCAAATACAACCATTTCTCCCCTGCGTATCAATTTCTGCCAACAATTAGACATTTTCTCCCCGAATATCACTCTTCATCCCAGAAACCAAACAGGTTCTCTATTAAGTGCCACTCTTTATCTACCGAAAAAGGCATTTTCTGCCCAGAATACTGCCTTTCATCTTCAGATGTCTCATTTTTTGGAAAGGCGACGAAAGCGCTACTTTGGGGAGAGTACATCTTATTTTGGGGATCAAAAGAGCAATTTGGGGGAGAAAATGTGTAATATTGGGAACCCGACGTGGTATTTAATGGAGAAAAAGTCTTCTCTTTGGAACCAAGAATGATATTTTGGGGACAATATTTCTCATTTTGAGGACAGAATTATGTCTTTTTTGGAGAGGATGACTTATTTTCGGTCTAAATAGCGGTATTCTGGGAAGAAAATGCCTTATTTTTGGGATCAAAGGCGGTATTCTGGGAAGAAAATGTGTTATTTTTGGAATAAAACGTGATGTCCCAATAAAAGACGCTGTCTTCCCCAAATGCGTCTTTTTATGCTGCAAAGAAGACATTATCTCCCTGAAAGATCACCTTTATCCTCAAAAGAAGACATTCTCTCCACAAAATGCTGCTTATTAGCTCAATACCAATGCTTTCACGGAAGAATAATGCAGTTTATCCCCAAAACTCATGCATTTTCTCCCCAAAACACTCTTTTTCTCTCCAAAATACAACCGTATCTGCCCTACATATCAATGTCTGCCAACAATTAGACATTTTGTCCCCGAATAACACTCTTCGTCCCAGAAACCAAACAGGTTCTCTGTTAAGTGCCACTCTTTATCTACCCAAAAAGGCATTTTCTGCCCAGAATACTGCCTTTCATCTTCAGATGTCTCATTTTTGGGAAAGGCGACGAAAGCGCTACTTTGGGGAGAGTATATCTTATTTTGGGGATCAAAAGAGCAATTTGGGGGAGAATATGTGTAATTTTGGGAACCCGAATTCGTATTTAATGGAGGAAAAGTCTTCTATTTGGAACCAAGAGTGATATTTTGGGGAGAATATTTCTCATTTTGAGGAGAGATATAGGTCTGTTTTGGAGACGATGACTTGTTTTCAGTCTAAAAATCGGTATTCTGGGAAGAAAATGCCTTCTTTTGGGGATCAAAGGCGGTATTCTGGGAAGAAAATGTGTTATTTTTGGAATAAAACGTGATGTCCAATAAAAGACGCTGTCTTCCCCAAATGCGTCTTTTTATGCTGCAAAGAAGACATTATCTCCCTGAAAGATCACCTTTATCCTCAAAAGAAGACATTTTCTCCACAAAATGCCGTTTCTTAGCTCAATACCATGCTTTCACACCAAAATAATGCCGTTTATCCCCAAAACTCGTGCATTTTCTCCACAAAACACTCTTTTTCTCTCCCAAATACAACCATTTCTCCCCTGCGTATCAATTTCTGCCAACAATTAGACATTTTCTCCCCGAATATCACTCTTCATCCCAGAAACCAAACAGGTTCTCTATTAAGTGCCACTCTTTATCTACCCAAAAAGGCATTTCCAGCCCAGAATACTGCCTTTCATCTTCAGATGTCTCATTTTTGGGAAAGGCGACGAAAGCGCTACTTTGGGGAGAGTACATCTTATTTTGGGGATCAAAAGAGCAATTTGGGGGAGAAAATGTGTAATTTTGGGAACCCGAAGTCGTGTTTAGTGGAGGAAAAGTCTTCTATTTGGAACCAAGAATGATACCTTGGGGAGAATATTTCCCATTTTGAGGACAGAATTATGTCTTTTTTGGAGAGGATGACTTATTTTCGGTCTAAATAGCGGTATTCTGGGAAGAAAATGCCTTATTTTTGGGATCAAAGGCGGTATTCTGGGAAGAAAATGTGTTATTTTTGGAATAAAACGTGATGTCCCAATAAAAGACGCTGTCTTCCCCAAATGCGTCCTTTTATGCTGCAAATCAGACATTTTCTCCCCGAAAGATCACCTTTATCCTGAAAAGAAGACATTTTCTCCACAAAATGCCGCTTCTTAGCTCAATACCATGCTTTCACGCCAAAATAATGCCGTTTATCCCCAAAACTCATGCATTTTCTCCACAAAACACTCTTTTTCTCTCCCAAATACAACCATTTCTCCCCTGCGTATCAATTTCTGCCAACAATTAGACATTTTCTCCCCGAATAACACTCTTCATCCCAGAAACCAAACAGGTTCTCTCTTAAGTGCCACTCTTTGTCTACCCAAAAAGGCATTTTCTGCCCAGAATACTGCCTTTCATCTTCAGATGTCTCATTTTTGTGAAAGGCGACGAAAGCGCTACTTTAGGGAGAGTATGTCTTATTTTGGGGCTCAAAAGAGCAATTTGGGGGAGAAAATGTGTAATTTTGGGAATCCGAAGTCGTATTTAATGGAGGAAAAGTCTTCTATTTGGAACCAAGAGTGATATTTTGGGGAGAATATTTCTAATTTTGAGGAGAGAAATAGGTCTTTTTTGGAGAGGATGACTTATTTTCGGTCTAAAAAGCGGTATTCTGGGAAGAAAATGCCTTATTTTGGGGATCAAAGGCGGTATTCTGGTATGAAAATGTGTTATTTTTGGAATAAAACGTTATGTCCAATAAAAGACGCTGTCTTCCCCAAATGCGTCCTTTTATGCTGCAAAGGAGACATTATCTCCCTGAAAGATCACCTTTATCCTCAAAAGAAGACATTTTCTCCACAAAATGCCGCTTCTTAGCTCAATACCATGCTTTCACGCCAAAATAATGCCGTTTATCCCCAAAACTCATGCATTTTCTCCACAAAACACTCTTTTTCTCTCCCAAATACAACCATTTCTCCCCTGCGTATCAATTTCTGCCAACAATTAGATATTTTCTCCCCGAATGTCACTCTTCATCCCAGAAACCAAACAGGTTCTCTCTTAAGTGCCACTCTTTAGCCCCCCAAAAAGGCATTTCCAGCCCAGAACACTGCCTTTCATCTTCAGATGTCTCATTTTTGGGAAAGGCGACGAAAGCGCTACTTTGGGGAGAGTATATCTTATTTTGGGGCTCAAAAGAGCAATTTGGGGGAGAAAATGTGTAATTTTGGGAACCCGAAGTCGTATTTAATGGAGGAAAAGTCTTCTATTTGGAACCAAGAGTGATATTTTGGGGAGAATATTTCTCATTTTGAGGAGAGAAATAGGTCTTTTTTGGAGAGGATGACTTATTTTCGGTCTAAAATGCGGTATTCTGGGAAGAAAATGCCTTATTTTTGGGATCAAAGGCGGTATTCTGGGAAGAAAATGTGTTATTTTTGGAATAAAACGTGATGTCCCAATAAAAGACGCTGTCTTCCCCAAATGCGTCCTTTTATGCTGCAAATCAGACATTTTCTCCCCGAAAGATCACCTTTATCCTGAAAAGAAGACATTTTCTCCACCAAATGCCGCTTCTTAGCTCAATACCATGCTTTCACGCCAAAATAATGCCGTTTATCCCCAAAACTCATGCATTTTCTCCACAAAACACTCTTTTTCTCTCCCAAATACAACCATTTCTCCCCTGCGTATCAATTTCTGCCAACAATTAGACATTTTCTCCCCGAATATCACTCTTCATCCCAGAAACCAAACAGGTTCTCTATTAAGTGCCACTCTTTAGCCCCCCAAAAAGGCATTTTCTCCCCAGAATACTGCCTTTCATCTTCAGATGTCTCATTTTTGGGAAAGGAAACAAAAGCGCTTCTTTAGGGAGAGTATTTCTTATTTTGGGGATCAAAAAGAGTGTTTTGGGGAGGAAAAGTCTTCCTTAGGGAGTAAGAAGCGGTATTTTTGGGAGCGAGTGTCTTCTTTTGTTACACAAAGCCATATTTCAAGGGGAGAATTTCGTATTGGAGGGATACAAATTGGAATTTTGGGAGACGGTGTCTAATGTTGGGAATAAAAAGGTGTGTTTTGGGTAAGAAATGTGTTGTTTTGGTAATAAAATCAGTCTTGTGCGGAGAAAATGCCTGATTCTTGGGATCAAAAGAGGCATTTGAGGGAGAACGCCTCATTTTGGGGATCCAAAGAGCAATTTGGGGGAGAAAATGTGTAATATTGGGAACCCGACGTGGTATTTAATGGAGAAAAAGTCTTCTATTTGGAACCAAGAATGATATTTTGGGGACAATATTTCTCATTTTGAGGACAGAATTATGTCTTTTTTGGAGAGGATGACTTATTTTCGGTCTAAATAGCGGTCTTCTGGGAAGAAAATGCCTTATTTTTGGGATCAAAGGCGGTATTCTGGGAAGAAAATGTGTTATTTTTGGAATAAAACGTGATGTCCCAATAAAAGACGCTGTCTTCCCCAAATGCGTCCTTTTATGCTGCAAATCAGACATTTTCTCCCCGAAAGATCACCTTTATCCTCAAAAGAAGACATTTTCTCCACCAAATGCCGCTTCTTAGCTCAATACCATGCTTTCACGCCAAAATAATGCCGTTTATCCCCAAAACTCATGCATTTTCTCCCCAAAACACTCTTTTTCTCTCCCAAATACAACCATTTCTCCCCTGCGTATCAATTTCTGCCAACAATTAGACATTTTCTCCCCGAATGTCACTCTTCATCCCAGAAACCAAACAGGTTCTCTCTTAAGTGCCACTCTTTAGCCCCCCAAAAAGGCATTTCCAGCCCAGAACACTGCCTTTCATCTTCAGATGTCTCATTTTTGGGAAAGGCGACGAAAGCGCTACTTTGGGGAGAGTACATCTTATTTTGGGGCTCAAAAGAGCAATTTGGGGGAGAAAATGTGTAATTTTGGGAACCCGAAGTCGTATTTAATGGAGGAAAAGTCTTCTATTTGGAACCAAGAGTGATATTTTGGGGAGAATACTTCTCATTTTTAGGAGAGAAATAGGTCTTTTTTGGAGAGGATGACTTATTTTCGGTCTAAAATGCGGTATTCTGGGAAGAAAATGCCTTATTTTTGGGATCAAAGGCGGTATTCTGGGAAGAAAATGTGTTATTTTTGGAATAAAACGTGATGTCCCAATAAAAGACGCTGTCTTCCCCAAATGCGTCCTTTTATGCTGCAAATCAGACATTTTCTCCCCGAAAGATCACCTTTATCCTGAAAAGAAGACATTTTCTCCACCAAATGCCGCTTCTTAGCTCAATACCATGCTTTCACGCCAAAATAATGCCGTTTATCCCCAAAACTCATGCATTTTCTCCACAAAACACTCTTTTTCTCTCCCAAATACAACCATTTCTCCCCTGCGTATCAATTTCTGCCAACAATTAGACATTTTCTCCCCGAATATCACTCTTCATCCCAGAAACCAAACAGGTTCTCTATTAAGTGCCACTCTTTAGCCCCCCAAAAAGGCATTTTCTCCCCAGAATACTGCCTTTCATCTTCAGATGTCTCATTTTTGGGAAAGGAAACAAAAGCGCTTCTTTAGGGAGAGTATTTCTTATTTTGGGGATCAAAAAGAGTGTTTTGGGGAGGAAAAGTCTTCCTTAGGGAGTAAGAAGCGGTATTTTTGGGAGCGAGTGTCTTCTTTTGTTACACAAAGCCATATTTCAAGGGGAGAATTTCGTATTGGAGGGATACAAATTGGAATTTTGGGAGACGGTGTCTAATGTTGGGAATAAAAAGGTGTGTTTTGGGTAAGAAATGTGTTGTTTTGGTAATAAAATCAGTCTTGTGCGGAGAAAATGCCTGATTCTTGGGATCAAAAGAGGCATTTGAGGGAGAACGCCTCATTTTGGGGATCCAAAGAGCAATTTGGGGGAGAAAATGTGTAATATTGGGAACCCGACGTGGTATTTAATGGAGAAAAAGTCTTCTATTTGGAACCAAGAATGATATTTTGGGGACAATATTTCTCATTTTGAGGACAGAATTATGTCTTTTTTGGAGAGGATGACTTATTTTCGGTCTAAATAGCGGTATTCTGGGAAGAAAATGCCTTATTTTTGGGATCAAAGGCGGTATTCTGGGAAGAAAATGTGTTATTTTTGGAATAAAACGTGATGTCCCAATAAAAGACGCTGTCTTCCCCAAATGCGTCCTTTTATGCTGCAAATCAGACATTTTCTCCCCGAAAGATCACCTTTATCCTCAAAAGAAGACATTTTCTCCACAAAATGCCGCTTCTTAGCTCAATACCATGCTTTCACGAAAAAATAATGCCGTTTATCCCCAAAACTCATGCATTTTCTCCACAAAACACTCTTTTTCTCTCCCAAATACAACCATTTCTCCCCTGCGTATCAATTTCTGCCAACAATTAGATATTTTCTCCCCGAATGTCACTCTTCATCCCAGAAACCAAACAGGTTCTCTCTTAAGTGCCACTCTTTAGCCCCCCAAAAAGGCATTTCCAGCCCAGAACACTGCCTTTCATCTTCAGATGTCTCATTTTTGGGAAAGGCGACGAAAGCGCTACTTTGGGGAGAGTATATCTTATTTTGGGGCTCAAAAGAGCAATTTGGGGGAGAAAATGTGTAATTTTGGGAACCCGAAGTCGTATTTAATGGAGGAAAAGTCTTCTATTTGGAACCAAGAGTGATATTTTGGGGAGAATATTTCTCATTTTGAGGAGAGAAATAGGTCTTTTTTGGAGAGGATGACTTATTTTCGGTCTAAAATGCGGTATTCTGGGAAGAAAATGCCTTATTTTTGGGATCAAAGGCGGTATTCTGGGAAGAAAATGTGTTATTTTTGGAATAAAACGTGATGTCCCAATAAAAGACGCTGTCTTCCCCAAATGCGTCCTTTTATGCTGCAAATCAGACATTTTCTCCCCGAAAGATCACCTTTATCCTGAAAAGAAGACATTTTCTCCACCAAATGCCGCTTCTTAGCTCAATACCATGCTTTCACGCCAAAATAATGCCGTTTATCCCCAAAACTCATGCATTTTCTCCACAAAACACTCTTTTTCTCTCCCAAATACAACCATTTCTCCCCTGCGTATCAATTTCTGCCAACAATTAGACATTTTCTCCCCGAATATCACTCTTCATCCCAGAAACCAAACAGGTTCTCTATTAAGTGCCACTCTTTAGCCCCCCAAAAAGGCATTTTCTCCCCAGAATACTGCCTTTCATCTTCAGATGTCTCATTTTTGGGAAAGGAAACAAAAGCGCTTCTTTAGGGAGAGTATTTCTTATTTTGGGGATCAAAAAGAGTGTTTTGGGGAGGAAAAGTCTTCCTTAGGGAGTAAGAAGCGGTATTTTTGGGAGCGAGTGTCTTCTTTTGTTACACAAAGCCATATTTCAAGGGGAGAATTTCGTATTGGAGGGATACAAATTGGAATTTTGGGAGACGGTGTCTAATGTTGGGAATAAAAAGGTGTGTTTTGGGTAAGAAATGTGTTGTTTTGGTAATAAAATCAGTCTTGTGCGGAGAAAATGCCTGATTCTTGGGATCAAAAGAGGCATTTGAGGGAGAACGCCTCATTTTGGGGATCCAAAGAGCAATTTGGGGGAGAAAATGTGTAATATTGGGAACCCGACGTGGTATTTAATGGAGAAAAAGTCTTCTATTTGGAACCAAGAATGATATTTTGGGGACAATATTTCTCATTTTGAGGACAGAATTATGTCTTTTTTGGAGAGGATGACTTATTTTCGGTCTAAATAGCGGTATTCTGGGAAGAAAATGCCTTATTTTTGGGATCAAAGGCGGTATTCTGGGAAGAAAATGTGTTATTTTTGGAATAAAACGTGATGTCCCAATAAAAGACGCTGTCTTCCCCAAATGCGTCCTTTTATGCTGCAAATCAGACATTTTCTCCCCGAAAGATCACCTTTATCCTCAAAAGAAGACATTTTCTCCACAAAATGCCGCTTCTTAGCTCAATACCATGCTTTCACGCCAAAATAATGCCGTTTATCCCCAAAACTCATGCATTTTCTCCCCAAAACACTCTTTTTCTCTCCAAAATACAACCATTTCTCCCCTGCGTATCAATTTCTGCCAACAATTAGACATTTTCTCCCCGAATGTCACTCTTCATCCCAGAAACCAAACAGGTTCTCTCTTAAGTGCCACTCTTTAGCCCCCCAAAAAGGCATTTCCAGCCCAGAACACTGCCTTTCATCTTCAGATGTCTCATTTTTGGGAAAGGCGACGAAAGCGCTACTTTGGGGAGAGTATATCTTATTTTGGGGCTCAAAAGAGCAATTTGGGGGAGAAAATGTGTAATTTTGGGAACCCGAAGTCGTATTTAATGGAGGAAAAGTCTTCTATTTGGAACCAAGAGTGATATTTTGGGGAGAATACTTCTCATTTTTAGGAGAGAAATAGGTCTTTTTTGGAGAGGATGACTTATTTTCGGTCTAAAATGCGGTATTCTGGGAAGAAAATGCCTTATTTTTGGGATCAAAGGCGGTATTCTGGGAAGAAAATGTGTTATTTTTGGAATAAAACGTGATGTCCCAATAAAAGACGCTGTCTTCCCCAAATGCGTCCTTTTATGCTGCAAATCAGACATTTTCTCCCCGAAAGATCACCTTTATCCTGAAAAGAAGACATTTTCTCCACCAAATGCCGCTTCTTAGCTCAATACCATGCTTTCACGCCAAAATAATGCCGTTTATCCCCAAAACTCATGCATTTTCTCCACAAAACACTCTTTTTCTCTCCCAAATACAACCATTTCTCCCCTGCGTATCAATTTCTGCCAACAATTAGACATTTTCTCCCCGAATATCACTCTTCATCCCAGAAACCAAACAGGTTCTCTATTAAGTGCCACTCTTTAGCCCCCCAAAAAGGCATTTTCTCCCCAGAATACTGCCTTTCATCTTCAGATGTCTCATTTTTGGGAAAGGAAACAAAAGCGCTTCTTTAGGGAGAGTATTTCTTATTTTGGGGATCAAAAAGAGTGTTTTGGGGAGGAAAAGTCTTCCTTAGGGAGTAAGAAGCGGTATTTTTGGGAGCGAGTGTCTTCTTTTGTTACACAAAGCCATATTTCAAGGGGAGAATTTCGTATTGGAGGGATACAAATTGGAATTTTGGGAGACGGTGTCTAATGTTGGGAATAAAAAGGTGTGTTTTGGGTAAGAAATGTGTTGTTTTGGTAATAAAATCAGTCTTGTGCGGAGAAAATGCCTGATTCTTGGGATCAAAAGAGGCATTTGAGGGAGAACGCCTCATTTTGGGGATCCAAAGAGCAATTTGGGGGAGAAAATGTGTAATATTGGGAACCCGACGTGGTATTTAATGGAGAAAAAGTCTTCTATTTGGAACCAAGAATGATATTTTGGGGACAATATTTCTCATTTTGAGGACAGAATTATGTCTTTTTTGGAGAGGATGACTTATTTTCGGTCTAAATAGCGGTATTCTGGGAAGAAAATGCCTTATTTTTGGGATCAAAGGCGGTATTCTGGGAAGAAAATGTGTTATTTTTGGAATAAAACGTGATGTCCCAATAAAAGACGCTGTCTTCCCCAAATGCGTCCTTTTATGCTGCAAATCAGACATTTTCTCCCCGAAAGATCACCTTTATCCTCAAAAGAAGACATTTTCTCCACAAAATGCCGCTTCTTAGCTCAATACCATGCTTTCACGCCAAAATAATGCCGTTTATCCCCAAAACTCATGCATTTTCTCCACAAAACACTCTTTTTCTCTCCCAAATACAACCATTTCTCCCCTGCGTATCAATTTCTGCCAACAATTAGATATTTTCTCCCCGAATGTCACTCTTCATCCCAGAAACCAAACAGGTTCTCTCTTAAGTGCCACTCTTTAGCCCCCCAAAAAGGCATTTCCAGCCCAGAACACTGCCTTTCATCTTCAGATGTCTCATTTTTGGGAAAGGCGACGAAAGCGCTACTTTGGGGAGAGTATATCTTATTTTGGGGCTCAAAAGAGCAATTTGGGGGAGAAAATGTGTAATTTTGGGAACCCGAAGTCGTATTTAATGGAGGAAAAGTCTTCTATTTGGAACCAAGAGTGATATTTTGGGGAGAATACTTCTCATTTTTAGGAGAGAAATAGGTCTTTTTTGGAGAGGATGACTTATTTTCGGTCTAAAATGCGGTATTCTGGGAAGAAAATGCCTTATTTTTGGGATCAAAGGCGGTATTCTGGGAAGAAAATGTGTTATTTTTGGAATAAAACGTGATGTCCCAATAAAAGACGCTGTCTTCCCCAAATGCGTCCTTTTATGCTGCAAATCAGACATTTTCTCCCCGAAAGATCACCTTTATCCTGAAAAGAAGACATTTTCTCCACCAAATGCCGCTTCTTAGCTCAATACCATGCTTTCACGCCAAAATAATGCCGTTTATCCCCAAAAACTCATGCATTTTCTCCACAAAACACTCTTTTTCTCTCCCAAATACAACCATTTCTCCCCTGCGTATCAATTTCTGCCAACAATTAGACATTTTCTCCCCGAATATCACTCTTCATCCCAGAAACCAAACAGGTTCTCTATTAAGTGCCACTCTTTAGCCCCCCAAAAAGGCATTTTCTCCCCAGAATACTGCCTTTCATCTTCAGATGTCTCATTTTTGGGAAAGGAAACAAAAGCGCTTCTTTAGGGAGAGTATTTCTTATTTTGGGGATCAAAAAGAGTGTTTTGGGGAGGAAAAGTCTTCCTTAGGGAGTAAGAAGCGGTATTTTTGGGAGCGAGTGTCTTCTTTTGTTACACAAAGCCATATTTCAAGGGGAGAATTTCGTATTGGAGGGATACAAATTGGAATTTTGGGAGACGGTGTCTAATGTTGGGAATAAAAAGGTGTGTTTTGGGTAAGAAATGTGTTGTTTTGGTAATAAAATCAGTCTTGTGCGGAGAAAATGCCTGATTCTTGGGATCAAAAGAGGCATTTGAGGGAGAACGCCTCATTTTGGGGATCCAAAGAGCAATTTGGGGGAGAAAATGTGTAATATTGGGAACCCGACGTGGTATTTAATGGAGAAAAAGTCTTCTATTTGGAACCAAGAATGATATTTTGGGGACAATATTTCTCATTTTGAGGACAGAATTATGTCTTTTTTGGAGAGGATGACTTATTTTCGGTCTAAATAGCGGTCTTCTGGGAAGAAAATGCCTTATTTTTGGGATCAAAGGCGGTATTCTGGGAAGAAAATGTGTTATTTTTGGAATAAAACGTGATGTCCCAATAAAAGACGCTGTCTTCCCCAAATGCGTCCTTTTATGCTGCAAATCAGACATTTTCTCCCCGAAAGATCACCTTTATCCTCAAAAGAAGACATTTTCTCCACCAAATGCCGCTTCTTAGCTCAATACCATGCTTTCACGCCAAAATAATGCCGTTTATCCCCAAAACTCATGCATTTTCTCCCCAAAACACTCTTTTTCTCTCCCAAATACAACCATTTCTCCCCTGCGTATCAATTTCTGCCAACAATTAGACATTTTCTCCCCGAATGTCACTCTTCATCCCAGAAACCAAACAGGTTCTCTCTTAAGTGCCACTCTTTAGCCCCCCAAAAAGGCATTTCCAGCCCAGAACACTGCCTTTCATCTTCAGATGTCTCATTTTTGGGAAAGGCGACGAAAGCGCTACTTTGGGGAGAGTATATCTTATTTTGGGGCTCAAAAGAGCAATTTGGGGGAGAAAATGTGTAATTTTGGGAACCCGAAGTCGTATTTAATGGAGGAAAAGTCTTCTATTTGGAACCAAGAGTGATATTTTGGGGAGAATACTTCTCATTTTTAGGAGAGAAATAGGTCTTTTTTGGAGAGGATGACTTATTTTCGGTCTAAAATGCGGTATTCTGGGAAGAAAATGCCTTATTTTTGGGATCAAAGGCGGTATTCTGGGAAGAAAATGTGTTATTTTTGGAATAAAACGTGATGTCCCAATAAAAGACGCTGTCTTCCCCAAATGCGTCCTTTTATGCTGCAAATCAGACATTTTCTCCCCGAAAGATCACCTTTATCCTGAAAAGAAGACATTTTCTCCACCAAATGCCGCTTCTTAGCTCAATACCATGCTTTCACGCCAAAATAATGCCGTTTATCCCCAAAACTCATGCATTTTCTCCACAAAACACTCTTTTTCTCTCCCAAATACAACCATTTCTCCCCTGCGTATCAATTTCTGCCAACAATTAGACATTTTCTCCCCGAATATCACTCTTCATCCCAGAAACCAAACAGGTTCTCTATTAAGTGCCACTCTTTAGCCCCCCAAAAAGGCATTTTCTCCCCAGAATACTGCCTTTCATCTTCAGATGTCTCATTTTTGGGAAAGGAAACAAAAGCGCTTCTTTAGGGAGAGTATTTCTTATTTTGGGGATCAAAAAGAGTGTTTTGGGGAGGAAAAGTCTTCCTTAGGGAGTAAGAAGCGGTATTTTTGGGAGCGAGTGTCTTCTTTTGTTACACAAAGCCATATTTCAAGGGGAGAATTTCGTATTGGAGGGATACAAATTGGAATTTTGGGAGACGGTGTCTAATGTTGGGAATAAAAAGGTGTGTTTTGGGTAAGAAATGTGTTGTTTTGGTAATAAAATCAGTCTTGTGCGGAGAAAATGCCTGATTCTTGGGATCAAAAGAGGCATTTGAGGGAGAACGCCTCATTTTGGGGATCCAAAGAGCAATTTGGGGGAGAAAATGTGTAATATTGGGAACCCGACGTGGTATTTAATGGAGAAAAAGTCTTCTATTTGGAACCAAGAATGATATTTTGGGGACAATATTTCTCATTTTGAGGACAGAATTATGTCTTTTTTGGAGAGGATGACTTATTTTCGGTCTAAAATGCGGTATTCTGGGAAGAAAATGCCTTATTTTTGGGATCAAAGGCGGTATTCTGGGAAGAAAATGTGTTATTTTTGGAATAAAACGTGATGTCCCAATAAAAGACGCTGTCTTCCCCAAATGCGTCCTTTTATGCTGCAAATCAGACATTTTCTCCCCGAAAGATCACCTTTATCCTCAAAAGAAGACATTTTCTCCACAAAATGCCGCTTCTTAGCTCAATACCATGCTTTCACGCCAAAATAATGCCGTTTATCCCCAAAACTCATGCATTTTCTCCCCAAAACACTCTTTTTCTCTCCAAAATACAACCATTTCTCCCCTGCGTATCAATTTCTGCCAACAATTAGACATTTTCTCCCCGAATGTCACTCTTCATCCCAGAAACCAAACAGGTTCTCTCTTAAGTGCCACTCTTTAGCCCCCCAAAAAGGCATTTCCAGCCCAGAACACTGCCTTTCATCTTCAGATGTCTCATTTTTGGGAAAGGCGACGAAAGCGCTACTTTGGGGAGAGTATATCTTATTTTGGGGCTCAAAAGAGCAATTTGGGGGAGAAAATGTGTAATTTTGGGAACCCGAAGTCGTATTTAATGGAGGAAAAGTCTTCTATTTGGAACCAAGAGTGATATTTTGGGGAGAATACTTCTCATTTTTAGGAGAGAAATAGGTCTTTTTTGGAGAGGATGACTTATTTTCGGTCTAAAATGCGGTATTCTGGGAAGAAAATGCCTTATTTTTGGGATCAAAGGTGGTATTCTGGGAAGAAAATGTGTTATTTTTGGAATAAAACGTGATGTCCCAATAAAAGACGCTGTCTTCCCCAAATGCGTCCTTTTATGCTGCAAAGAAGACATTTTCTCCCCGAAAGATCACCTTTATCCTCAAAAGAAGACATTTTCTCCACAAAATGCCGCTTCTTAGCTCAATACCATGCTTTCACGCCAAAATAATGCCGTTTATCCCCAAAACTCATGCATTTTCTCCCCAAAACACTCTTTTTCTCTCCAAAATACAACCATTTCTCCCCTGCATATCAATGTCTGCCAACAATTAGACATTTTCTCCCCGAATAACACTCTTCATACCAGAAACCAAACAGGTTCTCTCTTAAGTGCCACTCTTTATCTACCGAAAAAGGCATTTTCTGCCCAGAATACTGCCTTTCATCTTCAGATGTCTCATTTTTGGGAAAGGCGACGAAAGCGCTACTTTGGGGAGAGTACATCTTATTTTGGGGCTCAAAAGAGCAATTTGGGGGAGAAAATGTGTAATTTTGGGAACCCGAAGTCGTATTTAATGGAGGAAAAGTCTTCTATTTGGAACCAAGAGTGATATTTTGGGGAGAATATTTCTCATTTTGAGGACAGAATTATGTCTTTTTTGGAGAGGATGACTTATTTTCGGTCTAAAATGCGGTATTCTGGGAAGAAAATGCCTTATTTTTGGGATCAAAGGCGGTATTCTGGGAAGAAAATGTGTTATTTTTGGGAATAAAACGTGATGTCCCAATAAAAGACGCTGTCTTCCCCAAATGCGTCCTTTTATGCTGCAAATCAGACATTTTCTCCCCGAAAGATCACCTTTATCCTGAAAAGAAGACATTTTCTCCACAAAATGCCGCTTCTTAGCTCAATACCATGCTTTCACGCCAAAATAATGCCGTTTATCCCCAAAACTCATGCATTTTCTCCACAAAACACTCTTTTTCTCTCCCAAATACAACCATTTCTCCCCTGCGTATCAATTTCTGCCAACAATTAGACATTTTCTCCCCGAATATCACTCTTCATCCCAGAAACCAAACAGGTTCTCTCTTAAGTGCCACTCTTTAGCCCCCCAAAAAGGCATTTTCTCCCCAGAATACTGCCTTTCATCTTCAGATGTCTCATTTTTGGGAAAGGAAACGAAAGCGCTACTTTAGGGAGAGTATTTCTTATTTTGGGGATCAAAAAGGGTGTTTTGGGGAGGAAAAGTCTTCCTTAGGGAGTAAGAAGCGGTATTTTTGGGAGCGAGTGTCTTCTTTTGTTACACAAAGCCATATTTGAAGGGGAGAATTTCGTATTGGAGGGATACAAATTGGAATTTTGGGAGACGGTGTCTAATGTTGGGAATCAAAAGGTGTGTTTTGGGTAAGAAATGTGTTGTTTTGGTAATAAAATCAGTCTTGTGCGGAGAAAATGCCTGATTCTTGGGATCAAAAGAGGCATTTGAGGGAGAACGCCTCATTTTGGGGATCCAAAGAGCAATTTGGGGGAGAAAATGTGTAATATTGGGAACCCGACGTGGTATTTAATAGAGAAAAAGTCTTCTATTTGGAACCAAGAATGATATTTTGGGGACAATATTTCTCATTTTGAGGACAGAATGATGTCTTTTTTGGAGAGGATGACTTATTTTCGGTCTAAAATGCGGTATTCTGGGAAGAAAATGCCTTATTTTTGGGATCAAAGGCGGTATTCTGGGAAGAAAATGTGTTATTTTTGGAATAAAACGTGATGTCCCAATAAAAGACGCTGTCTTCCCCAAATGCGTCCTTTTATGCTGCAAAGGAGACATTTTCTCCCCGAAAGATCACCTTTATCCTGAAAAGAAGACATTTTCTCCACCAAATGCCGCTTCTTAGCTCAATACCATGCTTTCACGCCAAAATAATGCCGTTTATCCCCAAAACTCATGCATTTTCTCCCCAAAACACTCTTTTTCTCTCCAAAATACAACCATTTCTCCCCTGCGTATCAATTTCTGCCAACAATTAGACATTTTCTCCCCGAATGTCACTCTTCATCCCAGTAACCAAACAGGTTGTCTCTTAAGTGCCACTCTTTAGCCCCCCAAAAAGGCATTTCCAGCCCAGAACACTGCCTTTCATCTTCAGATGTCTCATTTTTGGGAAAGGCGACGAAAGCGCTACTTTGGGGAGAGTATATCTTATTTTGGGGCTCAAAAGAGCAATTTGGGGGAGAAAATGTGTAATTTTGGGAACCCGAAGTCGTATTTAATGGAGGAAAAGTCTTCTATTTGGAACCAAGAGTGATATTTTGGGGAGAATACTTCTCATTTTGAGGAGAGAAATAGGTCTTTTTTGGAGAGGATGACTTATTTTCGGTCTAAAATGCGGTATTCTGGGAAGAAAATGCCTTATTTTTGGGATCAAAGGCGGTATTCTGGGAAGAAAATGTGTTATTTTTGGAATAAAACGTGATGTCCCAATAAAAGACGCTGTCTTCCCCAAATGCGTCCTTTTATGCTGCAAAGAAGACATTTTCTCCCCGAAAGATCACCTTTATCCTCAAAAGAAGACATTTTCTCCACAAAATGCCGCTTCTTAGCTCAATACCATGCTTTCACGCCAAAATAATGCCGTTTATCCCCAAAACTCATGCATTTTCTCCCCAAAACACTCTTTTTCTCTCCAAAATACAACCATTTCTCCCCTGCATATCAATGTCTGCCAACAATTAGACATTTTCTCCCCGAATAACACTCTTCATACCAGAAACCAAACAGGTTCTCTCTTAAGTGCCACTCTTTATCTACCGAAAAAGGCATTTTCTGCCCAGAATACTGCCTTTCATCTTCAGATGTCTCATTTTTGGGAAAGGCGACGAAAGCGCTACTTTGGGGAGAGTACATCTTATTTTGGGGCTCAAAAGAGCAATTTGGGGGAGAAAATGTGTAATTTTGGGAACCCGAAGTCGTATTTAATGGAGGAAAAGTCTTCTATTTGGAACCAAGAGTGATATTTTGGGGAGAATATTTCACATTTTGAGGACAGAATTATGTCTTTTTTGGAGAGGATGACTTATTTTCGGTCTAAATAGCGGTATTCTGGGAAGAAAATGCCTTATTTTTGGGATCAAAGGCGGTATTCTGGGAAGAAAATGTGTTATTTTTGGGAATAAAACGTGATGTCCCAATAAAAGACGCTGTCTTCCCCAAATGCGTCCTTTTATGCTGCAAATCAGACATTTTCTCCCCGAAAGATCACCTTTATCCTCAAAAGAAGACATTTTCTCCACAAAATGCCGCTTCTTAGCTCAATACCATGCTTTCACGCCAAAATAATGCCGTTTATCCCCAAAACTCATGCATTTTCTCCACAAAACACTCTTTTTCTCTCCCAAATACAACCATTTCTCCCCTGCGTATCAATTTCTGCCAACAATTAGACATTTTCTCCCCGAATATCACTCTTCATCCCAGAAACCAAACAGGTTCTCTATTAAGTGCCACTCTTTATCTACCCAAAAAGGCATTTTCTCCCCAGAATACTGCCTTTCATCTTCAGATGTCTCATTTTTGGGAAAGGAAACAAAAGCGCTACTTTAGGGAGAGTATTTCTTATTTTGGGGATCAAAAAGGGTGTTTTGGGGAGGAAAAGTCTTCCTTAGGGAGTAAGAAGCGGTATTTTTGGGAGCGAGTGTCTTCTTTTGTTACACAAAGCCATATTTGAAGGGGAGAATTTCGTATTGGAGGGATACAAATTGGAATTTTGGGAGACGGTGTCTAATGTTGGGAATCAAAAGGTGTGTTTTGGGTAAGAAATGTGTTGTTTTGGTAATAAAATCAGTCTTGTGCGGAGAAAATGCCTGATTCTTGGGATCAAAAGAGGCATTTGAGGGAGAACGCCTCATTTTGGGGATCCAAAGAGCAATTTGGGGGAGAAAATGTGTAATATTGGGAACCCGACGTGGTATTTAATGGAGAAAAAGTCTTCTATTTGGAACCAAGAATGATATTTTGGGGACAATATTTCTCATTTTGAGGACAGAATTATGTCTTTTTTGGAGAGGATGACTTATTTTCGGTCTAAATAGCGGTATTCTGGGAAGAAAATGCCTTATTTTTGGGATCAAAGGCGGTATTCTGGGAAGAAAATGTGTTATTTTTGGAATAAAACGTGATGTCCCAATAAAAGACGCTGTCTTCCCCAAATGCGTCCTTTTATGCTGCAAATCAGACATTTTCTCCCCGAAAGATCACCTTTATCCTGAAAAGAAGACATTTTCTCCACAAAATGCCGCTTCTTAGCTCAATACCATGCTTTCACGCCAAAATAATGCCGTTTATCCCCAAAACTCATGCATTTTCTCCCCAAAACACTCTTTTTCTCTCCAAAATACAACCATTTCTGCCCTGCATATCAATGTCTGCCAACAATTAGACATTTTCTCCCCGAATAACACTCTTCATCCCAGAAACCAAACAGGTTCTCTCTTAAGTGCCACTCTTTATCTACCGAAAAAGGCATTTTCTGCCCAGAATACTGCCTTTCATCTTCAGATGTCTCATTTTTGGGAAAGGCGACGAAAGCGCTACTTTGGGGAGAGTACATCTTATTTTGGGGCTCAAAAGAGCAATTTGGGGGAGAAAATGTGTAATTTTGGGAACCCGAAGTCGTATTTAATGGAGGAAAAGTCTTCTATTTGGAACCAAGAGTGATATTTTGGGGAGAATACTTCTCATTTTGAGGAGAGAAATAGGTCTTTTTTGGAGAGGATGACTTATTTTCGGTCTAAAATGCGGTATTCTGGGAAGAAAATGCCTTATTTTTGGGATCAAAGGCGGTATTCTGGGAAGAAAATGTGTTATTTTTGGAATAAAACGTGATGTCCCAATAAAAGACGCTGTCTTCCCCAAATGCGTCCTTTTATGCTGCAAATCAGACATTTTCTCCCCGAAAGATCACCTTTATCCTCAAAAGAAGACATTTTCTCCACCAAATGCCGCTTCTTAGCTCAATACCATGCTTTCACGCCAAAATAATGCCGTTTATCCCCAAAACTCATGCATTTTCTCCACAAAACACTCTTTTTCTCTCCCAAATACAACCATTTCTGCCCTGCATATCAATTTCTGCCAACAATTAGACATTTTCTCCCCGAATATCACTCTTCATCCCAGAAACCAAACAGGTTCTCTATTAAGTGCCACTCTTTAGCCCCCCAAAAAGGCATTTTCTCCCCAGAATACTGCCTTTCATCTTCAGATGTCTCATTTTTGGGAAAGGAAACGAAAGCGCTACTTTAGGGAGAGTATTTCTTATTTTGGGGATCAAAAAGGGTGTTTTGGGGAGGAAAAGTCTTCCTTAGGGAGTAAGAAGCGGTATTTTTGGGAGCGAGTGTCTTCTTTTGTTACACAAAGCCATATTTGAAGGGGAGAATTTCGTATTGGAGGGATACAAATTGGAATTTTGGGAGACGGTGTCTAATGTTGGGAATCAAAAGGTGTGTTTTGGGTAAGAAATGTGTTGTTTTGGTAATAAAATCAGTCTTGTGCGGAGAAAATGCCTGATTCTTGGGATGAAAAGAGGCATTTGAGGGAGAACGCCTCATTTTGGGGATCCAAAGAGCAATTTGGGGGAGAAAATGTGTAATATTGGGAACCCGACGTGGTATTTAATGGAGAAAAAGTCTTCTATTTGGAACCAAGAATGATATTTTGGGGACAATATTTCTCATTTTGAGGACAGAATTATGTCTTTTTTGGAGAGGATGACTTATTTTCGGTCTAAAATGCGGTATTCTGGGAAGAAAATGCCTTATTTTTGGGATCAAAGGCGGTATTCTGGGAAGAAAATGTGTTATTTTTGGAATAAAACGTGATGTCCCAATAAAAGACGCTGTCTTCCCCAAATGCGTCCTTTTATGCTGCAAATCAGACATTTTCTCCCCGAAAGATCACCTTTATCCTCAAAAGAAGACATTTTCTCCACAAAATGCCGCTTCTTAGCTCAATACCATGCTTTCACGCCAAAATAATGCCGTTTATCCCCAAAACTCATGCATTTTCTCCCCAAAACACTCTTTTTCTCTCCCAAATACAACCATTTCTCCCCTGCATATCAATGTCTGCCAACAATTAGACATTTTCTCCCCGAATAACACTCTTCATCCCAGAAACCAAACAGGTTCTCTCTTAAGTGCCACTCTTTATCTACCCAAAAAGGCATTTTCTGCCCAGAATACTGCCTTTCATCTTCAGATGTCTCATTTTTGGGAAAGGAAACAAAAGCGCTACTTTAGGGAGAGTATTTCTTATTTTGGGGATCAAAAAGGGTGTTTTGGGGAGGAAAAGTCTTCCTTAGGGAGTAAGAAGCGGTATTTTTGGGAGCGAGTGTCTTCTTTTGTTACACAAAGCCATATTTCAAGGGGAGAATTTCGTATTGGAGGGATACAAATTGGAATTTTGGGAGACGGTGTCTAATGTTGGGAATCAAAAGGTGTGTTTTGGGTAAGAAATGTGTTGTTTTGGTAATAAAATCAGTCTTGTGCGGAGAAAATGCCTGATTCTTGGGATGAAAAGAGGCATTTGAGGGAGAACGCCTCATTTTGGGGATCCAAAGAGCAATTTGGGGGAGAAAATGTGTAATATTGGGAACCCGACGTGGTATTTAATGGAGAAAAAGTCTTCTATTTGGAACCAAGAATGATATTTTGGGGACAATATTTCTCATTTTGAGGACAGAATTATGTCTTTTTTGGAGAGGATGACTTATTTTCGGTCTAAAATGCGGTATTCTGGGAAGAAAATGCCTTATTTTTGGGATCAAAGGCGGTATTCTGGGAAGAAAATGTGTTATTTTTGGAATAAAACGTGATGTCCCAATAAAAGACGCTGTCTTCCCCAAATGCGTCCTTTTATGCTGCAAATCAGACATTTTCTCCCCGAAAGATCACCTTTATCCTCAAAAGAAGACATTTTCTCCACAAAATGCCGCTTCTTAGCTCAATACCATGCTTTCACGCCAAAATAATGCCGTTTATCCCCAAAACTCATGCATTTTCTCCCCAAAACACTCTTTTTCTCTCCCAAATACAACCATTTCTCCCCTGCATATCAATGTCTGCCAACAATTAGACATTTTCTCCCCGAATAACACTCTTCATACCAGAAACCAAACAGGTTCTCTCTTAAGTGCCACTCTTTATCTACCCAAAAAGGCATTTTCTGCCCAGAATACTGCCTTTCATCTTCAGATGTCTCATTTTTGGGAAAGGAAACAAAAGCGCTACTTTGGGGAGAGTATTTCTTATTTTGGGGATCAAAAAGGGTGTTTTGGGGAGGAAAAGTCTTCCTTAGGGAGTAAGAAGCGGTATTTTTGGGAGCGAGTGTCTTCTTTTGTTACACAAAGCCATATTTCAAGGGGAGAATTTCGTATTGGAGGGATACAAATTGGAATTTTGGGAGACGGTGTCTAATGTTGGGAATCAAAAGGTGTGTTTTGGGTAAGAAATGTGTTGTTTTGGTAATAAAATCAGTCTTGTGCGGAGAAAATGCCTGATTCTTGGGATGAAAAGAGGCATTTGAGGGAGAACGCCTCATTTTGGGGATCCAAAGAGCAATTTGGGGGAGAAAATGTGTAATATTGGGAACCCGACGTGGTATTTAATGGAGAAAAAGTCTTCTATTTGGAACCAAGAATGATATTTTGGGGACAATATTTCTCATTTTGAGGACAGAATTATGTCTTTTTTGGAGAGGATGACTTATTTTCGGTCTAAAATGCGGTATTCTGGGAAGAAAATGCCTTATTTTTGGGATCAAAGGCGGTATTCTGGGAAGAAAATGTGTTATTTTTGGAATAAAACGTGATGTCCCAATAAAAGACGCTGTCTTCCCCAAATGCGTCCTTTTATGCTGCAAATCAGACATTTTCTCCCCGAAAGATCACCTTTATCCTCAAAAGAAGACATTTTCTCCACAAAATGCCGCTTCTTAGCTCAATACCATGCTTTCACGCCAAAATAATGCCGTTTATCCCCAAAACTCATGCATTTTCTCCCCAAAACACTCTTTTTCTCTCCAAAATACAACCATTTCTCCCCTGCATATCAATGTCTGCCAACAATTAGACATTTTCACCCCGAATAACACTCTTCATACCAGAAACCAAACAGGTTCTCTCTTAAGTGCCACTCTTTATCTACCCAAAAAGGCATTTTCTGCCCAGAATACTGCCTTTCATCTTCAGATGTCTCATTTTTGGGAAAGGCGACGAAAGCGCTACTTTGGGGAGAGTACATCTTATTTTGGGGCTCAAAAGAGCAATTTGGGGGAGAAAATGTGTAATATTGGGAACCCGACGTGGTATTTAATGGAGAAAAAGTCTTCTATTTGGAACCAAGAATGATATTTTGGGGACAATATTTCTCATTTTGAGGACAGAATTATGTCTTTTTTGGAGAGGATGACTTATTTTCGGTCTAAAATGCGGTATTCTGGGAAGAAAATGCCTTATTTTTGGGATCAAAGGCGGTATTCTGGGAAGAAAATGTGTTATTTTTGGAATAAAACGTGATGTCCCAATAAAAGACGCTGTCTTCCCCAAATGCGTCCTTTTATGCTGCAAAGAAGACATTTTCTCCCCGAAAGATCACCTTTATCCTCAAAAGAAGACATTTTCTCCACAAAATGCCGCTTCTTAGCTCAATACCATGCTTTCACGCCAAAATAATGCCGTTTATCCCCAAAACTCATGCATTTTCTCCCCAAAACACTCTTTTTCTCTCCCAAATACAACCATTTCTCCCCTGCGTATCAATTTCTGCCAACAATTAGACATTTTCTCCCCGAATATCACTCTTCATTCCAGAAATCAAACAGGTTCTCTCTTAAGTGCCACTCTTTAGCCCCCCAAAAAGGCATTTTCTGCCCAGAATACTGCCTTTCATCTTCAAATGTCTCATTTTTGGGAAAGGAAACGAAAGCGCTACTTTAGGGTGAGTATTTCTTATTTTGGGGATCAAAAAGAGTGTTTTGGGGAGGAAAAGTCTTCCTTAGGGAGTAAGAAGCGGTATTTTTGGGAGCGAGTGTCTTCTTTTGTTACACAAAGCCATATTTGAAGGGGAGAATTTCGTATTGGAGGGATACAAATTGGAATTTTGGGAGACGGTGTCTAATGTTGGGAATCAAAAGGTGTGTTTTGGGTAAGAAATGTGTTGTTTTGGTAATAAAATCAGTCTTGTGCGGAGAAAATGCCTGATTCTTGGGATGAAAAGAGGCATTTGAGGGAGAACGCCTCATTTTGGGGATCCAAAGAGCAATTTGGGGGAGAAAATGTGTAATATTGGGAACCCGACGTGGTATTTAATGGAGAAAAAGTCTTCTATTTGGAACCAAGAATGATATTTTGGGGACAATATTTCTCATTTTGAGGACAGAATTATGTCTTTTTTGGAGAGGATGACTTATTTTCGGTCTAAAATGCGGTATTCTGGGAAGAAAATGCCTTATTTTTGGGATCAAAGGCGGTATTCTGGGAAGAAAATGTGTTATTTTTGGAATAAAACGTGATGTCCCAATAAAAGACGCTGTCTTCCCCAAATGCGTCCTTTTATGCTGCAAAGAAGACATTTTCTCCCCGAAAGATCACCTTTATCCTCAAAAGAAGACATTTTCTCCACAAAATGCCGCTTCTTAGCTCAATACCATGCTTTCACGAAAAAATAATGCCGTTTATCCCCAAAACTCATGCATTTTCTCCCCAAAACACTCTTTTTCTCTCCAAAATACAACCATTTCTCCCCTGCATATCAATGTCTGCCAACAATTAGACATTTTCTCCCCGAATAACACTCTTCATCCCAGAAACCAAACAGGTTCTCTCTTAAGTGCCACTCTTTAGCCCCCCAAAAAGGCATTTCCAGCCCAGAACACTGCCTTTCATCTTCAGATGTCTCATTTTTGGGAAAGGCGACGAAAGCGCTACTTTGGGGAGAGTATATCTTATTTTGGGGCTCAAAAGAGCAATTTGGGGGAGAAAATGTGTAATTTTGGGAACCCGAAGTCGTATTTAATGGAGGAAAAGTCTTCTATTTGGAACCAAGAGTGATATTTTGGGGAGAATATTTCTCATTTTGAGGAGAGAAATAGGTCTTTTTTGGAGAGGATGACTTATTTTCGGTCTAAAATGCGGTATTCTGGGAAGAAAATGCCTTATTTTTGGGATCAAAGGCGGTATTCTGGGAAGAAAATGTGTTATTTTTGGAATAAAACGTGATGTCCCAATAAAAGACGCTGTCTTCCCCAAATGCGTCCTTTTATGCTGCAAATCAGACATTTTCTCCCCGAAAGATCACCTTTATCCTGAAAAGAAGACATTTTCTCCACAAAATGCCGCTTCTTAGCTCAATACCATGCTTTCACACCAAAATAATGCCGTTTATCCCCAAAACTCATGCATTTTCTCCACAAAACACTCTTTTTCTCTCCCAAATACAACCATTTCTCCCCTGCATATCAATTTCTGCCAACAATTAGACATTTTCTCCCCGAATATCACTCTTCATCCCAGAAACCAAACAGGTTCTCTCTTAAGTGCCACTCTTTAGCCCCCCAAAAAGGCATTTTCTCCCCAGAATACTGCCTTTCATCTTCAGATGTCTCATTTTTGGGAAAGGAAACGAAAGCGCTACTTTAGGGAGAGTATTTCTTATTTTGGGGATCAAAAAGGGTGTTTTGGGTAGGAAAAAACTTCCTTAGGGAGTAAGAAGCGGTATTTTTGGGAGCGAGTGTCTTCTTTTGTTACACAAAGCCATATTTGAAGGGGAGAATTTCGTATTGGAGGGATACAAATTGGAATTTTGGGAGACGGTGTCTAATGTTGGGAATCAAAAGGTGTGTTTTGGGTAAGAAATGTGTTGTTTTGGTAATAAAATCAGTCTTGTGCGGAGAAAATGCCTGATTCTTGGGATGAAAAGAGGCATTTGAGGGAGAACGCCTCATTTTGGGGATCCAAAGAGCAATTTGGGGGAGAAAATGTGTAATATTGGGAACCCGACGTGGTATTTAATGGAGAAAAAGTCTTCTATTTGGAACCAAGAATGATATTTTGGGGACAATATTTCTCATTTTGAGGACAGAATTATGTCTTTTTTGGAGAGGATGACTTATTTTCGGTCTAAATAGCGGTATTCTGGGAAGAAAATGCCTTATTTTTGGGATCAAAGGCGGTATTCTGGGAAGAAAATGTGTTATTTTTGGAATAAAACGTGATGTCCCAATAAAAGACGCTGTCTTCCCCAAATGCGTCCTTTTATGCTGCAAATCAGACATTTTCTCCCCGAAAGATCACCTTTATCCTCAAAAGAAGACATTTTCTCCACAAAATGCCACTTCTTAGCTCAATACCATGCTTTCACGAAAAAATAATGCAGTTTATCCCCAAAACTCATGCATTTTCTCCCCAAAACACTCTTTTTCTCTCCAAAATACAACCATTTCTCCCCTGCATATCAATGTCTGCCAACAATTAGACATTTTCTCCCCGAATAACACTCTTCATCCCAGAAACCAAACAGGTTCTCTCTTAAGTGCCACTCTTTATCTACCCAAAAAGGCATTTTCTGCCCAGAATACTGCCTTTCATCTTCAGATGTCTCATTTTTGGGAAAGGCGACGAAAGCGCTACTTTGGGGAGAGTACATCTTATTTTGGGGCTCAAAAGAGCAATTTGGGGGAGAAAATGTGTAATATTGGGAACCCGACGTGGTATTTAATGGAGAAAAAGTCTTCTATTTGGAACCAAGAATGATATTTTGGGGACAATATTTCTCATTTTGAGGACAGAATTATGTCTTTTTTGGAGAGGATGACTTATTTTCGGTCTAAGAAGCGGTCTTCTGGGAAGAAAATGCCTTATTTTTGGGATCAAAGGCGGTATTCTGGGAAGAAAATGTGTTATTTTTGGAATAAAACGTGATGTCCCAATAAAAGACGCTGCCTTCCCCAAATGCGTCCTTTTATGCTGCAAATCAGACATTTTCTCCCCGAAAGATCACCTTTATCCTCAAAAGAAGGCATTTTCTCCACAAAATGCCGCTTCTTAGCTCAATACCATGCTTTCACGCCAAAATAATGCCGTTTATCCCCAAAACTCATGCATTTTCTCCACAAAACACTCTTTTTCTCTCCCAAATACAACCATTTCTCCCCTGCGTATCAATTTCTGCCAACAATTAGACATTTTCTCCCCGAATATCACTCTTCATCCCAGAAACCAAACAGGTTCTCTATTAAGTACCACACTTTAGCCCCCCAAAAAGGCATTTTCTCCCCAGAATACTGCCTTTCATCTTCAGATGTCTCATTTTTGGGAAAGGAAACGAAAGCGCTACTTTAGGGAGAGTATTTCTTATTTTGGGGATCAAAAGGGGTGTTTTGGGGAGGAAAAGTCTTCCTTAGGAAATAAGAAGCGGTATTTTCGGGAGCGAGTGTCTTCTTTTGTCACACAAAGCCATATTTCAAGGGGAGAATTTCGTATTGGAGGGATACAAATTGGAATTTTGGGAGACGGTGTCTAATGTTGGGAATCAAAAGGTGTGTTTTGGGTAAGAAATGTTTTGTTTTGGTAATAAAATCAGTCTTGTGCGGAGAAAATGCCTGATTCTTGGGATCAAAAGAGGCATTTGAGGGAGAACGCCTCATTTTGGGGATCCAAAGAGCAATTTGGGGGAGAAAATGTGTAATATTGGGAACCCGACGTGGTATTTAATGGAGAAAAAGTCTTCTATTTGGAACCAAGAATGATATTTTGGGGACAATATTTCTCATTTTGAGGACAGAATTATGTCTTTTTTGGAGAGGATGACTTATTTTCGGTCTAAATAGCGGTATTCTGGGAAGAAAATGCCTTATTTTTGGGATCAAAGGCGGTATTCTGGGAAGAAAATGTGTTATTTTTGGAATAAAACGTGATGTCCCAATAAAAGACGCTGTCTTCCCCAAATGCGTCCTTTTATGCTGCAAATCAGACATTTTCTCCCCGAAAGATCACCTTTATCCTGAAAAGAAGACATTTTCTCCACAAAATGCCGCTTCTTAGCTCAATACCATGCTTTCACACCAAAATAATGCCGTTTATCCCCAAAACTCATGCATTTTCTCCACAAAACACTCTTTTTCTCTCCCAAATACAACCATTTCTCCCCTGCATATCAATTTCTGCCAACAATTAGACATTTTCTCCCCGAATATCACTCTTCATCCCAGAAACCAAACAGGTTCTCTCTTAAGTGCCACTCTTTAGCCCCCCAAAAAGGCATTTTCTCCCCAGAATACTGCCTTTCATCTTCAGATGTCTCATTTTTGGGAAAGGAAACGAAAGCGCTACTTTAGGGAGAGTATTTCTTATTTTGGGGATCAAAAAGGGTGTTTTGGGTAGGAAAAAACTTCCTTAGGGAGTAAGAAGCGGTATTTTTGGGAGCGAGTGTCTTCTTTTGTTACACAAAGCCATATTTGAAGGGGAGAATTTCGTATTGGAGGGATACAAATTGGAATTTTGGGAGACGGTGTCTAATGTTGGGAATCAAAAGGTGTGTTTTGGGTAAGAAATGTGTTGTTTTGGTAATAAAATCAGTCTTGTGCGGAGAAAATGCCTGATTCTTGGGATGAAAAGAGGCATTTGAGGGAGAACGCCTCATTTTGGGGATCCAAAGAGCAATTTGGGGGAGAAAATGTGTAATATTGGGAACCCGACGTGGTATTTAATGGAGAAAAAGTCTTCTATTTGGAACCAAGAATGATATTTTGGGGACAATATTTCTCATTTTGAGGACAGAATTATGTCTTTTTTGGAGAGGATGACTTATTTTCGGTCTAAAATGCAGTATTCTGGGAAGAAAATGCCTTATTTTGGGGATCAAAGGCGGTATTCTGGGAAGAAAATGTGTTATTTTTGGAATAAAACGTGATGTCCCAATAAAAGACGCTGTCTTCCCCAAATGCGTCCTTTTATGCTGCAAATCAGACATTTTCTCCCCGAAAGATCACCTTTATCCTCAAAAGAAGACATTTTCTCCACAAAATGCCGCTTCTTAGCTCAATACCATGCTTTCACGAAAAAATAATGCCGTTTATCCCCAAAACTCATGCATTTTCTCCCCAAAACACTCTTTTTCTCTCCAAAATACAACCATTTCTCCCCTGCATATCAATGTCTGCCAACAATTAGACATTTTCTCCCCGAATAACACTCTTCATCCCAGAAACCAAACAGGTTCTCTCTTAAGTGCCACTCTTTATCTACCCAAAAAGGCATTTTCTGCCCAGAATACTGCCTTTCATCTTCAGATGTCTCATTTTTGGGAAAGGCGACGAAAGCGCTACTTTGGGGAGAGTACATCTTATTTTGGGGCTCAAAAGAGCAATTTGGGGGAGAAAATGTGTAATATTGGGAACCCGACGTGGTATTTAATGGAGAAAAAGTCTTCTATTTGGAACCAAGAATGAT
The DNA here is from genome assembly GCA_030625065.1 of Alectoris magna. Classification (NCBI taxonomy): domain Eukaryota; kingdom Metazoa; phylum Chordata; class Aves; order Galliformes; family Phasianidae; genus Alectoris; species Alectoris magna. The sequence goes on along the minus strand of CM060578.1, from coordinate 4,452,741 downwards.
ATTTTGGGGACAATATTTCTCATTTTGAGGACAGAATTATGTCTTTTTTGGAGAGGATGACTTATTTTCGGTCTAAGAAGCGGTCTTCTGGGAAGAAAATGCCTTATTTTTGGGATCAAAGGCGGTATTCTGGGAAGAAAATGTGTTATTTTTGGAATAAAACGTGATGTCCCAATAAAAGACGCTGTCTTCCCCAAATGCGTCCTTTTATGCTGCAAATCAGACATTATCTCCCCGAAAGATCACCTTTATCCTCAAAAGAAGACATTTTCTCCACAAAATGCCGCTTCTTAGCTCAATACCATGCTTTCACGCCAAAATAATGCCGTTTATCCCCAAAACTCATGCATTTTCTCCACAAAACACTCTTTTTCTCTCCCAAATACAACCATTTCTCCCCTGCGTATCAATTTCTGCCAACAATTAGACATTTTCTCCCCGAATATCACTCTTCATCCCAGAAACCAAACAGGTTCTCTATTAAGTACCACACTTTAGCCCCCCAAAAAGGCATTTTCTCCCCAGAATACTGCCTTTCATCTTCAGATGTCTCATTTTTGGGAAAGGAAACGAAAGCGCTACTTTAGGGAGAGTATTTCTTATTTTGGGGATCAAAAGGGGTGTTTTGGGGAGGAAAAGTCTTCCTTAGGAAATAAGAAGCGGTATTTTCGGGAGCGAGTGTCTTCTTTTGTCACACAAAGCCATATTTCAAGGGGAGAATTTCGTATTGGAGGGATACAAATTGGAATTTTGGGAGACGGTGTCTAATGTTGGGAATCAAAAGGTGTGTTTTGGGTAAGAAATGTGTTGTTTTGGTAATAAAATCAGTCTTGTGCGGAGAAAATGCCTGATTCTTGGGATCAAAAGAGGCATTTGAGGGAGAACGCCTCATTTTGGGGATCCAAAGAGCAATTTGGGGGAGAAAATGTGTAATATTGGGAACCCGACGTGGTATTTAATGGAGAAAAAGTCTTCTATTTGGAACCAAGAATGATATTTTGGGGACAATATTTCTCATTTTGAGGACAGAATTATGTCTTTTTTGGAGAGGATGACTTATTTTCGGTCTAAATAGCGGTATTCTGGGAAGAAAATGCCTTATTTTTGGGATCAAAGGCGGTATTCTGGGAAGAAAATGTGTTATTTTTGGAATAAAACGTGATGTCCCAATAAAAGACGCTGTCTTCCCCAAATGCGTCCTTTTATGCTGCAAATCAGACATTTTCTCCCCGAAAGATCACCTTTATCCTGAAAAGAAGACATTTTCTCCACAAAATGCCGCTTCTTAGCTCAATACCATGCTTTCACACCAAAATAATGCCGTTTATCCCCAAAACTCATGCATTTTCTCCACAAAACACTCTTTTTCTCTCCCAAATACAACCATTTCTCCCCTGCATATCAATTTCTGCCAACAATTAGACATTTTCTCCCCGAATATCACTCTTCATCCCAGAAACCAAACAGGTTCTCTCTTAAGTACCACACTTTAGCCCCCCAAAAAGGCATTTTCTCCCCAGAATACTGCCTTTCATCTTCAGATGTCTCATTTTTGGGAAAGGAAACGAAAGCGCTACTTTAGGGAGAGTATTTCTTATTTTGGGGATCAAAAAGGGTGTTTTGGGTAGGAAAAAACTTCCTTAGGGAGTAAGAAGCGGTATTTTTGGGAGCGAGTGTCTTCTTTTGTTACACAAAGCCATATTTGAAGGGGAGAATTTCGTATTGGAGGGATACAAATTGGAATTTTGGGAGACGGTGTCTAATGTTGGGAATCAAAAGGTGTGTTTTGGGTAAGAAATGTGTTGTTTTGGTAATAAAATCAGTCTTGTGCGGAGAAAATGCCTGATTCTTGGGATGAAAAGAGGCATTTGAGGGAGAACGCCTCATTTTGGGGATCCAAAGAGCAATTTGGGGGAGAAAATGTGTAATATTGGGAACCCGACGTGGTATTTAATGGAGAAAAAGTCTTCTATTTGGAACCAAGAATGATATTTTGGGGACAATATTTCTCATTTTGAGGACAGAATTATGTCTTTTTTGGAGAGGATGACTTATTTTCGGTCTAAAATGCAGTATTCTGGGAAGAAAATGCCTTATTTTGGGGATCAAAGGCGGTATTCTGGGAAGAAAATGTGTTATTTTTGGAATAAAACGTGATGTCCCAATAAAAGACGCTGTCTTCCCCAAATGCGTCCTTTTATGCTGCAAATCAGACATTTTCTCCCCGAAAGATCACCTTTATCCTCAAAAGAAGACATTTTCTCCACAAAATGCCGCTTCTTAGCTCAATACCATGCTTTCACGAAAAAATAATGCCGTTTATCCCCAAAACTCATGCATTTTCTCCCCAAAACACTCTTTTTCTCTCCAAAATACAACCATTTCTCCCCTGCATATCAATGTCTGCCAACAATTAGACATTTTCTCCCCGAATAACACTCTTCATCCCAGAAACCAAACAGGTTCTCTCTTAAGTGCCACTCTTTATCTACCCAAAAAGGCATTTTCTGCCCAGAATACTGCCTTTCATCTTCAGATGTCTCATTTTTGGGAAAGGCGACGAAAGCGCTACTTTGGGGAGAGTACATCTTATTTTGGGGCTCAAAAGAGCAATTTGGGGGAGAAAATGTGTAATATTGGGAACCCGACGTGGTATTTAATGGAGAAAAAGTCTTCTCTTTGGAACCAAGAATGATATTTTGGGGACAATATTTCTCATTTTGAGGACAGAATTATGTCTTTTTTGGAGAGGATGACTTATTTTCGGTCTAAAATGCGGTATTCTGGGAAGAAAATGCCTTATTTTTGGGATCAAAGGCGGTATTCTGGGAAGAAAATGTGTTATTTTTGGAATAAAACGTGATGTCCCAATAAAAGACGCTGTCTTCCCCAAATGCGTCCTTTTATGCTGCAAAGAAGACATTTTCTCCCCGAAAGATCACCTTTATCCTCAAAAGAAGACATTTTCTCCACAAAATGCCGCTTCTTAGCTCAATACCATGCTTTCACGCCAAAATAATGCCGTTTATCCCCAAAACTCATGCATTTTCTCCACAAAACACTCTTTTTCTCTCCCAAATACAACCATTTCTCCCCTGCGTATCAATTTCTGCCAACAATTAGACATTTTCTCCCCGAATATCACTCTTCATCCCAGAAACCAAACAGGTTCTCTATTAAGTGCCACTCTTTAGCCCCCCAAAAAGGCATTTTCTGCCCAGAATACTGCCTTTCATCTTCAAATGTCTCATTTTTGGGAAAGGAAACGAAAGCGCTACTTTAGTGAGTATTTCTTATTTTGGGGATCAAAAAGAGTGTTTTGGGGAGGAAAAGTCTTCCTTAGGAAATAAGAAGCGGTATTTTTGGGAGCGAATGTCTTCTTTTGTTACACAAAGCCATATTTGAAGGGGAGAATTTCGTATTGGAGGGATACAAATTGGAATTTTGGGAGACGGTGTCTAATGTTGGGAATCAAAAGGTGTGTTTTGGGTAAGAAATGTGTTGTTTTGGTAATAAAATCAGTCTTGTGCGGAGAAAATGCCTGATTCTTGGGATCAAAAGAGGCATTTGAGGGAGAACGCCTCATTTTGGGGATCCAAAGAGCAATTTGGGGGAGAAAATGTGTAATATTGGGAACCCGACGTGGTATTTAATGGAGAAAAAGTCTTCTATTTGGAACCAAGAATGATATTTTGGGGACAATATTTCTCATTTTGAGGACAGAATTATGTCTTTTTTGGAGAGGATGACTTATTTTCGGTCTAAATAGCGGTATTCTGGGAAGAAAATGCCTTATTTTTGGGATCAAAGGCGGTATTCTGGGAAGAAAATGTGTTATTTTTGGAATAAAACGTGATGTCCCAATAAAAGACGCTGTCTTCCCCAAATGCGTCCTTTTATGCTGCAAATCAGACATTTTCTCCCCGAAAGATCACCTTTATCCTGAAAAGAAGACATTTTCTCCACAAAATGCCGCTTCTTAGCTCAATACCATGCTTTCACACCAAAATAATGCCGTTTATCCCCAAAACTCATGCATTTTCTCCACAAAACACTCTTTTTCTCTCCCAAATACAACCATTTCTCCCCTGCATATCAATTTCTGCCAACAATTAGACATTTTCTCCCCGAATATCACTCTTCATCCCAGAAACCAAACAGGTTCTCTATTAAGTACCACACTTTAGCCCCCCAAAAAGGCATTTTCTCCCCAGAATACTGCCTTTCATCTTCAGATGTCTCATTTTTGGGAAAGGAAACGAAAGCGCTACTTTAGGGAGAGTATTTCTTATTTTGGGGATCAAAAAGGGTGTTTTGGGTAGGAAAAAACTTCCTTAGGGAGTAAGAAGCGGTATTTTTGGGAGCGAGTGTCTTCTTTTGTTACACAAAGCCATATTTGAAGGGGAGAATTTCGTATTGGAGGGATACAAATTGGAATTTTGGGAGACGGTGTCTAATGTTGGGAATCAAAAGGTGTGTTTTGGGTAAGAAATGTGTTGTTTTGGTAATAAAATCAGTCTTGTGCGGAGAAAATGCCTGATTCTTGGGATGAAAAGAGGCATTTGAGGGAGAACGCCTCATTTTGGGGATCCAAAGAGCAATTTGGGGGAGAAAATGTGTAATATTGGGAACCCGACGTGGTATTTAATGGAGAAAAAGTCTTCTATTTGGAACCAAGAATGATATTTTGGGGACAATATTTCTCATTTTGAGGACAGAATTATGTCTTTTTTGGAGAGGATGACTTATTTTCGGTCTAAAATGCAGTATTCTGGGAAGAAAATGCCTTATTTTGGGGATCAAAGGCGGTATTCTGGGAAGAAAATGTGTTATTTTTGGAATAAAACGTGATGTCCCAATAAAAGACGCTGTCTTCCCCAAATGCGTCCTTTTATGCTGCAAATCAGACATTTTCTCCCCGAAAGATCACCTTTATCCTCAAAAGAAGACATTTTCTCCACAAAATGCCGCTTCTTAGCTCAATACCATGCTTTCACGAAAAAATAATGCCGTTTATCCCCAAAACTCATGCATTTTCTCCCCAAAACACTCTTTTTCTCTCCAAAATACAACCATTTCTCCCCTGCATATCAATGTCTGCCAACAATTAGACATTTTCTCCCCGAATAACACTCTTCATCCCAGAAACCAAACAGGTTCTCTCTTAAGTGCCACTCTTTATCTACCCAAAAAGGCATTTTCTGCCCAGAATACTGCCTTTCATCTTCAGATGTCTCATTTTTGGGAAAGGCGACGAAAGCGCTACTTTGGGGAGAGTACATCTTATTTTGGGGCTCAAAAGAGCAATTTGGGGGAGAAAATGTGTAATATTGGGAACCCGACGTGGTATTTAATGGAGAAAAAGTCTTCTCTTTGGAACCAAGAATGATATTTTGGGGACAATATTTCTCATTTTGAGGACAGAATTATGTCTTTTTTGGAGAGGATGACTTATTTTCGGTCTAAAATGCGGTATTCTGGGAAGAAAATGCCTTATTTTTGGGATCAAAGGCGGTATTCTGGGAAGAAAATGTGTTATTTTTGGAATAAAACGTGATGTCCCAATAAAAGACGCTGTCTTCCCCAAATGCGTCCTTTTATGCTGCAAAGAAGACATTTTCTCCCCGAAAGATCACCTTTATCCTCAAAAGAAGACATTTTCTCCACAAAATGCCGCTTCTTAGCTCAATACCATGCTTTCACGCCAAAATAATGCCGTTTATCCCCAAAACTCATGCATTTTCTCCACAAAACACTCTTTTTCTCTCCCAAATACAACCATTTCTCCCCTGCGTATCAATTTCTGCCAACAATTAGACATTTTCTCCCCGAATATCACTCTTCATCCCAGAAACCAAACAGGTTCTCTCTTAAGAGCCACTCTTTATCTACCCTGAAAGGCATTTTCTGCCCAGAACACTGCCTTTCATCTTCAGATGTCTCATTTTTGGGAAAGGCGACGAAAGCGCTACTTTGGGGAGAGTACATCTTATTTTGGGGCTCAAAAGAGCAATTTGGGGGAGAAAATGTGTAATATTGGGAACCCGACGTGGTATTTAATGGAGGAAAAGTCTTCTATTTGGAACCAAGAGTGATATTTTGTGGAGAATATTTCTCATTTTGAGGAGAGAATTAGGTCTTTTTTGGAGACGATGACTTATTTTCGGTCTAAAATGCGGTATTCTGGGAAGAAAATGCCTTATTTTTGGGATCAAAGGCGGTATTCTGGGAAGAAAATGTGTTATTTTTGGAATAAAACGTGATGTCCTAAGAAAAGACGCTGTCTTCCCCAAATGCGTCCTTTTATGCTGCAAATCAGACATTTTCTCCCCGAAAGATCACCTTTATCATCAAAAGAAGGCATTTTCTCCACAAAATGCCGCTTCTTAGCTCAATACCATGCTTTCACACCAAAATAATGCCGTTTATCCCCAAAACTCATGCATTTTCTCCACAAAACACTCTTTTTCTCTCCCAAATACAACCATTTCTCCCCTGCGTATCAATTTCTGCCAACAATTAGACATTTTCTCCCCGAATATCACTCTTCATTCCAGAAATCAAACAGGTTCTCTATTTTGAGGACAGAAAATAAGGCATTTTCTTCCCAGAATACCGCTATTTAGACCGAAAATAAGTCATCGTCTCCAAAAAAGACATAATTCTGTCCTCAAAATGAGAAATATTGTCCCCAAAATATCACTCTTGGTTCCAAATAGAAGACTTTTCCTCCATTAAATACGACTTCGGGTTCCCAAAATTACACATTTTCTCCCCCAAATTGCTCTTTTGAGCCCCAAAATAAGATGTACTCTCCCCAAAGTAGCGCTTTCGTCGCCTTTCCCAAAAATGAGACATCTGAAGATGAAAGGCAGTGTTCTGGGCAGAAAATGCCTTTCAGGGTAGATAAAGAGTGGCTCTTAAGAGAGAACCTGTTTGGTTTCTGGGATGAAGAGTGATATTCGGGGAGAAAATGTCTAATTGTTGGCAGAAATTGATATGCAGGGGAGAAATGGTTGTATTTGGGAGAGAAAAAGAGTGTTTTGTGGAGAAAATGCATGAGTTTTGGGGATAAACGGCATTATTTTGGCGTGAAAGCATGGTATTGAGCTAAGAAGCGGCATTTTGTGGAGAAAATGTCTTCTTTTGAGGATAAAGGTGATCTTTCGGGGAGATAATGTCTGATTTGCAGCATAAAAGGACGCATTTGGGGAAGACAGTGTCTTTTATTGGGACATCACGTTTTATTCCAAAAATAACACATTTTCATCCCAGAATACCGCCTTTGATCCCAAAAATAAGGCATTTTCTTCTCAGAATACCGCATTTTAGACCGAAAATAAGTCATCCTCTCCAAAAAAGACATAATTCTGTCCTCAAAATGAGAAATATTGTCCCCAAAATATCATTCTTGGTTCCAAATAGAAGACTTTTTCTCCATTAAATACCACGTCGGGTTCCCAATATTACACATTTTCTCCCCCAAATTGCTCTTTGGATCCCCAAAATGAGGCGTTCTCCCTCAAATGCCTCTTTTCATCCCAAGAATCAGGCATTTTCTCCGCACAAGACTGATTTTATTACCAAAACAACACATTTCTTACCCAAAACACACCTTTTGATTCCCAACATTAGACACCGTCTCCCACAAATGCCAATTTGTATCCCTCCAATACGAAATTCTCCCCTTGAAATATGGCTTTGTGTAACAAAAGAAGACATTCGCTCCCAAAAATACCGCTTCTTATTTCCTAAGGAAGACTTTTCCTCCCCAAAACACCCTTTTTGATCCCCAAAATAAGAAATACTCTCCCTAAAGTAGCGCTTTCGTTTCCTTTCCCAAAAATGAGACATCTGAAGATGAAAGGCAGTATTCTGGGGAGAAAATGCCTTTTTGGGGGGCTAAAGTGTGGTACTTAATAGAGAACCTGTTTGGTTTCTGGGATGAAGAGTGATATTCGGGGAGAAAATGTCTAATTGTTGGCAGAAATTGATACGCAGGGGAGAAATGGTTGTATTTGGGAGAGAAAAAGAGTGTTTTGTGGAGAAAATGCATGAGTTTTGGGGATAAACGGCATTATTTTGGCGTGAAAGCATGGTATTGAGCTAAGAAGCGGCATTTTGTGGAGAAAATGTCTTCTTTTGATGATAAAGGTGATCTTTCGGGGAGAAAATGTCTGATTTGCAGCATAAAAGGACGCATTTGGGGAAGACAGCGTCTTTTATTGGGACATCACGTTTTATTCCAAAAATAACACATTTTCTTCCCAGAATACCGCCTTTGATCCCAAAAATAAGGCATTTTCTTCCCAGAATACCGCTATTTAGACCGAAAATAAATCATCCTCTGCAAAAAAGACATAATTCTGTCCTCAAAATGAGAAATATTGTCCCCAAAATATCATTCTTGGTTCCAAATAGAAGACTTTTTCTCCATTAAATACCACGTCGGGTTCCCAATATTACACATTTTCTCCCCCAAATTGCTCTTTGGATCCCCAAAATGAGGCGTTCTCCCTCAAATGCCTCTTTTGATCCCAAGAATCAGGCATTTTCTCCGCACAAGACTGATTTTATTACCAAAACAACACATTTCTTACCCAAAACACACCTTTTTATTCCCAACATTAGACACCGTCTCCCAAAATTCCAATTTGTATCCCTCCAATACGAAATTCTCCCCTTGAAATATGGCTTTGTGTGACAAAAGAAGACACTCGCTCCCGAAAATACCGCTTCTTATTTCCTAAGGAAGACTTTTCCTCCCCAAAACACCCTTTTTGATCCCCAAAATAAGAAATACTCTCCCTAAAGTAGCGCTTTTGTTTCCTTTCCCAAAAATGAGACATCTGAAGATGAAAGGCAGTATTCTGGGGAGAAAATGCCTTTTTGGGGGGCTAAAGAGTGGCACTTAAGAGAGAACCTGTTTGGTTTCTGGGATGAAGAGTGATATTCGGGGAGAAAATGTCTAATTGTTGGCAGAAATTGATACGCAGGGGAGAAATGGTTGTATTTGGGAGAGAAAAAGAGTGTTTTGGGGAGAAAATGCATGAGTTTTGGGGATAAACGGCATTATTTTGGCGTGAAAGCATGGTATTGAGCTAAGAAGCGGCATTTTGTGGAGAAAATGTCTTCTTTTGAGGATAAAGGTGATCTTTCGGGGAGATAATGTCTGATTTGCAGCATAAAAGGACGCATTTGGGGAAGACAGTGTCTTTTATTGGGACATCACGTTTTATTCCAAAAATAACACATTTTCATCCCAGAATACCGCCTTTGATCCCAAAAATAAGGCATTTTCTTCCCAGAATACCGCATTTTAGACCGAAAATAAGTCATCCTCTCCAAAAAAGACATAATTCTGTCCTCAAAATGAGAAATATTGTCCCCAAAATATCATTCTTGGTTCCAAATAGAAGACTTTTTCTCCATTAAATACCACGTCGGGTTCCCAATATTACACATTTTCTCCCCCAAATTGCTCTTTGGATCCCCAAAATGAGGCGTTCTCCCTCAAATGCCTCTTTTGATCCCAAGAATCAGGCATTTTCTCCGCACAAGACTGATTTTATTACCAAAACAACACATTTCTTACCCAAAACACACCTTTTGATTCCCAACATTAGACACCGTCTCCCAAAATTCCAATTTGTATCCCTCCAATACGAAATTCTCCCCTTGAAATATGGCTTTGTGTGACAAAAGAAGACACTCGCTCCCAAAAATACCGCTTCTTATTTCCTAAGGAAGACTTTTCCTCCCCAAAACACCCTTTTTGATCCCCAAAATAAGAAATACTCTCCCTAAAGTAGCGCTTTCGTTGCCTTTCCCAAAAATGAGACATCTGAAGATGAAAGGCAGTATTCTGGGGAGAAAATGCCTTTTTGGGGGGCTAAAGAGTGGCACTTAAGAGAGAACCTGTTTGGTTTCTGGGATGAAGAGTGATATTCGGGGAGAAAATGTCTAATTGTTGGCAGAAATTGATACGCAGGGGAGAAATGGTTGTATTTGGGAGAGAAAAAGAGTGTTTTGTGGAGAAAATGCATGAGTTTTGGGGATAAACGGCATTATTTTGGCGTGAAAGCATGGTATTGAGAAAATAAGCACCATTTTGTAGAGAAAATGTCTTCTTTTGAGGATAAAGGTGATCTTTCGGGGAGAAAATGTCTGATTTGCAGCATAAAAGGACGCATTTGGGGAAGACAGCGTCTTTTATTGGGACATCACGTTTTATTCCAAAAATAACACATTTTCTTCCCAGAATACCGCCTTTGATCCCAAAAATAAGGCATTTTCTTCCCAGAATACCGCTATTTAGACCGAAAATAAGTCATCCTCTCCAAAAAAGACATAATTCTGTCCTCAAAATGAGAAATATTGTCCCCAAAATATCATTCTTGGTTCCAAATAGAAGACTTTTTCTCCATTAAATACCACGTCGGGTTCCCAATATTACACATTTTCTCCCCCAAATTGCTCTTTGGATCCCCAAAATGAGGCGTTCTCCCTCAAATGCCTCTTTTGATCCCAAGAATCAGGCATTTTCTCCGCACAAGACTGATTTTATTACCAAAACAACACATTTCTTACCCAAAACACACCTTTTTATTCCCAACATTAGACACCGTCTCCCAAAATTCCAATTTGTATCCCTCCAATACGAAATTCTCCCCTTGAAATATGGCTTTGTGTGACAAAAGAAGACACTCGCTCCCGAAAATACCGCTTCTTATTTCCTAAGGAAGACTTTTCCTCCCCAAAACACCCCTTTTGATCCCCAAAATAAGAAATACTCTCCCTAAAGTAGCGCTTTCGTTTCCTTTCCCAAAAATGAGACATCTGAAGATGAAAGGCAGTATTCTGGGGAGAAAATGCCTTTTTGGGGGGCTAAAGTGTGGTACTTAATAGAGAACCTGTTTGGTTTCTGGGATGAAGAGTGATATTCGGGCAGAAAATGTCTAATTGTTGGCAGAAATTGATACGCAGGGGAGAAATGGTTGTATTTGGGAGAGAAAAAGAGTGTTTTGTGGAGAAAATGCATGAGTTTTGGGGATAAACGGCATTATTTTGGCGTGAAAGCATGGTATTGAGCTAAGAAGCGGCATTTTGTGGAGAAAATGTCTTCTTTTGAGGATAAAGGTGATCTTTCGGGGAGATAATGTCTGATTTGCAGCATAAAAGGACGCATTTGGGGAAGACAGTGTCTTTTATTGGGACATCACGTTTTATTCCAAAAATAACACATTTTCATCCCAGAATACCGCCTTTGATCCCAAAAATAAGGCATTTTCTTCTCAGAATACCGCATTTTAGACCGAAAATAAGTCATCCTCTCCAAAAAAGACATAATTCTGTCCTCAAAATGAGAAATATTGTCCCCAAAATATCATTCTTGGTTCCAAATAGAAGACTTTTTCTCCATTAAATACCACGTCGGGTTCCCAATATTACACATTTTCTCCCCCAAATTGCTCTTTGGATCCCCAAAATGAGGCGTTCTCCCTCAAATGCCTCTTTTCATCCCAAGAATCAGGCATTTTCTCCGCACAAGACTGATTTTATTACCAAAACAACACATTTCTTACCCAAAACACACCTTTTTATTCCCAACATTAGACACCGTCTCCCACAAATGCCAATTTGTATCCCTCCAATACGAAATTCTCCCCTTGAAATATGGCTTTGTGTAACAAAAGAAGACATTCGCTCCCAAAAATACCGCTTCTTATTTCCTAAGGAAGACTTTTCCTCCCCAAAACACCCTTTTTGATCCCCAAAATAAGAAATACTCTCCCTAAAGTAGCGCTTTCGTTTCCTTTCCCAAAAATGAGACATCTGAAGATGAAAGGCAGTATTCTGGGGAGAAAATGCCTTTTTGGGGGGCTAAAGTGTGGTACTTAATAGAGAACCTGTTTGGTTTCTGGGATGAAGAGTGATATTCGGGGAGAAAATGTCTAATTGTTGGCAGAAATTGATACGCAGGGGAGAAATGGTTGTATTTGGGAGAGAAAAAGAGTGTTTTGTGGAGAAAATGCATGAGTTTTGGGGATAAACGGCATTATTTTGGCGTGAAAGCATGGTATTGAGCTAAGAAGCGGCATTTTGTGGAGAAAATGTCTTCTTTTGATGATAAAGGTGATCTTTCGGGGAGAAAATGTCTGATTTGCAGCATAAAAGGACGCATTTGGGGAAGACAGCGTCTTTTATTGGGACATCACGTTTTATTCCAAAAATAACACATTTTCTTCCCAGAATACCGCCTTTGATCCCAAAAATAAGGCATTTTCTTCCCAGAATACCGCTATTTAGACCGAAAATAAATCATCCTCTGCAAAAAAGACATAATTCTGTCCTCAAAATGAGAAATATTGTCCCCAAAATATCATTCTTGGTTCCAAATAGAAGACTTTTTCTCCATTAAATACCACGTCGGGTTCCCAATATTACACATTTTCTCCCCCAAATTGCTCTTTGGATCCCCAAAATGAGGCGTTCTCCCTCAAATGCCTCTTTTGATCCCAAGAATCAGGCATTTTCTCCGCACAAGACTGATTTTATTACCAAAACAACACATTTCTTACCCAAAACACACCTTTTTATTCCCAACATTAGACACCGTCTCCCAAAATTCCAATTTGTATCCCTCCAATACGAAATTCTCCCCTTGAAATATGGCTTTGTGTGACAAAAGAAGACACTCGCTCCCGAAAATACCGCTTCTTATTTCCTAAGGAAGACTTTTCCTCCCCAAAACACCCCTTTTTTATCCCCAAAATAAGAAATACTCTCCCTAAAGTAGCGCTTTTGTTTCCTTTCCCAAAAATGAGACATCTGAAGATGAAAGGCAGTATTCTGGGGAGAAAATGCCTTTTTGGGGGGCTAAAGAGTGGCACTTAAGAGAGAACCTGTTTGGTTTCTGGGATGAAGAGTGATATTCGGGGAGAAAATGTCTAATTGTTGGCAGAAATTGATACGCAGGGGAGAAATGGTTGTATTTGGGAGAGAAAAAGAGTGTTTTGGGGAGAAAATGCATGAGTTTTGGGGATAAACGGCATTATTTTGGCGTGAAAGCATGGTATTGAGCTAAGAAGCGGCATTTTGTGGAGAAAATGTCTTCTTTTGAGGATAAAGGTGATCTTTCGGGGAGATAATGTCTGATTTGCAGCATAAAAGGACGCATTTGGGGAAGACAGTGTCTTTTATTGGGACATCACGTTTTATTCCAAAAATAACACATTTTCATCCCAGAATACCGCCTTTGATCCCAAAAATAAGGCATTTTCTTCCCAGAATACCGCATTTTAGACCGAAAATAAGTCATCCTCTCCAAAAAAGACATAATTCTGTCCTCAAAATGAGAAATATTGTCCCCAAAATATCATTCTTGGTTCCAAATAGAAGACTTTTTCTCCATTAAATACCACGTCGGGTTCCCAATATTACACATTTTCTCCCCCAAATTGCTCTTTGGATCCCCAAAATGAGGCGTTCTCCCTCAAATGCCTCTTTTGATCCCAAGAATCAGGCATTTTCTCCGCACAAGACTGATTTTATTACCAAAACAACACATTTCTTACCCAAAACACACCTTTTGATTCCCAACATTAGACACCGTCTCCCAAAATTCCAATTTGTATCCCTCCAATACGAAATTCTCCCCTTGAAATATGGCTTTGTGTGACAAAAGAAGACACTCGCTCCCGAAAATACCGCTTCTTATTTCCTAAGGAAGACTTTTCCTCCCCAAAACACCCTTTTTGATCCCCAAAATAAGAAATACTCTCCCTAAAGTAGCGCTTTCGTTGCCTTTCCCAAAAATGAGACATCTGAAGATGAAAGGCAGTATTCTGGGGAGAAAATGCCTTTTTGGGGGGCTAAAGAGTGGCACTTAAGAGAGAACCTGTTTGGTTTCTGGGATGAAGAGTGATATTCGGGGAGAAAATGTCTAATTGTTGGCAGAAATTGATACGCAGGGGAGAAATGGTTGTATTTGGGAGAGAAAAAGAGTGTTTTGTGGAGAAAATGCATGAGTTTTGGGGATAAACGGCATTATTTTGGCGTGAAAGCATGGTATTGAGAAAATAAGCACCATTTTGTAGAGAAAATGTCTTCTTTTGAGGATAAAGGTGATCTTTCGGGGAGAAAATGTCTGATTTGCAGCATAAAAGGACGCATTTGGGGAAGACAGCGTCTTTTATTGGGACATCACGTTTTATTCCAAAAATAACACATTTTCTTCCCAGAATACCGCCTTTGATCCCAAAAATAAGGCATTTTCTTCCCAGAATACCGCTATTTAGACCGAAAATAAGTCATCCTCTCCAAAAAAGACATAATTCTGTCCTCAAAATGAGAAATATTGTCCCCAAAATATCATTCTTGGTTCCAAATAGAAGACTTTTTCTCCATTAAATACCACGTCGGGTTCCCAATATTACACATTTTCTCCCCCAAATTGCTCTTTGGATCCCCAAAATGAGGCGTTCTCCCTCAAATGCCTCTTTTGATCCCAAGAATCAGGCATTTTCTCCGCACAAGACTGATTTTATTACCAAAACAACACATTTCTTACCCAAAACACACCTTTTTATTCCCAACATTAGACACTGTCTCCCAAAATTCCAATTTGTATCCCTCCAATACGAAATTCTCCCCTTGAAATATGGCTTTGTGTGACAAAAGAAGACACTCGCTCCCGAAAATACCGCTTCTTATTTCCTAAGGAAGACTTTTCCTCCCCAAAACACCCCTTTTGATCCCCAAAATAAGAAATACTCTCCCTAAAGTAGCGCTTTCGTTTCCTTTCCCAAAAATGAGACATCTGAAGATGAAAGGCAGTATTCTGGGGAGAAAATGCCTTTTTGGGGGGCTAAAGTGTGGTACTTAATAGAGAACCTGTTTGGTTTCTGGGATGAAGAGTGATATTCGGGCAGAAAATGTCTAATTGTTGGCAGAAATTGATACGCAGGGGAGAAATGGTTGTATTTGGGAGAGAAAAAGAGTGTTTTGTGGAGAAAATGCATGAGTTTTGGGGATAAACGGCATTATTTTGGCGTGAAAGCATGGTATTGAGCTAAGAAGCGGCATTTTGTGGAGAAAATGTCTTCTTTTGAGGATAAAGGTGATCTTTCAGGGAGATAATGTCTGATTTGCAGCATAAAAGGACGCATTTGGGGAAGACAGTGTCTTTTATTGGGACATCACGTTTTATTCCAAAAATAACACATTTTCATCCCAGAATACCGCCTTTGATCCCAAAAATAAGGCATTTTCTTCTCAGAATACCGCATTTTAGACCGAAAATAAGTCATCCTCTCCAAAAAAGACATAATTCTGTCCTCAAAATGAGAAATATTGTCCCCAAAATATCATTCTTGGTTCCAAATAGAAGACTTTTTCTCCATTAAATACCACGTCGGGTTCCCAATATTACACATTTTCTCCCCCAAATTGCTCTTTGGATCCCCAAAATGAGGCGTTCTCCCTCAAATGCCTCTTTTCATCCCAAGAATCAGGCATTTTCTCCGCACAAGACTGATTTTATTACCAAAACAACACATTTCTTACCCAAAACACACCTTTTGATTCCCAACATTAGACACCGTCTCCCAAAATTCCAATTTGTATCCCTCCAATACGAAATTCTCCCCTTGAAATATGGCTTTGTGTGACAAAAGAAGACACTCGCTCCCGAAAATACCGCTTCTTATTTCCTAAGGAAGACTTTTCCTCCCCAAAACACCCCTTTTGATCCCCAAAATAAGAAATACTCTCCCTAAAGTAGCGCTTTCGTTTCCTTTCCCAAAAATGAGACATCTGAAGATGAAAGGCAGTATTCTGGGGAGAAAATGCCTTTTTGGGGGGCTAAAGTGTGGTACTTAATAGAGAACCTGTTTGGTTTCTGGGATGAAGAGTGATATTCGGGGAGAAAATGTCTAATTGTTGGCAGAAATTGATACGCAGGGGAGAAATGGTTGTATTTGGGAGAGAAAAAGAGTGTTTTGTGGAGAAAATGCATGAGTTTTGGGGATAAACGGCATTATTTTGGCGTGAAAGCATGGTATTGAGCTAAGAAGCGGCATTTTGTGGAGAAAATGTCTTCTTTTGAGGATAAAGGTGATCTTTCGGGGAGATAATGTCTGATTTGCAGCATAAAAGGACGCATTTGGGGAAGACAGCGTCTTTTATTGGGACATCACGTTTTATTCCAAAAATAACACATTTTCATCCCAGAATACCGCCTTTGATCCCAAAAATAAGGCATTTTCTTCCCAGAATACCGCATTTTAGACCGAAAATAAGTCATCCTCTCCAAAAAAGACATAATTCTGTCCTCAAAATGAGAAATATTGTCCCCAAAATATCATTCTTGGTTCCAAATAGAAGACTTTTTCTCCATTAAATACCACGTCGGGTTCCCAATATTACACATTTTCTCCCCCAAATTGCTCTTTGGATCCCCAAAATGAGGCGTTCTCCCTCAAATGCCTCTTTTGATCCCAAGAATCAGGCATTTTCTCCGCACAAGACTGATTTTATTACCAAAACAACACATTTCTTACCCAAAACACACCTTTTGATTCCCAACATTAGACACCGTCTCCCAAAATTCCAATTTGTATCCCTCCAATACGAAATTCTCCCCTTGAAATATGGCTTTGTGTGACAAAAGAAGACACTCGCTCCCGAAAATACCGCTTCTTATTTCCTAAGGAAGACTTTTCCTCCCCAAAACACCCCTTTTGATCCCCAAAATAAGAAATACTCTCCCTAAAGTAGCGCTTTCGTTTCCTTTCCCAAAAATGAGACATCTGAAGATGAAAGGCAGTATTCTGGGGAGAAAATGCCTTTTTGGGGGGCTAAAGTGTGGTACTTAATAGAGAACCTGTTTGGTTTCTGGGATGAAGAGTGATATTCGGGGAGAAAATGTCTAATTGTTGGCAGAAATTGATACGCAGGGGAGAAATGGTTGTATTTGGGAGAGAAAAAGAGTGTTTTGGGGAGAAAATGAATGAGTTTTGGGGATAAACGGCATTATTTTGGCGTGAAAGCATGGTATCGAGAAAATAAGCAGCATTTTGTGGAGAAAATGTCTTCTTTTGAGGATAAAGGTGATCTTTCGGGGAGATAATGTCTGATTTGCAGCATAAAAGGACGCATTTGGGGAAGACAGTGTCTTTTATTGGGACATCACGTTTTATTCCAAAAATAACACATTTTCATCCCAGAATACCGCCTTTGATCCCAAAAATAAGGCATTTTCTTCCCAGAATACCGCTATTTAGACCGAAAATAAGTCATCCTCTCCAAAAAAGACATAATTCTGTCCTCAAAATGAGAAATATTGTCCCCAAAATATCATTCTTGGTTCCAAATAGAAGACTTTTTCTCCATTAAATACCACGTCGGGTTCCCAATATTACACATTTTCTCCCCCAAATTGCTCTTTGGATCCCCAAAATGAGGCGTTCTCCCTCAAATGCCTCTTTTGATCCCAAGAATCAGGCATTTTCTCCGCACAAGACTGATTTTATTACCAAAACAACACATTTCTTACCCAAAACACACCTTTTGATTCCCAACATTAGACACCGTCTCCCAAAATTCCAAGTTGTATCCCTCCAATACGAAATTCTCCCCTTGAAATATGGCTTTGTGTGACAAAAGAAGACACTCGCTCCCGAAAATACCGCTTCTTATTTCCTAAGGAAGACTTTTCCTCCCCAAAACACCCCTTTTGATCCCCAAAATAAGAAATACTCTCCCTAAAGTAGCGCTTTCGTTTCCTTTCCCAAAAATGAGACATCTGAAGATGAAAGGCAGTATTCTGGGGAGAAAATGCCTTTTTGGGGGGCTAAAGTGTGGTACTTAATAGAGAACCTGTTTGGTTTCTGGGATGAAGAGTGATATTCGGGGAGAAAATGTCTAATTGTTGGCAGAAATTGATACGCAGGGGAGAAATGGTTGTATTTGGGAGAGAAAAAGAGTGTTTTGTGGAGAAAATGCATGAGTTTTGGGGATAAACGGCATTATTTTGGCGTGAAAGCATGGTATTGAGCTAAGAAGCGGCATTTTGTGGAGAAAATGCCTTCTTTTGATGATAAAGGTGATCTTTCGGGGAGAAAATGTCTGATTTGCAGCATAAAAGGACGCATTTGGGGAAGGCAGCGTCTTTTATTGGGACATCACGTTTTATTCCAAAAATAACACATTTTCTTCCCAGAATACCGCCTTTGATCCCAAAAATAAGGCATTTTCTTCCCAGAATACCGCTATTTAGACCGAAAATAAGTCATCCTCTCCAAAAAAGACATCATTCTGTCCTCAAAATGAGAAATATTGTCCCCAAAATATCATTCTTGGTTCCAAATAGAAGACTTTTTCTCCATTAAATACCACGTCGGGTTCCCAATATTACACATTTTCTCCCCCAAATTGCTCTTTGGATCCCCAAAATGAGGCGTTCTCCCTCAAATGCCTCTTTTGATCCCAAGAATCAGGCATTTTCTCCGCACAAGACTGATTTTATTACCAAAACAACACATTTCTTACCCAAAACACACCTTTTGATTCCCAACATTAGACACCGTCTCCCAAAATTCCAATTTGTATCCCTCCAATACGAAATTCTCCCCTTGAAATATGGCTTTGTGTGACAAAAGAAGACACTCTCTCCCGAAAATACCGCTTCTTATTTCCTAAGGAAGACTTTTCCTCCCCAAAACACCCCTTTTGATCCCCCAAATAAGAAATACTCTCCCTAAAGTAGCGCTTTCGTTTCCTTTCCCAAAAATGAGACATCTGAAGATGAAAGGCAGTATTCTGGGGAGAAAATGCCTTTTTGGGGGGCTAAAGTGTGGTACTTAATAGAGAACCTGTTTGGTTTCTGGGATGAAGAGTGATATTCGGGGAGAAAATGTCTAATTGTTGGCAGAAATTGATACGCAGGGGAGAAATGGTTGTATTTTGGAGAGAAAAAGAGTGTTTTGTGGAGAAAATGCATGAGTTTTGGGGATAAACGGCATTATTTTGGCGTGAAAGCATGGTATTGAGCTAAGAAGCGGCATTTTGTGGAGAAAATGTCTTCTTTTGAGGATAAAGGTGATCTTTCGGGGAGATAATGTCTGATTTGCAGCATAAAAGGACGCATTTGGGGAAGACAGTGTCTTTTATTGGGACATCACGTTTTATTCCAAAAATAACACATTTTCATCCCAGAATACCGCCTTTGATCCCAAAAATAAGGCATTTTCTTCCCAGAATACCGCTATTTAGACCGAAAATAAGTCATCCTCTCCAAAAAAGACATAATTCTGTCCTCAAAATGAGAAATATTGTCCCCAAAATATCATTCTTGGTTCCAAATAGAAGACTTTTTCTCCATTAAATACCACGTCGGGTTCCCAATATTACACATTTTCTCCCCCAAATTGCTCTTTGGATCCCCAAAATGAGGCGTTCTCCCTCAAATGCCTCTTTTGATCCCAAGAATCAGGCATTTTCTCCACACAAGACTGATTTTATTACCAAAACAACACATTTCTTACCCAAAACACACCTTTTTATTCCCAACATTAGACACCGTCTCCCAAAATTCCAATTTGTATCCCTCCAATACGAAATTCTCCCCTTGAAATATGGCTTTGTGTGACAAAAGAAGACACTCTCTCCCGAAAATACCGCTTCTTATTTCCTAAGGAAGACTTTTCCTCCCCAAAACACCCTTTTTGATCCCCAAAATAAGAAATACTCTCCCTAAAGTAGCGCTTTCGTTTCCTTTCCCAAAAATGAGACATCTGAAGATGAAAGGCAGTATTCTGGGGAGAAAATGCCTTTTTGGGGGGCTAAAGAGTGGCACTTAAGAGAGAACCTGTTTGGTTTCTGGGATGAAGAGTGATATTCGGGGAGAAAATGTCTAATTGTTGGCAGAAATTGATACGCAGGGGAGAAATGGTTGTATTTGGGAGAGAAAAAGAGTGTTTTGGGGAGAAAATGCATGAGTTTTTGGGATAAACGGCATTATTTTGGCGTGAAAGCATGATATTGAGAAAATAAGCAGCATTTTGTGGAGAAAATGTCTTCTTTTGATGATAAAGGTGATCTTTCGGGGAGAAAATGTCTGATTTGCAGCATAAAAGGACGCATTTGGGGAAGACAGCGTCTTTTATTGGGACATCACGTTTTATTCCAAAAATAACACATTTTCTTCCCAGAATACCGCCTTTGATCCCCAAAATAAGGCATTTTCTTCCCAGAATACCGCATTTTAGACCGAAAATAAGTCATCCTCTCCAAAAAAGACATAATTCTGTCCTCAAAATGAGAAATATTGTCCCCAAAATATCATTCTTGGTTCCAAATAGAAGACTTTTTCTCCATTAAATACCACGTCGGGTTCCCAATATTACACATTTTCTCCCCCAAATTGCTCTTTGGATCCCCAAAATGAGGCGTTCTCCCTCAAATGCCTCTTTTCATCCCAAGAATCAGGCATTTTCTCCGCACAAGACTGATTTTATTACCAAAACAACACATTTCTTACCCAAAACACACCTTTTTATTCCCAACATTAGACACCGTCTCCCAAAATTCCAATTTGTATCCCTCCAATACGAAATTCTCCCCTTGAAATATGGCTTTGTGTGACAAAAGAAGACACTCGCTCCCGAAAATACCGCTTCTTATTTCCTAAGGAAGACTTTTCCTCCCCAAAACACCCCTTTTGATCCCCCAAATAAGAAATACTCTCCCTAAAGTAGCGCTTTCGTTTCCTTTCCCAAAAATGAGACATCTGAAGATGAAAGGCAGTATTCTGGGGAGAAAATGCCTTTTTGGGGGGCTAAAGTGTGGTACTTAATAGAGAACCTGTTTGGTTTCTGGGATGAAGAGTGATATTCGGGGAGAAAATGTCTAATTGTTGGCAGAAATTGATACGCAGGGGAGAAATGGTTGTATTTGGGAGAGAAAAAGAGTGTTTTGTGGAGAAAATGCATGAGTTTTGGGGATAAACGGCATTATTTTGGCGTGAAAGCATGGTATTGAGCTAAGAAGCGGCATTTTGTGGAGAAAATGTCTTCTTTTGAGGATAAAGGTGATCTTTCGGGGAGATAATGTCTGATTTGCAGCATAAAAGGACGCATTTGGGGAAGACAGTGTCTTTTATTGGGACATCACGTTTTATTCCAAAAATAACACATTTTCATCCCAGAATACCGCCTTTGATCCCAAAAATAAGGCATTTTCTTCCCAGAATACCGCATTTTAGACCGAAAATAAGTCATCCTCTCCAAAAAAGACATAATTCTGTCCTCAAAATGAGAAATATTGTCCCCAAAATATCATTCTTGGTTCCAAATAGAAGACTTTTTCTCCATTAAATACCACGTCGGGTTCCCAATATTACACATTTTCTCCCCCAAATTGCTCTTTGGATCCCCAAAATGAGGCGTTCTCCCTCAAATGCCTCTTTTCATCCCAAGAATCAGGCATTTTCTCCGCACAAGACTGATTTTATTACCAAAACAACACATTTCTTACCCAAAACACACCTTTTTATTCCCAACATTAGACACCGTCTCCCAAAATTCCAATTTGTATCCCTCCAATACGAAATTCTCCCCTTGAAATATGGCTTTGTGTGACAAAAGAAGACACTCGCTCCCGAAAATACCGCTTCTTATTTCCTAAGGAAGACTTTTCCTCCCCAAAACACCCCTTTTGATCCCCAAAATAAGAAATACTCTCCCTAAAGTAGCGCTTTCGTTTCCTTTCCCAAAAATGAGACATCTGAAGATGAAAGGCAGTATTCTGGGGAGAAAATGCCTTTTTGGGGGGCTAAAGTGTGGTACTTAATAGAGAACCTGTTTGGTTTCTGGGATGAAGAGTGATATTCGGGGAGAAAATGTCTAATTGTTGGCAGAAATTGATACGCAGGGGAGAAATGGTTGTATTTGGGAGAGAAAAAGAGTGTTTTGGGGAGAAAATGCATGAGTTTTGGGGATAAACGGCATTATTTTGGCGTGAAAGCATGGTATTGAGCTAAGAAGCGGCATTTTGTGGAGAAAATGTCTTCTTTTGAGGATAAAGGTGATCTTTCGGGGAGATAATGTCTGATTTGCAGCATAAAAGGACGCATTTGGGGAAGACAGTGTCTTTTATTGGGACATCACGTTTTATTCCAAAAATAACACATTTTCATCCCAGAATACCGCCTTTGATCCCAAAAATAAGGCATTTTCTTCCCAGAATACCGCATTTTAGACCGAAAATAAGTCATCCTCTCCAAAAAAGACATAATTCTGTCCTCAAAATGAGAAATATTGTCCCCAAAATATCATTCTTGGTTCCAAATAGAAGACTTTTTCTCCATTAAATACCACGTCGGGTTCCCAATATTACACATTTTCTCCCCCAAATTGCTCTTTGGATCCCCAAAATGAGGCGTTCTCCCTCAAATGCCTCTTTTCATCCCAAGAATCAGGCATTTTCTCCGCACAAGACTGATTTTATTACCAAAACAACACATTTCTTACCCAAAACACACCTTTTTATTCCCAACATTAGACACCGTCTCCCAAAATTCCAATTTGTATCCCTCCAATACGAAATTCTCCCCTTGAAATATGGCTTTGTGTGACAAAAGAAGACACTCGCTCCCGAAAATACCGCTTCTTATTTCCTAAGGAAGACTTTTCCTCCCCAAAACACCCTTTTTGATCCCCAAAATAAGAAATACTCTCCCTAAAGTAGCGCTTTCGTTTCCTTTCCCAAAAATGAGACATCTGAAGATGAAAGGCAGTATTCTGGGGAGAAAATGCCTTTTTGGGGGGCTAAAGTGTGGTACTTAATAGAGAACCTGTTTGGTTTCTGGGATGAAGAGTGATATTCGGGGAGAAAATGTCTAATTGTTGGCAGAAATTGATACGCAGGGGAGAAATGGTTGTATTTGGGAGAGAAAAAGAGTGTTTTGTGGAGAAAATGCATGAGTTTTGGGGATAAACGGCATTATTTTGGCGTGAAAGCATGGTATTGAGCTAAGAAGCGGCATTTTGTGGAGAAAATGTCTTCTTTTGAGGATAAAGGTGATCTTTCAGGGAGATAATGTCTGATTTGCAGCATAAAAGGACGCATTTGGGGAAGACAGTGTCTTTTATTGGGACATCACGTTTTATTCCAAAAATAACACATTTTCTTCCCAGAATACCGCCTTTGATCCCAAAAATAAGGCATTTTCTTCTCAGAATACCGCATTTTAGACCGAAAATAAGTCATCCTCTCCAAAAAAGACATCATTCTGTCCTCAAAATGAGAAATATTGTCCCCAAAATATCATTCTTGGTTCCAAATAGAAGACTTTTTCTCCATTAAATACCACGTCGGGTTCCCAATATTACACATTTTCTCCCCCAAATTGCTCTTTGGATCCCCAAAATGAGGCGTTCTCCCTCAAATGCCTCTTTTCATCCCAAGAATCAGGCATTTTCTCCGCACAAGACTGATTTTATTACCAAAACAACACATTTCATACCCAAAACACACCTTTTGATTCCCAACATTAGACACCGTCTCCCAAAATTCCAAGTTGTATCCCTCCAATACGAAATTCTCCCCTTGAAATATGGCTTTGTGTGACAAAAGAAGACACTCGCTCCCGAAAATACCGCTTCTTATTTCCTAAGGAAGACTTTTCCTCCCCAAAACACCCCTTTTGATCCCCAAAATAAGAAATACTCTCCCTAAAGTAGCGCTTTCGTTTCCTTTCCCAAAAATGAGACATCTGAAGATGAAAGGCAGTATTCTGGGGAGAAAATGCCTTTTTGGGGGGCTAAAGTGTGGTACTTAATAGAGAACCTGTTTGGTTTCTGGGATGAAGAGTGATATTCGGGGAGAAAATGTCTAATTGTTGGCAGAAATTGATACGCAGGGGAGAAATGGTTGTATTTGGGAGAGAAAAAGAGTGTTTTGGGGAGAAAATGCATGAGTTTTGGGGATAAACGGCATTATTTTGGCGTGAAAGCATGGTATTGAGCTAAGAAGCGGCATTTTGTGGAGAAAATGTCTTCTTTTGAGGATAAAGGTGATCTTTCGGGGAGATAATGTCTGATTTGCAGCATAAAAGGACGCATTTGGGGAAGACAGTGTCTTTTATTGGGACATCACGTTTTATTCCAAAAATAACACATTTTCATCCCAGAATACCGCCTTTGATCCCAAAAATAAGGCATTTTCTTCCCAGAATACCGCATTTTAGACCGAAAATAAGTCATCCTCTCCAAAAAAGACATAATTCTGTCCTCAAAATGAGAAATATTGTCCCCAAAATATCATTCTTGGTTCCAAATAGAAGACTTTTTCTCCATTAAATACCACGTCGGGTTCCCAATATTACACATTTTCTCCCCCAAATTGCTCTTTGGATCCCCAAAATGAGGCGTTCTCCCTCAAATGCCTCTTTTCATCCCAAGAATCAGGCATTTTCTCCGCACAAGACTGATTTTATTACCAAAACAACACATTTCTTACCCAAAACACACCTTTTGATTCCCAACATTAGACACCGTCTCCCAAAATTCCAATTTGTATCCCTCCAATACGAAATTCTCCCCTTGAAATATGGCTTTGTGTGACAAAAGAAGACACTCGCTCCCGAAAATACCGCTTCTTATTTCCTAAGGAAGACTTTTCCTCCCCAAAACACCCTTTTTGATCCCCAAAATAAGAAATACTCTCCCTAAAGTAGCGCTTTCGTTTCCTTTCCCAAAAATGAGACATCTGAAGATGAAAGGCAGTATTCTGGGGAGAAAATGCCTTTTTGGGGGGCTAAAGTGTGGTACTTAATAGAGAACCTGTTTGGTTTCTGGGATGAAGAGTGATATTCGGGGAGAAAATGTCTAATTGTTGGCAGAAATTGATACGCAGGGGAGAAATGGTTGTATTTGGGAGAGAAAAAGAGTGTTTTGGGGAGAAAATGCATGAGTTTTGGGGATAAATGGCATTATTTTGGCGTGAAAGCATGGTATTGAGCTAAGAAGCGGCATTTTGTGGAGAAAATGTCTTCTTTTGAGGATAAAGGTGATCTTTCAGGGAGATAATGTCTGATTTGCAGCATAAAAGGACGCATTTGGGGAAGACAGTGTCTTTTATTGGGACATCACGTTTTATTCCAAAAATAACACATTTTCTTCCCAGAATACCGCCTTTGATCCCAAAAATAAGGCATTTTCTTCTCAGAATACCGCATTTTAGACCGAAAATAAGTCATCCTCTCCAAAAAAGACATAATTCTGTCCTCAAAATGAGAAATATTGTCCCCAAAATATCATTCTTGGTTCCAAATAGAAGACTTTTTCTCCATTAAATACCACGTCGGGTTCCCAATATTACACATTTTCTCCCCCAAATTGCTCTTTGGATCCCCAAAATGAGGCGTTCTCCCTCAAATGCCTCTTTTCATCCCAAGAATCAGGCATTTTCTCCGCACAAGACTGATTTTATTACCAAAACAACACATTTCATACCCAAAACACACCTTTTGATTCCCAACATTAGACACCGTCTCCCAAAATTCCAAGTTGTATCCCTCCAATACGAAATTCTCCCCTTGAAATATGGCTTTGTGTGACAAAAGAAGACACTCGCTCCCAAAAATACCGCTTCTTATTTCCTAAGGAAGACTTTTCCTCCCCAAAACACCCCTTTTGATCCCCAAAATAAGAAATACTCTCCCTAAAGTAGCGCTTTCGTTTCCTTTCCCAAAAATGAGACATCTGAAGATGAAAGGCAGTATTCTGGGGAGAAAATGCCTTTTTGGGGGGCTAAAGTGTGGTACTTAATAGAGAACCTGTTTGGTTTCTGGGATGAAGAGTGATATTCGGGGAGAAAATGTCTAATTGTTGGCAGAAATTGATACGCAGGGGAGAAATGGTTGTATTTGGGAGAGAAAAAGAGTGTTTTGGGGAGAAAATGCATGAGTTTTGGGGATAAACGGCATTATTTTGGCGTGAAAGCATGGTATTGAGCTAAGAAGCGGCATTTTGTGGAGAAAATGCCTTCTTTTGAGGATAAAGGTGATCTTTCGGGGAGAAAATGTCTGATTTGCAGCATAAAAGGACGCATTTGGGGAAGGCAGCGTCTTTTATTGGGACATCACGTTTTATTCCAAAAATAACACATTTTCTTCCCAGAATACCGCCTTTGATCCCAAAAATAAGGCATTTTCTTCCCAGAATACCGCATTTTAGACCGAAAATAAGTCATCCTCTCCAAAAAAGACATAATTCTGTCCTCAAAATGAGAAATATTGTCCCCAAAATATCATTCTTGGTTCCAAATAGAAGACTTTTTCTCCATTAAATACCACGTCGGGTTCCCAATATTACACATTTTCTCCCCCAAATTGCTCTTTGGATCCCCAAAATGAGGCGTTCTCCCTCAAATGCCTCTTTTCATCCCAAGAATCAGGCATTTTCTCCGCACAAGACTGATTTTATTACCAAAACAACACATTTCTTACCCAAAACACACCTTTTGATTCCCAACATTAGACACCGTCTCCCAAAATTCCAATTTGTATCCCTCCAATACGAAATTCTCCCCTTGAAATATGGCTTTGTGTGACAAAAGAAGACACTCGCTCCCGAAAATACCGCTTCTTATTTCCTAAGGAAGACTTTTCCTCCCCAAAACACCCCTTTTGATCCCCCAAATAAGAAATACTCTCCCTAAAGTAGCGCTTTCGTTTCCTTTCCCAAAAATGAGACATCTGAAGATGAAAGGCAGTATTCTGGGGAGAAAATGCCTTTTTGGGGGGCTAAAGTGTGGTACTTAATAGAGAACCTGTTTGGTTTCTGGGATGAAGAGTGATATTCGGGGAGAAAATGTCTAATTGTTGGCAGAAATTGATACGCAGGGGAGAAATGGTTGTATTTTGGAGAGAAAAAGAGTGTTTTGTGGAGAAAATGCATGAGTTTTGGGGATAAACGGCATTATTTTGGCGTGAAAGCATGGTATTGAGCTAAGAAGCGGCATTTTGTGGAGAAAATGTCTTCTTTTGAGGATAAAGGTGATCTTTCGGGGAGATAATGTCTGATTTGCAGCATAAAAGGACGCATTTGGGGAAGACAGTGTCTTTTATTGGGACATCACGTTTTATTCCAAAAATAACACATTTTCTTCCCAGAATACCGCCTTTGATCCCAAAAATAAGGCATTTTCTTCCCAGAATACCGCATTTTAGACCGAAAATAAGTCATCCTCTCCAAAAAAGACATAATTCTGTCCTCAAAATGAGAAATATTGTCCCCAAAATATCATTCTTGGTTCCAAATAGAAGACTTTTTCTCCATTAAATACCACGTCGGGTTCCCAATATTACACATTTTCTCCCCCAAATTGCTCTTTGGATCCCCAAAATGAGGCGTTCTCCCTCAAATGCCTCTTTTGATCCCAAGAATCAGGCATTTTCTCCGCACAAGACTGATTTTATTACCAAAACAACACATTTCTTACCCAAAACACACCTTTTTATTCCCAACATTAGACACCGTCTCCCAAAATTCCAATTTGTATCCCTCCAATACGAAATTCTCCCCTTGAAATATGGCTTTGTGTGACAAAAGAAGACACTCGCTCCCGAAAATACCGCTTCTTATTTCCTAAGGAAGACTTTTCCTCCCCAAAACACCCCTTTTGATCCCCAAAATAAGAAATACTCTCCCTAAAGTAGCGCTTTCGTTTCCTTTCCCAAAAATGAGACATCTGAAGATGAAAGGCAGTATTCTGGGGAGAAAATGCCTTTTTGGGGGGCTAAAGTGTGGTACTTAATAGAGAACCTGTTTGGTTTCTGGGATGAAGAGTGATATTCGGGGAGAAAATGTCTAATTGTTGGCAGAAATTGATACGCAGGGGAGAAATGGTTGTATTTTGGAGAGAAAAAGAGTGTTTTGTGGAGAAAATGCATGAGTTTTGGGGATAAACGGCATTATTTTGGCGTGAAAGCATGGTATTGAGCTAAGAAGCGGCATTTTGTGGAGAAAATGTCTTCTTTTGAGGATAAAGGTGATCTTTCGGGGAGATAATGTCTGATTTGCAGCATAAAAGGACGCATTTGGGGAAGACAGTGTCTTTTATTGGGACATCACGTTTTATTCCAAAAATAACACATTTTCATCCCAGAATACCGCCTTTGATCCCAAAAATAAGGCATTTTCTTCCCAGAATACCGCATTTTAGACCGAAAATAAGTCATCCTCTCCAAAAAAGACATAATTCTGTCCTCAAAATGAGAAATATTGTCCCCAAAATATCATTCTTGGTTCCAAATAGAAGACTTTTTCTCCATTAAATACCACGTCGGGTTCCCAATATTACACATTTTCTCCCCCAAATTGCTCTTTGGATCCCCAAAATGAGGCGTTCTCCCTCAAATGCCTCTTTTCATCCCAAGAATCAGGCATTTTCTCCGCACAAGACTGATTTTATTACCAAAACAACACATTTCTTACCCAAAACACACCTTTTTATTCCCAACATTAGACACCGTCTCCCAAAATTCCAATTTGTATCCCTCCAATACGAAATTCTCCCCTTGAAATATGGCTTTGTGTGACAAAAGAAGACACTCGCTCCCGAAAATACCGCTTCTTATTTCCTAAGGAAGACTTTTCCTCCCCAAAACACCCTTTTTGATCCCCAAAATAAGAAATACTCTCCCTAAAGTAGCGCTTTCGTTTCCTTTCCCAAAAATGAGACATCTGAAGATGAAAGGCAGTATTCTGGGGAGAAAATGCCTTTTTGGGGGGCTAAAGTGTGGTACTTAATAGAGAACCTGTTTGGTTTCTGGGATGAAGAGTGATATTCGGGGAGAAAATGTCTAATTGTTGGCAGAAATTGATACGCAGGGGAGAAATGGTTGTATTTGGGAGAGAAAAAGAGTGTTTTGGGGAGAAAATGCATGAGTTTGGGGGATAAACGGCATTATTTTGGCGTGAAAGCATGGTATTGAGAAAATAAGCAGCATTTTGTGGAGAAAATGCCTTCTTTTGATGATAAAGGTGATCTTTCGGGGAGAAAATGTCTGATTTGCAGCATAAAAGGACGCATTTGGGGAAGACAGCGTCTTTTATTGGGACATCACGTTTTATTCCAAAAATAACACATTTTCTTCCCAGAATACCGCCTTTGATCCCAAAAATAAGGCATTTTCTTCCCAGAATACCGCATTTTAGACCGAAAATAAGTCATCCTCTCCAAAAAAGACATAATTCTGTCCTCAAAATGAGAAATATTGTCCCCAAAATATCATTCTTGGTTCCAAATAGAAGACTTTTTCTCCATTAAATACCACGTCGGGTTCCCAATATTACACATTTTCTCCCCCAAATTGCTCTTTGGATCCCCAAAATGAGGCGTTCTCCCTCAAATGTCTCTTTTCATCCCAAGAATCAGGCATTTTCTCCGCACAAGACTGATTTTATTACCAAAACAACACATTTCTTACCCAAAACACACCTTTTTATTCCCAACATTAGACACCGTCTCCCAAAATTCCAATTTGTATCCCTCCAATACGAAATTCTCCCCTTGAAATATGGCTTTGTGTGACAAAAGAAGACACTCGCTCCCGAAAATACCGCTTCTTATTTCCTAAGGAAGACTTTTCCTCCCCAAAACACCCTTTTTGATCCCCAAAATAAGAAATACTCTCCCTAAAGTAGCGCTTTCGTTTCCTTTCCCAAAAATGAGACATCTGAAGATGAAAGGCAGTATTCTGGGGAGAAAATGCCTTTTGGGGGGCTAAAGTGTGGTACTTAATAGAGAACCTGTTTGGTTTCTGGGATGAAGAGTGATATTCGGGGAGAAAATGTCTAATTGTTGGCAGAAATTGATACGCAGGGGAGAAATGGTTGTATTTGGGAGAGAAAAAGAGTGTTTTGTGGAGAAAATGCATGAGTTTTGGGGATAAACGGCATTATTTTGGCGTGAAAGCATGGTATTGAGCTAAGAAGCGGCATTTTGTGGAGAAAATGTCTTCTTTTGATGATAAAGGTGATCTTTCGGGGAGAAAATGTCTTCTTTGCAGCATAAAAGGACGCATTTGGGGAAGACAGCGTCTTTTATTGGGACATCACGTTTTATTCCCAAAAATAACACATTTTCTTCCCAGAATACCGCCTTTGATCCCAAAAATAAGGCATTTTCTTCCCAGAAGACCGCTATTTAGACCGAAAATAAGTCATCCTCTCCAAAAAAGACATAATTCTGTCCTCAAAATGAGAAATATTGTCCCCAAAATATCATTCTTGGTTCCAAATAGAAGACTTTTTCTCCATTAAATACCACGTCGGGTTCCCAATATTACACATTTTCTCCCCCAAATTGCTCTTTGGATCCCCAAAATGAGGCGTTCTCCCTCAAATGCCTCTTTTCATCCCAAGAATCAGGCATTTTCTCCGCACAAGACTGATTTTATTACCAAAACAACACATTTCTTACCCAAAACACACCTTTTGATTCCCAACATTAGACACCGTCTCCCAAAATTCCAATTTGTATCCCTCCAATACGAAATTCTCCCCTTGAAATATGGCTTTGTGTGACAAAAGAAGACACTCGCTCCCAAAAATACCGCTTCTTATTTCCTAAGGAAGACTTTTCCTCCCCAAAACACCCCTTTTGATCCCCAAAATAAGAAATACTCTCCCTAAAGTAGCGCTTTCGTTTCCTTTCCCAAAAATGAGACATCTGAAGATGAAAGGCAGTATTCTGGGGAGAAAATGCCTTTTTGGGGGGCTAAAGAGTGGCACTTAATAGAGAACCTGTTTGGTTTCTGGGATGAAGAGTGATATTCGGGGAGAAAATGTCTAATTGTTGGCAGAAATTGATACGCAGGGGAGAAATGGTTGTATTTGGGAGAGAAAAAGAGTGTTTTGGGGAGAAAATGCATGAGTTTTGGGGATAAACGGCATTATTTTGGCGTGAAAGCATGGTATTGAGCTAAGAAGCGGCATTTTGTGGAGAAAATGTCTTCTTTTGAGGATAAAGGTGATCTTTCGGGGAGATAATGTCTGATTTGCAGCATAAAAGGACGCATTTGGGGAAGACAGCGTCTTTTATTGGGACATCACGTTTTATTCCAAAAATAACACATTTTCTTCCCAGAATACCGCCTTTGATCCCAAAAATAAGGCATTTTCTTCCCAGAAGACCGCTTCTTAGACCGAAAATAAGTCATCCTCTCCAAAAAAGACATAATTCTGTCCTCAAAATGAGAAATATTGTCCCCAAAATATCATTCTTGGTTCCAAATAGAAGACTTTTTCTCCATTAAATACCACGTCGGGTTCCCAATATTACACATTTTCTCCCCCAAATTGCTCTTTGGATCCCCAAAATGAGGCGTTCTCCCTCAAATGTCTCTTTTCATCCCAAGAATCAGGCATTTTCTCCGCACAAGACTGATTTTATTACCAAAACAACACATTTCTTACCCAAAACACACCTTTTTATTCCCAACATTAGACACCGTCTCCCAAAATTCCAATTTGTATCCCTCCAATACGAAATTCTCCCCTTGAAATATGGCTTTGTGTGACAAAAGAAGACACTCGCTCCCGAAAATACCGCTTCTTATTTCCTAAGGAAGACTTTTCCTCCCCAAAACACCCTTTTTGATCCCCAAAATAAGAAATACTCTCCCTAAAGTAGCGCTTTCGTTTCCTTTCCCAAAAATGAGACATCTGAAGATGAAAGGCAGTATTCTGGGGAGAAAATGCCTTTTGGGGGGCTAAAGTGTGGTACTTAATAGAGAACCTGTTTGGTTTCTGGGATGAAGAGTGATATTCGGGGAGAAAATGTCTAATTGTTGGCAGAAATTGATACGCAGGGGAGAAATGGTTGTATTTGGGAGAGAAAAAGAGTGTTTTGTGGAGAAAATGCATGAGTTTTGGGGATAAACGGCATTATTTTGGCGTGAAAGCATGGTATTGAGCTAAGAAGCGGCATTTTGTGGAGAAAATGTCTTCTTTTGATGATAAAGGTGATCTTTCGGGGAGAAAATGTCTTCTTTGCAGCATAAAAGGACGCATTTGGGGAAGACAGCGTCTTTTATTGGGACATCACGTTTTATTCCCAAAAATAAGGCATTTTCTTCCCAGAATACCGCCTTTGATCCCAAAAATAAGGCATTTTCTTCCCAGAAGACCGCTATTTAGACCGAAAATAAGTCATCCTCTCCAAAAAAGACATAATTCTGTCCTCAAAATGAGAAATATTGTCCCCAAAATATCATTCTTGGTTCCAAATAGAAGACTTTTTCTCCATTAAATACCACGTCGGGTTCCCAATATTACACATTTTCTCCCCCAAATTGCTCTTTGGATCCCCAAAATGAGGCGTTCTCCCTCAAATGCCTCTTTTGATCCCAAGAATCAGGCATTTTCTCCGCACAAGACTGATTTTATTACCAAAACAACACATTTCTTACCCAAAACACACCTTTTGATTCCCAACATTAGACACCGTCTCCCAAAATTCCAATTTGTATCCCTCCAATACGAAATTCTCCCCTTGAAATATGGCTTTGTGTGACAAAAGAAGACACTCGCTCCCAAAAATACCGCTTCTTATTTCCTAAGGAAGACTTTTCCTCCCCAAAACACCCCTTTTGATCCCCAAAATAAGAAATACTCTCCCTAAAGTAGCGCTTTCGTTTCCTTTCCCAAAAATGAGACATCTGAAGATGAAAGGCAGTATTCTGGGGAGAAAATGCCTTTTTGGGGGGCTAAAGAGTGGCACTTAATAGAGAACCTGTTTGGTTTCTGGGATGAAGAGTGATATTCGGGGAGAAAATGTCTAATTGTTGGCAGAAATTGATACGCAGGGGAGAAATGGTTGTATTTGGGAGAGAAAAAGAGTGTTTTGGGGAGAAAATGCATGAGTTTTGGGGATAAACGGCATTATTTTGGCGTGAAAGCATGGTATTGAGCTAAGAAGCGGCATTTTGTGGAGAAAATGTCTTCTTTTGAGGATAAAGGTGATCTTTCGGGGAGATAATGTCTGATTTGCAGCATAAAAGGACGCATTTGGGGAAGACAGCGTCTTTTATTGGGACATCACGTTTTATTCCAAAAATAACACATTTTCTTCCCAGAATACCGCCTTTGATCCCAAAAATAAGGCATTTTCTTCCCAGAAGACCGCTTCTTAGACCGAAAATAAGTCATCCTCTCCAAAAAAGACATAATTCTGTCCTCAAAATGAGAAATATTGTCCCCAAAATATCATTCTTGGTTCCAAATAGAAGACTTTTTCTCCATTAAATACCACGTCGGGTTCCCAATATTACACATTTTATCCCCCAAATTGCTCTTTGGATCCCCAAAATGAGGCGTTCTCCCTCAAATGCCTCTTTTGATCCCAAGAATCAGGCATTTTCTCCGCACAAGACTGATTTTATCACCAAAACAACACATTTCTTACCCAAAACACACCTTTTTATTCCCAACATTAGACACCGTCTCCAAAAATTCCAATTTGTATCCCTCCAATATGAAATTCTCCCCTTGAAATATGGCTTTGTGTGACAAAAGAAGACACTCGCTCCCAAAAATACCGCTTCTTATTTCCTAAGGAAGACTTTTCCTCCCCAAAACACCCCTTTTGATCCCCCAAATAAGAAATACTCTCCCTAAAGTAGCGCTTTTGTTTCCTTTCCCAAAAATGAGACATCTGAAGATGAAAGGCAGTATTCTGGGGAGAAAATGCCTTTTTGGGGGGCTAAAGAGTGGCACTTAAGAGAGAACCTGTTTGGTTTCTGGGATGAAGAGTGATATTCGGGGAGAAAATGTCTAATTGTTGGCAGAAATTGATACGCAGGGGAGAAATGGTTGTATTTGGGAGAGAAAAAGAGTGTTTTGTGGAGAAAATGCATGAGTTTTGGGGATAAACGGCATTATTTTGGCGTGAAAGCATGGTATTGAGCTAAGAAGCGGCATTTTGTGGAGAAAATGTCTTCTTTTGAGGATAAAGGTGATCTTTCGGGGAGATAATGTCTGATTTGCAGCATAAAAGGACGCATTTGGGGAAGACAGTGTCTTTTATTGGGACATCACGTTTTATTCCAAAAATAACACATTTTCATCCCAGAATACCGCCTTTGATCCCAAAAATAAGGCATTTTCTTCCCAGAATACCGCATTTTAGACCGAAAATAAGTCATCCTCTCCAAAAAAGACATAATTCTGTCCTCAAAATGAGAAATATTGTCCCCAAAATATCATTCTTGGTTCCAAATAGAAGACTTTTTCTCCATTAAATACCACGTCGGGTTCCCAATATTACACATTTTCTCCCCCAAATTGCTCTTTGGATCCCCAAAATGAGGCGTTCTCCCTCAAATGCCTCTTTTCATCCCAAGAATCAGGCATTTTCTCCGCACAAGACTGATTTTATTACCAAAACAACACATTTCTTACCCAAAACACACCTTTTTATTCCCAACATTAGACACCGTCTCCAAAAATTCCAATTTGTATCCCTCCAATACGAAATTCTCCCCTTGAAATATGGCTTTGTGTGACAAAAGAAGACACTCGCTCCCGAAAATACCGCTTCTTATTTCCTAAGGAAGACTTTTCCTCCCCAAAACACCCCTTTTGATCCCCAAAATAAGAAATACTCTCCCTAAAGTAGCGCTTTCGTTTCCTTTCCCAAAAATGAGACATCTGAAGATGAAAGGCAGTATTCTGGGGAGAAAATGCCTTTTTGGGGGGCTAAAGAGTGGCACTTAATAGAGAACCTGTTTGGTTTCTGGGATGAAGAGTGATATTCGGGGAGAAAATGTCTAATTGTTGGCAGAAATTGATACGCAGGGGAGAAATGGTTGTATTTGGGAGAGAAAAAGAGTGTTTTGTGGAGAAAATGCATGAGTTTTGGGGATAAACGGCATTATTTTGGCGTGAAAGCATGGTATTGAGCTAAGAAGCGGCATTTTGTGGAGAAAATGTCTTCTTTTGAGGATAAAGGTGATCTTTCGGGGAGATAATGTCTGATTTGCAGCATAAAAGGACGCATTTGGGGAAGACAGTGTCTTTTATTGGGACATCACGTTTTATTCCAAAAATAACACATTTTCATCCCAGAATACCGCCTTTGATCCCAAAAATAAGGCATTTTCTTCCCAGAATACCGCTATTTAGACCGAAAATAAGTCATCCTCTCCAAAAAAGACATAATTCTGTCCTCAAAATGAGAAATATTGTCCCCAAAATATCATTCTTGGTTCCAAATAGAAGACTTTTTCTCCATTAAATACCACGTCGGGTTCCCAATATTACACATTTTCTCCCCCAAATTGCTCTTTGGATCCCCAAAATGAGGCGTTCTCCCTCAAATGCCTCTTTTGATCCCAAGAATCAGGCATTTTCTCCGCACAAGACTGATTTTATTACCAAAACAACACATTTCTTACCCAAAACACACCTTTTTACTCCCAACATTAGACACCGTCTCCCAAAATTCCAATTTATATACCTCCAATACGAAATTCTCCCCTTGAAATATGGCTTTGTGTGACAAAAGAAGACACTCGCTCCCGAAAATACCGCTTCTTATTTCCTAAGGAAGACTTTTCCTCCCCAAAACACCCTTTTTGATCCCCCAAATAAGAAATACTCTCCCTAAAGTAGCGCTTTCGTTTCCTTTCCCAAAAATGAGACATCTGAAGATGAAAGGCAGTATTCTGGGGAGAAAATGCCTTTTTGGGGGGCTAAAGAGTGGCACTTAAGAGAGAACCTGTTTGGTTTCTGGGATGAAGAGTGATATTCGGGGAGAAAATGTCTAATTGTTGGCAGAAATTGATACGCAGGGGAGAAATGGTTGTATTTGGGAGAGAAAAAGAGTGTTTTGGGGAGAAAATGCATGAGTTTTGGGGATAAACGGCATTATTTTGGCGTGAAAGCATGGTATTGAGCTAAGAAGCGGCATTTTGTGGAGAAAATGTCTTCTTTTGAGGATAAAGGTGATCTTTCGGGGAGAAAATGTCTGATTTGCGGCATAAAAGGACGCATTTGGGGAAGACAGCGTCTTTTATTGGGACATCACGTTTTATTCCAAAAATAACACATTTTCTTCCCAGAATACCGCCTTTGATCCCAAAAATAAGGCATTTTCTTCCCAGAAGACCGCTATTTAGACCGAAAATAAGTCATCCTCTCCAAAAAAGACATAATTCTGTCCTCAAAATGAGAAATATTCTCCCCAAAATATCATTCTTGGTTCCAAATAGAAGACTTTTTCTCCATTAAATACCACGTCGGGTTCCCAATATTACACATTTTCTCCCCCAAATTGCTCTTTGGATCCCCAAAATGAGGCGTTCTCCCTCAAATGCCTCTTTTGATCCCAAGAATCAGGCATTTTCTCCGCACAAGACTGATTTTATCACCAAAACAACACATTTCTTACCCAAAACACACCTTTTTATTCCCAACATT
The DNA here is from genome assembly GCA_030625065.1 of Alectoris magna. Lineage (NCBI taxonomy): Eukaryota > Metazoa > Chordata > Aves > Galliformes > Phasianidae > Alectoris > Alectoris magna. Next base: position 4,416,250 of record CM060578.1, on the reverse strand, counting down.
AGACACCGTCTCCCAAAATTCCAATTTGTATCCCTCCAATACGAAATTCTCCCCTTGAAATATGGCTTTGTGTGACAAAAGAAGACACTCGCTCCCGAAAATACCGCTTCTTATTTCCTAAGGAAGACTTTTCCTCCCCAAAACACCCTTTTTGATCCCCAAAATAAGAAATACTCTCCCTAAAGTAGCGCTTTCGTTTCCTTTCCCAAAAATGAGACATCTGAAGATGAAAGGCAGTATTCTGGGGAGAAAATGCCTTTTTGGGGGGCTAAAGTGTGGTACTTAATAGAGAACCTGTTTGGTTTCTGGGATGAAGAGTGATATTCGGGGAGAAAATGTCTAATTGTTGGCAGAAATTGATACGCAGGGGAGAAATGGTTGTATTTGGGAGAGAAAAAGAGTGTTTTGTGGAGAAAATGCATGAGTTTTGGGGATAAACGGCATTATTTTGGCGTGAAAGCATGGTATTGAGCTAAGAAGCGGCATTTTGTGGAGAAAATGTCTTCTTTTGAGGATAAAGGTGATCTTTCAGGGAGATAATGTCTGATTTGCAGCATAAAAGGACGCATTTGGGGAAGACAGTGTCTTTTATTGGGACATCACGTTTTATTCCAAAAATAACACATTTTCATCCCAGAATACCGCCTTTGATCCCAAAAATAAGGCATTTTCTTCCCAGAATACCGCTATTTAGACCGAAAATAAGTCATCCTCTCCAAAAAAGACATAATTCTGTCCTCAAAATGAGAAATATTGTCCCCAAAATATCATTCTTGGTTCCAAATAGAAGACTTTTTCTCCATTAAATACCACGTCGGGTTCCCAATATTACACATTTTCTCCCCCAAATTGCTCTTTGGATCCCCAAAATGAGGCGTTCTCCCTCAAATGCCTCTTTTGATCCCAAGAATCAGGCATTTTCTCCGCACAAGACTGATTTTATTACCAAAACAACACATTTCTTACCCAAAACACACCTTTTTATTCCCAACATTAGACACCGTCTCCCAAAATTCCAAGTTGTATCCCTCCAATACGAAATTCTCCCCTTCAAATATGGCTTTGTGTGACAAAAGAAGACACTCGCTCCCGAAAATACCGCTTCTTATTTCCTAAGGAAGACTTTTCCTCCCCAAAACACCCCTTTTGATCCCCAAAATAAGAAATACTCTCCCTAAAGTAGCGCTTTCGTTTCCTTTCCCAAAAATGAGACATCTGAAGATGAAAGGCAGTATTCTGGGGAGAAAATGCCTTTTTGGGGGGCTAAAGTGTGGTACTTAATAGAGAACCTGTTTGGTTTCTGGGATGAAGAGTGATATTCGGGGAGAAAATGTCTAATTGTTGGCAGAAATTGATACGCAGGGGAGAAATGGTTGTATTTGGGAGAGAAAAAGAGTGTTTTGGGGAGAAAATGCATGAGTTTTGGGGATAAACGGCATTATTTTGGCGTGAAAGCATGGTATTGAGCTAAGAAGCGGCATTTTGTGGAGAAAATGTCTTCTTTTGAGGATAAAGGTGATCTTTCGGGGAGATAATGTCTGATTTGCAGCATAAAAGGACGCATTTGGGGAAGACAGTGTCTTTTATTGGGACATCACGTTTTATTCCAAAAATAACACATTTTCTTCCCAGAATACCGCCTTTGATCCCAAAAATAAGGCATTTTCTTCCCAGAATACCGCATTTTAGACCGAAAATAAGTCATCCTCTCCAAAAAAGACATAATTCTGTCCTCAAAATGAGAAATATTGTCCCCAAAATATCATTCTTGGTTCCAAATAGAAGACTTTTTCTCCATTAAATACCACGTCGGGTTCCCAATATTACACATTTTCTCCCCCAAATTGCTCTTTGGATCCCCAAAATGAGGCGTTCTCCCTCAAATGCCTCTTTTGATCCCAAGAATCAGGCATTTTCTCCGCACAAGACTGATTTTATTACCAAAACAACACATTTCTTACCCAAAACACACCTTTTTATTCCCAACATTAGACACCGTCTCCCAAAATTCCAATTTGTATCCCTCCAATACGAAATTCTCCCCTTGAAATATGGCTTTGTGTGACAAAAGAAGACACTCGCTCCCGAAAATACCGCTTCTTATTTCCTAAGGAAGACTTTTCCTCCCCAAAACACCCCTTTTGATCCCCCAAATAAGAAATACTCTCCCTAAAGTAGCGCTTTCGTTTCCTTTCCCAAAAATGAGACATCTGAAGATGAAAGGCAGTATTCTGGGGAGAAAATGCCTTTTTGGGGGGCTAAAGTGTGGTACTTAATAGAGAACCTGTTTGGTTTCTGGGATGAAGAGTGATATTCGGGGAGAAAATGTCTAATTGTTGGCAGAAATTGATACGCAGGGGAGAAATGGTTGTATTTGGGAGAGAAAAAGAGTGTTTTGTGGAGAAAATGCATGAGTTTTGGGGATAAACGGCATTATTTTGGCGTGAAAGCATGGTATTGAGCTAAGAAGCGGCATTTTGTGGAGAAAATGTCTTCTTTTGAGGATAAAGGTGATCTTTCGGGGAGATAATGTCTGATTTGCAGCATAAAAGGACGCATTTGGGGAAGACAGCGTCTTTTATTGGGACATCACGTTTTATTCCAAAAATAACACATTTTCTTCCCAGAATACCGCCTTTGATCCCAAAAATAAGGCATTTTCTTCCCAGAATACCGCTATTTAGACCGAAAATAAGTCATCCTCTCCAAAAAAGACATAATTCTGTCCTCAAAATGAGAAATATTGTCCCCAAAATATCATTCTTGGTTCCAAATAGAAGACTTTTTCTCCATTAAATACCACGTCGGGTTCCCAATATTACACATTTTCTCCCCCAAATTGCTCTTTGGATCCCCAAAATGAGGCGTTCTCCCTCAAATGCCTCTTTTGATCCCAAGAATCAGGCATTTTCTCCGCACAAGACTGATTTTATTACCAAAACAACACATTTCTTACCCAAAACACACCTTTTTATTCCCAACATTAGACACCGTCTCCCAAAATTCCAAGTTGTATCCCTCCAATACGAAATTCTCCCCTTCAAATATGGCTTTGTGTGACAAAAGAAGACACTCGCTCCCGAAAATACCGCTTCTTATTTCCTAAGGAAGACTTTTCCTCCCCAAAACACCCCTTTTGATCCCCAAAATAAGAAATACTCTCCCTAAAGTAGCGCTTTCGTTTCCTTTCCCAAAAATGAGACATCTGAAGATGAAAGGCAGTATTCTGGGGAGAAAATGCCTTTTTGGGGGGCTAAAGTGTGGTACTTAATAGAGAACCTGTTTGGTTTCTGGGATGAAGAGTGATATTCGGGGAGAAAATGTCTAATTGTTGGCAGAAATTGATACGCAGGGGAGAAATGGTTGTATTTGGGAGAGAAAAAGAGTGTTTTGTGGAGAAAATGCATGAGTTTTGGGGATAAACGGCATTATTTTGGCGTGAAAGCATGGTATTGAGCTAAGAAGCGGCATTTTGTGGAGAAAATGTCTTCTTTTGAGGATAAAGGTGATCTTTCGGGGAGATAATGTCTGATTTGCAGCATAAAAGGACGCATTTGGGGAAGACAGTGTCTTTTATTGGGACATCACGTTTTATTCCAAAAATAACACATTTTCTTCCCAGAATACCGCCTTTGATCCCAAAAATAAGGCATTTTCTTCCCAGAATACCGCATTTTAGACCGAAAATAAGTCATCCTCTCCAAAAAAGACATAATTCTGTCCTCAAAATGAGAAATATTGTCCCCAAAATATCATTCTTGGTTCCAAATAGAAGACTTTTTCTCCATTAAATACCACGTCGGGTTCCCAATATTACACATTTTCTCCCCCAAATTGCTCTTTGGATCCCCAAAATGAGGCGTTCTCCCTCAAATGCCTCTTTTCATCCCAAGAATCAGGCATTTTCTCCGCACAAGACTGATTTTATTACCAAAACAACACATTTCTTACCCAAAACACACCTTTTGATTCCCAACATTAGACACCGTCTCCCAAAATTCCAAGTTGTATCCCTCCAATACGAAATTCTCCCCTTGAAATATGGCTTTGTGTGACAAAAGAAGACACTCGCTCCCGAAAATACCGCTTCTTATTTCCTAAGGAAGACTTTTCCTCCCCAAAACACCCCTTTTGATCCCCCAAATAAGAAATACTCTCCCTAAAGTAGCGCTTTCGTTTCCTTTCCCAAAAATGAGACATCTGAAGATGAAAGGCAGTATTCTGGGGAGAAAATGCCTTTTTGGGGGGCTAAAGTGTGGTACTTAATAGAGAACCTGTTTGGTTTCTGGGATGAAGAGTGATATTCGGGGAGAAAATGTCTAATTGTTGGCAGAAATTGATACGCAGGGGAGAAATGGTTGTATTTGGGAGAGAAAAAGAGTGTTTTGTGGAGAAAATGCATGAGTTTTGGGGATAAACGGCATTATTTTGGCGTGAAAGCATGGTATTGAGCTAAGAAGCGGCATTTTGTGGAGAAAATGTCTTCTTTTGAGGATAAAGGTGATCTTTCAGGGAGATAATGTCTAATTTGCAGCATAAAAGGACGCATTTGGGGAAGACAGTGTCTTTTATTGGGACATCACGTTTTATTCCAAAAATAACACATTTTCATCCCAGAATACCGCCTTTGATCCCAAAAATAAGGCATTTTCTTCTCAGAATACCGCATTTTAGACCGAAAATAAGTCATCCTCTCCAAAAAAGACATAATTCTGTCCTCAAAATGAGAAATATTGTCCCCAAAATATCATTCTTGGTTCCAAATAGAAGACTTTTTCTCCATTAAATACCACGTCGGGTTCCCAATATTACACATTTTCTCCCCCAGATTGCTCTTTGGATCCCCAAAATGAGGCGTTCTCCCTCAAATGCCTCTTTTCATCCCAAGAATCAGGCATTTTCTCCGCACAAGACTGATTTTATTACCAAAACAACACATTTCTTACCCAAAACACACCTTTTTATTCCCAACATTAGACACCGTCTCCCACAAATGCCAATTTGTATCCCTCCAATACGAAATTCTCCCCTTGAAATATGGCTTTGTGTAACAAAAGAAGACATTCGCTCCCAAAAATACCGCTTCTTATTTCCTTCCTAAGGAAGACTTTTCCTCCCCAAAACACCCTTTTTGATCCCCAAAATAAGAAATACTCTCCCTAAAGTAGCGCTTTCGTTTCCTTTCCCAAAAATGAGACATCTGAAGATGAAAGGCAGTATTCTGGGGAGAAAATGCCTTTTTGGGGGGCTAAAGAGTGGCACTTAAGAGAGAACCTGTTTGGTTTCTGGGATGAAGAGTGATATTCGGGGAGAAAATGTCTAATTGTTGGCAGAAATTGATACGCAGGGGAGAAATGGTTGTATTTGGGAGAGAAAAAGAGTGTTTTGTGGAGAAAATGCATGAGTTTTGGGGATAAACGGCATTATTTTGGCGTGAAAGCATGGTATTGAGAAAATAAGCAGCATTTTGTGGAGAAAATGCCTTCTTTTGATGATAAAGGTGATCTTTCAGGGAGAAAATGTCTGATTTGCAGCATAAAAGGACGCATTTGGGGAAGACAGCGTCTTTTATTGGGACATCACGTTTTATTCCAAAAATAACACATTTTCTTCCCAGAATACCGCCTTTGATCCCAAAAATAAGGCATTTTCTTCCCAGAATACCGCATTTTAGACCGAAAATAAGTCATCCTCTCCAAAAAAGACATAATTCTGTCCTCAAAATGAGAAATATTGTCCCCAAAATATCATTCTTGGTTCCAAATAGAAGACTTTTTCTCCATTAAATACCACGTCGGGTTCCCAATATTACACATTTTCTCCCCCAAATTGCTCTTTGGATCCCCAAAATGAGGCGTTCTCCCTCAAATGCCTCTTTTCATCCCAAGAATCAGGCATTTTCTCCGCACAAGACTGATTTTATTACCAAAACAACACATTTCTTACCCAAAACACACCTTTTTATTCCCAACATTAGACACCGTCTCCAAAAATTCCAATTTGTATCCCTCCAATACGAAATTCTCCCCTTGAAATATGGCTTTGTGTGACAAAAGAAGACACTCGCTCCCGAAAATACCGCTTCTTATTTCCTAAGGAAGACTTTTCCTCCCCAAAACACCCTTTTTGATCCCCAAAATAAGAAATACTCTCCCTAAAGTAGCGCTTTCGTTGCCTTTCCCAAAAATGAGACATCTGAAGATGAAAGGCAGTATTCTGGGGAGAAAATACCTTTTGGGGGGCTAAAGTGTGGTACTTAATAGAGAACCTGTTTGGTTTCTGGGATGAAGAGTGATATTCGGGGAGAAAATGTCTAATTGTTGGCAGAAATTGATACGCAGGGGAGAAATGGTTGTATTTGGGAGAGAAAAAGAGTGTTTTGTGGAGAAAATGCATGAGTTTTGGGGATAAACGGCATTATTTTGGCGTGAAAGCATGGTATTGAGCTAAGAAGCGGCATTTTGTGGAGAAAATGTCTTCTTTTGATGATAAAGGTGATCTTTCGGGGAGAAAATGTCTGATTTGCAGCATAAAAGGACGCATTTGGGGAAGACAGCGTCTTTTATTGGGACATCACGTTTTATTCCCAAAAATAACACATTTTCTTCCCAGAATACCGCCTTTGATCCCAAAAATAAGGCATTTTCTTCCCAGAAGACCGCTATTTAGACCGAAAATAAGTCATCCTCTCCAAAAAAGACATAATTCTGTCCTCAAAATGAGAAATATTGTCCCCAAAATATCATTCTTGGTTCCAAATAGAAGACTTTTTCTCCATTAAATACCACGTCGGGTTCCCAATATTACACATTTTCTCCCCCAAATTGCTCTTTGGATCCCCAAAATGAGGCGTTCTCCCTCAAATGTCTCTTTTCATCCCAAGAATCAGGCATTTTCTCCGCACAAGACTGATTTTATTACCAAAACAACACATTTCTTACCCAAAACACACCTTTTTATTCCCAACATTAGACACCGTCTCCCAAAATTCCAATTTGTATCCCTCCAATACGAAATTCTCCCTTTGAAATATGGCTTTGTGTGACAAAAGAAGACACTCGCTCCCAAAAATACCGCTTCTTATTTCCTAAGGAAGACTTTTCCTCCCCAAAACACCCCTTTTGATCCCCCAAATAAGAAATACTCTCCCTAAAGTAGCGCTTTCGTTGCCTTTCCCAAAAATGAGACATCTGAAGATGAAAGGCAGTATTCTGGGGAGAAAATGCCTTTTTGGGGGGCTAAAGAGTGGCACTTAATAGAGAACCTGTTTGGTTTCTGGGATGAAGAGTGATATTCAGGGAGAAAATGTCTAATTGTTGGCAGAAATTGATACGCAGGGGAGAAATGGTTGTATTTGGGAGAGAAAAAGAGTGTTTTGTGGAGAAAATGCATGAGTTTTGGGGATAAACGGCATTATTTTGGCGTGAAAGCATGGTATTGAGCTAAGAAGCGGCATTTGGTGGAGAAAATGTCTTCTTTTGAGGATAAAGGCGATCTTTCGGGGAGAAAATGTCTGATTTGCAGCATAAACGGACGCATTTGGGGAAGACAGCGTCTTTTATTGGGACATCACGTTTTATTCCAAAAATAACACATTTTCTTCCCAGAATACCGCCTTTGATCCCCAAAATAAGGCATTTTCTTCCCAGAATACCGCATTTTAGACCGAAAATAAGTCATCCTCTCCAAAAAAGACATCATTCTGTCCTCAAAATGAGAAATATTGTCCCCAAAATATCATTCTTGGTTCCAAATAGAAGACTTTTTCTCCATTAAATACCACGTCGGGTTCCCAATATTACACATTTTCTCCCCCAAATTGCTCTTTGGATCCCCAAAATGAGGCGTTCTCCCTCAAATGCATCTTTTGATCCCAAGAATCAGGCATTTTCTCCGCACAAGACTGATTTTATTACCAAAACAACACATTTCTTACCCAAAACACACCTTTTGATTCCCAACATTAGACACCGTCTCCCAAAATTCCAATTTGTATCCCTCCAATATGAAATTCTCCCCTTGAAATATGGCTTTGTGTGACAAAAGAAGACACTCGCTCCCAAAAATACCGCTTCTTATTTCCTAAGGAAGACTTTTCCTCCCCAAAACACCCCTTTTGATCCCCCAAATAAGAAATACTCTCCCTAAAGTAGCGCTTTTGTTTCCTTTCCCAAAAATGAGACATCTGAAGATGAAAGGCAGTATTCTGGGGAGAAAATGCCTTTTTGGGGGGCTAAAGAGTGGCACTTAATAGAGAACCTGTTTGGTTTCTGGGATGAAGAGTGATATTCGGGGAGAAAATGTCTAATTGTTGGCAGAAATTGATACGCAGGGGAGAAATGGTTGTATTTGGGAGAGAAAAAGAGTGTTTTGTGGAGAAAATGCATGAGTTTTGGGGATAAACGGCATTATTTTGGCGTGAAAGCATGGTATTGAGCTAAGAAGCGGCATTTTGTGGAGAAAATGTCTTCTTTTGAGGATAAAGGTGATCTTTCGGGGAGAAAATGTCTGATTTGCAGCATAAAAGGACGCATTTGGGGAAGACAGCGTCTTTTATTGGGACATCACGTTTTATTCCCAAAAATAACACATTTTCTTCCCAGAATACCGCCTTTGATCCCAAAAATAAGGCATTTTCTTCCCAGAATACCGCATTTTAGACCGAAAATAAGTCATCCTCTCCAAAAAAGACATCATTCTGTCCTCAAAATGAGAAATATTGTCCCCAAAATATCATTCTTGGTTCCAAATAGAAGACTTTTTCTCCATTAAATACCACGTCGGGTTCCCAATATTACACATTTTCTCCCCCAAATTGCTCTTTGGATCCCCAAAATGAGGCGTTCTCCCTCAAATGCCTCTTTTCATCCCAAGAATCAGGCATTTTCTCCGCACAAGACTGATTTTATTACCAAAACAACACATTTCTTACCCAAAACACACCTTTTTATTCCCAACATTAGACACCGTCTCCCAAAATTCCAATTTGTATCCCTCCAATACGAAATTCTCCCCTTGAAATATGGCTTTGTGTGACAAAAGAAGACACTCGCTCCCAAAAATACCGCTTCTTATTTCCTAAGGAAGACTTTTCCTCCCCAAAACACCCCTTTTGATCCCCAAAATAAGAAATACTCTCCCTAAAGTAGCGCTTTCGTTTCCTTTCCCAAAAATGAGACATCTGAAGATGAAAGGCAGTATTCTGGGGAGAAAATGCCTTTTTGGGGGGCTAAAGTGTGGTACTTAATAGAGAACCTGTTTGGTTTCTGGGATGAAGAGTGATATTCGGGGAGAAAATGTCTAATTGTTGGCAGAAATTGATACGCAGGGGAGAAATGGTTGTATTTGGGAGAGAAAAAGAGTGTTTTGTGGAGAAAATGCATGAGTTTTGGGGATAAACGGCATTATTTTGGCGTGAAAGCATGGTATTGAGCTAAGAAGCGGCATTTGGTGGAGAAAATGTCTTCTTTTGAGGATAAAGGTGATCTTTCGGGGAGAAAATGTCTTCTTTGCAGCATAAAAGGACGCATTTGGGGAAGACAGCGTCTTTTATTGGGACATCACGTTTTATTCCCAAAAATAACACATTTTCTTCCCAGAATACCGCCTTTGATCCCAAAAATAAGGCATTTTCTTCCCAGAATACCGCTATTTAGACCGAAAATAAGTCATCCTCTCCAAAAAAGACATAATTCTGTCCTCAAAATGAGAAATATTGTCCCCAAAATATCATTCTTGGTTCCAAATAGAAGACTTTTTCTCCATTAAATACCACGTCGGGTTCCCAATATTACACATTTTCTCCCCCAAATTGCTCTTTGGATCCCCAAAATGAGGCGTTCTCCCTCAAATGCCTCTTTTCATCCCAAGAATCAGGCATTTTCTCCGCACAAGACTGATTTTATTACCAAAACAACACATTTCTTACCCAAAACACACCTTTTTATTCCCAACATTAGACACCGTCTCCCAAAATTCCAATTTGTATCCCTCCAATACGAAATTCTCCCCTTGAAATATGGCTTTGTGTGACAAAAGAAGACACTCGCTCCCAAAAATACCGCTTCTTATTTCCTAAGGAAGACTTTTCCTCCCCAAAACACCCCTTTTGATCCCCCAAATAAGAAATACTCTCCCTAAAGTAGCGCTTTCGTTTCCTTTCCCAAAAATGAGACATCTGAAGATGAAAGGCAGTATTCTGGGGAGAAAATGCCTTTTTGGGGGGCTAAAGAGTGGCACTTAATAGAGAACCTGTTTGGTTTCTGGGATGAAGAGTGATATTCGGGGAGAAAATGTCTAATTGTTGGCAGAAATTGATACGCAGGGGAGAAATGGTTGTATTTGGGAGAGAAAAAGAGTGTTTTGGGGAGAAAATGCATGAGTTTTGGGGATAAACGGCATTATTTTGGCGTGAAAGCATGGTATTGAGCTAAGAAGCGGCATTTTGTGGAGAAAATGTCTTCTTTTGAGGATAAAGGTGATCTTTCGGGGAGAAAATGTCTGATTTGCAGCATAAAAGGACGCATTTGGGGAAGACAGCGTCTTTTATTGGGACATCACGTTTTATTCCCAAAAATAACACATTTTCTTCCCAGAATACCGCCTTTGATCCCCAAAATAAGGCATTTTCTTCCCAGAATACCGCATTTTAGACCGAAAATAAGTCATCCTCTCCAAAAAAGACATAATTCTGTCCTCAAAATGAGAAATATTGTCCCCAAAATATCATTCTTGGTTCCAAATAGAAGACTTTTTCTCCATTAAATACCACGTCGGGTTCCCAATATTACACATTTTCTCCCCCAAATTGCTCTTTGGATCCCCAAAATGAGGCGTTCTCCCTCAAATGCCTCTTTTCATCCCAAGAATCAGGCATTTTCTCCGCACAAGACTGATTTTATTACCAAAACAACACATTTCTTACCCAAAACACACCTTTTTATTCCCAACATTAGACACCGTCTCCCAAAATTCCAATTTGTATCCCTCCAATACGAAATTCTCCCCTTGAAATATGGCTTTGTGTGACAAAAGAAGACACTCGCTCCCGAAAATACCGCTTCTTATTTCCTAAGGAAGACTTTTCCTCCCCAAAACACCCCTTTTGATCCCCCAAATAAGAAATACTCTCCCTAAAGTAGCGCTTTTGTTTCCTTTCCCAAAAATGAGACATCTGAAGATGAAAGGCAGTATTCTGGGGAGAAAATGCCTTTTTGGGGGGCTAAAGAGTGGCACTTAAGAGAGAACCTGTTTGGTTTCTGGGATGAAGAGTGATATTCGGGGAGAAAATGTCTAATTGTTGGCAGAAATTGATACGCAGGGGAGAAATGGTTGTATTTGGGAGAGAAAAAGAGTGTTTTGTGGAGAAAATGCATGAGTTTTGGGGATAAACGGCATTATTTTGGCGTGAAAGCATGGTATTGAGCTAAGAAGCGGCATTTTGTGGAGAAAATGCCTTCTTTTGAGGATAAAGGTGATCTTTCGGGGAGAAAATGTCTGATTTGCAGCATAAAAGGACGCATTTGGGGAAGACAGCGTCTTTTATTGGGACATCACGTTTTATTCCCAAAAATAACACATTTTCTTCCCAGAATACCGCCTTTGATCCCCAAAATAAGGCATTTTCTTCCCAGAATACCGCTATTTAGACCGAAAATAAGTCATCCTCTCCAAAAAAGACATAATTCTGTCCTCAAAATGAGAAATATTGTCCCCAAAATATCATTCTTGGTTCCAAATAGAAGACTTTTTCTCCATTAAATACCACGTCGGGTTCCCAATATTACACATTTTCTCCCCCAAATTGCTCTTTGGATCCCCAAAATGAGGCGTTCTCCCTCAAATGCCTCTTTTCATCCCAAGAATCAGGCATTTTCTCCGCACAAGACTGATTTTATTACCAAAACAACACATTTCTTACCCAAAACACACCTTTTGATTCCCAACATTAGACACCGTCTCCCAAAATTCCAATTTGTATCCCTCCAATATGAAATTCTCCCCTTGAAATATGGCTTTGTGTGACAAAAGAAGACACTCGCTCCCAAAAATGCCGCTTCTTATTTCCTAAGGAAGACTTTTCCTCCCCAAAACACCCCTTTTGATCCCCCAAATAAGAAATACTCTCCCTAAAGTAGCGCTTTTGTTTCCTTTCCCAAAAATGAGACATCTGAAGATGAAAGGCAGTATTCTGGGGAGAAAATGCCTTTTTGGGGGGCTAAAGAGTGGCACTTAATAGAGAACCTGTTTGGTTTCTGGGATGAAGAGTGATATTCGGGGAGAAAATGTCTAATTGTTGGCAGAAATTGATACGCAGGGGAGAAATGGTTGTATTTGGGAGAGAAAAAGAGTGTTTTGTGGAGAAAATGCATGAGTTTTGGGGATAAACGGCATTATTTTGGCGTGAAAGCATGGTATTGAGCTAAGAAGCGGCATTTTGTGGAGAAAATGTCTTCTTTTGATGATAAAGGTGATCTTTCGGGGAGAAAATATCTTCTTTGCAGCATAAAAGGACGCATTTGGGGAAGACAGCGTCTTTTATTGGGACATCACGTTTTATTCCAAAAATAACACATTTTCTTCCCAGAATACCGCACTTAATCCCTAAAATAAGGCATTTTCTTCCCAGAATACCGCTATTTAGACCGAAAATAAGTCATCCTCTCCAAAAAAGACATAATTCTGTCCTCAAAATGAGAAATATTGTCCCCAAAATATCATTCTTGGTTCCAAATAGAAGACTTTTTCTCCATTAAATACCACGTCGGGTTCCCAATATTACACATTTTCTCCCCCAAATTGCTCTTTGGATCCCCAAAATGAGGCGTTCTCCCTCAAATGCCTCTTTTCATCCCAAGAATCAGGCATTTTCTCCGCACAAGACTGATTTTATTACCAAAACAACACATTTCTTACCCAAAACACACCTTTTGATTCCCAACATTAGACACCGTCTCCCAAAATTCCAATTTGTATCCCTCCAATATGAAATTCTCCCCTTGAAATATGGCTTTGTGTGACAAAAGAAGACACTCGCTCCCAAAAATGCCGCTTCTTATTTCCTAAGGAAGACTTTTCCTCCCCAAAACACCCCTTTTGATCCCCCAAATAAGAAATACTCTCCCTAAAGTAGCGCTTTTGTTTCCTTTCCCAAAAATGAGACATCTGAAGATGAAAGGCAGTATTCTGGGGAGAAAATGCCTTTTTGGGGGGCTAAAGAGTGGCACTTAATAGAGAACCTGTTTGGTTTCTGGGATGAAGAGTGATATTCGGGGAGAAAATGTCTAATTGTTGGCAGAAATTGATACGCAGGGGAGAAATGGTTGTATTTGGGAGAGAAAAAGAGTGTTTTGTGGAGAAAATGCATGAGTTTTGGGGATAAACGGCATTATTTTGGCGTGAAAGCATGGTATTGAGCTAAGAAGCGGCATTTTGTGGAGAAAATGCCTTCTTTTGAGGATAAAGGTGATCTTTCGGGGAGAAAATGTCTGATTTGCAGCATAAAAGGACGCATTTGGGGAAGACAGCGTCTTTTATTGGGACATCACGTTTTATTCCCAAAAATAACACATTTTCTTCCCAGAATACCGCCTTTGATCCCAAAAATAAGGCATTTTCTTCCCAGAATACCGCTATTTAGACCGAAAATAAGTCATCCTCTCCAAAAAAGACATAATTCTGTCCTCAAAATGAGAAATATTGTCCCCAAAATATCATTCTTGGTTCCAAATAGAAGACTTTTTCTCCATTAAATACCACGTCGGGTTCCCAATATTACACATTTTCTCCCCCAAATTGCTCTTTGGATCCCCAAAATGAGGCGTTCTCCCTCAAATGCCTCTTTTCATCCCAAAAATCAGGCATTTTCTCCGCACAAGACTGATTTTATTACCAAAACAACACATTTCTTACCCAAAACACACCTTTTTATTCCCAACATTAGACACCGTCTCCCAAAATTCCAATTTGTATCCCTCCAATACGAAATTCTCCCCTTGAAATATGGCTTTGTGTGACAAAAGAAGACACTCGCTCCCAAAAATACCGCTTCTTATTTCCTAAGGAAGACTTTTCCTCCCCAAAACACCCTTTTTGATCCCCCAAATAAGAAATACTCTCCCTAAAGTAGCGCTTTCGTTGCCTTTCCCAAAAATGAGACATCTGAAGATGAAAGGCAGTATTCTGGGGAGAAAATGCCTTTTTGGGGGGCTAAAGAGTGGCACTTAATAGAGAACCTGTTTGGTTTCTGGGATGAAGAGTGATATTCGGGGAGAAAATGTCTAATTGTTGGCAGAAATTGATACGCAGGGGAGAAATGGTTGTATTTGGGAGAGAAAAAGAGTGTTTTGTGGAGAAAATGCATGAGTTTTGGGGATAAACGGCATTATTTTGGCGTGAAAGCATGGTATTGAGCTAAGAAGCGGCATTTGGTGGAGAAAATGTCTTCTTTTGATGATAAAGGTGATCTTTCGGGGAGAAAATGTCTGATTTGCAGCATAAAAGGACGCATTTGGGGAAGACAGCGTCTTTTATTGGGACATCACGTTTTATTCCCAAAAATAACACATTTTCTTCCCAGAATACCGCCTTTGATCCCAAAAATAAGGCATTTTCTTCCCAGAATACCGCTATTTAGACCGAAAATAAGTCATCCTCTCCAAAAAAGACATAATTCTGTCCTCAAAATGAGAAATATTGTCCCCAAAATATCATTCTTGGTTCCAAATAGAAGACTTTTTCTCCATTAAATACCACGTCGGGTTCCCAATATTACACATTTTCTCCCCCAAATTGCTCTTTGGATCCCCAAAATGAGGCGTTCTCCCTCAAATGCCTCTTTTCATCCCAAGAATCAGGCATTTTCTCCGCACAAGACTGATTTTATTACCAAAACAACACATTTCTTACCCAAAACACACCTTTTTATTCCCAACATTAGACACCGTCTCCAAAAATTCCAATTTGTATCCCTCCAATATGAAATTCTCCCCTTCAAATATGGCTTTGTGTGACAAAAGAAGACATTCGCTCCCAAAAATACCGCTTCTTATTTCCTAAGGAAGACTTTTCCTCCCCAAAACACCCCTTTTGATCCCCCAAATAAGAAATACTCTCCCTAAAGTAGCGCTTTTGTTTCCTTTCCCAAAAATGAGACATCTGAAGATGAAAGGCAGTATTCTGGGGAGAAAATGCCTTTTTGGGGGGCTAAAGAGTGGCACTTAATAGAGAACCTGTTTGGTTTCTGGGATGAAGAGTGATATTCGGGGAGAAAATGTCTAATTGTTGGCAGAAATTGATACGCAGGGGAGAAATGGTTGTATTTGGGAGAGAAAAAGAGTGTTTTGTGGAGAAAATGCATGAGTTTTGGGGATAAACGGCATTATTTTGGCGTGAAAGCATGGTATTGAGCTAAGAAGCGGCATTTTGTGGAGAAAATGCCTTCTTTTGAGGATAAAGGTGATCTTTCGGGGAGAAAATGTCTGATTTGCGGCATAAAAGGACGCATTTGGGGAAGACAGCGTCTTTTATTGGGACATCACGTTTTATTCCCAAAAATAACACATTTTCTTCCCAGAATACCGCCTTTGATCCCAAAAATAAGGCATTTTCTTCCCAGAAGACCGCTTCTTAGACCGAAAATAAGTCATCCTCTCCAAAAAAGACATAATTCTGTCCTCAAAATGAGAAATATTGTCCCCAAAATATCATTCTTGGTTCCAAATAGAAGACTTTTTCTCCATTAAATACCACGTCGGGTTCCCAATATTACACATTTTCTCCCCCAAATTGCTCTTTGGATCCCCAAAATGAGGCGTTCTCCCTCAAATGCCTCTTTTGATCCCAAGAATCAGGCATTTTCTCCGCACAAGACTGATTTTATTACCAAAACAACACATTTCTTACCCAAAACACACCTTTTTATTCCCAACATTAGACACCGTCTCCCAAAATTCCAATTTGTATCCCTCCAATACGAAATTCTCCCCTTGAAATATGGCTTTGTGTGACAAAAGAAGACACTCGCTCCCAAAAATACCGCTTCTTATTTCCTAAGGAAGACTTTTCCTCCCCAAAACACCCTTTTTGATCCCCAAAATAAGAAATACTCTCCCTAAAGTAGCGCTTTCGTTTCCTTTCCCAAAAATGAGACATCTGAAGATGAAAGGCAGTATTCTGGGGAGAAAATGCCTTTTTGGGGGGCTAAAGAGTGGCACTTAATAGAGAACCTGTTTGGTTTCTGGGATGAAGAGTGATATTCGGGGAGAAAATGTCTAATTGTTGGCAGAAATTGATACGCAGGGGAGAAATGGTTGTATTTGGGAGAGAAAAAGAGTGTTTTGTGGAGAAAATGCATGAGTTTTGGGGATAAACGGCATTATTTTGGCGTGAAAGCATGGTATTGAGCTAAGAAGCAGCATTTTGTGGAGAAAATGTCTTCTTTTGATGATAAAGGTGATCTTTCGGGGAGAAAATGTCTGATTTGCGGCATAAAAGGACGCATTTGGGGAAGACAGCGTCTTTTATTGGGACATCACGTTTTATTCCCAAAAATAACACATTTTCTTCCCAGAATACCGCCTTTGATCCCAAAAATAAGGCATTTTCTTCCCAGAAGACCGCTTCTTAGACCGAAAATAAGTCATCCTCTCCAAAAAAGACATAATTCTGTCCTCAAAATGAGAAATATTGTCCCCAAAATATCATTCTTGGTTCCAAATAGAAGACTTTTTCTCCATTAAATACCACGTCGGGTTCCCAATATTACACATTTTCTCCCCCAAATTGCTCTTTGGATCCCCAAAATGAGGCGTTCTCCCTCAAATGCCTCTTTTCATCCCAAGAATCAGGCATTTTCTCCGCACAAGACTGATTTTATTACCAAAACAACACATTTCTTACCCAAAACACACCTTTTTATTCCCAACATTAGACACCGTCTCCCAAAATTCCAATTTGTATCCCTCCAATACGAAATTCTCCCCTTGAAATATGGCTTTGTGTGACAAAAGAAGACACTCGCTCCCAAAAATACCGCTTCTTATTTCCTAAGGAAGACTTTTCCTCCCCAAAACACCCTTTTTGATCCCCCAAATAAGAAATACTCTCCCTAAAGTAGCGCTTTCGTTTCCTTTCCCAAAAATGAGACATCTGAAGATGAAAGGCAGTATTCTGGGGAGAAAATGCCTTTTTGGGGGGCTAAAGAGTGGCACTTAATAGAGAACCTGTTTGGTTTCTGGGATGAAGAGTGATATTCGGGGAGAAAATGTCTAATTGTTGGCAGAAATTGATACGCAGGGGAGAAATGGTTGTATTTGGGAGAGAAAAAGAGTGTTTTGTGGAGAAAATGCATGAGTTTTGGGGATAAACGGCATTATTTTGGCGTGAAAGCATGGTATTGAGCTAAGAAGCGGCATTTTGTGGAGAAAATGTCTTCTTTTCAGGATAAAGGTGATCTTTCGGGGAGAAAATGTCTGATTTGCAGCATAAAAGGACGCATTTGGGGAAGACAGCGTCTTTTATTGGGACATCACGTTTTATTCCCAAAAATAACACATTTTCTTCCCAGAATACCGCCTTTGATCCCAAAAATAAGGCATTTTCTTCCCAGAAGACCGCTTCTTAGACCGAAAATAAGTCATCCTCTCCAAAAAAGACATAATTCTGTCCTCAAAATGAGAAATATTGTCCCCAAAATATCATTCTTGGTTCCAAATAGAAGACTTTTTCTCCATTAAATACCACGTCGGGTTCCCAATATTACACATTTTCTCCCCCAAATTGCTCTTTGGATCCCCAAAATGAGGCGTTCTCCCTCAAATGCCTCTTTTGATCCCAAGAATCAGGCATTTTCTCCGCACAAGACTGATTTTATTACCAAAACAACACATTTCTTACCCAAAACACACCTTTTTATTCCCAACATTAGACACCGTCTCCCAAAATTCCAATTTGTATCCCTCCAATACGAAATTCTCCCCTTGAAATATGGCTTTGTGTGACAAAAGAAGACACTCGCTCCCGAAAATACCGCTTCTTATTTCCTAAGGAAGACTTTTCCTCCCCAAAACACCCTTTTTGATCCCCCAAATAAGAAATACTCTCCCTAAAGTAGCGCTTTCGTTTCCTTTCCCAAAAATGAGACATCTGAAGATGAAAGGCAGTATTCTGGGGAGAAAATGCCTTTTTGGGGGGCTAAAGAGTGGCACTTAATAGAGAACCTGTTTGGTTTCTGGGATGAAGAGTGATATTCGGGGAGAAAATGTCTAATTGTTGGCAGAAATTGATACGCAGGGGAGAAATGGTTGTATTTGGGAGAGAAAAAGAGTGTTTTGGGGAGAAAATGCATGAGTTTTGGGGATAAACGGCATTATTTTGGCGTGAAAGCATGGTATTGAGCTAAGAAGCGGCATTTTGTGGAGAAAATGTCTTCTTTTGAGGATAAAGGTGATCTTTCGGGGAGAAAATGTCTTCTTTGCAGCATAAAAGGACGCATTTGGGGAAGACAGCGTCTTTTATTGGGACATCACGTTTTATTCCCAAAAATAACACATTTTCTTCCCAGAATACCGCCTTTGATCCCAAAAATAAGGCATTTTCTTCCCAGAAGACCGCTTCTTAGACCGAAAATAAGTCATCCTCTCCAAAAAAGACATAATTCTGTCCTCAAAATGAGAAATATTGTCCCCAAAATATCATTCTTGGTTCCAAATAGAAGACTTTTTCTCCATTAAATACCACGTCGGGTTCCCAATATTACACATTTTCTCCCCCAAATTGCTCTTTGGATCCCCAAAATGAGGCGTTCTCCCTCAAATGCCTCTTTTCATCCCAAGAATCAGGCATTTTCTCCGCACAAGACTGATTTTATTACCAAAACAACACATTTCTTACCCAAAACACACCTTTTTATTCCCAACATTAGACACCGTCTCCCAAAATTCCAATTTGTATCCCTCCAATACGAAATTCTCCCCTTGAAATATGGCTTTGTGTGACAAAAGAAGACACTCGCTCCCAAAAATACCGCTTCTTATTTCCTAAGGAAGACTTTTCCTCCCCAAAACACCCTTTTTGATCCCCCAAATAAGAAATACTCTCCCTAAAGTAGCGCTTTCGTTGCCTTTCCCAAAAATGAGACATCTGAAGATGAAAGGCAGTATTCTGGGGAGAAAATGCCTTTTTGGGGGGCTAAAGAGTGGCACTTAATAGAGAACCTGTTTGGTTTCTGGGATGAAGAGTGATATTCGGGGAGAAAATGTCTAATTGTTGGCAGAAATTGATACGCAGGGGAGAAATGGTTGTATTTGGGAGAGAAAAAGAGTGTTTTGTGGAGAAAATGCATGAGTTTTGGGGATAAACGGCATTATTTTGGCGTGAAAGCATGGTATTGAGCTAAGAAGCGGCATTTTGTGGAGAAAATGCCTTCTTTTGAGGATAAAGGTGATCTTTCGGGGAGAAAATGTCTGATTTGCGGCATAAAAGGACGCATTTGGGGAAGACAGCGTCTTTTATTGGGACATCACGTTTTATTCCAAAAATAACACATTTTCTTCCCAGAATACCGCCTTTGATCCCAAAAATAAGGCATTTTCTTCCCAGAAGACCGCTTCTTAGACCGAAAATAAGTCATCCTCTCCAAAAAAGACATAATTCTGTCCTCAAAATGAGAAATATTGTCCCCAAAATATCATTCTTGGTTCCAAATAGAAGACTTTTTCTCCATTAAATACCACGTCGGGTTCCCAATATTACACATTTTCTCCCCCAAATTGCTCTTTGGATCCCCAAAATGAGGCGTTCTCCCTCAAATGCCTCTTTTCATCCCAAGAATCAGGCATTTTCTCCGCACAAGACTGATTTTATTACCAAAACAACACATTTCTTACCCAAAACACACCTTTTTATTCCCAACATTAGACACCGTCTCCCAAAATTCCAATTTGTATCCCTCCAATACGAAATTCTCCCCTTGAAATATGGCTTTGTGTGACAAAAGAAGACACTCGCTCCCAAAAATACCGCTTCTTATTTCCTAAGGAAGACTTTTCCTCCCCAAAACACCCTTTTTGATCCCCCAAATAAGAAATACTCTCCCTAAAGTAGCGCTTTCGTTGCCTTTCCCAAAAATGAGACATCTGAAGATGAAAGGCAGTATTCTGGGGAGAAAATGCCTTTTTGGGGGGCTAAAGAGTGGCACTTAATAGAGAACCTGTTTGGTTTCTGGGATGAAGAGTGATATTCGGGGAGAAAATGTCTAATTGTTGGCAGAAATTGATACGCAGGGGAGAAATGGTTGTATTTGGGAGAGAAAAAGAGTGTTTTGTGGAGAAAATGCATGAGTTTTGGGGATAAACGGCATTATTTTGGCGTGAAAGCATGGTATTGAGCTAAGAAGCGGCATTTTGTGGAGAAAATGCCTTCTTTTGAGGATAAAGGTGATCTTTCGGGGAGAAAATGTCTGATTTGCGGCATAAAAGGACGCATTTGGGGAAGACAGCGTCTTTTATTGGGACATCACGTTTTATTCCAAAAATAACACATTTTCTTCCCAGAATACCGCCTTTGATCCCCAAAATAAGGCATTTTCTTCCCAGAAGACCGCTTCTTAGACCGAAAATAAGTCATCCTCTCCAAAAAAGACATAATTCTGTCCTCAAAATGAGAAATATTGTCCCCAAAATATCATTCTTGGTTCCAAATAGAAGACTTTTTCTCCATTAAATACCACGTCGGGTTCCCAATATTACACATTTTCTCCCCCAAATTGCTCTTTGGATCCCCAAAATGAGGCGTTCTCCCTCAAATGCCTCTTTTGATCCCAAGAATCAGGCATTTTCTCCGCACAAGACTGATTTTATTACCAAAACAACACATTTCTTACCCAAAACACACCTTTTTATTCCCAACATTAGACACCGTCTCCCAAAATTCCAATTTGTATCCCTCCAATACGAAATTCTCCCCTTGAAATATGGCTTTGTGTGACAAAAGAAGACACTCGCTCCCGAAAATACCGCTTCTTATTTCCTAAGGAAGACTTTTCCTCCCCAAAACACCCTTTTTGATCCCCAAAATAAGAAATACTCTCCCTAAAGTAGCGCTTTCGTTTCCTTTCCCAAAAATGAGACATCTGAAGATGAAAGGCAGTATTCTGGGGAGAAAATGCCTTTTTGGGGGGCTAAAGAGTGGCACTTAATAGAGAACCTGTTTGGTTTCTGGGATGAAGAGTGATATTCGGGGAGAAAATGTCTAATTGTTGGCAGAAATTGATACGCAGGGGAGAAATGGTTGTATTTGGGAGAGAAAAAGAGTGTTTTGGGGAGAAAATGCATGAGTTTTGGGGATAAACGGCATTATTTTGGCGTGAAAGCATGGTATTGAGCTAAGAAGCAGCATTTTGTGGAGAAAATGTCTTCTTTTGATGATAAAGGTGATCTTTCGGGGAGAAAATGTCTGATTTGCGGCATAAAAGGACGCATTTGGGGAAGACAGCGTCTTTTATTGGGACATCACGTTTTATTCCCAAAAATAACACATTTTCTTCCCAGAATACCGCCTTTGATCCCAAAAATAAGGCATTTTCTTCCCAGAAGACCGCTTCTTAGACCGAAAATAAGTCATCCTCTCCAAAAAAGACATAATTCTGTCCTCAAAATGAGAAATATTGTCCCCAAAATATCATTCTTGGTTCCAAATAGAAGACTTTTTCTCCATTAAATACCACGTCGGGTTCCCAATATTACACATTTTCTCCCCCAAATTGCTCTTTGGATCCCCAAAATGAGGCGTTCTCCCTCAAATGCCTCTTTTCATCCCAAGAATCAGGCATTTTCTCCGCACAAGACTGATTTTATTACCAAAACAACACATTTCTTACCCAAAACACACCTTTTTATTCCCAACATTAGACACCGTCTCCCAAAATTCCAATTTGTATCCCTCCAATACGAAATTCTCCCCTTGAAATATGGCTTTGTGTAACAAAAGAAGACACTCGCTCCCAAAAATACCGCTTCTTATTTCCTAAGGAAGACTTTTCCTCCCCAAAACACCCTTTTTGATCCCCCAAATAAGAAATACTCTCCCTAAAGTAGCGCTTTCGTTGCCTTTCCCAAAAATGAGACATCTGAAGATGAAAGGCAGTATTCTGGGGAGAAAATGCCTTTTTGGGGGGCTAAAGAGTGGCACTTAATAGAGAACCTGTTTGGTTTCTGGGATGAAGAGTGATATTCGGGGAGAAAATGTCTAATTGTTGGCAGAAATTGATACGCAGGGGAGAAATGGTTGTATTTGGGAGAGAAAAAGAGTGTTTTGTGGAGAAAATGCATGAGTTTTGGGGATAAACGGCATTATTTTGGCGTGAAAGCATGGTATTGAGCTAAGAAGCGGCATTTTGTGGAGAAAATGTCTTCTTTTGAGGATAAAGGTGATCTTTCGGGGAGAAAATGTCTGATTTGCAGCATAAAAGGACGCATTTGGGGAAGACAGCGTCTTTTATTGGGACATCACGTTTTATTCCCAAAAATAACACATTTTCTTCCCAGAATACCGCCTTTGATCCCAAAAATAAGGCATTTTCTTCCCAGAATACCGCTATTTAGACCGAAAATAAGTCATCCTCTCCAAAAAAGACATAATTCTGTCCTCAAAATGAGAAATATTGTCCCCAAAATATCATTCTTGGTTCCAAATAGAAGACTTTTTCTCCATTAAATACCACGTCGGGTTCCCAATATTACACATTTTCTCCCCCAAATTGCTCTTTGGATCCCCAAAATGAGGCGTTCTCCCTCAAATGCCTCTTTTGATCCCAAGAATCAGGCATTTTCTCCGCACAAGACTGATTTTATTACCAAAACAACACATTTCTTACCCAAAACACACCTTTTTATTCCCAACATTAGACACCGTCTCCCAAAATTCCAATTTGTATCCCTCCAATACGAAATTCTCCCCTTGAAATATGGCTTTGTGTGACAAAAGAAGACACTCGCTCCCGAAAATACCGCTTCTTATTTCCTAAGGAAGACTTTTCCTCCCCAAAACACCCTTTTTGATCCCCAAAATAAGAAATACTCTCCCTAAAGTAGCGCTTTCGTTTCCTTTCCCAAAAATGAGACATCTGAAGATGAAAGGCAGTATTCTGGGGAGAAAATGCCTTTTTGGGGGGCTAAAGAGTGGCACTTAGGAGAGAACCTGTTTGGTTTCTGGGATGAAGAGTGATATTCGGGGAGAAAATGTCTAATTGTTGGCAGAAATTGATACGCAGGGGAGAAATGGTTGTATTTTGGAGAGAAAAAGAGTGTTTTGTGGAGAAAATGCATGAGTTTTGGGGATAAACGGCATTATTTTGGCGTGAAAGCATGGTATTGAGCTAAGAAGCGGCATTTTGTGGAGAAAATGTCTTCTTTTGAGGATAAAGGTGATCTTTCGGGGAGAAAATGTCTGATTTGCAGCATAAAAGGACGCATTTGGGGAAGACAGCGTCTTTTATTGGGACATCACGTTTTATTCCCAAAAATAACACATTTTCTTCCCAGAATACCGCCTTTGATCCCAAAAATAAGGCATTTTCTTCCCAGAATACCGCTATTTAGACCGAAAATAAGTCATCCTCTCCAAAAAAGACATAATTCTGTCCTCAAAATGAGAAATATTGTCCCCAAAATATCATTCTTGGTTCCAAATAGAAGACTTTTTCTCCATTAAATACCACGTCGGGTTCCCAATATTACACATTTTCTCCCCCAAATTGCTCTTTGGATCCCCAAAATGAGGCGTTCTCCCTCAAATGCCTCTTTTCATCCCAAGAATCAGGCATTTTCTCCGCACAAGACTGATTTTATTACCAAAACAACACATTTCTTACCCAAAACACACCTTTTTATTCCCAACATTAGACACCGTCTCCCAAAATTCCAATTTGTATCCCTCCAATACGAAATTCTCCCCTTGAAATATGGCTTTGTGTGACAAAAGAAGACACTCGCTCCCAAAAATACCGCTTCTTATTTCCTAAGGAAGACTTTTCCTCCCCAAAACACCCTTTTTGATCCCCCAAATAAGAAATACTCTCCCTAAAGTAGCGCTTTCGTTGCCTTTCCCAAAAATGAGACATCTGAAGATGAAAGGCAGTATTCTGGGGAGAAAATGCCTTTTTGGGGGGCTAAAGAGTGGCACTTAATAGAGAACCTGTTTGGTTTCTGGGATGAAGAGTGATATTCGGGGAGAAAATGTCTAATTGTTGGCAGAAATTGATACGCAGGGGAGAAATGGTTGTATTTGGGAGAGAAAAAGAGTGTTTTGTGGAGAAAATGCATGAGTTTTGGGGATAAACGGCATTATTTTGGCGTGAAAGCATGGTATTGAGCTAAGAAGCGGCATTTTGTGGAGAAAATGTCTTCTTTTGAGGATAAAGGTGATCTTTCGGGGAGAAAATGTCTGATTTGCAGCATAAAAGGACGCATTTGGGGAAGACAGCGTCTTTTATTGGGACATCACGTTTTATTCCCAAAAATAACACATTTTCTTCCCAGAATACCGCCTTTGATCCCAAAAATAAGGCATTTTCTTCCCAGAATACCGCTATTTAGACCGAAAATAAGTCATCCTCTCCAAAAAAGACATAATTCTGTCCTCAAAATGAGAAATATTGTCCCCAAAATATCATTCTTGGTTCCAAATAGAAGACTTTTTCTCCATTAAATACCACGTCGGGTTCCCAATATTACACATTTTCTCCCCCAAATTGCTCTTTGGATCCCCAAAATGAGGCGTTCTCCCTCAAATGCCTCTTTTCATCCCAAGAATCAGGCATTTTCTCCGCACAAGACTGATTTTATTACCAAAACAACACATTTCTTACCCAAAACACACCTTTTTATTCCCAACATTAGACACCGTCTCCCAAAATTCCAATTTGTATCCCTCCAATACGAAATTCTCCCCTTGAAATATGGCTTTGTGTGACAAAAGAAGACACTCGCTCCCGAAAATACCGCTTCTTATTTCCTAAGGAAGACTTTTCCTCCCCAAAACACCCTTTTTGATCCCCAAAATAAGAAATACTCTCCCTAAAGTAGCGCTTTCGTTTCCTTTCCCAAAAATGAGACATCTGAAGATGAAAGGCAGTATTCTGGGGAGAAAATGCCTTTTTGGGGGGCTAAAGAGTGGCACTTAATAGAGAACCTGTTTGGTTTCTGGGATGAAGAGTGATATTCGGGGAGAAAATGTCTAATTGTTGGCAGAAATTGATACGCAGGGGAGAAATGGTTGTATTTGGGAGAGAAAAAGAGTGTTTTGTGGAGAAAATGCATGAGTTTTGGGGATAAACGGCATTATTTTGGCGTGAAAGCATGGTATTGAGCTAAGAAGCGGCATTTTGTGGAGAAAATGTCTTCTTTTGATGATAAAGGTGATCTTTCGGGGAGAAAATGTCTGATTTGCAGCATAAAAGGACGCATTTGGGGAAGACAGCGTCTTTTATTGGGACATCACGTTTTATTCCCAAAAATAACACATTTTCTTCCCAGAATACCGCCTTTGATCCCAAAAATAAGGCATTTTCTTCCCAGAATACCGCTATTTAGACCGAAAATAAGTCATCCTCTCCAAAAAAGACATAATTCTGTCCTCAAAATGAGAAATATTGTCCCCAAAATATCATTCTTGGTTCCAAATAGAAGACTTTTTCTCCATTAAATACCACGTCGGGTTCCCAATATTACACATTTTCTCCCCCAAATTGCTCTTTGGATCCCCAAAATGAGGCGTTCTCCCTCAAATGCCTCTTTTCATCCCAAGAATCAGGCATTTTCTCCGCACAAGACTGATTTTATTACCAAAACAACACATTTCTTACCCAAAACACACCTTTTTATTCCCAACATTAGACACCGTCTCCCAAAATTCCAATTTGTATCCCTCCAATACGAAATTCTCCCCTTGAAATATGGCTTTGTGTGACAAAAGAAGACACTCGCTCCCAAAAATACCGCTTCTTATTTCCTAAGGAAGACTTTTCCTCCCCAAAACACCCTTTTTGATCCCCCAAATAAGAAATACTCTCCCTAAAGTAGCGCTTTCGTTGCCTTTCCCAAAAATGAGACATCTGAAGATGAAAGGCAGTATTCTGGGGAGAAAATGCCTTTTTGGGGGGCTAAAGAGTGGCACTTAAGAGAGAACCTGTTTGGTTTCTGGGATGAAGAGTGATATTCGGGGAGAAAATGTCTAATTGTTGGCAGAAATTGATACGCAGGGGAGAAATGATTGTATTTGGGAGAGAAAAAGAGTGTTTTGGGGAGAAAATGCATGAGTTTTGGGGATAAACGGCATTATTTTGGCGTGAAAGCATGGTATTGAGAAAATAAGCAGCATTTTGTGGAGAAAATGCCTTCTTTTGATGATAAAGGTGATCTTTCAGGGAGAAAATGTCTTCTTTGCAGCATAAAAGGACGCATTTGGGGAAGACAGCGTCTTTTATTGGGACATCACGTTTTATTCCAAAAATAACACATTTTCTTCCCAGAATACCGCCTTTGATCCCAAAAATAAGGCATTTTCTTCCCAGAAGACCGCTTCTTAGACCGAAAATAAGTCATCCTCTCCAAAAAAGACATAATTCTGTCCTCAAAATGAGAAATATTGTCCCCAAAATATCATTCTTGGTTCCAAATAGAAGACTTTTTCTCCATTAAATACCACGTCGGGTTCCCAATATTACACATTTTCTCCCCCAAATTGCTCTTTGGATCCCCAAAATGAGGCGTTCTCCCTCAAATGCCTCTTTTCATCCCAAGAATCAGGCATTTTCTCCGCACAAGACTGATTTTATTACCAAAACAACACATTTCTTACCCAAAACACACCTTTTTATTCCCAACATTAGACACCGTCTCCCAAAATTCCAATTTGTATCCCTCCAATACGAAATTCTCCCCTTGAAATATGGCTTTGTGTGACAAAAGAAGACACTCGCTCCCAAAAATACCGCTTCTTATTTCCTAAGGAAGACTTTTCCTCCCCAAAACACCCTTTTTGATCCCCCAAATAAGAAATACTCTCCCTAAAGTAGCGCTTTCGTTGCCTTTCCCAAAAATGAGACATCTGAAGATGAAAGGCAGTATTCTGGGGAGAAAATGCCTTTTTGGGGGGCTAAAGAGTGGCACTTAATAGAGAACCTGTTTGGTTTCTGGGATGAAGAGTGATATTCGGGGAGAAAATGTCTAATTGTTGGCAGAAATTGATACGCAGGGGAGAAATGGTTGTATTTGGGAGAGAAAAAGAGTGTTTTGGGGAGAAAATGCATGAGTTTTGGGGATAAACGGCATTATTTTGGCGTGAAAGCATGGTATTGAGCTAAGAAGCGGCATTTTGTGGAGAAAATGTCTTCTTTTGAGGATAAAGGTGATCTTTCGGGGAGAAAATGTCTGATTTGCAGCATAAAAGGACGCATTTGGGGAAGACAGCGTCTTTTATTGGGACATCACGTTTTATTCCCAAAAATAACACATTTTCTTCCCAGAATACCGCCTTTGATCCCAAAAATAAGGCATTTTCTTCCCAGAATACCGCTATTTAGACCGAAAATAAGTCATCCTCTCCAAAAAAGACATAATTCTGTCCTCAAAATGAGAAATATTGTCCCCAAAATATCATTCTTGGTTCCAAATAGAAGACTTTTTCTCCATTAAATACCACGTCGGGTTCCCAATATTACACATTTTCTCCCCCAAATTGCTCTTTGGATCCCCAAAATGAGGCGTTCTCCCTCAAATGCCTCTTTTGATCCCAAGAATCAGGCATTTTCTCCGCACAAGACTGATTTTATTACCAAAACAACACATTTCTTACCCAAAACACACCTTTTTATTCCCAACATTAGACACCGTCTCCCAAAATTCCAATTTGTATCCCTCCAATACGAAATTCTCCCCTTGAAATATGGCTTTGTGTGACAAAAGAAGACACTCGCTCCCGAAAATACCGCTTCTTATTTCCTAAGGAAGACTTTTCCTCCCCAAAACACCCTTTTTGATCCCCAAAATAAGAAATACTCTCCCTAAAGTAGCGCTTTCGTTGCCTTTCCCAAAAATGAGACATCTGAAGATGAAAGGCAGTATTCTGGGGAGAAAATGCCTTTTTGGGGGGCTAAAGAGTGGCACTTAATAGAGAACCTGTTTGGTTTCTGGGATGAAGAGTGATATTCGGGGAGAAAATGTCTAATTGTTGGCAGAAATTGATACGCAGGGGAGAAATGGTTGTATTTGGGAGAGAAAAAGAGTGTTTTGTGGAGAAAATGCATGAGTTTTGGGGATAAACGGCATTATTTTGGCGTGAAAGCATGGTATTGAGCTAAGAAGCGGCATTTTGTGGAGAAAATGTCTTCTTTTGATGATAAAGGTGATCTTTCGGGGAGAAAATGTCTGATTTGCAGCATAAAAGGACGCATTTGGGGAAGACAGCGTCTTTTATTGGGACATCACGTTTTATTCCCAAAAATAACACATTTTCTTCCCAGAATACCGCCTTTGATCCCAAAAATAAGGCATTTTCTTCCCAGAATACCGCTATTTAGACCGAAAATAAGTCATCCTCTCCAAAAAAGACATAATTCTGTCCTCAAAATGAGAAATATTGTCCCCAAAATATCATTCTTGGTTCCAAATAGAAGACTTTTTCTCCATTAAATACCACGTCGGGTTCCCAATATTACACATTTTCTCCCCCAAATTGCTCTTTGGATCCCCAAAATGAGGCGTTCTCCCTCAAATGCCTCTTTTCATCCCAAGAATCAGGCATTTTCTCCGCACAAGACTGATTTTATTACCAAAACAACACATTTCTTACCCAAAACACACCTTTTTATTCCCAACATTAGACACCGTCTCCCAAAATTCCAATTTGTATCCCTCCAATACGAAATTCTCCCCTTGAAATATGGCTTTGTGTGACAAAAGAAGACACTCGCTCCCAAAAATACCGCTTCTTATTTCCTAAGGAAGACTTTTCCTCCCCAAAACACCCTTTTTGATCCCCAAAATAAGAAATACTCTCCCTAAAGTAGCGCTTTCGTTGCCTTTCCCAAAAATGAGACATCTGAAGATGAAAGGCAGTATTCTGGGGAGAAAATGCCTTTTTGGGGGGCTAAAGAGTGGCACTTAATAGAGAACCTGTTTGGTTTCTGGGATGAAGAGTGATATTCGGGGAGAAAATGTCTAATTGTTGGCAGAAATTGATACGCAGGGGAGAAATGGTTGTATTTGGGAGAGAAAAAGAGTGTTTTGGGGAGAAAATGCATGAGTTTTGGGGATAAACGGCATTATTTTGGCGTGAAAGCATGGTATTGAGCTAAGAAGCGGCATTTGGTGGAGAAAATGTCTTCTTTTGAGGATAAAGGTGATCTTTCGGGGAGAAAATGTCTGATTTGCAGCATAAAAGGACGCATTTGGGGAAGACAGCGTCTTTTATTGGGACATCACGTTTTATTCCAAAAATAACACATTTTCTTCCCAGAATACCGCCTTTGATCCCCAAAATAAGGCATTTTCTTCCCAGAATACCGCTATTTAGACCGAAAATAAGTCATCCTCTCCAAAAAAGACATAATTCTGTCCTCAAAATGAGAAATATTGTCCCCAAAATATCATTCTTGGTTCCAAATAGAAGACTTTTTCTCCATTAAATACCACGTCGGGTTCCCAATATTACACATTTTCTCCCCCAGATTGCTCTTTGGATCCCCAAAATGAGGCGTTCTCCCTCAAATGCCTCTTTTCATCCCAAGAATCAGGCATTTTCTCCGCACAAGACTGATTTTATTACCAAAACAACACATTTCTTACCCAAAACACACCATTTTATTCCCAACATTAGACACCGTCTCCCAAAATGCCAATTTGTATCCCTCCAATATGAAATTCTCCCCTTGAAATATGGCTTTGTGTAACAAAAGAAGACATTCGCTCCCAAATATACCGCTTCTTATTTCCTAAGGAAGACTTTTCCTCCCCAAAACACCCTTTTTGATCCCCCAAATAAGAAATACTCTCCCTAAAGTAGCGCTTTTGTTTCCTTTCCCAAAAATGAGACATCTGAAGATGAAAGGCAGTATTCTGGGGAGAAAATGCCTTTTTGGGGGGCTAAAGAGTGGCACTTAAGAGAGAACCTGTTTGGTTTCTGGGATGAAGAGTGATATTCGGGGAGAAAATGTCTAATTGTTGGCAGAAATTGATACGCAGGGGAGAAATGGTTGTATTTGGGAGAGAAAAAGAGTGTTTTGGGGAGAAAATGCATGAGTTTTGGGGATAAACGGCATTATTTTGGCGTGAAAGCATGGTATTGAGCTAAGAAGCGGCATTTTGTGGAGAAAATGTCTTCTTTTGAGGATAAAGGTGATCTTTCGGGGAGAAAATGTCTGATTTGCAGCATAAAAGGACGCATTTGGGGAAGACAGCGTCTTTTATTGGGACATCACGTTTTATTCCAAAAATAACACATTTTCTTCCCAGAATACCGCCTTTGATCCCAAAAATAAGGCATTTTCTTCCCAGAAGACCGCTATTTAGACCGAAAATAAGTCATCCTCTCCAAAAAAGACATAATTCTGTCCTCAAAATGAGAAATATTGTCCCCAAAATATCATTCTTGGTTCCAAATAGAAGACTTTTTCTCCATTAAATACCACGTCGGGTTCCCAATATTACACATTTTCTCCCCCAAATTGCTCTTTGGATCCCCAAAATGAGGCGTTCTCCCTCAAATGCCTCTTTTGATCCCAAGAATCAGGCATTTTCTCCGCACAAGACTGATTTTATTACCAAAACAACACATTTCTTACCCAAAACACACCTTTTGATTCCCAACATTAGACACCGTCTCCCACAAATGCCAATTTATATCCCTCCAATACGAAATTCTCCCCTTGAAATATGGCTTTGTGTAACAAAAGAAGACATTCGCTCCCAAAAATACCGCTTCTTATTTCCTAAGGAAGACTTTTCCTCCCCAAAACACCCTTTTTGATCCCCCAAATAAGAAATACTCTCCCTAAAGTAGCGCTTTCGTTGCCTTTCCCAAAAATGAGACATTTGAAGATGAAAGGCAGTATTCTGGGGAGAAAATGCCTTTTTGGGGGGCTAAAGAGTGGCACTTAGGAGAGAACCTGTTTGGTTTCTGGGATGAAGAGTGATATTCGGGGAGAAAATGTCTAATTGTTGGCAGAAATTGATACGCAGGGGAGAAATGGTTGTATTTTGGAGAGAAAAAGAGTGTTTTGTGGAGAAAATGCATGAGTTTTGGGGATAAACGGCATTATTTTGGCGTGAAAGCATGGTATTGAGCTAAGAAGCGGCATTTTGTGGAGAAAATGTCTTCTTTTGAGGATAAAGGTGATCTTTCGGGGAGAAAATGTCTGATTTGCAGCATAAAAAGACGCATTTGGGGAAGACAGCGTCTTTTATTGGGACATCACGTTTTATTCCAAAAATAACACATTTTCTTCCCAGAATACCGCCTTTGATCCCAAAAATAAGGCATTTTCTTCCCAGAAGACCGCTTCTTAGACCGAAAATAAGTCATCCTCTCCAAAAAAGACATAATTCTGTCCTCAAAATGAGAAATATTGTCCCCAAAATATCATTCTTGGTTCCAAATAGAAGACTTTTTCTCCATTAAATACCACGTCGGGTTCCCAATATTACACATTTTCTCCCCCAAATTGCTCTTTGGATCCCCAAAATGAGGCGTTCTCCCTCAAATGCCTCTTTTCATCCCAAGAATCAGGCATTTTCTCCACACAAGACTGATTTTATTACCAAAACAACACATTTCTTACCCAAAACACACCTTTTTATTCCCAACATTAGACACCGTCTCCCACAAATGCCAATTTGTATCCCTCCAATACGAAATTCTCCCCTTGAAATATGGCTTTGTGTAACAAAAGAAGACATTCGCTCCCCAAAATACCGCTTCTTATTTCCTAAGGAAGACTTTTCCTCCCCAAAACACCCTTTTTGATCCCCAAAATAAGAAATACTCTCCCTAAAGTAGCGCTTTCGTTTCCTTTCCCCAAAATGAGACATCTGAAGATGAAAGGCAGTATTCTGGGGAGAAAATGCCTTTTTGGGGGGCTAAAGAGTGACACTTAAGAGAGAACCTGTTTGGTTTCTGGGATGAAGAGTGATATTCGGGGAGAAAATGTCTAATTGTTGGCAGAAATTGATACGCAGGGGAGAAATGGTTGTATTTGGGAGAGAAAAAGAGTGTTTTGGGGAGAAAATGCATGAGTTTTGGGGATAAACGGCATTATTTTGGCGTGAAAGCATGGTATTGAGCTAAGAAGCGGCATTTTGTGGAGAAAATGTCTTCTTTTGAGGATAAAGGTGATCTTTCGGGGAGAAAATGTCTGATTTGCAGCATAAAAGGACGCATTTGGGGAAGACAGCGTCTTTTATTGGGACATCACGTTTTATTCCAAAAATAACACATTTTCTTCCCAGAATACCGCCTTTGATCCCAAAAATAAGGCATTTTCTTCCCAGAAGACCGCTTCTTAGACCGAAAATAAGTCATCCTCTCCAAAAAAGACATAATTCTGTCCTCAAAATGAGAAATATTGTCCCCAAAATATCATTCTTGGTTCCAAATAGAAGACTTTTTCTCCATTAAATACCACGTCGGGTTCCCAATATTACACATTTTCTCCCCCAAATTGCTCTTTGGATCCCCAAAATGAGGCGTTCTCCCTCAAATGCCTCTTTTCATCCCAAGAATCAGGCATTTTCTCCGCACAAGACTGATTTTATTACCAAAACAACACATTTCTTACCCAAAACACACCTTTTTATTCCCAACATTAGACACCGTCTCCCACAAATGCCAATTTGTATCCCTCCAATACGAAATTCTCCCCTTGAAATATGGCTTTGTGTAACAAAAGAAGACATTCGCTCCCCAAAATACCGCTTCTTATTTCCTAAGGAAGACTTTTCCTCCCCAAAACACCCTTTTTGATCCCCCAAATAAGAAATACTCTCCCTAAAGTAGCGCTTTCGTTTCCTTTCCCAAAAATGAGACATCTGAAGATGAAAGGCAGTATTCTGGGGAGAAAATGCCTTTTTGGGGGGCTAAAGAGTGGCACTTAAGAGAGAACCTGTTTGGTTTCTGGGATGAAGAGTGATATTCGGGGAGAAAATGTCTAATTGTTGGCAGAAATTGATACGCAGGGGAGAAATGGTTGTATTTGGGAGAGAAAAAGAGTGTTTTGGGGAGAAAATGCATGAGTTTTGGGGATAAACGGCATTATTTTGGCGTGAAAGCATGGTATTGAGCTAAGAAGCGGCATTTGGTGGAGAAAATGTCTTCTTTTGAGGATAAAGGTGATCTTTCGGGGAGAAAATGTCTGATTTGCAGCATAAAAGGACGCATTTGGGGAAGACAGCGTCTTTTATTGGGACATCACGTTTTATTCCAAAAATAACACATTTTCTTCCCAGAATACCGCCTTTGATCCCAAAAATAAGGCATTTTCTTCCCAGAAGACCGCTTCTTAGACCGAAAATAAGTCATCCTCTCCAAAAAAGACATAATTCTGTCCTCAAAATGAGAAATATTGTCCCCAAAATATCATTCTTGGTTCCAAATAGAAGACTTTTTCTCCATTAAATACCACGTCGGGTTCCCAATATTACACATTTTCTCCCCCAAATTGCTCTTTGGATCCCCAAAATGAGGCGTTCTCCCTCAAATGCCTCTTTTGATCCCAAGAATCAGGCATTTTCTCCGCACAAGACTGATTTTATTACCAAAACAACACATTTCTTACCCAAAACACACCTTTTTATTCCCAACATTAGACACCATCTCCCACAAATGCCAATTTATATCCCTCCAATACGAAATTCTCCCCTTGAAATATGGCTTTGTGTAACAAAAGAAGACATTCGCTCCCCAAAATACCGCTTCTTATTTCCTAAGGAAGACTTTTCCTCCCCAAAACACCCTTTTTGATCCCCAAAATAAGAAATACTCTCCCTAAAGTAGCGCTTTCGTTTCCTTTCCCAAAAATGAGACATCTGAAGATGAAAGGCAGTATTCTGGGGAGAAAATGCCTTTTTGGGGGGCTAAAGAGTGGCACTTAAGAGAGAACCTGTTTGGTTTCTGGGATGAAGAGTGATATTCGGGGAGAAAATGTCTAATTGTTGGCAGAAATTGATACGCAGGGGAGAAATGGTTGTATTTTGGAGAGAAAAAGAGTGTTTTGGGGAGAAAATGCATGAGTTTTGGGGATAAACGGCATTATTTTGGCGTGAAAGCATGGTATTGAGCTAAGAAGCGGCATTTGGTGGAGAAAATGTCTTCTTTTGAGGATAAAGGTGATCTTTCGGGGAGAAAATGTCTGATTTGCAGCATAAAAGGACGCATTTGGGGAAGACAGCGTCTTTTATTGGGACATCACGTTTTATTCCAAAAATAACACATTTTCTTCCCAGAATACCGCCTTTGATCCCCAAAATAAGGCATTTTCTTCCCAGAATACCGCTATTTAGACCGAAAATAAGTCATCCTCTCCAAAAAAGACATAATTCTGTCCTCAAAATGAGAAATATTGTCCCCAAAATATCATTCTTGGTTCCAAATAGAAGACTTTTTCTCCATTAAATACCACGTCGGGTTCCCAATATTACACATTTTCTCCCCCAAATTGCTCTTTGGATCCCCAAAATGAGGCGTTCTCCCTCAAATGCCTCTTTTGATCCCAAGAATCAGGCATTTTCTCCGCACAAGACTGATTTTATTACCAAAACAACACATTTCTTACCCAAAACACACCATTTTATTCCCAACATTAGACACCGTCTCCCAAAATTCCAATTTGTATCCCTCCAATATGAAATTCTCCCCTTGAAATATGGCTTTGTGAAACAAAAGAAGACATTCGCTCCCAAAAATACCGCTTCTTATTTCCTAAGGAAGACTTTTCCTCCCCAAAACACCCTTTTTGATCCCCCAAATAAGAAATACTCTCCCTAAAGTAGCGCTTTCGTTTCCTTTCCCAAAAATGAGACATCTGAAGATGAAAGGCAGTATTCTGGGGAGAAAATGCCTTTTTGGGGGTCTAAAGAGTGGCACTTACTAGAGAACCTGTTTGGTTTCTGGGATGAAGAGTGATATTCGGGGAGAAAATGTCTAATTGTTGGCAGAAATTGATACGCAGGGGAGAAATGGTTGTATTTGGGAGAGAAAAAGAGTGTTTTGGGGAGAAAATGCATGAGTTTTGGGGATAAACGGCATTATTTTGGCGTGAAAGCATGGTATTGAGCTAAGAAGCGGCATTTTGTGGAGAAAATGCCTTCTTTTGATGATAAAGGTGATCTTTCGGGGAGAAAATGTCTGATTTGCAGCATAAAAAGACGCATTTGGGGAAGACAGCGTCTTTTATTGGGACATCACGTTTTATTCCAAAAATAACACATTTTCTTCCCAGAATACCGCCTTTGATCCCAAAAATAAGGCATTTTCTTCCCAGAAGACCGCTTCTTAGACCGAAAATAAGTCATCCTCTCCAAAAAAGACATAATTCTGTCCTCAAAATGAGAAATATTGTCCCCAAAATATCATTCTTGGTTCCAAATAGAAGACTTTTTCTCCATTAAATACCACGTCGGGTTCCCAATATTACACATTTTCTCCCCCAAATTGCTCTTTGGATCCCCAAAATGAGGCGTTCTCCCTCAAATGCCTCTTTTGATCCCAAGAATCAGGCATTTTCTCCGCACAAGACTGATTTTATTACCAAAACAACACATTTCTTACCCAAAACACACCATTTTATTCCCAACATTAGACACCGTCTCCCACAAATGCCAATTTATATCCCTCCAATACGAAATTCTCCCCTTGAAATATGGCTTTGTGTAACAAAAGAAGACATTCGCTCCCAAAAATACCGCTTCTTATTTCCTAAGGAAGACTTTTCCTCCCCAAAACACCCTTTTTGATCCCCAAAATAAGAAATACTCTCCCTAAAGTAGCGCTTTCGTTTCCTTTCCCAAAAATGAGACATCTGAAGATGAAAGGCAGTATTCTGGGGAGAAAATGCCTTTTTGGGGGGCTAAAGAGTGGCACTTAAGAGAGAACCTGTTTGGTTTCTGGGATGAAGAGTGATATTCGGGGAGAAAATGTCTAATTGTTGGCAGAAATTGATACGCAGGGGAGAAATGGTTGTATTTTGGAGAGAAAAAGAGTGTTTTGTGGAGAAAATGCATGAGTTTTGGGGATAAACGGCATTATTTTGGCGTGAAAGCATGGTATTGAGCTAAGAAGCGGCATTTGGTGGAGAAAATGTCTTCTTTTGAGGATAAAGGTGATCTTTCGGGGAGAAAATGTCTGATTTGCAGCATAAAAGGACGCATTTGGGGAAGACAGCGTCTTTTATTGGGACATCACGTTTTATTCCAAAAATAACACATTTTCTTCCCAGAATACCGCCTTTGATCCCCAAAATAAGGCATTTTCTTCCCAGAAGACCGCTTCTTAGACCGAAAATAAGTCATCCTCTCCAAAAAAGACATAATTCTGTCCTCAAAATGAGAAATATTGTCCCCAAAATATCATTCTTGGTTCCAAATAGAAGACTTTTTCTCCATTAAATACCACGTCGGGTTCCCAATATTACACATTTTCTCCCCCAAATTGCTCTTTGGATCCCCAAAATGAGGCGTTCTCCCTCAAATGCCTCTTTTCATCCCAAGAATCAGGCATTTTCTCCGCACAAGACTGATTTTATTACCAAAACAACACATTTCTTACCCAAAACACACCATTTTATTCCCAACATTAGACACCGTCTCCCAAAATTCCAATTTGTATCCCTCCAATATGAAATTCTCCCCTTGAAATATGGCTTTGTGTGACAAAAGAAGACATTCGCTCCCAAAAATACCGCTTCTTATTTCCTAAGGAAGACTTTTCCTCCCCAAAACACCCTTTTTGATCCCCCAAATAAGAAATACTCTCCCTAAAGTAGCGCTTTCGTTGCCTTTCCCAAAAATGAGACATCTGAAGATGAAAGGCAGTATTCTGGGGAGAAAATGCCTTTTTGGGGGGCTAAAGAGTGGCACTTAATAGAGAACCTGTTTGGTTTCTGGGATGAAGAGTGATATTCGGGGAGAAAATGTCTAATTGTTGGCAGAAATTGATACGCAGGGCAGAAATGGTTGTATTTTGGAGAGAAAAAGAGTGTTTTGTGGAGAAAATGCATGAGTTTTGGGGATAAACGGCATTATTTTGGCGTGAAAGCATGGTATTGAGCTAAGAAGCGGCATTTTGTGGAGAAAATGCCTTCTTTTGATGATAAAGGTGATCTTTCGGGGAGAAAATGTCTGATTTGCAGCATAAAAAGACGCATTTGGGGAAGACAGCGTCTTTTATTGGGACATCACGTTTTATTCCAAAAATAACACATTTTCTTCCCAGAATACCGCCTTTGATCCCAAAAATAAGGCATTTTCTTCCCAGAAGACCGCTTCTTAGACCGAAAATAAGTCATCCTCTCCAAAAAAGACATAATTCTGTCCTCAAAATGAGAAATATTGTCCCCAAAATATCATTCTTGGTTCCAAATAGAAGACTTTTTCTCCATTAAATACCACGTCGGGTTCCCAATATTACACATTTTCTCCCCCAAATTGCTCTTTGGATCCCCAAAATGAGGCGTTCTCCCTCAAATGCCTCTTTTGATCCCAAGAATCAGGCATTTTCTCCGCACAAGACTGATTTTATTACCAAAACAACACATTTCTTACCCAAAACACACCTTTTTATTCCCAACATTAGACACCGTCTCCCAAAATTCCAATTTGTATCCCTCCAATACGAAATTCTCCCCTTGAAATATGGCTTTGTGTGACAAAAGAAGACACTCGCTCCCGAAAATACCGCTTCTTATTTCCTAAGGAAGACTTTTCCTCCCCAAAACACCCTTTTTGATCCCCAAAATAAGAAATACTCTCCCTAAAGTAGCGCTTTCGTTGCCTTTCCCAAAAATGAGACATCTGAAGATGAAAGGCAGTATTCTGGGGAGAAAATGCCTTTTTGGGGGGCTAAAGAGTGGCACTTAATAGAGAACCTGTTTGGTTTCTGGGATGAAGAGTGATATTCGGGGAGAAAATGTCTAATTGTTGGCAGAAATTGATACGCAGGGGAGAAATGGTTGTATTTGGGAGAGAAAAAGAGTGTTTTGTGGAGAAAATGCATGAGTTTTGGGGATAAACGGCATTATTTTGGCGTGAAAGCATGGTATTGAGCTAAGAAGCGGCATTTTGTGGAGAAAATGTCTTCTTTTGATGATAAAGGTGATCTTTCGGGGAGAAAATGTCTGATTTGCAGCATAAAAGGACGCATTTGGGGAAGACAGCGTCTTTTATTGGGACATCACGTTTTATTCCCAAAAATAACACATTTTCTTCCCAGAATACCGCCTTTGATCCCAAAAATAAGGCATTTTCTTCCCAGAATACCGCTATTTAGACCGAAAATAAGTCATCCTCTCCAAAAAAGACATAATTCTGTCCTCAAAATGAGAAATATTGTCCCCAAAATATCATTCTTGGTTCCAAATAGAAGACTTTTTCTCCATTAAATACCACGTCGGGTTCCCAATATTACACATTTTCTCCCCCAAATTGCTCTTTGGATCCCCAAAATGAGGCGTTCTCCCTCAAATGCCTCTTTTCATCCCAAGAATCAGGCATTTTCTCCGCACAAGACTGATTTTATTACCAAAACAACACATTTCTTACCCAAAACACACCTTTTTATTCCCAACATTAGACACCGTCTCCCAAAATTCCAATTTGTATCCCTCCAATACGAAATTCTCCCCTTGAAATATGGCTTTGTGTGACAAAAGAAGACACTCGCTCCCAAAAATACCGCTTCTTATTTCCTAAGGAAGACTTTTCCTCCCCAAAACACCCTTTTTGATCCCCAAAATAAGAAATACTCTCCCTAAAGTAGCGCTTTCGTTGCCTTTCCCAAAAATGAGACATCTGAAGATGAAAGGCAGTATTCTGGGGAGAAAATGCCTTTTTGGGGGGCTAAAGAGTGGCACTTAATAGAGAACCTGTTTGGTTTCTGGGATGAAGAGTGATATTCGGGGAGAAAATGTCTAATTGTTGGCAGAAATTGATACGCAGGGGAGAAATGGTTGTATTTGGGAGAGAAAAAGAGTGTTTTGGGGAGAAAATGCATGAGTTTTGGGGATAAACGGCATTATTTTGGCGTGAAAGCATGGTATTGAGCTAAGAAGCGGCATTTGGTGGAGAAAATGTCTTCTTTTGAGGATAAAGGTGATCTTTCGGGGAGAAAATGTCTGATTTGCAGCATAAAAGGACGCATTTGGGGAAGACAGCGTCTTTTATTGGGACATCACGTTTTATTCCAAAAATAACACATTTTCTTCCCAGAATACCGCCTTTGATCCCCAAAATAAGGCATTTTCTTCCCAGAATACCGCTATTTAGACCGAAAATAAGTCATCCTCTCCAAAAAAGACATAATTCTGTCCTCAAAATGAGAAATATTGTCCCCAAAATATCATTCTTGGTTCCAAATAGAAGACTTTTTCTCCATTAAATACCACGTCGGGTTCCCAATATTACACATTTTCTCCCCCAGATTGCTCTTTGGATCCCCAAAATGAGGCGTTCTCCCTCAAATGCCTCTTTTCATCCCAAGAATCAGGCATTTTCTCCGCACAAGACTGATTTTATTACCAAAACAACACATTTCTTACCCAAAACACACCATTTTATTCCCAACATTAGACACCGTCTCCCAAAATGCCAATTTGTATCCCTCCAATATGAAATTCTCCCCTTGAAATATGGCTTTGTGTAACAAAAGAAGACATTCGCTCCCAAATATACCGCTTCTTATTTCCTAAGGAAGACTTTTCCTCCCCAAAACACCCTTTTTGATCCCCCAAATAAGAAATACTCTCCCTAAAGTAGCGCTTTTGTTTCCTTTCCCAAAAATGAGACATCTGAAGATGAAAGGCAGTATTCTGGGGAGAAAATGCCTTTTTGGGGGGCTAAAGAGTGGCACTTAAGAGAGAACCTGTTTGGTTTCTGGGATGAAGAGTGATATTCGGGGAGAAAATGTCTAATTGTTGGCAGAAATTGATACGCAGGGGAGAAATGGTTGTATTTGGGAGAGAAAAAGAGTGTTTTGGGGAGAAAATGCATGAGTTTTGGGGATAAACGGCATTATTTTGGCGTGAAAGCATGGTATTGAGCTAAGAAGCGGCATTTTGTGGAGAAAATGTCTTCTTTTGAGGATAAAGGTGATCTTTCGGGGAGAAAATGTCTGATTTGCAGCATAAAAGGACGCATTTGGGGAAGACAGCGTCTTTTATTGGGACATCACGTTTTATTCCAAAAATAACACATTTTCTTCCCAGAATACCGCCTTTGATCCCAAAAATAAGGCATTTTCTTCCCAGAAGACCGCTATTTAGACCGAAAATAAGTCATCCTCTCCAAAAAAGACATAATTCTGTCCTCAAAATGAGAAATATTGTCCCCAAAATATCATTCTTGGTTCCAAATAGAAGACTTTTTCTCCATTAAATACCACGTCGGGTTCCCAATATTACACATTTTCTCCCCCAAATTGCTCTTTGGATCCCCAAAATGAGGCGTTCTCCCTCAAATGCCTCTTTTGATCCCAAGAATCAGGCATTTTCTCCGCACAAGACTGATTTTATTACCAAAACAACACATTTCTTACCCAAAACACACCTTTTGATTCCCAACATTAGACACCGTCTCCCACAAATGCCAATTTATATCCCTCCAATACGAAATTCTCCCCTTGAAATATGGCTTTGTGTAACAAAAGAAGACATTCGCTCCCAAAAATACCGCTTCTTATTTCCTAAGGAAGACTTTTCCTCCCCAAAACACCCTTTTTGATCCCCCAAATAAGAAATACTCTCCCTAAAGTAGCGCTTTCGTTGCCTTTCCCAAAAATGAGACATTTGAAGATGAAAGGCAGTATTCTGGGGAGAAAATGCCTTTTTGGGGGGCTAAAGAGTGGCACTTAGGAGAGAACCTGTTTGGTTTCTGGGATGAAGAGTGATATTCGGGGAGAAAATGTCTAATTGTTGGCAGAAATTGATACGCAGGGGAGAAATGGTTGTATTTTGGAGAGAAAAAGAGTGTTTTGTGGAGAAAATGCATGAGTTTTGGGGATAAACGGCATTATTTTGGCGTGAAAGCATGGTATTGAGCTAAGAAGCGGCATTTTGTGGAGAAAATGTCTTCTTTTGAGGATAAAGGTGATCTTTCGGGGAGAAAATGTCTGATTTGCAGCATAAAAAGACGCATTTGGGGAAGACAGCGTCTTTTATTGGGACATCACGTTTTATTCCAAAAATAACACATTTTCTTCCCAGAATACCGCCTTTGATCCCAAAAATAAGGCATTTTCTTCCCAGAAGACCGCTTCTTAGACCGAAAATAAGTCATCCTCTCCAAAAAAGACATAATTCTGTCCTCAAAATGAGAAATATTGTCCCCAAAATATCATTCTTGGTTCCAAATAGAAGACTTTTTCTCCATTAAATACCACGTCGGGTTCCCAATATTACACATTTTCTCCCCCAAATTGCTCTTTGGATCCCCAAAATGAGGCGTTCTCCCTCAAATGCCTCTTTTCATCCCAAGAATCAGGCATTTTCTCCACACAAGACTGATTTTATTACCAAAACAACACATTTCTTACCCAAAACACACCTTTTTATTCCCAACATTAGACACCGTCTCCCACAAATGCCAATTTGTATCCCTCCAATACGAAATTCTCCCCTTGAAATATGGCTTTGTGTAACAAAAGAAGACATTCGCTCCCCAAAATACCGCTTCTTATTTCCTAAGGAAGACTTTTCCTCCCCAAAACACCCTTTTTGATCCCCAAAATAAGAAATACTCTCCCTAAAGTAGCGCTTTCGTTTCCTTTCCCCAAAATGAGACATCTGAAGATGAAAGGCAGTATTCTGGGGAGAAAATGCCTTTTTGGGGGGCTAAAGAGTGAC
Source organism: Alectoris magna (assembly GCA_030625065.1). Classification (NCBI taxonomy): domain Eukaryota; kingdom Metazoa; phylum Chordata; class Aves; order Galliformes; family Phasianidae; genus Alectoris; species Alectoris magna. The sequence goes on along the minus strand of CM060578.1, from coordinate 4,374,150 downwards.
ACTTAAGAGAGAACCTGTTTGGTTTCTGGGATGAAGAGTGATATTCGGGGAGAAAATGTCTAATTGTTGGCAGAAATTGATACGCAGGGGAGAAATGGTTGTATTTGGGAGAGAAAAAGAGTGTTTTGGGGAGAAAATGCATGAGTTTTGGGGATAAACGGCATTATTTTGGCGTGAAAGCATGGTATTGAGCTAAGAAGCGGCATTTTGTGGAGAAAATGTCTTCTTTTGAGGATAAAGGTGATCTTTCGGGGAGAAAATGTCTGATTTGCAGCATAAAAGGACGCATTTGGGGAAGACAGCGTCTTTTATTGGGACATCACGTTTTATTCCAAAAATAACACATTTTCTTCCCAGAATACCGCCTTTGATCCCAAAAATAAGGCATTTTCTTCCCAGAAGACCGCTTCTTAGACCGAAAATAAGTCATCCTCTCCAAAAAAGACATAATTCTGTCCTCAAAATGAGAAATATTGTCCCCAAAATATCATTCTTGGTTCCAAATAGAAGACTTTTTCTCCATTAAATACCACGTCGGGTTCCCAATATTACACATTTTCTCCCCCAAATTGCTCTTTGGATCCCCAAAATGAGGCGTTCTCCCTCAAATGCCTCTTTTCATCCCAAGAATCAGGCATTTTCTCCGCACAAGACTGATTTTATTACCAAAACAACACATTTCTTACCCAAAACACACCTTTTTATTCCCAACATTAGACACCGTCTCCCACAAATGCCAATTTGTATCCCTCCAATACGAAATTCTCCCCTTGAAATATGGCTTTGTGTAACAAAAGAAGACATTCGCTCCCCAAAATACCGCTTCTTATTTCCTAAGGAAGACTTTTCCTCCCCAAAACACCCTTTTTGATCCCCCAAATAAGAAATACTCTCCCTAAAGTAGCGCTTTCGTTTCCTTTCCCAAAAATGAGACATCTGAAGATGAAAGGCAGTATTCTGGGGAGAAAATGCCTTTTTGGGGGGCTAAAGAGTGGCACTTAAGAGAGAACCTGTTTGGTTTCTGGGATGAAGAGTGATATTCGGGGAGAAAATGTCTAATTGTTGGCAGAAATTGATACGCAGGGGAGAAATGGTTGTATTTGGGAGAGAAAAAGAGTGTTTTGGGGAGAAAATGCATGAGTTTTGGGGATAAACGGCATTATTTTGGCGTGAAAGCATGGTATTGAGCTAAGAAGCGGCATTTGGTGGAGAAAATGTCTTCTTTTGAGGATAAAGGTGATCTTTCGGGGAGAAAATGTCTGATTTGCAGCATAAAAGGACGCATTTGGGGAAGACAGCGTCTTTTATTGGGACATCACGTTTTATTCCAAAAATAACACATTTTCTTCCCAGAATACCGCCTTTGATCCCAAAAATAAGGCATTTTCTTCCCAGAAGACCGCTTCTTAGACCGAAAATAAGTCATCCTCTCCAAAAAAGACATAATTCTGTCCTCAAAATGAGAAATATTGTCCCCAAAATATCATTCTTGGTTCCAAATAGAAGACTTTTTCTCCATTAAATACCACGTCGGGTTCCCAATATTACACATTTTCTCCCCCAAATTGCTCTTTGGATCCCCAAAATGAGGCGTTCTCCCTCAAATGCCTCTTTTGATCCCAAGAATCAGGCATTTTCTCCGCACAAGACTGATTTTATTACCAAAACAACACATTTCTTACCCAAAACACACCTTTTTATTCCCAACATTAGACACCATCTCCCACAAATGCCAATTTATATCCCTCCAATACGAAATTCTCCCCTTGAAATATGGCTTTGTGTAACAAAAGAAGACATTCGCTCCCCAAAATACCGCTTCTTATTTCCTAAGGAAGACTTTTCCTCCCCAAAACACCCTTTTTGATCCCCAAAATAAGAAATACTCTCCCTAAAGTAGCGCTTTCGTTTCCTTTCCCAAAAATGAGACATCTGAAGATGAAAGGCAGTATTCTGGGGAGAAAATGCCTTTTTGGGGGGCTAAAGAGTGGCACTTAAGAGAGAACCTGTTTGGTTTCTGGGATGAAGAGTGATATTCGGGGAGAAAATGTCTAATTGTTGGCAGAAATTGATACGCAGGGGAGAAATGGTTGTATTTTGGAGAGAAAAAGAGTGTTTTGGGGAGAAAATGCATGAGTTTTGGGGATAAACGGCATTATTTTGGCGTGAAAGCATGGTATTGAGCTAAGAAGCGGCATTTGGTGGAGAAAATGTCTTCTTTTGAGGATAAAGGTGATCTTTCGGGGAGAAAATGTCTGATTTGCAGCATAAAAGGACGCATTTGGGGAAGACAGCGTCTTTTATTGGGACATCACGTTTTATTCCAAAAATAACACATTTTCTTCCCAGAATACCGCCTTTGATCCCCAAAATAAGGCATTTTCTTCCCAGAAGACCGCTATTTAGACCGAAAATAAGTCATCCTCTCCAAAAAAGACATAATTCTGTCCTCAAAATGAGAAATATTGTCCCCAAAATATCATTCTTGGTTCCAAATAGAAGACTTTTTCTCCATTAAATACCACGTCGGGTTCCCAATATTACACATTTTCTCCCCCAAATTGCTCTTTGGATCCCCAAAATGAGGCGTTCTCCCTCAAATGCCTCTTTTGATCCCAAGAATCAGGCATTTTCTCCGCACAAGACTGATTTTATTACCAAAACAACACATTTCTTACCCAAAACACACCATTTTATTCCCAACATTAGACACCGTCTCCCAAAATTCCAATTTGTATCCCTCCAATATGAAATTCTCCCCTTGAAATATGGCTTTGTGTGACAAAAGAAGACATTCGCTCCCAAAAATACCGCTTCTTATTTCCTAAGGAAGACTTTTCCTCCCCAAAACACCCTTTTTGATCCCCCAAATAAGAAATACTCTCCCTAAAGTAGCGCTTTCGTTTCCTTTCCCAAAAATGAGACATCTGAAGATGAAAGGCAGTATTCTGGGGAGAAAATGCCTTTTTGGGGGTCTAAAGAGTGGCACTTACTAGAGAACCTGTTTGGTTTCTGGGATGAAGAGTGATATTCGGGGAGAAAATGTCTAATTGTTGGCAGAAATTGATACGCAGGGGAGAAATGGTTGTATTTGGGAGAGAAAAAGAGTGTTTTGGGGAGAAAATGCATGAGTTTTGGGGATAAACGGCATTATTTTGGCGTGAAAGCATGGTATTGAGCTAAGAAGCGGCATTTGGTGGAGAAAATGCCTTCTTTTGATGATAAAGGTGATCTTTCGGGGAGAAAATGTCTGATTTGCAGCATAAAAGGACGCATTTGGGGAAGACAGCGTCTTTTATTGGGACATCACGTTTTATTCCAAAAATAACACATTTTCTTCCCAGAATACCGCCTTTGATCCCAAAAATAAGGCATTTTCTTCCCAGAAGACCGCTTCTTAGACCGAAAATAAGTCATCCTCTCCAAAAAAGACATAATTCTGTCCTCAAAATGAGAAATATTGTCCCCAAAATATCATTCTTGGTTCCAAATAGAAGACTTTTTCTCCATTAAATACCACGTCGGGTTCCCAATATTACACATTTTCTCCCCCAAATTGCTCTTTGGATCCCCAAAATGAGGCGTTCTCCCTCAAATGCCTCTTTTGATCCCAAGAATCAGGCATTTTCTCCGCACAAGACTGATTTTATTACCAAAACAACACATTTCTTACCCAAAACACACCATTTTATTCCCAACATTAGACACCGTCTCCCACAAATGCCAATTTATATCCCTCCAATACGAAATTCTCCCCTTGAAATATGGCTTTGTGTAACAAAAGAAGACATTCGCTCCCAAAAATACCGCTTCTTATTTCCTAAGGAAGACTTTTCCTCCCCAAAACACCCTTTTTGATCCCCAAAATAAGAAATACTCTCCCTAAAGTAGCGCTTTCGTTTCCTTTCCCAAAAATGAGACATCTGAAGATGAAAGGCAGTATTCTGGGGAGAAAATGCCTTTTTGGGGGGCTAAAGAGTGGCACTTAAGAGAGAACCTGTTTGGTTTCTGGGATGAAGAGTGATATTCGGGGAGAAAATGTCTAATTGTTGGCAGAAATTGATACGCAGGGGAGAAATGGTTGTATTTTGGAGAGAAAAAGAGTGTTTTGTGGAGAAAATGCATGAGTTTTGGGGATAAACGGCATTATTTTGGCGTGAAAGCATGGTATTGAGCTAAGAAGCGGCATTTGGTGGAGAAAATGTCTTCTTTTGAGGATAAAGGTGATCTTTCGGGGAGAAAATGTCTGATTTGCAGCATAAAAGGACGCATTTGGGGAAGACAGCGTCTTTTATTGGGACATCACGTTTTATTCCAAAAATAACACATTTTCTTCCCAGAATACCGCCTTTGATCCCCAAAATAAGGCATTTTCTTCCCAGAAGACCGCTTCTTAGACCGAAAATAAGTCATCCTCTCCAAAAAAGACATAATTCTGTCCTCAAAATGAGAAATATTGTCCCCAAAATATCATTCTTGGTTCCAAATAGAAGACTTTTTCTCCATTAAATACCACGTCGGGTTCCCAATATTACACATTTTCTCCCCCAAATTGCTCTTTGGATCCCCAAAATGAGGCGTTCTCCCTCAAATGCCTCTTTTCATCCCAAGAATCAGGCATTTTCTCCGCACAAGACTGATTTTATTACCAAAACAACACATTTCTTACCCAAAACACACCATTTTATTCCCAACATTAGACACCGTCTCCCAAAATTCCAATTTGTATCCCTCCAATATGAAATTCTCCCCTTGAAATATGGCTTTGTGTGACAAAAGAAGACATTCGCTCCCAAAAATACCGCTTCTTATTTCCTAAGGAAGACTTTTCCTCCCCAAAACACCCTTTTTGATCCCCCAAATAAGAAATACTCTCCCTAAAGTAGCGCTTTCGTTTCCTTTCCCAAAAATGAGACATCTGAAGATGAAAGGCAGTATTCTGGGGAGAAAATGCCTTTTTGGGGGTCTAAAGAGTGGCACTTACTAGAGAACCTGTTTGGTTTCTGGGATGAAGAGTGATATTCGGGGAGAAAATGTCTAATTGTTGGCAGAAATTGATACGCAGGGCAGAAATGGTTGTATTTTGGAGAGAAAAAGAGTGTTTTGTGGAGAAAATGCATGAGTTTTGGGGATAAACGGCATTATTTTGGCGTGAAAGCATGGTATTGAGCTAAGAAGCGGCATTTTGTGGAGAAAATGCCTTCTTTTGATGATAAAGGTGATCTTTCGGGGAGAAAATGTCTGATTTGCAGCATAAAAAGACGCATTTGGGGAAGACAGCGTCTTTTATTGGGACATCACGTTTTATTCCAAAAATAACACATTTTCTTCCCAGAATACCGCCTTTGATCCCAAAAATAAGGCATTTTCTTTCCAGAAGACCGCTTCTTAGACCGAAAATAAGTCATCCTCTCCAAAAAAGACATAATTCTGTCCTCAAAATGAGAAATATTGTCCCCAAAATATCATTCTTGGTTCCAAATAGAAGACTTTTTCTCCATTAAATACCACGTCGGGTTCCCAATATTACACATTTTCTCCCCCAAATTGCTCTTTGGATCCCCAAAATGAGGCGTTCTCCCTCAAATGCCTCTTTTGATCCCAAGAATCAGGCATTTTCTCCGCACAAGACTGATTTTATTACCAAAACAACACATTTCTTACCCAAAACACACCATTTTATTCCCAACATTAGACACCGTCTCCCACAAATGCCAATTTATATCCCTCCAATACGAAATTCTCCCCTTGAAATATGGCTTTGTGTAACAAAAGAAGACATTCGCTCCCAAAAATACCGCTTCTTATTTCCTAAGGAAGACTTTTCCTCCCCAAAACACCCTTTTTGATCCCCAAAATAAGAAATACTCTCCCTAAAGTAGCGCTTTCGTTTCCTTTCCCAAAAATGAGACATCTGAAGATGAAAGGCAGTATTCTGGGGAGAAAATGCCTTTTTGGGGGGCTAAAGAGTGGCACTTAAGAGAGAACCTGTTTGGTTTCTGGGATGAAGAGTGATATTCGGGGAGAAAATGTCTAATTGTTGGCAGAAATTGATACGCAGGGGAGAAATGGTTGTATTTTGGAGAGAAAAAGAGTGTTTTGGGGAGAAAATGCATGAGTTTTGGGGATAAACGGCATTATTTTGGCGTGAAAGCATGGTATTGAGCTAAGAAGCGGCATTTGGTGGAGAAAATGTCTTCTTTTGAGGATAAAGGTGATCTTTCGGGGAGAAAATGTCTGATTTGCAGCATAAAAGGACGCATTTGGGGAAGACAGCGTCTTTTATTGGGACATCACGTTTTATTCCAAAAATAACACATTTTCTTCCCAGAATACCGCCTTTGATCCCCAAAATAAGGCATTTTCTTCCCAGAAGACCGCTTCTTAGACCGAAAATAAGTCATCCTCTCCAAAAAAGACATAATTCTGTCCTCAAAATGAGAAATATTGTCCCCAAAATATCATTCTTGGTTCCAAATAGAAGACTTTTTCTCCATTAAATACCACGTCGGGTTCCCAATATTACACATTTTCTCCCCCAAATTGCTCTTTGGATCCCCAAAATGAGGCGTTCTCCCTCAAATGCCTCTTTTCATCCCAAGAATCAGGCATTTTCTCCGCACAAGACTGATTTTATTACCAAAACAACACATTTCTTACCCAAAACACACCATTTTATTCCCAACATTAGACACCGTCTCCCACAAATGCCAATTTATATCCCTCCAATACGAAATTCTCCCCTTGAAATATGGCTTTGTGTAACAAAAGAAGACATTCGCTCCCAAAAATACCGCTTCTTATTTCCTAAGGAAGACTTTTCCTCCCCAAAACACCCTTTTTGATCCCCCAAATAAGAAATACTCTCCCTAAAGTAGCGCTTTCGTTTCCTTTCCCAAAAATGAGACATCTGAAGATGAAAGGCAGTATTCTGGGGAGAAAATGCCTTTTTGGGGGGCTAAAGAGTGGCACTTAAGAGAGAACCTGTTTGGTTTCTGGGATGAAGAGTGATATTCGGGGAGAAAATGTCTAATTGTTGGCAGAAATTGATACGCAGGGGAGAAATGGTTGTATTTTGGAGAGAAAAAGAGTGTTTTGGGGAGAAAATGCATGAGTTTTGGGGATAAACGGCATTATTTTGGCGTGAAAGCATGGTATTGAGCTAAGAAGCGGCATTTGGTGGAGAAAATGTCTTCTTTTGAGGATAAAGGTGATCTTTCGGGGAGAAAATGTCTGATTTGCAGCATAAAAGGACGCATTTGGGGAAGACAGCGTCTTTTATTGGGACATCACATTTTATTCCAAAAATAACACATTTTCTTCCCAGAATACCGCCTTTGATCCCCAAAATAAGGCATTTTCTTCCCAGAAGACCGCTTCTTAGACCGAAAATAAGTCATCCTCTCCAAAAAAGACATAATTCTGTCCTCAAAATGAGAAATATTGTCCCCAAAATATCATTCTTGGTTCCAAATAGAAGACTTTTTCTCCATTAAATACCACGTCGGGTTCCCAATATTACACATTTTCTCCCCCAAATTGCTCTTTGGATCCCCAAAATGAGGCGTTCTCCCTCAAATGCCTCTTTTCATCCCAAGAATCAGGCATTTTCTCCGCACAAGACTGATTTTATTACCAAAACAACACATTTCTTACCCAAAACACACCTTTTTATTCCCAACATTAGACACCGTCTCCCACAAATGCCAATTTATATCCCTCCAATACGAAATTCTCCCCTTGAAATATGGCTTTGTGTAACAAAAGAAGACATTCGCTCCCAAAAATACCGCTTCTTATTTCCTAAGGAAGACTTTTCCTCCCCAAAACACCCTTTTTGATCCCCCAAATAAGAAATACTCTCCCTAAAGTAGCGCTTTCGTTGCCTTTCCCAAAAATGAGACATCTGAAGATGAAAGGCAGTATTCTGGGGAGAAAATGCCTTTTTGGGGGTCTAAAGAGTGGCACTTAAGAGAGAACCTGTTTGGTTTCTGGGATGAAGAGTGATATTCGGGGAGAAAATGTCTAATTGTTGGCAGAAATTGATACGCAGGGGAGAAATGGTTGTATTTTGGAGAGAAAAAGAGTGTTTTGGGGAGAAAATGCATGAGTTTTGGGGATAAACGCCATTATTTTGGCGTGAAAGCATGGTATTGAGCTAAGAAGCGGCATTTGGTGGAGAAAATGTCTTCTTTTGAGGATAAAGGTGATCTTTCGGGGAGAAAATGTCTGATTTGCAGCATAAAAAGACGCATTTGGGGAAGACAGCGTCTTTTATTGGGACATCACGTTTTATTCCAAAAATAACACATTTTCTTCCCAGAATACCGCCTTTGATCCCAAAAATAAGGCATTTTCTTCCCAGAAGACCGCTTCTTAGACCGAAAATAAGTCATCCTCTCCAAAAAAGACATAATTCTGTCCTCAAAATGAGAAATATTGTCCCCAAAATATCATTCTTGGTTCCAAATAGAAGACTTTTTCTCCATTAAATACCACGTCGGGTTCCCAATATTACACATTTTCTCCCCCAAATTGCTCTTTGGATCCCCAAAATGAGGCGTTCTCCCTCAAATGCCTCTTTTCATCCCAAGAATCAGGCATTTTCTCCGCACAAGACTGATTTTATTACCAAAACAACACATTTCTTACCCAAAACACACCTTTTTATTCCCAACATTAGACACCGTCTCCCACAAATGCCAATTTGTATCCCTCCAATACGAAATTCTCCCCTTGAAATATGGCTTTGTGTAACAAAAGAAGACATTCGCTCCCCAAAATACCGCTTCTTATTTCCTAAGGAAGACTTTTCCTCCCCAAAACACCCTTTTTGATCCCCCAAATAAGAAATACTCTCCCTAAAGTAGCGCTTTCGTTGCCTTTCCCAAAAATGAGACATCTGAAGATGAAAGGCAGTATTCTGGGGAGAAAATGCCTTTTTGGGGGGCTAAAGAGTGGCACTTAAGAGAGAACCTGTTTGGTTTCTGGGATGAAGAGTGATATTCGGGGAGAAAATGTCTAATTGTTGGCAGAAATTGATACGCAGGGGAGAAATGGTTGTATTTGGGAGAGAAAAAGAGTGTTTTGGGGAGAAAATGCATGAGTTTTGGGGATAAACGGCATTATTTTGGCGTGAAAGCATGGTATTGAGCTAAGAAGCGGCATTTGGTGGAGAAAATGTCTTCTTTTGAGGATAAAGGTGATCTTTCGGGGAGAAAATGTCTGATTTGCAGCATAAAAGGACGCATTTGGGGAAGACAGCGTCTTTTATTGGGACATCACGTTTTATTCCAAAAATAACACATTTTCTTCCCAGAATACCGCCTTTGATCCCCAAAATAAGGCATTTTCTTCCCAGAAGACCGCTTCTTAGACCGAAAATAAGTCATCCTCTCCAAAAAAGACATAATTCTGTCCTCAAAATGAGAAATATTGTCCCCAAAATATCATTCTTGGTTCCAAATAGAAGACTTTTTCTCCATTAAATACCACGTCGGGTTCCCAATATTACACATTTTCTCCCCCAAATTGCTCTTTGGATCCCCAAAATGAGGCGTTCTCCCTCAAATGCCTCTTTTCATCCCAAGAATCAGGCATTTTCTCCGCACAAGACTGATTTTATTACCAAAACAACACATTTCTTACCCAAAACACACCATTTTATTCCCAACATTAGACACCGTCTCCCAAAATTCCAATTTGTATCCCTCCAATACGAAATTCTCCCCTTGAAATATGGCTTTGTGAAACAAAAGAAGACATTCGCTCCCAAAAATACCGCTTCTTATTTCCTAAGGAAGACTTTTCCTCCCCAAAACACCCTTTTTGATCCCCCAAATAAGAAATACTCTCCCTAAAGTAGCGCTTTCGTTGCCTTTCCCAAAAATGAGACATTTGAAGATGAAAGGCAGTATTCTGGGGAGAAAATGCCTTTTTGGGGGGCTAAAGAGTGACACTTAAGAGAGAACCTGTTTGGTTTCTGGGATGAAGAGTGATATTCGGGGAGAAAATGTCTAATTGTTGGCAGAAATTGATACGCAGGGGAGAAATGGTTGTATTTTGGAGAGAAAAAGAGTGTTTTGGGGAGAAAATGCATGAGTTTTGGGGATAAACGGCATTATTTTGGCGTGAAAGCATGGTATTGAGCTAAGAAGCGGCATTTGGTGGAGAAAATGTCTTCTTTTGAGGATAAAGGTGATCTTTCGGGGAGAAAATGTCTGATTTGCAGCATAAAAGGACGCATTTGGGGAAGACAGCGTCTTTTATTGGGACATCACGTTTTATTCCAAAAATAACACATTTTCTTCCCAGAATACCGCCTTTGATCCCCAAAATAAGGCATTTTCTTCCCAGAAGACCGCTTCTTAGACCGAAAATAAGTCATCCTCTCCAAAAAAGACATAATTCTGTCCTCAAAATGAGAAATATTGTCCCCAAAATATCATTCTTGGTTCCAAATAGAAGACTTTTTCTCCATTAAATACCACGTCGGGTTCCCAATATTACACATTTTCTCCCCCAAATTGCTCTTTGGATCCCCAAAATGAGGCGTTCTCCCTCAAATGCCTCTTTTCATCCCAAGAATCAGGCATTTTCTCCGCACAAGACTGATTTTATTACCAAAACAACACATTTCTTACCCAAAACACACCTTTTTATTCCCAACATTAGACACCGTCTCCCACAAATGCCAATTTATATCCCTCCAATACGAAATTCTCCCCTTGAAATATGGCTTTGTGTAACAAAAGAAGACATCCGCTCCCAAAAATACCGCTTCTTATTTCCTAAGGAAGACTTTTCCTCCCCAAAACACCCTTTTTGATCCCCCAAATAAGAAATACTCTCCCTAAAGTAGCGCTTTCGTTGCCTTTCCCAAAAATGAGACATTTGAAGATGAAAGGCAGTATTCTGGGGAGAAAATGCCTTTTTGGGGGGCTAAAGAGTGGCACTTAAGAGAGAACCTGTTTGGTTTCTGGGATGAAGAGTGATATTCGGGGAGAAAATGTCTAATTGTTGGCAGAAATTGATACGCAGGGGAGAAATGGTTGTATTTGGGAGAGAAAAAGAGTGTTTTGGGGAGAAAATGCATGAGTTTTGGGGATAAACGGCATTATTTTGGCGTGAAAGCATGGTATTGAGCTAAGAAGCGGCATTTGGTGGAGAAAATGTCTTCTTTTGAGGATAAAGGTGATCTTTCGGGGAGAAAATGTCTGATTTGCAGCATAAAAGGACGCATTTGGGGAAGACAGCGTCTTTTATTGGGACATCACGTTTTATTCCAAAAATAACACATTTTCTTCCCAGAATACCGCCTTTGATCCCCAAAATAAGGCATTTTCTTCCCAGAAGACCGCTTCTTAGACCGAAAATAAGTCATCCTCTCCAAAAAAGACATAATTCTGTCCTCAAAATGAGAAATATTGTCCCCAAAATATCATTCTTGGTTCCAAATAGAAGACTTTTTCTCCATTAAATACCACGTCGGGTTCCCAATATTACACATTTTCTCCCCCAGATTGCTCTTTGGATCCCCAAAATGAGGCGTTCTCCCTCAAATGCCTCTTTTCATCCCAAGAATCAGGCATTTTCTCCGCACAAGACTGATTTTATTACCAAAACAACACATTTCTTACCCAAAACACACCTTTTTATTCCCAACATTAGACACCGTCTCCCAAAATTCCAATTTGTATCCCTCCAATATGAAATTCTCCCCTTGAAATATGGCTTTGTGAAACAAAAGAAGACATTCGCTCCCAAAAATACCGCTTCTTATTTCCTAAGGAAGACTTTTCCTCCCCAAAACACCCTTTTTGATCCCCCAAATAAGAAATACTCTCCCTAAAGTAGCGCTTTCGTTGCCTTTCCCAAAAATGAGACATTTGAAGATGAAAGGCAGTATTCTGGGGAGAAAATGCCTTTTTGGGGGGCTAAAGAGTGACACTTAAGAGAGAACCTGTTTGGTTTCTGGGATGAAGAGTGATATTCGGGGAGAAAATGTCTAATTGTTGGCAGAAATTGATACGCAGGGGAGAAATGGTTGTATTTTGGAGAGAAAAAGAGTGTTTTGGGGAGAAAATGCATGAGTTTTGGGGATAAACGGCATTATTTTGGCGTGAAAGCATGGTATTGAGCTAAGAAGCGGCATTTGGTGGAGAAAATGTCTTCTTTTGAGGATAAAGGTGATCTTTCGGGGAGAAAATGTCTGATTTGCAGCATAAAAGGACGCATTTGGGGAAGACAGCGTCTTTTATTGGGACATCACGTTTTATTCCAAAAATAACACATTTTCTTCCCAGAATACCGCCTTTGATCCCCAAAATAAGGCATTTTCTTCCCAGAAGACCGCTTCTTAGACCGAAAATAAGTCATCCTCTCCAAAAAAGACATAATTCTGTCCTCAAAATGAGAAATATTGTCCCCAAAATATCATTCTTGGTTCCAAATAGAAGACTTTTTCTCCATTAAATACCACGTCGGGTTCCCAATATTACACATTTTCTCCCCCAAATTGCTCTTTGGATCCCCAAAATGAGGCGTTCTCCCTCAAATGCCTCTTTTCATCCCAAGAATCAGGCATTTTCTCCGCACAAGACTGATTTTATTACCAAAACAACACATTTCTTACCCAAAACACACCATTTTATTCCCAACATTAGACACCGTCTCCCACAAATGCCAATTTATATCCCTCCAATACGAAATTCTCCCCTTGAAATATGGCTTTGTGTAACAAAAGAAGACATTCGCTCCCAAAAATACCGCTTCTTATTTCCTAAGGAAGACTTTTCCTCCCCAAAACACCCTTTTTGATCCCCCAAATAAGAAATACTCTCCCTAAAGTAGCGCTTTCGTTTCCTTTCCCAAAAATGAGACATCTGAAGATGAAAGGCAGTATTCTGGGGAGAAAATGCCTTTTTGGGGGGCTAAAGAGTGGCACTTAAGAGAGAACCTGTTTGGTTTCTGGGATGAAGAGTGATATTCGGGGAGAAAATGTCTAATTGTTGGCAGAAATTGATACGCAGGGGAGAAATGGTTGTATTTTGGAGAGAAAAAGAGTGTTTTGGGGAGAAAATGCATGAGTTTTGGGGATAAACGGCATTATTTTGGCGTGAAAGCATGGTATTGAGCTAAGAAGCGGCATTTGGTGGAGAAAATGTCTTCTTTTGAGGATAAAGGTGATCTTTCGGGGAGAAAATGTCTGATTTGCAGCATAAAAGGACGCATTTGGGGAAGACAGCGTCTTTTATTGGGACATCACGTTTTATTCCAAAAATAACACATTTTCTTCCCAGAATACCGCCTTTGATCCCCAAAATAAGGCATTTTCTTCCCAGAAGACCGCTTCTTAGACCGAAAATAAGTCATCCTCTCCAAAAAAGACATAATTCTGTCCTCAAAATGAGAAATATTGTCCCCAAAATATCATTCTTGGTTCCAAATAGAAGACTTTTTCTCCATTAAATACCACGTCGGGTTCCCAATATTACACATTTTCTCCCCCAAATTGCTCTTTGGATCCCCAAAATGAGGCGTTCTCCCTCAAATGCCTCTTTTCATCCCAAGAATCAGGCATTTTCTCCGCACAAGACTGATTTTATTACCAAAACAACACATTTCTTACCCAAAACACACCTTTTTATTCCCAACATTAGACACCGTCTCCCACAAATGCCAATTTATATCCCTCCAATACGAAATTCTCCCCTTGAAATATGGCTTTGTGTAACAAAAGAAGACATTCGCTCCCAAAAATACCGCTTCTTATTTCCTAAGGAAGACTTTTCCTCCCCAAAACACCCTTTTTGATCCCCCAAATAAGAAATACTCTCCCTAAAGTAGCGCTTTCGTTGCCTTTCCCAAAAATGAGACATCTGAAGATGAAAGGCAGTATTCTGGGGAGAAAATGCCTTTTTGGGGGTCTAAAGAGTGGCACTTAATAGAGAACCTGTTTGGTTTCTGGGATGAAGAGTGATATTCGGGGAGAAAATGTCTAATTGTTGGCAGAAATTGATACGCAGGGGAGAAATGGTTGTATTTTGGAGAGAAAAAGAGTGTTTTGGGGAGAAAATGCATGAGTTTTGGGGATAAACGCCATTATTTTGGCGTGAAAGCATGGTATTGAGCTAAGAAGCGGCATTTGGTGGAGAAAATGTCTTCTTTTGAGGATAAAGGTGATCTTTCGGGGAGAAAATGTCTGATTTGCAGCATAAAAAGACGCATTTGGGGAAGACAGCGTCTTTTATTGGGACATCACGTTTTATTCCAAAAATAACACATTTTCTTCCCAGAATACCGCCTTTGATCCCAAAAATAAGGCATTTTCTTCCCAGAAGACCGCTTCTTAGACCGAAAATAAGTCATCCTCTCCAAAAAAGACATAATTCTGTCCTCAAAATGAGAAATATTGTCCCCAAAATATCATTCTTGGTTCCAAATAGAAGACTTTTTCTCCATTAAATACCACGTCGGGTTCCCAATATTACACATTTTCTCCCCCAAATTGCTCTTTGGATCCCCAAAATGAGGCGTTCTCCCTCAAATGCCTCTTTTCATCCCAAGAATCAGGCATTTTCTCCGCACAAGACTGATTTTATTACCAAAACAACACATTTCTTACCCAAAACACACCTTTTTATTCCCAACATTAGACACCGTCTCCCACAAATGCCAATTTGTATCCCTCCAATACGAAATTCTCCCCTTGAAATATGGCTTTGTGTAACAAAAGAAGACATTCGCTCCCAAAAATACCGCTTCTTATTTCCTAAGGAAGACTTTTCCTCCCCAAAACACCCTTTTTGATCCCCCAAATAAGAAATACTCTCCCTAAAGTAGCGCTTTCGTTGCCTTTCCCAAAAATGAGACATCTGAAGATGAAAGGCAGTATTCTGGGGAGAAAATGCCTTTTTGGGGGGCTAAAGAGTGGCACTTAAGAGAGAACCTGTTTGGTTTCTGGGATGAAGAGTGATATTCGGGGAGAAAATGTCTAATTGTTGGCAGAAATTGATACGCAGGGGAGAAATGGTTGTATTTGGGAGAGAAAAAGAGTGTTTTGGGGAGAAAATGCATGAGTTTTGGGGATAAACGGCATTATTTTGGCGTGAAAGCATGGTATTGAGCTAAGAAGCGGCATTTGGTGGAGAAAATGTCTTCTTTTGAGGATAAAGGTGATCTTTCGGGGAGAAAATGTCTGATTTGCAGCATAAAAGGACGCATTTGGGGAAGACAGCGTCTTTTATTGGGACATCACGTTTTATTCCAAAAATAACACATTTTCTTCCCAGAATACCGCCTTTGATCCCCAAAATAAGGCATTTTCTTCCCAGAAGACCGCTTCTTAGACCGAAAATAAGTCATCCTCTCCAAAAAAGACATAATTCTGTCCTCAAAATGAGAAATATTGTCCCCAAAATATCATTCTTGGTTCCAAATAGAAGACTTTTTCTCCATTAAATACCACGTCGGGTTCCCAATATTACACATTTTCTCCCCCAAATTGCTCTTTGGATCCCCAAAATGAGGCGTTCTCCCTCAAATGCCTCTTTTCATCCCAAGAATCAGGCATTTTCTCCGCACAAGACTGATTTTATTACCAAAACAACACATTTCTTACCCAAAACACACCTTTTTATTCCCAACATTAGACACCGTCTCCCACAAATGCCAATTTGTATCCCTCCAATACGAAATTCTCCCCTTGAAATATGGCTTTGTGTAACAAAAGAAGACATCCGCTCCCAAAAATACCGCTTCTTATTTCCTAAGGAAGACTTTTCCTCCCCAAAACACCCTTTTTGATCCCCCAAATAAGAAATACTCTCCCTAAAGTAGCGCTTTCGTTGCCTTTCCCAAAAATGAGACATTTGAAGATGAAAGGCAGTATTCTGGGGAGAAAATGCCTTTTTGGGGGGCTAAAGAGTGGCACTTAAGAGAGAACCTGTTTGGTTTCTGGGATGAAGAGTGATATTCGGGGAGAAAATGTCTAATTGTTGGCAGAAATTGATACGCAGGGGAGAAATGGTTGTATTTTGGAGAGAAAAAGAGTGTTTTGGGGAGAAAATGCATGAGTTTTGGGGATAAACGGCATTATTTTGGCGTGAAAGCATGGTATTGAGCTAAGAAGCGGCATTTGGTGGAGAAAATGTCTTCTTTTGAGGATAAAGGTGATCTTTCGGGGAGAAAATGTCTGATTTGCAGCATAAAAGGACGCATTTGGGGAAGACAGCGTCTTTTATTGGGACATCACGTTTTATTCCAAAAATAACACATTTTCTTCCCAGAATACCGCCTTTGATCCCCAAAATAAGGCATTTTCTTCCCAGAAGACCGCTTCTTAGACCGAAAATAAGTCATCCTCTCCAAAAAAGACATAATTCTGTCCTCAAAATGAGAAATATTGTCCCCAAAATATCATTCTTGGTTCCAAATAGAAGACTTTTTCTCCATTAAATACCACGTCGGGTTCCCAATATTACACATTTTCTCCCCCAAATTGCTCTTTGGATCCCCAAAATGAGGCGTTCTCCCTCAAATGCCTCTTTTCATCCCAAGAATCAGGCATTTTCTCCGCACAAGACTGATTTTATTACCAAAACAACACATTTCTTACCCAAAACACACCTTTTTATTCCCAACATTAGACACCGTCTCCCAAAATTCCAATTTGTATCCCTCCAATATGAAATTCTCCCCTTGAAATATGGCTTTGTGAAACAAAAGAAGACATTCGCTCCCAAAAATACCGCTTCTTATTTCCTAAGGAAGACTTTTCCTCCCCAAAACACCCTTTTTGATCCCCCAAATAAGAAATACTCTCCCTAAAGTAGCGCTTTCGTTGCCTTTCCCAAAAATGAGACATTTGAAGATGAAAGGCAGTATTCTGGGGAGAAAATGCCTTTTTGGGGGGCTAAAGAGTGACACTTAAGAGAGAACCTGTTTGGTTTCTGGGATGAAGAGTGATATTCGGGGAGAAAATGTCTAATTGTTGGCAGAAATTGATACGCAGGGGAGAAATGGTTGTATTTTGGAGAGAAAAAGAGTGTTTTGGGGAGAAAATGCATGAGTTTTGGGGATAAACGGCATTATTTTGGCGTGAAAGCATGGTATTGAGCTAAGAAGCGGCATTTGGTGGAGAAAATGTCTTCTTTTGAGGATAAAGGTGATCTTTCGGGGAGAAAATGTCTGATTTGCAGCATAAAAGGACGCATTTGGGGAAGACAGCGTCTTTTATTGGGACATCACGTTTTATTCCAAAAATAACACATTTTCTTCCCAGAATACCGCCTTTGATCCCCAAAATAAGGCATTTTCTTCCCAGAAGACCGCTTCTTAGACCGAAAATAAGTCATCCTCTCCAAAAAAGACATAATTCTGTCCTCAAAATGAGAAATATTGTCCCCAAACTATCATTCTTGGTTCCAAATAGAAGACTTTTTCTCCATTAAATACCACGTCGGGTTCCCAATATTACACATTTTCTCCCCCAAATTGCTCTTTGGATCCCCAAAATGAGGCGTTCTCCCTCAAATGCCTCTTTTCATCCCAAGAATCAGGCATTTTCTCCGCACAAGACTGATTTTATTACCAAAACAACACATTTCTTACCCAAAACACACCTTTTTATTCCCAACATTAGACACCGTCTCCCACAAATGCCAATTTATATCCCTCCAATACGAAATTCTCCCCTTGAAATATGGCTTTGTGTAACAAAAGAAGACATTCGCTCCCAAAAATACCGCTTCTTATTTCCTAAGGAAGACTTTTCCTCCCCAAAACACCCTTTTTGATCCCCCAAATAAGAAATACTCTCCCTAAAGTAGCGCTTTCGTTGCCTTTCCCAAAAATGAGACATTTGAAGATGAAAGGCAGTATTCTGGGGAGAAAATGCCTTTTTGGGGGGCTAAAGAGTGGCACTTAATAGAGAACCTGTTTGGTTTCTGGGATGAAGAGTGATATTCGGGGAGAAAATGTCTAATTGTTGGCAGAAATTGATACGCAGGGGAGAAATGGTTGTATTTGGGAGAGAAAAAGAGTGTTTTGGGGAGAAAATGCATGAGTTTTGGGGATAAACGGCATTATTTTGGCGTGAAAGCATGGTATTGAGCTAAGAAGCGGCATTTGGTGGAGAAAATGTCTTCTTTTGAGGATAAAGGTGATCTTTCGGGGAGATAATGTCTGATTTGCAGCATAAAAGGACGCATTTGGGGAAGACAGCGTCTTTTATTGGGACATCACGTTTTATTCCAAAAATAACACATTTTCTTCCCAGAATACCGCCTTTGATCCCCAAAATAAGGCATTTTCTTCCCAGAAGACCGCTTCTTAGACCGAAAATAAGTCATCCTCTCCAAAAAAGACATAATTCTGTCCTCAAAATGAGAAATATTGTCCCCAAAATATCATTCTTGGTTCCAAATAGAAGACTTTTTCTCCATTAAATACCACGTCGGGTTCCCAATATTACACATTTTCTCCCCCAAATTGCTCTTTGGATCCCCAAAATGAGGCGTTCTCCCTCAAATGCCTCTTTTCATCCCAAGAATCAGGCATTTTCTCCGCACAAGACTGATTTTATTACCAAAACAACACATTTCTTACCCAAAACACACCATTTTATTCCCAACATTAGACACCGTCTCCCAAAATTCCAATTTGTATCCCTCCAATATGAAATTCTCCCCTTGAAATATGGCTTTGTGAAACAAAAGAAGACATTCGCTCCCAAAAATACCGCTTCTTATTTCCTAAGGAAGACTTTTCCTCCCCAAAACACCCTTTTTGATCCCCCAAATAAGAAATACTCTCCCTAAAGTAGCGCTTTCGTTGCCTTTCCCAAAAATGAGACATTTGAAGATGAAAGGCAGTATTCTGGGGAGAAAATGCCTTTTTGGGGGGCTAAAGAGTGACACTTAAGAGAGAACCTGTTTGGTTTCTGGGATGAAGAGTGATATTCGGGGAGAAAATGTCTAATTGTTGGCAGAAATTGATACGCAGGGGAGAAATGGTTGTATTTTGGAGAGAAAAAGAGTGTTTTGGGGAGAAAATGCATGAGTTTTGGGGATAAACGGCATTATTTTGGCGTGAAAGCATGGTATTGAGCTAAGAAGCGGCATTTGGTGGAGAAAATGTCTTCTTTTGAGGATAAAGGTGATCTTTCGGGGAGAAAATGTCTGATTTGCAGCATAAAAGGACGCATTTGGGGAAGACAGCGTCTTTTATTGGGACATCACGTTTTATTCCAAAAATAACACATTTTCTTCCCAGAATACCGCCTTTGATCCCCAAAATAAGGCATTTTCTTCCCAGAAGACCGCTTCTTAGACCGAAAATAAGTCATCCTCTCCAAAAAAGACATAATTCTGTCCTCAAAATGAGAAATATTGTCCCCAAAATATCATTCTTGGTTCCAAATAGAAGACTTTTTCTCCATTAAATACCACGTCGGGTTCCCAATATTACACATTTTCTCCCCCAAATTGCTCTTTGGATCCCCAAAATGAGGCGTTCTCCCTCAAATGCCTCTTTTCATCCCAAGAATCA
The DNA here is from genome assembly GCA_030625065.1 of Alectoris magna. NCBI lineage: Eukaryota > Metazoa > Chordata > Aves > Galliformes > Phasianidae > Alectoris > Alectoris magna. The sequence continues at coordinate 4,354,599 of CM060578.1, read as the reverse complement.
GGCATTTTCTCCGCACAAGACTGATTTTATTACCAAAACAACACATTTCTTACCCAAAACACACCTTTTTATTCCCAACATTAGACACCGTCTCCCACAAATGCCAATTTATATCCCTCCAATACGAAATTCTCCCCTTGAAATATGGCTTTGTGTAACAAAAGAAGACATTCGCTCCCAAAAATACCGCTTCTTATTTCCTAAGGAAGACTTTTCCTCCCCAAAACACCCTTTTTGATCCCCCAAATAAGAAATACTCTCCCTAAAGTAGCGCTTTCGTTTCCTTTCCCAAAAATGAGACATTTGAAGATGAAAGGCAGTATTCTGGGGAGAAAATGCCTTTTTGGGGGGCTAAAGAGTGGCACTTAAGAGAGAACCTGTTTGGTTTCTGGGATGAAGAGTGATATTCGGGGAGAAAATGTCTAATTGTTGGCAGAAATTGATACGCAGGGGAGAAATGGTTGTATTTTGGAGAGAAAAAGAGTGTTTTGGGGAGAAAATGCATGAGTTTTGGGGATAAACGGCATTATTTTGGCGTGAAAGCATGGTATTGAGCTAAGAAGCGGCATTTGGTGGAGAAAATGTCTTCTTTTGAGGATAAAGGTGATCTTTCGGGGAGAAAATGTCTGATTTGCAGCATAAAAGGACGCATTTGGGGAAGACAGCGTCTTTTATTGGGACATCACGTTTTATTCCAAAAATAACACATTTTCTTCCCAGAATACCGCCTTTGATCCCCAAAATAAGGCATTTTCTTCCCAGAAGACCGCTTCTTAGACCGAAAATAAGTCATCCTCTCCAAAAAAGACATAATTCTGTCCTCAAAATGAGAAATATTGTCCCCAAAATATCATTCTTGGTTCCAAATAGAAGACTTTTTCTCCATTAAATACCACGTCGGGTTCCCAATATTACACATTTTCTCCCCCAAATTGCTCTTTGGATCCCCAAAATGAGGCGTTCTCCCTCAAATGCCTCTTTTCATCCCAAGAATCAGGCATTTTCTCCGCACAAGACTGATTTTATTACCAAAACAACACATTTCTTACCCAAAACACACCTTTTTATTCCCAACATTAGACACCGTCTCCCACAAATGCCAATTTGTATCCCTCCAATACGAAATTCTCCCCTTGAAATATGGCTTTGTGTAACAAAAGAAGACATTCGCTCCCAAAAATACCGCTTCTTATTTCCTAAGGAAGACTTTTCCTCCCCAAAACACCCTTTTTGATCCCCCAAATAAGAAATACTCTCCCTAAAGTAGCGCTTTCGTTGCCTTTCCCAAAAATGAGACATCTGAAGATGAAAGGCAGTATTCTGGGGAGAAAATGCCTTTTTGGGGGGCTAAAGAGTGGCACTTAAGAGAGAACCTGTTTGGTTTCTGGGATGAAGAGTGATATTCGGGGAGAAAATGTCTAATTGTTGGCAGAAATTGATACGCAGGGGAGAAATGGTTGTATTTGGGAGAGAAAAAGAGTGTTTTGGGGAGAAAATGCATGAGTTTTGGGGATAAACGGCATTATTTTGGCGTGAAAGCATGGTATTGAGCTAAGAAGCGGCATTTGGTGGAGAAAATGTCTTCTTTTGAGGATAAAGGTGATCTTTCGGGGAGAAAATGTCTGATTTGCAGCATAAAAGGACGCATTTGGGGAAGACAGCGTCTTTTATTGGGACATCACGTTTTATTCCAAAAATAACACATTTTCTTCCCAGAATACCGCCTTTGATCCCAAAAATAAGGCATTTTCTTCCCAGAAGACCGCTATTTAGACCGAAAATAAGTCATCCTCTCCAAAAAAGACATAATTCTGTCCTCAAAATGAGAAATATTGTCCCCAAAATATCATTCTTGGTTCCAAATAGAAGACTTTTTCTCCATTAAATACCACGTCGGGTTCCCAATATTACACATTTTCTCCCCCAAATTGCTCTTTGGATCCCCAAAATGAGGCGTTCTCCCTCAAATGCCTCTTTTCATCCCAAGAATCAGGCATTTTCTCCGCACAAGACTGATTTTATTACCAAAACAACACATTTCTTACCCAAAACACACCATTTTATTCCCAACATTAGACACCGTCTCCCAAAATTCCAATTTGTATCCCTCCAATATGAAATTCTCCCCTTGAAATATGGCTTTGTGAAACAAAAGAAGACATTCGCTCCCAAAAATACCGCTTCTTATTTCCTAAGGAAGACTTTTCCTCCCCAAAACACCCTTTTTGATCCCCCAAATAAGAAATACTCTCCCTAAAGTAGCGCTTTCGTTGCCTTTCCCAAAAATGAGACATTTGAAGATGAAAGGCAGTATTCTGGGGAGAAAATGCCTTTTTGGGGGGCTAAAGAGTGACACTTAAGAGAGAACCTGTTTGGTTTCTGGGATGAAGAGTGATATTCGGGGAGAAAATGTCTAATTGTTGGCAGAAATTGATACGCAGGGGAGAAATGGTTGTATTTTGGAGAGAAAAAGAGTGTTTTGGGGAGAAAATGCATGAGTTTTGGGGATAAACGGCATTATTTTGGCGTGAAAGCATGGTATTGAGCTAAGAAGCGGCATTTGGTGGAGAAAATGTCTTCTTTTGAGGATAAAGGTGATCTTTCGGGGAGAAAATGTCTGATTTGCAGCATAAAAGGACGCATTTGGGGAAGACAGCGTCTTTTATTGGGACATCACGTTTTATTCCAAAAATAACACATTTTCTTCCCAGAATACCGCCTTTGATCCCCAAAATAAGGCATTTTCTTCCCAGAAGACCGCTTCTTAGACCGAAAATAAGTCATCCTCTCCAAAAAAGACATAATTCTGTCCTCAAAATGAGAAATATTGTCCCCAAAATATCATTCTTGGTTCCAAATAGAAGACTTTTTCTCCATTAAATACCACGTCGGGTTCCCAATATTACACATTTTCTCCCCCAAATTGCTCTTTGGATCCCCAAAATGAGGCGTTCTCCCTCAAATGCCTCTTTTCATCCCAAGAATCAGGCATTTTCTCCGCACAAGACTGATTTTATTACCAAAACAACACATTTCTTACCCAAAACACACCATTTTATTCCCAACATTAGACACCGTCTCCCACAAATGCCAATTTGTATCCCTCCAATACGAAATTCTCCCCTTGAAATATGGCTTTGTGTAACAAAAGAAGACATCCGCTCCCAAAAATACCGCTTCTTATTTCCTAAGGAAGACTTTTCCTCCCCAAAACACCCTTTTTGATCCCCCAAATAAGAAATACTCTCCCTAAAGTAGCGCTTTCGTTGCCTTTCCCAAAAATGAGACATTTGAAGATGAAAGGCAGTATTCTGGGGAGAAAATGCCTTTTTGGGGGGCTAAAGAGTGGCACTTAAGAGAGAACCTGTTTGGTTTCTGGGATGAAGAGTGATATTCGGGGAGAAAATGTCTAATTGTTGGCAGAAATTGATACGCAGGGGAGAAATGGTTGTATTTTGGAGAGAAAAAGAGTGTTTTGGGGAGAAAATGCATGAGTTTTGGGGATAAACGGCATTATTTTGGCGTGAAAGCATGGTATTGAGCTAAGAAGCGGCATTTGGTGGAGAAAATGTCTTCTTTTGAGGATAAAGGTGATCTTTCGGGGAGAAAATGTCTGATTTGCAGCATAAAAGGACGCATTTGGGGAAGACAGCGTCTTTTATTGGGACATCACGTTTTATTCCAAAAATAACACATTTTCTTCCCAGAATACCGCCTTTGATCCCCAAAATAAGGCATTTTCTTCCCAGAAGACCGCTTCTTAGACCGAAAATAAGTCATCCTCTCCAAAAAAGACATAATTCTGTCCTCAAAATGAGAAATATTGTCCCCAAAATATCATTCTTGGTTCCAAATAGAAGACTTTTTCTCCATTAAATACCACGTCGGGTTCCCAATATTACACATTTTCTCCCCCAAATTGCTCTTTGGATCCCCAAAATGAGGCGTTCTCCCTCAAATGCCTCTTTTGATCCCAAGAATCAGGCATTTTCTCCGCACAAGACTGATTTTATTACCAAAACAACACATTTCTTACCCAAAACACACCTTTTTATTCCCAACATTAGACACCGTCTCCCACAAATGCCAATTTGTATCCCTCCAATACGAAATTCTCCCCTTGAAATATGGCTTTGTGTAACAAAAGAAGACATTCGCTCCCAAAAATACCGCTTCTTATTTCCTAAGGAAGACTTTTCCTCCCCAAAACACCCTTTTTGATCCCCCAAATAAGAAATACTCTCCCTAAAGTAGCGCTTTCGTTGCCTTTCCCAAAAATGAGACATTTGAAGATGAAAGGCAGTATTCTGGGGAGAAAATGCCTTTTTGGGGGGCTAAAGAGTGGCACTTAAGAGAGAACCTGTTTGGTTTCTGGGATGAAGAGTGATATTCGGGGAGAAAATGTCTAATTGTTGGCAGAAATTGATACGCAGGGGAGAAATGGTTGTATTTTGGAGAGAAAAAGAGTGTTTTGGGGAGAAAATGCATGAGTTTTGGGGATAAACGGCATTATTTTGGCGTGAAAGCATGGTATTGAGCTAAGAAGCGGCATTTGGTGGAGAAAATGTCTTCTTTTGAGGATAAAGGTGATCTTTCGGGGAGAAAATGTCTGATTTGCAGCATAAAAGGACGCATTTGGGGAAGACAGCGTCTTTTATTGGGACATCACGTTTTATTCCAAAAATAACACATTTTCTTCCCAGAATACCGCCTTTGATCCCAAAAATAAGGCATTTTCTTCCCAGAAGACCGCTATTTAGACCGAAAATAAGTCATCCTCTCCAAAAAAGACATAATTCTGTCCTCAAAATGAGAAATATTGTCCCCAAAATATCATTCTTGGTTCCAAATAGAAGACTTTTTCTCCATTAAATACCACGTCGGGTTCCCAATATTACACATTTTCTCCCCCAAATTGCTCTTTGGATCCCCAAAATGAGGCGTTCTCCCTCAAATGCCTCTTTTCATCCCAAGAATCAGGCATTTTCTCCGCACAAGACTGATTTTATTACCAAAACAACACATTTCTTACCCAAAACACACCATTTTATTCCCAACATTAGACACCGTCTCCCAAAATTCCAATTTGTATCCCTCCAATATGAAATTCTCCCCTTGAAATATGGCTTTGTGAAACAAAAGAAGACATTCGCTCCCAAAAATACCGCTTCTTATTTCCTAAGGAAGACTTTTCCTCCCCAAAACACCCTTTTTGATCCCCCAAATAAGAAATACTCTCCCTAAAGTAGCGCTTTCGTTGCCTTTCCCAAAAATGAGACATTTGAAGATGAAAGGCAGTATTCTGGGGAGAAAATGCCTTTTTGGGGGGCTAAAGAGTGGCACTTAAGAGAGAACCTGTTTGGTTTCTGGGATGAAGAGTGATATTCGGGGAGAAAATGTCTAATTGTTGGCAGAAATTGATACGCAGGGGAGAAATGGTTGTATTTTGGAGAGAAAAAGAGTGTTTTGGGGAGAAAATGCATGAGTTTTGGGGATAAACGGCATTATTTTGGCGTGAAAGCATGGTATTGAGCTAAGAAGCGGCATTTGGTGGAGAAAATGTCTTCTTTTGAGGATAAAGGTGATCTTTCGGGGAGAAAATGTCTGATTTGCAGCATAAAAGGACGCATTTGGGGAAGACAGCGTCTTTTATTGGGACATCACGTTTTATTCCAAAAATAACACATTTTCTTCCCAGAATACCGCCTTTGATCCCAAAAATAAGGCATTTTCTTCCCAGAAGACCGCTTCTTAGACCGAAAATAAGTCATCCTCTCCAAAAAAGACATAATTCTGTCCTCAAAATGAGAAATATTGTCCCCAAAATATCATTCTTGGTTCCAAATAGAAGACTTTTTCTCCATTAAATACCACGTCGGGTTCCCAATATTACACATTTTCTCCCCCAAATTGCTCTTTGGATCCCCAAAATGAGGCGTTCTCCCTCAAATGCCTCTTTTCATCCCAAGAATCAGGCATTTTCTCCGCACAAGACTGATTTTATTACCAAAACAACACATTTCTTACCCAAAACACACCTTTTTATTCCCAACATTAGACACCGTCTCCCACAAATGCCAATTTGTATCCCTCCAATACGAAATTCTCCCCTTGAAATATGGCTTTGTGTAACAAAAGAAGACATTCGCTCCCAAAAATACCGCTTCTTATTTCCTAAGGAAGACTTTTCCTCCCCAAAACACCCTTTTTGATCCCCCAAATAAGAAATACTCTCCCTAAAGTAGCGCTTTCGTTGCCTTTCCCAAAAATGAGACATTTGAAGATGAAAGGCAGTATTCTGGGGAGAAAATGCCTTTTTGGGGGGCTAAAGAGTGGCACTTAAGAGAGAACCTGTTTGGTTTCTGGGATGAAGAGTGATATTCGGGGAGAAAATGTCTAATTGTTGGCAGAAATTGATACGCAGGGGAGAAATGGTTGTATTTTGGAGAGAAAAAGAGTGTTTTGGGGAGAAAATGCATGAGTTTTGGGGATAAACGGCATTATTTTGGCGTGAAAGCATGGTATTGAGCTAAGAAGCGGCATTTGGTGGAGAAAATGTCTTCTTTTGAGGATAAAGGTGATCTTTCGGGGAGAAAATGTCTGATTTGCAGCATAAAAAGACGCATTTGGGGAAGACAGCGTCTTTTATTGGGACATCACGTTTTATTCCAAAAATAACACATTTTCTTCCCAGAATACCGCCTTTGATCCCCAAAATAAGGCATTTTCTTCCCAGAAGACCGCTTCTTAGACCGAAAATAAGTCATCCTCTCCAAAAAAGACATAATTCTGTCCTCAAAATGAGAAATATTGTCCCCAAAATATCATTCTTGGTTCCAAATAGAAGACTTTTTCTCCATTAAATACCACGTCGGGTTCCCAATATTACACATTTTCTCCCCCAAATTGCTCTTTGGATCCCCAAAATGAGGCGTTCTCCCTCAAATGCCTCTTTTCATCCCAAGAATCAGGCATTTTCTCCGCACAAGACTGATTTTATTACCAAAACAACACATTTCTTACCCAAAACACACCATTTTATTCCCAACATTAGACACCGTCTCCCACAAATGCCAATTTGTATCCCTCCAATACGAAATTCTCCCCTTGAAATATGGCTTTGTGTAACAAAAGAAGACATCCGCTCCCAAAAATACCGCTTCTTATTTCCTAAGGAAGACTTTTCCTCCCCAAAACACCCTTTTTGATCCCCCAAATAAGAAATACTCTCCCTAAAGTAGCGCTTTCGTTGCCTTTCCCAAAAATGAGACATTTGAAGATGAAAGGCAGTATTCTGGGGAGAAAATGCCTTTTTGGGGGGCTAAAGAGTGGCACTTAAGAGAGAACCTGTTTGGTTTCTGGGATGAAGAGTGATATTCGGGGAGAAAATGTCTAATTGTTGGCAGAAATTGATACGCAGGGGAGAAATGGTTGTATTTTGGAGAGAAAAAGAGTGTTTTGGGGAGAAAATGCATGAGTTTTGGGGATAAACGGCATTATTTTGGCGTGAAAGCATGGTATTGAGCTAAGAAGCGGCATTTGGTGGAGAAAATGTCTTCTTTTGAGGATAAAGGTGATCTTTCGGGGAGAAAATGTCTGATTTGCAGCATAAAAGGACGCATTTGGGGAAGACAGCGTCTTTTATTGGGACATCACGTTTTATTCCAAAAATAACACATTTTCTTCCCAGAATACCGCCTTTGATCCCCAAAATAAGGCATTTTCTTCCCAGAAGACCGCTTCTTAGACCGAAAATAAGTCATCCTCTCCAAAAAAGACATAATTCTGTCCTCAAAATGAGAAATATTGTCCCCAAAATATCATTCTTGGTTCCAAATAGAAGACTTTTTCTCCATTAAATACCACGTCGGGTTCCCAATATTACACATTTTCTCCCCCAAATTGCTCTTTGGATCCCCAAAATGAGGCGTTCTCCCTCAAATGCCTCTTTTGATCCCAAGAATCAGGCATTTTCTCCGCACAAGACTGATTTTATTACCAAAACAACACATTTCTTACCCAAAACACACCTTTTTATTCCCAACATTAGACACCGTCTCCCACAAATGCCAATTTATATCCCTCCAATACGAAATTCTCCCCTTGAAATATGGCTTTGTGTAACAAAAGAAGACATTCGCTCCCAAAAATACCGCTTCTTATTTCCTAAGGAAGACTTTTCCTCCCCAAAACACCCTTTTTGATCCCCCAAATAAGAAATACTCTCCCTAAAGTAGCGCTTTCGTTGCCTTTCCCAAAAATGAGACATTTGAAGATGAAAGGCAGTATTCTGGGGAGAAAATGCCTTTTTGGGGGGCTAAAGAGTGGCACTTACTAGAGAACCTGTTTGGTTTCTGGGATGAAGAGTGATATTCGGGGAGAAAATGTCTAATTGTTGGCAGAAATTGATACGCAGGGGAGAAATGGTTGTATTTTGGAGAGAAAAAGAGTGTTTTGGGGAGAAAATGCATGAGTTTTGGGGATAAACGGCATTATTTTGGCGTGAAAGCATGGTATTGAGCTAAGAAGCGGCATTTGGTGGAGAAAATGTCTTCTTTTGAGGATAAAGGTGATCTTTCGGGGAGAAAATGTCTGATTTGCAGCATAAAAGGACGCATTTGGGGAAGACAGCGTCTTTTATTGGGACATCACGTTTTATTCCAAAAATAACACATTTTCTTCCCAGAATACCGCCTTTGATCCCAAAAATAAGGCATTTTCTTCCCAGAAGACCGCTATTTAGACCGAAAATAAGTCATCCTCTCCAAAAAAGACATAATTCTGTCCTCAAAATGAGAAATATTGTCCCCAAAATATCATTCTTGGTTCCAAATAGAAGACTTTTTCTCCATTAAATACCACGTCGGGTTCCCAATATTACACATTTTCTCCCCCAAATTGCTCTTTGGATCCCCAAAATGAGGCGTTCTCCCTCAAATGCCTCTTTTCATCCCAAGAATCAGGCATTTTCTCCGCACAAGACTGATTTTATTACCAAAACAACACATTTCTTACCCAAAACACACCATTTTATTCCCAACATTAGACACCGTCTCCCAAAATTCCAATTTGTATCCCTCCAATATGAAATTCTCCCCTTGAAATATGGCTTTGTGAAACAAAAGAAGACATTCGCTCCCAAAAATACCGCTTCTTATTTCCTAAGGAAGACTTTTCCTCCCCAAAACACCCTTTTTGATCCCCCAAATAAGAAATACTCTCCCTAAAGTAGCGCTTTCGTTGCCTTTCCCAAAAATGAGACATTTGAAGATGAAAGGCAGTATTCTGGGGAGAAAATGCCTTTTTGGGGGGCTAAAGAGTGGCACTTAAGAGAGAACCTGTTTGGTTTCTGGGATGAAGAGTGATATTCGGGGAGAAAATGTCTAATTGTTGGCAGAAATTGATACGCAGGGGAGAAATGGTTGTATTTTGGAGAGAAAAAGAGTGTTTTGGGGAGAAAATGCATGAGTTTTGGGGATAAACGGCATTATTTTGGCGTGAAAGCATGGTATTGAGCTAAGAAGCGGCATTTGGTGGAGAAAATGTCTTCTTTTGAGGATAAAGGTGATCTTTCGGGGAGAAAATGTCTGATTTGCAGCATAAAAGGACGCATTTGGGGAAGACAGCGTCTTTTATTGGGACATCACGTTTTATTCCAAAAATAACACATTTTCTTCCCAGAATACCGCCTTTGATCCCAAAAATAAGGCATTTTCTTCCCAGAAGACCGCTTCTTAGACCGAAAATAAGTCATCCTCTCCAAAAAAGACATAATTCTGTCCTCAAAATGAGAAATATTGTCCCCAAAATATCATTCTTGGTTCCAAATAGAAGACTTTTTCTCCATTAAATACCACGTCGGGTTCCCAATATTACACATTTTCTCCCCCAAATTGCTCTTTGGATCCCCAAAATGAGGCGTTCTCCCTCAAATGCCTCTTTTCATCCCAAGAATCAGGCATTTTCTCCGCACAAGACTGATTTTATTACCAAAACAACACATTTCTTACCCAAAACACACCTTTTTATTCCCAACATTAGACACCGTCTCCCACAAATGCCAATTTGTATCCCTCCAATACGAAATTCTCCCCTTGAAATATGGCTTTGTGTAACAAAAGAAGACATTCGCTCCCAAAAATACCGCTTCTTATTTCCTAAGGAAGACTTTTCCTCCCCAAAACACCCTTTTTGATCCCCCAAATAAGAAATACTCTCCCTAAAGTAGCGCTTTCGTTGCCTTTCCCAAAAATGAGACATTTGAAGATGAAAGGCAGTATTCTGGGGAGAAAATGCCTTTTTGGGGGGCTAAAGAGTGGCACTTAAGAGAGAACCTGTTTGGTTTCTGGGATGAAGAGTGATATTCGGGGAGAAAATGTCTAATTGTTGGCAGAAATTGATACGCAGGGGAGAAATGGTTGTATTTTGGAGAGAAAAAGAGTGTTTTGGGGAGAAAATGCATGAGTTTTGGGGATAAACGGCATTATTTTGGCGTGAAAGCATGGTATTGAGCTAAGAAGCGGCATTTGGTGGAGAAAATGTCTTCTTTTGAGGATAAAGGTGATCTTTCGGGGAGAAAATGTCTGATTTGCAGCATAAAAGGACGCATTTGGGGAAGACAGCGTCTTTTATTGGGACATCACGTTTTATTCCAAAAATAACACATTTTCTTCCCAGAATACCGCCTTTGATCCCCAAAATAAGGCATTTTCTTCCCAGAAGACCGCTTCTTAGACCGAAAATAAGTCATCCTCTCCAAAAAAGACATAATTCTGTCCTCAAAATGAGAAATATTGTCCCCAAAATATCATTCTTGGTTCCAAATAGAAGACTTTTTCTCCATTAAATACCACGTCGGGTTCCCAATATTACACATTTTCTCCCCCAAATTGCTCTTTGGATCCCCAAAATGAGGCGTTCTCCCTCAAATGCCTCTTTTCATCCCAAGAATCAGGCATTTTCTCCGCACAAGACTGATTTTATTACCAAAACAACACATTTCTTACCCAAAACACACCTTTTTATTCCCAACATTAGACACCGTCTCCCACAAATGCCAATTTGTATCCCTCCAATACGAAATTCTCCCCTTGAAATATGGCTTTGTGTAACAAAAGAAGACATTCGCTCCCAAAAATACCGCTTCTTATTTCCTAAGGAAGACTTTTCCTCCCCAAAACACCCTTTTTGATCCCCCAAATAAGAAATATTCTCCCTAAAGTAGCGCTTTCGTTGCCTTTCCCAAAAATGAGACATTTGAAGATGAAAGGCAGTATTCTGGGGAGAAAATGCCTTTTTGGGGGGCTAAAGAGTGGCACTTAAGAGAGAACCTGTTTGGTTTCTGGGATGAAGAGTGATATTCGGGGAGAAAATGTCTAATTGTTGGCAGAAATTGATACGCAGGGGAGAAATGGTTGTATTTTGGAGAGAAAAAGAGTGTTTTGGGGAGAAAATGCATGAGTTTTGGGGATAAACGGCATTATTTTGGCGTGAAAGCATGGTATTGAGCTAAGAAGCGGCATTTGGTGGAGAAAATGTCTTCTTTTGAGGATAAAGGTGATCTTTCGGGGAGAAAATGTCTGATTTGCAGCATAAAAGGACGCATTTGGGGAAGACAGCGTCTTTTATTGGGACATCACGTTTTATTCCAAAAATAACACATTTTCTTCCCAGAATACCGCCTTTGATCCCCAAAATAAGGCATTTTCTTCCCAGAAGACCGCTTCTTAGACCGAAAATAAGTCATCCTCTCCAAAAAAGACATAATTCTGTCCTCAAAATGAGAAATATTGTCCCCAAAATATCATTCTTGGTTCCAAATAGAAGACTTTTTCTCCATTAAATACCACGTCGGGTTCCCAATATTACACATTTTCTCCCCCAAATTGCTCTTTGGATCCCCAAAATGAGGCGTTCTCCCTCAAATGTCTCTTTTCATCCCAAGAATCAGGCATTTTCTCCGCACAAGACTGATTTTATTACCAAAACAACACATTTCTTACCCAAAACACACCTTTTTATTCCCAACATTAGACACCGTCTCCCACAAATGCCAATTTGTATCCCTCCAATACGAAATTCTCCCCTTGAAATATGGCTTTGTGTAACAAAAGAAGACATTCGCTCCCAAAAATACCGCTTCTTATTTCCTAAGGAAGACTTTTCCTCCCCAAAACACCCTTTTTGATCCCCCAAATAAGAAATACTCTCCCTAAAGTAGCGCTTTCGTTGCCTTTCCCAAAAATGAGACATTTGAAGATGAAAGGCAGTATTCTGGGGAGAAAATGCCTTTTTGGGGGGCTAAAGAGTGGCACTTAAGAGAGAACCTGTTTGGTTTCTGGGATGAAGAGTGATATTCGGGGAGAAAATGTCTAATTGTTGGCAGAAATTGATACGCAGGGGAGAAATGGTTGTATTTTGGAGAGAAAAAGAGTGTTTTGGGGAGAAAATGCATGAGTTTTGGGGATAAACGGCATTATTTTGGCGTGAAAGCATGGTATTGAGCTAAGAAGCGGCATTTGGTGGAGAAAATGTCTTCTTTTGAGGATAAAGGTGATCTTTCGGGGAGAAAATGTCTGATTTGCAGCATAAAAAGACGCATTTGGGGAAGACAGCGTCTTTTATTGGGACATCACGTTTTATTCCAAAAATAACACATTTTCTTCCCAGAATACCGCCTTTGATCCCAAAAATAAGGCATTTTCTTCCCAGAAGACCGCTTCTTAGACCGAAAATAAGTCATCCTCTCCAAAAAAGACATAATTCTGTCCTCAAAATGAGAAATATTGTCCCCAAAATATCATTCTTGGTTCCAAATAGAAGACTTTTTCTCCATTAAATACCACGTCGGGTTCCCAATATTACACATTTTCTCCCCCAAATTGCTCTTTGGATCCCCAAAATGAGGCGTTCTCCCTCAAATGCCTCTTTTCATCCCAAGAATCAGGCATTTTCTCCGCACAAGACTGATTTTATTACCAAAACAACACATTTCTTACCCAAAACACACCTTTTTATTCCCAACATTAGACACCGTCTCCCACAAATGCCAATTTGTATCCCTCCAATACGAAATTCTCCCCTTGAAATATGGCTTTGTGTAACAAAAGAAGACATTCGCTCCCAAAAATACCGCTTCTTATTTCCTAAGGAAGACTTTTCCTCCCCAAAACACCCTTTTTGATCCCCCAAATAAGAAATACTCTCCCTAAAGTAGCGCTTTCGTTGCCTTTCCCAAAAATGAGACATCTGAAGATGAAAGGCAGTATTCTGGGGAGAAAATGCCTTTTTGGGGGGCTAAAGAGTGGCACTTAAGAGAGAACCTGTTTGGTTTCTGGGATGAAGAGTGATATTCGGGGAGAAAATGTCTAATTGTTGGCAGAAATTGATACGCAGGGGAGAAATGGTTGTATTTTGGAGAGAAAAAGAGTGTTTTGGGGAGAAAATGCATGAGTTTTGGGGATAAACGGCATTATTTTGGCGTGAAAGCATGGTATTGAGCTAAGAAGCGGCATTTGGTGGAGAAAATGTCTTCTTTTGAGGATAAAGGTGATCTTTCGGGGAGAAAATGTCTGATTTGCAGCATAAAAGGACGCATTTGGGGAAGACAGCGTCTTTTATTGGGACATCACGTTTTATTCCAAAAATAACACATTTTCTTCCCAGAATACCGCCTTTGATCCCAAAAATAAGGCATTTTCTTCCCAGAAGACCGCTATTTAGACCGAAAATAAGTCATCCTCTCCAAAAAAGACATAATTCTGTCCTCAAAATGAGAAATATTGTCCCCAAAATATCATTCTTGGTTCCAAATAGAAGACTTTTTCTCCATTAAATACCACGTCGGGTTCCCAATATTACACATTTTCTCCCCCAAATTGCTCTTTGGATCCCCAAAATGAGGCGTTCTCCCTCAAATGCCTCTTTTCATCCCAAGAATCAGGCATTTTCTCCGCACAAGACTGATTTTATTACCAAAACAACACATTTCTTACCCAAAACACACCATTTTATTCCCAACATTAGACACCGTCTCCCAAAATTCCAATTTGTATCCCTCCAATATGAAATTCTCCCCTTGAAATATGGCTTTGTGAAACAAAAGAAGACATTCGCTCCCAAAAATACCGCTTCTTATTTCCTAAGGAAGACTTTTCCTCCCCAAAACACCCTTTTTGATCCCCCAAATAAGAAATACTCTCCCTAAAGTAGCGCTTTCGTTTCCTTTCCCAAAAATGAGACATCTGAAGATGAAAGGCAGTATTCTGGGGAGAAAATGCCTTTTTGGGGGTCTAAAGAGTGGCACTTACTAGAGAACCTGTTTGGTTTCTGGGATGAAGAGTGATATTCGGGGAGAAAATGTCTAATTGTTGGCAGAAATTGATACGCAGGGGAGAAATGGTTGTATTTTGGAGAGAAAAAGAGTGTTTTGTGGAGAAAATGCATGAGTTTTGGGGATAAACGCCATTATTTTGGCGTGAAAGCATGGTATTGAGCTAAGAAGCGGCATTTGGTGGAGAAAATGTCTTCTTTTGAGGATAAAGGTGATCTTTCGGGGAGAAAATGTCTGATTTGCAGCATAAAAAGACGCATTTGGGGAAGACAGCGTCTTTTATTGGGACATCACGTTTTATTCCAAAAATAACACATTTTCTTCCCAGAATACCGCCTTTGATCCCAAAAATAAGGCATTTTCTTCCCAGAAGACCGCTATTTAGACCGAAAATAAGTCATCCTCTCCAAAAAAGACATAATTCTGTCCTCAAAATGAGAAATATTGTCCCCAAAATATCATTCTTGGTTCCAAATAGAAGACTTTTTCTCCATTAAATACCACGTCGGGTTCCCAATATTACACATTTTCTCCCCCAAATTGCTCTTTGGATCCCCAAAATGAGGCGTTCTCCCTCAAATGCCTCTTTTCATCCCAAGAATCAGGCATTTTCTCCGCACAAGACTGATTTTATTACCAAAACAACACATTTCTTACCCAAAACACACCTTTTTATTCCCAACATTAGACACCGTCTCCAAAAATGCCAATTTGTATCCCTCCAATATGAAATTCTCCCCTTGAAATATGGCTTTGTGTAACAAAAGAAGACATTCGCTCCCCAAAATACCGCTTCTTATTTCCTAAGGAAGACTTTTCCTCCCCAAAACACCCTTTTTGATCCCCAAAATAAGAAATACTCTCCCTAAAGTAGCGCTTTCGTTTCCTTTCCCAAAAATGAGACATCTGAAGATGAAAGGCAGTATTCTGGGGAGAAAATGCCTTTTTGGGGGGCTAAAGAGTGGCACTTAAGAGAGAACCTGTTTGGTTTCTGGGATGAAGAGTGATATTCGGGGAGAAAATGTCTAATTGTTGGCAGAAATTGATACGCAGGGGAGAAATGGTTGTATTTGGGAGAGAAAAAGAGTGTTTTGGGGAGAAAATGCATGAGTTTTGGGGATAAACGGCATTATTTTGGCGTGAAAGCATGGTATTGAGCTAAGAAGCGGCATTTTGTGGAGAAAATGTCTTCTTTTGAGGATAAAGGTGATCTTTCGGGGAGAAAATGTCTGATTTGCAGCATAAAAGGACGCATTTGGGGAAGACAGCGTCTTTTATTGGGACATCACGTTTTATTCCAAAAATAACACATTTTCTTCCCAGAATACCGCCTTTGATCCCAAAAATAAGGCATTTTCTTCCCAGAAGACCGCTTCTTAGACCGAAAATAAGTCATCCTCTCCAAAAAAGACATAATTCTGTCCTCAAAATGAGAAATATTGTCCCCAAAATATCATTCTTGGTTCCAAATAGAAGACTTTTTCTCCATTAAATACCACGTCGGGTTCCCAATATTACACATTTTCTCCCCCAAATTGCTCTTTGGATCCCCAAAATGAGGCGTTCTCCCTCAAATGCCTCTTTTCATCCCAAGAATCAGGCATTTTCTCCGCACAAGACTGATTTTATTACCAAAACAACACATTTCTTACCCAAAACACACCTTTTGATTCCCAACATTAGACACCGTCTCCCACAAATGCCAATTTGTATCCCTCCAATATGAAATTCTCCCCTTGAAATATGGCTTTGTGTAACAAAAGAAGACATTCGCTCCCCAAAATACCGCTTCTTATTTCCTAAGGAAGACTTTTCCTCCCCAAAACACCCTTTTTGATCCCCCAAATAAGAAATACTCTCCCTAAAGTAGCGCTTTCGTTGCCTTTCCCAAAAATGAGACATCTGAAGATGAAAGGCAGTATTCTGGGGATAAAATGCCTTTTTGGGGGGCTAAAGAGTGGCACTTAAGAGAGAACCTGTTTGGTTTCTGGGATGAAGAGTGATATTCGGGGAGAAAATGTCTAATTGTTGGCAGAAATTGATACGCAGGGGAGAAATGGTTGTATTTGGGAGAGAAAAAGAGTGTTTTGTGGAGAAAATGCATGAGTTTTGGGGATAAACGGCATTATTTTGGCGTGAAAGCATGGTATTGAGCTAAGAAGCGGCATTTGGTGGAGAAAATGTCTTCTTTTGAGGATAAAGGTGATCTTTCGGGGAGAAAATGTCTGATTTGCAGCATAAAAGGACGCATTTGGGGAAGACAGCGTCTTTTATTGGGACATCACGTTTTATTCCAAAAATAACACATTTTCTTCCCAGAATACCGCCTTTGATCCCAAAAATAAGGCATTTTCTTCCCAGAAGACCGCTATTTAGACCGAAAATAAGTCATCCTCTCCAAAAAAGACATAATTCTGTCCTCAAAATGAGAAATATTGTCCCCAAAATATCATTCTTGGTTCCAAATAGAAGACTTTTTCTCCATTAAATACCACGTCGGGTTCCCAATATTACACATTTTCTCCCCCAAATTGCTCTTTGGATCCCCAAAATGAGGCGTTCTCCCTCAAATGCCTCTTTTCATCCCAAGAATCAGGCATTTTCTCCGCACAAGACTGATTTTATTACCAAAACAACACATTTCTTACCCAAAACACACCATTTTATTCCCAACATTAGACACCGTCTCCCAAAATTCCAATTTGTATCCCTCCAATATGAAATTCTCCCCTTGAAATATGGCTTTGTGAAACAAAAGAAGACATTCGCTCCCAAAAATACCGCTTCTTATTTCCTAAGGAAGACTTTTCCTCCCCAAAACACCCTTTTTGATCCCCCAAATAAGAAATACTCTCCCTAAAGTAGCGCTTTCGTTTCCTTTCCCAAAAATGAGACATCTGAAGATGAAAGGCAGTATTCTGGGGAGAAAATGCCTTTTTGGGGGTCTAAAGAGTGGCACTTACTAGAGAACCTGTTTGGTTTCTGGGATGAAGAGTGATATTCGGGGAGAAAATGTCTAATTGTTGGCAGAAATTGATACGCAGGGGAGAAATGGTTGTATTTGGGAGAGAAAAAGAGTGTTTTGGGGAGAAAATGCATGAGTTTTGGGGATAAACGGCATTATTTTGGCGTGAAAGCATGGTATTGAGCTAAGAAGCGGCATTTTGTGGAGAAAATGTCTTCTTTTGAGGATAAAGGTGATCTTTCGGGGAGAAAATGTCTGATTTGCAGCATAAAAGGACGCATTTGGGGAAGACAGCGTCTTTTATTGGGACATCACGTTTTATTCCAAAAATAACACATTTTCTTCCCAGAATACCGCCTTTGATCCCCAAAATAAGGCATTTTCTTCCCAGAAGACCGCTTCTTAGACCGAAAATAAGTCATCCTCTCCAAAAAAGACATAATTCTGTCCTCAAAATGAGAAATATTGTCCCCAAAATATCATTCTTGGTTCCAAATAGAAGACTTTTTCTCCATTAAATACCACGTCGGGTTCCCAATATTACACATTTTCTCCCCCAAATTGCTCTTTGGATCCCCAAAATGAGGCGTTCTCCCTCAAATGCCTCTTTTCATCCCAAGAATCAGGCATTTTCTCCGCACAAGACTGATTTTATTACCAAAACAACACATTTCTTACCCAAAACACACCTTTTTATTCCCAACATTAGACACCGTCTCCCAAAATGCCAATTTGTATCCCTCCAATATGAAATTCTCCCCTTGAAATATGGCTTTGTGTAACAAAAGAAGACATTCGCTCCCAAAAATACTGCTTCTTATTTCCTAAGGAAGACTTTTCCTCCCCAAAACACCCTTTTTGATCCCCCAAATAAGAAATACTCTCCCTAAAGTAGCGCTTTCGTTGCCTTTCCCAAAAATGAGACATTTGAAGATGAAAGGCAGTATTCTGGGGAGAAAATGCCTTTTTGGGGGGCTAAAGAGTGGCACTTAAGAGAGAACCTGTTTGGTTTCTGGGATGAAGAGTGATATTCGGGGAGAAAATGTCTAATTGTTGGCAGAAATTGATACGCAGGGGAGAAATGGTTGTATTTGGGAGAGAAAAAGAGTGTTTTGGGGAGAAAATGCATGAGTTTTGGGGATAAACGGCATTATTTTGGCGTGAAAGCATGGTATTGAGCTAAGAAGCGGCATTTTGTGGAGAAAATGTCTTCTTTTGAGGATAAAGGTGATCTTTCGGGGAGAAAATGTCTGATTTGCAGCATAAAAGGACGCATTTGGGGAAGACAGCGTCTTTTATTGGGACATCACGTTTTATTCCAAAAATAACACATTTTCTTCCCAGAATACCGCCTTTGATCCCCAAAATAAGGCATTTTCTTCCCAGAAGACCGCTTCTTAGACCGAAAATAAGTCATCCTCTCCAAAAAAGACATAATTCTGTCCTCAAAATGAGAAATATTGTCCCCAAAATATCATTCTTGGTTCCAAATAGAAGACTTTTTCTCCATTAAATACCACGTCGGGTTCCCAATATTACACATTTTCTCCCCCAAATTGCTCTTTGGATCCCCAAAATGAGGCGTTCTCCCTCAAATGCCTCTTTTCATCCCAAGAATCAGGCATTTTCTCCGCACAAGACTGATTTTATTACCAAAACAACACATTTCTTACCCAAAACACACCTTTTTATTCCCAACATTAGACACCGTCTCCCACAAATGCCAATTTATATCCCTCCAATACGAAATTCTCCCCTTGAAATATGGCTTTGTGTAACAAAAGAAGACATCCGCTCCCAAAAATACCGCTTCTTATTTCCTAAGGAAGACTTTTCCTCCCCAAAACACCCTTTTTGATCCCCCAAATAAGAAATACTCTCCCTAAAGTAGCGCTTTCGTTGCCTTTCCCAAAAATGAGACATTTGAAGATGAAAGGCAGTATTCTGGGGAGAAAATGCCTTTTTGGGGGGCTAAAGAGTGGCACTTAAGAGAGAACCTGTTTGGTTTCTGGGATGAAGAGTGATATTCGGGGAGAAAATGTCTAATTGTTGGCAGAAATTGATACGCAGGGCAGAAATGGTTGTATTTGGGAGAGAAAAAGAGTGTTTTGGGGAGAAAATGCATGAGTTTTGGGGATAAACGGCATTATTTTGGCGTGAAAGCATGGTATTGAGCTAAGAAGCGGCATTTGGTGGAGAAAATGTCTTCTTTTGAGGATAAAGGTGATCTTTCGGGGAGAAAATGTCTGATTTGCAGCATAAAAGGACGCATTTGGGGAAGACAGCGTCTTTTATTGGGACATCACGTTTTATTCCAAAAATAACACATTTTCTTCCCAGAATACCGCCTTTGATCCCCAAAATAAGGCATTTTCTTCCCAGAAGACCGCTTCTTAGACCGAAAATAAGTCATCCTCTCCAAAAAAGACATAATTCTGTCCTCAAAATGAGAAATATTGTCCCCAAAATATCATTCTTGGTTCCAAATAGAAGACTTTTTCTCCATTAAATACCACGTCGGGTTCCCAATATTACACATTTTCTCCCCCAAATTGCTCTTTGGATCCCCAAAATGAGGCGTTCTCCCTCAAATGCCTCTTTTCATCCCAAGAATCAGGCATTTTCTCCGCACAAGACTGATTTTATTACCAAAACAACACATTTCTTACCCAAAACACACCTTTTTATTCCCAACATTAGACACCGTCTCCCAAAATGCCAATTTATATCCCTCCAATACGAAATTCTCCCCTTGAAATATGGCTTTGTGTAACAAAAGAAGACATCCGCTCCCAAAAATACCGCTTCTTATTTCCTAAGGAAGACTTTTCCTCCCCAAAACACCCTTTTTGATCCCCCAAATAAGAAATACTCTCCCTAAAGTAGCGCTTTCGTTGCCTTTCCCAAAAATGAGACATTTGAAGATGAAAGGCAGTATTCTGGGGAGAAAATGCCTTTTTGGGGGGCTAAAGAGTGGCACTTAAGAGAGAACCTGTTTGGTTTCTGGGATGAAGAGTGATATTCGGGGAGAAAATGTCTAATTGTTGGCAGAAATTGATACGCAGGGGAGAAATGGTTGTATTTTGGAGAGAAAAAGAGTGTTTTGGGGAGAAAATGCATGAGTTTTGGGGATAAACGGCATTATTTTGGCGTGAAAGCATGGTATTGAGCTAAGAAGCGGCATTTGGTGGAGAAAATGTCTTCTTTTGAGGATAAAGGTGATCTTTCGGGGAGAAAATGTCTGATTTGCAGCATAAAAGGACGCATTTGGGGAAGACAGCGTCTTTTATTGGGACATCACGTTTTATTCCAAAAATAACACATTTTCTTCCCAGAATACCGCCTTTGATCCCCAAAATAAGGCATTTTCTTCCCAGAAGACCGCTTCTTAGACCGAAAATAAGTCATCCTCTCCAAAAAAGACATAATTCTGTCCTCAAAATGAGAAATATTGTCCCCAAAATATCATTCTTGGTTCCAAATAGAAGACTTTTTCTCCATTAAATACCACGTCGGGTTCCCAATATTACACATTTTCTCCCCCAAATTGCTCTTTGGATCCCCAAAATGAGGCGTTCTCCCTCAAATGCCTCTTTTGATCCCAAGAATCAGGCATTTTCTCCGCACAAGACTGATTTTATTACCAAAACAACACATTTCTTACCCAAAACACACCTTTTGATTCCCAACATTAGACACCGTCTCCCAAAATGCCAATTTGTATCCCTCCAATATGAAATTCTCCCCTTGAAATATGGCTTTGTGTAACAAAAGAAGACATTCGCTCCCAAAAATACCGCTTCTTATTTCCTAAGGAAGACTTTTCCTCCCCAAAACACCCTTTTTGATCCCCCAAATAAGAAATACTCTCCCTAAAGTAGCGCTTTCGTTTCCTTTCCCAAAAATGAGACATCTGAAGATGAAAGGCAGTATTCTGGGGATAAAATGCCTTTTTGGGGGGCTAAAGAGTGGCACTTAAGAGAGAACCTGTTTGGTTTCTGGGATGAAGAGTGATATTCGGGGAGAAAATGTCTAATTGTTGGCAGAAATTGATACGCAGGGGAGAAATGGTTGTATTTGGGAGAGAAAAAGAGTGTTTTGGGGAGAAAATGCATGAGTTTTGGGGATAAACGGCATTATTTTGGCGTGAAAGCATGGTATTGAGCTAAGAAGCGGCATTTGGTGGAGAAAATGTCTTCTTTTGAGGATAAAGGTGATCTTTCGGGGAGAAAATGTCTGATTTGCAGCATAAAAGGACGCATTTGGGGAAGACAGCGTCTTTTATTGGGACATCACGTTTTATTCCAAAAATAACACATTTTCTTCCCAGAATACCGCCTTTGATCCCAAAAATAAGGCATTTTCTTCCCAGAAGACCGCTTCTTAGACCGAAAATAAGTCATCCTCTCCAAAAAAGACATAATTCTGTCCTCAAAATGAGAAATATTGTCCCCAAAATATCATTCTTGGTTCCAAATAGAAGACTTTTTCTCCATTAAATACCACGTCGGGTTCCCAATATTACACATTTTCTCCCCCAAATTGCTCTTTGGATCCCCAAAATGAGGCGTTCTCCCTCAAATGTCTCTTTTGATCCCAAGAATCAGGCATTTTCTCCGCACAAGACTGATTTTATTACCAAAACAACACATTTCTTACCCAAAACACACCTTTTTATTCCCAACATTAGACACCGTCTCCCAAAATTCCAATTTGTATCCCTCCAATACGAAATTCTCCCCTTGAAATATGGCTTTGTGTGACAAAAGAAGACACTCGCTCCCAAAAATACCGCTTCTTATTTCCTAAGGAAGACTTTTCCTCCCCAAAACACCCTTTTTGATCCCCCAAATAAGAAATACTCTCCCTAAAGTAGCGCTTTCGTTTCCTTTCCCAAAAATGAGACATCTGAAGATGAAAGGCAGTATTCTGGGGAGAAAATGCCTTTTTGGGGGTCTAAAGAGTGGCACTTACTAGAGAACCTGTTTGGTTTCTGGGATGAAGAGTGATATTCGGGGAGAAAATGTCTAATTGTTGGCAGAAATTGATACGCAGGGGAGAAATGGTTGTATTTGGGAGAGAAAAAGAGTGTTTTGGGGAGAAAATGCATGAGTTTTGGGGATAAACGGCATTATTTTGGCGTGAAAGCATGGTATTGAGCTAAGAAGCGGCATTTTGTGGAGAAAATGTCTTCTTTTGAGGATAAAGGTGATCTTTCGGGGAGAAAATGTCTGATTTGCAGCATAAAAGGACGCATTTGGGGAAGACAGCGTCTTTTATTGGGACATCACGTTTTATTCCAAAAATAACACATTTTCTTCCCAGAATACCGCCTTTGATCCCCAAAATAAGGCATTTTCTTCCCAGAAGACCGCTTCTTAGACCGAAAATAAGTCATCCTCTCCAAAAAAGACATAATTCTGTCCTCAAAATGAGAAATATTGTCCCCAAAATATCATTCTTGGTTCCAAATAGAAGACTTTTTCTCCATTAAATACCACGTCGGGTTCCCAATATTACACATTTTCTCCCCCAAATTGCTCTTTGGATCCCCAAAATGAGGCGTTCTCCCTCAAATGCCTCTTTTCATCCCAAGAATCAGGCATTTTCTCCGCACAAGACTGATTTTATTACCAAAACAACACATTTCTTACCCAAAACACACCTTTTTATTCCCAACATTAGACACCGTCTCCCAAAATGCCAATTTGTATCCCTCCAATATGAAATTCTCCCCTTGAAATATGGCTTTGTGTAACAAAAGAAGACATTCGCTCCCAAAAATACTGCTTCTTATTTCCTAAGGAAGACTTTTCCTCCCCAAAACACCCTTTTTGATCCCCAAAATAAGAAATACTCTCCCTAAAGTAGCGCTTTCGTTGCCTTTCCCAAAAATGAGACATTTGAAGATGAAAGGCAGTATTCTGGGGAGAAAATGCCTTTTTGGGGGGCTAAAGAGTGGCACTTAAGAGAGAACCTGTTTGGTTTCTGGGATGAAGAGTGATATTCGGGGAGAAAATGTCTAATTGTTGGCAGAAATTGATACGCAGGGGAGAAATGGTTGTATTTGGGAGAGAAAAAGAGTGTTTTGGGGAGAAAATGCATGAGTTTTGGGGATAAACGGCATTATTTTGGCGTGAAAGCATGGTATTGAGCTAAGAAGCGGCATTTTGTGGAGAAAATGTCTTCTTTTGAGGATAAAGGTGATCTTTCGGGGAGAAAATGTCTGATTTGCAGCATAAAAGGACGCATTTGGGGAAGACAGCGTCTTTTATTGGGACATCACGTTTTATTCCAAAAATAACACATTTTCTTCCCAGAATACCGCCTTTGATCCCCAAAATAAGGCATTTTCTTCCCAGAAGACCGCTTCTTAGACCGAAAATAAGTCATCCTCTCCAAAAAAGACATAATTCTGTCCTCAAAATGAGAAATATTGTCCCCAAAATATCATTCTTGGTTCCAAATAGAAGACTTTTTCTCCATTAAATACCACGTCGGGTTCCCAATATTACACATTTTCTCCCCCAAATTGCTCTTTGGATCCCCAAAATGAGGCGTTCTCCCTCAAATGCCTCTTTTCATCCCAAGAATCAGGCATTTTCTCCGCACAAGACTGATTTTATTACCAAAACAACACATTTCTTACCCAAAACACACCTTTTTATTCCCAACATTAGACACCGTCTCCCACAAATGCCAATTTATATCCCTCCAATACGAAATTCTCCCCTTGAAATATGGCTTTGTGTAACAAAAGAAGACATCCGCTCCCAAAAATACCGCTTCTTATTTCCTAAGGAAGACTTTTCCTCCCCAAAACACCCTTTTTGATCCCCCAAATAAGAAATACTCTCCCTAAAGTAGCGCTTTCGTTGCCTTTCCCAAAAATGAGACATTTGAAGATGAAAGGCAGTATTCTGGGGAGAAAATGCCTTTTTGGGGGGCTAAAGAGTGGCACTTAAGAGAGAACCTGTTTGGTTTCTGGGATGAAGAGTGATATTCGGGGAGAAAATGTCTAATTGTTGGCAGAAATTGATACGCAGGGCAGAAATGGTTGTATTTGGGAGAGAAAAAGAGTGTTTTGGGGAGAAAATGCATGAGTTTTGGGGATAAACGGCATTATTTTGGCGTGAAAGCATGGTATTGAGCTAAGAAGCGGCATTTGGTGGAGAAAATGTCTTCTTTTGAGGATAAAGGTGATCTTTCGGGGAGAAAATGTCTGATTTGCAGCATAAAAGGACGCATTTGGGGAAGACAGCGTCTTTTATTGGGACATCACGTTTTATTCCAAAAATAACACATTTTCTTCCCAGAATACCGCCTTTGATCCCCAAAATAAGGCATTTTCTTCCCAGAAGACCGCTTCTTAGACCGAAAATAAGTCATCCTCTCCAAAAAAGACATAATTCTGTCCTCAAAATGAGAAATATTGTCCCCAAAATATCATTCTTGGTTCCAAATAGAAGACTTTTTCTCCATTAAATACCACGTCGGGTTCCCAATATTACACATTTTCTCCCCCAAATTGCTCTTTGGATCCCCAAAATGAGGCGTTCTCCCTCAAATGCCTCTTTTCATCCCAAGAATCAGGCATTTTCTCCGCACAAGACTGATTTTATTACCAAAACAACACATTTCTTACCCAAAACACACCTTTTTATTCCCAACATTAGACACCGTCTCCCAAAATGCCAATTTATATCCCTCCAATACGAAATTCTCCCCTTGAAATATGGCTTTGTGTAACAAAAGAAGACATCCGCTCCCAAAAATACCGCTTCTTATTTCCTAAGGAAGACTTTTCCTCCCCAAAACACCCTTTTTGATCCCCCAAATAAGAAATACTCTCCCTAAAGTAGCGCTTTCGTTGCCTTTCCCAAAAATGAGACATTTGAAGATGAAAGGCAGTATTCTGGGGAGAAAATGCCTTTTTGGGGGGCTAAAGAGTGGCACTTAAGAGAGAACCTGTTTGGTTTCTGGGATGAAGAGTGATATTCGGGGAGAAAATGTCTAATTGTTGGCAGAAATTGATACGCAGGGGAGAAATGGTTGTATTTTGGAGAGAAAAAGAGTGTTTTGTGGAGAAAATGCATGAGTTTTGGGGATAAACGGCATTATTTTGGCGTGAAAGCATGGTATTGAGCTAAGAAGCGGCATTTTGTGGAGAAAATGTCTTCTTTTGAGGATAAAGGTGATCTTTCGGGGAGAAAATGTCTGATTTGCAGCATAAAAGGACGCATTTGGGGAAGACAGCGTCTTTTATTGGGACATCACGTTTTATTCCAAAAATAACACATTTTCTTCCCAGAATACCGCCTTTGATCCCCAAAATAAGGCATTTTCTTCCCAGAAGACCGCTTCTTAGACCGAAAATAAGTCATCCTCTCCAAAAAAGACATAATTCTGTCCTCAAAATGAGAAATATTGTCCCCAAAATATCATTCTTGGTTCCAAATAGAAGACTTTTTCTCCATTAAATACCACGTCGGGTTCCCAATATTACACATTTTCTCCCCCAAATTGCTCTTTGGATCCCCAAAATGAGGCGTTCTCCCTCAAATGCCTCTTTTGATCCCAAGAATCAGGCATTTTCTCCGCACAAGACTGATTTTATTACCAAAACAACACATTTCTTACCCAAAACACACCTTTTGATTCCCAACATTAGACACCGTCTCCCAAAATGCCAATTTGTATCCCTCCAATATGAAATTCTCCCCTTGAAATATGGCTTTGTGTAACAAAAGAAGACATTCGCTCCCAAAAATACCGCTTCTTATTTCCTAAGGAAGACTTTTCCTCCCCAAAACACCCTTTTTGATCCCCCAAATAAGAAATACTCTCCCTAAAGTAGCGCTTTCGTTTCCTTTCCCAAAAATGAGACATCTGAAGATGAAAGGCAGTATTCTGGGGATAAAATGCCTTTTTGGGGGGCTAAAGAGTGGCACTTAAGAGAGAACCTGTTTGGTTTCTGGGATGAAGAGTGATATTCGGGGAGAAAATGTCTAATTGTTGGCAGAAATTGATACGCAGGGGAGAAATGGTTGTATTTGGGAGAGAAAAAGAGTGTTTTGGGGAGAAAATGCATGAGTTTTGGGGATAAACGGCATTATTTTGGCGTGAAAGCATGGTATTGAGCTAAGAAGCGGCATTTGGTGGAGAAAATGTCTTCTTTTGAGGATAAAGGTGATCTTTCGGGGAGAAAATGTCTGATTTGCAGCATAAAAGGACGCATTTGGGGAAGACAGCGTCTTTTATTGGGACATCACGTTTTATTCCAAAAATAACACATTTTCTTCCCAGAATACCGCCTTTGATCCCAAAAATAAGGCATTTTCTTCCCAGAAGACCGCTTCTTAGACCGAAAATAAGTCATCCTCTCCAAAAAAGACATAATTCTGTCCTCAAAATGAGAAATATTGTCCCCAAAATATCATTCTTGGTTCCAAATAGAAGACTTTTTCTCCATTAAATACCACGTCGGGTTCCCAATATTACACATTTTCTCCCCCAAATTGCTCTTTGGATCCCCAAAATGAGGCGTTCTCCCTCAAATGTCTCTTTTGATCCCAAGAATCAGGCATTTTCTCCGCACAAGACTGATTTTATTACCAAAACAACACATTTCTTACCCAAAACACACCTTTTTATTCCCAACATTAGACACCGTCTCCCAAAATTCCAATTTGTATCCCTCCAATACGAAATTCTCCCCTTGAAATATGGCTTTGTGTGACAAAAGAAGACACTCGCTCCCAAAAATACCGCTTCTTATTTCCTAAGGAAGACTTTTCCTCCCCAAAACACCCTTTTTGATCCCCCAAATAAGAAATACTCTCCCTAAAGTAGCGCTTTCGTTTCCTTTCCCAAAAATGAGACATCTGAAGATGAAAGGCAGTATTCTGGGGAGAAAATGCCTTTTTGGGGGGCTAAAGAGTGGCACTTAGGAGAGAACCTGTTTGGTTTCTGGGATGAAGAGTGATATTCGGGGAGAAAATGTCTAATTGTTGGCAGAAATTGATACGCAGGGGAGAAATGGTTGTATTTGGGAGAGAAAAAGAGTGTTTTGGGGAGAAAATGCATGAGTTTTGGGGATAAACGGCATTATTTTGGCGTGAAAGCATGGTATTGAGCTAAGAAGCGGCATTTTGTGGAGAAAATGTCTTCTTTTGAGGATAAAGGTGATCTTTCGGGGAGAAAATGTCTGATTTGCGGCATAAAAGGACGCATTTGGGGAAGACAGCGTCTTTTATTGGGACATCACGTTTTATTCCAAAAATAACACATTTTCTTCCCAGAATACCGCCTTTGATCCCCAAAATAAGGCATTTTCTTCCCAGAAGACCGCTTCTTAGACCGAAAATAAGTCATCCTCTCCAAAAAAGACATAATTCTGTCCTCAAAATGAGAAATATTGTCCCCAAAATATCATTCTTGGTTCCAAATAGAAGACTTTTTCTCCATTAAATACCACGTCGGGTTCCCAATATTACACATTTTCTCCCCCAAATTGCTCTTTGGATCCCCAAAATGAGGCGTTCTCCCTCAAATGCCTCTTTTCATCCCAAGAATCAGGCATTTTCTCCGCACAAGACTGATTTTATTACCAAAACAACACATTTCTTACCCAAAACACACCTTTTGATTCCCAACATTAGACACCGTCTCCCAAAATGCCAATTTGTATCCCTCCAATATGAAATTCTCCCCTTGAAATATGGCTTTGTGTAACAAAAGAAGACATTCGCTCCCCAAAATACCGCTTCTTATTTCCTAAGGAAGACTTTTCCTCCCCAAAACACCCTTTTTGATCCCCCAAATAAGAAATACTCTCCCTAAAGTAGCGCTTTCGTTGCCTTTCCCAAAAATGAGACATCTGAAGATGAAAGGCAGTATTCTGGGGATAAAATGCCTTTTTGGGGGGCTAAAGAGTGGCACTTAAGAGAGAACCTGTTTGGTTTCTGGGATGAAGAGTGATATTCGGGGAGAAAATGTCTAATTGTTGGCAGAAATTGATACGCAGGGGAGAAATGGTTGTATTTGGGAGAGAAAAAGAGTGTTTTGGGGAGAAAATGAATGAGTTTTGGGGATAAACGGCATTATTTTGGCGTGAAAGCATGGTATTGAGCTAAGAAGCGGCATTTGGTGGAGAAAATGCCTTCTTTTGAGGATAAAGGTGATCTTTCGGGGAGAAAATGTCTGATTTGCAGCATAAAAGGACGCATTTGGGGAAGACAGCGTCTTTTATTGGGACATCACGTTTTATTCCAAAAATAACACATTTTCTTCCCAGAATACCGCCTTTGATCCCAAAAATAAGGCATTTTCTTCCCAGAAGACCGCTTCTTAGACCGAAAATAAGTCATCCTCTCCAAAAAAGACATAATTCTGTCCTCAAAATGAGAAATATTGTCCCCAAAATATCATTCTTGGTTCCAAATAGAAGACTTTTTCTCCATTAAATACCACGTCGGGTTCCCAATATTACACATTTTCTCCCCCAAATTGCTCTTTGGATCCCCAAAATGAGGCGTTCTCCCTCAAATGTCTCTTTTGATCCCAAGAATCAGGCATTTTCTCCGCACAAGACTGATTTTATTACCAAAACAACACATTTCTTACCCAAAACACACCTTTTTATTCCCAACATTAGACACCGTCTCCCAAAATTCCAATTTGTATCCCTCCAATACGAAATTCTCCCCTTGAAATATGGCTTTGTGTGACAAAAGAAGACACTCGCTCCCAAAAATACCGCTTCTTATTTCCTAAGGAAGACTTTTCCTCCCCAAAACACCCTTTTTGATCCCCCAAATAAGAAATACTCTCCCTAAAGTAGCGCTTTCGTTTCCTTTCCCAAAAATGAGACATCTGAAGATGAAAGGCAGTATTCTGGGGAGAAAATGCCTTTTTGGGGGGCTAAAGAGTGGCACTTAGGAGAGAACCTGTTTGGTTTCTGGGATGAAGAGTGATATTCGGGGAGAAAATGTCTAATTGTTGGCAGAAATTGATACGCAGGGGAGAAATGGTTGTATTTGGGAGAGAAAAAGAGTGTTTTGGGGAGAAAATGCATGAGTTTTGGGGATAAACGGCATTATTTTGGCGTGAAAGCATGGTATTGAGCTAAGAAGCGGCATTTTGTGGAGAAAATGTCTTCTTTTGAGGATAAAGGTGATCTTTCGGGGAGAAAATGTCTGATTTGCGGCATAAAAGGACGCATTTGGGGAAGACAGCGTCTTTTATTGGGACATCACGTTTTATTCCAAAAATAACACATTTTCTTCCCAGAATACCGCCTTTGATCCCCAAAATAAGGCATTTTCTTCCCAGAAGACCGCTTCTTAGACCGAAAATAAGTCATCCTCTCCAAAAAAGACATAATTCTGTCCTCAAAATGAGAAATATTGTCCCCAAAATATCATTCTTGGTTCCAAATAGAAGACTTTTTCTCCATTAAATACCACGTCGGGTTCCCAATATTACACATTTTCTCCCCCAAATTGCTCTTTGGATCCCCAAAATGAGGCGTTCTCCCTCAAATGCCTCTTTTGATCCCAAGAATCAGGCATTTTCTCCGCACAAGACTGATTTTATTACCAAAACAACACATTTCTTACCCAAAACACACCTTTTTATTCCCAACATTAGACACCGTCTCCCACAAATGCCAATTTATATCCCTCCAATACGAAATTCTCCCCTTGAAATATGGCTTTGTGTAACAAAAGAAGACATTCGCTCCCAAAAATACCGCTTCTTATTTCCTAAGGAAGACTTTTCCTCCCCAAAACACCCTTTTTGATCCCCCAAATAAGAAATACTCTCCCTAAAGTAGCGCTTTCGTTGCCTTTCCCAAAAATGAGACATTTGAAGATGAAAGGCAGTATTCTGGGGAGAAAATGCCTTTTTGGGGGGCTAAAGAGTGGCACTTAAGAGAGAACCTGTTTGGTTTCTGGGATGAAGAGTGATATTCGGGGAGAAAATGTCTAATTGTTGGCAGAAATTGATACGCAGGGGAGAAATGGTTGTATTTGGGAGAGAAAAAGAGTGTTTTGTGGAGAAAATGCATGAGTTTTGGGGATAAACGGCATTATTTTGGCGTGAAAGCATGGTATTGAGCTAAGAAGCGGCATTTTGTGGAGAAAATGTCTTCTTTTGAGGATAAAGGTGATCTTTCGGGGAGAAAATGTCTGATTTGCAGCATAAAAGGACGCATTTGGGGAAGACAGCGTCTTTTATTGGGACATCACGTTTTATTCCAAAAATAACACATTTTCTTCCCAGAATACCGCCTTTGATCCCAAAAATAAGGCATTTTCTTCCCAGAAGACCGCTTCTTAGACCGAAAATAAGTCATCCTCTCCAAAAAAGACATAATTCTGTCCTCAAAATGAGAAATATTGTCCCCAAAATATCATTCTTGGTTCCAAATAGAAGACTTTTTCTCCATTAAATACCACGTCGGGTTCCCAATATTACACATTTTCTCCCCCAAATTGCTCTTTGGATCCCCAAAATGAGGCGTTCTCCCTCAAATGCCTCTTTTCATCCCAAGAATCAGGCATTTTCTCCGCACAAGACTGATTTTATTACCAAAACAACACATTTCTTACCCAAAACACACCTTTTTATTCCCAACATTAGACACCGTCTCCCAAAATGCCAATTTATATCCCTCCAATACGAAATTCTCCCCTTGAAATATGGCTTTGTGTAACAAAAGAAGACATCCGCTCCCAAAAATACCGCTTCTTATTTCCTAAGGAAGACTTTTCCTCCCCAAAACACCCTTTTTGATCCCCCAAATAAGAAATACTCTCCCTAAAGTAGCGCTTTCGTTGCCTTTCCCAAAAATGAGACATTTGAAGATGAAAGGCAGTATTCTGGGGAGAAAATGCCTTTTTGGGGGGCTAAAGAGTGGCACTTAAGAGAGAACCTGTTTGGTTTCTGGGATGAAGAGTGATATTCGGGGAGAAAATGTCTAATTGTTGGCAGAAATTGATACGCAGGGCAGAAATGGTTGTATTTTGGAGAGAAAAAGAGTGTTTTGGGGAGAAAATGCATGAGTTTTGGGGATAAACGGCATTATTTTGGCGTGAAAGCATGGTATTGAGCTAAGAAGCGGCATTTGGTGGAGAAAATGTCTTCTTTTGAGGATAAAGGTGATCTTTCGGGGAGAAAATGTCTGATTTGCGGCATAAAAGGACGCATTTGGGGAAGACAGCGTCTTTTATTGGGACATCACGTTTTATTCCAAAAATAACACATTTTCTTCCCAGAATACCGCCTTTGATCCCCAAAATAAGGCATTTTCTTCCCAGAAGACCGCTTCTTAGACCGAAAATAAGTCATCCTCTCCAAAAAAGACATAATTCTGTCCTCAAAATGAGAAATATTGTCCCCAAAATATCATTCTTGGTTCCAAATAGAAGACTTTTTCTCCATTAAATACCACGTCGGGTTCCCAATATTACACATTTTCTCCCCCAAATTGCTCTTTGGATCCCCAAAATGAGGCGTTCTCCCTCAAATGCCTCTTTTGATCCCAAGAATCAGGCATTTTCTCCGCACAAGACTGATTTTATTACCAAAACAACACATTTCTTACCCAAAACACACCTTTTTATTCCCAACATTAGACACCGTCTCCCACAAATGCCAATTTATATCCCTCCAATACGAAATTCTCCCCTTGAAATATGGCTTTGTGTAACAAAAGAAGACATTCGCTCCCAAAAATACCGCTTCTTATTTCCTAAGGAAGACTTTTCCTCCCCAAAACACCCTTTTTGATCCCCCAAATAAGAAATACTCTCCCTAAAGTAGCGCTTTCGTTGCCTTTCCCAAAAATGAGACATTTGAAGATGAAAGGCAGTATTCTGGGGAGAAAATGCCTTTTTGGGGGGCTAAAGAGTGGCACTTAAGAGAGAACCTGTTTGGTTTCTGGGATGAAGAGTGATATTCGGGGAGAAAATGTCTAATTGTTGGCAGAAATTGATACGCAGGGGAGAAATGGTTGTATTTGGGAGAGAAAAAGAGTGTTTTGTGGAGAAAATGCATGAGTTTTGGGGATAAACGGCATTATTTTGGCGTGAAAGCATGGTATTGAGCTAAGAAGCGGCATTTTGTGGAGAAAATGTCTTCTTTTGAGGATAAAGGTGATCTTTCGGGGAGAAAATGTCTGATTTGCAGCATAAAAGGACGCATTTGGGGAAGACAGCGTCTTTTATTGGGACATCACGTTTTATTCCAAAAATAACACATTTTCTTCCCAGAATACCGCCTTTGATCCCCAAAATAAGGCATTTTCTTCCCAGAAGACCGCTTCTTAGACCGAAAATAAGTCATCCTCTCCAAAAAAGACATAATTCTGTCCTCAAAATGAGAAATATTGTCCCCAAAATATCATTCTTGGTTCCAAATAGAAGACTTTTTCTCCATTAAATACCACGTCGGGTTCCCAATATTACACATTTTCTCCCCCAAATTGCTCTTTGGATCCCCAAAATGAGGCGTTCTCCCTCAAATGCCTCTTTTCATCCCAAGAATCAGGCATTTTCTCCGCACAAGACTGATTTTATTACCAAAACAACACATTTCTTACCCAAAACACACCTTTTTATTCCCAACATTAGACACCGTCTCCCAAAATGCCAATTTATATCCCTCCAATACGAAATTCTCCCCTTGAAATATGGCTTTGTGTAACAAAAGAAGACATCCGCTCCCAAAAATACCGCTTCTTATTTCCTAAGGAAGACTTTTCCTCCCCAAAACACCCTTTTTGATCCCCCAAATAAGAAATACTCTCCCTAAAGTAGCGCTTTCGTTGCCTTTCCCAAAAATGAGACATTTGAAGATGAAAGGCAGTATTCTGGGGAGAAAATGCCTTTTTGGGGGGCTAAAGAGTGGCACTTAAGAGAGAACCTGTTTGGTTTCTGGGATGAAGAGTGATATTCGGGGAGAAAATGTCTAATTGTTGGCAGAAATTGATACGCAGGGCAGAAATGGTTGTATTTTGGAGAGAAAAAGAGTGTTTTGTGGAGAAAATGCATGAGTTTTGGGGATAAACGGCATTATTTTGGCGTGAAAGCATGGTATTGAGCTAAGAAGCGGCATTTGGTGGAGAAAATGTCTTCTTTTGAGGATAAAGGTGATCTTTCGGGGAGAAAATGTCTGATTTGCGGCATAAAAGGACGCATTTGGGGAAGACAGCGTCTTTTATTGGGACATCACGTTTTATTCCAAAAATAACACATTTTCTTCCCAGAATACCGCCTTTGATCCCCAAAATAAGGCATTTTCTTCCCAGAAGACCGCTTCTTAGACCGAAAATAAGTCATCCTCTCCAAAAAAGACATAATTCTGTCCTCAAAATGAGAAATATTGTCCCCAAAATATCATTCTTGGTTCCAAATAGAAGACTTTTTCTCCATTAAATACCACGTCGGGTTCCCAATATTACACATTTTCTCCCCCAAATTGCTCTTTGGATCCCCAAAATGAGGCGTTCTCCCTCAAATGCCTCTTTTCATCCCAAGAATCAGGCATTTTCTCCGCACAAGACTGATTTTATTACCAAAACAACACATTTCTTACCCAAAACACACCTTTTTATTCCCAACATTAGACACCGTCTCCCAAAATGCCAATTTATATCCCTCCAATACGAAATTCTCCCCTTGAAATATGGCTTTGTGTAACAAAAGAAGACATCCGCTCCCAAAAATACCGCTTCTTATTTCCTAAGGAAGACTTTTCCTCCCCAAAACACCCTTTTTGATCCCCCAAATAAGAAATACTCTCCCTAAAGTAGCGCTTTCGTTGCCTTTCCCAAAAATGAGACATTTGAAGATGAAAGGCAGTATTCTGGGGAGAAAATGCCTTTTTGGGGGGCTAAAGAGTGGCACTTAAGAGAGAACCTGTTTGGTTTCTGGGATGAAGAGTGATATTCGGGGAGAAAATGTCTAATTGTTGGCAGAAATTGATACGCAGGGCAGAAATGGTTGTATTTTGGAGAGAAAAAGAGTGTTTTGTGGAGAAAATGCATGAGTTTTGGGGATAAACGGCATTATTTTGGCGTGAAAGCATGGTATTGAGCTAAGAAGCGGCATTTGGTGGAGAAAATGTCTTCTTTTGAGGATAAAGGTGATCTTTCGGGGAGAAAATGTCTGATTTGCAGCATAAAAGGACGCATTTGGGGAAGACAGCGTCTTTTATTGGGACATCACGTTTTATTCCAAAAATAACACATTTTCTTCCCAGAATACCGCCTTTGATCCCCAAAATAAGGCATTTTCTTCCCAGAAGACCGCTTCTTAGACCGAAAATAAGTCATCCTCTCCAAAAAAGACATAATTCTGTCCTCAAAATGAGAAATATTGTCCCCAAAATATCATTCTTGGTTCCAAATAGAAGACTTTTTCTCCATTAAATACCACGTCGGGTTCCCAATATTACACATTTTCTCCCCCAAATTGCTCTTTGGATCCCCAAAATGAGGCGTTCTCCCTCAAATGCCTCTTTTCATCCCAAGAATCAGGCATTTTCTCCGCACAAGACTGATTTTATTACCAAAACAACACATTTCTTACCCAAAACACACCTTTTTATTCCCAACATTAGACACCGTCTCCCACAAATGCCAATTTATATCCCTCCAATACGAAATTCTCCCCTTGAAATATGGCTTTGTGTAACAAAAGAAGACATTCGCTCCCAAAAATACCGCTTCTTATTTCCTAAGGAAGACTTTTCCTCCCCAAAACACCCTTTTTGATCCCCCAAATAAGAAATACTCTCCCTAAAGTAGCGCTTTCGTTGCCTTTCCCAAAAATGAGACATTTGAAGATGAAAGGCAGTATTCTGGGGAGAAAATGCCTTTTTGGGGGGCTAAAGAGTGGCACTTAATAGAGAACCTGTTTGGTTTCTGGGATGAAGAGTGATATTCGGGGAGAAAATGTCTAATTGTTGGCAGAAATTGATACGCAGGGGAGAAATGGTTGTATTTGGGAGAGAAAAAGAGTGTTTTGTGGAGAAAATGCATGAGTTTTGGGGATAAACGGCATTATTTTGGCGTGAAAGCATGGTATTGAGCTAAGAAGCGGCATTTTGTGGAGAAAATGTCTTCTTTTGAGGATAAAGGTGATCTTTCGGGGAGAAAATGTCTGATTTGCAGCATAAAAGGACGCATTTGGGGAAGACAGCGTCTTTTATTGGGACATCACGTTTTATTCCAAAAATAACACATTTTCTTCCCAGAATACCGCCTTTGATCCCCAAAATAAGGCATTTTCTTCCCAGAAGACCGCTTCTTAGACCGAAAATAAGTCATCCTCTCCAAAAAAGACATAATTCTGTCCTCAAAATGAGAAATATTGTCCCCAAAATATCATTCTTGGTTCCAAATAGAAGACTTTTTCTCCATTAAATACCACGTCGGGTTCCCAATATTACACATTTTCTCCCCCAAATTGCTCTTTGGATCCCCAAAATGAGGCGTTCTCCCTCAAATGCCTCTTTTCATCCCAAGAATCAGGCATTTTCTCCGCACAAGACTGATTTTATTACCAAAACAACACATTTCTTACCCAAAACACACCTTTTTATTCCCAACATTAGACACCGTCTCCCAAAATGCCAATTTATATCCCTCCAATACGAAATTCTCCCCTTGAAATATGGCTTTGTGTAACAAAAGAAGACATCCGCTCCCAAAAATACCGCTTCTTATTTCCTAAGGAAGACTTTTCCTCCCCAAAACACCCTTTTTGATCCCCCAAATAAGAAATACTCTCCCTAAAGTAGCGCTTTCGTTGCCTTTC
The DNA here is from genome assembly GCA_030625065.1 of Alectoris magna. Classification (NCBI taxonomy): domain Eukaryota; kingdom Metazoa; phylum Chordata; class Aves; order Galliformes; family Phasianidae; genus Alectoris; species Alectoris magna. The sequence goes on along the minus strand of CM060578.1, from coordinate 4,318,475 downwards.
CCAAAAATGAGACATTTGAAGATGAAAGGCAGTATTCTGGGGAGAAAATGCCTTTTTGGGGGGCTAAAGAGTGGCACTTAAGAGAGAACCTGTTTGGTTTCTGGGATGAAGAGTGATATTCGGGGAGAAAATGTCTAATTGTTGGCAGAAATTGATACGCAGGGCAGAAATGGTTGTATTTTGGAGAGAAAAAGAGTGTTTTGTGGAGAAAATGCATGAGTTTTGGGGATAAACGGCATTATTTTGGCGTGAAAGCATGGTATTGAGCTAAGAAGCGGCATTTGGTGGAGAAAATGTCTTCTTTTGAGGATAAAGGTGATCTTTCGGGGAGAAAATGTCTGATTTGCAGCATAAAAGGACGCATTTGGGGAAGACAGCGTCTTTTATTGGGACATCACGTTTTATTCCAAAAATAACACATTTTCTTCCCAGAATACCGCCTTTGATCCCCAAAATAAGGCATTTTCTTCCCAGAAGACCGCTTCTTAGACCGAAAATAAGTCATCCTCTCCAAAAAAGACATAATTCTGTCCTCAAAATGAGAAATATTGTCCCCAAAATATCATTCTTGGTTCCAAATAGAAGACTTTTTCTCCATTAAATACCACGTCGGGTTCCCAATATTACACATTTTCTCCCCCAAATTGCTCTTTGGATCCCCAAAATGAGGCGTTCTCCCTCAAATGCCTCTTTTGATCCCAAGAATCAGGCATTTTCTCCGCACAAGACTGATTTTATTACCAAAACAACACATTTCTTACCCAAAACACACCTTTTTATTCCCAACATTAGACACCGTCTCCCGCAAATGCCAATTTATATCCCTCCAATACGAAATTCTCCCCTTGAAATATGGCTTTGTGTAACAAAAGAAGACATTCGCTCCCAAAAATACCGCTTCTTATTTCCTAAGGAAGACTTTTCCTCCCCAAAACACCCTTTTTGATCCCCCAAATAAGAAATACTCTCCCTAAAGTAGCGCTTTCGTTGCCTTTCCCAAAAATGAGACATTTGAAGATGAAAGGCAGTATTCTGGGGAGAAAATGCCTTTTTGGGGGGCTAAAGAGTGGCACTTAATAGAGAACCTGTTTGGTTTCTGGGATGAAGAGTGATATTCGGGGAGAAAATGTCTAATTGTTGGCAGAAATTGATACGCAGGGGAGAAATGGTTGTATTTGGGAGAGAAAAAGAGTGTTTTGTGGAGAAAATGCATGAGTTTTGGGGATAAACGGCATTATTTTGGCGTGAAAGCATGGTATTGAGCTAAGAAGCGGCATTTTGTGGAGAAAATGTCTTCTTTTGAGGATAAAGGTGATCTTTCGGGGAGAAAATGTCTGATTTGCAGCATAAAAGGACGCATTTGGGGAAGACAGCGTCTTTTATTGGGACATCACGTTTTATTCCAAAAATAACACATTTTCTTCCCAGAATACCGCCTTTGATCCCCAAAATAAGGCATTTTCTTCCCAGAAGACCGCTTCTTAGACCGAAAATAAGTCATCCTCTCCAAAAAAGACATAATTCTGTCCTCAAAATGAGAAATATTGTCCCCAAAATATCATTCTTGGTTCCAAATAGAAGACTTTTTCTCCATTAAATACCACGTCGGGTTCCCAATATTACACATTTTCTCCCCCAAATTGCTCTTTGGATCCCCAAAATGAGGCGTTCTCCCTCAAATGCCTCTTTTCATCCCAAGAATCAGGCATTTTCTCCGCACAAGACTGATTTTATTACCAAAACAACACATTTCTTACCCAAAACACACCTTTTTATTCCCAACATTAGACACCGTCTCCCAAAATGCCAATTTATATCCCTCCAATACGAAATTCTCCCCTTGAAATATGGCTTTGTGTAACAAAAGAAGACATCCGCTCCCAAAAATACCGCTTCTTATTTCCTAAGGAAGACTTTTCCTCCCCAAAACACCCTTTTTGATCCCCCAAATAAGAAATACTCTCCCTAAAGTAGCGCTTTCGTTGCCTTTCCCAAAAATGAGACATTTGAAGATGAAAGGCAGTATTCTGGGGAGAAAATGCCTTTTTGGGGGGCTAAAGAGTGGCACTTAAGAGAGAACCTGTTTGGTTTCTGGGATGAAGAGTGATATTCGGGGAGAAAATGTCTAATTGTTGGCAGAAATTGATACGCAGGGCAGAAATGGTTGTATTTTGGAGAGAAAAAGAGTGTTTTGTGGAGAAAATGCATGAGTTTTGGGGATAAACGGCATTATTTTGGCGTGAAAGCATGGTATTGAGCTAAGAAGCGGCATTTGGTGGAGAAAATGTCTTCTTTTGAGGATAAAGGTGATCTTTCGGGGAGAAAATGTCTGATTTGCAGCATAAAAGGACGCATTTGGGGAAGACAGCGTCTTTTATTGGGACATCACGTTTTATTCCAAAAATAACACATTTTCTTCCCAGAATACCGCCTTTGATCCCCAAAATAAGGCATTTTCTTCCCAGAAGACCGCTTCTTAGACCGAAAATAAGTCATCCTCTCCAAAAAAGACATAATTCTGTCCTCAAAATGAGAAATATTGTCCCCAAAATATCATTCTTGGTTCCAAATAGAAGACTTTTTCTCCATTAAATACCACGTCGGGTTCCCAATATTACACATTTTCTCCCCCAAATTGCTCTTTGGATCCCCAAAATGAGGCGTTCTCCCTCAAATGCCTCTTTTGATCCCAAGAATCAGGCATTTTCTCCGCACAAGACTGATTTTATTACCAAAACAACACATTTCTTACCCAAAACACACCTTTTTATTCCCAACATTAGACACCGTCTCCCACAAATGCCAATTTATATCCCTCCAATACGAAATTCTCCCCTTGAAATATGGCTTTGTGTAACAAAAGAAGACATTCGCTCCCAAAAATACCGCTTCTTATTTCCTAAGGAAGACTTTTCCTCCCCAAAACACCCTTTTTGATCCCCCAAATAAGAAATACTCTCCCTAAAGTAGCGCTTTCGTTGCCTTTCCCAAAAATGAGACATTTGAAGATGAAAGGCAGTATTCTGGGGAGAAAATGCCTTTTTGGGGGGCTAAAGAGTGGCACTTAATAGAGAACCTGTTTGGTTTCTGGGATGAAGAGTGATATTCGGGGAGAAAATGTCTAATTGTTGGCAGAAATTGATACGCAGGGGAGAAATGGTTGTATTTGGGAGAGAAAAAGAGTGTTTTGTGGAGAAAATGCATGAGTTTTGGGGATAAACGGCATTATTTTGGCGTGAAAGCATGGTATTGAGCTAAGAAGCGGCATTTTGTGGAGAAAATGTCTTCTTTTGAGGATAAAGGTGATCTTTCGGGGAGAAAATGTCTGATTTGCAGCATAAAAGGACGCATTTGGGGAAGACAGCGTCTTTTATTGGGACATCACGTTTTATTCCAAAAATAACACATTTTCTTCCCAGAATACCGCCTTTGATCCCCAAAATAAGGCATTTTCTTCCCAGAAGACCGCTTCTTAGACCGAAAATAAGTCATCCTCTCCAAAAAAGACATAATTCTGTCCTCAAAATGAGAAATATTGTCCCCAAAATATCATTCTTGGTTCCAAATAGAAGACTTTTTCTCCATTAAATACCACGTCGGGTTCCCAATATTACACATTTTCTCCCCCAAATTGCTCTTTGGATCCCCAAAATGAGGCGTTCTCCCTCAAATGCCTCTTTTCATCCCAAGAATCAGGCATTTTCTCCGCACAAGACTGATTTTATTACCAAAACAACACATTTCTTACCCAAAACACACCTTTTTATTCCCAACATTAGACACCGTCTCCCAAAATGCCAATTTATATCCCTCCAATACGAAATTCTCCCCTTGAAATATGGCTTTGTGTAACAAAAGAAGACATCCGCTCCCAAAAATACCGCTTCTTATTTCCTAAGGAAGACTTTTCCTCCCCAAAACACCCTTTTTGATCCCCCAAATAAGAAATACTCTCCCTAAAGTAGCGCTTTCGTTGCCTTTCCCAAAAATGAGACATTTGAAGATGAAAGGCAGTATTCTGGGGAGAAAATGCCTTTTTGGGGGGCTAAAGAGTGGCACTTAAGAGAGAACCTGTTTGGTTTCTGGGATGAAGAGTGATATTCGGGGAGAAAATGTCTAATTGTTGGCAGAAATTGATACGCAGGGGAGAAATGGTTGTATTTGGGAGAGAAAAAGAGTGTTTTGTGGAGAAAATGCATGAGTTTTGGGGATAAACGGCATTATTTTGGCGTGAAAGCATGGTATTGAGCTAAGAAGCGGCATTTTGTGGAGAAAATGTCTTCTTTTGAGGATAAAGGTGATCTTTCGGGGAGAAAATGTCTGATTTGCGGCATAAAAGGACGCATTTGGGGAAGACAGCGTCTTTTATTGGGACATCACGTTTTATTCCAAAAATAACACATTTTCTTCCCAGAATACCGCCTTTGATCCCCAAAATAAGGCATTTTCTTCCCAGAAGACCGCTTCTTAGACCGAAAATAAGTCATCCTCTCCAAAAAAGACATAATTCTGTCCTCAAAATGAGAAATATTGTCCCCAAAATATCATTCTTGGTTCCAAATAGAAGACTTTTTCTCCATTAAATACCACGTCGGGTTCCCAATATTACACATTTTCTCCCCCAAATTGCTCTTTGGATCCCCAAAATGAGGCGTTCTCCCTCAAATGCCTCTTTTCATCCCAAGAATCAGGCATTTTCTCCGCACAAGACTGATTTTATTACCAAAACAACACATTTCTTACCCAAAACACACCTTTTTATTCCCAACATTAGACACCGTCTCCCACAAATGCCAATTTATATCCCTCCAATACGAAATTCTCCCCTTGAAATATGGCTTTGTGTAACAAAAGAAGACATTCGCTCCCAAAAATACCGCTTCTTATTTCCTAAGGAAGACTTTTCCTCCCCAAAACACCCTTTTTGATCCCCCAAATAAGAAATACTCTCCCTAAAGTAGCGCTTTCGTTGCCTTTCCCAAAAATGAGACATTTGAAGATGAAAGGCAGTATTCTGGGGAGAAAATGCCTTTTTGGGGGGCTAAAGAGTGGCACTTAAGAGAGAACCTGTTTGGTTTCTGGGATGAAGAGTGATATTCGGGGAGAAAATGTCTAATTGTTGGCAGAAATTGATACGCAGGGCAGAAATGGTTGTATTTTGGAGAGAAAAAGAGTGTTTTGGGGAGAAAATGCATGAGTTTTGGGGATAAACGGCATTATTTTGGCGTGAAAGCATGGTATTGAGCTAAGAAGCGGCATTTGGTGGAGAAAATGTCTTCTTTTGAGGATAAAGGTGATCTTTCGGGGAGAAAATGTCTGATTTGCGGCATAAAAGGACGCATTTGGGGAAGACAGCGTCTTTTATTGGGACATCACGTTTTATTCCAAAAATAACACATTTTCTTCCCAGAATACCGCCTTTGATCCCCAAAATAAGGCATTTTCTTCCCAGAAGACCGCTTCTTAGACCGAAAATAAGTCATCCTCTCCAAAAAAGACATAATTCTGTCCTCAAAATGAGAAATATTGTCCCCAAAATATCATTCTTGGTTCCAAATAGAAGACTTTTTCTCCATTAAATACCACGTCGGGTTCCCAATATTACACATTTTCTCCCCCAAATTGCTCTTTGGATCCCCAAAATGAGGCGTTCTCCCTCAAATGCCTCTTTTCATCCCAAGAATCAGGCATTTTCTCCGCACAAGACTGATTTTATTACCAAAACAACACATTTCTTACCCAAAACACACCTTTTTATTCCCAACATTAGACACCGTCTCCCACAAATGCCAATTTATATCCCTCCAATACGAAATTCTCCCCTTGAAATATGGCTTTGTGTAACAAAAGAAGACATTCGCTCCCAAAAATACCGCTTCTTATTTCCTAAGGAAGACTTTTCCTCCCCAAAACACCCTTTTTGATCCCCCAAATAAGAAATACTCTCCCTAAAGTAGCGCTTTCGTTGCCTTTCCCAAAAATGAGACATTTGAAGATGAAAGGCAGTATTCTGGGGAGAAAATGCCTTTTTGGGGGGCTAAAGAGTGGCACTTAATAGAGAACCTGTTTGGTTTCTGGGATGAAGAGTGATATTCGGGGAGAAAATGTCTAATTGTTGGCAGAAATTGATACGCAGGGGAGAAATGGTTGTATTTGGGAGAGAAAAAGAGTGTTTTGTGGAGAAAATGCATGAGTTTTGGGGATAAACGGCATTATTTTGGCGTGAAAGCATGGTATTGAGCTAAGAAGCGGCATTTGGTGGAGAAAATGTCTTCTTTTGAGGATAAAGGTGATCTTTCGGGGAGAAAATGTCTGATTTGCGGCATAAATGGACGCATTTGGGGAAGACAGCGTCTTTTATTGGGACATCACGTTTTATTCCAAAAATAACACATTTTCTTCCCAGAATACCGCCTTTGATCCCAAAAATAAGGCATTTTCTTCCCAGAAGACCGCTTCTTAGACCGAAAATAAGTCATCCTCTCCAAAAAAGACATAATTCTGTCCTCAAAATGAGAAATATTGTCCCCAAAATATCATTCTTGGTTCCAAATAGAAGACTTTTTCTCCATTAAATACCACGTCGGGTTCCCAATATTACACATTTTCTCCCCCAAATTGCTCTTTGGATCCCCAAAATGAGGCGTTCTCCCTCAAATGCCTCTTTTCATCCCAAGAATCAGGCATTTTCTCCGCACAAGACTGATTTTATTACCAAAACAACACATTTCTTACCCAAAACACACCTTTTTATTCCCAACATTAGACACCGTCTCCCAAAATGCCAATTTATATCCCTCCAATACGAAATTCTCCCCTTGAAATATGGCTTTGTGTAACAAAAGAAGACATCCGCTCCCAAAAATACCGCTTCTTATTTCCTAAGGAAGACTTTTCCTCCCCAAAACACCCTTTTTGATCCCCCAAATAAGAAATACTCTCCCTAAAGTAGCGCTTTCGTTGCCTTTCCCAAAAATGAGACATTTGAAGATGAAAGGCAGTATTCTGGGGAGAAAATGCCTTTTTGGGGGGCTAAAGAGTGGCACTTAAGAGAGAACCTGTTTGGTTTCTGGGATGAAGAGTGATATTCGGGGAGAAAATGTCTAATTGTTGGCAGAAATTGATACGCAGGGCAGAAATGGTTGTATTTTGGAGAGAAAAAGAGTGTTTTGGGGAGAAAATGCATGAGTTTTGGGGATAAACGGCATTATTTTGGCGTGAAAGCATGGTATTGAGCTAAGAAGCGGCATTTTGTGGAGAAAATGTCTTCTTTTGAGGATAAAGGTGATCTTTCGGGGAGAAAATGTCTGATTTGCAGCATAAAAGGACGCATTTGGGGAAGACAGCGTCTTTTATTGGGACATCACGTTTTATTCCAAAAATAACACATTTTCTTCCCAGAATACCGCCTTTGATCCCCAAAATAAGGCATTTTCTTCCCAGAAGACCGCTTCTTAGACCGAAAATAAGTCATCCTCTCCAAAAAAGACATAATTCTGTCCTCAAAATGAGAAATATTGTCCCCAAAATATCATTCTTGGTTCCAAATAGAAGACTTTTTCTCCATTAAATACCACGTCGGGTTCCCAATATTACACATTTTCTCCCCCAAATTGCTCTTTGGATCCCCAAAATGAGGCGTTCTCCCTCAAATGCCTCTTTTCATCCCAAGAATCAGGCATTTTCTCCGCACAAGACTGATTTTATTACCAAAACAACACATTTCTTACCCAAAACACACCTTTTTATTCCCAACATTAGACACCGTCTCCCAAAATTCCAATTTGTATCCCTCCAATATGAAATTCTCCCCTTGAAATATGGCTTTGTGTAACAAAAGAAGACATTCGCTCCCCAAAATACCGCTTCTTATTTCCTAAGGAAGACTTTTCCTCCCCAAAACACCCTTTTTGATCCCCCAAATAAGAAATACTCTCCCTAAAGTAGCGCTTTCGTTTCCTTTCCCAAAAATGAGACATCTGAAGATGAAAGGCAGTATTCTGGGGAGAAAATGCCTTTTTGGGGGGCTAAAGAGTGGCACTTAAGAGAGAACCTGTTTGGTTTCTGGGATGAAGAGTGATATTCGGGGAGAAAATGTCTAATTGTTGGCAGAAATTGATACGCAGGGGAGAAATGGTTGTATTTTGGAGAGAAAAAGAGTGTTTTGGGGAGAAAATGCATGAGTTTTGGGGATAAATGGCATTATTTTGGCGTGAAAGCATGGTATTGAGCTAAGAAGCGGCATTTGGTGGAGAAAATGTCTTCTTCTGAGGATAAAGGTGATCTTTCGGGGAGAAAATGTCTGATTTGCAGCATAAAAGGACGCATTTGGGGAAGACAGCGTCTTTTATTGGGACATCACGTTTTATTCCAAAAATAACACATTTTCTTCCCAGAATACCGCCTTTGATCCCCAAAATAAGGCATTTTCTTCCCAGAAGACCGCTTCTTAGACCGAAAATAAGTCATCCTCTCCAAAAAAGACATAATTCTGTCCTCAAAATGAGAAATATTGTCCCCAAAATATCATTCTTGGTTCCAAATAGAAGACTTTTTCTCCATTAAATACCACGTCGGGTTCCCAATATTACACATTTTCTCCCCCAAATTGCTCTTTGGATCCCCAAAATGAGGCGTTCTCCCTCAAATGCCTCTTTTCATCCCAAGAATCAGGCATTTTCTCCGCACAAGACTGATTTTATTACCAAAACAACACATTTCTTACCCAAAACACACCTTTTTATTCCCAACATTAGACACCGTCTCCCAAAATGCCAATTTGTATCCCTCCAATATGAAATTCTCCCCTTGAAATATGGCTTTGTGTAACAAAAGAAGACATTCGCTCCCAAAAATACCGCTTCTTATTTCCTAAGGAAGACTTTTCCTCCCCAAAACACCCTTTTTGATCCCCCAAATAAGAAATACTCTCCCTAAAGTAGCGCTTTCGTTTCCTTTCCCAAAAATGAGACATCTGAAGATGAAAGGCAGTATTCTGGGGAGAAAATGCCTTTTTGGGGGGCTAAAGAGTGGCACTTAAGAGAGAACCTGTTTGGTTTCTGGGATGAAGAGTGATATTCGGGGAGAAAATGTCTAATTGTTGGCAGAAATTGATACGCAGGGGAGAAATGGTTGTATTTGGGAGAGAAAAAGAGTGTTTTGGGGAGAAAATGCATGAGTTTTGGGGATAAACTGCATTATTTTGGCGTGAAAGCATGGTATTGAGCTAAGAAGCGGCATTTTGTGGAGAAAATGTCTTCTTTTGAGGATAAAGGTGATCTTTCGGGGAGAAAATGTCTGATTTGCAGCATAAAAGGACGCATTTGGGGAAGACAGCGTCTTTTATTGGGACATCACGTTTTATTCCAAAAATAACACATTTTCTTCCCAGAATACCGCCTTTGATCCCAAAAATAAGGCATTTTCTTCCCAGAAGACCGCTTCTTAGACCGAAAATAAGTCATCCTCTCCAAAAAAGACATAATTCTGTCCTCAAAATGAGAAATATTGTCCCCAAAATATCATTCTTGGTTCCAAATAGAAGACTTTTTCTCCATTAAATACCACGTCGGGTTCCCAATATTACACATTTTCTCCCCCAAATTGCTCTTTGGATCCCCAAAATGAGGCGTTCTCCCTCAAATGTCTCTTTTCATCCCAAGAATCAGGCATTTTCTCCGCACAAGACTGATTTTATTACCAAAACAACACATTTCTTACCCAAAACACACCTTTTTATTCCCAACATTAGACACCGTCTCCCAAAATTCCAATTTGTATCCCTCCAATACGAAATTCTCCCCTTGAAATATGGCTTTGTGTGACAAAAGAAGACACTCGCTCCCAAAAATACCGCTTCTTATTTCCTAAGGAAGACTTTTCCTCCCCAAAACACCCTTTTTGATCCCCAAAATAAGAAATACTCTCCCTAAAGTAGCGCTTTCGTTTCCTTTCCCAAAAATGAGACATCTGAAGATGAAAGGCAGTATTCTGGGGAGAAAATGCCTTTTTGGGGGGCTAAAGAGTGGCACTTAATAGAGAACCTGTTTGGTTTCTGGGATGAAGAGTGATATTCGGGGAGAAAATGTCTAATTGTTGGCAGAAATTGATACGCAGGGGAGAAATGGTTGTATTTGGGAGAGAAAAAGAGTGTTTTGTGGAGAAAATGCATGAGTTTTGGGGATAAACGGCATTATTTTGGCGTGAAAGCATGGTATTGAGCTAAGAAGCGGCATTTGGTGGAGAAAATGTCTTCTTTTGAGGATAAAGGTGATCTTTCGGGGAGAAAATGTCTGATTTGCGGCATAAATGGACGCATTTGGGGAAGACAGCGTCTTTTATTGGGACATCACGTTTTATTCCAAAAATAACACATTTTCTTCCCAGAATACCGCCTTTGATCCCAAAAATAAGGCATTTTCTTCCCAGAAGACCGCTTCTTAGACCGAAAATAAGTCATCCTCTCCAAAAAAGACATAATTCTGTCCTCAAAATGAGAAATATTGTCCCCAAAATATCATTCTTGGTTCCAAATAGAAGACTTTTTCTCCATTAAATACCACGTCGGGTTCCCAATATTACACATTTTCTCCCCCAAATTGCTCTTTGGATCCCCAAAATGAGGCGTTCTCCCTCAAATGCCTCTTTTCATCCCAAGAATCAGGCATTTTCTCCGCACAAGACTGATTTTATTACCAAAACAACACATTTCTTACCCAAAACACACCTTTTGATTCCCAACATTAGACACCGTCTCCCACAAATGCCAATTTGTATCCCTCCAATACGAAATTCTCCCCTTGAAATATGGCTTTGTGTAACAAAAGAAGACATTCGCTCCCAAAAATACCGCTTCTTATTTCCTAAGGAAGACTTTTCCTCCCCAAAACACCCTTTTTGATCCCCCAAATAAGAAATACTCTCCCTAAAGTAGCGCTTTCGTTGCCTTTCCCAAAAATGAGACATTTGAAGATGAAAGGCAGTATTCTGGGGAGAAAATGCCTTTTTGGGGGGCTAAAGAGTGGCACTTAATAGAGAACCTGTTTGGTTTCTGGGATGAAGAGTGATATTCGGGGAGAAAATGTCTAATTGTTGGCAGAAATTGATACGCAGGGGAGAAATGGTTGTATTTTGGAGAGAAAAAGAGTGTTTTGGGGAGAAAATGCATGAGTTTTGGGGATAAATGGCATTATTTTGGCGTGAAAGCATGGTATTGAGCTAAGAAGCGGCATTTGGTGGAGAAAATGTCTTCTTTTGAGGATAAAGGTGATCTTTCGGGGAGAAAATGTCTGATTTGCAGCATAAAAGGACGCATTTGGGGAAGACAGCGTCTTTTATTGGGACATCACGTTTTATTCCAAAAATAACACATTTTCTTCCCAGAATACCGCCTTTGATCCCAAAAATAAGGCATTTTCTTCCCAGAAGACCGCTTCTTAGACCGAAAATAAGTCATCCTCTCCAAAAAAGACATAATTCTGTCCTCAAAATGAGAAATATTGTCCCCAAAATATCATTCTTGGTTCCAAATAGAAGACTTTTTCTCCATTAAATACCACGTCGGGTTCCCAATATTACACATTTTCTCCCCCAAATTGCTCTTTGGATCCCCAAAATGAGGCGTTCTCCCTCAAATGCCTCTTTTCATCCCAAGAATCAGGCATTTTCTCCGCACAAGACTGATTTTATTACCAAAACAACACATTTCTTACCCAAAACACACCTTTTTATTCCCAACATTAGACACCGTCTCCCAAAATTCCAATTTGTATCCCTCCAATATGAAATTCTCCCCTTGAAATATGGCTTTGTGTAACAAAAGAAGACATTCGCTCCCCAAAATACCGCTTCTTATTTCCTAAGGAAGACTTTTCCTCCCCAAAACACCCTTTTTGATCCCCCAAATAAGAAATACTCTCCCTAAAGTAGCGCTTTCGTTTCCTTTCCCAAAAATGAGACATCTGAAGATGAAAGGCAGTATTCTGGGGAGAAAATGCCTTTTTGGGGGGCTAAAGAGTGGCACTTAAGAGAGAACCTGTTTGGTTTCTGGGATGAAGAGTGATATTCGGGGAGAAAATGTCTAATTGTTGGCAGAAATTGATACGCAGGGGAGAAATGGTTGTATTTTGGAGAGAAAAAGAGTGTTTTGGGGAGAAAATGCATGAGTTTTGGGGATAAATGGCATTATTTTGGCGTGAAAGCATGGTATTGAGCTAAGAAGCGGCATTTGGTGGAGAAAATGTCTTCTTTTGAGGATAAAGGTGATCTTTCGGGGAGAAAATGTCTGATTTGCAGCATAAAAGGACGCATTTGGGGAAGACAGCGTCTTTTATTGGGACATCACGTTTTATTCCAAAAATAACACATTTTCTTCCCAGAATACCGCCTTTGATCCCCAAAATAAGGCATTTTCTTCCCAGAAGACCGCTTCTTAGACCGAAAATAAGTCATCCTCTCCAAAAAAGACATAATTCTGTCCTCAAAATGAGAAATATTGTCCCCAAAATATCATTCTTGGTTCCAAATAGAAGACTTTTTCTCCATTAAATACCACGTCGGGTTCCCAATATTACACATTTTCTCCCCCAAATTGCTCTTTGGATCCCCAAAATGAGGCGTTCTCCCTCAAATGCCTCTTTTCATCCCAAGAATCAGGCATTTTCTCCGCACAAGACTGATTTTATTACCAAAACAACACATTTCTTACCCAAAACACACCTTTTTATTCCCAACATTAGACACCGTCTCCCAAAATGCCAATTTGTATCCCTCCAATATGAAATTCTCCCCTTGAAATATGGCTTTGTGTAACAAAAGAAGACATTCGCTCCCAAAAATACCGCTTCTTATTTCCTAAGGAAGACTTTTCCTCCCCAAAACACCCTTTTTGATCCCCCAAATAAGAAATACTCTCCCTAAAGTAGCGCTTTCGTTTCCTTTCCCAAAAATGAGACATCTGAAGATGAAAGGCAGTATTCTGGGGAGAAAATGCCTTTTTGGGGGGCTAAAGAGTGGCACTTAAGAGAGAACCTGTTTGGTTTCTGGGATGAAGAGTGATATTCGGGGAGAAAATGTCTAATTGTTGGCAGAAATTGATACGCAGGGGAGAAATGGTTGTATTTGGGAGAGAAAAAGAGTGTTTTGGGGAGAAAATGCATGAGTTTTGGGGATAAACTGCATTATTTTGGCGTGAAAGCATGGTATTGAGCTAAGAAGCGGCATTTTGTGGAGAAAATGTCTTCTTTTGAGGATAAAGGTGATCTTTCGGGGAGAAAATGTCTGATTTGCAGCATAAAAGGACGCATTTGGGGAAGACAGCGTCTTTTATTGGGACATCACGTTTTATTCCAAAAATAACACATTTTCTTCCCAGAATACCGCCTTTGATCCCAAAAATAAGGCATTTTCTTCCCAGAAGACCGCTTCTTAGACCGAAAATAAGTCATCCTCTCCAAAAAAGACATAATTCTGTCCTCAAAATGAGAAATATTGTCCCCAAAATATCATTCTTGGTTCCAAATAGAAGACTTTTTCTCCATTAAATACCACGTCGGGTTCCCAATATTACACATTTTCTCCCCCAAATTGCTCTTTGGATCCCCAAAATGAGGCGTTCTCCCTCAAATGTCTCTTTTCATCCCAAGAATCAGGCATTTTCTCCGCACAAGACTGATTTTATTACCAAAACAACACATTTCTTACCCAAAACACACCTTTTTATTCCCAACATTAGACACCGTCTCCCAAAATTCCAATTTGTATCCCTCCAATACGAAATTCTCCCCTTGAAATATGGCTTTGTGTGACAAAAGAAGACACTCGCTCCCAAAAATACCGCTTCTTATTTCCTAAGGAAGACTTTTCCTCCCCAAAACACCCTTTTTGATCCCCAAAATAAGAAATACTCTCCCTAAAGTAGCGCTTTCGTTTCCTTTCCCAAAAATGAGACATCTGAAGATGAAAGGCAGTATTCTGGGGAGAAAATGCCTTTTTGGGGGGCTAAAGAGTGGCACTTAATAGAGAACCTGTTTGGTTTCTGGGATGAAGAGTGATATTCGGGGAGAAAATGTCTAATTGTTGGCAGAAATTGATACGCAGGGGAGAAATGGTTGTATTTGGGAGAGAAAAAGAGTGTTTTGTGGAGAAAATGCATGAGTTTTGGGGATAAACGGCATTATTTTGGCGTGAAAGCATGGTATTGAGCTAAGAAGCGGCATTTGGTGGAGAAAATGTCTTCTTTTGAGGATAAAGGTGATCTTTCGGGGAGAAAATGTCTGATTTGCGGCATAAATGGACGCATTTGGGGAAGACAGCGTCTTTTATTGGGACATCACGTTTTATTCCAAAAATAACACATTTTCTTCCCAGAATACCGCCTTTGATCCCAAAAATAAGGCATTTTCTTCCCAGAAGACCGCTTCTTAGACCGAAAATAAGTCATCCTCTCCAAAAAAGACATAATTCTGTCCTCAAAATGAGAAATATTGTCCCCAAAATATCATTCTTGGTTCCAAATAGAAGACTTTTTCTCCATTAAATACCACGTCGGGTTCCCAATATTACACATTTTCTCCCCCAAATTGCTCTTTGGATCCCCAAAATGAGGCGTTCTCCCTCAAATGCCTCTTTTCATCCCAAGAATCAGGCATTTTCTCCGCACAAGACTGATTTTATTACCAAAACAACACATTTCTTACCCAAAACACACCTTTTGATTCCCAACATTAGACACCGTCTCCCACAAATGCCAATTTGTATCCCTCCAATACGAAATTCTCCCCTTGAAATATGGCTTTGTGTAACAAAAGAAGACATTCGCTCCCAAAAATACCGCTTCTTATTTCCTAAGGAAGACTTTTCCTCCCCAAAACACCCTTTTTGATCCCCCAAATAAGAAATACTCTCCCTAAAGTAGCGCTTTCGTTGCCTTTCCCAAAAATGAGACATTTGAAGATGAAAGGCAGTATTCTGGGGAGAAAATGCCTTTTTGGGGGGCTAAAGAGTGGCACTTAATAGAGAACCTGTTTGGTTTCTGGGATGAAGAGTGATATTCGGGGAGAAAATGTCTAATTGTTGGCAGAAATTGATACGCAGGGGAGAAATGGTTGTATTTGGGAGAGAAAAAGAGTGTTTTGGGGAGAAAATGCATGAGTTTTGGGGATAAACGGCATTATTTTGGCGTGAAAGCATGGTATTGAGCTAAGAAGCGGCATTTTGTGGAGAAAATGTCTTCTTTTGAGGATAAAGGTGATCTTTCGGGGAGAAAATGTCTGATTTGCAGCATAAAAGGACGCATTTGGGGAAGACAGCGTCTTTTATTGGGACATCACGTTTTATTCCAAAAATAACACATTTTCTTCCCAGAATACCGCCTTTGATCCCAAAAATAAGGCATTTTCTTCCCAGAAGACCGCTTCTTAGACCGAAAATAAGTCATCCTCTCCAAAAAAGACATAATTCTGTCCTCAAAATGAGAAATATTGTCCCCAAAATATCATTCTTGGTTCCAAATAGAAGACTTTTTCTCCATTAAATACCACGTCGGGTTCCCAATATTACACATTTTCTCCCCCAAATTGCTCTTTGGATCCCCAAAATGAGGCGTTCTCCCTCAAATGCCTCTTTTCATCCCAAGAATCAGGCATTTTCTCCGCACAAGACTGATTTTATTACCAAAACAACACATTTCTTACCCAAAACACACCTTTTTATTCCCAACATTAGACACCGTCTCCCAAAATTCCAATTTGTATCCCTCCAATATGAAATTCTCCCCTTGAAATATGGCTTTGTGTAACAAAAGAAGACATTCGCTCCCCAAAATACCGCTTCTTATTTCCTAAGGAAGACTTTTCCTCCCCAAAACACCCTTTTTGATCCCCCAAATAAGAAATACTCTCCCTAAAGTAGCGCTTTCGTTTCCTTTCCCAAAAATGAGACATCTGAAGATGAAAGGCAGTATTCTGGGGAGAAAATGCCTTTTTGGGGGGCTAAAGAGTGGCACTTAAGAGAGAACCTGTTTGGTTTCTGGGATGAAGAGTGATATTCGGGGAGAAAATGTCTAATTGTTGGCAGAAATTGATACGCAGGGGAGAAATGGTTGTATTTTGGAGAGAAAAAGAGTGTTTTGGGGAGAAAATGCATGAGTTTTGGGGATAAACGGCATTATTTTGGCGTGAAAGCATGGTATTGAGCTAAGAAGCGGCATTTTGTGGAGAAAATGTCTTCTTTTGAGGATAAAGGTGATCTTTCGGGGAGAAAATGTCTGATTTGCAGCATAAAAGGACGCATTTGGGGAAGACAGCGTCTTTTATTGGGACATCACGTTTTATTCCAAAAATAACACATTTTCTTCCCAGAATACCGCCTTTGATCCCAAAAATAAGGCATTTTCTTCCCAGAAGACCGCTTCTTAGACCGAAAATAAGTCATCCTCTCCAAAAAAGACATAATTCTGTCCTCAAAATGAGAAATATTGTCCCCAAAATATCATTCTTGGTTCCAAATAGAAGACTTTTTCTCCATTAAATACCACGTCGGGTTCCCAATATTACACATTTTCTCCCCCAAATTGCTCTTTGGATCCCCAAAATGAGGCGTTCTCCCTCAAATGCCTCTTTTCATCCCAAGAATCAGGCATTTTCTCCGCACAAGACTGATTTTATTACCAAAACAACACATTTCTTACCCAAAACACACCTTTTTATTCCCAACATTAGACACCGTCTCCCACAAATGCCAATTTGTATCCCTCCAATACGAAATTCTCCCCTTGAAATATGGCTTTGTGTGACAAAAGAAGACACTCGCTCCCAAAAATACCGCTTCTTATTTCCTAAGGAAGACTTTTCCTCCCCAAAACACCCTTTTTGATCCCCCAAATAAGAAATACTCTCCCTAAAGTAGCGCTTTCGTTTCCTTTCCCAAAAATGAGACATCTGAAGATGAAAGGCAGTATTCTGGGGAGAAAATGCCTTTTTGGGGGGCTAAAGAGTGGCACTTAGGAGAGAACCTGTTTGGTTTCTGGGATGAAGAGTGATATTCGGGGAGAAAATGTCTAATTGTTGGCAGAAATTGATACGCAGGGGAGAAATGGTTGTATTTGGGAGAGAAAAAGAGTGTTTTGGGGAGAAAATGCATGAGTTTTGGGGATAAACGGCATTATTTTGGCGTGAAAGCATGGTATTGAGCTAAGAAGCGGCATTTGGTGGAGAAAATGTCTTCTTTTGAGGATAAAGGTGATCTTTCGGGGAGAAAATGTCTGATTTGCAGCATAAAAGGACGCATTTGGGGAAGACAGCGTCTTTTATTGGGACATCACGTTTTATTCCAAAAATAACACATTTTCTTCCCAGAATACCGCCTTTGATCCCAAAAATAAGGCATTTTCTTCCCAGAAGACCGCTTCTTAGACCGAAAATAAGTCATCCTCTCCAAAAAAGACATAATTCTGTCCTCAAAATGAGAAATATTGTCCCCAAAATATCATTCTTGGTTCCAAATAGAAGACTTTTTCTCCATTAAATACCACGTCGGGTTCCCAATATTACACATTTTCTCCCCCAAATTGCTCTTTGGATCCCCAAAATGAGGCGTTCTCCCTCAAATGCCTCTTTTCATCCCAAGAATCAGGCATTTTCTCCGCACAAGACTGATTTTATTACCAAAACAACACATTTCTTACCCAAAACACACCTTTTGATTCCCAACATTAGACACCGTCTCCCACAAATGCCAATTTGTATCCCTCCAATACGAAATTCTCCCCTTGAAATATGGCTTTGTGTAACAAAAGAAGACATTCGCTCCCAAAAATACCGCTTCTTATTTCCTAAGGAAGACTTTTCCTCCCCAAAACACCCTTTTTGATCCCCCAAATAAGAAATACTCTCCCTAAAGTAGCGCTTTCGTTGCCTTTCCCAAAAATGAGACATTTGAAGATGAAAGGCAGTATTCTGGGGAGAAAATGCCTTTTTGGGGGGCTAAAGAGTGGCACTTAATAGAGAACCTGTTTGGTTTCTGGGATGAAGAGTGATATTCGGGGAGAAAATGTCTAATTGTTGGCAGAAATTGATACGCAGGGGAGAAATGGTTGTATTTGGGAGAGAAAAAGAGTGTTTTGTGGAGAAAATGCATGAGTTTTGGGGATAAACGGCATTATTTTGGCGTGAAAGCATGGTATTGAGCTAAGAAGCGGCATTTTGTGGAGAAAATGTCTTCTTTTGAGGATAAAGGTGATCTTTCGGGGAGAAAATGTCTGATTTGCAGCATAAAAGGACGCATTTGGGGAAGACAGCGTCTTTTATTGGGACATCACGTTTTATTCCAAAAATAACACATTTTCTTCCCAGAATACCGCCTTTGATCCCCAAAATAAGGCATTTTCTTCCCAGAAGACCGCTTCTTAGACCGAAAATAAGTCATCCTCTCCAAAAAAGACATAATTCTGTCCTCAAAATGAGAAATATTGTCCCCAAAATATCATTCTTGGTTCCAAATAGAAGACTTTTTCTCCATTAAATACCACGTCGGGTTCCCAATATTACACATTTTCTCCCCCAAATTGCTCTTTGGATCCCCAAAATGAGGCGTTCTCCCTCAAATGCCTCTTTTCATCCCAAGAATCAGGCATTTTCTCCGCACAAGACTGATTTTATTACCAAAACAACACATTTCTTACCCAAAACACACCTTTTTATTCCCAACATTAGACACCGTCTCCCAAAATTCCAATTTGTATCCCTCCAATACGAAATTCTCCCCTTGAAATATGGCTTTGTGTAACAAAAGAAGACATTCGCTCCCCAAAATACCGCTTCTTATTTCCTAAGGAAGACTTTTCCTCCCCAAAACACCCTTTTTGATCCCCCAAATAAGAAATACTCTCCCTAAAGTAGCGCTTTCGTTTCCTTTCCCAAAAATGAGACATCTGAAGATGAAAGGCAGTATTCTGGGGAGAAAATGCCTTTTTGGGGGGCTAAAGAGTGGCACTTAAGAGAGAACCTGTTTGGTTTCTGGGATGAAGAGTGATATTCGGGGAGAAAATGTCTAATTGTTGGCAGAAATTGATACGCAGGGGAGAAATGGTTGTATTTTGGAGAGAAAAAGAGTGTTTTGGGGAGAAAATGCATGAGTTTTGGGGATAAACGGCATTATTTTGGCGTGAAAGCATGGTATTGAGCTAAGAAGCGGCATTTTGTGGAGAAAATGTCTTCTTTTGAGGATAAAGGTGATCTTTCGGGGAGAAAATGTCTGATTTGCAGCATAAAAGGACGCATTTGGGGAAGACAGCGTCTTTTATTGGGACATCACGTTTTATTCCAAAAATAACACATTTTCTTCCCAGAATACCGCCTTTGATCCCAAAAATAAGGCATTTTCTTCCCAGAAGACCGCTTCTTAGACCGAAAATAAGTCATCCTCTCCAAAAAAGACATAATTCTGTCCTCAAAATGAGAAATATTGTCCCCAAAATATCATTCTTGGTTCCAAATAGAAGACTTTTTCTCCATTAAATACCACGTCGGGTTCCCAATATTACACATTTTCTCCCCCAAATTGCTCTTTGGATCCCCAAAATGAGGCGTTCTCCCTCAAATGCCTCTTTTCATCCCAAGAATCAGGCATTTTCTCCGCACAAGACTGATTTTATTACCAAAACAACACATTTCTTACCCAAAACACACCTTTTTATTCCCAACATTAGACACCGTCTCCCACAAATGCCAATTTGTATCCCTCCAATACGAAATTCTCCCCTTGAAATATGGCTTTGTGTGACAAAAGAAGACACTCGCTCCCAAAAATACCGCTTCTTATTTCCTAAGGAAGACTTTTCCTCCCCAAAACACCCTTTTTGATCCCCCAAATAAGAAATACTCTCCCTAAAGTAGCGCTTTCGTTTCCTTTCCCAAAAATGAGACATCTGAAGATGAAAGGCAGTATTCTGGGGAGAAAATGCCTTTTTGGGGGGCTAAAGAGTGGCACTTAGGAGAGAACCTGTTTGGTTTCTGGGATGAAGAGTGATATTCGGGGAGAAAATGTCTAATTGTTGGCAGAAATTGATACGCAGGGGAGAAATGGTTGTATTTGGGAGAGAAAAAGAGTGTTTTGGGGAGAAAATGCATGAGTTTTGGGGATAAACGGCATTATTTTGGCGTGAAAGCATGGTATTGAGCTAAGAAGCGGCATTTGGTGGAGAAAATGTCTTCTTTTGAGGATAAAGGTGATCTTTCGGGGAGAAAATGTCTGATTTGCAGCATAAAAGGACGCATTTGGGGAAGACAGCGTCTTTTATTGGGACATCACGTTTTATTCCAAAAATAACACATTTTCTTCCCAGAATACCGCCTTTGATCCCAAAAATAAGGCATTTTCTTCCCAGAAGACCGCTTCTTAGACCGAAAATAAGTCATCCTCTCCAAAAAAGACATAATTCTGTCCTCAAAATGAGAAATATTGTCCCCAAAATATCATTCTTGGTTCCAAATAGAAGACTTTTTCTCCATTAAATACCACGTCGGGTTCCCAATATTACACATTTTCTCCCCCAAATTGCTCTTTGGATCCCCAAAATGAGGCGTTCTCCCTCAAATGCCTCTTTTCATCCCAAGAATCAGGCATTTTCTCCGCACAAGACTGATTTTATTACCAAAACAACACATTTCTTACCCAAAACACACCTTTTGATTCCCAACATTAGACACCGTCTCCCACAAATGCCAATTTGTATCCCTCCAATACGAAATTCTCCCCTTGAAATATGGCTTTGTGTAACAAAAGAAGACATTCGCTCCCAAAAATACCGCTTCTTATTTCCTAAGGAAGACTTTTCCTCCCCAAAACACCCTTTTTGATCCCCCAAATAAGAAATACTCTCCCTAAAGTAGCGCTTTCGTTGCCTTTCCCAAAAATGAGACATTTGAAGATGAAAGGCAGTATTCTGGGGAGAAAATGCCTTTTTGGGGGGCTAAAGAGTGGCACTTAAGAGAGAACCTGTTTGGTTTCTGGGATGAAGAGTGATATTCGGGGAGAAAATGTCTAATTGTTGGCAGAAATTGATACGCAGGGGAGAAATGGTTGTATTTGGGAGAGAAAAAGAGTGTTTTGTGGAGAAAATGCATGAGTTTTGGGGATAAACGGCATTATTTTGGCGTGAAAGCATGGTATTGAGCTAAGAAGCGGCATTTGGTGGAGAAAATGTCTTCTTTTGAGGATAAAGGTGATCTTTCGGGGAGAAAATGTCTGATTTGCGGCATAAAAGGACGCATTTGGGGAAGACAGCGTCTTTTATTGGGACATCACGTTTTATTCCAAAAATAACACATTTTCTTCCCAGAATACCGCCTTTGATCCCCAAAATAAGGCATTTTCTTCCCAGAAGACCGCTTCTTAGACCGAAAATAAGTCATCCTCTCCAAAAAAGACATAATTCTGTCCTCAAAATGAGAAATATTGTCCCCAAAATATCATTCTTGGTTCCAAATAGAAGACTTTTTCTCCATTAAATACCACGTCGGGTTCCCAATATTACACATTTTCTCCCCCAAATTGCTCTTTGGATCCCCAAAATGAGGCGTTCTCCCTCAAATGCCTCTTTTCATCCCAAGAATCAGGCATTTTCTCCGCACAAGACTGATTTTATTACCAAAACAACACATTTCTTACCCAAAACACACCTTTTTATTCCCAACATTAGACACCGTCTCCCAAAATTCCAATTTGTATCCCTCCAATATGAAATTCTCCCCTTGAAATATGGCTTTGTGTAACAAAAGAAGACATTCGCTCCCCAAAATACCGCTTCTTATTTCCTAAGGAAGACTTTTCCTCCCCAAAACACCCTTTTTGATCCCCCAAATAAGAAATACTCTCCCTAAAGTAGCGCTTTCGTTGCCTTTCCCAAAAATGAGACATCTGAAGATGAAAGGCAGTATTCTGGGGAGAAAATGCCTTTTTGGGGGGCTAAAGAGTGGCACTTAGGAGAGAACCTGTTTGGTTTCTGGGATGAAGAGTGATATTCGGGGAGAAAATGTCTAATTGTTGGCAGAAATTGATACGCAGGGGAGAAATGGTTGTATTTTGGAGAGAAAAAGAGTGTTTTGTGGAGAAAATGCATGAGTTTTGGGGATAAACGGCATTATTTTGGCGTGAAAGCATGGTATTGAGCTAAGAAGCGGCATTTTGTGGAGAAAATGTCTTCTTTTGAGGATAAAGGTGATCTTTCGGGGAGAAAATGTCTGATTTGCAGCATAAAAGGACGCATTTGGGGAAGACAGCGTCTTTTATTGGGACATCACGTTTTATTCCAAAAATAACACATTTTCTTCCCAGAATACCGCCTTTGATCCCAAAAATAAGGCATTTTCTTCCCAGAAGACCGCTATTTAGACCGAAATCAAGTCATCCTCTCCAAAAAAGACATAATTCTGTCCTCAAAATGAGAAATATTGTCCCCAAAATATCATTCTTGGTTCCAAATAGAAGACTTTTTCTCCATTAAATACCACGTCGGGTTCCCAATATTACACATTTTCTCCCCCAAATTGCTCTTTGGATCCCCAAAATGAGGCGTTCTCCCTCAAATGTCTCTTTTCATCCCAAGAATCAGGCATTTTCTCCGCACAAGACTGATTTTATTACCAAAACAACACATTTCTTACCCAAAACACACCTTTTGATTCCCAACATTAGACACCGTCTCCCACAAATGCCAATTTGTATCCCTCCAATACGAAATTCTCCCCTTGAAATATGGCTTTGTGTGACAAAAGAAGACACTCGCTCCCAAAAATACCGCTTCTTATTTCCTAAGGAAGACTTTTCCTCCCCAAAACACTCTTTTTGATCCCCCAAATAAGAAATACTCTCCCTAAAGTAGCGCTTTCGTTGCCTTTCCCAAAAATGAGACATCTGAAGATGAAAGGCAGTATTCTGGGGAGAAAATGCCTTTTTGGGGGGCTAAAGAGTGGCACTTAGGAGAGAACCTGTTTGGTTTCTGGGATGAAGAGTGATATTCGGGGAGAAAATGTCTAATTGTTGGCAGAAATTGATACGCAGGGGAGAAATGGTTGTATTTGGGAGAGAAAAAGAGTGTTTTGGGGAGAAAATGCATGAGTTTTGGGGATAAACGGCATTATTTTGGCGTGAAAGCATGGTATTGAGCTAAGAAGCGGCATTTTGTGGAGAAAATGTCTTCTTTTGAGGATAAAGGTGATCTTTCGGGGAGAAAATGTCTGATTTGCGGCATAAAAGGACGCATTTGGGGAAGACAGCGTCTTTTATTGGGACATCACGTTTTATTCCAAAAATAACACATTTTCTTCCCAGAATACCGCCTTTGATCCCAAAAATAAGGCATTTTCTTCCCAGAAGACCGCTTCTTAGACCGAAAATAAGTCATCCTCTCCAAAAAAGACATAATTCTGTCCTCAAAATGAGAAATATTGTCCCCAAAATATCATTCTTGGTTCCAAATAGAAGACTTTTTCTCCATTAAATACCACGTCGGGTTCCCAATATTACACATTTTCTCCCCCAAATTGCTCTTTGGATCCCCAAAATGAGGCGTTCTCCCTCAAATGCCTCTTTTGATCCCAAGAATCAGGCATTTTCTCCGCACAAGACTGATTTTATTACCAAAACAACACATTTCTTACCCAAAACACACCTTTTTATTCCCAACATTAGACACCGTCTCCCAAAATTCCAATTTGTATCCCTCCAATATGAAATTCTCCCCTTGAAATATGGCTTTGTGTAACAAAAGAAGACATTCGCTCCCCAAAATACCGCTTCTTATTTCCTAAGGAAGACTTTTCCTCCCCAAAACACCCTTTTTGATCCCCAAAATAAGAAATACTCTCCCTAAAGTAGCGCTTTCGTTGCCTTTCCCAAAAATGAGACATCTGAAGATGAAAGGCAGTATTCTGGGGAGAAAATGCCTTTTTGGGGGGCTAAAGAGTGGCACTTAAGAGAGAACCTGTTTGGTTTCTGGGATGAAGAGTGATATTCGGGGAGAAAATGTCTAATTGTTGGCAGAAATTGATACGCAGGGGAGAAATGGTTGTATTTGGGAGAGAAAAAGAGTGTTTTGGGGAGAAAATGCATGAGTTTTGGGGATAAACGGCATTATTTTGGCGTGAAAGCATGGTATTGAGCTAAGAAGCGGCATTTTGTGGAGAAAATGTCTTCTTCTGAGGATAAAGGTGATCTTTCGGGGAGAAAATGTCTGATTTGCAGCATAAAAGGACGCATTTGGGGAAGACAGCGTCTTTTATTGGGACATCACGTTTTATTCCAAAAATAACACATTTTCTTCCCAGAATACCGCCTTTGATCCCCAAAATAAGGCATTTTCTTCCCAGAAGACCGCTTCTTAGACCGAAAATAAGTCATCCTCTCCAAAAAAGACATAATTCTGTCCTCAAAATGAGAAATATTGTCCCCAAAATATCATTCTTGGTTCCAAATAGAAGACTTTTTCTCCATTAAATACCACGTCGGGTTCCCAATATTACACATTTTCTCCCCCAAATTGCTCTTTGGATCCCCAAAATGAGGCGTTCTCCCTCAAATGCCTCTTTTCATCCCAAGAATCAGGCATTTTCTCCGCACAAGACTGATTTTATTACCAAAACAACACATTTCTTACCCAAAACACACCTTTTGATTCCCAACATTAGACACCGTCTCCCACAAATGCCAATTTGTATCCCTCCAATACGAAATTCTCCCCTTGAAATATGGCTTTGTGTGACAAAAGAAGACACTCGCTCCCAAAAATACCGCTTCTTATTTCCTAAGGAAGACTTTTCCTCCCCAAAACACTCTTTTTGATCCCCCAAATAAGAAATACTCTCCCTAAAGTAGCGCTTTCGTTGCCTTTCCCAAAAATGAGACATTTGAAGATGAAAGGCAGTATTCTGGGGAGAAAATGCCTTTTTGGGGGGCTAAAGAGTGGCACTTAGGAGAGAACCTGTTTGGTTTCTGGGATGAAGAGTGATATTCGGGGAGAAAATGTCTAATTGTTGGCAGAAATTGATACGCAGGGGAGAAATGGTTGTATTTGGGAGAGAAAAAGAGTGTTTTGGGGAGAAAATGCATGAGTTTTGGGGATAAACGGCATTATTTTGGCGTGAAAGCATGGTATTGAGCTAAGAAGCGGCATTTGGTGGAGAAAATGTCTTCTTTTGAGGATAAAGGTGATCTTTCGGGGAGAAAATGTCTGATTTGCAGCATAAAAGGACGCATTTGGGGAAGACAGCGTCTTTTATTGGGACATCACGTTTTATTCCAAAAATAACACATTTTCTTCCCAGAATACCGCCTTTGATCCCAAAAATAAGGCATTTTCTTCCCAGAAGACCGCTTCTTAGACCGAAAATAAGTCATCCTCTCCAAAAAAGACATAATTCTGTCCTCAAAATGAGAAATATTGTCCCCAAAATATCATTCTTGGTTCCAAATAGAAGACTTTTTCTCCATTAAATACCACGTCGGGTTCCCAATATTACACATTTTCTCCCCCAAATTGCTCTTTGGATCCCCAAAATGAGGCGTTCTCCCTCAAATGCCTCTTTTCATCCCAAGAATCAGGCATTTTCTCCGCACAAGACTGATTTTATTACCAAAACAACACATTTCTTACCCAAAACACACCTTTTTATTCCCAACATTAGACACCGTCTCCCAAAATTCCAATTTGTATCCCTCCAATATGAAATTCTCCCCTTGAAATATGGCTTTGTGTAACAAAAGAAGACATTCGCTCCCCAAAATACCGCTTCTTATTTCCTAAGGAAGACTTTTCCTCCCCAAAACACCCTTTTTGATCCCCCAAATAAGAAATACTCTCCCTAAAGTAGCGCTTTCGTTGCCTTTCCCAAAAATGAGACATCTGAAGATGAAAGGCAGTATTCTGGGGAGAAAATGCCTTTTTGGGGGGCTAAAGAGTGGCACTTAAGAGAGAACCTGTTTGGTTTCTGGGATGAAGAGTGATATTCGGGGAGAAAATGTCTAATTGTTGGCAGAAATTGATACGCAGGGGAGAAATGGTTGTATTTTGGAGAGAAAAAGAGTGTTTTGTGGAGAAAATGCATGAGTTTTGGGGATAAACGGCATTATTTTGGCGTGAAAGCATGGTATTGAGCTAAGAAGCGGCATTTGGTGGAGAAAATGTCTTCTTTTGAGGATAAAGGTGATCTTTCGGGGAGAAAATGTCTGATTTGCAGCATAAAAGGACGCATTTGGGGAAGACAGCGTCTTTTATTGGGACATCACGTTTTATTCCAAAAATAACACATTTTCTTCCCAGAATACCGCCTTTGATCCCCAAAATAAGGCATTTTCTTCCCAGAAGACCGCTTCTTAGACCGAAAATAAGTCATCCTCTCCAAAAAAGACATAATTCTGTCCTCAAAATGAGAAATATTGTCCCCAAAATATCATTCTTGGTTCCAAATAGAAGACTTTTTCTCCATTAAATACCACGTCGGGTTCCCAATATTACACATTTTCTCCCCCAAATTGCTCTTTGGATCCCCAAAATGAGGCGTTCTCCCTCAAATGTCTCTTTTCATCCCAAGAATCAGGCATTTTCTCCGCACAAGACTGATTTTATTACCAAAACAACACATTTCTTACCCAAAACACACCTTTTTATTCCCAACATTAGACACCGTCTCCCACAAATGCCAATTTGTATCCCTCCAATACGAAATTCTCCCCTTGAAATATGGCTTTGTGTGACAAAAGAAGACACTCGCTCCCAAAAATACCGCTTCTTATTTCCTAAGGAAGACTTTTCCTCCCCAAAACACCCTTTTTGATCCCCCAAATAAGAAATACTCTCCCTAAAGTAGCGCTTTCGTTTCCTTTCCCAAAAATGAGACATCTGAAGATGAAAGGCAGTATTCTGGGGAGAAAATGCCTTTTTGGGGGGCTAAAGAGTGGCACTTAGGAGAGAACCTGTTTGGTTTCTGGGATGAAGAGTGATATTCGGGGAGAAAATGTCTAATTGTTGGCAGAAATTGATACGCAGGGGAGAAATGGTTGTATTTGGGAGAGAAAAAGAGTGTTTTGGGGAGAAAATGCATGAGTTTTGGGGATAAACGGCATTATTTTGGCGTGAAAGCATGGTATTGAGCTAAGAAGCGGCATTTGGTGGAGAAAATGTCTTCTTTTGAGGATAAAGGTGATCTTTCGGGGAGAAAATGTCTGATTTGCAGCATAAAAGGACGCATTTGGGGAAGACAGCGTCTTTTATTGGGACATCACGTTTTATTCCAAAAATAACACATTTTCTTCCCAGAATACCGCCTTTGATCCCAAAATAAGGCATTTTCTTCCCAGAAGACCGCTTCTTAGACCGAAAATAAGTCATCCTCTCCAAAAAAGACATAATTCTGTCCTCAAAATGAGAAATATTGTCCCCAAAATATCATTCTTGGTTCCAAATAGAAGACTTTTTCTCCATTAAATACCACGTCGGGTTCCCAATATTACACATTTTCTCCCCCAAATTGCTCTTTGGATCCCCAAAATGAGGCGTTCTCCCTCAAATGCCTCTTTTCATCCCAAGAATCAGGCATTTTCTCCGCACAAGACTGATTTTATTACCAAAACAACACATTTCTTACCCAAAACACACCTTTTTATTCCCAACATTAGACACCGTCTCCCACAAATGCCAATTTGTATCCCTCCAATACGAAATTCTCCCCTTGAAATATGGCTTTGTGTGACAAAAGAAGACACTCGCTCCCCAAAATACCGCTTCTTATTTCCTAAGGAAGACTTTTCCTCCCCAAAACACTCTTTTTGATCCCCCAAATAAGAAATACTCTCCCTAAAGTAGCGCTTTCGTTGCCTTTCCCAAAAATGAGACATTTGAAGATGAAAGGCAGTATTCTGGGGAGAAAATGCCTTTTTGGGGGGCTAAAGAGTGGCACTTAAGAGAGAACCTGTTTGGTTTCTGGGATGAAGAGTGATATTCGGGGAGAAAATGTCTAATTGTTGGCAGAAATTGATACGCAGGGGAGAAATGGTTGTATTTGGGAGAGAAAAAGAGTGTTTTGGGGAGAAAATGCATGAGTTTTGGGGATAAACGGCATTATTTTGGCGTGAAAGCATGGTATTGAGCTAAGAAGCGGCATTTGGTGGAGAAAATGTCTTCTTTTGAGGATAAAGGTGATCTTTCGGGGAGAAAATGTCTGATTTGCAGCATAAAAAGACGCATTTGGGGAAGACAGCGTCTTTTATTGGGACATCACGTTTTATTCCAAAAATAACACATTTTCTTCCCAGAATACCGCCTTTGATCCCAAAAATAAGGCATTTTCTTCCCAGAAGACCGCTTCTTAGACCGAAAATAAGTCATCCTCTCCAAAAAAGACATAATTCTGTCCTCAAAATGAGAAATATTGTCCCCAAAATATCATTCTTGGTTCCAAATAGAAGACTTTTTCTCCATTAAATACCACGTCGGGTTCCCAATATTACACATTTTCTCCCCCAAATTGCTCTTTGGATCCCCAAAATGAGGCGTTCTCCCTCAAATGCCTCTTTTCATCCCAAGAATCAGGCATTTTCTCCGCACAAGACTGATTTTATTACCAAAACAACACATTTCTTACCCAAAACACACCTTTTTATTCCCAACATTAGACACCGTCTCCCACAAATGCCAATTTGTATCCCTCCAATACGAAATTCTCCCCTTGAAATATGGCTTTGTGTAACAAAAGAAGACATTCGCTCCCAAAAATACCGCTTCTTATTTCCTAAGGAAGACTTTTCCTCCCCAAAACACCCTTTTTGATCCCCCAAATAAGAAATACTCTCCCTAAAGTAGCGCTTTCGTTGCCTTTCCCAAAAATGAGACATCTGAAGATGAAAGGCAGTATTCTGGGGAGAAAATGCCTTTTTGGGGGGCTAAAGAGTGGCACTTAATAGAGAACCTGTTTGGTTTCTGGGATGAAGAGTGATATTCGGGGAGAAAATGTCTAATTGTTGGCAGAAATTGATACGCAGGGGAGAAATGGTTGTATTTGGGAGAGAAAAAGAGTGTTTTGGGGAGAAAATGCATGAGTTTTGGGGATAAACGGCATTATTTTGGCGTGAAAGCATGGTATTGAGCTAAGAAGCGGCATTTGGTGGAGAAAATGTCTTCTTTTGAGGATAAAGGTGATCTTTCGGGGAGAAAATGTCTGATTTGCAGCATAAAAAGACGCATTTGGGGAAGACAGCGTCTTTTATTGGGACATCACGTTTTATTCCAAAAATAACACATTTTCTTCCCAGAATACCGCCTTTGATCCCCAAAATAAGGCATTTTCTTCCCAGAAGACCGCTTCTTAGACCGAAAATAAGTCATCCTCTCCAAAAAAGACATAATTCTGTCCTCAAAATGAGAAATATTGTCCCCAAAATATCATTCTTGGTTCCAAATAGAAGACTTTTTCTCCATTAAATACCACGTCGGGTTCCCAATATTACACATTTTCTCCCCCAAATTGCTCTTTGGATCCCCAAAATGAGGCGTTCTCCCTCAAATGCCTCTTTTCATCCCAAGAATCAGGCATTTTCTCCGCACAAGACTGATTTTATTACCAAAACAACACATTTCTTACCCAAAACACACCTTTTTATTCCCAACATTAGACACCGTCTCCCACAAATGCCAATTTGTATCCCTCCAATACGAAATTCTCCCCTTGAAATATGGCTTTGTGTAACAAAAGAAGACATTCGCTCCCAAAAATACCGCTTCTTATTTCCTAAGGAAGACTTTTCCTCCCCAAAACACCCTTTTTGATCCCCCAAATAAGAAATACTCTCCCTAAAGTAGCGCTTTCGTTGCCTTTCCCAAAAATGAGACATCTGAAGATGAAAGGCAGTATTCTGGGGAGAAAATGCCTTTTTGGGGGGCTAAAGAGTGGCACTTAATAGAGAACCTGTTTGGTTTCTGGGATGAAGAGTGATATTCGGGGAGAAAATGTCTAATTGTTGGCAGAAATTGATACGCAGGGGAGAAATGGTTGTATTTGGGAGAGAAAAAGAGTGTTTTGGGGAGAAAATGCATGAGTTTTGGGGATAAACGGCATTATTTTGGCGTGAAAGCATGGTATTGAGCTAAGAAGCGGCATTTGGTGGAGAAAATGTCTTCTTTTGAGGATAAAGGTGATCTTTCGGGGAGAAAATGTCTGATTTGCAGCATAAAAAGACGCATTTGGGGAAGACAGCGTCTTTTATTGGGACATCACGTTTTATTCCAAAAATAACACATTTTCTTCCCAGAATACCGCCTTTGATCCCCAAAATAAGGCATTTTCTTCCCAGAAGACCGCTTCTTAGACCGAAAATAAGTCATCCTCTCCAAAAAAGACATAATTCTGTCCTCAAAATGAGAAATATTGTCCCCAAAATATCATTCTTGGTTCCAAATAGAAGACTTTTTCTCCATTAAATACCACGTCGGGTTCCCAATATTACACATTTTCTCCCCCAAATTGCTCTTTGGATCCCCAAAATGAGGCGTTCTCCCTCAAATGCCTCTTTTCATCCCAAGAATCAGGCATTTTCTCCGCACAAGACTGATTTTATTACCAAAACAACACATTTCTTACCCAAAACACACCTTTTTATTCCCAACATTAGACACCGTCTCCCACAAATGCCAATTTGTATCCCTCCAATACGAAATTCTCCCCTTGAAATATGGCTTTGTGTGACAAAAGAAGACACTCGCTCCCAAAAATACCGCTTCTTATTTCCTAAGGAAGACTTTTCCTCCCCAAAACACTCTTTTTGATCCCCCAAATAAGAAATACTCTCCCTAAAGTAGCGCTTTCGTTGCCTTTCCCAAAAATGAGACATCTGAAGATGAAAGGCAGTATTCTGGGGAGAAAATGCCTTTTTGGGGGGCTAAAGAGTGGCACTTAAGAGAGAACCTGTTTGGTTTCTGGGATGAAGAGTGATATTCGGGGAGAAAATGTCTAATTGTTGGCAGAAATTGATACGCAGGGGAGAAATGGTTGTATTTGGGAGAGAAAAAGAGTGTTTTGTGGAGAAAATGCATGAGTTTTGGGGATAAACGGCATTATTTTGGCGTGAAAGCATGGTATTGAGCTAAGAAGCGGCATTTTGTGGAGAAAATGTCTTCTTTTGATGATAAAGGTGATCTTTCGGGGAGAAAATGTCTGATTTGCAGCATAAAAAGACGCATTTGGGGAAGACAGCGTCTTTTATTGGGACATCACGTTTTATTCCAAAAATAACACATTTTCTTCCCAGAATACCGCCTTTGATCCCCAAAATAAGGCATTTTCTTCCCAGAATACCGCATTTTAGACCGAAAATAAGTCATCCTCTCCAAAAAAGACATAATTCTGTCCTCAAAATGAGAAATATTGTCCCCAAAATATCATTCTTGGTTCCAAATAGAAGACTTTTTCTCCATTAAATACCACGTCGGGTTCCCAATATTACACATTTTCTCCCCCAAATTGCTCTTTGGATCCCCAAAATGAGGCGTTCTCCCTCAAATGCCTCTTTTCATCCCAAGAATCAGGCATTTTCTCCGCACAAGACTGATTTTATTACCAAAACAACACATTTCTTACCCAAAACACACCTTTTTATTCCCAACATTAGACACCGTCTCCCACAAATGCCAATTTGTATCCCTCCAATACGAAATTCTCCCCTTGAAATATGGCTTTGTGTAACAAAAGAAGACATTCGCTCCCCAAAATACCGCTTCTTATTTCCTAAGGAAGACTTTTCCTCCCCAAAACACCCTTTTTGATCCCCCAAATAAGAAATACTCTCCCTAAAGTAGCGCTTTCGTTGCCTTTCCCAAAAATGAGACATCTGAAGATGAAAGGCAGTATTCTGGGGAGAAAATGCCTTTTTGGGGGGCTAAAGAGTGGCACTTAAGAGAGAACCTGTTTGGTTTCTGGGATGAAGAGTGATATTCGGGGAGAAAATGTCTAATTGTTGGCAGAAATTGATACGCAGGGGAGAAATGGTTGTATTTGGGAGAGAAAAAGAGTGTTTTGGGGAGAAAATGCATGAGTTTTGGGGATAAACGGCATTATTTTGGCGTGAAAGCATGGTATTGAGCTAAGAAGCGGCATTTGGTGGAGAAAATGTCTTCTTTTGAGGATAAAGGTGATCTTTCGGGGAGAAAATGTCTGATTTGCAGCATAAAAAGACGCATTTGGGGAAGACAGCGTCTTTTATTGGGACATCACGTTTTATTCCAAAAATAACACATTTTCTTCCCAGAATACCGCCTTTGATCCCCAAAATAAGGCATTTTCTTCCCAGAAGACCGCTTCTTAGACCGAAAATAAGTCATCCTCTCCAAAAAAGACATAATTCTGTCCTCAAAATGAGAAATATTGTCCCCAAAATATCATTCTTGGTTCCAAATAGAAGACTTTTTCTCCATTAAATACCACGTCGGGTTCCCAATATTACACATTTTCTCCCCCAAATTGCTCTTTGGATCCCCAAAATGAGGCGTTCTCCCTCAAATGCCTCTTTTCATCCCAAGAATCAGGCATTTTCTCCGCACAAGACTGATTTTATTACCAAAACAACACATTTCTTACCCAAAACACACCTTTTTATTCCCAACATTAGACACCGTCTCCCACAAATGCCAATTTGTATCCCTCCAATACGAAATTCTCCCCTTGAAATATGGCTTTGTGTGACAAAAGAAGACACTCGCTCCCAAAAATACCGCTTCTTATTTCCTAAGGAAGACTTTTCCTCCCCAAAACACCCTTTTTGATCCCCCAAATAAGAAATACTCTCCCTAAAGTAGCGCTTTCGTTGCCTTTCCCAAAAATGAGACATTTGAAGATGAAAGGCAGTATTCTGGGGAGAAAATGCCTTTTTGGGGGGCTAAAGAGTGGCACTTAAGAGAGAACCTGTTTGGTTTCTGGGATGAAGAGTGATATTCGGGGAGAAAATGTCTAATTGTTGGCAGAAATTGATACGCAGGGGAGAAATGGTTGTATTTGGGAGAGAAAAAGAGTGTTTTGGGGAGAAAATGCATGAGTTTTGGGGATAAACGGCATTATTTTGGCGTGAAAGCATGGTATTGAGCTAAGAAGCGGCATTTGGTGGAGAAAATGTCTTCTTTTGAGGATAAAGGTGATCTTTCGGGGAGAAAATGTCTGATTTGCAGCATAAAAAGACGCATTTGGGGAAGACAGCGTCTTTTATTGGGACATCACGTTTTATTCCAAAAATAACACATTTTCTTCCCAGAATACCGCCTTTGATCCCAAAAATAAGGCATTTTCTTCCCAGAAGACCGCTTCTTAGACCGAAAATAAGTCATCCTCTCCAAAAAAGACATAATTCTGTCCTCAAAATGAGAAATATTGTCCCCAAAATATCATTCTTGGTTCCAAATAGAAGACTTTTTCTCCATTAAATACCACGTCGGGTTCCCAATATTACACATTTTCTCCCCCAAATTGCTCTTTGGATCCCCAAAATGAGGCGTTCTCCCTCAAATGCCTCTTTTCATCCCAAGAATCAGGCATTTTCTCCGCACAAGACTGATTTTATTACCAAAACAACACATTTCTTACCCAAAACACACCTTTTTATTCCCAACATTAGACACCGTCTCCCACAAATGCCAATTTGTATCCCTCCAATACGAAATTCTCCCCTTGAAATATGGCTTTGTGTAACAAAAGAAGACATTCGCTCCCAAAAATACCGCTTCTTATTTCCTAAGGAAGACTTTTCCTCCCCAAAACACCCTTTTTGATCCCCCAAATAAGAAATACTCTCCCTAAAGTAGCGCTTTCGTTGCCTTTCCCAAAAATGAGACATCTGAAGATGAAAGGCAGTATTCTGGGGAGAAAATGCCTTTTTGGGGGGCTAAAGAGTGGCACTTAATAGAGAACCTGTTTGGTTTCTGGGATGAAGAGTGATATTCGGGGAGAAAATGTCTAATTGTTGGCAGAAATTGATACGCAGGGGAGAAATGGTTGTATTTGGGAGAGAAAAAGAGTGTTTTGGGGAGAAAATGCATGAGTTTTGGGGATAAACGGCATTATTTTGGCGTGAAAGCATGGTATTGAGCTAAGAAGCGGCATTTGGTGGAGAAAATGTCTTCTTTTGAGGATAAAGGTGATCTTTCGGGGAGAAAATGTCTGATTTGCAGCATAAAAAGACGCATTTGGGGAAGACAGCGTCTTTTATTGGGACATCACGTTTTATTCCAAAAATAACACATTTTCTTCCCAGAATACCGCCTTTGATCCCCAAAATAAGGCATTTTCTTCCCAGAAGACCGCTTCTTAGACCGAAAATAAGTCATCCTCTCCAAAAAAGACATAATTCTGTCCTCAAAATGAGAAATATTGTCCCCAAAATATCATTCTTGGTTCCAAATAGAAGACTTTTTCTCCATTAAATACCACGTCGGGTTCCCAATATTACACATTTTCTCCCCCAAATTGCTCTTTGGATCCCCAAAATGAGGCGTTCTCCCTCAAATGCCTCTTTTCATCCCAAGAATCAGGCATTTTCTCCGCACAAGACTGATTTTATTACCAAAACAACACATTTCTTACCCAAAACACACCTTTTTATTCCCAACATTAGACACCGTCTCCCACAAATGCCAATTTGTATCCCTCCAATACGAAATTCTCCCCTTGAAATATGGCTTTGTGTGACAAAAGAAGACACTCGCTCCCAAAAATACCGCTTCTTATTTCCTAAGGAAGACTTTTCCTCCCCAAAACACTCTTTTTGATCCCCCAAATAAGAAATACTCTCCCTAAAGTAGCGCTTTCGTTTCCTTTCCCAAAAATGAGACATCTGAAGATGAAAGGCAGTATTCTGGGGAGAAAATGCCTTTTTGGGGGGCTAAAGAGTGGCACTTAAGAGAGAACCTGTTTGGTTTCTGGGATGAAGAGTGATATTCGGGGAGAAAATGTCTAATTGTTGGCAGAAATTGATACGCAGGGGAGAAATGGTTGTATTTGGGAGAGAAAAAGAGTGTTTTGTGGAGAAAATGCATGAGTTTTGGGGATAAACGGCATTATTTTGGCGTGAAAGCATGGTATTGAGCTAAGAAGCGGCATTTTGTGGAGAAAATGTCTTCTTTTGATGATAAAGGTGATCTTTCGGGGAGAAAATGTCTGATTTGCAGCATAAAAAGACGCATTTGGGGAAGACAGCGTCTTTTATTGGGACATCACGTTTTATTCCAAAAATAACACATTTTCTTCCCAGAATACCGCCTTTGATCCCCAAAATAAGGCATTTTCTTCCCAGAATACCGCATTTTAGACCGAAAATAAGTCATCCTCTCCAAAAAAGACATAATTCTGTCCTCAAAATGAGAAATATTGTCCCCAAAATATCATTCTTGGTTCCAAATAGAAGACTTTTTCTCCATTAAATACCACGTCGGGTTCCCAATATTACACATTTTCTCCCCCAAATTGCTCTTTGGATCCCCAAAATGAGGCGTTCTCCCTCAAATGCCTCTTTTCATCCCAAGAATCAGGCATTTTCTCCGCACAAGACTGATTTTATTACCAAAACAACACATTTCTTACCCAAAACACACCTTTTTATTCCCAACATTAGACACCGTCTCCCACAAATGCCAATTTGTATCCCTCCAATACGAAATTCTCCCCTTGAAATATGGCTTTGTGTAACAAAAGAAGACATTCGCTCCCCAAAATACCGCTTCTTATTTCCTAAGGAAGACTTTTCCTCCCCAAAACACCCTTTTTGATCCCCCAAATAAGAAATACTCTCCCTAAAGTAGCGCTTTCGTTGCCTTTCCCAAAAATGAGACATCTGAAGATGAAAGGCAGTATTCTGGGGAGAAAATGCCTTTTTGGGGGGCTAAAGAGTGGCACTTAAGAGAGAACCTGTTTGGTTTCTGGGATGAAGAGTGATATTCGGGGAGAAAATGTCTAATTGTTGGCAGAAATTGATACGCAGGGGAGAAATGGTTGTATTTGGGAGAGAAAAAGAGTGTTTTGGGGAGAAAATGCATGAGTTTTGGGGATAAACGGCATTATTTTGGCGTGAAAGCATGGTATTGAGCTAAGAAGCGGCATTTGGTGGAGAAAATGTCTTCTTTTGAGGATAAAGGTGATCTTTCGGGGAGAAAATGTCTGATTTGCAGCATAAAAAGACGCATTTGGGGAAGACAGCGTCTTTTATTGGGACATCACGTTTTATTCCAAAAATAACACATTTTCTTCCCAGAATACCGCCTTTGATCCCCAAAATAAGGCATTTTCTTCCCAGAAGACCGCTTCTTAGACCGAAAATAAGTCATCCTCTCCAAAAAAGACATAATTCTGTCCTCAAAATGAGAAATATTGTCCCCAAAATATCATTCTTGGTTCCAAATAGAAGACTTTTTCTCCATTAAATACCACGTCGGGTTCCCAATATTACACATTTTCTCCCCCAAATTGCTCTTTGGATCCCCAAAATGAGGCGTTCTCCCTCAAATGCCTCTTTTCATCCCAAGAATCAGGCATTTTCTCCGCACAAGACTGATTTTATTACCAAAACAACACATTTCTTACCCAAAACACACCTTTTTATTCCCAACATTAGACACCGTCTCCCACAAATGCCAATTTGTATCCCTCCAATACGAAATTCTCCCCTTGAAATATGGCTTTGTGTAACAAAAGAAGACATTCGCTCCCAAAAATACCGCTTCTTATTTCCTAAGGAAGACTTTTCCTCCCCAAAACACCCTTTTTGATCCCCCAAATAAGAAATACTCTCCCTAAAGTAGCGCTTTCGTTGCCTTTCCCAAAAATGAGACATCTGAAGATGAAAGGCAGTATTCTGGGGAGAAAATGCCTTTTTGGGGGGCTAAAGAGTGGCACTTAATAGAGAACCTGTTTGGTTTCTGGGATGAAGAGTGATATTCGGGGAGAAAATGTCTAATTGTTGGCAGAAATTGATACGCAGGGGAGAAATGGTTGTATTTGGGAGAGAAAAAGAGTGTTTTGGGGAGAAAATGCATGAGTTTTGGGGATAAACGGCATTATTTTGGCGTGAAAGCATGGTATTGAGCTAAGAAGCGGCATTTGGTGGAGAAAATGTCTTCTTTTGAGGATAAAGGTGATCTTTCGGGGAGAAAATGTCTGATTTGCAGCATAAAAAGACGCATTTGGGGAAGACAGCGTCTTTTATTGGGACATCACGTTTTATTCCAAAAATAACACATTTTCTTCCCAGAATACCGCCTTTGATCCCCAAAATAAGGCATTTTCTTCCCAGAAGACCGCTTCTTAGACCGAAAATAAGTCATCCTCTCCAAAAAAGACATAATTCTGTCCTCAAAATGAGAAATATTGTCCCCAAAATATCATTCTTGGTTCCAAATAGAAGACTTTTTCTCCATTAAATACCACGTCGGGTTCCCAATATTACACATTTTCTCCCCCAAATTGCTCTTTGGATCCCCAAAATGAGGCGTTCTCCCTCAAATGCCTCTTTTCATCCCAAGAATCAGGCATTTTCTCCGCACAAGACTGATTTTATTACCAAAACAACACATTTCTTACCCAAAACACACCTTTTTATTCCCAACATTAGACACCGTCTCCCACAAATGCCAATTTGTATCCCTCCAATACGAAATTCTCCCCTTGAAATATGGCTTTGTGTGACAAAAGAAGACACTCGCTCCCAAAAATACCGCTTCTTATTTCCTAAGGAAGACTTTTCCTCCCCAAAACACTCTTTTTGATCCCCCAAATAAGAAATACTCTCCCTAAAGTAGCGCTTTCGTTGCCTTTCCCAAAAATGAGACATCTGAAGATGAAAGGCAGTATTCTGGGGAGAAAATGCCTTTTTGGGGGGCTAAAGAGTGGCACTTAAGAGAGAACCTGTTTGGTTTCTGGGATGAAGAGTGATATTCGGGGAGAAAATGTCTAATTGTTGGCAGAAATTGATACGCAGGGGAGAAATGGTTGTATTTGGGAGAGAAAAAGAGTGTTTTGTGGAGAAAATGCATGAGTTTTGGGGATAAACGGCATTATTTTGGCGTGAAAGCATGGTATTGAGCTAAGAAGCGGCATTTTGTGGAGAAAATGTCTTCTTTTGATGATAAAGGTGATCTTTCGGGGAGAAAATGTCTGATTTGCAGCATAAAAAGACGCATTTGGGGAAGACAGCGTCTTTTATTGGGACATCACGTTTTATTCCAAAAATAACACATTTTCTTCCCAGAATACCGCCTTTGATCCCCAAAATAAGGCATTTTCTTCCCAGAATACCGCATTTTAGACCGAAAATAAGTCATCCTCTCCAAAAAAGACATAATTCTGTCCTCAAAATGAGAAATATTGTCCCCAAAATATCATTCTTGGTTCCAAATAGAAGACTTTTTCTCCATTAAATACCACGTCGGGTTCCCAATATTACACATTTTCTCCCCCAAATTGCTCTTTGGATCCCCAAAATGAGGCGTTCTCCCTCAAATGTCTCTTTTCATCCCAAGAATCAGGCATTTTCTCCGCACAAGACTGATTTTATTACCAAAACAACACATTTCTTACCCAAAACACACCTTTTTATTCCCAACATTAGACACCGTCTCCCACAAATGCCAATTTGTATCCCTCCAATACGAAATTCTCCCCTTGAAATATGGCTTTGTGTGACAAAAGAAGACACTCGCTCCCAAAAATACCGCTTCTTATTTCCTAAGGAAGACTTTTCCTCCCCAAAACACCCTTTTTGATCCCCCAAATAAGAAATACTCTCCCTAAAGTAGCGCTTTCGTTTCCTTTCCCAAAAATGAGACATCTGAAGATGAAAGGCAGTATTCTGGGGAGAAAATGCCTTTTTGGGGGGCTAAAGAGTGGCACTTAGGAGAGAACCTGTTTGGTTTCTGGGATGAAGAGTGATATTCGGGGAGAAAATGTCTAATTGTTGGCAGAAATTGATACGCAGGGGAGAAATGGTTGTATTTGGGAGAGAAAAAGAGTGTTTTGGGGAGAAAATGCATGAGTTTTGGGGATAAACGGCATTATTTTGGCGTGAAAGCATGGTATTGAGCTAAGAAGCGGCATTTTGTGGAGAAAATGTCTTCTTTTGAGGATAAAGGTGATCTTTCGGGGAGAAAATGTCTGATTTGCAGCATAAAAGGACGCATTTGGGGAAGACAGCGTCTTTTATTGGGACATCACGTTTTATTCCAAAAATAACACATTTTCTTCCCAGAATACCGCCTTTGATCCCCAAAATAAGGCATTTTCTTCCCAGAAGACCGCTTCTTAGACCGAAAATAAGTCATCCTCTCCAAAAAAGACATAATTCTGTCCTCAAAATGAGAAATATTGTCCCCAAAATATCATTCTTGGTTCCAAATAGAAGACTTTTTCTCCATTAAATACCACGTCGGGTTCCCAATATTACACATTTTCTCCCCCAAATTGCTCTTTGGATCCCCAAAATGAGGCGTTCTCCCTCAAATGTCTCTTTTGATCCCAAGAATCAGGCATTTTCTCCGCACAAGACTGATTTTATTACCAAAACAACACATTTCTTACCCAAAACACACCTTTTTATTCCCAACATTAGACACCGTCTCCCAAAATTCCAATTTGTATCCCTCCAATACGAAATTCTCCCCTTGAAATATGGCTTTGTGTGACAAAAGAAGACACTCGCTCCCAAAAATACCGCTTCTTATTTCCTAAGGAAGACTTTTCCTCCCCAAAACACCCTTTTTGATCCCCCAAATAAGAAATACTCTCCCTAAAGTAGCGCTTTCGTTTCCTTTCCCAAAAATGAGACATCTGAAGATGAAAGGCAGTATTCTGGGGAGAAAATGCCTTTTTGGGGGGCTAAAGAGTGGCACTTAGGAGAGAACCTGTTTGGTTTCTGGGATGAAGAGTGATATTCGGGGAGAAAATGTCTAATTGTTGGCAGAAATTGATACGCAGGGGAGAAATGGTTGTATTTGGGAGAGAAAAAGAGTGTTTTGGGGAGAAAATGCATGAGTTTTGGGGATAAACGGCATTATTTTGGCGTGAAAGCATGGTATTGAGCTAAGAAGCGGCATTTGGTGGAGAAAATGTCTTCTTTTGAGGATAAAGGTGATCTTTCGGGGAGAAAATGTCTGATTTGCGGCATAAAAGGACGCATTTGGGGAAGACAGCGTCTTTTATTGGGACATCACGTTTTATTCCAAAAATAACACATTTTCTTCCCAGAATACCGCCTTTGATCCCCAAAATAAGGCATTTTCTTCCCAGAAGACCGCTTCTTAGACCGAAAATAAGTCATCCTCTCCAAAAAAGACATAATTCTGTCCTCAAAATGAGAAATATTGTCCCCAAAATATCATTCTTGGTTCCAAATAGAAGACTTTTTCTCCATTAAATACCACGTCAGGTTCCCAATATTACACATTTTCTCCCCCAAATTGCTCTTTGGATCCCCAAAATGAGGCGTTCTCCCTCAAATGCCTCTTTTCATCCCAAGAATCAGGCATTTTCTCCGCACAAGACTGATTTTATTACCAAAACAACACATTTCTTACCCAAAACACACCTTTTTATTCCCAACATTAGACACCGTCTCCCACAAATGCCAATTTGTATCCCTCCAATACGAAATTCTCCCCTTGAAATATGGCTTTGTGTAACAAAAGAAGACATTCGCTCCCAAAAATACCGCTTCTTATTTCCTAAGGAAGACTTTTCCTCCCCAAAACACCCTTTTTGATCCCCCAAATAAGAAATACTCTCCCTAAAGTAGCGCTTTCGTTGCCTTTCCCAAAAATGAGACATTTGAAGATGAAAGGCAGTATTCTGGGGAGAAAATGCCTTTTTGGGGGGCTAAAGAGTGGCACTTAAGAGAGAACCTGTTTGGTTTCTGGGATGAAGAGTGATATTCGGGGAGAAAATGTCTAATTGTTGGCAGAAATTGATACGCAGGGGAGAAATGGTTGTATTTGGGAGAGAAAAAGAGTGTTTTGTGGAGAAAATGCATGAGTTTTGGGGATAAACGGCATTATTTTGGCGTGAAAGCATGGTATTGAGCTAAGAAGCGGCATTTTGTGGAGAAAATGTCTTCTTTTGAGGATAAAGGTGATCTTTCGGGGAGAAAATGTCTGATTTGCAGCATAAAAGGACGCATTTGGGGAAGACAGCGTCTTTTATTGGGACATCACGTTTTATTCCAAAAATAACACATTTTCTTCCCAGAATACCGCCTTTGATCCCCAAAATAAGGCATTTTCTTCCCAGAAGACCGCTTCTTAGACCGAAAATAAGTCATCCTCTCCAAAAAAGACATAATTCTGTCCTCAAAATGAGAAATATTGTCCCCAAAATATCATTCTTGGTTCCAAATAGAAGACTTTTTCTCCATTAAATACCACGTCGGGTTCCCAATATTACACATTTTCTCCCCCAAATTGCTCTTTGGATCCCCAAAATGAGGCGTTCTCCCTCAAATGCCTCTTTTCATCCCAAGAATCAGGCATTTTCTCCGCACAAGACTGATTTTATTACCAAAACAACACATTTCTTACCCAAAACGCACCTTTTTATTCCCAACATTAGACACCGTCTCCCAAAATTCCAATTTGTATCCCTCCAATATGAAATTCTCCCCTTCAAATATGGCTTTGTGTAACAAAAGAAGACATTCGCTCCCCAAAATACCGCTTCTTATTTCCTAAGGAAGACTTTTCCTCCCCAAAACACCCTTTTTGATCCCCAAAATAAGAAATACTCTCCCTAAAGTAGCGCTTTCGTTTCCTTTCCCAAAAATGAGACATCTGAAGATGAAAGGCAGTATTCTGGGGAGAAAATGCCTTTTTGGGGGGCTAAAGAGTGGCACTTAGGAGAGAACCTGTTTGGTTTCTGGGATGAAGAGTGATATTCGGGGAGAAAATGTCTAATTGTTGGCAGAAATTGATACGCAGGGGAGAAATGGTTGTATTTTGGAGAGAAAAAGAGTGTTTTGGGGAGAAAATGCATGAGTTTTGGGGATAAACGGCATTATTTTGGCGTGAAAGCATGGTATTGAGCTAAGAAGCGGCATTTTGTGGAGAAAATGTCTTCTTTTGAGGATAAAGGTGATCTTTCGGGGAGAAAATGTCTGATTTGCAGCATAAAAGGACGCATTTGGGGAAGACAGCGTCTTTTATTGGGACATCACGTTTTATTCCAAAAATAACACATTTTCTTCCCAGAATACCGCCTTTGATCCCAAAAATAAGGCATTTTCTTCCCAGAAGACCGCTATTTAGACCGAAATCGAGTCATCCTCTCCAAAAAAGACATAATTCTGTCCTCAAAATGAGAAATATTGTCCCCAAAATATCATTCTTGGTTCCAAATAGAAGACTTTTTCTCCATTAAATACCACGTCGGGTTCCCAATATTACACATTTTCTCCCCCAAATTGCTCTTTGGATCCCCAAAATGAGGCGTTCTCCCTCAAATGCCTCTTTTCATCCCAAGAATCAGGCATTTTCTCCGCACAAGACTGATTTTATTACCAAAACAACACATTTCTTACCCAAAACACACCTTTTTATTCCCAACATTAGACACCGTCTCCCACAAATGCCAATTTGTATCCCTCCAATACGAAATTCTCCCCTTGAAATATGGCTTTGTGTGACAAAAGAAGACACTCGCTCCCAAAAATACCGCTTCTTATTTCCTAAGGAAGACTTTTCCTCCCCAAAACACCCTTTTTGATCCCCCAAATAAGAAATACTCTCCCTAAAGTAGCGCTTTCGTTTCCTTTCCCAAAAATGAGACATCTGAAGATGAAAGGCAGTATTCTGGGGAGAAAATGCCTTTTTGGGGGGCTAAAGAGTGGCACTTAGGAGAGAACCTGTTTGGTTTCTGGGATGAAGAGTGATATTCGGGGAGAAAATGTCTAATTGTTGGCAGAAATTGATACGCAGGGGAGAAATGGTTGTATTTGGGAGAGAAAAAGAGTGTTTTGGGGAGAAAATGCATGAGTTTTGGGGATAAACGGCATTATTTTGGCGTGAAAGCATGGTATTGAGCTAAGAAGCGGCATTTTGTGGAGAAAATGTCTTCTTTTGAGGATAAAGGTGATCTTTCGGGGAGAAAATGTCTGATTTGCAGC
Source organism: Alectoris magna (assembly GCA_030625065.1). Classification (NCBI taxonomy): domain Eukaryota; kingdom Metazoa; phylum Chordata; class Aves; order Galliformes; family Phasianidae; genus Alectoris; species Alectoris magna. The sequence continues at coordinate 4,275,314 of CM060578.1, read as the reverse complement.
ATAAAAGGACGCATTTGGGGAAGACAGCGTCTTTTATTGGGACATCACGTTTTATTCCAAAAATAACACATTTTCTTCCCAGAATACCGCCTTTGATCCCAAAAATAAGGCATTTTCTTCCCAGAAGACCGCTATTTAGACCGAAAATAAGTCATCCTCTCCAAAAAAGACATAATTCTGTCCTCAAAATGAGAAATATTGTCCCCAAAATATCATTCTTGGTTCCAAATAGAAGACTTTTTCTCCATTAAATACCACGTCGGGTTCCCAATATTACACATTTTCTCCCCCAAATTGCTCTTTGGATCCCCAAAATGAGGCGTTCTCCCTCAAATGCCTCTTTTCATCCCAAGAATCAGGCATTTTCTCCGCACAAGACTGATTTTATTACCAAAACAACACATTTCTTACCCAAAACACACCTTTTTATTCCCAACATTAGACACCGTCTCCCACAAATGCCAATTTGTATCCCTCCAATACGAAATTCTCCCCTTGAAATATGGCTTTGTGTAACAAAAGAAGACATTCGCTCCCAAAAATACCGCTTCTTATTTCCTAAGGAAGACTTTTCCTCCCCAAAACACCCTTTTTGATCCCCCAAATAAGAAATACTCTCCCTAAAGTAGCGCTTTCGTTGCCTTTCCCAAAAATGAGACATCTGAAGATGAAAGGCAGTATTCTGGGGAGAAAATGCCTTTTTGGGGGGCTAAAGAGTGGCACTTAGGAGAGAACCTGTTTGGTTTCTGGGATGAAGAGTGATATTCGGGGAGAAAATGTCTAATTGTTGGCAGAAATTGATACGCAGGGGAGAAATGGTTGTATTTTGGAGAGAAAAAGAGTGTTTTGGGGAGAAAATGCATGAGTTTTGGGGATAAACGGCATTATTTTGGCGTGAAAGCATGGTATTGAGCTAAGAAGCGGCATTTGGTGGAGAAAATGTCTTCTTTTGAGGATAAAGGTGATCTTTCGGGGAGAAAATGTCTGATTTGCAGCATAAAAGGACGCATTTGGGGAAGACAGCGTCTTTTATTGGGACATCACGTTTTATTCCAAAAATAACACATTTTCTTCCCAGAATACCGCCTTTGATCCCAAAAATAAGGCATTTTCTTCCCAGAAGACCGCTATTTAGACCGAAATCGAGTCATCCTCTCCAAAAAAGACATAATTCTGTCCTCAAAATGAGAAATATTGTCCCCAAAATATCATTCTTGGTTCCAAATAGAAGACTTTTTCTCCATTAAATACCACGTCGGGTTCCCAATATTACACATTTTCTCCCCCAAATTGCTCTTTGGATCCCCAAAATGAGGCGTTCTCCCTCAAATGTCTCTTTTCATCCCAAGAATCAGGCATTTTCTCCGCACAAGACTGATTTTATTACCAAAACAACACATTTCTTACCCAAAACACACCTTTTTATTCCCAACATTAGACACCGTCTCCCACAAATGCCAATTTGTATCCCTCCAATACGAAATTCTCCCCTTGAAATATGGCTTTGTGTGACAAAAGAAGACACTCGCTCCCAAAAATACCGCTTCTTATTTCCTAAGGAAGACTTTTCCTCCCCAAAACACCCTTTTTGATCCCCCAAATAAGAAATACTCTCCCTAAAGTAGCGCTTTCGTTTCCTTTCCCAAAAATGAGACATCTGAAGATGAAAGGCAGTATTCTGGGGAGAAAATGCCTTTTTGGGGGGCTAAAGAGTGGCACTTAGGAGAGAACCTGTTTGGTTTCTGGGATGAAGAGTGATATTCGGGGAGAAAATGTCTAATTGTTGGCAGAAATTGATACGCAGGGGAGAAATGGTTGTATTTGGGAGAGAAAAAGAGTGTTTTGTGGAGAAAATGCATGAGTTTTGGGGATAAACGGCATTATTTTGGCGTGAAAGCATGGTATTGAGCTAAGAAGCGGCATTTTGTGGAGAAAATGTCTTCTTTTGAGGATAAAGGTGATCTTTCGGGGAGAAAATGTCTGATTTGCAGCATAAAAGGACGCATTTGGGGAAGACAGCGTCTTTTATTGGGACATCACGTTTTATTCCAAAAATAACACATTTTCTTCCCAGAATACCGCCTTTGATCCCAAAAATAAGGCATTTTCTTCCCAGAAGACCGCTATTTAGACCGAAAATAAGTCATCCTCTCCAAAAAAGACATAATTCTGTCCTCAAAATGAGAAATATTGTCCCCAAAATATCATTCTTGGTTCCAAATAGAAGACTTTTTCTCCATTAAATACCACGTCGGGTTCCCAATATTACACATTTTCTCCCCCAAATTGCTCTTTGGATCCCCAAAATGAGGCGTTCTCCCTCAAATGCCTCTTTTCATCCCAAGAATCAGGCATTTTCTCCGCACAAGACTGATTTTATTACCAAAACAACACATTTCTTACCCAAAACACACCTTTTTATTCCCAACATTAGACACCGTCTCCCACAAATGCCAATTTGTATCCCTCCAATACGAAATTCTCCCCTTGAAATATGGCTTTGTGTAACAAAAGAAGACATTCGCTCCCAAAAATACCGCTTCTTATTTCCTAAGGAAGACTTTTCCTCCCCAAAACACCCTTTTTGATCCCCCAAATAAGAAATACTCTCCCTAAAGTAGCGCTTTCGTTGCCTTTCCCAAAAATGAGACATCTGAAGATGAAAGGCAGTATTCTGGGGAGAAAATGCCTTTTTGGGGGGCTAAAGAGTGGCACTTAATAGAGAACCTGTTTGGTTTCTGGGATGAAGAGTGATATTCGGGGAGAAAATGTCTAATTGTTGGCAGAAATTGATACGCAGGGGAGAAATGGTTGTATTTTGGAGAGAAAAAGAGTGTTTTGGGGAGAAAATGCATGAGTTTTGGGGATAAACGGCATTATTTTGGCGTGAAAGCATGGTATTGAGCTAAGAAGCGGCATTTGGTGGAGAAAATGTCTTCTTTTGAGGATAAAGGTGATCTTTCGGGGAGAAAATGTCTGATTTGCAGCATAAAAGGACGCATTTGGGGAAGACAGCGTCTTTTATTGGGACATCACGTTTTATTCCAAAAATAACACATTTTCTTCCCAGAATACCGCCTTTGATCCCAAAAATAAGGCATTTTCTTCCCAGAAGACCGCTTCTTAGACCGAAAATAAGTCATCCTCTCCAAAAAAGACATAATTCTGTCCTCAAAATGAGAAATATTGTCCCCAAAATATCATTCTTGGTTCCAAATAGAAGACTTTTTCTCCATTAAATACCACGTCGGGTTCCCAATATTACACATTTTCTCCCCCAAATTGCTCTTTGGATCCCCAAAATGAGGCGTTCTCCCTCAAATGTCTCTTTTCATCCCAAGAATCAGGCATTTTCTCCGCACAAGACTGATTTTATTACCAAAACAACACATTTCTTACCCAAAACACACCTTTTTATTCCCAACATTAGACACCGTCTCCCACAAATGCCAATTTGTATCCCTCCAATACGAAATTCTCCCCTTGAAATATGGCTTTGTGTGACAAAAGAAGACACTCGCTCCCAAAAATACCGCTTCTTATTTCCTAAGGAAGACTTTTCCTCCCCAAAACACCCTTTTTGATCCCCCAAATAAGAAATACTCTCCCTAAAGTAGCGCTTTCGTTTCCTTTCCCAAAAATGAGACATCTGAAGATGAAAGGCAGTATTCTGGGGAGAAAATGCCTTTTTGGGGGGCTAAAGAGTGGCACTTAGGAGAGAACCTGTTTGGTTTCTGGGATGAAGAGTGATATTCGGGGAGAAAATGTCTAATTGTTGGCAGAAATTGATACGCAGGGGAGAAATGGTTGTATTTGGGAGAGAAAAAGAGTGTTTTGGGGAGAAAATGCATGAGTTTTGGGGATAAACGGCATTATTTTCGCGTGAAAGCATGGTATTGAGCTAAGAAGCGGCATTTGGTGGAGAAAATGTCTTCTTTTGAGGATAAAGGTGATCTTTCGGGGAGAAAATGTCTGATTTGCGGCATAAAAGGACGCATTTGGGGAAGACAGCGTCTTTTATTGGGACATCACGTTTTATTCCAAAAATAACACATTTTCTTCCCAGAATACCGCCTTTGATCCCCAAAATAAGGCATTTTCTTCCCAGAAGACCGCTTCTTAGACCGAAAATAAGTCATCCTCTCCAAAAAAGACATAATTCTGTCCTCAAAATGAGAAATATTGTCCCCAAAATATCATTCTTGGTTCCAAATAGAAGACTTTTTCTCCATTAAATACCACGTCGGGTTCCCAATATTACACATTTTCTCCCCCAAATTGCTCTTTGGATCCCCAAAATGAGGCGTTCTCCCTCAAATGCCTCTTTTCATCCCAAGAATCAGGCATTTTCTCCGCACAAGACTGATTTTATTACCAAAACAACACATTTCTTACCCAAAACACACCTTTTTATTCCCAACATTAGACACCGTCTCCCAAAATTCCAATTTGTATCCCTCCAATACGAAATTCTCCCCTTGAAATATGGCTTTGTGTAACAAAAGAAGACATTCGCTCCCCAAAATACCGCTTCTTATTTCCTAAGGAAGACTTTTCCTCCCCAAAACACCCTTTTTGATCCCCCAAATAAGAAATACTCTCCCTAAAGTAGCGCTTTCGTTTCCTTTCCCAAAAATGAGACATCTGAAGATGAAAGGCAGTATTCTGGGGAGAAAATGCCTTTTTGGGGGGCTAAAGAGTGGCACTTAAGAGAGAACCTGTTTGGTTTCTGGGATGAAGAGTGATATTCGGGGAGAAAATGTCTAATTGTTGGCAGAAATTGATACGCAGGGGAGAAATGGTTGTATTTTGGAGAGAAAAAGAGTGTTTTGGGGAGAAAATGCATGAGTTTTGGGGATAAACGGCATTATTTTGGCGTGAAAGCATGGTATTGAGCTAAGAAGCGGCATTTTGTGGAGAAAATGTCTTCTTTTGAGGATAAAGGTGATCTTTCGGGGAGAAAATGTCTGATTTGCAGCATAAAAGGACGCATTTGGGGAAGACAGCGTCTTTTATTGGGACATCACGTTTTATTCCAAAAATAACACATTTTCTTCCCAGAATACCGCCTTTGATCCCAAAAATAAGGCATTTTCTTCCCAGAAGACCGCTTCTTAGACCGAAAATAAGTCATCCTCTCCAAAAAAGACATAATTCTGTCCTCAAAATGAGAAATATTGTCCCCAAAATATCATTCTTGGTTCCAAATAGAAGACTTTTTCTCCATTAAATACCACGTCGGGTTCCCAATATTACACATTTTCTCCCCCAAATTGCTCTTTGGATCCCCAAAATGAGGCGTTCTCCCTCAAATGCCTCTTTTCATCCCAAGAATCAGGCATTTTCTCCGCACAAGACTGATTTTATTACCAAAACAACACATTTCTTACCCAAAACACACCTTTTTATTCCCAACATTAGACACCGTCTCCCACAAATGCCAATTTGTATCCCTCCAATACGAAATTCTCCCCTTGAAATATGGCTTTGTGTGACAAAAGAAGACACTCGCTCCCAAAAATACCGCTTCTTATTTCCTAAGGAAGACTTTTCCTCCCCAAAACACCCTTTTTGATCCCCCAAATAAGAAATACTCTCCCTAAAGTAGCGCTTTCGTTTCCTTTCCCAAAAATGAGACATCTGAAGATGAAAGGCAGTATTCTGGGGAGAAAATGCCTTTTTGGGGGGCTAAAGAGTGGCACTTAGGAGAGAACCTGTTTGGTTTCTGGGATGAAGAGTGATATTCGGGGAGAAAATGTCTAATTGTTGGCAGAAATTGATACGCAGGGGAGAAATGGTTGTATTTGGGAGAGAAAAAGAGTGTTTTGGGGAGAAAATGCATGAGTTTTGGGGATAAACGGCATTATTTTGGCGTGAAAGCATGGTATTGAGCTAAGAAGCGGCATTTGGTGGAGAAAATGTCTTCTTTTGAGGATAAAGGTGATCTTTCGGGGAGAAAATGTCTGATTTGCAGCATAAAAGGACGCATTTGGGGAAGACAGCGTCTTTTATTGGGACATCACGTTTTATTCCAAAAATAACACATTTTCTTCCCAGAATACCGCCTTTGATCCCAAAATAAGGCATTTTCTTCCCAGAAGACCGCTTCTTAGACCGAAAATAAGTCATCCTCTCCAAAAAAGACATAATTCTGTCCTCAAAATGAGAAATATTGTCCCCAAAATATCATTCTTGGTTCCAAATAGAAGACTTTTTCTCCATTAAATACCACGTCGGGTTCCCAATATTACACATTTTCTCCCCCAAATTGCTCTTTGGATCCCCAAAATGAGGCGTTCTCCCTCAAATGCCTCTTTTGATCCCAAGAATCAGGCATTTTCTCCGCACAAGACTGATTTTATTACCAAAACAACACATTTCTTACCCAAAACACACCTTTTTATTCCCAACATTAGACACCGTCTCCCAAAATTCCAATTTGTATCCCTCCAATATGAAATTCTCCCCTTGAAATATGGCTTTGTGTAACAAAAGAAGACATTCGCTCCCCAAAATACCGCTTCTTATTTCCTAAGGAAGACTTTTCCTCCCCAAAACACCCTTTTTGATCCCCCAAATAAGAAATACTCTCCCTAAAGTAGCGCTTTCGTTGCCTTTCCCAAAAATGAGACATCTGAAGATGAAAGGCAGTATTCTGGGGAGAAAATGCCTTTTTGGGGGGCTAAAGAGTGGCACTTAGGAGAGAACCTGTTTGGTTTCTGGGATGAAGAGTGATATTCGGGGAGAAAATGTCTAATTGTTGGCAGAAATTGATACGCAGGGGAGAAATGGTTGTATTTGGGAGAGAAAAAGAGTGTTTTGGGGAGAAAATGCATGAGTTTTGGGGATAAACGGCATTATTTTGGCGTGAAAGCATGGTATTGAGCTAAGAAGCGGCATTTTGTGGAGAAAATGTCTTCTTTTGAGGATAAAGGTGATCTTTCGGGGAGAAAATGTCTGATTTGCAGCATAAAAGGACGCATTTGGGGAAGACAGCGTCTTTTATTGGGACATCACGTTTTATTCCAAAAATAACACATTTTCTTCCCAGAATACCGCCTTTGATCCCCAAAATAAGGCATTTTCTTCCCAGAAGACCGCTATTTAGACCGAAAATAAGTCATCCTCTCCAAAAAAGACATAATTCTGTCCTCAAAATGAGAAATATTGTCCCCAAAATATCATTCTTGGTTCCAAATAGAAGACTTTTTCTCCATTAAATACCACGTCGGGTTCCCAATATTACACATTTTCTCCCCCAAATTGCTCTTTGGATCCCCAAAATGAGGCGTTCTCCCTCAAATGTCTCTTTTGATCCCAAGAATCAGGCATTTTCTCTGCACAAGACTGATTTTATTACCAAAACAACACATTTCTTACCCAAAACACACCTTTTTATTCCCAACATTAGACACCGTCTCCCACAAATGCCAATTTGTATCCCTCCAATACGAAATTCTCCCCTTGAAATATGGCTTTGTGTGACAAAAGAAGACACTCGCTCCCAAAAATACCGCTTCTTACTCCCTAAGGAAGACTTTTCCTCCCCAAAACACCCTTTTTGATCCCCCAAATAAGAAATACTCTCCCTAAAGTAGCGCTTTCGTTGCCTTTCCCAAAAATGAGACATCTGAAGATGAAAGGCAGTATTCTGGGGAGAAAATGCCTTTTTGGGGGGCTAAAGAGTGGCACTTAAGAGAGAACCTGTTTGGTTTCTGGGATGAAGAGTGATATTCGGGGAGAAAATGTCTAATTGTTGGCAGAAATTGATACGCAGGGGAGAAATGGTTGTATTTGGGAGAGAAAAAGAGTGTTTTGGGGAGAAAATGCATGAGTTTTGGGGATAAACGGCATTATTTTGGCGTGAAAGCATGGTATTGAGCTAAGAAGCGGCATTTTGTGGAGAAAATGTCTTCTTTTGAGGATAAAGGTGATCTTTCGGGGAGAAAATGTCTGATTTGCAGCATAAAAGGACGCATTTGGGGAAGACAGCGTCTTTTATTGGGACATCACGTTTTATTCCAAAAATAACACATTTTCTTCCCAGAATACCGCCTTTGATCCCCAAAATAAGGCATTTTCTTCCCAGAAGACCGCTTCTTAGACCGAAAATAAGTCATCCTCTCCAAAAAAGACATAATTCTGTCCTCAAAATGAGAAATATTGTCCCCAAAATATCATTCTTGGTTCCAAATAGAAGACTTTTTCTCCATTAAATACCACGTCGGGTTCCCAATATTACACATTTTCTCCCCCAAATTGCTCTTTGGATCCCCAAAATGAGGCGTTCTCCCTCAAATGCCTCTTTTCATCCCAAGAATCAGGCATTTTCTCCGCACAAGACTGATTTTATTACCAAAACAACACATTTCTTACCCAAAACACACCTTTTTATTCCCAACATTAGACACCGTCTCCCACAAATGCCAATTTGTATCCCTCCAATACGAAATTCTCCCCTTCAAATATGGCTTTGTGTAACAAAAGAAGACATTCGCTCCCAAAAATACCGCTTCTTATTTCCTAAGGAAGACTTTTCCTCCCCAAAACACTCTTTTTGATCCCCCAAATAAGAAATACTCTCCCTAAAGTAGCGCTTTCGTTGCCTTTCCCAAAAATGAGACATCTGAAGATGAAAGGCAGTATTCTGGGGAGAAAATGCCTTTTTGGGGGTCTAAAGAGTGGCACTTAAGAGAGAACCTGTTTGGTTTCTGGGATGAAGAGTGATATTCGGGGAGAAAATGTCTAATTGTTGGCAGAAATTGATACGCAGGGGAGAAATGGTTGTATTTGGGAGAGAAAAAGAGTGTTTTGGGGAGAAAATGCATGAGTTTTGGGGATAAACGGCATTATTTTGGCGTGAAAGCATGGTATTGAGCTAAGAAGCGGCATTTTGTGGAGAAAATGTCTTCTTTTGAGGATAAAGGTGATCTTTCGGGGAGAAAATGTCTGATTTGCAGCATAAAAGGACGCATTTGGGGAAGACAGCGTCTTTTATTGGGACATCACGTTTTATTCCAAAAATAACACATTTTCTTCCCAGAATACCGCCTTTGATCCCAAAAATAAGGCATTTTCTTCCCAGAAGACCGCTATTTAGACCGAAAATAAGTCATCCTCTCCAAAAAAGACATAATTCTGTCCTCAAAATGAGAAATATTGTCCCCAAAATATCATTCTTGGTTCCAAATAGAAGACTTTTTCTCCATTAAATACCACGTCGGGTTCCCAATATTACACATTTTCTCCCCCAAATTGCTCTTTGGATCCCCAAAATGAGGCGTTCTCCCTCAAATGTCTCTTTTGATCCCAAGAATCAGGCATTTTCTCTGCACAAGACTGATTTTATTACCAAAACAACACATTTCTTACCCAAAACACACCTTTTTATTCCCAACATTAGACACCGTCTCCCAAAATTCCGATTTGTATCCCTCCAATACGAAATTCTCCCCTTGAAATATGGCTTTGTGTGACAAAAGAAGACACTCGCTCCCAAAAATACCGCTTCTTATTTCCTAAGGAAGACTTTTCCTCCCCAAAACACCCTTTTTGATCCCCCAAATAAGAAATACTCTCCCTAAAGTAGCGCTTTCGTTGCCTTTCCCAAAAATGAGACATCTGAAGATGAAAGGCAGTATTCTGGGGAGAAAATGCCTTTTTGGGGGGCTAAAGAGTGGCACTTAGGAGAGAACCTGTTTGGTTTCTGGGATGAAGAGTGATATTCGGGGAGAAAATGTCTAATTGTTGGCAGAAATTGATACGCAGGGGAGAAATGGTTGTATTTGGGAGAGAAAAAGAGTGTTTTGTGGAGAAAATGCATGAGTTTGGGGGATAAACGGCATTATTTTGGCGTGAAAGCATGGTATTGAGCTAAGAAGCGGCATTTTGTGGAGAAAATGTCTTCTTTTGAGGATAAAGGTGATCTTTCGGGGAGAAAATGTCTGATTTGCAGCATAAAAGGACGCATTTGGGGAAGACAGCGTCTTTTATTGGGACATCACGTTTTATTCCAAAAATAACACATTTTCTTCTTAGAATACCGCCTTTGATCCCAAAAATAAGGCATTTTCTTCCCAGAAGACCGCTATTTAGACCGAAAATAAGTCATCCTCTCCAAAAAAGACATAATTCTGTCCTCAAAATGAGAAATATTGTCCCCAAAATATCATTCTTGGTTCCAAATAGAAGACTTTTTCTCCATTAAATACCACGTCGGGTTCCCAATATTACACATTTTCTCCCCCAAATTGCTCTTTGGATCCCCAAAATGAGGCGTTCTCCCTCAAATGTCTCTTTTGATCCCAAGAATCAGGCATTTTCTCTGCACAAGACTGATTTTATTACCAAAACAACACATTTCTTACCCAAAACACACCTTTTTATTCCCAACATTAGACACCGTCTCCCAAAATTCCGATTTGTATCCCTCCAATACGAAATTCTCCCCTTGAAATATGGCTTTGTGTAACAAAAGAAGACACTCGCTCCCAAAAATACCGCTTCTTATTTCCTAAGGAAGACTTTTCCTCCCCAAAACACCCTTTTTGATCCCCCAAATAAGAAATACTCTCCCTAAAGTAGCGCTTTCGTTGCCTTTCCCAAAAATGAGACATCTGAAGATGAAAGGCAGTATTCTGGGGAGAAAATGCCTTTTTGGGGGGCTAAAGAGTGGCACTTAGGAGAGAACCTGTTTGGTTTCTGGGATGAAGAGTGATATTCGGGGAGAAAATGTCTAATTGTTGGCAGAAATTGATACGCAGGGGAGAAATGGTTGTATTTGGGAGAGAAAAAGAGTGTTTTGTGGAGAAAATGCATGAGTTTTGGGGATAAACGGCATTATTTTGGCGTGAAAGCATGGTATTGAGCTAAGAAGCGGCATTTGGTGGAGAAAATGTCTTCTTTTGAGGATAAAGGTGATCTTTCGGGGAGAAAATGTCTGATTTGCAGCATAAAAGGACGCATTTGGGGAAGACAGTGTCTTTTATTGGGACATCACGTTTTATTCCAAAAATAACACATTTTCTTCCCAGAATACCGCCTTTGATCCCAAAAATAAGGCATTTTCTTCCCAGAAGACCGCTTCTTAGACCGAAAATAAGTCATCCTCTCCAAAAAAGACATAATTCTGTCCTCAAAATGAGAAATATTGTCCCCAAAATATCATTCTTGGTTCCAAATAGAAGACTTTTTCTCCATTAAATACCACGTCGGGTTCCCAATATTACACATTTTCTCCCCCAAATTGCTCTTTGGATCCCCAAAATGAGGCGTTCTCCCTCAAATGCCTCTTTTCATCCCAAGAATCAGGCATTTTCTCCGCACAAGACTGATTTTATTACCAAAACAACACATTTCTTACCCAAAACACACCTTTTTATTCCCAACATTAGACACCGTCTCCCACAAATGCCAATTTGTATCCCTCCAATACGAAATTCTCCCCTTGAAATATGGCTTTGTGTAACAAAAGAAGACATTCGCTCCCAAAAATACCGCTTCTTATTTCCTAAGGAAGACTTTTCCTCCCCAAAACACTCTTTTTGATCCCCCAAATAAGAAATACTCTCCCTAAAGTAGCGCTTTCGTTGCCTTTCCCAAAAATGAGACATCTGAAGATGAAAGGCAGTATTCTGGGGAGAAAATGCCTTTTTGGGGGGCTAAAGAGTGGCACTTAGGAGAGAACCTGTTTGGTTTCTGGGATGAAGAGTGATATTCGGGGAGAAAATGTCTAATTGTTGGCAGAAATTGATACGCAGGGGAGAAATGGTTGTATTTGGGAGAGAAAAAGAGTGTTTTGGGGAGAAAATGCATGAGTTTTGGGGATAAACGGCATTATTTTGGCGTGAAAGCATGGTATTGAGCTAAGAAGCGGCATTTTGTGGAGAAAATGTCTTCTTTTGAGGATAAAGGTGATCTTTCGGGGAGAAAATGTCTGATTTGCAGCATAAAAGGACGCATTTGGGGAAGACAGCGTCTTTTATTGGGACATCACGTTTTATTCCAAAAATAACACATTTTCTTCCCAGAATACCGCCTTTGATCCCAAAAATAAGGCATTTTCTTCCCAGAAGACCGCTTCTTAGACCGAAAATAAGTCATCCTCTCCAAAAAAGACATAATTCTGTCCTCAAAATGAGAAATATTGTCCCCAAAATATCATTCTTGGTTCCAAATAGAAGACTTTTTCTCCATTAAATACCACGTCGGGTTCCCAATATTACACATTTTCTCCCCCAAATTGCTCTTTGGATCCCCAAAATGAGGCGTTCTCCCTCAAATGCCTCTTTTCATCCCAAGAATCAGGCATTTTCTCCGCACAAGACTGATTTTATTACCAAAACAACACATTTCTTACCCAAAACACACCTTTTTATTCCCAACATTAGACACCGTCTCCCAAAATGCCAATTTGTATCCCTCCAATATGAAATTCTCCCCTTGAAATATGGCTTTGTGTAACAAAAGAAGACATTCGCTCCCCAAAATACCGCTTCTTATTTCCTAAGGAAGACTTTTCCTCCCCAAAACACCCTTTTTGATCCCCCAAATAAGAAATACTCTCCCTAAAGTAGCGCTTTCGTTTCCTTTCCCAAAAATGAGACATCTGAAGATGAAAGGCAGTATTCTGGGGAGAAAATGCCTTTTTGGGGGGCTAAAGAGTGGCACTTAAGAGAGAACCTGTTTGGTTTCTGGGATGAAGAGTGATATTCGGGGAGAAAATGTCTAATTGTTGGCAGAAATTGATACGCAGGGGAGAAATGGTTGTATTTTGGAGAGAAAAAGAGTGTTTTGTGGAGAAAATGCATGAGTTTTGGGGATAAACGGCATTATTTTGGCGTGAAAGCATGGTATTGAGCTAAGAAGCGGCATTTGGTGGAGAAAATGTCTTCTTTTGAGGATAAAGGTGATCTTTCGGGGAGAAAATGTCTTCTTTGCAGCATAAAAGGACGCATTTGGGGAAGACAGCGTCTTTTATTGGGACATCACGTTTTATTCCAAAAATAACACATTTTCTTCCCAGAATACCGCCTTTGATCCCAAAAATAAGGCATTTTCTTCCCAGAAGACCGCTATTTAGACCGAAAATAAGTCATCCTCTCCAAAAAAGACATAATTCTGTCCTCAAAATGAGAAATATTGTCCCCAAAATATCATTCTTGGTTCCAAATAGAAGACTTTTTCTCCATTAAATACCACGTCGGGTTCCCAATATTACACATTTTCTCCCCCAAATTGCTCTTTGGATCCCCAAAATGAGGCGTTCTCCCTCAAATGTCTCTTTTCATCCCAAGAATCAGGCATTTTCTCTGCACAAGACTGATTTTATTACCAAAACAACACATTTCTTACCCAAAACACACCTTTTTATTCCCAACATTAGACACCGTCTCCCAAAATTCCAATTTGTATCCCTCCAATACGAAATTCTCCCCTTGAAATATGGCTTTGTGTGACAAAAGAAGACACTCGCTCCCAAAAATACCGCTTCTTATTTCCTAAGGAAGACTTTTCCTCCCCAAAACACCCTTTTTGATCCCCCAAATAAGAAATACTCTCCCTAAAGTAGCGCTTTCGTTGCCTTTCCCAAAAATGAGACATCTGAAGATGAAAGGCAGTATTCTGGGGAGAAAATGCCTTTTTGGGGGACTAAAGAGTGGCACTTAGGAGAGAACCTGTTTGGTTTCTGGGATGAAGAGTGATATTCGGGGAGAAAATGTCTAATTGTTGGCAGAAATTGATACGCAGGGGAGAAATGGTTGTATTTGGGAGAGAAAAAGAGTGTTTTGTGGAGAAAATGCATGAGTTTTGGGGATAAACGGCATTATTTTGGCGTGAAAGCATGGTATTGAGCTAAGAAGCGGCATTTTGTGGAGAAAATGTCTTCTTTTGAGGATAAAGGTGATCTTTCGGGGAGAAAATGTCTGATTTGCAGCATAAAAGGACGCATTTGGGGAAGACAGCGTCTTTTATTGGGACATCACGTTTTATTCCAAAAATAACACATTTTCTTCCCAGAATACCGCCTTTGATCCCAAAAATAAGGCATTTTCTTCCCAGAAGACCGCTATTTAGACCGAAAATAAGTCATCCTCTCCAAAAAAGACATAATTCTGTCCTCAAAATGAGAAATATTGTCCCCAAAATATCATTCTTGGTTCCAAATAGAAGACTTTTTCTCCATTAAATACCACGTCGGGTTCCCAATATTACACATTTTCTCCCCCAAATTGCTCTTTGGATCCCCAAAATGAGGCGTTCTCCCTCAAATGTCTCTTTTGATCCCAAGAATCAGGCATTTTCTCTGCACAAGACTGATTTTATTACCAAAACAACACATTTCTTACCCAAAACACACCTTTTTATTCCCAACATTAGACACCGTCTCCCAAAATTCCGATTTGTATCCCTCCAATACGAAATTCTCCCCTTGAAATATGGCTTTGTGTGACAAAAGAAGACACTCGCTCCCAAAAATACCGCTTCTTATTTCCTAAGGAAGACTTTTCCTCCCCAAAACACCCTTTTTGATCCCCCAAATAAGAAATACTCTCCCTAAAGTAGCGCTTTCGTTGCCTTTCCCAAAAATGAGACATCTGAAGATGAAAGGCAGTATTCTGGGGAGAAAATGCCTTTTTGGGGGGCTAAAGAGTGGCACTTAGGAGAGAACCTGTTTGGTTTCTGGGATGAAGAGTGATATTCGGGGAGAAAATGTCTAATTGTTGGCAGACATTGATACGCAGGGGAGAAATGGTTGTATTTGGGAGAGAAAAAGAGTGTTTTGTGGAGAAAATGCATGAGTTTTGGGGATAAACGGCATTATTTTGGCGTGAAAGCATGGTATTGAGCTAAGAAGCGGCATTTTGTGGAGAAAATGTCTTCTTTTGAGGATAAAGGTGATCTTTCGGGGAGAAAATGTCTGATTTGCAGCATAAAAGGACGCATTTGGGGAAGACAGTGTCTTTTATTGGGACATCACGTTTTATTCCAAAAATAACACATTTTCTTCCCAGAATACCGCCTTTGATCCCAAAAATAAGGCATTTTCTTCCCAGAAGACCGCTTCTTAGACCGAAAATAAGTCATCCTCTCCAAAAAAGACATAATTCTGTCCTCAAAATGAGAAATATTGTCCCCAAAATATCATTCTTGGTTCCAAATAGAAGACTTTTTCTCCATTAAATACCACGTCGGGTTCCCAATATTACACATTTTCTCCCCCAAATTGCTCTTTGGATCCCCAAAATGAGGCGTTCTCCCTCAAATGCCTCTTTTCATCCCAAGAATCAGGCATTTTCTCCGCACAAGACTGATTTTATTACCAAAACAACACATTTCTTACCCAAAACACACCTTTTTATTCCCAACATTAGACACCGTCTCCCACAAATGCCAATTTGTATCCCTCCAATACGAAATTCTCCCCTTGAAATATGGCTTTGTGTAACAAAAGAAGACATTCGCTCCCAAAAATACCGCTTCTTATTTCCTAAGGAAGACTTTTCCTCCCCAAAACACTCTTTTTGATCCCCCAAATAAGAAATACTCTCCCTAAAGTAGCGCTTTCGTTGCCTTTCCCAAAAATGAGACATCTGAAGATGAAAGGCAGTATTCTGGGGAGAAAATGCCTTTTTGGGGGGCTAAAGAGTGGCACTTAGGAGAGAACCTGTTTGGTTTCTGGGATGAAGAGTGATATTCGGGGAGAAAATGTCTAATTGTTGGCAGAAATTGATACGCAGGGGAGAAATGGTTGTATTTGGGAGAGAAAAAGAGTGTTTTGGGGAGAAAATGCATGAGTTTTGGGGATAAACGGCATTATTTTGGCGTGAAAGCATGGTATTGAGCTAAGAAGCGGCATTTTGTGGAGAAAATGTCTTCTTTTGAGGATAAAGGTGATCTTTCGGGGAGAAAATGTCTGATTTGCAGCATAAAAGGACGCATTTGGGGAAGACAGCGTCTTTTATTGGGACATCACGTTTTATTCCAAAAATAACACATTTTCTTCCCAGAATACCGCCTTTGATCCCAAAAATAAGGCATTTTCTTCCCAGAAGACCGCATTTTAGACCGAAAATAAGTCATCCTCTCCAAAAAAGACATAATTCTGTCCTCAAAATGAGAAATATTGTCCCCAAAATATCATTCTTGGTTCCAAATAGAAGACTTTTTCTCCATTAAATACCACGTCGGGTTCCCAATATTACACATTTTCTCCCCCAAATTGCTCTTTGGATCCCCAAAATGAGGCGTTCTCCCTCAAATGCCTCTTTTCATCCCAAGAATCAGGCATTTTCTCCGCACAAGACTGATTTTATTACCAAAACAACACATTTCTTACCCAAAACACACCTTTTTATTCCCAACATTAGACACCGTCTCCCAAAATGCCAATTTGTATCCCTCCAATATGAAATTCTCCCCTTGAAATATGGCTTTGTGTAACAAAAGAAGACATTCGCTCCCCAAAATACCGCTTCTTATTTCCTAAGGAAGACTTTTCCTCCCCAAAACACCCTTTTTGATCCCCCAAATAAGAAATACTCTCCCTAAAGTAGCGCTTTCGTTTCCTTTCCCAAAAATGAGACATCTGAAGATGAAAGGCAGTATTCTGGGGAGAAAATGCCTTTTTGGGGGGCTAAAGAGTGGCACTTAAGAGAGAACCTGTTTGGTTTCTGGGATGAAGAGTGATATTCGGGGAGAAAATGTCTAATTGTTGGCAGAAATTGATACGCAGGGGAGAAATGGTTGTATTTTGGAGAGAAAAAGAGTGTTTTGTGGAGAAAATGCATGAGTTTTGGGGATAAACGGCATTATTTTGGCGTGAAAGCATGGTATTGAGCTAAGAAGCGGCATTTGGTGGAGAAAATGTCTTCTTTTGAGGATAAAGGTGATCTTTCGGGGAGAAAATGTCTTCTTTGCAGCATAAAAGGACGCATTTGGGGAAGACAGCGTCTTTTATTGGGACATCACGTTTTATTCCAAAAATAACACATTTTCTTCCCAGAATACCGCCTTTGATCCCCAAAATAAGGCATTTTCTTCCCAGAAGACCGCTTCTTAGACCGAAAATAAGTCATCCTCTCCAAAAAAGACATAATTCTGTCCTCAAAATGAGAAATATTGTCCCCAAAATATCATTCTTGGTTCCAAATAGAAGACTTTTTCTCCATTAAATACCACGTCGGGTTCCCAATATTACACATTTTCTCCCCCAAATTGCTCTTTGGATCCCCAAAATGAGGCGTTCTCCCTCAAATGCCTCTTTTCATCCCAAGAATCAGGCATTTTCTCCGCACAAGACTGATTTTATTACCAAAACAACACATTTCTTACCCAAAACACACCTTTTTATTCCCAACATTAGACACCGTCTCCCAAAATGCCAATTTGTATCCCTCCAATATGAAATTCTCCCCTTCAAATATGGCTTTGTGTAACAAAAGAAGACATTCGCTCCCCAAAATACCGCTTCTTATTTCCTAAGGAAGACTTTTCCTCCCCAAAACACCCTTTTTGATCCCCCAAATAAGAAATACTCTCCCTAAAGTAGCGCTTTCGTTTCCTTTCCCAAAAATGAGACATCTGAAGATGAAAGGCAGTATTCTGGGGAGAAAATGCCTTTTTGGGGGGCTAAAGAGTGGCACTTAAGAGAGAACCTGTTTGGTTTCTGGGATGAAGAGTGATATTCGGGGAGAAAATGTCTAATTGTTGGCAGAAATTGATACGCAGGGGAGAAATGGTTGTATTTGGGAGAGAAAAAGAGTGTTTTGTGGAGAAAATGCATGAGTTTTGGGGATAAACGGCATTATTTTGGCGTGAAAGCATGGTATTGAGCTAAGAAGCGGCATTTGGTGGAGAAAATGTCTTCTTTTGAGGATAAAGGTGATCTTTCGGGGAGAAAATGTCTGATTTGCAGCATAAAAGGACGCATTTGGGGAAGACAGCGTCTTTTATTGGGACATCACGTTTTATTCCAAAAATAACACATTTTCTTCCCAGAATACCGCCTTTGATCCCAAAAATAAGGCATTTTCTTCCCAGAAGACCGCTTCTTAGACCGAAAATAAGTCATCCTCTCCAAAAAAGACTTAATTCTGTCCTCAAAATGAGAAATATTGTCCCCAAAATATCATTCTTGGTTCCAAATAGAAGACTTTTTCTCCATTAAATACCACGTCGGGTTCCCAATATTACACATTTTCTCCCCCAAATTGCTCTTTGGATCCCCAAAATGAGGCGTTCTCCCTCAAATGTCTCTTTTGATCCCAAGAATCAGGCATTTTCTCCGCACAAGACTGATTTTATTACCAAAACAACACATTTCTTACCCAAAACACACCTTTTTATTCCCAACATTAGACACCGTCTCCCAAAATTCCGATTTGTATCCCTCCAATACAAAATTCTCCCCTTGAAATATGGCTTTGTGTGACAAAAGAAGACACTCGCTCCCAAAAATACCGCTTCTTATTTCCTAAGGAAGACTTTTCCTCCCCAAAACACCCTTTTTGATCCCCAAAATAAGAAATACTCTCCCTAAAGTAGCGCTTTCGTTTCCTTTCCCAAAAATGAGACATCTGAAGATGAAAGGCAGTATTCTGGGGAGAAAATGCCTTTTTGGGGGGCTAAAGAGTGGCACTTAAGAGAGAACCTGTTTGGTTTCTGGGATGAAGAGTGATATTCGGGGAGAAAATGTCTAATTGTTGGCAGAAATTGATACGCAGGGGAGAAATGGTTGTATTTGGGAGAGAAAAAGAGTGTTTTGTGGAGAAAATGCATGAGTTTTGGGGATAAACGGCATTATTTTGGCGTGAAAGCATGGTATTGAGCTAAGAAGCGGCATTTGGTGGAGAAAATGTCTTCTTTTGAGGATAAAGGTGATCTTTCGGGGAGAAAATGTCTTCTTTGCAGCATAAAAGGACGCATTTGGGGAAGACAGCGTCTTTTATTGGGACATCACGTTTTATTCCAAAAATAACACATTTTCTTCCCAGAATACCGCCTTTGATCCCAAAAATAAGGCATTTTCTTCCCAGAAGACCGCATTTTAGACCGAAAATAAGTCATCCTCTCCAAAAAAGACATAATTCTGTCCTCAAAATGAGAAATATTGTCCCCAAAATATCATTCTTGGTTCCAAATAGAAGACTTTTTCTCCATTAAATACCACGTCGGGTTCCCAATATTACACATTTTCTCCCCCAAATTGCTCTTTGGATCCCCAAAATGAGGCGTTCTCCCTCAAATGCCTCTTTTCATCCCAAGAATCAGGCATTTTCTCCGCACAAGACTGATTTTATTACCAAAACAACACATTTCTTACCCAAAACACACCTTTTTATTCCCAACATTAGACACCGTCTCCCAAAATTCCAATTTGTATCCCTCCAATATGAAATTCTCCCCTTCAAATATGGCTTTGTGTAACAAAAGAAGACATTCGCTCCCAAAAATACCGCTTCTTATTTCCTAAGGAAGACTTTTCCTCCCCAAAACACCCTTTTTGATCCCCCAAATAAGAAATACTCTCCCTAAAGTAGCGCTTTCGTTTCCTTTCCCAAAAATGAGACATCTGAAGATGAAAGGCAGTATTCTGGGGAGAAAATGCCTTTTTGGGGGGCTAAAGAGTGGCACTTAGGAGAGAACCTGTTTGGTTTCTGGGATGAAGAGTGATATTCGGGGAGAAAATGTCTAATTGTTGGCAGAAATTGATACGCAGGGGAGAAATGGTTGTATTTGGGAGAGAAAAAGAGTGTTTTGTGGAGAAAATGCATGAGTTTTGGGGATAAACGGCATTATTTTGGCGTGAAAGCATGGTATTGAGCTAAGAAGCGGCATTTTGTGGAGAAAATGTCTTCTTTTGAGGATAAAGGTGATCTTTCGGGGAGAAAATGTCTGATTTGCAGCATAAAAGGACGCATTTGGGGAAGACAGCGTCTTTTATTGGGACATCACGTTTTATTCCAAAAATAACACATTTTCTTCTTAGAATACCGCCTTTGATCCCAAAAATAAGGCATTTTCTTCCCTGAAGACCGCTATTTAGACCGAAAATAAGTCATCCTCTCCAAAAAAGACATAATTCTGTCCTCAAAATGAGAAATATTGTCCCCAAAATATCATTCTTGGTTCCAAATAGAAGACTTTTTCTCCATTAAATACCACGTCGGGTTCCCAATATTACACATTTTCTCCCCCAAATTGCTCTTTGGATCCCCAAAATGAGGCGTTCTCCCTCAAATGTCTCTTTTGATCCCAAGAATCAGGCATTTTCTCTGCACAAGACTGATTTTATTACCAAAACAACACATTTCTTACCCAAAACACACCTTTTTATTCCCAACATTAGACACCGTCTCCCAAAATTCCGATTTGTATCCCTCCAATACGAAATTCTCCCCTTGAAATATGGCTTTGTGTGACAAAAGAAGACACTCGCTCCCAAAAATACCGCTTCTTATTTCCTAAGGAAGACTTTTCCTCCCCAAAACACCCTTTTTGATCCCCCAAATAAGAAATACTCTCCCTAAAGTAGCGCTTTCGTTGCCTTTCCCAAAAATGAGACATCTGAAGATGAAAGGCAGTATTCTGGGGAGAAAATGCCTTTTTGGGGGACTAAAGAGTGGCACTTAGGAGAGAACCTGTTTGGTTTCTGGGATGAAGAGTGATATTCGGGGAGAAAATGTCTAATTGTTGGCAGAAATTGATACGCAGGGGAGAAATGGTTGTATTTGGGAGAGAAAAAGAGTGTTTTGTGGAGAAAATGCATGAGTTTTGGGGATAAACGGCATTATTTTGGCGTGAAAGCATGGTATTGAGCTAAGAAGCGGCATTTTGTGGAGAAAATGTCTTCTTTTGAGGATAAAGGTGATCTTTCGGGGAGAAAATGTCTGATTTGCAGCATAAAAGGACGCATTTGGGGAAGACAGCGTCTTTTATTGGGACATCACGTTTTATTCCAAAAATAACACATTTTCTTCTTAGAATACCGCCTTTGATCCCAAAAATAAGGCATTTTCTTCCCAGAAGACCGCTATTTAGACCGAAAATAAGTCATCCTCTCCAAAAAAGACATAATTCTGTCCTCAAAATGAGAAATATTGTCCCCAAAATATCATTCTTGGTTCCAAATAGAAGACTTTTTCTCCATTAAATACCACGTCGGGTTCCCAATATTACACATTTTCTCCCCCAAATTGCTCTTTGGATCCCCAAAATGAGGCGTTCTCCCTCAAATGCCTCTTTTCATCCCAAGAATCAGGCATTTTCTCCGCACAAGACTGATTTTATTACCAAAACAACACATTTCTTACCCAAAACACACCTTTTTATTCCCAACATTAGACACCGTCTCCCAAAATTCCAATTTGTATCCCTCCAATATGAAATTCTCCCCTTCAAATATGGCTTTGTGTAACAAAAGAAGACATTCGCTCCCAAAAATACCGCTTCTTATTTCCTAAGGAAGACTTTTCCTCCCCAAAACACCCTTTTTGATCCCCAAAATAAGAAATACTCTCCCTAAAGTAGCGCTTTCGTTTCCTTTCCCAAAAATGAGACATCTGAAGATGAAAGGCAGTATTCTGGGGAGAAAATGCCTTTTTGGGGGGCTAAAGAGTGGCACTTAAGAGAGAACCTGTTTGGTTTCTGGGATGAAGAGTGATATTCGGGGAGAAAATGTCTAATTGTTGGCAGAAATTGATACGCAGGGGAGAAATGGTTGTATTTGGGAGAGAAAAAGAGTGTTTTGTGGAGAAAATGCATGAGTTTTGGGGATAAACGGCATTATTTTGGCGTGAAAGCATGGTATTGAGCTAAGAAGCGGCATTTTGTGGAGAAAATGTCTTCTTTTGAGGATAAAGGTGATCTTTCGGGGAGAAAATGTCTGATTTGCAGCATAAAAGGACGCATTTGGGGAAGACAGCGTCTTTTATTGGGACATCACGTTTTATTCCAAAAATAACACATTTTCTTCCCAGAATACCGCCTTTGATCCCAAAAATAAGGCATTTTCTTCCCAGAAGACCGCTATTTAGACCGAAAATAAGTCATCCTCTCCAAAAAAGACATAATTCTGTCCTCAAAATGAGAAATATTGTCCCCAAAATATCATTCTTGGTTCCAAATAGAAGACTTTTTCTCCATTAAATACCACGTCGGGTTCCCAATATTACACATTTTCTCCCCCAAATTGCTCTTTGGATCCCCAAAATGAGGCGTTCTCCCTCAAATGTCTCTTTTCATCCCAAGAATCAGGCATTTTCTCTGCACAAGACTGATTTTATTACCAAAACAACACATTTCTTACCCAAAACACACCTTTTTATTCCCAACATTAGACACCGTCTCCCAAAATTCCAATTTGTATCCCTCCAATACGAAATTCTCCCCTTGAAATATGGCTTTGTGTGACAAAAGAAGACACTCGCTCCCAAAAATACCGCTTCTTATTTCCTAAGGAAGACTTTTCCTCCCCAAAACACCCTTTTTGATCCCCCAAATAAGAAATACTCTCCCTAAAGTAGCGCTTTCGTTGCCTTTCCCAAAAATGAGACATCTGAAGATGAAAGGCAGTATTCTGGGGAGAAAATGCCTTTTTGGGGGGCTAAAGAGTGGCACTTAAGAGAGAACCTGTTTGGTTTCTGGGATGAAGAGTGATATTCGGGGAGAAAATGTCTAATTGTTGGCAGAAATTGATACGCAGGGGAGAAATGGTTGTATTTGGGAGAGAAAAAGAGTGTTTTGTGGAGAAAATGCATGAGTTTTGGGGATAAACGGCATTATTTTGGCGTGAAAGCATGGTATTGAGCTAAGAAGCGGCATTTTGTGGAGAAAATGTCTTCTTTTGAGGATAAAGGTGATCTTTCGGGGAGAAAATGTCTGATTTGCAGCATAAAAGGACGCATTTGGGGAAGACAGCGTCTTTTATTGGGACATCACGTTTTATTCCAAAAATAACACATTTTCTTCCCAGAATACCGCCTTTGATCCCCAAAATAAGGCATTTTCTTCCCAGAAGACCGCTTCTTAGACCGAAAATAAGTCATCCTCTCCAAAAAAGACATAATTCTGTCCTCAAAATGAGAAATATTGTCCCCAAAATATCATTCTTGGTTCCAAATAGAAGACTTTTTCTCCATTAAATACCACGTCGGGTTCCCAATATTACACATTTTCTCCCCCAAATTGCTCTTTGGATCCCCAAAATGAGGCGTTCTCCCTCAAATGCCTCTTTTCATCCCAAGAATCAGGCATTTTCTCCGCACAAGACTGATTTTATTACCAAAACAACACATTTCTTACCCAAAACACACCTTTTTATTCCCAACATTAGACACCGTCTCCCACAAATGCCAATTTGTATCCCTCCAATACGAAATTCTCCCCTTGAAATATGGCTTTGTGTAACAAAAGAAGACATTCGCTCCCAAAAATACCGCTTCTTATTTCCTAAGGAAGACTTTTCCTCCCCAAAACACTCTTTTTGATCCCCCAAATAAGAAATACTCTCCCTAAAGTAGCGCTTTCGTTGCCTTTCCCAAAAATGAGACATCTGAAGATGAAAGGCAGTATTCTGGGGAGAAAATGCCTTTTTGGGGGGCTAAAGAGTGGCACTTAGGAGAGAACCTGTTTGGTTTCTGGGATGAAGAGTGATATTCGGGGAGAAAATGTCTAATTGTTGGCAGAAATTGATACGCAGGGGAGAAATGGTTGTATTTGGGAGAGAAAAAGAGTGTTTTGTGGAGAAAATGCATGAGTTTTGGGGATAAACGGCATTATTTTGGCGTGAAAGCATGGTATTGAGCTAAGAAGCGGCATTTTGTGGAGAAAATGTCTTCTTTTGAGGATAAAGGTGATCTTTCGGGGAGAAAATGTCTGATTTGCAGCATAAAAGGACGCATTTGGGGAAGACAGCGTCTTTTATTGGGACATCACGTTTTATTCCAAAAATAACACATTTTCTTCCCAGAATACCGCCTTTGATCCCAAAAATAAGGCATTTTCTTCCCAGAAGACCGCATTTTAGACCGAAAATAAGTCATCCTCTCCAAAAAAGACATAATTCTGTCCTCAAAATGAGAAATATTGTCCCCAAAATATCATTCTTGGTTCCAAATAGAAGACTTTTTCTCCATTAAATACCACGTCGGGTTCCCAATATTACACATTTTCTCCCCCAAATTGCTCTTTGGATCCCCAAAATGAGGCGTTCTCCCTCAAATGCCTCTTTTCATCCCAAGAATCAGGCATTTTCTCCGCACAAGACTGATTTTATTACCAAAACAACACATTTCTTACCCAAAACACACCTTTTTATTCCCAACATTAGACACCGTCTCCCAAAATGCCAATTTGTATCCCTCCAATATGAAATTCTCCCCTTGAAATATGGCTTTGTGTAACAAAAGAAGACATTCGCTCCCCAAAATACCGCTTCTTATTTCCTAAGGAAGACTTTTCCTCCCCAAAACACCCTTTTTGATCCCCCAAATAAGAAATACTCTCCCTAAAGTAGCGCTTTCGTTTCCTTTCCCAAAAATGAGACATCTGAAGATGAAAGGCAGTATTCTGGGGAGAAAATGCCTTTTTGGGGGGCTAAAGAGTGGCACTTAAGAGAGAACCTGTTTGGTTTCTGGGATGAAGAGTGATATTCGGGGAGAAAATGTCTAATTGTTGGCAGAAATTGATACGCAGGGGAGAAATGGTTGTATTTGGGAGAGAAAAAGAGTGTTTTGGGGAGAAAATGCATGAGTTTTGGGGATAAACGGCATTATTTTGGCGTGAAAGCATGGTATTGAGCTAAGAAGCGGCATTTGGTGGAGAAAATGTCTTCTTTTGAGGATAAAGGTGATCTTTCGGGGAGAAAATGTCTGATTTGCAGCATAAAAGGACGCATTTGGGGAAGACAGCGTCTTTTATTGGGACATCACGTTTTATTCCAAAAATAACACATTTTCTTCCCAGAATACCGCCTTTGATCCCAAAAATAAGGCATTTTCTTCCCAGAAGACCGCTTCTTAGACCGAAAATAAGTCATCCTCTCCAAAAAAGACATAATTCTGTCCTCAAAATGAGAAATATTGTCCCCAAAATATCATTCTTGGTTCCAAATAGAAGACTTTTTCTCCATTAAATACCACGTCGGGTTCCCAATATTACACATTTTCTCCCCCAAATTGCTCTTTGGATCCCCAAAATGAGGCGTTCTCCCTCAAATGCCTCTTTTCATCCCAAGAATCAGGCATTTTCTCCGCACAAGACTGATTTTATTACCAAAACAACACATTTCTTACCCAAAACACACCTTTTTATTCCCAACATTAGACACCGTCTCCCAAAATTCCAATTTGTATCCCTCCAATATGAAATTCTCCCCTTCAAATATGGCTTTGTGTAACAAAAGAAGACATTCGCTCCCAAAAATACCGCTTCTTATTTCCTAAGGAAGACTTTTCCTCCCCAAAACACCCTTTTTGATCCCCAAAATAAGAAATACTCTCCCTAAAGTAGCGCTTTCGTTTCCTTTCCCAAAAATGAGACATCTGAAGATGAAAGGCAGTATTCTGGGGAGAAAATGCCTTTTTGGGGGGCTAAAGAGTGGCACTTAAGAGAGAACCTGTTTGGTTTCTGGGATGAAGAGTGATATTCGGGGAGAAAATGTCTAATTGTTGGCAGAAATTGATACGCAGGGGAGAAATGGTTGTATTTGGGAGAGAAAAAGAGTGTTTTGGGGAGAAAATGCATGAGTTTTGGGGATAAACGGCATTATTTTGGCGTGAAAGCATGGTATTGAGCTAAGAAGCGGCATTTTGTGGAGAAAATGTCTTCTTCTGAGGATAAAGGTGATCTTTCGGGGAGAAAATGTCTGATTTGCAGCATAAAAGGACGCATTTGGGGAAGACAGCGTCTTTTATTGGGACATCACGTTTTATTCCAAAAATAACACATTTTCTTCCCAGAATACCGCCTTTGATCCCCAAAATAAGGCATTTTCTTCCCAGAAGACCGCTTCTTAGACCGAAAATAAGTCATCCTCTCCAAAAAAGACATAATTCTGTCCTCAAAATGAGAAATATTGTCCCCAAAATATCATTCTTGGTTCCAAATAGAAGACTTTTTCTCCATTAAATACCACGTCGGGTTCCCAATATTACACATTTTCTCCCCCAAATTGCTCTTTGGATCCCCAAAATGAGGCGTTCTCCCTCAAATGCCTCTTTTCATCCCAAGAATCAGGCATTTTCTCCGCACAAGACTGATTTTATTACCAAAACAACACATTTCTTACCCAAAACACACCTTTTTATTCCCAACATTAGACACCGTCTCCCACAAATGCCAATTTGTATCCCTCCAATACGAAATTCTCCCCTTGAAATATGGCTTTGTGTGACAAAAGAAGACACTCGCTCCCAAAAATACCGCTTCTTATTTCCTAAGGAAGACTTTTCCTCCCCAAAACACTCTTTTTGATCCCCCAAATAAGAAATACTCTCCCTAAAGTAGCGCTTTCGTTGCCTTTCCCAAAAATGAGACATTTGAAGATGAAAGGCAGTATTCTGGGGAGAAAATGCCTTTTTGGGGGGCTAAAGAGTGGCACTTAGGAGAGAACCTGTTTGGTTTCTGGGATGAAGAGTGATATTCGGGGAGAAAATGTCTAATTGTTGGCAGAAATTGATACGCAGGGGAGAAATGGTTGTATTTGGGAGAGAAAAAGAGTGTTTTGGGGAGAAAATGCATGAGTTTTGGGGATAAACGGCATTATTTTGGCGTGAAAGCATGGTATTGAGCTAAGAAGCGGCATTTGGTGGAGAAAATGTCTTCTTTTGAGGATAAAGGTGATCTTTCGGGGAGAAAATGTCTTCTTTGCAGCATAAAAGGACGCATTTGGGGAAGACAGCGTCTTTTATTGGGACATCACGTTTTATTCCAAAAATAACACATTTTCTTCCCAGAATACCGCCTTTGATCCCAAAAATAAGGCATTTTCTTCCCAGAAGACCGCTTCTTAGACCGAAAATAAGTCATCCTCTCCAAAAAAGACATAATTCTGTCCTCAAAATGAGAAATATTGTCCCCAAAATATCATTCTTGGTTCCAAATAGAAGACTTTTTCTCCATTAAATACCACGTCGGGTTCCCAATATTACACATTTTCTCCCCCAAATTGCTCTTTGGATCCCCAAAATGAGGCGTTCTCCCTCAAATGCCTCTTTTCATCCCAAGAATCAGGCATTTTCTCCGCACAAGACTGATTTTATTACCAAAACAACACATTTCTTACCCAAAACACACCTTTTTATTCCCAACATTAGACACCGTCTCCCACAAATGCCAATTTGTATCCCTCCAATACGAAATTCTCCCCTTGAAATATGGCTTTGTGTAACAAAAGAAGACATTCGCTCCCAAAAATACCGCTTCTTATTTCCTAAGGAAGACTTTTCCTCCCCAAAACACTCTTTTTGATCCCCCAAATAAGAAATACTCTCCCTAAAGTAGCGCTTTCGTTGCCTTTCCCAAAAATGAGACATCTGAAGATGAAAGGCAGTATTCTGGGGAGAAAATGCCTTTTTGGGGGGCTAAAGAGTGGCACTTAATAGAGAACCTGTTTGGTTTCTGGGATGAAGAGTGATAT
The DNA here is from genome assembly GCA_030625065.1 of Alectoris magna. NCBI lineage: Eukaryota > Metazoa > Chordata > Aves > Galliformes > Phasianidae > Alectoris > Alectoris magna. The sequence continues at coordinate 4,247,674 of CM060578.1, read as the reverse complement.
TCGGGGAGAAAATGTCTAATTGTTGGCAGAAATTGATACGCAGGGGAGAAATGGTTGTATTTTGGAGAGAAAAAGAGTGTTTTGTGGAGAAAATGCATGAGTTTTGGGGATAAACGGCATTATTTTGGCGTGAAAGCATGGTATTGAGCTAAGAAGCGGCATTTTGTGGAGAAAATGCCTTCTTTTGATCATAAAGGTGATCTTTCGGGGAGAAAATGTCTGATTTGCGGCATAAAAGGACGCATTTGGGGAAGACAGCGTCTTTTATTGGGACATCACGTTTTATTCCAAAAATAACACATTTTCTTCCCAGAATACCGCCTTTGATCCCCAAAATAAGGAATTTTCTTCCCAGAAGACCGCTATTTAGACCGAAAATAAGTCATCCTCTCCAAAAAAGACATAATTCTGTCCTCAAAATGAGAAATATTGTCCCCAAAATATCATTCTTGGTTCCAAATAGAAGACTTTTTCTCCATTAAATACCACGTCGGGTTCCCAATATTACACATTTTCTCCCCCAAATTGCTCTTTGAATCCCCAAAATGAGGCGTTCTCCCTCAAATGCCTCTTTTCATCCCAAGAATCAGGCATTTTCTCCGCACAAGACTGATTTTATTACCAAAACAACACATTTCTTACCCAAAACACACCTTTTTATTCCCAACATTAGACACCGTCTCCCACAAATGCCAATTTGTATCCCTCCAATACGAAATTCTCCCCTTCAAATATGGCTTTGTGTGACAAAAGAAGACACTCGCTCCCAAAAATACCGCTTCTTATTTCCTAAGGAAGACTTTTCCTCCCCAAAACACTCTTTTTGATCCCCCAAATAAGAAATACTCTCCCTAAAGTGGCGCTTTCGTTGCCTTTCCCAAAAATGAGACATTTGAAGATGAAAGGCAGTATTCTGGGGAGAAAATGCCTTTTTGGGGGGCTAAAGAGTGGCACTTAATAGAGAACCTGTTTGGTTTCTGGGATGAAGAGTGATATTCGGGGAGAAAATGTCTAATTGTTGGCAGAAATTGATACGCAGGGGAGAAATGGTTGTATTTTGGAGAGAAAAAGAGTGTTTTGTGGAGAAAATGCATGAGTTTTGGGGATAAACGACATTATTTTGGCGTGAAAGCATGGTATTGAGAAAATAAGCAGCATTTTGTGGAGAAAATGTCTTCTTTTGAGGATAAAGGTGATCTTTCGGGGAGAAAATGTCTGATTTGCAGCATAAAAGGACGCATTTGGGGAAGACAGCGTCTTTTATTGGGACATCACGTTTTATTCCAAAAATAACACATTTTCTTCCCAGAATACCGCCTTTGATCCCCAAAATAAGGCATTTTCTTCCCAGAATACCGCTATTTAGACCGAAAATAAGTCATCCTCTCCAAAAAAGACCTATTTCTGTCCTCAAAATGAGAAATATTGTCCCCAAAATATCATTCTTGGTTCCAAATAGAAGACTTTTTCTCCATTAAATACCACGTCGGGTTCCCAATATTACACATTTTCTCCCCCAAATTGCTCTTTGGATCCCCAAAATGAGGCGTTCTCCCTCAAATGCCTCTTTTGATCCCAAGAATCAGGCATTTTCTCCGCACAAGACTGATTTTATTACCAAAACAACACATTTCTTACCCAAAACACACCTTTTTATTCCCAACATTAGACACCGTCTCCCAAAATTCCAATTTGTATCCCTCCAATACGAAATTCTCCCCTTCAAATATGGCTTTGTGTAACAAAAGAAGACATTCGCTCCCAAAAATATCGCTTCTTATTTCCTAAGGAAGACTTTTCCTCCCCAAAACACCCTTTTTGATCCCCCAAATAAGAAATACTCTCCCTAAAGTAGCGCTTTCGTTGCCTTTCCCAAAAATGAGACATCTGAAGATGAAAGGCAGTATTCTGGGGAGAAAATGCCTTTTTGGGGGGCTAAAGAGTGGCACTTAGGAGAGAACCTGTTTGGTTTCTGGGATGAAGAGTGATATTCGGGGAGAAAATGTCTAATTGTTGGCAGAAATTGATACGCAGGGGAGAAATGGTTGTATTTGGGAGAGAAAAAGAGTGTTTTGTGGAGAAAATGCATGAGTTTTGGGGATAAACGGCATTATTTTGGCGTGAAAGCATGGTATTGAGCTAAGAAGCGGCATTTGGTGGAGAAAATGTCTTCTTTTGAGGATAAAGGTGATCTTTCGGGGAGAAAATGTCTGATTTGCAGCATAAAAGGACGCATTTGGGGAAGACAGCGTCTTTTATTGGGACATCACGTTTTATTCCAAAAATAACACATTTTCTTCCCAGAATACCGCCTTTGATCCCAAAAATAAGGCACTTTCTTCCCAGAAGACCGCTTCTTAGACCGAAAATAAGTCATCCTCTCCAAAAAAGACATAATTCTGTCCTCAAAATGAGAAATATTGTCCCCAAAATATCATTCTTGGTTCCAAATAGAAGACTTTTTCTCCATTAAATACCACGTCGGGTTCCCAATATTACACATTTTCTCCCCCAAATTGCTCTTTGGATCCCCAAAATGAGGCGTTCTCCCTCAAATGCCTCTTTTCATCCCAAGAATCAGGCATTTTCTCCGCACAAGACTGATTTTATTACCAAAACAACACATTTCTTACCCAAAACACACCTTTTTATTCCCAACATTAGACACCGTCTCCCACAAATGCCAATTTATATCCCTCCAATACGAAATTCTCCCCTTCAAATATGGCTTTGTGTAACAAAAGAAGACATTCGCTCCCAAAAATACCACTTCTTATTTCCTAAGGAAGACTTTTCCTCCCCAAAACACCCTTTTTGATCCCCAAAATAAGAAATACTCTCCCTAAAGTAGCGCTTTCGTTGCCTTTCCCAAAAATGAGACATTTGAAGATGAAAGGCAGTATTCTGGGGAGAAAATGCCTTTTTGGGGGGCTAAAGAGTGGCACTTAGGAGAGAACCTGTTTGGTTTCTGGGATGAAGAGTGATATTCGGGGAGAAAATGTCTAATTGTTGGCAGAAATTGATACGCAGGGGAGAAATGGTTGTATTTGGGAGAGAAAAAGAGTGTTTTGTGGAGAAAATGCATGAGTTTTGGGGATAAACGGCATTATTTTGGCGTGAAAGCATGGTATTGAGAAAATAAACAGCATTTTGTGGAGAAAATGCCTTCTTTTGATGATAAAGGTGATCTTTCAGGGAGAAAATGTCTTCTTTGCAGCAGAAAAAGACGCATTTGGGGAAGACAGCGTCTTTTATTGGGACATCACGTTTTATTCCAAAAATAACACATTTTCTTCCCAGAATACCGCCTTTGATCCCAAAATAAGGCATTTTCTTCCCAGAATACCGCTATTTAGACCGAAAATAAGTCATCCTCTCCAAAAAAGACCTATTTCTGTCCTCAAAATGAGAAATATTGTCCCCAAAATATCATTCTTGGTTCCAAATAGAAGACTTTTTCTCCATTAAATACCACGTCGGGTTCCCAATATTACACATTTTCTCCCCCAAATTGCTCTTTGGATCCCCAAAATGAGGCGTTCTCCCTCAAATGCCTCTTTTGATCCCAAGAATCAGGCATTTTCTCCGCACAAGACTGATTTTATTACCAAAACAACACATTTCTTACCCAAAACACACCTTTTTATTCCCAACATTAGACACCGTCTCCCAAAATGCCAATTTGTATCCCTCCAATACGAAATTCTCCCCTTCAAATATGGCTTTGTGTGACAAAAGAAGACACTCGCTCCCAAAAATACCGCTTCTTATTTCCTACGGAAGACTTTTCCTCCCCAAAACACCCTTTTTGATCCCCCAAATAAGAAATACTCTCCCTAAAGTAGCGCTTTCGTTTCCTTTCCCAAAAATGAGACATCTGAAGATGAAAGGCAGTATTCTGGGGAGAAAATGCCTTTTTGGGGTTCTAAAGTGTGGCACTTAAGAGAGAACCTGTTTGGTTTCTGGGATGAAGAGTGATATTCGGGGAGAAAATGTCTAATTGTTGGCAGAAATTGATACGCAGGGGAGAAATGGTTGTATTTTGGAGAGAAAAAGAGTGTTTTGGGGAGAAAATGCATGAGTTTTGGGGATAAACGACATTATTTTGGCGTGAAAGCATGGTATTGAGAAAATAAGCAGCATTTTGTGGAGAAAATGTCTTCTTTTGAGGATAAAGGTGATCTTTCGGGGAGAAAATGTCTTCTTTGCAGCATAAAAGGACGCATTTGGGGAAGACAGCGTCTTTTATTGGGACATCACGTTTTATTCCAAAAATAACACATTTTCTTCCCAGAATACCGCCTTTGATCCCAAAAATAAGGCATTTTCTTCCCAGAAGACCGCTATTTAGACCGAAAATAAGTCATCCTCTCCAAAAAAGACATAATTCTGTCCTCAAAATGAGAAATATTGTCCCCAAAATATCATTCTTGGTTCCAAATAGAAGACTTTTTCTCCATTAAATACCACGTCGGGTTCCCAATATTACACATTTTCTCCCCCAAATTGCTCTTTGGATCCCCAAAATGAGGCGTTCTCCCTCAAATGCCTCTTTTGATCCCAAGAATCAGGCATTTTCTCCGCACAAGACTGATTTTATTACCAAAACAACACATTTCTTACCCAAAACACACCTTTTTATTCCCAACATTAGACACCGTCTCCCAAAATTCCAATTTGTATCCCTCCAATACGAAATTCTCCCCTTCAAATATGGCTTTGTGTAACAAAAGAAGACATTCGCTCCCAAAAATACCGCTTCTTATTTCCTAAGGAAGACTTTTCCTCCCCAAAACACCCTTTTTGATCCCCCAAATAAGAAATACTCTCCCTAAAGTAGCGCTTTCGTTGCCTTTCCCAAAAATGAGACATCTGAAGATGAAAGGCAGTATTCTGGGGAGAAAATGCCTTTTTGGGGGGCTAAAGAGTGGCACTTAGGAGAGAACCTGTTTGGTTTCTGGGATGAAGAGTGATATTCGGGGAGAAAATGTCTAATTGTTGGCAGAAATTGATACGCAGGGGAGAAATGGTTGTATTTGGGAGAGAAAAAGAGTGTTTTGTGGAGAAAATGCATGAGTTTTGGGGATAAACGGCATTATTTTGGCGTGAAAGCATGGTATTGAGAAAATAAGCAGCATTTTGTGGAGAAAATGCCTTCTTTTGATGATAAAGGTGATCTTTCGGGGAGAAAATGTCTGATTTGCAGCATAAAAAGACGCATTTTGGGAAGACAGCGTCTTTTATTGGGACATCACGTTTTATTCCAAAAATAACACATTTTCTTCCCAGAATACCGCCTTTGATCCCAAAAATAAGGCACTTTCTTCCCAGAAGACCGCTTCTTAGACCGAAAATAAGTCATCCTCTCCAAAAAAGACATAATTCTGTCCTCAAAATGAGAAATATTGTCCCCAAAATATCATTCTTGGTTCCAAATAGAAGACTTTTTCTCCATTAAATACCACGTCGGGTTCCCAATATTACACATTTTCTCCCCCAAATTGCTCTTTGGATCCCCAAAATGAGGCGTTCTCCCTCAAATGCCTCTTTTGATCCCAAGAATCAGGCATTTTCTCCGCACAAGACTGATTTTATTACCAAAACAACACATTTCTTACCCAAAACACACCTTTTTATTCCCAACATTAGACACCGTCTCCCACAAATGCCAATTTGTATCCCTCCAATACGAAATTCTCCCCTTGAAATATGGCTTTGTGTAACAAAAGAAGACATTCGCTCCCAAAAATACCACTTCTTATTTCCTAAGGAAGACTTTTCCTCCCCAAAACACCCTTTTTGATCCCCAAAATAAGAAATACTCTCCCTAAAGTAGCGCTTTCGTTGCCTTTCCCAAAAATGAGACATTTGAAGATGAAAGGCAGTATTCTGGGGAGAAAATGCCTTTTTGGGGGGCTAAAGAGTGGCACTTAGGAGAGAACCTGTTTGGTTTCTGGGATGAAGAGTGATATTCGGGGAGAAAATGTCTAATTGTTGGCAGAAATTGATACGCAGGGGAGAAATGGTTGTATTTGGGAGAGAAAAAGAGTGTTTTGTGGAGAAAATGCATGAGTTTTGGGGATAAACGGCATTATTTTGGCGTGAAAGCATGGTATTGAGTAAATAAACAGCATTTTGTGGAGAAAATGCCTTCTTTTGATGATAAAGGTGATCTTTCGGGGAGAAAATGTCTTCTTTGCAGCAGAAAAAGACGCATTTGGGGAAGACAGCGTCTTTTATTGGGACATCACGTTTTATTCCAAAAATAACACATTTTCTTCCCAGAATACCGCCTTTGATCCCAAAAATAAGGCATTTTCTTCCCAGAATACCGCTATTTAGACCGAAAATAAGTCATCCTCTCCAAAAAAGACATAATTCTGTCCTCAAAATGAGAAATATTGTCCCCAAAATATCATTCTTGGTTCCAAATAGAAGACTTTTTCTCCATTAAATACCACGTCGGGTTCCCAATATTACACATTTTCTCCCCCAAATTGCTCTTTGGATCCCCAAAATGAGGCGTTCTCCCTCAAATGCCTCTTTTGATCCCAAGAATCAGGCATTTTCTCCGCACAAGACTGATTTTATTACCAAAACAACACATTTCTTACCCAAAACACACCTTTTTATTCCCAACATTAGACACCGTCTCCCAAAATGCCAATTTGTATCCCTCCAATACGAAATTCTCCCCTTCAAATATGGCTTTGTGTGACAAAAGAAGACACTCGCTCCCAAAAATACCGCTTCTTATTTCCTACGGAAGACTTTTCCTCCCCAAAACACCCTTTTTGATCCCCCAAATAAGAAATACTCTCCCTAAAGTAGCGCTTTCGTTTCCTTTCCCAAAAATGAGACATCTGAAGATGAAAGGCAGTATTCTGGGGAGAAAATGCCTTTTTGGGGGGCTAAAGTGTGGCACTTAATAGAGAACCTGTTTGGTTTCTGGGATGAAGAGTGATATTCGGGGAGAAAATGTCTAATTGTTGGCAGAAATTGATACGCAGGGGAGAAATGGTTGTATTTTGGAGAGAAAAAGAGTGTTTTGGGGAGAAAATGCATGAGTTTTGGGGATAAACGACATTATTTTGGCGTGAAAGCATGGTATTGAGCTAAGAAGCGGCATTTTGTGGAGAAAATGTCTTCTTTTGAGGATAAAGGTGATCTTTCGGGGAGAAAATGTCTGATTTGCAGCATAAAAGGACGCATTTGGGGAAGACAGCGTCTTTTATTGGGACATCACGTTTTATTCCAAAAATAACACATTTTCTTCCCAGAATACCGCCTTTGATCCCAAAAATAAGGCATTTTCTTCCCAGAAGACCGCTATTTAGACCGAAAATAAGTCATCCTCTCCAAAAAAGACATAATTCTGTCCTCAAAATGAGAAATATTGTCCCCAAAATATCATTCTTGGTTCCTAATAGAAGACTTTTTCTCCATTAAATACCACGTCGGGTTCCCAATATTACACATTTTCTCCCCCAAATTGCTCTTTGGATCCCCAAAATGAGGCGTTCTCCCTCAAATGCCTCTTTTGATCCCAAGAATCAGGCATTTTCTCCGCACAAGACTGATTTTATTACCAAAACAACACATTTCTTACCCAAAACACACCTTTTTATTCCCAACATTAGACACCGTCTCCCACAAATGCCAATTTGTATCCCTCCAATACGAAATTCTCCCCTTCAAATATGGCTTTGTGTAACAAAAGAAGACATTCGCTCCCAAAAATACCGCTTCTTATTTCCTAAGGAAGACTTTTCCTCCCCAAAACACCCTTTTTGATCCCCCAAATAAGAAATACTCTCCCTAAAGTAGCGCTTTCGTTGCCTTTCCCAAAAATGAGACATCTGAAGATGAAAGGCAGTATTCTGGGGAGAAAATGCCTTTTTGGGGGGCTAAAGAGTGGCACTTAAGAGAAAACCTGTTTGGTTTCTGGGATGAAGAGTGATATTCGGGGAGAAAATGTCTAATTGTTGGCAGAAATTGATACGCAGGGGAGAAATGGTTGTATTTGGGAGAGAAAAAGAGTGTTTTGTGGAGAAAATGCATGAGTTTTGGGGATAAACGGCATTATTTTGGCGTGAAAGCATGGTATTGAGAAAATAAGCAGCATTTTGTGGAGAAAATGCCTTCTTTTGATGATAAAGGTGATCTTTCAGGGAGAAAATGTCTTCTTTGCAGCAGAAAAAGACGCATTTGGGGAAGACAGCGTCTTTTATTGGGACATCACGTTTTATTCCAAAAATAACACATTTTCTTCCCAGAATACCGCCTTTGATCCCAAAAATAAGGCATTTTCTTCCCAGAAGACCGCTTCTTAGACCGAAAATAAGTCATCCTCTCCAAAAAAGACATAATTCTGTCCTCAAAATGAGAAATATTGTCCCCAAAATATCATTCTTGGTTCCAAATAGAAGACTTTTTCTCCATTAAATACCACGTCGGGTTCCCAATATTACACATTTTCTCCCCCAAATTGCTCTTTGGATCCCCAAAATGAGGCGTTCTCCCTCAAATGCCTCTTTTGATCCCAAGAATCAGGCATTTTCTCCGCACAAGACTGATTTTATTACCAAAACAACACATTTCTTACCCAAAACACACCTTTTTATTCCCAACATTAGACACCGTCTCCCACAAATGCCAATTTGTATCCCTCCAATACGAAATTCTCCCCTTGAAATATGGCTTTGTGTAACAAAAGAAGACATTCGCTCCCAAAAATACCGCTTCTTATTTCCTAAGGAAGACTTTTCCTCCCCAAAACACCCTTTTTGATCCCCAAAATAAGAAATACTCTCCCTAAAGTAGCGCTTTCGTTGCCTTTCCCAAAAATGAGACATTTGAAGATGAAAGGCAGTATTCTGGGGAGAAAATGCCTTTTTGGGGGGCTAAAGAGTGGCACTTAGGAGAGAACCTGTTTGGTTTCTGGGATGAAGAGTGATATTCGGGGAGAAAATGTCTAATTGTTGGCAGAAATTGATACGCAGGGGAGAAATGGTTGTATTTGGGAGAGAAAAAGAGTGTTTTGTGGAGAAAATGCATGAGTTTTGGGGATAAACGGCATTATTTTGGCGTGAAAGCATGGTATTGAGCTAAGAAGCGGCATTTTGTGGAGAAAATGTCTTCTTTTGAGGATAAAGGTGATCTTTCGGGGAGAAAATGTCTGATTTGCAGCATAAAAGGACGCATTTGGGGAAGACAGCGTCTTTTATTGGGACATCACGTTTTATTCCAAAAATAACACATTTTCTTCCCAGAATACCACCTTTGATCCCAAAAATAAGGCATTTTCTTCCCAGAAGACCGCTTCTTAGACCGAAAATAAGTCATCCTCTCCAAAAAAGACATAATTCTGTCCTCAAAATGAGAAATATTGTCCCCAAAATATCATTCTTGGTTCCAAATAGAAGACTTTTTCTCCATTAAATACCACGTCGGGTTCCCAATATTACACATTTTCTCCCCCAAATTGCTCTTTGGATCCCCAAAATGAGGCGTTCTCCCTCAAATGCCTCTTTTGATCCCAAGAATCAGGCATTTTCTCCGCACAAGACTGATTTTATTACCAAAACAACACATTTCTTACCCAAAACACACCTTTTTATTCCCAACATTAGACACCGTCTCCCACAAATGCCAATTTGTATCCCTCCAATACGAAATTCTCCCCTTGAAATATGGCTTTGTGTAACAAAAGAAGACATTCGCTCCCAAAAATACCGCTTCTTATTTCCTAAGGAAGACTTTTCCTCCCCAAAACACCCTTTTTGATCCCCCAAATAAGAAATACTCTCCCTAAAGTAGCGCTTTCGTTGCCTTTCCCAAAAATGAGACATCTGAAGATGAAAGGCAGTATTCTGGGGAGAAAATGCCTTTTTGGGGGGCTAAAGAGTGGCACTTAAGAGAGAACCTGTTTGGTTTCTGGGATGAAGAGTGATATTCGGGGAGAAAATGTCTAATTGTTGGCAGAAATTGATACGCAGGGGAGAAATGGTTGTATTTGGGAGAGAAAAAGAGTGTTTTGTGGAGAAAATGCATGAGTTTTGGGGATAAACGGCATTATTTTGGCGTGAAAGCATGGTATTGAGAAAATAAGCAGCATTTTGTGGAGAAAATGTCTTCTTTTGATGATAAAGGTGATCTTTCGGGGAGAAAATGTCTGATTTGCAGCATAAAAAGACGCATTTTGGGAAGACAGCGTCTTTTATTGGGACATCACGTTTTATTCCAAAAATAACACATTTTCTTCCCAGAATACCGCCTTTGATCCCAAAAATAAGGCATTTTCTTCCCAGAAGACCGCTTCTTAGACCGAAAATAAGTCATCCTCTCCAAAAAAGACATAATTCTGTCCTCAAAATGAGAAATATTGTCCCCAAAATATCATTCTTGGTTCCAAATAGAAGACTTTTTCTCCATTAAATACCACGTCGGGTTCCCAATATTACACATTTTCTCCCCCAAATTGCTCTTTGGATCCCCAAAATGAGGCGTTCTCCCTCAAATGCCTCTTTTGATCCCAAGAATCAGGCATTTTCTCCGCACAAGACTGATTTTATTACCAAAACAACACATTTCTTACCCAAAACACACCTTTTTATTCCCAACATTAGACACCGTCTCCCACAAATGCCAATTTGTATCCCTCCAATACGAAATTCTCCCCTTGAAATATGGCTTTGTGTAACAAAAGAAGACATTCGCTCCCAAAAATACCGCTTCTTATTTCCTAAGGAAGACTTTTCCTCCCCAAAACACCCTTTTTGATCCCCCAAATAAGAAATACTCTCCCTAAAGTAGCGCTTTCGTTGCCTTTCCCAAAAATGAGACATCTGAAGATGAAAGGCAGTATTCTGGGGAGAAAATGCCTTTTTGGGGGGCTAAAGAGTGGCACTTAAGAGAGAACCTGTTTGGTTTCTGGGATGAAGAGTGATATTCGGGGAGAAAATGTCTAATTGTTGGCAGAAATTGATACGCAGGGGAGAAATGGTTGTATTTGGGAGAGAAAAAGAGTGTTTTGTGGAGAAAATGCATGAGTTTTGGGGATAAACGGCATTATTTTGGCGTGAAAGCATGGTATTGAGCTAAGAAGCGGCATTTGGTGGAGAAAATGTCTTCTTTTGAGGATAAAGGTGATCTTTCGGGGAGAAAATGTCTGATTTGCAGCATAAAAGGACGCATTTGGGGAAGACAGCGTCTTTTATTGGGACATCACGTTTTATTCCAAAAATAACACATTTTCTTCCCAGAATACCGCCTTTGATCCCAAAAAGAAGGCATTTTCTTCCCAGAATACCGCTATTTAGACCGAAAATAAGTCATCCTCTCCAAAAAAGACATAATTCTGTCCTCAAAATGAGAAATATTGTCCCCAAAATATCATTCTTGGTTCCAAATAGAAGACTTTTTCTCCATTAAATACCACGTCGGGTTCCCAATATTACACATTTTCTCCCCCAAATTGCTCTTTGGATCCCCAAAATGAGGCGTTCTCCCTCAAATGCCTCTTTTGATCCCAAGAATCAGGCATTTTCTCCGCACAAGACTGATTTTATTACCAAAACAACACATTTCTTACCCAAAACACACCTTTTTATTCCCAACATTAGACACCGTCTCCCAAAATGCCAATTTGTATCCCTCCAATACGAAATTCTCCCCTTCAAATATGGCTTTGTGTGACAAAAGAAGACACTCGCTCCCAAAAATACCGCTTCTTATTTCCTACGGAAGACTTTTCCTCCCCAAAACACCCTTTTTGATCCCCCAAATAAGAAATACTCTCCCTAAAGTAGCGCTTTCGTTTCCTTTCCCAAAAATGAGACATCTGAAGATGAAAGGCAGTATTCTGGGGAGAAAATGCCTTTTTGGGGGGCTAAAGTGTGGCACTTAAGAGAGAACCTGTTTGGTTTCTGGGATGAAGAGTGATATTCGGGGAGAAAATGTCTAATTGTTGGCAGAAATTGATACGCAGGGGAGAAATGGTTGTATTTGGGAGAGAAAAAGAGTGTTTTGTGGAGAAAATGCATGAGTTTTGGGGATAAACGGCATTATTTTGGCGTGAAAGCATGGTATTGAGCTAAGAAGCGGCATTTGGTGGAGAAAATGTCTTCTTTTGAGGATAAAGGTGATCTTTCGGGGAGAAAATGTCTGATTTGCAGCATAAAAGGACGCATTTGGGGAAGACAGCGTCTTTTATTGGGACATCACGTTTTATTCCAAAAATAACACATTTTCTTCCCAGAATACCGCCTTTGATCCCCAAAATAAGGCATTTTCTTCCCAGAAGACCGCTTCTTAGACCGAAAATAAGTCATCCTCTCCAAAAAAGACATAATTCTGTCCTCAAAATGAGAAATATTGTCCCCAAAATATCATTCTTGGTTCCAAATAGAAGACTTTTTCTCCATTAAATACCACGTCGGGTTCCCAATATTACACATTTTCTCCCCCAAATTGCTCTTTGGATCCCCAAAATGAGGCGTTCTCCCTCAAATGCCTCTTTTCATCCCAAGAATCAGGCATTTTCTCCGCACAAGACTGATTTTATTACCAAAACAACACATTTCTTACCCAAAACACACCTTTTTATTCCCAACATTAGACACCGTCTCCCAAAATTCCAATTTGTATCCCTCCAATACGAAATTCTCCCCTTCAAATATGGCTTTGTGTAACAAAAGAAGACATTCGCTCCCAAAAATACCGCTTCTTATTTCCTAAGGAAGACTTTTCCTCCCCAAAACACCCTTTTTGATCCCCAAAATAAGAAATACTCTCCCTAAAGCAGCGCTTTCGTTGCCTTTCCCAAAAACGAGACATCTGAAGATGAAAGGCAGTATTCTGGGGAGAAAATGCCTTTTTGGGGGGCTAAAGTGTGGCACTTAAGAGAGAACCTGTTTGGTTTCTGGGATGAAGAGTGATATTCGGGGAGAAAATGTCTAATTGTTGGCAGAAATTGATACGCAGGGGAGAAATGGTTGTATTTGGGAGAGAAAAAGAGTGTTTTGTGGAGAAAATGCATGAGTTTTGGGGATAAACGGCATTATTTTGGCGTGAAAGCATGGTATTGAGCTAAGAAGCGGCATTTGGTGGAGAAAATGTCTTCTTTTGAGGATAAAGGTGATCTTTCAGGGAGAAAATGTCTTCTTTGCAGCATAAAAGGACGCATTTGGGGAAGACAGCGTCTTTTATTGGGACATCACGTTTTATTCCAAAAATAACACATTTTCTTCCCAGAATACCGCCTTTGATCCCAAAAATAAGGCATTTTCTTCCCAGAAGACCGCTTCTTAGACCGAAAATAAGTCATCCTCTCCAAAAAAGACATAATTCTGTCCTCAAAATGAGAAATATTGTCCCCAAAATATCATTCTTGGTTCCAAATAGAAGACTTTTTCTCCATTAAATACCACGTCGGGTTCCCAATATTACACATTTTCTCCCCCAAATTGCTCTTTGGATCCCCAAAATGAGGCGTTCTCCCTCAAATGCCTCTTTTCATCCCAAGAATCAGGCATTTTCTCCGCACAAGACTGATTTTATTACCAAAACAACACATTTCTTACCCAAAACACACCTTTTTATTCCCAACATTAGACACCGTCTCCCACAAATGCCAATTTGTATCCCTCCAATACGAAATTCTCCCCTTCAAATATGGCTTTGTGTAACAAAAGAAGACATTCGCTCCCAAAAATACCGCTTCTTATTTCCTAAGGAAGACTTTTCCTCCCCAAAACACCCTTTTTGATCCCCCAAATAAGAAATACTCTCCCTAAAGTAGCGCTTTCGTTGCCTTTCCCAAAAATGAGACATCTGAAGATGAAAGGCAGTATTCTGGGGAGAAAATGCCTTTTTGGGGGGCTAAAGAGTGGCACTTAAGAGAGAACCTGTTTGGTTTCTGGGATGAAGAGTGATATTCGGGGAGAAAATGTCTAATTGTTGGCAGACATTGATACGCAGGGGAGAAATGGTTGTATTTGGGAGAGAAAAAGAGTGTTTTGTGGAGAAAATGCATGAGTTTTGGGGATAAACGGCATTATTTTGGCGTGAAAGCATGGTATTGAGCTAAGAAGCGGCATTTGGTGGAGAAAATGTCTTCTTTTGAGGATAAAGGTGATCTTTCGGGGAGAAAATGTCTTCTTTGCAGCATAAAAGGACGCATTTGGGGAAGACAGCGTCTTTTATTGGGACATCACGTTTTATTCCAAAAATAACACATTTTCTTCCCAGAATACCGCCTTTGATCCCCAAAATAAGGCATTTTCTTCCCAGAAGACCGCTTCTTAGACCGAAAATAAGTCATCCTCTCCAAAAAAGACATAATTCTGTCCTCAAAATGAGAAATATTGTCCCCAAAATATCATTCTTGGTTCCAAATAGAAGACTTTTTCTCCATTAAATACCACGTCGGGTTCCCAATATTACACATTTTCTCCCCCAAATTGCTCTTTGGATCCCCAAAATGAGGCGTTCTCCCTCAAATGCCTCTTTTCATCCCAAGAATCAGGCATTTTCTCCGCACAAGACTGATTTTATTACCAAAACAACACATTTCTTACCCAAAACACACCTTTTTATTCCCAACATTAGACACCGTCTCCCACAAATGCCAATTTGTATCCCTCCAATACGAAATTCTCCCCTTGAAATATGGCTTTGTGTAACAAAAGAAGACATTCGCTCCCAAAAATACCGCTTCTTATTTCCTAAGGAAGACTTTTCCTCCCCAAAACACCCTTTTTGATCCCCCAAATAAGAAATACTCTCCCTAAAGTAGCGCTTTCGTTGCCTTTCCCAAAAATGAGACATCTGAAGATGAAAGGCAGTATTCTGGGCTGGATATGCCTTTTTGGGGGGCTAAAGAGTGGCACTTAGGAGAGAACCTGTTTGGTTTCTGGGATGAAGAGTGATATTAGGGGAGAAAATGTCTAATTGTTGGCAGAAATTGATACGCAGGGGAGAAATGGTTGTATTTGGGAGAGAAAAAGAGTGTTTTGTGGAGAAAATGCATGAGTTTTGGGGATAAACGGCATTATTTTGGCGTGAAAGCATGGTATTGAGCTAAGAAGCGGCATTTGGTGGAGAAAATGTCTTCTTTTGAGGATAAAGGTGATCTTTCGGGGAGAAAATGTCTGATTTGCAGCATAAAAGGACGCATTTGGGGAAGACAGCGTCTTTTATTGGGACATCACGTTTTATTCCAAAAATAACACATTTTCTTCCCAGAATACCGCCTTTGATCCCCAAAATAAGGCATTTTCTTCCCAGAAGACCGCTTCTTAGACCGAAAATAAGTCATCCTCTCCAAAAAAGACATAATTCTGTCCTCAAAATGAGAAATATTGTCCCCAAAATATCATTCTTGGTTCCAAATAGAAGACTTTTTCTCCATTAAATACCACGTCGGGTTCCCAATATTACACATTTTCTCCCCCAAATTGCTCTTTGGATCCCCAAAATGAGGCGTTCTCCCTCAAATGCCTCTTTTGATCCCAAGAATCAGGCATTTTCTCCGCACAAGACTGATTTTATTACCAAAACAACACATTTCTTACCCAAAACACACCTTTTTATTCCCAACATTAGACACCGTCTCCCAAAATTCCAATTTGTATCCCTCCAATACGAAATTCTCCCCTTGAAATATGGCTTTGTGTAACAAAAGAAGACATTCGCTCCCAAAAATACCGCTTCTTATTTCCTAAGGAAGACTTTTCCTCCCCAAAACACCCTTTTTGATCCCCAAAATAAGAAATACTCTCCCTAAAGCAGCGCTTTCGTTGCCTTTCCCAAAAATGAGACATCTGAAGATGAAAGGCAGTATTCTGGGGAGAAAATGCCTTTTTGGGGGGCTAAAGAGTGGCACTTAAGAGAGAACCTGTTTGGTTTCTGGGATGAAGAGTGATATTCGGGGAGAAAATGTCTAATTGTTGGCAGAAATTGATACGCAGGGGAGAAATGGTTGTATTTGGGAGAGAAAAAGAGTGTTTTGTGGAGAAAATGCATGAGTTTTGGGGATAAACGGCATTATTTTGGCGTGAAAGCATGGTATTGAGCTAAGAAGCGGCATTTGGTGGAGAAAATGTCTTCTTTTGAGGATAAAGGTGATCTTTCGGGGAGAAAATGTCTGATTTGCAGCATAAAAGGACGCATTTGGGGAAGACAGCGTCTTTTATTGGGACATCACGTTTTATTCCAAAAATAACACATTTTCTTCCCAGAATACCGCCTTTGATCCCAAAAATAAGGCATTTTCTTCCCAGAAGACCGCTTCTTAGACCGAAAATAAGTCATCCTCTCCAAAAAAGACATAATTCTGTCCTCAAAATGAGAAATATTGTCCCCAAAATATCATTCTTGGTTCCAAATAGAAGACTTTTTCTCCATTAAATACCACGTCGGGTTCCCAATATTACACATTTTCTCCCCCAAATTGCTCTTTGGATCCCCAAAATGAGGCGTTCTCCCTCAAATGCCTCTTTTGATCCCAAGAATCAGGCATTTTCTCCGCACAAGACTGATTTTATTACCAAAACAACACATTTCTTACCCAAAACACACCTTTTTATTCCCAACATTAGACACCGTCTCCCACAAATGCCAATTTGTATCCCTCCAATACGAAATTCTCCCCTTGAAATATGGCTTTGTGTAACAAAAGAAGACATTCGCTCCCAAAAATACCGCTTCT
The DNA here is from genome assembly GCA_030625065.1 of Alectoris magna. NCBI lineage: Eukaryota > Metazoa > Chordata > Aves > Galliformes > Phasianidae > Alectoris > Alectoris magna. The sequence goes on along the minus strand of CM060578.1, from coordinate 4,230,963 downwards.
TATTTCCTAAGGAAGACTTTTCCTCCCCAAAACACCCTTTTTGATCCCCCAAATAAGAAATACTCTCCCTAAAGTAGCGCTTTCGTTGCCTTTCCCAAAAATGAGACATCTGAAGATGAAAGGCAGTATTCTGGGGAGAAAATGCCTTTTTGGGGGGCTAAAGAGTGGCACTTAAGAGAGAACCTGTTTGGTTTCTGGGATGAAGAGTGATATTTGGGGAGAAAATGTCTAATTGTTGGCAGAAATTGATACGCAGGGGAGAAATGGTTGTATTTGGGAGAGAAAAAGAGTGTTTTGTGGAGAAAATGCATGAGTTTTGGGGATAAACGGCATTATTTTGGCGTGAAAGCATGGTATTGAGCTAAGAAGCGGCATTTGGTGGAGAAAATGTCTTCTTTTGAGGATAAAGGTGATCTTTCGGGGAGAAAATGTCTGATTTGCAGCATAAAAGGACGCATTTGGGAAGACAGCGTCTTTTATTGGGACATCACGTTTTATTCCAAAAATAACACATTTTCTTCCCAGAATACCGCCTTTGATCCCCAAAATAAGGCATTTTCTTCCCAGAAGACCGCTTCTTAGACCGAAAATAAGTCATCCTCTCCAAAAAAGACATAATTCTGTCCTCAAAATGAGAAATATTGTCCCCAAAATATCATTCTTGGTTCCAAATAGAAGACTTTTTCTCCATTAAATACCACGTCGGGTTCCCAATATTACACATTTTCTCCCCCAAATTGCTCTTTGGATCCCCAAAATGAGGCGTTCTCCCTCAAATGCCTCTTTTCATCCCAAGAATCAGGCATTTTCTCCGCACAAGACTGATTTTATTACCAAAACAACACATTTCTTACCCAAAACACACCTTTTTATTCCCAACATTAGACACCGTCTCCCACAAATGCCAATTTGTATCCCTCCAATACGAAATTCTCCCCTTCAAATATGGCTTTGTGTAACAAAAGAAGACATTCGCTCCCAAAAATACCGCTTCTTATTTCCTAAGGAAGACTTTTCCTCCCCAAAACACCCTTTTTGATCCCCAAAATAAGAAATACTCTCCCTAAAGTAGCGCTTTCGTTGCCTTTCCCAAAAATGAGACATCTGAAGATGAAAGGCAGTATTCTGGGCTGGATATGCCTTTTTGGGGGGCTAAAGAGTGGCACTTAGGAGAGAACCTGTTTGGTTTCTGGGATGAAGAGTGATATTCGGGGAGAAAATGTCTAATTGTTGGCAGAAATTGATACGCAGGGGAGAAATGGTTGTATTTGGGAGAGAAAAAGAGTGTTTTGGGGAGAAAATGCATGAGTTTTGGGGATAAACGGCATTATTTTGGCGTGAAAGCATGGTATTGAGCTAAGAAGCGGCATTTGGTGGAGAAAATGTCTTCTTTTGAGGATAAAGGTGATCTTTCGGGGAGAAAATGTCTGATTTGCAGCATAAAAGGACGCATTTGGGGAAGACAGCGTCTTTTATTGGGACATCACGTTTTATTCCAAAAATAACACATTTTCTTCCCAGAATACCGCCTTTGATCCCCAAAATAAGGCATTTTCTTCCCAGAAGACCGCTTCTTAGACCGAAAATAAGTCATCCTCTCCAAAAAAGACATAATTCTGTCCTCAAAATGAGAAATATTGTCCCCAAAATATCATTCTTGGTTCCAAATTGAAGACTTTTTCTCCATTAAATACCACGTCGGGTTCCCAATATTACACATTTTCTCCCCCAAATTGCTCTTTGGATCCCCAAAATGAGGCGTTCTCCCTCAAATGCCTCTTTTGATCCCAAGAATCTGGCATTTTCTCCGCACAAGACTGATTTTATTACCAAAACAACACATTTCTTACCCAAAACACACCTTTTTATTCCCAACATTAGACACCGTCTCCCAAAATGCCAATTTGTATCCCTCCAATACGAAATTCTCCCCTTGAAATATGGCTTTGTGTAACAAAAGAAGACATTCGCTCCCAAAAATACCGCTTCTTATTTCCTAAGGAAGACTTTTCCTCCCCAAAACACCCTTTTTGATCCCCCAAATAAGAAATACTCTCCCTAAAGTAGCGCTTTCGTTGCCTTTCCCAAAAATGAGACATCTGAAGATGAAAGGCAGTATTCTGGGCTGGATATGCCTTTTTGGGGGGCTAAAGAGTGGCACTTAGGAGAGAACCTGTTTGGTTTCTGGGATGAAGAGTGATATTAGGGGAGAAAATGTCTAATTGTTGGCAGAAATTGATACGCAGGGGAGAAATGGTTGTATTTGGGAGAGAAAAAGAGTGTTTTGTGGAGAAAATGCATGAGTTTTGGGGATAAACGGCATTATTTTGGCGTGAAAGCATGGTATTGAGCTAAGAAGCGGCATTTGGTGGAGAAAATGTCTTCTTTTGAGGATAAAGGTGATCTTTCGGGGAGAAAATGTCTGATTTGCAGCATAAAAGGACGCATTTGGGGAAGACAGCGTCTTTTATTGGGACATCACGTTTTATTCCAAAAATAACACATTTTCTTCCCAGAATACCGCCTTTGATCCCAAAAATAAGGCATTTTCTTCCCAGAAGACCGCTTCTTAGACCGAAAATAAGTCATCCTCTCCAAAAAAGACATAATTCTGTCCTCAAAATGAGAAATATTGTCCCCAAAATATCATTCTTGGTTCCAAATAGAAGACTTTTTCTCCATTAAATACCACGTCGGGTTCCCAATATTACACATTTTCTCCCCCAAATTGCTCTTTGGATCCCCAAAATGAGGCGTTCTCCCTCAAATGCCTCTTTTGATCCCAAGAATCAGGCATTTTCTCCGCACAAGACTGATTTTATTACCAAAACAACACATTTCTTACCCAAAACACACCTTTTTATTCCCAACATTAGACACCGTCTCCCAAAATTCCAATTTGTATCCCTCCAATACGAAATTCTCCCCTTGAAATATGGCTTTGTGTAACAAAAGAAGACATTCGCTCCCAAAAATACCGCTTCTTATTTCCTAAGGAAGACTTTTCCTCCCCAAAACACCCTTTTTGATCCCCAAAATAAGAAATACTCTCCCTAAAGCAGCGCTTTCGTTGCCTTTCCCAAAAATGAGACATCTGAAGATGAAAGGCAGTATTCTGGGGAGAAAATGCCTTTTTGGGGGGCTAAAGTGTGGCACTTAAGAGAGAACCTGTTTGGTTTCTGGGATGAAGAGTGATATTCGGGGAGAAAATGTCTAATTGTTGGCAGAAATTGATACGCAGGGGAGAAATGGTTGTATTTGGGAGAGAAAAAGAGTGTTTTGTGGAGAAAATGCATGAGTTTTGGGGATAAACGGCATTATTTTGGCGTGAAAGCATGGTATTGAGCTAAGAAGCGGCATTTGGTGGAGAAAATGTCTTCTTTTGAGGATAAAGGTGATCTTTCGGGGAGAAAATGTCTGATTTGCAGCATAAAAGGACGCATTTGGGGAAGACAGCGTCTTTTATTGGGACATCACGTTTTATTCCAAAAATAACACATTTTCTTCCCAGAATACCGCCTTTGATCCCCAAAATAAGGCATTTTCTTCCCAGAAGACCGCTTCTTAGACCGAAAATAAGTCATCCTCTCCAAAAAAGACATAATTCTGTCCTCAAAATGAGAAATATTGTCCCCAAAATATCATTCTTGGTTCCAAATAGAAGACTTTTTCTCCATTAAATACCACGTCGGGTTCCCAATATTACACATTTTCTCCCCCAAATTGCTCTTTGGATCCCCAAAATGAGGCGTTCTCCCTCAAATGCCTCTTTTGATCCCAAGAATCAGGCATTTTCTCCGCACAAGACTGATTTTATTACCAAAACAACACATTTCTTACCCAAAACACACCTTTTTATTCCCAACATTAGACACCGTCTCCCACAAATGCCAATTTGTATCCCTCCAATACGAAATTCTCCCCTTCAAATATGGCTTTGTGTAACAAAAGAAGACATTCGCTCCCAAAAATACCGCTTCTTATTTCCTAAGGAAGACTTTTCCTCCCCAAAACACCCTTTTTGATCCCCCAAATAAGAAATACTCTCCCTAAAGTAGCGCTTTCGTTGCCTTTCCCAAAAATGAGACATCTGAAGATGAAAGGCAGTATTCTGGGGAGAAAATGCCTTTTTGGGGGGCTAAAGAGTGGCACTTAAGAGAGAACCTGTTTGGTTTCTGGGGTGAAGAGTGATATTCGGGGAGAAAATGTCTAATTGTTGGCAGACATTGATACGCAGGGGAGAAATGGTTGTATTTGGGAGAGAAAAAGAGTGTTTTGGGGAGAAAATGCATGAGTTTTGGGGATAAACGACATTATTTTGGCGTGAAAGCATGGTATTGAGAAAATAAGCAGCATTTGGTGGAGAAAATGTCTTCTTTTGAGGATAAAGGTGATCTTTCGGGGAGAAAATGTCTGATTTGCAGCATAAAAGGACGCATTTGGGGAAGACAGCGTCTTTTATTGGGACATCACGTTTTATTCCAAAAATAACACATTTTCTTCCCAGAATACCGCCTTTGATCCCCAAAATAAGGCATTTTCTTCCCAGAAGACCGCTATTTAGACCGAAAATAAGTCATCCTCTCCAAAAAAGACCTATTTCTGTCCTCAAAATGAGAAATATTGTCCCCAAAATATCATTCTTGGTTCCAAATAGAAGACTTTTACTCCATTAAATACCACGTCGGGTTCCCAATATTACACATTTTCTCCCCCAAATTGCTCTTTGGATCCCCAAAATGAGGCGTTCTCCCTCAAATGCCTCTTTTGATCCCAAGAATCAGGCATTTTCTCCGCACAAGACTGATTTTATTACCAAAACAACACATTTCTTACCCAAAACACACCTTTTTATTCCCAACATTAGACACCGTCTCCCACAAATGCCAATTTGTATCCCTCCAATACGAAATTCTCCCCTTGAAATATGGCTTTGTGTAACAAAAGAAGACATTCGCTCCCAAAAATACCGCTTCTTATTTCCTAAGGAAGACTTTTCCTCCCCAAAACACCCTTTTTGATCCCCCAAATAAGAAATACTCTCCCTAAAGTAGCGCTTTCGTTGCCTTTCCCAAAAATGAGACATCTGAAGATGAAAGGCAGTATTCTGGGGAGAAAATGCCTTTTTGGGGGGCTAAAGAGTGGCACTTAAGAGAGAACCTGTTTGGTTTCTGGGGTGAAGAGTGATATTTGGGGAGAAAATGTCTAATTGTTGGCAGACATTGATACGCAGGGGAGAAATGGTTGTATTTGGGAGAGAAAAAGAGTGTTTTGTGGAGAAAATGCATGAGTTTTGGGGATAAACGGCATTATTTTGGCGTGAAAGCATGGTATTGAGCTAAGAAGCGGCATTTGGTGGAGAAAATGTCTTCTTTTGAGGATAAAGGTGATCTTTCGGGGAGAAAATGTCTGATTTGCAGCATAAAAGGACGCATTTGGGAAGACAGCGTCTTTTATTGGGACATCACGTTTTATTCCAAAAATAACACATTTTCTTCCCAGAATACCGCCTTTGATCCCCAAAATAAGGCATTTTCTTCCCAGAATACCGCTATTTAGACCGAAAATAAGTCATCCTCTCCAAAAAAGACATAATTCTGTCCTCAAAATGAGAAATATTGTCCCCAAAATATCATTCTTGGTTCCAAATAGAAGACTTTTTCTCCATTAAATACCACGTCGGGTTCCCAATATTACACATTTTCTCCCCCAAATTGCTCTTTGGATCCCCAAAATGAGGCGTTCTCCCTCAAATGCCTCTTTTGATCCCAAGAATCAGGCATTTTCTCCGCACAAGACTGATTTTATTACCAAAACAACACATTTCTTACCCAAAACACACCTTTTTATTCCCAACATTAGACACCGTCTCCCACAAATGCCAATTTGTATCCCTCCAATACGAAATTCTCCCCTTGAAATATGGCTTTGTGTAACAAAAGAAGACATTCGCTCCCAAAAATACCGCTTCTTATTTCCTAAGGAAGACTTTTCCTCCCCAAAACACCCTTTTTGATCCCCCAAATAAGAAATACTCTCCCTAAAGTAGCGCTTTCGTTGCCTTTCCCAAAAATGAGACATCTGAAGATGAAAGGCAGTATTCTGGGGAGAAAATGCCTTTTTGGGGGGCTAAAGAGTGGCACTTAAGAGAAAACCTGTTTGGTTTCTGGGATGAAGAGTGATATTCGGGGAGAAAATGTCTAATTGTTGGCAGACATTGATACGCAGGGGAGAAATGGTTTTATTTGGGAGAGAAAAAGAGTGTTTTGTGGAGAAAATGCATGAGTTTTGGGGATAAACGGCATTATTTTGGCGTGAAAGCATGGTATTGAGCTAAGAAGCGGCATTTGGTGGAGAAAATGTCTTCTTTTGAGGATAAAGGTGATCTTTCGGGGAGAAAATGTCTGATTTGCAGCATAAAAGGACGCATTTGGGAAGACAGCGTCTTTTATTGGGACATCACGTTTTATTCCAAAAATAACACATTTTCTTCCCAGAATACCGCCTTTGATCCCCAAAATAAGGCATTTTCTTCCCAGAAGACCGCTTCTTAGACCGAAAATAAGTCATCCTCTCCAAAAAAGACATAATTCTGTCCTCAAAATGAGAAATATTGTCCCCAAAATATCATTCTTGGTTCCAAATAGAAGACTTTTTCTCCATTAAATACCACGTCGGGTTCCCAATATTACACATTTTCTCCCCCAAATTGCTCTTTGGATCCCCAAAATGAGGCGTTCTCCCTCAAATGCCTCTTTTGATCCCAAGAATCAGGCATTTTCTCCGCACAAGACTGATTTTATTACCAAAACAACACATTTCTTACCCAAAACACACCTTTTTATTCCCAACATTAGACACCGTCTCCCACAAATGCCAATTTGTATCCCTCCAATACGAAATTCTCCCCTTGAAATATGGCTTTGTGTAACAAAAGAAGACATTCGCTCCCAAAAATACCGCTTCTTATTTCCTAAGGAAGACTTTTCCTCCCCAAAACACCCTTTTTGATCCCCCAAATAAGAAATACTCTCCCTAAAGTAGCGCTTTCGTTGCCTTTCCCAAAAATGAGACATCTGAAGATGAAAGGCAGTATTCTGGGGAGAAAATGCCTTTTTGGGGGGCTAAAGAGTGGCACTTAAGAGAGAACCTGTTTGGTTTCTGGGATGAAGAGTGATATTCGGGGAGAAAATGTCTAATTGTTGGCAGACATTGATACGCAGGGGAGAAATGGTTTTATTTGGGAGAGAAAAAGAGTGTTTTGGGGAGAAAATGCATGAGTTTTGGGGATAAACGGCATTATTTTGGCGTGAAAGCATGGTATTGAGCTAAGAAGCGGCATTTGGTGGAGAAAATGTCTTCTTTTGAGGATAAAGGTGATCTTTCGGGGAGAAAATGTCTGATTTGCAGCATAAAAGGACGCATTTGGGAAGACAGCGTCTTTTATTGGGACATCACGTTTTATTCCAAAAATAACACATTTTCTTCCCAGAATACCGCCTTTGATCCCCAAAATAAGGCATTTTCTTCCCAGAAGACCGCTTCTTAGACCGAAAATAAGTCATCCTCTCCAAAAAAGACATAATTCTGTCCTCAAAATGAGAAATATTGTCCCCAAAATATCATTCTTGGTTCCAAATAGAAGACTTTTTCTCCATTAAATACCACGTCGGGTTCCCAATATTACACATTTTCTCCCCCAAATTGCTCTTTGGATCCCCAAAATGAGGCGTTCTCCCTCAAATGCCTCTTTTGATCCCAAGAATCAGGCATTTTCTCCGCACAAGACTGATTTTATTACCAAAACAACACATTTCTTACCCAAAACACACCTTTTTATTCCCAACATTAGACACCGTCTCCCACAAATGCCAATTTGTATCCCTCCAATACGAAATTCTCCCCTTCAAATATGGCTTTGTGTAACAAAAGAAGACATTCGCTCCCAAAAATACCGCTTCTTATTTCCTAAGGAAGACTTTTCCTCCCCAAAACACCCTTTTTGATCCCCCAAATAAGAAATACTCTCCCTAAAGTAGCGCTTTCGTTGCCTTTCCCAAAAATGAGACATCTGAAGATGAAAGGCAGTATTCTGGGGAGAAAATGCCTTTTTGGGGGGCTAAAGAGTGGCACTTAGGAGAGAACCTGTTTGGTTTCTGAGATGAAGAGTGATATTAGGGGAGAAAATGTCTAATTGTTGGCAGAAATTGATACGCAGGGGAGAAATGGTTGTATTTGGGAGAGAAAAAGAGTGTTTTGTGGAGAAAATGCATGAGTTTTGGGGATAAACGGCATTATTTTGGCGTGAAAGCATGGTATTGAGCTAAGAAGCGGCATTTGGTGGAGAAAATGTCTTCTTTTGAGGATAAAGGTGATCTTTCGGGGAGAAAATGTCTGATTTGCAGCATAAAAGGACGCATTTGGGGAAGACAGCGTCTTTTATTGGGACATCACGTTTTATTCCAAAAATAACACATTTTCTTCCCAGAATACCGCCTTTGATCCCAAAAATAAGGCATTTTCTTCCCAGAAGACCGCTTCTTAGACCGAAAATAAGTCATCCTCTCCAAAAAAGACATAATTCTGTCCTCAAAATGAGAAATATTGTCCCCAAAATATCATTCTTGGTTCCAAATAGAAGACTTTTTCTCCATTAAATACCACGTCGGGTTCCCAATATTACACATTTTCTCCCCCAAATTGCTCTTTGGATCCCCAAAATGAGGCGTTCTCCCTCAAATGTCTCTTTTGATCCCAAGAATCAGGCATTTTCTCCGCACAAGACTGATTTTATTACCAAAACAACACATTTCTTACCCAAAACACACCTTTTTATTCCCAACATTAGACACCGTCTCCCACAAATGCCAATTTGTATCCCTCCAATACGAAATTCTCCCCTTGAAATATGGCTTTGTGTAACAAAAGAAGACATTCGCTCCCAAAAATACCGCTTCTTATTTCCTAAGGAAGACTTTTCCTCCCCAAAACACCCTTTTTGATCCCCCAAATAAGAAATACTCTCCCTAAAGTAGCGCTTTCGTTGCCTTTCCCAAAAATGAGACATCTGAAGATGAAAGGCAGTATTCTGGGGAGAAAATGCCTTTTTGGGGGGCTAAAGAGTGGCACTTAAGAGAGAACCTGTTTGGTTTCTGGGGTGAAGAGTGATATTCGGGGAGAAAATGTCTAATTGTTGGCAGACATTGATACGCAGGGGAGAAATGGTTGTATTTGGGAGAGAAAAAGAGTGTTTTGTGGAGAAAATGCATGAGTTTTGGGGATAAACGACATTATTTTGGCGTGAAAGCATGGTATTGAGCTAAGAAGCGGCATTTGGTGGAGAAAATGTCTTCTTTTGAGGATAAAGGTGATCTTTCGGGGAGAAAATGTCTGATTTGCAGCATAAAAGGACGCATTTGGGGAAGACAGCGTCTTTTATTGGGACATCACGTTTTATTCCAAAAATAACACATTTTCTTCCCAGAATACCGCCTTTGATCCCCAAAATAAGGCATTTTCTTCCCAGAAGACCGCTATTTAGACCGAAAATAAGTCATCCTCTCCAAAAAAGACATAATTCTGTCCTCAAAATGAGAAATATTGTCCCCAAAATATCATTCTTGGTTCCAAATAGAAGACTTTTACTCCATTAAATACCACGTCGGGTTCCCAATATTACACATTTTCTCCCCCAAATTGCTCTTTGGATCCCCAAAATGAGGCGTTCTCCCTCAAATGCCTCTTTTGATCCCAAGAATCAGGCATTTTCTCCGCACAAGACTGATTTTATTACCAAAACACATTTCTTACCCAAAACACACCTTTTTATTCCCAACATTAGACACCGTCTCCCACAAATGCCAATTTGTATCCCTCCAATACGAAATTCTCCCCTTGAAATATGGCTTTGTGTAACAAAAGAAGACATTCGCTCCCAAAAATACCGCTTCTTATTTCCTAAGGAAGACTTTTCCTCCCCAAAACACCCTTTTTGATCCCCCAAATAAGAAATACTCTCCCTAAAGTAGCGCTTTCGTTGCCTTTCCCAAAAATGAGACATCTGAAGATGAAAGGCAGTATTCTGGGGAGAAAATGCCTTTTTGGGGGGCTAAAGAGTGGCACTTAAGAGAGAACCTGTTTGGTTTCTGGGATGAAGAGTGATATTCGGGGAGAAAATGTCTAATTGTTGGCAGACATTGATACGCAGGGGAGAAATGGTTGTATTTGGGAGAGAAAAAGAGTGTTTTGTGGAGAAAATGCATGAGTTTTGGGGATAAACGGCATTATTTTGGCGTGAAAGCATGGTATTGAGCTAAGAAGCAGCATTTTGTGGAGAAAATGTCTTCTTTTGAGGATAAAGGTGATCTTTCGGGGAGAAAATGTCTGATTTGCAGCATAAAAGGACGCATTTGGGGAAGACAGCGTCTTTTATTGGGACATCACGTTTTATTCCAAAAATAACACATTTTCTTCCCAGAATACCGCCTTTGATCCCCAAAATAAGGCATTTTCTTCCCAGAAGACCGCTTCTTAGACCGAAAATAAGTCATCCTCTCCAAAAAAGACATAATTCTGTCCTCAAAATGAGAAATATTGTCCCCAAAATATCATTCTTGGTTCCAAATAGAAGACTTTTACTCCATTAAATACCACGTCGGGTTCCCAATATTACACATTTTCTCCCCCAAATTGCTCTTTGGATCCCCAAAATGAGGCGTTCTCCCTCAAATGCCTCTTTTGATCCCAAGAATCAGGCATTTTCTCCGCACAAGACTGATTTTATTACCAAAACAACACATTTCTTACCCAAAACACACCTTTTTATTCCCAACATTAGACACCGTCTCCCACAAATGCCAATTTGTATCCCTCCAATACGAAATTCTCCCCTTGAAATATGGCTTTGTGTAACAAAAGAAGACATTCGCTCCAAAAATACCGCTTCTTATTTCCTAAGGAAGACTTTTCCTCCCCAAAACACCCTTTTTGATCCCCCAAATAAGAAATACTCTCCCTAAAGTAGCGCTTTCGTTGCCTTTCCCAAAAATGAGACATCTGAAGATGAAAGGCAGTATTCTGGGGAGAAAATGCCTTTTTGGGGGGCTAAAGAGTGGCACTTAAGAGAGAACCTGTTTGGTTTCTGGGATGAAGAGTGATATTCGGGGAGAAAATGTCTAATTGTTGGCAGACATTGATACGCAGGGGAGAAATGGTTGTATTTGGGAGAGAAAAAGAGTGTTTTGTGGAGAAAATGCATGAGTTTTGGGGATAAACGGCATTATTTTGGCGTGAAAGCATGGTATTGAGCTAAGAAGCGGCATTTGGTGGAGAAAATGTCTTCTTTTGAGGATAAAGGTGATCTTTCGGGGAGAAAATGTCTGATTTGCAGCATAAAAGGACGCATTTGGGAAGACAGCGTCTTTTATTGGGACATCACGTTTTATTCCAAAAATAACACATTTTCTTCCCAGAATACCGCCTTTGATCCCCAAAATAAGGCATTTTCTTCCCAGAAGACCGCTTCTTAGACCGAAAATAAGTCATCCTCTCCAAAAAAGACATAATTCTGTCCTCAAAATGAGAAATATTGTCCCCAAAATATCATTCTTGGTTCCAAATAGAAGACTTTTTCTCCATTAAATACCACGTCGGGTTCCCAATATTACACATTTTCTCCCCCAAATTGCTCTTTGGATCCCCAAAATGAGGCGTTCTCCCTCAAATGCCTCTTTTCATCCCAAGAATCAGGCATTTTCTCCGCACAAGACTGATTTTATTACCAAAACAACACATTTCTTACCCAAAACACACCTTTTTATTCCCAACATTAGACACCGTCTCCCACAAATGCCAATTTGTATCCCTCCAATACGAAATTCTCCCCTTGAAATATGGCTTTGTGTAACAAAAGAAGACATTCGCTCCCAAAAATACCGCTTCTTATTTCCTAAGGAAGACTTTTCCTCCCCAAAACACCCTTTTTGATCCCCCAAATAAGAAATACTCTCCCTAAAGTAGCGCTTTCGTTGCCTTTCCCAAAAATGAGACATCTGAAGATGAAAGGCAGTATTCTGGGGAGAAAATGCCTTTTTGGGGGGCTAAAGAGTGGCACTTAAGAGAGAACCTGTTTGGTTTCTGGGATGAAGAGTGATATTCGGGGAGAAAATGTCTAATTGTTGGCAGAAATTGATACGCAGGGGAGAAATGGTTGTATTTGGGAGAGAAAAAGAGTGTTTTGGGGAGAAAATGCATGAGTTTTGGGGATAAACGACATTATTTTGGCGTGAAAGCATGGTATTGAGCTAAGAAGCGGCATTTGGTGGAGAAAATGTCTTCTTTTGAGGATAAAGGTGATCTTTCGGGGAGAAAATGTCTGATTTGCAGCATAAAAGGACGCATTTGGGGAAGACAGCGTCTTTTATTGGGACATCACGTTTTATTCCAAAAATAACACATTTTCTTCCCAGAATACCGCCTTTGATCCCCAAAATAAGGCATTTTCTTCCCAGAATACTGCTATTTAGACCGAAAATAAGTCATCCTCTCCAAAAAAGACATAATTCTGTCCTCAAAATGAGAAATATTGTCCCCAAAATATCATTCTTGGTTCCAAAAGAAGACTTTTTCTCCATTAAATACCACGTCGGGTTCCCAATATTACACATTTTCTCCCCCAAATTGCTCTTTGGATCCCCAAAATGAGGCGTTCTCCCTCAAATGCCTCTTTTCATCCCAAGAATCAGGCATTTTCTCCGCACAAGACTGATTTTATTACCAAAACAACACATTTCTTACCCAAAACACACCTTTTTATTCCCAACATTAGACACCGTCTCCCACAAATGCCAATTTGTATCCCTCCAATACGAAATTCTCCCCTTGAAATATGGCTTTGTGTAACAAAAGAAGACATTCGCTCCCAAAAATACCGCTTCTTATTTCCTAAGGAAGACTTTTCCTCCCCAAAACACCCTTTTTGATCCCCCAAATAAGAAATACTCTCCCTAAAGTAGCGCTTTCGTTGCCTTTCCCAAAAATGAGACATCTGAAGATGAAAGGCAGTATTCTGGGGAGAAAATGCCTTTTTGGGGGGCTAAAGAGTGGCACTTAAGAGAGAACCTGTTTGGTTTCTGGGATGAAGAGTGATATTCGGGGAGAAAATGTCTAATTGTTGGCAGACATTGATACGCAGGGGAGAAATGGTTGTATTTGGGAGAGAAAAAGAGTGTTTTGGGGAGAAAATGCATGAGTTTTGGGGATAAACGACATTATTTTGGCGTGAAAGCATGGTATTGAGAAAATAAGCAGCATTTTGTGGAGAAAATGCCTTCTTTTGATGATAAAGGTGATCTTTCAGGGAGAAAATGTCTTCTTTGCAGCAGAAAAAGACGCATTTGGGGAAGACAGCGTCTTTTATTGGGACATCACGTTTTATTCCAAAAATAACACATTTTCTTCCCAGAATACCGCCTTTGATCCCCAAAATAAGGCATTTTCTTCCCAGAAGACCGCTTCTTAGACCGAAAATAAGTCATCCTCTCCAAAAAAGACATAATTCTGTCCTCAAAATGAGAAATATTGTCCCCAAAATATCATTCTTGGTTCCAAATAGAAGACTTTTACTCCATTAAATACCACGTCGGGTTCCCAATATTACACATTTCTCCCCCAAATTGCTCTTTGGATCCCCAAAATGAGGCGTTCTCCCTCAAATGCCTCTTTTGATCCCAAGAATCAGGCATTTTCTCCGCACAAGACTGATTTTATTACCAAAACAACACATTTCTTACCCAAAACACACCTTTTTATTCCCAACATTAGACACCGTCTCCCACAAATGCCAATTTGTATCCCTCCAATACGAAATTCTCCCCTTGAAATATGGCTTTGTGTAACAAAAGAAGACATTCGCTCCCAAAAATACCGCTTCTTATTTCCTAAGGAAGACTTTTCCTCCCCAAAACACCCTTTTTGATCCCCCAAATAAGAAATACTCTCCCTAAAGTAGCGCTTTCGTTGCCTTTCCCAAAAATGAGACATCTGAAGATGAAAGGCAGTATTCTGGGGAGAAAATGCCTTTTTGGGGGGCTAAAGAGTGGCACTTAAGAGAGAACCTGTTTGGTTTCTGGGATGAAGAGTGATATTCGGGGAGAAAATGTCTAATTGTTGGCAGACATTGATACGCAGGGGAGAAATGGTTTTATTTGGGAGAGAAAAAGAGTGTTTTGGGGAGAAAATGCATGAGTTTTGGGGATAAACGGCATTATTTTGGCGTGAAAGCATGGTATTGAGCTAAGAAGCGGCATTTGGTGGAGAAAATGTCTTCTTTTGAGGATAAAGGTGATCTTTCGGGGAGAAAATGTCTGATTTGCAGCATAAAAGGACGCATTTGGGAAGACAGCGTCTTTTATTGGGACATCACGTTTTATTCCAAAAATAACACATTTTCTTCCCAGAATACCGCCTTTGATCCCCAAAATAAGGCATTTTCTTCCCAGAAGACCGCTTCTTAGACCGAAAATAAGTCATCCTCTCCAAAAAAGACATAATTCTGTCCTCAAAATGAGAAATATTGTCCCCAAAATATCATTCTTGGTTCCAAATAGAAGACTTTTTCTCCATTAAATACCACGTCGGGTTCCCAATATTACACATTTTCTCCCCCAAATTGCTCTTTGGATCCCCAAAATGAGGCGTTCTCCCTCAAATGCCTCTTTTGATCCCAAGAATCAGGCATTTTCTCCGCACAAGACTGATTTTATTACCAAAACAACACATTTCTTACCCAAAACACACGTTTTTATTCCCAACATTAGACACCGTCTCCCACAAATGCCAATTTGTATCCCTCCAATACGAAATTCTCCCCTTCAAATATGGCTTTGTGTAACAAAAGAAGACATTCGCTCCCAAAAATACCGCTTCTTATTTCCTAAGGAAGACTTTTCCTCCCCAAAACACCCTTTTTGATCCCCCAAATAAGAAATACTCTCCCTAAAGTAGCGCTTTCGTTGCCTTTCCCAAAAATGAGACATCTGAAGATGAAAGGCAGTATTCTGGGGAGAAAATGCCTTTTTGGGGGGCTAAAGAGTGGCACTTAAGAGAGAACCTGTTTGGTTTCTGGGATGAAGAGTGATATTCGGGGAGAAAATGTCTAATTGTTGGCAGAAATTGATACGCAGGGGAGAAATGGTTGTATTTGGGAGAGAAAAAGAGTGTTTTGGGGAGAAAATGCATGAGTTTTGGGGATAAACGACATTATTTTGGCGTGAAAGCATGGTATTGAGAAAATAAGCAGCATTTTGTGGAGAAAATGCCTTCTTTTGATGATAAAGGTGATCTTTCGGGGAGAAAATGTCTTCTTTGCAGCAGAAAAAGACGCATTTGGGGAAGACAGCGTCTTTTATTGGGACATCACGTTTTATTCCAAAAATAACACATTTTCTTCCCAGAATACCGCCTTTGATCCCCAAAATAAGGCATTTTCTTCCCAGAATACCGCTATTTAGACCGAAAATAAGTCATCCTCTCCAAAAAAGACATAATTCTGTCCTCAAAATGAGAAATATTGTCCCCAAAATATCATTCTTGGTTCCAAATAGAAGACTTTTACTCCATTAAATACCACGTCGGGTTCCCAATATTACACATTTCTCCCCCAAATTGCTCTTTGGATCCCCAAAATGAGGCGTTCTCCCTCAAATGCCTCTTTTGATCCCAAGAATCAGGCATTTTCTCCGCACAAGACTGATTTTATTACCAAAACAACACATTTCTTACCCAAAACACACCTTTTTATTCCCAACATTAGACACCGTCTCCCACAAATGCCAATTTGTATCCCTCCAATACGAAATTCTCCCCTTGAAATATGGCTTTGTGTAGCAAAAGAAGACATTCGCTCCCAAAAATACCGCTTCTTATTTCCTAAGGAAGACTTTTCCTCCCCAAAACACCCTTTTTGATCCCCCAAATAAGAAATACTCTCCCTAAAGTAGCGCTTTCGTTGCCTTTCCCAAAAATGAGACATCTGAAGATGAAAGGCAGTATTCTGGGGAGAAAATGCCTTTTTGGGGGGCTAAAGAGTGGCACTTAAGAGAGAACCTGTTTGGTTTCTGGGATGAAGAGTGATATTCGGGGAGAAAATGTCTAATTGTTGGCAGACATTGATACGCAGGGGAGAAATGGTTGTATTTGGGAGAGAAAAAGAGTGTTTTGGGGAGAAAATGCATGAGTTTTGGGGATAAACGGCATTATTTTGGCGTGAAAGCATGGTATTGAGCTAAGAAGCGGCATTTGGTGGAGAAAATGTCTTCTTTTGAGGATAAAGGTGATCTTTCGGGGAGAAAATGTCTGATTTGCAGCATAAAAGGACGCATTTGGGGAAGACAGCGTCTTTTATTGGGACATCACGTTTTATTCCAAAAATAACACATTTTCTTCCCAGAATACCGCCTTTGATCCCCAAAATAAGGCATTTTCTTCCCAGAATACCGCTATTTAGACCGAAAATAAGTCATCCTCTCCAAAAAAGACCTATTTCTGTCCTCAAAATGAGAAATATTGTCCCCAAAATATCATTCTTGGTTCCAAATAGAAGACTTTTTCTCCATTAAATACCACGTCGGGTTCCCAATATTACACATTTTCTCCCCCAAATTGCTCTTTGGATCCCCAAAATGAGGCGTTCTCCCTCAAATGCCTCTTTTGATCCCAAGAATCAGGCATTTTCTCCGCAGAAGACTGATTTTATTACCAAAACAACACATTTCTTACCCAAAACACACCTTTTTATTCCCAACATTAGACACCGTCTCCCACAAATGCCAATTTGTATCCCTCCAATACGAAATTCTCCCCTTGAAATATGGCTTTGTGTAACAAAAGAAGACATTCGCTCCCAAAAATACCGCTTCTTATTTCCTAAGGAAGACTTTTCCTCCCCAAAACACCCTTTTTGATCCCCCAAATAAGAAATACTCTCCCTAAAGTAGCGCTTTCGTTGCCTTTCCCAAAAATGAGACATCTGAAGATGAAAGGCAGTATTCTGGGGAGAAAATGCCTTTTTGGGGGGCTAAAGAGTGGCACTTAAGAGAGAACCTGTTTGGTTTCTGGGATGAAGAGTGATATTCGGGGAGAAAATGTCTAATTGTTGGCAGACATTGATACGCAGGGGAGAAATGGTTGTATTTGGGAGAGAAAAAGAGTGTTTTGGGGAGAAAATGCATGAGTTTTGGGGATAAACGACATTATTTTGGCGTGAAAGCATGGTATTGAGAAAATAAGCAGCATTTTGTGGAGAAAATGCCTTCTTTTGATGATAAAGGTGATCTTTCAGGGAGAAAATGTCTGATTTGCAGCATAAAAGGACGCATTTGGGGAAGACAGCGTCTTTTATTGGGACATCACGTTTTATTCCAAAAATAACACATTTTCTTCCCAGAATACCGCCTTTGATCCCCAAAATAAGGCATTTTCTTCCCAGAATACCG
Organism: Alectoris magna; assembly: GCA_030625065.1. Lineage (NCBI taxonomy): Eukaryota > Metazoa > Chordata > Aves > Galliformes > Phasianidae > Alectoris > Alectoris magna. Next base: position 4,213,471 of record CM060578.1, on the reverse strand, counting down.
CTATTTAGACCGAAAATAAGTCATCCTCTCCAAAAAAGACATAATTCTGTCCTCAAAATGAGAAATATTGTCCCCAAAATATCATTCTTGGTTCCAAATAGAAGACTTTTTCTCCATTAAATACCACGTCGGGTTCCCAATATTACACATTTTCTCCCCCAAATTGCTCTTTGGATCCCCAAAATGAGGCGTTCTCCCTCAAATGCCTCTTTTGATCCCAAGAATCAGGCATTTTCTCCGCACAAGACTGATTTTATTACCAAAACAACACATTTCTTACCCAAAACACACCTTTTTATTCCCAACATTAGACACCGTCTCCCAAAATTCCAATTTGTATCCCTCCAATACGAAATTCTCCCCTTGAAATATGGCTTTGTGTAACAAAAGAAGACATTCGCTCCCAAAAATACCGCTTCTTATTTCCTAAGGAAGACTTTTCCTCCCCAAAACACCCTTTTTGATCCCCCAAATAAGAAATACTCTCCCTAAAGTAGCGCTTTCGTTGCCTTTCCCAAAAATGAGACATCTGAAGATGAAAGGCAGTATTCTGGGGAGAAAATGCCTTTTTGGGGGGCTAAAGAGTGGCACTTAAGAGAGAACCTGTTTGGTTTCTGGGGTGAAGAGTGATATTCGGGGAGAAAATGTCTAATTGTTGGCAGACATTGATACGCAGGGGAGAAATGGTTGTATTTGGGAGAGAAAAAGAGTGTTTTGGGGAGAAAATGCATGAGTTTTGGGGATAAACGACATTATTTTGGCGTGAAAGCATGGTATTGAGAAAATAAGCAGCATTTGGTGGAGAAAATGCCTTCTTTTGATGATAAAGGTGATCTTTCAGGGAGAAAATGTCTTCTTTGCAGCAGAAAAAGACGCATTTTGGGAAGACAGCGTCTTTTATTGGGACATCACGTTTTATTCCAAAAATAACACATTTTCTTCCCAGAATACCGCCTTTGATCCCAAAAATAAGGCATTTTCTTCCCAGAAGACCGCTTCTTAGACCGAAAATAAGTCATCCTCTCCAAAAAAGACATAATTCTGTCCTCAAAATGAGAAATATTGTCCCCAAAATATCATTCTTGGTTCCAAATAGAAGACTTTTACTCCATTAAATACCACGTCGGGTTCCCAATATTACACATTTTCTCCCCCAAATTGCTCTTTGGATCCCCAAAATGAGGCGTTCTCCCTCAAATGCCTCTTTTGATCCCAAGAATCAGGCATTTTCTCCGCACAAGACTGATTTTATTACCAAAACAACACATTTCTTACCCAAAACACACCTTTTTATTCCCAACATTAGACACCGTCTCCCAAAATTCCAATTTGTATCCCTCCAATACGAAATTCTCCCCTTGAAATATGGCTTTGTGTAACAAAAGAAGACATTCGCTCCCAAAAATACCGCTTCTTATTTCCTAAGGAAGACTTTTCCTCCCCAAAACACCCTTTTTGATCCCCCAAATAAGAAATACTCTCCCTAAAGTAGCGCTTTCGTTGCCTTTCCCAAAAATGAGACATCTGAAGATGAAAGGCAGTATTCTGGGGAGAAAATGCCTTTTTGGGGGGCTAAAGAGTGGCACTTAATAGAGAACCTGTTTGGTTTCTGGGGTGAAGAGTGATATTCGGGGAGAAAATGTCTAATTGTTGGCAGACATTGATACGCAGGGGAGAAATGGTTGTATTTGGGAGAGAAAAAGAGTGTTTTGGGGAGAAAATGCATGAGTTTTGGGGATAAACGACATTATTTTGGCGTGAAAGCATGGTATTGAGAAAATAAGCAGCATTTTGTGGAGAAAATGCCTTCTTTTGATGATAAAGGTGATCTTTCAGGGAGAAAATGTCTTCTTTGCAGCAGAAAAAGACGCATTTGGGGAAGACAGCGTCTTTTATTGGGACATCACGTTTTATTCCAAAAATAACACATTTTCTTCCCAGAATACCGCCTTTGATCCCAAAAATAAGGCATTTTCTTCCCAGAAGACCGCTTCTTAGACCGAAAATAAGTCATCCTCTCCAAAAAAGACATAATTCTGTCCTCAAAATGAGAAATATTGTCCCCAAAATATCATTCTTGGTTCCAAATAGAAGACTTTTACTCCATTAAATACCACGTCGGGTTCCCAATATTACACATTTTCTCCCCCAAATTGCTCTTTGGATCCCCAAAATGAGGCGTTCTCCCTCAAATGCCTCTTTTGATCCCAAGAATCAGGCATTTTCTCCGCACAAGACTGATTTTATTACCAAAACAACACATTTCTTACCCAAAACACACCTTTTTATTCCCAACATTAGACACCGTCTCCCACAAATGCCAATTTGTATCCCTCCAATACGAAATTCTCCCCTTGAAATATGGCTTTGTGTAACAAAAGAAGACATTCGCTCCCAAAAATACCGCTTCTTATTTCCTAAGGAAGACTTTTCCTCCCCAAAACACCCTTTTTGATCCCCCAAATAAGAAATACTCTCCCTAAAGTAGCGCTTTCGTTGCCTTTCCCAAAAATGAGACATCTGAAGATGAAAGGCAGTATTCTGGGGAGAAAATGCCTTTTTGGGGGGCTAAAGAGTGGCACTTAAGAGAGAACCTGTTTGGTTTCTGGGATGAAGAGTGATATTCGGGGAGAAAATGTCTAATTGTTGGCAGAAATTGATACGCAGGGGAGAAATGGTTGTATTTGGGAGAGAAAAAGAGTGTTTTGGGGAGAAAATGCATGAGTTTTGGGGATAAACGACATTATTTTGGCGTGAAAGCATGGTATTGAGAAAATAAGCAGCATTTTGTGGAGAAAATGCCTTCTTTTGATGATAAAGGTGATCTTTCGGGGAGAAAATGTCTGATTTGCAGCATAAAAGGACGCATTTGGGGAAGACAGCGTCTTTTATTGGGACATCACGTTTTATTCCAAAAATAACACATTTTCTTCCCAGAATACCGCCTTTGATCCCCAAAATAAGGCATTTTCTTCCCAGAAGACCGCTTCTTAGACCGAAAATAAGTCATCCTCTCCAAAAAAGACATAATTCTGTCCTCAAAATGAGAAATATTGTCCCCAAAATATCATTCTTGGTTCCAAATAGAAGACTTTTTCTCCATTAAATACCACGTCGGGTTCCCAATATTACACATTTTCTCCCCCAAATTGCTCTTTGGATCCCCAAAATGAGGCGTTCTCCCTCAAATGCCTCTTTTCATCCCAAGAATCAGGCATTTTCTCCGCACAAGACTGATTTTATTACCAAAACAACACATTTCTTACCCAAAACACACCTTTTTATTCCCAACATTAGACACCGTCTCCCACAAATGCCAATTTGTATCCCTCCAATACGAAATTCTCCCCTTGAAATATGGCTTTGTGTAACAAAAGAAGACATTCGCTCCCAAAAATACCGCTTCTTATTTCCTAAGGAAGACTTTTCCTCCCCAAAACACCCTTTTTGATCCCCCAAATAAGAAATACTCTCCCTAAAGTAGCGCTTTCGTTGCCTTTCCCAAAAATGAGACATCTGAAGATGAAAGGCAGTATTCTGGGGAGAAAATGCCTTTTTGGGGGGCTAAAGAGTGGCACTTAAGAGAGAACCTGTTTGGTTTCTGGGATGAAGAGTGATATTCGGGGAGAAAATGTCTAATTGTTGGCAGACATTGATACGCAGGGGAGAAATGGTTGTATTTGGGAGAGAAAAAGAGTGTTTTGTGGAGAAAATGCATGAGTTTTGGGGATAAACGGCATTATTTTGGCGTGAAAGCATGGTATTGAGCTAAGAAGCGGCATTTGGTGGAGAAAATGTCTTCTTTTGAGGATAAAGGTGATCTTTCAGGGAGAAAATGTCTTCTTTGCAGCAGAAAAAGACGCATTTGGGGAAGACAGCGTCTTTTATTGGGACATCACGTTTTATTCCAAAAATAACACATTTTCTTCCCAGAATACCGCCTTTGATCCCAAAAATAAGGCATTTTCTTCCCAGAAGACCGCTATTTAGACCGAAAATAAGTCATCCTCTCCAAAAAAGACATAATTCTGTCCTCAAAATGAGAAATATTGTCCCCAAAATATCATTCTTGGTTCCAAATAGAAGACTTTTTCTCCATTAAATACCACGTCGGGTTCCCAATATTACACATTTTCTCCCCCAAATTGCTCTTTGGATCCCCAAAATGAGGCGTTCTCCCTCAAATGCCTCTTTTGATCCCAAGAATCAGGCATTTTCTCCGCACAAGACTGATTTTATTACCAAAACAACACATTTCTTACCCAAAACACACCTTTTTATTCCCAACATTAGACACCGTCTCCCACAAATGCCAATTTGTATCCCTCCAATACGAAATTCTCCCCTTGAAATACGGCTTTGTGTAACAAAAGAAGACATTCGCTCCCAAAAATACCGCTTCTTATTTCCTAAGGAAGACTTTTCCTCCCCAAAACACCCTTTTTGATCCCCCAAATAAGAAATACTCTCCCTAAAGTAGCGCTTTCGTTGCCTTTCCCAAAAATGAGACATCTGAAGATGAAAGGCAGTATTCTGGGGAGAAAATGCCTTTTTGGGGGGCTAAAGAGTGGCACTTAAGAGAGAACCTGTTTGGTTTCTGGGGTGAAGAGTGATATTCGGGGAGAAAATGTCTAATTGTTGGCAGAAATTGATACGCAGGGGAGAAATGGTTGTATTTGGGAGAGAAAAAGAGTGTTTTGGGGAGAAAATGCATGAGTTTTGGGGATAAACGACATTATTTTGGCGTGAAAGCATGGTATTGAGAAAATAAGCAGCATTTTGTGGAGAAAATGCCTTCTTTTGATGATAAAGGTGATCTTTCAGGGAGAAAATGTCTTCTTTGCAGCAGAAAAAGACGCATTTGGGGAAGACAGCGTCTTTTATTGGGACATCACGTTTTATTCCAAAAATAACACATTTTCTTCCCAGAATACCACCTTTGATCCCCAAAATAAGGCATTTTCTTCCCAGAATACCGCTATTTAGACCGAAAATAAGTCATCCTCTCCAAAAAAGACATCATTCTGTCCTCAAAATGAGAAATATTGTCCCCAAAATATCATTCTTGGTTCCAAATAGAAGAGTTTTACTCCATTAAATACCACGTCGGGTTCCCAATATTACACATTTTCTCCCCCAAATTGCTCTTTGGATCCCCAAAATGAGGCGTTCTCCCTCAAATGCCTCTTTTGATCCCAAGAATCAGGCATTTTCTCCGCACAAGACTGATTTTATTACCAAAACAACACATTTCTTACCCAAAACACACCTTTTTATTCCCAACATTAGACACCGTCTCCCACAAATGCCAATTTGTATCCCTCCAATACGAAATTCTCCCCTTGAAATATGGCTTTGTGTAACAAAAGAAGACATTCGCTCCCAAAAATACCGCTTCTTATTTCCTAAGGAAGACTTTTCCTCCCCAAAACACCCTTTTTGATCCCCCAAATAAGAAATACTCTCCCTAAAGTAGCGCTTTCGTTGCCTTTCCCAAAAATGAGACATCTGAAGATGAAAGGCAGTATTCTGGGGAGAAAATGCCTTTTTGGGGGGCTAAAGAGTGGCACTTAAGAGAGAACCTGTTTGGTTTCTGGGATGAAGAGTGATATTCGGGGAGAAAATGTCTAATTGTTGGCAGACATTGATACGCAGGGGAGAAATGGTTGTATTTGGGAGAGAAAAAGAGTGTTTTGGGGAGAAAATGCATGAGTTTTGGGGATAAACGGCATTATTTTGGCGTGAAAGCATGGTATTGAGCTAAGAAGCGGCATTTGGTGGAGAAAATGTCTTCTTTTGAGGATAAAGGTGATCTTTCGGGGAGAAAATGTCTGATTTGCAGCATAAAAGGACGCATTTGGGGAAGACAGCGTCTTTTATTGGGACATCACGTTTTATTCCAAAAATAACACATTTTCTTCCCAGAATACCGCCTTTGATCCCAAAAATAAGGCATTTTCTTCCCAGAAGACCGCTTCTTAGACCGAAAATAAGTCATCCTCTCCAAAAAAGACATAATTCTGTCCTCAAAATGAGAAATATTGTCCCCAAAATATCATTCTTGGTTCCAAATTGAAGACTTTTTCTCCATTAAATACCACGTCGGGTTCCCAATATTACACATTTTCTCCCCCAAATTGCTCTTTGGATCCCCAAAATGAGGCGTTCTCCCTCAAATGCCTCTTTTCATCCCAAGAATCAGGCATTTTCTCCGCACAAGACTGATTTTATTACCAAAACAACACATTTCTTACCCAAAACACACCTTTTTATTCCCAACATTAGACACCGTCTCCCACAAATGCCAATTTGTATCCCTCCAATACGAAATTCTCCCCTTCAAATATGGCTTTGTGTAACAAAAGAAGACATTCGCTCCCAAAAATACCGCTTCTTATTTCCTAAGGAAGACTTTTCCTCCCCAAAACACCCTTTTTGATCCCCAAAATAAGAAATACTCTCCCTAAAGTAGCGCTTTCGTTGCCTTTCCCAAAAATGAGACATTTGAAGATGAAAGGCAGTATTCTGGGCTGGATATGCCTTTTTGGGGGGGTAAAGTGTGGCACTTAAGAGAGAACCTGTTTGGTTTCTGGGATGAAGAGTGATATTCGGGGAGAAAATGTCTAATTGTTGGCAGAAATTGATACGCAGGGGAGAAATGGTTGTATTTGGGAGAGAAAAAGAGTGTTTTGGGGAGAAAATGCATGAGTTTTGGGGATAAACGGCATTATTTTGGCGTGAAAGCATGGTATTGAGCTAAGAAGCGGCATTTGGTGGAGAAAATGTCTTCTTTTGAGGATAAAGGTGATCTTTCGGGGAGAAAATGTCTGATTTGCAGCATAAAAGGACGCATTTGGGGAAGACAGCGTCTTTTATTGGGACATCACGTTTTATTCCAAAAATAACACATTTTCTTCCCAGAATACCGCCTTTGATCCCAAAAATAAGGCATTTTCTTCCCAGAAGACCGCTTCTTAGACCGAAAATAAGTCATCCTCTCCAAAAAAGACATAATTCTGTCCTCAAAATGAGAAATATTGTCCCCAAAATATCATTCTTGGTTCCAAATTGAAGACTTTTTCTCCATTAAATACCACGTCGGGTTCCCAATATTACACATTTTCTCCCCCAAATTGCTCTTTGGATCCCCAAAATGAGGCGTTCTCCCTCAAATGCCTCTTTTCATCCCAAGAATCAGGCATTTTCTCCGCACAAGACTGATTTTATTACCAAAACAACACATTTCTTACCCAAAACACACCTTTTTATTCCCAACATTAGACACCGTCTCCCACAAATGCCAATTTGTATCCCTCCAATACGAAATTCTCCCCTTCAAATATGGCTTTGTGTAACAAAAGAAGACATTCGCTCCCAAAAATACCGCTTCTTATTTCCTAAGGAAGACTTTTCCTCCCCAAAACACCCTTTTTGATCCCCCAAATAAGAAATACTCTCCCTAAAGTAGCGCTTTCGTTGCCTTTCCCAAAAATGAGACATCTGAAGATGAAAGGCAGTATTCTGGGGAGAAAATGCCTTTTTGGGGGGCTAAAGAGTGGCACTTAAGAGAGAACCTGTTTGGTTTCTGGGATGAAGAGTGATATTCGGGGAGAAAATGTCTAATTGTTGGCAGAAATTGATACGCAGGGGAGAAATGGTTGTATTTGGGAGAGAAAAAGAGTGTTTTGGGGAGAAAATGCATGAGTTTTGGGGATAAACGGCATTATTTTGGCGTGAAAGCATGGTATTGAGAAAATAAGCAGCATTTTGTGGAGAAAATGCCTTCTTTTGATGATAAAGGTGATCTTTCGGGGAGAAAATGTCTTCTTTGCAGCATAAAAAGACGCATTTGGGGAAGACAGCGTCTTTTATTGGGACATCACGTTTTATTCCAAAAATAACACATTTTCTTCCCAGAATACCGCCTTTGATCCCCAAAATAAGGCATTTTCTTCCCAGAATACCGCTATTTAGACCGAAAATAAGTCATCCTCTCCAAAAAAGACATAATTCTGTCCTCAAAATGAGAAATATTGTCCCCAAAATATCATTCTTGGTTCCAAATAGAAGACTTTTTCTCCATTAAATACCACGTCGGGTTCCCAATATTACACATTTTCTCCCCCAAATTGCTCTTTGGATCCCCAAAATGAGGCGTTCTCCCTCAAATGCCTCTTTTGATCCCAAGAATCAGGCATTTTCTCCGCACAAGACTGATTTTATTACCAAAACAACACATTTCTTACCCAAAACACACCTTTTTATTCCCAACATTAGACACCGTCTCCCACAAATGCCAATTTATATCCCTCCAATACGAAATTCTCCCCTTGAAATATGGCTTTGTGTAACAAAAGAAGACATTCGCTCCCAAAAATACCGCTTCTTATTTCCTAAGGAAGACTTTTCCTCCCCAAAACACCCTTTTTGATCCCCCAAATAAGAAATACTCTCCCTAAAGTAGCGCTTTCGTTGCCTTTCCCAAAAATGAGACATTTGAAGATGAAAGGCAGTATTCTGGGCTGGATATGCCTTTTTGGGGGGCTAAAGTGTGGCACTTAAGAGAGAACCTGTTTGGTTTCTGGGGTGAAGAGTGATATTCGGGGAGAAAATGTCTAATTGTTGGCAGAAATTGATACGCAGGGGAGAAATGGTTGTATTTGGGAGAGAAAAAGAGTGTTTTGGGGAGAAAATGCATGAGTTTTGGGGATAAACGGCATTATTTTGGCGTGAAAGCATGGTATTGAGCTAAGAAGCAGCATTTTGTGGAGAAAATGTCTTCTTTTGATGATAAAGGTGATCTTTCGGGGAGAAAATGTCTTCTTTGCAGCAGAAAAAGACGCATTTGGGGAAGACAGCGTCTTTTATTGGGACATCACGTTTTATTCCAAAAATAACACATTTTCTTCCCAGAATACCGCCTTTGATCCCAAAAATAAGGCATTTTCTTCCCAGAAGACCGCATTTTAGACCGAAAATAAGTCATCCTCTCCAAAAAAGACATAATTCTGTCCTCAAAATGAGAAATATTGTCCCCAAAATATCATTCTTGGTTCCAAGTAGAAGACTTTTTCTCCATTAAATACCACGTCGGGTTCCCAATATTACACATTTTCTCCCCCAAATTGCTCTTTGGATCCCCAAAATGAGGCGTTCTCCCTCAAATGCCTCTTTTGATCCCAAGAATCAGGCATTTTCTCCGCACAAGACTGATTTTATTACCAAAACAACACATTTCTTACCCAAAACACACCTTTTTATTCCCAACATTAGACACCGTCTCCCACAAATGCCAATTTATATCCCTCCAATACGAAATTCTCCCCTTGAAATATGGCTTTGTGTAACAAAAGAAGACATTCGCTCCCAAAAATACCGCTTCTTATTTCCTAAGGAAGACTTTTCCTCCCCAAAACACCCTTTTTGATCCCCCAAATAAGAAATACTCTCCCTAAAGTAGCGCTTTCGTTGCCTTTCCCAAAAATGAGACATTTGAAGATGAAAGGCAGTATTCTGGGCTGGATATGCCTTTTTGGGGGGCTAAAGTGTGGCACTTAAGAGAGAACCTGTTTGGTTTCTGGGGTGAAGAGTGATATTCGGGGAGAAAATGTCTAATTGTTGGCAGAAATTGATACGCAGGGGAGAAATGGTTGTATTTGGGAGAGAAAAAGAGTGTTTTGGGGAGAAAATGCATGAGTTTTGGGGATAAACGGCATTATTTTGGCGTGAAAGCATGGTATTGAGAAAATAAGCAGCATTTTGTGGAGAAAATGCCTTCTTTTGATGATAAAGGTGATCTTTCAGGGAGAAAATGTCTTCTTTGCAGCAGAAAAAGACGCATTTGGGGAAGACAGCGTCTTTTATTGGGACATCACGTTTTATTCCAAAAATAACACATTTTCTTCCCAGAATACCGCCTTTGATCCCCAAAATAAGGCATTTTCTTCCCAGAATACCGCTATTTAGACCGAAAATAAGTCATCCTCTCCAAAAAAGACATAATTCTGTCCTCAAAATGAGAAATATTGTCCCCAAAATATCATTCTTGGTTCCAAGTAGAAGACTTTTTCTCCATTAAATACCACGTCGGGTTCCCAATATTACACATTTTCTCCCCCAAATTGCTCTTTGGATCCCCAAAATGAGGCGTTCTCCCTCAAATGCCTCTTTTCATCCCAAGAATCAGGCATTTTCTCCGCACAAGACTGATTTTATTACCAAAACAACACATTTCTTACCCAAAACACACCTTTTTATTCCCAACATTAGACACCGTCTCCCACAAATGCCAATTTGTATCCCTCCAATACGAAATTCTCCCCTTCAAATATGGCTTTGTGTAACAAAAGAAGACATTCGCTCCCAAAAATACCGCTTCTTATTTCCTAAGGAAGACTTTTCCTCCCCAAAACACCCTTTTTGATCCCCCAAATAAGAAATACTCTCCCTAAAGTAGCGCTTTCGTTGCCTTTCCCAAAAATGAGACATTTGAAGATGAAAGGCATTATTCTGGGGAGAAAATGCCTTTTTGGGGGGCTAAAGAGTGGCACTTAAGAGAGAACCTGTTTGGTTTCTGGGGTGAAGAGTGATATTCGGGGAGAAAATGTCTAATTGTTGGCAGAAATTGATACGCAGGGGAGAAATGGTTGTATTTGGGAGAGAAAAAGAGTGTTTTGTGGAGAAAATGCATGAGTTTTGGGGATAAACGGCATTATTTTGGCGTGAAAGCATGGTATTGAGAAAATAAGCAGCATTTGGTGGAGAAAATGCCTTCTTTTGATGATAAAGGTGATCTTTCAGGGAGAAAATGTCTTCTTTGCAGCAGAAAAAGACGCATTTGGGGAAGACAGCGTCTTTTATTGGGACATCACGTTTTATTCCAAAAATAACACATTTTCTTCCCAGAATACCGCCTTTGATCCCAAAAATAAGGCATTTTCTTCCCAGAAGACCGCTTCTTAGACCGAAAATAAGTCATCCTCTCCAAAAAAGACATAATTCTGTCCTCAAAATGAGAAATATTGTCCCCAAAATATCATTCTTGGTTCCAAATAGAAGACTTTTTCTCCATTAAATACCACGTCGGGTTCCCAATATTACACATTTTCTCCCCCAAATTGCTCTTTGGATCCCCAAAATGAGGCGTTCTCCCTCAAATGCCTCTTTTCATCCCAAGAATCAGGCATTTTCTCCGCACAAGACTGATTTTATTACCAAAACAACACATTTCTTACCCAAAACACACCATTTTATTCCCAACATTAGACACCGTCTCCCACAAATGCCAATTTGTATCCCTCCAATACGAAATTCTCCCCTTCAAATATGGCTTTGTGTAACAAAAGAAGACATTCGCTCCCAAAAATACCGCTTCTTATTTCCTAAGGAAGACTTTTCCTCCCCAAAACACCCTTTTTGATCCCCCAAATAAGAAATACTCCCCCTAAAGTAGCGCTTTCGTTGCCTTTCCCAAAAATGAGACATCTGAAGATGAAAGGCAGTATTCTGGGGAGAAAATGCCTTTTTGGGGGGCTAAAGAGTGGCACTTAAGAGAGAACCTGTTTGGTTTCTGGGATGAAGAGTGATATTCGGGGAGAAAATGTCTAATTGTTGGCAGAAATTGATACGCAGGGGAGAAATGGTTGTATTTGGGAGAGAAAAAGAGTGTTTTGGGGAGAAAATGCATGAGTTTTGGGGATAAACGGCATTATTTTGGCGTGAAAGCATGGTATTGAGAAAATAAACAGCATTTTGTGGAGAAAATGCCTTCTTTTGATGATAAAGGTGATCTTTCAGGGAGAAAATGTCTTCTTTGCAGCAGAAAAAGACGCATTTGGGGAAGACAGCGTCTTTTATTGGGACATCACGTTTTATTCCAAAAATAACACATTTTCTTCCCAGAATACCGCCTTTGATCCCAAAAATAAGGCATTTTCTTCCCAGAAGACCGCTTCTTAGACCGAAAATAAGTCATCCTCTCCAAAAAAGACATAATTCTGTCCTCAAAATGAGAAATATTGTCCCCAAAATATCATTCTTGGTTCCAAATAGAAGACTTTTTCTCCATTAAATACCACGTCGGGTTCCCAATATTACACATTTTCTCCCCCAAATTGCTCTTTGGATCCCCAAAATGAGGCGTTCTCCCTCAAATGCCTCTTTTCATCCCAAGAATCAGGCATTTTCTCCGCACAAGACTGATTTTATTACCAAAACAACACATTTCTTACCCAAAACACACCTTTTTATTCCCAACATTAGACACCGTCTCCCACAAATGCCAATTTGTATCCCTCCAATACGAAATTCTCCCCTTCAAATATGGCTTTGTGTAACAAAAGAAGACATTCGCTCCCAAAAATACCGCTTCTTATTTCCTAAGGAAGACTTTTCCTCCCCAAAACACCCTTTTTGATCCCCAAAATAAGAAATACTCTCCCTAAAGTAGCGCTTTCGTTGCCTTTCCCAAAAATGAGACATCTGAAGATGAAAGGCAGTATTCTGGGGAGAAAATGCCTTTTTGGGGGGCTAAAGAGTGGCACTTAAGAGAGAACCTGTTTGGTTTCTGGGATGAAGAGTGATATTCGGGGAGAAAATGTCTAATTGTTGGCAGAAATTGATACGCAGGGGAGAAATGGTTGTATTTGGGAGAGAAAAAGAGTGTTTTGGGGAGAAAATGCATGAGTTTTGGGGATAAACGGCATTATTTTGGCGTGAAAGCATGGTATTGAGCTAAGAAGCGGCATTTGGTGGAGAAAATGTCTTCTTTTGAGGATAAAGGTGATCTTTCAGGGAGAAAATGTCTTCTTTGCAGCAGAAAAAGACGCATTTGGGGAAGACAGCGTCTTTTATTGGGACATCACGTTTTATTCCAAAAATAACACATTTTCTTCCCAGAATACCGCCTTTGATCCCAAAAATAAGGCATTTTCTTCCCAGAAGACCGCTATTTAGACCGAAAATAAGTCATCCTCTCCAAAAAAGACATAATTCTGTCCTCAAAATGAGAAATATTGTCCCCAAAATATCATTCTTGGTTCCAAATAGAAGACTTTTTCTCCATTAAATACCACGTCGGGTTCCCAATATTACACATTTTCTCCCCCAAATTGCTCTTTGGATCCCCAAAATGAGGCGTTCTCCCTCAAATGCCTCTTTTCATCCCAAGAATCAGGCATTTTCTCCGCACAAGACTGATTTTATTACCAAAACAACACATTTCTTACCCAAAACACACCTTTTTATTCCCAACATTAGACACCGTCTCCCACAAATGCCAATTTATATCCCTCCAATACGAAATTCTCCCCTTGAAATATGGCTTTGTGTAACAAAAGAAGACATTCGCTCCCAAAAATACCGCTTCTTATTTCCTAAGGAAGACTTTTCCTCCCCAAAACACCCTTTTTGATCCCTCAAATAAGAAATACTCTCCCTAAAGTAGCGCTTTCGTTGCCTTTCCCAAAAATGAGACATTTGAAGATGAAAGGCATTATTCTGGGCTGGATATGCCTTTTTGGGGGGCTAAAGTGTGGCACTTAAGAGAGAACCTGTTTGGTTTCTGGGGTGAAGAGTGATATTCGGGGAGAAAATGTCTAATTGTTGGCAGAAATTGATACGCAGGGGAGAAATGGTTGTATTTGGGAGAGAAAAAGAGTGTTTTGTGGAGAAAATGCATGAGTTTTGGGGATAAACGGCATTATTTTGGCGTGAAAGCATGGTATTGAGAAAATAAGCAGCATTTTGTGGAGAAAATGCCTTCTTTTGATGATAAAGGTGATCTTTCAGGGAGAAAATGTCTTCTTTGCAGCAGAAAAAGACGCATTTGGGGAAGACAGCGTCTTTTATTGGGACATCACGTTTTATTCCAAAAATAACACATTTTCTTCCCAGAATACCGCCTTTGATCCCAAAAATAAGGCATTTTCTTCCCAGAAGACCGCTTCTTAGACCGAAAATAAGTCATCCTCTCCAAAAAAGACATAATTCTGTCCTCAAAATGAGAAATATTGTCCCCAAAATATCATTCTTGGTTCCAAATAGAAGACTTTTTCTCCATTAAATACCACGTCGGGTTCCCAATATTACACATTTTCTCCCCCAAATTGCTCTTTGGATCCCCAAAATGAGGCGTTCTCCCTCAAATGCCTCTTTTCATCCCAAGAATCAGGCATTTTCTCCGCACAAGACTGATTTTATTACCAAAACAACACATTTCTTACCCAAAACACACCTTTTTATTCCCAACATTAGACACCGTCTCCCACAAATGCCAATTTGTATCCCTCCAATACGAAATTCTCCCCTTCAAATATGGCTTTGTGTAACAAAAGAAGACATTCGCTCCCAAAAATACCGCTTCTTATTTCCTAAGGAAGACTTTTCCTCCCCAAAACACCCTTTTTGATCCCCCAAATAAGAAATACTCTCCCTAAAGTAGCGCTTTCGTTGCCTTTCCCAAGAATGAGACATCTGAAGATGAAAGGCAGTATTCTGGGGAGAAAATGCCTTTTTGGGGGGCTAAAGAGTGGCACTTAAGAGAGAACCTGTTTGGTTTCTGGGATGAAGAGTGATATTCGGGGAGAAAATGTCTAATTGTTGGCAGAAATTGATACGCAGGGGAGAAATGGTTGTATTTTGGAGAGAAAAAGAGTGTTTTGTGGAGAAAATGCATGAGTTTTGGGGATAAACGGCATTATTTTGGCGTGAAAGCATGGTATTGAGCTAAGAAGCGGCATTTGGTGGAGAAAATGTCTTCTTTTGAGGATAAAGGTGATCTTTCGGGGAGAAAATGTCTTCTTTGCAGCATAAAAGGACGCATTTGGGGAAGACAGCGTCTTTTATTGGGACATCACGTTTTATTCCAAAAATAACACATTTTCTTCCCAGAATACCGCCTTTGATCCCCAAAATAAGGCATTTTCTTCCCAGAAGACCGCTTCTTAGACCGAAAATAAGTCATCCTCTCCAAAAAAGACATAATTCTGTCCTCAAAATGAGAAATATTGTCCCCAAAATATCATTCTTGGTTCCAAATAGAAGACTTTTTCTCCATTAAATACCACGTCGGGTTCCCAATATTACACATTTTCTCCCCCAAATTGCTCTTTGGATCCCCAAAATGAGGCGTTCTCCCTCAAATGCCTCTTTTCATCCCAAGAATCAGGCATTTTCTCCGCACAAGACTGATTTTATTACCAAAACAACACATTTCTTACCCAAAACACACCTTTTTATTCCCAACATTAGACACCGTCTCCCACAAATGCCAATTTATATCCCTCCAATACGAAATTCTCCCCTTGAAATATGGCTTTGTGTAACAAAAGAAGACATTCGCTCCCAAAAATACCGCTTCTTATTTCCTAAGGAAGACTTTTCCTCCCCAAAACACCCTTTTTGATCCCCCAAATAAGAAATACTCTCCCTAAAGTAGCGCTTTCGTTGCCTTTCCCAAAAATGAGACATTTGAAGATGAAAGGCATTATTCTGGGCTGGATATGCCTTTTTGGGGGGCTAAAGTGTGGCACTTAAGAGAGAACCTGTTTGGTTTCTGGGATGAAGAGTGATATTCGGGGAGAAAATGTCTAATTGTTGGCAGAAATTGATACGCAGGGGAGAAATGGTTGTATTTGGGAGAGAAAAAGAGTGTTTTGTGGAGAAAATGCATGAGTTTTGGGGATAAACGGCATTATTTTGGCGTGAAAGCATGGTATTGAGAAAATAAGCAGCATTTGGTGGAGAAAATGCCTTCTTTTGATGATAAAGGTGATCTTTCAGGGAGAAAATGTCTTCTTTGCAGCAGAAAAAGACGCATTTGGGGAAGACAGCGTCTTTTATTGGGACATCACGTTTTATTCCAAAAATAACACATTTTCTTCCCAGAATACCGCCTTTGATCCCAAAAATAAGGCATTTTCTTCCCAGAAGACCGCTATTTAGACCGAAAATAAGTCATCCTCTCCAAAAAAGACATAATTCTGTCCTCAAAATGAGAAATATTGTCCCCAAAATATCATTCTTGGTTCCAAATTGAAGACTTTTTCTCCATTAAATACCACGTCGGGTTCCCAATATTACACATTTTCTCCCCCAAATTGCTCTTTGGATCCCCAAAATGAGGCGTTCTCCCTCAAATGCCTCTTTTCATCCCAAGAATCAGGCATTTTCTCCGCACAAGACTGATTTTATTACCAAAACAACACATTTCTTACCCAAAACACACCTTTTTATTCCCAACATTAGACACCGTCTCCCACAAATGCCAATTTGTATCCCTCCAATACGAAATTCTCCCCTTCAAATATGGCTTTGTGTAACAAAAGAAGACATTCGCTCCCAAAAATACCGCTTCTTATTTCCTAAGGAAGACTTTTCCTCCCCAAAACACCCTTTTTGATCCCCCAAATAAGAAATACTCCCCCTAAAGTAGCGCTTTCGTTGCCTTTCCCAAAAATGAGACATCTGAAGATGAAAGGCAGTATTCTGGGGAGAAAATGCCTTTTTGGGGGGCTAAAGAGTGGCACTTAATAGAGAACCTGTTTGGTTTCTGGGATGAAGAGTGATATTCGGGGAGAAAATGTCTAATTGTTGGCAGAAATTGATACGCAGGGGAGAAATGGTTGTATTTGGGAGAGAAAAAGAGTGTTTTGGGGAGAAAATGCATGAGTTTTGGGGATAAATGGCATTATTTTGGCGTGAAAGCATGGTATTGAGCTAAGAAGCGGCATTTTGTGGAGAAAATGTCTTCTTTTGAGGATAAAGGTGATCTTTCGGGGAGAAAATGTCTGATTTGCAGCATAAAAAGGCGCATTTGGGGAAGACAGCGTCTTTTATTGGGACATCACGTTTTATTCCAAAAATAACACATTTTCTTCCCAGAATACCGCCTTTGATCCCCAAAATAAGGCATTTTCTTCCCAGAATACCGCATTTTAGACCGAAAATAAGTCATCCTCTCCAAAAAAGACATAATTCTGTCCTCAAAATGAGAAATATTGTCCCCAAAATATCATTCTTGGTTCCAAATAGAAGACTTTTTCTCCATTAAATACCACGTCGGGTTCCCAATATTACACATTTTCTCCCCCAAATTGCTCTTTGGATCCCCAAAATGAGGCGTTCTCCCTCAAATGCCTCTTTTCATCCCAAGAATCAGGCATTTTCTCCGCACAAGACTGATTTTATTACCAAAACAACACATTTCTTACCCAAAACACACCTTTTTATTCCCAACATTAGACACCGTCTCCCACAAATGCCAATTTGTATCCCTCCAATACGAAATTCTCCCCTTGAAATATGGCTTTGTGTAACAAAAGAAGACATTCGCTCCCAAAAATACCGCTTCTTATTTCCTAAGGAAGACTTTTCCTCCCCAAAACACCCTTTTTGATCCCCCAAATAAGAAATACTCTCCCTAAAGTAGCGCTTTCGTTGCCTTTCCCAAAAATGAGACATTTGAAGATGAAAGGCATTATTCTGGGCTGGATATGCCTTTTTGGGGGGCTAAAGTGTGGCACTTAAGAGAGAACCTGTTTGGTTTCTGGGGTGAAGAGTGATATTCGGGGAGAAAATGTCTAATTGTTGGCAGAAATTGATACGCAGGGGAGAAATGGTTGTATTTGGGAGAGAAAAAGAGTGTTTTGTGGAGAAAATGCATGAGTTTTGGGGATAAACGGCATTATTTTGGCGTGAAAGCATGGTATTGAGAAAATAAGCAGCATTTGGTGGAGAAAATGCCTTCTTTTGATGATAAAGGTGATCTTTCAGGGAGAAAATGTCTTCTTTGCAGCAGAAAAAGACGCATTTGGGGAAGACAGCGTCTTTTATTGGGACATCACGTTTTATTCCAAAAATAACACATTTTCTTCCCAGAATACCGCCTTTGATCCCAAAAATAAGGCATTTTCTTCCCAGAAGACCGCTTCTTAGACCGAAAATAAGTCATCCTCTCCAAAAAAGACATAATTCTGTCCTCAAAATGAGAAATATTGTCCCCAAAATATCATTCTTGGTTCCAAATAGAAGACTTTTTCTCCATTAAATACCACGTCGGGTTCCCAATATTACACATTTTCTCCCCCAAATTGCTCTTTGGATCCCCAAAATGAGGCGTTCTCCCTCAAATGCCTCTTTTCATCCCAAGAATCAGGCATTTTCTCCGCACAAGACTGATTTTATTACCAAAACAACACATTTCTTACCCAAAACACACCTTTTTATTCCCAACATTAGACACCGTCTCCCACAAATGCCAATTTGTATCCCTCCAATACGAAATTCTCCCCTTGAAATATGGCTTTGTGTAACAAAAGAAGACATTCGCTCCCAAAAATACCGCTTCTTATTTCCTAAGGAAGACTTTTCCTCCCCAAAACACCCTTTTTGATCCCCCAAATAAGAAATACTCTCCCTAAAGTAGCGCTTTCGTTGCCTTTCCCAAAAATGAGACATTTGAAGATGAAAGGCATTATTCTGGGCTGGATATGCCTTTTTGGGGGGCTAAAGTGTGGCACTTAAGAGAGAACCTGTTTGGTTTCTGGGGTGAAGAGTGATATTCGGGGAGAAAATGTCTAATTGTTGGCAGAAATTGATACGCAGGGGAGAAATGGTTGTATTTGGGAGAGAAAAAGAGTGTTTTGGGGAGAAAATGCATGAGTTTTGGGGATAAACGGCATTATTTTGGCGTGAAAGCATGGTATTGAGAAAATAAGCAGCATTTTGTGGAGAAAATGCCTTCTTTTGATGATAAAGGTGATCTTTCAGGGAGAAAATGTCTGATTTGCAGCAGAAAAAGACGCATTTGGGGAAGACAGCGTCTTTTATTGGGACATCACGTTTTATTCCAAAAATAACACATTTTCTTCCCAGAATACCGCCTTTGATCCCCAAAATAAGGCATTTTCTTCCCAGAAGACCGCTTCTTAGACCGAAAATAAGTCATCCTCTCCAAAAAAGACATAATTCTGTCCTCAAAATGAGAAATATTGTCCCCAAAATATCATTCTTGGTTCCAAATAGAAGACTTTTTCTCCATTAAATACCACGTCGGGTTCCCAATATTACACATTTTCTCCCCCAAATTGCTCTTTGGATCCCCAAAATGAGGCGTTCTCCCTCAAATGCCTCTTTTCATCCCAAGAATCAGGCATTTTCTCCGCACAAGACTGATTTTATTACCAAAACAACACATTTCTTACCCAAAACACACCTTTTTATTCCCAACATTAGACACCGTCTCCCAAAATTCCAATTTGTATCCCTCCAATACGAAATTCTCCCCTTGAAATATGGCTTTGTGTAACAAAAGAAGACATTCGCTCCCAAAAATACCGCTTCTTATTTCCTAAGGAAGACTTTTCCTCCCCAAAACACCCTTTTTGATCCCCCAAATAAGAAATACTCTCCCTAAAGTAGCGCTTTCGTTGCCTTTCCCAAGAATGAGACATCTGAAGATGAAAGGCAGTATTCTGGGGAGAAAATGCCTTTTTGGGGGGCTAAAGAGTGGCACTTAAGAGAGAACCTGTTTGGTTTCTGGGATGAAGAGTGATATTCGGGGAGAAAATGTCTAATTGTTGGCAGAAATTGATACGCAGGGGAGAAATGGTTGTATTTGGGAGAGAAAAAGAGTGTTTTGGGGAGAAAATGCATGAGTTTTGGGGATAAACGGCATTATTTTGGCGTGAAAGCATGGTATTGAGAAAATAAGCAGCATTTTGTGAAGAAAATGCCTTCTTTTGATGATAAAGGTGATCTTTCAGGGAGAAAATGTCTTCTTTGCAGCAGAAAAAGACGCATTTGGGGAAGACAGCGTCTTTTATTGGGACATCACGTTTTATTCCAAAAATAACACATTTTCTTCCCAGAATACCGCCTTTGATCCCAAAAATAAGGCATTTTCTTCCCAGAAGACCGCTTCTTAGACCGAAAATAAGTCATCCTCTCCAAAAAAGACATAATTCTGTCCTCAAAATGAGAAATATTGTCCCCAAAATATCATTCTTGGTTCCAAATAGAAGACTTTTTCTCCATTAAATACCACGTCGGGTTCCCAATATTACACATTTTCTCCCCCAAATTGCTCTTTGGATCCCCAAAATGAGGCGTTTTCCCTCAAATGCCTCTTTTCATCCCAAGAATCAGGCATTTTCTCCGCACAAGACTGATTTTATTACCAAAACAACACATTTCTTACCCAAACCACACCTTTTTATTCCCAACATTAGACACCGTCTCCCACAAATGCCAATTTGTATCCCTCCAATACGAAATTCTCCCCTTGAAATATGGCTTTGTGTAACAAAAGAAGACATTCGCTCCCAAAAATACCGCTTCTTATTTCCTAAGGAAGACTTTTCCTCCCCAAAACACCCTTTTTGATCCCCCAAATAAGAAATACTCTCCCTAAAGTAGCGCTTTCGTTGCCTTTCCCAAAAATGAGACATCTGAAGATGAAAGGCAGTATTCTGGGGAGAAAATGCCTTTTTGGGGGGCTAAAGAGTGGCACTTAAGAGAGAACCTGTTTGGTTTCTGGGATGAAGAGTGATATTCGGGGAGAAAATGTCTAATTGTTGGCAGAAATTGATACGCAGGGGAGAAATGGTTGTATTTGGGAGAGAAAAAGAGTGTTTTGGGGAGAAAATGCATGAGTTTTGGGGATAAACGGCATTATTTTGGCGTGAAAGCATGGTATTGAGCTAAGAAGCGGCATTTGGTGGAGAAAATGTCTTCTTTTGAGGATAAAGGTGATCTTTCAGGGAGAAAATGTCTTCTTTGCAGCAGAAAAAGACGCATTTGGGGAAGACAGCGTCTTTTATTGGGACATCACGTTTTATTCCAAAAATAACACATTTTCTTCCCAGAATACCGCCTTTGATCCCCAAAATAAGGCATTTTCTTCCCAGAAGACCGCATTTTAGACCGAAAATAAGTCATCCTCTCCAAAAAAGACATAATTCTGTCCTCAAAATGAGAAATATTGTCCCCAAAATATCATTCTTGGTTCCAAATAGAAGACTTTTTCTCCATTAAATACCACGTCGGGTTCCCAATATTACACATTTTCTCCCCCAAATTGCTCTTTGGATCCCCAAAATGAGGCGTTCTCCCTCAAATGCCTCTTTTGATCCCAAGAATCAGGCATTTTCTCCGCACAAGACTGATTTTATTACCAAAACAACACATTTCTTACCCAAAACACACCTTTTTATTCCCAACATTAGACACCGTCTCCCACAAATGCCAATTTGTATCCCTCCAATACGAAATTCTCCCCTTGAAATATGGCTTTGTGTAACAAAAGAAGACATTCGCTCCCAAAAATACCGCTTCTTATTTCCTAAGGAAGACTTTTCCTCCCCAAAACACCCTTTTTGATCCCCCAAATAAGAAATACTCTCCCTAAAGTAGCGCTTTCGTTGCCTTTCCCAAAAATGAGACATCTGAAGATGAAAGGCAGTATTCTGGGGAGAAAATGCCTTTTTGGGGGGCTAAAGAGTGGCACTTAAGAGAGAACCTGTTTGGTTTCTGGGATGAAGAGTGATATTCGGGGAGAAAATGTCTAATTGTTGGCAGAAATTGATACGCAGGGGAGAAATGGTTGTATTTGGGAGAGAAAAAGAGTGTTTTGTGGAGAAAATGCATGAGTTTTGGGGATAAACGGCATTATTTTGGCGTGAAAGCATGGTATTGAGCTAAGAAGCGGCATTTGGTGGAGAAAATGTCTTCTTTTGAGGATAAAGGTGATCTTTCGGGGAGAAAATGTCTGATTTGCAGCATAAAAGGACGCATTTGGGGAAGACAGCGTCTTTTATTGGGACATCACGTTTTATTCCAAAAATAACACATTTTCTTCCCAGAATACCGCCTTTGATCCCAAAAATAAGGCATTTTCTTCCCAGAAGACCGCATTTTAGACCGAAAATAAGTCATCCTCTCCAAAAAAGACATAATTCTGTCCTCAAAATGAGAAATATTGTCCCCAAAATATCATTCTTGGTTCCAAATAGAAGACTTTTTCTCCATTAAATACCACGTCGGGTTCCCAATATTACACATTTTCTCCCCCAAATTGCTCTTTGGATCCCCAAAATGAGGCGTTCTCCCTCAAATGCCTCTTTTCATCCCAAGAATCAGGCATTTTCTCCGCACAAGACTGATTTTATTACCAAAACAACACATTTCTTACCCAAAACACACCTTTTTATTCCCAACATTAGACACCGTCTCCCACAAATGCCAATTTGTATCCCTCCAATACGAAATTCTCCCCTTGAAATATGGCTTTGTGTAACAAAAGAAGACATTCGCTCCCAAAAATACCGCTTCTTATTTCCTAAGGAAGACTTTTCCTCCCCAAAACACCCTTTTTGATCCCCCAAATAAGAAATACTCTCCCTAAAGTAGCGCTTTCGTTGCCTTTCCCAAAAATGAGACATCTGAAGATGAAAGGCAGTATTCTGGGCTGGATATGCCTTTTTGGGAGGCTAAAGTGTGGCACTTAAAAGAGAACCTGTTTGGTTTCTGGGATGAAGAGTGATATTCGGGGAGAAAATGTCTAATTGTTGGCAGAAATTGATACGCAGGGGAGAAATGGTTGTATTTGGGAGAGAAAAAGAGTGTTTTGGGGAGAAAATGCATGAGTTTTGGGGATAAACGGCATTATTTTGGCGTGAAAGCATGGTATTGAGCTAAGAAGCGGCATTTGGTGGAGAAAATGTCTTCTTTTGAGGATAAAGGTGATCTTTCGGGGAGAAAATGTCTTCTTTGCAGCATAAAAGGACGCATTTGGGGAAGACAGCGTCTTTTATTGGGACATCACGTTTTATTCCAAAAATAACACATTTTCTTCCCAGAATACCGCCTTTGATCCCCAAAATAAGGCATTTTCTTCCCAGAAGACCGCTTCTTAGACCGAAAATAAGTCATCCTCTCCAAAAAAGACATAATTCTGTCCTCAAAATGAGAAATATTGTCCCCAAAATATCATTCTTGGTTCCAAATAGAAGACTTTTTCTCCATTAAATACCACGTCGGGTTCCCAATATTACACATTTTCTCCCCCAAATTGCTCTTTGGATCCCCAAAATGAGGCGTTCTCCCTCAAATGCCTCTTTTCATCCCAAGAATCAGGCATTTTCTCCGCACAAGACTGATTTTATTACCAAAACAACACATTTCTTACCCAAAACACACCTTTTTATTCCCAACATTAGACACCGTCTCCCACAAATGCCAATTTGTATCCCTCCAATACGAAATTCTCCCCTTGAAATATGGCTTTGTGTAACAAAAGAAGACATTCGCTCCCAAAAATACCGCTTCTTATTTCCTAAGGAAGACTTTTCCTCCCCAAAACACCCTTTTTGATCCCCCAAATAAGAAATACTCTCCCTAAAGTAGCGCTTTCGTTGCCTTTCCCAAGAATGAGACATCTGAAGATGAAAGGCAGTATTCTGGGGAGAAAATGCCTTTTTGGGGGGCTAAAGAGTGGCACTTAAGAGAGAACCTGTTTGGTTTCTGGGATGAAGAGTGATATTCGGGGAGAAAATGTCTAATTGTTGGCAGAAATTGATACGCAGGGGAGAAATGGTTGTATTTGGGAGAGAAAAAGAGTGTTTTGGGGAGAAAATGCATGAGTTTTGGGGATAAACGGCATTATTTTGGCGTGAAAGCATGGTATTGAGCTAAGAAGCAGCATTTTGTGGAGAAAATGTCTTCTTTTGAGGATAAAGGTGATCTTTCGGGGAGAAAATGTCTGATTTGCAGCATAAAAGGACGCATTTGGGGAAGACAGCGTCTTTTATTGGGACATCACGTTTTATTCCAAAAATAACACATTTTCTTCCCAGAATACCGCCTTTGATCCCAAAAATAAGGCATTTTCTTCCCAGAAGACCGCATTTTAGACCGAAAATAAGTCATCCTCTCCAAAAAAGACATAATTCTGTCCTCAAAATGAGAAATATTGTCCCCAAAATATCATTCTTGGTTCCAAATAGAAGACTTTTTCTCCATTAAATACCACGTCGGGTTCCCAATATTACACATTTTCTCCCCCAGATTGCTCTTTGGATCCCCAAAATGAGGCGTTCTCCCTCAAATGCCTCTTTTCATCCCAAGAATCAGGCATTTTCTCCGCACAAGACTGATTTTATTACCAAAACAACACATTTCTTACCCAAAACACACCTTTTTATTCCCAACATTAGACACCGTCTCCCACAAATGCCAATTTGTATCCCTCCAATACGAAATTCTCCCCTTGAAATATGGCTTTGTGTAACAAAAGAAGACATTCGCTCCCAAAAATACCGCTTCTTATTTCCTAAGGAAGACTTTTCCTCCCCAAAACACTCCTTTTGATCCCCAAAATAAGAAATACTCTCCCTAAAGTAGCGCTTTCGTTTCCTTTCCCAAAAATGAGACATCTGAAGATGAAAGGCAGTATTCTGGGGAGAAAATGCCTTTTTGGGGGGCTAAAGTGTGGCACTTAAGAGAGAACCTGTTTGGTTTCTGGGATGAAGAGTGATATTCGGGGAGAAAATGTCTAATTGTTGGCAGAAATTGATACGCAGGGGAGAAATGGTTGTATTTGGGAGAGAAAAAGAGTGTTTTGGGGAGAAAATGCATGAGTTTTGGGGATAAACGGCATTATTTTGGCGTGAAAGCATGGTATTGAGCTAAGAAGCGGCATTTGGTGGAGAAAATGTCTTCTTTTGAGGATAAAGGTGATCTTTCGGGGAGAAAATGTCTGATTTGCAGCATAAAAGGACGCATTTGGGGAAGACAGCGTCTTTTATTGGGACATCACGTTTTATTCCAAAAATAACACATTTTCTTCCCAGAATACCGCCTTTGATCCCCAAAATAAGGCATTTTCTTCCCAGAATACCGCTATTTAGACCGAAAATAAGTCATCCTCTCCAAAAAAGACATAATTCTGTCCTCAAAATGAGAAATATTGTCCCCAAAATATCATTCTTGGTTCCAAATAGAAGACTTTTTCTCCATTAAATACCACGTCGGGTTCCCAATATTACACATTTTCTCCCCCAAATTGCTCTTTGGATCCCCAAAATGAGGCGTTCTCCCTCAAATGCCTCTTTTCATCCCAAGAATCAGGCATTTTCTCCGCACAAGACTGATTTTATTACCAAAACAACACATTTCTTACCCAAAACACACCTTTTTATTCCCAACATTAGACACCGTCTCCCAAAATTCCAATTTGTATCCCTCCAATACGAAATTCTCCCCTTCAAATATGGCTTTGTGTAACAAAAGAAGACATTCGCTCCCAAAAATACCGCTTCTTATTTCCTAAGGAAGACTTTTCCTCCCCAAAACACCCTTTTTGATCCCCAAAATAAGAAATACTCTCCCTAAAGTAGCGCTTTCGTTGCCTTTCCCAAAAATGAGACATTTGAAGATGAAAGGCAGTATTCTGGGCTGGATATGCCTTTTTGGGGGGGTAAAGTGTGGCACTTAAGAGAGAACCTGTTTGGTTTCTGGGATGAAGAGTGATATTCGGGGAGAAAATGTCTAATTGTTGGCAGAAATTGATACGCAGGGGAGAAATGGTTGTATTTGGGAGAGAAAAAGAGTGTTTTGGGGAGAAAATGCATGAGTTTTGGGGATAAACGGCATTATTTTGGCGTGAAAGCATGGTATTGAGCTAAGAAGCGGCATTTTGTGGAGAAAATGTCTTCTTTTGAGGATAAAGGTGATCTTTCGGGGAGAAAATGTCTGATTTGCAGCATAAAAGGACGCATTTGGGGAAGACAGCGTCTTTTATTGGGACATCACGTTTTATTCCAAAAATAACACATTTTCTTCCCAGAATACCGCCTTTGATCCCCAAAATAAGGCATTTTCTTCCCAGAATACCGCTATTTAGACCGAAAATAAGTCATCCTCTCCAAAAAAGACATAATTCTGTCCTCAAAATGAGAAATATTGTCCCCAAAATATCATTCTTGGTTCCAAATTGAAGACTTTTTCTCCATTAAATACCACGTCGGGTTCCCAATATTACACATTTTCTCCCCCAAATTGCTCTTTGGATCCCCAAAATGAGGCGTTCTCCCTCAAATGCCTCTTTTCATCCCAAGAATCAGGCATTTTCTCCGCACAAGACTGATTTTATTACCAAAACAACACATTTCTTACCCAAAACACACCTTTTTATTCCCAACATTAGACACCGTCTCCCACAAATGCCAATTTGTATCCCTCCAATACGAAATTCTCCCCTTGAAATATGGCTTTGTGTAACAAAAGAAGACATTCGCTCCCAAAAATACCGCTTCTTATTTCCTAAGGAAGACTTTTCCTCCCCAAAACACCCTTTTTGATCCCCCAAATAAGAAATACTCTCCCTAAAGTAGCGCTTTCGTTGCCTTTCCCAAAAATGAGACATTTGAAGATGAAAGGCAGTATTCTGGGCTGGATATGCCTTTTTGGGGGGGTAAAGTGTGGCACTTAAGAGAGAACCTGTTTGGTTTCTGGGATGAAGAGTGATATTCGGGGAGAAAATGTCTAATTGTTGGCAGAAATTGATACGCAGGGGAGAAATGGTTGTATTTGGGAGAGAAAAAGAGTGTTTTGGGGAGAAAATGCATGAGTTTTGGGGATAAACGGCATTATTTTGGCGTGAAAGCATGGTATTGAGCTAAGAAGCGGCATTTTGTGGAGAAAATGTCTTCTTTTGAGGATAAAGGTGATCTTTCGGGGAGAAAATGTCTGATTTGCAGCATAAAAGGACGCATTTGGGGAAGACAGCGTCTTTTATTGGGACATCACGTTTTATTCCAAAAATAACACATTTTCTTCCCAGAATACCGCCTTTGATCCCAAAAATAAGGCATTTTCTTCCCAGAAGACCGCTTCTTAGACCGAAAATAAGTCATCCTCTCCAAAAAAGACATAATTCTGTCCTCAAAATGAGAAATATTGTCCCCAAAATATCATTCTTGGTTCCAAATAGAAGACTTTTTCTCCATTAAATACCACGTCGGGTTCCCAATATTACACATTTTCTCCCCCAAATTGCTCTTTGGATCCCCAAAATGAGGCGTTCTCCCTCAAATGCCTCTTTTCATCCCAAGAATCAGGCATTTTCTCCGCACAAGACTGATTTTATTACCAAAACAACACATTTCTTACCCAAAACACACCTTTTTATTCCCAACATTAGACACCGTCTCCCACAAATGCCAATTTGTATCCCTCCAATACGAAATTCTCCCCTTGAAATATGGCTTTGTGTAACAAAAGAAGACATTCGCTCCCAAAAATACCGCTTCTTATTTCCTAAGGAAGACTTTTCCTCCCCAAAACACCCTTTTTGATCCCCAAAATAAGAAATACTCTCCCTAAAGTAGCGCTTTCGTTGCCTTTCCCAAAAATGAGACATTTGAAGATGAAAGGCAGTATTCTGGGGAGAAAATGCCTTTTTGGGGGGCTAAAGAGTGGCACTTAGGAGAGAACCTGTTTGGTTTCTGGGATGAAGAGTGATATTCGGGGAGAAAATGTCTAATTGTTGGCAGAAATTGATACGCAGGGGAGAAATGGTTGTATTTGGGAGAGAAAAAGAGTGTTTTGTGGAGAAAATGCATGAGTTTTGGGGATAAACGGCATTATTTTGGCGTGAAAGCATGGTATTGAGCTAAGAAGCGGCATTTGGTGGAGAAAATGTCTTCTTTTGAGGATAAAGGTGATCTTTCGGGGAGAAAATGTCTGATTTGCAGCATAAAAGGACGCATTTGGGGAAGACAGCGTCTTTTATTGGGACATCACGTTTTATTCCAAAAATAACACATTTTCTTCCCAGAATACCGCCTTTGATCCCAAAAATAAGGCATTTTCTTCCCAGAAGACCGCATTTTAGACCGAAAATAAGTCATCCTCTCCAAAAAAGACATAATTCTGTCCTCAAAATGAGAAATATTGTCCCCAAAATATCATTCTTGGTTCCAAATAGAAGACTTTTTCTCCATTAAATACCACGTCGGGTTCCCAATATTACACATTTTCTCCCCCAAATTGCTCTTTGGATCCCCAAAATGAGGCGTTCTCCCTCAAATGCCTCTTTTGATCCCAAGAATCAGGCATTTTCTCCGCACAAGACTGATTTTATTACCAAAACAACACATTTCTTACCCAAAACACACCTTTTTATTCCCAACATTAGACACCGTCTCCCACAAATGCCAATTTGTATCCCTCCAATACGAAATTCTCCCCTTCAAATATGGCTTTGTGTAACAAAAGAAGACATTCGCTCCCAAAAATACCGCTTCTTATTTCCTAAGGAAGACTTTTCCTCCCCAAAACACCCTTTTTGATCCCCAAAATAAGAAATACTCTCCCTAAAGTAGCGCTTTCGTTGCCTTTCCCAAAAATGAGACATTTGAAGATGAAAGGCAGTATTCTGGGCTGGATATGCCTTTTTGGGGGGGTAAAGTGTGGCACTTAAGAGAGAACCTGTTTGGTTTCTGGGATGAAGAGTGATATTCGGGGAGAAAATGTCTAATTGTTGGCAGAAATTGATACGCAGGGGAGAAATGGTTGTATTTGGGAGAGAAAAAGAGTGTTTTGGGGAGAAAATGCATGAGTTTTGGGGATAAACGGCATTATTTTGGCGTGAAAGCATGGTATTGAGAAAATAAGCAGCATTTTGTGGAGAAAATGCCTTCTTTTGATGATAAAGGTGATCTTTCAGGGAGAAAATGTCTTCTTTGCAGCAGAAAAAGACGCATTTGGGGAAGACAGCGTCTTTTATTGGGACATCACGTTTTATTCCAAAAATAACACATTTTCTTCCCAGAATACCGCCTTTGATCCCCAAAATAAGGCATTTTCTTCCCAGAATACCGCTATTTAGACCGAAAATAAGTCATCCTCTCCAAAAAAGACATAATTCTGTCCTCAAAATGAGAAATATTGTCCCCAAAATATCATTCTTGGTTCCAAATAGAAGACTTTTTCTCCATTAAATACCACGTCGGGTTCCCAATATTACACATTTTCTCCCCCAAATTGCTCTTTGGATCCCCAAAATGAGGCGTTCTCCCTCAAATGCCTCTTTTCATCCCAAGAATCAGGCATTTTCTCCGCACAAGACTGATTTTATTACCAAAACAACACATTTCTTACCCAAAACACACCTTTTTATTCCCAACATTAGACACCGTCTCCCACAAATGCCAATTTGTATCCCTCCAATACGAAATTCTCCCCTTCAAATATGGCTTTGTGTAACAAAAGAAGACATTCGCTCCCAAAAATACCGCTTCTTATTTCCTAAGGAAGACTTTTCCTCCCCAAAACACCCTTTTTGATCCCCAAAATAAGAAATACTCTCCCTAAAGTAGCGCTTTCGTTGCCTTTCCCAAAAATGAGACATTTGAAGATGAAAGGCAGTATTCTGGGCTGGATATGCCTTTTTGGGGGGGTAAAGTGTGGCACTTAAGAGAGAACCTGTTTGGTTTCTGGGATGAAGAGTGATATTCGGGGAGAAAATGTCTAATTGTTGGCAGAAATTGATACGCAGGGGAGAAATGGTTGTATTTGGGAGAGAAAAAGAGTGTTTTGGGGAGAAAATGCATGAGTTTTGGGGATAAACGGCATTATTTTGGCGTGAAAGCATGGTATTGAGCTAAGAAGCGGCATTTGGTGGAGAAAATGTCTTCTTTTGAGGATAAAGGTGATCTTTCGGGGAGAAAATGTCTGATTTGCAGCATAAAAGGACGCATTTGGGGAAGACAGCGTCTTTTATTGGGACATCACGTTTTATTCCAAAAATAACACATTTTCTTCCCAGAATACCGCCTTTGATCCCAAAAATAAGGCATTTTCTTCCCAGAAGACCGCTTCTTAGACCGAAAATAAGTCATCCTCTCCAAAAAAGACATAATTCTGTCCTCAAAATGAGAAATATTGTCCCCAAAATATCATTCTTGGTTCCAAATAGAAGACTTTTTCTCCATTAAATACCACGTCGGGTTCCCAATATTACACATTTTCTCCCCCAAATTGCTCTTTGGATCCCCAAAATGAGGCGTTCTCCCTCAAATGCCTCTTTTGATCCCAAGAATCAGGCATTTTCTCCGCACAAGACTGATTTTATTACCAAAACAACACATTTCTTACCCAAAACACACCTTTTTATTCCCAACATTAGACACCGTCTCCCACAAATGCCAATTTGTATCCCTCCAATACGAAATTCTCCCCTTCAAATATGGCTTTGTGTAACAAAAGAAGACATTCGCTCCCAAAAATACCGCTTCTTATTTCCTAAGGAAGACTTTTCCTCCCCAAAACACCCTTTTTGATCCCCCAAATAAGAAATACTCCCCCTAAAGTAGCGCTTTCGTTGCCTTTCCCAAAAATGAGACATCTGAAGATGAAAGGCAGTATTCTGGGGAGAAAATGCCTTTTTGGGGGGCTAAAGAGTGGCACTTAAGAGAGAACCTGTTTGGTTTCTGGGATGAAGAGTGATATTCGGGGAGAAAATGTCTAATTGTTGGCAGAAATTGATACGCAGGGGAGAAATGGTTGTATTTGGGAGAGAAAAAGAGTGTTTTGGGGAGAAAATGCATGAGTTTTGGGGATAAACGGCATTATTTTGGCGTGAAAGCATGGTATTTAGCTAAGAAGCGGCATTTTGTGGAGAAAATGTCTTCTTTTGAGGATAAAGGTGATCTTTCGGGGAGAAAATGTCTGATTTGCAGCATAAAAGGACGCATTTGGGGAAGACAGCGTCTTTTATTGGGACATCACGTTTTATTCCAAAAATAACACATTTTCTTCCCAGAATACCGCCTTTGATCCCCAAAATAAGGCATTTTCTTCCCAGAAGACCGCATTTTAGACCGAAAATAAGTCATCCTCTCCAAAAAAGACATAATTCTGTCCTCAAAATGAGAAATATTGTCCCCAAAATATCATTCTTGGTTCCAAATTGAAGACTTTTTCTCCATTAAATACCACGTCGGGTTCCCAATATTACACATTTTCTCCCCCAAATTGCTCTTTGGATCCCCAAAATGAGGCGTTCTCCCTCAAATGCCTCTTTTGATCCCAAGAATCAGGCATTTTCTCCGCACAAGACTGATTTTATTACCAAAACAACACATTTCTTACCCAAAACACACCTTTTTATTCCCAACATTAGACACCGTCTCCCACAAATGCCAATTTGTATCCCTCCAATACGAAATTCTCCCCTTCAAATATGGCTTTGTGTAACAAAAGAAGACATTCGCTCCCGAAAATACCGCTTCTTATTTCCTAAGGAAGACTTTTCCTCCCCAAAACACCCTTTTTGATCCCCCAAATAAGAAATACTCTCCCTAAAGTAGCGCTTTCGTTGCCTTTCCCAAAAATGAGACATCTGAAGATGAAAGGCAGTATTCTGGGGAGAAAATGCCTTTTTGGGGGGCTAAAGTGTGGCACTTAAGAGAGAACCTGTTTGGTTTCTGGGATGAAGAGTGATATTCGGGGAGAAAATGTCTAATTGTTGGCAGAAATTGATACGCAGGGGAGAAATGGTTGTATTTGGGAGAGAAAAAGAGTGTTTTGGGGAGAAAATGCATGAGTTTTGGGGATAAACGGCATTATTTTGGCGTGAAAGCATGGTATTGAGCTAAGAAGCGGCATTTGGTGGAGAAAATGTCTTCTTTTGAGGATAAAGGTGATCTTTCAGGGAGAAAATGTCTGATTTGCAGCATAAAAGGACGCATTTGGGGAAGACAGCGTCTTTTATTGGGACATCACGTTTTATTCCAAAAATAACACATTTTCTTCCCAGAATACCGCCTTTGATCCCCAAAAGAAGGCATTTTCTTCCCAGAAGACCGCTTCTTAGACCGAAAATAAGTCATCCTCTCCAAAAAAGACATAATTCTGTCCTCAAAATGAGAAATATTGTCCCCAAAATATCATTCTTGGTTCCAAATAGAAGACTTTTTCTCCATTAAATACCACGTCGGGTTCCCAATATTACACATTTTCTCCCCCAAATTGCTCTTTGGATCCCCAAAATGAGGCGTTCTCCCTCAAATGCCTCTTTTCATCCCAAGAATCAGGCATTTTCTCCGCACAAGACTGATTTTATTACCAAAACAACACATTTCTTACCCAAAACACACCTTTTTATTCCCAACATTAGACACCGTCTCCCACAAATGCCAATTTGTATCCCTCCAATACGAAATTCTCCCCTTGAAATATGGCTTTGTGTAACAAAAGAAGACATTCGCTCCCAAAAATACCGCTTCTTATTTCCTAAGGAAGACTTTTCCTCCCCAAAACACCCTTTTTGATCCCCCAAATAAGAAATACTCTCCCTAAAGTAGCGCTTTCGTTGCCTTTCCCAAAAATGAGACATCTGAAGATGAAAGGCAGTATTCTGGGGAGAAAATGCCTTTTTGGGGGGCTAAAGAGTGGCACTTAAGAGAGAACCTGTTTGGTTTCTGGGATGAAGAGTGATATTCGGGGAGAAAATGTCTAATTGTTGGCAGACATTGATACGCAGGGGAGAAATGGTTGTATTTGGGAGAGAAAAAGAGTGTTTTGGGGAGAAAATGCATGAGTTTTGGGGATAAATGGCATTATTTTGGCGTGAAAGCATGGTATTGAGCTAAGAAGCGGCATTTGGTGGAGAAAATGTCTTCTTTTGAGGATAAAGGTGATCTTTCGGGGAGAAAATGTCTGATTTGCAGCATAAAAGGACGCATTTGGGGAAGACAGCGTCTTTTATTGGGACATCACGTTTTATTCCAAAAATAACACATTTTCTTCCCAGAATACCGCCTTTGATCCCCAAAATAAGGCATTTTCTTCCCAGAATACCGCTATTTAGACTGAAAATAAGTCATCCTCTCCAAAAAAGACATAATTCTGTCCTCAAAATGAGAAATATTGTCCCCAAAATATCATTCTTGGTTCCAAATTGAAGACTTTTTCTCCATTAAATACCACGTCGGGTTCCCAATATTACACATTTTCTCCCCCAAATTGCTCTTTGGATCCCCAAAATGAGGCGTTCTCCCTCAAATGCCTCTTTTGATCCCAAGAATCTGGCATTTTCTCCGCACAAGACTGATTTTATTACCAAAACAACACATTTCTTACCCAAAACACACCTTTTTATTCCCAACATTAGACACCGTCTCCCACAAATGCCAATTTGTATCCCTCCAATACGAAATTCTCCCCTTGAAATATGGCTTTGTGTAACAAAAGAAGACATTCGCTCCCAAAAATACCGCTTCTTATTTCCTAAGGAAGACTTTTCCTCCCCAAAACACCCTTTTTGATCCCCCAAATAAGAAATACTCTCCCTAAAGTAGCGCTTTCGTTGCCTTTCCCAAAAATGAGACATCTGAAGATGAAAGGCAGTATTCTGGGGAGAAAATGCCTTTTTGGGGGGCTAAAGAGTGGCACTTAAGAGAGAACCTGTTTGGTTTCTGGGATGAAGAGTGATATTCGGGGAGAAAATGTCTAATTGTTGGCAGACATTGATACGCAGGGGAGAAATGGTTGTATTTGGGAGAGAAAAAGAGTGTTTTGGGGAGAAAATGCATGAGTTTTGGGGATAAATGGCATTATTTTGGCGTGAAAGCATGGTATTGAGCTAAGAAGCGGCATTTGGTGGAGAAAATGTCTTCTTTTGAGGATAAAGGTGATCTTTCGGGGAGAAAATGTCTGATTTGCAGCATAAAAGGACGCATTTGGGGAAGACAGCGTCTTTTATTGGGACATCACGTTTTATTCCAAAAATAACACATTTTCTTCCCAGAATACCGCCTTTGATCCCAAAAATAAGGCATTTTCTTCCCAGAATACCGCTATTTAGACTGAAAATAAGTCATCCTCTCCAAAAAAGACATAATTCTGTCCTCAAAATGAGAAATATTGTCCCCAAAATATCATTCTTGGTTCCAAATTGAAGACTTTTTCTCCATTAAATACCACGTCGGGTTCCCAATATTACACATTTTCTCCCCCAAATTGCTCTTTGGATCCCCAAAATGAGGCGTTCTCCCTCAAATGCCTCTTTTGATCCCAAGAATCTGGCATTTTCTCCGCACAAGACTGATTTTATTACCAAAACAACACATTTCTTACCCAAAACACACCTTTTTATTCCCAACATTAGACACCGTCTCCCACAAATGCCAATTTGTATCCCTCCAATACGAAATTCTCCCCTTCAAATATGGCTTTGTGTAACAAAAGAAGACATTCGCTCCCAAAAATACCGCTTCTTATTTCCTAAGGAAGACTTTTCCTCCCCAAAACACCCTTTTTGATCCCCAAAATAAGAAATACTCTCCCTAAAGTAGCGCTTTCGTTGCCTTTCCCAAGAATGAGACATCTGAAGATGAAAGGCAGTATTCTGGGGAGAAAATGCCTTTTTGGGGGGCTAAAGAGTGGCACTTAAGAGAGAACCTGTTTGGTTTCTGGGATGAAGAGTGATATTCGGGGAGAAAATGTCTAATTGTTGGCAGAAATTGATACGCAGGGGAGAAATGGTTGTATTTGGGAGAGAAAAAGAGTGTTTTGGGGAGAAAATGCATGAGTTTTGGGGATAAACGGCATTATTTTGGCGTGAAAGCATGGTATTGAGCTAAGAAGCGGCATTTTGTGGAGAAAATGTCTTCTTTTGAGGATAAAGGTGATCTTTCGGGGAGAAAATGTCTGATTTGCAGCATAAAAGGACGCATTTGGGGAAGACAGCGTCTTTTATTGGGACATCACGTTTTATTCCAAAAATAACACATTTTCTTCCCAGAATACCGCCTTTGATCCCCAAAATAAGGCATTTTCTTCCCAGAAGACCGCTTCTTAGACCGAAAATAAGTCATCCTCTCCAAAAAAGACATAATTCTGTCCTCAAAATGAGAAATATTGTCCCCAAAATATCATTCTTGGTTCCAAATTGAAGACTTTTTCTCCATTAAATACCACGTCGGGTTCCCAATATTACACATTTTCTCCCCCAAATTGCTCTTTGGATCCCCAAAATGAGGCGTTCTCCCTCAAATGCCTCTTTTCATCCCAAGAATCAGGCATTTTCTCCGCACAAGACTGATTTTATTACCAAAACAACACATTTCTTACCCAAAACACACCTTTTTATTCCCAACATTAGACACCGTCTCCCACAAATGCCAATTTGTATCCCTCCAATACGAAATTCTCCCCTTCAAATATGGCTTTGTGTAACAAAAGAAGACATTCGCTCCCAAAAATACCGCTTCTTATTTCCTAAGGAAGACTTTTCCTCCCCAAAACACCCTTTTTGATCCCCAAAATAAGAAATACTCTCCCTAAAGTAGCGCTTTCGTTGCCTTTCCCAAGAATGAGACATCTGAAGATGAAAGGCAGTATTCTGGGGAGAAAATGCCTTTTTGGGGGGCTAAAGAGTGGCACTTAAGAGAGAACCTGTTTGGTTTCTGGGATGAAGAGTGATATTCGGGGAGAAAATGTCTAATTGTTGGCAGAAATTGATACGCAGGGGAGAAATGGTTGTATTTGGGAGAGAAAAAGAGTGTTTTGGGGAGAAAATGCATGAGTTTTGGGGATAAACGGCATTATTTTGGCGTGAAAGCATGGTATTGAGCTAAGAAGCGGCATTTTGTGGAGAAAATGTCTTCTTTTGAGGATAAAGGTGATCTTTCGGGGAGAAAATGTCTGATTTGCAGCATAAAAGGACGCATTTGGGGAAGACAGCGTCTTTTATTGGGACATCACGTTTTATTCCAAAAATAACACATTTTCTTCCCAGAATACCGCCTTTGATCCCCAAAATAAGGCATTTTCTTCCCAGAAGACCGCTTCTTAGACCGAAAATAAGTCATCCTCTCCAAAAAAGACATAATTCTGTCCTCAAAATGAGAAATATTGTCCCCAAAATATCATTCTTGGTTCCAAATTGAAGACTTTTTCTCCATTAAATACCACGTCGGGTTCCCAATATTACACATTTTCTCCCCCAAATTGCTCTTTGGATCCCCAAAATGAGGCGTTCTCCCTCAAATGCCTCTTTTCATCCCAAGAATCAGGCATTTTCTCCGCACAAGACTGATTTTATTACCAAAACAACACATTTCTTACCCAAAACACACCTTTTTATTCCCAACATTAGACACCGTCTCCCACAAATGCCAATTTGTATCCCTCCAATACGAAATTCTCCCCTTCAAATATGGCTTTGTGTAACAAAAGAAGACATTCGCTCCCAAAAATACCGCTTCTTATTTCCTAAGGAAGACTTTTCCTCCCCAAAACACCCTTTTTGATCCCCAAAATAAGAAATACTCTCCCTAAAGTAGCGCTTTCGTTGCCTTTCCCAAAAATGAGACATTTGAAGATGAAAGGCAGTATTCTGGGCTGGATATGCCTTTTTGGGGGGGTAAAGTGTGGCACTTAAGAGAGAACCTGTTTGGTTTCTGGGATGAAGAGTGATATTCGGGGAGAAAATGTCTAATTGTTGGCAGAAATTGATACGCAGGGGAGAAATGGTTGTATTTGGGAGAGAAAAAGAGTGTTTTGGGGAGAAAATGCATGAGTTTTGGGGATAAACGGCATTATTTTGGCGTGAAAGCATGGTATTGAGCTAAGAAGCGGCATTTGGTGGAGAAAATGTCTTCTTTTGAGGATAAAGGTGATCTTTCAGGGAGAAAATGTCTGATTTGCAGCATAAAAGGACGCATTTGGGGAAGACAGCGTCTTTTATTGGGACATCACGTTTTATTCCAAAAATAACACATTTTCTTCCCAGAATACCGCCTTTGATCCCCAAAAGAAGGCATTTTCTTCCCAGAAGACCGCTTCTTAGACCGAAAATAAGTCATCCTCTCCAAAAAAGACATAATTCTGTCCTCAAAATGAGAAATATTGTCCCCAAAATATCATTCTTGGTTCCAAATTGAAGACTTTTTCTCCATTAAATACCACGTCGGGTTCCCAATATTACACATTTTCTCCCCCAAATTGCTCTTTGGATCCCCAAAATGAGGCGTTCTCCCTCAAATGCCTCTTTTCATCCCAAGAATCAGGCATTTTCTCCGCACAAGACTGATTTTATTACCAAAACAACACATTTCTTACCCAAAACACACCTTTTTATTCCCAACATTAGACACCGTCTCCCACAAATGCCAATTTGTATCCCTCCAATACGAAATTCTCCCCTTCAAATATGGCTTTGTGTAACAAAAGAAGACATTCGCTCCCAAAAATACCGCTTCTTATTTCCTAAGGAAGACTTTTCCTCCCCAAAACACCCTTTTTGATCCCCAAAATAAGAAATACTCTCCCTAAAGTAGCGCTTTCGTTGCCTTTCCCAAGAATGAGACATCTGAAGATGAAAGGCAGTATTCTGGGGAGAAAATGCCTTTTTGGGGGGCTAAAGAGTGGCACTTAAGAGAGAACCTGTTTGGTTTCTGGGATGAAGAGTGATATTCGGGGAGAAAATGTCTAATTGTTGGCAGAAATTGATACGCAGGGGAGAAATGGTTGTATTTGGGAGAGAAAAAGAGTGTTTTGGGGAGAAAATGCATGAGTTTTGGGGATAAACGGCATTATTTTGGCGTGAAAGCATGGTATTGAGCTAAGAAGCGGCATTTGGTGGAGAAAATGTCTTCTTTTGAGGATAAAGGTGATCTTTCGGGGAGAAAATGTCTGATTTGCAGCATAAAAGGACGCATTTGGGGAAGACAGCGTCTTTTATTGGGACATCACGTTTTATTCCAAAAATAACACATTTTCTTCCCAGAATACCGCCTTTGATCCCAAAAATAAGGCATTTTCTTCCCAGAAGACCGCATTTTAGACCGAAAATAAGTCATCCTCTCCAAAAAAGACATAATTCTGTCCTCAAAATGAGAAATATTGTCCCCAAAATATCATTCTTGGTTCCAAATAGAAGACTTTTTCTCCATTAAATACCACGTCGGGTTCCCAATATTACACATTTTCTCCCCCAAATTGCTCTTTGGATCCCCAAAATGAGGCGTTCTCCCTCAAATGCCTCTTTTGATCCCAAGAATCAGGCATTTTCTCCGCACAAGACTGATTTTATTACCAAAACAACACATTTCTTACCCAAAACACACCTTTTTATTCCCAACATTAGACACCGTCTCCCACAAATGCCAATTTGTATCCCTCCAATACGAAATTCTCCCCTTGAAATATGGCTTTGTGTAACAAAAGAAGACATTCGCTCCCAAAAATACCGCTTCTTATTTCCTAAGGAAGACTTTTCCTCCCCAAAACACCCTTTTTGATCCCCCAAATAAGAAATACTCTCCCTAAAGTAGCGCTTTCGTTGCCTTTCCCAAAAATGAGACATCTGAAGATGAAAGGCAGTATTCTGGGGAGAAAATGCCTTTTTGGGGGGCTAAAGAGTGGCACTTAAGAGAGAACCTGTTTGGTTTCTGGGATGAAGAGTGATATTCGGGGAGAAAATGTCTAATTGTTGGCAGAAATTGATACGCAGGGGAGAAATGGTTGTATTTGGGAGAGAAAAAGAGTGTTTTGTGGAGAAAATGCATGAGTTTTGGGGATAAACGGCATTATTTTGGCGTGAAAGCATGGTATTGAGCTAAGAAGCGGCATTTGGTGGAGAAAATGTCTTCTTTTGAGGATAAAGGTGATCTTTCGGGGAGAAAATGTCTGATTTGCAGCATAAAAGGACGCATTTGGGGAAGACAGCGTCTTTTATTGGGACATCACGTTTTATTCCAAAAATAACACATTTTCTTCCCAGAATACCGCCTTTGATCCCAAAAATAAGGCATTTTCTTCCCAGAAGACCGCTTCTTAGACCGAAAATAAGTCATCCTCTCCAAAAAAGACATAATTCTGTCCTCAAAATGAGAAATATTGTCCCCAAAATATCATTCTTGGTTCCAAATTGAAGACTTTTTCTCCATTAAATACCACGTCGGGTTCCCAATATTACACATTTTCTCCCCCAAATTGCTCTTTGGATCCCCAAAATGAGGCGTTCTCCCTCAAATGCCTCTTTTCATCCCAAGAATCAGGCATTTTCTCCGCACAAGACTGATTTTATTACCAAAACAACACATTTCTTACCCAAAACACACCTTTTTATTCCCAACATTAGACACCGTCTCCCACAAATGCCAATTTGTATCCCTCCAATACGAAATTCTCCCCTTGAAATATGGCTTTGTGTAACAAAAGAAGACATTCGCTCCCAAAAATACCGCTTCTTATTTCCTAAGGAAGACTTTTCCTCCCCAAAACACCCTTTTTGATCCCCCAAATAAGAAATACTCTCCCTAAAGTAGCGCTTTCGTTGCCTTTCCCAAAAATGAGACATTTGAAGATGAAAGGCAGTATTCTGGGGAGAAAATGCCTTTTTGGGGGGCTAAAGAGTGGCACTTAAGAGAGAACCTGTTTGGTTTCTGGGATGAAGAGTGATATTCGGGGAGAAAATGTCTAATTGTTGGCAGAAATTGATACGCAGGGGA
Source organism: Alectoris magna (assembly GCA_030625065.1). NCBI lineage: Eukaryota > Metazoa > Chordata > Aves > Galliformes > Phasianidae > Alectoris > Alectoris magna. Next base: position 4,173,950 of record CM060578.1, on the reverse strand, counting down.
GAAATGGTTGTATTTGGGAGAGAAAAAGAGTGTTTTGTGGAGAAAATGCATGAGTTTTGGGGATAAACGGCATTATTTTGGCGTGAAAGCATGGTATTGAGCTAAGAAGCGGCATTTGGTGGAGAAAATGTCTTCTTTTGAGGATAAAGGTGATCTTTCGGGGAGAAAATGTCTGATTTGCAGCATAAAAGGACGCATTTGGGGAAGACAGCGTCTTTTATTGGGACATCACGTTTTATTCCAAAAATAACACATTTTCTTCCCAGAATACCGCCTTTGATCCCAAAAATAAGGCATTTTCTTCCCAGAAGACCGCTTCTTAGACCGAAAATAAGTCATCCTCTCCAAAAAAGACATAATTCTGTCCTCAAAATGAGAAATATTGTCCCCAAAATATCATTCTTGGTTCCAAATTGAAGACTTTTTCTCCATTAAATACCACGTCGGGTTCCCAATATTACACATTTTCTCCCCCAAATTGCTCTTTGGATCCCCAAAATGAGGCGTTCTCCCTCAAATGCCTCTTTTGATCCCAAGAATCAGGCATTTTCTCCGCAGAAGACTGATTTTATTACCAAAACAACACATTTCTTACCCAAAACACACCTTTTTATTCCCAACATTAGACACCGTCTCCCACAAATGCCAATTTGTATCCCTCCAATACGAAATTCTCCCCTTCAAATATGGCTTTGTGTAACAAAAGAAGACATTCGCTCCCAAAAATACCGCTTCTTATTTCCTAAGGAAGACTTTTCCTCCCCAAAACACCCTTTTTGATCCCCAAAATAAGAAATACTCTCCCTAAAGTAGCGCTTTCGTTGCCTTTCCCAAAAATGAGACATTTGAAGATGAAAGGCAGTATTCTGGGCTGGATATGCCTTTTTGGGGGGGTAAAGTGTGGCACTTAAGAGAGAACCTGTTTGGTTTCTGGGATGAAGAGTGATATTCGGGGAGAAAATGTCTAATTGTTGGCAGAAATTGATACGCAGGGGAGAAATGGTTGTATTTGGGAGAGAAAAAGAGTGTTTTGGGGAGAAAATGCATGAGTTTTGGGGATAAACGGCATTATTTTGGCGTGAAAGCATGGTATTGAGCTAAGAAGCGGCATTTGGTGGAGAAAATGTCTTCTTTTGAGGATAAAGGTGATCTTTCAGGGAGAAAATGTCTGATTTGCAGCATAAAAGGACGCATTTGGGGAAGACAGCGTCTTTTATTGGGACATCACGTTTTATTCCAAAAATAACACATTTTCTTCCCAGAATACCGCCTTTGATCCCCAAAAGAAGGCATTTTCTTCCCAGAAGACCGCTTCTTAGACCGAAAATAAGTCATCCTCTCCAAAAAAGACATAATTCTGTCCTCAAAATGAGAAATATTGTCCCCAAAATATCATTCTTGGTTCCAAATTGAAGACTTTTTCTCCATTAAATACCACGTCGGGTTCCCAATATTACACATTTTCTCCCCCAAATTGCTCTTTGGATCCCCAAAATGAGGCGTTCTCCCTCAAATGCCTCTTTTCATCCCAAGAATCAGGCATTTTCTCCGCACAAGACTGATTTTATTACCAAAACAACACATTTCTTACCCAAAACACACCTTTTTATTCCCAACATTAGACACCGTCTCCCACAAATGCCAATTTGTATCCCTCCAATACGAAATTCTCCCCTTCAAATATGGCTTTGTGTAACAAAAGAAGACATTCGCTCCCAAAAATACCGCTTCTTATTTCCTAAGGAAGACTTTTCCTCCCCAAAACACCCTTTTTGATCCCCAAAATAAGAAATACTCTCCCTAAAGTAGCGCTTTCGTTGCCTTTCCCAAGAATGAGACATCTGAAGATGAAAGGCAGTATTCTGGGGAGAAAATGCCTTTTTGGGGGGCTAAAGAGTGGCACTTAAGAGAGAACCTGTTTGGTTTCTGGGATGAAGAGTGATATTCGGGGAGAAAATGTCTAATTGTTGGCAGAAATTGATACGCAGGGGAGAAATGGTTGTATTTGGGAGAGAAAAAGAGTGTTTTGGGGAGAAAATGCATGAGTTTTGGGGATAAACGGCATTATTTTGGCGTGAAAGCATGGTATTGAGCTAAGAAGCGGCATTTGGTGGAGAAAATGTCTTCTTTTGAGGATAAAGGTGATCTTTCGGGGAGAAAATGTCTGATTTGCAGCATAAAAGGACGCATTTGGGGAAGACAGCGTCTTTTATTGGGACATCACGTTTTATTCCAAAAATAACACATTTTCTTCCCAGAATACCGCCTTTGATCCCAAAAATAAGGCATTTTCTTCCCAGAAGACCGCATTTTAGACCGAAAATAAGTCATCCTCTCCAAAAAAGACATAATTCTGTCCTCAAAATGAGAAATATTGTCCCCAAAATATCATTCTTGGTTCCAAATAGAAGACTTTTTCTCCATTAAATACCACGTCGGGTTCCCAATATTACACATTTTCTCCCCCAAATTGCTCTTTGGATCCCCAAAATGAGGCGTTCTCCCTCAAATGCCTCTTTTGATCCCAAGAATCAGGCATTTTCTCCGCACAAGACTGATTTTATTACCAAAACAACACATTTCTTACCCAAAACACACCTTTTTATTCCCAACATTAGACACCGTCTCCCACAAATGCCAATTTGTATCCCTCCAATACGAAATTCTCCCCTTGAAATATGGCTTTGTGTAACAAAAGAAGACATTCGCTCCCAAAAATACCGCTTCTTATTTCCTAAGGAAGACTTTTCCTCCCCAAAACACCCTTTTTGATCCCCCAAATAAGAAATACTCTCCCTAAAGTAGCGCTTTCGTTGCCTTTCCCAAAAATGAGACATCTGAAGATGAAAGGCAGTATTCTGGGGAGAAAATGCCTTTTTGGGGGGCTAAAGAGTGGCACTTAAGAGAGAACCTGTTTGGTTTCTGGGATGAAGAGTGATATTCGGGGAGAAAATGTCTAATTGTTGGCAGAAATTGATACGCAGGGGAGAAATGGTTGTATTTGGGAGAGAAAAAGAGTGTTTTGTGGAGAAAATGCATGAGTTTTGGGGATAAACGGCATTATTTTGGCGTGAAAGCATGGTATTGAGCTAAGAAGCGGCATTTGGTGGAGAAAATGTCTTCTTTTGAGGATAAAGGTGATCTTTCGGGGAGAAAATGTCTGATTTGCAGCATAAAAGGACGCATTTGGGGAAGACAGCGTCTTTTATTGGGACATCACGTTTTATTCCAAAAATAACACATTTTCTTCCCAGAATACCGCCTTTGATCCCAAAAATAAGGCATTTTCTTCCCAGAAGACCGCTTCTTAGACCGAAAATAAGTCATCCTCTCCAAAAAAGACATAATTCTGTCCTCAAAATGAGAAATATTGTCCCCAAAATATCATTCTTGGTTCCAAATTGAAGACTTTTTCTCCATTAAATACCACGTCGGGTTCCCAATATTACACATTTTCTCCCCCAAATTGCTCTTTGGATCCCCAAAATGAGGCGTTCTCCCTCAAATGCCTCTTTTCATCCCAAGAATCAGGCATTTTCTCCGCACAAGACTGATTTTATTACCAAAACAACACATTTCTTACCCAAAACACACCTTTTTATTCCCAACATTAGACACCGTCTCCCACAAATGCCAATTTGTATCCCTCCAATACGAAATTCTCCCCTTGAAATATGGCTTTGTGTAACAAAAGAAGACATTCGCTCCCAAAAATACCGCTTCTTATTTCCTAAGGAAGACTTTTCCTCCCCAAAACACCCTTTTTGATCCCCCAAATAAGAAATACTCTCCCTAAAGTAGCGCTTTCGTTGCCTTTCCCAAAAATGAGACATTTGAAGATGAAAGGCATTATTCTGGGGAGAAAATGCCTTTTTGGGGGGCTAAAGAGTGGCACTTAAGAGAGAACCTGTTTGGTTTCTGGGATGAAGAGTGATATTCGGGGAGAAAATGTCTAATTGTTGGCAGAAATTGATACGCAGGGGAGAAATGGTTGTATTTGGGAGAGAAAAAGAGTGTTTTGTGGAGAAAATGCATGAGTTTTGGGGATAAACGGCATTATTTTGGCGTGAAAGCATGGTATTGAGCTAAGAAGCGGCATTTTGTGGAGAAAATGTCTTCTTTTGAGGATAAAGGTGATCTTTCGGGGAGAAAATGTCTGATTTGCAGCATAAAAGGACGCATTTGGGGAAGACAGCGTCTTTTATTGGGACATCACGTTTTATTCCAAAAATAACACATTTTCTTCCCAGAATACCGCCTTTGATCCCAAAAATAAGGCATTTTCTTCCCAGAAGACCGCTTCTTAGACCGAAAATAAGTCATCCTCTCCAAAAAAGACATAATTCTGTCCTCAAAATGAGAAATATTGTCCCCAAAATATCATTCTTGGTTCCAAATTGAAGACTTTTTCTCCATTAAATACCACGTCAGGTTCCCAATATTACACATTTTCTCCCCCAAATTGCTCTTTGGATCCCCAAAATGAGGCGTTCTCCCTCAAATGCCTCTTTTCATCCCAAGAATCAGGCATTTTCTCCGCAGAAGACTGATTTTATTACCAAAACAACACATTTCTTACCCAAAACACACCTTTTTATTCCCAACATTAGACACCGTCTCCCACAAATGCCAATTTGTATCCCTCCAATACGAAATTCTCCCCTTCAAATATGGCTTTGTGTAACAAAAGAAGACATTCGCTCCCAAAAATACCGCTTCTTATTTCCTAAGGAAGACTTTTCCTCCCCAAAACACCCTTTTTGATCCCCCAAATAAGAAATACTCTCCCTAAAGTAGCGCTTTCGTTGCCTTTCCCAAAAATGAGACATCTGAAGATGAAAGGCAGTATTCTGGGGAGAAAATGCCTTTTTGGGGGGCTAAAGAGTGGCACTTAAGAGAGAACCTGTTTGGTTTCTGGGATGAAGAGTGATATTCGGGGAGAAAATGTCTAATTGTTGGCAGAAATTGATACGCAGGGGAGAAATGGTTGTTTTTTGGAGAGAAAAAGAGTGTTTTGGGGAGAAAATGCATGAGTTTTGGGGATAAACGGCATTATTTTGGCGTGAAAGCATGGTATTGAGCTAAGAAGCGGCATTTGGTGGAGAAAATGTCTTCTTTTGAGGATAAAGGTGATCTTTCAGGGAGAAAATGTCTGATTTGCAGCATAAAAGGACGCATTTGGGGAAGACAGCGTCTTTTATTGGGACATCACGTTTTATTCCAAAAATAACACATTTTCTTCCCAGAATACCGCCTTTGATCCCAAAAATAAGGCATTTTCTTCCCAGAAGACCGCTTCTTAGACCGAAAATAAGTCATCCTCTCCAAAAAAGACATAATTCTGTCCTCAAAATGAGAAATATTGTCCCCAAAATATCATTCTTGGTTCCAAATTGAAGACTTTTTCTCCATTAAATACCACGTCGGGTTCCCAATATTACACATTTTCTCCCCCAAATTGCTCTTTGGATCCCCAAAATGAGGCGTTCTCCCTCAAATGCCTCTTTTGATCCCAAGAATCTGGCATTTTCTCCGCACAAGACTGATTTTATTACCAAAACAACACATTTCTTACCCAAAACACACCTTTTTATTCCCAACATTAGACACCGTCTCCCACAAATGCCAATTTGTATCCCTCCAATACGAAATTCTCCCCTTCAAATATGGCTTTGTGTAACAAAAGAAGACATTCGCTCCCGAAAATACCGCTTCTTATTTCCTAAGGAAGACTTTTCCTCCCCAAAACACCCTTTTTGATCCCCCAAATAAGAAATACTCTCCCTAAAGTAGCGCTTTCGTTGCCTTTCCCAAGAATGAGACATCTGAAGATGAAAGGCAGTATTCTGGGGAGAAAATGCCTTTTTGGGGGGCTAAAGAGTGGCACTTAAGAGAGAACCTGTTTGGTTTCTGGGATGAAGAGTGATATTCGGGGAGAAAATGTCTAATTGTTGGCAGAAATTGATACGCAGGGGAGAAATGGTTGTATTTGGGAGAGAAAAAGAGTGTTTTGGGGAGAAAATGCATGAGTTTTGGGGATAAACGGCATTATTTTGGCGTGAAAGCATGGTATTGAGCTAAGAAGCGGCATTTGGTGGAGAAAATGTCTTCTTTTGAGGATAAAGGTGATCTTTCAGGGAGAAAATGTCTGATTTGCAGCATAAAAGGACGCATTTGGGGAAGACAGCGTCTTTTATTGGGACATCACGTTTTATTCCAAAAATAACACATTTTCTTCCCAGAATACCGCCTTTGATCCCCAAAATAAGGCATTTTCTTCCCAGAAGACCGCTTCTTAGACCGAAAATAAGTCATCCTCTCCAAAAAAGACATAATTCTGTCCTCAAAATGAGAAATATTGTCCCCAAAATATCATTCTTGGTTCCAAATTGAAGACTTTTTCTCCATTAAATACCACGTCGGGTTCCCAATATTACACATTTTCTCCCCCAAATTGCTCTTTGGATCCCCAAAATGAGGCGTTCTCCCTCAAATGCCTCTTTTCATCCCAAGAATCAGGCATTTTCTCCGCACAAGACTGATTTTATTACCAAAACAACACATTTCTTACCCAAAACACACCTTTTTATTCCCAACATTAGACACCGTCTCCCACAAATGCCAATTTGTATCCCTCCAATACGAAATTCTCCCCTTCAAATATGGCTTTGTGTAACAAAAGAAGACATTCGCTCCCAAAAATACCGCTTCTTATTTCCTAAGGAAGACTTTTCCTCCCCAAAACACCCTTTTTGATCCCCCAAATAAGAAATACTCTCCCTAAAGTAGCGCTTTCGTTGCCTTTCCCAAAAATGAGACATCTGAAGATGAAAGGCAGTATTCTGGGGAGAAAATGCCTTTTTGGGGGGCTAAAGAGTGGCACTTAAGAGAGAACCTGTTTGGTTTCTGGGATGAAGAGTGATATTCGGGGAGAAAATGTCTAATTGTTGGCAGAAATTGATACGCAGGGGAGAAATGGTTGTATTTGGGAGAGAAAAAGAGTGTTTTGGGGAGAAAATGCATGAGTTTTGGGGATAAATGGCATTATTTTGGCGTGAAAGCATGGTATTGAGCTAAGAAGCGGCATTTTGTGGAGAAAATGTCTTCTTTTGAGGATAAAGGTGATCTTTCGGGGAGAAAATGTCTGATTTGCAGCATAAAAGGACGCATTTGGGGAAGACAGCGTCTTTTATTGGGACATCACGTTTTATTCCAAAAATAACACATTTTCTTCCCAGAATACCGCCTTTGATCCCAAAAATAAGGCATTTTCTTCCCAGAAGACCGCATTTTAGACCGAAAATAAGTCATCCTCTCCAAAAAAGACATAATTCTGTCCTCAAAATGAGAAATATTGTCCCCGAAATATCATTCTTGGTTCCAAATTGAAGACTTTTTCTCCATTAAATACCACGTCGGGTTCCCAATATTACACATTTTCTCCCCCAAATTGCTCTTTGGATCCCCAAAATGAGGCGTTCTCCCTCAAATGCCTCTTTTGATCCCAAGAATCAGGCATTTTCTCCGCACAAGACTGATTTTATTACCAAAACAACACATTTCTTACCCAAACCACACCTTTTTATTCCCAACATTAGACACCGTCTCCCACAAATGCCAATTTGTATCCCTCCAATACGAAATTCTCCCCTTGAAATATGGCTTTGTGTAACAAAAGAAGACATTCGCTCCCAAAAATACCGCTTCTTATTTCCTAAGGAAGACTTTTCCTCCCCAAAACACCCTTTTTGATCCCCCAAATAAGAAATACTCTCCCTAAAGTAGCGCTTTCGTTGCCTTTCCCAAGAATGAGACATCTGAAGATGAAAGGCAGTATTCTGGGGAGAAAATGCCTTTTTGGGGGGCTAAAGAATGGCACTTAAGAGAGAACCTGTTTGGTTTCTGGGATGAAGAGTGATATTCGGGGAGAAAATGTCTAATTGTTGGCAGAAATTGATACGCAGGGGAGAAATGGTTGTATTTGGGAGAGAAAAAGAGTGTTTTGTGGAGAAAATGCATGAGTTTTGGGGATAAACGGCATTATTTTGGCGTGAAAGCATGGTATTGAGCTAAGAAGCGGCATTTTGTGGAGAAAATGTCTTCTTTTGAGGATAAAGGTGATCTTTCGGGGAGAAAATGTCTGATTTGCAGCATAAAAGGACGCATTTGGGGAAGACAGCGTCTTTTATTGGGACATCACGTTTTATTCCAAAAATAACACATTTTCTTCCCAGAATACCGCCTTTGATCCCCAAAATAAGGCATTTTCTTCCCAGAAGACCGCATTTTAGACCGAAAATAAGTCATCCTCTCCAAAAAAGACATAATTCTGTCCTCAAAATGAGAAATATTGTCCCCAAAATATCATTCTTGGTTCCAAATAGAAGACTTTTTCTCCATTAAATACCACGTCGGGTTCCCAATATTACACATTTTCTCCCCCAAATTGCTCTTTGGATCCCCAAAATGAGGCGTTCTCCCTCAAATGCCTCTTTTCATCCCAAGAATCAGGCATTTTCTCCGCACAAGACTGATTTTATTACCAAAACAACACATTTCTTACCCAAAACACACCTTTTTATTCCCAACATTAGACACCGTCTCCCACAAATGCCAATTTGTATCCCTCCAATACGAAATTCTCCCCTTCAAATATGGCTTTGTGTAACAAAAGAAGACATTCGCTCCCAAAAATACCGCTTCTTATTTCCTAAGGAAGACTTTTCCTCCCCAAAACACCCTTTTTGATCCCCAAAATAAGAAATACTCTCCCTAAAGTAGCGCTTTCGTTTCCTTTCCCAAAAATGAGACATCTGAAGATGAAAGGCAGTATTCTGGGCTGGATATGCCTTTTTGGGGGGGTAAAGTGTGGCACTTAAGAGAGAACCTGTTTGGTTTCTGGGATGAAGAGTGATATTCGGGGAGAAAATGTCTAATTGTTGGCAGAAATTGATACGCAGGGGAGAAATGGTTGTATTTGGGAGAGAAAAAGAGTGTTTTGTGGAGAAAATGCATGAGTTTTGGGGATAAACGGCATTATTTTGGCGTGAAAGCATGGTATTGAGCTAAGAAGCGGCATTTTGTGGAGAAAATGTCTTCTTTTGAGGATAAAGGTGATCTTTCGGGGAGAAAATGTCTGATTTGCAGCATAAAAGGACGCATTTGGGGAAGACAGCGTCTTTTATTGGGACATCACGTTTTATTCCAAAAATAACACATTTTCTTCCCAGAATACCGCCTTTGATCCCAAAAATAAGGCATTTTCTTCCCAGAAGACCGCTTCTTAGACCGAAAATAAGTCATCCTCTCCAAAAAAGACATAATTCTGTCCTCAAAATGAGAAATATTGTCCCCAAAATATCATTCTTGGTTCCAAATAGAAGACTTTTTCTCCATTAAATACCACGTCGGGTTCCCAATATTACACATTTTCTCCCCCAAATTGCTCTTTGGATCCCCAAAATGAGGCGTTCTCCCTCAAATGCCTCTTTTCATCCCAAGAATCAGGCATTTTCTCCGCACAAGACTGATTTTATTACCAAAACAACACATTTCTTACCCAAAACACACCTTTTTATTCCCAACATTAGACACCGTCTCCCACAAATGCCAATTTGTATCCCTCCAATACGAAATTCTCCCCTTCAAATATGGCTTTGTGTAACAAAAGAAGACATTCGCTCCCAAAAATACCGCTTCTTATTTCCTAAGGAAGACTTTTCCTCCCCAAAACACCCTTTTTGATCCCCCAAATAAGAAATACTCTCCCTAAAGTAGCGCTTTCGTTGCCTTTCCCAAAAATGAGACATCTGAAGATGAAAGGCAGTATTCTGGGGAGAAAATGCCTTTTTGGGGGGCTAAAGAGTGGCACTTAAGAGAGAACCTGTTTGGTTTCTGGGATGAAGAGTGATATTCGGGGAGAAAATGTCTAATTGTTGGCAGAAATTGATACGCAGGGGAGAAATGGTTGTATTTGGGAGAGAAAAAGAGTGTTTTGTGGAGAAAATGCATGAGTTTTGGGGATAAACGGCATTATTTTGGCGTGAAAGCATGGTATTGAGCTAAGAAGCGGCATTTTGTGGAGAAAATGTCTTCTTTTGAGGATAAAGGTGATCTTTCGGGGAGAAAATGTCTGATTTGCAGCATAAAAGGACGCATTTGGGGAAGACAGCGTCTTTTATTGGGACATCACGTTTTATTCCAAAAATAACACATTTTCTTCCCAGAATACCGCCTTTGATCCCAAAAATAAGGCATTTTCTTCCCAGAAGACCGCTTCTTAGACCGAAAATAAGTCATCCTCTCCAAAAAAGACATAATTCTGTCCTCAAAATGAGAAATATTGTCCCCAAAATATCATTCTTGGTTCCAAATAGAAGACTTTTTCTCCATTAAATACCACGTCGGGTTCCCAATATTACACATTTTCTCCCCCAAATTGCTCTTTGGATCCCCAAAATGAGGCGTTCTCCCTCAAATGCCTCTTTTCATCCCAAGAATCAGGCATTTTCTCCGCACAAGACTGATTTTATTACCAAAACAACACATTTCTTACCCAAACCACACCTTTTTATTCCCAACATTAGACACCGTCTCCCACAAATGCCAATTTGTATCCCTCCAATACGAAATTCTCCCCTTGAAATATGGCTTTGTGTAACAAAAGAAGACATTCGCTCCCAAAAATACCGCTTCTTATTTCCTAAGGAAGACTTTTCCTCCCCAAAACACCCTTTTTGATCCCCCAAATAAGAAATACTCTCCCTAAAGTAGCGCTTTCGTTGCCTTTCCCAAAAATGAGACATCTGAAGATGAAAGGCAGTATTCTGGGGAGAAAATGCCTTTTTGGGGGGCTAAAGAGTGGCACTTAAGAGAGAACCTGTTTGGTTTCTGGGATGAAGAGTGATATTCGGGGAGAAAATGTCTAATTGTTGGCAGAAATTGATACGCAGGGGAGAAATGGTTGTATTTGGGAGAGAAAAAGAGTGTTTTGGGGAGAAAATGCATGAGTTTTGGGGATAAACGGCATTATTTTGGCGTGAAAGCATGGTATTGAGCTAAGAAGCGGCATTTGGTGGAGAAAATGTCTTCTTTTGAGGATAAAGGTGATCTTTCGGGGAGAAAATGTCTGATTTGCAGCATAAAAGGACGCATTTGGGGAAGACAGCGTCTTTTATTGGGACATCACGTTTTATTCCAAAAATAACACATTTTCTTCCCAGAATACCGCCTTTGATCCCCAAAATAAGGCATTTTCTTCCCAGAAGACCGCTTCTTAGACCGAAAATAAGTCATCCTCTCCAAAAAAGACATAATTCTGTCCTCAAAATGAGAAATATTGTCCCCAAAATATCATTCTTGGTTCCAAATTGAAGACTTTTTCTCCATTAAATACCACGTCGGGTTCCCAATATTACACATTTTCTCCCCCAAATTGCTCTTTGGATCCCCAAAATGAGGCGTTCTCCCTCAAATGCCTCTTTTGATCCCAAGAATCAGGCATTTTCTCCGCACAAGACTGATTTTATTACCAAAACAACACATTTCTTACCCAAAACACACCTTTTTATTCCCAACATTAGACACCGTCTCCCACAAATGCCAATTTGTATCCCTCCAATACGAAATTCTCCCCTTGAAATATGGCTTTGTGTAACAAAAGAAGACATTCGCTCCCAAAAATACCGCTTCTTATTTCCTAAGGAAGACTTTTCCTCCCCAAAACACCCTTTTTGATCCCCCAAATAAGAAATACTCTCCCTAAAGTAGCGCTTTCGTTGCCTTTCCCAAGAATGAGACATCTGAAGATGAAAGGCAGTATTCTGGGGAGAAAATGCCTTTTTGGGGGGCTAAAGAATGGCACTTAAGAGAGAACCTGTTTGGTTTCTGGGATGAAGAGTGATATTCGGGGAGAAAATGTCTAATTGTTGGCAGAAATTGATACGCAGGGGAGAAATGGTTGTATTTGGGAGAGAAAAAGAGTGTTTTGTGGAGAAAATGCATGAGTTTTGGGGATAAACGGCATTATTTTGGCGTGAAAGCATGGTATTGAGCTAAGAAGCGGCATTTTGTGGAGAAAATGTCTTCTTTTGAGGATAAAGGTGATCTTTCGGGGAGAAAATGTCTGATTTGCAGCATAAAAGGACGCATTTGGGGAAGACAGCGTCTTTTATTGGGACATCACGTTTTATTCCAAAAATAACACATTTTCTTCCCAGAATACCGCCTTTGATCCCAAAAATAAGGCATTTTCTTCCCAGAAGACCGCTTCTTAGACCGAAAATAAGTCATCCTCTCCAAAAAAGACATAATTCTGTCCTCAAAATGAGAAATATTGTCCCCAAAATATCATTCTTGGTTCCAAATAGAAGACTTTTTCTCCATTAAATACCACGTCGGGTTCCCAATATTACACATTTTCTCCCCCAAATTGCTCTTTGGATCCCCAAAATGAGGCGTTCTCCCTCAAATGCCTCTTTTCATCCCAAGAATCAGGCATTTTCTCCGCACAAGACTGATTTTATTACCAAAACAACACATTTCTTACCCAAAACACACCTTTTTATTCCCAACATTAGACACCGTCTCCCACAAATGCCAATTTGTATCCCTCCAATACGAAATTCTCCCCTTCAAATATGGCTTTGTGTAACAAAAGAAGACATTCGCTCCCAAAAATACCGCTTCTTATTTCCTAAGGAAGACTTTTCCTCCCCAAAACACCCTTTTTGATCCCCCAAATAAGAAATACTCTCCCTAAAGTAGCGCTTTCGTTTCCTTTCCCAAAAATGAGACATCTGAAGATGAAAGGCAGTATTCTGGGCTGGATATGCCTTTTTGGGGGGCTAAAGTGTGGCACTTAAGAGAGAACCTGTTTGGTTTCTGGGATGAAGAGTGATATTCGGGGAGAAAATGTCTAATTGTTGGCAGAAATTGATACGCAGGGGAGAAATGGTTGTATTTGGGAGAGAAAAAGAGTGTTTTGGGGAGAAAATGCATGAGTTTTGGGGATAAACGGCATTATTTTGGCGTGAAAGCATGGTATTGAGCTAAGAAGCGGCATTTGGTGGAGAAAATGTCTTCTTTTGAGGATAAAGGTGATCTTTCGGGGAGAAAATGTCTTCTTTGCAGCATAAAAAGACGCATTTTGGGAAGACAGCGTCTTTTATTGGGACATCACGTTTTATTCCAAAAATAACACATTTTCTTCCCAGAATACCGCCTTTGATCCCAAAAATAAGGCATTTTCTTCCCAGAAGACCGCTTCTTAGACCGAAAATAAGTCATCCTCTCCAAAAAAGACATAATTCTGTCCTCAAAATGAGAAATATTGTCCCCAAAATATCATTCTTGGTTCCAAATAGAAGACTTTTTCTCCATTAAATACCACGTCGGGTTCCCAATATTACACATTTTCTCCCCCAAATTGCTCTTTGGATCCCCAAAATGAGGCGTTCTCCCTCAAATGCCTCTTTTCATCCCAAGAATCAGGCATTTTCTCCGCACAAGACTGATTTTATTACCAAAACAACACATTTCTTACCCAAAACACACCTTTTTATTCCCAACATTAGACACCGTCTCCCACAAATGCCAATTTGTATCCCTCCAATACGAAATTCTCCCCTTCAAATATGGCTTTGTGTAACAAAAGAAGACATTCGCTCCCAAAAATACCGCTTCTTATTTCCTAAGGAAGACTTTTCCTCCCCAAAACACCCTTTTTGATCCCCCAAATAAGAAATACTCTCCCTAAAGTAGCGCTTTCGTTGCCTTTCCCAAAAATGAGACATCTGAAGATGAAAGGCAGTATTCTGGGCTGGATATGCCTTTTTGGGGGGGTAAAGAGTGGCACTTAAGAGAGAACCTGTTTGGTTTCTGGGATGAAGAGTGATATTCGGGGAGAAAATGTCTAATTGTTGGCAGACATTGATACGCAGGGGAGAAATGGTTGTATTTGGGAGAGAAAAAGAGTGTTTTGTGGAGAAAATGCATGAGTTTTGGGGATAAACGACATTATTTTGGCGTGAAAGCATGGTATTGAGAAAATAAGCAGCATTTTGTGGAGAAAATGTCTTCTTTTGAGGATAAAGGTGATCTTTCGGGGAGAAAATGTCTGATTTGCAGCATAAAAGGACGCATTTGGGGAAGACAGCGTCTTTTATTGGGACATCACGTTTTATTCCAAAAATAACACATTTTCTTCCCAGAATACCGCCTTTGATCCCAAAAATAAGGCATTTTCTTCCCAGAAGACCGCTTCTTAGACCGAAAATAAGTCATCCTCTCCAAAAAAGACATAATTCTGTCCTCAAAATGAGAAATATTGTCCCCAAAATATCATTCTTGGTTCCAAATAGAAGACTTTTTCTCCATTAAATACCACGTCGGGTTCCCAATATTACACATTTTCTCCCCCAAATTGCTCTTTGGATCCCCAAAATGAGGCGTTCTCCCTCAAATGCCTCTTTTCATCCCAAGAATCAGGCATTTTCTCCGCACAAGACTGATTTTATTACCAAAACAACACATTTCTTACCCAAAACACACCTTTTTATTCCCAACATTAGACACCGTCTCCCACAAATGCCAATTTGTATCCCTCCAATACGAAATTCTCCCCTTCAAATATGGCTTTGTGTAACAAAAGAAGACATTCGCTCCCAAAAATACCGCTTCTTATTTCCTAAGGAAGACTTTTCCTCCCCAAAACACCCTTTTTGATCCCCCAAATAAGAAATACTCTCCCTAAAGTAGCGCTTTCGTTGCCTTTCCCAAAAATGAGACATCTGAAGATGAAAGGCAGTATTCTGGGCTGGATATGCCTTTTTGGGGGGGTAAAGTGTGGCACTTAAGAGAGAACCTGTTTGGTTTCTGGGATGAAGAGTGATATTCGGGGAGAAAATGTCTAATTGTTGGCAGAAATTGATACGCAGGGGAGAAATGGTTGTATTTGGGAGAGAAAAAGAGTGTTTTGGGGAGAAAATGCATGAGTTTTGGGGATAAACGGCATTATTTTGGCGTGAAAGCATGGTATTGAGCTAAGAAGCGGCATTTGGTGGAGAAAATGTCTTCTTTTGAGGATAAAGGTGATCTTTCGGGGAGAAAATGTCTGATTTGCAGCATAAAAGGACGCATTTGGGGAAGACAGCGTCTTTTATTGGGACATCACGTTTTATTCCAAAAATAACACATTTTCTTCCCAGAATACCGCCTTTGATCCCAAAAATAAGGCATTTTCTTCCCAGAAGACCGCTTCTTAGACCGAAAATAAGTCATCCTCTCCAAAAAAGACATAATTCTGTCCTCAAAATGAGAAATATTGTCCCCAAAATATCATTCTTGGTTCCAAATAGAAGACTTTTTCTCCATTAAATACCACGTCGGGTTCCCAATATTACACATTTTCTCCCCCAAATTGCTCTTTGGATCCCCAAAATGAGGCGTTCTCCCTCAAATGCCTCTTTTCATCCCAAGAATCAGGCATTTTCTCCGCACAAGACTGATTTTATTACCAAAACAACACATTTCTTACCCAAAACACACCTTTTTATTCCCAACATTAGACACCGTCTCCCACAAATGCCAATTTGTATCCCTCCAATACGAAATTCTCCCCTTGAAATATGGCTTTGTGTAACAAAAGAAGACATTCGCTCCCAAAAATACCGCTTCTTATTTCCTAAGGAAGACTTTTCCTCCCCAAAACACCCTTTTTGATCCCCCAAATAAGAAATACTCTCCCTAAAGTAGCGCTTTCGTTGCCTTTCCCAAAAATGAGACATCTGAAGATGAAAGGCAGTATTCTGGGGAGAAAATGCCTTTTTGGGGGGCTAAAGAGTGGCACTTAAGAGAGAACCTGTTTGGTTTCTGGGATGAAGAGTGATATTCGGGGAGAAAATGTCTAATTGTTGGCAGAAATTGATACGCAGGGGAGAAATGGTTGTATTTGGGAGAGAAAAAGAGTGTTTTGTGGAGAAAATGCATGAGTTTTGGGGATAAACGGCATTATTTTGGCGTGAAAGCATGGTATTGAGCTAAGAAGCGGCATTTGGTGGAGAAAATGTCTTCTTTTGAGGATAAAGGTGATCTTTCGGGGAGAAAATGTCTGATTTGCAGCATAAAAGGACGCATTTGGGGAAGACAGCGTCTTTTATTGGGACATCACGTTTTATTCCAAAAATAACACATTTTCTTCCCAGAATACCGCCTTTGATCCCCAAAAGAAGGCATTTTCTTCCCAGAAGACCGCTTCTTAGACCGAAAATAAGTCATCCTCTCCAAAAAAGACATAATTCTGTCCTCAAAATGAGAAATATTGTCCCCAAAATATCATTCTTGGTTCCAAATAGAAGACTTTTTCTCCATTAAATACCACGTCGGGTTCCCAATATTACACATTTTCTCCCCCAAATTGCTCTTTGGATCCCCAAAATGAGGCGTTCTCCCTCAAATGCCTCTTTTCATCCCAAGAATCAGGCATTTTCTCCGCACAAGACTGATTTTATTACCAAAACAACACATTTCTTACCCAAAACACACCTTTTTATTCCCAACATTAGACACCGTCTCCCACAAATGCCAATTTGTATCCCTCCAATACGAAATTCTCCCCTTCAAATATGGCTTTGTGTAACAAAAGAAGACATTCGCTCCCAAAAATACCGCTTCTTATTTCCTAAGGAAGACTTTTCCTCCCCAAAACACCCTTTTTGATCCCCCAAATAAGAAATACTCTCCCTAAAGTAGCGCTTTCGTTGCCTTTCCCAAAAATGAGACATCTGAAGATGAAAGGCAGTATTCTGGGCTGGATATGCCTTTTTGGGGGGGTAAAGTGTGGCACTTAAGAGAGAACCTGTTTGGTTTCTGGGATGAAGAGTGATATTCGGGGAGAAAATGTCTAATTGTTGGCAGAAATTGATACGCAGGGGAGAAATGGTTGTATTTGGGAGAGAAAAAGAGTGTTTTGGGGAGAAAATGCATGAGTTTTGGGGATAAACGGCATTATTTTGGCGTGAAAGCATGGTATTGAGCTAAGAAGCGGCATTTGGTGGAGAAAATGTCTTCTTTTGAGGATAAAGGTGATCTTTCGGGGAGAAAATGTCTGATTTGCAGCATAAAAGGACGCATTTGGGGAAGACAGCGTCTTTTATTGGGACATCACGTTTTATTCCAAAAATAACACATTTTCTTCCCAGAATACCGCCTTTGATCCCAAAAATAAGGCATTTTCTTCCCAGAAGACCGCATTTTAGACCGAAAATAAGTCATCCTCTCCAAAAAAGACATAATTCTGTCCTCAAAATGAGAAATATTGTCCCCAAAATATCATTCTTGGTTCCAAATAGAAGACTTTTTCTCCATTAAATACCACGTCGGGTTCCCAATATTACACATTTTCTCCCCCAAATTGCTCTTTGGATCCCCAAAATGAGGCGTTCTCCCTCAAATGCCTCTTTTGATCCCAAGAATCAGGCATTTTCTCCGCACAAGACTGATTTTATTACCAAAACAACACATTTCTTACCCAAAACACACCTTTTTATTCCCAACATTAGACACCGTCTCCCAAAATTCCGATTTGTATCCCTCCAATACGAAATTCTCCCCTTGAAATATGGCTTTGTGTAACAAAAGAAGACATTCGCTCCCAAAAATACCGCTTCTTATTTCCTAAGGAAGACTTTTCCTCCCCAAAACACCCTTTTTGATCCCCCAAATAAGAAATACTCTCCCTAAAGTAGCGCTTTCGTTGCCTTTCCCAAAAATGAGACATCTGAAGATGAAAGGCAGTATTCTGGGGAGAAAATGCCTTTTTGGGGGGCTAAAGAGTGGCACTTAAGAGAGAACCTGTTTGGTTTCTGGGATGAAGAGTGATATTCGGGGAGAAAATGTCTAATTGTTGGCAGACATTGATACGCAGGGGAGAAATGGTTGTATTTGGGAGAGAAAAAGAGTGTTTTGTGGAGAAAATGCATGAGTTTTGGGGATAAACGACATTATTTTGGCGTGAAAGCATGGTATTGAGAAAATAAGCAGCATTTTGTGGAGAAAATGTCTTCTTTTGAGGATAAAGGTGATCTTTCGGGGAGAAAATGTCTGATTTGCAGCATAAAAGGACGCATTTGGGGAAGACAGCGTCTTTTATTGGGACATCACGTTTTATTCCAAAAATAACACATTTTCTTCCCAGAATACCGCCTTTGATCCCAAAAATAAGGCATTTTCTTCCCAGAAGACCGCTTCTTAGACCGAAAATAAGTCATCCTCTCCAAAAAAGACATAATTCTGTCCTCAAAATGAGAAATATTGTCCCCAAAATATCATTCTTGGTTCCAAATAGAAGACTTTTTCTCCATTAAATACCACGTCGGGTTCCCAATATTACACATTTTCTCCCCCAAATTGCTCTTTGGATCCCCAAAATGAGGCGTTCTCCCTCAAATGCCTCTTTTCATCCCAAGAATCAGGCATTTTCTCCGCACAAGACTGATTTTATTACCAAAACAACACATTTCTTACCCAAAACACACCTTTTTATTCCCAACATTAGACACCGTCTCCCAAAATTCCGATTTGTATCCCTCCAATACGAAATTCTCCCCTTGAAATATGGCTTTGTGTAACAAAAGAAGACATTCGCTCCCAAAAATACCGCTTCTTATTTCCTAAGGAAGACTTTTCCTCCCCAAAACACCCTTTTTGATCCCCCAAATAAGAAATACTCTCCCTAAAGTAGCGCTTTCGTTGCCTTTCCCAAAAATGAGACATCTGAAGATGAAAGGCAGTATTCTGGGGAGAAAATGCCTTTTTGGGGGGCTAAAGTGTGGCACTTAAGAGAGAACCTGTTTGGTTTCTGGGATGAAGAGTGATATTCGGGGAGAAAATGTCTAATTGTTGGCAGAAATTGATACGCAGGGGAGAAATGGTTGTATTTGGGAGAGAAAAAGAGTGTTTTGGGGAGAAAATGCATGAGTTTTGGGGATAAACGGCATTATTTTGGCGTGAAAGCATGGTATTGAGCTAAGAAGCGGCATTTGGTGGAGAAAATGTCTTCTTTTGAGGATAAAGGTGATCTTTCGGGGAGAAAATGTCTGATTTGCAGCATAAAAGGACGCATTTGGGGAAGACAGCGTCTTTTATTGGGACATCACGTTTTATTCCAAAAATAACACATTTTCTTCCCAGAATACCGCCTTTGATCCCAAAAATAAGGCATTTTCTTCCCAGAAGACCGCTTCTTAGACCGAAAATAAGTCATCCTCTCCAAAAAAGACATAATTCTGTCCTCAAAATGAGAAATATTGTCCCCAAAATATCATTCTTGGTTCCAAATAGAAGACTTTTTCTCCATTAAATACCACGTCGGGTTCCCAATATTACACATTTTCTCCCCCAAATTGCTCTTTGGATCCCCAAAATGAGGCGTTCTCCCTCAAATGCCTCTTTTCATCCCAAGAATCAGGCATTTTCTCCGCACAAGACTGATTTTATTACCAAAACAACACATTTCTTACCCAAAACACACCTTTTTATTCCCAACATTAGACACCGTCTCCCACAAATGCCAATTTGTATCCCTCCAATACGAAATTCTCCCCTTGAAATATGGCTTTGTGTAACAAAAGAAGACATTCGCTCCCAAAAATACCGCTTCTTATTTCCTAAGGAAGACTTTTCCTCCCCAAAACACCCTTTTTGATCCCCCAAATAAGAAATACTCTCCCTAAAGTAGCGCTTTCGTTGCCTTTCCCAAAAATGAGACATCTGAAGATGAAAGGCAGTATTCTGGGCTGGATATGCCTTTTTGGGGGGGTAAAGTGTGGCACTTAAGAGAGAACCTGTTTGGTTTCTGGGATGAAGAGTGATATTCGGGGAGAAAATGTCTAATTGTTGGCAGAAATTGATACGCAGGGGAGAAATGGTTGTATTTGGGAGAGAAAAAGAGTGTTTTGTGGAGAAAATGCATGAGTTTTGGGGATAAACGGCATTATTTTGGCGTGAAAGCATGGTATTGAGCTAAGAAGCGGCATTTGGTGGAGAAAATGTCTTCTTTTGAGGATAAAGGTGATCTTTCGGGGAGAAAATGTCTGATTTGCAGCATAAAAGGACGCATTTGGGGAAGACAGCGTCTTTTATTGGGACATCACGTTTTATTCCAAAAATAACACATTTTCTTCCCAGAATACCGCCTTTGATCCCAAAAATAAGGCATTTTCTTCCCAGAAGACCGCTTCTTAGACCGAAAATAAGTCATCCTCTCCAAAAAAGACATAATTCTGTCCTCAAAATGAGAAATATTGTCCCCAAAATATCATTCTTGGTTCCAAATAGAAGACTTTTTCTCCATTAAATACCACGTCGGGTTCCCAATATTACACATTTTCTCCCCCAAATTGCTCTTTGGATCCCCAAAATGAGGCGTTCTCCCTCAAATGCCTCTTTTCATCCCAAGAATCAGGCATTTTCTCCGCACAAGACTGATTTTATTACCAAAACAACACATTTCTTACCCAAAACACACCTTTTTATTCCCAACATTAGACACCGTCTCCCACAAATGCCAATTTGTATCCCTCCAATACGAAATTCTCCCCTTGAAATATGGCTTTGTGTAACAAAAGAAGACATTCGCTCCCAAAAATACCGCTTCTTATTTCCTAAGGAAGACTTTTCCTCCCCAAAACACCCTTTTTGATCCCCCAAATAAGAAATACTCTCCCTAAAGTAGCGCTTTCGTTGCCTTTCCCAAAAATGAGACATCTGAAGATGAAAGGCAGTATTCTGGGGAGAAAATGCCTTTTTGGGGGGCTAAAGAGTGGCACTTAGGAGAGAACCTGTTTGGTTTCTGGGATGAAGAGTGATATTCGGGGAGAAAATGTCTAATTGTTGGCAGAAATTGATACGCAGGGGAAAAATGGTTGTATTTGGGAGAGAAAAAGAATGTTTTGTGGAGAAAATGCATGAGTTTTGGGGATAAACGGCATTATTTTGGCGTGAAAGCATGGTATTGAGCTAAGAAGCGGCATTTTGTGGAGAAAATGTCTTCTTTTGAGGATAAAGGTGATCTTTCGGGGAGAAAATGTCTGATTTGCAGCATAAAAGGACGCATTTGGGGAAGACAGCGTCTTTTATTGGGACATCACGTTTTATTCCAAAAATAACACATTTTCTTCCCAGAATACCGCCTTTGATCCCAAAAATAAGGCATTTTCTTCCCAGAAGACCGCTTCTTAGACCGAAAATAAGTCATCCTCTCCAAAAAAGACATAATTCTGTCCTCAAAATGAGAAATATTGTCCCCAAAATATCATTCTTGGTTCCAAATAGAAGACTTTTTCTCCATTAAATACCACGTCGGGTTCCCAATATTACACATTTTCTCCCCCAAATTGCTCTTTGGATCCCCAAAATGAGGCGTTCTCCCTCAAATGCCTCTTTTCATCCCAAGAATCAGGCATTTTCTCCGCACAAGACTGATTTTATTACCAAAACAACACATTTCTTACCCAAAACACACCTTTTGATTCCCAACATTAGACACCGTCTCCCAAAATTCCAATTTGTATCCCTCCAATACGAAATTCTCCCCTTGAAATATGGCTTTGTGTAACAAAAGAAGACATTCGCTCCCAAAAATACCGCTTCTTATTTCCTAAGGAAGACTTTTCCTCCCCAAAACACCCTTTTTGATCCCCAAAATAAGAAATACTCTCCCTAAAGTAGCGCTTTCGTTGCCTTTCCCAAAAATGAGACATCTGAAGATGAAAGGCAGTATTCTGGGGAGAAAATGCCTTTTTGGGGGGCTAAAGTGTGGCACTTAAGAGAGAACCTGTTTGGTTTCTGGGATGAAGAGTGATATTCGGGGAGAAAATGTCTAATTGTTGGCAGAAATTGATACGCAGGGGAGAAATGGTTGTATTTGGGAGAGAAAAAGAGTGTTTTGTGGAGAAAATGCATGAGTTTTGGGGATAAACGGCATTATTTTGGCGTGAAAGCATGGTATTGAGCTAAGAAGCGGCATTTTGTGGAGAAAATGCCTTCTTTTGATGATAAAGGTGATCTTTCAGGGAGAAAATGTCTGATTTGCAGCATAAAAGGACGCATTTGGGGAAGACAGCGTCTTTTATTGGGACATCACGTTTTATTCCAAAAATAACACATTTTCTTCCCAGAATACCGCCTTTGATCCCAAAAATAAGGCATTTTCTTCCCAGAAGACCGCTTCTTAGACCGAAAATAAGTCATCCTCTCCAAAAAAGACATAATTCTGTCCTCAAAATGAGAAATATTGTCCCCAAAATATCATTCTTGGTTCCAAATAGAAGACTTTTTCTCCATTAAATACCACGTCGGGTTCCCAATATTACACATTTTCTCCCCCAAATTGCTCTTTGGATCCCCAAAATGAGGCGTTCTCCCTCAAATGCCTCTTTTCATCCCAAGAATCAGGCATTTTCTCCGCACAAGACTGATTTTATTACCAAAACAACACATTTCTTACCCAAAACACACCTTTTTATTCCCAACATTAGACACCGTCTCCCAAAATTCCAATTTGTATCCCTCCAATACGAAATTCTCCCCTTGAAATATGGCTTTGTGTAACAAAAGAAGACATTCGCTCCCAAAAATACCGCTTCTTATTTCCTAAGGAAGACTTTTCCTCCCCAAAACACCCTTTTTGATCCCCAAAATAAGAAATACTCTCCCTAAAGCAGCGCTTTCGTTGCCTTTCCCAAAAATGAGACATCTGAAGATGAAAGGCAGTATTCTGGGGAGAAAATGCCTTTTTGGGGGGCTAAAGAGTGGCACTTAAGAGAGAACCTGTTTGGTTTCTGGGATGAAGAGTGATATTCGGGGAGAAAATGTCTAATTGTTGGCAGAAATTGATACGCAGGGGAGAAATGGTTGTATTTGGGAGAGAAAAAGAGTGTTTTGTGGAGAAAATGCATGAGTTTTGGGGATAAACGGCATTATTTTGGCGTGAAAGCATGGTATTGAGCTAAGAAGCGGCATTTTGTGGAGAAAATGTCTTCTTTTGAGGATAAAGGTGATCTTTCGGGGAGAAAATGTCTGATTTGCAGCATAAAAGGACGCATTTGGGGAAGACAGCGTCTTTTATTGGGACATCACGTTTTATTCCAAAAATAACACATTTTCTTCCCAGAATACCGCCTTTGATCCCAAAAATAAGGCATTTTCTTCCCAGAAGACCGCTATTTAGACCGAAAATAAGTCATCCTCTCCAAAAAAGACATAATTCTGTCCTCAAAATGAGAAATATTGTCCCCAAAATATCATTCTTGGTTCCAAATAGAAGACTTTTTCTCCATTAAATACCACGTCGGGTTCCCAATATTACACATTTTCTCCCCCAAATTGCTCTTTGGATCCCCAAAATGAGGCGTTCTCCCTCAAATGCCTCTTTTGATCCCAAGAATCAGGCATTTTCTCCGCACAAGACTGATTTTATTACCAAAACAACACATTTCTTACCCAAAACACACCTTTTTATTCCCAACATTAGACACCGTCTCCCACAAATGCCAATTTGTATCCCTCCAATACGAAATTCTCCCCTTCAAATATGGCTTTGTGTAACAAAAGAAGACATTCGCTCCCAAAAATACCGCTTCTTATTTCCTAAGGAAGACTTTTCCTCCCCAAAACACCCTTTTTGATCCCCCAAATAAGAAATACTCTCCCTAAAGTAGCGCTTTCGTTGCCTTTCCCAAAAATGAGACATCTGAAGATGAAAGGCAGTATTCTGGGGAGAAAATGCCTTTTTGGGGGGCTAAAGAGTGGCACTTAAGAGAGAACCTGTTTGGTTTCTGGGATGAAGAGTGATATTCGGGGAGAAAATGTCTAATTGTTGGCAGAAATTGATACGCAGGGGAGAAATGGTTGTATTTGGGAGAGAAAGAGAGTGTTTTGGGGAGAAAATGCATGAGTTTTGGGGATAAACGGCATTATTTTGGCGTGAAAGCATGGTATTGAGCTAAGAAGCGGCATTTGGTGGAGAAAATGTCTTCTTTTGAGGATAAAGGTGATCTTTCGGGGAGAAAATGTCTTCTTTGCAGCATAAAAAGACGCATTTTGGGAAGACAGCGTCTTTTATTGGGACATCACGTTTTATTCCAAAAATAACACATTTTCTTCCCAGAATACCGCCTTTGATCCCAAAAATAAGGCATTTTCTTCCCAGAAGACCGCTTCTTAGACCGAAAATAAGTCATCCTCTCCAAAAAAGACATAATTCTGTCCTCAAAATGAGAAATATTGTCCCCAAAATATCATTCTTGGTTCCAAATAGAAGACTTTTTCTCCATTAAATACCACGTCGGGTTCCCAATATTACACATTTTCTCCCCCAAATTGCTCTTTGGATCCCCAAAATGAGGCGTTCTCCCTCAAATGCCTCTTTTCATCCCAAGAATCAGGCATTTTCTCCGCACAAGACTGATTTTATTACCAAAACAACACATTTCTTACCCAAAACACACCTTTTTATTCCCAACATTAGACACCGTCTCCCAAAATTCCAATTTGTATCCCTCCAATACGAAATTCTCCCCTTGAAATATGGCTTTGTGTAACAAAAGAAGACATTCGCTCCCAAAAATACCGCTTCTTATTTCCTAAGGAAGACTTTTCCTCCCCAAAACACCCTTTTTGATCCCCCAAATAAGAAATACTCTCCCTAAAGCAGCGCTTTCGTTGCCTTTCCCAAAAATGAGACATCTGAAGATGAAAGGCAGTATTCTGGGGAGAAAATGCCTTTTTGGGGGGGTAAAGAGTGGCACTTAAGAGAGAACCTGTTTGGTTTCTGGGATGAAGAGTGATATTCGGGGAGAAAATGTCTAATTGTTGGCAGACATTGATACGCAGGGGAGAAATGGTTGTATTTTGGAGAGAAAAAGAGTGTTTTGGGGAGAAAATGCATGAGTTTTGGGGATAAACGGCATTATTTTGGCGTGAAAGCATGGTATTGAGCTAAGAAGCGGCATTTTGTGGAGAAAATGTCTTCTTTTGAGGATAAAGGTGATCTTTCGGGGAGAAAATGTCTGATTTGCAGCATAAAAGGACGCATTTGGGGAAGACAGCGTCTTTTATTGGGACATCACGTTTTATTCCAAAAATAACACATTTTCTTCCCAGAATACCGCCTTTGATCCCAAAAATAAGGCATTTTCTTCCCAGAAGACCGCTTCTTAGACCGAAAATAAGTCATCCTCTCCAAAAAAGACATAATTCTGTCCTCAAAATGAGAAATATTGTCCCCAAAATATCATTCTTGGTTCCAAATAGAAGACTTTTTCTCCATTAAATACCACGTCGGGTTCCCAATATTACACATTTTCTCCCCCAAATTGCTCTTTGGATCCCCAAAATGAGGCGTTCTCCCTCAAATGCCTCTTTTCATCCCAAGAATCAGGCATTTTCTCCGCACAAGACTGATTTTATTACCAAAACAACACATTTCTTACCCAAAACACACCTTTTTATTCCCAACATTAGACACCGTCTCCCAAAATTCCAATTTGTATCCCTCCAATACGAAATTCTCCCCTTGAAATATGGCTTTGTGTAACAAAAGAAGACATTCGCTCCCAAAAATACCGCTTCTTATTTCCTAAGGAAGACTTTTCCTCCCCAAAACACCCTTTTTGATCCCCAAAATAAGAAATACTCTCCCTAAAGCAGCGCTTTCGTTGCCTTTCCCAAAAATGAGACATCTGAAGATGAAAGGCAGTATTCTGGGGAGAAAATGCCTTTTTGGGGGGCTAAAGAGTGGCACTTAAGAGAGAACCTGTTTGGTTTCTGGGATGAAGAGTGATATTCGGGGAGAAAATGTCTAATTGTTGGCAGAAATTGATACGCAGGGGAGAAATGGTTGTATTTGGGAGAGAAAAAGAGTGTTTTGTGGAGAAAATGCATGAGTTTTGGGGATAAACGGCATTATTTTGGCGTGAAAGCATGGTATTGAGCTAAGAAGCGGCATTTGGTGGAGAAAATGTCTTCTTTTGAGGATAAAGGTGATCTTTCGGGGAGAAAATGTCTGATTTGCAGCATAAAAGGACGCATTTGGGGAAGACAGCGTCTTTTATTGGGACATCACGTTTTATTCCAAAAATAACACATTTTCTTCCCAGAATACAGCCTTTGATCCCCAAAATAAGGCATTTTCTTCCCAGAAGACCGCTTCTTAGACCGAAAATAAGTCATCCTCTCCAAAAAAGACATAATTCTGTCCTCAAAATGAGAAATATTGTCCCCAAAATATCATTCTTGGTTCCAAATAGAAGACTTTTTCTCCATTAAATACCACGTCGGGTTCCCAATATTACACATTTTCTCCCCCAAATTGCTCTTTGGATCCCCAAAATGAGGCGTTCTCCCTCAAATGCCTCTTTTGATCCCAAGAATCAGGCATTTTCTCCGCACAAGACTGATTTTATTACCAAAACAACACATTTCTTACCCAAAACACACCTTTTTATTCCCAACATTAGACACCGTCTCCCAAAATTCCAATTTGTATCCCTCCAATACGAAATTCTCCCCTTGAAATATGGCTTTGTGTAACAAAAGAAGACATTCGCTCCCAAAAATACTGCTTCTTATTTCCTAAGGAAGACTTTTCCTCCCCAAAACACCCTTTTTGATCCCCCAAATAAGAAATACTCTCCCTAAAGTAGCGCTTTCGTTGCCTTTCCCAAAAATGAGACATCTGAAGATGAAAGGCAGTATTCTGGGGAGAAAATGCCTTTTTGGGGGGCTAAAGAGTGGCACTTAAGAGAGAACCTGTTTGGTTTCTGGGATGAAGAGTGATATTCGGGGAGAAAATGTCTAATTGTTGGCAGAAATTGATACGCAGGGGAGAAATGGTTGTATTTGGGAGAGAAAAAGAGTGTTTTGTGGAGAAAATGCATGAGTTTTGGGGATAAACGGCATTATTTTGGCGTGAAAGCATGGTATTGAGCTAAGAAGCGGCATTTTGTGGAGAAAATGTCTTCTTTTGAGGATAAAGGTGATCTTTCGGGGAGAAAATGTCTGATTTGCAGCATAAAAGGACGCATTTGGGGAAGACAGCGTCTTTTATTGGGACATCACGTTTTATTCCAAAAATAACACATTTTCTTCCCAGAATACCGCCTTTGATCCCAAAAATAAGGCATTTTCTTCCCAGAAGACCGCATTTTAGACCGAAAATAAGTCATCCTCTCCAAAAAAGACATAATTCTGTCCTCAAAATGAGAAATATTGTCCCCAAAATATCATTCTTGGTTCCAAATAGAAGACTTTTTCTCCATTAAATACCACGTCGGGTTCCCAATATTACACATTTTCTCCCCCAAATTGCTCTTTGGATCCCCAAAATGAGGCGTTCTCCCTCAAATGCCTCTTTTGATCCCAAGAATCAGGCATTTTCTCCGCACAAGACTGATTTTATTACCAAAACAACACATTTCTTACCCAAAACACACCTTTTTATTCCCAACATTAGACACCGTCTCCCACAAATGCCAATTTGTATCCCTCCAATACGAAATTCTCCCCTTGAAATATGGCTTTGTGTAACAAAAGAAGACATTCGCTCCCAAAAATACCGCTTCTTATTTCCTAAGGAAGACTTTTCCTCCCCAAAACACCCTTTTTGATCCCCAAAATAAGAAATACTCTCCCTAAAGCAGCGCTTTCGTTGCCTTTCCCAAAAATGAGACATCTGAAGATGAAAGGCAGTATTCTGGGGAGAAAATGCCTTTTTGGGGGGCTAAAGAGTGGCACTTAAGAGAGAACCTGTTTGGTTTCTGGGATGAAGAGTGATATTCGGGGAGAAAATGTCTAATTGTTGGCAGAAATTGATACGCAGGGGAGAAATGGTTGTATTTGGGAGAGAAAAAGAGTGTTTTGTGGAGAAAATGCATGAGTTTTGGGGATAAACGGCATTATTTTGGCGTGAAAGCATGGTATTGAGCTAAGAAGCGGCATTTTGTGGAGAAAATGTCTTCTTTTGAGGATAAAGGTGATCTTTCGGGGAGAAAATGTCTGATTTGCAGCATAAAAGGACGCATTTGGGGAAGACAGCGTCTTTTATTGGGACATCACGTTTTATTCCAAAAATAACACATTTTCTTCCCAGAATACCGCCTTTGATCCCAAAAATAAGGCATTTTCTTCCCAGAAGACCGCTTCTTAGACCGAAAATAAGTCATCCTCTCCAAAAAAGACATAATTCTGTCCTCAAAATGAGAAATATTGTCCCCAAAATATCATTCTTGGTTCCAAATAGAAGACTTTTTCTCCATTAAATACCACGTCGGGTTCCCAATATTACACATTTTCTCCCCCAAATTGCTCTTTGGATCCCCAAAATGAGGCGTTCTCCCTCAAATGCCTCTTTTGATCCCAAGAATCAGGCATTTTCTCCGCACAAGACTGATTTTATTACCAAAACAACACATTTCTTACCCAAAACACACCTTTTTATTCCCAACATTAGACACCGTCTCCCACAAATGCCAATTTGTATCCCTCCAATACGAAATTCTCCCCTTGAAATATGGCTTTGTGTAACAAAAGAAGACATTCGCTCCCAAAAATACCGCTTCTTATTTCCTAAGGAAGACTTTTCCTCCCCAAAACACCCTTTTTGATCCCCCAAATAAGAAATACTCTCCCTAAAGTAGCGCTTTCGTTGCCTTTCCCAAAAATGAGACATCTGAAGATGAAAGGCAGTATTCTGGGGAGAAAATGCCTTTTTGGGGGGCTAAAGAGTGGCACTTAAGAGAGAACCTGTTTGGTTTCTGGGATGAAGAGTGATATTCGGGGAGAAAATGTCTAATTGTTGGCAGAAATTGATACGCAGGGGAGAAATGGTTGTATTTGGGAGAGAAAAAGAGTGTTTTGTGGAGAAAATGCATGAGTTTTGGGGATAAACGGCATTATTTTGGCGTGAAAGCATGGTATTGAGCTAAGAAGCGGCATTTGGTGGAGAAAATGTCTTCTTTTGAGGATAAAGGTGATCTTTCGGGGAGAAAATGTCTGATTTGCAGCATAAAAGGACGCATTTGGGGAAGACAGCGTCTTTTATTGGGACATCACGTTTTATTCCAAAAATAACACATTTTCTTCCCAGAATACCGCCTTTGATCCCAAAAATAAGGCATTTTCTTCCCAGAAGACCGCTTCTTAGACCGAAAATAAGTCATCCTCTCCAAAAAAGACATAATTCTGTCCTCAAAATGAGAAATATTGTCCCCAAAATATCATTCTTGGTTCCAAATAGAAGACTTTTTCTCCATTAAATACCACGTCGGGTTCCCAATATTACACATTTTCTCCCCCAAATTGCTCTTTGGATCCCCAAAATGAGGCGTTCTCCCTCAAATGCCTCTTTTCATCCCAAGAATCAGGCATTTTCTCCGCACAAGACTGATTTTATTACCAAAACAACACATTTCTTACCCAAAACACACCTTTTTATTCCCAACATTAGACACCGTCTCCCAAAATTCCAATTTGTATCCCTCCAATACGAAATTCTCCCCTTGAAATATGGCTTTGTGTAACAAAAGAAGACATTCGCTCCCAAAAATACCGCTTCTTATTTCCTAAGGAAGACTTTTCCTCCCCAAAACACCCTTTTTGATCCCCAAAATAAGAAATACTCTCCCTAAAGCAGCGCTTTCGTTGCCTTTCCCAAAAATGAGACATCTGAAGATGAAAGGCAGTATTCTGGGGAGAAAATGCCTTTTTGGGGGGCTAAAGAGTGGCACTTAAGAGAGAACCTGTTTGGTTTCTGGGATGAAGAGTGATATTCGGGGAGAAAATGTCTAATTGTTGGCAGAAATTGATACGCAGGGGAGAAATGGTTGTATTTGGGAGAGAAAAAGAGTGTTTTGTGGAGAAAATGCATGAGTTTTGGGGATAAACGGCATTATTTTGGCGTGAAAGCATGGTATTGAGCTAAGAAGCGGCATTTGGTGGAGAAAATGTCTTCTTTTGAGGATAAAGGTGATCTTTCGGGGAGAAAATGTCTGATTTGCAGCATAAAAGGACGCATTTGGGGAAGACAGCGTCTTTTATTGGGACATCACGTTTTATTCCAAAAATAACACATTTTCTTCCCAGAATACCGCCTTTGATCCCCAAAATAAGGCATTTTCTTCCCAGAAGACCGCTTCTTAGACCGAAAATAAGTCATCCTCTCCAAAAAAGACCTATTTCTGTCCTCAAAATGAGAAATATTGTCCCCAAAATATCATTCTTGGTTCCAAATAGAAGACTTTTTCTCCATTAAATACCACGTCGGGTTCCCAATATTACACATTTTCTCCCCCAAATTGCTCTTTGGATCCCCAAAATGAGGCGTTCTCCCTCAAATGCCTCTTTTCATCCCAAGAATCAGGCATTTTCTCCGCACAAGACTGATTTTATTACCAAAACAACACATTTCTTACCCAAAACACACCTTTTTATTCCCAACATTAGACACCGTCTCCCAAAATTCCAATTTGTATCCCTCCAATACGAAATTCTCCCCTTGAAATATGGCTTTGTGTAACAAAAGAAGACATTCGCTCCCAAAAATACCGCTTCTTATTTCCTAAGGAAGACTTTTCCTCCCCAAAACACCCTTTTTGATCCCCAAAATAAGAAATACTCTCCCTAAAGCAGCGCTTTCGTTGCCTTTCCCAAAAATGAGACATCTGAAGATGAAAGGCAGTATTCTGGGGAGAAAATGCCTTTTTGGGGGGCTAAAGAGTGGCACTTAAGAGAGAACCTGTTTGGTTTCTGGGATGAAGAGTGATATTCGGGGAGAAAATGTCTAATTGTTGGCAGACATTGATACGCAGGGGAGAAATGGTTGTATTTGGGAGAGAAAAAGAGTGTTTTGTGGAGAAAATGCATGAGTTTTGGGGATAAACGGCATTATTTTGGCGTGAAAGCATGGTATTGAGCTAAGAAGCAGCATTTTGTGGAGAAAATGTCTTCTTTTGAGGATAAAGGTGATCTTTCGGGGAGAAAATGTCTGATTTGCAGCATAAAAGGACGCATTTGGGGAAGACAGCGTCTTTTATTGGGACATCACGTTTTATTCCAAAAATAACACATTTTCTTCCCAGAATACCGCCTTTGATCCCAAAAATAAGGCATTTTCTTCCCAGAAGACCGCTATTTAGACCGAAAATAAGTCATCCTCTCCAAAAAAGACATAATTCTGTCCTCAAAATGAGAAATATTGTCCCCAAAATATCATTCTTCGTTCCAAATTGAAGACTTTTTCTCCATTAAATACCACGTCGGGTTCCCAATATTACACATTTTCTCCCCCAAATTGCTCTTTGGATCCCCAAAATGAGGCGTTCTCCCTCAAATGCCTCTTTTCATCCCAAGAATCAGGCATTTTCTCCGCACAAGACTGATTTTATTACCAAAACAACACATTTCTTACCCAAAACACACCTTTTTATTCCCAACATTAGACACCGTCTCCCAAAATTCCAATTTGTATCCCTCCAATACGAAATTCTCCCCTTCAAATATGGCTTTGTGTAACAAAAGAAGACATTCGCTCCCAAAAATACTGCTTCTTATTTCCTAAGGAAGACTTTTCCTCCCCAAAACACCCTTTTTGATCCCCCAAATAAGAAATACTCTCCCTAAAGTAGCGCTTTCGTTGCCTTTCCCAAAAATGAGACATCTGAAGATGAAAGGCAGTATTCTGGGGAGAAAATGCCTTTTTGGGGGGCTAAAGAGTGGCACTTAAGAGAGAACCTGTTTGGTTTCTGGGATGAAGAGTGATATTCGGGGAGAAAATGTCTAATTGTTGGCAGAAATTGATACGCAGGGGAGAAATGGTTGTATTTGGGAGAGAAAAAGAGTGTTTTGTGGAGAAAATGCATGAGTTTTGGGGATAAACGGCATTATTTTGGCGTGAAAGCATGGTATTGAGCTAAGAAGCGGCATTTTGTGGAGAAAATGTCTTCTTTTGAGGATAAAGGTGATCTTTCGGGGAGAAAATGTCTGATTTGCAGCATAAAAGGACGCATTTGGGGAAGACAGCGTCTTTTATTGGGACATCACGTTTTATTCCAAAAATAACACATTTTCTTCCCAGAATACCGCCTTTGATCCCAAAAATAAGGCATTTTCTTCCCAGAAGACCGCATTTTAGACCGAAAATAAGTCATCCTCTCCAAAAAAGACATAATTCTGTCCTCAAAATGAGAAATATTGTCCCCAAAATATCATTCTTGGTTCCAAATAGAAGACTTTTTCTCCATTAAATACCACGTCGGGTTCCCAATATTACACATTTTCTCCCCCAAATTGCTCTTTGGATCCCCAAAATGAGGCGTTCTCCCTCAAATGCCTCTTTTCATCCCAAGAATCAGGCATTTTCTCCGCACAAGACTGATTTTATTACCAAAACAACACATTTCTTACCCAAAACACACCTTTTTATTCCCAACATTAGACACCGTCTCCCACAAATGCCAATTTGTATCCCTCCAATACGAAATTCTCCCCTTGAAATATGGCTTTGTGTAACAAAAGAAGACATTCGCTCCCAAAAATACCGCTTCTTATTTCCTAAGGAAGACTTTTCCTCCCCAAAACACCCTTTTTGATCCCCCAAATAAGAAATACTCTCCCTAAAGCAGCGCTTTCGTTGCCTTTCCCAAAAATGAGACATCTGAAGATGAAAGGCAGTATTCTGGGGAGAAAATGCCTTTTTGGGGGGCTAAAGAGTGGCACTTAAGAGAGAACCTGTTTGGTTTCTGGGATGAAGAGTGATATTCGGGGAGAAAATGTCTAATTGTTGGCAGAAATTGATACGCAGGGGAGAAATGGTTGTATTTGGGAGAGAAAAAGAGTGTTTTGTGGAGAAAATGCATGAGTTTTGGGGATAAACGGCATTATTTTGGCGTGAAAGCATGGTATTGAGCTAAGAAGCGGCATTTGGTGGAGAAAATGTCTTCTTTTGAGGATAAAGGTGATCTTTCGGGGAGAAAATGTCTGATTTGCAGCATAAAAGGACGCATTTGGGGAAGACAGCGTCTTTTATTGGGACATCACGTTTTATTCCAAAAATAACACATTTTCTTCCCAGAATACCGCCTTTGATCCCAAAAATAAGGCATTTTCTTCCCAGAAGACCGCTTCTTAGACCGAAAATAAGTCATCCTCTCCAAAAAAGACATAATTCTGTCCTCAAAATGAGAAATATTGTCCCCAAAATATCATTCTTGGTTCCAAATAGAAGACTTTTTCTCCATTAAATACCACGTCGGGTTCCCAATATTACACATTTTCTCCCCCAAATTGCTCTTTGGATCCCCAAAATGAGGCGTTCTCCCTCAAATGCCTCTTTTCATCCCAAGAATCAGGCATTTTCTCCGCACAAGACTGATTTTATTACCAAAACAACACATTTCTTACCCAAAACACACCTTTTTATTCCCAACATTAGACACCGTCTCCCAAAATTCCAATTTGTATCCCTCCAATACGAAATTCTCCCCTTGAAATATGGCTTTGTGTAACAAAAGAAGACATTCGCTCCCAAAAATACCGCTTCTTATTTCCTAAGGAAGACTTTTCCTCCCCAAAACACCCTTTTTGATCCCCAAAATAAGAAATACTCTCCCTAAAGCAGCGCTTTCGTTGCCTTTCCCAAAAATGAGACATCTGAAGATGAAAGGCAGTATTCTGGGGAGAAAATGCCTTTTTGGGGGGCTAAAGAGTGGCACTTAAGAGAGAACCTGTTTGGTTTCTGGGATGAAGAGTGATATTCGGGGAGAAAATGTCTAATTGTTGGCAGAAATTGATACGCAGGGGAGAAATGGTTGTATTTGGGAGAGAAAAAGAGTGTTTTGTGGAGAAAATGCATGAGTTTTGGGGATAAACGGCATTATTTTGGCGTGAAAGCATGGTATTGAGCTAAGAAGCGGCATTTGGTGGAGAAAATGTCTTCTTTTGAGGATAAAGGTGATCTTTCGGGGAGAAAATGTCTGATTTGCAGCATAAAAGGACGCATTTGGGGAAGACAGCGTCTTTTATTGGGACATCACGTTTTATTCCAAAAATAACACATTTTCTTCCCAGAATACCGCCTTTGATCCCCAAAATAAGGCATTTTCTTCCCAGAAGACCGCTATTTAGACCGAAAATAAGTCATCCTCTCCAAAAAAGACCTATTTCTGTCCTCAAAATGAGAAATATTGTCCCCAAAATATCATTCTTGGTTCCAAATAGAAGACTTTTTCTCCATTAAATACCACGTCGGGTTCCCAATATTACACATTTTCTCCCCCAAATTGCTCTTTGGATCCCCAAAATGAGGCGTTCTCCCTCAAATGCCTCTTTTGATCCCAAGAATCAGGCATTTTCTCCGCACAAGACTGATTTTATTACCAAAACAACACATTTCTTACCCAAAACACACCTTTTTATTCCCAACATTAGACACCGTCTCCCAAAATTCCAATTTGTATCCCTCCAATACGAAATTCTCCCCTTGAAATATGGCTTTGTGTAACAAAAGAAGACATTCGCTCCCAAAAATACCGCTTCTTATTTCCTAAGGAAGACTTTTCCTCCCCAAAACACCCTTTTTGATCCCCCAAATAAGAAATACTCTCCCTAAAGTAGCGCTTTTGTTTCCTTTCCCAAAAATGAGACATCTGAAGATGAAAGGCAGTATTCTGGGGAGAAAATGCCTTTTTGGGGGGCTAAAGTGTGGCACTTAAGAGAGAACCTGTTTGGTTTCTGGGATGAAGAGTGATATTCGGGGAGAAAATGTCTAATTGTTGGCAGAAATTGATACGCAGGGGAGAAATGGTTGTATTTGGGAGAGAAAAAGAGTGTTTTGTGGAGAAAATGCATGAGTTTTGGGGATAAACGGCATTATTTTGGCGTGAAAGCATGGTATTGAGCTAAGAAGCGGCATTTGGTGGAGAAAATGTCTTCTTTTGAGGATAAAGGTGATCTTTCGGGGAGAAAATGTCTGATTTGCAGCATAAAAGGACGCATTTGGGGAAGACAGCGTCTTTTATTGGGACATCACGTTTTATTCCAAAAATAACACATTTTCTTCCCAGAATACCGCCTTTGATCCCAAAAATAAGGCATTTTCTTCCCAGAAGACCGCTTCTTAGACCGAAAATAAGTCATCCTCTCCAAAAAAGACATAATTCTGTCCTCAAAATGAGAAATATTGTCCCCAAAATATCATTCTTGGTTCCAAATAGAAGACTTTTTCTCCATTAAATACCACGTCGGGTTCCCAATATTACACATTTTCTCCCCCAAATTGCTCTTTGGATCCCCAAAATGAGGCGTTCTCCCTCAAATGCCTCTTTTCATCCCAAGAATCAGGCATTTTCTCCGCACAAGACTGATTTTATTACCAAAACAACACATTTCTTACCCAAAACACACCTTTTTATTCCCAACATTAGACACCGTCTCCCAAAATTCCAATTTGTATCCCTCCAATACGAAATTCTCCCCTTGAAATATGGCTTTGTGTAACAAAAGAAGACATTCGCTCCCAAAAATACCGCTTCTTATTTCCTAAGGAAGACTTTTCCTCCCCAAAACACCCTTTTTGAT
The DNA here is from genome assembly GCA_030625065.1 of Alectoris magna. Taxonomy (NCBI): domain Eukaryota; kingdom Metazoa; phylum Chordata; class Aves; order Galliformes; family Phasianidae; genus Alectoris; species Alectoris magna. The sequence goes on along the minus strand of CM060578.1, from coordinate 4,138,322 downwards.
CCCCAAAATAAGAAATACTCTCCCTAAAGCAGCGCTTTCGTTGCCTTTCCCAAAAATGAGACATCTGAAGATGAAAGGCAGTATTCTGGGGAGAAAATGCCTTTTTGGGGGGCTAAAGTGTGGCACTTAAGAGAGAACCTGTTTGGTTTCTGGGATGAAGAGTGATATTCGGGGAGAAAATGTCTAATTGTTGGCAGAAATTGATACGCAGGGGAGAAATGGTTGTATTTGGGAGAGAAAAAGAGTGTTTTGTGGAGAAAATGCATGAGTTTTGGGGATAAACGGCATTATTTTGGCGTGAAAGCATGGTATTGAGCTAAGAAGCGGCATTTGGTGGAGAAAATGTCTTCTTTTGAGGATAAAGGTGATCTTTCGGGGAGAAAATGTCTGATTTGCAGCATAAAAGGACGCATTTGGGGAAGACAGCGTCTTTTATTGGGACATCACGTTTTATTCCAAAAATAACACATTTTCTTCCCAGAATACCGCCTTTGATCCCAAAAATAAGGCATTTTCTTCCCAGAAGACCGCTATTTAGACCGAAAATAAGTCATCCTCTCCAAAAAAGACATAATTCTGTCCTCAAAATGAGAAATATTGTCCCCAAAATATCATTCTTGGTTCCAAATAGAAGACTTTTTCTCCATTAAATACCACGTCGGGTTCCCAATATTACACATTTTCTCCCCCAAATTGCTCTTTGGATCCCCAAAATGAGGCGTTCTCCCTCAAATGCCTCTTTTGATCCCAAGAATCAGGCATTTTCTCCGCACAAGACTGATTTTATTACCAAAACAACACATTTCTTACCCAAAACACACCTTTTTATTCCCAACATTAGACACCGTCTCCCAAAATTCCAATTTGTATCCCTCCAATACGAAATTCTCCCCTTGAAATATGGCTTTGTGTAACAAAAGAAGACATTCGCTCCCAAAAATACCGCTTCTTATTTCCTAAGGAAGACTTTTCCTCCCCAAAACACCCTTTTTGATCCCCAAAATAAGAAATACTCTCCCTAAAGCAGCGCTTTCGTTTCCTTTCCCAAAAATGAGACATCTGAAGATGAAAGGCAGTATTCTGGGGAGAAAATGCCTTTTTGGGGGGCTAAAGAGTGGCACTTAAGAGAGAACCTGTTTGGTTTCTGGGATGAAGAGTGATATTCGGGGAGAAAATGTCTAATTGTTGGCAGAAATTGATACGCAGGGGAGAAATGGTTGTATTTGGGAGAGAAAAAGAGTGTTTTGTGGAGAAAATGCATGAGTTTTGGGGATAAACGGCATTATTTTGGCGTGAAAGCATGGTATTGAGCTAAGAAGCGGCATTTGGTGGAGAAAATGTCTTCTTTTGAGGATAAAGGTGATCTTTCGGGGAGAAAATGTCTGATTTGCAGCATAAAAGGACGCATTTGGGGAAGACAGCGTCTTTTATTGGGACATCACGTTTTATTCCAAAAATAACACATTTTCTTCCCAGAATACCGCCTTTGATCCCAAAAATAAGGCATTTTCTTCCCAGAAGACCGCTTCTTAGACCGAAAATAAGTCATCCTCTCCAAAAAAGACATAATTCTGTCCTCAAAATGAGAAATATTGTCCCCAAAATATCATTCTTGGTTCCAAATAGAAGACTTTTTCTCCATTAAATACCACGTCGGGTTCCCAATATTACACATTTTCTCCCCCAAATTGCTCTTTGGATCCCCAAAATGAGGCGTTCTCCCTCAAATGCCTCTTTTGATCCCAAGAATCAGGCATTTTCTCCGCACAAGACTGATTTTATTACCAAAACAACACATTTCTTACCCAAAACACACCTTTTTATTCCCAACATTAGACACCGTCTCCCAAAATTCCAATTTGTATCCCTCCAATACGAAATTCTCCCCTTGAAATATGGCTTTGTGTAACAAAAGAAGACATTCGCTCCCAAAAATACCGCTTCTTATTTCCTAAGGAAGACTTTTCCTCCCCAAAACACCCTTTTTGATCCCCAAAATAAGAAATACTCTCCCTAAAGCAGCGCTTTCGTTGCCTTTCCCAAAAATGAGACATCTGAAGATGAAAGGCAGTATTCTGGGGAGAAAATGCCTTTTTGGGGGGCTAAAGTGTGGCACTTAAGAGAGAACCTGTTTGGTTTCTGGGATGAAGAGTGATATTCGGGGAGAAAATGTCTAATTGTTGGCAGAAATTGATACGCAGGGGAGAAATGGTTGTATTTGGGAGAGAAAAAGAGTGTTTTGTGGAGAAAATGCATGAGTTTTGGGGATAAACGGCATTATTTTGGCGTGAAAGCATGGTATTGAGCTAAGAAGCGGCATTTGGTGGAGAAAATGTCTTCTTTTGAGTATAAAGGTGATCTTTCGGGGAGAAAATGTCTGATTTGCAGCATAAAAGGACGCATTTGGGGAAGACAGCGTCTTTTATTGGGACATCACGTTTTATTCCAAAAATAACACATTTTCTTCCCAGAATACTGCCTTTGATCCCCAAAATAAGGCATTTTCTTCCCAGAAGACCGCTATTTAGACCGAAAATAAGTCATCCTCTCCAAAAAAGACATAATTCTGTCCTCAAAATGAGAAATATTGTCCCCAAAATATCATTCTTGGTTCCAAATAGAAGACTTTTTCTCCATTAAATACCACGTCGGGTTCCCAATATTACACATTTTCTCCCCCAAATTGCTCTTTGGATCCCCAAAATGAGGCGTTCTCCCTCAAATGCCTCTTTTGATCCCAAGAATCAGGCATTTTCTCCGCACAAGACTGATTTTATTACCAAAACAACACATTTCTTACCCAAAACACACCTTTTTATTCCCAACATTAGACACCGTCTCCCACAAATGCCAATTTGTATCCCTCCAATACGAAATTCTCCCCTTGAAATATGGCTTTGTGTAACAAAAGAAGACATTCGCTCCCAAAAATACCGCTTCTTATTTCCTAAGGAAGACTTTTCCTCCCCAAAACACCCTTTTTGATCCCCAAAATAAGAAATACTCTCCCTAAAGCAGCGCTTTCGTTGCCTTTCCCAAAAATGAGACATCTGAAGATGAAAGGCAGTATTCTGGGGAGAAAATGCCTTTTTGGGGGGCTAAAGAGTGGCACTTAGGAGAGAACCTGTTTGGTTTCTGGGATGAAGAGTGATATTCGGGGAGAAAATGTCTAATTGTTGGCAGAAATTGATACGCAGGGGAGAAATGGTTGTATTTGGGAGAGAAAAAGAGTGTTTTGTGGAGAAAATGCATGAGTTTTGGGGATAAACGGCATTATTTTGGCGTGAAAGCATGGTATTGAGCTAAGAAGCGGCATTTTGTGGAGAAAATGCCTTCTTTTGATGATAAAGGTGATCTTTCAGGGAGAAAATGTCTGATTTGCAGCATAAAAAGACGCATTTGGGGAAGACAGCGTCTTTTATTGGGACATCACGTTTTATTCCAAAAATAACACATTTTCTTCCCAGAATACCGCCTTTGATCCCAAAAATAAGGCATTTTCTTCCCAGAAGACCGCATTTTAGACCGAAAATAAGTCATCCTCTCCAAAAAAGACATAATTCTGTCCTCAAAATGAGAAATATTGTCCCCAAAATATCATTCTTGGTTCCAAATAGAAGACTTTTTCTCCATTAAATACCACGTCGGGTTCCCAATATTACACATTTTCTCCCCCAAATTGCTCTTTGGATCCCCAAAATGAGGCGTTCTCCCTCAAATGCCTCTTTTCATCCCAAGAATCAGGCATTTTCTCCGCACAAGACTGATTTTATTACCAAAACAACACATTTCTTACCCAAAACACACCTTTTTATTCCCAACATTAGACACCGTCTCCCAAAATTCCAATTTGTATCCCTCCAATACGAAATTCTCCCCTTCAAATATGGCTTTGTGTAACAAAAGAAGACATTCGCTCCCAAAAATACCGCTTCTTATTTCCTAAGGAAGACTTTTCCTCCCCAAAACACCCTTTTTGATCCCCAAAATAAGAAATACTCTCCCTAAAGTAGCGCTTTCGTTGCCTTTCCCAAAAATGAGACATCTGAAGATGAAAGGCAGTATTCTGGGCTGGATATGCCTTTTTGGGGGGGTAAAGAGTGGCACTTAAGAGAGAACCTGTTTGGTTTCTGGGATGAAGAGTGATATTCGGGGAGAAAATGTCTAATTGTTGGCAGAAATTGATACGCAGGGGAGAAATGGTTGTATTTGGGAGAGAAAAAGAGTGTTTTGGGGAGAAAATGCATGAGTTTTGGGGATAAACGGCATTATTTTGGCGTGAAAGCATGGTATTGAGCTAAGAAGCGGCATTTGGTGGAGAAAATGTCTTCTTTTGAGGATAAAGGTGATCTTTCGGGGAGAAAATGTCTGATTTGCAGCATAAAAGGACGCATTTGGGGAAGACAGCGTCTTTTATTGGGACATCACGTTTTATTCCAAAAATAACACATTTTCTTCCCGAATACCGCACTTAATCCCTAAAATAAGGCATTTTCTTCCCAGAAGACCGCTATTTAGACCGAAAATAAGTCATCCTCTCCAAAAAAGACATAATTCTGTCCTCAAAATGAGAAATATTGTCCCCAAAATATCATTCTTGGTTCCAAATAGAAGACTTTTTCTCCATTAAATACCACGTCGGGTTCCCAATATTACACATTTTCTCCCCCAAATTGCTCTTTGGATCCCCAAAATGAGGCGTTCTCCCTCAAATGCCTCTTTTCATCCCAAGAATCAGGCATTTTCTCCGCACAAGACTGATTTTATTACCAAAACAACACATTTCTTACCCAAAACACACCTTTTTATTCCCAACATTAGACACCGTCTCCCACAAATGCCAATTTGTATCCCTCCAATACGAAATTCTCCCCTTGAAATATGGCTTTGTGTAACAAAAGAAGACATTCGCTCCCAAAAATACCGCTTCTTATTTCCTAAGGAAGACTTTTCCTCCCCAAAACACCCTTTTTGATCCCCCAAATAAGAAATACTCTCCCTAAAGTAGCGCTTTTGTTTCCTTTCCCAAAAATGAGACATCTGAAGATGAAAGGCAGTATTCTGGGCTGGATATGCCTTTTTGGGGGGGTAAAGTGTGGCACTTAAGAGAGAACCTGTTTGGTTTCTGGGATGAAGAGTGATATTCGGGGAGAAAATGTCTAATTGTTGGCAGAAATTGATACGCAGGGGAGAAATGGTTGTATTTGGGAGAGAAAAAGAGTGTTTTGGGGAGAAAATGCATGAGTTTTGGGGATAAACGGCATTATTTTGGCGTGAAAGCATGGTATTGAGCTAAGAAGCGGCATTTGGTGGAGAAAATGTCTTCTTTTGAGGATAAAGGTGATCTTTCGGGGAGAAAATGTCTGATTTGCAGCATAAAAGGACGCATTTGGGGAAGACAGCGTCTTTTATTGGGACATCACGTTTTATTCCAAAAATAACACATTTTCTTCCCAGAATACCGCCTTTGATCCCAAAAATAAGGCATTTTCTTCCCAGAAGACCGCTTCTTAGACCGAAAATAAGTCATCCTCTCCAAAAAAGACATAATTCTGTCCTCAAAATGAGAAATATTGTCCCCAAAATATCATTCTTGGTTCCAAATAGAAGACTTTTTCTCCATTAAATACCACGTCGGGTTCCCAATATTACACATTTTCTCCCCCAAATTGCTCTTTGGATCCCCAAAATGAGGCGTTCTCCCTCAAATGCCTCTTTTCATCCCAAGAATCAGGCATTTTCTCCGCACAAGACTGATTTTATTACCAAAACAACACATTTCTTACCCAAAACACACCTTTTTATTCCCAACATTAGACACCGTCTCCCACAAATGCCAATTTGTATCCCTCCAATACGAAATTCTCCCCTTGAAATATGGCTTTGTGTAACAAAAGAAGACATTCGCTCCCAAAAATACCGCTTCTTATTTCCTAAGGAAGACTTTTCCTCCCCAAAACACCCTTTTTGATCCCCCAAATAAGAAATACTCTCCCTAAAGTAGCGCTTTTGTTTCCTTTCCCAAAAATGAGACATCTGAAGATGAAAGGCAGTATTCTGGGCTGGATATGCCTTTTTGGGGGGGTAAAGTGTGGCACTTAAGAGAGAACCTGTTTGGTTTCTGGGATGAAGAGTGATATTCGGGGAGAAAATGTCTAATTGTTGGCAGAAATTGATACGCAGGGGAGAAATGGTTGTATTTGGGAGAGAAAAAGAGTGTTTTGGGGAGAAAATGCATGAGTTTTGGGGATAAACGGCATTATTTTGGCGTGAAAGCATGGTATTGAGCTAAGAAGCGGCATTTGGTGGAGAAAATGTCTTCTTTTGAGGATAAAGGTGATCTTTCGGGGAGAAAATGTCTGATTTGCAGCATAAAAGGACGCATTTGGGGAAGACAGCGTCTTTTATTGGGACATCACGTTTTATTCCAAAAATAACACATTTTCTTCCCAGAATACCGCCTTTGATCCCAAAAATAAGGCATTTTCTTCCCAGAAGACCGCTTCTTAGACCGAAAATAAGTCATCCTCTCCAAAAAAGACATAATTCTGTCCTCAAAATGAGAAATATTGTCCCCAAAATATCATTCTTGGTTCCAAATAGAAGACTTTTTCTCCATTAAATACCACGTCGGGTTCCCAATATTACACATTTTCTCCCCCAAATTGCTCTTTGGATCCCCAAAATGAGGCGTTCTCCCTCAAATGCCTCTTTTCATCCCAAGAATCAGGCATTTTCTCCGCACAAGACTGATTTTATTACCAAAACAACACATTTCTTACCCAAAACACACCTTTTTATTCCCAACATTAGACACCGTCTCCCAAAATTCCAATTTGTATCCCTCCAATACGAAATTCTCCCCTTGAAATATGGCTTTGTGTAACAAAAGAAGACATTCGCTCCCAAAAATACCGCTTCTTATTTCCTAAGGAAGACTTTTCCTCCCCAAAACACCCTTTTTGATCCCCAAAATAAGAAATACTCTCCCTAAAGCAGCGCTTTCGTTGCCTTTCCCAAAAATGAGACATCTGAAGATGAAAGGCAGTATTCTGGGGAGAAAATGCCTTTTTGGGGGGCTAAAGTGTGGCACTTAAGAGAGAACCTGTTTGGTTTCTGGGATGAAGAGTGATATTCGGGGAGAAAATGTCTAATTGTTGGCAGAAATTGATACGCAGGGGAGAAATGGTTGTATTTGGGAGAGAAAAAGAGTGTTTTGTGGAGAAAATGCATGAGTTTTGGGGATAAACGGCATTATTTTGGCGTGAAAGCATGGTATTGAGCTAAGAAGCGGCATTTGGTGGAGAAAATGTCTTCTTTTGAGGATAAAGGTGATCTTTCGGGGAGAAAATGTCTGATTTGCAGCATAAAAGGACGCATTTGGGGAAGACAGCGTCTTTTATTGGGACATCACGTTTTATTCCAAAAATAACACATTTTCTTCCCAGAATACCGCCTTTGATCCCAAAAATAAGGCATTTTCTTCCCAGAAGACCGCTTCTTAGACCGAAAATAAGTCATCCTCTCCAAAAAAGACATAATTCTGTCCTCAAAATGAGAAATATTGTCCCCAAAATATCATTCTTGGTTCCAAATAGAAGACTTTTTCTCCATTAAATACCACGTCGGGTTCCCAATATTACACATTTTCTCCCCCAAATTGCTCTTTGGATCCCCAAAATGAGGCGTTCTCCCTCAAATGCCTCTTTTGATCCCAAGAATCAGGCATTTTCTCCGCACAAGACTGATTTTATTACCAAAACAACACATTTCTTACCCAAAACACACCTTTTTATTCCCAACATTAGACACCGTCTCCCAAAATTCCAATTTGTATCCCTCCAATACGAAATTCTCCCCTTGAAATATGGCTTTGTGTAACAAAAGAAGACATTCGCTCCCAAAAATACCGCTTCTTATTTCCTAAGGAAGACTTTTCCTCCCCAAAACACCCTTTTTGATCCCCAAAATAAGAAATACTCTCCCTAAAGTAGCGCTTTCGTTGCCTTTCCCAAAAATGAGACATCTGAAGATGAAAGGCAGTATTCTGGGGAGAAAATGCCTTTTTGGGGGGCTAAAGTGTGGCACTTAAGAGAGAACCTGTTTGGTTTCTGGGATGAAGAGTGATATTCGGGGAGAAAATGTCTAATTGTTGGCAGAAATTGATACGCAGGGGAGAAATGGTTGTATTTGGGAGAGAAAAAGAGTGTTTTGTGGAGAAAATGCATGAGTTTTGGGGATAAACGGCATTATTTTGGCGTGAAAGCATGGTATTGAGCTAAGAAGCGGCATTTGGTGGAGAAAATGTCTTCTTTTGAGGATAAAGGTGATCTTTCGGGGAGAAAATGTCTGATTTGCAGCATAAAAGGACGCATTTGGGGAAGACAGCGTCTTTTATTGGGACATCACGTTTTATTCCAAAAATAACACATTTTCTTCCCAGAATACTGCCTTTGATCCCCAAAATAAGGCATTTTCTTCCCAGAAGACCGCTATTTAGACCGAAAATAAGTCATCCTCTCCAAAAAAGACATAATTCTGTCCTCAAAATGAGAAATATTGTCCCCAAAATATCATTCTTGGTTCCAAATAGAAGACTTTTTCTCCATTAAATACCACGTCGGGTTCCCAATATTACACATTTTCTCCCCCAAATTGCTCTTTGGATCCCCAAAATGAGGCGTTCTCCCTCAAATGCCTCTTTTGATCCCAAGAATCAGGCATTTTCTCCGCACAAGACTGATTTTATTACCAAAACAACACATTTCTTACCCAAAACACACCTTTTTATTCCCAACATTAGACACCGTCTCCCACAAATGCCAATTTGTATCCCTCCAATACGAAATTCTCCCCTTGAAATATGGCTTTGTGTAACAAAAGAAGACATTCGCTCCCAAAAATACCGCTTCTTATTTCCTAAGGAAGACTTTTCCTCCCCAAAACACCCTTTTTGATCCCCAAAATAAGAAATACTCTCCCTAAAGCAGCGCTTTCGTTGCCTTTCCCAAAAATGAGACATCTGAAGATGAAAGGCAGTATTCTGGGGAGAAAATGCCTTTTTGGGGGGCTAAAGAGTGGCACTTAGGAGAGAACCTGTTTGGTTTCTGGGATGAAGAGTGATATTCGGGGAGAAAATGTCTAATTGTTGGCAGAAATTGATACGCAGGGGAGAAATGGTTGTATTTGGGAGAGAAAAAGAGTGTTTTGTGGAGAAAATGCATGAGTTTTGGGGATAAACGGCATTATTTTGGCGTGAAAGCATGGTATTGAGCTAAGAAGCGGCATTTTGTGGAGAAAATGCCTTCTTTTGATGATAAAGGTGATCTTTCAGGGAGAAAATGTCTGATTTGCAGCATAAAAAGACGCATTTGGGGAAGACAGCGTCTTTTATTGGGACATCACGTTTTATTCCAAAAATAACACATTTTCTTCCCAGAATACCGCCTTTGATCCCAAAAATAAGGCATTTTCTTCCCAGAAGACCGCTATTTAGACCGAAAATAAGTCATCCTCTCCAAAAAAGACATAATTCTGTCCTCAAAATGAGAAATATTGTCCCCAAAATATCATTCTTGGTTCCAAATAGAAGACTTTTTCTCCATTAAATACCACGTCGGGTTCCCAATATTACACATTTTCTCCCCCAAATTGCTCTTTGGATCCCCAAAATGAGGCGTTCTCCCTCAAATGCCTCTTTTCATCCCAAGAATCAGGCATTTTCTCCGCACAAGACTGATTTTATTACCAAAACAACACATTTCTTACCCAAAACACACCTTTTTATTCCCAACATTAGACACCGTCTCCCAAAATTCCAATTTGTATCCCTCCAATACGAAATTCTCCCCTTCAAATATGGCTTTGTGTAACAAAAGAAGACATTCGCTCCCAAAAATACCGCTTCTTATTTCCTAAGGAAGACTTTTCCTCCCCAAAACACCCTTTTTGATCCCCAAAATAAGAAATACTCTCCCTAAAGTAGCGCTTTCGTTGCCTTTCCCAAAAATGAGACATCTGAAGATGAAAGGCAGTATTCTGGGCTGGATATGCCTTTTTGGGGGGGTAAAGAGTGGCACTTAAGAGAGAACCTGTTTGGTTTCTGGGATGAAGAGTGATATTCGGGGAGAAAATGTCTTATTGTTGGCAGAAATTGATACGCAGGGGAGAAATGGTTGTATTTGGGAGAGAAAAAGAGTGTTTTGTGGAGAAAATGCATGAGTTTTGGGGATAAACGGCATTATTTTGGCGTGAAAGCATGGTATTGAGCTAAGAAGCGGCATTTGGTGGAGAAAATGTCTTCTTTTGAGGATAAAGGTGATCTTTCGGGGAGAAAATGTCTGATTTGCAGCATAAAAGGACGCATTTGGGGAAGACAGCGTCTTTTATTGGGACATCACGTTTTATTCCAAAAATAACACATTTTCTTCCCAGAATACCGCCTTTGATCCCAAAAAGAAGGCATTTTCTTCCCAGAAGACCGCTTCTTAGACCGAAAATAAGTCATCCTCTCCAAAAAAGACATAATTCTGTCCTCAAAATGAGAAATATTGTCCCCAAAATATCATTCTTGGTTCCAAATAGAAGACTTTTTCTCCATTAAATACCACGTCGGGTTCCCAATATTACACATTTTCTCCCCCAAATTGCTCTTTGGATCCCCAAAATGAGGCGTTCTCCCTCAAATGCCTCTTTTCATCCCAAGAATCAGGCATTTTCTCCGCACAAGACTGATTTTATTACCAAAACAACACATTTCTTACCCAAAACACACCTTTTTATTCCCAACATTAGACACCGTCTCCCACAAATGCCAATTTGTATCCCTCCAATACGAAATTCTCCCCTTGAAATATGGCTTTGTGTAACAAAAGAAGACATTCGCTCCCAAAAATACCGCTTCTTATTTCCTAAGGAAGACTTTTCCTCCCCAAAACACCCTTTTTGATCCCCCAAATAAGAAATACTCTCCCTAAAGTAGCGCTTTCGTTTCCTTTCCCAAGAATGAGACATCTGAAGATGAAAGGCAGTATTCTGGGGAGAAAATGCCTTTTTGGGGGGCTAAAGAGTGGCACTTAATAGAGAACCTGTTTGGTTTCTGGGATGAAGAGTGATATTCGGGGAGAAAATGTCTAATTGTTGGCAGAAATTGATACGCAGGGGAGAAATGGTTGTATTTGGGAGAGAAAAAGAGTGTTTTGGGGAGAAAATGCATGAGTTTTGGGGATAAACGGCATTATTTTGGCGTGAAAGCATGGTATTGAGCTAAGAAGCAGCATTTTGTGGAGAAAATGTCTTCTTTTGAGGATAAAGGTGATCTTTCGGGGAGAAAATGTCTGATTTGCAGCATAAAAGGACGCATTTGGGGAAGACAGCGTCTTTTATTGGGACATCACGTTTTATTCCAAAAATAACACATTTTCTTCCCAGAATACCGCCTTTGATCCCAAAAAGAAGGCATTTTCTTCCCAGAAGACCGCTTCTTAGACCGAAAATAAGTCATCCTCTCCAAAAAAGACATAATTCTGTCCTCAAAATGAGAAATATTGTCCCCAAAATATCATTCTTGGTTCCAAATAGAAGACTTTTTCTCCATTAAATACCACGTCGGGTTCCCAATATTACACATTTTCTCCCCCAAATTGCTCTTTGGATCCCCAAAATGAGGCGTTCTCCCTCAAATGCTTCTTTTCATCCCAAGAATCAGGCATTTTCTCCGCACAAGACTGATTTTATTACCAAAACAACACATTTCTTACCCAAAACACACCTTTTTATTCCCAACATTAGACACCGTCTCCCACAAATGCCAATTTGTATCCCTCCAATACGAAATTCTCCCCTTGAAATATGGCTTTGTGTAACAAAAGAAGACATTCGCTCCCAAAAATACCGCTTCTTATTTCCTAAGGAAGACTTTTCCTCCCCAAAACACTCCTTTTGATCCCCAAAATAAGAAATACTCTCCCTAAAGTAGCGCTTTCGTTTCCTTTCCCAAAAATGAGACATCTGAAGATGAAAGGCAGTATTCTGGGGAGAAAATGCCTTTTTGGGGGGCTAAAGAGTGGCACTTAGGAGAGAACCTGTTTGGTTTCTGGGATGAAGAGTGATATTCGGGGAGAAAATGTCTAATTGTTGGCAGAAATTGATACGCAGGGGAGAAATGGTTGTATTTGGGAGAGAAAAAGAGTGTTTTGGGGAGAAAATGCATGAGTTTTGGGGATAAACGGCATTATTTTGGCGTGAAAGCATGGTATTGAGCTAAGAAGCGGCATTTTGTGGAGAAAATGCCTTCTTTTGATGATAAAGGTGATCTTTCAGGGAGAAAATGTCTGATTTGCAGCATAAAAAGACGCATTTGGGGAAGACAGCGTCTTTTATTGGGACATCACGTTTTATTCCAAAAATAACACATTTTCTTCCCAGAATACCGCCTTTGATCCCAAAAATAAGGCATTTTCTTCCCAGAAGACCGCTATTTAGACCGAAAATAAGTCATCCTCTCCAAAAAAGACATAATTCTGTCCTCAAAATGAGAAATATTGTCCCCAAAATATCATTCTTGGTTCCAAATAGAAGACTTTTTCTCCATTAAATACCACGTCGGGTTCCCAATATTACACATTTTCTCCCCCAAATTGCTCTTTGGATCCCCAAAATGAGGCGTTCTCCCTCAAATGCCTCTTTTGATCCCAAGAATCAGGCATTTTCTCCGCACAAGACTGATTTTATTACCAAAACAACACATTTCTTACCCAAAACACACCTTTTTATTCCCAACATTAGACACCGTCTCCCAAAATTCCAATTTGTATCCCTCCAATACGAAATTCTCCCCTTGAAATATGGCTTTGTGTAACAAAAGAAGACATTCGCTCCCAAAAATACCGCTTCTTATTTCCTAAGGAAGACTTTTCCTCCCCAAAACACCCTTTTTGATCCCCAAAATAAGAAATACTCTCCCTAAAGTAGCGCTTTCGTTGCCTTTCCCAAAAATGAGACATCTGAAGATGAAAGGCAGTATTCTGGGGAGAAAATGCCTTTTTGGGGGGCTAAAGTGTGGCACTTAAGAGAGAACCTGTTTGGTTTCTGGGATGAAGAGTGATATTCGGGGAGAAAATGTCTAATTGTTGGCAGAAATTGATACGCAGGGGAGAAATGGTTGTATTTGGGAGAGAAAAAGAGTGTTTTGTGGAGAAAATGCATGAGTTTTGGGGATAAACGGCATTATTTTGGCGTGAAAGCATGGTATTGAGCTAAGAAGCGGCATTTGGTGGAGAAAATGTCTTCTTTTGAGGATAAAGGTGATCTTTCGGGGAGAAAATGTCTGATTTGCAGCATAAAAGGACGCATTTGGGGAAGACAGCGTCTTTTATTGGGACATCACGTTTTATTCCAAAAATAACACATTTTCTTCCCAGAATACCGCCTTTGATCCCCAAAATAAGGCATTTTCTTCCCAGAAAACCGCTTCTTAGACCGAAAATAAGTCATCCTCTCCAAAAAAGACATAATTCTGTCCTCAAAATGAGAAATATTGTCCCCAAAATATCATTCTTGGTTCCAAATAGAAGACTTTTTCTCCATTAAATACCACGTCGGGTTCCCAATATTACACATTTTCTCCCCCAAATTGCTCTTTGGATCCCCAAAATGAGGCGTTCTCCCTCAAATGCCTCTTTTGATCCCAAGAATCAGGCATTTTCTCCGCACAAGACTGATTTTATTACCAAAACAACACATTTCTTACCCAAAACACACCTTTTTATTCCCAACATTAGACACCGTCTCCCAAAATTCCAATTTGTATCCCTCCAATACGAAATTCTCCCCTTGAAATATGGCTTTGTGTAACAAAAGAAGACATTCGCTCCCAAAAATACCGCTTCTTATTTCCTAAGGAAGACTTTTCCTCCCCAAAACACCCTTTTTGATCCCCCAAATAAGAAATACTCTCCCTAAAGTAGCGCTTTCGTTGCCTTTCCCAAAAATGAGACATCTGAAGATGAAAGGCAGTATTCTGGGGAGAAAATGCCTTTTTGGGGGGCTAAAGTGTGGCACTTAAGAGAGAACCTGTTTGGTTTCTGGGATGAAGAGTGATATTCGGGGAGAAAATGTCTAATTGTTGGCAGAAATTGATACGCAGGGGAGAAATGGTTGTATTTGGGAGAGAAAAAGAGTGTTTTGTGGAGAAAATGCATGAGTTTTGGGGATAAACGGCATTATTTTGGCGTGAAAGCATGGTATTGAGCTAAGAAGCGGCATTTTGTGGAGAAAATGCCTTCTTTTGATGATAAAGGTGATCTTTCAGGGAGAAAATGTCTGATTTGCAGCATAAAAAGACGCATTTGGGGAAGACAGCGTCTTTTATTGGGACATCACGTTTTATTCCAAAAATAACACATTTTCTTCCCAGAATACCGCCTTTGATCCCAAAAATAAGGCATTTTCTTCCCAGAAGACCGCTATTTAGACCGAAAATAAGTCATCCTCTCCAAAAAAGACATAATTCTGTCCTCAAAATGAGAAATATTGTCCCCAAAATATCATTCTTGGTTCCAAATAGAAGACTTTTTCTCCATTAAATACCACGTCGGGTTCCCAATATTACACATTTTCTCCCCCAAATTGCTCTTTGGATCCCCAAAATGAGGCGTTCTCCCTCAAATGCCTCTTTTCATCCCAAGAATCAGGCATTTTCTCCGCACAAGACTGATTTTATTACCAAAACAACACATTTCTTACCCAAAACACACCTTTTTATTCCCAACATTAGACACCGTCTCCCAAAATTCCAATTTGTATCCCTCCAATACGAAATTCTCCCCTTCAAATATGGCTTTGTGTAACAAAAGAAGACATTCGCTCCCAAAAATACCGCTTCTTATTTCCTAAGGAAGACTTTTCCTCCCCAAAACACCCTTTTTGATCCCCAAAATAAGAAATACTCTCCCTAAAGTAGCGCTTTCGTTGCCTTTCCCAAAAATGAGACATCTGAAGATGAAAGGCAGTATTCTGGGCTGGATATGCCTTTTTGGGGGGGTAAAGAGTGGCACTTAAGAGAGAACCTGTTTGGTTTCTGGGATGAAGAGTGATATTCGGGGAGAAAATGTCTTATTGTTGGCAGAAATTGATACGCAGGGGAGAAATGGTTGTATTTGGGAGAGAAAAAGAGTGTTTTGGGGAGAAAATGCATGAGTTTTGGGGATAAACGGCATTATTTTGGCGTGAAAGCATGGTATTGAGCTAAGAAGCGGCATTTGGTGGAGAAAATGTCTTCTTTTGAGGATAAAGGTGATCTTTCGGGGAGAAAATGTCTGATTTGCAGCATAAAAGGACGCATTTGGGGAAGACAGCGTCTTTTATTGGGACATCACGTTTTATTCCAAAAATAACACATTTTCTTCCCGAATACCGCTCTTAATCCCTAAAATAAGGCATTTTCTTCCCAGAAGACCGCTATTTAGACCGAAAATAAGTCATCCTCTCCAAAAAAGACATAATTCTGTCCTCAAAATGAGAAATATTGTCCCCAAAATATCATTCTTGGTTCCAAATAGAAGACTTTTTCTCCATTAAATACCACGTCGGGTTCCCAATATTACACATTTTCTCCCCCAAATTGCTCTTTGGATCCCCAAAATGAGGCGTTCTCCCTCAAATGCCTCTTTTCATCCCAAGAATCAGGCATTTTCTCCGCACAAGACTGATTTTATTACCAAAACAACACATTTCTTACCCAAAACACACCTTTTTATTCCCAACATTAGACACCGTCTCCCACAAATGCCAATTTGTATCCCTCCAATACGAAATTCTCCCCTTGAAATATGGCTTTGTGTAACAAAAGAAGACATTCGCTCCCAAAAATACCGCTTCTTATTTCCTAAGGAAGACTTTTCCTCCCCAAAACACCCTTTTTGATCCCCCAAATAAGAAATACTCTCCCTAAAGTAGCGCTTTCGTTTCCTTTCCCAAGAATGAGACATCTGAAGATGAAAGGCAGTATTCTGGGGAGAAAATGCCTTTTTGGGGGGCTAAAGAGTGGCACTTAATAGAGAACCTGTTTGGTTTCTGGGATGAAGAGTGATATTCGGGGAGAAAATGTCTAATTGTTGGCAGAAATTGATACGCAGGGGAGAAATGGTTGTATTTGGGAGAGAAAAAGAGTGTTTTGGGGAGAAAATGCATGAGTTTTGGGGATAAACGGCATTATTTTGGCGTGAAAGCATGGTATTGAGCTAAGAAGCAGCATTTTGCGGAGAAAATGTCTTCTTTTGAGGATAAAGGTGATCTTTCGGGGAGAAAATGTCTGATTTGCAGCATAAAAGGACGCATTTGGGGAAGACAGCGTCTTTTATTGGGACATCACGTTTTATTCCAAAAATAACACATTTTCTTCCCAGAATACCGCCTTTGATCCCAAAAAGAAGGCATTTTCTTCCCAGAAGACCGCTTCTTAGACCGAAAATAAGTCATCCTCTCCAAAAAAGACATAATTCTGTCCTCAAAATGAGAAATATTGTCCCCAAAATATCATTCTTGGTTCCAAATAGAAGACTTTTTCTCCATTAAATACCACGTCGGGTTCCCAATATTACACATTTTCTCCCCCAAATTGCTCTTTGGATCCCCAAAATGAGGCGTTCTCCCTCAAATGCTTCTTTTCATCCCAAGAATCAGGCATTTTCTCCGCACAAGACTGATTTTATTACCAAAACAACACATTTCTTACCCAAAACACACCTTTTTATTCCCAACATTAGACACCGTCTCCCACAAATGCCAATTTGTATCCCTCCAATACGAAATTCTCCCCTTGAAATATGGCTTTGTGTAACAAAAGAAGACATTCGCTCCCAAAAATACCGCTTCTTATTTCCTAAGGAAGACTTTTCCTCCCCAAAACACTCCTTTTGATCCCCAAAATAAGAAATACTCTCCCTAAAGTAGCGCTTTCGTTTCCTTTCCCAAAAATGAGACATCTGAAGATGAAAGGCAGTATTCTGGGGAGAAAATGCCTTTTTGGGGGGCTAAAGAGTGGCACTTAGGAGAGAACCTGTTTGGTTTCTGGGATGAAGAGTGATATTCGGGGAGAAAATGTCTAATTGTTGGCAGAAATTGATACGCAGGGGAGAAATGGTTGTATTTGGGAGAGAAAAAGAGTGTTTTGGGGAGAAAATGCATGAGTTTTGGGGATAAACGGCATTATTTTGGCGTGAAAGCATGGTATTGAGCTAAGAAGCGGCATTTTGTGGAGAAAATGCCTTCTTTTGATGATAAAGGTGATCTTTCAGGGAGAAAATGTCTGATTTGCAGCATAAAAAGACGCATTTGGGGAAGACAGCGTCTTTTATTGGGACATCACGTTTTATTCCAAAAATAACACATTTTCTTCCCAGAATACCGCCTTTGATCCCCAAAATAAGGCATTTTCTTCCCAGAAGACCGCTATTTAGACCGAAAATAAGTCATCCTCTCCAAAAAAGACATAATTCTGTCCTCAAAATGAGAAATATTGTCCCCAAAATATCATTCTTGGTTCCAAATAGAAGACTTTTTCTCCATTAAATACCACGTCGGGTTCCCAATATTACACATTTTCTCCCCCAAATTGCTCTTTGGATCCCCAAAATGAGGCGTTCTCCCTCAAATGCCTCTTTTGATCCCAAGAATCAGGCATTTTCTCCGCACAAGACTGATTTTATTACCAAAACAACACATTTCTTACCCAAAACACACCTTTTTATTCCCAACATTAGACACCGTCTCCCAAAATTCCAATTTGTATCCCTCCAATACGAAATTCTCCCCTTGAAATATGGCTTTGTGTAACAAAAGAAGACATTCGCTCCCAAAAATACCGCTTCTTATTTCCTAAGGAAGACTTTTCCTCCCCAAAACACCCTTTTTGATCCCCAAAATAAGAAATACTCTCCCTAAAGTAGCGCTTTCGTTGCCTTTCCCAAAAATGAGACATCTGAAGATGAAAGGCAGTATTCTGGGGAGAAAATGCCTTTTTGGGGGGCTAAAGTGTGGCACTTAAGAGAGAACCTGTTTGGTTTCTGGGATGAAGAGTGATATTCGGGGAGAAAATGTCTAATTGTTGGCAGAAATTGATACGCAGGGGAGAAATGGTTGTATTTGGGAGAGAAAAAGAGTGTTTTGTGGAGAAAATGCATGAGTTTTGGGGATAAACGGCATTATTTTGGCGTGAAAGCATGGTATTGAGCTAAGAAGCGGCATTTGGTGGAGAAAATGTCTTCTTTTGAGGATAAAGGTGATCTTTCGGGGAGAAAATGTCTGATTTGCAGCATAAAAGGACGCATTTGGGGAAGACAGCGTCTTTTATTGGGACATCACGTTTTATTCCAAAAATAACACATTTTCTTCCCAGAATACCGCCTTTGATCCCCAAAATAAGGCATTTTCTTCCCAGAAAACCGCTTCTTAGACCGAAAATAAGTCATCCTCTCCAAAAAAGACATAATTCTGTCCTCAAAATGAGAAATATTGTCCCCAAAATATCATTCTTGGTTCCAAATAGAAGACTTTTTCTCCATTAAATACCACGTCGGGTTCCCAATATTACACATTTTCTCCCCCAAATTGCTCTTTGGATCCCCAAAATGAGGCGTTCTCCCTCAAATGCCTCTTTTCATCCCAAGAATCAGGCATTTTCTCCGCACAAGACTGATTTTATTACCAAAACAACACATTTCTTACCCAAAACACACCTTTTTATTCCCAACATTAGACACCGTCTCCCAAAATTCCAATTTGTATCCCTCCAATACGAAATTCTCCCCTTGAAATATGGCTTTGTGTAACAAAAGAAGACATTCGCTCCCAAAAATACCGCTTCTTATTTCCTAAGGAAGACTTTTCCTCCCCAAAACACCCTTTTTGATCCCCAAAATAAGAAATACTCTCCCTAAAGTAGCGCTTTCGTTGCCTTTCCCAAAAATGAGACATCTGAAGATGAAAGGCAGTATTCTGGGGAGAAAATGCCTTTTTGGGGGGCTAAAGTGTGGCACTTAAGAGAGAACCTGTTTGGTTTCTGGGATGAAGAGTGATATTCGGGGAGAAAATGTCTAATTGTTGGCAGAAATTGATACGCAGGGGAGAAATGGTTGTATTTGGGAGAGAAAAAGAGTGTTTTGTGGAGAAAATGCATGAGTTTTGGGGATAAACGGCATTATTTTGGCGTGAAAGCATGGTATTGAGCTAAGAAGCGGCATTTGGTGGAGAAAATGTCTTCTTTTGAGGATAAAGGTGATCTTTCGGGGAGAAAATGTCTGATTTGCAGCATAAAAAGACGCATTTGGGGAAGACAGCGTCTTTTATTGGGACATCACGTTTTATTCCAAAAATAACACATTTTCTTCCCAGAATACCGCCTTTGATCCCCAAAATAAGGCATTTTCTTCCCAGAAGACCGCTATTTAGACCGAAAATAAGTCATCCTCTCCAAAAAAGACATAATTCTGTCCTCAAAATGAGAAATATTGTCCCCAAAATATCATTCTTGGTTCCAAATAGAAGACTTTTTCTCCATTAAATACCACGTCGGGTTCCCAATATTACACATTTTCTCCCCCAAATTGCTCTTTGGATCCCCAAAATGAGGCGTTCTCCCTCAAATGCCTCTTTTGATCCCAAGAATCAGGCATTTTCTCCGCACAAGACTGATTTTATTACCAAAACAACACATTTCTTACCCAAAACACACCTTTTTATTCCCAACATTAGACACCGTCTCCCAAAATTCCAATTTGTATCCCTCCAATACGAAATTCTCCCCTTGAAATATGGCTTTGTGTAACAAAAGAAGACATTCGCTCCCAAAAATACCGCTTCTTATTTCCTAAGGAAGACTTTTCCTCCCCAAAACACCCTTTTTGATCCCCAAAATAAGAAATACTCTCCCTAAAGTAGCGCTTTCGTTGCCTTTCCCAAAAATGAGACATCTGAAGATGAAAGGCAGTATTCTGGGGAGAAAATGCCTTTTTGGGGGGCTAAAGTGTGGCACTTAAGAGAGAACCTGTTTGGTTTCTGGGATGAAGAGTGATATTCGGGGAGAAAATGTCTAATTGTTGGCAGAAATTGATACGCAGGGGAGAAATGGTTGTATTTGGGAGAGAAAAAGAGTGTTTTGTGGAGAAAATGCATGAGTTTTGGGGATAAACGGCATTATTTTGGCGTGAAAGCATGGTATTGAGCTAAGAAGCGGCATTTGGTGGAGAAAATGTCTTCTTTTGAGGATAAAGGTGATCTTTCGGGGAGAAAATGTCTGATTTGCAGCATAAAAGGACGCATTTGGGGAAGACAGCGTCTTTTATTGGGACATCACGTTTTATTCCAAAAATAACACATTTTCTTCCCAGAATACCGCCTTTGATCCCCAAAATAAGGCATTTTCTTCCCAGAAAACCGCTTCTTAGACCGAAAATAAGTCATCCTCTCCAAAAAAGACATAATTCTGTCCTCAAAATGAGAAATATTGTCCCCAAAATATCATTCTTGGTTCCAAATAGAAGACTTTTTCTCCATTAAATACCACGTCGGGTTCCCAATATTACACATTTTCTCCCCCAAATTGCTCTTTGGATCCCCAAAATGAGGCGTTCTCCCTCAAATGCCTCTTTTCATCCCAAGAATCAGGCATTTTCTCCGCACAAGACTGATTTTATTACCAAAACAACACATTTCTTACCCAAAACACACCTTTTTATTCCCAACATTAGACACCGTCTCCCACAAATGCCAATTTGTATCCCTCCAATACGAAATTCTCCCCTTCAAATATGGCTTTGTGTAACAAAAGAAGACATTCGCTCCCAAAAATACCGCTTCTTATTTCCTAAGGAAGACTTTTCCTCCCCAAAACACCCTTTTTGATCCCCAAAATAAGAAATACTCTCCCTAAAGCAGCGCTTTCGTTGCCTTTCCCAAAAATGAGACATCTGAAGATGAAAGGCAGTATTCTGGGGAGAAAATGCCTTTTTGGGGGGCTAAAGAGTGGCACTTAGGAGAGAACCTGTTTGGTTTCTGGGATGAAGAGTGATATTCGGGGAGAAAATGTCTAATTGTTGGCAGAAATTGATACGCAGGGGAGAAATGGTTGTATTTGGGAGAGAAAAAGAGTGTTTTGTGGAGAAAATGCATGAGTTTTGGGGATAAACGGCATTATTTTGGCGTGAAAGCATGGTATTGAGCTAAGAAGCGGCATTTTGTGGAGAAAATGCCTTCTTTTGATGATAAAGGTGATCTTTCAGGGAGAAAATGTCTGATTTGCAGCATAAAAAGACGCATTTGGGGAAGACAGCGTCTTTTATTGGGACATCACGTTTTATTCCAAAAATAACACATTTTCTTCCCAGAATACCGCCTTTGATCCCAAAAATAAGGCATTTTCTTCCCAGAAGACCGCTATTTAGACCGAAAATAAGTCATCCTCTCCAAAAAAGACATAATTCTGTCCTCAAAATGAGAAATATTGTCCCCAAAATATCATTCTTGGTTCCAAATAGAAGACTTTTTCTCCATTAAATACCACGTCGGGTTCCCAATATTACACATTTTCTCCCCCAAATTGCTCTTTGGATCCCCAAAATGAGGCGTTCTCCCTCAAATGCCTCTTTTCATCCCAAGAATCAGGCATTTTCTCCGCACAAGACTGATTTTATTACCAAAACAACACATTTCTTACCCAAAACACACCTTTTTATTCCCAACATTAGACACCGTCTCCCAAAATTCCAATTTGTATCCCTCCAATACGAAATTCTCCCCTTCAAATATGGCTTTGTGTAACAAAAGAAGACATTCGCTCCCAAAAATACCGCTTCTTATTTCCTAAGGAAGACTTTTCCTCCCCAAAACACCCTTTTTGATCCCCAAAATAAGAAATACTCTCCCTAAAGTAGCGCTTTCGTTGCCTTTCCCAAAAATGAGACATCTGAAGATGAAAGGCAGTATTCTGGGCTGGATATGCCTTTTTGGGGGGGTAAAGAGTGGCACTTAAGAGAGAACCTGTTTGGTTTCTGGGATGAAGAGTGATATTCGGGGAGAAAATGTCTTATTGTTGGCAGAAATTGATACGCAGGGGAGAAATGGTTGTATTTGGGAGAGAAAAAGAGTGTTTTGTGGAGAAAATGCATGAGTTTTGGGGATAAACGGCATTATTTTGGCGTGAAAGCATGGTATTGAGCTAAGAAGCGGCATTTGGTGGAGAAAATGTCTTCTTTTGAGGATAAAGGTGATCTTTCGGGGAGAAAATGTCTGATTTGCAGCATAAAAGGACGCATTTGGGGAAGACAGCGTCTTTTATTGGGACATCACGTTTTATTCCAAAAATAACACATTTTCTTCCCGAATACCGCTCTTAATCCCTAAAATAAGGCATTTTCTTCCCAGAAGACCGCTATTTAGACCGAAAATAAGTCATCCTCTCCAAAAAAGACATAATTCTGTCCTCAAAATGAGAAATATTGTCCCCAAAATATCATTCTTGGTTCCAAATAGAAGACTTTTTCTCCATTAAATACCACGTCGGGTTCCCAATATTACACATTTTCTCCCCCAAATTGCTCTTTGGATCCCCAAAATGAGGCGTTCTCCCTCAAATGCCTCTTTTCATCCCAAGAATCAGGCATTTTCTCCGCACAAGACTGATTTTATTACCAAAACAACACATTTCTTACCCAAAACACACCTTTTTATTCCCAACATTAGACACCGTCTCCCACAAATGCCAATTTGTATCCCTCCAATACGAAATTCTCCCCTTGAAATATGGCTTTGTGTAACAAAAGAAGACATTCGCTCCCAAAAATACCGCTTCTTATTTCCTAAGGAAGACTTTTCCTCCCCAAAACACCCTTTTTGATCCCCCAAATAAGAAATACTCTCCCTAAAGTAGCGCTTTCGTTTCCTTTCCCAAGAATGAGACATCTGAAGATGAAAGGCAGTATTCTGGGGAGAAAATGCCTTTTTGGGGGGCTAAAGAGTGGCACTTAATAGAGAACCTGTTTGGTTTCTGGGATGAAGAGTGATATTCGGGGAGAAAATGTCTAATTGTTGGCAGAAATTGATACGCAGGGGAGAAATGGTTGTATTTGGGAGAGAAAAAGAGTGTTTTGGGGAGAAAATGCATGAGTTTTGGGGATAAACGGCATTATTTTGGCGTGAAAGCATGGTATTGAGCTAAGAAGCAGCATTTTGTGGAGAAAATGTCTTCTTTTGAGGATAAAGGTGATCTTTCGGGGAGAAAATGTCTTCTTTGCAGCATAAAAGGACGCATTTGGGGAAGACAGCGTCTTTTATTGGGACATCACGTTTTATTCCAAAAATAACACATTTTCTTCCCAGAATACCGCCTTTGATCCCAAAAAGAAGGCATTTTCTTCCCAGAAGACCGCTTCTTAGACCGAAAATAAGTCATCCTCTCCAAAAAAGACATAATTCTGTCCTCAAAATGAGAAATATTGTCCCCAAAATATCATTCTTGGTTCCAAATAGAAGACTTTTTCTCCATTAAATACCACGTCGGGTTCCCAATATTACACATTTTCTCCCCCAAATTGCTCTTTGGATCCCCAAAATGAGGCGTTCTCCCTCAAATGCTTCTTTTCATCCCAAGAATCAGGCATTTTCTCCGCACAAGACTGATTTTATTACCAAAACAACACATTTCTTACCCAAAACACACCTTTTTATTCCCAACATTAGACACCGTCTCCCACAAATGCCAATTTGTATCCCTCCAATACGAAATTCTCCCCTTGAAATATGGCTTTGTGTAACAAAAGAAGACATTCGCTCCCAAAAATACCGCTTCTTATTTCCTAAGGAAGACTTTTCCTCCCCAAAACACTCCTTTTGATCCCCAAAATAAGAAATACTCTCCCTAAAGTAGCGCTTTCGTTTCCTTTCCCAAAAATGAGACATCTGAAGATGAAAGGCAGTATTCTGGGGAGAAAATGCCTTTTTGGGGGGCTAAAGAGTGGCACTTAGGAGAGAACCTGTTTGGTTTCTGGGATGAAGAGTGATATTCGGGGAGAAAATGTCTAATTGTTGGCAGAAATTGATACGCAGGGGAGAAATGGTTGTATTTGGGAGAGAAAAAGAGTGTTTTGGGGAGAAAATGCATGAGTTTTGGGGATAAACGGCATTATTTTGGCGTGAAAGCATGGTATTGAGCTAAGAAGCGGCATTTGGTGGAGAAAATGCCTTCTTTTGATGATAAAGGTGATCTTTCAGGGAGAAAATGTCTGATTTGCAGCATAAAAAGACGCATTTGGGGAAGACAGCGTCTTTTATTGGGACATCACGTTTTATTCCAAAAATAACACATTTTCTTCCCAGAATACCGCCTTTGATCCCCAAAATAAGGCATTTTCTTCCCAGAAGACCGCTATTTAGACCGAAAATAAGTCATCCTCTCCAAAAAAGACATAATTCTGTCCTCAAAATGAGAAATATTGTCCCCAAAATATCATTCTTGGTTCCAAATAGAAGACTTTTTCTCCATTAAATACCACGTCGGGTTCCCAATATTACACATTTTCTCCCCCAAATTGCTCTTTGGATCCCCAAAATGAGGCGTTCTCCCTCAAATGCCTCTTTTGATCCCAAGAATCAGGCATTTTCTCCGCACAAGACTGATTTTATTACCAAAACAACACATTTCTTACCCAAAACACACCTTTTTATTCCCAACATTAGACACCGTCTCCCAAAATTCCAATTTGTATCCCTCCAATACGAAATTCTCCCCTTGAAATATGGCTTTGTGTAACAAAAGAAGACATTCGCTCCCAAAAATACCGCTTCTTATTTCCTAAGGAAGACTTTTCCTCCCCAAAACACCCTTTTTGATCCCCAAAATAAGAAATACTCTCCCTAAAGTAGCGCTTTCGTTGCCTTTCCCAAAAATGAGACATCTGAAGATGAAAGGCAGTATTCTGGGGAGAAAATGCCTTTTTGGGGGGCTAAAGTGTGGCACTTAAGAGAGAACCTGTTTGGTTTCTGGGATGAAGAGTGATATTCGGGGAGAAAATGTCTAATTGTTGGCAGAAATTGATACGCAGGGGAGAAATGGTTGTATTTGGGAGAGAAAAAGAGTGTTTTGTGGAGAAAATGCATGAGTTTTGGGGATAAACGGCATTATTTTGGCGTGAAAGCATGGTATTGAGCTAAGAAGCGGCATTTGGTGGAGAAAATGTCTTCTTTTGAGGATAAAGGTGATCTTTCGGGGAGAAAATGTCTGATTTGCAGCATAAAAGGACGCATTTGGGGAAGACAGCGTCTTTTATTGGGACATCACGTTTTATTCCAAAAATAACACATTTTCTTCCCAGAATACCGCCTTTGATCCCCAAAATAAGGCATTTTCTTCCCAGAAAACCGCTTCTTAGACCGAAAATAAGTCATCCTCTCCAAAAAAGACATAATTCTGTCCTCAAAATGAGAAATATTGTCCCCAAAATATCATTCTTGGTTCCAAATAGAAGACTTTTTCTCCATTAAATACCACGTCGGGTTCCCAATATTACACATTTTCTCCCCCAAATTGCTCTTTGGATCCCCAAAATGAGGCGTTCTCCCTCAAATGCCTCTTTTCATCCCAAGAATCAGGCATTTTCTCCGCACAAGACTGATTTTATTACCAAAACAACACATTTCTTACCCAAAACACACCTTTTTATTCCCAACATTAGACACCGTCTCCCAAAATTCCAATTTGTATCCCTCCAATACGAAATTCTCCCCTTGAAATATGGCTTTGTGTAACAAAAGAAGACATTCGCTCCCAAAAATACCGCTTCTTATTTCCTAAGGAAGACTTTTCCTCCCCAAAACACCCTTTTTGATCCCCAAAATAAGAAATACTCTCCCTAAAGTAGCGCTTTCGTTGCCTTTCCCAAAAATGAGACATCTGAAGATGAAAGGCAGTATTCTGGGGAGAAAATGCCTTTTTGGGGGGCTAAAGTGTGGCACTTAAGAGAGAACCTGTTTGGTTTCTGGGATGAAGAGTGATATTCGGGGAGAAAATGTCTAATTGTTGGCAGAAATTGATACGCAGGGGAGAAATGGTTGTATTTGGGAGAGAAAAAGAGTGTTTTGTGGAGAAAATGCATGAGTTTTGGGGATAAACGGCATTATTTTGGCGTGAAAGCATGGTATTGAGCTAAGAAGCGGCATTTGGTGGAGAAAATGTCTTCTTTTGAGGATAAAGGTGATCTTTCGGGGAGAAAATGTCTGATTTGCAGCATAAAAGGACGCATTTGGGGAAGACAGCGTCTTTTATTGGGACATCACGTTTTATTCCAAAAATAACACATTTTCTTCCCAGAATACCGCCTTTGATCCCCAAAATAAGGCATTTTCTTCCCAGAAAACCGCTTCTTAGACCGAAAATAAGTCATCCTCTCCAAAAAAGACATAATTCTGTCCTCAAAATGAGAAATATTGTCCCCAAAATATCATTCTTGGTTCCAAATAGAAGACTTTTTCTCCATTAAATACCACGTCGGGTTCCCAATATTACACATTTTCTCCCCCAAATTGCTCTTTGGATCCCCAAAATGAGGCGTTCTCCCTCAAATGCCTCTTTTCATCCCAAGAATCAGGCATTTTCTCCGCACAAGACTGATTTTATTACCAAAACAACACATTTCTTACCCAAAACACACCTTTTTATTCCCAACATTAGACACCGTCTCCCACAAATGCCAATTTGTATCCCTCCAATACGAAATTCTCCCCTTGAAATATGGCTTTGTGTAACAAAAGAAGACATTCGCTCCCAAAAATACCGCTTCTTATTTCCTAAGGAAGACTTTTCCTCCCCAAAACACCCTTTTTGATCCCCAAAATAAGAAATACTCTCCCTAAAGCAGCGCTTTCGTTGCCTTTCCCAAAAATGAGACATCTGAAGATGAAAGGCAGTATTCTGGGGAGAAAATGCCTTTTTGGGGGGCTAAAGAGTGGCACTTAGGAGAGAACCTGTTTGGTTTCTGGGATGAAGAGTGATATTCGGGGAGAAAATGTCTAATTGTTGGCAGAAATTGATACGCAGGGGAGAAATGGTTGTATTTGGGAGAGAAAAAGAGTGTTTTGTGGAGAAAATGCATGAGTTTTGGGGATAAACGGCATTATTTTGGCGTGAAAGCATGGTATTGAGCTAAGAAGCGGCATTTTGTGGAGAAAATGTCTTCTTTTGAGGATAAAGGTGATCTTTCAGGGAGAAAATGTCTGATTTGCAGCATAAAAAGACGCATTTGGGGAAGACAGCGTCTTTTATTGGGACATCACGTTTTATTCCAAAAATAACACATTTTCTTCCCAGAATACCGCCTTTGATCCCAAAAATAAGGCATTTTCTTCCCAGAAGACCGCTATTTAGACCGAAAATAAGTCATCCTCTCCAAAAAAGACATAATTCTGTCCTCAAAATGAGAAATATTGTCCCCAAAATATCATTCTTGGTTCCAAATAGAAGACTTTTTCTCCATTAAATACCACGTCGGGTTCCCAATATTACACATTTTCTCCCCCAAATTGCTCTTTGGATCCCCAAAATGAGGCGTTCTCCCTCAAATGCCTCTTTTCATCCCAAGAATCAGGCATTTTCTCCGCACAAGACTGATTTTATTACCAAAACAACACATTTCTTACCCAAAACACACCTTTTTATTCCCAACATTAGACACCGTCTCCCAAAATTCCAATTTGTATCCCTCCAATACGAAATTCTCCCCTTCAAATATGGCTTTGTGTAACAAAAGAAGACATTCGCTCCCAAAAATACCGCTTCTTATTTCCTAAGGAAGACTTTTCCTCCCCAAAACACCCTTTTTGATCCCCAAAATAAGAAATACTCTCCCTAAAGTAGCGCTTTCGTTGCCTTTCCCAAAAATGAGACATCTGAAGATGAAAGGCAGTATTCTGGGCTGGATATGCCTTTTTGGGGGGGTAAAGAGTGGCACTTAAGAGAGAACCTGTTTGGTTTCTGGGATGAAGAGTGATATTCGGGGAGAAAATGTCTTATTGTTGGCAGAAATTGATACGCAGGGGAGAAATGGTTGTATTTGGGAGAGAAAAAGAGTGTTTTGGGGAGAAAATGCATGAGTTTTGGGGATAAACGGCATTATTTT
The DNA here is from genome assembly GCA_030625065.1 of Alectoris magna. NCBI lineage: Eukaryota > Metazoa > Chordata > Aves > Galliformes > Phasianidae > Alectoris > Alectoris magna. The sequence goes on along the minus strand of CM060578.1, from coordinate 4,110,159 downwards.
GGCGTGAAAGCATGGTATTGAGCTAAGAAGCGGCATTTGGTGGAGAAAATGTCTTCTTTTGAGGATAAAGGTGATCTTTCGGGGAGAAAATGTCTGATTTGCAGCATAAAAGGACGCATTTGGGGAAGACAGCGTCTTTTATTGGGACATCACGTTTTATTCCAAAAATAACACATTTTCTTCCCGAATACCGCTCTTAATCCCTAAAATAAGGCATTTTCTTCCCAGAAGACCGCTATTTAGACCGAAAATAAGTCATCCTCTCCAAAAAAGACATAATTCTGTCCTCAAAATGAGAAATATTGTCCCCAAAATATCATTCTTGGTTCCAAATAGAAGACTTTTTCTCCATTAAATACCACGTCGGGTTCCCAATATTACACATTTTCTCCCCCAAATTGCTCTTTGGATCCCCAAAATGAGGCGTTCTCCCTCAAATGCCTCTTTTCATCCCAAGAATCAGGCATTTTCTCCGCACAAGACTGATTTTATTACCAAAACAACACATTTCTTACCCAAAACACACCTTTTTATTCCCAACATTAGACACCGTCTCCCACAAATGCCAATTTGTATCCCTCCAATACGAAATTCTCCCCTTGAAATATGGCTTTGTGTAACAAAAGAAGACATTCGCTCCCAAAAATACCGCTTCTTATTTCCTAAGGAAGACTTTTCCTCCCCAAAACACCCTTTTTGATCCCCCAAATAAGAAATACTCTCCCTAAAGTAGCGCTTTCGTTTCCTTTCCCAAGAATGAGACATCTGAAGATGAAAGGCAGTATTCTGGGGAGAAAATGCCTTTTTGGGGGGCTAAAGAGTGGCACTTAATAGAGAACCTGTTTGGTTTCTGGGATGAAGAGTGATATTCGGGGAGAAAATGTCTAATTGTTGGCAGAAATTGATACGCAGGGGAGAAATGGTTGTATTTGGGAGAGAAAAAGAGTGTTTTGGGGAGAAAATGCATGAGTTTTGGGGATAAACGGCATTATTTTGGCGTGAAAGCATGGTATTGAGCTAAGAAGCAGCATTTTGCGGAGAAAATGTCTTCTTTTGAGGATAAAGGTGATCTTTCGGGGAGAAAATGTCTGATTTGCAGCATAAAAGGACGCATTTGGGGAAGACAGCGTCTTTTATTGGGACATCACGTTTTATTCCAAAAATAACACATTTTCTTCCCAGAATACCGCCTTTGATCCCAAAAAGAAGGCATTTTCTTCCCAGAAGACCGCTTCTTAGACCGAAAATAAGTCATCCTCTCCAAAAAAGACATAATTCTGTCCTCAAAATGAGAAATATTGTCCCCAAAATATCATTCTTGGTTCCAAATAGAAGACTTTTTCTCCATTAAATACCACGTCGGGTTCCCAATATTACACATTTTCTCCCCCAAATTGCTCTTTGGATCCCCAAAATGAGGCGTTCTCCCTCAAATGCTTCTTTTCATCCCAAGAATCAGGCATTTTCTCCGCACAAGACTGATTTTATTACCAAAACAACACATTTCTTACCCAAAACACACCTTTTTATTCCCAACATTAGACACCGTCTCCCACAAATGCCAATTTGTATCCCTCCAATACGAAATTCTCCCCTTGAAATATGGCTTTGTGTAACAAAAGAAGACATTCGCTCCCAAAAATACCGCTTCTTATTTCCTAAGGAAGACTTTTCCTCCCCAAAACACTCCTTTTGATCCCCAAAATAAGAAATACTCTCCCTAAAGTAGCGCTTTCGTTTCCTTTCCCAAAAATGAGACATCTGAAGATGAAAGGCAGTATTCTGGGGAGAAAATGCCTTTTTGGGGGGCTAAAGAGTGGCACTTAGGAGAGAACCTGTTTGGTTTCTGGGATGAAGAGTGATATTCGGGGAGAAAATGTCTAATTGTTGGCAGAAATTGATACGCAGGGGAGAAATGGTTGTATTTGGGAGAGAAAAAGAGTGTTTTGGGGAGAAAATGCATGAGTTTTGGGGATAAACGGCATTATTTTGGCGTGAAAGCATGGTATTGAGCTAAGAAGCGGCATTTGGTGGAGAAAATGCCTTCTTTTGATGATAAAGGTGATCTTTCAGGGAGAAAATGTCTGATTTGCAGCATAAAAAGACGCATTTGGGGAAGACAGCGTCTTTTATTGGGACATCACGTTTTATTCCAAAAATAACACATTTTCTTCCCAGAATACCGCCTTTGATCCCCAAAATAAGGCATTTTCTTCCCAGAAGACCGCTATTTAGACCGAAAATAAGTCATCCTCTCCAAAAAAGACATAATTCTGTCCTCAAAATGAGAAATATTGTCCCCAAAATATCATTCTTGGTTCCAAATAGAAGACTTTTTCTCCATTAAATACCACGTCGAGTTCCCAATATTACACATTTTCTCCCCCAAATTGCTCTTTGGATCCCCAAAATGAGGCGTTCTCCCTCAAATGCCTCTTTTGATCCCAAGAATCAGGCATTTTCTCCGCACAAGACTGATTTTATTACCAAAACAACACATTTCTTACCCAAAACACACCTTTTTATTCCCAACATTAGACACCGTCTCCCAAAATTCCAATTTGTATCCCTCCAATACGAAATTCTCCCCTTGAAATATGGCTTTGTGTAACAAAAGAAGACATTCGCTCCCAAAAATACCGCTTCTTATTTCCTAAGGAAGACTTTTCCTCCCCAAAACACCCTTTTTGATCCCCAAAATAAGAAATACTCTCCCTAAAGTAGCGCTTTCGTTGCCTTTCCCAAAAATGAGACATCTGAAGATGAAAGGCAGTATTCTGGGGAGAAAATGCCTTTTTGGGGGGCTAAAGTGTGGCACTTAAGAGAGAACCTGTTTGGTTTCTGGGATGAAGAGTGATATTCGGGGAGAAAATGTCTAATTGTTGGCAGAAATTGATACGCAGGGGAGAAATGGTTGTATTTGGGAGAGAAAAAGAGTGTTTTGTGGAGAAAATGCATGAGTTTTGGGGATAAACGGCATTATTTTGGCGTGAAAGCATGGTATTGAGCTAAGAAGCGGCATTTGGTGGAGAAAATGTCTTCTTTTGAGGATAAAGGTGATCTTTCGGGGAGAAAATGTCTGATTTGCAGCATAAAAGGACGCATTTGGGGAAGACAGCGTCTTTTATTGGGACATCACGTTTTATTCCAAAAATAACACATTTTCTTCCCAGAATACCGCCTTTGATCCCCAAAATAAGGCATTTTCTTCCCAGAAAACCGCTTCTTAGACCGAAAATAAGTCATCCTCTCCAAAAAAGACATAATTCTGTCCTCAAAATGAGAAATATTGTCCCCAAAATATCATTCTTGGTTCCAAATAGAAGACTTTTTCTCCATTAAATACCACGTCGGGTTCCCAATATTACACATTTTCTCCCCCAAATTGCTCTTTGGATCCCCAAAATGAGGCGTTCTCCCTCAAATGCCTCTTTTCATCCCAAGAATCAGGCATTTTCTCCGCACAAGACTGATTTTATTACCAAAACAACACATTTCTTACCCAAAACACACCTTTTTATTCCCAACATTAGACACCGTCTCCCAAAATTCCAATTTGTATCCCTCCAATACGAAATTCTCCCCTTGAAATATGGCTTTGTGTAACAAAAGAAGACATTCGCTCCCAAAAATACCGCTTCTTATTTCCTAAGGAAGACTTTTCCTCCCCAAAACACCCTTTTTGATCCCCAAAATAAGAAATACTCTCCCTAAAGTAGCGCTTTCGTTGCCTTTCCCAAAAATGAGACATCTGAAGATGAAAGGCAGTATTCTGGGGAGAAAATGCCTTTTTGGGGGGCTAAAGTGTGGCACTTAAGAGAGAACCTGTTTGGTTTCTGGGATGAAGAGTGATATTCGGGGAGAAAATGTCTAATTGTTGGCAGAAATTGATACGCAGGGGAGAAATGGTTGTATTTGGGAGAGAAAAAGAGTGTTTTGTGGAGAAAATGCATGAGTTTTGGGGATAAACGGCATTATTTTGGCGTGAAAGCATGGTATTGAGCTAAGAAGCGGCATTTGGTGGAGAAAATGTCTTCTTTTGAGGATAAAGGTGATCTTTCGGGGAGAAAATGTCTGATTTGCAGCATAAAAGGACGCATTTGGGGAAGACAGCGTCTTTTATTGGGACATCACGTTTTATTCCAAAAATAACACATTTTCTTCCCAGAATACCGCCTTTGATCCCCAAAATAAGGCATTTTCTTCCCAGAAAACCGCTTCTTAGACCGAAAATAAGTCATCCTCTCCAAAAAAGACATAATTCTGTCCTCAAAATGAGAAATATTGTCCCCAAAATATCATTCTTGGTTCCAAATAGAAGACTTTTTCTCCATTAAATACCACGTCGGGTTCCCAATATTACACATTTTCTCCCCCAAATTGCTCTTTGGATCCCCAAAATGAGGCGTTCTCCCTCAAATGCCTCTTTTGATCCCAAGAATCAGGCATTTTCTCCGCACAAGACTGATTTTATTACCAAAACAACACATTTCTTACCCAAAACACACCTTTTTATTCCCAACATTAGACACCGTCTCCCAAAATTCCAATTTGTATCCCTCCAATACGAAATTCTCCCCTTGAAATATGGCTTTGTGTAACAAAAGAAGACATTCGCTCCCAAAAATACCGCTTCTTATTTCCTAAGGAAGACTTTTCCTCCCCAAAACACCCTTTTTGATCCCCAAAATAAGAAATACTCTCCCTAAAGTAGCGCTTTCGTTGCCTTTCCCAAAAATGAGACATCTGAAGATGAAAGGCAGTATTCTGGGGAGAAAATGCCTTTTTGGGGGGCTAAAGTGTGGCACTTAAGAGAGAACCTGTTTGGTTTCTGGGATGAAGAGTGATATTCGGGGAGAAAATGTCTAATTGTTGGCAGAAATTGATACGCAGGGGAGAAATGGTTGTATTTGGGAGAGAAAAAGAGTGTTTTGTGGAGAAAATGCATGAGTTTTGGGGATAAACGGCATTATTTTGGCGTGAAAGCATGGTATTGAGCTAAGAAGCGGCATTTGGTGGAGAAAATGTCTTCTTTTGAGGATAAAGGTGATCTTTCGGGGAGAAAATGTCTGATTTGCAGCATAAAAGGACGCATTTGGGGAAGACAGCGTCTTTTATTGGGACATCACGTTTTATTCCAAAAATAACACATTTTCTTCCCAGAATACCGCCTTTGATCCCCAAAATAAGGCATTTTCTTCCCAGAAAACCGCTTCTTAGACCGAAAATAAGTCATCCTCTCCAAAAAAGACATAATTCTGTCCTCAAAATGAGAAATATTGTCCCCAAAATATCATTCTTGGTTCCAAATAGAAGACTTTTTCTCCATTAAATACCACGTCGGGTTCCCAATATTACACATTTTCTCCCCCAAATTGCTCTTTGGATCCCCAAAATGAGGCGTTCTCCCTCAAATGCCTCTTTTCATCCCAAGAATCAGGCATTTTCTCCGCACAAGACTGATTTTATTACCAAAACAACACATTTCTTACCCAAAACACACCTTTTTATTCCCAACATTAGACACCGTCTCCCACAAATGCCAATTTGTATCCCTCCAATACGAAATTCTCCCCTTCAAATATGGCTTTGTGTAACAAAAGAAGACATTCGCTCCCAAAAATACCGCTTCTTATTTCCTAAGGAAGACTTTTCCTCCCCAAAACACCCTTTTTGATCCCCAAAATAAGAAATACTCTCCCTAAAGTAGCGCTTTCGTTGCCTTTCCCAAAAATGAGACATCTGAAGATGAAAGGCAGTATTCTGGGCTGGATATGCCTTTTTGGGGGGGTAAAGAGTGGCACTTAAGAGAGAACCTGTTTGGTTTCTGGGATGAAGAGTGATATTCGGGGAGAAAATGTCTAATTGTTGGCAGAAATTGATACGCAGGGGAGAAATGGTTGTATTTGGGAGAGAAAAAGAGTGTTTTGGGGAGAAAATGCATGAGTTTTGGGGATAAACGGCATTATTTTGGCATGAAAGCATGGTATTGAGCTAAGAAGCGGCATTTTGTGGAGAAAATGTCTTCTTTTGAGGATAAAGGTGATCTTTCGGGGAGAAAATGTCTGATTTGCAGCATAAAAAGACGCATTTGGGGAAGACAGCGTCTTTTATTGGGACATCACGTTTTATTCCAAAAATAACACATTTTCTTCCCAGAATACCGCCTTTGATCCCCAAAATAAGGCATTTTCTTCCCAGAAGACCGCTTCTTAGACCGAAAATAAGTCATCCTCTCCAAAAAAGACATAATTCTGTCCTCAAAATGAGAAATATTGTCCCCAAAATATCATTCTTGGTTCCAAATAGAAGACTTTTTCTCCATTAAATACCACGTCGGGTTCCCAATATTACACATTTTCTCCCCCAAATTGCTCTTTGGATCCCCAAAATGAGGCGTTCTCCCTCAAATGCCTCTTTTGATCCCAAGAATCAGGCATTTTCTCCGCACAAGACTGATTTTATTACCAAAACAACACATTTCTTACCCAAAACACACCTTTTTATTCCCAACATTAGACACCGTCTCCCACAAATGCCAATTTGTATCCCTCCAATACGAAATTCTCCCCTTCAAATATGGCTTTGTGTAACAAAAGAAGACATTCGCTCCCAAAAATACCGCTTCTTATTTCCTAAGGAAGACTTTTCCTCCCCAAAACACCCTTTTTGATCCCCCAAATAAGAAATACTCTCCCTAAAGTAGCGCTTTCGTTGCCTTTCCCAAAAATGAGACATCTGAAGATGAAAGGCAGTATTCTGGGGAGAAAATGCCTTTTTGGGGGGCTAAAGAGTGGCACTTAAGAGAGAACCTGTTTGGTTTCTGGGATGAAGAGTGATATTCGGGGAGAAAATGTCTAATTGTTGGCAGACATTGATACGCAGGGGAGAAATGGTTGTATTTGGGAGAGAAAAAGAGTGTTTTGGGGAGAAAATGCATGAGTTTTGGGGATAAACGACATTATTTTGGCGTGAAAGCATGGTATTGAGAAAATAAGCAGCATTTTGTGGAGAAAATGCCTTCTTTTGATGATAAAGGTGATCTTTCAGGGAGAAAATGTCTTCTTTGCAGCAGAAAAAGACGCATTTGGGGAAGACAGCGTCTTTTATTGGGACATCACGTTTTATTCCAAAAATAACACATTTTCTTCCCAGAATACCGCCTTTGATCCCCAAAATAAGGCATTTTCTTCCCAGAATACCGCTATTTAGACCGAAAATAAGTCATCCTCTCCAAAAAAGACATAATTCTGTCCTCAAAATGAGAAATATTGTCCCCAAAATATCATTCTTGGTTCCAAATAGAAGACTTTTTCTCCATTAAATACCACGTCGGGTTCCCAATATTACACATTTTCTCCCCCAAATTGCTCTTTGGATCCCCAAAATGAGGCGTTCTCCCTCAAATGCCTCTTTTCATCCCAAGAATCAGGCATTTTCTCCGCACAAGACTGATTTTATTACCAAAACAACACATTTCTTACCCAAAACACACCTTTTTATTCCCAACGTTAGACACCGTCTCCCACAAATGCCAATTTGTATCCCTCCAATACGAAATTCTCCCCTTGAAATATGGCTTTGTGTAACAAAAGAAGACATTCGCTCCCAAAAATACCGCTTCTTATTTCCTAAGGAAGACTTTTCCTCCCCAAAACACCCTTTTTGATCCCCCAAATAAGAAATACTCTCCCTAAAGTAGCGCTTTCGTTGCCTTTCCCAAAAATGAGACATCTGAAGATGAAAGGCAGTATTCTGGGCTGGATATGCCTTTTTGGGGGGGTAAAGTGTGGCACTTAAGAGAGAACCTGTTTGGTTTCTGGGATGAAGAGTGATATTCGGGGAGAAAATGTCTAATTGTTGGCAGAAATTGATACGCAGGGGATAAATGGTTGTATTTGGGAGAGAAAAAGAGTGTTTTGTGGAGAAAATGCATGAGTTTTGGGGATAAACGGCATTATTTTGGCGTGAAAGCATGGTATTGAGCTACGAAGCGGCATTTTGTGGAGAAAATGTCTTCTTTTGAGGATAAAGGTGATCTTTCGGGGAGAAAATGTCTGATTTGCAGCATAAAAGGACGCATTTGGGGAAGACAGCGTCTTTTATTGGGACATCACGTTTTATTCCAAAAATAACACATTTTCTTCCCAGAATACCGCCTTTGATCCCAAAAATAAGGCATTTTCTTCCCAGAAGACCGCTATTTAGACCGAAAATAAGTCATCCTCTCCAAAAAAGACATAATTCTGTCCTCAAAATGAGAAATATTGTCCCCAAAATATCATTCTTGGTTCCAAATAGAAGACTTTTTCTCCATTAAATACCACGTCGGGTTCCCAATATTACACATTTTCTCCCCCAAATTGCTCTTTGGATCCCCAAAATGAGGCGTTCTCCCTCAAATGCCTCTTTTGATCCCAAGAATCAGGCATTTTCTCCGCACAAGACTGATTTTATTACCAAAACAACACATTTCTTACCCAAAACACACCTTTTTATTCCCAACATTAGACACCGTCTCCCACAAATGCCAATTTGTATCCCTCCAATACGAAATTCTCCCCTTGAAATATGGCTTTGTGTAACAAAAGAAGACATTCGCTCCCAAAAATACCGCTTCTTATTTCCTAAGGAAGACTTTTCCTCCCCAAAACACCCTTTTTGATCCCCCAAATAAGAAATACTCTCCCTAAAGTAGCGCTTTCGTTGCCTTTCCCAAAAATGAGACATTTGAAGATGAAAGGCAGTATTCTGGGGAGAAAATGCCTTTTTGGGGGGCTAAAGAGTGGCACTTAGGAGAGAACCTGTTTGGTTTCTGGGATGAAGAGTGATATTCGGGGAGAAAATGTCTAATTGTTGGCAGAAATTGATACGCAGGGGAGAAATGGTTGTATCTGGGAGAGAAAAAGAGTTTTTTGGGGAGAAAATGCATGAGTTTTGGGGATAAACGGCATTATTTTGGCGTGAAAGCATGGTATTGAGCTAAGAAGCGGCATTTTGTGGAGAAAATGTCTTCTTTTGAGGATAAAGGTGATCTTTCGGGGAGAAAATGTCTTCTTTGCAGCATAAAAGGACGCATTTGGGGAAGACAGCGTCTTTTATTGGGACATCACGTTTTATTCCAAAAATAACACATTTTCTTCCCAGAATACCGCCTTTGATCCCAAAAATAAGGCATTTTCTTCCCAGAAGACCGCTATTTAGACCGAAAATAAGTCATCCTCTCCAAAAAAGACATAATTCTGTCCTCAAAATGAGAAATATTGTCCCCAAAATATCATTCTTCGTTCCAAATTGAAGACTTTTTCTCCATTAAATACCACGTCGGGTTCCCAATATTACACATTTTCTCCCCCAAATTGCTCTTTGGATCCCCAAAATGAGGCGTTCTCCCTCAAATGCCTCTTTTCATCCCAAGAATCAGGCATTTTCTCCGCACAAGACTGATTTTATTACCAAAACAACACATTTCTTACCCAAAACACACCTTTTTATTCCCAACATTAGACACCGTCTCCCACAAATGCCAATTTGTATCCCTCCAATACGAAATTCTCCCCTTGAAATATGGCTTTGTGTAACAAAAGAAGACATTCGCTCCCAAAAATACCGCTTCTTATTTCCTAAGGAAGACTTTTCCTCCCCAAAACACCCTTTTTGATCCCCCAAATAAGAAATACTCTCCCTAAAGTAGCGCTTTCGTTGCCTTTCCCAAAAATGAGACATTTGAAGATGAAAGGCAGTATTCTGGGGAGAAAATGCCTTTTTGGGGGGGTAAAGTGTGGCACTTAGGAGAGAACCTGTTTGGTTTCTGGGATGAAGAGTGATATTCGGGGAGAAAATGTCTAATTGTTGGCAGAAATTGATACGCAGGGGAGAAATGGTTGTATTTGGGAGAGAAAAAGAGTGTTTTGTGGAGAAAATGCATGAGTTTTGGGGATAAACGGCATTATTTTGGCGTGAAAGCATGGTATTGAGCTAAGAAGCGGCATTTGGTGGAGAAAATGCCTTCTTTTGAGGATAAAGGTGATCTTTCGGGGAGAAAATGTCTGATTTGCAGCATAAAAGGACGCATTTGGGGAAGACAGCGTCTTTTATTGGGACATCACGTTTTATTCCAAAAATAACACATTTTCTTCCCAGAATACCGCCTTTGATCCCAAAAATAAGGCATTTTCTTCCCAGAAGACCGCATTTTAGACCGAAAATAAGTCATCCTCTCCAAAAAAGACATAATTCTGTCCTCAAAATGAGAAATATTGTCCCCAAAATATCATTCTTGGTTCCAAATAGAAGACTTTTTCTCCATTAAATACCACGTCGGGTTCCCAATATTACACATTTTCTCCCCCAAATTGCTCTTTGGATCCCCAAAATGAGGCGTTCTCCCTCAAATGCCTCTTTTGATCCCAAGAATCAGGCATTTTCTCCGCACAAGACTGATTTTATTACCAAAACAACACATTTCTTACCCAAAACACACCTTTTTATTCCCAACATTAGACACCGTCTCCCACAAATGCCAATTTGTATCCCTCCAATACGAAATTCTCCCCTTGAAATATGGCTTTGTGTAACAAAAGAAGACATTCGCTCCCAAAAATACCGCTTCTTATTTCCTAAGGAAGACTTTTCCTCCCCAAAACACCCTTTTTGATCCCCCAAATAAGAAATACTCTCCCTAAAGTAGCGCTTTCGTTGCCTTTCCCAAAAATGAGACATTTGAAGATGAAAGGCAGTATTCTGGGGAGAAAATGCCTTTTTGGGGGGCTAAAGAGTGGCACTTAGGAGAGAACCTGTTTGGTTTCTGGGATGAAGAGTGATATTCGGGGAGAAAATGTCTAATTGTTGGCAGAAATTGATACGCAGGGGAGAAATGGTTGTATCTGGGAGAGAAAAAGAGTTTTTTGGGGAGAAAATGCATGAGTTTTGGGGATAAACGGCATTATTTTGGCGTGAAAGCATGGTATTGAGCTAAGAAGCGGCATTTTGTGGAGAAAATGTCTTCTTTTGAGGATAAAGGTGATCTTTCGGGGAGAAAATGTCTTCTTTGCAGCATAAAAGGACGCATTTGGGGAAGACAGCGTCTTTTATTGGGACATCACGTTTTATTCCAAAAATAACACATTTTCTTCCCAGAATACCGCCTTTGATCCCAAAAATAAGGCATTTTCTTCCCAGAAGACCGCTATTTAGACCGAAAATAAGTCATCCTCTCCAAAAAAGACATAATTCTGTCCTCAAAATGAGAAATATTGTCCCCAAAATATCATTCTTCGTTCCAAATTGAAGACTTTTTCTCCATTAAATACCACGTCGGGTTCCCAATATTACACATTTTCTCCCCCAAATTGCTCTTTGGATCCCCAAAATGAGGCGTTCTCCCTCAAATGCCTCTTTTCATCCCAAGAATCAGGCATTTTCTCCGCACAAGACTGATTTTATTACCAAAACAACACATTTCTTACCCAAAACACACCTTTTTATTCCCAACATTAGACACCGTCTCCCACAAATGCCAATTTGTATCCCTCCAATACGAAATTCTCCCCTTGAAATATGGCTTTGTGTAACAAAAGAAGACATTCGCTCCCAAAAATACCGCTTCTTATTTCCTAAGGAAGACTTTTCCTCCCCAAAACACCCTTTTTGATCCCCCAAATAAGAAATACTCTCCCTAAAGTAGCGCTTTCGTTGCCTTTCCCAAAAATGAGACATTTGAAGATGAAAGGCAGTATTCTGGGGAGAAAATGCCTTTTTGGGGGGGTAAAGTGTGGCACTTAGGAGAGAACCTGTTTGGTTTCTGGGATGAAGAGTGATATTCGGGGAGAAAATGTCTAATTGTTGGCAGAAATTGATACGCAGGGGAGAAATGGTTGTATTTGGGAGAGAAAAAGAGTGTTTTGTGGAGAAAATGCATGAGTTTTGGGGATAAACGGCATTATTTTGGCGTGAAAGCATGGTATTGAGCTAAGAAGCGGCATTTGGTGGAGAAAATGCCTTCTTTTGAGGATAAAGGTGATCTTTCGGGGAGAAAATGTCTGATTTGCAGCATAAAAGGACGCATTTGGGGAAGACAGCGTCTTTTATTGGGACATCACGTTTTATTCCAAAAATAACACATTTTCTTCCCAGAATACCGCCTTTGATCCCAAAAATAAGGCATTTTCTTCCCAGAAGACCGCTATTTAGACCGAAAATAAGTCATCCTCTCCAAAAAAGACATAATTCTGTCCTCAAAATGAGAAATATTGTCCCCAAAATATCATTCTTGGTTCCAAATAGAAGACTTTTTCTCCATTAAATACCACGTCGGGTTCCCAATATTACACATTTTCTCCCCCAAATTGCTCTTTGGATCCCCAAAATGAGGCGTTCTCCCTCAAATGCCTCTTTTGATCCCAAGAATCAGGCATTTTCTCCGCACAAGACTGATTTTATTACCAAAACAACACATTTCTTACCCAAAACACACCTTTTTATTCCCAACATTAGACACCGTCTCCCACAAATGCCAATTTGTATCCCTCCAATACGAAATTCTCCCCTTGAAATATGGCTTTGTGTAACAAAAGAAGACATTCGCTCCCAAAAATACCGCTTCTTATTTCCTAAGGAAGACTTTTCCTCCCCAAAACACCCTTTTTGATCCCCCAAATAAGAAATACTCTCCCTAAAGTAGCGCTTTCGTTGCCTTTCCCAAAAATGAGACATTTGAAGATGAAAGGCAGTATTCTGGGGAGAAAATGCCTTTTTGGGGGGCTAAAGAGTGGCACTTAGGAGAGAACCTGTTTGGTTTCTGGGATGAAGAGTGATATTCGGGGAGAAAATGTCTAATTGTTGGCAGAAATTGATACGCAGGGGAGAAATGGTTGTATCTGGGAGAGAAAAAGAGTTTTTTGGGGAGAAAATGCATGAGTTTTGGGGATAAACGGCATTATTTTGGCGTGAAAGCATGGTATTGAGCTAAGAAGCGGCATTTTGTGGAGAAAATGTCTTCTTTTGAGGATAAAGGTGATCTTTCGGGGAGAAAATGTCTTCTTTGCAGCATAAAAGGACGCATTTGGGGAAGACAGCGTCTTTTATTGGGACATCACGTTTTATTCCAAAAATAACACATTTTCTTCCCAGAATACCGCCTTTGATCCCAAAAATAAGGCATTTTCTTCCCAGAAGACCGCTATTTAGACCGAAAATAAGTCATCCTCTCCAAAAAAGACATAATTCTGTCCTCAAAATGAGAAATATTGTCCCCAAAATATCATTCTTCGTTCCAAATTGAAGACTTTTTCTCCATTAAATACCACGTCGGGTTCCCAATATTACACATTTTCTCCCCCAAATTGCTCTTTGGATCCCCAAAATGAGGCGTTCTCCCTCAAATGCCTCTTTTCATCCCAAGAATCAGGCATTTTCTCCGCACAAGACTGATTTTATTACCAAAACAACACATTTCTTACCCAAAACACACCTTTTTATTCCCAACATTAGACACCGTCTCCCACAAATGCCAATTTGTATCCCTCCAATACGAAATTCTCCCCTTGAAATATGGCTTTGTGTAACAAAAGAAGACATTCGCTCCCAAAAATACCGCTTCTTATTTCCTAAGGAAGACTTTTCCTCCCCAAAACACCCTTTTTGATCCCCCAAATAAGAAATACTCTCCCTAAAGTAGCGCTTTCGTTGCCTTTCCCAAAAATGAGACATTTGAAGATGAAAGGCAGTATTCTGGGGAGAAAATGCCTTTTTGGGGGGGTAAAGTGTGGCACTTAGGAGAGAACCTGTTTGGTTTCTGGGATGAAGAGTGATATTCGGGGAGAAAATGTCTAATTGTTGGCAGAAATTGATACGCAGGGGAGAAATGGTTGTATTTGGGAGAGAAAAAGAGTGTTTTGTGGAGAAAATGCATGAGTTTTGGGGATAAACGGCATTATTTTGGCGTGAAAGCATGGTATTGAGCTAAGAAGCGGCATTTGGTGGAGAAAATGCCTTCTTTTGAGGATAAAGGTGATCTTTCGGGGAGAAAATGTCTGATTTGCAGCATAAAAGGACGCATTTGGGGAAGACAGCGTCTTTTATTGGGACATCACGTTTTATTCCAAAAATAACACATTTTCTTCCCAGAATACCGCCTTTGATCCCAAAAATAAGGCATTTTCTTCCCAGAAGACCGCATTTTAGACCGAAAATAAGTCATCCTCTCCAAAAAAGACATAATTCTGTCCTCAAAATGAGAAATATTGTCCCCAAAATATCATTCTTGGTTCCAAATAGAAGACTTTTTCTCCATTAAATACCACGTCGGGTTCCCAATATTACACATTTTCTCCCCCAAATTGCTCTTTGGATCCCCAAAATGAGGCGTTCTCCCTCAAATGCCTCTTTTGATCCCAAGAATCAGGCATTTTCTCCGCACAAGACTGATTTTATTACCAAAACAACACATTTCTTACCCAAAACACACCTTTTTATTCCCAACATTAGACACCGTCTCCCACAAATGCCAATTTGTATCCCTCCAATACGAAATTCTCCCCTTGAAATATGGCTTTGTGTAACAAAAGAAGACATTCGCTCCCAAAAATACCGCTTCTTATTTCCTAAGGAAGACTTTTCCTCCCCAAAACACCCTTTTTGATCCCCCAAATAAGAAATACTCTCCCTAAAGTAGCGCTTTCGTTGCCTTTCCCAAAAATGAGACATTTGAAGATGAAAGGCAGTATTCTGGGGAGAAAATGCCTTTTTGGGGGGCTAAAGAGTGGCACTTAGGAGAGAACCTGTTTGGTTTCTGGGATGAAGAGTGATATTCGGGGAGAAAATGTCTAATTGTTGGCAGAAATTGATACGCAGGGGAGAAATGGTTGTATCTGGGAGAGAAAAAGAGTTTTTTGGGGAGAAAATGCATGAGTTTTGGGGATAAACGGCATTATTTTGGCGTGAAAGCATGGTATTGAGCTAAGAAGCGGCATTTTGTGGAGAAAATGTCTTCTTTTGAGGATAAAGGTGATCTTTCGGGGAGAAAATGTCTTCTTTGCAGCATAAAAGGACGCATTTGGGGAAGACAGCGTCTTTTATTGGGACATCACGTTTTATTCCAAAAATAACACATTTTCTTCCCAGAATACCGCCTTTGATCCCAAAAATAAGGCATTTTCTTCCCAGAAGACCGCTATTTAGACCGAAAATAAGTCATCCTCTCCAAAAAAGACATAATTCTGTCCTCAAAATGAGAAATATTGTCCCCAAAATATCATTCTTCGTTCCAAATTGAAGACTTTTTCTCCATTAAATACCACGTCGGGTTCCCAATATTACACATTTTCTCCCCCAAATTGCTCTTTGGATCCCCAAAATGAGGCGTTCTCCCTCAAATGCCTCTTTTCATCCCAAGAATCAGGCATTTTCTCCGCACAAGACTGATTTTATTACCAAAACAACACATTTCTTACCCAAAACACACCTTTTTATTCCCAACATTAGACACCGTCTCCCACAAATGCCAATTTGTATCCCTCCAATACGAAATTCTCCCCTTGAAATATGGCTTTGTGTAACAAAAGAAGACATTCGCTCCCAAAAATACCGCTTCTTATTTCCTAAGGAAGACTTTTCCTCCCCAAAACACCCTTTTTGATCCCCCAAATAAGAAATACTCTCCCTAAAGTAGCGCTTTCGTTGCCTTTCCCAAAAATGAGACATTTGAAGATGAAAGGCAGTATTCTGGGGAGAAAATGCCTTTTTGGGGGGGTAAAGTGTGGCACTTAGGAGAGAACCTGTTTGGTTTCTGGGATGAAGAGTGATATTCGGGGAGAAAATGTCTAATTGTTGGCAGAAATTGATACGCAGGGGAGAAATGGTTGTATTTGGGAGAGAAAAAGAGTGTTTTGTGGAGAAAATGCATGAGTTTTGGGGATAAACGGCATTATTTTGGCGTGAAAGCATGGTATTGAGCTAAGAAGCGGCATTTGGTGGAGAAAATGCCTTCTTTTGAGGATAAAGGTGATCTTTCGGGGAGAAAATGTCTGATTTGCAGCATAAAAGGACGCATTTGGGGAAGACAGCGTCTTTTATTGGGACATCACGTTTTATTCCAAAAATAACACATTTTCTTCCCAGAATACCGCCTTTGATCCCAAAAATAAGGCATTTTCTTCCCAGAAGACCGCATTTTAGACCGAAAATAAGTCATCCTCTCCAAAAAAGACATAATTCTGTCCTCAAAATGAGAAATATTGTCCCCAAAATATCATTCTTGGTTCCAAATAGAAGACTTTTTCTCCATTAAATACCACGTCGGGTTCCCAATATTACACATTTTCTCCCCCAAATTGCTCTTTGGATCCCCAAAATGAGGCGTTCTCCCTCAAATGCCTCTTTTCATCCCAAGAATCAGGCATTTTCTCCGCACAAGACTGATTTTATTACCAAAACAACACATTTCTTACCCAAAACACACCTTTTTATTCCCAACATTAGACACCGTCTCCCACAAATGCCAATTTGTATCCCTCCAATACGAAATTCTCCCCTTCAAATATGGCTTTGTGTAACAAAAGAAGACATTCGCTCCCAAAAATACCGCTTCTTATTTCCTAAGGAAGACTTTTCCTCCCCAAAACACCCTTTTTGATCCCCCAAATAAGAAATACTCTCCCTAAAGTAGCGCTTTCGTTGCCTTTCCCAAAAATGAGACATCTGAAGATGAAAGGCAGTATTCTGGGGAGAAAATGCCTTTTTGGGGGGCTAAAGAGTGGCACTTAAGAGAGAACCTGTTTGGTTTCTGGGATGAAGAGTGATATTCGGGGAGAAAATGTCTAATTGTTGGCAGACATTGATACGCAGGGGAGAAATGGTTGTATTTGGGAGAGAAAAAGAGTGTTTTGGGGAGAAAATGCATGAGTTTTGGGGATAAACGACATTATTTTGGCGTGAAAGCATGGTATTGAGAAAATAAGCAGCATTTTGTGGAGAAAATGCCTTCTTTTGATGATAAAGGTGATCTTTCAGGGAGAAAATGTCTTCTTTGCAGCAGAAAAAGAAGCATTTGGGGAAGACAGCGTCTTTTATTGGGACATCACGTTTTATTCCAAAAATAACACATTTTCTTCCCAGAATACCGCCTTTGATCCCCAAAATAAGGCATTTTCTTCCCAGAATACCGCTATTTAGACCGAAAATAAGTCATCCTCTCCAAAAAAGACATAATTCTGTCCTCAAAATGAGAAATATTGTCCCCAAAATATCATTCTTGGTTCCAAATAGAAGACTTTTTCTCCATTAAATACCACGTCGGGTTCCCAATATTACACATTTTCTCCCCCAAATTGCTCTTTGGATCCCCAAAATGAGGCGTTCTCCCTCAAATGCCTCTTTTCATCCCAAGAATCAGGCATTTTCTCCGCACAAGACTGATTTTATTACCAAAACAACACATTTCTTACCCAAAACACACCTTTTTATTCCCAACGTTAGACACCGTCTCCCACAAATGCCAATTTGTATCCCTCCAATACGAAATTCTCCCCTTGAAATATGGCTTTGTGTAACAAAAGAAGACATTCGCTCCCAAAAATACCGCTTCTTATTTCCTAAGGAAGACTTTTCCTCCCCAAAACACCCTTTTTGATCCCCCAAATAAGAAATACTCTCCCTAAAGTAGCGCTTTCGTTGCCTTTCCCAAAAATGAGACATCTGAAGATGAAAGGCAGTATTCTGGGCTGGATATGCCTTTTTGGGGGGGTAAAGTGTGGCACTTAAGAGAGAACCTGTTTGGTTTCTGGGATGAAGAGTGATATTCGGGGAGAAAATGTCTAATTGTTGGCAGAAATTGATACGCAGGGGAGAAATGGTTGTATTTGGGAGAGAAAAAGAGTGTTTTGGGGAGAAAATGCATGAGTTTTGGGGATAAACGGCATTATTTTGGCGTGAAAGCATGGTATTGAGCTAAGAAGCGGCATTTTGTGGAGAAAATGTCTTCTTTTGAGGATAAAGGTGATCTTTCGGGGAGAAAATGTCTGATTTGCAGCATAAAAGGACGCATTTGGGGAAGACAGCGTCTTTTATTGGGACATCACGTTTTATTCCAAAAATAACACATTTTCTTCCCAGAATACCGCCTTTGATCCCAAAAATAAGGCATTTTCTTCCCAGAAGACCGCTTCTTAGACCGAAAATAAGTCATCCTCTCCAAAAAAGACATAATTCTGTCCTCAAAATGAGAAATATTGTCCCCAAAATATCATTCTTCGTTCCAAATTGAAGACTTTTTCTCCATTAAATACCACGTCGGGTTCCCAATATTACACATTTTCTCCCCCAAATTGCTCTTTGGATCCCCAAAATGAGGCGTTCTCCCTCAAATGCCTCTTTTCATCCCAAGAATCAGGCATTTTCTCCGCACAAGACTGATTTTATTACCAAAACAACACATTTCTTACCCAAAACACACCTTTTTATTCCCAACATTAGACACCGTCTCCCACAAATGCCAATTTGTATCCCTCCAATACGAAATTCTCCCCTTCAAATATGGCTTTGTGTAACAAAAGAAGACATTCGCTCCCAAAAATACCGCTTCTTATTTCCTAAGGAAGACTTTTCCTCCCCAAAACACCCTTTTTGATCCCCAAAATAAGAAATACTCTCCCTAAAGTAGCGCTTTCGTTGCCTTTCCCAAAAATGAGACATTTGAAGATGAAAGGCAGTATTCTGGGGAGAAAATGCCTTTTTGGGGGGCTAAAGAGTGGCACTTAGGAGAGAACCTGTTTGGTTTCTGGGATGAAGAGTGATATTCGGGGAGAAAATGTCTAATTGTTGGCAGAAATTGATACGCAGGGGAGAAATGGTTGTATTTGGGAGAGAAAAAGAGTGTTTTGGGGAGAAAATGCATGAGTTTTGGGGATAAACGGCATTATTTTGGCGTGAAAGCATGGTATTGAGCTAAGAAGCAGCATTTTGTGGAGAAAATGTCTTCTTTTGAGGATAAAGGTGATCTTTCGGGGAGAAAATGTCTTCTTTGCAGCATAAAAGGACGCATTTGGGGAAGACAGCGTCTTTTATTGAGACATCACGTTTTATTCCAAAAATAACACATTTTCTTCCCAGAATACCGCCTTTGATCCCTAAAATAAGGCATTTTCTTCCCAGAAGACCGCTATTTAGACCGAAAATAAGTCATCCTCTCCAAAAAAGACATAATTCTGTCCTCAAAATGAGAAATATTGTCCCCAAAATATCATTCTTGGTTCCAAATAGAAGACTTTTTCTCCATTAAATACCACGTCGGGTTCCCAATATTACACATTTTCTCCCCCAAATTGCTCTTTGGATCCCCAAAATGAGGCGTTCTCCCTCAAATGCCTCTTTTCATCCCAAGAATCAGGCATTTTCTCCGCACAAGACTGATTTTATTACCAAAACAACACATTTCTTACCCAAAACACACCTTTTTATTCCCAACATTAGACACCGTCTCCCAAAATTCCAATTTGTATCCCTCCAATACGAAATTCTCCCCTTGAAATATGGCTTTGTGTAACAAAAGAAGACATTCGCTCCCAAAAATACCGCTTCTTATTTCCTAAGGAAGACTTTTCCTCCCCAAAACACCCTTTTTGATCCCCCAAATAAGAAATACTCTCCCTAAAGTAGCGCTTTCGTTGCCTTTCCCAAAAATGAGACATTTGAAGATGAAAGGCAGTATTCTGGGGAGAAAATGCCTTTTTGGGGGGCTAAAGTGTGGCACTTAAGAGAGAACCTGTTTGGTTTCTGGGATGAAGAGTGATATTCGGGGAGAAAATGTCTAATTGTTGGCAGAAATTGATACGCAGGGGAGAAATGGTTGTATTTGGGAGAGAAAAAGAGTGTTTTGGGGAGAAAATGCATGAGTTTTGGGGATAAACGGCATTATTTTGGCGTGAAAGCATGGTATTGAGCTAAGAAGCGGCATTTGGTGGAGAAAATGTCTTCTTTTGAGGATAAAGGTGATCTTTCGGGGAGAAAATGTCTGATTTGCAGCATAAAAGGACGCATTTGGGGAAGACAGCGTCTTTTATTGGGACATCACGTTTTATTCCAAAAATAACACATTTTCTTCCCAGAATACCGCCTTTGATCCCAAAAATAAGGCATTTTCTTCCCAGAAGACCGCTATTTAGACCGAAAATAAGTCATCCTCTCCAAAAAAGACATAATTCTGTCCTCAAAATGAGAAATATTGTCCCCAAAATATCATTCTTGGTTCCAAATAGAAGACTTTTTCTCCATTAAATACCACGTCGGGTTCCCAATATTACACATTTTCTCCCCCAAATTGCTCTTTGGATCCCCAAAATGAGGCGTTCTCCCTCAAATGCCTCTTTTCATCCCAAGAATCAGGCATTTTCTCCGCACAAGACTGATTTTATTACCAAAACAACACATTTCTTACCCAAAACACACCTTTTTATTCCCAACATTAGACACCGTCTCCCACAAATGCCAATTTGTATCCCTCCAATACGAAATTCTCCCCTTGAAATATGGCTTTGTGTAACAAAAGAAGACATTCGCTCCCAAAAATACCGCTTCTTATTTCCTAAGGAAGACTTTTCCTCCCCAAAACACCCTTTTTGATCCCCCAAATAAGAAATACTCTCCCTAAAGTAGCGCTTTCGTTGCCTTTCCCAAAAATGAGACATCTGAAGATGAAAGGCAGTATTCTGGGCTGGATATGCCTTTTTGGGGGGGTAAAGTGTGGCACTTAAGAGAGAACCTGTTTGGTTTCTGGGATGAAGAGTGATATTCGGGGAGAAAATGTCTAATTGTTGGCAGAAATTGATACGCAGGGGAGAAATGGTTGTATTTGGGAGAGAAAAAGAGTGTTTTGGGGAGAAAATGCATGAGTTTTGGGGATAAACGGCATTATTTTGGCGTGAAAGCATGGTATTGAGCTAAGAAGCGGCATTTGGTGGAGAAAATGTCTTCTTTTGAGGATAAAGGTGATCTTTCGGGGAGAAAATGTCTGATTTGCAGCATAAAAGGACGCATTTGGGGAAGACAGCGTCTTTTATTGGGACATCACGTTTTATTCCAAAAATAACACATTTTCTTCCCAGAATACCGCCTTTGATCCCAAAAATAAGGCATTTTCTTCCCAGAAGACCGCTTCTTAGACCGAAAATAAGTCATCCTCTCCAAAAAAGACATAATTCTGTCCTCAAAATGAGAAATATTGTCCCCAAAATATCATTCTTGGTTCCAAATAGAAGACTTTTTCTCCATTAAATACCACGTCGGGTTCCCAATATTACACATTTTCTCCCCCAAATTGCTCTTTGGATCCCCAAAATGAGGCGTTCTCCCTCAAATGCCTCTTTTCATCCCAAGAATCAGGCATTTTCTCCGCACAAGACTGATTTTATTACCAAAACAACACATTTCTTACCCAAAACACACCTTTTTATTCCCAACATTAGACACCGTCTCCCACAAATGCCAATTTGTATCCCTCCAATACGAAATTCTCCCCTTGAAATATGGCTTTGTGTAACAAAAGAAGACATTCGCTCCCAAAAATACCGCTTCTTATTTCCTAAGGAAGACTTTTCCTCCCCAAAACACCCTTTTTGATCCCCCAAATAAGAAATACTCTCCCTAAAGTAGCGCTTTCGTTGCCTTTCCCAAAAATGAGACATCTGAAGATGAAAGGCAGTATTCTGGGCTGGATATGCCTTTTTGGGGGGGTAAAGTGTGGCACTTAAGAGAGAACCTGTTTGGTTTCTGGGATGAAGAGTGATATTCGGGGAGAAAATGTCTAATTGTTGGCAGAAATTGATACGCAGGGGAGAAATGGTTGTATTTGGGAGAGAAAAAGAGTGTTTTGGGGAGAAAATGCATGAGTTTTGGGGATAAACGGCATTATTTTGGCGTGAAAGCATGGTATTGAGCTAAGAAGCGGCATTTGGTGGAGAAAATGTCTTCTTTTGAGGATAAAGGTGATCTTTCGGGGAGAAAATGTCTGATTTGCAGCATAAAAGGACGCATTTGGGGAAGACAGCGTCTTTTATTGGGACATCACGTTTTATTCCAAAAATAACACATTTTCTTCCCAGAATACCGCCTTTGATCCCAAAAATAAGGCATTTTCTTCCCAGAAGACCGCTTCTTAGACCGAAAATAAGTCATCCTCTCCAAAAAAGACATAATTGTGTCCTCAAAATGAGAAATATTGTCCCCAAAATATCATTCTTGGTTCCAAATTGAAGACTTTTTCTCCATTAAATACCACGTCGGGTTCCCAATATTACACGTTTTCTCCCCCAAATTGCTCTTTGGATCCCCAAAATGAGGCGTTCTCCCTCAAATGCCTCTTTTGATCCCAAGAATCAGGCATTTTCTCCGCACAAGACTGATTTTATTACCAAAACAACACATTTCTTACCCAAAACACACCTTTTTATTCCCAACATTAGACACCGTCTCCCACAAATGCCAATTTGTATCCCTCCAATACGAAATTCTCCCCTTCAAATATGGCTTTGTGTAACAAAAGAAGACATTCGCTCCCAAAAATACCGCTTCTTATTTCCTAAGGAAGACTTTTCCTCCCCAAAACACCCTTTTTGATCCCCAAAATAAGAAATACTCTCCCTAAAGTAGCGCTTTCGTTGCCTTTCCCAAAAATGAGACATCTGAAGATGAAAGGCAGTATTCTGGGGAGAAAATGCCTTTTTGGGGGGCTAAAGAGTGGCACTTAAGAGAGAACCTGTTTGGTTTCTGGGATGAAGAGTGATATTCGGGGAGAAAATGTCTAATTGTTGGCAGAAATTGATACGCAGGGGAGAAATGGTTGTATTTGGGAGAGAAAAAGAGTGTTTTGTGGAGAAAATGCATGAGTTTTGGGGATAAACGGCATTATTTTGGCGTGAAAGCATGGTATTGAGCTAAGAAGCGGCATTTGGTGGAGAAAATGTCTTCTTTTGAGGATAAAGGTGATCTTTCGGGGAGAAAATGTCTTCTTTGCAGCATAAAAGGACGCATTTGGGGAAGACAGCGTCTTTTATTGGGACATCACGTTTTATTCCAAAAATAACACATTTTCTTCCCAGAATACCGCCTTTGATCCCAAAAAGAAGGCATTTTCTTCCCAGAAGACCGCTTCTTAGACCGAAAATAAGTCATCCTCTCCAAAAAAGACATAATTCTGTCCTCAAAATGAGAAATATTGTCCCCAAAATATCATTCTTGGTTCCAAATAGAAGACTTTTTCTCCATTAAATACCACGTCGGGTTCCCAATATTACACATTTTCTCCCCCAAATTGCTCTTTGGATCCCCAAAATGAGGCGTTCTCCCTCAAATGCCTCTTTTCATCCCAAGAATCAGGCATTTTCTCCGCACAAGACTGATTTTATTACCAAAACAACACATTTCTTACCCAAAACACACCTTTTTATTCCCAACATTAGACACCGTCTCCCACAAATGCCAATTTGTATCCCTCCAATACGAAATTCTCCCCTTGAAATATGGCTTTGTGTAACAAAAGAAGACATTCGCTCCCAAAAATACCGCTTCTTATTTCCTAAGGAAGACTTTTCCTCCCCAAAACACCCTTTTTGATCCCCCAAATAAGAAATACTCTCCCTAAAGTAGCGCTTTCGTTGCCTTTCCCAAAAATGAGACATTTGAAGATGAAAGGCAGTATTCTGGGGAGAAAATGCCTTTTTGGGGGGCTAAAGAGTGGCACTTAGGAGAGAACCTGTTTGGTTTCTGGGATGAAGAGTGATATTCGGGGAGAAAATGTCTAATTGTTGGCAGAAATTGATACGCAGGGGAGAAATGGTTGTATTTGGGAGAGAAAAAGAGTGTTTTGTGGAGAAAATGCATGAGTTTTGGGGATAAACGGCATTATTTTGGCGTGAAAGCATGGTATTGAGCTAAGAAGCGGCATTTGGTGGAGAAAATGTCTTCTTTTGAGGATAAAGGTGATCTTTCGGGGAGAAAATGTCTGATTTGCAGCATAAAAGGACGCATTTGGGGAAGACAGCGTCTTTTATTGGGACATCACGTTTTATTCCAAAAATAACACATTTTCTTCCCAGAATACCGCCTTTGATCCCCAAAATAAGGCATTTTCTTCCCAGAAGACCGCTTCTTAGACCGAAAATAAGTCATCCTCTCCAAAAAAGACATAATTCTGTCCTCAAAATGAGAAATATTGTCCCCAAAATATCATTCTTGGTTCCAAATAGAAGACTTTTTCTCCATTAAATACCACGTCGGGTTCCCAATATTACACATTTTCTCCCCCAAATTGCTCTTTGGATCCCCAAAATGAGGCGTTCTCCCTCAAATGCCTCTTTTCATCCCAAGAATCAGGCATTTTCTCCGCACAAGACTGATTTTATTACCAAAACAACACATTTCTTACCCAAAACACACCTTTTTATTCCCAACATTAGACACCGTCTCCCACAAATGCCAATTTGTATCCCTCCAATACGAAATTCTCCCCTTGAAATATGGCTTTGTGTAACAAAAGAAGACATTCGCTCCCAAAAATACCGCTTCTTATTTCCTAAGGAAGACTTTTCCTCCCCAAAACACCCTTTTTGATCCCCCAAATAAGAAATACTCTCCCTAAAGTAGCGCTTTTGTTTCCTTTCCCAAAAATGAGACATCTGAAGATGAAAGGCAGTATTCTGGGCTGGATATGCCTTTTTGGGGGGCTAAAGTGTGGCACTTAAGAGAGAACCTGTTTGGTTTCTGGGATGAAGAGTGATATTCGGGGAGAAAATGTCTAATTGTTGGCAGAAATTGATACGCAGGGGAGAAATGGTTGTATTTGGGAGAGAAAAAGAGTGTTTTGGGGAGAAAATGCATGAGTTTTGGGGATAAACGGCATTATTTTGGCGTGAAAGCATGGTATTGAGCTAAGAAGCGGCATTTGGTGGAGAAAATGTCTTCTTTTGAGGATAAAGGTGATCTTTCGGGGAGAAAATGTCTGATTTGCAGCATAAAAGGACGCATTTGGGGAAGACAGCGTCTTTTATTGGGACATCACGTTTTATTCCAAAAATAACACATTTTCTTCCCAGAATACCGCCTTTGATCCCCAAAATAAGGCATTTTCTTCCCAGAAGACCGCTTCTTAGACCGAAAATAAGTCATCCTCTCCAAAAAAGACATAATTCTGTCCTCAAAATGAGAAATATTGTCCCCAAAATATCATTCTTGGTTCCAAATAGAAGACTTTTTCTCCATTAAATACCACGTCGGGTTCCCAATATTACACATTTTCTCCCCCAAATTGCTCTTTGGATCCCCAAAATGAGGCGTTCTCCCTCAAATGCCTCTTTTCATCCCAAGAATCAGGCATTTTCTCCGCACAAGACTGATTTTATTACCAAAACAACACATTTCTTACCCAAAACACACCTTTTTATTCCCAACATTAGACACCGTCTCCCACAAATGCCAATTTGTATCCCTCCAATACGAAATTCTCCCCTTGAAATATGGCTTTGTGTAACAAAAGAAGACATTCGCTCCCAAAAATACCGCTTCTTATTTCCTAAGGAAGACTTTTCCTCCCCAAAACACCCTTTTTGATCCCCCAAATAAGAAATACTCTCCCTAAAGTAGCGCTTTCGTTGCCTTTCCCAAAAATGAGACATCTGAAGATGAAAGGCAGTATTCTGGGGAGAAAATGCCTTTTTGGGGGGCTAAAGAGTGGCACTTAAGAGAGAACCTGTTTGGTTTCTGGGATGAAGAGTGATATTCGGGGAGAAAATGTCTAATTGTTGGCAGAAATTGATACGCAGGGGAGAAATGGTTGTATTTGGGAGAGAAAAAGAGTGTTTTGTGGAGAAAATGCATGAGTTTTGGGGATAAACGGCATTATTTTGGCGTGAAAGCATGGTATTGAGCTAAGAAGCGGCATTTGGTGGAGAAAATGTCTTCTTTTGAGGATAAAGGTGATCTTTCGGGGAGAAAATGTCTGATTTGCAGCATAAAAGGACGCATTTGGGGAAGACAGCGTCTTTTATTGGGACATCACGTTTTATTCCAAAAATAACACATTTTCTTCCCAGAATACCACCTTTGATCCCCAAAATAAGGCATTTTCTTCCCAGAAGACCGCTTCTTAGACCGAAAATAAGTCATCCTCTCCAAAAAAGACATAATTCTGTCCTCAAAATGAGAAATATTGTCCCCAAAATATCATTCTTGGTTCCAAATAGAAGACTTTTTCTCCATTAAATACCACGTCGGGTTCCCAATATTACACATTTTCTCCCCCAAATTGCTCTTTGGATCCCCAAAATGAGGCGTTCTCCCTCAAATGCCTCTTTTGATCCCAAGAATCAGGCATTTTCTCCGCACAAGACTGATTTTATTACCAAAACAACACATTTCTTACCCAAAACACACCTTTTTATTCCCAACATTAGACACCGTCTCCCACAAATGCCAATTTGTATCCCTCCAATACGAAATTCTCCCCTTGAAATATGGCTTTGTGTAACAAAAGAAGACATTCGCTCCCAAAAATACCGCTTCTTATTTCCTAAGGAAGACTTTTCCTCCCCAAAACACCCTTTTTGATCCCCAAAATAAGAAATACTCTCCCTAAAGTAGCGCTTTCGTTTCCTTTCCCAAAAATGAGATATCTGAAGATGAAAGGCAGTATTCTGGGGAGAAAATGCCTTTTTGGGGGGCTAAAGTGTGGCACTTAAGAGAGAACCTGTTTGGTTTCTGGGATGAAGAGTGATATTCGGGGAGAAAATGTCTAATTGTTGGCAGAAATTGATACGCAGGGGAGAAATGGTTGTATTTGGGAGAGAAAAAGAGTGTTTTGTGGAGAAAATGCATGAGTTTTGGGGATAAACGGCATTATTTTGGCGTGAAAGCATGGTATTGAGCTAAGAAGCGGCATTTGGTGGAGAAAATGTCTTCTTTTGAGGATAAAGGTGATCTTTCGGGGAGAAAATGTCTGATTTGCAGCATAAAAGGACGCATTTGGGGAAGACAGCGTCTTTTATTGGGACATCACGTTTTATTCCAAAAATAACACATTTTCTTCCCAGAATACCGCCTTTGATCCCCAAAATAAGGCATTTTCTTCCCAGAAGACCGCTTCTTAGACCGAAAATAAGTCATCCTCTCCAAAAAAGACATAATTCTGTCCTCAAAATGAGAAATATTGTCCCCAAAATATCATTCTTGGTTCCAAATAGAAGACTTTTTCTCCATTAAATACCACGTCGGGTTCCCAATATTACACATTTTCTCCCCCAAATTGCTCTTTGGATCCCCAAAATGAGGCGTTCTCCCTCAAATGCCTCTTTTCATCCCAAGAATCAGGCATTTTCTCCGCACAAGACTGATTTTATTACCAAAACAACACATTTCTTACCCAAAACACACCTTTTTATTCCCAACATTAGACACCGTCTCCCACAAATGCCAATTTGTATCCCTCCAATACGAAATTCTCCCCTTGAAATATGGCTTTGTGTAACAAAAGAAGACATTCGCTCCCAAAAATACCGCTTCTTATTTCCTAAGGAAGACTTTTCCTCCCCAAAACACCCTTTTTGATCCCCAAAATAAGAAATACTCTCCCTAAAGTAGCGCTTTCGTTTCCTTTCCCAAAAATGAGATATCTGAAGATGAAAGGCAGTATTCTGGGGAGAAAATGCCTTTTTGGGGGGCTAAAGAGTGGCACTTAAGAGAGAACCTGTTTGGTTTCTGGGATGAAGAGTGATATTCGGGGAGAAAATGTCTAATTGTTGGCAGAAATTGATACGCAGGGGAGAAATGGTTGTATTTGGGAGAGAAAAAGAGTGTTTTGTGGAGAAAATGCATGAGTTTTGGGGATAAACGGCATTATTTTGGCGTGAAAGCATGGTATTGAGCTAAGAAGCGGCATTTGGTGGAGAAAATGTCTTCTTTTGAGGATAAAGGTGATCTTTCGGGGAGAAAATGTCTGATTTGCAGCATAAAAGGACGCATTTGGGGAAGACAGCGTCTTTTATTGGGACATCACGTTTTATTCCAAAAATAACACATTTTCTTCCCAGAATACCGCCTTTGATCCCCAAAATAAGGCATTTTCTTCCCAGAAGACCGCTTCTTAGACCGAAAATAAGTCATCCTCTCCAAAAAAGACATAATTCTGTCCTCAAAATGAGAAATATTGTCCCCAAAATATCATTCTTGGTTCCAAATAGAAGACTTTTTCTCCATTAAATACCACGTCGGGTTCCCAATATTACACATTTTCTCCCCCAAATTGCTCTTTGGATCCCCAAAATGAGGCGTTCTCCCTCAAATGCCTCTTTTCATCCCAAGAATCAGGCATTTTCTCCGCACAAGACTGATTTTATTACCAAAACAACACATTTCTTACCCAAAACACACCTTTTTATTCCCAACATTAGACACCGTCTCCCACAAATGCCAATTTGTATCCCTCCAATACGAAATTCTCCCCTTGAAATATGGCTTTGTGTAACAAAAGAAGACATTCGCTCCCAAAAATACCGCTTCTTATTTCCTAAGGAAGACTTTTCCTCCCCAAAACACCCTTTTTGATCCCCCAAATAAGAAATACTCTCCCTAAAGTAGCGCTTTCGTTGCCTTTCCCAAAAATGAGACATCTGAAGATGAAAGGCAGTATTCTGGGCTGGATATGCCTTTTTGGGGGGGTAAAGTGTGGCACTTAAGAGAGAACCTGTTTGGTTTCTGGGATGAAGAGTGATATTCGGGGAGAAAATGTCTAATTGTTGGCAGAAATTGATACGCAGGGGAGAAATGGTTGTATTTGGGAGAGAAAAAGAGTGTTTTGTGGAGAAAATGCATGAGTTTTGGGGATAAACGGCATTATTTTGGCGTGAAAGCATGGTATTGAGCTAAGAAGCGGCATTTGGTGGAGAAAATGTCTTCTTTTGAGGATAAAGGTGATCTTTCGGGGAGAAAATGTCTGATTTGCAGCATAAAAGGACGCATTTGGGGAAGACAGCGTCTTTTATTGGGACATCACGTTTTATTCCAAAAATAACACATTTTCTTCCCAGAATACCGCCTTTGATCCCAAAAATAAGGCATTTTCTTCCCAGAAGACCGCTTCTTAGACCGAAAATAAGTCATCCTCTCCAAAAAAGACATAATTCTGTCCTCAAAATGAGAAATATTGTCCCCAAAATATCATTCTTGGTTCCAAATAGAAGACTTTTTCTCCATTAAATACCACGTCGGGTTCCCAATATTACACATTTTCTCCCCCAAATTGCTCTTTGGATCCCCAAAATGAGGCGTTCTCCCTCAAATGCCTCTTTTGATCCCAAGAATCAGGCATTTTCTCCGCACAAGACTGATTTTATTACCAAAACAACACATTTCTTACCCAAAACACACCTTTTTATTCCCAACATTAGACACCGTCTCCCACAAATGCCAATTTGTATCCCTCCAATACGAAATTCTCCCCTTGAAATATGGCTTTGTGTAACAAAAGAAGACATTCGCTCCCAAAAATACCGCTTCTTATTTCCTAAGGAAGACTTTTCCTCCCCAAAACACCCTTTTTGATCCCCCAAATAAGAAATACTCTCCCTAAAGTAGCGCTTTTGTTTCCTTTCCCAAAAATGAGACATCTGAAGATGAAAGGCAGTATTCTGGGCTGGATATGCCTTTTTGGGGGGCTAAAGTGTGGCACTTAAGAGAGAACCTGTTTGGTTTCTGGGATGAAGAGTGATATTCGGGGAGAAAATGTCTAATTGTTGGCAGAAATTGATACGCAGGGGAGAAATGGTTGTATTTGGGAGAGAAAAAGAGTGTTTTGGGGAGAAAATGCATGAGTTTTGGGGATAAACGGCATTATTTTGGCGTGAAAGCATGGTATTGAGCTAAGAAGCGGCATTTGGTGGAGAAAATGTCTTCTTTTGAGGATAAAGGTGATCTTTCGGGGAGAAAATGTCTGATTTGCAGCATAAAAGGACGCATTTGGGGAAGACAGCGTCTTTTATTGGGACATCACGTTTTATTCCAAAAATAACACATTTTCTTCCCAGAATACCGCCTTTGATCCCAAAAAGAAGGCATTTTCTTCCCAGAAGACCGCTTCTTAGACCGAAAATAAGTCATCCTCTCCAAAAAAGACATAATTCTGTCCTCAAAATGAGAAATATTGTCCCCAAAATATCATTCTTGGTTCCAAATAGAAGACTTTTTCTCCATTAAATACCACGTCGGGTTCCCAATATTACACATTTTCTCCCCCAAATTGCTCTTTGGATCCCCAAAATGAGGCGTTCTCCCTCAAATGCCTCTTTTCATCCCAAGAATCAGGCATTTTCTCCGCACAAGACTGATTTTATTACCAAAACAACACATTTCTTACCCAAAACACACCTTTTTATTCCCAACATTAGACACCGTCTCCCACAAATGCCAATTTGTATCCCTCCAATACGAAATTCTCCCCTTGAAATATGGCTTTGTGTAACAAAAGAAGACATTCGCTCCCAAAAATACCGCTTCTTATTTCCTAAGGAAGACTTTTCCTCCCCAAAACACCCTTTTTGATCCCCCAAATAAGAAATACTCTCCCTAAAGTAGCGCTTTCGTTGCCTTTCCCAAAAATGAGACATCTGAAGATGAAAGGCAGTATTCTGGGCTGGATATGCCTTTTTGGGGGGGTAAAGTGTGGCACTTAAGAGAGAACCTGTTTGGTTTCTGGGATGAAGAGTGATATTCGGGGAGAAAATGTCTAATTGTTGGCAGAAATTGATACGCAGGGGAGAAATGGTTGTATTTGGGAGAGAAAAAGAGTGTTTTGTGGAGAAAATGCATGAGTTTTGGGGATAAACGGCATTATTTTGGCGTGAAAGCATGGTATTGAGCTAAGAAGCGGCATTTGGTGGAGAAAATGTCTTCTTTTGAGGATAAAGGTGATCTTTCGGGGAGAAAATGTCTGATTTGCAGCATAAAAGGACGCATTTGGGGAAGACAGCGTCTTTTATTGGGACATCACGTTTTATTCCAAAAATAACACATTTTCTTCCCAGAATACCACCTTTGATCCCCAAAATAAGGCATTTTCTTCCCAGAAGACCGCTTCTTAGACCGAAAATAAGTCATCCTCTCCAAAAAAGACATAATTCTGTCCTCAAAATGAGAAATATTGTCCCCAAAATATCATTCTTGGTTCCAAATAGAAGACTTTTTCTCCATTAAATACCACGTCGGGTTCCCAATATTACACATTTTCTCCCCCAAATTGCTCTTTGGATCCCCAAAATGAGGCGTTCTCCCTCAAATGCCTCTTTTCATCCCAAGAATCAGGCATTTTCTCCACACAAGACTGATTTTATTACCAAAACAACACATTTCTTACCCAAAACACACCTTTTTATTCCCAACATTAGACACCGTCTCCCACAAATGCCAATTTGTATCCCTCCAATACGAAATTCTCCCCTTGAAATATGGCTTTGTGTAACAAAAGAAGACATTCGCTCCCAAAAATACCGCTTCTTATTTCCTAAGGAAGACTTTTCCTCCCCAAAACACCCTTTTTGATCCCCAAAATAAGAAATACTCTCCCTAAAGTAGCGCTTTCGTTGCCTTTCCCAAAAATGAGACATCTGAAGATGAAAGGCAGTATTCTGGGGAGAAAATGCCTTTTTGGGGGGCTAAAGAGTGGCACTTAAGAGAGAACCTGTTTGGTTTCTGGGATGAAGAGTGATATTCGGGGAGAAAATGTCTAATTGTTGGCAGAAATTGATACGCAGGGGAGAAATGGTTGTATTTGGGAGAGAAAAAGAGTGTTTTGTGGAGAAAATGCATGAGTTTTGGGGATAAACGGCATTATTTTGGCGTGAAAGCATGGTATTGAGCTAAGAAGCGGCATTTGGTGGAGAAAATGTCTTCTTTTGAGGATAAAGGTGATCTTTCGGGGAGAAAATGTCTTCTTTGCAGCATAAAAGGACGCATTTGGGGAAGACAGCGTCTTTTATTGGGACATCACGTTTTATTCCAAAAATAACACATTTTCTTCCCAGAATACCACCTTTGATCCCCAAAATAAGGCATTTTCTTCCCAGAAGACCGCTTCTTAGACCGAAAATAAGTCATCCTCTCCAAAAAAGACATAATTCTGTCCTCAAAATGAGAAATATTGTCCCCAAAATATCATTCTTGGTTCCAAATAGAAGACTTTTTCTCCATTAAATACCACGTCGGGTTCCCAATATTACACATTTTCTCCCCCAAATTGCTCTTTGGATCCCCAAAATGAGGCGTTCTCCCTCAAATGCCTCTTTTGATCCCAAGAATCAGGCATTTTCTCCGCACAAGACTGATTTTATTACCAAAACAACACATTTCTTACCCAAAACACACCTTTTTATTCCCAACATTAGACACCGTCTCCCACAAATGCCAATTTGTATCCCTCCAATACGAAATTCTCCCCTTGAAATATGGCTTTGTGTAACAAAAGAAGACATTCGCTCCCAAAAATACCGCTTCTTATTTCCTAAGGAAGACTTTTCCTCCCCAAAACACCCTTTTTGATCCCCCAAATAAGAAATACTCTCCCTAAAGTAGCGCTTTCGTTTCCTTTCCCAAAAATGAGACATCTGAAGATGAAAGGCAGTATTCTGGGGAGAAAATGCCTTTTTGGGGGGCTAAAGAGTGGCACTTAAGAGAGAACCTGTTTGGTTTCTGGGATGAAGAGTGATATTCGGGGAGAAAATGTCTAATTGTTGGCAGAAATTGATACGCAGGGGAGAAATGGTTGTATTTGGGAGAGAAAAAGAGTGTTTTGTGGAGAAAATGCATGAGTTTTGGGGATAAACGGCATTATTTTGGCGTGAAAGCATGGTATTGAGCTAAGAAGCGGCATTTGGTGGAGAAAATGTCTTCTTTTGAGGATAAAGGTGATCTTTCGGGGAGAAAATGTCTGATTTGCAGCATA
This sequence comes from Alectoris magna, assembly GCA_030625065.1. Taxonomy (NCBI): domain Eukaryota; kingdom Metazoa; phylum Chordata; class Aves; order Galliformes; family Phasianidae; genus Alectoris; species Alectoris magna. The sequence goes on along the minus strand of CM060578.1, from coordinate 4,077,188 downwards.
AAAGGACGCATTTGGGGAAGACAGCGTCTTTTATTGGGACATCACGTTTTATTCCAAAAATAACACATTTTCTTCCCAGAATACCGCCTTTGATCCCAAAAAGAAGGCATTTTCTTCCCAGAAGACCGCTTCTTAGACCGAAAATAAGTCATCCTCTCCAAAAAAGACATAATTCTGTCCTCAAAATGAGAAATATTGTCCCCAAAATATCATTCTTGGTTCCAAATAGAAGACTTTTTCTCCATTAAATACCACGTCGGGTTCCCAATATTACACATTTTCTCCCCCAAATTGCTCTTTGGATCCCCAAAATGAGGCGTTCTCCCTCAAATGCCTCTTTTCATCCCAAGAATCAGGCATTTTCTCCGCACAAGACTGATTTTATTACCAAAACAACACATTTCTTACCCAAAACACACCTTTTTATTCCCAACATTAGACACCGTCTCCCACAAATGCCAATTTGTATCCCTCCAATACGAAATTCTCCCCTTGAAATATGGCTTTGTGTAACAAAAGAAGACATTCGCTCCCAAAAATACCGCTTCTTATTTCCTAAGGAAGACTTTTCCTCCCCAAAACACCCTTTTTGATCCCCAAAATAAGAAATACTCTCCCTAAAGTAGCGCTTTCGTTGCCTTTCCCAAAAATGAGACATCTGAAGATGAAAGGCAGTATTCTGGGGAGAAAATGCCTTTTTGGGGGGCTAAAGAGTGGCACTTAAGAGAGAACCTGTTTGGTTTCTGGGATGAAGAGTGATATTCGGGGAGAAAATGTCTAATTGTTGGCAGAAATTGATACGCAGGGGAGAAATGGTTGTATTTGGGAGAGAAAAAGAGTGTTTTGTGGAGAAAATGCATGAGTTTTGGGGATAAACGGCATTATTTTGGCGTGAAAGCATGGTATTGAGCTAAGAAGCGGCATTTGGTGGAGAAAATGTCTTCTTTTGAGGATAAAGGTGATCTTTCGGGGAGAAAATGTCTTCTTTGCAGCATAAAAGGACGCATTTGGGGAAGACAGCGTCTTTTATTGGGACATCACGTTTTATTCCAAAAATAACACATTTTCTTCCCAGAATACCACCTTTGATCCCCAAAATAAGGCATTTTCTTCCCAGAAGACCGCTTCTTAGACCGAAAATAAGTCATCCTCTCCAAAAAAGACATAATTCTGTCCTCAAAATGAGAAATATTGTCCCCAAAATATCATTCTTGGTTCCAAATAGAAGACTTTTTCTCCATTAAATACCACGTCGGGTTCCCAATATTACACATTTTCTCCCCCAAATTGCTCTTTGGATCCCCAAAATGAGGCGTTCTCCCTCAAATGCCTCTTTTGATCCCAAGAATCAGGCATTTTCTCCGCACAAGACTGATTTTATTACCAAAACAACACATTTCTTACCCAAAACACACCTTTTTATTCCCAACATTAGACACCGTCTCCCACAAATGCCAATTTGTATCCCTCCAATACGAAATTCTCCCCTTGAAATATGGCTTTGTGTAACAAAAGAAGACATTCGCTCCCAAAAATACCGCTTCTTATTTCCTAAGGAAGACTTTTCCTCCCCAAAACACCCTTTTTGATCCCCCAAATAAGAAATACTCTCCCTAAAGTAGCGCTTTCGTTTCCTTTCCCAAAAATGAGACATCTGAAGATGAAAGGCAGTATTCTGGGGAGAAAATGCCTTTTTGGGGGGCTAAAGAGTGGCACTTAAGAGAGAACCTGTTTGGTTTCTGGGATGAAGAGTGATATTCGGGGAGAAAATGTCTAATTGTTGGCAGAAATTGATACGCAGGGGAGAAATGGTTGTATTTGGGAGAGAAAAAGAGTGTTTTGTGGAGAAAATGCATGAGTTTTGGGGATAAACGGCATTATTTTGGCGTGAAAGCATGGTATTGAGCTAAGAAGCGGCATTTGGTGGAGAAAATGTCTTCTTTTGAGGATAAAGGTGATCTTTCGGGGAGAAAATGTCTGATTTGCAGCATAAAAGGACGCATTTGGGGAAGACAGCGTCTTTTATTGGGACATCACGTTTTATTCCAAAAATAACACATTTTCTTCCCAGAATACCGCCTTTGATCCCAAAAAGAAGGCATTTTCTTCCCAGAAGACCGCTTCTTAGACCGAAAATAAGTCATCCTCTCCAAAAAAGACATAATTCTGTCCTCAAAATGAGAAATATTGTCCCCAAAATATCATTCTTGGTTCCAAATAGAAGACTTTTTCTCCATTAAATACCACGTCGGGTTCCCAATATTACACATTTTCTCCCCCAAATTGCTCTTTGGATCCCCAAAATGAGGCGTTCTCCCTCAAATGCCTCTTTTCATCCCAAGAATCAGGCATTTTCTCCGCACAAGACTGATTTTATTACCAAAACAACACATTTCTTACCCAAAACACACCTTTTTATTCCCAACATTAGACACCGTCTCCCACAAATGCCAATTTGTATCCCTCTAATACGAAATTCTCCCCTTGAAATATGGCTTTGTGTAACAAAAGAAGACATTCGCTCCCAAAAATACCGCTTCTTATTTCCTAAGGAAGACTTTTCCTCCCCAAAACACCCTTTTTGATCCCCCAAATAAGAAATACTCTCCCTAAAGTAGCGCTTTCGTTGCCTTTCCCAAAAATGAGACATCTGAAGATGAAAGGCAGTATTCTGGGGAGAAAATGCCTTTTTGGGGGGCTAAAGTGTGGCACTTAAGAGAGAACCTGTTTGGTTTCTGGGATGAAGAGTGATATTCGGGGAGAAAATGTCTAATTGTTGGCAGAAATTGATACGCAGGGGAGAAATGGTTGTATTTGGGAGAGAAAAAGAGTGTTTTGTGGAGAAAATGCATGAGTTTTGGGGATAAACGGCATTATTTTGGCGTGAAAGCATGGTATTGAGCTAAGAAGCGGCATTTGGTGGAGAAAATGTCTTCTTTTGAGGATAAAGGTGATCTTTCGGGGAGAAAATGTCTTCTTTGCAGCATAAAAGGACGCATTTGGGGAAGACAGCGTCTTTTATTGGGACATCACGTTTTATTCCAAAAATAACACATTTTCTTCCCAGAATACCGCCTTTGATCCCCAAAATAAGGCATTTTCTTCCCAGAAGACCGCTTCTTAGACCGAAAATAAGTCATCCTCTCCAAAAAAGACATAATTCTGTCCTCAAAATGAGAAATATTGTCCCCAAAATATCATTCTTGGTTCCAAATAGAAGACTTTTTCTCCATTAAATACCACGTCGGGTTCCCAATATTACACATTTTCTCCCCCAAATTGCTCTTTGGATCCCCAAAATGAGGCGTTCTCCCTCAAATGCCTCTTTTCATCCCAAGAATCAGGCATTTTCTCCGCACAAGACTGATTTTATTACCAAAACAACACATTTCTTACCCAAAACACACCTTTTTATTCCCAACATTAGACACCGTCTCCCACAAATGCCAATTTGTATCCCTCCAATACGAAATTCTCCCCTTGAAATATGGCTTTGTGTAACAAAAGAAGACATTCGCTCCCAAAAATACCGCTTCTTATTTCCTAAGGAAGACTTTTCCTCCCCAAAACACCCTTTTTGATCCCCCAAATAAGAAATACTCTCCCTAAAGTAGCGCTTTCGTTGCCTTTCCCAAAAATGAGACATCTGAAGATGAAAGGCAGTATTCTGGGGAGAAAATGCCTTTTTGGGGGGGTAAAGAGTGGCACTTAAGAGAGAACCTGTTTGGTTTCTGGGATGAAGAGTGATATTCGGGGAGAAAATGTCTAATTGTTGGCAGAAATTGATACGCAGGGGAGAAATGGTTGTATTTGGGAGAGAAAAAGAATGTTTTGTGGAGAAAATGCATGAGTTTTGGGGATAAACGGCATTATTTTGGCGTGAAAGCATGGTATTGAGCTAAGAAGCGGCATTTGGTGGAGAAAATGTCTTCTTTTGAGGATAAAGGTGATCTTTCGGGGAGAAAATGTCTGATTTGCAGCATAAAAGGACGCATTTGGGGAAGACAGCGTCTTTTATTGGGACATCACGTTTTATTCCAAAAATAACACATTTTCTTCCCAGAATACCGCCTTTGATCCCAAAAATAAGGCATTTTCTTCCCAGAAGACCGCTTCTTAGACCGAAAATAAGTCATCCTCTCCAAAAAAGACATAATTCTGTCCTCAAAATGAGAAATATTGTCCCCAAAATATCATTCTTGGTTCCAAATAGAAGACTTTTTCTCCATTAAATACCACGTCGGGTTCCCAATATTACACATTTTCTCCCCCAAATTGCTCTTTGGATCCCCAAAATGAGGCGTTCTCCCTCAAATGCCTCTTTTCATCCCAAGAATCAGGCATTTTCTCCGCACAAGACTGATTTTATTACCAAAACAACACATTTCTTACCCAAAACACACCTTTTTATTCCCAACATTAGACACCGTCTCCCACAAATGCCAATTTGTATCCCTCCAATACGAAATTCTCCCCTTGAAATATGGCTTTGTGTAACAAAAGAAGACATTCGCTCCCAAAAATACCGCTTCTTATTTCCTAAGGAAGACTTTTCCTCCCCAAAACACCCTTTTTGATCCCCCAAATAAGAAATACTCTCCCTAAAGTAGCGCTTTCGTTGCCTTTCCCAAAAATGAGACATCTGAAGATGAAAGGCAGTATTCTGGGGAGAAAATGCCTTTTTGGGGGGCTAAAGAGTGGCACTTAAGAGAGAACCTGTTTGGTTTCTGGGATGAAGAGTGATATTCGGGGAGAAAATGTCTAATTGTTGGCAGAAATTGATACGCAGGGGAGAAATGGTTGTATTTGGGAGAGAAAAAGAATGTTTTGTGGAGAAAATGCATGAGTTTTGGGGATAAACGGCATTATTTTGGCGTGAAAGCATGGTATTGAGCTAAGAAGCGGCATTTGGTGGAGAAAATGTCTTCTTTTGAGGATAAAGGTGATCTTTCGGGGAGAAAATGTCTGATTTGCAGCATAAAAGGACGCATTTGGGGAAGACAGCGTCTTTTATTGGGACATCACGTTTTATTCCAAAAATAACACATTTTCTTCCCAGAATACCGCCTTTGATCCCAAAAAGAAGGCATTTTCTTCCCAGAAGACCGCTTCTTAGACCGAAAATAAGTCATCCTCTCCAAAAAAGACATAATTCTGTCCTCAAAATGAGAAATATTGTCCCCAAAATATCATTCTTGGTTCCAAATAGAAGACTTTTTCTCCATTAAATACCACGTCGGGTTCCCAATATTACACATTTTCTCCCCCAAATTGCTCTTTGGATCCCCAAAATGAGGCGTTCTCCCTCAAATGCCTCTTTTCATCCCAAGAATCAGGCATTTTCTCCGCACAAGACTGATTTTATTACCAAAACAACACATTTCTTACCCAAAACACACCTTTTTATTCCCAACATTAGACACCGTCTCCCACAAATGCCAATTTGTATCCCTCCAATACGAAATTCTCCCCTTGAAATATGGCTTTGTGTAACAAAAGAAGACATTCGCTCCCAAAAATACCGCTTCTTATTTCCTAAGGAAGACTTTTCCTCCCCAAAACACCCTTTTTGATCCCCCAAATAAGAAATACTCTCCCTAAAGTAGCGCTTTCGTTGCCTTTCCCAAAAATGAGACATCTGAAGATGAAAGGCAGTATTCTGGGCTGGATATGCCTTTTTGGGGGGGTAAAGAGTGGCACTTAAGAGAGAACCTGTTTGGTTTCTGGGATGAAGAGTGATATTCGGGGAGAAAATGTCTAATTGTTGGCAGAAATTGATACGCAGGGGAGAAATGGTTGTATTTGGGAGAGAAAAAGAGTGTTTTGTGGAGAAAATGCATGAGTTTTGGGGATAAACGGCATTATTTTGGCGTGAAAGCATGGTATTGAGCTAAGAAGCGGCATTTTGTGGAGAAAATGCCTTCTTTTGATGATAAAGGTGATCTTTCAGGGAGAAAATGTCTGATTTGCAGCATAAAAAGACACATTTGGGGAAGACAGCGTCTTTTATTGGGACATCACGTTTTATTCCAAAAATAACACATTTTCTTCCCAGAATACCGCCTTTGATCCCCAAAAGAAGGCATTTTCTTCCCAGAAGACCGCTTCTTAGACCGAAAATAAGTCATCCTCTCCAAAAAAGACATAATTCTGTCCTCAAAATGAGAAATATTGTCCCCAAAATATCATTCTTGGTTCCAAATAGAAGACTTTTTCTCCATTAAATACCACGTCGGGTTCCCAATATTACACATTTTCTCCCCCAAATTGCTCTTTGGATCCCCAAAATGAGGCGTTCTCCCTCAAATGCCTCTTTTCATCCCAAGAATCAGGCATTTTCTCCGCACAAGACTGATTTTATTACCAAAACAACACATTTCTTACCCAAAACACACCTTTTTATTCCCAACATTAGACACCGTCTCCCACAAATGCCAATTTGTATCCCTCCAATACGAAATTCTCCCCTTGAAATATGGCTTTGTGTAACAAAAGAAGACATTCGCTCCCAAAAATACCGCTTCTTATTTCCTAAGGAAGACTTTTCCTCCCCAAAACACCCTTTTTGATCCCCAAAATAAGAAATACTCTCCCTAAAGTAGCGCTTTCGTTGCCTTTCCCAAAAATGAGACATCTGAAGATGAAAGGCAGTATTCTGGGCTGGATATGCCTTTTTGGGGGGGTAAAGTGTGGCACTTAGGAGAGAACCTGTTTGGTTTCTGGGATGAAGAGTGATATTCGGGGAGAAAATGTCTAATTGTTGGCAGAAATTGATACGCAGGGGAGAAATGGTTGTATTTGGGAGAGAAAAAGAGTGTTTTGGGGAGAAAATGCATGAGTTTTGGGGATAAACGGCATTATTTTGGCGTGAAAGCATGGTATTGAGCTAAGAAGCGGCATTTGGTGGAGAAAATGTCTTCTTTTGAGGATAAAGGTGATCTTTCGGGGAGAAAATGTCTGATTTGCAGCATAAAAGGACGCATTTGGGGAAGACAGCGTCTTTTATTGGGACATCACGTTTTATTCCAAAAATAACACATTTTCTTCCCAGAATACCGCCTTTGATCCCAAAAAGAAGGCATTTTCTTCCCAGAAGACCGCTTCTTAGACCGAAAATAAGTCATCCTCTCCAAAAAAGACATAATTCTGTCCTCAAAATGAGAAATATTGTCCCCAAAATATCATTCTTGGTTCCAAATAGAAGACTTTTTCTCCATTAAATACCACGTCGGGTTCCCAATATTACACATTTTCTCCCCCAAATTGCTCTTTGGATCCCCAAAATGAGGCGTTCTCCCTCAAATGCCTCTTTTCATCCCAAGAATCAGGCATTTTCTCCGCACAAGACTGATTTTATTACCAAAACAACACATTTCTTACCCAAAACACACCTTTTTATTCCCAACATTAGACACCGTCTCCCACAAATGCCAATTTGTATCCCTCCAATACGAAATTCTCCCCTTCAAATATGGCTTTGTGTAACAAAAGAAGACATTCGCTCCCAAAAATACCGCTTCTTATTTCCTAAGGAAGACTTTTCCTCCCCAAAACACCCTTTTTGATCCCCCAAATAAGAAATACTCTCCCTAAAGTAGCGCTTTCGTTGCCTTTCCCAAAAATGAGACATCTGAAGATGAAAGGCAGTATTCTGGGGAGAAAATGCCTTTTTGGGGGGCTAAAGAGTGGCACTTAGGAGAGAACCTGTTTGGTTTCTGGGATGAAGAGTGATATTAGGGGAGAAAATGTCTAATTGTTGGCAGAAATTGATACGCAGGGGAGAAATGGTTGTATTTGGGAGAGAAAAAGAGTGTTTTGTGGAGAAAATGCATGAGTTTTGGGGATAAACGGCATTATTTTGGCGTGAAAGCATGGTATTGAGCTAAGAAGCGGCATTTGGTGGAGAAAATGTCTTCTTTTGAGGATAAAGGTGATCTTTCGGGGAGAAAATGTCTGATTTGCAGCATAAAAGGACGCATTTGGGGAAGACAGCGTCTTTTATTGGGACATCACGTTTTATTCCAAAAATAACACATTTTCTTCCCAGAATACCGCCTTTGATCCCAAAAAGAAGGCATTTTCTTCCCAGAAGACCGCTTCTTAGACCGAAAATAAGTCATCCTCTCCAAAAAAGACATAATTCTGTCCTCAAAATGAGAAATATTGTCCCCAAAATATCATTCTTGGTTCCAAATAGAAGACTTTTTCTCCATTAAATACCACGTCGGGTTCCCAATATTACACATTTTCTCCCCCAAATTGCTCTTTGGATCCCCAAAATGAGGCGTTCTCCCTCAAATGCCTCTTTTGATCCCAAGAATCAGGCATTTTCTCCGCACAAGACTGATTTTATTACCAAAACAACACATTTCTTACCCAAAACACACCTTTTGATTCCCAACATTAGACACCGTCTCCCAAAATTCCAATTTGTATCCCTCCAATACGAAATTCTCCCCTTGAAATATGGCTTTGTGTAACAAAAGAAGACATTCGCTCCCAAAAATACCGCTTCTTATTTCCTAAGGAAGACTTTTCCTCCCCAAAACACCCTTTTTGATCCCCCAAATAAGAAATACTCTCCCTAAAGCAGCGCTTTCGTTGCCTTTCCCAAAAATGAGACATCTGAAGATGAAAGGCAGTATTCTGGGGAGAAAATGCCTTTTTGGGGGGCTAAAGAGTGGCACTTAAGAGAGAACCTGTTTGGTTTCTGGGATGAAGAGTGATATTCGGGGAGAAAATGTCTAATTGTTGGCAGAAATTGATACGCAGGGGAGAAATGGTTGTATTTGGGAGAGAAAAAGAGTGTTTTGTGGAGAAAATGCATGAGTTTTGGGGATAAACGGCATTATTTTGGCGTGAAAGCATGGTATTGAGCTAAGAAGCGGCATTTGGTGGAGAAAATGTCTTCTTTTGAGGATAAAGGTGATCTTTCGGGGAGAAAATGTCTGATTTGCAGCATAAAAGGACGCATTTGGGGAAGACAGCGTCTTTTATTGGGACATCACGTTTTATTCCAAAAATAACACATTTTCTTCCCAGAATACCGCCTTTGATCCCAAAAATAAGGCATTTTCTTCCCAGAAGACCGCTATTTAGACCGAAAATAAGTCATCCTCTCCAAAAAAGACATAATTCTGCCCTCAAAATGAGAAATATTGTCCCCAAAATATCATTCTTGGTTCCAAATAGAAGACTTTTTCTCCATTAAATACCACGTCGGGTTCCCAATATTACACATTTTCTCCCCCAAATTGCTCTTTGGATCCCCAAAATGAGGCGTTCTCCCTCAAATGCCTCTTTTCATCCCAAGAATCAGGCATTTTCTCCGCACAAGACTGATTTTATTACCAAAACAACACATTTCTTACCCAAAACACACCTTTTTATTCCCAACATTAGACACCGTCTCCCAAAATTCCAATTTGTATCCCTCCAATACGAAATTCTCCCCTTGAAATATGGCTTTGTGTAACAAAAGAAGACATTCGCTCCCAAAAATACCGCTTCCTATTTCCTAAGGAAGACTTTTCCTCCCCAAAACACCCTTTTTGATCCCCCAAATAAGAAATACTCTCCCTAAAGCAGCGCTTTCGTTGCCTTTCCCAAAAATGAGACATCTGAAGATGAAAGGCAGTATTCTGGGGAGAAAATGCCTTTTTGGGGGGCTAAAGAGTGGCACTTAGGAGAGAACCTGTTTGGTTTCTGGGATGAAGAGTGATATTCGGGGAGAAAATGTCTAATTGTTGGCAGAAATTGATACGCAGGGGAGAAATGGTTGTATTTGGGAGAGAAAAAGAGTGTTTTGTGGAGAAAATGCATGAGTTTTGGGGATAAACGGCATTATTTTGGCGTGAAAGCATGGTATTGAGCTAAGAAGCGGCATTTGGTGGAGAAAATGCCTTCTTTTGAGGATAAAGGTGATCTTTCAGGGAGAAAATGTCTGATTTGCAGCATAAAAAGACGCATTTGGGGAAGACAGCGTCTTTTATTGGGACATCACGTTTTATTCCAAAAATAACACATTTTCTTCCCAGAATACCGCCTTTGATCCCCAAAATAAGGCATTTTCTTCCCAGAAGACCGCTTCTTAGACCGAAAATAAGTCATCCTCTCCAAAAAAGACATAATTCTGTCCTCAAAATGAGAAATATTGTCCCCAAAATATCATTCTTGGTTCCAAATAGAAGACTTTTTCTCCATTAAATACCACGTCGGGTTCCCAATATTACACATTTTCTCCCCCAAATTGCTCTTTGGATCCCCAAAATGAGGCGTTCTCCCTCAAATGCCTCTTTTGATCCCAAGAATCAGGCATTTTCTCCGCACAAGACTGATTTTATTACCAAAACAACACATTTCTTACCCAAAACACACCTTTTGATTCCCAACATTAGACACCGTCTCCCAAAATTCCAATTTGTATCCCTCCAATACGAAATTCTCCCCTTGAAATATGGCTTTGTGTAACAAAAGAAGACATTCGCTCCCAAAAATACCGCTTCTTATTTCCTAAGGAAGACTTTTCCTCCCCAAAACACCCTTTTTGATCCCCCAAATAAGAAATACTCTCCCTAAAGCAGCGCTTTCGTTGCCTTTCCCAAAAATGAGACATCTGAAGATGAAAGGCAGTATTCTGGGGAGAAAATGCCTTTTTGGGGGGCTAAAGAGTGGCACTTAAGAGAGAACCTGTTTGGTTTCTGGGATGAAGAGTGATATTCGGGGAGAAAATGTCTAATTGTTGGCAGAAATTGATACGCAGGGGAGAAATGGTTGTATTTGGGAGAGAAAAAGAGTGTTTTGTGGAGAAAATGCATGAGTTTTGGGGATAAACGGCATTATTTTGGCGTGAAAGCATGGTATTGAGCTAAGAAGCGGCATTTGGTGGAGAAAATGCCTTCTTTTGAGGATAAAGGTGATCTTTCGGGGAGAAAATGTCTGATTTGCAGCATAAAAGGACGCATTTGGGGAAGACAGCGTCTTTTATTGGGACATCACGTTTTATTCCAAAAATAACACATTTTCTTCCCAGAATACCGCCTTTGATCCCAAAAATAAGGCATTTTCTTCCCAGAAGACCGCTATTTAGACCGAAAATAAGTCATCCTCTCCAAAAAAGACATAATTCTGCCCTCAAAATGAGAAATATTGTCCCCAAAATATCATTCTTGGTTCCAAATAGAAGACTTTTTCTCCATTAAATACCACGTCGGGTTCCCAATATTACACATTTTCTCCCCCAAATTGCTCTTTGGATCCCCAAAATGAGGCGTTCTCCCTCAAATGCCTCTTTTCATCCCAAGAATCAGGCATTTTCTCCGCACAAGACTGATTTTATTACCAAAACAACACATTTCTTACCCAAAACACACCTTTTTATTCCCAACATTAGACACCGTCTCCCAAAATTCCAATTTGTATCCCTCCAATACGAAATTCTCCCCTTGAAATATGGCTTTGTGTAACAAAAGAAGACATTCGCTCCCAAAAATACCGCTTCCTATTTCCTAAGGAAGACTTTTCCTCCCCAAAACACCCTTTTTGATCCCCCAAATAAGAAATACTCTCCCTAAAGCAGCGCTTTCGTTGCCTTTCCCAAAAATGAGACATCTGAAGATGAAAGGCAGTATTCTGGGGAGAAAATGCCTTTTTGGGGGGCTAAAGAGTGGCACTTAGGAGAGAACCTGTTTGGTTTCTGGGATGAAGAGTGATATTCGGGGAGAAAATGTCTAATTGTTGGCAGAAATTGATACGCAGGGGAGAAATGGTTGTATTTGGGAGAGAAAAAGAGTGTTTTGTGGAGAAAATGCATGAGTTTTGGGGATAAACGGCATTATTTTGGCGTGAAAGCATGGTATTGAGCTAAGAAGCGGCATTTGGTGGAGAAAATGCCTTCTTTTGAGGATAAAGGTGATCTTTCAGGGAGAAAATGTCTGATTTGCAGCATAAAAAGACGCATTTGGGGAAGACAGCGTCTTTTATTGGGACATCACGTTTTATTCCAAAAATAACACATTTTCTTCCCAGAATACCGCCTTTGATCCCAAAAATAAGGCATTTTCTTCCCAGAAGACCGCATTTTAGACCGAAAATAAGTCATCCTCTCCAAAAAAGACATAATTCTGTCCTCAAAATGAGAAATATTGTCCCCAAAATATCATTCTTGGTTCCAAATAGAAGACTTTTTCTCCATTAAATACCACGTCGGGTTCCCAATATTACACATTTTCTCCCCCAAATTGCTCTTTGGATCCCCAAAATGAGGCGTTCTCCCTCAAATGCCTCTTTTCATCCCAAGAATCAGGCATTTTCTCCGCACAAGACTGATTTTATTACCAAAACAACACATTTCTTACCCAAAACACACCTTTTTATTCCCAACATTAGACACCGTCTCCCAAAATTCCAATTTGTATCCCTCCAATACGAAATTCTCCCCTTGAAATATGGCTTTGTGTAACAAAAGAAGACATTCGCTCCCAAAAATACCGCTTCTTATTTCCTAAGGAAGACTTTTCCTCCCCAAAACACCCTTTTTGATCCCCCAAATAAGAAATACTCTCCCTAAAGCAGCGCTTTCGTTGCCTTTCCCAAAAATGAGACATCTGAAGATGAAAGGCAGTATTCTGGGGAGAAAATGCCTTTTTGGGGGGCTAAAGAGTGGCACTTAGGAGAGAACCTGTTTGGTTTCTGGGATGAAGAGTGATATTCGGGGAGAAAATGTCTAATTGTTGGCAGAAATTGATACGCAGGGGAGAAATGGTTGTATTTGGGAGAGAAAAAGAGTGTTTTGTGGAGAAAATGCATGAGTTTTGGGGATAAACGGCATTATTTTGGTGTGAAAGCATGGTATTGAGCTAAGAAGCGGCATTTGGTGGAGAAAATGCCTTCTTTTGAGGATAAAGGTGATCTTTCGGGGAGAAAATGTCTGATTTGCAGCATAAAAGGACGCATTTGGGGAAGACAGCGTCTTTTATTGGGACATCACGTTTTATTCCAAAAATAACACATTTTCTTCCCAGAATACCGCCTTTGATCCCAAAAATAAGGCATTTTCTTCCCAGAAGACCGCTATTTAGACCGAAAATAAGTCATCCTCTCCAAAAAAGACATAATTCTGCCCTCAAAATGAGAAATATTGTCCCCAAAATATCATTCTTGGTTCCAAATAGAAGACTTTTTCTCCATTAAATACCACGTCGGGTTCCCAATATTACACATTTTCTCCCCCAAATTGCTCTTTGGATCCCCAAAATGAGGCGTTCTCCCTCAAATGCCTCTTTTCATCCCAAGAATCAGGCATTTTCTCCGCACAAGACTGATTTTATTACCAAAACAACACATTTCTTACCCAAAACACACCTTTTTATTCCCAACATTAGACACCGTCTCCCAAAATTCCAATTTGTATCCCTCCAATACGAAATTCTCCCCTTGAAATATGGCTTTGTGTAACAAAAGAAGACATTCGCTCCCAAAAATACCGCTTCCTATTTCCTAAGGAAGACTTTTCCTCCCCAAAACACCCTTTTTGATCCCCCAAATAAGAAATACTCTCCCTAAAGCAGCGCTTTCGTTGCCTTTCCCAAAAATGAGACATCTGAAGATGAAAGGCAGTATTCTGGGGAGAAAATGCCTTTTTGGGGGGCTAAAGAGTGGCACTTAGGAGAGAACCTGTTTGGTTTCTGGGATGAAGAGTGATATTCGGGGAGAAAATGTCTAATTGTTGGCAGAAATTGATACGCAGGGGAGAAATGGTTGTATTTGGGAGAGAAAAAGAGTGTTTTGTGGAGAAAATGCATGAGTTTTGGGGATAAACGGCATTATTTTGGCGTGAAAGCATGGTATTGAGCTAAGAAGCGGCATTTGGTGGAGAAAATGCCTTCTTTTGAGGATAAAGGTGATCTTTCAGGGAGAAAATGTCTGATTTGCAGCATAAAAAGACGCATTTGGGGAAGACAGCGTCTTTTATTGGGACATCACGTTTTATTCCAAAAATAACACATTTTCTTCCCAGAATACCGCCTTTGATCCCCAAAATAAGGCATTTTCTTCCCAGAAGACCGCTTCTTAGACCGAAAATAAGTCATCCTCTCCAAAAAAGACATAATTCTGTCCTCAAAATGAGAAATATTGTCCCCAAAATATCATTCTTGGTTCCAAATAGAAGACTTTTTCTCCATTAAATACCACGTCGGGTTCCCAATATTACACATTTTCTCCCCCAAATTGCTCTTTGGATCCCCAAAATGAGGCGTTCTCCCTCAAATGCCTCTTTTGATCCCAAGAATCAGGCATTTTCTCCGCACAAGACTGATTTTATTACCAAAACAACACATTTCTTACCCAAAACACACCTTTTGATTCCCAACATTAGACACCGTCTCCCAAAATTCCAATTTGTATCCCTCCAATACGAAATTCTCCCCTTGAAATATGGCTTTGTGTAACAAAAGAAGACATTCGCTCCCAAAAATACCGCTTCTTATTTCCTAAGGAAGACTTTTCCTCCCCAAAACACCCTTTTTGATCCCCCAAATAAGAAATACTCTCCCTAAAGCAGCGCTTTCGTTGCCTTTCCCAAAAATGAGACATCTGAAGATGAAAGGCAGTATTCTGGGGAGAAAATGCCTTTTTGGGGGGCTAAAGAGTGGCACTTAAGAGAGAACCTGTTTGGTTTCTGGGATGAAGAGTGATATTCGGGGAGAAAATGTCTAATTGTTGGCAGAAATTGATACGCAGGGGAGAAATGGTTGTATTTGGGAGAGAAAAAGAGTGTTTTGTGGAGAAAATGCATGAGTTTTGGGGATAAACGGCATTATTTTGGCGTGAAAGCATGGTATTGAGCTAAGAAGCGGCATTTGGTGGAGAAAATGTCTTCTTTTGAGGATAAAGGTGATCTTTCGGGGAGAAAATGTCTGATTTGCAGCATAAAAGGACGCATTTGGGGAAGACAGCGTCTTTTATTGGGACATCACGTTTTATTCCAAAAATAACACATTTTCTTCCCAGAATACCGCCTTTGATCCCAAAAATAAGGCATTTTCTTCCCAGAAGACCGCTATTTAGACCGAAAATAAGTCATCCTCTCCAAAAAAGACATAATTCTGCCCTCAAAATGAGAAATATTGTCCCCAAAATATCATTCTTGGTTCCAAATAGAAGACTTTTTCTCCATTAAATACCACGTCGGGTTCCCAATATTACACATTTTCTCCCCCAAATTGCTCTTTGGATCCCCAAAATGAGGCGTTCTCCCTCAAATGCCTCTTTTCATCCCAAGAATCAGGCATTTTCTCCGCACAAGACTGATTTTATTACCAAAACAACACATTTCTTACCCAAAACACACCTTTTTATTCCCAACATTAGACACCGTCTCCCACAAATGCCAATTTGTATCCCTCCAATATGAAATTCTCCCCTTGAAATATGGCTTTGTGTAACAAAAGAAGACATTCGCTCCCAAAAATACCGCTTCCTATTTCCTAAGGAAGACTTTTCCTCCCCAAAACACCCTTTTTGATCCCCCAAATAAGAAATACTCTCCCTAAAGCAGCGCTTTCGTTGCCTTTCCCAAAAATGAGACATCTGAAGATGAAAGGCAGTATTCTGGGGAGAAAATGCCTTTTTGGGGGGCTAAAGAGTGGCACTTAGGAGAGAACCTGTTTGGTTTCTGGGATGAAGAGTGATATTCGGGGAGAAAATGTCTAATTGTTGGCAGAAATTGATACGCAGGGGAGAAATGGTTGTATTTGGGAGAGAAAAAGAGTGTTTTGTGGAGAAAATGCATGAGTTTTGGGGATAAACGGCATTATTTTGGCGTGAAAGCATGGTATTGAGCTAAGAAGCGGCATTTGGTGGAGAAAATGCCTTCTTTTGAGGATAAAGGTGATCTTTCAGGGAGAAAATGTCTGATTTGCAGCATAAAAAGACGCATTTGGGGAAGACAGCGTCTTTTATTGGGACATCACGTTTTATTCCAAAAATAACACATTTTCTTCCCAGAATACCGCCTTTGATCCCAAAAATAAGGCATTTTCTTCCCAGAAGACCGCATTTTAGACCGAAAATAAGTCATCCTCTCCAAAAAAGACATAATTCTGTCCTCAAAATGAGAAATATTGTCCCCAAAATATCATTCTTGGTTCCAAATAGAAGACTTTTTCTCCATTAAATACCACGTCGGGTTCCCAATATTACACATTTTCTCCCCCAAATTGCTCTTTGGATCCCCAAAATGAGGCGTTCTCCCTCAAATGCCTCTTTTCATCCCAAGAATCAGGCATTTTCTCCGCACAAGACTGATTTTATTACCAAAACAACACATTTCTTACCCAAAACACACCTTTTTATTCCCAACATTAGACACCGTCTCCCAAAATTCCAATTTGTATCCCTCCAATACGAAATTCTCCCCTTCAAATATGGCTTTGTGTAACAAAAGAAGACATTCGCTCCCAAAAATACCGCTTCTTATTTCCTAAGGAAGACTTTTCCTCCCCAAAACACCCTTTTTGATCCCCCAAATAAGAAATACTCTCCCTAAAGTAGCGCTTTCGTTGCCTTTCCCAAAAATGAGACATCTGAAGATGAAAGGCGGTATTCTGGGGAGAAAATGCCTTTTTGGGGGGCTAAAGAGTGGCACTTAAGAGAGAACCTGTTTGGTTTCTGGGATGAAGAGTGATATTCGGGGAGAAAATGTCTAATTGTTGGCAGAAATTGATACGCAGGGGAGAAATGGTTGTATTTGGGAGAGAAAAAGAGTGTTTTGTGGAGAAAATGCATGAGTTTTGGGGATAAACGGCATTATTTTGGCGTGAAAGCATGGTATTGAGCTAAGAAGCGGCATTTGGTGGAGAAAATGTCTTCTTTTGAGGATAAAGGTGATCTTTCGGGGAGAAAATGTCTGATTTGCAGCATAAAAGGACGCATTTGGGGAAGACAGCGTCTTTTATTGGGACATCACGTTTTATTCCAAAAATAACACATTTTCTTCCCAGAATACCGCCTTTGATCCCCAAAATAAGGCATTTTCTTCCCAGAAGACCGCTTCTTAGACCGAAAATAAGTCATCCTCTCCAAAAAAGACATAATTCTGTCCTCAAAATGAGAAATATTGTCCCCAAAATATCATTCTTGGTTCCAAATAGAAGACTTTTTCTCCATTAAATACCACGTCGGGTTCCCAATATTACACATTTTCTCCCCCAAATTGCTCTTTGGATCCCCAAAATGAGGCGTTCTCCCTCAAATGCCTCTTTTCATCCCAAGAATCAGGCATTTTCTCCGCACAAGACTGATTTTATTACCAAAACAACACATTTCTTACCCAAAACACACCTTTTTATTCCCAACATTAGACACCGTCTCCCACAAATGCCAATTTGTATCCCTCCAATACGAAATTCTCCCCTTGAAATATGGCTTTGTGTAACAAAAGAAGACATTCGCTCCCAAAAATACCGCTTCTTATTTCCTAAGGAAGACTTTTCCTCCCCAAAACACCCTTTTTGATCCCCCAAATAAGAAATACTCTCCCTAAAGTAGCGCTTTCGTTTCCTTTCCCAAAAATGAGACATCTGAAGATGAAAGGCAGTATTCTGGGGAGAAAATGCCTTTTTGGGGGGCTAAAGTGTGGCACTTAAGAGAGAACCTGTTTGGTTTCTGGGATGAAGAGTGATATTCGGGGAGAAAATGTCTAATTGTTGGCAGAAATTGATACGCAGGGGAGAAATGGTTGTATTTGGGAGAGAAAAAGAGTGTTTTGGGGAGAAAATGCATGAGTTTTGGGGATAAACGGCATTATTTTGGCGTGAAAGCATGGTATTGAGCTAAGAAGCGGCATTTTGTGGAGAAAATGCCTTCTTTTGATGATAAAGGTGATCTTTCAGGGAGAAAATGTCTGATTTGCAGCATAAAAAGACGCATTTGGCGAAGACAGCGTCTTTTATTGGGACATCACGTTTTATTCCAAAAATAACACATTTTCTTCCCAGAATACCGCCTTTGATCCCCAAAATAAGGCATTTTCTTCCCAGAAGACCGCTTCTTAGACCGAAAATAAGTCATCCTCTCCAAAAAAGACATAATTCTGTCCTCAAAATGAGAAATATTGTCCCCAAAATATCATTCTTGGTTCCAAATAGAAGACTTTTTCTCCATTAAATACCACGTCGGGTTCCCAATATTACACATTTTCTCCCCCAAATTGCTCTTTGGATCCCCAAAATGAGGCGTTCTCCCTCAAATGCCTCTTTTCATCCCAAGAATCAGGCATTTTCTCCGCACAAGACTGATTTTATTACCAAAACAACACATTTCTTACCCAAAACACACCTTTTTATTCCCAACATTAGACACCGTCTCCCAAAATTCCAATTTGTATCCCTCCAATACGAAATTCTCCCCTTGAAATATGGCTTTGTGTAACAAAAGAAGACATTCGCTCCCAAAAATACCGCTTCTTATTTCCTAAGGAAGACTTTTCCTCCCCAAAACACCCTTTTTGATCCCCCAAATAAGAAATACTCTCCCTAAAGCAGCGCTTTCGTTGCCTTTCCCAAAAATGAGACATCTGAAGATGAAAGGCAGTATTCTGGGGAGAAAATGCCTTTTTGGGGGGCTAAAGAGTGGCACTTAGGAGAGAACCTGTTTGGTTTCTGGGATGAAGAGTGATATTCGGGGAGAAAATGTCTAATTGTTGGCAGAAATTGATACACAGGGGAGAAATGGTTGTATTTGGGAGAGAAAAAGAGTGTTTTGGGGAGAAAATGCATGAGTTTTGGGGATAAACGGCATTATTTTGGCGTGAAAGCATGGTATTGAGCTAAGAAGCAGCATTTTGTGGAGAAAATGCCTTCTTTTGAGGATAAAGGTGATCTTTCAGGGAGAAAATGTCTGATTTGCAGCATAAAAAGACGCATTTGGGGAAGACAGCGTCTTTTATTGGGACATCACGTTTTATTCCAAAAATAACACATTTTCTTCCCAGAATACCGCCTTTGATCCCAAAAATAAGGCATTTTCTTCCCAGAAGACCGCTTCTTAGACCGAAAATAAGTCATCCTCTCCAAAAAAGACATAATTCTGTCCTCAAAATGAGAAATATTGTCCCCAAAATATCATTCTTGGTTCCAAATAGAAGACTTTTTCTCCATTAAATACCACGTCGGGTTCCCAATATTACACATTTTCTCCCCCAAATTGCTCTTTGGATCCCCAAAATGAGGCGTTCTCCCTCAAATGCCTCTTTTCATCCCAAGAATCAGGCATTTTCTCCGCACAAGACTGATTTTATTACCAAAACAACACATTTCTTACCCAAAACACACCTTTTTATTCCCAACATTAGACACCGTCTCCCAAAATTCCAATTTGTATCCCTCCAATACGAAATTCTCCCCTTCAAATATGGCTTTGTGTAACAAAAGAAGACATTCGCTCCCAAAAATACCGCTTCTTATTTCCTAAGGAAGACTTTTCCTCCCCAAAACACCCTTTTTGATCCCCCAAATAAGAAATACTCTCCCTAAAGTAGCGCTTTCGTTGCCTTTCCCAAAAATGAGACATCTGAAGATGAAAGGCAGTATTCTGGGGAGAAAATGCCTTTTTGGGGGGCTAAAGAGTGGCACTTAAGAGAGAACCTGTTTGGTTTCTGGGATGAAGAGTGATATTCGGGGAGAAAATGTCTAATTGTTGGCAGAAATTGATACGCAGGGGAGAAATGGTTGTATTTGGGAGAGAAAAAGAGTGTTTTGTGGAGAACATGCATGAGTTTTGGGGATAAACGGCATTATTTTGGCGTGAAAGCATGGTATTGAGCTAAGAAGCGGCATTTGGTGGAGAAAATGTCTTCTTTTGAGGATAAAGGTGATCTTTCGGGGAGAAAATGTCTGATTTGCAGCATAAAAGGACGCATTTGGGGAAGACAGCGTCTTTTATTGGGACATCACGTTTTATTCCAAAAATAACACATTTTCTTCCCAGAATACCGCCTTTGATCCCAAAAATAAGGCATTTTCTTCCCAGAAGACCGCTTCTTAGACCGAAAATAAGTCATCCTCTCCAAAAAAGACATAATTGTGTCCTCAAAATGAGAAATATTGTCCCCAAAATATCATTCTTGGTTCCAAATAGAAGACTTTTTCTCCATTAAATACCACGTCGGGTTCCCAATATTACACATTTTCTCCCCCAAATTGCTCTTTGGATCCCCAAAATGAGGCGTTCTCCCTCAAATGCCTCTTTTCATCCCAAGAATCAGGCATTTTCTCCGCACAAGACTGATTTTATTACCAAAACAACACATTTCTTACCCAAAACACACCTTTTTATTCCCAACATTAGACACCGTCTCCCACAAATGCCAATTTGTATCCCTCCAATACGAAATTCTCCCCTTGAAATATGGCTTTGTGTAACAAAAGAAGACATTCGCTCCCAAAAATACCGCTTCTTATTTCCTAAGGAAGACTTTTCCTCCCCAAAACACCCTTTTTGATCCCCCAAATAAGAAATACTCTCCCTAAAGTAGCGCTTTCGTTTCCTTTCCCAAAAATGAGACATCTGAAGATGAAAGGCAGTATTCTGGGGAGAAAATGCCTTTTTGGGGGGCTAAAGTGTGGCACTTAAGAGAGAACCTGTTTGGTTTCTGGGATGAAGAGTGATATTCGGGGAGAAAATGTCTAATTGTTGGCAGAAATTGATACGCAGGGGAGAAATGATTGTATTTGGGAGAGAAAAAGAGTGTTTTGTGGAGAAAATGCATGAGTTTTGGGGATAAACGGCATTATTTTGGCGTGAAAGCATGGTATTGAGCTAAGAAGCGGCATTTGGTGGAGAAAATGCCTTCTTTTGATCATAAAGGTGATCTTTCAGGGAGAAAATGTCTGATTTGCAGCATAAAAAGACGCATTTGGGGAAGACAGCGTCTTTTATTGGGACATCACGTTTTATTCCAAAAATAACACATTTTCTTCCCAGAATACCGCCTTTGATCCCCAAAATAAGGCATTTTCTTCCCAGAAGACCGCTTCTTAGACCGAAAATAAGTCATCCTCTCCAAAAAAGACATAATTCTGTCCTCAAAATGAGAAATATTGTCCCCAAAATATCATTCTTGGTTCCAAATAGAAGACTTTTTCTCCATTAAATACCACGTCGGGTTCCCAATATTACACATTTTCTCCCCCAAATTGCTCTTTGGATCCCCAAAATGAGGCGTTCTCCCTCAAATGCCTCTTTTGATCCCAAGAATCAGGCATTTTCTCCGCACAAGACTGATTTTATTACCAAAACAACACATTTCTTACCCAAAACACACCTTTTTATTCCCAACATTAGACACCGTCTCCCACAAATGCCAATTTGTATCCCTCCAATACGAAATTCTCCCCTTCAAATATGGCTTTGTGTAACAAAAGAAGACATTCGCTCCCAAAAATACCGCTTCTTATTTCCTAAGGAAGACTTTTCCTCCCCAAAACACCCTTTTTGATCCCCCAAATAAGAAATACTCTCCCTAAAGTAGCGCTTTCGTTGCCTTTCCCAAAAATGAGACATCTGAAGATGAAAGGCAGTATTCTGGGGAGAAAATGCCTTTTTGGGGGGCTAAAGAGTGGCACTTAAGAGAGAACCTGTTTGGTTTCTGGGATGAAGAGTGATATTCGGGGAGAAAATGTCTAATTGTTGGCAGAAATTGATACGCAGGGGAGAAATGGTTGTATTTGGGAGAGAAAAAGAGTGTTTTGTGGAGAAAATGCATGAGTTTTGGGGATAAACGGCATTATTTTGGCGTGAAAGCATGGTATTGAGCTAAGAAGCGGCATTTGGTGGAGAAAATGTCTTCTTTTGAGGATAAAGGTGATCTTTCGGGGAGAAAATGTCTGATTTGCAGCATAAAAGGACGCATTTGGGGAAGACAGCGTCTTTTATTGGGACATCACGTTTTATTCCAAAAATAACACATTTTCTTCCCAGAATACCGCCTTTGATCCCCAAAAGAAGGCATTTTCTTCCCAGAAGACCGCTTCTTAGACCGAAAATAAGTCATCCTCTCCAAAAAAGACATAATTCTGTCCTCAAAATGAGAAATATTGTCCCCAAAATATCATTCTTGGTTCCAAATTGAAGACTTTTTCTCCATTAAATACCACGTCGGGTTCCCAATATTACACATTTTCTCCCCCAAATTGCTCTTTGGATCCCCAAAATGAGGCGTTCTCCCT
Source organism: Alectoris magna (assembly GCA_030625065.1). Taxonomy (NCBI): domain Eukaryota; kingdom Metazoa; phylum Chordata; class Aves; order Galliformes; family Phasianidae; genus Alectoris; species Alectoris magna. The sequence goes on along the minus strand of CM060578.1, from coordinate 4,054,959 downwards.
CAAATGCCTCTTTTCATCCCAAGAATCAGGCATTTTCTCCGCAGAAGACTGATTTTATTACCAAAACAACACATTTCTTACCCAAAACACACCTTTTTATTCCCAACATTAGACACCGTCTCCCACAAATGCCAATTTGTATCCCTCCAATACGAAATTCTCCCGTTGAAATATGGCTTTGTGTAACAAAAGAAGACATTCGCTCCCGAAAATACCGCTTCTTATTTCCTAAGGAAGACTTTTCCTCCCCAAAACACCCTTTTTGATCCCCCAAATAAGAAATACTCTCCCTAAAGTAGCGCTTTCGTTGCCTTTCCCAAAAATGAGACATCTGAAGATGAAAGGCAGTATTCTGGGGAGAAAATGCCTTTTTGGGGGGCTAAAGAGTGGCACTTAAGAGAGAACCTGTTTGGTTTCTGGGATGAAGAGTGATATTCGGGGAGAAAATGTCTAATTGTTGGCAGAAATTGATACGCAGGGGAGAAATGGTTGTATTTGGGAGAGAAAAAGAGTGTTTTGTGGAGAAAATGCATGAGTTTTGGGGATAAACGGCATTATTTTGGCGTGAAAGCATGGTATTGAGCTAAGAAGCGGCATTTGGTGGAGAAAATGTCTTCTTTTGAGGATAAAGGTGATCTTTCGGGGAGAAAATGTCTGATTTGCAGCATAAAAGGACGCATTTGGGGAAGACAGCGTCTTTTATTGGGACATCACGTTTTATTCCAAAAATAACACATTTTCTTCCCAGAATACCGCCTTTGATCCCCAAAAGAAGGCATTTTCTTCCCAGAAGACCGCTTCTTAGACCGAAAATAAGTCATCCTCTCCAAAAAAGACATAATTCTGTCCTCAAAATGAGAAATATTGTCCCCAAAATATCATTCTTGGTTCCAAATAGAAGACTTTTTCTCCATTAAATACCACGTCGGGTTCCCAATATTACACATTTTCTCCCCCAAATTGCTCTTTGGATCCCCAAAATGAGGCGTTCTCCCTCAAATGCCTCTTTTGATCCCAAGAATCAGGCATTTTCTCCGCAGAAGACTGATTTTATTACCAAAACAACACATTTCTTACCCAAAACACACCTTTTTATTCCCAACATTAGACACCGTCTCCCACAAATGCCAATTTGTATCCCTCCAATACGAAATTCTCCCGTTGAAATATGGCTTTGTGTAACAAAAGAAGACATTCGCTCCCGAAAATACCGCTTCTTATTTCCTAAGGAAGACTTTTCCTCCCCAAAACACCCTTTTTGATCCCCCAAATAAGAAATACTCTCCCTAAAGTAGCGCTTTCGTTGCCTTTCCCAAAAATGAGACATCTGAAGATGAAAGGCAGTATTCTGGGGAGAAAATGCCTTTTTGGGGGGCTAAAGAGTGGCACTTAAGAGAGAACCTGTTTGGTTTCTGGGATGAAGAGTGATATTCGGGGAGAAAATGTCTAATTGTTGGCAGAAATTGATACGCAGGGGAGAAATGGTTGTATTTGGGAGAGAAAAAGAGTGTTTTGTGGAGAAAATGCATGAGTTTTGGGGATAAACGGCATTATTTTGGCGTGAAAGCATGGTATTGAGCTAAGAAGCGGCATTTGGTGGAGAAAATGTCTTCTTTTGAGGATAAAGGTGATCTTTCGGGGAGAAAATGTCTGATTTGCAGCATAAAAGGACGCATTTGGGGAAGACAGCGTCTTTTATTGGGACATCACGTTTTATTCCAAAAATAACACATTTTCTTCCCAGAATACCGCCTTTGATCCCCAAAAGAAGGCATTTTCTTCCCAGAAGACCGCTTCTTAGACCGAAAATAAGTCATCCTCTCCAAAAAAGACATAATTCTGTCCTCAAAATGAGAAATATTGTCCCCAAAATATCATTCTTGGTTCCAAATAGAAGACTTTTTCTCCATTAAATACCACGTCGGGTTCCCAATATTACACATTTTCTCCCCCAAATTGCTCTTTGGATCCCCAAAATGAGGCGTTCTCCCTCAAATGCCTCTTTTCATCCCAAGAATCAGGCATTTTCTCCGCACAAGACTGATTTTATTACCAAAACAACACATTTCTTACCCAAAACACACCTTTTTATTCCCAACATTAGACACCGTCTCCCAAAATTCCAATTTGTATCCCTCCAATACGAAATTCTCCCCTTGAAATATGGCTTTGTGTAACAAAAGAAGACATTCGCTCCCAAAAATACCGCTTCTTATTTCCTAAGGAAGACTTTTCCTCCCCAAAACACCCTTTTTGATCCCCCAAATAAGAAATACTCTCCCTAAAGCAGCGCTTTCGTTGCCTTTCCCAAAAATGAGACATCTGAAGATGAAAGGCAGTATTCTGGGGAGAAAATGCCTTTTTGGGGGGCTAAAGAGTGGCACTTAAGAGAGAACCTGTTTGGTTTCTGGGATGAAGAGTGATATTCGGGGAGAAAATGTCTAATTGTTGGCAGAAATTGATACGCAGGGGAGAAATGGTTGTATTTGGGAGAGAAAAAGAGTGTTTTGTGGAGAAAATGCATGAGTTTTGGGGATAAACGGCATTATTTTGGCGTGAAAGCATGGTATTGAGCTAAGAAGCGGCATTTGGTGGAGAAAATGTCTTCTTTTGAGGATAAAGGTGATCTTTCGGGGAGAAAATGTCTGATTTGCAGCATAAAAGGACGCATTTGGGGAAGACAGCGTCTTTTATTGGGACATCACGTTTTATTCCAAAAATAACACATTTTCTTCCCAGAATACCGCCTTTGATCCCAAAAATAAGGCATTTTCTTCCCAGAAGACCGCTTCTTAGACCGAAAATAAGTCATCCTCTCCAAAAAAGACATAATTCTGCCCTCAAAATGAGAAATATTGTCCCCAAAATATCATTCTTGGTTCCAAATAGAAGACTTTTTCTCCATTAAATACCACGTCGGGTTCCCAATATTACACATTTTCTCCCCCAAATTGCTCTTTGGATCCCCAAAATGAGGCGTTCTCCCTCAAATGCCTCTTTTCATCCCAAGAATCAGGCATTTTCTCCGCACAAGACTGATTTTATTACCAAAACAACACATTTCTTACCCAAAACACACCTTTTTATTCCCAACATTAGACACCGTCTCCCAAAATTCCAATTTGTATCCCTCCAATACGAAATTCTCCCCTTGAAATATGGCTTTGTGTAACAAAAGAAGACATTCGCTCCCAAAAATACCGCTTCTTATTTCCTAAGGAAGACTTTTCCTCCCCAAAACACCCTTTTTGATCCCCCAAATAAGAAATACTCTCCCTAAAGCAGCGCTTTCGTTGCCTTTCCCAAAAATGAGACATCTGAAGATGAAAGGCAGTATTCTGGGGAGAAAATGCCTTTTTGGGGGGCTAAAGAGTGGCACTTAGGAGAGAACCTGTTTGGTTTCTGGGATGAAGAGTGATATTCGGGGAGAAAATGTCTAATTGTTGGCAGAAATTGATACGCAGGGGAGAAATGGTTGTATTTGGGAGAGAAAAAGAGTGTTTTGGGGAGAAAATGCATGAGTTTTGGGGATAAACGGCATTATTTTGGCGTGAAAGCATGGTATTGAGCTAAGAAGCGGCATTTTGTGGAGAAAATGCCTTCTTTTGAGGATAAAGGTGATCTTTCAGGGAGAAAATGTCTGATTTGCAGCATAAAAAGACGCATTTGGGGAAGACAGCGTCTTTTATTGGGACATCACGTTTTATTCCAAAAATAACACATTTTCTTCCCAGAATACCGCCTTTGATCCCCAAAAGAAGGCATTTTCTTCCCAGAAGACCGCTTCTTAGACCGAAAATAAGTCATCCTCTCCAAAAAAGACATAATTCTGTCCTCAAAATGAGAAATATTGTCCCCAAAATATCATTCTTGGTTCCAAATAGAAGACTTTTTCTCCATTAAATACCACGTCGGGTTCCCAATATTACACATTTTCTCCCCCAAATTGCTCTTTGGATCCCCAAAATGAGGCGTTCTCCCTCAAATGCCTCTTTTGATCCCAAGAATCAGGCATTTTCTCCGCAGAAGACTGATTTTATTACCAAAACAACACATTTCTTACCCAAAACACACCTTTTTATTCCCAACATTAGACACCGTCTCCCAAAATTCCAATTTGTATCCCTCCAATACGAAATTCTCCCCTTGAAATATGGCTTTGTGTAACAAAAGAAGACATTCGCTCCCAAAAATACCGCTTCTTATTTCCTAAGGAAGACTTTTCCTCCCCAAAACACCCTTTTTGATCCCCCAAATAAGAAATACTCTCCCTAAAGCAGCGCTTTCGTTGCCTTTCCCAAAAATGAGACATCTGAAGATGAAAGGCAGTATTCTGGGGAGAAAATGCCTTTTTGGGGGGCTAAAGAGTGGCACTTAAGAGAGAACCTGTTTGGTTTCTGGGATGAAGAGTGATATTCGGGGAGAAAATGTCTAATTGTTGGCAGAAATTGATACGCAGGGGAGAAATGGTTGTATTTGGGAGAGAAAAAGAGTGTTTTGTGGAGAAAATGCATGAGTTTTGGGGATAAACGGCATTATTTTGGCGTGAAAGCATGGTATTGAGCTAAGAAGCGGCATTTGGTGGAGAAAATGTCTTCTTTTGAGGATAAAGGTGATCTTTCGGGGAGAAAATGTCTGATTTGCAGCATAAAAGGACGCATTTGGGGAAGACAGCGTCTTTTATTGGGACATCACGTTTTATTCCAAAAATAACACATTTTCTTCCCAGAATACCGCCTTTGATCCCAAAAATAAGGAATTTTCTTCCCAGAAGACCGCTTCTTAGACCGAAAATAAGTCATCCTCTCCAAAAAAGACATAATTCTGTCCTCAAAATGAGAAATATTGTCCCCAAAATATCATTCTTGGTTCCAAATAGAAGACTTTTTCTCCATTAAATACCACATCGGGTTCCCAATATTACACATTTTGTCCCCCAAATTGCTCTTTGGATCCCCAAAATGAGGCGTTCTCCCTCAAATGCCTCTTTTCATCCCAAGAATCAGGCATTTTCTCCGCACAAGACTGATTTTATTACCAAAACAACACATTTCTTACCCAAAACACACCTTTTTATTCCCAACATTAGACACCGTCTCCCACAAATGCCAATTTGTATCCCTCCAATACGAAATTCTCCCCTTGAAATATGGCTTTGTGTAACAAAAGAAGACATTCGCTCCCAAAAATACCGCTTCTTATTTCCTAAGGAAGACTTTTCCTCCCCAAAACACCCTTTTTGATCCCCCAAATAAGAAATACTCTCCCTAAAGTAGCGCTTTCGTTGCCTTTCCCAAAAATGAGACATCTGAAGATGAAAGGCAGTATTCTGGGCTGGATATGCCTTTTTGGGGGGGTAAAGTGTGGCACTTAAGAGAGAACCTGTTTGGTTTCTGGGATGAAGAGTGATATTCGGGGAGAAAATGTCTAATTGTTGGCAGAAATTGATACGCAGGGGAGAAATGGTTGTATTTGGGAGAGAAAAAGAGTGTTTTGGGGAGAAAATGCATGAGTTTTGGGGATAAACGGCATTATTTTGGCGTGAAAGCATGGTATTGAGCTAAGAAGCGGCATTTTGTGGAGAAAATGCCTTCTTTTGAGGATAAAGGTGATCTTTCAGGGAGAAAATGTCTGATTTGCAGCATAAAAAGACGCATTTGGGGAAGACAGCGTCTTTTATTGGGACATCACGTTTTATTCCAAAAATAACACATTTTCTTCCCAGAATACCGCCTTTGATCCCAAAAATAAGGCATTTTCTTCCCAGAAGACCGCATTTTAGACCGAAAATAAGTCATCCTCTCCAAAAAAGACATAATTCTGTCCTCAAAATGAGAAATATTGTCCCCAAAATATCATTCTTGGTTCCAAATAGAAGACTTTTTCTCCATTAAATACCACGTCGGGTTCCCAATATTACACATTTTCTCCCCCAAATTGCTCTTTGGATCCCCAAAATGAGGCGTTCTCCCTCAAATGCCTCTTTTGATCCCAAGAATCAGGCATTTTCTCCGCAGAAGACTGATTTTATTACCAAAACAACACATTTCTTACCCAAAACACACCTTTTTATTCCCAACATTAGACACCGTCTCCCACAAATGCCAATTTGTATCCCTCCAATACGAAATTCTCCCGTTGAAATATGGCTTTGTGTAACAAAAGAAGACATTCGCTCCCGAAAATACCGCTTCTTATTTCCTAAGGAAGACTTTTCCTCCCCAAAACACCCTTTTTGATCCCCCAAATAAGAAATACTCTCCCTAAAGCAGCGCTTTCGTTGCCTTTCCCAAAAATGAGACATCTGAAGATGAAAGGCAGTATTCTGGGGAGAAAATGCCTTTTTGGGGGGCTAAAGAGTGGCACTTAAGAGAGAACCTGTTTGGTTTCTGGGATGAAGAGTGATATTCGGGGAGAAAATGTCTAATTGTTGGCAGAAATTGATACGCAGGGGAGAAATGGTTGTATTTGGGAGAGAAAAAGAGTGTTTTGTGGAGAAAATGCATGAGTTTTGGGGATAAACGGCATTATTTTGGCGTGAAAGCATGGTATTGAGCTAAGAAGCGGCATTTGGTGGAGAAAATGTCTTCTTTTGAGGATAAAGGTGATCTTTCGGGGAGAAAATGTCTGATTTGCAGCATAAAAGGACGCATTTGGGGAAGACAGCGTCTTTTATTGGGACATCACGTTTTATTCCAAAAATAACACATTTTCTTCCCAGAATACCGCCTTTGATCCCAAAAATAAGGCATTTTCTTCCCAGAAGACCGCTTCTTAGACCGAAAATAAGTCATCCTCTCCAAAAAAGACATAATTCTGTCCTCAAAATGAGAAATATTGTCCCCAAAATATCATTCTTGGTTCCAAATAGAAGACTTTTTCTCCATTAAATACCACATCGGGTTCCCAATATTACACATTTTCTCCCCCAAATTGCTCTTTGGATCCCCAAAATGAGGCGTTCTCCCTCAAATGCCTCTTTTCATCCCAAGAATCAGGCATTTTCTCCGCACAAGACTGATTTTATTACCAAAACAACACATTTCTTACCCAAAACACACCTTTTTATTCCCAACATTAGACACCGTCTCCCAAAATTCCAATTTGTATCCCTCCAATACGAAATTCTCCCCTTGAAATATGGCTTTGTGTAACAAAAGAAGACATTCGCTCCCGAAAATACCGCTTCTTATTTCCTAAGGAAGACTTTTCCTCCCCAAAACACCCTTTTTGATCCCCCAAATAAGAAATACTCTCCCTAAAGCAGCGCTTTCGTTGCCTTTCCCAAAAATGAGACATCTGAAGATGAAAGGCAGTATTCTGGGGAGAAAATGCCTTTTTGGGGGGCTAAAGAGTGGCACTTAAGAGAGAACCTGTTTGGTTTCTGGGATGAAGAGTGATATTCGGGGAGAAAATGTCTAATTGTTGGCAGAAATTGATACGCAGGGGAGAAATGGTTGTATTTGGGAGAGAAAAAGAGTGTTTTGGGGAGAAAATGCATGAGTTTTGGGGATAAACGGCATTATTTTGGCGTGAAAGCATGGTATTGAGCTAAGAAGCGGCATTTGGTGGAGAAAATGTCTTCTTTTGAGGATAAAGGTGATCTTTCGGGGAGAAAATGTCTGATTTGCAGCATAAAAGGACGCATTTGGGGAAGACAGCGTCTTTTATTGGGACATCACGTTTTATTCCAAAAATAACACATTTTCTTCCCAGAATACCACCTTTGATCCCAAAAATAAGGCATTTTCTTCCCAGAAGACCGCATTTTAGACCGAAAATAAGTCATCCTCTCCAAAAAAGACATAATTCTGTCCTCAAAATGAGAAATATTGTCCCCAAAATATCATTCTTGGTTCCAAATAGAAGACTTTTTCTCCATTAAATACCACGTCGGGTTCCCAATATTACACATTTTCTCCCCCAAATTGCTCTTTGGATCCCCAAAATGAGGCGTTCTCCCTCAAATGCCTCTTTTCATCCCAAGAATCAGGCATTTTCTCCGCACAAGACTGATTTTATTACCAAAACAACACATTTCTTACCCAAAACACACCTTTTTATTCCCAACATTAGACACCGTCTCCCAAAATTCCAATTTGTATCCCTCCAATACGAAATTCTCCCCTTGAAATATGGCTTTGTGTAACAAAAGAAGACATTCGCTCCCAAAAATACCGCTTCTTATTTCCTAAGGAAGACTTTTCCTCCCCAAAACACCCTTTTTGATCCCCCAAATAAGAAATACTCTCCCTAAAGCAGCGCTTTCGTTGCCTTTCCCAAAAATGAGACATCTGAAGATGAAAGGCAGTATTCTGGGGAGAAAATGCCTTTTTGGGGGGCTAAAGAGTGGCACTTAAGAGAGAACCTGTTTGGTTTCTGGGATGAAGAGTGATATTCGGGGAGAAAATGTCTAATTGTTGGCAGAAATTGATACGCAGGGGAGAAATGGTTGTATTTGGGAGAGAAAAAGAGTGTTTTGTGGAGAAAATGCATGAGTTTTGGGGATAAACGGCATTATTTTGGCGTGAAAGCATGGTATTGAGCTAAGAAGCGGCATTTGGTGGAGAAAATGTCTTCTTTTGAGGATAAAGGTGATCTTTCGGGGAGAAAATGTCTGATTTGCAGCATAAAAGGACGCATTTGGGGAAGACAGCGTCTTTTATTGGGACATCACGTTTTATTCCAAAAATAACACATTTTCTTCCCAGAATACCACCTTTGATCCCCAAAATAAGGCATTTTCTTCCCAGAAGACCGCTTCTTAGACCGAAAATAAGTCATCCTCTCCAAAAAAGACATAATTCTGTCCTCAAAATGAGAAATATTGTCCCCAAAATATCATTCTTGGTTCCAAATAGAAGACTTTTTCTCCATTAAATACCACGTCGGGTTCCCAATATTACACATTTTCTCCCCCAAATTGCTCTTTGGATCCCCAAAATGAGGCGTTCTCCCTCAAATGCCTCTTTTCATCCCAAGAATCAGGCATTTTCTCCGCACAAGACTGATTTTATTACCAAAACAACACATTTCTTACCCAAAACACACCTTTTTATTCCCAACATTAGACACCGTCTCCCACAAATGCCAATTTGTATCCCTCCAATACGAAATTCTCCCCTTGAAATATGGCTTTGTGTAACAAAAGAAGACATTCGCTCCCAAAAATACCGCTTCTTATTTCCTAAGGAAGACTTTTCCTCCCCAAAACACCCTTTTTGATCCCCCAAATAAGAAATACTCTCCCTAAAGTAGCGCTTTCGTTGCCTTTCCCAAAAATGAGACATCTGAAGATGAAAGGCAGTATTCTGGGGAGAAAATGCCTTTTTGGGGGGCTAAAGAGTGGCACTTAAGAGAGAACCTGTTTGGTTTCTGGGATGAAGAGTGATATTCGGGGAGAAAATGTCTAATTGTTGGCAGAAATTGATACGCAGGGGAGAAATGGTTGTATTTGGGAGAGAAAAAGAGTGTTTTGTGGAGAAAATGCATGAGTTTTGGGGATAAACGGCATTATTTTGGCGTGAAAGCATGGTATTGAGCTAAGAAGCGGCATTTGGTGGAGAAAATGTCTTCTTTTGAGGATAAAGGTGATCTTTCGGGGAGAAAATGTCTGATTTGCAGCATAAAAGGACGCATTTGGGGAAGACAGCGTCTTTTATTGGGACATCACGTTTTATTCCAAAAATAACACATTTTCTTCCCAGAATACCGCCTTTGATCCCAAAAATAAGGCATTTTCTTCCCAGAAGACCGCTTCTTAGACCGAAAATAAGTCATCCTCTCCAAAAAAGACATAATTCTGTCCTCAAAATGAGAAATATTGTCCCCAAAATATCATTCTTGGTTCCAAATAGAAGACTTTTTCTCCATTAAATACCACGTCGGGTTCCCAATATTACACATTTTCTCCCCCAAATTGCTCTTTGGATCCCCAAAATGAGGCGTTCTCCCTCAAATGCCTCTTTTCATCCCAAGAATCAGGCATTTTCTCCGCACAAGACTGATTTTATTACCAAAACAACACATTTCTTACCCAAAACACACCTTTTTATTCCCAACATTAGACACCGTCTCCCACAAATGCCAATTTGTATCCCTCCAATACGAAATTCTCCCCTTCAAATATGGCTTTGTGTAACAAAAGAAGACATTCGCTCCCGAAAATACCGCTTCTTATCCCCTAAGGAAGACTTTTCCTCCCCAAAACACCCTTTTTGATCCCCCAAATAAGAAATACTCTCCCTAAAGTAGCGCTTTCGTTGCCTTTCCCAAAAATGAGACATTTGAAGATGAAAGGCAGTATTCTGGGGAGAAAATGCCTTTTTGGGGGGCTAAAGAGTGGCACTTAGGAGAGAACCTGTTTGGTTTCTGGGATGAAGAGTGATATTCGGGGAGAAAATGCCTAATTGTTGGCAGAAATTGATACGCAGGGGAGAAATGGTTGTATTTGGGAGAGAAAAAGAGTGTTTTGTGGAGAAAATGCATGAGTTTTGGGGATAAACGGCATTATTTTGGCGTGAAAGCATGGTATTGAGCTAAGAAGCGGCATTTTGTGGAGAAAATGCCTTCTTTTGAGGATAAAGGTGATCTTTCAGGGAGAAAATGTCTGATTTGCAGCATAAAAAGACGCATTTGGGGAAGACAGCGTCTTTTATTGGGACATCACGTTTTATTCCAAAAATAACACATTTTCTTCCCAGAATACCGCCTTTGATCCCCAAAATAAGGCATTTTCTTCCCAGAAGACCGCTATTTAGACCGAAAATAAGTCATCCTCTCCAAAAAAGACATAATTCTGTCCTCAAAATGAGAAATATTGTCCCCAAAATATCATTCTTGGTTCCAAATAGAAGACTTTTTCTCCATTAAATACCACGTCGGGTTCCCAATATTACACATTTTCTCCCCCAAATTGCTCTTTGGATCCCCAAAATGAGGCGTTCTCCCTCAAATGCCTCTTTTGATCCCAAGAATCAGGCATTTTCTCCGCACAAGACTGATTTTATTACCAAAACAACACATTTCTTACCCAAAACACACCTTTTTATTCCCAACATTAGACACCGTCTCCCAAAATTCCAATTTGTATCCCTCCAATACGAAATTCTCCCCTTCAAATATGGCTTTGTGTAACAAAAGAAGACATTCGCTCCCAAAAATACCGCTTCTTATTTCCTAAGGAAGACTTTTCCTCCCCAAAACACCCTTTTTGATCCCCCAAATAAGAAATACTCTCCCTAAAGTAGCGCTTTCGTTGCCTTTCCCAAAAATGAGACATCTGAAGATGAAAGGCAGTATTCTGGGGAGAAAATGCCTTTTTGGGGGGCTAAAGAGTGGCACTTAAGAGAGAACCTGTTTGGTTTCTGGGATGAAGAGTGATATTCGGGGAGAAAATGTCTAATTGTTGGCAGAAATTGATACGCAGGGGAGAAATGGTTGTATTTGGGAGAGAAAAAGAATGTTTTGTGGAGAAAATGCATGAGTTTTGGGGATAAACGGCATTATTTTGGCGTGAAAGCATGGTATTGAGCTAAGAAGCGGCATTTGGTGGAGAAAATGTCTTCTTTTGAGGATAAAGGTGATCTTTCGGGGAGAAAATGTCTGATTTGCAGCATAAAAGGACGCATTTGGGGAAGACAGCGTCTTTTATTGGGACATCACGTTTTATTCCAAAAATAACACATTTTCTTCCCAGAATACCGCCTTTGATCCCAAAAATAAGGCATTTTCCTCCCAGAAGACCGCTTCTTAGACCGAAAATAAGTCATCCTCTCCAAAAAAGACGTAATTCTGTCCTCAAAATTAGAAATATTGTCCCCAAAATATCATTCTTGGTTCCAAATAGAAGACTTTTTCTCCATTAAATACCACGTCGGGTTCCCAATATTACACATTTTCTCCCCCAAATTGCTCTTTGGATCCCCAAAATGAGGCGTTCTCCCTCAAATGCCTCTTTTGATCCCAAGAATCAGGCATTTTCTCCGCACAAGACTGATTTTATTACCAAAACAACACATTTCTTACCCAAAACACACCTTTTTATTCCCAACATTAGACACCGTCTCCCACAAATGCCAATTTGTATCCCTCCAATACGAAATTCTCCCCTTGAAATATGGCTTTGTGTAACAAAAGAAGACATTCGCTCCCAAAAATACCGCTTCTTATTTCCTAAGGAAGACTTTTCCTCCCCAAAACACCCTTTTTGATCCCCCAAATAAGAAATACTCTCCCTAAAGTAGCGCTTTCGTTGCCTTTCCCAAAAATGAGACATCTGAAGATGAAAGGCAGTATTCTGGGGAGAAAATGCCTTTTTGGGGGGCTAAAGAGTGGCACTTAAGAGAGAACCTGTTTGGTTTCTGGGATGAAGAGTGATATTCGGGGAGAAAATGTCTAATTGTTGGCAGAAATTGATACGCAGGGGAGAAATGGTTGTATTTGGGAGAGAAAAAGAGTGTTTTGGGGAGAAAATGCATGAGTTTTGGGGATAAACGGCATTATTTTGGCGTGAAAGCATGGTATTGAGCTAAGAAGCGGCATTTTGTGGAGAAAATGCCTTCTTTTGAGGATAAAGGTGATCTTTCAGGGAGAAAATGTCTGATTTGCAGCATAAAAAGACGCATTTGGGGAAGACAGCGTCTTTTATTGGGACATCACGTTTTATTCCAAAAATAACACATTTTCTTCCCAGAATACCGCCTTTGATCCCAAAAATAAGGCATTTTCTTCCCAGAAGACCGCTTCTTAGACCGAAAATAAGTCATCCTCTCCAAAAAAGACATAATTCTGTCCTCAAAATGAGAAATATTGTCCCCAAAATATCATTCTTGGTTCCAAATAGAAGACTTTTTCTCCATTAAATACCACGTCGGGTTCCCAATATTACACATTTTCTCCCCCAAATTGCTCTTTGGATCCCCAAAATGAGGCGTTCTCCCTCAAATGCCTCTTTTCATCCCAAGAATCAGGCATTTTCTCCGCACAAGACTGATTTTATTACCAAAACAACACATTTCTTACCCAAAACACACCTTTTTATTCCCAACATTAGACACCGTCTCCCAAAATTCCAATTTGTATCCCTCCAATACGAAATTCTCCCCTTCAAATATGGCTTTGTGTAACAAAAGAAGACATTCGCTCCCAAAAATACCGCTTCTTATTTCCTAAGGAAGACTTTTCCTCCCCAAAACACCCTTTTTGATCCCCCAAATAAGAAATACTCTCCCTAAAGTAGCGCTTTCGTTGCCTTTCCCAAAAATGAGACATCTGAAGATGAAAGGCAGTATTCTGGGGAGAAAATGCCTTTTTGGGGGGCTAAAGAGTGGCACTTAAGAGAGAACCTGTTTGGTTTCTGGGATGAAGAGTGATATTCGGGGAGAAAATGTCTAATTGTTGGCAGAAATTGATACGCAGGGGAGAAATGGTTGTATTTGGGAGAGAAAAAGAATGTTTTGTGGAGAAAATGCATGAGTTTTGGGGATAAACGGCATTATTTTGGCGTGAAAGCATGGTATTGAGCTAAGAAGCGGCATTTGGTGGAGAAAATGTCTTCTTTTGAGGATAAAGGTGATCTTTCGGGGAGAAAATGTCTGATTTGCAGCATAAAAAGACGCATTTGGGGAAGACAGCGTCTTTTATTGGGACATCACGTTTTATTCCAAAAATAACACATTTTCTTCCCAGAATACCGCCTTTGATCCCAAAAATAAGGCATTTTCTTCCCAGAAGACCGCTATTTAGACCGAAAATAAGTCATCCTCTCCAAAAAAGACATAATTCTGTCCTCAAAATGAGAAATATTGTCCCCAAAATATCATTCTTGGTTCCAAATAGAAGACTTTTTCTCCATTAAATACCACGTCGGGTTCCCAATATTACACATTTTCTCCCCCAAATTGCTCTTTGGATCCCCAAAATGAGGCGTTCTCCCTCAAATGCCTCTTTTCATCCCAAGAATCAGGCATTTTCTCCGCACAAGACTGATTTTATTACCAAAACAACACATTTCTTACCCAAAACACACCTTTTTATTCCCAACATTAGACACCGTCTCCCACAAATGCCAATTTGTATCCCTCCAATACGAAATTCTCCCCTTGAAATATGGCTTTGTGTAACAAAAGAAGACATTCGCTCCCAAAAATACCGCTTCTTATTTCCTAAGGAAGACTTTTCCTCCCCAAAACACCCTTTTTGATCCCCAAAATAAGAAATACTCTCCCTAAAGTAGCGCTTTCGTTGCCTTTCCCAAAAATGAGACATCTGAAGATGAAAGGCAGTATTCTGGGCTGGATATGCCTTTTTGGGGGGGTAAAGTGTGGCACTTAAGAGAGAACCTGTTTGGTTTCTGGGATGAAGAGTGATATTCGGGGAGAAAATGTCTAATTGTTGGCAGAAATTGATACGCAGGGGAGAAATGGTTGTATTTGGGAGAGAAAAAGAGTGTTTTGGGGAGAAAATGCATGAGTTTTGGGGATAAACGGCATTATTTTGGCGTGAAAGCATGGTATTGAGCTAAGAAGCAGCATTTTGTGGAGAAAATGCCTTCTTTTGATGATAAAGGTGATCTTTCAGGGAGAAAATGTCTGATTTGCAGCATAAAAAGACGCATTTGGGGAAGACAGCGTCTTTTATTGGGACATCACGTTTTATTCCAAAAATAACACATTTTCTTCCCAGAATACCGCCTTTGATCCCCAAAATAAGGCATTTTCTTCCCAGAAGACCGCTTCTTAGACCGAAAATAAGTCATCCTCTCCAAAAAAGACATAATTCTGTCCTCAAAATGAGAAATATTGTCCCCAAAATATCATTCTTGGTTCCAAATTGAAGACTTTTTCTCCATTAAATACCACATCGGGTTCCCAATATTACACATTTTCTCCCCCAAATTGCTCTTTGGATCCCCAAAATGAGGCGTTCTCCCTCAAATGCCTCTTTTGATCCCAAGAATCAGGCATTTTCTCCGCACAAGACTGATTTTATTACCAAAACAACACATTTCTTACCCAAAACACACCTTTTTATTCCCAACATTAGACACCGTCTCCCAAAATTCCAATTTGTATCCCTCCAATACGAAATTCTCCCCTTCAAATATGGCTTTGTGTAACAAAAGAAGACATTCGCTCCCAAAAATACCGCTTCTTATTTCCTAAGGAAGACTTTTCCTCCCCAAAACACCCTTTTTGATCCCCCAAATAAGAAATACTCTCCCTAAAGTAGCGCTTTCGTTGCCTTTCCCAAAAATGAGACATCTGAAGATGAAAGGCAGTATTCTGGGGAGAAAATGCCTTTTTGGGGGGCTAAAGAGTGGCACTTAAGAGAGAACCTGTTTGGTTTCTGGGATGAAGAGTGATATTCGGGGAGAAAATGTCTAATTGTTGGCAGAAATTGATACGCAGGGGAGAAATGGTTGTATTTGGGAGAGAAAAAGAATGTTTTGTGGAGAAAATGCATGAGTTTTGGGGATAAACGGCATTATTTTGGCGTGAAAGCATGGTATTGAGCTAAGAAGCGGCATTTGGTGGAGAAAATGTCTTCTTTTGAGGATAAAGGTGATCTTTCGGGGAGAAAATGTCTGATTTGCAGCATAAAAGGACGCATTTGGGGAAGACAGCGTCTTTTATTGGGACATCACGTTTTATTCCAAAAATAACACATTTTCTTCCCAGAATACCGCCTTTGATCCCAAAAATAAGGCATTTTCCTCCCAGAAGACCGCTTCTTAGACCGAAAATAAGTCATCCTCTCCAAAAAAGACGTAATTCTGTCCTCAAAATGAGAAATATTGTCCCCAAAATATCATTCTTGGTTCCAAATAGAAGACTTTTTCTCCATTAAATACCACGTCGGGTTCCCAATATTACACATTTTCTCCCCCAAATTGCTCTTTGGATCCCCAAAATGAGGCGTTCTCCCTCAAATGCCTCTTTTGATCCCAAGAATCAGGCATTTTCTCCGCACAAGACTGATTTTATTACCAAAACAACACATTTCTTACCCAAAACACACCTTTTTATTCCCAACATTAGACACCGTCTCCCACAAATGCCAATTTGTATCCCTCCAATACGAAATTCTCCCCTTGAAATATGGCTTTGTGTAACAAAAGAAGACATTCGCTCCCAAAAATACCGCTTCTTATTTCCTAAGGAAGACTTTTCCTCCCCAAAACACCCTTTTTGATCCCCCAAATAAGAAATACTCTCCCTAAAGTAGCGCTTTCGTTGCCTTTCCCAAAAATGAGACATCTGAAGATGAAAGGCAGTATTCTGGGGAGAAAATGCCTTTTTGGGGGGCTAAAGAGTGGCACTTAAGAGAGAACCTGTTTGGTTTCTGGGATGAAGAGTGATATTCGGGGAGAAAATGTCTAATTGTTGGCAGAAATTGATACGCAGGGGAGAAATGGTTGTATTTGGGAGAGAAAAAGAGTGTTTTGGGGAGAAAATGCATGAGTTTTGGGGATAAACGGCATTATTTTGGCGTGAAAGCATGGTATTGAGCTAAGAAGCGGCATTTTGTGGAGAAAATGCCTTCTTTTGAGGATAAAGGTGATCTTTCAGGGAGAAAATGTCTGATTTGCAGCATAAAAAGACGCATTTGGGGAAGACAGCGTCTTTTATTGGGACATCACGTTTTATTCCAAAAATAACACATTTTCTTCCCAGAATACCGCCTTTGATCCCAAAAATAAGGCATTTTCTTCCCAGAAGACCGCTTCTTAGACCGAAAATAAGTCATCCTCTCCAAAAAAGACATAATTCTGTCCTCAAAATGAGAAATATTGTCCCCAAAATATCATTCTTGGTTCCAAATAGAAGACTTTTTCTCCATTAAATACCACGTCGGGTTCCCAATATTACACATTTTCTCCCCCAAATTGCTCTTTGGATCCCCAAAATGAGGCGTTCTCCCTCAAATGCCTCTTTTCATCCCAAGAATCAGGCATTTTCTCCGCACAAGACTGATTTTATTACCAAAACAACACATTTCTTACCCAAAACACACCTTTTTATTCCCAACATTAGACACCGTCTCCCAAAATTCCAATTTGTATCCCTCCAATACGAAATTCTCCCCTTCAAATATGGCTTTGTGTAACAAAAGAAGACATTCGCTCCCAAAAATACCGCTTCTTATTTCCTAAGGAAGACTTTTCCTCCCCAAAACACCCTTTTTGATCCCCCAAATAAGAAATACTCTCCCTAAAGTAGCGCTTTCGTTGCCTTTCCCAAAAATGAGACATCTGAAGATGAAAGGCAGTATTCTGGGGAGAAAATGCCTTTTTGGGGGGCTAAAGAGTGGCACTTAAGAGAGAACCTGTTTGGTTTCTGGGATGAAGAGTGATATTCGGGGAGAAAATGTCTAATTGTTGGCAGAAATTGATACGCAGGGGAGAAATGGTTGTATTTGGGAGAGAAAAAGAATGTTTTGTGGAGAAAATGCATGAGTTTTGGGGATAAACGGCATTATTTTGGCGTGAAAGCATGGTATTGAGCTAAGAAGCGGCATTTGGTGGAGAAAATGTCTTCTTTTGAGGATAAAGGTGATCTTTCGGGGAGAAAATGTCTGATTTGCAGCATAAAAAGACGCATTTGGGGAAGACAGCGTCTTTTATTGGGACATCACGTTTTATTCCAAAAATAACACATTTTCTTCCCAGAATACCGCCTTTGATCCCAAAAATAAGGCATTTTCTTCCCAGAAGACCGCTATTTAGACCGAAAATAAGTCATCCTCTCCAAAAAAGACATAATTCTGTCCTCAAAATGAGAAATATTGTCCCCAAAATATCATTCTTGGTTCCAAATAGAAGACTTTTTCTCCATTAAATACCACGTCGGGTTCCCAATATTACACATTTTCTCCCCCAAATTGCTCTTTGGATCCCCAAAATGAGGCGTTCTCCCTCAAATGCCTCTTTTCATCCCAAGAATCAGGCATTTTCTCCGCACAAGACTGATTTTATTACCAAAACAACACATTTCTTACCCAAAACACACCTTTTTATTCCCAACATTAGACACCGTCTCCCACAAATGCCAATTTGTATCCCTCCAATACGAAATTCTCCCCTTGAAATATGGCTTTGTGTAACAAAAGAAGACATTCGCTCCCAAAAATACCGCTTCTTATTTCCTAAGGAAGACTTTTCCTCCCCAAAACACCCTTTTTGATCCCCAAAATAAGAAATACTCTCCCTAAAGTAGCGCTTTCGTTGCCTTTCCCAAAAATGAGACATCTGAAGATGAAAGGCAGTATTCTGGGCTGGATATGCCTTTTTGGGGGGGTAAAGTGTGGCACTTAAGAGAGAACCTGTTTGGTTTCTGGGATGAAGAGTGATATTCGGGGAGAAAATGTCTAATTGTTGGCAGAAATTGATACGCAGGGGAGAAATGGTTGTATTTGGGAGAGAAAAAGAGTGTTTTGGGGAGAAAATGCATGAGTTTTGGGGATAAACGGCATTATTTTGGCGTGAAAGCATGGTATTGAGCTAAGAAGCAGCATTTTGTGGAGAAAATGCCTTCTTTTGATGATAAAGGTGATCTTTCAGGGAGAAAATGTCTGATTTGCAGCATAAAAGGACGCATTTGGGGAAGACAGCGTCTTTTATTGGGACATCACGTTTTATTCCAAAAATAACACATTTTCTTCCCAGAATACCGCCTTTGATCCCCAAAATAAGGCATTTTCTTCCCAGAAGACCGCTTCTTAGACCGAAAATAAGTCATCCTCTCCAAAAAAGACATAATTCTGTCCTCAAAATGAGAAATATTGTCCCCAAAATATCATTCTTGGTTCCAAATTGAAGACTTTTTCTCCATTAAATACCACATCGGGTTCCCAATATTACACATTTTCTCCCCCAAATTGCTCTTTGGATCCCCAAAATGAGGCGTTCTCCCTCAAATGCCTCTTTTGATCCCAAGAATCAGGCATTTTCTCCGCACAAGACTGATTTTATTACCAAAACAACACATTTCTTACCCAAAACACACCTTTTTATTCCCAACATTAGACACCGTCTCCCAAAATTCCAATTTGTATCCCTCCAATACGAAATTCTCCCCTTCAAATATGGCTTTGTGTAACAAAAGAAGACATTCGCTCCCAAAAATACCGCTTCTTATTTCCTAAGGAAGACTTTTCCTCCCCAAAACACCCTTTTTGATCCCCCAAATAAGAAATACTCTCCCTAAAGTAGCGCTTTCGTTGCCTTTCCCAAAAATGAGACATCTGAAGATGAAAGGCAGTATTCTGGGGAGAAAATGCCTTTTTGGGGGGCTAAAGAGTGGCACTTAAGAGAGAACCTGTTTGGTTTCTGGGATGAAGAGTGATATTCGGGGAGAAAATGTCTAATTGTTGGCAGAAATTGATACGCAGGGGAGAAATGGTTGTATTTGGGAGAGAAAAAGAATGTTTTGTGGAGAAAATGCATGAGTTTTGGGGATAAACGGCATTATTTTGGCGTGAAAGCATGGTATTGAGCTAAGAAGCGGCATTTGGTGGAGAAAATGTCTTCTTTTGAGGATAAAGGTGATCTTTCGGGGAGAAAATGTCTGATTTGCAGCATAAAAGGACGCATTTGGGGAAGACAGCGTCTTTTATTGGGACATCACGTTTTATTCCAAAAATAACACATTTTCTTCCCAGAATACCGCCTTTGATCCCAAAAATAAGGCATTTTCTTCCCAGAAGACCGCTTCTTAGACCGAAAATAAGTCATCCTCTCCAAAAAAGACATAATTCTGTCCTCAAAATGAGAAATATTGTCCCCAAAATATCATTCTTGGTTCCAAATTGAAGACTTTTTCTCCATTAAATACCACGTCGGGTTCCCAATATTACACATTTTCTCCCCCAAATTGCTCTTTGGATCCCCAAAATGAGGCGTTCTCCCTCAAATGCCTCTTTTGATCCCAAGAATCAGGCATTTTCTCCGCACAAGACTGATTTTATTACCAAAACAACACATTTCTTACCCAAAACACACCTTTTTATTCCCAACATTAGACACCGTCTCCCACAAATGCCAATTTGTATCCCTCCAATACGAAATTCTCCCCTTGAAATATGGCTTTGTGTAACAAAAGAAGACATTCGCTCCCAAAAATACCGCTTCTTATTTCCTAAGGAAGACTTTTCCTCCCCAAAACACCCTTTTTGATCCCCCAAATAAGAAATACTCTCCCTAAAGCAGCGCTTTCGTTGCCTTTCCCAAAAATGAGACATCTGAAGATGAAAGGCAGTATTCTGGGCTGGATATGCCTTTTTGGGGGGGTAAAGTGTGGCACTTAAGAGAGAACCTGTTTGGTTTCTGGGATGAAGAGTGATATTCGGGGAGAAAATGTCTAATTGTTGGCAGAAATTGATACGCAGGGGAGAAATGGTTGTATTTGGGAGAGAAAAAGAGTGTTTTGGGGAGAAAATGCATGAGTTTTGGGGATAAACGGCATTATTTTGGCGTGAAAGCATGGTATTGAGCTAAGAAGCAGCATTTTGTGGAGAAAATGCCTTCTTTTGATGATAAAGGTGATCTTTCAGGGAGAAAATGTCTGATTTGCAGCATAAAAAGACGCATTTGGGGAAGACAGCGTCTTTTATTGGGACATCACGTTTTATTCCAAAAATAACACATTTTCTTCCCAGAATACCGCCTTTGATCCCCAAAATAAGGCATTTTCTTCCCAGAAGACCGCTTCTTAGACCGAAAATAAGTCATCCTCTCCAAAAAAGACATAATTCTGTCCTCAAAATGAGAAATATTGTCCCCAAAATATCATTCTTGGTTCCAAATTGAAGACTTTTTCTCCATTAAATACCACATCGGGTTCCCAATATTACACATTTTCTCCCCCAAATTGCTCTTTGGATCCCCAAAATGAGGCGTTCTCCCTCAAATGCCTCTTTTGATCCCAAGAATCAGGCATTTTCTCCGCACAAGACTGATTTTATTACCAAAACAACACATTTCTTACCCAAAACACACCTTTTTATTCCCAACATTAGACACCGTCTCCCACAAATGCCAATTTGTATCCCTCCAATACGAAATTCTCCCCTTGAAATATGGCTTTGTGTAACAAAAGAAGACATTCGCTCCCAAAAATACCGCTTCTTATTTCCTAAGGAAGACTTTTCCTCCCCAAAACACCCTTTTTGATCCCCCAAATAAGAAATACTCTCCCTAAAGTAGCGCTTTCGTTGCCTTTCCCAAAAATGAGACATCTGAAGATGAAAGGCAGTATTCTGGGCTGGATATGCCTTTTTGGGGGGCTAAAGAGTGGCACTTAAGAGAGAACCTGTTTGGTTTCTGGGATGAAGAGTGATATTCGGGGAGAAAATGTCTAATTGTTGGCAGAAATTGATACGCAGGGGAGAAATGGTTGTATTTGGGAGAGAAAAAGAGTGTTTTGGGGAGAAAATGCATGAGTTTTGGGGATAAACGGCATTATTTTGGCGTGAAAGCATGGTATTGAGCTAAGAAGCGGCATTTGGTGGAGAAAATGTCTTCTTTTGAGGATAAAGGTGATCTTTCGGGGAGAAAATGTCTGATTTGCAGCATAAAAGGACGCATTTGGGGAAGACAGCGTCTTTTATTGGGACATCACGTTTTATTCCAAAAATAACACATTTTCTTCCCAGAATACCGCCTTTGATCCCAAAAATAAGGCATTTTCTTCCCAGAATACCGCTATTTAGACCGAAAATAAGTCATCCTCTCCAAAAAAGACGTAATTCTGTCCTCAAAATGAGAAATATTGTCCCCAAAATATCATTCTTGGTTCCAAATAGAAGACTTTTTCTCCATTAAATACCACGTCGGGTTCCCAATATTACACATTTTCTCCCCCAAATTGCTCTTTGGATCCCCAAAATGAGGCGTTCTCCCTCAAATGCCTCTTTTCATCCCAAGAATCAGGCATTTTCTCCGCACAAGACTGATTTTATTACCAAAACAACACATTTCTTACCCAAACCACACCTTTTTATTCCCAACATTAGACACCGTCTCCCACAAATTCCAATTTGTATCCCTCCAATACGAAATTCTCCCCTTGAAATATGGCTTTGTGTAACAAAAGAAGACATTCGCTCCCAAAAATACCGCTTCTTATTTCCTAAGGAAGACTTTTCCTCCCCAAAACACCCTTTTTGATCCCCCAAATAAGAAATACTCTCCCTAAAGTAGCGCTTTCGTTGCCTTTCCCAAAAATGAGACATCTGAAGATGAAAGGCAGTATTCTGGGCTGGATATGCCTTTTTGGGGGGCTAAAGAGTGGCACTTAAGAGAAAACCTGTTTGGTTTCTGGGATGAAGAGTGATATTCGGGGAGAAAATGTCTAATTGTTGGCAGAAATTGATACGCAGGGGAGAAATGGTTGTATTTGGGAGAGAAAAAGAGTGTTTTGGGGAGAAAATGCATGAGTTTTGGGGATAAACGGCATTATTTTGGCGTGAAAGCATGGTATTGAGCTAAGAAGCGGCATTTGGTGGAGAAAATGTCTTCTTTTGAGGATAAAGGTGATCTTTCGGGGAGAAAATGTCTGATTTGCAGCATAAAAGGACGCATTTGGGGAAGACAGCGTCTTTTATTGGGACATCACGTTTTATTCCAAAAATAACACATTTTCTTCCCAGAATACCGCCTTTGATCCCAAAAATAAGGCATTTTCTTCCCAGAATACCGCTATTTAGACCGAAAATAAGTCATCCTCTCCAAAAAAGACGTAATTCTGTCCTCAAAATGAGAAATATTGTCCCCAAAATATCATTCTTGGTTCCAAATAGAAGACTTTTTCTCCATTAAATACCACGTCGGGTTCCCAATATTACACATTTTCTCCCCCAAATTGCTCTTTGGATCCCCAAAATGAGGCGTTCTCCCTCAAATGCCTCTTTTCATCCCAAGAATCAGGCATTTTCTCCGCACAAGACTGATTTTATTACCAAAACAACACATTTCTTACCCAAACCACACCTTTTTATTCCCAACATTAGACACCGTCTCCCACAAATTCCAATTTGTATCCCTCCAATACGAAATTCTCCCCTTGAAATATGGCTTTGTGTAACAAAAGAAGACATTCGCTCCCAAAAATACCGCTTCTTATTTCCTAAGGAAGACTTTTCCTCCCCAAAACACCCTTTTTGATCCCCCAAATAAGAAATACTCTCCCTAAAGTAGCGCTTTCGTTGCCTTTCCCAAAAATGAGACATCTGAAGATGAAAGGCAGTATTCTGGGCTGGATATGCCTTTTTGGGGGGGTAAAGTGTGGCACTTAAGAGAGAACCTGTTTGGTTTCTGGGATGAAGAGTGATATTCGGGGAGAAAATGTCTAATTGTTGGCAGAAATTGATACGCAGGGGAGAAATGGTTGTATTTGGGAGAGAAAAAGAGTGTTTTGGGGAGAAAATGCATGAGTTTTGGGGATAAACGGCATTATTTTGGCGTGAAAGCATGGTATTGAGCTAAGAAGCGGCATTTGGTGGAGAAAATGTCTTCTTTTGAGGATAAAGGTGATCTTTCGGGGAGAAAATGTCTGATTTGCAGCATAAAAGGACGCATTTGGGGAAGACAGCGTCTTTTATTGGGACATCACGTTTTATTCCAAAAATAACACATTTTCTTCCCAGAATACCGCCTTTGATCCCAAAAATAAGGCATTTTCTTCCCAGAAGACCGCTTCTTAGACCGAAAATAAGTCATCCTCTCCAAAAAAGACATAATTCTGTCCTCAAAATGAGAAATATTGTCCCCAAAATATCATTCTTGGTTCCAAATAGAAGACTTTTTCTCCATTAAATACCACGTCGGGTTCCCAATATTACTCATTTTCTCCCCCAAATTGCTCTTTGGATCCCCAAAATGAGGCGTTCTCCCTCAAATGCCTCTTTTCATCCCAAGAATCAGGCATTTTCTCCGCACAAGACTGATTTTATTACCAAAACAACACATTTCTTACCCAAACCACACCTTTTTATTCCCAACATTAGACACCGTCTCCCAAAATTCCAATTTGTATCCCTCCAATACGAAATTCTCCCCTTCAAATATGGCTTTGTGTAACAAAAGAAGACATTCGCTCCCAAAAATACCGCTTCTTATTTCCTAAGGAAGACTTTTCCTCCCCAAAACACCCTTTTTGATCCCCCAAATAAGAAATACTCTCCCTAAAGCAGCACTTTCGTTGCCTTTCCCAAAAATGAGACATCTGAAGATGAAAGGCAGTATTCTGGGGAGAAAATGCCTTTTTGGGGGGCTAAAGTGTGGCACTTAAGAGAGAACCTGTTTGGTTTCTGGGATGAAGAGTGATATTCGGGGAGAAAATGTCTAATTGTTGGCAGAAATTGATACGCAGGGGAGAAATGGTTGTATTTGGGAGAGAAAAAGAGTGTTTTGTGGAGAAAATGCATGAGTTTTGGGGATAAACGGCATTATTTTGGCGTGAAAGCATGGTATTGAGCTAAGAAGCGGCATTTGGTGGAGAAAATGTCTTCTTTTGAGGATAAAGGTGATCTTTCGGGGAGAAAATGTCTGATTTGCAGCATAAAAGGACGCATTTGGGGAAGACAGCGTCTTTTATTGGGACATCACGTTTTATTCCAAAAATAACACATTTTCTTCCCAGAATACCGCCTTTGATCCCCAAAATAAGGCATTTTCTTCCCAGAAGACCGCTTCTTAGACCGAAAATAAGTCATCCTCTCCAAAAAAGACATAATTCTGTCCTCAAAATGAGAAATATTGTCCCCAAAATATCATTCTTGGTTCCAAATAGAAGACTTTTTCTCCATTAAATACCACATCGGGTTCCCAATATTACACATTTTCTCCCCCAAATTGCTCTTTGGATCCCCAAAATGAGGCGTTCTCCCTCAAATGCCTCTTTTCATCCCAAGAATCAGGCATTTTCTCCGCACAAGACTGATTTTATTACCAAAACAACACATTTCTTACCCAAAACACACCTTTTTATTCCCAACATTAGACACCGTCTCCCACAAATGCCAATTTGTATCCCTCCAATACGAAATTCTCCCCTTGAAATATGGCTTTGTGTAACAAAAGAAGACATTCGCTCCCAAAAATACCGCTTCTTATTTCCTAAGGAAGACTTTTCCTCCCCAAAACACCCTTTTTGATCCCCCAAATAAGAAATACTCTCCCTAAAGTAGCGCTTTCGTTGCCTTTCCCAAAAATGAGACATCTGAAGATGAAAGGCAGTATTCTGGGCTGGATATGCCTTTTTGGGGGGGTAAAGTGTGGCACTTAAGAGAGAACCTGTTTGGTTTCTGGGATGAAGAGTGATATTCGGGGAGAAAATGTCTAATTGTTGGCAGAAATTGATACGCAGGGGAGAAATGGTTGTATTTGGGAGAGAAAAAGAGTGTTTTGTGGAGAAAATGCATGAGTTTTGGGGATAAACGGCATCATTTTGGCGTGAAAGCATGGTATTGAGCTAAGAAGCGGCATTTTGTGGAGAAAATGCCTTCTTTTGAGGATAAAGGTGATCTTTCAGGGAGAAAATGTCTGATTTGCAGCATAAAAAGACGCATTTGGGGAAGACAGCGTCTTTTATTGGGACATCACGTTTTATTCCAAAAATAACACATTTTCTTCCCAGAATACCGCCTTTGATCCCCAAAATAAGGCATTTTCTTCCCAGAAGACCGCATTTTAGACCGAAAATAAGTCATCCTCTCCAAAAAAGACATAATTCTGTCCTCAAAATGAGAAATATTGTCCCCAAAATATCATTCTTGGTTCCAAATAGAAGACTTTTTCTCCATTAAATACCACGTCGGGTTCCCAATATTACACATTTTCTCCCCCAAATTGCTCTTTGGATCCCCAAAATGAGGCGTTCTCCCTCAAATGCCTCTTTTCATCCCAAGAATCAGGCATTTTCTCCGCACAAGACTGATTTTATTACCAAAACAACACATTTCTTACCCAAAACACACCTTTTTATTCCCAACATTAGACACCGTCTCCCAAAATTCCAATTTGTATCCCTCCAATACGAAATTCTCCCCTTGAAATATGGCTTTGTGTAACAAAAGAAGACATTCGCTCCCAAA
The DNA here is from genome assembly GCA_030625065.1 of Alectoris magna. Classification (NCBI taxonomy): domain Eukaryota; kingdom Metazoa; phylum Chordata; class Aves; order Galliformes; family Phasianidae; genus Alectoris; species Alectoris magna. The sequence continues at coordinate 4,028,865 of CM060578.1, read as the reverse complement.
AATACCGCTTCTTATTTCCTAAGGAAGACTTTTCCTCCCCAAAACACCCTTTTTGATCCCCCAAATAAGAAATACTCTCCCTAAAGCAGCGCTTTTGTTTCCTTTCCCAAAAATGAGACATCTGAAGATGAAAGGCAGTATTCTGGGGAGAAAATGCCTTTTTGGGGGGCTAAAGTGTGGCACTTAAGAGAGAACCTGTTTGGTTTCTGGGATGAAGAGTGATATTCGGGGAGAAAATGTCTAATTGTTGGCAGAAATTGATACGCAGGGGAGAAATGGTTGTATTTGGGAGAGAAAAAGAGTGTTTTGGGGAGAAAATGCATGAGTTTTGGGGATAAACGGCATTATTTTGGCGTGAAAGCATGGTATTGAGCTAAGAAGCAGCATTTTGTGGAGAAAATGCATTCTTTTGATGATAAAGGTGATCTTTCAGGGAGAAAATGTCTGATTTGCAGCATAAAAAGACGCATTTGGGGAAGACAGCGTCTTTTATTGGGACATCACGTTTTATTCCAAAAATAACACATTTTCTTCCCAGAATACCGCCTTTGATCCCCAAAATAAGGCATTCTCTTCCCAGAAGACCGCTTCTTAGACCGAAAATAAGTCATCCTCTCCAAAAAAGACATAATTCTGTCCTCAAAATGAGAAATATTGTCCCCAAAATATCATTCTTGGTTCCAAATAGAAGACTTTTTCTCCATTAAATACCACATCGGGTTCCCAATATTACACATTTTCTCCCCCAAATTGCTCTTTGGATCCCCAAAATGAGGCGTTCTCCCTCAAATGCCTCTTTTCATCCCAAGAATCAGGCATTTTCTCCGCACAAGACTGATTTTATTACCAAAACAACACATTTCTTACCCAAAACACACCTTTTTATTCCCAACATTAGACACCGTCTCCCACAAATGCCAATTTGTATCCCTCCAATACGAAATTCTCCCCTTGAAATATGGCTTTGTGTAACAAAAGAAGACATTCGCTCCCAAAAATACCGCTTCTTATTTCCTAAGGAAGACTTTTCCTCCCCAAAACACCCTTTTTGATCCCCCAAATAAGAAATACTCTCCCTAAAGTAGCGCTTTCGTTGCCTTTCCCAAAAATGAGACATCTGAAGATGAAAGGCAGTATTCTGGGCTGGATATGCCTTTTTGGGGGGGTAAAGAGTGGCACTTAGGAGAGAACCTGTTTGGTTTCTGGGATGAAGAGTGATATTCGGGGAGAAAATGTCTAATTGTTGGCAGAAATTGATACGCAGGGGAGAAATGGTTGTATTTGGGAGAGAAAAAGAGTGTTTTGGGGAGAAAATGCATGAGTTTTGGGGATAAACGGCATTATTTTGGCGTGAAAGCATGGTATTGAGCTAAGAAGCGGCATTTGGTGGAGAAAATGTCTTCTTTTGAGGATAAAGGTGATCTTTCGGGGAGAAAATGTCTGATTTGCAGCATAAAAGGACGCATTTGGGGAAGACAGCGTCTTTTATTGGGACATCACGTTTTATTCCAAAAATAACACATTTTCTTCCCAGAATACCGCCTTTGATCCCAAAAATAAGGCATTTTCTTCCCAGAAGACCGCTATTTAGACCGAAAATAAGTCATCCTCTCCAAAAAAGACGTAATTCTGTCCTCAAAATGAGAAATATTGTCCCCAAAATATCATTCTTGGTTCCAAATAGAAGACTTTTTCTCCATTAAATACCACGTCGGGTTCCCAATATTACACATTTTCTCCCCCAAATTGCTCTTTGGATCCCCAAAATGAGGCGTTCTCCCTCAAATGCCTCTTTTCATCCCAAGAATCAGGCATTTTCTCCGCACAAGACTGATTTTATTACCAAAACAACACATTTCTTACCCAAACCACACCTTTTTATTCCCAACATTAGACACCGTCTCCCACAAATGCCAATTTGTATCCCTCCAATACGAAATTCTCCCCTTGAAATATGGCTTTGTGTAACAAAAGAAGACATTCGCTCCCGAAAATACCGCTTCTTATTTCCTAAGGAAGACTTTTCCTCCCCAAAACACCCTTTTTGATCCCCCAAATAAGAAATACTCTCCCTAAAGTAGCGCTTTCGTTGCCTTTCCCAAAAATGAGACATCTGAAGATGAAAGGCAGTATTCTGGGCTGGATATGCCTTTTTGGGGGGGTAAAGTGTGGCACTTAAGAGAGAACCTGTTTGGTTTCTGGGATGAAGAGTGATATTCGGGGAGAAAATGTCTAATTGTTGGCAGAAATTGATACGCAGGGGAGAAATGGTTGTATTTGGGAGAGAAAAAGAGTGTTTTGGGGAGAAAATGCATGAGTTTTGGGGATAAACGGCATTATTTTGGCGTGAAAGCATGGTATTGAGCTAAGAAGCGGCATTTGGTGGAGAAAATGTCTTCTTTTGAGGATAAAGGTGATCTTTCGGGGAGAAAATGTCTGATTTGCAGCATAAAAGGACGCATTTGGGGAAGACAGCGTCTTTTATTGGGACATCACGTTTTATTCCAAAAATAACACATTTTCTTCCCAGAATACCGCCTTTGATCCCAAAAATAAGGCATTTTCTTCCCAGAAGACCGCTTCTTAGACCGAAAATAAGTCATCCTCTCCAAAAAAGACATAATTCTGTCCTCAAAATGAGAAATATTGTCCCCAAAATATCATTCTTCGTTCCAAATTGAAGACTTTTTCTCCATTAAATACCACGTCGGGTTCCCAATATTACACATTTTCTCCCCCAAATTGCTCTTTGGATCCCCAAAATGAGGCGTTCTCCCTCAAATGCCTCTTTTCATCCCAAGAATCAGGCATTTTCTCCGCACAAGACTGATTTTATTACCAAAACAACACATTTCTTACCCAAACCACACCTTTTTATTCCCAACATTAGACACCGTCTCCCAAAATTCCAATTTGTATCCCTCCAATACGAAATTCTCCCCTTCAAATATGGCTTTGTGTAACAAAAGAAGACATTCGCTCCCAAAAATACCGCTTCTTATTTCCTAAGGAAGACTTTTCCTCCCCAAAACACCCTTTTTGATCCCCCAAATAAGAAATACTCTCCCTAAAGCAGCACTTTCGTTGCCTTTCCCAAAAATGAGACATCTGAAGATGAAAGGCAGTATTCTGGGGAGAAAATGCCTTTTTGGGGGGCTAAAGTGTGGCACTTAAGAGAGAACCTGTTTGGTTTCTGGGATGAAGAGTGATATTCGGGGAGAAAATGTCTAATTGTTGGCAGAAATTGATACGCAGGGGAGAAATGGTTGTATTTGGGAGAGAAAAAGAGTGTTTTGTGGAGAAAATGCATGAGTTTTGGGGATAAACGGCATTATTTTGGCGTGAAAGCATGGTATTGAGCTAAGAAGCGGCATTTGGTGGAGAAAATGTCTTCTTTTGAGGATAAAGGTGATCTTTCGGGGAGAAAATGTCTGATTTGCAGCATAAAAGGACGCATTTGGGGAAGACAGCGTCTTTTATTGGGACATCACGTTTTATTCCAAAAATAACACATTTTCTTCCCAGAATACCGCCTTTGATCCCCAAAATAAGGCATTTTCTTCCCAGAAGACCGCTTCTTAGACCGAAAATAAGTCATCCTCTCCAAAAAAGACATAATTCTGTCCTCAAAATGAGAAATATTGTCCCCAAAATATCATTCTTGGTTCCAAATAGAAGACTTTTTCTCCATTAAATACCACATCGGGTTCCCAATATTACACATTTTCTCCCCCAAATTGCTCTTTGGATCCCCAAAATGAGGCGTTCTCCCTCAAATGCCTCTTTTCATCCCAAGAATCAGGCATTTTCTCCGCACAAGACTGATTTTATTACCAAAACAACACATTTCTTACCCAAAACACACCTTTTTATTCCCAACATTAGACACCGTCTCCCACAAATGCCAATTTGTATCCCTCCAATACGAAATTCTCCCCTTCAAATATGGCTTTGTGTAACAAAAGAAGACATTCGCTCCCAAAAATACCGCTTCTTATTTCCTAAGGAAGACTTTTCCTCCCCAAAACACCCTTTTTGATCCCCCAAATAAGAAATACTCTCCCTAAAGTAGCGCTTTCGTTGCCTTTCCCAAAAATGAGACATTTGAAGATGAAAGGCAGTATTCTGGGGAGAAAATGCCTTTTTGGGGGGCTAAAGAGTGGCACTTAGGAGAGAACCTGTTTGGTTTCTGGGATGAAGAGTGATATTCGGGGAGAAAATGTCTAATTGTTGGCAGAAATTGATACGCAGGGGAGAAATGGTTGTATTTGGGAGAGAAAAAGAGTGTTTTGTGGAGAAAATGCATGAGTTTTGGGGATAAACGGCATCATTTTGGCGTGAAAGCATGGTATTGAGCTAAGAAGCGGCATTTTGTGGAGAAAATGCCTTCTTTTGATGATAAAGGTGATCTTTCAGGGAGAAAATGTCTGATTTGCAGCATAAAAAGACGCATTTGGGGAAGACAGCGTCTTTTATTGGGACATCACGTTTTATTCCAAAAATAACACATTTTCTTCCCAGAATACCGCCTTTGATCCCCAAAATAAGGCATTCTCTTCCCAGAAGACCGCTTCTTAGACCGAAAATAAGTCATCCTCTCCAAAAAAGACATAATTCTGTCCTCAAAATGAGAAATATTGTCCCCAAAATATCATTCTTGGTTCCAAATAGAAGACTTTTTCTCCATTAAATACCACGTCGGGTTCCCAATATTACACATTTTCTCCCCCAAATTGCTCTTTGGATCCCCAAAATGAGGCGTTCTCCCTCAAATGCCTCTTTTCATCCCAAGAATCAGGCATTTTCTCCGCACAAGACTGATTTTATTACCAAAACAACACATTTCTTACCCAAAACACACCTTTTTATTCCCAACATTAGACACCGTCTCCCACAAATGCCAATTTGTATCCCTCCAATACGAAATTCTCCCCTTGAAATATGGCTTTGTGTAACAAAAGAAGACATTCGCTCCCAAAAATACCGCTTCTTATTTCCTAAGGAAGACTTTTCCTCCCCAAAACACCCTTTTTGATCCCCCAAATAAGAAATACTCTCCCTAAAGTAGCGCTTTCGTTGCCTTTCCCAAAAATGAGACATCTGAAGATGAAAGGCAGTATTCTGGGGAGAAATTGCCTTTTTGGGGGGCTAAAGAGTGGCACTTAGGAGAGAACCTGTTTGGTTTCTGGGATGAAGAGTGATATTCGGGGAGAAAATGTCTAATTGTTGGCAGAAATTGATACGCAGGGGAGAAATGGTTGTATTTGGGAGAGAAAAAGAGTGTTTTGGGGAGAAAATGCATGAGTTTTGGGGATAAACGGCATTATTTTGGCGTGAAAGCATGGTATTGAGCTAAGAAGCGGCATTTGGTGGAGAAAATGTCTTCTTTTGAGGATAAAGGTGATCTTTCGGGGAGAAAATGTCTGATTTGCAGCATAAAAGGACGCATTTGGGGAAGACAGCGTCTTTTATTGGGACATCACGTTTTATTCCAAAAATAACACATTTTCTTCCCAGAATACCGCCTTTGATCCCAAAAATAAGGCATTTTCTTCCCAGAAGACCGCTATTTAGACCGAAAATAAGTCATCCTCTCCAAAAAAGACGTAATTCTGTCCTCAAAATGAGAAATATTGTCCCCAAAATATCATTCTTGGTTCCAAATAGAAGACTTTTTCTCCATTAAATACCACGTCGGGTTCCCAATATTACACATTTTCTCCCCCAAATTGCTCTTTGGATCCCCAAAATGAGGCGTTCTCCCTCAAATGCCTCTTTTCATCCCAAGAATCAGGCATTTTCTCCGCACAAGACTGATTTTATTACCAAAACAACACATTTCTTACCCAAACCACACCTTTTTATTCCCAACATTAGACACCGTCTCCCACAAATGCCAATTTGTATCCCTCCAATACGAAATTCTCACCTTGAAATATGGCTTTGTGTAACAAAAGAAGACATTCGCTCCCGAAAATACCGCTTCTTATTTCCTAAGGAAGACTTTTCCTCCCCAAAACACCCTTTTTGATCCCCCAAATAAGAAATACTCTCCCTAAAGTAGCGCTTTCGTTGCCTTTCCCAAAAATGAGACATCTGAAGATGAAAGGCAGTATTCTGGGCTGGATATGCCTTTTTGGGGGGCTAAAGTGTGGCACTTAAGAGAGAACCTGTTTGGTTTCTGGGATGAAGAGTGATATTCGGGGAGAAAATGTCTAATTGTTGGCAGAAATTGATACGCAGGGGAGAAATGGTTGTATTTGGGAGAGAAAAAGAATGTTTTGTGGAGAAAATGCATGAGTTTTGGGGATAAACGGCATTATTTTGGCGTGAAAGCATGGTATTGAGCTAAGAAGCGGCATTTGGTGGAGAAAATGTCTTCTTTTGAGGATAAAGGTGATCTTTCGGGGAGAAAATGTCTGATTTGCAGCATAAAAAGACGCATTTGGGGAAGACAGCGTCTTTTATTGGGACATCACGTTTTATTCCAAAAATAACACATTTTCTTCCCAGAATACCGCCTTTGATCCCAAAAATAAGGCATTTTCTTCCCAGAATACCGCTATTTAGACCGAAAATAAGTCATCCTCTCCAAAAAAGACGTAATTCTGTCCTCAAAATGAGAAATATTGTCCCCAAAATATCATTCTTGGTTCCAAATAGAAGACTTTTTCTCCATTAAATACCACGTCGGGTTCCCAATATTACACATTTTCTCCCCCAAATTGCTCTTTGGATCCCCAAAATGAGGCGTTCTCCCTCAAATGCCTCTTTTCATCCCAAGAATCAGGCATTTTCTCCGCACAAGACTGATTTTATTACCAAAACAACACATTTCTTACCCAAAACACACCTTTTTATTCCCAACATTAGACACCGTCTCCCACAAATGCCAATTTGTATCCCTCCAATACGAAATTCTCCCCTTGAAATATGGCTTTGTGTAACAAAAGAAGACATTCGCTCCCAAAAATACCGCTTCTTATTTCCTAAGGAAGACTTTTCCTCCCCAAAACACCCTTTTTGATCCCCCAAATAAGAAATACTCTCCCTAAAGCAGCGCTTTTGTTTCCTTTCCCAAAAATGAGACATCTGAAGATGAAAGGCAGTATTCTGGGGAGAAAATGCCTGTTTGGGGGGCTAAAGTGTGGCACTTAAGAGAGAACCTGTTTGGTTTCTGGGATGAAGAGTGATATTCGGGGAGAAAATGTCTAATTGTTGGCAGAAATTGATACGCAGGGGAGAAATGGTTGTATTTGGGAGAGAAAAAGAGTGTTTTGGGGAGAAAATGCATGAGTTTTGGGGATAAACGGCATTATTTTGGCGTGAAAGCATGGTATTGAGCTAAGAAGCAGCATTTTGTGGAGAAAATGCCTTCTTTTGATGATAAAGGTGATCTTTCAGGGAGAAAATGTCTGATTTGCAGCATAAAAAGACGCATTTGGGGAAGACAGCGTCTTTTATTGGGACATCACGTTTTATTCCAAAAATAACACATTTTCTTCCCAGAATACCGCCTTTGATCCCCAAAATAAGGCATTTTCTTCCCAGAAGACCGCTTCTTAGACCGAAAATAAGTCATCCTCTCCAAAAAAGACATAATTCTGTCCTCAAAATGAGAAATATTGTCCCCAAAATATCATTCTTGGTTCCAAAGAGAAGACTTTTTCTCCATTAAATACCACATCGGGTTCCCAATATTACACATTTTCTCCCCCAAATTGCTCTTTGGATCCCCAAAATGAGGCGTTCTCCCTCAAATGCCTCTTTTCATCCCAAGAATCAGGCATTTTCTCCGCACAAGACTGATTTTATTACCAAAACAACACATTTCTTACCCAAAACACACCTTTTGATTCCCAACATTAGACACCGTCTCCCACAAATGCCAATTTGTATCCCTCCAATACGAAATTCTCCCCTTGAAATATGGCTTTGTGTAACAAAAGAAGACATTCGCTCCCAAAAATACCGCTTCTTATTTCCTAAGGAAGACTTTTCCTCCCCAAAACACCCTTTTTGATCCCCCAAATAAGAAATACTCTCCCTAAAGTAGCGCTTTCGTTGCCTTTCCCAAAAATGAGACATCTGAAGATGAAAGGCAGTATTCTGGGCTGGATATGCCTTTTTGGGGGGGTAAAGTGTGGCACTTAAGAGAGAACCTGTTTGGTTTCTGGGATGAAGAGTGATATTCGGGGAGAAAATGTCTAATTGTTGGCAGAAATTGATACGCAGGGGAGAAATGGTTGTATTTGGGAGAGAAAAAGAGTGTTTTGGGGAGAAAATGCATGAGTTTTGGGGATAAACGGCATTATTTTGGCGTGAAAGCATGGTATTGAGCTAAGAAGCGGCATTTGGTGGAGAAAATGTCTTCTTTTGAGGATAAAGGTGATCTTTCGGGGAGAAAATGTCTGATTTGCAGCATAAAAGGACGCATTTGGGGAAGACAGCGTCTTTTATTGGGACATCACGTTTTATTCCAAAAATAACACATTTTCTTCCCAGAATACCGCCTTTGATCCCAAAAATAAGGCATTTTCTTCCCAGAAGACCGCTATTTAGACCGAAAATAAGTCATCCTCTCCAAAAAAGACATAATTCTGTCCTCAAAATGAGAAATATTGTCCCCAAAATATCATTCTTCGTTCCAAATTGAAGACTTTTTCTCCATTAAATACCACGTCGGGTTCCCAATATTACACATTTTCTCCCCCAAATTGCTCTTTGGATCCCCAAAATGAGGCGTTCTCCCTCAAATGCCTCTTTTCATCCCAAGAATCAGGCATTTTCTCCGCACAAGACTGATTTTATTACCAAAACAACACATTTCTTACCCAAAACACACCTTTTTATTCCCAACATTAGACACCGTCTCCCACAAATGCCAATTTGTATCCCTCCAATACGAAATTCTCCCCTTGAAATATGGCTTTGTGTAACAAAAGAAGACATTCGCTCCCAAAAATACCGCTTCTTATTTCCTAAGGAAGACTTTTCCTCCCCAAAACACCCTTTTTGATCCCCCAAATAAGAAATACTCTCCCTAAAGTAGCGCTTTCGTTGCCTTTCCCAAAAATGAGACATCTGAAGATGAAAGGCAGTATTCTGGGGAGAAATTGCCTTTTTGGGGGGCTAAAGAGTGGCACTTAAGAGAGAACCTGTTTGGTTTCTGGGATGAAGAGTGATATTCGGGGAGAAAATGTCTAATTGTTGGCAGAAATTGATACGCAGGGGAGAAATGGTTGTATTTGGGAGAGAAAAAGAGTGTTTTGGGGAGAAAATGCATGAGTTTTGGGGATAAACGGCATTATTTTGGCGTGAAAGCATGGTATTGAGCTAAGAAGCGGCATTTGGTGGAGAAAATGTCTTCTTTTGAGGATAAAGGTGATCTTTCGGGGAGAAAATGTCTGATTTGCAGCATAAAAGGACGCATTTGGGGAAGACAGCGTCTTTTATTGGGACATCACGTTTTATTCCAAAAATAACACATTTTCTTCCCAGAATACCGCCTTTGATCCCAAAAATAAGGCATTTTCTTCCCAGAAGACCGCTATTTAGACCGAAAATAAGTCATCCTCTCCAAAAAAGACGTAATTCTGTCCTCAAAATGAGAAATATTGTCCCCAAAATATCATTCTTGGTTCCAAATAGAAGACTTTTTCTCCATTAAATACCACGTCGGGTTCCCAATATTACACATTTTCTCCCCCAAATTGCTCTTTGGATCCCCAAAATGAGGCGTTCTCCCTCAAATGCCTCTTTTCATCCCAAGAATCAGGCATTTTCTCCGCACAAGACTGATTTTATTACCAAAACAACACATTTCTTACCCAAACCACACCTTTTTATTCCCAACATTAGACACCGTCTCCCACAAATGCCAATTTGTATCCCTCCAATACGAAATTCTCCCCTTGAAATATGGCTTTGTGTAACAAAAGAAGACATTCGCTCCCGAAAATACCGCTTCTTATTTCCTAAGGAAGACTTTTCCTCCCCAAAACACCCTTTTTGATCCCCCAAATAAGAAATACTCTCCCTAAAGTAGCGCTTTCGTTGCCTTTCCCAAAAATGAGACATCTGAAGATGAAAGGCAGTATTCTGGGCTGGATATGCCTTTTTGGGGGGCTAAAGTGTGGCACTTAAGAGAGAACCTGTTTGGTTTCTGGGATGAAGAGTGATATTCGGGGAGAAAATGTCTAATTGTTGGCAGAAATTGATACGCAGGGGAGAAATGGTTGTATTTGGGAGAGAAAAAGAATGTTTTGTGGAGAAAATGCATGAGTTTTGGGGATAAACGGCATTATTTTGGCGTGAAAGCATGGTATTGAGCTAAGAAGCGGCATTTGGTGGAGAAAATGTCTTCTTTTGAGGATAAAGGTGATCTTTCGGGGAGAAAATGTCTGATTTGCAGCATAAAAAGACGCATTTGGGGAAGACAGCGTCTTTTATTGGGACATCACGTTTTATTCCAAAAATAACACATTTTCTTCCCAGAATACCGCCTTTGATCCCAAAAATAAGGCATTTTCTTCCCAGAATACCGCTATTTAGACCGAAAATAAGTCATCCTCTCCAAAAAAGACGTAATTCTGTCCTCAAAATGAGAAATATTGTCCCCAAAATATCATTCTTGGTTCCAAATAGAAGACTTTTTCTCCATTAAATACCACGTCGGGTTCCCAATATTACACATTTTCTCCCCCAAATTGCTCTTTGGATCCCCAAAATGAGGCGTTCTCCCTCAAATGCCTCTTTTCATCCCAAGAATCAGGCATTTTCTCCGCACAAGACTGATTTTATTACCAAAACAACACATTTCTTACCCAAAACACACCTTTTTATTCCCAACATTAGACACCGTCTCCCACAAATGCCAATTTGTATCCCTCCAATACGAAATTCTCCCCTTGAAATATGGCTTTGTGTAACAAAAGAAGACATTCGCTCCCAAAAATACCGCTTCTTATTTCCTAAGGAAGACTTTTCCTCCCCAAAACACCCTTTTTGATCCCCCAAATAAGAAATACTCTCCCTAAAGTAGCGCTTTCGTTGCCTTTCCCAAAAATGAGACATCTGAAGATGAAAAGCAGTATTCTGGGCTGGATATGCCTTTTTGGGGGGGTAAAGTGTGGCACTTAAGAGAGAACCTGTTTGGTTTCTGGGATGAAGAGTGATATTCGGGGAGAAAATGTCTAATTGTTGGCAGAAATTGATACGCAGGGGAGAAATGGTTGTATTTGGGAGAGAAAAAGAGTGTTTTGGGGAGAAAATGCATGAGTTTTGGGGATAAACGGCATTATTTTGGCGTGAAAGCATGGTATTGAGCTAAGAAGCAGCATTTTGTGGAGAAAATGCCTTCTTTTGATGATAAAGGTGATCTTTCAGGGAGAAAATGTCTGATTTGCAGCATAAAAAGACGCATTTGGGGAAGACAGCGTCTTTTATTGGGACATCACGTTTTATTCCAAAAATAACACATTTTCTTCCCAGAATACCGCCTTTGATCCCCAAAATAAGGCATTTTCTTCCCAGAAGACCGCTTCTTAGACCGAAAATAAGTCATCCTCTCCAAAAAAGACATAATTCTGTCCTCAAAATGAGAAATATTGTCCCCAAAATATCATTCTTGGTTCCAAATAGAAGACTTTTTCTCCATTAAATACCACATCGGGTTCCCAATATTACACATTTTCTCCCCCAAATTGCTCTTTGGATCCCCAAAATGAGGCGTTCTCCCTCAAATGCCTCTTTTCATCCCAAGAATCAGGCATTTTCTCCGCACAAGACTGATTTTATTACCAAAACAACACATTTCTTACCCAAAACACACCTTTTGATTCCCAACATTAGACACCGTCTCCCACAAATGCCAATTTGTATCCCTCCAATACGAAATTCTCCCCTTGAAATATGGCTTTGTGTAACAAAAGAAGACATTCGCTCCCAAAAATACCGCTTCTTATTTCCTAAGGAAGACTTTTCCTCCCCAAAACACCCTTTTTGATCCCCCAAATAAGAAATACTCTCCCTAAAGTAGCGCTTTCGTTGCCTTTCCCAAAAATGAGACATCTGAAGATGAAAGGCAGTATTCTGGGCTGGATATGCCTTTTTGGGGGGGTAAAGTGTGGCACTTAAGAGAGAACCTGTTTGGTTTCTGGGATGAAGAGTGATATTCGGGGAGAAAATGTCTAATTGTTGGCAGAAATTGATACGCAGGGGAGAAATGGTTGTATTTGGGAGAGAAAAAGAGTGTTTTGGGGAGAAAATGCATGAGTTTTGGGGATAAACGGCATTATTTTGGCGTGAAAGCATGGTATTGAGCTAAGAAGCGGCATTTGGTGGAGAAAATGTCTTCTTTTGAGGATAAAGGTGATCTTTCGGGGAGAAAATGTCTGATTTGCAGCATAAAAGGACGCATTTGGGGAAGACAGCGTCTTTTATTGGGACATCACGTTTTATTCCAAAAATAACACATTTTCTTCCCAGAATACCGCCTTTGATCCCAAAAATAAGGCATTTTCTTCCCAGAAGACCGCTATTTAGACCGAAAATAAGTCATCCTCTCCAAAAAAGACATAATTCTGTCCTCAAAATGAGAAATATTGTCCCCAAAATATCATTCTTCGTTCCAAATTGAAGACTTTTTCTCCATTAAATACCACGTCGGGTTCCCAATATTACACATTTTCTCCCCCAAATTGCTCTTTGGATCCCCAAAATGAGGCGTTCTCCCTCAAATGCCTCTTTTCATCCCAAGAATCAGGCATTTTCTCCGCACAAGACTGATTTTATTACCAAAACAACACATTTCTTACCCAAAACACACCTTTTTATTCCCAACATTAGACACCGTCTCCCACAAATGCCAATTTGTATCCCTCCAATACGAAATTCTCCCCTTGAAATATGGCTTTGTGTAACAAAAGAAGACATTCGCTCCCAAAAATACCGCTTCTTATTTCCTAAGGAAGACTTTTCCTCCCCAAAACACCCTTTTTGATCCCCCAAATAAGAAATACTCTCCCTAAAGTAGCGCTTTCGTTGCCTTTCCCAAAAATGAGACATCTGAAGATGAAAGGCAGTATTCTGGGGAGAAATTGCCTTTTTGGGGGGCTAAAGAGTGGCACTTAGGAGAGAACCTGTTTGGTTTCTGGGATGAAGAGTGATATTCGGGGAGAAAATGTCTAATTGTTGGCAGAAATTGATACGCAGGGGAGAAATGGTTGTATTTGGGAGAGAAAAAGAGTGTTTTGTGGAGAAAATGCATGAGTTTTGGGGATAAACGGCATTATTTTGGCGTGAAAGCATGGTATTGAGCTAAGAAGCGGCATTTGGTGGAGAAAATGTCTTCTTTTGAGGATAAAGGTGATCTTTCGGGGAGAAAATGTCTGATTTGCAGCATAAAAGGACGCATTTGGGGAAGACAGCGTCTTTTATTGGGACATCACGTTTTATTCCAAAAATAACACATTTTCTTCCCAGAATACCGCCTTTGATCCCAAAAATAAGGCATTTTCTTCCCAGAAGACCGCTATTTAGACCGAAAATAAGTCATCCTCTCCAAAAAAGACGTAATTCTGTCCTCAAAATGAGAAATATTGTCCCCAAAATATCATTCTTGGTTCCAAATAGAAGACTTTTTCTCCATTAAATACCACGTCGGGTTCCCAATATTACACATTTTCTCCCCCAAATTGCTCTTTGGATCCCCAAAATGAGGCGTTCTCCCTCAAATGCCTCTTTTCATCCCAAGAATCAGGCATTTTCTCCGCACAAGACTGATTTTATTACCAAAACAACACATTTCTTACCCAAAACACACCATTTTATTCCCAACATTAGACACCGTCTCCCAAAATTCCAATTTGTATCCCTCCAATACGAAATTCTCCCCTTGAAATATGGCTTTGTGTAACAAAAGAAGACATTCGCTCCCGAAAATACCGCTTCTTATTTCCTAAGGAAGACTTTTCCTCCCCAAAACACCCTTTTTGATCCCCCAAATAAGAAATACTCTCCCTAAAGTAGCGCTTTCGTTGCCTTTCCCAAAAATGAGACATCTGAAGATGAAAGGCAGTATTCTGGGCTGGATATGCCTTTTTGGGGGGGTAAAGTGTGGCACTTAATAGAGAACCTGTTTGGTTTCTGGGATGAAGAGTGATATTCGGGGAGAAAATGTCTAATTGTTGGCAGAAATTGATACGCAGGGGAGAAATGGTTGTATTTGGGAGAGAAAAAGAGTGTTTTGGGGAGAAAATGCATGAGTTTTGGGGATAAACGGCATTATTTTGGCGTGAAAGCATGGTATTGAGCTAAGAAGCGGCATTTTGTGGAGAAAATGTCTTCTTTTGAGGATAAAGGTTATCTTTCGGGGAGAAAATGTCTGATTTGCAGCATAAAAAGACGCATTTGGGGAAGACAGCGTCTTTTATTGGGACATCACGTTTTATTCCAAAAATAACACATTTTCTTCCCAGAATACCGCCTTTGATCCCCAAAATAAGGCATTTTCTTCCCAGAATACCGCTATTTAGACCGAAAATAAGTCATCCTATCCAAAAAAGACGTAATTCTGTCCTCAAAATGAGAAATATTGTCCCCAAAATATCATTCTTGGTTCCAAATAGAAGACTTTTTCTCCATTAAATACCACATCGGGTTCCCAATATTACACATTTTCTCCCCCAAATTGCTCTTTGGATCCCCAAAATGAGGCGTTCTCCCTCAAATGCCTCTTTTCATCCCAAGAATCAGGCATTTTCTCCGCACAAGACTGATTTTATTACCAAAACAACACATTTCTTACCCAAACCACACCTTTTTATTCCCAACATTAGACACCGTCTCCCACAAATGCCAATTTGTATCCCTCCAATACGAAATTCTCCCCTTGAAATATGGCTTTGTGTAACAAAAGAAGACATTCGCTCCCAAAAATACCGCTTCTTATTTCCTAAGGAAGACTTTTCCTCCCCAAAACACCCTTTTTGATCCCCCAAATAAGAAATACTCTCCCTAAAGTAGCGCTTTCGTTGCCTTTCCCAAAAATGAGACATCTGAAGATGAAAGGCAGTATTCTGGGCTGGATATGCCTTTTTGGGGGGGTAAAGTGTGGCACTTAAGAGAGAACCTGTTTGGTTTCTGGGATGAAGAGTGATATTCGGGGAGAAAATGTCTAATTGTTGGCAGAAATTGATACGCAGGGGAGAAATGGTTGTATTTGGGAGAGAAAAAGAGTGTTTTGGGGAGAAAATGCATGAGTTTTGGGGATAAACGGCATTATTTTGGCGTGAAAGCATGGTATTGAGCTAAGAAGCAGCATTTTGTGGAGAAAATGCCTTCTTTTGATGATAAAGGTGATCTTTCAGGGAGAAAATGTCTGATTTGCAGCATAAAAAGACGCATTTGGGGAAGACAGCGTCTTTTATTGGGACATCACGTTTTATTCCAAAAATAACACATTTTCTTCCCAGAATACCGCCTTTGATCCCCAAAATAAGGCATTCTCTTCCCAGAAGACCGCTTCTTAGACCGAAAATAAGTCATCCTCTCCAAAAAAGACATAATTCTGTCCTCAAAATGAGAAATATTGTCCCCAAAATATCATTCTTGGTTCCAAATAGAAGACTTTTTCTCCATTAAATACCACATCGGGTTCCCAATATTACACATTTTCTCCCCCAAATTGCTCTTTGGATCCCCAAAATGAGGCGTTCTCCCTCAAATGCCTCTTTTGATCCCAAGAATCAGGCATTTTCTCCGCACAAGACTGATTTTATTACCAAAACAACACATTTCTTACCCAAAACACACCTTTTTATTCCCAACATTAGACACCGTCTCCCACAAATGCCAATTTGTATCCCTCCAATACGAAATTCTCCCCTTGAAATATGGCTTTGTGTAACAAAAGAAGACATTCGCTCCCAAAAATACCGCTTCTTATTTCCTAAGGAAGACTTTTCCTCCCCAAAACACCCTTTTTGATCCCCCAAATAAGAAATACTCTCCCTAAAGTAGCGCTTTCGTTGCCTTTCCCAAAAATGAGACATCTGAAGATGAAAGGCAGTATTCTGGGCTGGATATGCCTTTTTGGGGGGGTAAAGTGTGGCACTTAATAGAGAACCTGTTTGGTTTCTGGGATGAAGAGTGATATTCGGGGAGAAAATGTCTAATTGTTGGCAGAAATTGATACGCAGGGGAGAAATGGTTGTATTTGGGAGAGAAAAAGAGTGTTTTGGGGAGAAAATGCATGAGTTTTGGGGATAAACGGCATTATTTTGGCGTGAAAGCATGGTATTGAGCTAAGAAGCGGCATTTTGTGGAGAAAATGTCTTCTTTTGAGGATAAAGGTTATCTTTCGGGGAGAAAATGTCTGATTTGCAGCATAAAAAGACGCATTTGGGGAAGACAGCGTCTTTTATTGGGACATCACGTTTTATTCCAAAAATAACACATTTTCTTCCCAGAATACCGCCTTTGATCCCCAAAATAAGGCATTTTCTTCCCAGAATACCGCTATTTAGACCGAAAATAAGTCATCCTATCCAAAAAAGACGTAATTCTGTCCTCAAAATGAGAAATATTGTCCCCAAAATATCATTCTTGGTTCCAAATAGAAGACTTTTTCTCCATTAAATACCAAGTCGGGTTCCCAATATTACACATTTTCTCCCCCAAATTGCTCTTTGGATCCCCAAAATGAGGCGTTCTCCCTCAAATGCCTCTTTTCATCCCAAGAATCAGGCATTTTCTCCGCACAAGACTGATTTTATTACCAAAACAACACATTTCTTACCCAAACCACACCTTTTTATTCCCAACATTAGACACCGTCTCCCACAAATGCCAATTTGTATCCCTCCAATACGAAATTCTCCCCTTGAAATATGGCTTTGTGTAACAAAAGAAGACATTCGCTCCCAAAAATACCGCTTCTTATTTCCTAAGGAAGACTTTTCCTCCCCAAAACACCCTTTTTGATCCCCCAAATAAGAAATACTCTCCCTAAAGTAGCGCTTTCGTTGCCTTTCCCAAAAATGAGACATCTGAAGATGAAAGGCAGTATTCTGGGCTGGATATGCCTTTTTGGGGGGGTAAAGTGTGGCACTTAAGAGAGAACCTGTTTGGTTTCTGGGATGAAGAGTGATATTCGGGGAGAAAATGTCTAATTGTTGGCAGAAATTGATACGCAGGGGAGAAATGGTTGTATTTGGGAGAGAAAAAGAGTGTTTTGGGGAGAAAATGCATGAGTTTTGGGGATAAACGGCATTATTTTGGCGTGAAAGCATGGTATTGAGAAAATAAGCAGCATTTTGTGGAGAAAATGCCTTCTTTTGATGATAAAGGTGATCTTTCGGGGAGAAAATGTCTGATTTGCAGCATAAAAAGACGCATTTTGGGAAGACAGCGTCTTTTATTGGGACATCACGTTTTATTCCAAAAATAACACATTTTCTTCCCAGAATACCGCCTTTGATCCCCAAAATAAGGCATTTTCTTCCCAGAAGACCGCTTCTTAGACCGAAAATAAGTCATCCTCTCCAAAAAAGACGTAATTCTGTCCTCAAAATGAGAAATATTGTCCCCAAAATATCATTCTTGGTTCCAAATAGAAGACTTTTTCTCCATTAAATACCAAGTCGGGTTCCCAATATTACACATTTTCTCCCCCAAATTGCTCTTTGGATCCCCAAAATGAGGCGTTCTCCCTCAAATGCCTCTTTTCATCCCAAGAATCAGGCATTTTCTCCGCACAAGACTGATTTTATTACCAAAACAACACATTTCTTACCCAAACCACACCTTTTTATTCCCAACATTAGACACCGTCTCCCACAAATGCCAATTTGTATCCCTCCAATACGAAATTCTCCCCTTGAAATATGGCTTTGTGTAACAAAAGAAGACATTCGCTCCCAAAAATACCGCTTCTTATTTCCTAAGGAAGACTTTTCCTCCCCAAAACACCCTTTTTGATCCCCCAAATAAGAAATACTCTCCCTAAAGTAGCGCTTTCGTTGCCTTTCCCAAAAATGAGACATCTGAAGATGAAAGGCAGTATTCTGGGCTGGATATGCCTTTTTGGGGGGGTAAAGTGTGGCACTTAAGAGAGAACCTGTTTGGTTTCTGGGATGAAGAGTGATATTCGGGGAGAAAATGTCTAATTGTTGGCAGAAATTGATACGCAGGGGAGAAATGGTTGTATTTGGGAGAGAAAAAGAGTGTTTTGGGGAGAAAATGCATGAGTTTTGGGGATAAACGGCATTATTTTGGCGTGAAAGCATGGTATTGAGAAAATAAGCAGCATTTTGTGGAGAAAATGCCTTCTTTTGATGATAAAGGTGATCTTTCGGGGAGAAAATGTCTGATTTGCAGCATAAAAAGACGCATTTTGGGAAGACAGCGTCTTTTATTGGGACATCACGTTTTATTCCAAAAATAACACATTTTCTTCCCAGAATACCGCCTTTGATCCCCAAAATAAGGCATTTTCTTCCCAGAAGACCGCTTCTTAGACCGAAAATAAGTCATCCTCTCCAAAAAAGACATAATTCTGTCCTCAAAATGAGAAATATTGTCCCCAAAATATCATTCTTGGTTCCAAATAGAAGACTTTTTCTCCATTAAATACCACGTCGGGTTCCCAATATTACACATTTTCTCCCCCAAATTGCTCTTTGGATCCCCAAAATGAGGCGTTCTCCCTCAAATGCCTCTTTTCATCCCAAGAATCAGGCATTTTCTCCGCACAAGACTGATTTTATTACCAAAACAACACATTTCTTACCCAAACCACACCTTTTTATTCCCAACATTAGACACCGTCTCCCACAAATGCCAATTTGTATCCCTCCAATACGAAATTCTCCCCTTGAAATATGGCTTTGTGTAACAAAAGAAGACATTCGCTCCCAAAAATACCGCTTCTTATTTCCTAAGGAAGACTTTTCCTCCCCAAAACACCCTTTTTGATCCCCCAAATAAGAAATACTCTCCCTAAAGTAGCGCTTTCGTTGCCTTTCCCAAAAATGAGACATCTGAAGATGAAAGGCAGTATTCTGGGCTGGATATGCCTTTTTGGGGGGCTAAAGTGTGGCACTTAAGAGAGAACCTGTTTGGTTTCTGGGATGAAGAGTGATATTCGGGGAGAAAATGTCTAATTGTTGGCAGAAATTGATACGCAGGGGAGAAATGGTTGTATTTGGGAGAGAAAAAGAGTGTTTTGTGGAGAAAATGCATGAGTTTTGGGGATAAACGGCATTATTTTGGCGTGAAAGCATGGTATTGAGCTAAGAAGCGGCATTTGGTGGAGAAAATGTCTTCTTTTGAGGATAAAGGTGATCTTTCGGGGAGAAAATGTCTGATTTGCAGCATAAAAGGACGCATTTGGGGAAGACAGCGTCTTTTATTGGGACATCACGTTTTATTCCAAAAATAACACATTTTCTTCCCAGAATACCACCTTTGATCCCCAAAATAAGGCATTTTCTTCCCAGAAGACCGCTTCTTAGACCGAAAATAAGTCATCCTCTCCAAAAAAGACATAATTCTGTCCTCAAAATGAGAAATATTGTCCCCAAAATATCATTCTTGGTTCCAAATAGAAGACTTTTTCTCCATTAAATACCACGTCGGGTTCCCAATATTACACATTTTCTCCCCCAAATTGCTCTTTGGATCCCCAAAATGAGGCGTTCTCCCTCAAATGCCTCTTTTCATCCCAAGAATCAGGCATTTTCTCCGCACAAGACTGATTTTATTACCAAAACAACACATTTCTTACCCAAAACACACCTTTTTATTCCCAACATTAGACACCGTCTCCCACAAATGCCAATTTGTATCCCTCCAATACGAAATTCTCCCCTTGAAATATGGCTTTGTGTAACAAAAGAAGACATTCGCTCCCAAAAATACCGCTTCTTATTTCCTAAGGAAGACTTTTCCTCCCCAAAACACCCTTTTTGATCCCCAAAATAAGAAATACTCTCCCTAAAGTAGCGCTTTCGTTGCCTTTCCCAAATATGAGACATCTGAAGATGAAAGGCAGTATTCTGGGCAGAAAATGCCTTTCAGGGTAGATAAAGAGTGGCTCTTAAGAGAGAACCTGTTTGGTTTCTGGGATGAAGAGTGATATTCGGGGAGAAAATGTCTAATTGTTGGCAGAAATTGATACGCAGGGGAGAAATGGTTGTATTTGGGAGAGAAAAAGAGTGTTTTGGGGAGAAAATGCATGAGTTTTGGGGATAAACGGCATTATTTTGGCGTGAAAGCATGGTATTGAGAAAATAAGCAGCATTTTGTGGAGAAAATTCCTTTTTTTGATGACAAAGGTGATCTTTCAGGGAGAAAATGTCTTCTTTGCAGCATAAAAAGACGCATTTGGGGAAGACAGCGTCTTTTATTGGGACATCACGTTTTATTCCAAAAATAACACATTTTCTTCCCGAATACCGCACTTAATCCCTAAAATAAGGCATTTTCCTCCCAGAAGACCGCTATTTAGACCGAAAATAAGTCATCCTCTCCAAAAAAGACATAATTCTGTCCTCAAAATGAGAAATATTGTCCCCAAAATATCATTCTTGGTTTCAAATAGACGAGTTTTTCTCCATTAAATACCACGTCGGGTTCCCAATATTACACATTTTCTCCCCCAAATTGCTCTTTGGATCCCCAAAATGAGGCGTTCTCCCTCAAATGCCTCTTTTCATCCCAAGAATCAGGCATTTTCTCCGCACAAGACTGATTTTATTACCAAAACAACACATTTCTTACCCAAAACACACCTTTTTATTCCCAACATTAGACACCGTCTCCCACAAATGCCAATTTGTATCCCTCCAATACGAAATTCTCCCCTTGAAATATGGCTTTGTGTAACAAAAGAAGACATTCGCTCCCAAAAATACCGCTTCTTATTTCCTAAGGAAGACTTTTCCTCCCCAAAACACCCTTTTTGATCCCCCAAATAAGAAATACTCTCCCTAAAGTAGCGCTTTCGTTGCCTTTCCCAAAAATGAGACATCTGAAGATGAAAGGCAGTATTCTGGGGAGAAATTGCCTTTTTGGGGGGCTAAAGAGTGGCACTTAAGAGAGAACCTGTTTGGTTTCTGGGATGAAGAGTGATATTCGGGGAGAAAATGTCTAATTGTTGGCAGAAATTGATACGCAGGGGAGAAATGGTTGTATTTGGGAGAGAAAAAGAGTGTTTTGGGGAGAAAATGCATGAGTTTTGGGGATAAACGGCATTATTTTGGCGTGAAAGCATGTTATTGAGCTAAGAAGCGGCATTTGGTGGAGAAAATGTCTTCTTTTGAGGATAAAGGTGATCTTTTGGGGAGAAAATGTCTGATTTGCAGCATAAAAGGACGCATTTGGGGAAGACAGCGTCTTTTATTGGGACATCACGTTTTATTCCAAAAATAACACATTTTCTTCCCAGAATACCGCCTTTGATCCCCAAAATAAGGCATTTTCTTCCCAGAAGACCGCATTTTAGACCGAAAATAAGTCATCCTCTCCAAAAAAGACATAATTCTGTCCTCAAAATGAGAAATATTGTCCCCAAAATATCATTCTTGGTTCCAAATAGAAGACTTTTTCTCCATTAAATACCACGTCGGGTTCCCAATATTACACATTTTCTCCCCCAAATTGCTCTTTGGATCCCCAAAATGAGGCGTTCTCCCTCAAATGCCTCTTTTGATCCCAAGAATCAGGCATTTTCTCCGCACAAGACTGATTTTATTACCAAAACAACACATTTCTTACCCAAAACACACCTTTTTATTCCCAACATTAGACACCGTCTCCCACAAATGCCAATTTGTATCCCTCCAATACGAAATTCTCCCCTTGAAATATGGCTTTGTGTAACAAAAGAAGACATTCGCTCCCAAAAATACCGCTTCTTATTTCCTAAGGAAGACTTTTCCTCCCCAAAACACCCTTTTTGATCCCCAAAATAAGAAATACTCTCCCTAAAGTAGCGCTTTCGTTGCCTTTCCCAAATATGAGACATCTGAAGATGAAAGGCAGTATTCTGGGCAGAAAATGCCTTTCAGGGTAGATAAAGAGTGGCTCTTAAGAGAGAACCTGTTTGGTTTCTGGGATGAAGAGTGATATTCGGGGAGAAAATGTCTAATTGTTGGCAGAAATTGATACGCAGGGGAGAAATGGTTGTATTTGGGAGAGAAAAAGAGTGTTTTGGGGAGAAAATGCATGAGTTTTGGGGATAAACGGCATTATTTTGGCGTGAAAGCATGGTATTGAGAAAATAAGCAGCATTTTGTGGAGAAAATTCCTTTTTTTGATGACAAAGGTGATCTTTCAGGGAGAAAATGTCTTCTTTGCAGCATAAAAAGACGCATTTGGGGAAGACAGCGTCTTTTATTGGGACATCACGTTTTATTCCAAAAATAACACATTTTCTTCCCGAATACCGCACTTAATCCCTAAAATAAGGCATTTTCCTCCCAGAAGACCGCTATTTAGACCGAAAATAAGTCATCCTCTCCAAAAAAGACATAATTCTGTCCTCAAAATGAGAAATATTGTCCCCAAAATATCATTCTTGGTTTCAAATAGACGAGTTTTTCTCCATTAAATACCACGTCGGGTTCCCAATATTACACATTTTCTCCCCCAAATTGCTCTTTGGATCCCCAAAATGAGGCGTTCTCCCTCAAATGCCTCTTTTCATCCCAAGAATCAGGCATTTTCTCCGCACAAGACTGATTTTATTACCAAAACAACACATTTCTTACCCAAAACACACCTTTTTATTCCCAACATTAGACACCGTCTCCCACAAATGCCAATTTGTATCCCTCCAATACGAAATTCTCCCCTTGAAATATGGCTTTGTGTAACAAAAGAAGACATTCGCTCCCAAAAATACCGCTTCTTATTTCCTAAGGAAGACTTTTCCTCCCCAAAACACCCTTTTTGATCCCCAAAATAAGAAATACTCTCCCTAAAGTAGCGCTTTCGTTGCCTTTCCCAAAAATGAGACATCTGAAGATGAAAGGCAGTATTCTGGGGAGAAATTGCCTTTTTGGGGGGCTAAAGAGTGGCACTTAAGAGAGAACCTGTTTGGTTTCTGGGATGAAGAGTGATATTCGGGGAGAAAATGTCTAATTGTTGGCAGAAATTGATACGCAGGGGAGAAATGGTTGTATTTGGGAGAGAAAAAGAGTGTTTTGGGGAGAAAATGCATGAGTTTTGGGGATAAACGGCATTATTTTGGCGTGAAAGCATGTTATTGAGCTAAGAAGCGGCATTTGGTGGAGAAAATGTCTTCTTTTGAGGATAAAGGTGATCTTTTGGGGAGAAAATGTCTGATTTGCAGCATAAAAGGACGCATTTGGGGAAGACAGCGTCTTTTATTGGGACATCACGTTTTATTCCAAAAATAACACATTTTCTTCCCAGAATACCGCCTTTGATCCCAAAAATAAGGCATTTTCTTCCCAGAAGACCGCTTCTTAGACCGAAAATAAGTCATCCTCTCCAAAAAAGACATAATTCTGTCCTCAAAATGAGAAATATTGTCCCCAAAATATCATTCTTGGTTCCAAATAGAAGACTTTTTCTCCATTAAATACCACGTCGGGTTCCCAATATTACACATTTTCTCCCCCAAATTGCTCTTTGGATCCCCAAAATGAGGCGTTCTCCCTCAAATGCTTCTTTTGATCCCAAGAATCAGGCATTTTCTCCGCACAAGACTGATTTTATTACCAAAACAACACATTTCTTACCCAAAACACACCTTTTTATTCCCAACATTAGACACCGTCTCCCACAAATGCCAATTTGTATCCCTCCAATACGAAATTCTCCCCTTGAAATATGGCTTTGTGTAACAAAAGAAGACATTCGCTCCCAAAAATACCGCTTCTTATTTCCTAAGGAAGACTTTTCCTCCCCAAAACACCCTTTTTGATCCCCCAAATAAGAAATACTCTCCCTAAAGTAGCGCTTTCGTTGCCTTTCCCAAAAATGAGACATCTGAAGATGAAAGGCAGTATTCTGGGCTGGATATGCCTTTTTGGGGGGGTAAAGTGTGGCACTTAAGAGAGAACCTGTTTGGTTTCTGGGATGAAGAGTGATATTCGGGGAGAAAATGTCTAATTGTTGGCAGAAATTGATACGCAGGGGAGAAATGGTTGTATTTGGGAGAGAAAAAGAGTGTTTTGGGGAGAAAATGCATGAGTTTTGGGGATAAACGGCATTATTTTGGCGTGAAAGCATGGTATTGAGCTAAGAAGCGGCATTTGGTGGAGAAAATGTCTTCTTTTGAGGATAAAGGTGATCTTTCGGGGAGAAAATGTCTGATTTGCAGCATAAAAGGACGCATTTGGGGAAGACAGCGTCTTTTATTGGGACATCACGTTTTATTCCAAAAATAACACATTTTCTTCCCAGAATACTGCCTTTGATCCCCAAAAGAAGGCATTTTCTTCCCAGAAGACCGCATTTTAGACCGAAAATAAGTCATCCTCTCCAAAAAAGACATAATTCTGTCCTCAAAATGAGAAATATTGTCCCCAAAATATCATTCTTGGTTCCAAATAGAAGACTTTTTCTCCATTAAATACCACGTCGGGTTCCCAATATTACACATTTTCTCCCCCAAATTGCTCTTTGGATCCCCAAAATGAGGCGTTCTCCCTCAAATGCCTCTTTTGATCCCAAGAATCAGGCATTTTCTCCGCACAAGACTGATTTTATTACCAAAACAACACATTTCTTACCCAAAACACACCTTTTTATTCCCAACATTAGACACCGTCTCCCACAAATGCCAATTTGTATCCCTCCAATACGAAATTCTCCCCTTGAAATATGGCTTTGTGTAACAAAAGAAGACATTCGCTCCCAAAAATACCGCTTCTTATTTCCTAAGGAAGACTTTTCCTCCCCAAAACACCCTTTTTGATCCCCAAAATAAGAAATACTCTCCCTAAAGTAGCGCTTTCGTTGCCTTTCCCAAATATGAGACATTTGAAGATGAAAGGCAGTATTCTGGGCTGGATATGCCTTTTTGGGGGGGTAAAGTGTGGCACTTAAGAGAGAACCTGTTTGGTTTCTGGGATGAAGAGTGATATTCGGGGAGAAAATGTCTAATTGTTGGCAGAAATTGATACGCAGGGGAGAAATGGTTGTATTTGGGAGAGAAAAAGAGTGTTTTGTGGAGAAAATGCATGAGTTTTGGGGATAAACGGCATTATTTTGGCGTGAAAGCATGGTATTGAGCTAAGAAGCGGCATTTGGTGGAGAAAATGTCTTCTTTTGAGGATAAAGGTGATCTTTCGGGGAGAAAATGTCTTCTTTGCAGCATAAAAGGACGCATTTGGGAAGACAGCGTCTTTTATTGGGACATCACGTTTTATTCCAAAAATAACACATTTTCTTCCCGAATACCGCACTTAATCCCTAAAATAAGGCATTTTCTTCCCAGAAGACCGCATTTTAGACCGAAAATAAGTCATCCTCTCCAAAAAAGACATAATTCTGTCCTCAAAATGAGAAATATTGTCCCCAAAATGTCATTCTTGGTTCCAAATAGAAGACTTTTCCTCCATTAAATACGACTTCGGGTTCCAAATATTACACATTTTCTCCCCCAAATTGCTCTTTGGATCCCCAAAATGAGGCGTTCTCCCTCAAATGCCTCTTTTCATCCCAAGAATCAGGCATTTTCTCCGCACAAGACTGATTTTATTACCAAAACAACACATTTCTTACCCAAAACACACCTTTTTATTCCCAACATTAGACACCGTCTCCCACAAATGCCAATTTGTATCCCTCCAATACGAAATTCTCCCCTTGAAATATGGCTTTGTGTAACAAAAGAAGACATTCGCTCCCAAAAATACCGCTTCTTATTTCCTAAGGAAGACTTTTCCTCCCCAAAACACCCTTTTTGATCCCCCAAATAAGAAATACTCTCCCTAAAGTAGCGCTTTTGTTTCCTTTCCCAAAAATGAGACATCTGAAGATGAAAGGCAGTATTCTGGGCTGGATATGCCTTTTTGGGGGGGTAAAGTGTGGCACTTAAGAGAGAACCTGTTTGGTTTCTGGGATGAAGAGTGATATTCGGGGAGAAAATGTCTAATTGTTGGCAGAAATTGATACGCAGGGGAGAAATGGTTGTATTTGGGAGAGAAAAAGAGTGTTTTGGGGAGAAAATGCATGAGTTTTGGGGATAAACTGAGACACGTAAAATTACGTGTGATTTCTGTGGGCAAATGTTGTCTTTGAAATAAAAAGCTTTATTTTTTTGGCGACAGCCTTTCCTTGATGGGAAATATTTATATTTAACGGCGAAATTTTTTATTTTGAGGTTTGAATTTAATATTTCAGGGAGAAAATACTTTTTGGATAAATGATCGGGAAGTGTGGAGAATTTTCTTACAATTGTCGCATTAATTTTAATGTAAGAAAGAAAATACCTTATTTGTATACATGAGAGCTATTTTGAGGAGAAAATGTCATAATTTGGAGTAGATAGCTGTATTTGGGAAATTGAATGCGTTATTTGAGGAAGTCGATGTAATGGAGTGAAGATGAGTAATTATTGGAGGAATAGATGACTTTTTGGGAATAAAATCAATTGTTTTTTGGCTACAGAAATCTATACATTTGCCAAGAAACGGAGAAGTCAAAACCTCTCCGTCCCGGGATTCGTAAAGAAATCCCCCACCTCGGAAGAAAGCAGCGGCTGAAAACGCGGGTCCTAGGCTGCAACCGAGCCGATGGAGTCGTGCTTCTTGGCGATTGCCGTTTTTCCGAGAAGAGGGGTCTCGGCTAATTCCGTAGCCGAGAAAGAGCGGCTTCAGCTGGCTGCTATTGTCCCTGGAGGGGTGGTTGTTCTGCGCAGCCCAGAAGAGGTCAGATTGGACCTCATCATCTTTTCTGGACGGAATCACGACTCCAGGCACTGTTCCAATTGTTTTCCTTTCCATTTCGAAGGACTTCGTTTCTTATCCCCTTTTCCATTGCATGAATCTTAGTTTCTCGGACGGCAGAGGAAAGAAACGAAATCCCATTTAAAAGTAGGTGACGGGCGAGCTGAGAAACGCTGGGAGATGCGGTCGCCGGGAGAACTCGACTTGAAGTATGGAATCGCTCTTTTCCTGGCTACGGGCGAAAGCCCCCTCTTCGGAAGAAAGCAGCCTCGGTTGCAACGGAGCCGCTGGAGCCGCGCTTCTGGGCGATTGCCCGTTCTCCGAGAAGAGCGGACACGGCTGATTCCGTAGCCGAGAAAGGGCGACTTCAGCCCGCTGCTTTCGTCCCTGGAGGGGTGGTTGCTTTGCGCAGCCCGGAGCGGAGCACTTTGCATCTTAGTTTCTGTTCTGGCCGGAAGCACGACTCCACGCAGTATTCCAAGTGCTTTCCCTTCTATTTCGCATGATTTCCCTTCTTTTCTGCTTTTCTCTCCTCATCCCGGAACGGATAGTTTTTGAAGTCTCTTTCTGTTCTTGCCGATTGTATTGATTTCTATGCCCCAAAACCACGTTTTCTTCCCTATTAAAAGCTATTCAACCTTAGAAGTAGAATGTTTCTCTCCGATACACCTCTTGTAATTCCACAAATTAGATTTTTATTTCCTCAAATTTCTATCCCATAAATATAGAGTTTTCTCCCCGAAATGTTTCTATTTATTTTCAAATCAGGGATTTTCTTCCTTACATATCAAATTATACACTAAATGCACACGTTTTCTCTCGTCTTTCTAATTTTTAATTCAAAACACAAGACCTTTTCTTCCTTGAATAGCAAATTCTAACCGAACAAAAAAGCTATGTTTCCCCTCTCCAAAACAATACAGCTGTTCGTTCAAAAGGATGACATTTTCCTCCTGAAATCCCCAACAGTATCCAATGGATTCCAATAGCAAGACGCACTCTCCCTTAAAAAACAATCATCACAAAAAGAAGATATTAGCTTTATCAAATCAGGCTTTTATTCCTGAAGTAAGACTACTGTTTCATTCGAAATCGAAGGGTAAACACTTGCAATAGTGCCAGCAGTCGTGCTTTCGGCCAGAAAAGAAGCTGACGACAAAGTGCTCCTTTCCGGGCTGCGGACAACAACCACCCCTCCAGGGACGAAAGCAGCCGGCTGAAGTCGCTCTTTCTCGGCTACGGAATTGGCCGTCCGCTCTTCTCGGAGATCCGGCAGTTGCCGAGAAGCTCGATTCGAGCGGCTCGGTTGCAGACGAAGACGTTCGGCTTCAGCCGGCTGCTTTCTGCCGAGCAGGGGGCTTTCGCCCCTAGGCAGGAAAAATGGGATTTTGAACTTCAAGTCGTGTTCTCTCGGCGAGAGCATCTCCCAGCGTTTCTCAGCTCGCCCGTCACTTGCTTTGGACTGTGATTTCGTTTCTTTTCTCCGTCGTCTGAGAAACTATGAGTCAAGCAATGGAAAAGGAGATAAGAAACGAAATTTTAGAAATGGAAGGGAAAACACTTGGAATAGTGCCAGCAGTCGTGCTTTCGGCCAGAGAAGAAGCTGAGGTCCAAAGTGCTCCTTTCCGGGCTGCCGACAACAACCACCCCTCCTGGGACGAAAGCAGCCGGCTGAAGTCGCTCTTTCTCGGCTACGGAATTAGCCGAGTCCGCTACTCTTGGAGATATGGCATTCTCCCAGAAGCACGATTCGAGCGGCAGCTTTGCAGCCGTGGACACGCGACTTCAATTCGCTGCTTTCTTCCGAGGTGGGGGATTTCCTTCCGCATCCCGGAACGGAGAAGTTGTGACTTCTCCTTCCGTTCTTGGCTAATGTATCGATTTCTATAGCCAGAAAACAACTTTTTTTCCCCAAAAGTCAGTTATTCCTCCCTATATTTAGACATTTTCTCTCCAATACACTGCCACGTATAAGGCATTTACTTTCCCAAATACTGCTATCCACCCCAGAATTATGACATTTTCTCCTCAAAATACCTCTTTTGTATACAATCAATGTATTTTCTGCCTTACATTTCAAATTATGTCCCAATTGTAAGACGTTTTCTTTTCTCTTTCTGATTTTTTATCCAAAAAATAAGACCTTTTCTCCCTGAAATACCAAATTCTAACCCCCAAATAAATCAATTTCTCCGGTAAATATCAATGTTTTCCCTCAGAAAATGGCTTTCTCCCCAAAAATACAGCTTTTTATTCCAAATAGTACATTTTCCCAAAGAAATCACACTTTTTTCTCAAAAACAATACTTCTAATCCTCAAAGAATCGTATTTGATTCAAAAATTATGACATTTTCCACTCTACATTTCAATTGTTGCGCCAAAGATGATCTCTTTCCTGCTTAAAATATCATTTCTTAGAAGAAAAAGAGGACAGTTTCTTCCTTAAATGCCACATTTTTTTCCAGAGACATTTTCTACCCAAAATTGCCTACATTTTTCTCAGGAAGAAGACGTTTTCTCCCTTAAATATCGCGTTTGATACAAAACGTTTTTGTCTCTTACTCTTACACTCTTTATCTCCAAAACTAGACATTTCCTCCCCAGTTCAATAATATTCAATTGATTTTAGCAGAATGACACACTCTCCCTTAAAAATCAGTCATTATCTCAAAAACAAGACATTAGCTATATCAAAACCATGCTTTTAAGTCAAAAGTAAGACATTTTCCATGTTTAGTCCCAAAATAAGACACTTATTCCTCATAATACTGCATTTTATCCCCCCCAAATGATATTTTGTCCCCTAAGCACCTTTTTTCCCCCCAAAATCTGACATGATCTCCCCAAAATACCACTTTCTACCCCAAAATAAGAGGTTTTCTCAAGAAAGAACGCATTTTATAGATATATTAGATATAATATATAGATATATAGATATATAGATATATTAGAGATTTAGAGATCTATTTTCCCTACGTGCCTCTTTTGACCCTGAAAATAAGACATTTTCTCCCTTAAATATCGTTTTTCAAACCAAGAGAAAGACATTTTCTATTCCATTTAGGAAGTTTGGTCCCTAAAGTAAGACATTTCCTCCCTTAGATATCATATTTGATCCCCAAATCAAGACGATTTCTCCCCCAAAGAACTCATAATAAAAAATTAGACGTCATCGTCTTCACATTTCATGACAAATATCAGATATTTTCCCTTCAAAGGATGTCTGTATACAAAATAAAATGACATATTCTCCTTTAAATATCACCTTTTCCCCAATATAATACATATATATACAAAATACCACTTTGTATCCCTAAATAAGTCATTTTCTCCCAATCATTCCACTTTTTACGGAATTTAAAATATGACATTTTGTCCCAAAATACAGTTTTCTATTCCTAAAATAGAACATTTCCATCCCAAAGTACCCCAATATATCCCCCAACCAAGCCATTTACCAAACAACTAACAGCTTTTTATCTCAAACGATAGATATTTTCTCCCGGAAACACCGTTTACTATCCCTACAAAACACTGCATTTCATCCCCCAGAGAAGACATTTTCTCCACAAAATGCCGCTTAATAGCTCAATACCATGCTTTCACTCCAAAATAATGCGGTACATCCCCAAACTCATGCATTTTCTCCCCAAAACACTCTTTTTCTCTCCAAAATACAACCATTTCTCCCCTGCATATCAATGTCTGCCAACAATTAGACATTTTCTCCCCGAATATCACTCTTTATCCCAGAAACCAAACAGGTTCTCTCTTAAGTGTCACTCTTTATCCCCCAAAAAGGCATTTTCTCCCCAGAATACTGCCTTTTATCTTCAGAAGTCTTCTTTTTGGGATCAGTCTTTGAGGAGAAAATGCCTAATTCTAAGGATTGAAAGCGGTATTCTGGGGAGAAAATGTCTTATATAGGGGTGGAAATGTGTAATCTTGGGAATAAAGCTGTGTTTTGGGGAAAAAATGTCTACTTCAGGGATAAAACACAGTATTTTTGGGAGTGAACGTCCTGATCTTGTAACAAATAGTCACATTTCGGGAGGAAAATTTCTTATTTGAGGGATACAAATTGGCATATGGGGGAGAAAATGTCTAATTTGGGGGACGAAAAGGTGTTTTTTGGGTAACAAAAGTCCTATTTTGGTAATAAAATGAGTATTCTGGGGAGAAAATGCCTTCCTTTGGGGATCAAAGGCGGTATTCTGGGAAGAAAATGTGTTATTTTTGAAATAAAACGTGATGTCCAATAAAAGACGCTGTCTTCCCCAAATGCGTCTTTTTATGCTGCAAAGAAGATATTTTCTCCCTGAAAGATCACCTTTATCCTCAAAAGAAGACATTTTCTCCACAAAATGCTGCTTATTAGCTCAATACCAATGCTTTCACGACAAAATAATACAGTTTATCCAGCAAACTCGTGCATTTTCTCCACAAAATACGCTTTTCTCTCCAAAATACAACCATTTCTCCCCTGCATATCAATGTCTGCCAACAATTAGACATTTTCTCCCCGAATATCACTCTTCATCCCAGAAACCAAACCGGTTCTCTCTTAAGAGCCACTCTTTATCTACCCTGAAAGGCATTTTCTGCCCAGAATACTGCCTTTCATCTTCAGATGTCTCATTTTTGGGAAAGGCAACGAAAGCGCTGCTTTGGGGAGAGTATATCTTAATTTGGGGATCAAAAGAGCAATTTGGGGGAGAAAATGTGTAATTTTGGGAACCCGAAGTCGTATTTAATGGAGGAAAAGTCTTCTATTTGGAACTAAGAATGATACCTTGGGGAGAATATTTCTCATTTTGGGGAGAGAAATACGTCTTTTATGGAGAGGATGACTTATTTTCGGTCTAAGAAGCGGTCTTCTGGGAAGAAAATGCCTTATTTTGGGGATCACAGGCGGTATTCTGGTATGAAAATGTGTTATTTTTGGAATAAAATGTTATGTCCAATAAAAGACGCTGTCTTCCCCAAATGCGTCTTTTTATGCTGCAAAGAAGACTTTATCTCCCTGAAAGATCACCTTTATCCTCAAAAGAAGACATTTTCTCCACAAAATGCCGCTTCTTAGCTCAATACCATGCTTTCACGCCAAAAGAATGCCGTTTATCCCCAAAACTCATGCATTTTCTCCCCAAAACACTCTTTTTCTCTCCAAAATATAACCATTTCTCCCCTGCATATCAATGTCTGACAACAATTAGACATTTTCTCCCCGAATAACACTCCTCATCCCAGAAACCAAACAGGTTCTCTCTTAAGTGCCACTCTTTAGCCCCCCAAAAAGGCATTTTCTCCCCAGAATACTGCCTTTCATCTTCAAATGTCTCATATTTGGGAAAGGAAACGAAAGCGCTACTTTAGGGAGAGTATTTCTTATTTTGGGGATCCAAAGAGCAATTTGGGGGAGAAAATGTGTAATTTTGGGAACCCGAAGTCGTATTTAATGGAGGAAAATTCTTCTATTTGGAACCAAGAATGATACCTTGGGGAGAATATTTCTCATTTTGAGGAGAGAAAAAGGTCTTTTTTGGAGAGGATGACTTATTTTCGGTCTAAGAAGCGGTATTCTGGGAAGAAAATGCCTTATTTTGGGGATCAAAGGCGGTATTCTGGGAAGAAAATGTGTTATTTTTGGAATAAAACGTGATGTCCAATAAAAGACGCTGTCTTCCCCAAATGCGTCTTTTTATGCTGCAAAGAAGACATTATCTCCCTGAAAGATCACCCTTATCCTCAAAAGAAGACATTTTCTCCACAAAATGCCACTTCTAAGATCAATACCATGCTTTCACTACAAAATAATACAGTTTATCCCCAAAACTCATGCATTTTCTCCCCAAAATAGTCTTTTTCTCTCCAAAATACAACCATTTCTCCCCTGCATATCAATGTCTGCCAACAATTAGACATTTTCTCCCCGAATATCACTCTTCATCCCAGAAACCAAACCGGTTCTCTCTTAAGAGCCACTCTTTATCTACCCTGAAAGGCATTTCCAGCCCAGAATACTGCCTTTCATCTTCAGATGTCTCATTTTTGGGAAAGGCAACGAAAGCGCTACTTTGGGGAGAGTATATCTTATTTTGGGGATCAAAAGAGCAATTTGGGGGAGAAAATGTGTAATATTTGGAACCCGAAGTCGTATTTAATGGAGGAAAATTCTTCTATTTGGAACCCCAAGAATGATACCTTGGGGAGAATATTTCTCATTTTGAGGACAGAAATAGGTCTTTTTTGGAGACGATGACTTGTTTTCAGTCTAAAAAGCGGTCTTCTGGGAAGAAAATGCCTTATTTTGGGGATCAAAGGCGGTATTCTGGGAAGAAAATATGTTATTTCTGGAATAAAATGTTATGTCCAATAAAAGACGCTGTCTTCCCCAAATGCGTCTTTTTATGCTGCAAAGAAGACTTTATCTCCCTGAAAGATCACCTTTATCCTCAAAAGAAGACATTTTCTCCACAAAACGCCGCTTCTTAGCTCAATACCATGCTTTCGCGACAAAATAATGCAGTTTATCCCCAAAACTCATGCATTTTCTCCCCAAAACACTCTTTTTCTCTCCAAAATACAACCATTTCTCCCCTGCATATCAATGTCTGCCAACAATTAGACATTTTCTCCCCGAATATCACTCTTCATCCCAGAAACCAAACCGGTTCTCTCTTAAGAGCCACTCTTTATCTACCCTAAAAGGCATATTCACCCCAGAATACTGCCTTTCATCTTCAGATGTCTCATTTTTGGGAAAGGCAACGAAAGCGCTACTTTGGGGAGAGTATATCTTATTTTGGGGATCAAAAGGGGTGTTTTGGGGAGGAAAAGTCTTCCTTAGGGGATAAGAAGCGGTATTTTCGGGAGCGAATGTCTTCTTTTGTTACACAAAGCCATATTTGAAGGGGAGAATTTCATATTGGAGGGATACAAATTGGCGTTTGGGAGAGACAATATCTAATGTTGGGAATAAAAAGGTGTGTTTTGGGTAAGAAATGTTTTGTTTTGGTAATAAAATCAGTCTTGTGCGGAGAAAATGCCTGATTCTTGGGATGAAAAGAGGCATTTGAGGGAGAACGCCTCATTTTGGGGATCCAAAGAGCAATTTGGGGGAGAAAATGTGTAATATTGGGAACCCGACGTGGTATTTAATGGAGAAAAAGTCTTCTATTTGGAACCAAGAATGATATTTTGGGGACAATATTTCTCATTTTGAGGACAGAATTATGTCTTTTTTGGAGAGGATGACTTATTTTCGGTCTAAGAAGCGGTCTTCTGGGAAGAAAATGCCTTATTTTGGGGATCAAAGGCGGTATTCTGGGAAGAAAATGTGTTATTTTTGGAATAAAATGTTATGTCCAATAAAAGACGCTGTCTTCCCCAAATGCGTCTTTTTATGCTGCAAAGAAGACTTTATCTCCCTGAAAGATCATCTTTATCCTCAAAAGAAGACATTTTCTCCACAAAATGCCGCTTCTTAGCTCAATACCATGCTTTCACACCAAAAGAATGCAGTTTATCCCCAAAACTCGTGCATTTTCTCCCCAAAATACTCATTTTCTCTCCCAAATACAACCATTTCTCCCCTGCATATCAATGTCTGCCAACAATTAGACATTTTCTCCCCGAATATCACTCTTCATCCCAGAAACCAAACAGGTTCTCTCTTAAGAGCCACTCTTTATCTACCTTGAAAGGCATATTCACCCCAGAATACTGCCTTTCATCTTCAGATGTCTCATTTTTGGGAAAGGCAACGAAAGCGCTACTTTGGGGAGAGTATATCTTATTTTGGGGATCAAAAGGGGTGTTTTGGGGAGGAAAAGTCTTCCTTAGGGGATAAGAAGCGGTATTTTTGGGAGCGAATGTCTTCTTTTGTTACACAAAGCCATATTTGAAGGGGAGAATTTCATATGAGGGATACAAATTGGCATTTGGGGGAGACAAAGTCTAATGTTGGGAATAAAAATGTGTGTTTTGGGTAAGAAATGTTTTGTTTTGGTAATAAAATGAGTCTTGTGCGGAGAAAACGCCTGATTCTTGGGATCACAAGCATTATTTGAGGGAGAACGCCTCATTTTGGGAATCAAAAGAGCAATTTGGGGGAGAAAATATGTAATATTTGGAACCCGAAGTCGTATTTAATGGAGGAAAAGTCTTCTATTTGGAACCAAGAATGATACCTTGGGGAGAATATTTCTCATTTTGAGGACAGAAATAGGTCTTTTTTGGAGACGATGACTTGTTTTCAGTCTAAAAAGCGGTATTCTTGGAAGAAAATGCCTTATTTTGGGGATCAAAGGCGGTATTCTGGGAAGAAAATGTGTTATTTTTGGAATAAAACGTTATGTCCAATAAAAGACGCTGTCTTCCCCAAATGCGTCTTTTTATGCTGCAAAGAAGACATTATCTCCCTGAAAGATCACCTTTATCCTCAAAAGAAGACATTTTCTCCACAAAACGCCGCTTCTTAGCTCAATACCATGCTTTCGCGACAAAATAATGCAGTTTATCCCCAAAACTCATGCATTTTCTCCCCAAAACACTCTTTTTCTCTCCAAAATACAACCATTTCTCCCCTGCGTATCAATTTCTGCCAACAATTAGACATTTTCTCCCCGAATATCACTCTTCATCCCAGAAACCAAACCGGTTCTCTCTTAAGTGCCACTCTTTATCTACCCAAAAAGGCATTTTCTGCCCAGAATACTGCCTTTCATCTTCAGATGTCTCATTTTTTGGAAAGGCAACGAAAGGGCTACTTTGGGGAGAGTATATCTTATTTTGGGGATCAAAGGAGCAATTTGGGGGAGAAAATGTGTAATATTGGGAACCCGAAGTCATATTTAATGGAGGAAAATTCTTCTATTTGGAGCCAAGTGTGATATTTTGGGGAGAATATTTCTCATTTTGAGGACAGAAATAGGTCTTTTTTGGAGACGATGAGTTGTTTTCAGTCTAAAAAGCGGTCTTCTGGGAAGAAAATGCCTTATTTTGGGGATCAAAGGCGGTATTCTGGGAAGAAAATGTGTTATTTTTGGAATAAAATGTTATGTCCAATAAAAGACGCTGTCTTCCCCAAATGCGTCTTTTTCTGCTGCAAAGAAGACTTTATCTCCCTGAAAGATCACCTTTATCCTCAAAAGAAGACATTTTCTCCACAAAATGCCACTTCTAAGATCAATACCATGCTTTCACGCCAAAATAATGCAGTTTATCCCCAAAACTCATGCATTTTCCCACAAAATACTCTTTTTCTCTCCAAAATACAACCATTTCTCCCCTGCATATCAATGTCTGCCAACAATTAGACATTTTCTCCCCGAATATCACTCTTCATCCCAGAAACCAAACCGGTTCTCTCTTAAGAGCCACTCTTTATCTACCCTGAAAGGCATTTCCAGCCCAGAATACTGCCTTTCATCTTCAGATGTCTCATTTTTGGGAAAGGCAACGAAAGCGCTACTTTGGGGAGAGTATATCTTATTTTGGGGATCAAAAGGGGTGTTTTGGGGAGGAAAAGTCTTCCTTAGGGGATAAGAAGCGGTATTTTTGGGAGCGAATGTCTTCTTTTGTTACACAAAGCCATATTTGAAGGGGAGAATTTCATATTGGAGGGATACAAATTGGCATTTGGGGGAGACAATGTCTAATGTTGGGAATCAAAAGGTGTGTTTTGGGTAAGAAATGTTTTGTTTTGGTAATAAAATGAGTCTTGTGCGGAGAAAACGCCTGATTCTTGGGATCACAAGCATTATTTGAGGGAGAACGCCTCATTTTGGGAATCAAAAGAGCAATTTGGGGGAGAAAATGTGTAATTTTGGGAACCCGAAGTCGTATTTAATGGAGGAAAAGTCTTCTATTTGGAACCCCAAGAATGATACCTTGGGGAGAATATTTCTCATTTTGAGGAGAGAAAAAGGTCTTTTTTTGGAGAGGATGACTTATTTTCGGTCTAAGAAGCGGTCTTCTGGGAAGAAAATGCCTTCTTTTGGGGATCAAAGGCGGTATTCTGGGAAGAAAATGTGTTATTTTTGAAATAAAACGTGATGTCCAATAAAAGACGCTGTCTTCCCCAAATGCGTCTTTTTATGCTGCAAAGAAGATATTATCTCCCTGAAAGATCACCTTTATCCTCAAAAGAAGACATTTTCTCCACAAAATGCTGCTTATTAGCTCAATACCAATGCTTTCACGACAAAATAATGCAGTTTATCCCCAAAACTCATGCATTTTCTCCACAAAATACTCTTTTTCTCTCCAAAATACAACCATTTCTCCCCTGCATATCAATGTCTGCCAACAATTAGACATTTTCTCCCCGAATAACACTCTTCATCCCAGAAACCAAACAGGATCTCTGTTAAGTGCCACTCTTTATCTACCCTGAAAGGCATTTTCTGCCCAGAATACTGCCTTTCATCTTCAGATGTCTCATTTTTGGGAAAGGCAACGAAAGCACTACTTTGGGGAGAGTATATCTTATTTTGGGGATCAAAAGGGGTGTTTTGGGGAGGAAAAGTCTTCCTTAGGGGATAAGAAGCGGTATTTTCGGGAGCGAATGTCTTATTTTGTTACACAAAGCCATATTTGAAGGGGAGAATTTCATATTGGAGGGATACAAATTGGCGTTTGGGAGAGACAATATCTAATGTTGGGAATAAAAAGGTGTGTTTTGGGTAAGAAATGTTTTGTTTTGGTAATAAAATGAGTCTTGTGCGGAGAAAATGCCTGATTCTTGGGATCACAAGCGTTATTTGAGGGAGAACGCCTCATTTTGGGGATCCAAAGAGCAATTTGGGGGAGAAAATGTGTAATTTTGGGAACCCGAAGTCATATTTAATGGAGGAAAATTCTTCTATTTGGAGCCAAGTGTGATATTTTGGGGAGAATATTTCTCATTTTGAGGAGAGAAATAGGTCTTTTTTGGAGAGGATGACTTATTTTCGGTCTAAGAAGCGGTCTTCTGGGTAGAAAATGCCTTATTTTGGGGATCAAAGGCGGTATTCTGGGATGAAAATGTGTTATTTTTGGAATAAAACGTTATGTCCAATAAAAGACGCTGTCTTCCCCAAATGCGTCTTTTTATGCTGCAAAGAAGACATTATCTCCCTGAAAGATCACCTTTATCCTCAAAAGAAGACATTTTCTCCACAAAACGCCGCTTCTTAGCTCCATACCAATGTTTTCACGACAAAATAATGCAGTTTATCCCCAAACCTCATGCATTTTCTCCCAAAAATAGTCTTTTTCTCTCAAAAATACAACCATTTCTGCCCTGCATATCAATGTCTGCCAACAATTAGACATTTTCTCCCCGAATAACACTCTTCATCCCAGAAACCAAACAGGTTCTCTCTTAAGTGCCACTCTTTATCTACCCAAAAAGGCATTTTCTGCCCAGAATACTGCCTTTCATCTTCAGATGTCTCATTTTTTGGAAAGGCAACGAAAGGGCTACTTTGGGGAGAGTATATCTTATTTTGGGGATCAAAGGAGCAATTTGGGGGAGAAAATGTGTAATATTGGGAACCCGAAGTCGTATTTAATGGAGGAAAAGTCT
Organism: Alectoris magna; assembly: GCA_030625065.1. Classification (NCBI taxonomy): domain Eukaryota; kingdom Metazoa; phylum Chordata; class Aves; order Galliformes; family Phasianidae; genus Alectoris; species Alectoris magna. Next base: position 3,990,365 of record CM060578.1, on the reverse strand, counting down.
TCTATTTGGAACCAAGTGTGATATTTTGGGGAGAATATTTCTCATTTTGAGGAGAGAAATATGTCTTTTTTGGAGAGGATGAGTTGTTTTCAGTCTAAAAAGCGGTCTTCTGGGAAGAAAATGCCTTATTTTGGGGATCAAAGGCGGTATTCTGGGAAGAAAATGTGTTATTTTTGGAATAAAATGTTATGTCCAATAAAAGACGCTGTCTTCCCCAAATGCGTCTTTTTATGCTGCAAAGAAGACTTTATCTCCCTGAAAGATCACCTTTATCCTCAAAAGAAGACATTTTCTCCACCAAATGCCGCTTCTTAGCTCAATACCATGCTTTCACGCCAAAATAATGCAGTTTATCCCCAAAACTCGTGCATTTTCTCCCCAAAATACTCTTTTTCTCTCCCAAATACAACCATTTCTCCCCTGCATATCAATGTCTGCCAACAATTAGACATTTTCTCCCCGAATATCACTCTTCATCCCAGAAACCAAACCGGTTCTCTCTTAAGAGCCACTCTTTATCTACCCTGAAAGGCATTTCCAGCCCAGAATACTGCCTTTCATCTTCAGATGTCTCATTTTTGGGAAAGGCAACGAAAGCGCTACTTTGGGGAGAGTATATCTTATTTTGGGGATCAAAAGGGGTGTTTTGGGGAGGAAAAGTCTTCCTTAGGGGATAAGAAGCGGTATTTTCGGGAGCGAATGTCTTCTTTTGTTACACAAAGCCATATTTGAAGGGGAGAATTTCATATTGGAGGGATACAAATTGGCATTTGGGGGAGACAATGTCTAATGTTGGGAATCAAAAGGTGTGTTTTGGGTAAGAAATGTTTTGTTTTGGTAATAAAATCAGTCTTGTGCGGAGAGAACGCCTGATTCTTGGGATCACAAGCGTTATTTGAGGGAGAACGCCTCATTTTGGGAATCAAAAGAGCAATTTGGGGGAGAAAATGTGTAATTTTGGGAACCCGAAGTCATATTTAATGGAGGAAAAGTCTTCTATTTGGAACCAAGAATGATACCTTGGGGAGAATATTTCTCATTTTGAGGAGAGAAAAAGGTCTTTTATAGAGAGGATGACTTATTTTCGGTCTAAGAAGCGGTCTTCTGGGAAGAAAATGCCTTATTTTGGGGATCAAAGGCGGTATTCTTGTATGAAAATGTGTTATTTTTGGAATAAAACGTTATGTCCAATAAAAGACGCTGTCTTCCCCAAATGCGTCTTTTTATGCTGCAAAGAAGACATTATCTCCCTGAAAGATCACCTTTATCCTCAAAAGAAGACATTTTCTCCACCAAATGCCGCTTCTTAGCTCAATACCAATGTTTTCACGACAAAATAATGCAGTTTATCCCCAAAACTCGTGCATTTTCTCCACAAAATACTCTTTTTCCCTCCAAAATACAACCATTTCTCCCCTGCATATCAATGTCTGAAAACAGTTAGACATTTTCTCCCCGAATATCACTCTTCATCCCAGAAACCAAACAGGTTCTCTCTTAAGAACCACTCTTTATCTACCCTAAAAGGCATTTCCAGCCCAGAATACTGCCTTTCATCTTCAGATGTCTCATTTTTGGGAAAGGCAACGAAAGCGCTACTTTGGGGAGAGTATATCTTATTTTGGGGATCAAAAGAGCAATTTGGGGGAGAAAATGTGTAATTTTGGGAACCCGAAGTCCTATTTAATGGAGGAAAAGTCTTCTATTTGGAACCAAGAATGATACCTTGGGGAGAATATTTCTCATTTTGAGGAGAGAAATAGGTCTTTTTTGGAGAGGATGAGTTGTTTTCAGTCTAAAAAGCGGTCTTTTGGGAAGAAAATGCCTTATTTTGGGGATCAAAGGCGGTATTCTGGGAAGAAAATGTGTTATTTTTGGAATAAAACGTGATGTCCAATAAAAGACGCTGTCTTCCCCAAATGCTTCTTTTTATGCTGCAAAGAAGACATTATCTCCCTGAAAGATCACCTTTATCCTCAAAAGAAGACATTTTCTCCACAAAATGCCACTTCTAAGATCAATACAATGCTTTCACGCCAAAATAATGCCGTTTATCCCCAAAACTCGTGCATTTTCTCCCCCAAATACTCTTTTTCTCTCCAAAATACAACCATTTCTCCCCTGCATATCAATGTCTGCCAACAATTAGACATTTTCTCCCCAAATATCACTCTTCATCCCAGAAACCAAACCGGTTCTCTCTTAAGAGCCACTCTTTATCTACCCTAAAAGGCATTTCCAGCCCAGAATACTGCCTTTCATCTTCAGATGTCTCATATTTGGGAAAGGCAACGAAAGCGCTACTTTGGGGAGAGTATATCTTATTTTGGGGATCAAAAGGGGTGTTTTGGGGAGGAAAAGTCTTCCTTAGGGGATAAGAAGCGGTATTTTCGGGAGCGAATGTCTTCTTTTGTTACACAAAGCCATATTTGAAGGGGAGAATTTCATATTGGAGGGATACAAATTGGCATTTGGGGGAGACAATGTCTAATGTTGGGAATCAAAAGGTGTGTTTTGGGTAAGAAATGTTTTGTTTTGGTAATAAAATCAGTCTTGTGTGGAGAAAACGCCTGATTGTTGGGATCACAAGCGTTATTTGAGGGAGAACGCCTCATTTTGGGAATCAAAAGAGCAATTTGGGGGAGAAAATGTGTAATATTGGGAACCCGACGTGGTATTTAATGGAGGAAAGGTCTTCTATTTGGAACCCCAAGAATGATACCTTGGGGAGAATATTTCTCATTTTAAGGAGAGAAAAAGGTCTTTTTTGGAGAGGATGACTTATTTTCGGTCTAAAAAGCGGTCTTCTGGGAAGAAAATGCCTTATTTTGGGGATCAAAGGCGGTATTCTGGGATGAAAATGTGTTATTTTTGGAATAAAACGTTATGTCCAATAAAAGACGCTGTCTTCCCCAAATGCGTCTTTTTATGCTGCAAAGAAGACATTATCTCCCTGAAAGATCACCTTTATCCTCAAAAGAAGACATTTTCTCCACCAAATGCCGCTTCTTAGCTCAATACCATGCTTTCGCGACAAAATAATGCAGTTTATCCCAAAAACTAATGCATTTTCTCCCCAAAATACTCTTTTTCTCTCCAAAATACAACCATTTCTGCCCTGCATATCAATGTCTGCCAACAATTAGACATTTTCTCCCCGAATATCACTCTTCATCCCAGAAACCAAACCGGTTCTCTCTTAAGAGCCACTCTTTATCTACCCTACAAGGCATTTCCAGCCCAGAATACTGCCTTTCATCTTCAGATGTCTCATTTTTGGGAAAGGCAACGAAAGCGCTACTTTGGGGAGAGTATATCTTATTTTGGGGATCAAAAGGGGTGCTTTGGGGAGGAAAAGTCTTCCTTAGGGTATATGAAGCGGTATTTTCGGGAGCGAATGTCTTCTTTTGTTACACAAAGCCATATTTGAAGGGGAGAATTTCATATTGGAGGGATACAAATAGGCATTTGGGGGAGACAATGTCTAATGTTGGGAATCAAAAGGTGTGTTTTGGGTAAGAAATGTTTTGTTTTGGTAATAAAATCAGTCTTGTGCGGAGAGAACGCCTGATTCTTGGGATCACAAGCGTTATTTGAGGGAGAACGCCTCATTTTGGGGATCAAAAGAGCAATTTGGGGGGGAAAATGTGTAATTTTGGGAACCCGACGTGGTATTTAATGGAGGAAAGGTCTTCTATTTGGAACCCCAAGAATGATACCTTGGGGAGAATATTTCTCATTTTGAGGAGAGAAAAAGGTCTTTTTTGGAGAGGATGACTTATTTTCGGTCTAAGAAGCGGTCTTCTGGGAAGAAAATGCCTTATTTTGGGGATCAAAGGCGGTATTCTGGTATGAAAATGTGTTATTTTTGGAATAAAACGTTATGTCCAATAAAAGACGCTGTCTTCCCCAAATGCGTCTTTTTATGCTGCAAAGAAGACTTTATCTCCCTGAAAGATCACCTTTATCCTCAAAAGAAGACATTTTCTCCACCAAATGCCGCTTCTTAGCTCAATACCATGCTTTCGCGACAAAATAATGCAGTTTATCCCAAAAACTAATGCATTTTCTCCCCAAAATACTCTTTTTCTCTCCAAAATACAACCATTTCTGCCCTGCATATCAATGTCTGCCAACAATTAGACATTTTCTCCCCGAATATCACTCTTCATCCCAGAAACCAAACAGGTTCTCTCTTAAGAGCCACTCTTTATCTACCCTACAAGGCATTTCCAGCCCAGAATACTGCCTTTCATCTTCAGATGTCTCATTTTTGGGAAAGGCAACGAAAGCGCTACTTTGGGGAGAGTATATCTTATTTTGGGGATCAAAAGGGGTGCTTTGGGGAGGAAAAGTCTTCCTTAGGGTATATGAAGCGGTATTTTCGGGAGCGAATGTCTTCTTTTGTTACACAAAGCCATATTTGAAGGGGAGAATTTCATATTGGAGGGATACAAATAGGCATTTGGGGGAGACAATGTCTAATGTTGGGAATCAAAAGGTGTGTTTTGGGTAAGAAATGTTTTGTTTTGGTAATAAAATCAGTCTTGTGCGGAGAGAACGCCTGATTCTTGGGATCACAAGCGTTATTTGAGGGAGAACGCCTCATTTTGGGGATCAAAAGAGCAATTTGGGGGGGAAAATGTGTAATTTTGGGAACCCGAAGTCATATTTAATGGAGGAAAATTCTCCTATTTGGAACCAAGAATGATACCTTGGGGAGAATATTTCTCATTTTGAGGAGAGAAAAAGGTCTTTTATAGAGAGGATGACTTATTTTCGGTCTAAGAAGCGGTCTTCTGGGAAGAAAATGCCTTATTTTGGGGATCAAAGGCGGTATTCTTGTATGAAAATGTGTTATTTTTGGAATAAAACGTTATGTCCAATAAAAGACGCTGTCTTCCCCAAATGCGTCTTTTTATGCTGCAAAGAAGACATTATCTCCCTGAAAGATCACCTTTATCCTCAAAAGAAGACATTTTCTCCACCAAATGCCGCTTCTTAGCTCAATACCAATGTTTTCACGACAAAATAATGCAGTTTATCCCCAAAACTCGTGCATTTTCTCCACAAAATACTCTTTTTCTCTCCAAAATACAACCATTTCTCCCCTGCATATCAATGTCTGAAAACAGTTAGACATTTTCTCCCCGAATATCACTCTTCATCCCAGAAACCAAACAGGTTCTCTCTTAAGAACCACTCTTTATCTACCCTAAAAGGCATTTCCAGCCCAGAATACTGCCTTTCATCTTCAGATGTCTCATTTTTGGGAAAGGCAACGAAAGCGCTACTTTGGGGAGAGTATATCTTATTTTGGGGATCAAAAGAGCAATTTGGGGGAGAAAATGTGTAATTTTGGGAACCCGAAGTCCTATTTAATGGAGGAAAAGTCTTCTATTTGGAACCAAGAATGATACCTTGGGGAGAATATTTCTCATTTTGAGGAGAGAAATAGGTCTTTTTTGGAGAGGATGAGTTGTTTTCAGTCTAAAAAGCGGTCTTCTGGGAAGAAAATGCCTTATTTTGGGGATCAAAGGCGGTATTCTGGGAAGAAAATGTGTTATTTTTGGAATAAAACGTGATGTCCAATAAAAGACGCTGTCTTCCCCAAATGCTTCTTTTTATGCTGCAAAGAAGACATTATCTCCCTGAAAGATCACCTTTATCCTCAAAAGAAGACATTTTCTCCACAAAATGCCGCTCCTTAGATCAATACCATGCTTTCGCGACAAAATAATGCAGTTTATCCCCAAAACTCGTGCATTTTCTCCACAAAATACTCTTTTTCTCTCCAAAATACAACCATTTCTCCCCTGCATATCAACGTCTGCCAACAATTAGACATTTTCTCCCCGAATATCACTCTTCATCCCAGAAACCAAACAGGTTCTCTCTTAAGAGCCACTCTTTATCTACCCTACAAGGCATTTCCAGCCCAGAATACTGCCTTTCATCTTCAGATGTCTCATTTTTGGGAAAGGCAACGAAAGCGCTACTTTGGGGAGAGTATATCTTATTTTGGGGATCAAAAGGGGTGCTTTGGGGAGGAAAAGTCTTCCTTAGGGGATAAGAAGCGGTATTTTTGGGAGCGAATGTCTTCTTTTGTTACACAAAGCCATATTTCAAGGGGAGAATTACATATTGGAGGGATACAAATTGGCATTTGGGGGAGACAATGTCTAATGTTGGGAATCAAAAGGTGTGTTTTGGGTAAGAAATGTTTTGTTTTGGTAATAAAATCAGTCTTGTGCGGAGAAAACGCCTGATTCTTGGGATCACAAGCATTATTTGAGGGAGAACGCCTCATTTTGGGGATCAAAAGAGCAATTTGGGGGAGAAAATGTGTAATTTTGGGAACCCGACGTGGTATTTAATGGAGGAAAATTCTTCTATTGGGAACCAAGAATGATACCTTGGTGAGAATATTTCTCAATTTGAGGACAGAAAAAGGTCTTTTTTGGAGAGGATGACTTATTTTCGGTCTAAAAAGCGGTCTTCTGGGAAGAAAATGCCTTATTTTGGGGATCAAAGGCGGTATTCTGGGAAGAAAATGTGTTATTTTTGGAATAAAACGTTATGTCCAAGAAAAGATGCTGTCTTCCCCAAATGCGTCTATTATGCTGCAAAGAAGACATTATCTCCCTGAAAGATCACCTTTATCCTCAAAAGAAGACATTTTCTCCACCAAATGCCGCTTCTTAGCTCAATACCAATGTTTTCACGACAAAATAATGCAGTTTATCCCCAAAACTCATGCTTTTTCTCCACAAAATACTCTTTTTCTCTCCAAAATACATTTCTCCCCTGCATATCAATGTCTGCCAACAATTAGACATTTTCTCCCCGAATATCACTCTTCATCCCAGAAACCAAACTGGTTCTCTCTTAAGAGCCACTCTTTATCTACCCTACAAGGCATTTCCAGCCCAGAATACTGCCTTTCATCTTCAGATATCTCATTTTTGGGAAAGGCAACGAAAGCGCTACTTTGGGGAGAGTATATCTTATTTTGGGGATCAAAAGGGGTGTTTTGGGGAGGAAAAGTCTTCCTTAGGGGATAAGAAGCGGTATTTTTGGGAGCGAATGTCTTCTTTTGTTACACAAAGCCATATTTGAAGGGGAGAATTTCATATTGGAGGGATACAAATTGGCATTTGGGGGAGACAATGTCTAATGTTGGGAATCAAAAGGTGTGTTTTGGGTAAGAAATGTTTTGTTTTGGTAATAAAATCAGTCTTGTGCGGAGAGAACGCCTGATTCTTGGGATCACAAGCGTTATTTGAGGGAGAACGCCTCATTTTGGGGAACGAAAGAGCAATTTGGGGGAGAAAATGTGTAATTTTGGGAACCCGAAGTCGTATTTAATGGAGGAAAAGTCTTCTATTTGGAACCAAGAATGATACCTTGGGGAGAATATTCCTCTTTTTGAGGAAAGAAATAGGTCTTTTTTGGAGAGGATGACTTATTTTCGGTCTAAAAAGCGGTCTTCTGGGAAGAGAATGCCTTATTTTGGGGATCAAAGGCGGTATTCTGGGAAGAAAATGTGTTATTTTCGAAATAAAACGTTATGTCCAATAAAAGACGCTGTCTTCCCCAAATGCGTCTTTTTATGCTGCAAAGAAGACATTATCTCCCTGAAAGATCACGTTTATCCTCAAAAGAAGACATTTTCTCCACAAAATGCCGCTTCTTAGCTCAATACCATGCTTTCACGCCAAAATAATGCAGTTTATCCCCAAAACTCATGCTTTTTCTCCACAAAATACTCTTTTTCTCTCCAAAATACAACCATTTCTCCCCTGCATATCAATGTCTGCCAACAATTAGACATTTTCTCCCCGAATATCACTCTTCATCCCAGAAACCAAACCGGTTCTCTTTTAAGAGCCACTCTTTATCTACCCTAAAAGGCGTTTTCTCCCCACAATACTGCCTTTCATCTTCAGATGTCTCATTTTTGGGAAAGGCAACGAAAGCGCTACTTTGGGGAGAGTATATCTTATTTTGGGGATCAAAAGGGGTGTTTTGGGGAGGAAAAGTCTTCCTTAGGGGATAAGAAGCGGTATTTTTGGGAGCGAATGTCTTCTTTTGTTACACAAAGCCATATTTGAAGGGGAGAATTACATATTGGAGGGATACAAATTGGCTTTTGGGGGAGACAATGTCTAATGTTGGGAATCAAAAGGTGTGTTTTGGGTAAGAAATGTGTTGTTTTGGTAATAAAATCAGTCTCGTGCGGAGAGAACGCCTGATTCTTGGGATCACAAGCGTTATTTGAGGGAGAACGCCTCATTTTGGGGATCAAAAGAGCAATTTGTGGGAGAAAATGTGTAATTTTGGGAACCCAAAGTCGTATTTAATGGAGGAAAAGTCTTCTATTTGGAACCAAGAATGATACCTTAGGGAGAATATTCCTGTTTTTGAGGAAAGTAATACGTCTTTTTTGGAGAGGATGACTTATTTTTGGTCTAAAAAGCGGTCTTCTGGGAAGAGAATGCCTTATTTTGGGGATCAAAGGCGGTATTCTGGGATGAAAATGTGTTATTTTCGAAATAAAACGTTATGTCCAATAAAAGACGCTGTCTTCTCCAAATGCGTCTTTTTATGCTGCAAAGAAGACATTATCTCCCTGAAAGATCACCTTTATCCTCAAAAGAAGACATTTTATCCACCAAATGCCGCTTCTTAGCTCAATACCATGCTTTCACAACAAAATAATGCAGTTTATCCCCAAAACTCATGCATTTTCTCCCCAAAATACTCTTTTTCTCTCCAAAATACAACCATTTCTCCCCTGCATATCAATGTCTGCCAACAATTAGACATTTTCTCCCCGAATATCACTCTTCATCCCAGAAACCAAACCGGTTCTCTCTTAAGAGCCACTCTTTATCTACCCTAAAAGGCATTTCCAGCCCAGAATACTGCCTTTCATCTTCAGATGTCTCATTTTTGGGAAAGGCAACGAAAGCGCTACTTTGGGGAGAGTATATCTTATTTTGGGGATCAAAAGGGGTGTTTTGAGGAGGAAAAGTCTTCCTTAGGGGATAAGAAGCGGTATTTTTGGGAGCGAATGTCTTCTTTTGTTACACAAAGCCATATTTGAAGGGGAGAATTACATATTGGAGGGATACAAATTGGCATTTGTGGGAGACGGTGTCTAATGTTGGGAATCAAAAGGTGTGTTTTGGGTAAGAAATGTGTTGTTTTGGTAATAAAATCAGTCTCGTGCGGAGAGAACGCCTGATTCTTGGGATCACAAGCGTTATTTGAGGGAGAACGCCTCATTTTGGGGATCAAAAGAGCAATTTGTGGGAGAAAATGTGTAATTTTGGGAACCCAAAGTCGTATTTAATGGAGGAAAAGTCTTCTATTTGGAACCAAGAATGATACCTTAGGGAGAATATTCCTCTTTTTGAGGAAAGAAATACGTCTTTTTTGGAGAGGATGACTTATTTTCGGTCTAAAAAGCGGTCTTCTGGGAAGAGAATGCCTTATTTTGGGGATCAAAGGCGGTATTCTGGGATGAAAATGTGTTATTTTTGGAATAAAACGTTATGTCCAATAAAAGACGCTGTCTTCCCCAAATGCGTCTTTTTATGCTGCAAAGAAGACATTATCTCCCTGAAAGATCACCTTTATCCTCAAAAGAAGACATTTTCTCGACCAAATGCCGCTTTTTAGCTCCATACCAATGTTTTCACGACAAAATAATGCAGTTTATCCCCAAAACTCATGCTTTTTCTCCCCAAAATACTCTTTTTCTCTCCAAAATACAACCATTTCTCCCCTGCATATCAATGTCTGCCAACAATTAGACATTTTCTCCCCAAATAACACTCTTCATCCCAGAAACCAAACCGGTTCTCTCTTAAGAGCCACTCTTTATCTACCCTACAAGGCATTTCCAGCCCAGAATACTGCCTTTCATCTTCAGATGTCTCATTTTTTGAAAGGCAACGAAAGCGCTACTTTGGGGAGAGTATATCTTATTTTGGGGATCCAAAGAGCAATTTGGGGGAGAAAATGTGAAATATTGGGAACCCGAAGTTCTATTTATTGGAGGAAAAGTCTTCTATTTGGAACCCCAAGAATGATACCTTGGGGAGAATATTTCTCATTTTGAGGAGAGAAATAGGTCTTTTTTGGAGACGATGACTTGTTTTCAGTCTAAAAAGCGGTCTTCTGGGAAGAAAATGCCTTATTTTGGGGATCAAAGGCGGTATTCTGGGAAGAAAATGTGTTATTTTCGAAATAAAACGTTATGTCCAATAAAAGACGCTGTCTTCCCCAAATGCGTCTATTATGCTGCAAAGAAGACATTATCTCCCTGAAAGATCACCTTTATCCTCAAAAGAAGACATTTTCTCCACGAAATGCCGCTTCTTAGCTCAATACCATGCTTTCACGCCAAAATAATGCAGTTTATCCCCAAAACTCATGCATTTTCTCCCCAAAATACTCTTTTTCTCTCCAAAATACAACCATTTCTCCCCTGCATATCAATGTCTGCCAACAATTAGACATTTTCTCCCCGAATATCACTCTTCATCCCAGAAACCAAACCGGTTCTCTCTTAAGAGCCACTCTTTATCTACCCTAAAAGGCATTTCCAGCCCAGAATACTGCCTTTCATCTTCAGATGTCTCATTTTTGGGAAAGGCAACGAAAGCGCTACTTTGGGGAGAGTATATCTTATTTTGGGGATCAAAAGGGGTGTTTTGGGGAGGAAAAGTCTTCCTTAGGGGATAAGAAGCGGTATTTTCGGGAGCGAATGTCTTCTTTTGTTACACAAAGCCATATTTGAAGGGGAGAATTTCATATTGGAGGGATACAAATTGGCATTTGGGGGAGACAATGTCTAATGTTGGGAATCAAAAGGTGTGTTTTGGGTAAGAAATGTTTTGTTTTGGTAATAAAATCAGTCTTGTGCGGAGAGAACGCCTGATTCTTGGGATCACAAGCGTTATTTGAGGGAGAACGCCTCATTTTGGGAATCAAAAGAGCAATTTGGGGGAGAAAATGTGTAATATTGGGAACCCGAAGTCGTATTTAATGGAGGAAAATTCTTCTATTTGGAACCAAGAATGATACCTTGGGGAGAATATTCCTCTTTTTGAGGAGAGAAATAGTTCTTTTTTGGAGAGGATGACTTATTTTCGGTCTAAAAAACGGTATTCTGGGAAGAAAATGCCTTCTTTTGGGGATCAAAGGCGGTATTCTGGGAAGAAAATGTGTTATTTTTGGAATAAAACGTTATGTCCAATAAAAGACGCTGTCTTCCCCAAATGCGTCTATTATGCTGCAAAGAAGACATTATCTCCCTGAAAGATCACCTTTATCCTCAAAAGAAGACATTTTCTCCACCAAATGCCGCTTCTTAGCTCAATACCATGCTTTCACGCCAAAATAATGCAGTTTATCCCCAAAACTCATGCATTTTCTCCCCAAAATACTCTTTTTCTCTCCAAAATACAACCATTTCTGCCCTGCATATCAATGTCTGCCAACAATTAGACATTTTCTCCCCGAATATCACTCTTCATCCCAGAAACCAAACCGGTTCTCTCTTAAGAGCCATTCTTTATCTACCCTAAAAGGCATTTCCAGCCCAGAATACTGCCTTTCATCTTCAGATGTCTCATTTTTGGGAAAGGCAACGAAAGCGCTACTTTGGGGAGAGTATATCTTATTTTGGGGATCAAAAGGGGTGTTTTGAGGAGGAAAAGTCTTCCTTAGGGGATAAGAAGCGGTATTTTTGGGAGCGAATGTCTTCTTTTGTTACACAAAGCCATATTTGAAGGGGAGAATTACATATTGGAGGGATACAAATTGGCATTTGGGGGAGACAATGTCTAATGTTGGGAATCAAAAGGTGTGTTTTGGGTAAGAAATGTGTTGTTTTGGTAATAAAATGAGTCTTGTGCGGAGAGAACGCCTGATTCTTGGGATCACAAGCGTTATTTGAGGGAGAACGCCTCATTTTGGGGATCAAAAGAGCAATTTGGGGGAGAAAATGTGTAATTTTGGGAACCCGAAGTCGTATTTAATGGAGGAAAAGTCTTCTATTTGGAACCAAGAATGATACCTTGGGGAGAATATTCCTCTTTTTGAGGAAAGAAATACGTCTTTTTTGGAGAGGATGACTTATTTTCGGTCTAAAAAGCGGTCTTCTGGGAAGAAAATGCCTTATTTTGGGGATCAAAGGCGGTATTCTGGTATGAAAATGTGTTATTTTTGGAATAAAACGTTATGTCCAATAAAAGACGCTGTCTTCCCCAAATGCGTCTTTTTATGCTGCAAAGAAGACATTATCTCCCTGAAAGATCACCTTTATCCTCAAAAGAAGACATTTTCTCCACCAAATGCCGCTTCTTAGCTCCATACCAATGTTTTCACGACAAAATAATGCAGTTTATCCCCAAAACTCATGCTTTTTCTCCCCAAAATACTCTTTTTCTCTCCAAAATACAACCATTTCTCCCCTGCATATCAATGTCTGCCAACAATTAGACATTTTCTCCCCGAATATCACTCTTCATCCCAGAAACCAAACCGGTTCTCTCTTAAGAGCCACTCTTTATCTACCCTACAAGGCATTTCCAGCCCAGAATACTGCCTTTCATCTTCAGATGTCTCATTTTTGGGAAAGGCAACGAAAGCGCTACTTTGGGGAGAGTATATCTTATTTTGGGGATCAAAAGGGGTGTTTTGGGGAGGAAAAGTCTTCCTTAGGGGATAAGAAGCGGTATTTTTGGGAGCGAATGTCTTCTTTTGTTACACAAAGCCATATTTGAAGGGGAGAATTTCATATTGGAGGGATACAAATTGGCGTTTGGGGGAGACAATGTCTAATGTTGGGAATCAAAAGGTGTGTTTTGGGTAAGAAATGTTTTGTTTTGGTAATAAAATCAGTCTTGTGCGGAGAGAACGCCTGATTCTGGGATCACAAGCGTTATTTGAGGGAGAACGCCTCATTTTGGGGATCAAAAGAGCAATTTGGGGGAGAAAATGTGTAATATTGGGAACCCGAAGTCGTATTTAATGGAGGAAAATTCTTCTATTTGGAACCAAGAATGATACCTTGGGGAGAATATTCCTCTTTTTGAGGAGAGAAATAGTTCTTTTTTGGAGAGGATGACTTATTTTCGGTCTAAAAAGCGGTCTTCTGGGAAGAGAATGCCTTATTTTGGGGATCAAAGGCGGTATTCTGGGATGAAAATGTGTTATTTTTGGAATAAAACGTTATGTCCAATAAAAGACGCTGTCTTCCCCAAATGCGTCTATTATGCTGCAAAGAAGACATTATCTCCCTGAAAGATCACCTTTATCCTCAAAAGAAGACATTTTCTCCACGAAATGCCGCTTCTTAGCTCAATACCATGCTTTCACGCCAAAATAATGCCGTTTATCCCCAAAACTCATGCATTTTCTCCCCAAAATACTCTTTTTCTCTCCAAAATACAACCATTTCTCCCCTGCATATCAATGTCTGCCAACAATTAGACATTTTCTCCCCGAATATCACTCTTCATCCCAGAAACCAAACCGGTTCTCTCTTAAGAGCCACTCTTTATCTACCCTAAAAGGCGTTTTCTCCCCACAATACTGCCTTTCATCTTCAGATGTCTCATTTTTGGGAAAGGCAACGAAAGCGCTACTTTGGGGAGAGTATATCTTATTTTGGGGATCAAAAGGGGTGTTTTGAGGAGGAAAAGTCTTCCTTAGGGGATAAGAAGCGGTATTTTTGGGAGCGAATGTCTTCTTTTGTTACACAAAGCCATATTTGAAGGGGAGAATTACATATTGGAGGGATACAAATTGGCATTTGGGGGAGACAATGTCTAATGTTGGGAATCAAAAGGTGTGTTTTGGGTAAGAAATGTGTTGTTTTGGTAATAAAATCAGTCTCGTGCGGAGAGAACGCCTGATTCTTGGGATCACAAGCGTTATTTGAGGGAGAACGCCTCATTTTGGGGATCAAAAGAGCAATTTGTGGGAGAAAATGTGTAATTTTGGGAACCCAAAGTCGTATTTAATGGAGGAAAAGTCTTCTATTTGGAACCAAGAATGATACCTTAGGGAGAATATTCCTCTTTTTGAGGAAAGAAATACGTCTTTTTTGGAGAGGATGACTTATTTTCGGTCTAAAAAGCGGTCTTCTGGGAAGAAAATGCCTTATTTTGGGGATCAAAGGCGGTATTCTGGGATGAAAATGTGTTATTTTTGGAATAAAACGTTATGTCCAATAAAAGACGCTGTCTTCCCCAAATGCGTCTTTTTATGCTGCAAAGAAGACATTATCTCCCTGAAAGATCACCTTTATCCTCAAAAGAAGACATTTTCTCCACCAAATGCCGCTTTTTAGCTCCATACCAATGTTTTCACGACAAAATAATGCAGTTTATCCCCAAAACTCATGCTTTTTCTCCCCAAAATACTCTTTTTCTCTCCAAAATACAACCATTTCTCCCCTGCATATCAATGTCTGCCAACAATTAGACATTTTCTCCCCAAATAACACTCTTCATCCCAGAAACCAAACCGGTTCTCTCTTAAGAGCCACTCTTTATCTACCCTACAAGGCATTTCCAGCCCAGAATACTGCCTTTCATCTTCAGATGTCTCATTTTTTGAAAGGCAACGAAAGCGCTACTTTGGGGAGAGTATATCTTATTTTGGGGATCCAAAGAGCAATTTGGGGGAGAAAATGTGAAATATTGGGAACCCGAAGTTCTATTTATTGGAGGAAAAGTCTTCTATTTGGAACCCCAAGAATGATACCTTGGGGAGAATATTTCTCATTTTGAGGAGAGAAATAGGTCTTTTTTGGAGACGATGACTTGTTTTCAGTCTAAAAAGCGGTCTTCTGGGAAGAAAATGCCTTATTTTGGGGATCAAAGGCGGTATTCTGGGAAGAAAATGTGTTATTTTCGAAATAAAACGTTATGTCCAATAAAAGACGCTGTCTTCCCCAAATGCGTCTTTTTATGCTGCAAAGAAGACATTATCTCCCTGAAAGATCACCCTTATCCTCAAAAGAAGACATTTTCTCCACCAAATGCCGCTTCTTAGCTCAATACCATGCTTTCACGCCAAAATAATGCAGTTTATCCCCAAAACTCATGCATTTTCTCCCCAAAATACTCTTTTTCTCTCCAAAATACAACCATTTCTCCCCTGCATATCAATGTCTGCCAACAATTAGACATTTTCTCCCCGAATATCACTCTTCATCCCAGAAACCAAACCGGTTCTCTCTTAAGAGCCACTCTTTATCTACCCTACAAGGCATTTCCAGCCCAGAATACTGCCTTTCATCTTCAGATGTCTCATTTTTGGGAAAGGCAACGAAAGCGCTACTTTGGGGAGAGTATATCTTATTTTGGGGATCAAAAGGGGTGTTTTGGGGAGGAAAAGTCTTCCTTAGGGGATAAGAAGCGGTATTTTCGGGAGCGAATGTCTTCTTTTGTTACACAAAGCCATATTTGAAGGGGAGAATTTCATATTGGAGGGATACAAATTGGCATTTGGGGGAGACAATGTCTAATGTTGGGAATCAAAAGGTGTGTTTTGGGTAAGAAATGTGTTGTTTTGGTAATAAAATCAGTCTTGTGCGGAGAGAACGCCTGATTCTTGGGATCACAAGCGTTATTTGAGGGAGAACGCCTCATTTTGGGGATCAAAAGAGCAATTTGGGGGAGAAAATGTGTAATTTTGGGAACCCAAAGTCGTATTTAATGGAGGAAAATTCTTCTATTTGGAACCAAGAATGAAACCTTAGGGAGAATATTCCTCTTTTTGAGGACAGAAATAGGTCTTTTTTGGAGAGGATGACTTATTTTCGGTCTAAAAAACGGTATTCTGGGAAGAAAATGCCTTCTTTTGGGGATCAAAGGCGGTATTCTGGGAAGAAAATGTGTTATTTTCGAAATAAAACGTTATGTCCAATAAAAGACGCTGTCTTCCCCAAATGCGTCTATTATGCTGCAAAGAAGACATTATCTCCCTGAAAGATCACCTTTATCCTCAAAAGAAGACATTTTCTCCACAAAATGCCGCTTCTTAGCTCCATACCATGCTTTCACGCCAAAATAATGCAGTTTATCCCCAAAACTCATGCATTTTCTCCCCAAAATACTCTTTTTCTCTCCAAAATACAACCATTTCTCCCCTGCATATCAATGTCTGCCAACAATTAGACATTTTCTCCCCAAATATCACTCTTCATCCCAGAAACCAAACCGGTTCTCTCTTAAGAGCCACTCTTTATCTACCCTACAAGGCATTTCCAGCCCAGAATACTGCCTTTCATCTTCAGATGTCTCATTTTTGGGAAAGGCAACGAAAGCGCTACTTTGGGGAGAGTATATCTTATTTTGGGGATCAAAAGGGGTGTTTTGGGGAGGAAAAGTCTTCCTTAGGGGATAAGAAGCGGTATTTTTGGGAGCGAATGTCTTCTTTTGTTACACAAAGCCATATTTGAAGGGGAGAATTACATATTGGAGGGATACAAATTGGCATTTGGGGGAGACAATGTCTAATGTTGGGAATCAAAAGGTGTGTTTTGGGTAAGAAATGTGTTGTTTTGGTAATAAAATGAGTCTTGTGCGGAGAGAACGCCTGATTCTTGGGATCACAAGCGTTATTTGAGGGAGAACGCCTCATTTTGGGGATCAAAAGAGCAATTTGGGGGAGAAAATGTGTAATTTTGGGAACCCAAAGTCGTATTTAATGGAGGAAAAGTCTTCTATTTGGAACCAAGAATGATACCTTGGGGAGAATATTTCTCATTTTGAGGAGAGAAAAAGGTCTTTTATGGAGAGGATGACTTATTTTCGGTCTAAAAAGCGGTCTTCTGGGAAGAAAATGCCTTATTTTGGGGATCAAAGGCGGTATTCTGGTATGAAAATGTGTTATTTTTGGAATAAAACGTTATGTCCAATAAAAGACGCTGTCTTCCCCAAATGCGTCTTTTTATGCTGCAAAGAAGACATTATCTCCCTGAAAGATCACCTTTATCCTCAAAAGAAGACATTTTCTCCACCAAATGCCGCTTCTTAGCTCCATACCAATGTTTTCACGACAAAATAATGCAGTTTATCCCCAAAACTCATGCTTTTTCTCCCCAAAATACTCTTTTTCTCTCCAAAATACAACCATTTCTCCCCTGCATATCAATGTCTGCCAACAATTAGACATTTTCTCCCCGAATATCACTCTTCATCCCAGAAACCAAACCGGTTCTCTCTTAAGAGCCACTCTTTATCTACCCTACAAGGCATTTCCAGCCCAGAATACTGCCTTTCATCTTCAGATGTCTCATTTTTGGGAAAGGCAACGAAAGCGCTACTTTGGGGAGAGTATATCTTATTTTGGGGATCAAAAGGGGTGTTTTGGGGAGGAAAAGTCTTCCTTAGGGGATAAGAAGCGGTATTTTTGGGAGCGAATGTCTTCTTTTGTTACACAAAGCCATATTTGAAGGGGAGAATTTCATATTGGAGGGATACAAATTGGCGTTTGGGGGAGACAATGTCTAATGTTGGGAATCAAAAGGTGTGTTTTGGGTAAGAAATGTTTTGTTTTGGTAATAAAATCAGTCTTGTGCGGAGAGAACGCCTGATTCTGGGATCACAAGCGTTATTTGAGGGAGAACGCCTCATTTTGGGGATCAAAAGAGCAATTTGGGGGAGAAAATGTGTAATATTGGGAACCCGAAGTCGTATTTAATGGAGGAAAATTCTTCTATTTGGAACCAAGAATGATACCTTGGGGAGAATATTCCTCTTTTTGAGGAGAGAAATAGGTCTTTTTTGGAGAGGATGACTTATTTTCGGTCTAAAAAGCGGTCTTCTGGGAAGAGAATGCCTTATTTTGGGGATCAAAGGCGGTATTCTGGTATGAAAATGTGTTATTTTTGGAATAAAACGTTATGTCCAATAAAAGACGCTGTCTTCCCCAAATGCGTCTTTTTATGCTGCAAAGAAGACATTATCTCCCTGAAAGATCACCTTTATCCTCAAAAGAAGACATTTTCTCCACAAAACGCTGCTTATTAGCTCAATACAATGCTTTCGCGACAAAATAATGCAGTTTATCCCCAAAACTCATGCATTTTCTCCCCAAAATACTCTTTTTCTCTCCAAAATACAACCATTTCACCCTGCATATCAATGTCTGCCAACAATTAGACATTTTCTCCCCGAATATCACTCTTCATCCCAGAAACCAAACCGGTTCTCTCTTAAGAGCCACTCTTTATCTACCCTAAAAGGCATTTCCAGCCCAGAATACTGCCTTTCATCTTCAGATGTCTCATTTTTGGGATAGGCGACGAAAGCGCTACTTTGGGGAGAGTATATCTTATTTTGGGGATCAAAAGAGCAACTTGGGGGAGAAAATGTGTAATTTTGGGAACCCAAAGTCCTATTTAATGGAGGAAAAGTCTTCTATTTGGAACCAAGAATGATACCTTGGGGAGAATATTTCTCATTTTGAGGAGAGAAATAGGTCTTTTTTGGAGACGATGACTTGTTTTCAGTCTAAAAAGCGGTATTCTGGGAAGAAAATGCCTTATTTTGGGGATCAAAGGCGGTATTCTGGGAAGAAAATGTGTTATTTTTGGAATAAAACGTGATGTCCAATAAAAGACGCTGTATTCCCCAAATGCGTCTTTTTATGCTGCAAAGAAGACATTGTCTCCCTGAAAGATCACCTTTATCCTCAAAAGAAGACATTTTCTCCACAAAACGCCGCTTCTTAGCTCAATACCATGCTTTCACGACAAAATAATGCAGTTTATCCCCAAAACTCATGCTTTTTCTCCCCAAAATACTTTTTCTCTCCAAAATACAACCATTTCTCCCCTGCATATCAACGTCTGCCAACAATTAGACATTTTCTCCCCGAATATCACTCTTCATCCCAGAAACCAAACAGGTTCTCTCTTAAGAGCCACTCTTTATCTACCCTAAAAGGCATTTCCAGCCCAGAATACTGCCTTTCATCTTCAGATGTCTCATTTTTGGGAAAGGCAACGAAAGCGCTACTTTGGGGAGAGTATATCTTATTTTGGGGATCAAAAGGGGTGATTTGGGGAGGAAAAGTCTTCCTTAGGGGATAAGAAGCGTAATTTTTGGGAGCGAGTGTCTTCTTTTGTTACACAAAGCCATATTTGAAGGGGAGAATTTCATATTGGAGGGATACAAATTGGCATTTGGGGGAGACAATGTCTAATGTTGGGAATCAAAAGGTGTGTTTTGGGTAAGAAATGTTTTGTTTTGGTAATAAAATCAGTCTTGTGCGGAGAGAACGCCAGATTCTTGGGATCACAAGCGTTATTTGAGGGAGAACGCCTCATTTTGGGAATCAAAAGAGCAATTTGTGGGAGAAAATGTGTAATTTTGGGAACCCGAAGTCATATTTAATGGAGGAAAATTCTTCTATTTGGAACCAAGAATGATACCTTGGGGAGAATATTTCTCATTTTGAGGAGAGAAATATGTCTATTTTTGGAGAGGATGACTTATTTTCGGTCTAAGAAGCGGTCTTCTGGGAAGAAAATGCCTTATTTTGGGGATCAAAGGCGGTATTCTGGTATGAAAATGTGTTATTTTTGGAATAAAACGTTATGTCCAATAAAAGACGCTGTCTTCCCCAAATGCGTCTTTTTATGCTGCAAAGAAGACTTTATCTCCCTGAAAGATCACCTTTATCCTCAAAAGAAGACATTTTCTCCACAAAATGCCGCTTCTTAGCTCCATACCAATGATTTCACGACAAAAGAATGCAGTTTATCCCCAAAACTCGTGCATTTTCTCCCAAAAATACTTTTTTTCTCTCCAAAATACAACCATTTCTCCCCTGCATATCAATGTCTGCCAACAATTAGACATTTTCTCCCCGAATAACACTCTTCATCCCAGAAACCAAACAGGTTCTCTCTTAAGAGCCACTCTTTATCTACCCTACAAGGCATTTCCAGCCCAGAATACTGCCTTTCATCTTCAAATGTCTCATTTTTGGGAAAGGCAACGAAAGCGCTACTTTGGGGAGAGTATATCTTATTTTGGGGATCCAAAGAGCAATTTGGGGGAGAAAATGTGTAATATTTGGAACCCGAAGTCGTATTTAATGGAGGAAAAGTCTTCTATTTGGAGCCAAGTGTTATACATTGGGGAGAATATTTCTCATTTTGAGGAGAGAATTAGGTCTTTTTTGGAGAGGATGACTTGTTTTCAGTCTAAAAAGCGGTATTCTGGGAAGAAAATGCCTTATTTTGGGGATCAAAGGCGGTATTCTGGTATGAAAATGTGTTATTTTTGGAATAAAACGTTATGTCCAATAAAAGACGCTGTCTTCCCCAAATGCGTCTTTTTATGCTGCAAAGAAGACATTATCTCCCTGAAAGATCACCTTTATCCTCAAAAGAAGACATTTTCTCCACAAAATGCCGCTTCTTAGCTCCATACCAATGTTTTCACGACAAAATAATGCAGTTTATCCCCAAAACTCATGCTTTTTCTCCCCAAAATACTTTTTCTCTCCAAAATACATTTGTCCCCTGCATATCAATGTCTGCCAACAATTAGACATTTTCTCCCCGAATATCACTCTTCATCCCAGAAACCAAACAGGTTCTCTTTTAAGAGCCACTCTTAATCTACCCTACAAGGCATTTCCAGCCCAGAATACTGCCTTTCATCTTCAGATGTCTCATTTTTGGGAAAGGCAACGAAAGCGCTACTTTGGGGAGAGTATATCTTATTTTGGGGATCAAAAGAGCAATTTGGGGGAGAAAATGTGTAATATTGGGAACCCGAAGTCGTATTTAATGGAGGAAAAGTCTTCTATTTGGAACCCCAAGAATGATACCTTGGGGAGAATATTTCTCATTTTGAGGAGAGAAATAGGTCTTTTTTGGAGACGATGACTTGTTTTCAGTCTAAAAAGCGGTATTCTGGGACGAAAATGCCTTATTTTGGGGATCAAAGGCGGTATTCTGGGATGAAAATGTGTTATTTTTGGAATAAAACGTTATGTCCAATAAAAGACGCTGTCTTCCCCAAATGCGTCTTTTTATGCTGCAAAGAAGACATTGTCTCCCTGAAAGATCACCTTTATCCTCAAAAGAAGACATTTTCTCCACCAAATGCCGCTTCTTAGCTCCATACCAATGTTTTCACGACAAAAGAATGCAGTTTATCCCCAAAACTCATGCATTTCCTCCACAAAATACTCTTTTTCTCTCCAAAATACAACCATTTCTCCCCTGCATATCAATGTCTGCCAACAATTAGACATTTTCTCCACGAATAACACTCTTCATCCCAGAAACCAAACCGGTTCTCTCTTAAGAGCCACTCTTTATCTACCCTACAAGGCATTTTCTCCCCAGAATACTGCCTTTCATCTTCAGATGTCTCATTTTTGGGAAAGGCGACGAAAGCGCTACTTTGGGGAGAGTATATCTTATTTTGGGGATCCAAAGAGCAATTTGGGGGAGAAAATGTGTAATTTTGGGAACCCGAAGTAGTATTTAATGGAGGAAAAGTCTTCTATTTGGAACCCCAAGAATGATACCTTGGGGAGAATATTTCTCATTTTGAGGAGAGAAATAGGTCTTTTTTGGAGACGATGACTTGTTTTCAGTCTAAAAAGCGGTCTTCTGGGAAGAAAATGCCTTATTATGGGGATCAAAGGCGGTATTCTGGGAAGAAAATGTGTTATTTTTGAAATAAAACGTTATGTCCAATAAAAGACGCTGTCTTCCCCAAATGCGTCTTTTTATGCTGCAAAGAAGACATTATCTCCCTGAAAGATCACCTTTATCCTCAAAAGAAGACATTTTCTCCACGAAATGCCGCTTTTTAGCTCCATACCAATGTTTTCACTCCAAAATAATGCAGTTTATCCCCAAAACTCGTGCATTTTCTCCCAAAAATACTCTTTTTCTCTCCAAAATACAACCATTTCTCCCCTGCATATCAATGTCTGCCAACAATTAGACATTTTCTCCCCAAATATCACTCTTCATCCCAGAAACCAAACCGGTTCTCTCTTAAGAGCCACTCTTTATCTACCCTACAAGGCATTTCCAGCCCAGAATACTGCCTTTCATCTTCAGATGTCTCATTTTTCGGAAAGGCAACGAAAGCGCTACTTTGGGGAGAGTACATCTTATTTTGGGGATCAAAAGGGGTGTTTTGGGGAGGAAAAGTCTTCCTTAGGGGATAAGAAGCGGTATTTTCGGGAGCGAATGTCTTCTTTTGTTACACAAAGCCATATTTGAAGGGGAGAATTTCATATTGGAGGGATACAAATTGGCATTTGGGGGAGACAATGTCTAATGTTGGGAATCAAAAGGTGTGTTTTGGGTAAGAAATGTTTTGTTTTGGTAATAAAATCAGTCTTGTGCGGAGAGAACGCCTGATTCTGGGATCACAAGCGTTATTTGAGGGAGAACGCCTCATTTTGGGGATCAAAAGAGCAATTTGGGGGAGAAAATGTGTAATATTGGGAACCCGAAGTCGTATTTAATGGAGGAAAAGTCTTCTATTTGGAACCAAGAATGATACCTTGGGGAGAATATTCCTCTTTTTGAGGAGAGAAATAGGTCTTTTTTGGAGAGGATGACTTATTTTCGGTCTAAAAAGCGGTCTTCTGGGAAGAGAATGCCTTATTTTGGGGATCAAAGGCGGTATTCTGGGAAGAAAATGTGTTATTTTTGGAATAAAACGTTATGTCCAATAAAAGACGCTGTCTTCCCCAAATGCGTCTTTTTATGCTGCAAAGAAGACATTATCTCCCTGAAAGATCACCTTTATCCTCAAAAGAAGACATTTTCTCCACAAAACGCTGCTTATTAGCTCAATACAATGCTTTCGCGACAAAATAATGCAGTTTATCCCCAAAACTCATGCTTTTTCTCCACAAAATACTCTTTTTCTCTCCAAAATACAACCATTTCACCCTGCATATCAATGTCTGCCAACAATTAGACATTTTCTCCCCGAATATCACTCTTCATCCCAGAAACCAAACCGGTTCTCTCTTAAGAGCCACTCTTTATCTACCCTACAAGGCATTTCCAGCCCAGAATACTGCCTTTCATCTTCAGATGTCTCATTTTTGGGAAAGGCAACGAAAGCGCTACTTTGGGGAGAGTATATCTTATTTTGGGGATCCAAAGAGCAATTTGGGGGAGAAAATGTGTAATTTTGGGAACCCGAAGTCGTATTTAACGGAGGAAAAGTCTTCTATTTGGAGCCAATTGTGATATTTTGGGGAGAATATTTCTCATTTTGAGGAGAGAAATAGGTCTTTTTTGGAGACGATGACTTGTTTTCAGTCTAAAAAGCGGTATTCTGGGAAGAAAATGCCTTATTTTGGGGATCAAAGGCGGTATTCTGGGATGAAAATGTGTTATTTTTGGAATAAAACGTTATGTCCAATAAAAGACGCTGTCTTCCCCAAATGCGTCTTTTTATGCTGCAAAGAAGACATTATCTCCCTGAAAGATCACCTTTATCCTCAAAAGAAGACATTTTCTCCACCAAATGACGCTTCTTAGCTCCATATCAATGTTTTCACTCCAAAAGAATGCAGTTTATCCCCAAAACTCGTGCATTTTCTCCCCAAAATACTCTTTTTCTCTCCAAAATACAACCATTTCTCCCCTGCATATCAATGTCTGCCAACAATTAGACATTTTCTCCCCGAATATCACTCTTCATCCCAGAAACCAAACCGGTTCTCTCTTAAGAGCCACTCTTTATCTACCCTACAAGGCATTTCCAGCCCAGAATACTGCCTTTCATCTTCAGATGTCTCATTTTTGGGAAAGGCAACGAAAGCGCTACTTTGGGGAGAGTATATCTTATTTTGGGGATCAAAAGGGGTGTTTTGGGGAGGAAAAGTCTTCCTTAGGGGATAAGAAGCGGTATTTTCGGGAGCGAATGTCTTCTTTTGTTACACAAAGCCATATTTGAAGGGGAGAATTTCATATTGACGGGATACAAATTGGCATTTGGGGGAGACAATGTCTAATGTTGGGAATCAAAAGGTGTGTTTTGGGTAAGAAATGTTTTGTTTTGGTAATAAAATCAGTCTTGTGCGGAGAGAACGCCTGATTCTGGGATCACAAGCGTTATTTGAGGGAGAACGCCTCATTTTGGGGATCAAAAGAGCAATTTGGGGGAGAAAATGTGTAATATTGGGAACCCGAAGTCGTATTTAATGGAGGAAAAGTCTTCTATTTGGAACCAAGAATGATACCTTGGGGAGAATATTCCTCTTTTTGAGGAGAGAAATAGGTCTTTTTTGGAGAGGATGACTTATTTTCGGTCTAAAAAGCGGTCTTCTGGGAAGAGAATGCCTTATTTTGGGGATCAAAGGCGGTATTCTGGTATGAAAATGTGTTATTTTTTGAATAAAACGTTATGTCCAATAAAAGACGCTGTCTTCCCCAAATGCGTCTTTTTATGCTGCAAAGAAGACATTATCTCCCTGAAAGATCACCTTTATCCTCAAAAGAAGACATTTTCTCCACAAAACGCTGCTTATTAGCTCAATACAATGCTTTCGCGACAAAATAATGCAGTTTATCCCCAAAACTCATGCTTTTTCTCCACAAAATACTCTTTTTCTCTCCAAAATACAACCATTTCACCCTGCATATCAATGTCTGCCAACAATTAGACATTTTCTCCCCGAATATCACTCTTCATCCCAGAAACCAAACCGGTTCTCTCTTAAGAGCCACTCTTTATCTACCCTACAAGGCATTTCCAGCCCAGAATACTGCCTTTCATCTTCAGATGTCTCATTTTTGGGAAAGGCAACGAAAGCGCTACTTTGGGGAGAGTATATCTTATTTTGGGGATCCAAAGAGCAATTTGGGGGAGAAAATGTGTAATTTTGGGAACCCGAAGTCATATTTAACGGAGGAAAAGTCTTCTATTTGGAGCCAATTGTGATATTTTGGGGAGAATATTTCTCATTTTGAGGAGAGAAATAGGTCTTTTTTGGAGACGATGACTTGTTTTCAGTCTAAAAAGCGGTATTCTGGGAAGAAAATGCCTTATTTTGGGGATCAAAGGCGGTATTCTGGGATGAAAATGTGTTATTTTTGGAATAAAACGTTATGTCCAATAAAAGACGCTGTCTTCCCCAAATGCGTCTTTTTATGCTGCAAAGAAGACATTATCTCCCTGAAAGATCACCTTTATCCTCAAAAGCAGACATTTTCTCCACCAAATGACGCTTCTTAGCTCCATACCAATGTTTTCACTCCAAAAGAATGCAGTTTATCCCCAAAACTCGTGCATTTTCTCCCCAAAATACTCTTTTTCTCTCCAAAATACAACCATTTCTCCCCTGCATATCAATGTCTGCCAACAATTAGACATTTTCTCCCCGAATATCACTCTTCATCCCAGAAACCAAACCGGTTCTCTCTTAAGAGCCACTCTTTATCTACCCTACAAGGCATTTCCAGCCCAGAATACTGCCTTTCATCTTCAGATGTCTCATTTTTGGGAAAGGCAACGAAAGCGCTACTTTGGGGAGAGTATATCTTATTTTGGGGATCAAAAGGGGTGTTTTGGGGAGGAAAAGTCTTCCTTAGGGGATAAGAAGCGGTATTTTCGGGAGCGAATGTCTTCTTTTGTTACACAAAGCCATATTTGAAGGGGAGAATTTCATATTGACGGGATACAAATTGGCATTTGGGGGAGACAATGTCTAATGTTGGGAATAAAAAGGTGTGTTTTGGGTAAGAAATGTTTTGTTTTGGTAATAAAATCAGTCTTGTGCGGAGAGAACGCCTGATTCTGGGATCACAAGCGTTATTTGAGGGAGAACGCCTCATTTTGGGGATCAAAAGAGCAATTTGGGGGAGAAAATGTGTAATATTGGGAACCCGAAGTCGTATTTAATGGAGGAAAAGTCTTCTATTTGGAACCAAGAATGATACCTTGGGGAGAATATTCCTCTTTTTGAGGAGAGAAATAGGTCTTTTTTGGAGAGGATGACTTATTTTCGGTCTAAAAAGCGGTCTTCTGGGAAGAGAATGCCTTATTTTGGGGATCAAAGGCGGTATTCTGGGAAGAAAATGTGTTATTTTTTGAATAAAACGTTATGTCCAATAAAAGACGCTGTCTTCCCCAAATGCGTCTTTTTATGCTGCAAAGAAGACATTATCTCCCTGAAAGATCACCTTTATCCTCAAAAGAAGACATTTTCTCCACAAAACGCTGCTTATTAGCTCAATACAATGCTTTCGCGACAAAATAATGCAGTTTATCCCCAAAACTCATGCTTTTTCTCCACAAAATACTCTTTTTCTCTCCAAAATACAACCATTTCTCCCCTGCATATCAATGTCTGCCAACAATTAGACATTTTCTCCCCGAATATCACTCTTCATCCCAGAAACCAAACCGGTTCTCTCTTAAGAGCCACTCTTTATCTACCCTACAAGGCATTTCCAGCCCAGAATACTGCCTTTCATCTTCAGATGTCTCATTTTTGGGAAAGGCAACGAAAGCGCTACTCTGGGGAGAGTATATCTTATTTTGGGGATCCAAAGAGCAATTTGGGGGAGAAAATGTGTAATTTTGGGAACCCGAATTCGTATTTAATGGAGGAAAAGTCTTCTATTTGGAACCAAGAATGATACCTTGGGGAGAATATTTCTCATTTTGACGACAGAAATAGGTCTTTTTTGGAGACGATGACTTGTTTTCAGTCTAAAAAGCGGTCTACTGGGAAGAAAATGCCTTATTTTGGGGATCAAAGGCGGTATTCTGGGATGAAAATGTGTTATTTTTGGAATAAAACGTTATGTCCAATAAAAGACGCTGTCTTCCCCAAATGCGTCTTTTTATGCTGCAAAGAAGACATTATCTCCCTGAAAGATCACCTTTATCCTCAAAAGAAGACATTTTCTCCACCAAATGACGCTTCTTAGCTCCATACCAATGTTTTCACTCCAAAAGAATGCAGTTTATCCCCAAAACTCGTGCATTTTCTCCCCAAAATACTCTTTTTCTCTCCAAAATACAACCATTTCTCCCCTGCATATCAATGTCTGCCAACAATTAGACATTTTCTCCCCGAATATCACTCTTCATCCCAGAAACCAAACCGGTTCTCTCTTAAGAGCCACTCTTTATCTACCCTACAAGGCATTTCCAGCCCAGAATACTGCCTTTCATCTTCAGATGTCTCATTTTTGGGAAAGGCAACGAAAGCGCTACTTTGGGGAGAGTATATCTTATTTTGGGGATCAAAAGGGGTGTTTTGGGGAGGAAAAGTCTTCCTTAGGGGATAAGAAGCGGTATTTTCGGGAGCGAATGTCTTCTTTTGTTACACAAAGCCATATTTGAAGGGGAGAATTTCATATTGGAGGGATACAAATTGGCATTTGGGGGAGACAATGTCTAATGTTGGGAATCAAAAGGTGTGTTTTGGGTAAGAAATGTTTTGTTTTGGTAATAAAATCAGTCTTGTGCGGAGAGAACGCCTGATTCTGGGATCACAAGCGTTATTTGAGGGAGAACGCCTCATTTTGGGGATCAAAAGAGCAATTTGGGGGAGAAAATGTGTAATATTGGGAACCCGAAGTCGTATTTAATGGAGGAAAAGTCTTCTATTTGGAACCAAGAATGATACCTTGGGGAGAATATTCCTCTTTTTGAGGAGAGAAATAGGTCTTTTTTGGAGAGGATGACTTATTTTCGGTCTAAAAAGCAGTCTTCTGGGAAGAGAATGCCTTATTTTGGGGATCAAAGGCGGTATTCTGGGAAGAAAATGTGTTATTTTTTGAATAAAACGTTATGTCCAATAAAAGACGCTGTCTTCCCCAAATGCGTCTTTTTATGCTGCAAAGAAGATATTATCTCCCTGAAAGATCACCTTTATCCTCAAAAGAAGACATTTTCTCCACCAAATGCCGCTTTTTAGCTCCATACCAATGTTTTCACGACAAAATAATGCAGTTTATCCCCAAAACTCGTGCATTTTCTGCCAAAAATACTCTTTTTCTCTCCAAAATACAACCATTTCTCCCCTGCATATCAATGTCTGCCAACAATTAGACATTTTCTCCCCAAATAACACTCTTCAACCCAGAAACCAAACAGGTTCTCTCTTAAGTGCCACTCTTTATCAATCCAAAAAGTCATTTTCTCCCCAGAATACTGCCTTTCATCTTCAAATGTCTCATTTTTGGGATAGGCGACGAAAGCGCTACTTTGGGGAGAGTATATCCTATTTTGGGGATCAAAAGAGCAATTTGGGGGAGAAAATGTGTAATATTGGGAACCCGAAGTCGTATTTAGTGGAGGAAAAGTCTTCTATTTGGAACCAAGAATGATACCTTGGGGAGAATATTCCTCAGTTTGAGGACAGAAATAGGTCTTTTTTGGAGAGGATGACTTATTTTCGGTCTAAAAAGCGGTATTCTGGGAAGAAAATGCCTTATTTTGGGGATCAAAGGCGGTATTCTGGGATGAAAATGTGTTATTTTTGGAATAAAACGTTATGTCCAATAAAAGACGCTGTCTTCCCCAAATGCGTCTTTTTATGCTGCAAAGAAGACATTATCTCCCTGAAAGATCACCTTTATCCTCAAAAGAAGACATTTTCTCCACGAAATGCCGCTTTTTAGCTCCATACCAATGTTTTCACGCCTAAATAATGCAGTTTATCCCCAAAACTCGTGCATTTTCTGCCAAAAATACTCTTTTTCTCTCCAAAATACAACCATTTCTCCCCTGCATATCAATGTCTGCCAACAATTAGACATTTTCCCCCCAACTAACACTCTTCAACCCAGAAACCAAACAGGTTCTCTCTTAAGTGCCACTCTTTATCAATCCAAAAAGTCATTTTCTCCCCAGAATACTGCCTTTCATCTTCAAATGTCTCATTTTTGGGAAAGGCGACGAAAGCTCTACTTTGGGGAGAGTATATCCTATTTTGGGGATCAAAAGAGCAATTTGGGGGAGAAAATGTGTAATATTGGGAACCCGAAGTCGTATTTAGTGGAGGAAAAGTCTTCTATTTGGAACCCCAAGAATGATACCTTGGGGAGAATATTTCTCATTTTGAGGAGAGAAATAGGTCTTTTTTGGAGACGATGAGTTGTTTTCAGTCTAAAAAGCGGTATTCTGGGACGAAAATGCCTTATTTTGGGGATCAAAGGCGGTATTCTGGGATGAAAATGTGTTATTTTTGGAATAAAACGTTATGTCCAATAAAAGACGCTGTCTTCCCCAAATGCGTCTTTTTATGCTGCAAAGAAGACATTGTCTCCCTGAAAGATCACCTTTATCCTCAAAAGAAGACATTTTCTCCACCAAATGCCGCTTCTTAGCTCCATACCAATGTTTTCACGACAAAAGAATGCAGTTTATCCCCAAAACTCATGCATTTCCTCCCCAAAATACTCTTTTTCTCTCCAAAATACAACCATTTCTCCCCTGCATATCAATGTCTGCCAACAATTAGACATTTTCTCCACGAATAACACTCTTCATCCCAGAAACCAAACAGGTTCTCTCTTAAGTGCCACTCTTTATCTACCCTACAAGGCATTTTCTCCCCAGAATACTGCCTTTCATCTTCAGATGTCTCATTTTTGGGAAAGGCGACGAAAGCGCTACTTTGGGGAGAGTATATCTTATTTTGGGGATCCAAAGAGCAATTTGGGGGAGAAAATGTGTAATTTTGGGAACCCGAAGTAGTATTTAATGGAGGAAAAGTCTTCTATTTGGAACCCCAAGAATGATACCTTGGGGAGAATATTTCTCATTTTGAGGAGAGAAATAGGTCTTTTTTGGAGACGATGACTTGTTTTCAGTCTAAAAAGCGGTATTCTGGGAAGAAAATGCCTTATTTTGGGGATCAAAGGCGGTATTCTGGGAAGAAAATGTGTTATTTTTGAAATAAAACGTTATGTCCAATAAAAGACGCTGTCTTCCCCAAATGCGTCTTTTTATGCTGCAAAGAAGACATTATCTCCCTGAAAGATCACCTTTATCCTCAAAAGAAGACATTTTCTCCACCAAATGCCGCTTCTTAGCTCCATACCAATGTTTTCACTCCAAAAGAATGCAGTTTATCCCCAAAACTCGTGCATTTTCTCCCAAAAATACTCTTTTTCTCTCCAAAATACAACCATTTCTCCCCTGCATATCAATGTCTGCCAACAATTAGACATTTTCTCCCCGAATATCACTCTTCATCCCAGAAACCAAACCGGTTCTCTCTTAAGAGCCACTCTTTATCTACCCTACAAGGCATTTCCAGCCCAGAATACTGCCTTTCATCTTCAGATGTCTCATTTTTGGGAAAGGCACCGAAAGCGCTACTTTGGGGAGAGTACATCTTATTTTGGGGATCAAAAGGGGTGTTTTGGGGAGGAAAAGTCTTCCTTAGGGGATAAGAAGCGGTATTTTCGGGAGCGAATGTCTTCTTTTGTTACACAAAGCCATATTTGAAGGGGAGAATTACATATTGGAGGGATACAAATTGGCATTTGGGGGAGACAATGTCTAATGTTGGGAATCAAAAGGTGTGTTTTGGGTAAGAAATGTTTTGTTTTGGTAATAAAATCAGTCTTGTGCGGAGAGAACGCCTGATTCTGGGATCACAAGCGTTATTTGAGGGAGAACGCCTCATTTTGGGGATCAAAAGAGCAATTTGGGGGAGAAAATGTGTAATATTGGGAACCCGAAGTCGTATTTAATGGAGGAAAAGTCTTCTATTTGGAACCAAGAATGATACCTTGGGGAGAATATTCCTCTTTTTGAGGAGAGAAATAGGTCTTTTTTGGAGAGGATGACTTATTTTCGGTCTAAAAAGCGGTCTTCTGGGAAGAGAATGCCTTATTTTGGGGATCAAAGGCGGTATTCTAGGAAGAAAATGTGTTATTTTTTGAATAAAACGTTATGTCCAATAAAAGACGCTGTCTTCCCCAAATGCGTCTTTTTATGCTGCAAAGAAGACATTATCTCCCTGAAAGATCACCTTTATCCTCAAAAGAAGACATTTTCTCCACAAAACGCTGCTTATTAGCTCAATACAATGCTTTCGCGACAAAATAATGCAGTTTATCCCCAAAACTCATGCATTTTCGCCCCAAAATACTCTTTTTCTCTCCAAAATACAACCATTTCACCCTGCATATCAATGTCTGCCAACAATTAGACATTTTCTCCCCGAATATCACTCTTCATCCCAGAAACCAAACCGGTTCTCTCTTAAGAGCCACTCTTTATCTACCCTACAAGGCATTTCCAGCCCAGAATACTGCCTTTCATCTTCAGATGTCTCATTTTTGGGAAAGGCAACGAAAGCGCTACTTTGGGGAGAGTATATCTTATTTTGGGGATCCAAAGAGCAATTTGGGGGAGAAAATGTGTAATTTTGGGAACCCGAAGTCGTATTTAACGGAGGAAAAGTCTTCTATTTGGAGCCAATTGTGATATTTTGGGGAGAATATTTCTCATTTTGAGGAGAGAAATAGGTCTTTTTTGGAGACGATGACTTGTTTTCAGTCTAAAAAGCGGTATTCTGGGAAGAAAATGCCTTATTTTGGGGATCAAAGGCGGTATTCTGGGATGAAAATGTGTTATTTTTGGAATAAAACGTTATGTCCAATAAAAGACGCTGTCTTCCCCAAATGCGTCTTTTTATGCTGCAAAGAAGACATTATCTCCCTGAAAGATCACCTTTATCCTCAAAAGAAGACATTTTCTCCACCAAATGACGCTTCTTAGCTCCATACCAATGTTTTCACTCCAAAAGAATGCAGTTTATCCCCAAAACTCGTGCATTTTCTCCCCAAAATACTCTTTTTCTCTCCAAAATACAACCATTTCTCCCCTGCATATCAATGTCTGCCAACAATTAGACATTTTCTCCCCGAATATCACTCTTCATCCCAGAAACCAAACCGGTTCTCTCTTAAGAGCCACTCTTTATCTACCCTACAAGGCATTTCCAGCCCAGAATACTGCCTTTCATCTTCAGATGTCTCATTTTTGGGAAAGGCAACGAAAGCGCTACTCTGGGGAGAGTACATCTTATTTTGGGGATCAAAAGGGGTGTTTTGGGGAGGAAAAGTCTTCCTTAGGGGATAAGAAGCGGTATTTTCGGGAGCGAATGTCTTCTTTTGTTACACAAAGCCATATTTGAAGGGGAGAATTTCATATTGGAGGGATACAAATTGGCATTTGGGGGAGACAATGTCTAATGTTGGGAATCAAAAGGTGTGTTTTGGGTAAGAAATGTTTTGTTTTGGTAATAAAATCAGTCTTGTGCGGAGAGAACGCCTGATTCTGGGATCACAAGCGTTATTTGAGGGAGAACGCCTCATTTTGGGGATCAAAAGAGCAATTTGGGGGAGAAAATGTGTAATATTGGGAACCCGAAGTCGTATTTAATGGAGGAAAAGTCTTCTATTTGGAACCAAGAATGATACCTTGGGGAGAATATTCCTCTTTTTGAGGAGAGAAATAGGTCTTTTTTGGAGAGGATGACTTATTTTCGGTCTAAAAAGCGGTCTTCTGGGAAGAGAATGCCTTATTTTGGGGATCAAAGGCGGTATTCTGGGAAGAAAATGTGTTATTTTTTGAATAAAACGTTATGTCCAATAAAAGACGCTGTCTTCCCCAAATGCGTCTTTTTATGCTGCAAAGAAGACATTATCTCCCTGAAAGATCACCTTTATCCTCAAAAGAAGACATTTTCTCCACCAAATGCCGCTTTTTAGCTCCATACCAATGTTTTCACGACAAAATAATGCAGTTTATCCCCAAAACTCGTGCATTTTCTGCCAAAAATACTCTTTTTCTCTCCAAAATACAACCATTTCACCCTGCATATCAATGTCTGCCAACAATTAGACATTTTCTCCCCAAATAACACTCTTCAACCCAGAAACCAAACAGGTTCTCTCTTAAGTGCCACTCTTTATCAATCCAAAAAGTCATTTTCTCCCCAGAATACTGCCTTTCATCTTCAAATGTCTCATTTTTGGGATAGGCGACGAAAGCGCTACTTTGGGGAGAGTATATCCTATTTTGGGGATCAAAAGAGCAATTTGGGGGAGAAAATGTGTAATATTGGGAACCCGAAGTCGTATTTAGTGGAGGAAAAGTCTTCTATTTGGAACCAAGAATGATACCTTGGGGAGAATATTCCTCAGTTTGAGGACAGAAATAGGTCTTTTTTGGAGAGGATGACTTATTTTCGGTCTAAAAAGCGGTCTTCTGGGTTGAAAATGCCTTATTTTGGGGATCAAAGGCGGTATTCTGGGAAGAAAATGTGTTATTTTTTGAATAAAACGTTATGTCCAATAAAAGACGCTGTCTTCCCCAAATGCGTCTTTTTATGCTGCAAAGAAGACATTATCTCCCTGAAAGATCACCTTTATCCTCAAAAGAAGACATTTTCTCCACAAAACGCTGCTTATTAGCTCAATACAATGCTTTCGCGACAAAATAATGCAGTTTATCCCCAAAACTCATGCTTTTTCTCCACAAAATACTCTTTTTCTCTCCAAAATACAACCATTTCTCCCCTGCATATCAATGTCTGCCAACAATTAGACATTTTCTCCCCGAATATCACTCTTCATCCCAGAAACCAAACCGGTTCTCTCTTAAGAGCCACTCTTTATCTACCCTACAAGGCATTTCCAGCCCAGAATACTGCCTTTCATCTTCAGATGTCTCATTTTTGGGAAAGGCAACGAAAGCGCTACTTTGGGGAGAGTATATCTTATTTTGGGGATCAAAAGGGGTGTTTTGGGGAGGAAAAGTCTTCCTTAGGGGATAAGAAGCGGTATTTTCGGGAGCGAATGTCTTCTTTTGTTACACAAAGCCATATTTGAAGGGGAGAATTTCATATTGGAGGGATACAAATTGGCATTTGGGGGAGACAATGTCTAATGTTGGGAATCAAAAGGTGTGTTTTGGGTAAGAAATGTTTTGTTTTGGTAATAAAATCAGTCTTGTGCGGAGAGAACGCCTGATTCTGGGATCACAAGCGTTATTTGAGGGAGAACGCCTCATTTTGGGGATCAAAAGAGCAATTTGGGGGAGAAAATGTGTAATATTGGGAACCCGAAGTCGTATTTAATGGAGGAAAAGTCTTCTATTTGGAACCAAGAATGATACCTTGGGGAGAATATTCCTCTTTTTGAGGAGAGAAATAGGTCTTTTTTGGAGAGGATGACTTATTTTCGGTCTAAAAAGCGGTCTTCTGGGAAGAGAATGCCTTATTTTGGGGATCAAAGGCGGTATTCTGGGAAGAAAATGTGTTATTTTTTGAATAAAACGTTATGTCCAATAAAAGACGCTGTCTTCCCCAAATGCGTCTTTTTATGCTGCAAAGAAGATATTATCTCCCTGAAAGATCACCTTTATCCTCAAAAGAAGACATTTTCTCCACCAAATGCCGCTTTTTAGCTCCATACCAATGTTTTCACGACAAAATAATGCAGTTTATCCCCAAAACTCGTGCATTTTCTGCCAAAAATACTCTTTTTCTCTCCAAAATACAACCATTTCTCCCCTGCATATCAATGTCTGCCAACAATTAGACATTTTCTCCCCAAATAACACTCTTCAACCCAGAAACCAAACAGGTTCTCTCTTAAGTGCCACTCTTTATCAATCCAAAAAGTCATTTTCTCCCCAGAATACTGCCTTTCATCTTCAAATGTCTCATTTTTGGGATAGGCGACGAAAGCGCTACTTTGGGGAGAGTATATCCTATTTTGGGGATCAAAAGAGCAATTTGGGGGAGAAAATGTGTAATATTGGGAACCCGAAGTCGTATTTAGTGGAGGAAAAGTCTTCTATTTGGAACCAAGAATGATACCTTGGGGAGAATATTCCTCAGTTTGAGGACAGAAATAGGTCTTTTTTGGAGAGGATGACTTATTTTCGGTCTAAAAAGCGGTCTTCTGGGTTGAAAATGCCTTATTTTGGGGATCAAAGGCGGTATTCTGGGAAGAAAATGTGTTATTTTTTGAATAAAACGTTATGTCCAATAAAAGACGCTGTCTTCCCCAAATGCGTCTTTTTATGCTGCAAAGAAGACATTATCTCCCTGAAAGATCACCTTTATCCTCAAAAGAAGACATTTTCTCCACAAAACGCTGCTTATTAGCTCAATACAATGCTTTCGCGACAAAATAATGCAGTTTATCCCCAAAACTCATGCTTTTTCTCCACAAAATACTCTTTTTCTCTCCAAAATACAACCATTTCTCCCCTGCATATCAATGTCTGCCAACAATTAGACATTTTCTCCCCGAATATCACTCTTCATCCCAGAAACCAAACCGGTTCTCTCTTAAGAGCCACTCTTTATCTACCCTACAAGGCATTTCCAGCCCAGAATACTGCCTTTCATCTTCAGATGTCTCATTTTTGGGAAAGGCAACGAAAGCGCTACTTTGGGGAGAGTACATCTTATTTTGGGGATCAAAAGGGGTGTTTTGGGGAGGAAAAGTCTTCCTTAGGGGATAAGAAGCGGTATTTTCGGGAGCGAATGTCTTCTTTTGTTACACAAAGCCATATTTGAAGGGGAGAATTTCATATTGGAGGGATACAAATTGGCATTTGGGGGAGACAATGTCTAATGTTGGGAATCAAAAGGTGTGTTTTGGGTAAGAAATGTTTTGTTTTGGTAATAAAATCAGTCTTGTGCGGAGAGAACGCCTGATTCTGGGATCACAAGCGTTATTTGAGGGAGAACGCCTCATTTTGGGGATCAAAAGAGCAATTTGGGGGAGAAAATGTGTAATATTGGGAACCCGAAGTCGTATTTAATGGAGGAAAAGTCTTCTATTTGGAACCAAGAATGATACCTTGGGGAGAATATTCCTCTTTTTGAGGAGAGAAATAGGTCTTTTTTGGAGAGGATGACTTATTTTCGGTCTAAAAAGCGGTCTTCTGGGAAGAGAATGCCTTATTTTGGGGATCAAAGGCGGTATTCTGGGAAGAAAATGTGTTATTTTTTGAATAAAACGTTATGTCCAATAAAAGACGCTGTCTTCCCCAAATGCGTCTTTTTATGCTGCAAAGAAGATATTATCTCCCTGAAAGATCACCTTTATCCTCAAAAGAAGACATTTTCTCCACCAAATGCCGCTTTTTAGCTCCATACCAATGTTTTCACGACAAAATAATGCAGTTTATCCCCAAAACTCGTGCATTTTCTGCCAAAAATACTCTTTTTCTCTCCAAAATACAACCATTTCTCCCCTGCATATCAATGTCTGCCAACAATTAGACATTTTCTCCCCAAATAACACTCTTCAACCCAGAAACCAAACAGGTTCTCTCTTAAGTGCCACTCTTTATCAATCCAAAAAGTCATTTTCTCCCCAGAATACTGCCTTTCATCTTCAAATGTCTCATTTTTGGGATAGGCGACGAAAGCGCTACTTTGGGGAGAGTATATCCTATTTTGGGGATCAAAAGAGCAATTTGGGGGAGAAAATGTGTAATATTGGGAACCCGAAGTCGTATTTAGTGGAGGAAAAGTCTTCTATTTGGAACCAAGAATGATACCTTGGGGAGAATATTCCTCAGTTTGAGGACAGAAATAGGTCTTTTTTGGAGAGGATGACTTATTTTCGGTCTAAAAAGCGGTATTCTGGGAAGAAAATGCCTTATTTTGGGGATCAAAGGCGGTATTCTGGGATGAAAATGTGTTATTTTTGGAATAAAACGTTATGTCCAATAAAAGACGCTGTCTTCCCCAAATGCGTCTTTTTATGCTGCAAAGAAGACATTATCTCCCTGAAAGATCACCTTTATCCTCAAAAGAAGACATTTTCTCCACGAAATGCCGCTTTTTAGCTCCATACCAATGTTTTCACGCCTAAATAATGCAGTTTATCCCCAAAACTCGTGCATTTTCTGCCAAAAATACTCTTTTTCTCTCCAAAATACAACCATTTCTCCCCTGCATATCAATGTCTGCCAACAATTAGACATTTTCCCCCCAAATAACACTCTTCAACCCAGAAACCAAACAGGTTCTCTCTTAAGTGCCACTCTTTATCAATCCAAAAAGTCATTTTCTCCCCAGAATACTGCCTTTCATCTTCAAATGTCTCATTTTTGGGAAAGGCGACGAAAGCTCTACTTTGGGGAGAGTATATCCTATTTTGGGGATCAAAAGAGCAATTTGGGGGAGAAAATGTGTAATATTGGGAACCCGAAGTCGTATTTAGTGGAGGAAAAGTCTTCTATTTGGAACCCCAAGAATGATACCTTGGGGAGAATATTTCTCATTTTGAGGAGAGAAATAGGTCTTTTTTGGAGACGATGAGTTGTTTTCAGTCTAAAAAGCGGTATTCTGGGACGAAAATGCCTTATTTTGGGGATCAAAGGCGGTATTCTGGGATGAAAATGTGTTATTTTTGGAATAAAACGTTATGTCCAATAAAAGACGCTGTCTTCCCCAAATGCGTCTTTTTATGCTGCAAAGAAGACATTGTCTCCCTGAAAGATCACCTTTATCCTCAAAAGAAGACATTTTCTCCACCAAATGCCGCTTCTTAGCTCCATACCAATGTTTTCACGACAAAAGAATGCAGTTTATCCCCAAAACTCATGCATTTCCTCCCCAAAATACTCTTTTTCTCTCCAAAATACAACCATTTCTCCCCTGCATATCAATGTCTGCCAACAATTAGACATTTTCTCCACGAATAACACTCTTCATCCCAGAAACCAAACAGGTTCTCTCTTAAGTGCCACTCTTTATCTACCCTACAAGGCATTTTCTCCCCAGAATACTGCCTTTCATCTTCAGATGTCTCATTTTTGGGAAAGGCGACGAAAGCGCTACTTTGGGGAGAGTATATCTTATTTTGGGGATCCAAAGAGCAATTTGGGGGAGAAAATGTGTAATTTTGGGAACCCGAAGTAGTATTTAATGGAGGAAAAGTCTTCTATTTGGAACCCCAAGAATGATACCTTGGGGAGAATATTTCTCATTTTGAGGAGAGAAATAGGTCTTTTTTGGAGACGATGACTTGTTTTCAGTCTAAAAAGCGGTCTTCTGGGAAGAAAATGCCTTATTTTGGGGATCAAAGGCGGTATTCTGGGAAGAAAATGTGTTATTTTTGAAATAAAACGTTATGTCCAATAAAAGACGCTGTCTTCCCCAAATGCGTCTTTTTATGCTGCAAAGAAGACATTATCTCCCTGAAAGATCACCTTTATCCTCAAAAGAAGACATTTTCTCCACCAAATGCCGCTTCTTAGCTCCATACCAATGTTTTCACTCCAAAAGAATGCAGTTTATCCCCAAAACTCGTGCATTTTCTCCCAAAAATACTCTTTTTCTCTCCAAAATACAACCATTTCTCCCCTGCATATCAATGTCTGCCAACAATTAGACATTTTCTCCCCGAATATCACTCTTCATCCCAGAAACCAAACCGGTTCTCTCTTAAGAGCCACTCTTTATCTACCCTACAAGGCATTTCCAGCCCAGAATACTGCCTTTCATCTTCAGATGTCTCATTTTTGGGAAAGGCACCGAAAGCGCTACTTTGGGGAGAGTACATCTTATTTTGGGGATCAAAAGGGGTGTTTTGGGGAGGAAAAGTCTTCCTTAGGGGATAAGAAGCGGTATTTTCGGGAGCGAATGTCTTCTTTTGTTACACAAAGCCATATTTGAAGGGGAGAATTACATATTGGAGGGATACAAATTGGCATTTGGGGGAGACAATGTCTAATGTTGGGAATCAAAAGGTGTGTTTTGGGTAAGAAATGTTTTGTTTTGGTAATAAAATCAGTCTTGTGCGGAGAGAACGCCTGATTCTGGGATCACAAGCGTTATTTGAGGGAGAACGCCTCATTTTGGGGATCAAAAGAGCAATTTGGGGGAGAAAATGTGTAATATTGGGAACCCGAAGTCGTATTTAATGGAGGAAAAGTCTTCTATTTGGAACCAAGAATGATACCTTGGGGAGAATATTCCTCTTTTTGAGGAGAGAAATAGGTCTTTTTTGGAGAGGATGACTTATTTTCGGTCTAAAAAGCGGTCTTCTGGGAAGAGAATGCCTTATTTTGGGGATCAAAGGCGGTATTCTGGGAAGAAAATGTGTTATTTTTTGAATAAAACGTTATGTCCAATAAAAGACGCTGTCTTCCCCAAATGCGTCTTTTTATGCTGCAAAGAAGACATTATCTCCCTGAAAGATCACCTTTATCCTCAAAAGAAGACATTTTCTCCACAAAACGCTGCTTATTAGCTCAATACAATGCTTTCGCGACAAAATAATGCAGTTTATCCCCAAAACTCATGCATTTTCGCCCCAAAATACTCTTTTTCTCTCCAAAATACAACCATTTCACCCTGCATATCAATGTCTGCCAACAATTAGACATTTTCTCCCCGAATATCACTCTTCATCCCAGAAACCAAACCGGTTCTCTCTTAAGAGCCACTCTTTATCTACCCTACAAGGCATTTCCAGCCCAGAATACTGCCTTTCATCTTCAGATGTCTCATTTTTGGGAAAGGCAACGAAAGCGCTACTTTGGGGAGAGTATATCTTATTTTGGGGATCCAAAGAGCAATTTGGGGGAGAAAATGTGTAATTTTGGGAACCCGAAGTCGTATTTAACGGAGGAAAAGTCTTCTATTTGGAGCCAATTGTGATATTTTGGGGAGAATATTTCTCATTTTGAGGAGAGAAATAGGTCTTTTTTGGAGACGATGACTTGTTTTCAGTCTAAAAAGCGGTATTCTGGGAAGAAAATGCCTTATTTTGGGGATCAAAGGCGGTATTCTGGGATGAAAATGTGTTATTTTTGGAATAAAACGTTATGTCCAATAAAAGACGCTGTCTTCCCCAAATGCGTCTTTTTATGCTGCAAAGAAGACATTATCTCCCTGAAAGATCACCTTTATCCTCAAAAGAAGACATTTTCTCCACCAAATGACGCTTCTTAGCTCCATACCAATGTTTTCACTCCAAAAGAATGCAGTTTATCCCCAAAACTCGTGCATTTTCTCCCCAAAATACTCTTTTTCTCTCCAAAATACAACCATTTCTGCCCTGCATATCAATGTCTGCCAACAATTAGACATTTTCTCCCCGAATATCACTCTTCA
The DNA here is from genome assembly GCA_030625065.1 of Alectoris magna. Classification (NCBI taxonomy): domain Eukaryota; kingdom Metazoa; phylum Chordata; class Aves; order Galliformes; family Phasianidae; genus Alectoris; species Alectoris magna. The sequence goes on along the minus strand of CM060578.1, from coordinate 3,950,198 downwards.
TCCCAGAAACCAAACCGGTTCTCTCTTAAGAGCCACTCTTTATCTACCCTACAAGGCATTTCCAGCCCAGAATACTGCCTTTCATCTTCAGATGTCTCATTTTTGGGAAAGGCAACGAAAGCGCTACTTTGGGGAGAGTACATCTTATTTTGGGGATCAAAAGGGGTGTTTTGGGGAGGAAAAGTCTTCCTTAGGGGATAAGAAGCGGTATTTTCGGGAGCGAATGTCTTCTTTTGTTACACAAAGCCATATTTGAAGGGGAGAATTTCATATTGGAGGGATACAAATTGGCATTTGGGGGAGACAATGTCTAATGTTGGGAATCAAAAGGTGTGTTTTGGGTAAGAAATGTTTTGTTTTGGTAATAAAATCAGTCTTGTGCGGAGAGAACGCCTGATTCTGGGATCACAAGCGTTATTTGAGGGAGAACGCCTCATTTTGGGGATCAAAAGAGCAATTTGGGGGAGAAAATGTGTAATATTGGGAACCCGAAGTCGTATTTAATGGAGGAAAAGTCTTCTATTTGGAACCAAGAATGATACCTTGGGGAGAATATTCCTCTTTTTGAGGAGAGAAATAGGTCTTTTTTGGAGAGGATGACTTATTTTCGGTCTAAAAAGCGGTCTTCTGGGAAGAGAATGCCTTATTTTGGGGATCAAAGGCGGTATTCTGGGAAGAAAATGTGTTATTTTTTGAATAAAACGTTATGTCCAATAAAAGACGCTGTCTTCCCCAAATGCGTCTTTTTATGCTGCAAAGAAGACATTATCTCCCTGAAAGATCACCTTTATCCTCAAAAGAAGACATTTTCTCCACCAAATGCCGCTTTTTAGCTCCATACCAATGTTTTCACGACAAAATAATGCAGTTTATCCCCAAAACTCGTGCATTTTCTGCCAAAAATACTCTTTTTCTCTCCAAAATACAACCATTTCACCCTGCATATCAATGTCTGCCAACAATTAGACATTTTCTCCCCAAATAACACTCTTCAACCCAGAAACCAAACAGGTTCTCTCTTAAGTGCCACTCTTTATCAATCCAAAAAGTCATTTTCTCCCCAGAATACTGCCTTTCATCTTCAAATGTCTCATTTTTGGGATAGGCGACGAAAGCGCTACTTTGGGGAGAGTATATCCTATTTTGGGGATCAAAAGAGCAATTTGGGGGAGAAAATGTGTAATATTGGGAACCCGAAGTCGTATTTAGTGGAGGAAAAGTCTTCTATTTGGAACCAAGAATGATACCTTGGGGAGAATATTCCTCAGTTTGAGGACAGAAATAGGTCTTTTTTGGAGAGGATGACTTATTTTCGGTCTAAAAAGCGGTCTTCTGGGTTGAAAATGCCTTATTTTGGGGATCAAAGGCGGTATTCTGGGATGAAAATGTGTTATTTTTTGAATAAAACGTTATGTCCAATAAAAGACGCTGTCTTCCCCAAATGCGTCTTTTTATGCTGCAAAGAAGACATTATCTCCCTGAAAGATCACCTTTATCCTCAAAAGAAGACATTTTCTCCACGAAATGCCGCTTTTTAGCTCCATACCAATGTTTTCACGCCTAAATAATGCAGTTTATCCCCAAAACTCGTGCATTTTCTGCCAAAAATACTCTTTTTCTCTCCAAAATACAACCATTTCTCCCCTGCATATCAATGTCTGCCAACAATTAGACATTTTCCCCCCAAATAACACTCTTCAACCCAGAAACCAAACAGGTTCTCTCTTAAGTGCCACTCTTTATCAATCCAAAAAGTCATTTTCTCCCCAGAATACTGCCTTTCATCTTCAAATGTCTCATTTTTGGGATAGGCGACGAAAGCTCTACTTTGGGGAGAGTATATCCTATTTTGGGGATCAAAAGAGCAATTTGGGGGAGAAAATGTGTAATATTGGGAACCCGAAGTCGTATTTAATGGAGGAAAAGTCTTCTATTTGGAACCCCAAGAATGATACCTTGGGGAGAATATTTCTCATTTTGAGGAGAGAAATAGGTCTTTTTTGGAGACGATGACTTGTTTTCAGTCTAAAAAGCGGTATTCTGGGACGAAAATGCCTTATTTTGGGGATCAAAGGCGGTATTCTGGGATGAAAATGTGTTATTTTTGGAATAAAACGTTATGTCCAATAAAAGACGCTGTCTTCCCCAAATGCGTCTTTTTATGCTGCAAAGAAGACATTGTCTCCCTGAAAGATCACCTTTATCCTCAAAAGAAGACATTTTCTCCACCAAATGCCGCTTCTTAGCTCCATACCAATGTTTTCACGACAAAAGAATGCAGTTTATCCCCAAAACTCATGCATTTCCTCCCCAAAATACTCTTTTTCTCTCCAAAATACAACCATTTCTCCCCTGCATATCAATGTCTGCCAACAATTAGACATTTTCTCCACGAATAACACTCTTCATCCCAGAAACCAAACAGGTTCTCTCTTAAGTGCCACTCTTTATCTACCCTACAAGGCATTTTCTCCCCAGAATACTGCCTTTCATCTTCAGATGTCTCATTTTTGGGAAAGGCGACGAAAGCGCTACTTTGGGGAGAGTATATCTTATTTTGGGGATCCAAAGAGCAATTTGGGGGAGAAAATGTGTAATTTTGGGAACCCGAAGTAGTATTTAATGGAGGAAAAGTCTTCTATTTGGAACCCCAAGAATGATACCTTGGGGAGAATATTTCTCATTTTGAGGAGAGAAATAGGTCTTTTTTGGAGACGATGACTTGTTTTCAGTCTAAAAAGCGGTCTTCTGGGAAGAAAATGCCTTATTTTGGGGATCAAAGGCGGTATTCTGGGAAGAAAATGTGTTATTTTTGAAATAAAACGTTATGTCCAATAAAAGACGCTGTCTTCCCCAAATGCGTCTTTTTATGCTGCAAAGAAGACATTATCTCCCTGAAAGATCACCTTTATCCTCAAAAGAAGACATTTTCTCCACCAAATGCCGCTTCTTAGCTCCATACCAATGTTTTCACTCCAAAAGAATGCAGTTTATCCCCAAAACTCGTGCATTTTCTCCCCAAAATACTCTTTTTCTCTCCAAAATACAACCATTTCTGCCCTGCATATCAATGTCTGCCAACAATTAGACATTTTCTCCCCGAATATCACTCTTCATCCCAGAAACCAAACAGGTTCTCTCTTAAGAGCCACTCTTTATCTACCCTAAAAGGCATTTCCAGCCCAGAATACTGCCTTTCATCTTCAGATGTCTCATTTTTGGGAAAGGCACCGAAAGCGCTACTTTGGGGAGAGTACATCTTATTTTGGGGATCAAAAGGGGTGTTTTGGGGAGGAAAAGTCTTCCTTAGGGGATAAGAAGCGGTATTTTCGGGAGCGAATGTCTTCTTTTGTTACACAAAGCCATATTTGAAGGGGAGAATTACATATTGGAGGGATACAAATTGGCATTTGGGGGAGACAATGTCTAATGTTGGGAATCAAAAGGTGTGTTTTGGGTAAGAAATGTTTTGTTTTGGTAATAAAATCAGTCTTGTGCGGAGAGAACGCCTGATTCTGGGATCACAAGCGTTATTTGAGGGAGAACGCCTCATTTTGGGGATCAAAAGAGCAATTTGGGGGAGAAAATGTGTAATATTGGGAACCCGAAGTCGTATTTAATGGAGGAAAATTCTTCTATTTGGAACCAAGAATGATACCTTGGGGAGAATATTCCTCTTTTTGAGGAGAGAAATAGGTCTTTTTTGGAGAGGATGACTTATTTTCGGTCTAAAAAGCGGTCTTCTGGGAAGAGAATGCCTTATTTTGGGGATCAAAGGCGGTATTCTGGGAAGAAAATGTGTTATTTTTTGAATAAAACGTTATGTCCAATAAAAGACGCTGTCTTCCCCAAATGCGTCTTTTTATGCTGCAAAGAAGACATTATCTCCCTGAAAGATCACCTTTATCCTCAAAAGAAGACATTTTCTCCACAAAACGCTGCTTATTAGCTCAATACAATGCTTTCGCGACAAAATAATGCAGTTTATCCCCAAAACTCATGCATTTTCGCCCCAAAATACTCTTTTTCTCTCCAAAATACAACCATTTCACCCTGCATATCAATGTCTGCCAACAATTAGACATTTTCTCCCCGAATAACACTCTTCATCCCAGAAACCAAACCGGTTCTCTCTTAAGAGCCACTCTTTATCTACCCTACAAGGCATTTCCAGCCCAGAATACTGCCTTTCATCTTCAGATGTCTCATTTTTGGGAAAGGCAACGAAAGCGCTACTCTGGGGAGAGTATATCTTATTTTGGGGATCCAAAGAGCAATTTGGGGGAGAAAATGTGTAATTTTGGGAACCCGAAGTCGTATTTAACGGAGGAAAAGTCTTCTATTTGGAGCCAATTGTGATATTTTGGGGAGAATATTTCTCATTTTGAGGAGAGAAATAGGTCTTTTTTGGAGACGATGACTTGTTTTCAGTCTAAAAAGCGGTATTCTGGGAAGAAAATGCCTTCCTTTGGGGATCAAAGGCGGTATTCTGGGATGAAAATGTGTTATTTTTGGAATAAAACGTTATGTCCAATAAAAGACGCTGTCTTGCCCAAATGCGTCTTTTTATGCTGCAAAGAAGACATTATCTCCCTGAAAGATCACCTTTATCCTCAAAAGAAGACATTTTCTCCACCAAATGACGCTTCTTAGCTCCATACCAATGTTTTCACTCCAAAAGAATGCAGTTTATCCCCAAAACTCGTGCATTTTCTCCCCAAAATACTCTTTTTCTCTCCAAAATACAACCATTTCTCCCCTGCATATCAATGTCTGCCAACAATTAGACATTTTCTCCCCGAATATCACTCTTCATCCCAGAAACCAAACCGGTTCTCTCTTAAGAGCCACTCTTTATCTACCCTACAAGGCATTTCCAGCCCAGAATACTGCCTTTCATCTTCAGATGTCTCATTTTTGGGAAAGGCAACGAAAGCGCTACTTTGGGGAGAGTATATCTTATTTTGGGGATCAAAAGGGGTGTTTTGGGGAGGAAAAGTCTTCCTTAGGGGATAAGAAGCGGTATTTTCGGGAGCGAATGTCTTCTTTTGTTACACAAAGCCATATTTGAAGGGGAGAATTTCATATTGACGGGATACAAATTGGCATTTGGGGGAGGCAATGTCTAATGTTGGGAATCAAAAGGTGTGTTTTGGGTAAGAAATGTTTTGTTTTGGTAATAAAATCAGTCTTGTGCGGAGAGAACGCCTGATTCTGGGATCACAAGCGTTATTTGAGGGAGAACGCCTCATTTTGGGGATCAAAAGAGCAATTTGGGGGAGAAAATGTGTAATATTGGGAACCCGAAGTCGTATTTAATGGAGGAAAATTCTTCTATTTGGAACCAAGAATGATACCTTGGGGAGAATATTCCTCTTTTTGAGGAGAGAAATAGGTCTTTTTTGGAGAGGATGACTTATTTTCGGTCTAAAAAGCGGTCTTCTGGGAAGAGAATGCCTTATTTTGGGGATCAAAGGCGGTATTCTGGGAAGAAAATGTGTTATTTTTTGAATAAAACGTTATGTCCAATAAAAGACGCTGTCTTCCCCAAATGCGTCTTTTTATGCTGCAAAGAAGACATTATCTCCCTGAAAGATCACCTTTATCCTCAAAAGAAGACATTTTCTCCACCAAATGCCGCTTTTTAGCTCCATACCAATGTTTTCACGACAAAATAATGCAGTTTATCCCCAAAACTCGTGCATTTTCTGCCAAAAATACTCTTTTTCTCTCCAAAATACAACCATTTCACCCTGCATATCAATGTCTGCCAACAATTAGACATTTTCTCCCCAAATAACACTCTTCAACCCAGAAACCAAACAGGTTCTCTCTTAAGTGCCACTCTTTATCAATCCAAAAAGTCATTTTCTCCCCAGAATACTGCCTTTCATCTTCAAATGTCTCATTTTTGGGATAGGCGACGAAAGCGCTACTTTGGGGAGAGTATATCCTATTTTGGGGATCAAAAGAGCAATTTGGGGGAGAAAATGTGTAATATTGGGAACCCGAAGTCGTATTTAGTGGAGGAAAAGTCTTCTATTTGGAACCAAGAATGATACCTTGGGGAGAATATTCCTCAGTTTGAGGACAGAAATAGGTCTTTTTTGGAGAGGATGACTTATTTTCGGTCTAAAAAGCGGTCTTCTGGGTTGAAAATGCCTTATTTTGGGGATCAAAGGCGGTATTCTGGGATGAAAATGTGTTATTTTTTGAATAAAACGTTATGTCCAATAAAAGACGCTGTCTTCCCCAAATGCGTCTTTTTATGCTGCAAAGAAGACATTATCTTCCTGAAAGATCACCTTTATCCTCAAAAGAAGACATTTTCTCCACCAAATGCCGCTTTTTAGCTCCATACCAATGTTTTCACGCCTAAATAATGCAGTTTATCCCCAAAACTCGTGCATTTTCTGCCAAAAATACTCTTTTTCTCTCCAAAATACAACCATTTCTCCCCTGCATATCAATGTCTGCCAACAATTAGACATTTTCCCCCCAAATAACACTCTTCAACCCAGAAACCAAACAGGTTCTCTCTTAAGTGCCACTCTTTATCAATCCAAAAAGTCATTTTCTCCCCAGAATACTGCCTTTCATCTTCAAATGTCTCATTTTTGGGATAGGCGACGAAAGCTCTACTTTGGGGAGAGTATATCCTATTTTGGGGATCAAAAGAGCAATTTGGGGGAGAAAATGTGTAATATTGGGAACCCGAAGTCGTATTTAATGGAGGAAAAGTCTTCTATTTGGAACCCCAAGAATGATACCTTGGGGAGAATATTTCTCATTTTGAGGAGAGAAATAGGTCTTTTTTGGAGACGATGACTTGTTTTCAGTCTAAAAAGCGGTATTCTGGGACGAAAATGCCTTATTTTGGGGATCAAAGGCGGTATTCTGGGATGAAAATGTGTTATTTTTGGAATAAAACGTTATGTCCAATAAAAGACGCTGTCTTGCCCAAATGCGTCTTTTTATGCTGCAAAGAAGACATTGTCTCCCTGAAAGATCACCTTTATCCTCAAAAGAAGACATTTTCTCCACCAAATGCCGCTTCTTAGCTCCATACCAATGTTTTCACGACAAAAGAATGCAGTTTATCCCCAAAACTCATGCATTTCCTCCCCAAAATACACTTTTTCTCTCCAAAATACAACCATTTCTCCCCTGCATATCAATGTCTGCCAACAATTAGACATTTTCTCCACGAATAACACTCTTCATCCCAGAAACCAAACAGGTTCTCTCTTAAGTGCCACTCTTTATCTACCCTACAAGGCATTTTCTCCCCAGAATACTGCCTTTCATCTTCAGATGTCTCATTTTTGGGAAAGGCGACGAAAGCGCTACTTTGGGGAGAGTATATCTTATTTTGGGGATCCAAAGAGCAATTTGGGGGAGAAAATGTGTAATTTTGGGAACCCGAAGTAGTATTTAATGGAGGAAAAGTCTTCTATTTGGAACCCCAAGAATGATACCTTGGGGAGAATATTTCTCATTTTGAGGAGAGAAATAGGTCTTTTTTGGAGACGATGACTTGTTTTCAGTCTAAAAAGCGGTATTCTGGGAAGAAAATGCCTTATTTTGGGGATCAAAGGCGGTATTCTGGGAAGAAAATGTGTTATTTTTGAAATAAAACGTTATGTCCAATAAAAGACGCTGTCTTCCCCAAATGCGTCTTTTTATGCTGCAAAGAAGACATTATCTCCCTGAAAGATCACCTTTATCCTCAAAAGAAGACATTTTCTCCACCAAATGCCGCTTCTTAGCTCCATACCAATGTTTTCACTCCAAAAGAATGCAGTTTATCCCCAAAACTCGTGCATTTTCTCCCCAAAATACTCTTTTTCTCTCCAAAATACAACCATTTCTCCCCTGCATATCAATGTCTGCCAACAATTAGACATTTTCTCCCCGAATATCACTCTTCATCCCAGAAACCAAACCGGTTCTCTCTTAAGAGCCACTCTTTATCTACCCTACAAGGCATTTCCAGCCCAGAATACTGCCTTTCATCTTCAGATGTCTCATTTTTGGGAAAGGCACCGAAAGCGCTACTTTGGGGAGAGTACATCTTATTTTGGGGATCAAAAGGGGTGTTTTGGGGAGGAAAAGTCTTCCTTAGGGGATAAGAAGCGGTATTTTCGGGAGCGAATGTCTTCTTTTGTTACACAAAGCCATATTTGAAGGGGAGAATTACATATTGGAGGGATACAAATTGGCATTTGGGGGAGACAATGTCTAATGTTGGGAATCAAAAGGTGTGTTTTGGGTAAGAAATGTTTTGTTTTGGTAATAAAATCAGTCTTGTGCGGAGAGAACGCCTGATTCTGGGATCACAAGCGTTATTTGAGGGAGAACGCCTCATTTTGGGGATCAAAAGAGCAATTTGGGGGAGAAAATGTGTAATATTGGGAACCCGAAGTCATATTTAATGGAGGAAAAGTCTTCTATTTGGAACCAAGAATGATACCTTGGGGAGAATATTCCTCTTTTTGAGGAGAGAAATAGGTCTTTTTTGGAGAGGATGACTTATTTTCGGTCTAAAAAGCGGTCTTCTGGGAAGAGAATGCCTTATTTTGGGGATCAAAGGCGGTATTCTGGGATGAAAATGTGTTATTTTTGGAATAAAACGTTATGTCCAATAAAAGACGCTGTCTTCCCCAAATGCGTCTTTTTATGCTGCAAAGAAGACATTATCTCCCTGAAAGATCACCTTTATCCTCAAAAGAAGACATTTTCTCCACAAAACGCTGCTTATTAGCTCAATACAATGCTTTCGCGACAAAATAATGCAGTTTATCCCCAAAACTCATGCATTTTCTCCCCAAAATACTCTTTTTCTCTCCAAAATACAACCATTTCACCCTGCATATCAATGTCTGCCAACAATTAGACATTTTCTCCCCGAATAACACTCTTCATCCCAGAAACCAAACCGGTTCTCTCTTAAGAGCCACTCTTTATCTACCCTACAAGGCATTTCCAGCCCAGAATACTGCCTTTCATCTTCAGATGTCTCATTTTTGGGAAAGGCAACGAAAGCGCTACTCTGGGGAGAGTATATCTTATTTTGGGGATCCAAAGAGCAATTTGGGGGAGAAAATGTGTAATTTTGGGAACCCGAAGTCGTATTTAACGGAGGAAAAGTCTTCTATTTGGAGCCAATTGTGATATTTTGGGGAGAATATTTCTCATTTTGAGGAGAGAAATAGGTCTTTTTTGGAGACGATGACTTGTTTTCAGTCTAAAAAGCGGTATTCTGGGAAGAAAATGCCTTCCTTTGGGGATCAAAGGCGGTATTCTGGGATGAAAATGTGTTATTTTTGGAATAAAACGTTATGTCCAATAAAAGACGCTGTCTTGCCCAAATGCGTCTTTTTATGCTGCAAAGAAGACATTATCTCCCTGAAAGATCACCTTTATCCTCAAAAGAAGACATTTTCTCCACCAAATGACGCTTCTTAGCTCCATACCAATGTTTTCACTCCAAAAGAATGCAGTTTATCCCCAAAACTCGTGCATTTTCTCCCCAAAATACTCTTTTTCTCTCCAAAATACAACCATTTCTCCCCTGCATATCAATGTCTGCCAACAATTAGACATTTTCTCCCCGAATATCACTCTTCATCCCAGAAACCAAACCGGTTCTCTCTTAAGAGCCACTCTTTATCTACCCTACAAGGCATTTCCAGCCCAGAATACTGCCTTTCATCTTCAGATGTCTCATTTTTGGGAAAGGCAACGAAAGCGCTACTTTGGGGAGAGTATATCTTATTTTGGGGATCAAAAGGGGTGTTTTGGGGAGGAAAAGTCTTCCTTAGGGGATAAGAAGCGGTATTTTCGGGAGCGAATGTCTTCTTTTGTTACACAAAGCCATATTTGAAGGGGAGAATTTCATATTGGAGGGATACAAATTGGCATTTGGGGGAGACAATGTCTAATGTTGGGAATCAAAAGGTGTGTTTTGGGTAAGAAATGTTTTGTTTTGGTAATAAAATCAGTCTTGTGCGGAGAGAACGCCTGATTCTGGGATCACAAGCGTTATTTGAGGGAGAACGCCTCATTTTGGGGATCAAAAGAGCAATTTGGGGGAGAAAATGTGTAATATTGGGAACCCGAAGTCGTATTTAATGGAGGAAAAGTCTTCTATTTGGAACCAAGAATGATACCTTGGGGAGAATATTCCTCTTTTTGAGGAGAGAAATAGGTCTTTTTTGGAGAGGATGACTTATTTTCGGTCTAAAAAGCGGTCTTCTGGGAAGAGAATGCCTTATTTTGGGGATCAAAGGCGGTATTCTGGGAAGAAAATGTGTTATTTTTTGAATAAAACGTTATGTCCAATAAAAGACGCTGTCTTCCCCAAATGCGTCTTTTTATGCTGCAAAGAAGACATTATCTCCCTGAAAGATCACCTTTATCCTCAAAAGAAGACATTTTCTCCACCAAATGCCGCTTTTTAGCTCCATACCAATGTTTTCACGACAAAATAATGCAGTTTATCCCCAAAACTCGTGCATTTTCTGCCAAAAATACTCTTTTTCTCTCCAAAATACAACCATTTCACCCTGCATATCAATGTCTGCCAACAATTAGACATTTTCTCCCCAAATAACACTCTTCAACCCAGAAACCAAACAGGTTCTCTCTTAAGTGCCACTCTTTATCAATCCAAAAAGTCATTTTCTCCCCAGAATACTGCCTTTCATCTTCAAATGTCTCATTTTTGGGATAGGCGACGAAAGCGCTACTTTGGGGAGAGTATATCCTATTTTGGGGATCAAAAGAGCAATTTGGGGGAGAAAATGTGTAATATTGGGAACCCGAAGTCGTATTTAGTGGAGGAAAAGTCTTCTATTTGGAACCAAGAATGATACCTTGGGGAGAATATTCCTCAGTTTGAGGACAGAAATAGGTCTTTTTTGGAGAGGATGACTTATTTTCGGTCTAAAAAGCGGTCTTCTGGGTTGAAAATGCCTTATTTTGGGGATCAAAGGCGGTATTCTGGGATGAAAATGTGTTATTTTTTGAATAAAACGTTATGTCCAATAAAAGACGCTGTCTTCCCCAAATGCGTCTTTTTATGCTGCAAAGAAGACATTATCTCCCTGAAAGATCACCTTTATCCTCAAAAGAAGACATTTTCTCCACCAAATGCCGCTTTTTAGCTCCATACCAATGTTTTCACGCCTAAATAATGCAGTTTATCCCCAAAACTCGTGCATTTTCTGCCAAAAATACTCTTTTTCTCTCCAAAATACAACCATTTCTCCCCTGCATATCAATGTCTGCCAACAATTAGACATTTTCCCCCCAAATAACACTCTTCAACCCAGAAACCAAACAGGTTCTCTCTTAAGTGCCACTCTTTATCAATCCAAAAAGTCATTTTCTCCCCAGAATACTGCCTTTCATCTTCAAATGTCTCATTTTTGGGATAGGCGACGAAAGCTCTACTTTGGGGAGAGTATATCCTATTTTGGGGATCAAAAGAGCAATTTGGGGGAGAAAATGTGTAATATTGGGAACCCGAAGTCGTATTTAATGGAGGAAAAGTCTTCTATTTGGAACCCCAAGAATGATACCTTGGGGAGAATATTTCTCATTTTGAGGAGAGAAATAGGTCTTTTTTGGAGACGATGACTTGTTTTCAGTCTAAAAAGCGGTATTCTGGGACGAAAATGCCTTATTTTGGGGATCAAAGGCGGTATTCTGGGATGAAAATGTGTTATTTTTGGAATAAAACGTTATGTCCAATAAAAGACGCTGTCTTCCCCAAATGCGTCTTTTTATGCTGCAAAGAAGACATTATCTCCCTGAAAGATCACCTTTATCCTCAAAAGAAGACATTTTCTCCACCAAATGCCGCTTCTTAGCTCCATACCAATGTTTTCACTCCAAAAGAATGCAGTTTATCCCCAAAACTCGTGCATTTTCTCCCCAAAATACTCTTTTTCTCTCCAAAATACAACCATTTCTCCCCTGCATATCAATGTCTGCCAACAATTAGACATTTTCTCCCCGAATATCACTCTTCATCCCAGAAACCAAACCGGTTCTCTCTTAAGAGCCACTCTTTATCTACCCTACAAGGCATTTCCAGCCCAGAATACTGCCTTTCATCTTCAGATGTCTCATTTTTGGGAAAGGCAACGAAAGCGCTACTTTGGGGAGAGTACATCTTATTTTGGGGATCAAAAGGGGTGTTTTGGGGAGGAAAAGTCTTCCTTAGGGGATAAGAAGCGGTATTTTCGGGAGCGAATGTCTTCTTTTGTTACACAAAGCCATATTTGAAGGGGAGAATTACATATTGGAGGGATACAAATTGGCATTTGGGGGAGACAATGTCTAATGTTGGGAATCAAAAGGTGTGTTTTGGGTAAGAAATGTTTTGTTTTGGTAATAAAATCAGTCTTGTGCGGAGAGAACGCCTGATTCTGGGATCACAAGCGTTATTTGAGGGAGAACGCCTCATTTTGGGGATCAAAAGAGCAATTTGGGGGAGAAAATGTGTAATATTGGGAACCCGAAGTCGTATTTAATGGAGGAAAAGTCTTCTATTTGGAACCAAGAATGATACCTTGGGGAGAATATTCCTCTTTTTGAGGAGAGAAATAGGTCTTTTTTGGAGAGGATGACTTATTTTCGGTCTAAAAAGCGGTCTTCTGGGAAGAGAATGCCTTATTTTGGGGATCAAAGGCGGTATTCTGGGATGAAAATGTGTTATTTTTGGAATAAAACGTTATGTCCAATAAAAGACGCTGTCTTCCCCAAATGCGTCTTTTTATGCTGCAAAGAAGACATTATCTCCCTGAAAGATCACCTTTATCCTCAAAAGAAGACATTTTCTCCACAAAACGCTGCTTATTAGCTCAATACAATGCTTTCGCGACAAAATAATGCAGTTTATCCCCAAAACTCATGCATTTTCGCCCCAAAATACTCTTTTTCTCTCCAAAATACAACCATTTCTCCCCTGCATATCAATGTCTGCCAACAATTAGACATTTTCTCCCCGAATATCACTCTTCATCCCAGAAACCAAACCGGTTCTCTCTTAAGAGCCACTCTTTATCTACCCTACAAGGCATTTCCAGCCCAGAATACTGCCTTTCATCTTCAGATGTCTCATTTTTGGGAAAGGCAACGAAAGCGCTACTTTGGGGAGAGTATATCTTATTTTGGGGATCCAAAGAGCAATTTGGGGGAGAAAATGTGTAATTTTGGGAACCCGAAGTCGTATTTAACGGAGGAAAAGTCTTCTATTTGGAGCCAATTGTGATATTTTGGGGAGAATATTTCTCATTTTGAGGAGAGAAATAGGTCTTTTTTGGAGACGATGACTTGTTTTCAGTCTAAAAAGCGGTATTCTGGGAAGAAAATGCCTTCCTTTGGGGATCAAAGGCGGTATTCTGGGATGAAAATGTGTTATTTTTGGAATAAAACGTTATGTCCAATAAAAGACGCTGTCTTCCCCAAATGCGTCTTTTTATGCTGCAAAGAAGACATTATCTCCCTGAAAGATCACCTTTATCCTCAAAAGAAGACATTTTCTCCACCAAATGCCGCTTCTTAGCTCCATACCAATGTTTTCACTCCAAAAGAATGCAGTTTATCCCCAAAACTCGTGCATTTTCTCCCCAAAATACTCTTTTTCTCTCCAAAATACAACCATTTCTCCCCTGCATATCAATGTCTGCCAACAATTAGACATTTTCTCCCCGAATATCACTCTTCATCCCAGAAACCAAACCGGTTCTCTCTTAAGAGCCACTCTTTATCTACCCTACAAGGCATTTCCAGCCCAGAATACTGCCTTTCATCTTCAGATGTCTCATTTTTGGGAAAGGCACCGAAAGCGCTACTTTGGGGAGAGTACATCTTATTTTGGGGATCAAAAGGGGTGTTTTGGGGAGGAAAAGTCTTCCTTAGGGGATAAGAAGCGGTATTTTCGGGAGCGAATGTCTTCTTTTGTTACACAAAGCCATATTTGAAGGGGAGAATTACATATTGGAGGGATACAAATTGGCATTTGGGGGAGACAATGTCTAATGTTGGGAATCAAAAGGTGTGTTTTGGGTAAGAAATGTTTTGTTTTGGTAATAAAATCAGTCTTGTGCGGAGAGAACGCCTGATTCTGGGATCACAAGCGTTATTTGAGGGAGAACGCCTCATTTTGGGGATCAAAAGAGCAATTTGGGGGAGAAAATGTGTAATATTGGGAACCCGAAGTCGTATTTAATGGAGGAAAAGTCTTCTATTTGGAACCAAGAATGATACCTTGGGGAGAATATTCCTCTTTTTGAGGAGAGAAATAGGTCTTTTTTGGAGAGGATGACTTATTTTCGGTCTAAAAAGCGGTCTTCTGGGAAGAGAATGCCTTATTTTGGGGATCAAAGGCGGTATTCTGGGATGAAAATGTGTTATTTTTGGAATAAAACGTTATGTCCAATAAAAGACGCTGTCTTCCCCAAATGCGTCTTTTTATGCTGCAAAGAAGACATTATCTCCCTGAAAGATCACCTTTATCCTCAAAAGAAGACATTTTCTCCACAAAACGCTGCTTATTAGCTCAATACAATGCTTTCGCGACAAAATAATGCAGTTTATCCCCAAAACTCATGCATTTTCGCCCCAAAATACTCTTTTTCTCTCCAAAATACAACCATTTCTCCCCTGCATATCAATGTCTGCCAACAATTAGACATTTTCTCCCCGAATATCACTCTTCATCCCAGAAACCAAACCGGTTCTCTCTTAAGAGCCACTCTTTATCTACCCTACAAGGCATTTCCAGCCCAGAATACTGCCTTTCATCTTCAGATGTCTCATTTTTGGGAAAGGCAACGAAAGCGCTACTCTGGGGAGAGTATATCTTATTTTGGGGATCCAAAGAGCAATTTGGGGGAGAAAATGTGTAATTTTGGGAACCCGAAGTCGTATTTAACGGAGGAAAAGTCTTCTATTTGGAGCCAATTGTGATATTTTGGGGAGAATATTTCTCATTTTGAGGAGAGAAATAGGTCTTTTTTGGAGACGATGACTTGTTTTCAGTCTAAAAAGCGGTATTCTGGGAAGAAAATGCCTTCCTTTGGGGATCAAAGGCGGTATTCTGGGATGAAAATGTGTTATTTTTGGAATAAAACGTTATGTCCAATAAAAGACGCTGTCTTCCCCAAATGCGTCTTTTTATGCTGCAAAGAAGACATTATCTCCCTGAAAGATCACCTTTATCCTCAAAAGAAGACATTTTCTCCACAAAACGCTGCTTATTAGCTCAATACAATGCTTTCGCGACAAAATAATGCAGTTTATCCCCAAAACTCATGCTTTTTCTCCACAAAATACTCTTTTTCTCTCCAAAATACAACCATTTCTCCCCTGCATATCAATGTCTGCCAACAATTAGACATTTTCTCCCCGAATATCACTCTTCATCCCAGAAACCAAACCGGTTCTCTCTTAAGAGCCACTCTTTATCTACCCTACAAGGCATTTCCAGCCCAGAATACTGCCTTTCATCTTCAGATGTCTCATTTTTGGGAAAGGCAACGAAAGCGCTACTTTGGGGAGAGTATATCTTATTTTGGGGATCAAAAGGGGTGTTTTGGGGAGGAAAAGTCTTCCTTAGGGGATAAGAAGCGGTATTTTCGGGAGCGAATGTCTTCTTTTGTTACACAAAGCCATATTTGAAGGGGAGAATTTCATATTGACGGGATACAAATTGGCATTTGGGGGAGACAATGTCTAATGTTGGGAATAAAAAGGTGTGTTTTGGGTAAGAAATGTTTTGTTTTGGTAATAAAATCAGTCTTGTGCGGAGAGAACACCTGATTCTGGGATCACAAGCGTTATTTGAGGGAGAACGCCTCATTTTGGGGATCAAAAGAGCAATTTGGGGGAGAAAATGTGTAATATTGGGAACCCGAAGTCGTATTTAATGGAGGAAAAGTCTTCTATTTGGAACCAAGAATGATACCTTGGGGAGAATATTCCTCATTTTGAGGAGAGAAATAGGTCTTTTTTGGAGAGGATGACTTATTTTCGGTCTAAAAAGCGGTCTTCTGGGAAGAGAATGCCTTATTTTGGGGATCAAAGGCGGTATTCTGGGAAGAAAATGTGTTATTTTTGGAATAAAACGTTATGTCCAATAAAAGACGCTGTCTTCCCCAAATGCGTCTTTTTATGCTGCAAAGAAGACATTATCTCCCTGAAAGATCACCTTTATCCTCAAAAGAAGACATTTTCTCCACAAAACGCTGCTTATTAGCTCAATACAATGCTTTCGCGACAAAATAATGCAGTTTATCCCCAAAACTCATGCATTTTCTCCCCAAAATACTCTTTTTCTCTCCAAAATACAACCATTTCTCCCCTGCATATCAATGTCTGCCAACAATTAGACATTTTCTCCCCGAATATCACTCTTCATCCCAGAAACCAAACCGGTTCTCTCTTAAGAGCCACTCTTTATCTACCCTACAAGGCATTTCCAGCCCAGAATACTGCCTTTCATCTTCAGATGTCTCATTTTTGGGAAAGGCAACGAAAGCGCTACTTTGGGGAGAGTATATCTTATTTTGGGGATCAAAAGGGGTGTTTTGGGGAGGAAAAGTCTTCCTTAGGGGATAAGAAGCGGTATTTTCGGGAGCGAATGTCTTCTTTTGTTACACAAAGCCATATTTGAAGGGGAGAATTTCATATTGGAGGGATACAAATTGGCATTTGGGGGAGACAATGTCTAATGTTGGGAATCAAAAGGTGTGTTTTGGGTAAGAAATGTTTTGTTTTGGTAATAAAATCAGTCTTGTGCGGAGAGAACGCCTGATTCTGGGATCACAAGCGTTATTTGAGGGAGAACGCCTCATTTTGGGGATCAAAAGAGCAATTTGGGGGAGAAAATGTGTAATATTGGGAACCCGAAGTCGTATTTAATGGAGGAAAAGTCTTCTATTTGGAACCAAGAATGATACCTTGGGGAGAATATTCCTCTTTTTGAGGAGAGAAATAGGTCTTTTTTGGAGAGGATGACTTATTTTCGGTCTAAAAAGCGGTCTTCTGGGAAGAGAATGCCTTATTTTGGGGATCAAAGGCGGTATTCTGGGAAGAAAATGTGTTATTTTTTGAATAAAACGTTATGTCCAATAAAAGACGCTGTCTTCCCCAAATGCGTCTTTTTATGCTGCAAAGAAGACATTATCTCCCTGAAAGATCACCTTTATCCTCAAAAGAAGACATTTTCTCCACAAAACGCTGCTTATTAGCTCAATACAATGCTTTCGCGACAAAATAATGCAGTTTATCCCCAAAACTCATGCTTTTTCTCCACAAAATACTCTTTTTCTCTCCAAAATACAACCATTTCTCCCCTGCATATCAATGTCTGCCAACAATTAGACATTTTCTCCCCGAATATCACTCTTCATCCCAGAAACCAAACCGGTTCTCTCTTAAGAGCCACTCTTTATCTACCCTACAAGGCATTTCCAGCCCAGAATACTGCCTTTCATCTTCAGATGTCTCATTTTTGGGAAAGGCAACGAAAGCGCTACTCTGGGGAGAGTATATCTTATTTTGGGGATCCAAAGAGCAATTTGGGGGAGAAAATGTGTAATTTTGGGAACCCGAATTCGTATTTAATGGAGGAAAAGTCTTCTATTTGGAGCCAATTGTGATATTTTGGGGAGAATATTTCTCATTTTGAGGAGAGAAATAGGTCTTTTTTGGAGACGATGACTTGTTTTCAGTCTAAAAAGCGGTATTCTGGGAAGAAAATGCCTTCCTTTGGGGATCAAAGGCGGTATTCTGGGATGAAAATGTGTTATTTTTGGAATAAAACGTTATGTCCAATAAAAGACGCTGTCTTCCCCAAATGCGTCTTTTTATGCTGCAAAGAAGACATTATCTCCCTGAAAGATCACCTTTATCCTCAAAAGAAGACATTTTCTCCACCAAATGACGCTTCTTAGCTCCATACCAATGTTTTCACTCCAAAAGAATGCAGTTTATCCCCAAAACTCGTGCATTTTCTCCCCAAAATACTCTTTTTCTCTCCAAAATACAACCATTTCTCCCCTGCATATCAATGTCTGCCAACAATTAGACATTTTCTCCCCGAATATCACTCTTCATCCCAGAAACCAAACCGGTTCTCTCTTAAGAGCCACTCTTTATCTACCCTACAAGGCATTTCCAGCCCAGAATACTGCCTTTCATCTTCAGATGTCTCATTTTTGGGAAAGGCAACGAAAGCGCTACTTTGGGGAGAGTATATCTTATTTTGGGGATCAAAAGGGGTGTTTTGGGGAGGAAAAGTCTTCCTTAGGGGATAAGAAGCGGTATTTTCGGGAGCGAATGTCTTCTTTTGTTACACAAAGCCATATTTGAAGGGGAGAATTTCATATTGGAGGGATACAAATTGGCATTTGGGGGAGACAATGTCTAATGTTGGGAATCAAAAGGTGTGTTTTGGGTAAGAAATGTTTTGTTTTGGTAATAAAATCAGTCTTGTGCGGAGAGAACGCCTGATTCTGGGATCACAAGCGTTATTTGAGGGAGAACGCCTCATTTTGGGGATCAAAAGAGCAATTTGGGGGAGAAAATGTGTAATATTGGGAACCCGAAGTCGTATTTAATGGAGGAAAAGTCTTCTATTTGGAACCAAGAATGATACCTTGGGGAGAATATTCCTCAGTTTGAGGACAGAAATAGGTCTTTTTTGGAGAGGATGACTTATTTTCGGTCTAAAAAGCGGTCTTCTGGGAAGAGAATGCCTTATTTTGGGGATCAAAGGCGGTATTCTGGGAAGAAAATGTGTTATTTTTGGAATAAAACGTTATGTCCAATAAAAGACGCTGTCTTCCCCAAATGCGTCTTTTTATGCTGCAAAGAAGACATTATCTCCCTGAAAGATCACCTTTATCCTCAAAAGAAGACATTTTCTCCACAAAACGCTGCTTATTAGCTCAATACAATGCTTTCGCGACAAAATAATGCAGTTTATCCCCAAAACTCATGCTTTTTCTCCACAAAATACTCTTTTTCTCTCCAAAATACAACCATTTCTCCCCTGCATATCAATGTCTGCCAACAATTAGACATTTTCTCCCCGAATATCACTCTTCATCCCAGAAACCAAACCGGTTCTCTCTTAAGTGCCACTCTTTATCAATCCAAAAAGTCATTTTCTCCCCAGAATACTGCCTTTCATCTTCAAATGTCTCATTTTTGGGATAGGCGACAAAAGCGCTACTTTGGGGAGAGTATATCCTATTTTGGGGATCAAAAGAGCAATTTGGGGGAGAAAATGTGTAATATTGGGAACCCGAATTCGTATTTAATGGAGGAAAAGTCTTCTATTTGGAACCAAGAATGATACCTTGGGGAGAATATTTCTCATTTTGACGACAGAAATAGGTCTTTTTTGGAGACGATGACTTGTTTTCAGTCTAAAAAGCGGTCTACTGGGAAGAAAATGCCTTATTTTGGGGATCAAAGGCGGTATTCTGGGATGAAAATGTGTTATTTTTGGAATAAAACGTTATGTCCAATAAAAGACGCTGTCTTCCCCAAATGTGTCTTTTTATGCTGCAAAGAAGACATTATCTCCCTGAAAGATCACCTTTATCCTCAAAAGAAGACATTTTCTCCACCAAATGACGCTTCTTAGCTCCATACCAATGTTTTCACTCCAAAAGAATGCAGTTTATCCCCAAAACTCGTGCATTTTCTCCCCAAAATACTCTTTTTCTCTCCAAAATACAACCATTTCTCCCCTGCATATCAATGTCTGCCAACAATTAGACATTTTCTCCCCGAATATCACTCTTCATCCCAGAAACCAAACCGGTTCTCTCTTAAGAGCCACTCTTTATCTACCCTACAAGGCATTTCCAGCCCAGAATACTGCCTTTCATCTTCAGATGTCTCATTTTTGGGAAAGGCAACGAAAGCGCTACTTTGGGGAGAGTATATCTTATTTTGGGGATCAAAAGGGGTGTTTTGGGGAGGAAAAGTCTTCCTTAGGGGATAAGAAGCGGTATTTTCGGGAGCGAATGTCTTCTTTTGTTACACAAAGCCATATTTGAAGGGGAGAATTACATATTGGAGGGATACAAATTGGCATTTGGGGGAGACAATGTCTAATGTTGGGAATAAAAAGGTGTGTTTTGGGTAAGAAATGTTTTGTTTTGGTAATAAAATCAGTCTTGTGCGGAGAGAACGCCTGATTCTGGGATCACAAGCGTTATTTGAGGGAGAACGCCTCATTTTGGGGATCAAAAGAGCAATTTGGGGGAGAAAATGTGTAATATTGGGAACCCGAAGTCGTATTTAATGGAGGAAAAGTCTTCTATTTGGAACCAAGAATGATACCTTGGGGAGAATATTCCTCTTTTTGAGGAGAGAAATAGGTCTTTTTTGGAGAGGATGACTTATTTTCGGTCTAAAAAGCGGTCTTCTGGGAAGAGAATGCCTTATTTTGGGGATCAAAGGCGGTATTCTGGGAAGAAAATGTGTTATTTTTGGAATAAAACGTTATGTCCAATAAAAGACGCTGTCTTCCCCAAATGCGTCTTTTTATGCTGCAAAGAAGACATTATCTCCCTGAAAGATCACCTTTATCCTCAAAAGAAGACATTTTCTCCACAAAACGCTGCTTATTAGCTCAATACAATGCTTTCGCGACAAAATAATGCAGTTTATCCCCCAAACTCATGCTTTTTCTCCACAAAATACTCTTTTTCTCTCCAAAATACAACCATTTCTCCCCTGCATATCAATGTCTGCCAACAATTAGACATTTTCTCCCCGAATATCACTCTTCATCCCAGAAACCAAACCGGTTCTCTCTTAAGAGCCACTCTTTATCTACCCTACAAGGCATTTCCAGCCCAGAATACTGCCTTTCATCTTCAGATGTCTCATTTTTGGGAAAGGCAACGAAAGCGCTACTCTGGGGAGAGTATATCTTATTTTGGGGATCCAAAGAGCAATTTGGGGGAGAAAATGTGTAATTTTGGGAACCCGAATTCGTATTTAACGGAGGAAAAGTCTTCTATTTGGAACCAAGAATGATACCTTGGGGAGAATATTTCTCATTTTGACGACAGAAATAGGTCTTTTTTGGAGACGATGACTTGTTTTCAGTCTAAAAAGCGGTATTCTGGGAAGAAAATGCCTTCCTTTGGGGATCAAAGGCGGTATTCTGGGATGAAAATGTGTTATTTTTGGAATAAAACGTTATGTCCAATAAAAGACGCTGTCTTCCCCAAATGCGTCTTTTTATGCTGCAAAGAAGACATTATCTCCCTGAAAGATCACCTTTATCCTCAAAAGAAGACATTTTCTCCACCAAATGACGCTTCTTAGCTCCATACCAATGTTTTCACTCCAAAAGAATGCAGTTTATCCCCAAAACTCGTGCATTTTCTCCCCAAAATACTCTTTTTCTCTCCAAAATACAACCATTTCTCCCCTGCATATCAATGTCTGCCAACAATTAGACATTTTCTCCCCGAATATCACTCTTCATCCCAGAAACCAAACCGGTTCTCTCTTAAGAGCCACTCTTTATCTACCCTACAAGGCATTTCCAGCCCAGAATACTGCCTTTCATCTTCAGATGTCTCATTTTTGGGAAAGGCAACGAAAGCGCTACTTTGGGGAGAGTATATCTTATTTTGGGGATCAAAAGGGGTGTTTTGGGGAGGAAAAGTCTTCCTTAGGGGATAAGAAGCGGTATTTTCGGGAGCGAATGTCTTCTTTTGTTACACAAAGCCATATTTGAAGGGGAGAATTTCATATTGGAGGGATACAAATTGGCATTTGGGGGAGACAATGTCTAATGTTGGGAATCAAAAGGTGTGTTTTGGGTAAGAAATGTTTTGTTTTGGTAATAAAATCAGTCTTGTGCGGAGAGAACGCCTGATTCTGGGATCACAAGCGTTATTTGAGGGAGAACGCCTCATTTTGGGGATCAAAAGAGCAATTTGGGGGAGAAAATGTGTAATATTGGGAACCCGAAGTCGTATTTAATGGAGGAAAAGTCTTCTATTTGGAACCAAGAATGATACCTTGGGGAGAATATTCCTCTTTTTGAGGAGAGAAATAGGTCTTTTTTGGAGAGGATGACTTATTTTCGGTCTAAAAAGCGGTCTTCTGGGAAGAGAATGCCTTATTTTGGGGATCAAAGGCGGTATTCTGGGATGAAAATGTGTTATTTTTGGAATAAAACGTTATGTCCAATAAAAGACGCTGTCTTCCCCAAATGCGTCTTTTTATGCTGCAAAGAAGACATTATCTCCCTGAAAGATCACCTTTATCCTCAAAAGAAGACATTTTCTCCACAAAACGCTGCTTATTAGCTCAATACAATGCTTTCGCGACAAAATAATGCAGTTTATCCCCAAAACTCATGCATTTTCTCCACAAAATACTCTTTTTCTCTCCAAAATACAACCATTTCTCCCCTGCATATCAATGTCTGCCAACAATTAGACATTTTCTCCCCGAATATCACTCTTCATCCCAGAAACCAAACCGGTTCTCTCTTAAGAGCCACTCTTTATCTACCCTACAAGGCATTTCCAGCCCAGAATACTGCCTTTCATCTTCAGATGTCTCATTTTTGGGAAAGGCAACTAAAGCGCTACTCTGGGGAGAGTATATCTTATTTTGGGGATCCAAAGAGCAATTTGGGGGAGAAAATGTGTAATTTTGGGAACCCGAATTCGTATTTAATGGAGGAAAAGTCTTCTATTTGGAACCAAGAATGATACCTTGGGGAGAATATTTCTCATTTTGACGACAGAAATAGGTCTTTTTTGGAGACGATGACTTGTTTTCAGTCTAAAAAGCGGTCTACTGGGAAGAAAATGCCTTCCTTTGGGGATCAAAGGCGGTATTCTGGGATGAAAATGTGTTATTTTTGGAATAAAACGTTATGTCCAATAAAAGACGCTGTCTTCCCCAAATGCGTCTTTTTATGCTGCAAAGAAGACATTATCTCCCTGAAAGATCACCTTTATCCTCAAAAGAAGACATTTTCTCCACCAAATGACGCTTCTTAGCTCCATACCAATGTTTTCACTCCAAAAGAATGCAGTTTATCCCCAAAACTCGTGCATTTTCTCCCCAAAATACTCTTTTTCTCTCCAAAATACAACCATTTCTCCCCTGCATATCAATGTCTGCCAACAATTAGACATTTTCTCCCCGAATATCACTCTTCATCCCAGAAACCAAACCGGTTCTCTCTTAAGAGCCACTCTTTATCTACCCTACAAGGCATTTCCAGCCCAGAATACTGCCTTTCATCTTCAGATGTCTCATTTTTGGGAAAGGCAACGAAAGCGCTACTTTGGGGAGAGTATATCTTATTTTGGGGATCAAAAGGGGTGTTTTGGGGAGGAAAAGTCTTCCTTAGGGGATAAGAAGCGGTATTTTCGGGAGCGAATGTCTTCTTTTGTTACACAAAGCCATATTTGAAGGGGAGAATTTCATATTGGAGGGATACAAATTGGCATTTGGGGGAGACAATGTCTAATGTTGGGAATCAAAAGGTGTGTTTTGGGTAAGAAATGTTTTGTTTTGGTAATAAAATCAGTCTTGTGCGGAGAGAACGCCTGATTCTGGGATCACAAGCGTTATTTGAGGGAGAACGCCTCATTTTGGGGATCAAAAGAGCAATTTGGGGGAGAAAATGTGTAATATTGGGAACCCGAAGTCGTATTTAATGGAGGAAAAGTCTTCTATTTGGAACCAAGAATGATACCTTGGGGAGAATATTCCTCTTTTTGAGGAGAGAAATAGGTCTTTTTTGGAGAGGATGACTTATTTTCGGTCTAAAAAGCGGTCTTCTGGGAAGAGAATGCCTTATTTTGGGGATCAAAGGCGGTATTCTGGGAAGAAAATGTGTTATTTTTGGAATAAAACGTTATGTCCAATAAAAGACGCTGTCTTCCCCAAATGCGTCTTTTTATGCTGCAAAGAAGACATTATCTCCCTGAAAGATCACCTTTATCCTCAAAAGAAGACATTTTCTCCACAAAACGCTGCTTATTAGCTCAATACAATGCTTTCGCGACAAAATAATGCAGTTTATCCCCAAAACTCATGCTTTTTCTCCACAAAATACTCTTTTTCTCTCCAAAATACAACCATTTCTCCCCTGCATATCAATGTCTGCCAACAATTAGACATTTTCTCCCCGAATATCACTCTTCATCCCAGAAACCAAACCGGTTCTCTCTTAAGAGCCACTCTTTATCTACCCTACAAGGCATTTCCAGCCCAGAATACTGCCTTTCATCTTCAGATGTCTCATTTTTGGGAAAGGCAACGAAAGCGCTACTCTGGGGAGAGTATATCTTATTTTGGGGATCCAAAGAGCAATTTGGGGGAGAAAATGTGTAATTTTGGGAACCCGAATTCGTATTTAACGGAGGAAAAGTCTTCTATTTGGAGCCAATTGTGATATTTTGGGGAGAATATTTCTCATTTTGAGGAGAGAAATAGGTCTTTTTTGGAGACGATGACTTGTTTTCAGTCTAAAAAGCGGTATTCTGGGAAGAAAATGCCTTCCTTTGGGGATCAAAGGCGGTATTCTGGGATGAAAATGTGTTATTTTTGGAATAAAACGTTATGTCCAATAAAAGACGCTGTCTTCCCCAAATGCGTCTTTTTATGCTGCAAAGAAGACATTATCTCCCTGAAAGATCACCTTTATCCTCAAAAGAAGACATTTTCTCCACCAAATGACGCTTCTTAGCTCCATACCAATGTTTTCACTCCAAAAGAATGCAGTTTATCCCCAAAACTCGTGCATTTTCTCCCCAAAATACTCTTTTTCTCTCCAAAATACAACCATTTCTCCCCTGCATATCAATGTCTGCCAACAATTAGACATTTTCTCCCCGAATATCACTCTTCATCCCAGAAACCAAACCGGTTCTCTCTTAAGAGCCACTCTTTATCTACCCTACAAGGCATTTCCAGCCCAGAATACTGCCTTTCATCTTCAGATGTCTCATTTTTGGGAAAGGCAACGAAAGCGCTACTTTGGGGAGAGTACATCTTATTTTGGGGATCAAAAGGGGTGTTTTGGGGAGGAAAAGTCTTCCTTAGGGGATAAGAAGCGGTATTTTCGGGAGCGAATGTCTTCTTTTGTTACACAAAGCCATATTTGAAGGGGAGAATTTCATATTGGAGGGATACAAATTGGCATTTGGGGGAGACAATGTCTAATGTTGGGAATAAAAAGGTGTGTTTTGGGTAAGAAATGTTTTGTTTTGGTAATAAAATCAGTCTTGTGCGGAGAGAACGCCTGATTCTGGGATCACAAGCGTTATTTGAGGGAGAACGCCTCATTTTGGGGATCAAAAGAGCAATTTGGGGGAGAAAATGTGTAATATTGGGAACCCGAAGTCGTATTTAATGGAGGAAAAGTCTTCTATTTGGAACCAAGAATGATACCTTGGGGAGAATATTCCTCATTTTGAGGAGAGAAATAGGTCTTTTTTGGAGAGGATGACTTATTTTCGGTCTAAAAAGCGGTCTTCTGGGAAGAGAATGCCTTATTTTGGGGATCAAAGGCGGTATTCTGGGATGAAAATGTGTTATTTTTTGAATAAAACGTTATGTCCAATAAAAGACGCTGTCTTCCCCAAATGCGTCTTTTTATGCTGCAAAGAAGACATTATCTCCCTGAAAGATCACCTTTATCCTCAAAAGAAGACATTTTCTCCACAAAACGCTGCTTATTAGCTCAATACAATGCTTTCGCGACAAAATAATGCAGTTTATCCCCCAAACTCATGCTTTTTCTCCACAAAATACTCTTTTTCTCTCCAAAATACAACCATTTCTCCCCTGCATATCAATGTCTGCCAACAATTAGACATTTTCTCCCCGAATATCACTCTTCATCCCAGAAACCAAACCGGTTCTCTCTTAAGAGCCACTCTTTATCTACCCTACAAGGCATTTCCAGCCCAGAATACTGCCTTTCATCTTCAGATGTCTCATTTTTGGGAAAGGCAACGAAAGCGCTACTCTGGGGAGAGTATATCTTATTTTGGGGATCCAAAGAGCAATTTGGGGGAGAAAATGTGTAATTTTGGGAACCCGAATTCGTATTTAATGGAGGAAAAGTCTTCTATTTGGAACCAAGAATGATACCTTGGGGAGAATATTTCTCATTTTGATGACAGAAATAGGTCTTTTTTGGAGACGATGACTTGTTTTCAGTCTAAAAAGCGGTCTACTGGGAAGAAAATGCCTTATTTTGGGGATCAAAGGCGGTATTCTGGGATGAAAATGTGTTATTTTTGGAATAAAACGTTATGTCCAATAAAAGACGCTGTCTTCCCCAAATGCGTCTTTTTATGCTGCAAAGAAGACATTATCTCCCTGAAAGATCACCTTTATCCTCAAAAGAAGACATTTTCTCCACCAAATGACGCTTCTTAGCTCCATACCAATGTTTTCACTCCAAAAGAATGCAGTTTATCCCCAAAACTCGTGCATTTTCTCCCCAAAATACTCTTTTTCTCTCCAAAATACAACCATTTCTCCCCTGCATATCAATGTCTGCCAACAATTAGACATTTTCTCCCCGAATATCACTCTTCATCCCAGAAACCAAACCGGTTCTCTCTTAAGAGCCACTCTTTATCTACCCTACAAGGCATTTCCAGCCCAGAATACTGCCTTTCATCTTCAGATGTCTCATTTTTGGGAAAGGCAACGAAAGCGCTACTTTGGGGAGAGTATATCTTATTTTGGGGATCAAAAGGGGTGTTTTGGGGAGGAAAAGTCTTCCTTAGGGGATAAGAAGCGGTATTTTCGGGAGCGAATGTCTTCTTTTGTTACACAAAGCCATATTTGAAGGGGAGAATTTCATATTGGAGGGATACAAATTGGCATTTGGGGGAGACAATGTCTAATGTTGGGAATAAAAAGGTGTGTTTTGGGTAAGAAATGTTTTGTTTTGGTAATAAAATCAGTCTTGTGCGGAGAGAACGCCTGATTCTGGGATCACAAGCGTTATTTGAGGGAGAACGCCTCATTTTGGGGATCAAAAGAGCAATTTGGGGGAGAAAATGTGTAATATTGGGAACCCGAAGTCGTATTTAATGGAGGAAAAGTCTTCTATTTGGAACCAAGAATGATAACTTGGGGAGAATATTCCTCTTTTTGAGGAGAGAAATAGGTCTTTTTTGGAGAGGATGACTTATTTTCGGTCTAAAAAGCGGTCTTCTGGGAAGAGAATGCCTTATTTTGGGGATCAAAGGCGGTATTCTGGGAAGAAAATGTGTTATTTTTGGAATAAAACGTTATGTCCAATAAAAGACGCTGTCTTCCCCAAATGCGTCTTTTTATGCTGCAAAGAAGACATTATCTCCCTGAAAGATCACCTTTATCCTCAAAAGAAGACATTTTCTCCACCAAATGCCGCTTCTTAGCTCCATACCAATGTTTTCACTCCAAAAGAATGCAGTTTATCCCCAAAACTCGTGCATTTTCTCCCCAAAATACTCTTTTTCTCTCCAAAATACAACCATTTCTCCCCTGCATATCAATGTCTGCCAACAATTAGACATTTTCTCCCCGAATATCACTCTTCATCCCAGAAACCAAACCGGTTCTCTCTTAAGAGCCACTCTTTATCTACCCTACAAGGCATTTCCAGCCCAGAATACTGCCTTTCATCTTCAGATGTCTCATTTTTGGGAAAGGCAACGAAAGCGCTACTCTGGGGAGAGTATATCTTATTTTGGGGATCCAAAGAGCAATTTGGGGGAGAAAATGTGTAATTTTGGGAACCCGAATTCGTATTTAATGGAGGCAAAGTCTTCTATTTGGAACCAAGAATGATACCTTGGGGAGAATATTTCTCATTTTGACGACAGAAATAGGTCTTTTTTGGAGACGATGACTTGTTTTCAGTCTAAAAAGCGGTCTACTGGGAAGAAAATGCCTTATTTTGGGGATCAAAGGCGGTATTCTGGGATGAAAATGTGTTATTTTTGGAATAAAACGTTATGTCCAATAAAAGACGCTGTCTTCCCCAAATGCGTCTTTTTATGCTGCAAAGAAGACATTATCTCCCTGAAAGATCACCTTTATCCTCAAAAGAAGACATTTTCTCCACCAAATGCCGCTTCTTAGCTCCATACCAATGTTTTCACTCCAAAAGAATGCAGTTTATCCCCAAAACTCGTGCATTTTCTCCCCAAAATACTCTTTTTCTCTCCAAAATACAACCATTTCTCCCCTGCATATCAATGTCTGCCAACAATTAGACATTTTCTCCCCGAATATCACTCTTCATCCCAGAAACCAAACCGGTTCTCTCTTAAGAGCCACTCTTTATCTACCCTACAAGGCATTTCCAGCCCAGAATACTGCCTTTCATCTTCAGATGTCTCATTTTTGGGAAAGGCAACGAAAGCGCTACTTTGGGGAGAGTATATCTTATTTTGGGGATCAAAAGGGGTGTTTTGGGGAGGAAAAGTCTTCCTTAGGGGATAAGAAGCGGTATTTTCGGGAGCGAATGTCTTCTTTTGTTACACAAAGCCATATTTGAAGGGGAGAATTACATATTGGAGGGATACAAATTGGCATTTGGGGGAGACAATGTCTAATGTTGGGAATCAAAAGGTGTGTTTTGGGTAAGAAATGTTTTGTTTTGGTAATAAAATCAGTCTTGTGCGGAGAGAACGCCTGATTCTGGGATCACAAGCGTTATTTGAGGGAGAACGCCTCATTTTGGGGATCAAAAGAGCAATTTGGGGGAGAAAATGTGTAATTTTGGGAACCCGAAGTCGTATTTAATGGAGGAAAAGTCTTCTATTTGGAACCAAGAATGATACCTTGGGGAGAATATTCCTCTTTTTGAGGAGAGAAATAGGTCTTTTTTGGAGAGGATGACTTATTTTCGGTCTAAAAAGCGGTCTTCTGGGAAGAGAATGCCTTATTTTGGGGATCAAAGGCGGTATTCTGGGAAGAAAATGTGTTATTTTTTGAATAAAACGTTATGTCCAATAAAAGACGCTGTCTTCCCCAAATGCGTCTTTTTATGCTGCAAAGAAGACATTATCTCCCTGAAAGATCACCTTTATCCTCAAAAGAAGACATTTTCTCCACAAAACGCTGCTTATTAGCTCAATACAATGCTTTCGCGACAAAATAATGCAGTTTATCCCCAAAACTCATGCTTTTTCTCCACAAAATACTCTTTTTCTCTCCAAAATACAACCATTTCTCCCCTGCATATCAATGTCTGCCAACAATTAGACATTTTCTCCCCAAATAACACTCTTCAACCCAGAAACCAAACAGGTTCTCTCTTAAGTGCCACTCTTTATCAATCCAAAAAGTCATTTTCTCCCCAGAATACTGCCTTTCATCTTCAAATGTCTCATTTTTGGGATAGGCGACGAAAGCGCTACTTTGGGGAGAGTATATCCTATTTTGGGGATCAAAAGAGCAATTTGGGGGAGAAAATGTGTAATTTTGGGAACCCGAAGTCGTATTTAATGGAGGAAAAGTCTTCTATTTGGAACCAAGAATGATACCTTGGGGAGAATATTCCTCAGTTTGAGGACAGAAATAGGTCTTTTTTGGAGAGGATGACTTATTTTCGGTCTAAAAAGCGGTCTTCTGGGAAGAAAATGCCTTATTTTGGGGATCAAAGGCGGTATTCTGGGAAGAAAATGTGTTATTTTTGGAATAAAACGTTATGTCCAATAAAAGACGCTGTCTTCCCCAAATGCGTCTTTTTATGCTGCAAAGAAGACATTATCTCCCTGAAAGATCACCTTTATCCTCAAAAGAAGACATTTTCTCCACCAAATGCCGCTTCTTAGCTCCATACCAATGTTTTCACTCCAAAAGAATGCAGTTTATCCCCAAAACTCGTGCATTTTCTCCCCAAAATACTCTTTTTCTCTCCAAAATACAACCATTTCTCCCCTGCATATCAATGTCTGCCAACAATTAGACATTTTCTCCCCGAATATCACTCTTCATCCCAGAAACCAAACCGGTTCTCTCTTAAGAGCCACTCTTTATCTACCCTACAAGGCATTTCCAGCCCAGAATACTGCCTTTCATCTTCAGATGTCTCATTTTTGGGATAGGCGACGAAAGCGCTACTTTGGGGAGAGTATATCCTATTTTGGGGATCCAAAGAGCAATTTGGGGGAGAAAATGTGTAATATTGGGAACCCGAAGTCGTATTTAATGGAGGAAAAGTCTTCTATTTGGAACCCCAAGAATGATACCTTGGGGAGAATATTTCACATTTTGAGGAGAGAAATAGGTCTTTTTTGGAGAGGATGACTTGTTTTCAGTCTAAAAAGCGGTATTCTGGGACGAAAATGCCTTATTTTGGGGATCAAAGGCGGTATTCTGGGATGAAAATGTGTTATTTTTGGAATAAAACGTTATGTCCAATAAAAGACGCTGTCTTCCCCAAATGCGTCTTTTTATGCTGCAAAGAAGACATTGTCTCCCTGAAAGATCACCTTTATCCTCAAAAGAAGACATTTTCTCCACAAAATGCCACTTCTTAGCTCCATACCAATGTTTTCACGACAAAAGAATGCAGTTTATCCCCAAAACTCATGCATTTCCTCCCCAAAATACTCTTTTTCTCTCCAAAATACAACCATTTCTCCCCTGCATATCAATGTCTGCCAACAATTAGACATTTTCTCCACGAATAACACTCTTCATCCCAGAAACCAAACAGGTTCTCTCTTAAGTGCCACTCTTTATCTACCCTACAAGGCATTTTCTCCCCAGAATACTGCCTTTCATCTTCAGATGTCTCATTTTTGGGAAAGGCGACGAAAGCGCTACTTTAGGGAGAGTATATCTTATTTTGGGGATCCAAAGAGCAATTTGGGGGAGAAAATGTGTAATTTTGGGAACCCGAATTCGTATTTAATGGAGGAAAAGTCTTCTATTTGGAACCAAGAATGATACCTTGGGGAGAATATTTCTCATTTTGAGGAGAGAAATAGGTCTTTTTTGGAGACGATGACTTGTTTTCAGTCTAAAAAGCGGTCTTCTGGGAAGAAAATGCCTTATTTTGGGGATCAAAGGCGGTATTCTGGGAAGAAAATGTGTTATTTTTGAAATAAAACGTTATGTCCAATAAAAGACGCTGTCTTCCCCAAATGCGTCTTTTTATGCTGCAAAGAAGACATTATCTCCCTGAAAGATCACCTTTATCCTCAAAAGCAGACATTTTCTCCACCAAATGACGCTTCTTAGCTCCATACCAATGTTTTCACTCCAAAAGAATGCAGTTTATCCCCAAAACTCGTGCATTTTCTCCCAAAAATACTCTTTTTCTCTCCAAAATACAACCATTTCTCCCCTGCATATCAATGTCTGCCAACAATTAGACATTTTCTCCCCGAATATCACTCTTCATCCCAGAAACCAAACCGGTTCTCTCTTAAGAGCCACTCTTTATCTACCCTACAAGGCATTTCCAGCCCAGAATACTGCCTTTCATCTTCAGATGTCTCATTTTTGGGAAAGGCACCGAAAGCGCTACTTTGGGGAGAGTACATCTTATTTTGGGGATCAAAAGGGGTGTTTTGGGGAGGAAAAGTCTTCCTTAGGGGATAAGAAGCGGTATTTTCGGGAGCGAATGTCTTCTTTTGTTACACAAAGCCATATTTGAAGGGGAGAATTACATATTGGAGGGATACAAATTGGCATTTGGGGGAGACAATGTCTAATGTTGGGAATCAAAAGGTGTGTTTTGGGTAAGAAATGTTTTGTTTTGGTAATAAAATCAGTCTTGTGCGGAGAGAACGCCTGATTCTGGGATCACAAGCGTTATTTGAGGGAGAACGCCTCATTTTGGGGATCAAAAGAGCAATTTGGGGGAGAAAATGTGTAATATTGGGAACCCGAAGTCGTATTTAATGGAGGAAAAGTCTTCTATTTGGAACCAAGAATGATACCTTGGGGAGAATATTCCTCTTTTTGAGGAGAGAAATAGGTCTTTTTTGGAGAGGATGACTTATTTTCGGTCTAAAAAGCGGTCTTCTGGGAAGAGAATGCCTTATTTTGGGGATCAAAGGCGGTATTCTGGGAAGAAAATGTGTTATTTTTTGAATAAAACGTTATGTCCAATAAAAGACGCTGTCTTCCCCAAATGCGTCTTTTTATGCTGCAAAGAAGACATTATCTCCCTGAAAGATCACCTTTATCCTCAAAAGAAGACATTTTCTCCACAAAACGCTGCTTATTAGCTCAATACAATGCTTTCGCGACAAAATAATGCAGTTTATCCCCAAAACTCATGCATTTTCGCCCCAAAATACTCTTTTTCTCTCCAAAATACAACCATTTCACCCTGCATATCAATGTCTGCCAACAATTAGACATTTTCTCCCCGAATATCACTCTTCATCCCAGAAACCAAACCGGTTCTCTCTTAAGAGCCACTCTTTATCTACCCTACAAGGCATTTCCAGCCCAGAATACTGCCTTTCATCTTCAGATGTCTCATTTTTGGGAAAGGCAACGAAAGCGCTACTTTGGGGAGAGTATATCTTATTTTGGGGATCCAAAGAGCAATTTGGGGGAGAAAATGTGTAATTTTGGGAACCCGAAGTCGTATTTAACGGAGGAAAAGTCTTCTATTTGGAGCCAATTGTGATATTTTGGGGAGAATATTTCTCATTTTGAGGAGAGAAATAGGTCTTTTTTGGAGACGATGACTTGTTTTCAGTCTAAAAAGCGGTCTACTGGGAAGAAAATGCCTTATTTTGGGGATCAAAGGCGGTATTCTGGGATGAAAATGTGTTATTTTTGGAATAAAACGTTATGTCCAATAAAAGACGCTGTCTTCCCCAAATGCGTCTTTTTATGCTGCAAAGAAGACATTATCTCCCTGAAAGATCACCTTTATCCTCAAAAGAAGACATTTTCTCCACCAAATGACGCTTCTTAGCTCCATACCAATGTTTTCACTCCAAAAGAATGCAGTTTATCCCCAAAACTCGTGCATTTTCTCCCCAAAATACTCTTTTTCTCTCCAAAATACAACCATTTCTCCCCTGCATATCAATGTCTGCCAACAATTAGACATTTTCTCCCCGAATATCACTCTTCATCCCAGAAACCAAACCGGTTCTCTCTTAAGAGCCACTCTTTATCTACCCTACAAGGCATTTCCAGCCCAGAATACTGCCTTTCATCTTCAGATGTCTCATTTTTGGGAAAGGCAACGAAAGCGCTACTTTGGGGAGAGTATATCTTATTTTGGGGATCAAAAGGGGTGTTTTGGGGAGGAAAAGTCTTCCTTAGGGGATAAGAAGCGGTATTTTCGGGAGCGAATGTCTTCTTTTGTTACACAAAGCCATATTTGAAGGGGAGAATTTCATATTGGAGGGATACAAATTGGCATTTGGGGGAGACAATGTCTAATGTTGGGAATCAAAAGGTGTGTTTTGGGTAAGAAATGTTTTGTTTTGGTAATAAAATCAGTCTTGTGCGGAGAGAACGCCTGATTCTGGGATCACAAGCGTTATTTGAGGGAGAACGCCTCATTTTGGGGATCAAAAGAGCAATTTGGGGGAGAAAATGTGTAATATTGGGAACCCGAAGTCGTATTTAATGGAGGAAAAGTCTTCTATTTGGAACCAAGAATGATACCTTGGGGAGAATATTCCTCTTTTTGAGGAGAGAAATAGGTCTTTTTTGGAGAGGATGACTTATTTTCGGTCTAAAAAGCGGTCTTCTGGGAAGAGAATGCCTTATTTTGGGGATCAAAGGCGGTATTCTGGGATGAAAATGTGTTATTTTTGGAATAAAACGTTATGTCCAATAAAAGACGCTGTCTTCCCCAAATGCGTCTTTTTATGCTGCAAAGAAGACATTATCTCCCTGAAAGATCACCTTTATCCTCAAAAGAAGACATTTTCTCCACAAAACGCCGCTTCTTAGCTCAATACCATGCTTTCACGCCAAAATAATGCAGTTTATCCCCAAAACTCATGCATTTTCTCCACAAAATACTCTTTTTCTCTCCAAAATACAACCATTTCTCCCCTGCATATCAATGTCTGCCAACAATTAGACATTTTCTCCCCGAATATCACTCTTCATCCCAGAAACCAAACCGGTTCTCTCTTAAGAGCCACTCTTTATCTACCCTACAAGGCATTTCCAGCCCAGAATACTGCCTTTCATCTTCAGATGTCTCATTTTTGGGAAAGGCAACGAAAGCGCTACTTTGGGGAGAGTATATCTTATTTTGGGGATCAAAAGGGGTGTTTTGGGGAGGAAAAGTCTTCCTTAGGGGATAAGAAGCGGTATTTTCGGGAGCGAATGTCTTCTTTTGTTACACAAAGCCATATTTGAAGGGGAGAATTTCATATTGACGGGATACAAATTGGCATTTGGGGGAGACAATGTCTAATGTTGGGAATCAAAAGGTGTGTTTTGGGTAAGAAATGTTTTGTTTTGGTAATAAAATCAGTCTTGTGCGGAGAGAACGCCTGATTCTGGGATCACAAGCGTTATTTGAGGGAGAACGCCTCATTTTGGGGATCAAAAGAGCAATTTGGGGGAGAAAATGTGTAATATTGGGAACCCGAAGTCGTATTTAATGGAGGAAAAGTCTTCTATTTGGAACCAAGAATGATACCTTGGGGAGAATATTCCTCTTTTTGAGGAGAGAAATAGGTCTTTTTTGGAGAGGATGACTTATTTTCGGTCTAAAAAGCGGTCTTCTGGGAAGAGAATGCCTTATTTTGGGGATCAAAGGCGGTATTCTGGGAAGAAAATGTGTTATTTTTGGAATAAAACGTTATGTCCAATAAAAGACGCTGTCTTCCCCAAATGCGTCTTTTTATGCTGCAAAGAAGACATTATCTCCCTGAAAGATCACCTTTATCCTCAAAAGAAGACATTTTCTCCACAAAACGCTGCTTATTAGCTCAATACAATGCTTTCGCGACAAAATAATGCAGTTTATCCCCAAAACTCATGCTTTTTCTCCACAAAATACTCTTTTTCTCTCCAAAATACAACCATTTCTCCCCTGCATATCAATGTCTGCCAACAATTAGACATTTTCTCCCCGAATATCACTCTTCATCCCAGAAACCAAACCGGTTCTCTCTTAAGAGCCACTCTTTATCTACCCTACAAGGCATTTCCAGCCCAGAATACTGCCTTTCATCTTCAGATGTCTCATTTTTGGGAAAGGCAACGAAAGCGCTACTTTGGGGAGAGTATATCTTATTTTGGGGATCCAAAGAGCAATTTGGGGGAGAAAATGTGTAATTTTGGGAACCCGAATTCGTATTTAATGGAGGAAAAGTCTTCTATTTGGAACCAAGAATGATACCTTGGGGAGAATATTTCTCATTTTGACGACAGAAATAGGTCTTTTTTGGAGACGATGACTTGTTTTCAGTCTAAAAAGCGGTCTACTGGGAAGAAAATGCCTTATTTTGGGGATCAAAGGCGGTATTCTGGGATGAAAATGTGTTATTTTTGGAATAAAACGTTATGTCCAATAAAAGACGCTGTCTTCCCCAAATGCGTCTTTTTATGCTGCAAAGAAGACATTATCTCCCTGAAAGATCACCTTTATCCTCAAAAGAAGACATTTTCTCCACCAAATGACGCTTCTTAGCTCCATACCAATGTTTTCACTCCAAAAGAATGCAGTTTATCCCCAAAACTCGTGCATTTTCTCCCCAAAATACTCTTTTTCTCTCCAAAATACAACCATTTCTCCCCTGCATATCAATGTCTGCCAACAATTAGACATTTTCTCCCCGAATATCACTCTTCATCCCAGAAACCAAACCGGTTCTCTCTTAAGAGCCACTCTTTATCTACCCTACAAGGCATTTCCAGCCCAGAATACTGCCTTTCATCTTCAGATGTCTCATTTTTGGGAAAGGCAACGAAAGCGCTACTTTGGGGAGAGTATATCTTATTTTGGGGATCAAAAGGGGTGTTTTGGGGAGGAAAAGTCTTCCTTAGGGGATAAGAAGCGGTATTTTCGGGAGCGAATGTCTTCTTTTGTTACACAAAGCCATATTTGAAGGGGAGAATTTCATATTGGAGGGATACAAATTGGCATTTGGGGGAGACAATGTCTAATGTTGGGAATCAAAAGGTGTGTTTTGGGTAAGAAATGTTTTGTTTTGGTAATAAAATCAGTCTTGTGCGGAGAGAACGCCTGATTCTGGGATCACAAGCGTTATTTGAGGGAGAACGCCTCATTTTGGGGATCAAAAGAGCAATTTGGGGGAGAAAATGTGTAATATTGGGAACCCGAAGTCGTATTTAATGGAGGAAAAGTCTTCTATTTGGAACCAAGAATGATACCTTGGGGAGAATATTCCTCTTTTTGAGGAGAGAAATAGGTCTTTTTTGGAGAGGATGACTTATTTTCGGTCTAAAAAGCGGTCTTCTGGGAAGAGAATGCCTTATTTTGGGGATCAAAGGCGGTATTCTGGGAAGAAAATGTGTTATTTTTTGAATAAAACGTTATGTCCAATAAAAGACGCTGTCTTCCCCAAATGCGTCTTTTTATGCTGCAAAGAAGACATTATCTCCCTGAAAGATCACCTTTATCCTCAAAAGAAGACATTTTCTCCACAAAACGCTGCTTATTAGCTCAATACAATGCTTTCGCGACAAAATAATGCAGTTTATCCCCAAAACTCATGCTTTTTCTCCACAAAATACTCTTTTTCTCTCCAAAATACAACCATTTCTCCCCTGCATATCAATGTCTGCCAACAATTAGACATTTTCTCCCCGAATATCACTCTTCATCCCAGAAACCAAACCGGTTCTCTCTTAAGAGCCACTCTTTATCTACCCTACAAGGCATTTCCAGCCCAGAATACTGCCTTTCATCTTCAGATGTCTCATTTTTGGGAAAGGCAACGAAAGCGCTACTTTGGGGAGAGTATATCTTATTTTGGGGATCCAAAGAGCAATTTGGGGGAGAAAATGTGTAATTTTGGGAACCCGAATTCGTATTTAATGGAGGAAAAGTCTTCTATTTGGAACCAAGAATGATACCTTGGGGAGAATATTTCTCATTTTGACGACAGAAATAGGTCTTTTTTGGAGACGATGACTTGTTTTCAGTCTAAAAAGCGGTCTACTGGGAAGAAAATGCCTTATTTTGGGGATCAAAGGCGGTATTCTGGGATGAAAATGTGTTATTTTTGGAATAAAACGTTATGTCCAATAAAAGACGCTGTCTTCCCCAAATGCGTCTTTTTATGCTGCAAAGAAGACATTATCTCCCTGAAAGATCACCTTTATCCTCAAAAGAAGACATTTTCTCCACCAAATGACGCTTCTTAGCTCCATACCAATGTTTTCACTCCAAAAGAATGCAGTTTATCCCCAAAACTCGTGCATTTTCTCCCCAAAATACTCTTTTTCTCTCCAAAATACAACCATTTCTCCCCTGCATATCAATGTCTGCCAACAATTAGACATTTTCTCCCCGAATATCACTCTTCATCCCAGAAACCAAACCGGTTCTCTCTTAAGAGCCACTCTTTATCTACCCTACAAGGCATTTCCAGCCCAGAATACTGCCTTTCATCTTCAGATGTCTCATTTTTGGGAAAGGCAACGAAAGCGCTACTTTGGGGAGAGTATATCTTATTTTGGGGATCAAAAGGGGTGTTTTGGGGAGGAAAAGTCTTCCTTAGGGGATAAGAAGCGGTATTTTCGGGAGCGAATGTCTTCTTTTGTTACACAAAGCCATATTTGAAGGGGAGAATTTCATATTGGAGGGATACAAATTGGCATTTGGGGGAGACAATGTCTAATGTTGGGAATCAAAAGGTGTGTTTTGGGTAAGAAATGTTTTGTTTTGGTAATAAAATCAGTCTTGTGCGGAGAGAACGCCTGATTCTGGGATCACAAGCGTTATTTGAGGGAGAACGCCTCATTTTGGGGATCAAAAGAGCAATTTGGGGGAGAAAATGTGTAATATTGGGAACCCGAAGTCGTATTTAATGGAGGAAAAGTCTTCTATTTGGAACCAAGAATGATACCTTGGGGAGAATATTCCTCTTTTTGAGGAGAGAAATAGGTCTTTTTTGGAGAGGATGACTTATTTTCGGTCTAAAAAGCGGTCTTCTGGGAAGAGAATGCCTTATTTTGGGGATCAAAGGCGGTATTCTGGGAAGAAAATGTGTTATTTTTTGAATAAAACGTTATGTCCAATAAAAGACGCTGTCTTCCCCAAATGCGTCTTTTTATGCTGCAAAGAAGACATTATCTCCCTGAAAGATCACCTTTATCCTCAAAAGAAGACATTTTCTCCACAAAACGCTGCTTATTAGCTCAATACAATGCTTTCGCGACAAAATAATGCAGTTTATCCCCAAAACTCATGCTTTTTCTCCACAAAATACTCTTTTTCTCTCCAAAATACAACCATTTCTCCCCTGCATATCAATGTCTGCCAACAATTAGACATTTTCTCCCCAAATAACACTCTTCAACCCAGAAACCAAACAGGTTCTCTCTTAAGTGCCACTCTTTATCAATCCAAAAAGTCATTTTCTCCCCAGAATACTGCCTTTCATCTTCAAATGTCTCATTTTTGGGATAGGCGACGAAAGCGCTACTTTGGGGAGAGTATATCCTATTTTGGGGATCAAAAGAGCAATTTGGGGGAGAAAATGTGTAATATTGGGAACCCGAAGTCGTATTTAATGGAGGAAAAGTCTTCTATTTGGAACCAAGAATGATACCTTGGGGAGAATATTCCTCAGTTTGAGGACAGAAATAGTTCTTTTTTGGAGACGATGACTTGTTTTCGGTCTAAAAAGCGGTCTTCTGGGAAGAAAATGCCTTATTTTGGGGATCAAAGGCGGTATTCTGGGAAGAAAATGTGTTATTTTTTGAATAAAACGTTATGTCCAATAAAAGACGCTGTCTTCCCCAAATGCGTCTTTTTATGCTGCAAAGAAGACATTGTCTCCCTGAAAGATCACCTTTATCCTCAAAAGCAGACATTTTCTCCACAAAATGCCGCTTCTTAGCTCCATACCAATGTTTTCACGACAAAAGAATGCAGTTTATCCCCAAAACTCATGCATTTCCTCCCCAAAATACTCTTTTTCTCTCCAAAATACAACCATTTCTCCCCTGCATATCAATGTCTGCCAACAATTAGACATTTTCTCCACGAATAACACTCTTCATCCCAGAAACCAAACAGGTTCTCTCTTAAGTGCCACTCTTTATCTACCCTACAAGGCATTTTCTCCCCAGAATACTGCCTTTCATCTTCAGATGTCTCATTTTTGGGAAAGGCGACGAAAGCGCTACTTTAGGGAGAGTATATCTTATTTTGGGGATCCAAAGAGCAATTTGGGGGAGAAAATGTGTAATTTTGGGAACCCGAATTCGTATTTAATGGAGGAAAAGTCTTCTATTTGGAACCAAGAATGATACCTTGGGGAGAATATTTCTCATTTTGACGACAGAAATAGGTCTTTTTTGGAGACGATGACTTGTTTTCAGTCTAAAAAGCGGTCTACTGGGAAGAAAATGCCTTATTTTGGGGATCAAAGGCGGTATTCTGGGATGAAAATGTGTTATTTTTGGAATAAAACGTTATGTCCAATAAAAGACGCTGTCTTCCCCAAATGCGTCTTTTTATGCTGCAAAGAAGACATTATCTCCCTGAAAGATCACCTTTATCCTCAAAAGAAGACATTTTCTCCACCAAATGACGCTTCTTAGCTCCATACCAATGTTTTCACTCCAAAAGAATGCAGTTTATCCCCAAAACTCGTGCATTTTCTCCCCAAAATACTCTTTTTCTCTCCAAAATACAACCATTTCTCCCCTGCATATCAATGTCTGCCAACAATTAGACATTTTCTCCCCGAATATCACTCTTCATCCCAGAAACCAAACCGGTTCTCTCTTAAGAGCCACTCTTTATCTACCCTACAAGGCATTTCCAGCCCAGAATACTGCCTTTCATCTTCAGATGTCTCATTTTTGGGAAAGGCAACGAAAGCGCTACTTTGGGGAGAGTATATCTTATTTTGGGGATCAAAAGGGGTGTTTTGGGGAGGAAAAGTCTTCCTTAGGGGATAAGAAGCGGTATTTTCGGGAGCGAATGTCTTCTTTTGTTACACAAAGCCATATTTGAAGGGGAGAATTTCATATTGGAGGGATACAAATTGGCATTTGGGGGAGACAATGTCTAATGTTGGGAATCAAAAGGTGTGTTTTGGGTAAGAAATGTTTTGTTTTGGTAATAAAATCAGTCTTGTGCGGAGAGAACGCCTGATTCTGGGATCACAAGCGTTATTTGAGGGAGAACGCCTCATTTTGGGGATCAAAAGAGCAATTTGGGGGAGAAAATGTGTAATATTGGGAACCCGAAGTCGTATTTAATGGAGGAAAAGTCTTCTATTTGGAACCAAGAATGATACCTTGGGGAGAATATTCCTCTTTTTGAGGAGAGAAATAGGTCTTTTTTGGAGAGGATGACTTATTTTCGGTCTAAAAAGCGGTCTTCTGGGAAGAGAATGCCTTATTTTGGGGATCAAAGGCGGTATTCTGGGAAGAAAATGTGTTATTTTTTGAATAAAACGTTATGTCCAATAAAAGACGCTGTCTTCCCCAAATGCGTCTTTTTATGCTGCAAAGAAGACATTATCTCCCTGAAAGATCACCTTTATCCTCAAAAGAAGACATTTTCTCCACAAAACGCTGCTTATTAGCTCAATACAATGCTTTCGCGACAAAATAATGCAGTTTATCCCCAAAACTCATGCTTTTTCTCCACAAAATACTCTTTTTCTCTCCAAAATACAACCATTTCTCCCCTGCATATCAATGTCTGCCAACAATTAGACATTTTCTCCCCAAATAACACTCTTCAACCCAGAAACCAAACAGGTTCTCTCTTAAGTGCCACTCTTTATCAATCCAAAAAGTCATTTTCTCCCCAGAATACTGCCTTTCATCTTCAAATGTCTCATTTTTGGGATAGGCGACGAAAGCGCTACTTTGGGGAGAGTATATCCTATTTTGGGGATCAAAAGAGCAATTTGGGGGAGAAAATGTGTAATATTGGGAACCCGAAGTCGTATTTAATGGAGGAAAAGTCTTCTATTTGGAACCAAGAATGATACCTTGGGGAGAATATTCCTCAGTTTGAGGACAGAAATAGTTCTTTTTTGGAGACGATGACTTGTTTTCGGTCTAAAAAGCGGTCTTCTGGGAAGAAAATGCCTTATTTTGGGGATCAAAGGCGGTATTCTGGGAAGAAAATGTGTTATTTTTTGAATAAAACGTTATGTCCAATAAAAGACGCTGTCTTCCCCAAATGCGTCTTTTTATGCTGCAAAGAAGACATTGTCTCCCTGAAAGATCACCTTTATCCTCAAAAGCAGACATTTTCTCCACAAAATGCCGCTTCTTAGCTCCATACCAATGTTTTCACGACAAAAGAATGCAGTTTATCCCCAAAACTCATGCATTTCCTCCCCAAAATACTCTTTTTCTCTCCAAAATACAACCATTTCTCCCCTGCATATCAATGTCTGCCAACAATTAGACATTTTCTCCACGAATAACACTCTTCATCCCAGAAACCAAACAGGTTCTCTCTTAAGTGCCACTCTTTATCTACCCTACAAGGCATTTTCTCCCCAGAATACTGCCTTTCATCTTCAGATGTCTCATTTTTGGGAAAGGCGACGAAAGCGCTACTTTAGGGAGAGTATATCTTATTTTGGGGATCCAAAGAGCAATTTGGGGGAGAAAATGTGTAATTTTGGGAACCCGAAGTAGTATTTAATGGAGGAAAAGTCTTCTATTTGGAACCCCAAGAATGATACCTTGGGGAGAATATTTCTCATTTTGAGGAGAGAAATAGGTCTTTTTTGGAGACGATGACTTGTTTTCAGTCTAAAAAGCGGTCTTCTGGGAAGAAAATGCCTTATTTTGGGGATCAAAGGCGGTATTCTGGGAAGAAAATGTGTTATTTTTGAAATAAAACGTTATGTCCAATAAAAGACGCTGTCTTCCCCAAATGCGTCTTTTTATGCTGCAAAGAAGACATTATCTCCCTGAAAGATCACCTTTATCCTCAAAAGAAGACATTTTCTCCACCAAATGCCGCTTCTTAGCTCCATACCAATGTTTTCACTCCAAAAGAATGCAGTTTATCCCCAAAACTCGTGCAT
This sequence comes from Alectoris magna, assembly GCA_030625065.1. Classification (NCBI taxonomy): domain Eukaryota; kingdom Metazoa; phylum Chordata; class Aves; order Galliformes; family Phasianidae; genus Alectoris; species Alectoris magna. The sequence continues at coordinate 3,907,950 of CM060578.1, read as the reverse complement.
TTTCTCCCCAAAATACTCTTTTTCTCTCCAAAATACAACCATTTCTCCCCTGCATATCAATGTCTGCCAACAATTAGACATTTTCTCCCCGAATATCACTCTTCATCCCAGAAACCAAACCGGTTCTCTCTTAAGAGCCACTCTTTATCTACCCTACAAGGCATTTCCAGCCCAGAATACTGCCTTTCATCTTCAGATGTCTCATTTTTGGGAAAGGCAACGAAAGCGCTACTTTGGGGAGAGTACATCTTATTTTGGGGATCAAAAGGGGTGTTTTGGGGAGGAAAAGTCTTCCTTAGGGGATAAGAAGCGGTATTTTCGGGAGCGAATGTCTTCTTTTGTTACACAAAGCCATATTTGAAGGGGAGAATTACATATTGGAGGGATACAAATTGGCATTTGGGGGAGACAATGTCTAATGTTGGGAATCAAAAGGTGTGTTTTGGGTAAGAAATGTTTTGTTTTGGTAATAAAATCAGTCTTGTGCGGAGAGAACGCCTGATTCTGGGATCACAAGCGTTATTTGAGGGAGAACGCCTCATTTTGGGGATCAAAAGAGCAATTTGGGGGAGAAAATGTGTAATATTGGGAACCCGAAGTCATATTTAATGGAGGAAAAGTCTTCTATTTGGAACCAAGAATGATACCTTGGGGAGAATATTCCTCTTTTTGAGGAGAGAAATAGGTCTTTTTTGGAGACGATGACTTATTTTCGGTCTAAAAAGCGGTCTTCTGGGAAGAGAATGCCTTATTTTGGGGATCAAAGGCGGTATTCTGGGATGAAAATGTGTTATTTTTGGAATAAAACGTTATGTCCAATAAAAGACGCTGTCTTCCCCAAATGCGTCTTTTTATGCTGCAAAGAAGACATTATCTCCCTGAAAGATCACCTTTATCCTCAAAAGAAGACATTTTCTCCACAAAACGCTGCTTATTAGCTCAATACAATGCTTTCGCGACAAAATAATGCAGTTTATCCCCAAAACTCATGCATTTTCTCCCCAAAATACTCTTTTTCTCTCCAAAATACAACCATTTCACCCTGCATATCAATGTCTGCCAACAATTAGACATTTTCTCCCCGAATAACACTCTTCATCCCAGAAACCAAACCGGTTCTCTCTTAAGAGCCACTCTTTATCTACCCTACAAGGCATTTCCAGCCCAGAATACTGCCTTTCATCTTCAGATGTCTCATTTTTGGGAAAGGCAACGAAAGCGCTACTTTGGGGAGAGTATATCTTATTTTGGGGATCAAAAGGGGTGTTTTGGGGAGGAAAAGTCTTCCTTAGGGGATAAGAAGCGGTATTTTCGGGAGCGAATGTCTTCTTTTGTTACACAAAGCCATATTTGAAGGGGAGAATTTCATATTGGAGGGATACAAATTGGCATTTGGGGGAGACAATGTCTAATGTTGGGAATCAAAAGGTGTGTTTTGGGTAAGAAATGTTTTGTTTTGGTAATAAAATCAGTCTTGTGCGGAGAGAACGCCTGATTCTGGGATCACAAGCGTTATTTGAGGGAGAACGCCTCATTTTGGGGATCAAAAGAGCAATTTGGGGGAGAAAATGTGTAATATTGGGAACCCGAAGTCGTATTTAATGGAGGAAAAGTCTTCTATTTGGAACCAAGAATGATACCTTGGGGAGAATATTCCTCTTTTTGAGGAGAGAAATAGGTCTTTTTTGGAGAGGATGACTTATTTTCGGTCTAAAAAGCGGTCTTCTGGGAAGAGAATGCCTTATTTTGGGGATCAAAGGCGGTATTCTGGTATGAAAATGTGTAATTTTTTGAATAAAACGTTATGTCCAATAAAAGACGCTGTCTTCCCCAAATGCGTCTTTTTATGCTGCAAAGAAGACATTATCTCCCTGAAAGATCACCTTTATCCTCAAAAGAAGACATTTTCTCCACAAAACGCTGCTTATTAGCTCAATACAATGCTTTCGCGACAAAATAATGCAGTTTATCCCCAAAACTCATGCATTTTCGCCCCAAAATACTCTTTTTCTCTCCAAAATACAACCATTTCACCCTGCATATCAATGTCTGCCAACAATTAGACATTTTCTCCCCGAATATCACTCTTCATCCCAGAAACCAAACCGGTTCTCTCTTAAGAGCCACTCTTTATCTACCCTACAAGGCATTTCCAGCCCAGAATACTGCCTTTCATCTTCAGATGTCTCATTTTTGGGAAAGGCAACGAAAGCGCTACTTTGGGGAGAGTATATCTTATTTTGGGGATCCAAAGAGCAATTTGGGGGAGAAAATGTGTAATTTTGGGAACCCGAAGTCGTATTTAACGGAGGAAAAGTCTTCTATTTGGAGCCAATTGTGATATTTTGGGGAGAATATTTCTCATTTTGAGGAGAGAAATAGGTCTTTTTTGGAGACGATGACTTGTTTTCAGTCTAAAAAGCGGTATTCTGGGAAGAAAATGCCTTCCTTTGGGGATCAAAGGCGGTATTCTGGGATGAAAATGTGTTATTTTTGGAATAAAACGTTATGTCCAATAAAAGACGCTGTCTTCCCCAAATGCGTCTTTTCATGCTGCAAAGAAGACATTATCTCCCTGAAAGATCACCTTTATCCTCAAAAGAAGACATTTTCTCCACCAAATGACGCTTCTTAGCTCCATACCAATGTTTTCACTCCAAAAGAATGCAGTTTATCCCCAAAACTCGTGCATTTTCTCCCCAAAATACTCTTTTTCTCTCCAAAATACAACCATTTCTCCCCTGCATATCAATGTCTGCCAACAATTAGACATTTTCTCCCCGAATATCACTCTTCATCCCAGAAACCAAACCGGTTCTCTCTTAAGAGCCACTCTTTATCTACCCTACAAGGCATTTCCAGCCCAGAATACTGCCTTTCATCTTCAGATGTCTCATTTTTGGGAAAGGCAACGAAAGCGCTACTTTGGGGAGAGTATATCTTATTTTGGGGATCAAAAGGGGTGTTTTGGGGAGGAAAAGTCTTCCTTAGGGGATAAGAAGCGGTATTTTCGGGAGCGAATGTCTTCTTTTGTTACACAAAGCCATATTTGAAGGGGAGAATTTCATATTGGAGGGATACAAATTGGCATTTGGGGGAGACAATGTCTAATGTTGGGAATCAAAAGGTGTGTTTTGGGTAAGAAATGTTTTGTTTTGGTAATAAAATCAGTCTTGTGCGGAGAGAACGCCTGATTCTGGGATCACAAGCGTTATTTGAGGGAGAACGCCTCATTTTGGGGATCAAAAGAGCAATTTGGGGGAGAAAATGTGTAATATTGGGAACCCGAAGTCGTATTTAATGGAGGAAAAGTCTTCTATTTGGAACCAAGAATGATACCTTGGGGAGAATATTCCTCATTTTGAGGAGAGAAATAGGTCTTTTTTGGAGAGGATGACTTATTTTCGGTCTAAAAAGCGGTCTTCTGGGAAGAGAATGCCTTATTTTGGGGATCAAAGGCGGTATTCTGGGATGAAAATGTGTTATTTTTGGAATAAAACGTTATGTCCAATAAAAGACGCTGTCTTCCCCAAATGCGTCTTTTTATGCTGCAAAGAAGACATTATCTCCCTGAAAGATCACCTTTATCCTCAAAAGAAGACATTTTCTCCACAAAACGCTGCTTATTAGCTCAATACAATGCTTTCGCGACAAAATAATGCAGTTTATCCCCAAAACTCATGCTTTTTCTCCACAAAATACTCTTTTTCTCTCCAAAATACAACCATTTCTCCCCTGCATATCAATGTCTGCCAACAATTAGACATTTTCTCCCCAAATAACACTCTTCAACCCAGAAACCAAACAGGTTCTCTCTTAAGTGCCACTCTTTATCAATCCAAAAAGTCATTTTCTCCCCAGAATACTGCCTTTCATCTTCAAATGTCTCATTTTTGGGATAGGCGACGAAAGCGCTACTTTGGGGAGAGTATATCCTATTTTGGGGATCCAAAGAGCAATTTGGGGGAGAAAATGTGTAATTTTGGGAACCCGAATTCGTATTTAATGGAGGAAAAGTCTTCTATTTGGAACCAAGAATGATACCTTGGGGAGAATATTTCTCATTTTGAGGAGAGAAATAGGTCTTTTTTGGAGACGATGACTTGTTTTCAGTCTAAAAAGCGGTCTACTGGGAAGAAAATGCCTTATTTTGGGGATCAAAGGCGGTATTCTGGGATGAAAATGTGTTATTTTTGGAATAAAACGTTATGTCCAATAAAAGACGCTGTCTTCCCCAAATGCGTCTTTTTATGCTGCAAAGAAGACATTATCTCCCCGAAAGATCTCCTTTATCCTCAAAAGAAGACATTTTCTCCACCAAATGACGCTTCTTAGCTCCATACCAATGTTTTCACTCCAAAAGAATGCAGTTTATCCCCAAAACTCGTGCATTTTCTCCCCAAAATACTCTTTTTCTCTCCAAAATACAACCATTTCTCCCCTGCATATCAATGTCTGCCAACAATTAGACATTTTCTCCCCGAATATCACTCTTCATCCCAGAAACCAAACCGGTTCTCTCTTAAGAGCCACTCTTTATCTACCCTACAAGGCATTTCCAGCCCAGAATACTGCCTTTCATCTTCAGATGTCTCATTTTTGGGAAAGGCAACGAAAGCGCTACTTTGGGGAGAGTATATCTTATTTTGGGGATCAAAAGGGGTGTTTTGGGGAGGAAAAGTCTTCCTTAGGGGATAAGAAGCGGTATTTTCGGGAGCGAATGTCTTCTTTTGTTACACAAAGCCATATTTGAAGGGGAGAATTTCATATTGGAGGGATACAAATTGGCATTTGGGGGAGACAATGTCTAATGTTGGGAATCAAAAGGTGTGTTTTGGGTAAGAAATGTTTTGTTTTGGTAATAAAATCAGTCTTGTGCGGAGAGAACGCCTGATTCTGGGATCACAAGCGTTATTTGAGGGAGAACGCCTCATTTTGGGGATCAAAAGAGCAATTTGGGGGAGAAAATGTGTAATATTGGGAACCCGAAGTCGTATTTAATGGAGGAAAAGTCTTCTATTTGGAACCAAGAATGATACCTTGGGGAGAATATTCCTCTTTTTGAGGAGAGAAATAGGTCTTTTTTGGAGAGGATGACTTATTTTCGGTCTAAAAAGCGGTCTTCTGGGAAGAGAATGCCTTATTTTGGGGATCAAAGGCGGTATTCTGGGATGAAAATGTGTTATTTTTGGAATAAAACGTTATGTCCAATAAAAGACGCTGTCTTCCCCAAATGCGTCTTTTTATGCTGCAAAGAAGACATTATCTCCCTGAAAGATCACCTTTATCCTCAAAAGAAGACATTTTCTCCACAAAACGCTGCTTATTAGCTCAATACAATGCTTTCGCGACAAAATAATGCAGTTTATCCCCAAAACTCATGCTTTTTCTCCACAAAATACTCTTTTTCTCTCCAAAATACAACCATTTCTCCCCTGCATATCAATGTCTGCCAACAATTAGACATTTTCTCCCCGAATATCACTCTTCATCCCAGAAACCAAACCGGTTCTCTCTTAAGAGCCACTCTTTATCTACCCTACAAGGCATTTCCAGCCCAGAATACTGCCTTTCATCTTCAGATGTCTCATTTTTGGGAAAGGCAACGAAAGCGCTACTCTGGGGAGAGTATATCTTATTTTGGGGATCCAAAGAGCAATTTGGGGGAGAAAATGTGTAATTTTGGGAACCCGAATTCGTATTTAATGGAGGAAAAGTCTTCTATTTGGAACCAAGAATGATACCTTGGGGAGAATATTTCTCATTTTGAGGAGAGAAATAGGTCTTTTTTGGAGACGATGACTTGTTTTCAGTCTAAAAAGCGGTCTACTGGGAAGAAAATGCCTTATTTTGGGGATCAAAGGCGGTATTCTGGGATGAAAATGTGTTATTTTTGGAATAAAACGTTATGTCCAATAAAAGACGCTGTCTTCCCCAAATGCGTCTTTTTATGCTGCAAAGAAGACATTATCTCCCTGAAAGATCACCTTTATCCTCAAAAGAAGACATTTTCTCCACAAAACGCCGCTTCTTAGCTCAATACCATGCTTTCACGCCAAAATAATGCAGTTTATCCCCAAAACTCATGCATTTTCTCCACAAAATACTCTTTTTCTCTCCAAAATACAACCATTTCTCCCCTGCATATCAATGTCTGCCAACAATTAGACATTTTCTCCCCGAATATCACTCTTCATCCCAGAAACCAAACCGGTTCTCTCTTAAGAGCCACTCTTTATCTACCCTACAAGGCATTTCCAGCCCAGAATACTGCCTTTCATCTTCAGATGTCTCATTTTTGGGAAAGGCAACGAAAGCGCTACTTTGGGGAGAGTATATCTTATTTTGGGGATCAAAAGGGGTGTTTTGGGGAGGAAAAGTCTTCCTTAGGGGATAAGAAGCGGTATTTTCGGGAGCGAATGTCTTTTGTTACACAAAGCCATATTTGAAGGGGAGAATTTCATATTGGAGGGATACAAATTGGCATTTGGGGGAGACAATGTCTAATGTTGGGAATCAAAAGGTGTGTTTTGGGTAAGAAATGTTTTGTTTTGGTAATAAAATCAGTCTTGTGCGGAGAGAACGCCAGATTCTTGGGATCACAAGCGTTATTTGAGGGAGAACGCCTCATTTTGGGGATCAAAAGAGCAATTTGGGGGAGAAAATGTGTAATATTGGGAACCCGACGTGGTATTTAATGGAGGAAAAGTCTTCTATTTGGAACCAAGAGTGATATTTTGGGGAGAATATTTCTCATTTTGAGGAGAGAAAAAGGTCTTTTTTTGTAGACGATGACATATTTTCGGTCTAAGAAGCGGTATTCTGGGAAGAAAATGCCTTCTTTTGGGGATCAAAGGCGGTATTCTGGGATGAAAATGTGTTATTTTTGGAATAAAACGTTATGTCCAATAAAAGACGCTGTCTTCCCCAAATGCGTCTTTTTATGCTGCAAAGAAGACATTATCTCCCTGAAAGATCACCTTTATCCTCAAAAGAAGACATTTTCTCCACAAAACGCCGCTTCTTAGCTCAATACCATGCTTTCACGCCAAAATAATGCAGTTTATCCCCAAAACTCATGCATTTTCTCCCCAAAACACTCTTTTTCTCTCCAAAATACAACCATTTCTCCCCTGCATATCAATGTCTGCCAACAATTAGACATTTTCTCCCCGAATATCACTCTTCATCCCAGAAACCAAACCGGTTCTCTCTTAAGAGCCACTCTTTATCTACCCTACAAGGCATTTCCAGCCCAGAATACTGCCTTTCATCTTCAGATGTCTCATTTTTGGGAAAGGCAACGAAAGCGCTACTTTGGGGAGAGTATATCTTATTTTGGGGATCAAAAGGGGTGTTTTGGGGAGGAAAAGTCTTCCTTAGGGGATAAGAAGCGGTATTTTCGGGAGCGAATGTCTTTTGTTACACAAAGCCATATTTGAAGGGGAGAATTTCATATTGGAGGGATACAAATTGGCATTTGGGGGAGACAATGTCTAATGTTGGGAATAAAAAGGTGTGTTTTGGGTAAGAAATGTTTTGTTTTGGTAATAAAATCAGTCTTGTGCGGAGAGAACGCCAGATTCTTGGGATCACAAGCGTTATTTGAGGGAGAACGCCTCATTTTGGGGATCCAAAGAGCAATTTGGGGGAGAAAATGTGTAATTTTGGGAACCCGAATTCGTATTTAATGGAGGAAAAGTCTTCTATTTGGAGCCAATTGTGATATTTTGGGGAGAATATTTCTCATTTTGAGGAGAGAAATAGGTCTTTTTTGGAGACGATGACTTGTTTTCAGTCTAAAAAGCGGTATTCTGGGAAGAAAATGCCTTCCTTTGGGGATCAAAGGCGGTATTCTGGGATGAAAATGTGTTATTTTTGGAATAAAATGTTATGTCCAATAAAAGACGCTGTCTTCCCCAAATGCGTCTTTTTATGCTGCAAAGAAGACATTATCTCCCTGAAAGATCACCTTTATCCTCAAAAGCAGACATTTTCTCCACCAAATGACGCTTCTTAGCTCCATACCAATGTTTTCACTCCAAAAGAATGCAGTTTATCCCCAAAACTCGTGCATTTTCTCCCCAAAATACTCTTTTTCTCTCCAAAATACAACCATTTCTCCCCTGCATATCAATGTCTGCCAACAATTAGACATTTTCTCCCCGAATATCACTCTTCATCCCAGAAACCAAACCGGTTCTCTCTTAAGAGCCACTCTTTATCTACCCTACAAGGCATTTCCAGCCCAGAATACTGCCTTTCATCTTCAGATGTCTCATTTTTGGGAAAGGCAACGAAAGCGCTACTTTGGGGAGAGTATATCTTATTTTGGGGATCAAAAGGGGTGTTTTGGGGAGGAAAAGTCTTCCTTAGGGGATAAGAAGCGGTATTTTCGGGAGCGAATGTCTTCTTTTGTTACACAAAGCCATATTTGAAGGGGAGAATTTCATATTGGAGGGATACAAATTGGCATTTGGGGGAGACAATGTCTAATGTTGGGAATCAAAAGGTGTGTTTTGGGTAAGAAATGTTTTGTTTTGGTAATAAAATCAGTCTTGTGCGGAGAGAACGCCTGATTCTGGGATCACAAGCGTTATTTGAGGGAGAACGCCTCATTTTGGGGATCAAAAGAGCAATTTGGGGGAGAAAATGTGTAATATTGGGAACCCGACGTGGTATTTAATGGAGAAAAAGTCTTCTATTTGGAACCAAGAATGATATTTTGGGGACAATATTTCTCATTTTGAGGACAGAATTATGTCTTTTTTGGAGAGGATGACTTATTTTCGGTCTAAAAAGCGGTCTTCTGGGAAGAGAATGCCTTATTTTTGGGATCAAAGGCGGTATTCTGGGAAGAAAATGTGTTATTTTTGGAATAAAACGTTATGTCCAATAAAAGACGCTGTCTTCCCCAAATGCGTCTTTTTATGCTGCAAAGAAGACATTATCTCCCTGAAAGATCACCTTTATCCTCAAAAGAAGACATTTTCTCCACAAAACGCTGCTTATTAGCTCAATACAATGCTTTCGCGACAAAATAATGCAGTTTATCCCCAAAACTCATGCTTTTTCTCCACAAAATACTCTTTTTCTCTCCAAAATACAACCATTTCTCCCCTGCATATCAATGTCTGCCAACAATTAGACATTTTCTCCCCGAATATCACTCTTCATCCCAGAAACCAAACCGGTTCTCTCTTAAGAGCCACTCTTTATCTACCCTACAAGGCATTTCCAGCCCAGAATACTGCCTTTCATCTTCAGATGTCTCATTTTTGGGAAAGGCAACGAAAGCGCTACTCTGGGGAGAGTATATCTTATTTTGGGGATCCAAAGAGCAATTTGGGGGAGAAAATGTGTAATTTTGGGAACCCGAATTCGTATTTAATGGAGGAAAAGTCTTCTATTTGGAACCAAGAATGATACCTTGGGGAGAATATTTCTCATTTTGAGGAGAGAAATAGGTCTTTTTTGGAGACGATGACTTGTTTTCAGTCTAAAAAGCGGTCTACTGGGAAGAAAATGCCTTATTTTGGGGATCAAAGGCGGTATTCTGGGATGAAAATGTGTTATTTTTGGAATAAAACGTTATGTCCAATAAAAGACGCTGTCTTCCCCAAATGCGTCTTTTTATGCTGCAAAGAAGACATTATCTCCCTGAAAGATCACCTTTATCCTCAAAAGAAGACATTTTCTCCACCAAATGACGCTTCTTAGCTCCATACCAATGTTTTCACTCCAAAAGAATGCAGTTTATCCCCAAAACTCGTGCATTTTCTCCCCAAAATACTCTTTTTCTCTCCAAAATACAACCATTTCTCCCCTGCATATCAATGTCTGCCAACAATTAGACATTTTCTCCCCGAATATCACTCTTCATCCCAGAAACCAAACCGGTTCTCTCTTAAGAGCCACTCTTTATCTACCCTACAAGGCATTTCCAGCCCAGAATACTGCCTTTCATCTTCAGATGTCTCATTTTTGGGAAAGGCAACGAAAGCGCTACTTTGGGGAGAGTATATCTTATTTTGGGGATCAAAAGGGGTGTTTTGGGGAGGAAAAGTCTTCCTTAGGGGATAAGAAGCGGTATTTTCGGGAGCGAATGTCTTCTTTTGTTACACAAAGCCATATTTGAAGGGGAGAATTTCATATTGGAGGGATACAAATTGGCATTTGGGGGAGACAATGTCTAATGTTGGGAATAAAAAGGTGTGTTTTGGGTAAGAAATGTTTTGTTTTGGTAATAAAATCAGTCTTGTGCGGAGAGAACGCCTGATTCTGGGATCACAAGCGTTATTTGAGGGAGAACGCCTCATTTTGGGGATCAAAAGAGCAATTTGGGGGAGAAAATGTGTAATATTGGGAACCCGAAGTCGTATTTAATGGAGGAAAAGTCTTCTATTTGGAACCAAGAATGATACCTTGGGGAGAATATTCCTCTTTTTGAGGAGAGAAATAGGTCTTTTTTGGAGAGGATGACTTATTTTCGGTCTAAAAAGCGGTCTTCTGGGAAGAGAATGCCTTATTTTGGGGATCAAAGGCGGTATTCTGGGATGAAAATGTGTTATTTTTTGAATAAAACGTTATGTCCAATAAAAGACGCTGTCTTCCCCAAATGCGTCTTTTTATGCTGCAAAGAAGACATTATCTCCCTGAAAGATCACCTTTATCCTCAAAAGAAGACATTTTCTCCACAAAACGCTGCTTATTAGCTCAATACAATGCTTTCGCGACAAAATAATGCAGTTTATCCCCAAAACTCATGCTTTTTCTCCACAAAATACTCTTTTTCTCTCCAAAATACAACCATTTCTCCCCTGCATATCAATGTCTGCCAACAATTAGACATTTTCTCCCCGAATATCACTCTTCATCCCAGAAACCAAACCGGTTCTCTCTTAAGGGCCACTCTTTATCTACCCTACAAGGCATTTCCAGCCCAGAATACTGCCTTTCATCTTCAGATGTCTCATTTTTGGGAAAGGCAACGAAAGCGCTACTCTGGGGAGAGTATATCTTATTTTGGGGATCCAAAGAGCAATTTGGGGGAGAAAATGTGTAATTTTGGGAACCCGAATTCATATTTAATGGAGGAAAAGTCTTCTATTTGGAACCAAGAATGATACCTTGGGGAGAATATTTCTCATTTTGAGGAGAGAAATAGGTCTTTTTTGGAGACGATGACTTGTTTTCAGTCTAAAAAGCGGTCTACTGGGAAGAAAATGCCTTATTTTGGGGATCAAAGGCGGTATTCTGGGATGAAAATGTGTTATTTTTGGAATAAAACGTTATGTCCAATAAAAGACGCTGTCTTCCCCAAATGCGTCTTTTTATGCTGCAAAGAAGACATTATCTCCCTGAAAGATCACCTTTATCCTCAAAAGCAGACATTTTCTCCACCAAATGACGCTTCTTAGCTCCATACCAATGTTTTCACTCCAAAAGAATGCAGTTTATCCCCAAAACTCGTGCATTTTCTCCCCAAAATACTCTTTTTCTCTCCAAAATACAACCATTTCTCCCCTGCATATCAATGTCTGCCAACAATTAGACATTTTCTCCCCGAATATCACTCTTCATCCCAGAAACCAAACCGGTTCTCTCTTAAGAGCCACTCTTTATCTACCCTACAAGGCATTTCCAGCCCAGAATACTGCCTTTCATCTTCAGATGTCTCATTTTTGGGAAAGGCAACGAAAGCGCTACTTTGGGGAGAGTATATCTTATTTTGGGGATCAAAAGGGGTGTTTTGGGGAGGAAAAGTCTTCCTTAGGGGATAAGAAGCGGTATTTTCGGGAGCGAATGTCTTCTTTTGTTACACAAAGCCATATTTGAAGGGGAGAATTTCATATTGGAGGGATACAAATTGGCATTTGGGGGAGACAATGTCTAATGTTGGGAATAAAAAGGTGTGTTTTGGGTAAGAAATGTTTTGTTTTGGTAATAAAATCAGTCTTGTGCGGAGAGAACGCCTGATTCTGGGATCACAAGCGTTATTTGAGGGAGAACGCCTCATTTTGGGGATCAAAAGAGCAATTTGGGGGAGAAAATGTGTAATATTGGGAACCCGAAGTCGTATTTAATGGAGGAAAAGTCTTCTATTTGGAACCAAGAATGATACCTTGGGGAGAATATTTCTCATTTTGAGGAGAGAAATAGGTCTTTTTTGGAGAGGATGACTTATTTTCGGTCTAAAAAGCGGTCTTCTGGGAAGAGAATGCCTTATTTTGGGGATCAAAGGCGGTATTCTGGGAAGAAAATGTGTTATTTTTTGAATAAAACGTTATGTCCAATAAAAGACGCTGTCTTCCCCAAATGCGTCTTTTTATGCTGCAAAGAAGACATTATCTCCCTGAAAGATCACCTTTATCCTCAAAAGAAGACATTTTCTCCACAAAACGCTGCTTATTAGCTCAATACAATGCTTTCGCGACAAAATAATGCAGTTTATCCCCAAAACTCATGCTTTTTCTCCACAAAATACTCTTTTTCTCTCCAAAATACAACCATTTCTCCCCTGCATATCAATGTCTGCCAACAATTAGACATTTTCTCCCCGAATATCACTCTTCATCCCAGAAACCAAACCGGTTCTCTCTTAAGAGCCACTCTTTATCTACCCTACAAGGCATTTCCAGCCCAGAATACTGCCTTTCATCTTCAGATGTCTCATTTTTGGGAAAGGCAACGAAAGCGCTACTCTGGGGAGAGTATATCTTATTTTGGGGATCCAAAGAGCAATTTGGGGGAGAAAATGTGTAATTTTGGGAACCCGAATTCGTATTTAATGGAGGAAAAGTCTTCTATTTGGAACCAAGAATGATACCTTGGGGAGAATATTTCTCATTTTGACGACAGAAATAGGTCTTTTTTGGAGACGATGACTTGTTTTCAGTCTAAAAAGCGGTCTACTGGGAAGAAAATGCCTTATTTTGGGGATCAAAGGCGGTATTCTGGGATGAAAATGTGTTATTTTTGGAATAAAACGTTATGTCCAATAAAAGACGCTGTCTTCCCCAAATGCGTCTTTTTATGCTGCAAAGAAGACATTATCTCCCTGAAAGATCACCTTTATCCTCAAAAGAAGACATTTTCTCCACCAAATGACGCTTCTTAGCTCCATACCAATGTTTTCACTCCAAAAGAATGCAGTTTATCCCCAAAACTCGTGCATTTTCTCCCCAAAATACTCTTTTTCTCTCCAAAATACAACCATTTCTCCCCTGCATATCAATGTCTGCCAACAATTAGACATTTTCTCCCCGAATATCACTCTTCATCCCAGAAACCAAACCGGTTCTCTCTTAAGAGCCACTCTTTATCTACCCTACAAGGCATTTCCAGCCCAGAATACTGCCTTTCATCTTCAGATGTCTCATTTTTGGGAAAGGCAACGAAAGCGCTACTTTGGGGAGAGTATATCTTATTTTGGGGATCAAAAGGGGTGTTTTGGGGAGGAAAAGTCTTCCTTAGGGGATAAGAAGCGGTATTTTCGGGAGCGAATGTCTTCTTTTGTTACACAAAGCCATATTTGAAGGGGAGAATTTCATATTGACGGGATACAAATTGGCATTTGGGGGAGACAATGTCTAATGTTGGGAATCAAAAGGTGTGTTTTGGGTAAGAAATGTTTTGTTTTGGTAATAAAATCAGTCTTGTGCGGAGAGAACGCCTGATTCTGGGATCACAAGCGTTATTTGAGGGAGAACGCCTCATTTTGGGGATCAAAAGAGCAATTTGGGGGAGAAAATGTGTAATATTGGGAACCCGAAGTCGTATTTAATGGAGGAAAAGTCTTCTATTTGGAACCAAGAATGATACCTTGGGGAGAATATTCCTCTTTTTGAGGAGAGAAATAGGTCTTTTTTGGAGAGGATGACTTATTTTCGGTCTAAAAAGCGGTCTTCTGGGAAGAGAATGCCTTATTTTGGGGATCAAAGGCGGTATTCTGGGAAGAAAATGTGTTATTTTTTGAATAAAACGTTATGTCCAATAAAAGACGCTGTCTTCCCCAAATGCGTCTTTTTATGCTGCAAAGAAGACATTATCTCCCTGAAAGATCACCTTTATCCTCAAAAGAAGACATTTTCTCCACAAAACGCTGCTTATTAGCTCAATACAATGCTTTCGCGACAAAATAATGCAGTTTATCCCCAAAACTCATGCTTTTTCTCCACAAAATACTCTTTTTCTCTCCAAAATACAACCATTTCTCCCCTGCATATCAATGTCTGCCAACAATTAGACATTTTCTCCCCGAATATCACTCTTCATCCCAGAAACCAAACCGGTTCTCTCTTAAGAGCCACTCTTTATCTACCCTACAAGGCATTTCCAGCCCAGAATACTGCCTTTCATCTTCAGATGTCTCATTTTTGGGAAAGGCAACGAAAGCGCTACTCTGGGGAGAGTATATCTTATTTTGGGGATCCAAAGAGCAATTTGGGGGAGAAAATGTGTAATTTTGGGAACCCGAATTCGTATTTAATGGAGGAAAAGTCTTCTATTTGGAACCAAGAATGATACCTTGGGGAGAATATTTCTCATTTTGACGACAGAAATAGGTCTTTTTTGGAGACGATGACTTGTTTTCAGTCTAAAAAGCGGTCTACTGGGAAGAAAATGCCTTATTTTGGGGATCAAAGGCGGTATTCTGGGATGAAAATGTGTTATTTTTGGAATAAAACGTTATGTCCAATAAAAGACGCTGTCTTCCCCAAATGCGTCTTTTTATGCTGCAAAGAAGACATTATCTCCCTGAAAGATCACCTTTATCCTCAAAAGAAGACATTTTCTCCACCAAATGACGCTTCTTAGCTCCATACCAATGTTTTCACTCCAAAAGAATGCAGTTTATCCCCAAAACTCGTGCATTTTCTCCCCAAAATACTCTTTTTCTCTCCAAAATACAACCATTTCTCCCCTGCATATCAATGTCTGCCAACAATTAGACATTTTCTCCCCGAATATCACTCTTCATCCCAGAAACCAAACCGGTTCTCTCTTAAGAGCCACTCTTTATCTACCCTACAAGGCATTTCCAGCCCAGAATACTGCCTTTCATCTTCAGATGTCTCATTTTTGGGAAAGGCAACGAAAGCGCTACTTTGGGGAGAGTATATCTTATTTTGGGGATCAAAAGGGGTGTTTTGGGGAGGAAAAGTATTCCTTAGGGGATAAGAAGCGGTATTTTCGGGAGCGAATGTCTTCTTTTGTTACACAAAGCCATATTTGAAGGGGAGAATTTCATATTGGAGGGATACAAATTGGCATTTGGGGGAGACAATGTCTAATGTTGGGAATCAAAAGGTGTGTTTTGGGTAAGAAATGTTTTGTTTTGGTAATAAAATCAGTCTTGTGCGGAGAGAACGCCTGATTCTGGGATCACAAGCGTTATTTGAGGGAGAACGCCTCATTTTGGGGATCAAAAGAGCAATTTGGGGGAGAAAATGTGTAATATTGGGAACCCGAAGTCGTATTTAATGGAGGAAAAGTCTTCTATTTGGAACCAAGAATGATACCTTGGGGAGAATATTCCTCTTTTTGAGGAGAGAAATAGGTCTTTTTTGGAGAGGATGACTTATTTTCGGTCTAAAAAGCGGTCTTCTGGGAAGAGAATGCCTTATTTTGGGGATCAAAGGCGGTATTCTGGGAAGAAAATGTGTTATTTTTTGAATAAAACGTTATGTCCAATAAAAGACGCTGTCTTCCCCAAATGCGTCTTTTTATGCTGCAAAGAAGACATTATCTCCCTGAAAGATCACCTTTATCCTCAAAAGAAGACATTTTCTCCACAAAACGCTGCTTATTAGCTCAATACAATGCTTTCGCGACAAAATAATGCAGTTTATCCCCAAAACTCATGCTTTTTCTCCACAAAATACTCTTTTTCTCTCCAAAATACAACCATTTCTCCCCTGCATATCAATGTCTGCCAACAATTAGACATTTTCTCCCCGAATATCACTCTTCATCCCAGAAACCAAACCGGTTCTCTCTTAAGAGCCACTCTTTATCTACCCTACAAGGCATTTCCAGCCCAGAATACTGCCTTTCATCTTCAGATGTCTCATTTTTGGGAAAGGCAACGAAAGCGCTACTTTGGGGAGAGTATATCTTATTTTGGGGATCCAAAGAGCAATTTGGGGGAGAAAATGTGTAATTTTGGGAACCCGAATTCGTATTTAATGGAGGAAAAGTCTTCTATTTGGAACCAAGAATGATACCTTGGGGAGAATATTTCTCATTTTGACGACAGAAATAGGTCTTTTTTGGAGACGATGACTTGTTTTCAGTCTAAAAAGCGGTCTACTGGGAAGAAAATGCCTTATTTTGGGGATCAAAGGCGGTATTCTGGGATGAAAATGTGTTATTTTTGGAATAAAACGTTATGTCCAATAAAAGACGCTGTCTTCCCCAAATGCGTCTTTTTATGCTGCAAAGAAGACATTATCTCCCTGAAAGATCACCTTTATCCTCAAAAGAAGACATTTTCTCCACAAAACGCCGCTTCTTAGCTCAATACCATGCTTTCTCGACAAAATAATGCAGTTTATCCCCAAAACTCATGCTTTTTCTCCACAAAATACTCTTTTTCTCTCCAAAATACAACCATTTCTCCCCTGCATATCAATGTCTGCCAACAATTAGACATTTTCTCCCCGAATATCACTCTTCATCCCAGAAACCAAACCGGTTCTCTCTTAAGAGCCACTCTTTATCTACCCTACAAGGCATTTCCAGCCCAGAATACTGCCTTTCATCTTCAGATGTCTCATTTTTGGGAAAGGCAACGAAAGCGCTACTTTGGGGAGAGTATATCTTATTTTGGGGATCAAAAGGGGTGTTTTGGGGAGGAAAAGTCTTCCTTAGGGGATAAGAAGCGGTATTTTCGGGAGCGAATGTCTTTTGTTACACAAAGCCATATTTGAAGGGGAGAATTTCATATTGGAGGGATACAAATTGGCATTTGGGGGAGACAATGTCTAATGTTGGGAATAAAAAGGTGTGTTTTGGGTAAGAAATGTTTTGTTTTGGTAATAAAATCAGTCTTGTGCGGAGAGAACGCCAGATTCTTGGGATCACAAGCGTTATTTGAGGGAGAACGCCTCATTTTGGGGATCAAAAGAGCAATTTGGGGGAGAAAATGTGTAATATTGGGAACCCGACGCGGTATTTAATGGAGGAAAATTCTTCTATTTGGAACCAAGAGTGATATTTTGGGGAGAATATTTCTCATTTTGAGGAGAGAAAAAGGTCTTTTTTTGTAGACGATGACATATTTTCGGTCTAAGAAGCGGTATTCTGGGAAGAAAATGCCTTATTTTGGGGATCAAAGGCGGTATTCTGGTATGAAAATGTGTTATTTTTGGAATAAAACGTTATGTCCAATAAAAGACGCTGTCTTCCCCAAATGCGTCTTTTTATGCTGCAAAGAAGACATTATCTCCCCGAAAGATCTCCTTTATCCTCAAAAGAAGACATTTTCTCCACAAAACGCTGCTTATTAGCTCAATACAATGCTTTCGCGACAAAATAATGCAGTTTATCCCCAAAACTCATGCATTTTCTCCCAAAAATACTCTTTTTCTCTCCAAAATACAACCATTTCTCCCCTGCATATCAATGTCTGCCAACAATTAGACATTTTCTCCCCGAATATCACTCTTCATCCCAGAAACCAAACCGGTTCTCTCTTAAGAGCCACTCTTTATCTACCCTACAAGGCATTTCCAGCCCAGAATACTGCCTTTCATCTTCAGATGTCTCATTTTTGGGAAAGGCAACGAAAGCGCTACTTTGGGGAGAGTATATCTTATTTTGGGGATCAAAAGGGGTGTTTTGGGGAGGAAAAGTCTTCCTTAGGGGATAAGAAGCGGTATTTTCGGGAGCGAATGTCTTCTTTTGTTACACAAAGCCATATTTGAAGGGGAGAATTACATATTGGAGGGATACAAATTGGCATTTGGGGGAGACAATGTCTAATGTTGGGAATCAAAAGGTGTGTTTTGGGTAAGAAATGTGTTGTTTTGGTAATAAAATCAGTCTTGTGCGGAGAGAACGCCTGATTCTTGGGATCACAAGCGTTATGTGAGGGAGAACGCCTCATTTTGGGGATCAAAAGAGCAATTTTTGGGAGAAAATGTGTAATATTGGGAACCCAAAGTCGTATTTAATGGAGGAAAATTCTTCTATTTGGAACCAAGAATGATACCTTAGGGAGAATATTTCTCATTTTGAGGAGAGAAATAGGTCTTTTTTGGAGAGGATGACTTATTTTCGGTCTAAAAAGCGGTCTTCTGGGAAGAAAATGCCTTATTTTGGGGATCAAAGGCGGTATTCTGGGATGAAAATGTGTTATTTTTGGAATAAAACGTTATGTCCAATAAAAGACGCTGTCTTCCCCATATGCCACTTTTTATGCTGCAAAGAAGACATTATCTCCCTGAAAGATCACCTTTATCCTCAAAAGAAGACATTTTCTCCACAAAATGCCGCTTCTTAGCTCCATACCAATGTTTTCACTCCAAAAGAATGCAGTTTATCCCCAAAACTCATGCTTTTTCTCCCCAAAATACTCTTTTTCTCTCCAAAATACAACCATTTCTGCCCTGCATATCAATGTCTGCCAACAATTAGACATTTTCTCCCCGAATATCACTCTTCATCCCAGAAACCAAACCGGTTCTCTCTTAAGAGCCACTCTTTATCTACCCTAAAAGGCATATTCACCCCAGAATACTGCCTTTCATCTTCAGATGTCTCATTTTTGGGAAAGGCAATGAAAGCGCTACTTTGGGGAGAGTATATCTTATTTTGGGGATCAAAAGGGGTGTTTTGGGGAGGAAAAGTCTTCCTTAGGGGATAAGAAGCGGTATTTTCGGGAGCGAATGTCTTCTTTTGTTACACAAAGCCATATTTGAAGGGGAGAATTTCATATTGGAGGGATACAAATTGGCATTTGGGGGAGACAATGTCTAATGTTGGGGAAAAAATTGTGTGTTTGGAGTAAGAAATCCTGTTTTTGTAATAAAATCAGGTTTGTGGGGAAAAAAATGCCTGATCCTTGGGATCAAAAGTGTTATTTGAGTGAGAACGCCGCATTTTGGGCATAATTATAATTATAATCCCCAAAATACCACTGTCTACCCCAAAATAAGAGGTTTTCTCAAAAAAAGAACGCATTTTATAGATCTATTAGAGATTTAGAGATATATTCTCCCTACGTGCCTCTTTTTACCCTGAAAATAAGACATTTTCTCCCTTAAATATCGTTTTTCAAACAACAAAAAAAAAGGCATTTTCTCTTCCATTTAGGAAGTTTGGTCCCAAAAGTAAGACATTTCGTCCCTTAGATATCATATTTGATCCCCAAATAACTCATTTTATCATCCTCAAATAACTCATTTTATCTTAAAAAATTAGACGTCATCTTCTTCGCATTTCATCACAAACATCAGATATTTTCCCTTCAAAGGATGGCTGTATATAAAATAAAATGACATATTCTCCGTTAAATATTACCTTTTCTCCTATATAATACATACATACCCAAAATACCACTTTGTATCCCTAAATGTGACATTTTCTCCCAATAATTCTGCTTTTTACGGAATTTAAAATATGACCTTTTCTCCCAAAATACAGTTTTCTATTCCTAAAATAGCACATTTTCTTCTCAAAGTACCCCAGTATATCCCCCAACCAAGCCATTTACCATCCAACTAACAGCTTTTTATCTCAAACGATAGATATTTTCACCCGGAAACACCATTTACTATCCCCCAAATTAAATATTTTTCCTACAAAACACTGCGTTTCATCCCCTAGAGAAGACATTTTCTCCACAAAATGCCGGTGGTTAATGCCGCTCAATAGGATGCTTTCACTCCAAAATAGTGCTGTACATCCCCAAAACTCAGGGGTGTTTTGGGGAAGAAATGTCTTCATTAGGGGATAAGAAGCGGTATTTTCGGGAGCGGATGTCTTGTTTTTGTTACACGAAGCCATATTTTGGGGGGAGAATTTCTTAATTTAGGGATAAAAAGCTTTGTTTTGGGAGAAAATGTCACACTCTTGGGATAAACAGCGGAATTTTGGGCCGAAAAGTTCTTCTTCTGGGGATAGAAAATGGTATCTTGGAGAGAAAATGCCTAGTTCTCGGGATCTAAAGCGGTATTCTTGGGAGAAACGGCCTTCTTCCTGGGATATGAAGTGGAATTTTGGGGACTTAGAGCAGTATTTTGGTGAGAAGATGTCTCCTTTGAAAGATAAGAAGCGACGTTTGGTGAGAAGACTTTGAACCTTGGAGAAAAATGCTGTCTGTTGGGTAGACAAGGTGTTATTTTCGGGAAAGAAAGCAGTGTATGGAGAGAAAATGTCTTCTTTTGGGGATGTAAAGCGGTATTATGAGAAGAAAGTTTGTGGTATTAGGAATGCCAAGTGTCACTTTGTGTAGAAAATGGATGATGTTGGGTTGAAAAGCGCTATTTAAGATAGAAAATGTCTACTTGATGGCATCGAATGAATTTTGGTCAGAAAATGTCTTCTCGGATTGATACCAATGGGCAACTGGGGGAAGAAACTGTCTAATTTGGGGGAAAAAAAGGTGTGTTTTGGGTAATCGGTGTCCTATTTTGGGGATAAAATCAGTCTCTGAGGAGAAAATGCCTAATTCTCGGGATCAAAAGCGGTATTCTGGGGAGAAAATGTCTTGTTTTGGGGTGAAAATGTGTAATATTGGGAATAAAGGTGTGTTTTGGGGAAAAAATATCTGGTTAAGGGATAAGAACTGGTATTTTTGGGAGCGAATGTCCTGTTCTTGTTACACATAGTCATAATTCGGGGGGAAAATTTCTTATTTGAGGGATACAAATTGGCATTTGGGGCAGACAATGTCTAATGTTGGGGATAAAAAGGTGTGTTTTGGGTAATCAATGTCCTATTTTGGGGATAAAATCACTCATGTGGAGAGAAAATGACTAATTCTTGGGATTAAAAGAGGTATTTGAAGGAGAAAGTCTCTTTTAGGGGAAAAAAAAGAGCACTTTTGGGGAGAAAATGTGTAATATTGGGAATACCACGCGGTATCCTGGGCCAAAAATATCTTATATGGGTGAATAAAAGGCGATATATTAATGTAGAAAAACACTGGGGTGAGTATTTCTTATTTTGGGAATAAAAAGGGATGTTTTGGAGAGGAAATAATGAAGTTTATCCCTAAAACTGACGCATTTTCTCCCAAAAATACTCTTTTTGTCTCCAACATATGATTTTTCCCAAGCATACAAATTTCCGCCGACAATTAGAAATTTTCTCCCCGAATATCACTCGTTATCCCAGAAACCAAACGGGTTCTCTCTTCAGTGCCACTCTTTATCCCCCCAAAAAACATTTTCCCCCCGGAATAGTGCCTTTTATCTTCAAATGTCTTCTTTTTGGGAAAGGAAATGAAAACAATACACTGGGGAGAGTATTTCTTATTTTGGGGATAAACAGGTGTGATTTGGGGAGGAAACGTCGTCATTAGAAGATAAGAAGCGGTATTTTTTTGACCTAATGTCTTGTTTTTGTTAGACAAAGGCATACTTTAAGGGGAGAATTTCATATTGGAGGGATAGAAATTGGCATTTGGGGGAGACAATGTCTAATGTTGGGGAAAAAATTGTGTGTTTGGAGTAAGAAATCCTGTTTTGGTAATAAAATCAGGTTTGTGGGGAAAAAAATGCCTGATCCTTGGGATCAAAAGTGTTATTTGAGTGAGAACGCCGCATTTTGGGGATCATTATAATTATAATCCCCAAAATACCACTGTCTACCCCAAAATAAGAGGTTTTCTCAAAAAAAGAACGCATTTTATAGATCTATTAGAGATTTAGAGATATATTCTCCCTACGTGCCTCTTTTTACCCTGAAAATAAGACATTTTCTCCCTTAAATATCATTTTTCAAACAACAAAAAAAAAGGCTTTTGATCCCCAAAATAAGGTATACTCTCCCCAAAGTAGCGCTTTCGTTGCCTTTCCCAAAAATGAGACATCTGAAGATGAAAGGCAGTATTCTGGGGAGAATACGCCTTTTTGGGTAGATAAAGAGTGGCTCTTAAGAGAGAACCTGTTTGGTTTCTGGGATGAAGAGTGATATTCGGGGAGAAAATGTCTAATTGTTGGCAGACATTGATATGCAGGGGAGAAATGGTTGTATTTTGGAGAGAAAAAGAGTATTTTGGGGAGAAAATGCATGAGTTTTGGGGATAAACTGCATTATTTTGGCGTGAAAGCATGGTATTGAGCTAAGAAGCGGCATTTTGTGGAGAAAATGTCTTCTTTTGAGGATAAAGGTGATCTTTCAGGTAGAAAATGTATTCTTTGCAGCATAAGAAGACGCATTTGGGGAACACAGCGTCTTTAATTAGCACATCACGTTTTATTCCAAAAAGAACACATTTTCTTCCCAGAATACCGCCTTTGATCCCCAACATAAGGCATTTTCTTCCCAGAATACCGCTTTTTAGACCGAAAACAAGTCATCCTCTCCAAAAAAGACCTATTTCTGTCCTCAAAATGAGAAATATTCTCCCCAAAATATCATTCTTAGTTCCAAATAGAAGAATTTTTCTCCCTTAAATACCACGTGGTGGTCCCAATCTTACACATTTTCTCCCCCAAATTGCTCTTTTGATCCCCAAAATAAGAAATACTCTCCCCAAAGTAGCGCTTTCGTTTCCTTTCCGGAAAATGAGATATTTGAAAATGAAAGGCAGTATTCTGGGGAGAATAAGCATTTTTGGGTCGATAAAGAGTGGCTGTTAACAGAGAACCTCTTTGCTTTCTTGGATAAAGAGTGTTATTCGGGGAGAAAATGTCTAATTTTTTCAGAAATTGATATGCAGGGCAGAAATGGTTGTATTTTGGAGAGAAAAAGAGTGTTTAGGGGAGAAAATGCATGAGTTTTGGGGATAAACTGCATTATTTTTTCGTGAAAGCATGGTATTGAGCTAAGAAGCAGCATTTTGTGGAGAAAATGCCTTCTTTTGAGGATAAAGGTGAACTTTCAGGGAGAAAATGTATTCTTTGCAGCATAAGAAGACGCATTTGGGGAACACAGAGTCTTTAATAAGCACATCACGTTTTATTCCAAAAAGAACACATTTTCTTCCCAGAATACCGCCTTTGATCCCCAAAAGAAGGCATTTTCCTCCCAGAATACCGCTTTTTAGACCGAAAACAAGTCATCGTCTCCAAAAAAGAACTATTTCTCTCCTCAAAATGAGAAATATTCTCCCCAAGGTATCATTCTTGGTTCCAAATAGAAGACTTTTCCTCCATTAAATACGACTTCGGGTTCCAAATATTACACATTTTCTACCCCAAATTGCTCTTTTGATCCCCAAAATAAGATATACTCTCCCCAAAGTAGCGCTTTCGTTGCCTTTCCAGAAAATGAGACATCTGAAGATGAAAGGCAGTATTCTGGGCTGGAAATGCCTTGTAGGGTAGATAAAGAGTGGCTCTTAAGAGAGAACCGGTTTGGTTTCTGGGATGAAGAGTGATATTCGGGGAGAAAATGTCTAATTGTTGGCAGACATTGATATGCAGGGGAGAAATGGTTGTATTTTGGAGAGAAAAAGAGTGTTTAGGGGAGAAAATGCATGAGTTTTGGGGATAAACTGCATTATTTTGGCGTGAAAGCATGGGATTGAGCTAAGAAGCGGCATTTTGTGGAGAAAATGTCTTCTTTTGAGGATAAAGGTGATCTTTCAGGTAGAAAATATCTTATTTGCAGCATAAGAAGACGCATATGAGGAAGACAGCGTCTTCTATTGGGACATCACATTTTATTCCAAAAAGAACACATTTTCTTCCCAGAATACCGCCTTTGATCCCCAAAAGAAGGCATTTTCCTCCCAGAATACCGCTTTTTAGACCGAAAACAAGTCATCGTCTCCAAAAAAGAACTATTTCTCTCCTCAAAATGAGAAATATTCTCCCCAAGGTATCATTCTTGGTTCCAAATAGAAGACTTTTCCTCCATTAAATACGACTTCGGGTTCCAAATATTACACATTTTCTACCCCAAATTGCTCTTTTGATCCCCAAAATAAGATATACTCTCCCCAAAGTAGCGCTTTCGTTGCCTTTCCAGAAAATGAGACATCTGAAGATGAAAGGCAGTATTCTGGGGAGAAAATGCCGTTTTGGGTAGATAAAGAGTGGCTCTTAAGAGAGAACCTCTTTGGTTTCTGGGATGAAGAGTGTTATTCGGGGAGAAAATGTCTAATTGTTGGCAGACATTGATATGCAGGGGAGAAATGGTAGTATTTTGGAGACCAAATTAGTATTTTGGTGGAGAAAATGCGTCTGTTTAGGGATAAACTGCATTATTTTGGCGTGAAAGCATGGGATTGAGCTAATAAGCAGCATTTTGTGGAGAAAATGTCTTCTTTGGGGATGAAGGTGATCGTTCAGGGAGAAAATGTCTTCTTTGCGGCATAAAAGACGCATTTGGGGAAGACAGCGTCTTTTATTGGGACATCACGTTTCATTTCAAAAAGAACCCATTTTCTTCCCAGAGTATATACCGCCTTTGATCCCCAAAAGAAGGCATTGTCTTCCCAGAATACCGCCTTTTCTACCGAAAATAAGTCATTCTCTCCAAAACAGACATATTTCTGTCCACAAAATGAGAAACATTCTCCCCAAAATATCACCGTTGGTTCCAAACAGAAGACATGTTCTCCCTTAAATACCACGTGGTGGTCCCAATCTTACACATTCTCTCCCCAAAAGTGCTCTTTTGAGCCCCAAAATGAGGCCTTCTCACTCAAATGACACTTTGGATCCCAAGAATCAGGCATTTTCTCCTTACAAGACGGATTTTATTACCAAAACAGGACATTTCTTACCCCAAACACACCTTCTTATCCCCAACATTAGACATTGTCTCCACCAAAGGCCAATTTCTGTCCCTCCAAGAAGAAATTCTCCCCTTAAAGTATGCCTTTGTCTAACAAAAACAAGACATTCGCTCCCGAAAATAGCGCTTCTTAGCCCCTAAGGAAGACATTTCCTCCCCAAAACACCCCTTTTTACCCGCAAAATAAGAAATACTCTCCCCAGAGTATCGCTTTCATTTCCTTTCCCAAAAGGAAGACATTTGAAGATGAAAGGCAGTATTCTGGGGAGAAAATGTCTTTTGGGGGGGATCAAGAGTGGCACAGGAGAGAGAACCTGTTTGGTGTCTGGGATAAGGAGTGATATTCGGGGAGAAAATGTCTAATTGTTGGCAGAAATTGATATGCAGGGCAGAAATGGTTGTATTTGGGAGACCAAAGGAGTATTTTGGGGAGAAAATGCGTCAGTTTGGGGGATAAACTGCATTCTTTTGGAGTGAAAGCATGGGATTGAGCTAAGAAGCGGCATTTTGTGGAGAAAATGTCTTCTTTGGGGGATGAAGGTGATCGTTCAGGGAGAAAATGTCTTCTTTGCAGCATAAAAAGACGCATTTCGGGAAGACAGCGTCTTTTATTGGGACATCACGTTTCATTCCAAAAAGAACCCACTTTCTTCCCAGAGTATATACCGCCTTTGATCTCCAAAAGAAGGCATTGTCTTCCCAGAATACCAGCTTTTCTACCGAAAATAAGTCATTCTCTCCAAAACAGACATATTTCTGTCCACAAAATGAGAAACATTCTCCCCCAAATATCACCGTTGGTTCCAAATAGAAGACATGTTCTCCCTTAAATACCACGTGGTGGTCCCAATCTTACACATTCTCTCCCCAAAAGTGCTCTTTTGAGCCCCAAAATGAGGCCTTCTCACTCAAAGAACACTTTGGATCCCAAGAATCAGGCATTTTCTCCCCACAAGACGGATTTTATTACCAAAACAGGACATTTCTTACCCCAAACACACCTTCTTATCCCCAACATTAGACATTGTCTCCCCCAAAGGCCAATTTCTGTCCCTCCAAGAAGAAATTCTCCCCTTAAAGTATGCCTTTGTCTAACAAAAACAAGACATTCGCTCCTGAAAATAGCGCTTCTTAGCCCCTAAGGAAGACATTTCCTCCCCAAAACACCCCTTTTTACCCGCAAAATAAGAAATACTCTCCCCAGAGTATCGCTTTCATTTCCTTTCCCAAAAGGAAGACATTTGAAGATAAAAGGCAGTATTCTGGGGAGAAAATGTCTTTTGGGGGGGATCAAGAGTGGCACTGGAGAGAGAACCTGTTTGGTGTCTGGGATAAGGAGTGATATTCGGGGAGAAAATGTCTAATTGTTGGCAGAAATTGATATGCAGGGCAGAAATGGTTGTATTTGGGAAACAAAAAGACTATATTGGGGAGAAAATGCGTCAGTTTTGGGGATAAACCGCATTCTTTTGGAGTGTAAGCATCGGATTGAGCTAAGAAGCGGCATTTTGTGGAGAAAATGTCTTCTTTGGGGGATGAAGGTGATCGTTCAGGGAGAAAATGTCTTCTTTGCAGCATAAAAAGACGCATTTCGGGAAGACAGCGTCTTTTATTGGGACATCACGTTTCATTCCAAAAAGAACCCACTTTCTTCCCAGAGTATATACCGCCTTTGATCCCCAAAAGAAGGCATTGTCTTCCCAGAATACCGCCTTTTCTACCGAAAATAAGTCATTCTCTCCAAAACAGACATATTTCTGTCCACAAAATGAGAAACATTCTCCCCCAAATATCACCGTTGGTTCCAAATAGAAGACATGTTCTCCCTTAAATACCACGTGGTGGTCCCAATCTTACACATTCTCTCCCCAAAAGTGCTCTTTTGAGCCCCAAAATGAGGCCTTCTCACTCAAAGAACACTTTGGATCCCAAGAATCAGGCATTTTCTCCCCACAAGACGGATTTTATTACCAAAACAGGACATTTCTTACCCCAAACACACCTTCTTATCCCCAACATTAGACATTGTCTCCACCAAAGGCCAATTTCTGTCCCTCCAAGAAGAAATTCTCCCCTTAAAGTATGCCTTTGTCTAACAAAAACAAGACATTCGCTCCCGAAAATAGCACCTCTTATCCCCTAAGGAAGACATTTCCTCCCCAAAACACCCCTTTTTACCCGCAAAATAAGAAATACTCTCCCCAGAGTATCGCTTTCATTTCCTTTCCCAAAAGGAAGACATTTGAAGATGAAAGGCAGTATTCTGGGGAGAAAATGTCTTTTGGGGGGGATCAAGAGTGGCACAGGAGAGAGAACCTGTTTGGTGTCTGGGATAAGGAGTGATATTCGGGGAGAAAATGTCTAATTGTTGGCGGAAATTGATATGCAGGGCAGAAATGGTGGTATTTGGGAGACCAAAGGAGTATTTTGGGGAGAAAATCCGTCAGTTTGGGGGATAAACCGCATTCTTTAGGAGTGAAAGCATGGGATTGAGCTAAGAAGCGGCATTTTGTGGAGAAAATGTCTTCTTTGGGGGATGAAGGTGATCGTTCAGGGAGAAAATGTCTTCTTTGCAGCATAAAAAGACGCATTTCGGGAAGACAGCGTCTTTTATTGGGACATCACGTTTCATTCCAAAAAGAACCCACTTTCTTCCCAGAGTATATACCGCCTTTGATCCCCAAAAGAAGGCATTGTCTTCCCAGAATACCGCCTTTTCTACCGAAAATAAGTCATTCTCTCCAAAACAGACATATTTCTGTCCACAAAATGAGAAACATTCTCCCCCAAATATCACCGTTGGTTCCAAATAGAAGACATGTTCTCCCTTAAATACCACGTGGTGGTCCCAATCTTACACATTCTCTCCCCAAAAGTGCTCTTTTGAGCCCCAAAATGAGGCCTTCTCACTCAAAGAACACTTTGGATCCCAAGAATCAGGCATTTTCTCCTTACAAGACGGATTTTATTACCAAAACAGGACATTTCTTACCACAAACACACCTTCTTATCCCCAACATTAGACATTGTCTCCACCAAAGGCCAATTTCTGTCCCTCCAAGAAGAAATTCTCCCCTTAAAGTATGCCTTTGTCTAACAAAAACAAGACATTCGCTCCCGAAAATAGCGCTTCTTAGCCCCTAAGGAAGACATTTCCTCCCCAAAACACCCCTTTTTACCCGCAAAATAAGAAATACTCACCCCAGAGTATCGCTTTCATTTCCTTTCCCAAAAGGAAGACATTTGAAGATGAAAGGCAGTATTCTGGGGAGAAAATGTCTTTTGGGGGGGATCAAGAGTGGCACAGGAGAGAGAACCTGTTTGGTGTCTGGGATAAGGAGTGATATTCGGGGAGAAAATGTCTAATTGTTGGCAGAAATTGATATGCAGGGGAGAAATGGTTGTATTTGGGAAACAAAAAGAGTATATTGGGGAGAAAATGCGTCAGTTTGGGGGATAAACTGCATTCTTTTGGAGTGAAAGCATGGGATTGAGCTAAGAAGTGGCATTTTGTGGAGAAAATGTCTTCTTTGGGGGATGAAGGTGATCGTTCAGGGAGAAAATGTCTTCTTTGCAGCATAAAAAGACGCATTTGGGGAAGACAGCGTCTCTTATTGGGACATCACGTTTCATTCCAAAAAGAACCCACTTTCTTCCCAGAGTATATACCGCCTTTGATCTCCAAAAGAAGGCATTTTCTTCCCAGAATACCGCCTTTTCTACCGAAAATAAGTCATTCTCTCCAAAACAGACATATTTCTGTCCACAAAATGAGAAACATTCTCCCCCAAATATCACCGTTGGTTCCAAATAGAAGACATGTTCTCCCTTAAATACCACGTGGTGGTCCCAATCTTACACATTCTCTCCCCAAAAGTGCTCTTTTGAGCCCCAAAATGAGGCCTTCTCACTCAAAGAACACTTTGGATCCCAAGAATCAGGCATTTTCTCCTTACAAGACGGATTTTATTACCAAAACAGGACATTTCTTACCACAAACACACCTTCTTATCCCCAACATTAGACATTGTCTCCACCAAAGGCCAATTTCTGTCCCTCCAAGAAGAAATTCTCCCCTTAAAGTATGCCTTTGTCTAACAAAAACAAGACATTCGCTCCCGAAAATAGCGCTTCTTAGCCCCTAAGGAAGACATTTCCTCCCCAAAACACCCCTTTTTACCCGCAAAATAAGAAATACTCACCCCAGAGTATCGCTTTCATTTCCTTTCCCAAAAGGAAGACATTTGAAGATGAAAGGCAGTATTCTGGGGAGAAAATGTCTTTTGGGGGGGATCAAGAGTGGCACAGGAGAGAGAACCTGTTTGGTGTCTGGGATAAGGAGTGATATTCGGGGAGAAAATGTCTAATTGTTGGCAGAAATTGATATGCAGGGGAGAAATGGTTGTATTTGGGAAACAAAAAGAGTATATTGGGGAGAAAATGCGTCAGTTTGGGGGATAAACTGCATTCTTTTGGAGTGAAAGCATGGGATTGAGCTAAGAAGTGGCATTTTGTGGAGAAAATGTCTTCTTTGGGGGATGAAGGTGATCGTTCAGGGAGAAAATGTCTTCTTTGCAGCATAAAAAGACGCATTTGGGGAAGACAGCGTCTCTTATTGGGACATCACGTTTCATTCCAAAAAGAACCCACTTTCTTCCCAGAGTATATACCGCCTTTGATCTCCAAAAGAAGGCATTTTCTTCCCAGAATACCGCCTTTTCTACCGAAAATAAGTCATTCTCTCCAAAACAGACATATTTCTGTCCACAAAATGAGAAACATTCTCCCCCAAATATCACCGTTGGTTCCAAATAGAAGACATGTTCTCCCTTAAATACCACGTGGTGGTCCCAATCTTACACATTCTCTCCCCAAAAGTGCTCTTTTGAGCCCCAAAATGAGGCCTTCTCACTCAAAGAACACTTTGGATCCCAAGAATCAGGCATTTTCTCCCCACAAGACGGATTTTATTACCAAAACAGGACATTTCTTACCCCAAACACACCTTCTTATCCCCAACATTAGACATTGTCTCCACCAAAGGCCAATTTCTGTCCCTCCAAGAAGAAATTCTCCCCTTAAAGTATGCCTTTGTCTAACAAAAACAAGACATTCGCTCCCGAAAATAGCACCTCTTATCCCCTAAGGAAGACATTTCCTCCCCAAAACACCCCTTTTTACCCGCAAAATAAGAAATACTCTCCCCAGAGTATCGCTTTCATTTCCTTTCCCAAAAGGAAGACATTTGAAGATGAAAGGCAGTATTCTGGGGAGAAAATGTCTTTTGGGGGGGATCAAGAGTGGCACAGGAGAGAGAACCTGTTTGGTGTCTGGGATAAGGAGTGATATTCGGGGAGAAAATGTCTAATTGTTGGCGGAAATTGATATGCAGGGCAGAAATGGTGGTATTTGGGAGACCAAAGGAGTATTTTGGGGAGAAAATGCGTCAGTTTGGGGGATAAACCGCATTCTTTAGGAGTGAAAGCATGGGATTGAGCTAAGAAGCGGCATTTTGTGGAGAAAATGTCTTCTTTGGGGGATGAAGGTGATCGTTCAGGGAGAAAATGTCTTCTTTGCAGCATAAAAAGACGCATTTCGGGAAGACAGCGTCTTTTATTGGGACATCACGTTTCATTCCAAAAAGAACCCACTTTCTTCCCAGAGTATATACCGCCTTTGATCCCCAAAAGAAGGCATTGTCTTCCCAGAATACCGCCTTTTCTACCGAAAATAAGTCATTCTCTCCAAAACAGACATATTTCTGTCCACAAAATGAGAAACATTCTCCCCCAAATATCACCGTTGGTTCCAAATAGAAGACATGTTCTCCCTTAAATACCACGTGGTGGTCCCAATCTTACACATTCTCTCCCCAAAAGTGCTCTTTTGAGCCCCAAAATGAGGCCTTCTCACTCAAAGAACACCTTGGATCCCAAGAATCAGGCATTTTCTCCCCACAAGACGGATTTTATTACCAAAACAGGACATTTCTTACCCCAAACACACCTTCTTATCCCCAACATTAGACATTGTCTCCCCCAAAGGCCAATTTCTGTCCCTCCAAGAAGAAATTCTCCCCTTAAAGTATGCCTTTGTCTAACAAAAACAAGACATTCGCTCCCGAAAATAGCGCTTCTTAGCCCCTAAGGAAGACATTTCCTCCCCAAAACACCCCTTTTTACCCGCAAAATAAGAAATACTCTCCCCAGAGTATCGCTTTCATTTCCTTTCCCAAAAGGAAGACATTTGAAGATGAAAGGCAGTATTCTGGGGAGAAAATGTCTTTTGGGGGGGATCAAGAGTGGCACAGGAGAGAGAACCTGTTTGGTGTCTGGGATAAGGAGTGATATTCGGGGAGAAAATGTCTAATTGTTGGCGGAAATTGATATGCAGGGGAGAAATGGTTGTATTTGGGAAACAAAAAGAGTATATTGGGGAGAAAATGCGTCAGTTTGGGGGATAAACTGCATTCTTTTGGAGTGAAAGAATGGGATTGAGCTAAGAAGCGGCATTTTGTGGAGAAAATGTCTTCTTTGGGGGATGAAGGTGATCGTTCAGGGAGAAAATGTCTTCTTTGCAGCATAAAAAGACGCATTTCGGGAAGACAGCGTCTTTTATTGGGACATCACGTTTCATTCCAAAAAGAACCCACTTTCTTCCCAGAGTATATACCGCCTTTGATCCCCAAAAGAAGGCATTGTCTTCCCAGAATACCGCCTTTTCTACCGAAAATAAGTCATTCTCTCCAAAACAGACATATTTCTGTCCACAAAATGAGAAACATTCTCCCCCAAATATCACTGTTGGTTCCAAATAGAAGACATGTTCTCCCTTAAATACCACGTGGTGGTCCCAATCTTACACGTTCTCTCCCCAAAAGTGCTCTTTTGAGCCCCAAAATGAGGCCTTCTCACTCAAAGAACACTTTGGATCCCAAGAATCAGGCATTTTCTCCCCACAAGACGGATTTTATTACCAAAACAGGACATTTCTTACCCCAAACACACCTTCTTATCCCCAACATTAGACATTGTCTCCACCAAAGGCCAATTTCTGTCCCTCCAAGAAGAAATTCTCCCCTTAAAGTATGCCTTTGTCTAACAAAAACAAGACATTCGCTCCCGAAAATAGCGCTTCTTAGCCCCTAAGGAAGACATTTCCTCCCCAAAACACCCCTTTTTACCCGCAAAATAAGAAATACTCTCCCCAGAGTATCGCTTTCATTTCCTTTCCCAAAAGGAAGACATTTGAAGATGAAAGGCAGTATTCTGGGGAGAAAATGTCTTTTGGGGGGGATCAAGAGTGGCACAGGAGAGAGAACCTGTTTGGTGTCTGGGATAAGGAGTGATATTCGGGGAGAAAATGTCTAATTGTTGGCGGAAATTGATATGCAGGGCAGAAATGGTTGTATTTGGGAGACCAAAGGAGTATTTTGGGGAGAAAATCCGTCAGTTTGGGGGATAAACCGCATTCTTTAGGAGTGAAAGCATGGGATTGAGCTAAGAAGCGGCATTTTGTGGAGAAAATGTCTTCTTTGGGGGATGAAGGTGATCGTTCAGGGAGAAAATGTCTTCTTTGCAGCATAAAAAGACGCATTTCGGGAAGACAGCGTCTTTTATTGGGACATCACGTTTCATTCCAAAAAGAACCCACTTTCTTCCCAGAGTATATACCGCCTTTGATCCCCAAAAGAAGGCATTGTCTTCCCAGAATACCGCCTTTTCTACCGAAAATAAGTCATTCTCTCCAAAACAGACATATTTCTGTCCACAAAATGAGAAACATTCTCCCCCAAATATCACCGTTGGTTCCAAATAGAAGACATGTTCTCCCTTAAATACCACGTGGTGGTCCCAATCTTACACATTCTCTCCCCAAAAGTGCTCTTTTGAGCCCCAAAATGAGGCCTTCTCACTCAAAGAACACTTTGGATCCCAAGAATCAGGCATTTTCTCCCCACAAGACGGATTTTATTACCAAAACAGGACATTTCTTACCCCAAACACACCTTCTTATCCCCAACATTAGACATTGTCTCCCCCAAAGGCCAATTTCTGTCCCTCCAAGAAGAAATTCTCCCCTTAAAGTATGCCTTTGTCTAACAAAAACAAGACATTCGCTCCCGAAAATAGCACCTCTTATCCCCTAAGGAAGACATTTCCTCCCCAAAACACCCCTTTTTACCCGCAAAATAAGAAATACTCTCCCCAGAGTATCGCTTTCATTTCCTTTCCCAAAAGGAAGACATTTGAAGATGAAAGGCAGTATTCTGGGGAGAAAATGTCTTTTGGGGGGGATCAAGAGTGGCACAGGAGAGAGAACCTGTTTGGTGTCTGGGATAAGGAGTGATATTCGGGGAGAAAATGTCTAATTGTTGGCAGAAATTGATATGCAGGGCAGAAATGGTTGTATTTGGGAAACAAAAAGAGTATATTGGGGAGAAAATGCGTCAGTTTGGGGGATAAACTGCATTCTTTTGGAGTGAAAGCATGGGATTGAGCTAAGAAGTGGCATTTTGTGGAGAAAATGTCTTCTTTGGGGGATGAAGGTGATCGTTCAGGGAGAAAATGTCTTCTTTGCAGCATAAAAAGACGCATTTGGGGAAGACAGCGTCTCTTATTGGGACATCACGTTTCATTCCAAAAAGAACCCACTTTCTTCCCAGAGTATATACCGCCTTTGATCTCCAAAAGAAGGCATTGTCTTCCCAGAATACCGCCTTTTCTACCGAAAATAAGTCATTCTCTCCAAAACAGACATATTTCTGTCCACAAAATGAGAAACATTCTCCCCCAAATATCACCGTTGGTTCCAAATAGAAGACATGTTCTCCCTTAAATACCACGTGGTGGTCCCAATCTTACACATTCTCTCCCCAAAAGTGCTCTTTTGAGCCCCAAAATGAGGCCTTCTCACTCAAAGAACACTTTGGATCCCAAGAATCAGGCATTTTCTCCCCACAAGACGGATTTTATTACCAAAACAGGACATTTCTTACCCCAAACACACCTTCTTATCCCCAACATTAGACATTGTCTCCACCAAAGGCCAATTTCTGTCCCTCCAAGAAGAAATTCTCCCCTTAAAGTATGCCTTTGTCTAACAAAAACAAGACATTCGCTCCCGAAAATAGCGCTTCTTAGCCCCTAAGGAAGACATTTCCTCCCCAAAACACCCCTTTTTACCCGCAAAATAAGAAATACTCTCCCCAGAGTATCGCTTTCATTTCCTTTCCCAAAAGGAAGACATTTGAAGATGAAAGGCAGTATTCTGGGGAGAAAATGTCTTTTGGGGGGGATCAAGAGTGGCACAGGAGAGAGAACCTGTTTGGTGTCTGGGATAAGGAGTGATATTCGGGGAGAAAATGTCTAATTGTTGGCGGAAATTGATATGCAGGGCAGAAATGGTGGTATTTGGGAGACCAAAGGAGTATTTTGGGGAGAAAATCCGTCAGTTTGGGGGATAAACCGCATTCTTTAGGAGTGAAAGCATGGGATTGAGCTAAGAAGCGGCATTTTGTGGAGAAAATGTCTTCTTTGGGGGATGAAGGTGATCGTTCAGGGAGAAAATGTCTTCTTTGCAGCATAAAAAGACGCATTTC
Organism: Alectoris magna; assembly: GCA_030625065.1. Taxonomy (NCBI): domain Eukaryota; kingdom Metazoa; phylum Chordata; class Aves; order Galliformes; family Phasianidae; genus Alectoris; species Alectoris magna. The sequence continues at coordinate 3,873,431 of CM060578.1, read as the reverse complement.
GGGAAGACAGCGTCTTTTATTGGGACATCACGTTTCATTCCAAAAAGAACCCACTTTCTTCCCAGAGTATATACCGCCTTTGATCCCCAAAAGAAGGCATTGTCTTCCCAGAATACCGCCTTTTCTACCGAAAATAAGTCATTCTCTCCAAAACAGACATATTTCTGTCCACAAAATGAGAAACATTCTCCCCCAAATATCACCGTTGGTTCCAAATAGAAGACATGTTCTCCCTTAAATACCACGTGGTGGTCCCAATCTTACACATTCTCTCCCCAAAAGTGCTCTTTTGAGCCCCAAAATGAGGCCTTCTCACTCAAAGAACACTTTGGATCCCAAGAATCAGGCATTTTCTCCCCACAAGACGGATTTTATTACCAAAACAGGACATTTCTTACCCCAAACACACCTTCTTATCCCCAACATTAGACATTGTCTCCACCAAAGGCCAATTTCTGTCCCTCCAAGAAGAAATTCTCCCCTTAAAGTATGCCTTTGTCTAACAAAAACAAGACATTCGCTCCCGAAAATAGCGCTTCTTATCCCCTAAGGAAGACATTTCCTCCCCAAAACACCCCTTTTTACCCGCAAAATAAGAAATACTCTCCCCAGAGTATCGCTTTCATTTCCTTTCCCAAAAGGAAGACATTTGAAGATGAAAGGCAGTATTCTGGGGAGAAAATGTCTTTTGGGGGGGATCAAGAGTGGCACAGGAGAGAGAACCTGTTTGGTGTCTGGGATAAGGAGTGATATTCGGGGAGAAAATGTCTAATTGTTGGCAGAAATTGATATGCAGGGCAGAAATGGTTGTATTTGGGAAACAAAAAGAGTATATTGGGGAGAAAATGCGTCAGTTTTGGGGATGAACTGCATTCTTTTGGAGTGAAAGCATGGGATTGAGCTAAGAAGTGGCATTTTGTGGAGAAAATGTCTTCTTTGGGGGATGAAGGTGATCGTTCAGGGAGAAAATGTCTTCTTTGCAGCATAAAAAGACGCATTTCGGGAAGACAGCGTCTCTTATTGGGACATCACGTTTCATTCCAAAAAGAACCCACTTTCTTCCCAGAGTATATACCGCCTTTGATCTCCAAAAGAAGGCATTTTCTTCCCAGAATACCGCCTTTTCTACCGAAAATAAGTCATTCTCTCCAAAACAGACATATTTCTGTCCACAAAATGAGAAACATTCTCCCCCAAATATCACCGTTGGTTCCAAATAGAAGACATGTTCTCCCTTAAATACCACGTGGTGGTCCCAATCTTACACATTCTCTCCCCAAAAGTGCTCTTTTGAGCCCCAAAATGAGGCCTTCTCACTCAAAGAACACTTTGGATCCCAAGAATCAGGCATTTTCTCCCCACAAGACGGATTTTATTACCAAAACAGGACATTTCTTACCCCAAACACACCTTCTTATCCCCAACATTAGACATTGTCTCCACCAAAGGCCAATTTCTGTCCCTCCAAGAAGAAATTCTCCCCTTAAAGTATGCCTTTGTCTAACAAAAACAAGACATTCGCTCCCGAAAATAGCGCTTCTTAGCCCCTAAGGAAGACATTTCCTCCCCAAAACACCCCTTTTTACCCGCAAAATAAGAAATACTCTCCCCAGAGTATCGCTTTCATTTCCTTTCCCAAAAGGAAGACATTTGAAGATGAAAGGCAGTATTCTGGGGAGAAAATGTCTTTTGGGGGGGATCAAGAGTGGCACAGGAGAGAGAACCTGTTTGGTGTCTGGGATAAGGAGTGATATTCGGGGAGAAAATGTCTAATTGTTGGCAGAAATTGATATGCAGGGGAGAAATGGTTGTATTTGGGAAACAAAAAGAGTATATTGGGGAGAAAATGCGTCAGTTTGGGGGATAAACTGCATTCTTTTGGAGTGAAAGCATGGGATTGAGCTAAGAAGCGGCATTTTGTGGAGAAAATGTCTTCTTTGGGGGATGAAGGTGATCGTTCAGGGAGAAAATGTCTTCTTTGCAGCATAAAAAGACGCATTTCGGGAAGACAGCGTCTTTTATTGGGACATCACGTTTCATTCCAAAAAGAACCCACTTTCTTCCCAGAGTATATACCGCCTTTGATCCCCAAAAGAAGGCATTGTCTTCCCAGAATACCGCCTTTTCTACCGAAAATAAGTCATTCTCTCCAAAACAGACATATTTCTGTCCACAAAATGAGAAACATTCTCCCCCAAATATCACCGTTGGTTCCAAATAGAAGACATGTTCTCCCTTAAATACCACGTGGTGGTCCCAATCTTACACATTCTCTCCCCAAAAGTGCTCTTTTGAGCCCCAAAATGAGGCCTTCTCACTCAAAGAACACTTTGGATCCCAAGAATCAGGCATTTTCTCCCCACAAGACGGATTTTATTACCAAAACAGGACATTTCTTACCCCAAACACACCTTCTTATCCCCAACATTAGACATTGTCTCCCCCAAAGGCCAATTTCTGTCCCTCCAAGAAGAAATTCTCCCCTTAAAGTATGCCTTTGTCTAACAAAAACAAGACATTCGCTCCCGAAAATAGCACCTCTTATCTCCTAAGGAAGACATTTCCTCCCCAAAACACCCCTTTTTACCCGCAAAATAAGAAATACTCTCCCCAGAGTATCGCTTTCATTTCCTTTCCCAAAAGGAAGACATTTGAAGATGAAAGGCAGTATTCTGGGGAGAAAATGTCTTTTGGGGGGGATCAAGAGTGGCACAGGAGAGAGAACCTGTTTGGTGTCTGGGATAAGGAGTGATATTCGGGGAGAAAATGTCTAATTGTTGGCAGAAATTGATATGCAGGGCAGAAATGGTTGTATTTGGGAAACAAAAAGAGTATATTGGGGAGAAAATGCGTCAGTTTGGGGGATAAACTGCATTCTTTTGGAGTGAAAGCATGGGATTGAGCTAAGAAGTGGCATTTTGTGGAGAAAATGTCTTCTTTGGGGGATGAAGGTGATCGTTCAGGGAGAAAATGTCTTCTTTGCAGCATAAAAAGACGCATTTGGGGAAGACAGCGTCTCTTATTGGGACATCACGTTTCATTCCAAAAAGAACCCATTTTCTTCCCAGAGTATATACCGCCTTTGATCTCCAAAAGAAGGCATTGTCTTCCCAGAATACCGCCTTTTCTACCGAAAATAAGTCATTCTCTCCAAAACAGACATATTTCTGTCCACAAAATGAGAAACATTCTCCCCCAAATATCACCGTTGGTTCCAAATAGAAGACATGTTCTCCCTTAAATACCACGTGGTGGTCCCAATCTTACACATTCTCTCCCCAAAAGTGCTCTTTTGAGCCCCAAAATGAGGCCTTCTCACTCAAAGAACACTTTGGATCCCAAGAATCAGGCATTTTCTCCCCACAAGACGGATTTTATTACCAAAACAGGACATTTCTTACCCCAAACACACCTTCTTATCCCCAACATTAGACATTGTCTCCACCAAAGGCCAATTTCTGTCCCTCCAAGAAGAAATTCTCCCCTTAAAGTATGCCTTTGTCTAACAAAAACAAGACATTCGCTCCCGAAAATAGCGCTTCTTAGCCCCTAAGGAAGACATTTCCTCCCCAAAACACCCCTTTTTACCCGCAAAATAAGAAATACTCTCCCCAGAGTATCGCTTTCATTTCCTTTCCCAAAAGGAAGACATTTGAAGATGAAAGGCAGTATTCTGGGGAGAAAATGTCTTTTGGGGGGGATCAAGAGTGGCACAGGAGAGAGAACCTGTTTGGTGTCTGGGATAAGGAGTGATATTCGGGGAGAAAATGTCTAATTGTTGGCGGAAATTGATATGCAGGGCAGAAATGGTGGTATTTGGGAGACCAAAGGAGTATTTTGGGGAGAAAATCCGTCAGTTTGGGGGATAAACCGCATTCTTTAGGAGTGAAAGCATGGGATTGAGCTAAGAAGCGGCATTTTGTGGAGAAAATGTCTTCTTTGGGGGATGAAGGTGATCGTTCAGGGAGAAAATGTCTTCTTTGCAGCATAAAAAGACGCATTTCGGGAAGCTAGTGTCTTTTATTGGGACATCACGTTTCATTCCAAAAAGAACCCATTTTCTTCCCAGAGTATATACCGCCTTTGATCTCCAAAAGAAGGCATTGTCTTCCCAGAATACCGCCTTTTCTACCGAAAATAAGTCATTCTCTCCAAAACAGACATATTTCTGTCCACAAAATGAGAAATATTCTCCCCCAAATATCACCGTTGGTTCCAAACAGAAGACATGTTCTCCCTTAAATACCACGTGGTGGTCCCAATCTTACACATTCTCTCCCCAAAAGTGCTCTTTTGAGCCCCAAAATGAGGCCTTCTCACTCAAAGAACACTTTGGATCCCAAGAATCAGGCATTTTCTCCCCACAAGACGGATTTTATTACCAAAACAGGACATTTCTTACCCCAAACACACCTTCTTATCCCCAACATTAGACATTGTCTCCCCCAAAGGCCAATTTCTGTCCCTCCAAGAAGAAATTCTCCCCTTAAAGTATGCCTTTGTCTAACAAAAACAAGACATTCGCTCCCGAAAATAGCGCTTCTTATCCCCTAAGGAAGACATTTCCTCCCCAAAACACCCCTTTTTACCCGCAAAATAAGAAATACTCTCCCCAGAGTATCGCTTTCATTTCCTTTCCCAAAAGGAAGACATTTGAAGATGAAAGGCAGTATTCTGGGGAGAAAATGTCTTTTGGGGGGGATCAAGAGTGGCACAGGAGAGAGAACCTGTTTGGTGTCTGGGATAAGGAGTGATATTCGGGGAGAAAATGTCTAATTGTTGGCAGAAATTGATATGCAGGGCAGAAATGGTTGTATTTGGGAAACAAAAAGAGTATATTGGGGAGAAAATGCGTCAGTTTGGGGGATAAACTGCATTCTTTTGGAGTGAAAGCATGGGATTGAGCTAAGAAGCGGCATTTTGTGGAGAAAATGTCTTCTTTGGGGGATGAAGGTGATCGTTCAGGGAGAAAATGTCTTCTTTGCAGCATAAAAAGACGCATTTGGGGAAGACAGCGTCTCTTATTGGGACATCACGTTTCATTCCAAAAAGAACCCATTTTCTTCCCAGAGTATATACCGCCTTTGATCTCCAAAAGAAGGCATTGTCTTCCCAGAATACCGCCTTTTCTACCGAAAATAAGTCATTCTCTCCAAAACAGACATATTTCTGTCCACAAAATGAGAAATATTCTCCCCCAAATATCACCGTTGGTTCCAAACAGAAGACATGTTCTCCCTTAAATACCACGTGGTGGTCCCAATCTTACACATTCTCTCCCCAAAAGTGCTCTTTTGAGCCCCAAAATGAGGCCTTCTCACTCAAAGAACACTTTGGATCCCAAGAGTCAGGCATTTTCTCCCCACAAGACGGATTTTATTACCAAAACAGGACATTTCTTACCCCAAACACACCTTCTTATCCCCAACATTAGACATTGTCTCCCCCAAAGGCCAATTTCTGTCCCTCCAAGAAGAAATTCTCCCCTTAAAGTATGCCTTTGTCTAACAAAAACAAGACATTCGCTCCCGAAAATAGCGCTTCTTATCCCCTAAGGAAGACGTTTCCTCCCCAAAACACCCCTTTTTACCCGCAAAATAAGAAATACTCTCCCCAGAGTATCACTTTCATTTCCTTTCCCAAAAGGAAATCATTTGAAGATAAAAGGCAGTATTCTGGGGAGAAAATGTCTTTTGGGGGGGATCAAGAGTGGCACTGGAGAGAGAACCTGTTTGGTGTCTGGGATAAGGAGTGATATTCGGGGAGAAAATGTCTAATTGTTGGCGGGAATTGATATGCAGGGCAGAAATGGTGGTATTTGGGAGACCAAAGGAGTATTTTGGGGAGAAACTGCGTCAGTTTTGGGGATCAACAGCATTATTTTGGAGTGAAAGCATGGGACTGAGCTAAGAAGCGGCATTTTGTGGAGAAAATGTCTTCTTTGGGGGATGAAGGTGATCGTTCAGGGAGAAAATGTCTTCTTTGCAGCATAAAAAGACGCATTTCGGGAAGACAGCGTCTTTTATTGGGACATCACGTTTCATTCCAAAAAGAACCCACTTTCTTCCCAGAGTATATACCGCCTTTGATCCCCAAAAGAAGGCATTGTCTTCCCAGAATACCGCCTTTTCTACCGAAAATAAGTCATTCTCTCCAAAACAGACATATTTCTGTCCACAAAATGAGAAACATTCTCCCCCAAATATCACCGTTGGTTCCAAATAGAAGACATGTTCTCCCTTAAATACCACGTGGTGGTCCCAATCTTACACATTCTCTCCCCAAAAGTGCTCTTTTGAGCCCCAAAATGAGGCCTTCTCACTCAAAGAACACTTTGGATCCCAAGAGTCAGGCATTTTCTCCTTACAAGACGGATTTTATTACCAAAACAGGACATTTCTTACCACAAACACACCTTTTTATCCCCAACATTAGACATTGTCTCCCCAAAAGGCCAATTTCTGTCCCTCCAAGAAGAAATTCTCCCCTTAAAGTATGCCTTTGTCTAACAAAAACAAGACATTCGCTCCCGAAAATAGCGCTTCTTAGCCCCTAAGGAAGACATTTCCTCCCCAAAACACCCCTTTTTACCCGCAAAATAAGAAATACTCTCCCCAGAGTATCACTTTCATTTCCTTTCCCAAAAGGAAGACATTTGAAGATAAAAGGCAGTATTCTGGGGAGAAAATGTCCTTTGGGGTGATCAAGAGTGGCACTGGAGAGAGAACCTGTTTGGTGTCTGGGATAAGGAGTGATATTCGGGGAGAAAATGTCTAATTGTTGGCGGGAATTGATATGCAGGGCTGAAATGGTGGTATTTGGGAGACCAAAGGAGTATTTTTGGGGAGAAAATGCATCAGTTTGGGGGATAAACTGCATTCTTTAGGAGTGAAAGCATGGGATTGAGCTAAGAAGCGGCATTTTGTGGAGAAAATGTCTTCTTTGGGGGATGAAGGTGATCGTTCAGGGAGAAAATGTCTTCTTTGCAGCATAAAAAGACGCATCTGGGGAAGCTAGCGTCTTTTATTGGGACATCACGTTTCATTCCAAAAAGAACCCATTTTCTTCCCAGAGTATATACCGCCTTTGATCCCCAAAAGAAGGCATTTTCTTCCCAGAATACCGCCTTTTCTACCGAAAATAAGTCATTCTCTCCAAAACAGACATATTTCTGTCCACAAAATGAGAAACATTCTCCCCAGTATATCACAGTTGGTTCCAAACAGAAGACATGTTCTCCCTTAAATACCACGTGGTGTTCCCAGTATTACACATTCTCTCCCCAAAAGTGCTCTTTTGAGCCCCAAAATGAGGCCTTCTCACTCAAAGAACACTTTGGATCCCAAGAATCAGGCATTTTCTCCCCACAAGACGGATTTTATTACCAAAACAGGACATTTCTTACCCCAAACACACCTTCTTATCCCCAACATTAGACATTGTCTCCACCAAAGGCCAATTTCTGTCCCTCCAAGAAGAAATTCTCCCCTTAAAGTATGCCTTTGTCTAACAAAAACAAGACATTCGCTCCCGAAAATAGCGCTTCTTAGCCCCTAAGGAAGACATTTCCTCCCCAAAACACCCCTTTTTACCCGCAAAATAAGAAATACTCTCCCCAGAGTATCACTTTCATTTCCTTTCCCAAAAGGAAGACATTTGAAGATAAAAGGCAGTATTCTGGGGAGAAAATGTTTTTTGGGGGGGATCAAGAGTGGCACAGGAGAGAGAACCTGTTTGGTGTCTGGGATAAGGAGTGATATTCGGGGAGAAAATGTCTAATTGTTGGCGGGAATTGATATGCAGGGCAGAAATGGTGGTATTTGGGAGACCAAAGGAGTATTTTGGGGAGAAACTGCGTCAGTTTTGGGGATCAACAGCATTATTTTGGAGTGAAAGCATGGGATTGAGCTAAGAAGCGGCATTTTGTGGAGAAAATGTCTTCTTTGGGGGATGAAGGTGATCGTTCAGGGAGAAAATGTCTTCTTTGCAGCATAAAAAGACGCATCAGGGAAAGCTAGCGTCTTTTATTGGGACATCACGTTTCATTCCAAAAAGAACACATTTTCTTCCCAGAATACCACCTTTTATCCCCAAAAGAAGGCATTTTCTTCCCAGAATACCGCTTTTTCTACCAAAGATAAGTAATCCTCTCCGAAAAAGACATATTTCTATCCACAAAATGAGAAATAATCTCCCCAAAATATCATCGTTTGTTCCAAATATTAGACATTGTCTCCCTTAAATACCACATGGTGTTCCCATTATTACACATTTTCTCCACAGTGTTGCTCTTTTGATCCCCAAAGTGAGGACTTCTCACTCAAATAGCACTTTCGGTCCCAAGAATCAGGCATTTTCTCCCCACAAGACGGATTTCATTACCAAAACAAAACATTTCTTACACAAAACACACCTTTTTATCCCCAGAATTAGACATTGTCTCTTCCAAATACCTACTTCCATCACTCCAATATGAACGTCTCCCCTTAAAATATGTCTTTGTCTAACAAAAACAAGACATTCGCTCCCGAAAATAGCGCTTCTTATCCCCTAAGGAAGACACTTCCTCCCCAAAATACCCCTTTTTACCCCCAAAAGAAGAAATACTCTCCCCAAAGTATCGCTTTCTTTTCCTTTCCCAGAAAGAAGACATTTGAAGATAAAAGGCAGTATTCTGGGGAGAAAATGTCTTTTGGGGGGGATCAAGAGTGGCACTGGAGAGAGAACCTGTGTGGTTTCTTGGATTAAGAGTGATATTTGGGGAGAAAATGTCTAATTGTAGGCAGAAATTGATATGCAGGGGAGAAATGGTTGTATTTGGGAGACTAAAAGAGTATTCTGGGGAGAAAATGCGTCAGTTTGGGGGATAAACAGTATTATTTTGAAGTGAAAGCATGGGATTGAGCTAAGAAGCGGCATTTTGTGGAGAAAATGTCTTCTTTGGGGTTAAAGGTGATCTTTCAAGGAGAAAATGTCTTCTTTGCAGCATAAAAAGACGCATTTGGGGAAGACAGCGTCTTTTATTGGGACATCACGTTTCATTCCAAAAAGAACCCATTTTCTTCCCAGAGTATATACCGCCTTTGATCCCCAAAAGAAGGCATTGTCTTCCCAGAATACCGCTTTTTCTACCGAAAATAAGTCATCCTCTCCAAAAAAGACATATTTCTGTCCACAAAATGAGAAATATTCTCCCCAAAATATCATCGCTGGTGGATGTGGCACTGAAGAGAGAACCTGTGTGGTTTCTGGGATCAAGAGTGATATTCGAGGAGAAAATGTCTAATTGTAGGCAGAAATTGATATGCAGGGGAGAAATGGTTGTATCTTAATGGCATATGGCCCAATTTCATAAATCTGTGGAGATGATAAGATCTTTTCTATTTTCTCTGTAAAAGTAGAACTTTCAGAAGGAGTTGGTGTATATGGAGTAATTGTTGTTTGCTGCTTAACAAGGTTTATTCTAAATTTAAAGGATCGTCCCTGGTGATTATGTGCCCAAAGACAGATTACTGAAACAGGCTGGATGAAAGTAAAGTTATACCAACAGTCCCATTGCTCGATGGTACACTATTTACTTTCTTTGATCCCCGTATCATGATGTATTACTGATATCTGGGTAGCTTTATCGTAAAGGGATCCACTGATAATTCGACATCCCACTTTTATTTTTTGCCTTGTTTTCCCTTGAAGCTGAGGAGATGATTGACCACCATTATCTTGACTCCATTCCTCCTTTAAGTATATTTTATCGTTATGTAATACTGCTATTAAGAGGGTTAGATTGCTAAATTCTGGTCCCATAATGCCAGTATGACCTCTATATGCATAGGCCCAAGGCCATTCCATGCCATGTAGTTGTTGTGTAAGGTGAGCGCTTATTCCGAGGGTAGGGAACACAAATAACAACAGAAGTGTCAGGATTTGAGTAACGTATAACCTTCTCGAGGCAATCAGTAGGTCCTCAGGGCTCTTGCATGGTTGCATGGGTCTCAGAGCAGGGTCAGATCCTGATTTTACCAGGAGCCACTGCGGCAAAGCAAAACCCTACTTGTTGTCAGAATTCGCAAAACAGATTACACCTTGTCATTATCTCAACCTGGATCATCATTGTCATCATCATCTTTCTTGAGAAAGTCTGGCTTTACTTTCCTTGATGGAATCCACAGGATTTTACCTGTTTCCTCGTGTTTTACTGCAGCGTATCCCCTACCCCACACCAATACCCTCCAACCTGTTTCCCAAATTCCACTGTCTGTTTTTATTAAAACTCGAGGCCCTTCACCCAAGACTCTTGGCTGCCAATGTTTCTGCGTAGGAGTGCGTTTACTATCACCACGTTCAAATACAGAGCTTTCGCTAATATTTCAGCTTGTCTGGGAACTGGAATATGTTCTCGAAATCCCTCACCTTCCCCAAGGATACGTATCTTTTCCTTGAGAAGACGGTTAGCATGCTCAACAATTGCCTGCCCCTGTGAATTACCCACAATGCCAGTTAAGTGAGAGATGTTCCACCTCACTAACCAGTCCTGTGTAGAACGCGAGGTAAAGCAAGTTCCATTGTCTGTCTTGATCTGGCGGGGCAAGCCAATGGTAGCAATCGCTGCTGCCCAATGATTTTGTGCTGCTGTAGAGTTAGATCTAGCATGTTGGGTAGCAATAAGGACAAAAGAGGAGGTGTCAACAGTAACAGCCAACCACGAACGTGGTGACAATCGTGGTTCCCGAGTAAAGTCCGTCTGCCAAATCTGCAACGGCGTAAGGCCACGAGGATTCACTCCAGCCCCTACAACTGGTGCTGAATTACAGTGAGGGCACGCCTGAACAACACCACGTGCAACAGACAACGGGATAGAACAAGCTCTAGATAATGCACGAGCGCCTGCATGAAGAGTGGAATGAAGATCACGAGCTTCTTGCACAGTGAAAACTTGCGTGCCAGCAGCTTTGTCTGCTACAGTATTGCCCTCAGTAGAAAAGCCTGGTACTTCTGAATGACTCCGCACATGTAGGATGGCAACAGGGGCTGAGCGTGTCATCAAGGCCTCCTCCAAAATACTAGAAGCTTCTGTACTGGGTGAACCCTCCTGTCCCATTCGGGCCAGAAGTCTAGCTGCAAAAGCAGAGTCCATGACGATGTTGCACGGTATCTCACGCCATAACCGCACAGCGTGTGCTACAGCTCTTACTTCAAGCAACTGGACACTAACCGTTGGATCTGTGAAAATATCAACTTCCCAGGATTTACCCGAGCGCCATACCACTGCGCCTTGCTTAGTGACTGAAGATGCATCAGTGAACAAGGTAGGCCCTTGTAATGGTGAAGTGATTACTCGAACACGCAGTGAAGTATGAAGTGGTTTAGCCAGATCAAAAATAGGCAGCGAATCTGAGAATGTAAGTGAGCCACCAAAATCATTAAGAGTCACAATGAGGGTGTCTGGAAGCGGCTGCACGTCGCGGAGAGACCCTGGAAGATAAATGACTGCAGGCTCTGTGTTGAAGACTCGCAGCAGGAGCAATCAGGATTTTCTGAGGAGTGCTGCCAGGATCTCCAACCAAGAGGTAAAGGCACGGGTGGGCTGTACCGAAAACAACCACCATAATGGCTGAGGTTTCACGCTGAGAGAGTGACCTAAAACAGCAACAGCTCCTGCCTCGCATCTACAGACAGCCACTTCCAGATTTAAAGCAGAATTAAAACGCGCAAGCGAACTGTCCATACACTTCTGCAAAATTTCTTGCCACGCTACTGCCATTTCTTGAGTAACTTCTCGGGGCTCGTTTGGGTCAGAGCCCTTCAACTGATCGTAAAAGGGTTTCATTAGACGAGGGGGTATGCCTAAGGCACCCCGCACCCACTGAAGAGCTCCTACAAATTTCTGCACGTCCCACAATGTTCTAATTTGCGGTCGAATGTCCAGGCCTATCGGACGAACAAGATCTGGACCAAATCTGTATCCAAGATATTCAATCTTGGGTCCCTTTTGAATTTTCTGTACTGAAATAGTGAATCCGGCGTTAGTCAAGGTGGTAGTAGTCTGTGATTCAAGCGCCTGAAGAAGACCTAGTTCTGAGGGAGCTGCTAGCAGGAGATCATCCATGTAATGCAAAATCACGTAATTGGGAAAGTCTCTCCTGACCAATTCCAAAATCTTACCTACCACTAACTGACAAATAGTCGGAGAACACATCATTCCCTGCGGGAGCACACGCCACTGATATCTTTTAGCAGGACTTCGATTGTTGGAAGTTGGCACTGTGAAAGCAAATGCTTCCCTATCCTCCTCTGCAAGGGGAATAGAGAAGAAACAATCTTTCAGATCAATGACCATCAGTGGCCATTTTTTGGGAATAGCTGACAACACCGGTCCCCCCTGCTGCACTGCTCCAAAAGGCACAAGCTGAGCATTGACTGAGCGCAGGTCATGCAGCAGGTGAAAGGCACCCGATCGCTTTCGAATAACAAAGACCGGGGTGTTCCACTGACTAAGAGAGGGTTCAATATGTCCTAATTGAAGCTCTGATGAAACCAAATGAGTGAGTGCTTCATGTTTCTCATGAGGAAGGGGCCACTGATCTACCCAAACGGGGCGCGCATCCCGTTTCCATCGTAATGGGATTGCATATCCAGTGGACAGCTGGCAGACAGTGGCCCTTATTATAAATTTGTAATGCGTGCACCCACACTATTCAAGAAATCCCGCCCCAGTAGTGTTCCTGGTATCTTGGCAATGAGTGGAACAAGCAAAGCAGGTCTTTCCAACGAGCCATCTCGGTTAATCACAATGATCTCCACTTCTCCCACAGATCTTCCAGAAGGGAGAGTTCCACCTACCCCTCTGATCACCTGAGAAGGGCCCACCGGCCACTCTTTAGGCCAGTCCTTGTCAGAAATAACTGTGACATCTGCTCCTGAGTCAATGAGCGCTGTAATTGGAACAGAATGATGGCCTGAGAAGTTAGGTGGTAGCTGACCGACGTAGGAGAGATATGCTTTAACCACGGGGCGGTCCCGACAATCTAAAGTTAGAGCCACGATGGGTGGGTGATATGTTTGAAAGGCGGGGCTATCGCTGCCCGAGGATTGGTCATAGGTGTCATCTCCGGCCCACTCTGCGGAATGTGGGAGGGGCCCTGGGCCTGAGGCTCCCTCCCATTCCTGTTTCCCTGCAGCGAAAGCCAAGCATTTTTGCACCGACGAGCAGTGTGCCCTTCCCGTCCACACAACTGGCACACCGTTCCGCGTCTGTCATCTCCCCTTTTTACTCTACACTGAGCCTTTATCTTCAACCGCCTCTTTAACTTTGAACCAATCAGTGAGCTGGCCCCGCCTACGCTCCCCCTTAACCGCAGGGGCGGTTGCGCCCTCCCCCCCTGCCGGCGCAGGAAGATTACATAAATAAGGATACAGCGGCTTCTGAGATGGATATGGGGGTGGGAACTCTGCTGATGCCCCTCCCTCGAGGTCTTGTCGGCCGTTGGTACTGGCTGCCGACGGATGGGGGCCGCCATTTTGTTTGTCTTCTTCCGGCTTCGTGAGCGCGGTTGGAGTCAGCATGGCCGGCGCCATCTTTTCAGCGGTTGGAGCCCGCGTGGCCGGCACCATCTTGTCGGTACTCACGGCTGGCGCCTTCATCTCCTCCAGACTCCTACAAGCGGTAATCACCCCCGACCCCGACGAGCCTGGCCCCCCAGAATCTTTAACATCTACATTTTCCCCCGTAGTTAGACCCAGGAGTGCCCGTGTCCTCTCAGATGACTTCCCTTCTATTCTGGCTGCTTTAAGGGCTCCAAGCAGCAATCCCCAAGTTTTAAGTTTGGCGCCTTTCTGGGCGCTCATCGCATGCTGCGCAAGCGCAGAGGTGATACTATCCCACTTCTGATGGTCAAGAATTTCATGGGGAGTTTTAACCTCCCCCTCCCGTTCCAATCAGGAAATAACTGCAGCAATGTCCTTCTAAGAAGGAGTATCTTTGCCGAAATAAAGCTTACAAAACTGAAGCAGTACTTTAATAACTGGATCCATAATCAGCGTCTCACCGCTGTTCCGGCTCCACCTACTATCTTGAATTTGCGCACGCGAAGAATTCCGACGTCACCACGGACTTCTGCAGAGCCCCACCGTCACCTCGGGTTACCGCGTCTGCAGGATGCGGGGCACCGCCATCACCTCGGTATCGCCCCCCAGCACAGGAATAATACACAGAGCTCCTCACACGGGGCACCACTTTTTGCCGTGCACCTGGCAACCCATGTTCTTTTAGCTCTGCTCCTGTGCTGGACTATCGGGTAAAACCTACCCGGGCCAAAGAACTGCACGTGCATACCAATGTGGCAAGCAGAAAAATGGCGTTTATTGTGCCGTGCGATTTACCTATATACCTATGCTCCTTCGTCTACACCCCTTATGCATATATTAACCCTTTGTCACCAAGCAGAGGGGGGTCCTTCCACGTCACATCCCGAATCCTCGCTGTCGCCTACTACAACAGGAGACAAAAAGAGTATTTTGGGGAGAAAATGCATCAGTTTTGGGGATCAACAGCATTATTTTGGAGTGAAAGCACCCTATTGAGCTAATAAGCGGCATTTTGTGGAGAAAATGTCTTCTTTTGGGGATAAAGGTGATCTTTCAAGGAGAAAATGTCTTCTTTGCAGCATAAAAAGACGCATTTGGGGAAGATAGCGCCTTTTATTGGCACATCACGTTTTATTCCAAAAATAACACATTTTCTTCCCAGAATACCGCCTTTGATCTCCAAAAGAAGGCATTGTCTTCCCAGAATACCGCTTTTTCTAACGAAAATAAGTCATCCTCTCCAAAAAAGACATATTTCTGTCCACAAAATGAGAAATATTCTCCCCAAAATATCATCGTTGCTTCCAAATAGTAGACCTTTTCTCCCTTAAATACCACGTGGTGGTCCCAATATTACACATTTTCTCCCCAGCATTGCTCTTTTGATCCCCAAAATGAGGCGTTCTCACTCAAATAGCACTTTTGATCCCAAGAAACAGGCATTTTCTCTCCACAAGACGGATTTTATTACCAAAACAGGACATTTCTTACCCCAAACACACCTTTTTATCCCCAACATTAGACATTGTCTCTTCCAAATGCCAATTTCTATCCCTCCAATATGAACTTCTCCCCTTAAAGTGCACCTTTGTCTAACAAAAACAAGACATTCGCTCCCGAAAATAGCGCTTCTTATCCCCTAAGGAAGACATTTCCTCCCCAAAACACCCCTTTTTACCCGCAAAATAAGAAATACTCTCCCCAGAGTATCGCTTTCATTTCCTTTCCCAAAAGGAAGACATTTGAAGATAAAAGGCAGTATTCTGGGGAGAAAATGTCTTCTGGGGGGGATCAAGAGTGGCACTGAAGAGAGAACCTGTGTGGTTTCTGGGATAAGGAGTGATATTCGAGGAGAAAATGTCTAATTGTTGGCAGAAATTGATATGCAGGGGAGAAATGGTTGTTTTTTGGAGACTAAAAGAGTATTTTGGGGAGAAAATGCATCAGTTTTGGGGATCAAGTGCAATATTTTGGAGTGAAAGCACCCTATTGAGCTAATAAGCGGCATTTTGTGGAGAAAATGTCTTCTTTGGGGGATAAAGGTGATCTTTCAAGGAGAAAATGTCTTATTTGCAGCATAAAAAGACACATTTGCGGAAGATAGCGTCTTTTATTGGGACATCACGTTTCATTCCAAAAAGAACACATTTTCTTCCCAGAATACCGCCTTTGATCCCCAAAAGAAGGCATTTTCTTCCCAGAATACCGCTTTTTCTAACGAAAATAAGTCATTCTCTCCAAAACAGACATATTTCTGTCCACAAAATGAGAAATATTCTCCCCAAAATATCATCGTTGCTTCCAAATAGTAGACCTTTTCCCCCTTAAATACCATGTGGTGGTCCCAATATTACACATTTTCTCCCTAATATTGCTCTTTTGATCCCCAAAATGAGGCATTCTCACTCAAATAGCACTTTTGATCCCAAGAATCAGGCATTTTCTCCCCACAAGACTGATTTTATTACCAAAACAAAACATTTCTTACCCAAAACACACTTTTTTATCCCCATAATTAGACATTGTCTCCCCCAAATGCCAATTTGTATCCCTCCAATATGAACTTCTCTGCTGCGTCTGATGCACGGACTCAGATGTGAACGATCCTAATCATTTATTACAAGTTCTCACATCACTTATATACCTTCACAAGTTTTCTTTTCCTAGCATTCCCATTCGCCCCGACAGGTCAACAGAACATTCCACAAACACTTCTTCAACCGTTCACACAGGAGTTTATCCAATAAGAGCCGCAAGCTGTTCTTTCTTCTTTTAGAGGTGTCCTTGGTTCTCATGCTGTTTATCTTGCTCCACAGCTGCTGCTTCATACAGTCCTTCTTGTATTCCCACAATTCCCCCTTTTTTATTGATTAACAAGCTACTACCATACCATAGAATAATAACATTACTTATATTATTAACCCAATCATTATAACTCAATCATGGCCTCGATTGACAATACTCTAAAAGGTGAGAAAGGAGACAAGTCAAACATAGCATAGCAGCAGGAAATACTGTTAAATTCACTAAAAAGAACAAACACGTTTGCCCTGCAACCCAAGTTTCTGCAATCTGGAAATAAATCCCTAAGAGTCCCATTCTGTGTTAATTTTTAATCGGTTAGGAAAAGTCTTCAACTTTCATATACTCTGATATATTAATTTTAAATGATCACTAAAATTTGTGCAAACAAATTATTTTAGGGTACTCATAACCATGCCTTTGGGCTAATAAATGATTGATGGTAGTGCAACTTTATGAAATTGAATGTCAGATAGAACCAGTATTAGTGGGCAAATGTGCTAGAGTATCACTACGGGTGTTATTACTTATTGACCCTTGAGAAACAGCAAACTGCAGAAGAGGAGAAAGAAGGAACGTATTGGTAGTGGATGCAATAGGCAGTGCCAGCAGGGCGTCCCCTGCTTCAAAGTGCAATTCCCTCTCTCACCCACCACAGACCCTCTCCTGCTTTCAGGGTCTGAGAGGTATTTTCCATTTGAACACCATATCCGTGTGGCCAGTGCATGATACAGAGCCCAAGTGGAACACCTGCTTGGAAAACAGAATAAGCTATCAAGGTTAGCTCTCTTAGCGCGCGCGCCTTTGTCTCAGGTGATGCATGGTCATATTTTTAAAATCCTGATTAGTGGGATGAAAGACAGGCAATCATCCTATAATACAGGGTCATCCTTTTGCCAGGGATTCCTTTCCAGGTTTTGTCCTTACAAATTAAAAAGGCTAATTGATAGGCTAATACCATCATAACTGAGCATTGCTAATACATCAAAAGAGATATTCCTGTAGATTCAAGCTCTGATTACATCAAATCCTGTTTAATTCACATTCGATCTATTACTAAAATAGAAGAAGCACACAACAACCTAGATAATGCCTAATAATTCTAACTCTTGAGACTGCATCCTTCAAATTATCATCATGAGGGAAAATGATCGGTTTGTGTTTCGAATTTACTGAACAAGGATCAAAAAGTTCCTCTGGTCGCGGTCCACCCTTGTCTTTAACCAAGTTAAACACAGGCTGCAGAGACGCAGCAGCAGACAACGTGGACGCGGCGGTAGGCGGCAACGTCACGGCGAGCGGCGTGGGCGGAGCGGAGGACGGGAGCACGACCGGCGTCGTGGGCAGAGCAGAAGGCGGGAGCGGCGCGGTGTCTCGCTCCAATTTACAGGAGGGAGAGGAGGTTCTTTGATATATGTATACCCGGCATGAGATTAAGAAACAACGGTTCAAATGTTGGTCCAACCAGTTTATTACAAATCTTAATCAGGGAGATGGGGAAGGGGAGGACGGACACTATTATGATGTAGGGTGATGGGGAAGGGAAGGCAGGCGATAGTAAAGATAAGAAACAGGAGCAAGGGGTCTTTATAGGAAGCAAGAGGGAGATAGTCACCACCATGGATCCAGCGTGGTTTCTAGTTCAGTCTAGGTCCCTCGGAGGTCTTCTGTAAAATAAAACAAGACATCGACTTGCCCTTTTGGGCTTTTGTTAATGTGGTTAAAATGAGGGAATAATCCAGCGAGTATTAATTTTATATTCCTTTTCACAGGCATCCTTGGCTTTCCAAGTGTATTTATTAAGAGGTTCCATTAGGGTCAGGGGAACCGACCCCACATTAGGTAAGTCAACCAACACAGGCTGGCCAGGAAGATACGAAGGTTTCCCTAGCTTATCTGCATCTGGATCAAGAGAAATGGGCAAGAGTGGTGGGGCCTTGGGACAGAAGGCGTTAAATCGAGGACAGCCATTAATCCCCCAGCGATCATTAACCCTTCTGACCGCATCAGAAATGCGGGTGGTCCAATTGGGTTTTTCTGGTTTCAGGAATTTCTTAAGGAGGCCGTTGGATCGTTCCACAATACCATTAGCTTGAGGATAGTAGGGTGTGTGAAAGATCCAACAAATGCCTTCTTCTCTGGCCCATTCTTGTACTACCACTGCGGTGAAATGGGAGCCATTGTCAGATTGGATGGAACTAGGTTTTGGGAGAATACTAAACCATTTCTTTAGGGCCTTTACAGTGTTCTCCCCTGTTGCTCGAGAGACGGATTCAGCTTGTAGCAGGCCAGAGACTACTTCCACCCCTACTAATACATACTGTTTGCTTTCAGACTTTCGGAAGGGGCCAATGTAATCAATTTGCCATGTTTCCCATATATGCTTCCCTTCCCTTAAATGGAGAGGGGCATCCTGCAAAGGGTGTCTGTCCAAGCGAGTGCGGCATAGTTCACAGGCAGAAATGCAAGTGCGACATTGTTCCCTAGTAACAGGCCAGCCACGGGCTTGGGCCTCACGGTAGAGATCGAGAGCACCAGTATGCCCTCTTTTTACATGTAACCATTCCACGAGCCTCTCCCAGTTGTCATTGTCAGGTTCTTCCTGTCGCAGTGAAGCAATCCTGGCTAGTTCATCTGCTTTATTGTTCCACTGACTTGCAGGATCCCCATCTTCTTGGTGGGATGCGACCCATGCAATTGAAAATTGCCCTTGTTTGGCAATGGCAAGAATCTCCTGCCACTTATCTTTCTGCCAGACTGGGACACGGTTAACCTCCCAATCATTTTGCTCCCAGAAAGGAAGCCACTCTGTACAGCCTTTGAAAACAGCATATGAGTCAGTGTAAATATGCACATGAACAGTGGACTGTGATTCGTGCTGGAATACACTCCATACTGCTACCAGCTCCCCAACCTGAGCACTACCTTCCCCCTCAGTAACAATAGTGAAATTAGTGCCTATTTGTAAAGCAACAGCCTGGTATTTCCATACTTTTCCTTCACGTTTGGCAGAGGCATCTGTGAACCAAACATTCTGCAACTGGTCTGAGTATGGGGGGGCAATCTGGATGACAGAGGGAAGATCAGCATCAGTGGCAGGAAGAATATTGTCCTGGATAGCAAGTGTTTTTGTAGCACCCTCTGTGACTGTAAAGATATTACAATAATGTTCAATTTGAGCATACCACTTTCGGACAGAAGCACGCTGTGCCACCCCATCAGGAGGAGGGATACCAGATATTACAGACTTGATAACCTTAAACGGGCCTCTCAGTATTATAGGTTGCTGTCGTATGGTCCTCTCAGCTTCACGCAGAGCTAAGCTAACAGCAAACAGCCCCTTCTCCAGCTGAGAGTATCGCTTCTCTGCGTCTTTGAAGCTGCGGGAATAGAATCCAATAGGTCTAATGGGACCTTCTGGACCCTTTTGCCAGAGATGTATAGACAAACCTGATTGAGCAAATCCCCATTCTATCAGTACAGGGTCAGAGGGATGGATAGGACCTAAGGACTGGTGTGTAATAGCTTCAAAAATTAGAAGCTGCAAGGCTTCTTCATGAACTGGGGTCCATTCCCATGATGCTCCCTTTCGCAGTAAGTCATACAATGGACGGGCAATGATAGAAAAGTCAGGGATGTGTTTTCTCCAAAACACTAGGAGTCCAAGAACATGCTGTAATTCCTTTTTATTCTCTGGCATTTTAAGTTGATCTAAAGCTGAGAGGGTGTCCTGTGGAATGCAGGCCATACCGCCTTTCTACCAGATACCCAAAAATTTTACTTCAGAAGCTGGAGACTGAATTTTATCCGGCGGAACAGTCAAACCCAATCCTTCCAAGTGTTTTATTATTTTGTCATGCATTGTTTTAACTGCTATCAGCTCATCTCCTCCTATCAGGATATCGTCAATATATTGATAAATCTTAACTCCTTCTTCCAGGGGAATCTGTTCCAGCTCCTGTGCCAATGCATGGTGAGCCAAAGTAGGAGAGTGCTTATACCCTTGAGGGAGGCGGGTAAAGGTATATTGCTGGCCCTCCCATGTAAAAGCAAAACGGAGTTGGTCATCAGAACGCAGGGGGACCATAAAGAACATGTCTTTAACATCAATAGAAGCCATGATTGGGTGAGCTTGCTCTTGGATAGTTGCTATCAATTCAGAAATGTTAGGAACAGCCGCAGTTAACGGCCCTGTGTTAGCATTTAGCCTGCGGTAATCTATAGTCAATCTCCATTTGCCATTTGGTTTTCTGACAGGCCACACAGGAGAGTTAAAAGGGGAGTGAATGGGTATCACAATTCCCTGTTCCTTTAATTCTGCCAGCACGGGGCTAATACCACTACGTGCCCCCAGGGGTAAAGGATAAGGCTTGACAGAGGTCAAATGGGAGGGGGGAAGTGGGGGTGCTACCTGCAACAGACGAATATCTAGAGTGGGGGCGCCGAACACCCAGCTCCCTCCCTGGTCGTCTGTCCAGCTTCTACCCTTCAGGATATCTAGCCCTAACAAATTAAGAGGATATTTTCCTACAACCATGGAGATTTCTTGTGCTACTTCCTCTCCAGGCAATCGCAGCTTCACTATCGCCGTGGCTTGAGAATGTACGCCGCCCATGGCATCTGCTACAAACATTTTTCTGCGAGACAGGGTCACACCAGCACGGTCAGCGTCTTCTGTTTTAATAGCAGAAATTTGTGCTCCTGTATCTACCAGAAATGTCAGAGGAACTAGTCTAGGATCAACAATGCATGTGATTAACAGGTCGTTTCCTTTTGTTGTGAGCTTTCTAATGTGCATCCAACCTCCGCCCCCCCCCCCGCTCACTTGAGAGGAGCGAAGGCATTAGTTTTCCTGCAGTCCTAGTGCCTGGGCTGATTCCAAAGGGGGGGCACTCGGAAGTGAAGTGCCACTCTTCTCAAACTTTTGTTTCGGCCATCCATTAACTAACTTTTCTAACCTTTCTGTAGATAATCCATCCATTAATTCTCGCGGAATGCCCTTCTGCCACCCTAGCGTCCAAAGGCTATTACGTTTATGATCTATGTTTCGCCCACTTGGTTTCAGAGAAAATGAGATCCCTTTAGATCCGTTGTTTTCTGGATTGGATAGGGGAGGGGTCGAATTAGCCACTGCACGCCTCACTCCCTTTGTCTCAAATTTACTGATGGAAGAAATCACTGGCCCATATTTTCTCCCATAGTTAATTAATTCTTGGGCAACCTCCCCCCATGTCCAAACTTTATAACCTGACTGCAGATGGTTAGAGGTTACAGTTCCTTCTAATACTGCCCGGGTTCTTTCGCCGTGAGACATGGCTTGTATCTTTCCTTGTAGCTGTATACCTATAGGTTTCAGTGATTCTGGAAGCCCCCTGATTAAAGGAGTCATCCTTTCAGGATCAACAGGCATCATCATAGGTGATTCGTGATGTGGCTGCAGCTTTCTATCATACATCATTTGGAGACAAGCAGCCTTTTGAACACTTTCTACTAATTGATCAACTGTCCCAGTAATGGCAAGAGGGTCTCCCCTTTCTAAAGGGTTAAGACCACCTGCCCAATAGGCAGCCCTCTGTGTTAAGGACCAGGGAGCACGATTGTTGCCAGTAGTTAGAAATACTCCCGGTCCCCAATAACCTTCTGCTTCTTTTTCTGTTAACAGAATCTGGTCTCCACCAGTAAGACTAACCCTCCATACATACTCTGTCTCTGATTCCTTTGGAGAGCGGCTAAAATCCTTTTTCAGTTTTGCTAGCTCAGTGGCTGAAAAGGGAATTTCTTTAACATTCATTTGAGGGTCCAGATCCTCACTGTTATCAAATGTATATTCAGTTTTTATCAAAGGACGCATCTGGGCTGGAGAGGCCACTATTTTGTCTAGCCTTGACTCCATTTCTTTCAATCCTTCGAGAGGATACATTTTTTCTTGAGGCAAACTATGGGCAACAGTATTGCTATTATCCCTACACCTTAACTGTTCCTTCAGAGCCTCTAGTAAGAGAGCTGCATCATGTTTTTCATTTTCTAATTGCCTTTTGAGTTCCTCTGTCTGTTTCTGCAGAGTCTTAACTAATTCTTGCAGCGATTCTATAGTTTGGTTTTCTGCTTTACGCTGCTGGTCCCAGAACTCTATGGCTGCAACCAGAGCAGAACCCAATACTGCACAAATAAATGACTTTCCTTTACCAGCTCGGCTACGAGCATTCTTTTGCAGAACACTAATATGGTCGGTGACACTCTGCAAGTTATACCAATTTTCTCATGCCCAGTCCACCCCTGTCGAAGATGGCCTAGACGCATGCTTTTCTAGGAGATCAAACAATACATTTTCACTTTCCATAGCGACTGTACTGTTACTCATTTCTCAATAAACAACGAAATCTACCTTGAGGGAGGAGGAGGTGACTCCTTATCTCCTCAGGGAGACAAACACTTATCAAAACAAAATAAGCAAATGCTCAAAGCACTCCTTCCTTACACAAAAGACCAAGAGGCTCAATCAACACTTACAAAGGAAATGCTAATACCTAAATTGCTCCTGGCTATCCTGCCAGGCCACACAGAAAACTTCAAGCTTCAAGGCACACACCTAAAATCTAAGCAACAAGAAACCTTTAAGTTTCTCAGACAACACTTTCTAGGTTTCAGTAAAGTGAATAAACTTCTTGGAGAGGCACACACGTTTACGTCAAAAAATTAATTCCTCACTTCCCCAAGAGGCGCACACGAAAAAGGTTCAAATTTCACACTTAAGTTACAGGATACTTAAATCACGAAATGCAGAGAGGTCTTCCCGAGGAGGCACACACGTATTAAACAAATGCAAATAGTCAAAATTGATTCATACGTCCTCGAGAGGTAAACACACAAACAGTAAAGTTTCAGAATATGGAGCGGTCTTCCTGGAGAGGTGCTCACGTTTAAGTTATCAAAATTATCGCTCCTTGCAACTCCAGGAGGTGCACACGGGAAAGTTTCAGACTATATCTGGAAGGACAACACTCTCATGGCGGGTATCCTGCCGACTACACCAATAATAAATGTCTCGCTCCAATTTACAGGAGGGAGAGGAGGTTCTTTGATATATGTATACCCGGCATGAGATTAAGAAACAACGGTTCAAATGTTGGTCCAACCAGTTTATTACAAATCTTAATCAGGGAGATGGGGAAGGGGAGGACGGACACTATTATGATGTAGGGTGATGGGGAAGGGAAGGCAGGCGATAGTAAAGATAAGAAACAGGAGCAAGGGGTCTTTATAGGAAGCAAGAGGGAGATAGTCACCACCATGGATCCAGCGTGGTTTCTAGTTCAGTCATTGATCTTCAGTAGTGGTGGGTCGTCAGGCGCTGTTGTTCCGTCGATGGTGATGGTGACCACCGCTACCACGGTGACCACGGCGACGACGACGACCATGTCCAATGGTAGTACAACCTTATTTATAAGTCCAAAGTGGTCGAGTCAGCTTTCTTTGGAGTGACAGCTTGAATCCAAAGTAGTTGAGTCAGCTCTCCTTGGAGTGGCAGCTTCTGGCTTTGAGATCTCAGCAGAAATTCCTTTGTTCCCATTTTCCGGGCCTTGCCAGCAGATAAGAGGGAGCAGGGATGCCCACCTGCATCCTGTTTTTCACAGGACACGATGGTATCATTCCCCAGTTTTCCCATACCAAGCTGGAGCTATTTAGTCACAGGCCAGATCTTCCGCCAGTAAACACTCCTGAGCACTCTCTTCCGGAGACAAGCAGCTCTGAAGGAAGGTGCTTTCAAATGTCCACAAAGTGATGTTGATTGTCACAGGGTAGCACCCATCACTTGCCTCCTCCATAAATCAGTCAGAGTCTTATCACAAGAAATACCTCAGGAAGCAAGCTTTGAGCCAGAAAACAAAGAAGGGTTCTCACACACGGCGAGGGTCGGAGGATGAGCGTAGGGCAGCAGCGCGGGGGGAGTCCGGATTTCTCTTCTCCCCAGCCTGGGGAGGGGTCTGAGCCACGGACCGAATCCGCGCAGGGGCTGTTTTCCGTAGCGAGGGGCAGCGCCAGGGATGAGAGGAAGGGCAATAGGGAACAATCGGAAAAAATTATTCCTTGTCTAACTTGTTTAAGTCCTTCATTATTTTGTGCCAAACAGATAAAAGTTTAGCAGCCGTTATGTCTTTAGCAATAGAAGCCTCCCAGAGTTTTGTGCCAATTTTGTCCCAAAGCTCTTCATCAAGAGAGAGCCCAGTTTTCAGAAATTCAGGGACATTTTTGCTTATCCATTTAAGAAAAGTAACTAATGTTGAAGTAGATACAGGCTGATCCTGAAACTTTAAAACTAGCCGTAATACTTCGAGATGTACTTGTTGCTCCTTCGTTTGTGAACTCCCTATAGTTCCTGACTGCTCACCTTCTGTCCAGCAGAACGGTGCGGGCGCGAGCGAAACAATCTCTCCAAAGATCAGTCGGGCGACGCTGCCGGACCGGGCTCGCTCAGCCTCGGCTTGATTTGCCCCACGTTGGGCGCCATTTGCTGCATCTGATGCACGGACTCAGATGTGAACGATCCAAATCATTTATTACAAGTTCTCACATCACTAATATACCTTCACAAGTTTTCTTTTCCTAGCATTCCCATTCGCCCCGACAGGTCAACAGAATATTCCACAAACACTTCTTCAACCGTTCACACAGGAGTTTATCCAATCAGAGCCGCAAGCAGTTCTTCCTTCTTTTAGAGGTGTCCTTGGTTCTCATGCTGTTTATCTTGCTCCACAGCTGCTGCTCCATACAGACCTTCATGTATTCCCACACTTCTCCCCTTAAAATATGGATTTGTCTAACAAAAACAAGACATTCGCTCCCGAAAATACCACTTCTTATCCCCTAAGGAAGACATTTCCTCCCCAAAACACCCCTTTTAATCCCCAAAAGAAGAAATACTCTCCCCAAAGTATCGCTTTCATTTCCTTTCCCAGAAAGAAGACATTTGAAGATAAAAGGCAGTATTCTGGAGAGAAAATGTCTTTTGGGGGGGATCAAGAGTGGCACTGGAGAGAGAACCTGTTTGGTTTCTGGGATAAAGAGTGATATTCGGGGAGAAAATGTCTAATTGTTGGCAGAAATTAATATGCAGGGGAGAAATGGTTGTATTTGGGAGACTAAAAGAGTATTTTGGGGAGAAAATGCGTCAGTTTTGGGGATAAACTGCATTATTTTGGAGTGAAAGCATCC
Organism: Alectoris magna; assembly: GCA_030625065.1. Classification (NCBI taxonomy): domain Eukaryota; kingdom Metazoa; phylum Chordata; class Aves; order Galliformes; family Phasianidae; genus Alectoris; species Alectoris magna. Next base: position 3,847,832 of record CM060578.1, on the reverse strand, counting down.
TATTGAGCAAATAAGCGGCATTATGTGGAGAAAATGTCTTCTTTTGGGGATAAAGGTGATCGTTCAGGGAGAAAATGTCTTATTTGCAGCATAAAAAGACGCATTTGCGGAAGATAGCATCTTTTACTGGCACATCACGTTTTATTCCAAAAAGAACACATTTTCTTCCCAGAATACCGCCTTTGATCCCCAAAAGAAGGCATTTTCTTCCCAGAATACCGCTTTTTCTAACGAAAATAAGTCATCCTCTCCAAAGAAGACATATTTCTATCCACAAAATGAGAAATATTCTCCACAAAATATCATCGTTGCTTCCAAATAGTAGACATGTTCTCCCTTAAATACCACGTGGTGGTCCCAATATTACACATTTTCTCCCCAGCATTGCTCTTTTTGTCCCCAAAATGAGGCGTTCTCCCTCAAATTACTCTTTTGATCCCAAGAATCAGGCATTTTCTCTCCACAAGACTAATTTTATTACCAAAACAGGACATTTCTTACCCAAAACACACCTTTTTATCCCCAACATTAGACACTGTCTCCCCCAAATGCCAATTTCTATCCCTCCAAGAAGAAATTCTCCCCTTAAAGGATGCCTTTGTCTAACAAAAAGAAGACATTCGCTCCCGAAAATACCACTTCTTATCCCCTAAGGAAGACATTTCCTCCCCAAACACCCCTTTTTATCCCCAAAAGAAGAAATACTCTCCCCAAAGTATCGCTTTCATTTCCTTTCCCAGAAAGAAGACATTTGAAGATAAAAGGCAGTATTCTGGGGAGAAAATGTCTTTTGGGGGGGATCAAGAGTGGCACTGAAGAGAGAACCTGTGTGGTTTCTGGGATAAAGAGTGATATTCGGGGAGAAAATGTCTAATTGTTGGCGGAAATTCATATGCAGGGGAGAAATGGTTGTATTTGGGAGACTAAAAGAGTATTTTGGGGAGAAAATGCGTCAGTTTGGGGGATAAACTGCATTATTTTGGAGTGAAAGCATGGGATTGAGCTAATAAGTGGCATTTTGTGGAGAAAATGTCTTCTTTTGGGGATAAAAGTGATCGTTCAGGGAGAAAATGTCTTATTTGCAGCATAAAAAGACGCATTTGCGGAAGATAGCGTCTTTTATTGGCACATCACGTTTTATTCCAAAAAGAACAATTTTTCTTCCCAGAATACCACCTTTTACCCCCAACTCCCCTCAGCCGCCTCTTCCCCAGATTTAATAGCTGCAGCTCCCTCAGCCTCTCCTCATAGGGCTAATTTTCCAAGCCCTTCACTAGCCTTGTTCCCCTTCTCTGGTCCTGCTCCAGTACCTCCACCTCCTTTCTGTATTGAGGTGCCCAAAACTGGACACTGTACTCTAGTTGAGGCCTCTCCAATGCTGAGTACAGGGGCAGGATGACTTCCCTCTTCCTGCTCACTACACCATTCCTGATACAAGCCAGGATGCCACTGGCCTTCTTCGCTGCCAGGGCACACTGCTGGCTCATATTCAGCCAACTTTCCATCACTACACCAAGGTCCCTTTCCATCAGGCAGCTTTCCAGCCACACCTCCCCAAGGTTGTAGGGTTGCCTGGGGTTGTTGTGGCCAAAATACAGGACCCGACATTCAGCCCTATTGAAACTCACGCCTTGGCCCATCGATCCAGTCTATCCAGGTCCTTCTGCAGTGCCCTTCTCCACTCTGGCAGATCAACACTCCCTGCCAGCTTGGTGTCGTCTGCGAACTTACTAAGCGTGCATTCAATCCCCTCGTCAAGATCATCAATGAAGGTGTTAAACAGAAACGGCCCCAGTACTGAGCCTTGGGGGACACCGCTCGTGACTGGCCGCCAACTGGATTCAACTCCATTGACCACAACTCTTTAGGCCCGGCCATCCAGCCAGTGCTTCACCCATCAGAGTGTACACCCATCCAGACCATGGGCAGCCAGCTTCTTCACGAGAATGTTATGGGGGACAGTGTCAAAGGCCTTACGGAAGTCCAGGTAGACCACATCAACAGCCTGACCCTCATCCACCAAGCGGGTCACCTTGTCATAGAATGAAATCAGGTTTGTCAGACAGGATCTACCATTCGTAAACCCATGCTGACTAGGCCTGTTCCCCCTGTTGACCTTTAATTGGTCCACGATGGTTCCCGAAATCGTATGTTCCATGACCTTCCCAGGCACCGAGGTGAGACTGATAGGTCTGTAGCTACCAGGATCATCTTTCCAGCCCTTTTTGAAGATGGGTGTCACATTTGCCAGTTTCCAATCCACTGGGACATCCCCTGTTAGCCAGGACTGCTGGAAAATGATGGGCAGTGTCTTGGCAACCACATCCGCCAACTTCCTCAGCACTCTATGGTGCAATCCATCCGGCCCCATGGACTTGTAAGCATCCAGCTTTCGGAGCAGGTCCAAAACTATCTTGTCATTGGATCATGAAGGGCTTATTCTGTTCCCCATCCCTATCTACCAGCGCAGGGGGCTGTGTTCCCAGGGAGTAACAAGTCTTACTATTAAAGACTGAGTCAAAGAAGGCATTAAGTACCTCAGCCTTATCCCTATCCTTGGTGACCAGGTTGCCCTCAGCATCCAACAAGGGATGGAAATTCTCCCTAGCCTTACTTTTGCTATTAATGTGTTTATAAAAGCATTTACTGTTTACCTTAGTGGCCAAGCTCAGTTCCAGCTGCGCATTGGCTTTTCTAATTTTCTCCCTGCACAGCTTCACTACATATCTTATAAGTAGCTTGCCCACTCTTCCAGAGACCATAAACTTTCCTTTTGTTCTTGAGTTCCAGCCAAAGGTCTCTGTTCAGCCAGCCCGGCCTCCTTGCCTGTCAGGCTCGTCTTCCATGACATGGGGATGGTCAGGTCCTGCACCTTTAGAACAATTTCCTTAAAATATTCCCAGCCTCCCTGGGCTCTCACGCTCTCCAAAACTACCTCCCAAGGGACCCTCTCAACCATGGTCCTAAAGAGGTTGAAGTTTGCCCTCCAGAAGTCCAACGTGGCAGTTCTGCTGACTCCCCTCCGTGGTTCGACAAGGATAGAGAAATCTAGCATCTCATGGTCACTTTGACCCAGATGGCCTCCAACCTTTACATCCCCCACCAGACCTTCTATGTTAACAAACAGCAGGTCCAGGATTTTTCTTCCTCTCGTCAGCTCCCTCACCAGCTGTGTCAGGAAGTTATCTCCCGCACAACCTAGGAACCTCCGGGACTGTTCCCTGTCAGCTGCATTATAAATCCAGCAGATGTCTGGGAAGTTGAAGTCCCCCACCAAAACAAGGGGGAATGACCTAGAGACTTCACTCAACTGTTTATAAAGCATCTCGTCCACCTCTACATCCTGGCTGGGTGGCCTGTAGCAGACTCCCACAATAACATCAGTCTTGCTGGCCTTTGTTTTTATTCTGATCCGTATGCTCTCAACCATATCATCAACATTATTAATTTCCACACATTCATGGTCCTTTTTAACGTAGAGAGCTACACCACCGCTTTTCCTACCCAGCCTGTCTCTATTGAAAAGCCCGTAGCCCTCCATCACAGCACTCCAGCTGTAGGAGTTGTTCCACCACATTTGCATGATGGCAACTATATCATAACTTTCCAAACACACAATGGCCTCCAGCTCCTCTTGTTTGTTACCCATGCTGTGTGCATTAGTGTAAAGGCACCTGAGCTTGGTCCCCTTGCGAGTGGCAGTAACCCTGATACCCTCATGACCACACTCGTGTGTTTCCACAGCCACCAACCTCACATCTGCCCTTGTGTTCTTCCTACAAAGGGGTGAGTCATCCTCCTCATCCACCAAGGCACAAGACCGTGAAGTCTTACAAGCACATCCCTCTCCTGCAAGCACAGGGACGTTAGGTTCAGGCTCCGTATTAGTGACCCCAGTTACACGCCCGCCCCCCTTCGTACCTAGTTTAAAGCCCTCTGAATGAACCTAGCCAACTCCCGTACTAAGACCCCTCTCAACCAGTGGGAGAAGCCACTTCTATCAGCCTCTAGCCGGCCCAGTCTCATGTAAACAGAGCTGAGGTCAAAACCTCTTCCCCCTTTTCATCCCTTCCCTTCCCACCCCTTCACTCCCCTTCCCTCCACTTCCCTTATCCTTGCCTTCCCTTACCTCCTCTTCCCTCCCCTTCTATTCCCTAATTATTACCTTTCCTTCCCTTCCCCTACCTTTCCTAATCCTTCCCTTCCTTTCCCATGCATTCCCTTTCTTTTTCACTGCTCCCCTTCTCCTCTCTCCCCTCCCATTCCTTCCCCTCCCTTCCAATCCCTTCCCTGTCTGGATTCAGAAGCTGATTAAGTTAGGGTTAATGTGTTTCTTGATTTCTATGTGCCTTCTAATCTGCATTCCCAGCATTATATCTTGCTTAAGGGCTACAATTTACAAATCGATACATCAAATATTCATTGTTCAAATTCGTAAAAATGGGGGAGATGGGGGTTTAGTCACTAATATGTCGATGAGTGAGGACGGCAGCATTCTTGCCTTGGTCAGCAAGAAGCTGTGGAAGGGGTGAACAAGCTTGGAATAGCTCATTTAGTGTAATTTCAACCCCTGTTACGGAGTAGCTCTTTTAGAGTAATTTTACCACCCCATTAACAGTAACACTCAGTTATGATGCTATTAGCCTGTCAATTAGCCTTTTCTCAATCTGTGAACGCAAAACCTGCGAAGGAATCCCACGCACATTAATTGTGCTGTTAATTGAGGCCTTTGACTGAGTTGCAATGATTATGTTATTAATTTGATTAGTGCTATTATTTTATATTGTGGTAATAGTTTGCTAATAAACAAAAAAGGGGAATTGTGGACTCTACTTCAGAGGCGGAGTTTGGGGAGTGGCTTACTAGGAATAGGCAGGACTTGGGGGAGTTCAGGTGAAGTTTGAGGAGTGGCTTACTAGAAATAGGCAGGACCTGGGAGGAGTTTGGTAGAATGGGGGCAAGGCTTTCGCTTATCAATAGCGCATTGCAAAGGAAGAAGCTCCTGGAATTCCTGACCTGAAACCTTCAGGTAAGAAACTGGACCAATCACCACAAGGAAAACATATTCAAGACAGACTTGACTATACGCTGTGCATGTCCAAGAAGAAGTGAAAAACAAGAAAACATTCAAGGAATTAGTTAGCATAGGACAACCCACCGTTTAGAGTGAGTTAGCATTACTTGCTTTGTGGAATTATTAGTGCATATTGTGTATAAATATATTATAAATTCTCAGCCTGGCCTGCGAAAATGGAATACTGTTGAGAAAGGCATCCAGTATTTGAGAGAAACAGACATAATGGAAACGCTGTATGATCCCACATTTGTGTCTAATGATCCACACCAAGACCATGATCCTGAGAGAGTGACGAGTACACCCCAAATATGGCAGAAGCTCACAAGGACAGCACTGGAGGGGTATGCCATTTCACTGGTAGCAACGACCAATAGATACGAAGACCTAGACAGAAGACCCCCAGTTTTTGAACTGATTCTTACACTTCAAAACTTGGAACAAAAATTTCCACTCTCCCATGCCTCCATATCAGCCATCTACCAAATGGCAGAAAGACTAGATAAAATGGAGAAGAGCCAGGACGGCATGCTGGAGGAATTGTCCCTAGTGATTAATCATGATCAACCCACGGCAGTATCAGAAACACCCGATGAAGACCAGGACAATCAAAAGAATCTGATGAAGGAGCTGGTCAAACTGATTAAAGTCTCAGCTATCAAAGGCAAACCCCCCCACGCTCAAGCAAATGGCCGCAGTAAATTTATGTCTCATGCTGCCCTGTGGAGCTACTTAAGTGAGCATGGAGAGGACATGAAGAAGTGGCACAATGAACCCACTCCTGCACTACAAGCATGGGTGAGAGAACTACAAAGCAGATCAACCACCACTGAAGTTGCTCCCATTACTTCAGGTAACAAACAGAGGGGCCCTGCCCTCAGCCAGGGGAGGGAAAGGGATAATAGAGTGTATTGGACTATGTGGATTCGATGGCCTGGCACATCAGAACCACAAGAATATAAGGCACTGGTGGACACCGGTGCCCAGTGCACTCTGATGCCCTCGAGTTATAGAGGGACAGAACTGATTTATATTTCTGGTGTGACTGGGGGCTCTTAGGAATTGTCTGTGTTGGAGGCAGAAATAAGCCTCACCGGTAAAAACTGGCAGAAGCATCCTACAGTGGCTGGACAAGGGGCTCCATGCATACTCGGTATAGATTATCTTAGAAGGGGGCATTTCAAGAATCCCAAGGGATACCAAGGGAATAGTTGCTGTAGATACAGACAACATTAAGCAGCAGTCTGTCTTGTCTGGCCTGTCAGAAGACCTGTCCGTTGTGGGGTTACTACAGGTAAAAGAGCAGCAGGTACCAATCGCTAGGAAAACAGTGCACAGACAGCAGTACTGCACCAACAGGGATGCCTTGCTCCCCATTCACAAGCTGATTCATCAGTTTGTCAGAGTCAGGGGGTGATCAGCAGAACCCACTCACCATTTAACAGCCTAGTATGGCCAGTGCGTAAAGCCAGTGGAGAATGGAGGCTGACAATAGATTACCGCGGTCACACCCCCACTGAGTGCTGCTGTGCCAGATATGTTAGAACTCCAGTACAAACTGGAGTTGAAAGCAGCCAAATGATATGCCACCATGGACACTGCCAATGTGTTCTTCTCCATTCTATTGGCCACAGAATGCAGGCCACAGTTTGCTTTTCCTTGGAGGGCTGTTCAGTGCACATGAAACCGTTTGCCCCAGGGGTGGAAACACAGCCAGACCATTTGCCATGGGCCAATCCAAAACACACTGGAACAGGGTGGTGCTCCCAAGCACCTGCAGTACATTGATGATGTTGTGTGGGGTGATACAGCAGAGGAAGTCTTTAAGAAAGGAGAGCAAACAATTCAAATTCTTCTGCATGCCAGTTTCACTATTGAAACAAAGTGAAACTAGTGAAATTCACTAGTGAAACAAAGTGAAGGGACCTGCCCGGAAGATTCAGTTCCTAGGAGTAAAATGGCAAGATGGGTGTTGTCATATCCCAGGAGATGTGGTAGACAAAATAACCACTATGTCTCCACCCACTAGAAAGAAAAAGACACAGTCTTTTCTGGGTGTAGTGGGCTTTTGGAGGATGCACATCCCAAACTACAGCCTCATAGTCAGCCCTCTCTATCAGGTGGCACGAAAGAAGAACAGTTTTCATGGGGTCCTGAACAGCAGCAAGCTTTTGAACAGATTAAACAAGAGGTAGCCCGTGCTGTGGCCCTAGGGCCTGTATGGATGGGACAGGATGTAAAGAACATCCTCTACACTGAGGCTGGAGAGAAAGGTCCCACTTGGAGTCCGTGGCAAAAAGCCTCAGGAGAAATCTGAGGCCAACCCCTGGGATTCTGGAGTAGAGCATACAGGGGGTTGGAAGAGGGCTACACTCCAACTGAGAAGGAGATCTTAGCAGCATATGAGGGTGTTCAGGCTGCTTCTGAAGTAACTGGCACTGAAACACAGCTCCTTCTGGCACCTCGACTGCCAGTGCTGAACTGAATGTTTAAAGGAAAGGTCCTCTCCACCCATCATGCTACTGATGCCACATGGAGTAAGTGGATTGAGTTGATTACGCAACGAGTGCGGATGGGGAACCTCAGCCATCCACGAATCCTAGAGGTGATCATGGACTGGCCCGAAGGTAAAACGTTTGGCACATCACCAGCAGGAGAGGTGTCATGTGCTAAAGAGGCCCCACCATACAATGATATACCAGAAAATGAAATTTGCCCTGTTCATGGATGGATTGCGTCGTATGTGAGGAAGCATCGCAGATGGAAAGCTGATGTGTGGAGCCCCACAAGACAAGTTGCGGAGGCCACCAAAGGAAAAGGAGAATCAAGTCAGTTCGCAGAGGTAAAGGCGGTCCAGCTGGCCTTGGATGTCGCTGAATGGGAGAAGTGGCCAATGCTTTATCTTTACACTGACTCATGGATGGTGGCAAATGCCTTATAGGGGTGGAGCAGCTGGTGTTCCCAGCAGTGGGAACAAAACAACTGGCAATGAAAGGATTAACCTATTTGGGCTGCTGAACTGTGGAAAGACATTGTTGTCCGAACAAGAAGTATGGTTATAAAGGTGCGTCACATAGATGCTCATGTGCCCAAGAGTAGGGCTACTGAAATAGCCATTAGGTAGATCGAGCTGCCAGAATTGAGGTGGCTCAAATAGACTTGGACTGGCAGAACAAGGGTGAATTATTTCTAGCTCGATGGGCCCATGAGACCTCGGGCCATCAAGGAAGAGACGCAACATAGAAGTGGGCTAGAGACCGAGGGGTGGACTTAACTGTGGACGCTATTGCACAGGTTATTCATGACTGTGAGAAGTGTGCCGCAATTACACAAGCCAAGAGGATGAAACCTGTCTGGGGGGAAGGGCGATGGCAAAAGTATAAATACGGGGAGGCATGGCAGGTTGATTATATCACCTTGCCACGATCTCGCAATGGTAAGCGTTATTTGCTTACCATGGTGGAGGCGACCACTGGGTGCCTTGTAACATATGCAGTACGCCATGCTACCACCCAAAACACCTTATTGGGTCTGGAGAAACAAGTCCTGTGGTGACACTGTTGGAAATATCCAAATAATTTATCAGAACAGTATCCAGAGATACTGTATCTGGATACTGTCCTGATAAATTATTTTTATCTCTGGTCTGGAGAAGCAAACCCTGTGGCGACATGACATTCCAGAAAGAACTGAGTCTGATAATGGGACCTATTTTAACAATTCACTTGTTCACAACAATTCACAGAGAACATGGCATTGAGTGGATTTATCATATCCCCTATTGTGCACCAGCCTCTGGTAAGATTGAACGCTACAACAGGTTGTTAAAAACCATGTTGAAAGCAATGGGTGGCAGAACATTTAAGCACTGGGAGAAGCATTTGGCAGAAGCCACCTGGCTGGTCAACACCAGGGGGTTGGTCAATCAAGATTGTCCTACACAATCCAGCTCCCTACATACTGTAGAGGGAGATAAGGTCCTGTATTACATGTAAAGAGCATGTTGTTCCCAAGCAGTTTGGGTCCTTCCAGCTCCTGGAAAGGGCAAATCTCTCCGTTTTTGCACAGGGACCTGGGTGCACTTGGTGGGTGATGGAGAAAAATGGGGAAGTCCAGTGTGTGCCACAAGGGAATTTGATGCTGGGGGAGTGCAGTCAGTGACTCCATGTCTATATGGAGTCATGTATATATGTATGTGTATACATGTATGTAGGTATGTGTATATTTAACACGTTTAGTATTGTTTGTTCCCGTGTAGATCTATGTTAAGCATGAAGTGGTGATGTGGAATTAGGGGTGGAATGCTGTGGTTTTGTGATTTCTGTTGTCGGTATTCCACATCAGAACGTCATGCAGAACAGTGACAATTAAAGAGTTCATGTTCTGGTTCTGTGTTACCGCCTTTTTGGGCATTTTGGGTTCCCAGAGGGGAGGGGAGGGGAGGGGCAGCATCCCCAGAGGACTTGGCGGGAAGAGGAAGCGAGGTGGGACTCCTGACGGAAGTGCACTGGCTGTCTCAGCTTGCTGCAGAGAACAGCACATGCTTCCCTCGCACTGTCATGGTTTGACTCATACTTTGGGTACTCTTGTCTCATTTTGTTTGATTTGGTTAAATTTAGTAAATTACCATTCCTCTCAGATCGTTGCCATTGTGTTTTCTCTTTGTTAAAACTACCTGCTCTCTCTCTGACCTTCCCCCTCTCCCAGAGCGTGCAGCTGGGTCGGCCAGGTCACACAGCAAACCCCTTCCTTTTTTTAACTTTGCTCCTTGGTCTCTCCTTTTTTTCCTTTTTCCCGGGGCCTGTGCCCCCTGTCACGGACTTATATCTAGGGATGACAATGGAGTAATGGAAAAGCTTGGACTGTAACAAGTATCTTCCTCTGACTTAAATGACCATTTGCCACTGATACTTTGATCATAACTATTTCATAAACCTCTAATGGATTTAACTTTTAATCACCTCTTCAAAAAATGAAGATATTCACTGACGGCAAGCGCGAATATCAAAATTAATTAATTAAGTAGAGAGGTAGGCAGCTGAAACAGAAACCACAGCACCATGAGTATCTTGACTGACATGACTTTTTGAACCCAACTGTGTGGATGGAAGTAAAAATGCTGTAAGCAAAGGTGGTAATAAATATGGATACATTTTCTTCTATTCTGTTCAAATCCTTCTCCTCCCCCACGCCATCTCCTTCCAAGATAACCAGCCTTACCAAGTGTATCCATCTTTCTTTTCAAGATACAGTCTTATCTCTGGGTACAAAACAGATTATTTCTATTACCTGTATTACATGATGTAATATATATGTCACTCACATTCAAGTTACAGCCAGAATCCAGAAAATGTATTGGAATTTAAGAAACAGCATCACTCTGTACTGTAGCCTATTACCGCAGGAGTGATATTTCCTGATTCCCATTCACATCAGACATCCAACTACTTCTGTGCTCTTACTTCCAACTTTGGAATTGTAGACTACTTCAACTCCACATTTTTTACTGCTGGCTCGCAAGGCCATTTCTCCTGCACACCATGTTCCATGCATGGATAAACAGAGTAAGAATAAGTGACCTCTCATAACCTATACACTTCCATGTACACAAAAACTCTTTGGTGACTTTCTTGATGTGGTGGATGTCTTGAACTGAATGTAATGCATCTATTGAATGGCTTTTGAATTATATTACACAAAAATACTTGCTTTCCTCAGACTCCACTGACTATAATCATACCTATTTAACAATCAAATAATCATCATGACAAGATGACAAATAACTAATCTGAGCCACACTGACCTATCAGTTACCCTTCACCTAGCAGAGTCCAAGAGCAGTGTAAAATTACAGAGCTAATAAGATGAAACATTTTTTTCAGTACAAAATATGAGTGAGACTTTTTAAATCACACTTACAGATTTTCTTTTTTTCTAATGACTGTCTTTATTCAGGATTTAAGAAAGTTATCCTTCAAAGTATCTTTACCCTTGCTAATTTTTTCTTGTAACTATGTATATCATAAGCTATTTTATTTTATTTTTTTGCCATGGGCCTTTTCACTTTTCAATACAGAAAACCTTCGAGTAAGTGTAAGGTGTAGAAGAGTTTCATTATTTTATACTACAGATTGTTGTTCAGCAAACTGTTTGAATCTTCTTGGCTGAATTCCATCGACTTATTAATAAAGACTGGGAGTAATACAGGTAGGTATAAGAGGTAACGCCTTCAGGGCGAGAGGATAATGATGCCGTAGTAAAGCAGAAATGTCATTTTTCAGATGTCTTGTTCATTGGACATTTATCCATTCATTGACTGTTGTCTTTCCCCACACCGTCACTTATGTTGTGGATGCTACCATTCCATGTGATAGACAATAAAGAGTCAGTGTTTCAGCTTCTTACTGCACCTTCATGGAATAGTGGCATCCTAATTGGCTTAATGAATTGACTTATTCTTTGCACCAGCTTTCAAACAGTTCCACTCTTTTCTCCTTCTGATGGACAAAATCCTCACAGAACTACTACAAATACTCCCAAGTGTGACGGATCTACTGTCATGTCTGACTGAGTACCAGAGCAGCAGACCCAGAGAACTCCCCACTCCTTCCAAGATACGCAAGTCCACCAAACAAACTGGCTGGTGCCTGTGTTCAAGCCTTTGGAAACTCCCTCAGTTATCACCTTGAAGACACTTGGGCCAAAACCAGCCTACAGTGCTTCCAGACACCTTTTGCCTGACAGCTTTTCCAGGAAGTGAATGTAACCTTCAATGTCACAGCCAAACAAGAGGATGAAGTCAGAAACATGACTGCACCTGTGCCAGTCTGCACTGAGCTAGAATATATGCTATTAGCCCAAAAGGTGCTGCTAAAATCACAAAGCACTGTCCTTAAGCTACAAAAGATGACCAGTAGGATGAGATTTTGGGGGGGCTGGTTTGTTGATTCCTCTGAGAAACAGTATCTTACAGAGCCCTTCACAGGAGACGTATCTTGAGATTCTCAGTGCAAAGCAGAGAAATCTGGTTAGGTAGATAGAATTCTACATACGCACAAGGGGATATGAACATATTGATCTGTTCAACTTACAGAAATACATCAGATGTTACACTGACTATGATATGGAGAAACTCGTGATGTGAAAATTTCACTTCTTTAATTTCCAGCGTCTGTGAAAATGTTTGTGTGAACGACAATGCAGGAGGCTCTGTCTTAGGAGCATTAGGAAACACTTTCTTACTGTGAATGTTACCTGAACACCGGCACAGGTTGACCAAAGAGGTTGCAGTCTCTCCATCCCTGGAGCACTCAGAGAGCCCTCTGGACACAGTGCTGGGCAACCATACCAAAGGGGCCCCAATGGAGCAGGGCTTGGACCACTGTGATCCACGGGTTCCTTCCAACCTCAACCACTCTGCCATCTTGTGGCACAAATTTTCCTTTCATATATGAGTGTAACAGGGGTCATAGATACTTCCACGTTTGCATGCAGTAACACACAAAGTACTAGCACACTGTTTCGTTCTCTTCACACGACTGGGAGGCTGCTCACTTGTTCTTGTTTGTTGGGTTGTATCTAGGAAACAGACCATGGCCGCTGTCGTTGAAATCGTAACTTGCCTTCAGATCCTGCATTTGACAAAAAAAGAATTAATTGTGACAATCAGGAAATAGACTTTTAAAAGCGTAACAAAATGGGTTCTAGAGTCTGTATTTATTTCTTTGGCGTGTCTCATGTTGACAGCAATCGAGTGCGTAGAATTTGATGAATGCCAATAATTCCACACATCTTTCACAGAGCTTTAATTCCACACATCTTTCACAGAGCTTTAATAATTCGGCATTAAAGCACTGTATACAAACATGTATACAACTAAATCCACTGAGAAAAAAGAAGCTATCTTTGCTAAGTAACATTCAGTTTCCTGTGATGCAGACCAGGTTTCAAATTATGCCTGAGGCAAATATTTCAGTCTCTGTACCATAGGAGCTGCCTTACAGAACAGACAGCAAGCTGGAGAAGGGAGTCTGCATATCAGATTTACAACTGCCTAATTTATTCCATAGCCATCTAATGCCCAGACTTACACAGCATAGATGCCAGTGTGATTCCAACCTGAGCCATCATCTAATACTGTGACAACTACACCCTTGCCTGGAATCCCATTTTGCCGTACATCAATAACATGGAGATCCAGCCTGAGAAGAGATGGAGTTATTCTTGTGACTTGCTGAAGAACAGGATGGATTACAAATGCGTCAATATTTGCATTCACTTATAGCACACACATCCAAAGACCTATTCAAAAGGTTCTTTCAATTACTCCAGTCTGAACTTGTAAATTTCATTCCAACTTTGCAAAAACAAAACAAAAATGAGTTTGTTCAAATTCCTGCAGCATTGAAGGATTTCCCCTGCCACCTGAAGCTTCCATCTCTGAATAAAGGGCACCTTCTATCTATTAGAGGTGGGCAACAGAAAGATGGTAACAGTACAGATGTAGCCACGAACCTGGGAAAGCTGAGCTAAGAATCAGACCTACTAACTGTTCCTCTCCCCTGATGAGAAGGCGAGTCAGTAAGCAGCTCGCAGCACAGTAAGCTGCGCTTTCTCCAGATGCGTTTTCTCCTTTGACATTCGAGTTAGTGGGTCAGAATAACAACTTGCTCAAACAATTAAGGCAGTTGTTCAGCTAGGGACAACCGTGCTGAATCACAGCTTTCCCTTCACTCCTCTCACTACTGCTCTGGTGGTCAACCAGCTGCAGGCATGAATCATCCACCCATAGCTTTCACTTCCACAGCAAGCTCTCTGGAAAACCTCTCCCAAGCTTTTTCCTCTTTAATATTAAATGTGCAGTGCATACAGCGAATTTAGAAGCTTTGCTTACTGCACTATAAAAACAGAGAGAGAAAACCCAGCACTTTGTGTTTTTCTGTGTGTATTAACTTAGCTGATTACAGGTTTTCAGTTGCTTTCTTTCCAAGAGAACACTGGACAAAGGATGAGGTTTGGGAAAGAAATACGTTATGGCAATTCTTTCACTTTTTGCCTTCTTTTCCGACTGCTGCTGCTGAGGGAATTTTTTGAGGTTTCAAGTCTTGCTCTCTAGAATCCATCAAAAAACGTTCTTTTCCTGGTGATGGGTGAAGACACGCAGAACAGAAGTTAACAACTGCTGTCACTAAATCAATCAGAAGTTATTTACCAGGAATAACATTTGGGATGAAAATATTTGATGCATTTACGCATTTAGTCAGAAAAAAAAAGTCAAGGTGTACCACAATCAAGAGTAAGCATCGCGCTTTCTGTTTCTCATGGGGAAAAGGAGTGAAAATCACAGGAAGGTGGAAAGAGGAACTGTGTCTCTTAGCGGGCAGAACATTGCTTTTTTCACAACAGTGATTTTTTTAACTCAGTGTTTGTACCTTTGTCCCATGCAGACATCTTGGATACTTCCCACTTCCTGCTGAAAGCAGACAAACAAGCAAACACATGCACAGCTTCAAAGAAAAACACAATTCTTATAGATAACCATTTTTCATGTTCAAAAGAAGTCTGCAGGAATCTTCACAGAAATATTTTATGCCACTCATTTCAGAATTTACTTTTTCTAGCTCAAAGGGAAGAGAGAGCGAAGCGCTGTGCAAACAGCCTAGGGCTTGTCCAGTTTTCTCTGAGCTGAATCAAAGAAAATAAAGTACTTCCAGTCACTTGGGCCGCGTTTGCGCTTTGAATATTTTTCTCATTATACACCTTTTCACCCACCTCCATTCTGAGTGAAAGTACTGGCAGCTGGACTGGAGGCACAGCCAGAAGCCTTGCAAAAATACAGACTCTCAAAAGAAACTGTATAAAACATGAGTGAGTAGCTGCATTTCTGATGTGTCCTATTCAAGACAGACAGAACAGGAAACTTCTTTTCCTTGAGGTTTTGAACACATGAGCTACACAGAATCTCCTCTACTTAAATCCTAGACCAAGAGGTTGAGGGTGGCTGTTCCACACACGTGTATGCTTTTGTTTTCTTATGGAGTACGCTCTCCACACTATCAATTGTAATGAAGAAATATACAGCCAGTTTCAGGCACAATAAAGAAATTCTTACATGCTGGTAACAAACATTTTGGCAAGCAGGGAAGCCTCTCAACTCAGCTCAGAGTTGGCTTGGCCCAGCTGCCCAGGGCTACAGTGCTCCCAGACTCTCCAGTGCCGGAAATGAAATGAGCGGTCACATGTCAAAACGATGACAAATGTACCTGACTCCTGAGGGGAGTGGTGATTCTCCACAGTGCGGGCACTCACCACAGGCTGTGGGGGTGACACCCAGGAGCCACATGGGTGGCCGAGCCCGCAGCTGTGGTGCACGCAGAGCTTGCGGAGGGGTGGCTCCCAGATGGGTTGGGAGGCCCAGCAATTGAATCCTGGCACGAACAGGAGGAAGCAACAAGTGTTTGAATGGAGCCCTGAGCCAGGACTGTGGGACTGAGTGATGTGCGTCACTGCCTCCAGACCCAGTAGGGATGCGGTGTGAATTGGTGCTGCTGCCC
Organism: Alectoris magna; assembly: GCA_030625065.1. NCBI lineage: Eukaryota > Metazoa > Chordata > Aves > Galliformes > Phasianidae > Alectoris > Alectoris magna. Next base: position 3,832,205 of record CM060578.1, on the reverse strand, counting down.
AGCCTGGCAGGGTGACAAATGCTTTCGCCCTGAAATGGGACCACTCACTGAATTAAACAGTTACACAACTTTTAAACTGGATACTTGAATGTCAGAGCTTTAACGGTGCTAGCAGTAGTGCGGCAGATACACCTGTCCAGCTCCTTGTTGGCTTTTAGAATAGGAAGATGATGGAAAATATAGATGCCAGATGAAGAGGAGTGGAAACAAGGCAATTTTCACAGGCTGGCCTTTTGGTAAGTCCAGTCACAGCCTTGGATGTTGGTGTGGTGGGGTGGGCACAGACTGAGAGCCTCAGGAGGGCTCCTCCCTGTGCTCCCATTGTGAACACTGCAGGTGGAGCACGGGCATTGCACTCATGGAGCAAAACAGAATGGGAGTCTGAGTGGGGCTCGAGGAGAGGGTGTGTCTGCAGTGAGTACACCAAAGCATCGATATGACTGAACATCAATACAGAATGTCAATAAATTGGCACTACAACATCCTGATATTCAGCAACATTCACTTTCTGCAGCACTCTAAGGGCAACCTGGGGTTTGTCAGAGTCAAGCCAGGGACTGGATTTGTTTTCTGTTTGATTCTATTGATTGTATTCACCGCAACATTTTCTCAGTTCTTACTGCCAAAAATATGTTTTCCTTACCTTCCTGGATAGATGCCATACAAATTCTCTGCTCCACCTTTAACACTGTTCTCCTGAGGTTGCCTTGCAGCGTGCTCCTCCCGTCAAATCACCTCTGGCTCCACGCAGGCTTTTTCATGTGTTGCTTTTATAGGCATTGTACTACTCCAAACACAAAGGACTTTCCACCTCTCAGTTCTCATCACAGATAACGTACGTTGGCTTCAATTTTATCTTTGATACTCCGCAACTACACAGAAGCATCTGTATGCAGAAATGAAAGGAAGGCCACTTATCTGCATGGTGGTGATTTATATTCATGAGACTCATCCCTGAGACAGTCTCAAAAATCTCAGTTCTCTTTTCCAAATTCTTCATTCATTCCCATGTGCTCTATTCGTGGGGAAATCATTTTGTTCAGGCCTTGTGACTGCTGAGTGGGAATCGCTTGTTGATATTCAGATCCCTCACATTCAGGATGCCTAAATCAGGGGTATTTAGAAGAGCTTCTGTTTATGTTTGGCTCCTGGGCATTTGGAGGAAGGTGATATTGGACATGTCCTCATACATCCTGAAAAGTTACCCCCATTATACTATTGTATGATACACACAGAATACAGTCTAGCTCCTATATCTAGGAACTTAACTTGTTTTGTTCGTGTGCTCCCAGGTTTTTATTTTCTTCCTTCTCAAGAGGTTTGTATAGATTTCAAGCTCTAGCTGTGCTTTCACACTCAGATTTCCAATCCTTCAAAAAATGTCCGGGAGAAGGGGAGACAGTCTGCCTTTGAGAAGCCAAGTGCATACACACATTCCTCTGCTTGTTAGCAGGGCTAACATACTTATACCTCGCCTTCAAACCCCAAGACTGGCACTGAGGAACATGGTTAGTGGCCATGGTGGGGATGGGCTGACAGCTGGACTAGACGATCCTGTGTTTTTTTTCCAGCCTTGCTGATTCTATGACTCTGTGATTATTTTTGAGCTTGACTTGCTGCTTGGTTGCTGCAGCATTGCTCAGGACACCTGCTACTGTGATATAGGTTGGTTTGCTTAGCAATAGGGATTAGTACATTAGTTTAAGAACCAGTATATTAGTTTAGCAAAACGAATCCGTAAGTGATAGTTCTAAAACTTTCCATTTCAGCTTTAGTGGGTGAACAGTCTTGTTTTTCCTTGATAATTTTGCACTGGGGACATAATGGAATACTTTTATCTTCTGCCTCAGTGGTTTTTCCTCATGAGAAGTACTGGAGTCACAATAGAATACTTCTATCTTTTGCCTCAAAATGTGCAAAGATATTTTCCTTGGGTTCCACACACATTGTTTTTGAAAAGTGGTTCGTTATGGCCTAATAAGCAATGGAAATCTACCAAGCTGGGGAAAAGTGAGTGAAAGTGAGTCAAAGGTTTCATTGATGAAGCTGATGGTGAAAAAAAGAGAAAGAAGTAGGTGGGCTCTCCACCACCCTAAATACCACTGATCATGCCCAAAGGGACATTAGCACACATCTATGAGACCTTGAGAAAGAGTGAATATGTAAGCCAAAGTACTGCGTATGTATGTCTTAACTGTCTTAACACATTGGCAACGAATCCATTCCACTACCTTTCTGCATGAGATCAGTCAGAGCAGTGCAGACACTGCTCTGCAAATGAGTGTCAAACCTGCTGTTTCCTCTCTCCCCACCCCTGATACTTTCCTCCATGAGAAATAACTCAAATTATTTTTCAGAGACCGGATCTCTTGTGAAGAAGTTTTAATTCACGATTGCAGTGGCAGGCATCCTGCAAGCCAGAGCGCACAACAAAAATACATCACAGCTTTGTATCCCCTATACACTGATGCCAAGAATTCCTCCTGCTTCCTCCTTAACTGAGAACTCCAGGTTCACAATCTATCCCACCCTTACTCTTGTACATCCTAATCCCATCAACCTTTAATCTCTCTCTCACTGTTTGTTACCTCTTGATTATCAGGTTTGTCCCATCCATTTTCCTAATCTTGACAGTTGAGCCTCTCCCTGCCTGCTTATCCATCTATCAAAGCGTTCCCTAGCTGCTGTGCGAGGCTGGGGGAAGAAAACCACAATTTTAACTCCCACAGAATCACAGAATGTCAGGGATTGGAAGGCACCTCAAAAGATCATCTAGTCCAACCCCACTGCTGGAGCAGGAACACCCAGATTTTGTCACACAGGAACGCGTCCAGGTGGGTTCTGAATGTCTCCAGAGCAGGAGACATCACAACCTCTCCGGGCAGCCTGTTCCAGTGTTCTCTTACCCTTACTATGAAGAAGCTTTTTCTCCTCTTTATGAGGAACTTCCTATGTTGCAGCTTGCACCCATTGCTCCTTGTCCTATCATTGGATGTCACTGAGAAGAGCCTGGCTCCATCCTCCTGACACTCACCCTTTACATACTTACAAACATTAATGAGGTCAGCCCTCAGTCTCCTCCACACTAAAGAAACCCAGCTCCCTCAGCCTTTCCTCATCAGGGAGATGCTCCACTCCATCACTTCTGTGGCTCTGCGCTGGACCCACTCAAGCAGATCCCTGTCCTTCTTAAATTGGGAGGCCCAGAACTGGACAGAATACCTCAGATGTGCTCTCACCAGGGCAGAGTAAAAGGGGAGGAGAACCTCTCTTGACCTACTAACCATGGCTCTTCTAATACACCCCAGGACGCTGTTGGTCTTCTTGGCCACACAAAGGGCACAGTGCTTGCTCACGGTCATCCTGCTGTCCACCAGGACCCCCAGGACCCTTTCCCCTACGCTGCTCTCCAACAGATCAGTCCCCAACTTGTACTGGTATCTGGGGTTGCTCTTGTCCAGATGCAAGACTCTACACATGCCCTTATTCTATTTCATTCTATTTCTCCCCACCCAACTCTCTGGCCTGTCTAGGTCTAGCTGGATGGCAGCACAGCCTTCTGACGTGTTTCTCTACCCAGTTTTGTGTCATCAGCAAACCTGCTGACAGGGCACTCTATTCCCTCATCCAAGTCGTTGTTGAATATGTTGAATAGTACTGGTCCCAGCACTGACCCCTGAGGGACTTCAGTAGATACAGGCCTCCAGCTAGACTCTGTCCCATTGACCACAACTCTCTGGCTTCTTTCCAGTTCACAGTCCACCTCACTATCCGATCGTCCAGACCACATTTCCTCAGTTTAGCTGCAAGGATGCTGTGAGAGATGGTGTCAAATGCCTTGCTGAAATCCAAGACAGACCATATCCACTGCTTTACTGTCCATCTGGTTATGTCTTCATAAAAGGCTATCTCATTGGTTAAGCATGACTTCCTCTTGATGAAGCCATGCTGACTGCCCCCAATGACTCTCTTATCCTTGGTATGCCTTAGAGACAGTACCAAGGACACCTTTCCAGGGATGGAGGTAAGGCTGACCAGTCTGTAGTTGCCCGGGTCCTCCTTCTTGCCCTTTTTGATGACTGGAGTGACATTTACTTTCCTCCAGTCCTCAGGCACCTCTCCCGTTCCCTACAGTTTACCAAAGATAATGGAGAGTGGCCAAGCAGTGACTTTCGCCAGCTCCCTCAGCACCCACAGGTGCATCCCATCAGGACCCATGGATTTATGGAAGTCCAGATTGCTTAATTGGTCCTCAACCCAGTCCTCATCAGCTGAGGCAAAATGCTCCTTGATCCTGACTTTCTCTGGGGCCTCGGGTATCGGACTCCTCAGAACAGCCTCCAGCAGTATAGACCAAGACAAAGAAGGCATTTAGAAAATTTGCCTTCTCTGTATCATCCGTCACCAAGGCACCCACCCGATTCATCAGCTGGCCTACAGTGCCTCTAGTGTTAGTTTTATCTGCAACATATTTCAAGAAGCCCTTACTGTTGTCGTTGACCGCTCTTGCAAGGTTTAAATCTAAGGAGGTCTTAGCTTTCCTAATTGCCTCCCTACATCCTCTGACAACAGTCTTATATTCCTCCCAAGTAGCCAGCCCCTCCTTCCATGATCTGTAGACTCTCCTCTTCCACTTGAATTTGCCCAGCAGTTCCCTGTTTAATCATGCGGGTATCCTGGCTCCCTTTCTTGACTTCCTACTTCACAATCCCCTCCCTCTTTTTTTCCTCTACGTTGTCTTTGCATTTTTACCTCTACTTCCTTAGTGTACAATCACATTCTTCATAGAATGGAAAGTGCTACCCAGCTTCTATTTCAAGGGCTGGATCCTGGGTCAGTGATAACATTTTCTCCTCTTCTCCAGTAGTTACAGTTACCACATTCATAGATTGTAATGTATCTTTTACTGTTTTCTGAAGAAATCTGACCGTGCAGGGTGTTAAACAAGTATCATGGGTGCTATGATCACACACAGGAGGTAGAATAATAGCTGTTTCACCCATTTGGGTTCTGGGAGTCAAGACCACAGATCATGCCTCAAGACTCTATCCTTTCCAATTCCACACTGGGACACATGCAAGTTTTCAGAAGCCAGCTGTAATGGCACTTCCCCAGATTTGCCCCATAGACATTCTTCCAGTGCTTCGTCTCTGGTGAGGACTGCTTTCCACCCCCACTCAGTTTGTCTTTTATATTCTGGGTTTCCAGATTATTTAGTAGTATACAACATACACACCAATATGAAAACCAGAACCTCTTGAGGTTGCTCCAGTTCCATTATAATCCAACCCTTTTCCCCAATTACATGTAGTATTCATTGGACGTTCCCAAGGAGAAGTTAGAGAGAGATTAAAGGTTAGTTTACAGCCATTAGTTATATTTTTTTCCTGATTCTCATGTTCAAAGTGTCTTCTGTATTCTGGATTATCTCCCAAGTCTCAGATTCAACTGAGGCCTTCACCCAAGTGTAATGAGTCCACCCTTTCTCAGCCGTCCTTACTGCTGTCTCAGTAGTCAAGAGCACTTGGAATGGCTTATCCCATTCAGGTTGCAGCTTTGACTCCTTCCACGTCTGTATCAGGACCCAGTCCCCTGCCTGGAATTAATGAATTGGGAATTCCAGGGGTGGAGTCTGAGCCAACAATCTGTAGGTCCTAAGAGATGATAGGGAAGAAGACAACCCAAGTATATAGTTTTTAAGAGAGGCATTTTTGGTTTCAAAATGAGGCAATTAGCTCCCTTTACCCAGACATGGCAATCCAAACAACAGCTCATATGGTGAGACTCCCACACCGTTTCTTGGTACAGTTTGAATCTTGAGAAGTGCTAAAGGTAGGCATTTTGTCCAGGGTAGCTAAGTTTCCAAAACTTAGTCAAGAGTTTCTTCAGCATCTGGTTCATCCTCTCCACCTTCCCCAAATAAGGATGCCACAGGGTGTGAAATTCCCATTTAACTCCCAGAGCCTGCATTAGTCCTTGCAATATTTGTGACGTAAAGTGATCAATGTTCTCAACAATCCTACATCTGTGAATTATTTGTCCCAGTTACAATGTTTGCTGTAGCAGATACTGAAGGGAAGGCTTCTACCCATCCTGACAGATGATCAACTAAGACTAATACATATTTAAACTCACCCACTCTAGGAAGTTCTGTAAAATCTACCTGTACACTCCTGTAGGGCAAATGAGGGCAATGATAGAGCCTTTATTTGAGAAATAGGCGCTATAGGAAAAGATATCAAAAGGAATTAACTCACCCCTCCCCATAACAGCTTGGAGAAAAGGACGAGGTGAGGAATGTGACCCTTCCCCGTTCATACAGTCACGCTGCAGGAGGAAAAGGTGGGTGGAAGGAAGGCGGGGAACTCACGCAGACTCAGATTGCATGGAAGTAGGGTGGCTCCAGACCCCCCCACTGCTCCAGACACTGACATACCCTCCCAGCTCACCATTGGTTCAGGCTGTGAACCTGGAATTCCACTACACTCCCCCCCTTCACAGCATGAACCAATGACTGAGCAGGCAGGGGGTGAGCTCCTGCAATTTGGTGACTTAAAATACAACATATATTGTGACACACGTACAATACCCACTGGAATGTAGAATGTTAAGACAATAAAGGCAATTGTTGACAGTCTTCTCCGTGGTTCTGTTGGGCCAGCATTTGATGTTCTTTCCTGAGGCATATCTCCTTCAAGGACCAGTAGCAGTTCTGATTCATGCTCACCAGTTCCCAAAAGTTCAGCAGTACACCACGGGGTGTCACAATGTTTCCTCGTGGACACTGGAGCATGCTGGAGTGATGATGCTCCTGCTGGCTATCCTGTGAACTTGGAACCTCAAGGGAAGTAAAATAGAAGCTTAATAGGTACAAGGAGGGGTAGGTCTGCCCTCCATGGTAAGATACAGGCTGTATTTCGGTCTCAAGTCAACACCTCTGCCTGTATCGGGACACGTCCTGGTCTTTGATACCACACCCTTTGGCCTGATATCTGTGGCTGAATTATATCAGGTAACAAAGGTGGGGTTCTAATTTGCCACATGGACATGATTAATGTCCCCTTTGCAATGAAAACAGGGGTGTCAACTACTACCTCTGCTGGCCATGCACCAGTTACTGAAGGGTTTACTGATCCCCCAACCTTTAACAATCTCCCCCAAGGTGCAAGGAGACCACACCATTTTGGTCCTGCTTGCACCTTCCAAGGTCATTTTATCTTGTGTTTCCCAGGCTCTAGGTCCTCAGAGGCAGGGAGCAGAAGATTATTCATGGTGCCAACTTGTGGCTTGAACAAGGTGTCCTTGCCTGTAATTAGTATCCTAAGTGGGGAGACCCAAGTTGTCTGCAACATTCTTAAAGCACTGGGTCTGCCATCTCTTGGTCTCTCATTCAAGTCTGGCAGGGTTTCATAAAGCCTCTTGGTCCACCCCTGCAAGGACGATGAATCTGCCTTCAGAGCAGCCTTCAGGATCCCATCATATCTTTCTATTAGGCCTGCTCCTGTTGGATTATAGGGCAGGTGAAACCCCCATTCGATGTTGTTGTCTTCTAGCAAGATGGGCCGTAGTTTCCAGCAGAAATCTTGGTCTCATTCGTGAGCAAGCGTTACAGTCCTGACATACCTGGACAATATCTGGTAACTGTATGGGCAGCCCCCATACTTTAGCTGCTGTCCACATGGTTTCTTGTCCTGCATGTCGTAATTTCCAGTGCAGCCAGTGGGCTATGTCTTCTGCTGGTGTACTTCCCAACCAGCAAACTCAAGCCAGTGTGTCAGCTTCATTGTTGCCTGGTGACTTCTAGGGTTGATGTCCAGAGACACGGTATGCTCGTATGGTTCTGTGCCTAACCATGTTCCATATATCAACCCACATATCTTTTTCCCAGATAGGTCGGGCATGAATCATCCAGTCCTGAGTGGCCCACTGTGTTATCCAGAGCATGAGCCCTTGGTAGACTGCCCAACTATCCATGCAGATTTTCAGTGCGCTGTTGCCAGGCTCTTGAGTTATCACCATCCACAAAGCTCGTAGCTCAGCCCACTGGGTACTTTGTCCATCCCCTTTCTTGAACCAAATCTTTCCAGTTGAGGGGTGGTATGCGACAGCTCACCACCTACTTGGGTTCCCTCTGCTGGATCCATTTGTGTACCAGGCATTTTCCAGAATAGAGTATTTCCCCTCCTGTACAGGACTCTTCTCTGGACAGGTAACGACTATTTCCTGAGGTGTCTCACTGTGGTATGTTACTGGCCCAAGTATCTGTTGCAGTTCTTCTTTCAGTGGAGATGATAACAGGTGGCTTCTTTGACTAAGGCAGGCGACCCAGCATGCTACTGTTTGTGATTGGACCACCCTGGTCTTAGGAATGTCGGTTAGGTCTTTTACCCACCCCTGAATTGGTAAAGTTGTTTTAACAATAACCTCTGCAGTCTGAGTTATTGGTTCTACTGTCTGCAATGCAGAACAGGTTGACAATAACTGCTTTTCCAACCATACTGTATCTCTCTTCTGCTCCGTGCCAAATCTGTGACCAGAACCCAATTGGGATTCAAACAAAACTGGCACTGCCACAGTCCCCAGCCATACCCTTCTTGGGTTACATGACATCTAGTTCAGCTGGAAGAGCTGGATCAAATATACCCAGCGCCTGGGCCTGTTTGACAGCTGTTTTTGCTTGCTGGAAGGCTTCTTGTTCTGTTCTACCCCAATCCCATACTTGTCCTTTTTTTGTCAATCGATATAAAGGTTTTAGCAGTTGTGCTAAGTGGGGTATAAAGGATGGCCGGTATCCTAATATACCCCAAAATTCCTGCAACTGCTTTGATTTTGTGGCAACCTGGAACGTTTGAATCTTTTCTATGATTGCACTGGGTAACACCTTAGTCTTACCTGACCAGACAATATCCAGGAATTTAACTGATAGCCCTGGTCCTTGCACTTTCTGTGGATTTATAACCCAACCTTTTTCCTGTAAATAGGTAATTAATGATGATACTGTCTTCTGTAATGCCTCGATTGAGTCAGAGGTTAGCATCAAATCATCAACGTAGTGGTACATTTTGACAGCAGATGGTTTATTCCAACTTGCCTAGTCACGTGCCACCAAATTATGACAAAAAGTAGGTGAATGCACATACCCCTGATGTAGGACTTGGAAAATCCACTGCCCGCCCTCCCATGTGAATGCAAACTGGTCTTGAGATTCCTTAGCAATTGGAATGCTGAAAAATGCATTCGCCAGATCCAAAACGCAGTGATACGTTTCTATCTCTCTACTCTATGTATCCATAAGGGAGGCGATGTTGGGTACAGCCGTATGGATCGGTGGCGTGACTTTATTTAGTTTTCTGTAGTCTACTGTCATTCACCATGTACCGTCTGACTTCCTGACTGGCCATATGGGGGGAGTTGTATGGGCTGTGTGCAGGTCTTATGATCCCTACTCTCTCCAGCTCCTGCACAGTCTTGGTAATTTCTTCTTGCCCACCCAGGAGTCTATACTGCTTTGTATTTGTGATCCGGCATGGTTGTGGCAAACAAATAGGTTCAATTTTTGCTTGACCCCTTATGATTGCCTGCACCACCCAGATACTAATACATCTTTCCCTCAATCTGAACTCTCCCACAGTGGTTTGGAGAGTCAGACCTGATAGGATGTCTGTCCCCAATATGTATTCTTGAACTGGGGCAACAGACACCTTGTACTCCCGGGGTGGTAGACGCCCAACTCCCAGTTTCAACCATGTTTGGGTTACAAGGATCATGTGCCCCCCAAACCCACCTTAGTGGTTAACTTGCCTTAGTGCCTGAAAATTGGCTTGGGTCACCATATACAATTGATGTTTCTGCCCCAGTATCTACTAATGCCATAACACGCTGCACATTTTTTTGAGACCAATGAATCGTTAGTTCTACGTAGGGTCTCCGGCCCCCTCTAGCGATCCTCCACTTGGGGAAATTTGGCTTCTCTGTCATGCCATCAGCTCTGCAATCCCCAAGTCTTTTTCCTCTAATTGCTCAACTGTGGCTGCCCAGGCCACCTGAGGAGGTTTACATTTTTTCAATGGGACTATGAAGTCTTCTAGATTCCACATGTTTTGTGGAATCAATTCTATGAGTCTAACTCACTTTTTGGACAAACGTTGACTGTTTGGTAACCGTTTCTATAGTTGTAATAAGACCTGATTAGGCTGCCCATCAATCTTTTGAAATTGAACTCCCGCTATAATCAGGTCATTGAACATTTGTTTTCTTGAGACCCTGATGGGTCCAGATTGAATTACCCTGGGGGTAGGTCTCCTAGGTCATGGTGGTGGATGGATCTCTGACTTTTCCACTACCATTCGGACATTGCACCTGGCCCGTAGGCAGTCTGTCTACCCCAGATCTGCCACCAATTGGGCGACCTGTTGTATTATGGCCTCTGACGCCACTAGGGAATTCACTATGAATACCAAAGTACCATACTGATGCAGTGGAGCTTGCTGAAGGATGAGGTCCCTCATTCCTGCTGAAAATTTCATCATGCCCGGGCTCTCAAAATCCTCCTCATAGATTGTCTCCTTCATGCCTAATTCTCAAATATAGTTTTGCAAGTCCTGCATAGAGGACCATAGGCTGGTATTTAATGGTATATCACTCTTGTTCATTCACATTGCATGGCATGCAGCCATTAACCATGTAATCAAGGAATGATTTTCATCATTATGTTGCACAGTTGCATATAGTCTTTGCCTGAGCGCAGGATGAGTGGTAATGGACGACAGTTTTGAAATTTCTGGTCCATTCACCACAACGCTCTCTGCCCCCATGTCATACAATCGGAGCAGCCACGCTGGCACTCTTGCTCTTGGCTTTTGTCTAAACTGCTGAACTAAATCCATTAATTCAGATGCTGCGTATGGGCAGGCTGTTACATGCAGTGTGCTCTGGGCAGGGGGCCACTGGTCAGGGGGAAGCCCTGCTGGTCTTTCCTGCATTTTTTTTTGTTTTTTTTCGTTACAACTGGTTGGATCTCAAAGGGATCTAGCTCTAGTGGGGCCTCAAGATCTGACCTTTTAGTGCTTTCATTTACAGAGACCAGATTCTGTGGATTCCCTTGTACAGGGTCCCCAGTATCTTCTAAAGAGATATTCCAGATTTTTTTGTAGGGGAATGATAGGATTAGGTTTTTTCCCTCTCAAAATTGCAACCTGTCTTTCCTGTTCTTCAATACAGTCACGCAATAGTCGATTTTCATCAGTGAGAGCTGCTTCAGTTATATTTAGCCGGTTCAAGGCCATCAGCAGTGGCCACACCACTGTGGAGGCAGCTAACTGTCATTCTCAAGTAGTGAGTACATTTTTGTTTAGACTATTGAAACACTCAGACAGGCGGGCTGGGAACTCCTGAACATTTCCTCTATCCAGCAGGGGGCCCCATTTTTCAACTATACAAGCAATCCCGTTATATGGAGATCCTAGGAATCCCAGGATGTGCCCTGGCAAAACTTCACTCATAGGGCTAGTCTTTTCCTGTGCAAACCACCCCATGACATTGTTCAAAAATGTCATGGTAATTATTTTAGGGAGCTTATAATTGGGTACCTTTAAAGATATTTGTGTGCCTGGCTCACCAAAATGTAGGGCAAATGAAGGCAATGATAAAATACTGAAGGGAAGGCTTCTACCCATCCTGACAGATGATCAACTAAGACTAATACATATTTAAACTCACCCACTCTAGGAAGTTCTGTAAAATCTACCTGTACACTCCTGTAGGGCAAATGAGGGCAATGATAGAGCCTTTATTTGAGAAATAGGCGCTATAGGAAAAGATATCAAAAGGAATTAACTCACCCCTCCCCATAACAGCTTGGAGAAAAGGACGAGGTGAGGAACGTGACCCTACCCCATTCATACAGTCGCGCCACAGGAGGAAAAAGTGGGTGGAAGGAAGGCGGGGAACCCGCGCAAACTCATATTGCATGGAAGTAGGGTGGCTCCAGACCCTCCCACTGCTCCAGGCACTCACATAGCCTCCCAGCTCACCCACTGGTTCAGGCTGTGACCCTGGAATTCCACTACAACTCCAGAAAGGTCAGATCCCTGGGTCGCGTCCGCCCCTGGGCTGACTGTGCATGGTTTTCTTATTTACCCTCTGTAGAGAAAACAAAGGCAATGATAGGGCCTTTATTTGAGAAATAGGTGCTATAGGAAAAAATATCAAAGAGGAATTAACTCACCCCTCCCAGCAACAGTTTGGAGAAAGGGGCGAGCTGAGGAATGCAGCCATCTCCAGTTTGTACTCTCGAGCTGCAGGAGAAGGGTGGGGGGAAGGGGAACCTGCGCAGACTCAGACTGCACACGCACTCCCTGAAGAATCACTGAGACAGAAAGGGTGACCTTAGTCTCTCCCCCCCTCTCCCCCCCCCCCCACCCCAGGCACTCACATGCTCACATATTGGTTCAGGCTGTGACCATGGAATTCCACTACATGCTCTGACACACTGCACATCTCCTGCATACTTGTTTAGCTAGAGTACATATTCCTACACATACAGGTTTTCCTAGCACAGCATCACATATTGCTTTTACTTCCCAATGACTCCCCTGATGCAACACAGACAAAATTTCCCTCATCAGAGCTTTATTTAACATTTCTCTTCCATCAGATAGTGTTCATTTTCCTTCAGACTCAGTGGCCCCCAATTCCCTTAAACCCTCTTTCTCTTTTTCACTAAATATTTATTTCTCTGATGGAGAAGGTATCTTGCATATAAGATACTCTGTAATGATTTCTGACTGTAGAGCTACCTCTAGGGCTTTTTCACCTGCTATCTGATTTGCATGGGCTGTGGCCAAATTCCCCTTCTGGTGCCCTTTCACATGTACTACTGCAATCTCAAGAGACAACGGTAAATTACCAATATCATGTCTAATGCTATTTTATTTTCCCATAGCATCCTACTAGCGGAGTCTAAACATTCTGCAATCCCTTTTATAGCATCTCTGGTATAACTCTGGTATAAATCTCTGCTGATTGTAGTAAATATAACTGATCTAATCTACATTCTTATTAACGGTTACCCACCAAAATAGTGAATGCTCAAACCCTGCAGCAAGTTGGTTCCTTGCTTTATGTTCATCAGGGAGTCTCCTGGGTACCCCAATAGAATCTGTATGTATCCTGTTACTGGAAGATACCCCCAGATTTCTTTTGCTTCTTTCTTGTATTTGGGGACTTTCTTTTCTGAATGCCAGAGAGAATGGTACAGCCAATTGAAAAAGTGTGCGGGTATCTCTCCAGCTAGAAGGCAAAATGGACTGTGGGATTTTCCCTCCACAATACTACCAGAGATCTGCCCTGGGGACTCTCCATCTCAGACAGTTCCTCCACAGTTTTTAAGGTCTCAAAACACAGGGCAACTTTCCCCAGGAGCTTGGTAGCTTTAAAACACACTCTGCCATGAGAGACAGTCTGTTATGGTCACCAATGTTTGTAGGGAACACAGGAGGAATTCTGGTATCCCCACCAGGGGGGAACAAAGAGAGGTTTGCAAGTCTCAATTTCCCAGACACTTTTCTCCTGGTAGAATGCAATCATAGTTTTCATTACTTGGAGATCCCCAGTCCATTCCAATGGAAAGGGCCTGAGCAATTGGTCGTCCCAAGGCGCAAGCATAGCAATTGCTATGTTTGAGACTCTGAACGGTAAGTCTTACCCATTCTATCCAGGCATTCGTGTCCCCATATCCTGTTTCTACCTCGAAAGTTTGCTTTAGGTCTCTAATTTTCCTAATTTCCTTTGGGTCATTTACTGAGTCCCATGGGGTTATCTGGGGCATCACAATGGTGATGCCATCGCTGACTGATCTCATATACTAATATTCCCTAAGACCATTATTCCGAATCTCCCTCTTGGGTCTTCTACACTGGGTTTGTGTCATGGTTTTATGATTTTTGGTTACTGGTATTCCACATCATAACATCATGTAGTCTCAGTTACATTTATCAGCAGGCCCCTTCCTCTCCTTATCAAGCTTCCCCTAATCACTGTTAAGAGTATAACTATCAAAATCACAACTGTCCAACCCAACTGCTGTTTCATCTTTTCCAAGACTTGTGCGTTCAGTACTTCTGTCTATGCAGCTTGAGCTGCAAGGGATGGTACTTGCCACTCATCATTCACTAGAGGTTCAACTGGTTCTTTAATTCATAGAGAATGAGTTTTTCTGCAGTCCAAACAGCAGCCCCTGTGGCCAGCAGAACCACAAAGGGTTGGAGCTTGGGCCCCCTCCAAGTCTGGATCAGTACTTAAGTCTCCAGGTCAAAATCTAGGAGCAACAACCTCCAGCAGTGGGGTTGGAGTTAATAGTTCCTGGTGCCTGAGGAGGCATGAAGAGAAAGACAGCTCAAGCGCATAGTTTTTAAGAAAAGCATCCTTAGTTTCAAACTGTGGGGCCCCCATTTCTCTTGTCAAGGGCAGCTTGTGTAGGGCAGCTCAAAGATCATCACATACGGAGAGACCCACAAATCTACTCAGGAAGCAGTTCTGATCCTTAAGAAGACCAGAGATAGCAGCCCCCTTATCTTTTGGGCCATTTGGCTTACACTCCAAACAAAAAAAAAAAAACTCAGTGCATTTTTGACTGATGTGGTTTAACCCAGAAGAGAACCAGGAATGAAATGAAAGAAAAAGAAGAAAAATATACACACACACACATATATATAATTATTATTATTATTATTATATAATATATATTATGATTATATATTATATTATATATAGGTATATATATAATATAATATGAATTTATTTTATATTTATATATATGTAAATATATGTTATGTATAAATATATACATTATATAATATATATTATGTATTATTATATATATTATATATTATTATATATATTATATATTTTATATATAAATTATATATATTTATGTATAATATAAATTATATTATTAACAATATCTATAATATAAAAATAATAATATAAATATATATATATATATATAAAAGGAACTCATGGGTTGAGAGAGAACCATTCACCAAGAATTAATAAACAAACAAACAAACAAGATGCTCTAGCTCCAGGCGTGGGTGAGAGGAGTGGATTCCATCCCATCGTAGCAGTGGAACAAGTCCAAGACCTCCTCATGAAACTGAATGTATATAAGTCCATGGGGCTGGATGATATCGATCCTACGGTTCTGAGAGAGATTGCTGATGTAGTTGCCGAGCCACTCTCCATCATATTTAAAAATCATGGCTGTCTGGTGAAGTCCCCGGTGACTGGAAAAAGAGAAACATTCCCCCTTAAAAACATTCTTAAGAAAGGGAGAAAGGATGACCCGGGGAACTACAGGCCAATGAGCCTCACCTCTGTGCCTGGGAAGATCATAGAAGCTGTGTTAAGGCACATCTGAGACAAAGAAGTGATTTGAGACAGCTAGCATGGCTTCACCAAAGGGCAGTCTGTGCCTGACCAATCTGGTGGCCTTCTATGCTGGAGTGATGGCTTCGGTGGATGGGGGAAGGGCAATGGGTGTCATCCACCTGGACTTCTACAAAGCGTTTGACATGGTCCCTCACCACATCCTTCTTTCTAAATTGGAGAGGTATAGATTTGAAGGATGGACTGCTCAGTGGATTAGGAATTGGTTGGCTGATCACAGCCAAAGGGTCGTGATCAATGGTTCTATGTAAGGGTGGAGGCCGGTCACAAGCGGTGTCCCTCAGGAGTCAGTCTTGGGACCGGTGCTCTTCAACATCTTCATCAGTGACGTAGACGATGGCATTGAGTGAACCCTCAGCAAGTCTGCAGAGACACCAAGCTGAGGAGTGCAGTCAATACACTGGAGGGAAGGGAAGCCATCCAGAGGGACCTGGACAGGCTGGAGAAGTGGGCCCATGAGAACCTAATGAAGTTTAATAAGGCCAAGTGCAGGGTGCTGCAATTGGGTCAGGGCACTCCCAGGTACTTATACAAACTGTGGGAAGATCTCCTTGAGAGCAGCCCTGTGGAGAAGGACTTGGGTGTCCTGATAGATGAGAAGCTGGACATGAGCTAGCAGTGTGCACTTGCAACCCAGAAAGCCACTGTGCTCTGGGATGCATTTAAAAAGGGTGGCCAGAAGGGAGAGGGAGGTGATTGTCCTCCTCTACTCAGCTCTTGTGAGGCCCCAAGGCCCCGTCTGGAGCACTGCATCCAGGCCTGGGGCCCCCAGTACAAGAAAGATCTGGAGCTCTTGGAACAAGTCCAGAGGAGGGCCACTAAGATGATCAGCGGGCTGGAGTACCTTTCCTATGAGGAAAGGTTGAGGGAACTGAAATCAGGAATTGGGTAAATAGGGGCCCTTTTACATGAAGATTAAGTATCCTAGGCTATGGGAAAATAAAAAAAGAAAAAGACCAGTGGAACATGTCGACATTTCTCCAGTCAAGACAATGGAGCTGGGCAAACATAAGGGAAAGGTAGCCAAAGAAACTGGTTTTGACTGGTCTGAGTGAAGGAGCTGGGTCAAAGAAGGAAGGTCAACCTGAGGAAGACTTCTGACTTCATCCCAACAACCACCAGAGCGAGACCCCCGCTGCAAACTGCACACGCGTCAGTAGGAGGGACAGCATGTAAATGAGTTCCAGGAAAAACAATGAATACTCTAATAATCTCTTGAATATGTAGATGCTTGCTCTATAACTTTCCAACGCTTCTGTCTGTTGGTGCACATGACAGAAGGAATGATCCCCCATGTGCCCAGCGCTGAATAAACACATGCCTGCTTTATGACCTAGCTTTGGTTATAGAGTCTGATTCCACATGTCAGAACTGTGCTTGTTTAGCTTGGAGAGGAGAAGTCTCTGGGGAGACTTTCACTGTGGCCTTCCAATACTTGAAGGGAACATATAAACAGGAGGGGGAATGGCTGTTTATGAAGGGTGGATAGTGATAGGACAAGGGGGAATAGTTTTAAACTGCGATAGAAGAGGTTTAGATAAGATATTAGGTGGAAGACTCGGAGAGTGGTGACATGCTGGAACAGGGTGCCCAAAGAGGTAGTGGATACCCTGTCCCTGGAGGCATTCAAGGCTAGGCGGGATGTGGCTCTGGGCAGCCTGGTCTGGTAGTTGACGACCCTGCCTGTGGCAGGGGGGTTGAAATTAGATGATCATTGTGGTCCTTTTCAACCCAGGCCATTCTATGATTCTCTGATTCTATGAAACAAATAACTGACCGATACTCAGCTATAGGTCATGAACAATGGAGGGGAAAGATGACTCCCCGCATGACAACACAGAGCACAGAACATCCCCCTGGGCAGACCAAGACAGCAGTAACTTCGTTAAGTTATGCAACAAGAATCTCAGTTGGGAATGGCTTCCCCAACCCCCTGACTGTTAACTGAGGGATGTGTCATCTGCTATAGCCAGAACAGCAGGTTTGGCCTGTGGGCATTCCTTTTGTTAATGCCCAAACTATTTACAATGGGCACTATGATCTGCCAAACTGACTACTCCAATGGGAGGGTCCCCTGACTCCTCTCCCATTGCCCCTTTTTCCAGTGTTTTAAACATACGTCCTAAAGGACATCTCATCAAAAATCTCCCCTTCCGACAAAGGTGCGCAACTCACCATAGAATAATGTCATAGTGACTCAAAACACCAAAAACAACATTCAATTTCCTATTTTCACACCTAATCATTTGAAAGAAAGGTCTAGCACCTCATCCTCCCGCAGCACCAATCGCCAACAGAAAACTTATTCACAACTCCTCCCAACCACTTCACATGCCACCATTCTTTTCACCTCCCTAGTGCTCGATGCTTGGACGGCTCCAGAGAGGAAGGTGCTGGCAATGGTGGTGACTGCGGTGGAGCTCTCAGCAAGGGGGCTGTGAAACTGTCCAGGTTTCCATCTGTTAACAGAAAATAAAGACTGTTGGTGTTGTTTCCAGGTAGTCTGCTGGTGTTGTGTCAGTCGCCATCAACAAACATGAGGAAACATGAGGTTGTGCTATGAGAGAGGAATTTGGGTGGCAATGAGAGCTGTTCCCAAGTGCCTGTAAGCCTGTGCTCTCCAAGAGTGGGTTCCCAGGGTGACAGTCATCTCTGCTGCCCATACACGTTTCCTGTGCAGAAGCTGTGTGTCATCTCATATCCCCATAGCTCCCTCCCAGCAACTGGAGCTCTGTGGCAGTGCCACAGGGGAGCTCTGTGGGGATGAGGAGCAGGCAGGGGCACGAGGAATACAAGGGCATCTGAAAGGCCTCTCCTTTCCCCAGCGGGCTTGAGAGCATTCCTGCCTGCAGCTGGGACCAGTATCACCAGTTCTGCAAAGGTGAATGTGCTTGTAACTTTAGCCAGGGAGTTTCAAACTGGCTGTTACACTGATGTCCAGAAGGAGAACGCATTCAAAGATTTGAGGAGGCACTCTGAAGTCCACATTAAGCTTTTCTGGAACAACTGTACTGTGAGAAATTATTTTCTTTGCCACGGGGGACACAGATGAGGTCTAAAATGGGGGGGGGAAATAATGGGAAAAGGGGGGCAGATGGCTCAAGTTGGGGGGTTAAACATCCGGAAAGGGGGATATATGGTCTAAACTGAGGGAACTGAATATTAGGGGAGTTGATCACCCACATTCCAGCAGGCCCAGCTGGATATGGGAATTAGCGGTTTAAACAGCTGGCACAGCTGGAATGGGGATGTACGTAGTCCTATCTTGATTTTTTTTTTTTTTTTTTTTGGTGGGGGGAAGAGCACAGATCCATACAGGACTCAGCTTGTCCAACTTATCTAATACCCTGAGTTGAAGGGACTGGCATTCAGGATAATGGATGTGGTTGTAACACACTGAGGACTGGGGTAGTGGGAGACATGTAGGCATTGAGGATGGGGATTGGGGGGACACACTGGAAAGCTGTGCTACCATTCAACAAGACCTGGAGAGGCTGGAGAGTTGGGCAGGAGGAACCTGATGAGATTTAATAAGAGCAAGTGTAGAGTCTTGCATCTGGGGAGGAATAACTGTACGCAACAGTACAGATTAAGGAATGACATGCTGGGGAGGAGTTCTGTGGCAAAGGTCCTGGGGGTCCTGGTGGACAACAGGTTGACCATGAGCCAACAGTGTGCCTTCATGGCCAAAAAGGCAAATGGGATCCTGGGATGCACTAGGATGAGCACGGCCAGAAGGTCGAGGGAGATGATCCTCCCCCTCTACTCTGCCCTGGTGAGGCCACGTTTAAAATACTGTGTCCCATTCTGGGCTCCCCAGTTCAAATCAGGTAGGGTTCTCCTAGAAGGAGTCCAGCAGAGCATCACAAAGATGATAAAGGGCTTGGGCAATCTCCCTTGTGAAGAATGGCTGAGTAACCTGGGTCTGTTCAGCCTGGGGAAAAGAAGACTGAGGAGGCATCTGACTAATGTTTTTAAATATCTAACGGGAGGTGGGAGGCAAATGGATGAGGCCAGGATCTTCTCAATGGTGTATAGTGATAGGACAAGGAACAATGGCCAAAAATTCAAACATAGGAAGTTCTAGACAAACATGCAGAAGAACTTATTTACAGTAAGAGTGATGGAGCACTGGAACAGGTTGCTCAGAGAGGTTGTGGAGTCTCCTTTTATGGAGCTATTCAATAATCGTCTGGATGCCTACTTGTGTGACCTATTTACTTGGGAGTTTGGACTCAATGATCTCTTGAGGTCCCTTCAAGCCCCTGCAATTCCGTGATTCCCTTAGGTTGCCCCTGCTCTTCCCTGATGTTTCCCCTTTCCTTCACTGTGTTGCCATTTGTGTTCTCCTAGGTTTCTCCTTGCCTTCCACTAGGTTTTCTCTTGAAGTCCCTTAGGTTTCCCACTAACTGTCTATTACTTTCCCATTGTGTTCCCCTTGCCTTTCCTTAGGTTTCCCCTTATTTTCCACCACGTTTCCCATTTCTCTTCTCCTAAGTTGCATCTTGCCTTGCAGTAAGTTGCCCTTTGCCTTCCCCTTGCTTTCCAATAGGTAACCACTTGCCTTTTCCTTGCATAGGCTGAGAGGTGTCATACCATTATCCTTCACTTGGAAACACACTCCACGCATCCCACATGCTCCCCTGGAAGGGCCCTCAGTAATGCATGAAGGGCAGATCTCCTCTCCCAGTATCTGAGATCAGACCTAATAGTGCTAGTTTATACCATTATGTTCATGATCTCCTGTTAACATCTGACTGGAGGCAGTAGGACAGGCGGCAGATTCATTAACTATCTATCTATAAAGACACTGAGGCCCTGGAGAGTGTTCAAAGAAGGGCAACAAAGCTGGTGAGGGGTCTGGAGCACAGGCCTTATGAGGAACAGCTGAAGGAGCTGGGATTGTTCAGTCTGGAGAAGAGGAGGCTCAGGGGAGACCTTATTGCTCTCTGTAACTACCTGAAGGGAGGTTGTGGTGAGCTGGGGGTTGGCCTCTTCTCTTGTGTAACTCGTGATAGGACTAGAGGGAATGGCTTCAAGCTGTGCCAGGAGAGGTTCAGGCTGGATGTTAGGAAATACTACTTCTCTGAAAGAGTGGTCAGGCAGTGGAATGTGCTGCCCAGGGAGGTGGTAGAGTCACCAACCCTGGAGGTATTCAAGGAACATTTGGATGTTGTGTTGAGGGACATGGTTTAATGAGAACTACTGGTGGTGGGTGAATGGTTGGACTGGGTGATCCTGTGGATCTTTTCCAACCTTGGTGATTCTATGATTCTATCTGCAAGAAAGAGGATGGGCTCAGAAGGTGCAAGGTCTGGGGCTGTCCGTAAAATTTCTGGAGGTACTTTGGTCAGGAAAGACCAAAGTACTACCCAGTGCTGTCATAGATAAGGTTCAGGCATTTCCAGTCCCTACAACACCAAAGCAGCTGCAAGAGTTTTTAGGTATACTGGGATATTGGTGTTCCTTTATACCTCATTTAATGCAGCTGCTGAGACCATTATACAGACTTACGCAAAAGGGGCAACTATGGGTCTGGGGGAGAATGGAACACAAGGCTTTCCAACAGACAAAACTGGCAGTTAAACAAGCCCAGGCATTGAGTATATTTGATCCTACCCTCACAGTCAAATTGGACAGGGAAAAACTCAAGCCTAAATTTCCCAATAAAACAGCTCTGTAACATTTCATAAGATGATACTCAGGCTCCTGAACCAATGGACCTGGTTGATCCATAAGATAAGACTCGAAGGTCCATCTGCGATAGATCCCTTTGAAATCCATCCCATAATAATGCAAAAAAACAACAACAAAATACAAGATAGACCAACTGGTCAGAGCAAACCCATTTGCATGTAACAGCCTGTCCTTATACGGCGACTGAATTAATGGATTTGGTCCAGTGATTCCGACAGAAGCCCAGAGAAAGTGAACCAGCCTGGCTTCTGAGATTATGGGATTCAGGGGCAGAAAGTGTAATGCTAAATGGACCAGAAATTTCCAAGCTGGCATTCACTACTTTACACCCTGCCCTTAGACAGAGATTATATGCTGCCATCCAATATACCAATGAAAACCACTCAAGGTTACATTGGTTGATGGCAGCATAACATTTGGCTTGGCCCAATAAAACTGATATACCATTGCACACAGGTTTATGGTCCTCCATGGAAGACCTTCAGACTTATATTCATTAATTAGGTATGAGAGAAGCAATATACGAGGAAACATTTGAGAGCCCAGACCTGGCAAAATTTACAGCAGGAATGAGAGACCTGATTTTACAACAGGCTCCTTCCCACCTCAATGGAATTTTAGTTTCCATACTAAACCCCTTAGTGGTCTCAGAGGCCATTATCCAGCAGGCTGCCCAGCTGGTAGCCAATCTGGGAGAAACAGAGTGCCCAACAACAAGGAAACGTTACAATGTTTGGGTGGTAGAAGAAGCTGAGGTTCTCTCAGTTAAGCTGACGTTCTCCCAGGCTGCCCCACGGGCACCCCTCATACAGGGCCTCATACAGGTATCCCAAAAACAAATGTTTAACAATCTCATACGGGCTGGAGTTGCCTCTGCTAAGATCGATAGGCAGCCTAATCATGTCTTACTTCAATTATGGAAACAACCACAAAATGATAACAAATTTCAAAATACTCCCAAAAGATCAGGAATATGAATAATTCAACAAGGACTTGGAATTTAGAAGACTTTATAGTCCCTAGTAGAAGAAAAAAGCCTCCACAGCTGACTCGGGCTATGATGCCTGAGCCACCTGAGGGATAAGACCTGGACATAGAACAGTTTATGGCATGACGGGACCGGAGCCCTTTGTTAAGCTCACAATTTTTTGGTCCTGAAAGAATGTACAAAGGGTTATGGCATTAGTAGATACAAGTGCAGAAACATCAATTATTTATGGAGATCCAACTAAATTTAACAGGTATAGTGTGATGATTGGTGGCTTTGGGGGACAGACCATTCCTGTCACCCAAACGTGGTTGAAACTGGCGGCTGGGCGTCTCCCACCCCAGTGGGAAAAGTGTCTATTGCCCCAGTCCCAGAGTACATCGTGGACATAGACATTTTATGGGGTCAGGCTCTCCAGACAACTGTGGGAGAGGTCAGACTTTGACAGAGATGAATTAGTATTTGGGTGGTACAGGCACTATCAGGGGGCAAGACAAAATATCAAGGACGGTGCAGGAATTAGAAAAAGTTGGGACTTTAAGGCCTGCACATAGCCCATAGAATTCCCCCATACGGCCAGTGCAGAAGTCACGGGGTTATCCCTAGATATAAGTCCTTGACAGGGAGGAACAGGCCCCAGGAAAAAGGAAAAAAAAAAGGAGAGACAAAGGAGAGAAGCAAAAAAGGAAGGGGTTTGCCAAGCGACCCAGCTGGCCCCAGGCCATGCACTCAGGGAGAGGGGGAAGGGCAGAGAGAGAGCAGATAGTTTTAACAAAGAGAAAACACAATGGCAACGATCTGAGAGGAATGGTAATTTACTAAATTTAACCAAATCAAACAAAATGAGAGAGACAAGAGTACCCAAAGTATGAGTCAAACCACAACAGTGCAAGGGAAGCATGTGCTTTTCTCTGCGGTGAGATGAGAAGGCAGAGAGCGGCTGGGGTCCGGTCCAGAGTGCCACCCCAATTCCTCTTCATGGTCCTCTGGGGATGCCGCCCCTCCCCTCCAGGAACCCAAAATACCCAGAAAGGCAGTAACATGGAACCAAAACATAAACTCTTTAACTACCACTGTTCTACATGATGTTCTGATGCGGAATACCAACAACAAAAATCACAAAACCACAACACTGCCCCAGGCAGCTGCTGCTGTGTTGGCACAAGCTTTGCTGCCTAGAAGAGTGCAGGATTTGCAGATGGCAATGCAGCAGTCATAGGCCGTGACAGTGAGATAAGAAAATTCAGCTCCAGTAGTGAAGAGAAAGATTTGAGCAGCATAACCTGCATAGGAAATGGACCTGATATCCCAGAGGGAATTGGCCATGGCTTTGGGGAGGGCGAGGTTGAGGAGGAAGGAGTCCATGGGGGTGTGCAGGCTGCAGTCACAGGCTACAGCTGTGCTGATGAGACTGTTGCCCAGGATGGCAGCCAAGTAGATGCCCAGGAAGAGCCAGAAGTGCAGGAGCTGCAGATCCTGCATGTCTCCAAACATCAGGAGGAGGAACTGGGTGATGGAGTGGCTGCTGGGCATCTGATATTTCTGAGCATGGGAATCTGGTCAAGGAGGAGAAAGCAGTGACGAATTAGCACAGGCTTCAATGAGCAAAGGCTGTGCCATTTCTCACTGAAAGTCCTCAAACTACTTCGTTCCTTCCAGAGACCCCTGGTTAAGATCTAGTTGGTGCTGGCTTAGGGTGCCACTGGGAGCAGGGAACTCTGCTGCGAGCCCTGCTGCAGTAGGAAGATAGTATTACAGACTGATCTTGAATTAAATCCACTCATGCATGTTCTTGTGAAAGAGCATTGCCCCTCCCACTGAATTATAGAATTAAGTTGGAAGGGACCCTTATAGGCCTTCTAGTCCAGCTCCCCTGCAATGAACAGGAACATACAATTCTGTGATTCTGTGATTCTGTGATCTACAACTGACCAGAGTCCCATCCAGCTTGACCTTGGATGTCTCCAAGGACAGGGCACTCACCACATCTCTGGGCAACCTATTCCAGTGCCTCACCACCCTTATTATAAAAAACATTTTCCTTAAGTCCAGTCTCAATTTTTCTCAACTTTTACTTTGAAACCATTTCTCCTTCACCTGTCACAACAAACCCTGCTAAAGGATTTCTCCCCATCCTTCTCATAGCTCCTCTTTAGATACTGAAGGCTGCTCTCAAGTCCCCCTGGAGCCTTCTCTTCTCCAGGCTGCACAGCCCTAGATCTCTCAGCCTGTCCTTGCAGAGAGGTCTTCCATCCCTTGGAGCATTTTTGTGGCCCCTCTCTGCCCGTGCTCCAACAGCTCCATGTCTCTCCTGCACTGGGCACTCCCCATCTGGATGCAGCCCTCCAGGTGAGGTCTCACAGCACAGAGCAGAGGGGCAAATCCCCTCCCTCGCCCTGCTGGCCACACTGCTTTGGATGCAGCCCAGGATAACAGTTGGCTTTCTGGGCTGTGAGGGCACAGTGGTGGCTCATGTCCAGCTGCCATCCACCAGTACCCCTTGGTCCTTTTTGGCAGGGCTATGCTCCATCCTTTCATCCACCAGCTTGTACTGCTAGAGGGGGTTGCCATGACTCAACTGCAGACCTTGCACTTGGATTTGTTGAACCTCATGAGATTCACCTGGGCCCACTGCTCAGCCTGTCTAGGTCCCTCTGCATGGCATCCCGTCCCTTGCCTCTGTAAACCATACCCCACCACTTGATGTCATCCACAAATGTGCTGAGGGTGCACTCTATCCCACTGTCGATGTCATTGATGAAGATGTTAAAAAGCATTTGTCCTGGTACTGTCTCCTGAGTAGCAAACTCACCACTCAACACTGATCTCCACTTGGACATTGAGCCATTGACCACCACAATCCCATAACCAGATGCTTGTCCATTGAACAGTCCACCCGTCAAATCCATATCTTTCTAATTTGGAGAGAAGGATGCTATGGGGAATTGTACCTTAGTTTAAAGGCATTACCTCTTGTATAGCATAAAGAGTCCCGCTCCAACTTCCTTGTAAGCCCCCTTTAAGTACTGGTATGTCACTGTAAGGATTCCCTAGAGCCTTCTCTTCTCTATGCTGAACAACCCTGACTATCTCAGTGTCCTTTTTTAGCAGGAGTGCCCCAACACTTGTGGCCTCTTCTGGACCTGCTCCTACAGGTCAAGGGCCTTCTTGCATTAGGGGACCAGAGCTGAACACAATACTTTAGGTGGACTCTCATGAGGGTGGAAAAGGATCCTGTCACTTCCCCCAGCTTACTGGCCACACTTCTTTTGATGCTGACCAGGATACTGGCTGGCTTATGTTGTGTTTTTCATAAACCATGTGTATTTGCTAGCAAACTTTAAGATGGGCCAGCTAGAGAGTAGTGGGGACCTTGGGTCCAGGCCAAGGATATCAGACAGGCTGGAAGTCTATGCTGGTACACCCGGGATAACTTGAGAATGTGGTGTACATGAGAAGTGAGTGTGTGAGTGTGCACATTTGCAGCAAACTTCAAGCTGGACTAACAGACAAAAAGGCAACCTGTAAAGCAGGTAAGAAAGTCCAGGATCTGGGAAGAGGTACCATGCAAACAGAGTGGATACACCAGAGCTCAATTTTCCTGACAGCGGATGGTGAACAGACAGAAGAGCTGTGACAGAACTTGTGGGAACTGGGAAGTGTTGCAGAATGGCTAAAAGACCAAGGAGGCCACGGGTCTCTGGGGGCACTGTACAAGCAAGATAGAATAGGCAGCAGTGAGTACATGGCCGTGGGATAGTACGGCCTGCTGTCAGTGGACAAACACCAGCTGGCTGCAAAAAACAGGGTCAGCCTGGTCTTGCTCCGGTGGGAAACAACTAAGGAGGGAACTGAGATACGTGTAGAATGAGGGGGAAGAGCAGACCCCTGAAAGCGGTATCCTGATTGTAGCTACGGTGTGTTGCCATGGGAAGTAAACAAAGGCGGTGGGTTTTACAACCAATCAATTTACAAGCCAAGAGTAATAAAACCAATCAGCCTGAACCAAGTGTGCCTAGTAGACTATAAAAGTAGTGTGACCACAAGCAATAAATGGAGTTTGATACACTCATATTGGGTCCTTGTCATCTCTCCCCCACGCCGATCAGCGAACAGATCAGATTCTGAGAACCCAGCTTCAGTCTGCGGCAGGGATGGGGTTCTGGTTAAACAAAGGATCTTGAACTTGCTCAGATTCTGTCTGGCTGCTACAGGCATCAGGGGCTGACTTCATCTACATCTTAACTATCTCCACTGGAAACAGCTTCTAGTGTTTCCTCATTGTCAGTGGAAAGAGATACAGATTGGGATGTGATTTATTAAAATAGCAGAAAACAATTTTGCTTTGGTATAAACCGCACCTCTAAGTGCCCGTCTCTCTCCTTTGGCTATAACTAGTTCAGATGAAGATGACTCCATTGTCTCAAGTCATATCAAAATGCTGAAGAGAAGATAGGATACACCAAACACTGCACTCTTTGGTCCAGGTGTAAGCTAATTCTCTCAATTTTCCCTTACAGCCAAGGAAGAGAAATACTATCTTACCCTACTAAGAAGAGGTAAGTTGAATTACACTACAGAGAGACTAACTGACTAGCAGGTGAACAGAATTGACTCTGTTCCTAGGTCTGTCTCTTTAGCAACATGGCTAAGGTTTAGAAGAATGAATCCAGCTCCAAGTGACTGATTTCTCACTGCACTCAAATCCATGGTGAAGTTGGGTATAACATTTCTCTGGCAGTTTCTGTTTGGAAGGGGTGCACTGGTACATCTTCAATGAGTCTGTGTTTTGCTTGTTAAGACTGGATGTGGAACAGAAGTCGCACCCATGTGAAAGAGTTCATCCTGGTTGGATTTCCTGGCTCTCAATATTTGCAGCTAACAATGTTTCTCTTCCTCCTCTTTGTGTCTGTCCTTACAGTCATGAACAATGTCTCCATTATGATTCTGGTGAGGTCTCACCGTCATCTCCACAGCCCTATGTATTATTTTCCTTGCAATTTTGCCATCCTGGAGATCTGCTTCACCACTGCCTGTGTCCCAAAGAGATTGGTTAATTTTGTGTCACAAAGTCGATCCATTTCCTTCACAGGTTGCCTCCTTCAGATGTACCTTGTCTTTTCTTTTGACTGCACAGAATATTTCCTCCTCATTGTCATGGCATATGTCTGCTACTTGGCCATACATTACCCCCTAAGCTATAGCACCATCACGAACAGCACTCTGTCCACGTGGCTGGCAGTGGTTTCTTGGATGGGTGGTTTCCCGATCATTTCAGTGCCCACATCTTTGATTTCCAGGTTGTCTTTCTTTGGCTCTAATGTCATCAACCATTTTTTCCGAGACACCTCTCCCTGGATTGTCCTCTCCTTTACAGATACCTCCCTTGTGGAGATGGTGTGCTTCATCATGTTTGCCTTTGTCATCCTTGGCTCCTGTGTCAATACCTTGGTCTCATATATCATATATACTGTACTGAAGATCCCATCTGCCCAAGGCTGCAGAAGAGCCTTCTGCACTTGTACTTCCCACCTCATGGTAATAATTATTTGGTATTGATCCACTACCTTTCTCCACGTCAAGCCTTCTGTCAAAGCTTCCTTGGAACTGACCAAAATAATGATCATTTTAAACACAGTTATAACTCCACTGCTAAATCCCTTAATCTACGCATTCAGAAACACGGAGGTGAAGGAAATTTTGAAAAAGACTTTCAGTTGGAAAATAGAAAGCCATGCCCAAAGGTTTTGTCCTGGACTGTTTTTTGAAGCATAGCAGAAAAGAGCAGCAACTTCAGGGATGTTTCCAGTTTCAAGAAAAGATGTCTTTTAGAAAGATGTGGGAATGTTCTCAGCTAAGTTATACATTTGTATTCAAGACATGACCTCCTTAAACTTTCAGAACAGAAAAAAAGGTTTGCCAGCAACACAGTTTTAATATATCTTTGGAAAGAAGTCAAGATGTCTTTTCAGTAACTGTTTGTGTTGTCAGACTGGCAATGAGCAACCACCAGAGGTACAAATGATGACAGAGGACTGTTTCTCCTTTTCCAAGTTGGTCAGCACTTCTGTTCCCTTTGCTTCAATCAAAGGGTTGCAAATTCATGGTTTTTTTAGGCTATGATCTGAAATGATGGAAGCACATACTGCAACTTAGCCTTGCCTGCCCTTCTCTTGGGAAACACAGGCCATTTAAAAAAGAAAAAAAAAGAAAAAAAAAAAAAAGAAAAAGCTAGAGAAAAACTTAAAAAATATATATATATATATAACTTTCCCCCTTTTGATCATTCTCAAGTGTACAAATTTCTTATTTTATTTTTAAAGAAATCCCATTTCCCTCTTCCTCCTGCTTGTGTTTCTAAGATCCAGCAGATCTAGGGAAGCAATTGTCCCATCATATGCAGCACTTGTGAGGCTGCACAGTGAATACTGTGTTTAGTTTGGGGCCCTTTGCTACAACAAGGTTAATGACTTACTTGAACATATGCAGAGAAGAACAACAAAGCTGATGAAGGGACTAGAAAATAAGATATAGACATATGAGGGAACTGTGACTGTTTAATCTAGAGGAAAGGAGGTTGAGGGAAGACTTCATTACTCTATAATATCCATTTGCAAGGATAACCCATAAACTACAGAATGATATCTGCATGTAAATGCAAGAGGAGTGATGGTAATTGGGATGTATGGGAAACTGTGGGACCTGAACATGCTTTAAATGGTATAGAATAAGGGGTGGTTATTGTCCATGTTTCAGATGGGATGGAGTTGATTTGATTTGCTTCAGTGTCTGGAATAATGCTATGGTTTGACTTTAGGAGAAAAATGATTTTGATAACACAACATTATTGAGCAGTTATTGCAGAGCAATGCTGCACAGAGCCAAGGACAGTTCATTTTCTCATACTGCCCTGCCACAGGGGGCACAAAAGGAGCTGAGGGGGGACAGTGCCAGGACAGCTGACTTAAATTGGCCAAAGGAATATTCTATACCATATAACATCATATGAGAAAACTATAAAATGGAGGGAAGCTGGCTGAGGGGCAGCCACTGCTTGGTGAAAGGATGGGCATTTGTCAGTGCATGGTGAGCAATTGTGTTGTGTATCACTTAATTTGTGTATGTATGTCTATATACATATAAATTTATAATTGTCATTATTGTTATTTCTCTCTTCCTTTCCTGTCTTATTAAATAGCTTTTATCTCAACCCATGAGTTCTACTCTTTTTGAATTTTCTCCCCATCTGACTGGGAGGAGGGAGGGGGTGAATGGCTGCATGGTGTTCAGCTACTGCTGGGTACAGCAACCTACCGCATTATTCTGCATGTTATTATACGCTGATCCATCATGAAACTCTTTAAGACTTAGTCTGGAGAGTTAGAAAGCAGATATTCTTTATTCTAGGTGCCAGATGCACAAGGGGATCCTTCCACCTAATAATGCATATCTTATACTAAAGATCTTCAGCTTATATACATTACTTGTGTTACGTACGCAAAGGAATTCCTGAGCAGTACATGCATATTCAATACTTCCCCCAGAATCACTAACACAGGGTTCCACCTCCTTGCACATGCTCTTTTTGTGGTGGTGGTCTTCTGGGGTCTCTGGTCATCATCAGTAGTCTTCCTCACTGTGTCCGCTGGTTGAACCTGGTCTTCTCGCATACTTCTTACCTTGATTGCACAATACTTGCTTCCATGACTCCCTTATTTTCTTGATACAAAGGGTTGATGGAAGTTCCCTTATTTGCTGGGTACAAGAAGTTCAGCATATCATGTTTATCTGCTTGGTACAAAGACGCAGACTTACCATTTTTTAAACAAACTACACAGCTATACACATGGAATTATCCCTCCTCGTCACAGCCTCCCTCCAGGAAGTTGTAGAGTGCAATGAGGTCTCCCCTGAGCCTCCTCTTCTCCAGAGTAAACAATCCCAGCTCCCCCAGCTGCTCCTCAGAAGACTTGTGCTCCAGACCCCTCACTAGTTTTGTTGTCCTTCTCTGGACACATTCCAGGGCCTCAGTGTCTTTCTTTTCTGAACACAATACTCAAGGTCCGGCCTAACTAGTGCTGAGTACAGGGGTTGATTACCTCTCTGCTCCTGCTGGCCAGGATTGCTAACACAGGCCAGGATGGCATTGGTCCTCTTGGCCACATGGGCACTGAATGGCATGCAGCAATCCAACACCATGCATCATTCCTCAAGCCCTGAGGGTCTGTTTTGACAGATGGAGCTCAAAGTCATGGACTAAAGGAACTCCATGGACAATTTAGAGCAGGTGTGTCCAACCTGCGGACCACATTCAGCCCTGGGCGGTCAGTAACACATCTGCACAAGACTGCAAACTTTTGACATTACTATGAGATTTTTAGCAATATTTTTCATGAGTTGATTGTGCATAGCTCAAGCACTGACTACACAGATAACAATGGAATGCTGTGTAGGGGGGGGAGCAGGGCAGGGCTGACTGCCTCTCATGCAGTTGGATCTTAACCTGTGTGTGTTACATGTGATACACGTTTGCCACTTGTGAGTAGAACCCAGTGATTGACAATAATAATAGTTCAATTTACCTACACGTGTCTGCCTGTGAAGACCTTTTTTGTTATTAAGCAGATATGTATGTTTTCTTATTTAATTATTAATCTTGGGCTTGTGCTATTTCATAAAATAATTTGATAAGTTAGCACATTCACTACAGAAGAAATATACATTAATTATGTAGTATTATATATATCTTGAATATATGTATAAAATCTATTATATATTTTACATGCAGCTCAAGACAATTCCTTTTCACTCAGTGCATGAAATTGTGGCCCAGGCACGAAATTGTAGGCATTCATGATTTAGAGGGATAGCCCATACAGTTGCAGGAGTGATATCTGCGTATATATGTATCAAAAGGCAGGAAAGGTGATGGTAACCAATTAGGATGTATGGGAAATTGTGGGACTTGAACATGTTATAAATTATATGGAGTAAGGAGCAGATATGCTGTTTTCAGATGCAATGGAGTTGATTTTCTTCATAGTGTCTGGTTTTGATAGAAAAACAATGTTGATAACACACCCATGTTTTGTTTGTTGCTGAGCAGTGCTAAAAAGATAATCATAGAATCCTTAGAGTTGAAAGGGACATTTAAGGGTCATGTAATCCAATTTCCCTGCAGTGAACAGGGATACCTACAGCTCAATCAGGTATGCAGAGCACCATCCAGCCTGACTTTCAATGTCTTCAGGACAGGGCAACCACCACCTCTCTGCGCAGCACGTGCCAGTGCCTCACCACCCTTATTGTAATAAACTTTATCTGCCATCTAAATCTCCCCTCTTTTAGTTTGAAACCACTACTCCTTGTCCAGTCACAACGGACCCTGCAAAGGAATCTGTCTCCTTCTTTCTTACAGCCCCTTTACATACTGAAGGCCGCTCTTGTGTCAACTCAGAGCCTGCCTTCTGCACAGCCCCATCTCTCAGACTGTCCTTGGAGGGAGGTGCTCCATCCCATAGAGCATTTTTGTGGTCCCCCTGTGGATGTGCTCCAACAGCTCCATGTCTCTCCTACACTGAGCACTCTACATCTGGATGCAGTACTCCAGGCGAGCCAACGACATTTTAGCGTCTCATACTGTCCTGCCAGAAAGGGGGCTGAGAGGGCACACAAGGAGCTGAGAGGGGATTGTACAAGGACAGCTGACCTAGGGATATTCCTTACCATATGACATCATGTGAGAAAGCTATAATATGGAGGGGTTCTGGGTTAGAGTTAAGAAAGAAGCAGGTATGGATCTAGGATATCTGGGTTTGGGATCTGAAACTGGCTGTCCTGTTCAGTGAAATACTTCAAGGGCTCAGGTGGCATCACAAGTCACCTGCACAGTACCTGTGCTACCCGTAAGCAGTACTTACCACTTTCCAGTTTCTTTCAGCCCCAGGGAGAGGTACCTCCACCAGTGCTTCTCTTCATGGCTTCATCAGCAGTGACAGCCGTCAGGGAGGCCACTAAGACGCCCAGGAACCTGGAGGCTTGAGGCTGACTTTACTGAGACTTGTTCTGTTCAGGTCTTTAGGAGCTGCAGTTCGGAAACGTGGCACCAGAGGGCTCACGGAAACGTACAATGCCTTTACAAGCCTCTGCATCTTCTACATTATTAACTCTTCTGTTCTTGTGTGGTCAATTAGAGAGATTCCAGGAGTCTGGTGTAAATGAAAAGATTTCAGCATGAAATAACAAGACATTTTCTTCTTTTTTTTTCCAGCTTTCTTTGTGTTTCTGCTTCAGGAATAAGCACTATCAACAATCTCCCATTCATATGGATTCAGACTGTTGCATTTTAAGTCTGAATAGGTGGGGAAAGGAAAACCCTTATTGTCAGACAATATGGGCAACCTTCATCCCAGCCTTCCTAATTTGCCATTTCTCTCATCAGTCACATGGGACTTCCATTACTCAAGTTAAAATCTTAGCTTTTCCCATGACAATCCTGTTGCTGAATGTTTTCACACCAGTTCCCACCAACTCTGCTTGCAGAACTGGCTGCACACACTTTGCATTAACAAAACAAAGTGCAACTCCTTGGTTCACCAAGGATATTTTTGTGATAACCAAGCATGTTCCTGACATCCACACATCGCTTTGTGGAACCCAAGAACGTTTGTTAACCACATGACCGTCTCTTGAGGGCACACAAGAACATTCTTGGAGCACCCAAGCTTTTCCCCGGAGCAATCAATCATCTCCTTGGAGCAAGCAGTTCTCCTTTTGTGAGTCCCAAGTATCCCCAAGGGGATCCCAACCAGCTCCGTGCTGAACAAAAGCACCTCCCTGGGCCAAACAGGGTCTCTCATGTTGATATAAGGAGCATCCTCTTGTAAATTTGCCTTTAGTGAGCTTGGATCAGAGAAGGGTCATGTGTTTCTTTAGTGATTATTGCTTCCATACTGCCCCCCCCGTGGTCCGAATAGCAGAAATGAGTAAAGGTAGAAACCCTAGGATGATCCTTGCACAGGGGGGGTTGTACAGGGAGGCCCGCTGTACATGTACGGGGGGGGGTGGGCCTCGCTTCAGTTCCATAGAAATTAAAGAAGGGAGGAACCCTTACTTCAGAGGCAGAGTTTGGGGTGTGACTTACTAGGAATAGGCAGGACTTGGGAGGAGTTTGGTAGAATGGGGGCAAGGCTTTCGCTTATCAATAGCACGTTGCAAAGGAAGAAGCTCTTGGAATTCCAGACCTGAAACCTTGAGATAAGAAAATAGACCAATCACCATAAAGGAAAACTCATTCAAACTGACCTGACTATACACTGCGCATGTCCAAGAAGGAGTGAAAAATGAGAAAACATTCAAGGAATTAGTTAGCATAGTCTAGTCATAGTCACCCATTGTCTAGAGTGAGTTAGCAATACCTGCTTTTGTGTAATCATGAAAGTGCATTTTGTGTGGTATAAATATGACTGCTTGAGAGACACTAGTTGCACAATTGGGGCAGTGCAAACTCCCCAGTGTGCTGGTGTATACACCTTAAATAAACTACCTTACGTTCTGACTCTTGTGAGTCCGAGTGCTGTTCCGCAGGTCAGATACACTAACTGAATACATACCGCAAAACTAATCAACAGCAAATTACTTTTTACCTTTTGTGTTTTGAGATGTTTAAAATTGTATCGTTTGTCAGCACCATACAAGTATTCTGGATATTTCTCCTGCAGTGAACCTGCCAACTCATTATTTCACAGAGTCACAGAAGCCCAACTTTAATAATCAAATAAGAAAACTTACTTCTGCTTAATAACAAAAATCACGTGTCTTCACCAGTATGCACATGTGTAGGTAAACTGAAATACTGTTGTTGGAAATAGGGATTAGGGACACCAGTACTGGTAGTCACGCGGATTTGGAAGCGCCAGTTCTGCGGCCGCGGCCACGGCCACGTGGAAACCGAGAGCATCCGAGCGGCGGGCACACGGGAAGCAGTCACGGCTCCCACACAGCCCCTCGCATCGCAACTTCCCCCCTCCGCTCGGGCGGCGCTGCCGGCGGCGGAAGCGGGCGGCGGCCCCGCAGAGCAGCGCGGAAGGGGTGGAACTGCCGGCCCATGGCGGCGATCTCGGGGGTTGAGCGGAGTTCGGCCGGGAGCGCGGCTGCCCGCCGCCGCAGCAGCCCCAGGGCTGGGAGCAGGTGGAGGTGAGCGGGGCCGGGGAGTCGGCGCCACCCTGCCAGCCTTGCCGCCTCCGGTCCCAGCGCCTCTCCCCTTATCTCCCCGCGCAGGTTGCGGAGCCGCGCTCCGTCCTACTGTGACGAGTCCCTGTTCGGTACCCGGCCCGGGCAGCCGGACTGGGCGCTGTGGATGGGGAGAGCAGACGTGGCCAAGCTGCACTCCCTGTTCTGGAGCCCGCCGCCGGCCCCTCGCTGCCAGCCCGACCTCCCCTCCAGCCCCAGGGGCAGCCCCCTGCCGGCCACCCGCCCTCCAGACCTTGCTGAACAGGCCGCTGCAGGCTCTGGTACAGTTCGGCAAGGCCGATCCGGCGTCAGTGAGCATCTCGAGGGCTGTTCAGATGCTGGCATCCGGGCTGCTGCTCCTGGAGGATGCTTGCAGTCCCTCGACCGATCTCAGTCTCTCAGCCACCTGAACGCCTCTTTGGATCGGCTTCACCTTGCTTCAGACAACGCAAAGGTAAAAAGGTGTGAAAACCAGGGCTCTCCTGCGGCATCCACTGCCCCTCCGCCGTGGGCACGATCAAAAAGTGTGTGTGGACCTTCTGCTAGGAACTCCCTGGCAGGGCGTGGCTGCAAAGCCAAGCCTCCCTGGCGGTGAAATGAAACCTCACTCCACGTGTCTGCAAGGACCAAAGGCTGATGGAGACCATGAGAGTGGGGCTGCGCGATGCAGGAGGATGAACAAAGTGATCGCAGCACTGGATGGCCAACAACCTGGGCAGGAGGCAGTCCTGCAGCAGCAGAGTGGGATGTCTGGCTGTGGTGGCAACAGTAATTTCCACCAACCAGCAATCTTCAGAAGAGATGAGGTAACAAGCCAGATTCCTTTTGCCCATGGTGTCTGGCCAGGAAGGCAGAGCCACAGGGGACAGGACCACCTCCAGCAGAAGTCCAGTTGCAGGAGAAGGCTTGGGTGCTGATCCACCATGGCTCAGGCTAGGGTGGGGAGCTCAGGTGAAGCTCCAGGAGCAGTTGATGCTAGGCAGGGTTCCTGGAGACACAGGTAAAGAGTCCAGAGGGCAGGAAGCATGAGGGGCAGATGAGGTTTCTTTTGGGTTGTCGGGTGGAGTCAGGAGTTGGGTTTGATAATCCTTATGGGTCCCTTCCAACTCAGGATATTCTGTGATCCTTGGCAACCACAGATTTTGACAGCTTGTGATTAGGGAGTGCTGACTGGATGCTTTATGTCAAAAAAATGTGATTTGTATTGAAGGTTATGAGAACTGTTGCAGCAGTGCGATATTGTAACCAAATAAATGATCAAAGGGAAATCTGCTGGGGCCTCATGTTTTGTATGCAGGGTGCTGCTGGGTGATCTGGCCCTGACAGCAAGCCCAGGCCTTGGCACAACTAATGTCTCCAAACGCTGT
The DNA here is from genome assembly GCA_030625065.1 of Alectoris magna. Lineage (NCBI taxonomy): Eukaryota > Metazoa > Chordata > Aves > Galliformes > Phasianidae > Alectoris > Alectoris magna. Next base: position 3,796,475 of record CM060578.1, on the reverse strand, counting down.
TTCAGCAAAACCATTCCTCCCCACTTTCTGTCCCATAGGTGGTAAAGAGTAACTTGGTCTTCAGAGGCGCTTAAGTAAGGTGCCTGCATCTAGGAATGCAGGTAGTGAGGGAGAGTCTGGTAGTTCCCCTCCCACACCAGAAAAATGATCTCTCAAATCCACTCGAGGACAAATCAGTCCAGGACAAGCATAGTATGATTCTCCTTCAAGGCCAGCTGGGCCTTATTGCTGCGGAGAATGTGCTTACTCAGCCTGGTAAGACAGCAGCCAGCAGTTGCTGCAAACTGGAGAGCCCCCAGCAGGTACTCTGCACATCTGTGTGGAGGGATCCTTCTACCTATCACAAACCTTGGTTGAACTGCACTTGGCTGCTGAATCAAGCCTTTCCAAAGCAATCAAAAACCAGGATATTTCAAGAGGTGTTTGTCCACATTTGAACTGCCCCAGTCCCTTATCATTTGGAGGCATGAGCACTAACTATGAATTTGAGCCCGATAAGCTTCATTTTGAATACTGGGACAGTGATACAAGCTGTTAGGTCTGCAATTCTTTCAGGGGGCTGAGAGAAGAGCAGAGTTGTGATTTGAACACTAGATGGAGACAGCAGGATTAAGAATTGATATATAAGAGCCCTGTTCCCTAGCAGCAGGTGGATGCTGTGAAACAAACTGAAGTTACTGTCCTGAAACTGCCTCAGAGAACTGCTGAACCTGAAAGCAGGACACAAAGTGCAATACCGAAGTGCTGGAGTAATTGAAAGACAAAGCCTCTGTAAACGAAGAGGCATTTTATCTAAGAAAACAGGTTTATGGTGGCTCAGCTCTGCTGTATGACCAGGTACGGCCAGCTCACCCCAGCTGCTGTACTCATACACCCTCCCTACCTTTGACTCTTGATCTTGTCTCTCAGGAGCATATCAGGCTTCCTGATCAAGGATCTGCTTAGCTTCCAAGATCAGCGGTGCCCAGCTCTAGGTCTTGCCAGGAACAACCTGTATCAGATGACTGTATGTGTGGTCAGTGTTAGCTCACTCTGCCCAGCCTGCAAGCATGTCGTGCCGCTTGCAGTGCTGCCCTAGCCTATGACAGTGCTCTGTGTGCATGGTGGCTGAGGACAGTGCTCGGCTGAGCCGAAGCAGTGGCTGGGGACAGAAGGTGGTCCTGTGCATGAGCTGCTTATTTGGTGCTTGCAATTGATTTGCTACAGCGCTGCTTGCGACTGACACCAGCACTGCGTTACCACAGAGCAGTGTCTGCATCCTGCCTGGAGACAATGGAGCCAGGCAGCGACCCCGCGCGGGCAGCAGCCCGAAACAGCAGCACTGCAGTGGGTTTCATCTCCTCTTGCAGTACCTTTCTGAGAGCCAGCCCTGGTTCTCAGTGCTCCAGTGGAGGTGCGTTGCGCTATGTCTTCAGGTGCCGGCCACACTTTGTGCTGGCGCGCTGCCGATGGCCCAGGTGGGCTCAGGCCCGGGGCTTCCGCCCCGCCGCCGTTGCTAGGTGACCACCGCGCTCACCTCTGATCCTGAGTGGAAGGGGGCGGGGAGTCCTCACACAGCCAATAGCAACCCGCGTTGCTCTCCCCGAGAACCCGCCCTTTCGGTCCCGTCCGTAAGCGTGAGGCTTGCTCCGTGATGCCGCATGTATTACTTCAAGCCAATCAGCATCCTCTCTTCTCCAGATAAACATCTCCGCTACCCAATGACGAAAGGAAATGCTAGAAGGAGGCGGGAACAATTCGGCTCCGCTCGCCGGGGGGTGCGGCAAGTCGGTGGTGGGCGGAGCGTAAGGAGCTCCGAACACCGATTGGCGAGTTGGAAGGAGGCGTACAGCTTGGCGGCCAATGAGGGACGGCGGGGCGGGACGAAGCGGCGCTGAGGCCCGTACCGGTACGGGCGGAGGAGGTCGGGTTGGAGTCGCGCTGGGCCAGGGCCAGCCTGGTCTCGAGTGTCACTCGTTGAGCAGCGGAGGGGCTCGAGCTCGGCGGCTACGGGAGGTGCGGTCCGGTCGTGACCTCGCGGGGACGCAGCGGTGGCGGGCAGTGCTGCCGGGGCCCGTTCTAATTGCGCTTTTCTCCTCTTTTAAAGGAATTTGTGACTTTGTGCTGTCCGCCAGGCAGAGCGTTCGAAGGAGTTCCGTGTGTGCCGCCCCTCGGCCCGGCGCGGCCATGCTCTGTGCTCTGTGCCCGGCACGTCCCACGGGCGTCGCGTCCTCGTGGCCCCGCGCTGTCCCGTGAGCGGCCGGTCTGGGCGTGGGGTACCGCCGGGCGTCCGCGCTGCCCCGACTACGGCACCCGGAGCCTCTGAACCGCGGTCTGTGGAGATGGGGGCACGCATCTTCGCGTTCTGGTGGCTGGAGGAGGGCCCCGATTGAATGTTTCCTGGGAAAAGGTTTTGACAAAACTGTTCTCTGTGTGGAACTGGAAAAGGCGTTATTTGAACTTCTTGGAGAAGGAGATTCGGGACGGCCAGAATGGCTGTGAGCATGGATGATGACGTCCCCCTCATCCTCACCCTGGATGACAGCGGTAGCAGCGCCTCGGCCCCGCTGGACAGCCTGTATCGGGAGGAGCTGCCCAACGAAAGTAAGGTCATGCCTCTGCCCGCTGCGATGTCCGTGTTGGCGGTGCTGTCCTGCCTTGGGCGTGCCGCACCTGGCAACTCGCAGAACTGCTGCTTGGCATCCAGCAGCTGCCTGAGAAACGCAGGCTGTGGGAGCTGGCTGTCACGCTGCTTGGTATGGGCAGAGCCCACACTGTAGCAGGTGGGGCAGAGTACGGGGAGGGACCAGCCCGTGCCTTTTCTAGTATATTCTATCTGGTTTTTGCATAACACCCTCTGACTCCTTGTCATTACACTCAGCTCTCCCTACATTGGTGCACAGTTTCTCCTTGACAGCAGCCCTGGCACCAGCCTGTGGTGCTGTGCCATTGCACTATCAGGCACAGCACCTGTGTTTATGTAACTTGGTGTTTTCCTAGAGCACGAGGATCTGGCTTTTGCAGCTGTTGTTTTGCCTATTTCTAGTTTACATTCTGACTTTTGCAGTAAGGACATGGATATGTGCTGATAGATCTTAAAATCCTTATTTTGTTGTTATCAAAGAATTGGGAGTATTTGGAGCCAATATATACGCATCTCTGTTAACCCTAGCTATTCAGTGGGACATAGCCAGCCTTTGGCTGTTGGGAGAGGAAAAACGAAAGCTCCCATCACTCAGAAGCGCTGCTTTCACCTCAGTGTGCATTTGTTGGAGCTGTTACCCCTCACTAGGTGCAGTGCAGAGACTAGGTGTATTTAAGCATGTTCAGTGAATTCTTGTTTAATGTGATACCTCACTGAATGTATTTTAGTAGTTTTGTTGGATGTGTCTCTCTGACTCCCAGTTGATGTTGCAGGTGTGCGCACCTGCACAGATCTTGTGATCCTATGCAAGTTCTGCTTCTGCAAGCATAACATTTCTAACAGATGCATAGTTTCCTGGCCTGTAGTTCTTCACTGCATTATACCTCTGTTCCCTATCTCCTCTGTGATTCTGTAGTTTGATTCCCTCTTGCAGTCATACGGGTTCCCTTAGTTTTCTCCTCCTCTGACTTCCTGAGCTAGTTTCTAGTTTCTGACAGTCACAGTTTTTCCTCTTCTGTCCCACCCCTACAGCACGAATCCTTGGCTAAATCACCCACTCTGTCCTGCACTGCTGCCCCATCACATCTTCTTGTTTTTAACTTAAGCAGGAGTCTGCATCCATATTTTGTCATGTATTTATAGGCTTTCTACTGAACAATTTTATTCACTTTTCTGTCCTTTTTTTTTTTTTTCTTCCACCCTTTAAAGAAGTAATATTGGTTTTATCATTTGATTAAAAGCAACAGGATTGTGTTGAAGCACAAGCATGGGAATGAACATATTAATAATTAAAAATAGTCCACAGTTTGCTTCCTTTGAAGTATAGGGAAATTGTTGAGAAACTAATTTTATGCTTCTTAAAAGATTGCTGTGTATTTTTTGAGAACTCATTTCCTGGAATTCCTTAACCTGGGTGTCTCTTGATGTTGAAGAGCTGTTACTTCACTGTATGTTTTTAATCACTGTTAAAGTTGAATATGCTGAAAAAATATTAAGCCTGCTCTATGGAAGTGAACCTGGATTATATGGAGCCTTCTGAAGTCAGTGGTGCTGCAGGCATGGAATGACAGATTGACATGTGAAGGCTGGCATCAACAGTTTGAAAGGCATCTTTATCTCTGCAAAATGGGAAGCTTAAGCGAATGACTGGACCAATGCCATCGCTTGCAGAATAGGCTTGTTAAAAATGGGGCATGTGGTCCAGCTTTCCTCCTTGCTCGTGAAGAAAATATTCTGTGCAACACAGAAAAGTTGTGGAGTCTGTGAGAAATTCCAATGTGTCCAGGCTCTGGTGAGGACTGGAATGGCATTAATAAAAGCATGCACTTCTGTGTTTGTATCAGAGGCCTGTCGTCCGGAGGGATAAAGTGTGTGAGAAGTCCTGTTTTCAGGAGAGATAAAGCTTGCCAGAGGGATGAGGATATGGGGACAGGGAAAATCAGCTATTTCCTTCTGTTTTCTTTTTCTTATGCATAAACTCTGATTAGAGGGCATTCAGCCAGAGCTTGGAGCATCAGCTGCTGGGGGCTGGGTGGCATTTATTCAGGTTTATCCCCAGGTAGTAGCTATTCACAGCAAAACATTCATTGTCTGCTTCCCAGATGACACTGAGGGAAAGGCGAAGTGGCTGTAACCACCCTCACCAACTTCCAGCAGGTGATTTAGTGTAACAAAAAGTTGCACACCTGTTCTGTGTTGCTGTGTCATTAACCACTTCGACCTTTAACCTGTATTCCATGCTGTCTCAGCCCTCTCTTGCTAAGATGTGTATGTGTGTTCAGACCTCACTACTGTTTTTTGTTTGTTTTGTAAAGGAACTTCTTGTGCCATTCTTAAGTTGATCCATGACACAGTTTTTGCCACCAGATCCTTCGGCAAATGAGTCTCTAGTTCTAGACTCTGAGATTTGGTTGTCTGGAAATGCAGACAAATTACAAGGTTGAAATAAGTAGCAATGGGGTTTTCTGAAAACAAACTTGTTGCTGATGTAAAAAAGAAAAGACTGAAGAGCAAGAGTATGTTTCTTTCAGAATCTTGCAGGAGAGGTCTCTACTGGGTAAGTGATTGCTTTGGGATTAGAATAAAAGAGCTAAATGAGAACGCTATGTAGAAAATGGCATTCTTGAAGAAAATGTCCAGCTGCAAAAATTAATCTCCCTAATCATGGAGCCCTTAAGCTTGTAATGGAAGAAAATACTTGCATGGGGAGGAATATTAAAGCTCTGCCTTCTTTGAATTGTGCTGAAATACGTATCTGCAAGGGAGTTCTTGTTTTCAGCTGCCCTGGAAGGTCAGAATCCTGCAGAGCCAACTGGAATTCAGACTGCAGCTAGAGGAGTGTGATTGCTGTGTTGCAGAAAGTTCTCTGAATGCAGTGTGTAGGACTGTGGTGCTGGATAATTTTTCTTACAAGCTCCAGCAGCTGGAGGGGACAGAGAGAAGAGCTTTCATCACTTGAATCCGTGGCTTACAGTAATTAATACAAATCTGTCCTTCCTTAGTACAACTTATCTGGGAATCTGAATGCTCTGTGCACTGTAATTAAGCTTCCCAACACTTGTTTGTTATGAATGGATTTTACAGAAGGCAGAAACAGAGATGCTGTTGTATGACCTTGCCCAAAGTCACGCACTGTAAATGGTGAGCAGCAGCCTGAGCTGAGTGATTTCTGGTCCCTCCCAGAACTCCAAGGAAGTGTTCAAACAGAGTTCTCAAAGTGTGAAGTATGTTCTTCCTAGATGAAGGCAGCGTGGATAGCCTTGAAACTCTAGGACAGTGTCTCTCCTTGAGCTGATGGGGAGTGTAAGAAATAAATGAGTACTCATTGATTTATCTTGTATTAAATCAGATATAAAGTTCTCCTTAGCCTCCTGCATGGAAATTGCTGTAGCCTCAAGTGGAGCTCAGTGTGTTCAGTGCAGGAAGTACAGCTCGTAGTGTTGTGCAGGGAACAATGATATTTTATGTCTGTTTCTCCCACACAATGGATTATGGCAAGTAGAAGTCATCGTCTTTAAATTCTGGATTCTTATGTGAAAGCAACTGCATCTGCTGTTGTGGTAAAAAGGAATTACTGTGTATGACTGAGGAAGTGGGGGGGAACATCCACAGCAGCAAAGTGTGATGTTTTCTACAAGCATTGCTGGAAAAAAAAGGGATTTATAACTTTGAACGGCAAGGTGAGTCTTTACAGTGTTTGTTCCTGCTTCCCAAAGAGTAAATTTTCAGGACAAATGGATTCAGCCTGATGTTTTGTGTAGAAAGCATAGGGTTGTTGGTAAATATACCTCCCCATCTGTGTATTTTTGTTGAGCAGAAGGTAGCCCAAAGTGCATAAAGAGAGCCCACCTCACTGCAGGTGAGGATGGAGGGGCTGCCCCAGCTGTGCATGGAGGGGGAGCTGGGTTTGAATGAGATGAGGATTGCATGCCAGCAACCACCTCTGTGACTGCTGCTCACCTCTCCTGGAGCAGAGCATGAGAGTGCATTGTCTGCTGGGCTCTCAGGGGCTGCCGTAGGAAGGGTCTGTCTTGGCTTGCTTCTGCTTGTTCCTTGGTGAAATGTACTGAGAGGCTCTTGGACAAGCTGTTCTTCTAATTGACTGATGGAAACTCTTGTGATGTTTTTGAACACAAATTACAGTGTGAATTTGGAATTGTATACAACTAACTTGTCTTTCTTTTGAAAAAGAAATTTAATAAACCAGCATGCCTCCGGGAGTGGCACAGCATCCTGGACAGCTAATGGACAGCTAATGTTCTTTTGAGACACATTTGCAGCTTGGATTTCAGTCTTCTCAGTGATCAATACAAGTGAAGTATTGGAAGTGATGGACTTCTCTGCAGAGTCTGTTTCTAGAATATGTTTCTATCAGCAGTAGAAGGAAAACAAGTCTGTCCTCAAAATCTGCAGCCTGTCCAGTCAGCAAGTCTTTGTTACCTTCCTTCTTCTCTCGCTTCCTTTAGCGCAATGAGAGGAAGAGGGAGATTGCAAGTATTAAACAAGTGTGGTTTTTGGTTTTGTTTTTCTGGGCTGCAGGAATGGACAGCCACTGGAAAATGGATAAATACCTGTTTTTTGGGGAAAATGCTGTGATCGCACAAACCTGTAGTAGCAGCACTTTGTGAGGAACTACTGTAGCTGTTGTGAAAGCATTCTGACTTTGCTTCTTTTGAAGAAAAATAGGTGTTTTAAATGTTAGCTATCTTGTGGACTTAAGTAATCATCTGGGATCTCTAGGCTTTTGATCTTTGAATTCAAGTGAGTACTTAGAAGTTGTTTGCTTGGACTTGGGCACTAGTTATGCTGTGGAAATGCTGTAGCTAACTTGGGAGGAACGAAGGGACAAGTGAAAAAGCGAATGCTTGCCTTGGCCTTGCAGACCCTGAGATCTCTGACAGCCTTTAGATTATCTGGTTGCTTTCTTGAATGCTATGCAGGGTACTCTCTCTCATCATGGCTCGTAGTTTTACTAATTTGCCTTCAGTTAGTTCCAGTAGCAGCGTTTTCTCTGTGGCATTTGAGGTGAAGCACAGCCAGATCACAGGACTGGGATCTTGTCTCCTGAAGCAACCTGACTGTGTTGGATCTGGTCTTTTACTTAAGAGACACTACTTAACATTGCTGTGGTTAACTTGCCTCATCTGCAAAGTGTAGATTGCACCATTTTGTGGGAATGGGCAGGTGGGCAAGATTGTTTTATCAAGAGCAATCTGGTTTATCTGGTTTGCAATTCTGTGAATGATTTGTTTTTTCTTATTATGTACCTGCTTAAAATGTATATACAGGGGATTTCTTTTCTCTGAAGTGCAACTTCGGTGCTGAATTGTTGCTTATGCCTCAAAGTCTCTTCTTCAACCTAACAACCTTGCATTTTTGCAACTCCTGCCAGTTCTTCTCTAATCCTTGCCTGGCCTAGATGATTTGTAATGAATGTTTTAAGCAAGCAAAGCAAAGCAAAACTACGTCTGAGATGAGCGAGGGGTGAAAATCTTGGAAAGGGAAATGAAGACCCGAAGCTTAAGGAGATTATTGTTTTCCCCTTCAGTCAATTTCTCCTCTACAATTCATTTCCCTGGGTGATGAGCTCTGTAAATTCAGAGGAAGGAGGCAAATGCTGCTTTTTAGGATATGCTGGGCATCTTTCAATATCATGTTAGAAATAGTGGAAAATGTGTTTCTGCTGTGAAGCTCCAAATACATCATCCTCTGGAATCTCATTTATACAGAGGATTCAGGTCTTAAGGCAGGACTGCTTTGGCTGCACTTAAATACTTGCTGTAATGAGAGGGTAGAGCTGGTATCTGTAATTCAAGAGGAACAGTGCTCCATGTTGTCCGGACCGCACAAAAGCATTTTTATCAGGAGATTCTCAACGTGACTCTGAAAATGTGGTACCTACAGAAGAGAAACTGCGAGCGAAGTAAAGTACCAGGAGGTATTGTGGGTTGCAGTCAGTGTGTGTATTTTTTCCAAGCCTGCCTTGTTTTCTTAGCCCTGCAGGAGATCAGTTTGCACAATGCGCACATTGTGTGTTTCACAGTAGGATGCTTTGTCAAGCAGAATCCCTGCACTGTTGACTCTTTTGTGCTGTAAAAAAATCATAGTGATTTAGTCCTGAATGACCCATACTGTTCAAATCTGAGCAAGTAAAAACGTATACAAGGTAAAGACAACTTGGGTTAGCATTCCATTATCCCAGAGTCACATGGTTCCTTCACCTTTGTCATCACCAGTGTTCTGGCGATGGATATCATCTTTCATGCCCCTTGTAAATTTGTGAGGAGACTGTAGAGGAGCGTGAGGGCTCTGGAAGCTTCTTCATGCTCTGTGCGAATGACCTTACTGCTTAGAGGGGAGCACCCGATTCCTTCACACTTCCATTCCATGGCACACTGCACTCACCTCCTTGGTGTGAGCACAAAAGAACAGGCAAGTCTGTGTGTTTCCTCCCTGTATGGACTGCTTTAGGTGGGAGATGCGTGGATATGGCCTTGTGCCACAGCATTGGCGGGCTCCACTTTTTAGACAGGTGGTCCTTGATCTGTAAAGGATGTTAAGGAGTCTGAAAGTGTCTGAGCTGCAATTTTCAATCGACAGCTTTCCAGCTCTAACTGGTCGCTCCTCAGCCACTGCAGCTGACTTGGGAATATTTGGCTCAGGAAGCGGAACAACAGTTGGAGACAAACAGCGATTACTTTTCTCATGGCTTCCCAGGGAATACATCAGTTTGTTCGTTTTCCCTCTCATTTTTGTGGCTCCTGTGGATTTTTAAAGCCCTGTAGTTGCAGGATATTCAGTTTAGCCAAGCTTTCTTATTGCCAGATTAAAATGAGCCAAGGCTGAGCACGCTGAGTTCACTCATCATAACCAATATGATGCTTCTCAGAACTTCCTTTGCCCTTGGAATCTTCTCTGAGGAATCCTGCCTGCTGCTGTCAGCCCCCCCCTGTGTTGAAATCCCATTTCACCCATTTGAATGCTGTAAGAAGTGCTGTATAAACTAAACAGGAGCATCTGTGAAATGGTTAGAGTTGTTGTTGATTGCCTTTTCCTTATTGCCTTCAGGGGATTTAAGCTTGAATTTGCTGGAAGTAGAATTTATGAGCCTGAACGCTCCATTTCTGATCCTTAAGCTGGGAAAAGTGTGGTGAATTTGATAGGTCTGTCTCTCCCCTCCAGTGTCTCTGGCTTTTGATCTGGACCTCACAGGGCTCTCCCTCTGCATCTAGCATAATTGCTTTTGCATATTGAGACACAACCTGATTTTTACATGGCTGCTTTCTTTACAGAGAGCAGTTGGAGCAGCTATAGGATTTGAGCCATCTGCCGCTCAAAGCGGTGCAGCAGGAAGCTGGGGCACCTGTGCTGTTGGCTGAGCTGGGAGTAAGGTGGGCAGGGGGCTGTGCACTGCTCTACTGCAGCACCAGCAAAAGATCTGCAGAGCACTGGGGGGTCTGCTGGGATTGAGTCGTAGCATGGACAGTGCTGCTCTTCTGATCTCAGTCTGGCTTGCAAGGAAAGGCTTTGCTTTTTGTGTTCACACAAAGTGAAATTGAGGATGAGTGCCCATGCACTGCTATGTTAGATGTTCTGATGCTAACCTGTGGGGCTGAATGGTTTAGCAGCTCTCTGTGACTGCCTCTCACACGTGTATGTAGATGTTGTCATCTGGGAATGCCTGATCATCTGTGTTTTATTCCAACTGTAACTGTATTTTTGAGAACAGTTGTCCTATCTTTGATTGGTTTGAGAAAGTTTATATGCAGGAGCAATGTAGTCCTCTGAAGGATTTCACTGGCATATGCAAATGTGTTCCTGCTCTTGGTGGCTAAACAAACAAGTGCCTGTAGCATTAAGACTTAGTGATCTATCCTGCTCATGGGAATGCTAAAAACTCTCCAGAGTAAAACTGCACTAGTGAGTTGGCCACGTGTCTTACAGTGTGATCAGATACAGGTGGAGTAAGAGGGGGATACCAACTTCTGCAGCTAGCGCTGTCAGCCTGTGGTGCTGGGGCTCCAAAGGCAGAAGCCTTACCACAGCATTTCCACAGCCTGTCTCCCTCTCCCTTTTGGGGTGATCATGCTGGATGAGGAGTGATCAGTGCTTGCTCAGAGGCACAAGGGCTGGGGCATGATCTGTCCCCATATGCAACCCTACAACACTGGCCAACTATACCCAGCTGGTTGCTTAGCTCACTAGTGGTGAGTCACCACTGAAACAGGAAAATGCGGCTGTTGGCTGCACAGCTGCTTGTTTTTCCTTGCACAGAGGGGACTGCTGTCTATGCAGGGTGCTAAGCAAACCAGAAGCACTGGAAATGCGATTGAGTAGAGGAACGTTTGCTGAAACTTGCTTGGATCTTCCCTGTCACCCTCGAGTAGTATTGAATGCTCTGCTTTGTTCTGATCTGCTGGCAGGTTCAAATAAGTGACCACATTGGTCCTGCTGAATTGAGTAAATGCTTCTAGGCAATTTAGTACAGAGAATTTTGGCATTAGGGTTAGGGAGGGGGGAAGGAAGTGACCAAGGCTAAGGCCCTTCCTTTTAACTACAAGAATGGTGACAGGGCCTTATCTCTGATAGCTGCAGAAGGAAAGAGTTCAAAATGCTGAGTTCTAGCTGATTCTGAAGTTCAGCGATTAAGTATTAGCAGATTTATTTATTTATTTATTTTTCCTTCAAGCTCTGGGAGTGACAGTCTGACTGCTGCTAAGAGTGTGACTTTCTTCCAGCCCCAAAAGGAGATCAACAGGACAGCAATTGCAGGCCAGCCAGGCAGACAAGATTTCCAGGCAAAATAATGGAAAGCCAGCAGTAGCACTCCTAAAACCTGGAATTAAAAGGCAGTTTTTTACGTCAATCAGTGTGGGCTTATGAGCAAGAGCATCATATGAACCCAAAGTCATGCATTTATTTATTTTGTTAGATGCCGATGTCTTGGCGCTAATGTAACATTTTCAGCTGAGCTGAAACCATGTTGGGATACTTGCTTTCTTAGGGGCACATGTTTTCCTGCATCCTTCAAATAAATAACAGTCATGGTAGGGAGGTGATGTTCCCATCTGTGCTGGCTGGAATAATGGATGTGTTAATGCCTGCCATGCTTGCAGTGCCCTTGTTCCAGCTCGTCGGAGGGGCTGAGGAGAGCAGTGCCTTGAGCAGGAGGCTATTGAGATGGGGCAAGAACAGTGCCTACTGGCTGAAGCTGGAGAGGTTTGTGCAGGTGTCTGACGGCAGGGTTTGGAACCGTGCTGTAAGAGTCAGAGAGGGTTCTGTGGTGTTGGAAACTTTTGTTATCAAAATTATGCATTTCAGTTCCATATGAGGTCAGACCTGATGTAAGGACTGATTTGTGGACAGCCCTTTGACATCTGGCTTGAAGCTGTCAAACTGGTGGTTTAATTCCTTCTTTCTTTTCCAACCTGTGACCTCTCTAGTGGCTGCCAGCAGCAGTTTCCACCAGATATGCAGGAATCTTTCCTTTGTAAAAAATATTTAAGAGAGCAGTTGCGCAGCACGGAGGCTGGGATTTTCCCTGTTCCTTAATGAGCATCTTCCTCTGCTGTTGGCAGCTGCTTTTCCCTGACTGGGACACTGATGAGGTAGTGTCAATGTGGCAGTACTGTATTTCAAAAGAACTGGTGCAGCCCAGTCACACTAACATCACAAACTCTGCTGGGCTTTGTAAATCACTTTCTTTGATCTCAGCCTGCAGCAGAAAGATAGAATATTGCTGTGAAATTATTGAATTTTACTTGTTTTCTTACTATCGCTGTGTCTTTCAGGTAGAAAGGTCAGCATGACAGGTACCCGATTACCAGTATGTTTGGCCAACTCCATCCTAGGTCTTCTCCAGTGCTGGCACCAGGATACAATGTGTGCTCGGGCTGCAGAGACCAATGGAGGTGGAGGGCCATCATTTAGGCAACTGCCACTCTGCAGTAGTTGAGAGGGCTTCATCACAAGGTGCTCATCCTCTGCAAACAAGCCTGCCCAAATTGCCCTGGGCTGAGCTCTGCAGAATGTTGCTGCAGGAGTGCAAGTTGTCATTGTGTGGTGTGGAGCATGCAGGTTTGTTGCTCAGATTCTTGCTGCTTTCTCTCACAAGCAAAGCACTTCCTCTTTGCTTCCTGCCGCTGACATTGCAGCTTTCCCAGGGAGCTGCAGGCGGCCGTAGCTGGAAGGCAGGCCTGACAGTGCACTGCTTCTGCTGCAAAGGCTGGGTTGCAGCTTTATCTTTCCAAACTGCATCAGGAAAATCCAAAGCCTCTGTTTTGGAGAATCAAAACAAGGAACATGTTCTTAAAATGCTGACATTGTGTTGATACTGATGATAAAGCATCATGTTCAACATTAACATTTTAACATTTTAAAATCATGAGGCGCTCCTCATTTCCCTTTTTGGAACAAAAAGAGGAAATTCATTCATGTAACAGGATGGTTTTTAAAAAAAAAAAAAACCACAAAAGTTTATCTGAGAGATTCTGATATCGCCTCTTTCCTTTTCTGTTACTTCCTTAAAAAATTATAGGTTATAAGCACGCACATACATCTCATGTCTGGCCTTTCTCCTGAGTCAGAGCCTTAGGCACAACTAATTTCTTTTTTCAGTTGTGTTCAACAAAAGCTTTAGTGTATCTAGTTTGGTTTTTTTTTCTGTTCAAAATTAGCTGTTTCAACAGCTTGCTTATTTAATTCCAGCTACAGAATACAGAATCTCTATCTCTAAAGCCCTGGTTGCTGTAAAATGATTGGGCTGGCAGGATTATAGGGCACGATCCTAGCTAAAAGTTGGGTAATGTGAGGTTATAGGAGATCCTTCTGTTGCTTCCTCTTGTGGTACAGAGGTAAGATTGCAAAGGACATGAAACAGGCAACAGTTTGGCTGAACACAAAAGCTGGGGTTGTAATTCTTAATTATGTTTTCCTAATGCAGCCTTCCTCTTCTGTGAGTCATGCTGTTTACGTATACTTTGGATTCAGCGCTGCAGTTGCGGCTTTGTTAAAAGAAGCTGAAACTCCTTTGTTATGTGTCCTCAGACTGTGCAGGTACCTGGTTCTGGCTCCCTTGCAAGAGTGTGTGGACCTTTTCATGAAGTCTGTGAATTATTCTTATCCCTGTTTTCTCTGAAGCCTCTTACTGTTTATTTTCTTTGGTTTTACTTAGGAATGTCTCTTTGTCCCCAGCAGGGTGGGGCAGAAAGGAAATGTTCGTGTGAATCCTCACAGCTCATCAGTTAGTGAGCATGGAGCAGGCTATTACCTCAATGCTGGCTCTTACTCTCTCAGAGCAAGAGCTGTGCGGAGGCACAGCGCCTGCTGGAACAAAGCAATTTCCTGTGATGCTTTAGCTCTTCTGTCATTGAGTTTAGCTTTTGCATTGGTGTTTTGTAGTGTTTGTGGTGCAGATGTTAGCAAGGATATAGCAGTCCTCTAAACTATCTGGCGTTTGAATTGTATTCAGTATAAGAAGATAGGCAGCACAGTTGATAAGAGGCAATAATGTATAAAAAGTGACTTACCATGCTGAGGGACATCTGCTCGTCGTTTGTGCGGATTCAGCTCCCTGTAGTGTGGCGGATGACAGCGTGAAGTGAGTTTGTCTCTATGCTGTAGGAACTCACTGTGTCCTCAAATAAAAGCGAGGACGGGAACCTTCAATTGTCTTCTGCCACTAACAGGAAGTGGCAACATGCATGTTCTGAAAGCCTGTGTGTTACCTAGGAAGCTGAAGTGGCTTTGTTTGTTGGGGCTCACAGCCAGCGAGTGCTGTGAGAATTCAACAGGACGAAGAACCCAAGGATGCTGTGTGTGTTCTGACTCAGTTCCACTGACTTGAGGTATTCAGCAGTGTGCTATTTCTCCTGCACCTGTGCTCTGCTGGAGATGCCCTGTTTTTCCTATGCAGCAAACTGATGGTAAATTGTTTTTAGGTTTCCTCGTGGCTGTTAAATACCTTTTCATAGCATCTCCTGAAAACAAGGTGGGCACTAGGATATTTTGGGTCTAAAGGATTTGTTATGGGATGCTTCAGCTGGCGCAGAGATGAACTGGCAGCCAAGCACTAACAGCAATGATTCTGCTCTCACTTCTGAGATGCATGGCTAGGAGCTAAATCACCTGTGCATTCCAGGCAGCTTCCAGATTTCTTTCTGCCGGGTAGGTGAGCCTGGCCTTGAAGAGACAAATGTGTGTTCATGCCTCAGCACTTGAATAAAAGAAGCAGTTTCTTATTGACTGTGTTGGTAGGGAGTGAAACAATAAATCAGCTGGAGGTGAAGCTATGTGGCGTTGTAGACACTTGGAAGAGAAAATGCCAACGTTGATGCTGATGCAGTGTTAACAGACTTGACACCTTTAGGATCTTCCTGCGTCCTGGACATTGCTGGGGTTTATAAACAGCCTTATGTGCTGTTTAGAATTTGGGCTTTGGGACTGAAGGTGCCTTTAGGGCTTGTGTTGGGGAAGGATTGCCGCCTTTTTTTCATGTTTTCATGGAGTTGTGTCTTCTGTAGTGGGTGAATCATGTAGTTTGGCTGATGAAGGGCTATCCAGGAGAGGAGTGCTTCTGAGAGTCTTTGGAAGTAACAAAGATTCTTTGTCATCCTATTTCTGTACTGTCAGTTCATGCTCTCAGGAGCCAAGTTACTGAGGGAACCAGCATGGCAATCTGATGCTACAACCAGTCCTATGTGTCAGTGGTATCCCCAGGACAGCTTTGGTGCTGCTGGGATCTGCCATCTTCTGTAGTGCACATACAGTATTGCTGGATTCCTGGTTACATTTCTCTTAAACTGAAAGCATAAACCTGTCTCTAGCAAAGTTTGGGTAACAACAGGAATGCAGTCTGGATGGATGGTAAAAAAAAATTGAGGTGGTGTGGCACTGAGAAATGCAGTGCTTGAAATGAGAAGGCACCAGTTAAATGCTGAAGTGCAGCAGTCAGTAAGAAACTGCAACCTGGGCTGCTTTGTGCTCTCGCTGCTCGCACAACGAGGGTGAAGGCTCACACCACTGAGGTTGAGTTGTAAATCTGTGCAGACTTGTGCAGCATGCTTTTGGAAGTATGCCCAGCTCCAAGTGCCCTGGTCAGCAGACACTTCTGGAAGGGTGTCCAGCTCCAACCAGGACACTGCTCTCCCAAGGGAGGGTCTCTGAAAGCATGCTCCTTGACTGAGAAGTGATGTACCCACTTGCCAGGTTCTCTCGAGGCAGCATGAATGAAGATGTCCTGCCTCCTAAGTCTCACATCCTCTGCACTTATTTGCTTGCCAGGGGAAACGCTACTATTGAATGCAACTCCTTACACTAGTAGACTGCATTTTGCTGTCCTACACTGAGTATATGGGGTATGTCAGTGGTATGAATGACATATGTAGCTACAGGAACATTTTCGCTGGATTATATTACTTGCCCTGCCTTCCATGCAGTTTGCAGCTCTCTGTCAACGGGATATAGAATCATAGAATCACCGAGGTTGGAAAAGACCTGCTTACTGAAACAGTATTGTCTGGACAGGATGGCAGCCAGCAGCACCACCAAGACCTTTCTCAACCTTTTAAGAGAAGGCCCTCTTAAGTCAGGTGAAGACACATGGCTTTGGAGTTTAACTGGAGGCATCTAAAGCTGTTTCAGTGAAACACTGTAAACAGCCTGTTGGATCTGGAAAGCAGAACATCTGCAAAACAGGCTAATGAGAGCCAAAATGGGGAAGCTCTGAGGCAAATGTAAGAGCTAGCCTGTAGCTAGCTGATAGGAGGTTACCAGCTGGATCTTTAAGTGATTTTCTTTTAGTAAAACAAATGCAAGCACCAAAGATCAAGCACTGAAAATCCTAATTGTCTTCAGCTTAGCATAAAATAGCCTGGCTGGGAAGGATGGCTTCTCCCTGGTTCCTGTGAATGTGCTCTGTTCCCCATTCCCTCCTTGGCCCTTCCCTATGCTCCCGAAATGGCTGCAGGAACCCGCCTGCCCCTCCCCTGCTCGAAATGAGATAAATTTGTAGGGAATTTGTTTTGTGAAGGGAAAGGTTTGGGCTCTGGAGAGTTTATGCTCATTCTTCCTTTCTTTTTGTTTTTTTGTTTTTTATTGTAATAATGACATATGGAAACTATTTACACGGGAGCATGCTCCACTGCACTGAATGGAAATGTTGGAGTCCCGGCAGTATCGTTCCGGATGCCTTGTGTAAGCAGCCAGCTGGTTTTGCTTTTTCTTTTTTTTTCCCGTCTTTTTCCCCTCCCTCTTTCCCATCTCAGGGAGCACCAGGGATGAGTTGCACAAGTGTGGAAGGAAGCTTTGCCATCTGTAAGCAGCTCCATTTGTTTGTCGTAATGCCCCTCACACCATGAACTTCACCAACCTCTTTTCTGTTTTTTGTTGGTTTTTTGGTTTTTTGTTTTTTTTCCCTAAGGGAGGTAGGGGAGAAGTCTTGCTACAGTGAGTCAGCAGTGTCAGCGCTCTGAGTTTTCCCATTAGTTCCTCATGCTCTTTGGTGAGCAAATCCTGCTACATGCCAAAATAAGAGAGCTTGATGTGCAAAGCTTTGCTTTACAGCCATGCTCATACTTAAAATCCCTTTGTCCAGCAAACATCCATCCTGTGTTCAAGCATCCTCGACTAGGACAGCAGTAGGGAAGTGTTTCAACCAAGATCTGAGCCACCTTCCTCAAAGCGGAGGGGAGAATGCATGTAGTTCTGTGGAGAGCAGAGGAAAATGCTCACCCATAAGTGAGGATTGACTTTGGAAGGGGGGAGCCCTGGCTCTGCCTTACCTCCTGCTCCCCAGCTCCCACCACACAGCACTTCTGTGCCATGGTTGCCATGTGTTGGAGAGAGCGGCCTGTTATCTACCTCGAGGACTGTGTGAGCCCCGTGGAGAGATCCTCCTATTTCATTGAGCTCAGTACTAATGGTAAAGCTGCTGGGGATGTTCTGCAGCACGGAGCAGGGGCTGTATTAGTCTGTGTCATTGTTATCATGGGAGCAGCTGAGAAAATAAGCTAGCTGGAGGGCTGCCAAGCAAACAGTCAGAGATGCTCCTCAAATTTATTATTATTTTTCATTATTTGTTACCCAGATGATGTTCTTGCCTCCGGATGCTAGAGCAGCCTTCTGGTACCTGATGGGGGAAGGAACTGATCCTCGAAGTGTGGCTCTGCACTGGAGCACTTTGCCAATACACTGTTTATTCTCTGTCCCCACAAAATACTGCTGGTATAGACAGGAGGAGGATGTCTTGGCTTCTGGAGTTTTTGTTGTTGTTTGCTTGTTTCTGACTTCTATCTCTGATAACTGTTGCATATTCACAAACTTGATCTTGCTGGGACATCTCTTCTGTGTCATCTGTGAGTCTTCTGTGTATGAAACACAGAGGGATATCCTCTTTTTTTTTTTTTTTTTTTTTCTTGTGGCCCAGCTTTTCCTTGAGTTAGTCCTTTTCAAAGCAAGCTTTGTCTCTGAAAGCATTATTGGAAGACTTGGAGGTAGCTTGGCACCTTTTGGTAGGTGCAGTATCCTGGTGTTTTGTTCAGTACTGCACAACTTTGTAGATTTGCACATGGTATGCTCTGATGTCCTTAAACACTTGAACAGGTTCCAGTAACGCAGTGGCATGGTTGGTAGCCTGGTTTACATGTCCCTTTTCCCTGGAAGAGCTAGTGTAGCCAAGGTGTTGATTCCATGCCATCTCAGTACCTTTTGAATTGCAGGAGGTGGCTGGATGCTCTCTGGGTACTCACTGTTCTGAGGAGCTGTGCAAGGGCTTGGGCTCTGCTCCTGCAGCTCCATCATGCAGCCCATGCCATTTGGAACAGGGAGTGCAGGAGCTGTGGTGTCATGCTGCAGAGCTGCTGAAGTATTGCTACAGCTGGCACAGACAACTTTGAGTTTGATGTGGTAGGAGGAGGCTGTGCTTGGCACCTGTTGCCTAGCAAAGTGTGTGGACGTTGGGCAGCAGTGGACTATTCTGTGATTCTGTGTGTGACTACATTGAAACATGCGGACTTGGCATGGTGTTTGAGGGTATGGAGAAAGCAAAGAAGAGAAGCAGGCTTAATGCTGCGGGAGTCTCAGCAATCTGCATGGTCTGGAAAGCTCTCACACGGCTGAGGTGTTACCTTTGTGTGATGTGGGGTGGGAGAGGCCTCTGCAGCTGTGCTTTGGCATGGGGCTTTCTAACCTCACAGGGGCAAGCAGTGCTATTCGTCTTGATGTGCGCGGAGTCTTGGGTGCAGACTCTTGTAACTCCTGAGGGTTTTCTAGAAAACCTGAATCCCCCAGTCTAGCTAGGGTTATTTTATCATAGAAAAGAGGTGCAGCAAATCCTCAACATACCTTCATAAGAAAGGAAAATAATCTTTCTGTCACTTTTCCCTACTTCCCTAACACAAAGAACGAACTATCACAGCTTCTGTGCTTTTAAAAGGGGGGAAAACAGCACTTTTTGCATTATCAAGATAATTTTAGATGTTCCCATTTTGGCAACATGAGGCTATGGAGGATGAAAGTGCCTAAGGGCGAGACCCCTGTGTGGTCTGGGAGCTCTCAGGGCTGCAGGGGCAGCCCTGCACATGGCCCTAGAGCTGCAAAATAATAGTTCCTGTCCCAGAAGAAGAAACAAAGAGATGCTATCTTTTTGCATGATACATAATGACTGTAACATTTTTGGTTTTGTTTTCATGCGTCTTAATAACACAGAGGCTGTAGAATGCATCATGAGCAAGTATTGTGGTGTTTCTACGTGTACCCTACACGTGTACCCAACTTAGCTTTCCCCTGGGAAGTGCACTCTGTGTGTCCATGCTTGGGAGTTGTTTCTTGCAATTCAATTGTATATTTAAAATGGAATTTTTATTTTTTGAAATCTTGTACAAATGTTTAATAAAGTATTGCTTTATAGTGCTTTATAACGCATCCCTTAAATAATTTAAAATAAATCTTAGGTCAGCAAAATCAGCTTTTTGTCCTTTTTTTCTTTCTTTGGAAGGATATCAGTACTCATCTACACCAAAAAGAGTGTGCAAAGATGCATTGTTTAATGACTGTGGAGAGCTTTGCCAAAATGGGACGTTATCCTGAAAATACCGTGCTACTTCTGTTAGTATACTGTACAGCCTCTGTTCTTAGACTTGTTTCCCATGTTATCTGTAGTCCTGTGCTCCCTTCTTCCCCGGTCCTCTTGCTGTTAAATGAAAAAAACAGTGTTTGTCGTGTAAGCTCATGTCTACTTAGTAAGTTGGACGTTCTCAGAGACTTCTGTTAGCTTATTTATAGTTTGGCTATTGGTTGTATTTTGTGAACATGACAGCACAAATCTTGTGAAGGGCAGGTCCTGCCTGGACAACTTAGTAGGCTTTTGTGGTGGTGTAACTGTCAGCAGACAAGGGAAGAGCTGCTGGTGTCATCTGTCTGGACTTCAGTAAGGTCTTTGACGTGGTCCCCTACTAACATCCTTCTCTCCAAATGGGAAACATGGATTTCATGGGTGTGCTCTTTGATGGATGAGGAACTGGTTGTGAGACTATACCCAGGGAGTTGAGGTCATAGTGATCATGGCTCAATGTCTGGTTGGAGATCAGTTATGAGTGATGTCCCTCAGGGGGTCAGTACTGGGACCAATGCTCTTCCGTATCTTCATCAATGACATTGACAGTGGCATCGAGTGCACCCTCAGCAGTTTGCACATGACACCAAGCTGTATGGTACAGTCCACACACCCAAGGGATGGGAGCTTCAACAAATCCACATGCAAGGTTTTGCACCAGGGTTGTGGCAACCCCGACTAGCAGTACAAGCTGGGGGGTGAAAGGATTGAGCATAGCCCTGCCAAAAAGGTCCTGGGGCTACTGGTGGATGGCAGCTGGACATGAGCCACCACTGTGCCCTCACAGCCCAGAAGGCCGACCATATCCTGGGCTGCATCCAAAGCAGTGTGGCCAGCAGGGTGAGGGAGGGGATTTGCCCCTCTGCTCTGTGCTGTGAGACCTCACCTGGAGTGCTGCATCCAGATGGGGAGTGCCCAGTGCAGGAGAGACATGGAGCTGTTGGAGCACGGGCAGAGAGGGGCCACAAAAATGCTCCAAGGGATGGAAGACCTCTCTGCAAGGACAGGCTGAGAGATCTGGGGCTGTGCAGCCTGGAGAAGAGAAGGCTCCAGGGGGACTTGAGAGCGGCCTTCAGTATCTAAAGGGGCTGTAGGAAAGAAGAGGACAGACTCTATAGCAGGGTTTGTTGTGGTGAGAGAAATGGGAATAGTTTCTAAGTAAAAAAAAAAAAAAAAAAAAGGTAGTTTTAGATTGGATATAAGGAAAGTCTTTTACTGCGAGGGTGATGAGGCACTGGCACAGGCTGCCTGGAGGGGTGGTGGATGCTCTGTCCCTGCAGACAGCCAAGGTCAGGCTGGACAGAGCTCTGAGCACTGATGGAGCTGTGGGTGTCTCTGTGCATTGCAGAGGTGTTGGCCAAGGAAAGGGCCTTTAAATATCACTTCCAACTCAAGCGATTCTATATTCTCCTGTGCTGGGAGACCCACTTATTGCATTAGATAGGATTCTGTCTTTTTTGTTGATTTTTCTAGGGGCATCCCAGTGTCGGTGCTGAGTCCTAGTGTGTCTTTTAAAAGTTCCTGTTGGAACAGTCCATTACTCTGTGTACAAACTGCCAGTTTTCTTGGGCTCTCTACCATGTCTTTATGCTTTACCTTGTCCTGCTACCTGGCTATTTTGGTATTCTCCCTGATCAATCTCTACTCACTTAATTGCAAATGAATTTTTCTCTTTTTGTACTGCTACAGATGGAGGTAGCTATGACGTTATTAATGATGCATCCAGCCCTGCTGCAGGGGACTGCTGTGCGCAGCAGAGCTCTGCCCAACACAACTGGGAAATGAACTACCAAGAGGCAGCAATCTACCTCCAGGTGAGCCCTGATGCTTGGTGTGCGGTGCAAAAAATGGTTTTCTGACGTTATGATTGTTCTTGATTATAAGAAGGAGAGGGCTTCAGTCTCCAGGTTAAAAAATGATAAAAATAATAATAATGATTTAGAAAGGAGTCTGCTCAAAGAATGGGAATATACCAGAGTGTACCTTGAAGGGTTTGTCGAGACACTTGGGGGACTGCTGGAAATGGTTGTCTTGGCTCCCTGGCTATCTCCCTGCTCCTCTTTGTTCTCTTTTAAAGAGAGTTGCATTGCAACTTTAGCTGCTTTGGACTCGATTGGTTTTGTTGCCTAAGTTGCTGCAGTGTGTCTGATGTTTGCTCCTCCAAGCTCCTACCCTGCAGAACTGAGGACTATCTTTCCCCTGACACATTATAACCTGGTATGCTAGGACCTTGGTAATGCTTCAGCTTAGTTGTATGCTGGAGCAGCAAGGACGATAGAATGGTAACCCCAGCCTCTCCTGGGCTTTTATTTAAACTCATGATTATTGGAGATGCTCTGCAAAGCTTCACTGAGTTGCTGCAGTGTCTGATGTTAATGTACACATCAGGCTTGGCCCTTCAGATGCAGATTAGTCTTGCTGCTGCCTTGACCAATGGCCATAATGACAATGTCCTTGAAATGGAGTAGAGGTAACTTAAAAAGTATGCAGATTGTTTATGTGAACCAATAGCTGCAGGCAAGCATTTTATCTGAATAGGAGGCCTTTACTGTCCAGCCACATTTATAATTGCTTGGCTACCAAGAGGCAGAATTTAGACTGTTTTTTCATTCTGCAAATGTGTTTTTTCACGCATGAATAAGAATGCCCTGCTGATCTAAGCTAGCTCTCCTTTGGAGTGGGGGGCTTGCATTGGATGGAGCTTGCTGCTGCTTTTGTCCAGCCCACAATCTGGCTCCCTGACCTAGCAGTGTTTTTTTGCTCTTACTCAGAATGTGAGCTTGCCTGTGAGATGCCGAAATGAGAAGCATTTGAGACTGTCTCCTGCCTCTGTCCTGTTTCCCAGTCCTGTTATCCGTTTGCAATCACAATACTGTTTGCAATAGTAATTGTTTAACAGTAATTGCTTACCTGGAAATATATTTAAATAAATATGTACATGAATATCACTGCTGGGGAAAAGTGATCTCTTAAGACAGTTTCCAAGAGACAGAAAGTTTCCTGTAAGTGTCTGAAGCCCTCTGGCTTGAACCATTGGCTCAAGAAAAAAGCTGCTGGATGGTTCTACATTAAAAAAAGCTGCTCTAAATTCTTAGCAAACTAAGTTCTTTTCGTAGAAGTGAAAATAGTGATGATGCAGCCATTTAAAATCAGCTGTAGGCAATTTGTTCAGATGGAATATTTGACCCCTTAATATTAAGATCTCTTGTTAAGAGGGAGTGACAAATCAGCATAGATACATGTTAATTTTTTGTGGAGTTTGTCTCTCTTTTCAAATTCCTTTACTGCCTGTTCTGAAGCATGTTTTCACACAGGCATCCTACAAGGCCAAGATAAGGAGCAGTGCAACTGTCAGCCATGTGCTCTAGGGCTTATCTGTGTGTTTTTGTGTTCCGTCCTGAAGAAGTTTAATCAAAGAAGGCTACAGACATGTGGAAGTGGTTGCAAGTAAATGACATGCAGTGTTTGTGTTGGGATGCAGACTGAAGTTTGCCTGCCTTTATAAAGCCTTCCACAGCTGCTCTTGTTTTTGAAAAGACTCAAGAGTTCCCAAAATGGAGGTTTGTGGATTTTAATGAGTTTCACTGCTGAAATGTGCTTATGAATGGAGGGGGATGCCCCATGTATCTTCAGTATTCTTTAGTAAGCAGAAAAATGTCAGGCTGTGAAGTGGGAATACTCTGGGAACTATGTAAAGTTAGGTGGAAAGCTCTGGTATAGTACTGAGTCACTAATGCTGCTCTCTTCGTTTTATCCCTACTGCCTTAGGAAGGAGAAAATAATGATAAATTCTTCACTCACCCCAAAAATGCCAAAGCACTTGCTGCCTACCTCTTTGCACACAATCACCTTTTCTACCTAATGGAGCTGAGTGCCGCTCTGCTTCTCCTGTTGCTGTCTCTCTGCGAGGCACCAGCTGTTCCTATGCTCCGTCTTGGCATCTTTGTAAGTACTTTTGGGACATAATGTAGAATTCTGCTTGTTTTGCAGGGATGAGTAAGAGTAAAAAAAGTTTAAAAGGAGAGGAAGAAGGTAGCAGTAGCAAGAGAACCATCTGGCTTGCTCTGTAAAATGGTTGACAGCAGATATGCCAGCCAACAAAACATCCTATTTTTTTCTTTTTTTCATCTGAGGTGCATAGACCAACTTTGAAAGTGACGCTTTTCTGGTTACCAAGTTTGTGCAGATCTTAACTTTTGTAGCTGTGTAGAAGCATGTTAGGGTTTGGTTTGTTTTTTTTTCATTTTTGGGGGTTTGTTTTGTTTTGTTTTTCTTGAGAAAGCTCAGGAATGTGTGTGTGCTTTAATAGCGTAGCTTAATGAAATATAACTGGGGCAAGTATAGAGTCGTGCATCTGGACAAGAGCAACCCCATATACCAGTGCAGGTTGGGGACTGACCTGTTGGAGAGCAGCGTAGGGAAAGGGTCCTGGGGGTCCTGGTGGACAGCAGGATGGCCGTGAGCAAGCACTGTGCCCTTATGGCCAAGAAGGCTGGTGGCATCCTGGGGTGTATTAGAAGGGCTGTGGTTAGTAGGTTGAGAGGGATTCTCCTCCCCCTATATCCTGCCCTGGTGAGACTGCATCTGGAATATTGTGTGCAGTTCTGGGCTCCTCAGTTCAAGAAGGACAGAGAACTGCTTAAAAGAGTCCAGTGCAGAGCCGTGGAGACGATAAAAGGGAGTGGAGCATCTCCCTGACGAGGAAAAGCTGAGGAAGCTGGGTCTCTTTGGCATGGAGAAAAGGAGACTGAGGGGTGACCTCATTAATGTTGTAAGCATGTAAAGAGTGAGTGTCGGGAGGATGGAGCCAGGCTCTTCTCAGTGATATCCAATGACACAACAAGGAGCAATGGGTGCAAGCTAGAACATAGGAGGTTCCTAGAACACACTGATTCTCTCAGCCTGGGACAAGTTGCTAAACCTTCTAACGTCCTCTCCTCCTGCGGTTGTGAGAACTCTTTTTAACACGTGTGTTTAACTTGAAGTTTCACGTCTAACCCTCAAAAAAATGCAGTTTTCAAGAAGGAATGGACAAGCCAGGGCGTATAGTAATGGTCCACAACTGCTTCATAAGGTACCACTGTCAAGCACAGTGCTAGGAGCTGTTGATCCTGGAGAGAGAATCTACATCTGCTGTAAAAGAGTTTGACAGCCTTTGGATCTAAATGTTCCTCAAAATGAGTCAGAGCTGCATAACTGCATTTGAGTTTTGAGCTATGATTAAAGTGGAAGTTGTAAGAAACTTCTGTCTTTGTGGTACATTTTACAAGTCTCAACAGAGAAGGGGTCCTTCCCTGCTCCAAGATGCTCCCGTGTTTTTCCTGAGCTTGATCAGGACACTGTCTGTGGTTATTTGCAACCTATTCCAAGAGAAAACTCTTCTCTGTGTAAATTATCTCTGCAGCTCTGTTTTGTGCACTTCAGCTGAAAATTTGCAGTCCCAAGCTGCCAAACTCACATGCTTCTTGGAGAAAGAAGGGGCAGAAGCATAGCCTCTGCACTTGTGTTTGTAATCAGAAGCACTGGTTTAAGCTTTGCTGTATTTTATCAGGTCCATGCAACCCTGGAGCTGTTTGCATTAATGGTGGTAGTCTTTGAGCTCTCAATGAAGATGAGATGGCTGGGCTTCCACACGTTCATTAGACACAAGAGGACTATGGTAAAGGTAAGTTCACGGAACTATAGAAACGTAGGGGTTGGAAGGGACCTCTGGAGATTATCTAGTCCAATTCCTTCTAAAGCAGATTCCCTGCAGCAGGTTACACAGGAAAGTGTCCAGGTAGGTTTTCAATATCTCCGGAGAAGGAGACTCCACAAACTCTTTTGTAGCTTGTTCCACTGCTCTGTCATCCAGAAGTAAACTTTTTTCCCATGTTCAGATGGAATCATAGAATCCTTAACAGTTGGAAGGGACCTTTAAAATTAATCTAGACCAACACCTCTGCAATGAACATGGATATCTACAGCTTGATCAGGTTGCTCAGAGCCTGGCCCAGCCTGGCCTTGAATGTCTCCGGGGATGGGGCTTCTACCACATCTTTGGGCAGCCTTTGCCAGTGCCTCACCACTCTCACTGTAGAAGACATTTCCTTATATCCAATCTAAATCTATCCTCTTTCACTTAGAGACCATTTTCCCCTGTTATGTCACCTCAGACTCTGCTAAAGAGTCTGCACCATTCTTTCCTGTAGCTTCACTTTAGATACAGAAGGCCTCTCTAAGATCTCCCTGGAGTCTTCTCTTCTCCAGGCTTGAGGTTCTCACAGCCCCAGCTCTCTCAGCCTGTCCTTGTGGGAGAGATGTGTTCCATCCCTTGGAGCATTTTAGTGGCCCCTCTCTGCCCATGCTTTTCAGCATTGCCCCTCCCACTGAATTATAGAATTGTTTAAGTTGGAAGGGACCCTTATAGGCCTTCTAGTCCAGCTCCCCTGCAATGAACAGGAACATACAATTCTGTGATTCTGTGATCTACAACTGACCAGAGTCCCATCCAGCTTGACCTTGGGTGCCTCCAAGGACAGGGCACTCACCACATCTCTGGGCAACCTATTCCAGTGCCTCACCACCCTTATTATAAAAAACATTTTCCTTAAGTCCAGTCTCAATCTCCACTTTTACTTTGAAACCATTTCGCCTTCACCTGTCACAACAAACCCTGCTAAAGGATTTCTCCCCATCCTTCTCATAGCTCCTCTTTAGATACTGAAGGCTGCTCTCAAGTCCCCCTGGAGCCTTCTCTTCTCCAGGCTGCACAGCCCTAGATCTCTCAGCCTGTCCTTGCAGAGAGGTCTTCCATCCCTTGGAGCATTTTTGTGGCCCCTCTCTGCCCGTGCTCCAACAGCTCCATGTCTCTCCTGCACTGGGCACTCCCCATCTGGATGCAGCATTCCAGGTGAGGTCTCACAGCACAGAGCAGAGGGGCAAATCCCCTCCCTCGCCCTGCTGGCCACACTGCTTTGGATGCAGCCCAGGATATGGTTGGCTTTCTGGGCTGTGAGGGCACAGTGGTGGCTCGTGTCCAGGTGCCATCCACCAGTAGCCCCAGGTCCTTTCTGGCAGGGCTATGCTCAATCCTTTCATCTCCCAGCTTGTATTGGTAGTAGGGATTGCCTCAACCTGTGTGCATATCTCGCACTTGGCTTTGTTGAACCTCACAAGGTTCTCCTGGGGTCATGTCTTAGCCTGTCTAGATCATAATGATGAAACTTCCTGTGTTAAAGTTTGTGCCCATTACCCCTTATACTGTTGCAGGACACCACCAAAAAGGGCCTGGCCCCATCCTCTTGACACTCTCCCTTTAGATATTTATAATTATTTATAAGATCTCCTCTCAGCCTTCTCTTCTTCAGGCTGAACAGTCCCAGGTCTCTCAGCCTTTACTCATAAGGGAGATGCCACAGGTCCCTCATCATCCTTGTGGCCCTCCACTATGGGCTCTCTCCAGCTGGTCCTTTTCTGCTTCAAATTGGGAGCCCAGAACTGAACACAGTGCTGCAGATGTGGCCTCCCCAGGGCAGAGCAGAGGGAGAGGAGAAACTCCCTTGCTCTGCTAACCATGCTCTTTGCAGCATATCTCAGGATACTATTGGCCTTGTTGGCTATAAGGACACACTGTTGGCTCATGGCTAACCTGTTGGCCACCAAGACACCCAGATCCTTCTCTGCAGAGCACCCTTCCAGCAGGTCAGCCCCTAACCTGTTCTGTTGCATATGATTATTTCTCCCTAGGTGTAAGAGCCCTACACTTGCCCTTGTTGAACCTCATCTTCCTCTCCCCCCCAGCTCTCAGCCTGTCCAGTTCTTGTTGAATGGCAGCACAACCTTCTGGTGAGTCAGTCACTTCTCCCAGCTTTGCATCATCAGCAAAGCTGCTGACAGCCATCTGATTGTGTTTCTCCATCAGCATCTTTGGGAACCAAAGAACCACGGTAACTGTTGCCCCTTACTGTAGAAGTGCAGCTTAGAGATGTGTCTCAGCTGCCAAATGATTCTTGTGAAGTTTCTAAGCTCTTGGAGACCCTTCCCACCTTGAAACAACCTAAAGAAATGGGTGATCAGTGAGAGCTTTGTCTTTCTTAAGGAAGACTGCAGCTGTGCCTCTCATTAAACCCTTTTTTTGCAGACTTGTGTGCTGTTTGTACAGTTTATAGAAGCCATTGTGGTGTTGGTGCGCCAAACCTCACATGTCCGCATAACGAGAGCTCTGCGCTGCATCTTCTTGGTGGACTGCCGCTACTGTGGTGCAGTCAGGAGGTGAGTGGTCAGATCACTGGGTTTTCTGCTCTTGTGCCTAGGACAAGGGCGGAGGAAAAGCATGCTGCTCCTGCAGGCACCTCTGGGAAAAGAAGTGTCTTTCATGAGCACTTCCGTTCTCAGCAATCTTCTGTAATTGAGATTGTGTACCTGTTGTCTTGTCTATGTAGGGAAGTATCATAGGTAGTAACTTTGGCTGTAGTTGCAGAGCACAAGCTTATGTGTACTGTCCCCATCAGCGTAAGCTACCTCATAGACCACAACATGTGAATGGGGTTGCATTGCCTCTGGCTCCTATATTTGCCTTTTAAACAGATGAGTGCATTACAGAGGTAATGTCTTAAGTCTGGAGAAAGAAAGCTGACAGAGTAATTCTCATCACTTGAAGTACCTGAGCTGACCGCAAAGGCAAGTTAGGTAGCTTGCAGTCAGTTTACCTTGCTATTAAAAGTAGACTTTTAATACTTGGAGAAGGAGTGGGAGGAAGGTCATTCTCAAGTGTACTGTTTTGTTGTTGGTGGTTTTTTGTTGGTTTTTTTTTTTTTTTGGTCCACTTATCACACAGAAGATAAAATGTGCAAGTTTTAGTTTATTAATGTTTTCTCCATTTTTAGAAACCTGCGTCAGATCTTCCAGTCCCTCCCTCCATTTATTGACATTCTTCTCCTCCTGCTTTTCTTCATGGTGATCTTTGCCATCCTGGGTGAGTTTTGTTTATGGAAGTATGCATTTCTGATGGTCTGTCAACTTCAGTAAGTTTAGTCTAAACTTCTATGAAGGCATGTCGGTAGCATACCTGTTGCAGTCCTATCTTCAGAATGCCTGTTTTCCTAAAAGATCAGTGAAATGTCACTGAGATGTATTAACAAGTAAGTATGGAGAAGACCTTCCAGGTATTTGAGGAACGTGGGCCTGGCAAAGAGAAGAGTCAAGCCCTGAACTTCAGGAGAGCAAACTTGCAGCTCTTTAAAGAAATTATAGGATGAGATCACCTGGGAAACTGTCCTTAGAGGCAAAGGAACGGAACGGGCATGGCAGCTCTTTATGGACACCTTTCTGAGACCACAAGAGCTCTCCATCCCCCAGTGTAAGAAACCAAGCAGGAGAGGCAGGAAGCCAGTGTGGCTGAGCAAGAATCTATTGGTCAACCTGAAGGAGAAGAAGGAAAAGTTACAGGCAGTGGAAGCAGGGATGGGTGGCCTGACAGAATACAGGTTGCCCAGATGTGGATGCTCCATCCCAGAGGCATTCAAAGCCAGGTTTGATGGGATCCTGGGAAGCCTGATCAAGTAGTTGGCATCCTTGCCCACGGTAGGGAGGTTGGAACTAGATGATTTTGAAGGTTCCCTCCAAACTAAGCCATTCTATGATTCTTTGCTGCTTGGATATTCAGGGATGGGATCAGGAAAGCCCAGGCACAGAATTGGTTGGATTGTCGCAGCCAGAGGGTTGTGGTCAGTGGTTCACTGTCCAGATGGAGGCTGGTCATGTGTGGTATCCCCCTTGCCTTGGGTCTGATGCTTTTCAACATCTTTATCAGTGACACAGATGATGGGATTGAGTGCACCCTCAGCAAGTTTGCTAATGACACCAAGCTGCATGGTGTGGTTGACACAGTGA
The DNA here is from genome assembly GCA_030625065.1 of Alectoris magna. Lineage (NCBI taxonomy): Eukaryota > Metazoa > Chordata > Aves > Galliformes > Phasianidae > Alectoris > Alectoris magna. The sequence continues at coordinate 3,766,869 of CM060578.1, read as the reverse complement.
AAAGGAAGGGACATCATCTGGGGCATTCTGGACAGGTTCTAAAAGTGAGCTCATGGGAACTTAACAATGTTCAACAAGTCTGAGTTCTAGGTGTTGCGCTTGGTTTGGGGCAATAACAGAGCCATAGAATGGCTTAGGTTGGAAGGGACCCCAAGGATCATCAAGTTCCCACCCCCCTGCCACAGCCAGGGCCACCAACCTCCAGATCTGGTGCTAGAGCAGGTTGCTCAGGACCCCATCCAATCTGGTCTTGAACACTTCCAGGGATGGAGTATCCACAACCTCTCTGGGTAGCCTGTTCCAGCACCTCACCACTCCCCCCTGACATCCAGTCTAAACCTTCCCTCCTTGAGCTTAAAATTCCAGATAAGTGTACAAACTGGGAGAAGAACTCCTTGAGAGCAGCCCTGCTGGGAAGAACTTGGGGGTTCTGGTGGAGGAAAAGCTGGGTATGAGCAGCAGTGTGCTCTGGCAGCCTGGAAGGCCTATCCTGGGCTGCATCAACAGAGGGGTGGCGGTGGGGAAGGAAGGGATTGTCCCCTTGTGCTCTGCTCTTGTGAGGCTCTGTCTGGAGTACTGGATCTAGGCCTGGGGTCTTCAGCACAAGAGCTGTAGGAGCAGGTCCAGAACAGGGTAATGAAGAGCACCTCAGGTGCTCAGAGGGCTAGAGCACCTCTTCCATGAAGAAAGTTTGAGGGAGCTTGGCTTTTTCATCCCAAAGAAGAAAAGACTCCATTGAGACCTCACTGTGCTTTTCTAGTACTTGAAGGAAGCTTAACGTATGTCAGGAAGGGTCAACTTTTTGCATGGTCTGATAGTAACAGGACAAGGGGGGATGTCCTTAAACTAAAACAGGCAAGATTAAGGTTAAATGTTAGGAAGATACTTTTTACAGAGAGGGTGGTGAGGCTGCAAAGAGAAGTTGTGGATGCTTCATTCCTGGAGGCATTCAAGGCCAGGCTTGGTGGGTTCCTGGGCTGTTTGATGTAGTGGATGGCAGCCCTCTTCCCATGGCATGGGGTTTGGAACTTGGTGGTCTTTGAGGTTCCTTCCAACCCAAGCCATTCTATGATATTCTGCACTTTGTGATGCAAGAGAATGGCTTTCTGGTTCTTGGTGTGACTTTGCTCTTTGTGAACAGAGATCCCTTGATTTTGCTTGAAACTAAACAGACTCCATGTTTCTTCTCTCTCCTCTTCTCCCTTCTGTTTTTGTAGGTTTTTACTTGTTTTCTCCGAACCACTCGGATCCGGTGAGTGTCACTGATTCTTTGAACGGGAGCTGAAGTGCTATCTTGTCTAGTTTAAGAATCAAGTATTACTGTGTAGATGTGGCTTATTTCTGTATGGTGACCTGGGAGGCCAGATGTTAGCTGGTGCAGAAGAAGTGCAGAGGCTATGTCTGACAAGGCAGTTGGCAGTTTTACCCAGGGTTAACACCTGCTGAGAAGGAACATGGAACTTCCTCAGAGTCCCAAAGGGAGCTTTCATGTAATTGTTCCTTGTTTTTGGTGTCTTAATTCAGTCAAATAAGCCACTTGCTCCTGTCCTCAGGGAAGGGAGGTATCTGGGTGAAAGCTTGACTTTTCCAGACAGTGGCTGTCAAAGTCCAGCAGCCACTAGTTGTTGCTGTGTTATAAGTCTGTAACTTACTGGGAATGATTACTGCAAAATGTGTAGATTAGCTTTTAATTGTTTTAAGCCTTCGTATACCGCCTTTCAGGGGCCTTTAAAAACGACCAGTGCTGAAGTACCCTCCTACTAGGAGGCATGAGGGAACTGTAGAAGTGCCTGTATTGAAGTGTTGGTTTTCTAGTTTCTTTTTGAATGAAATGTCACTATGAAATTCTGCTTGCATTATATCATGAGTGTTTTTTCTTTTAGTACTTCAATACCTTAGAGAACAGCCTCGTGAATCTCTTTGTACTTTTGACCACTTCAAAGTAAGTTTGGAGCTAGAAAAGCATGTATTTCCTTTTACCCCAAAAGAAATCCTAGCAGAGTCAAGACTTTATTTGCAGGAATGTTGTCTGCAAATATAACCACTTCCCTCTGCATGAGAGAGATTTTGCTAGGTTAGCCTGCATAGGAAGAACTGGTATTTTGTTTAAGGATGCTGTGACCTCAAATACAGAGTTATCTCTAGGCCACTCAGGCCAGTTCATCATTGTGAGGGCAACAAGGGCAAGATTAGGCCTGGGTCAAAGGAGGGAAAGTTTCTATTTGTACTCCTTTGTTAGATAACAGTTTATTGTTGTGAAGTAACTTCTTATTCCTCTGCCTTAGTTCCCCTATCTAGTAAAAAGGGGATAACAGCAGTGAGTAAATATTGATCTGCTGTTAGGGAGAGCTCTGAGGACTAGAAAATTAGCAAAAGACAATAAATCTTAGGTTGTCATTCTGTAGTTCTCCTTATACTAGGGCTATATTTCTGTCATTGCTATGTGTTACAGCCCTTAGCCATGCTACAAATCCACTTTGTTTTTTCAGGATGTACAGGAAATTTGCTCTTTCTTTTTCTTTTTACTGTGCCTCCATGTTCTTGCTGCTTGTTGCTAGTGCTGTAAGCACCTGTGGTTTGCAAAGAAGTGCAGGTCCATGAACGTGGGTGTGCACACATGTTACCTGTGTAGTGGGAAGTGTAGCATTTTAGTGCTTCAACCTGTCTTTTGGATACAGTTTTCCTGATGTGATGATGCCGTCTTATGCTCGGAACCCTTGGTCATGTGTCTTCTTCATAGTGTATCTCTCCATCGAATTGTACTTCATTATGAACTTGGTGAGTACCCTGTAAAAGCATTTGACTTCTCTCTGCCCTCATTTGGAGTTCATTGCCCAACAGAGTCTTCCCTGTTCCCAAAAGCACTCTATAATAATCTGAGACTCTTTGGCAGAATAATTCTAGAAATGGTAATTTATCTACTGATAGAAGCCTTCTAATATTTGACCATAAGGAAATGAACTAAATCACAGAAAACAGAATGATATTGAGTATCTTTCAACTTTCCTCACATTAATATCGTGCTTGGAGTGACATACTCAGTTGTACAAAATATATTGTCCTTTCCTGTCTTAATTATTCATCATAAAATGGCATTTTATTATTTGGACTTTCCTGAAATCCCTTGTAAATCAGTTTGAAAGGGGTGGAATTGCTAAGGATGGCAGGATTTGAAGAATGCTGACATATGCAGTGTGACAGTGGCTACTGTACTTTCTCTGCTTCTTGCACCATCCAGGGCAGAGCTGAAACCTGCTCAGGTGAGGATGTGGGCAGTGAAAAAGGGGTTTTCAAAGTTGTTGAGGAATTTTGCAACCCAAGGGAGATGATTTTGATGCCTGGAAGAGGCTTGGATTTCACTACTGCCATACTAGATGGAGAGTTAGTTTTGACATGTATACTAAAGCTCCTGTATAAGGGATGAGTCCAGACAGCAGCCCTCAAAACCCACTTTCCAAGAAGATTTTCGGCATTTTAGCAAACCTTTTATATTGATTTAAGTTAGAATACTTGAGGTTTAGCCTTAGCTATGGAAAACAATAGTGAATAGTTAAGAGACCAGGCTCTCTTCAAAAAAAAAAAAAAAAAAAAAGAAAAGAAAAAAAAGAAGGGTCAACACATATGTGATGTGCTCTTTGCCCTTATGATCAGTGAGACCTCACTAATTCTGTTCTGCTTCGGCCAGTATAGCACTTTGTAAGATTCCTTTTACAGGCAGCGCTTCTCTAGACTGGATGTTCCTGCCTGTTTGAGAAGCTCCTGACTCAAATTGTCGCAAAGAATAATGATCAAACCTCTCTTGTCTTCTCTCTGCAGCTTCTTGCTGTTGTGTTCGACACTTTCAATGACATTGAGAAGAGGAAGTTTAAGTCTTTGTTGCTGCACAAGCGCACAGCCATACAGCATGCCTACCGCTTGCTCATCTCCAAACAGGTACAGCATGCTGCAGAGGGGCTGAGAGCAGCCTGTGGTGTGACAGGTGGGGAGGTCAGCCTCTGGAGAAAAGTAATTTGAATGTCAGCCCCCATGCAAGACCATGGAAGTACCTCAGTAAAATGAGAGAAGCTTGTCCCTGAGTCCATGTGGTCATTGATTTCTTCCTGTTTCCATGTGGGTGACTTGAGGACTTGTCTGTTGAGCACCAGAGCTTAGAGGAGGGGTGTGTTATATTTGTGAAGGTACAGTCCAACTGCTAACTACTACATGAATAGATGGTGTGGAGACAGAATTAATTCACCTGCAAACAATTCTTTAGGGGAACAGAGTGCTTTGGGAGAGAGTTGGTTTCTTGTTTAGCTCAGGAATAACTATCTTACCTCCAGTAAATTGATTCATGTTCGGGGCATGTTGGTTGTATTAAGGATTTCTGAGGAAGAGCTTGTAGTCTGAAAAAGATGTCAGTAATAGGGACCTATTAGGACATCTGATTTCCCAAGAAGAACTCTGCTTGGGATGTCTGGTTGAACAACTCTTAAAGGGTGGGGCAACAGAGAATAGCTCTTCATGAGCTGGAAGAACCAACTGCCAGGAGAGCTTTCACAGAATCAGAGAATCACCAAGGTTGGAAAAGACCTACAAGATCATCCAGTCCAACCATCCACCTATTACCAATAGCACACCCTAAACCATATCCCTCAATGCAACATCCAAACATTTGAACACCTCCAGGGACTGTGACTCCACCACTTCCCTGGGCAGCCCATTCCAGTGGCTGACCACTCTTTCAGAGCCATTCCCTCTAGTCCTATCACCAGTTACACGAGAGAAGAGGCTGACCCCCAGCTCACTACAACCTCCCTTCAGGTATTTTAGAGAGCAATAAGGTCTCCTCTGAGCCTCCTCTTCTCCAGACTGAACAATCCCAGCTCCCTCAGCTGCTCCTCATAAGGCCTGTGCTCCAGACCTCTCACCAGCTTCGTAGCCCTTCTTTGAACACACTCCAGGGCCTCAGTGTCTTTCTTGCAGTGAGGGGCCCAAAACTGGACACTGTACTCGAGGTGCGGCCTCCCCAGTGCTGAGTGCAGGGGGACAATTGCCTCCCTGTTCCTGCTGATAACACTGTTTCTGATGCAAGCCAGGATGCCCTTGGCCTTCTTGGCTACCTGAGCACACTGCTGGCTCACATTCAGCCTAGCATCAATCAATAACCCGAGGTCCATTTCCTCTACAGAGTCTTCCAGCCACTCTGCCCCAAGCCTATAGTGCTGCCTGGGGTTGTTGTGGCCAAAGTGCAGGACCTGGCATTTGGTCTTGTTGAACCTCATCCCATTGGCTTCAGCCCAGCTCTCCAGTCTGTCCAGATCCCTCTGCAGGGCCTCGCTACCCCCAGGCAGATCAACGCTTCCAGCCAACTTGGTGTCATCTGCAAACTTAATGAGGGTGCACTCAATGCCCTCATCCAGGTCATCAATAAAGATGTTGAAGAGGACAGGCCCCAGCACTGACCCCTAGGGAACACCGCCCATTACCGGTCGCCAGCTGGATTTAGCTCCATTTACCACTCTCTGGGCCTGACCCTCCAAGCCAGTTCTTTACCCAGCCAAGAGTGTACCTATCCAAGCCACGGGCTGCCAGCTTCTTCAGGAGAATTCTGTGGGAGACAATGTCAAAGGCTTTGCTGAAGTCAAGGTAGACTACATCAACAGCCTTTCCCTCATCCACCAGACGAGTCTCTAGATTGTAGAAGGAGATCAGGTTGGTCGTGCAAGACCTGCCCTTCATGAACCCATGCTGGCTAGGCCTGATCTCCCGGTTATCCTGCAAATGCCACGTGATCTCCCTCAAGACAAACTGTTCCACAACCTTCCCTGGCACTGAGGTCAGGTTAACAGGCCTGTAGTTCCCTGGGTCCTCCTTACAACCCTTCTTGTAGAAGGGAGTCACATTGGCAAGCCTCCAGTCTTCCGGGACCTCACCAGTCAAAAAGGAGCACTGATAGATGATGGAAAGCAGCTTGGCTATCACCTCAGCACTCTCGGGTGAATCTCATCCGGCCCCATGGACTTGTGCCAGTCTAGTTGGAATAGTAGGTCTCTGACTGTGTCCTGTATTGTGGGGGGTTTTATCTGTTCCTCAGCCGAGGCTACCAGGTGACAGAGTAAAGTACGCTGAGGATAACTGGTCTGACCTTTAAGGACAGACATAAAGAAGGCATTGAGAACCTCTGCTTTTTCCTTATCCTCAGTGGTCACATTCCCAGCCTCATCCAGTAAAGAATGGAGGGTCTCCTTAGTCCTCCTCTTACTGTTGATGTATTTGTAAAAGTGTTTCTTGTTCCTTCTTACCCCAGCGGCCAGGTTGAGTTGAAGCTGGGCTTTTGCCTTTCTGGTTTTCTCTCTGCATGTCCTTACAACTTCCCTGTACTCTTTCTGAGTTGCCCATCCCTTCTTCCACAGGAGGTAGATTCTCTTTTTCTCCCAGAGCCTCAAGAATAGCTCCCTATTCATTCACACCAGTCTTCTTCCCCACAAGCTCATTTTGCGGCTCAGGGGGACAGCCTGCTCCTGCGCCTTTAGGACTTCCTTCTTGAAGAGCGACCAGCCATCTTGGACCCCTTTATTCTCTAAGACTGAATCCCAGGGGACTGCCCCTACTAGTCTTCTAAACAATTCAAAGTCTGTTCTCCGGAAGTCCAATGTAGCAGTTTTGCTGCTCCCCCTCTTGTCTCCTTCAAGAATCAAGAACTCTACCATTTCATGGCCGCTCTGTCCAAGACAGCCCCCGACCTTCACATCTCCCACCAGACCTTCTCTGTTTGTAAATAGCAGGTCTAGCGGGGCAGCTCCTCTTGTAGGCTCTTTCACCAGCTGTATCAGAAAGTTATCCTCTATATACTCCAGAAACCTCCTAGACTGCTTCTTCTGCGGAGTGTTATATTCCCAGCATATGTCAGGGAAGTTGAAGTCTCCCATGAGGACAAGGGCTGGCGATCATGCAGCTTCTGTCAGCTGCTCATAGAACACCACATCAGTTTCTTCATCCTGGTTCAGCGGTCTATAGCAGACACCCACCAAGGATGTCAGCCTTGTCAGCCCTTCCCCTGATCTTTACCCATAGGGATTCAACCTTATCATCTCCAGTCACAAGCTCAGTAACACCAAAGCACTCTCTAATATAGAGAGCCACACCACCACCCCTCCTTCCTCGCCTGTCCTTCCTGAAGAGTTTGTAGCCATCCACTGCAGCACTCCAGTCATGAGAGCGGTCCCACCATGTTTCCATAATGGCAACTAGGTCGTAGCTTGCCTGCCGCACAGTAGCTTCCAATTCTTCTTGTTTGTTGCCCATGCTGCATGCGTTGGTGTAGATGCACTTCAGCTGAGCCCCTCGCCTCACCCCTAATCCTTTCTGTGTTCTGGGATAAACTCAGCAGGTTAAAATAAATAGCTTCTGGTACTTTGGGGGTCAGTTATCATAGTATCTTGTGGTCATATAGAAACCCTGCTTAAAACAAATCCAAAGCGATAATTCAGTATGCTAGTCTGTATGTGTTTCTGTCTGATGTCCCTACCCATGACATTCCTTTTTTTTTTTCTTTTTTTCTTTTTTTCCCCGTAGAGGCCATCTGGAATTTCCTTTAGGCATTTTGAAGGGCTGTTGCGGTTTTACAAGCCTCGGATGTGCACCCGGGAGCGATATCTCACTTTTAAAGCACTGAATCAAAGCAATACTCCTTTACTCAGGTAGGATGGTCTTACTGTAGCACCCAGAGCTGTGTGCCTTAATGTGCCATGAAGAAGTGTTGAAAATGGCATAAGGAGAAAGGCTGAATTCTTAGATGTAGACACTTAATGATAGCACTAAAAACCTGAGAATTTCAGCATCCTAGCTTTCCAACATCTAAAAGCTGTTACAGGTCTGACACAGAACACCTAAATAAGCGCTTATGTTGTAGTTTCTTTGCTTTTGTGTCTCTTTTCACTTTTTGTTACATTGAAAAGAACGTTTTCAAAAGTGCTCAAAAAGGGTTATACAAGTAGTTAAGACAGTCCAAGAGTTCTTTATGGAGAGTAGTGTAATCTCTGTCCCTTGGAACTTGCTGTCTAAGGCTGGGGTCTTTCTTCAGTGGTAGAGTTCCAGAGTTTAGCTGTCAGTTTCCTTTGTGGGCTTTCTTACAGAAGAGGGTGGCATTGCAGGCCATTCTGAGTATTGTCAGCTGGTAACCTCTGGCCAGATCAGGAAGAGGTCAACAAGAAGTGTTGAGTTATCAGCTGTGGCTGCAGTTCTAATAAGGAGTTTACAGTTTCCAGGGACTCTCTACTGACGATGCCTGACAAGGATGATTAAGGATTTAATCAACTCCAAGGCTCTGATCAGACGTTTCTTTCTATTTTGCAGTCTAAAGGATTTTTACAATTTCTATGAAGTTGTTGGCTTAAAATGGAAGGTAAGTGCATATTGGGTGGAGATAGGGGAAATGTATGGGGAAAGGAGCACAAAGGAAGACAGTGATTAAAGAGAAGGTGGGTGAGAAACAAGGACAATTTAAAAGCAGATGATAGGAGTAAGGTGGGTCTCCATCACTGCGTGTTTTCCAGATGGATATAGCATTGATTTATTTTGATCCTGGCTCTTGTGCTTCCAGGCAAAACGAAATCGTGAGCACTGGTTTGACGACCTTCCACGAACAGCATTCCTTATTTTTAAAGGTAACAAGTTATGTTTTAATGACAGCATGTATTGAAATAAGATACACACACACAAAAAAAAAAAAATTGTAGAAACTAATACAAAGACAGGGTCCTCTGAAAGAACTTCCCCGTTTTATGTAGAAGAAGATAACTCCTGGCAGTAGTGAACTAAACCCTGTGTGAGATCATGGAGGGCTGTTTTCTTTTATCAGCATAGAGGTTTTTTAGCAGAGGGGATTTATGGCTGCTGAGTCTAGCAGAGTTTACAGGTTTTTTTCTCCATATCCCAGGTAGCAACTCAGAGCAGAGACTGTGGAGTGTTCTGTTTTCACAGAAGCTGCTAGGCTTCCTAGTCCCACTATGTGAATGCTGTGCTCATACAGATCAAGTGCAGCTGCTCAGGGTGGGGAAGGAGATCTGAAATATCTGTCCATGTAATCTGCCTTGCAAGTGTGGTTTATCTTCCGTGCCCAAAGTTTCCTGATTGAATGTAACCATTCAGAAATAAGTTCTTATTTGTAATTTTGTTTTCAGTGTTGTATGCTGGAGGGAAACGGTTAACAGCATCTTGATTCAAATGTACAGCTGCCATAAGCATCCTGCCTATCTCAGCATTTACTCTTTCTTAACAGCATGTGTTGTTCCAAAGATGGGTTGTTCTTCATCAGTTGTTTTTACCTCTGTCCACATCACAGAACTAGTATATGGGGGTGGGGAGAAGGCATCCGTGGGTTAAGGGTACTGAGTTCATTGCCACTAAAATTCCTGAAGAAATTTCAGCTTGGTCCCAGAAAGTTACTAATCTACTAATCCTCTTAATTCTTGTGCTGAGGATTGGTATGAGAAATATCTTGAAGATAGAGGAAGCTGTGTGTAAGGTGTAGAAGACTGCTTAAACATTTATTTTGTCATGCTTTCCTTTCTTCAGGCATCAACATCCTTGTGAATTCACGTGTATTCCAGTACACCATGTGTGAGTAGGAGCAACAAGCTGTTTCTCTGCGATGCTCCCTGGATTGGATGTGTCAGGGGTGCAGTCTGTGCTAGGCCCTTGAAGGATGCAGCATGTGGGGGGCCTGGTCTTTGGGCTGAGCTATGGTTCCTATATGAATTCTGGAGTTTGGATAGAGAGGCTGCTTGTACCAGCCACTACTGCAGCTTGAATTTGCAGCTCTCACTGTGCTGAGTCTTCTGGAGAGGCTCAGGTTTCACTATTTCACAGTATACTTGTGGATCTTACTGTGTAGGAATTGGCTTGTTGCATTTAGATACATTGGTGGTTAGCTTTCATAAGCCTTGAGGTTTTTATCTGAAAGGTTTTTAACTGAAGGGTGCTGGATAAGGAACTGCCTTGCCAGTTGGCCTGTTCACCCTTCAGAAGGTGCATGCATCGTTGCTGCTGGAGGGATTGGCGACTGGACTACCAGGGAGAATGATTCTCTGCTCTTGAGAAGAAAGAGTGCTTATTCATGGTGCTGCTTCTTGTGTCCTAAACAGTCCCTTCCTACTCAGTAATTTGTTTGCTGTTTTTGAGCATTGGAGGGGAGAGATTTTTGTAAATTAAGATGCTAAACGAAAGAGAGGGGTAGGGGTGTGTGAAGATCTGAGTGAAGATCTGCACCTTCAGATCTTGGGTTTGAATGGTGGGAAACAGTGATAGAGCCAAGATGACTCGGGCTTAGCACTGCTTGGAGTGCTTTCTTTGTCCTGTGCTGCTGGGAACATAGTGGTTCTCAAGATCTTGTTGCAGAACTAGGATGAAGCTGAAATGTTCTGCCATGTTATTATGTGTGTATAAAATAATTTTTGGTAAAAAATGGCTGAGCGTTATTCAGATCATTGTTTTGGTTAGGTTTCTTTCCTTCTGGAGACAAAAGTCTGGGTAAGAGTTTTGACGTTCTTCCAAGCTACAAATTCAGTTAGTTGAATTGGAAATACTACCCCTTCCACATGCCTTATATTGTAATCTTTCTGTTAGCCTAGGAAGTAGTTATCCTCTGATCCAGGAGTGTTTTTGTAATGGATTTTTACTTCATTTTTTCAGATACCGTGGTGGCTGTGAATGGAATTTGGATTCTTGTTGAAACCTTCATGCTGCAAGGTAGAAAACTTGGCTATAGCCATTTCTTGGCTATGATGCTGGGTGATTGAATAAAGGGAAGGCTAGAAAAAGTTCTTGTGTCTTGCAGGAGGGAATTTCTTCTCCAGAAATGTCCCGTGGAGCTACATAGTCTTCCTCACAAGTAAGCTGATGCCAACCGACATGGCTGTGTTGTTTCATAATGAGCTGAGGATGGAGTGAGGAAATAGACAGCTGTTTCCAGTGAACACACTCACAGGATGCTGCCAGAACAGAGGGGAAAGTAGATGGTTCCTCTTTGAGATCTCTCTCTGCAGGCCAAGCCTAGGCTACCCATAGCATCCATATGCTAGATATTTTTCTATGGGATAAAAGGAAGTGCACAGGCAGGATTAAATTCTGGCACAACATTCTGGCCTTATGTATGAGAGCATTTTGTAGCATGTTAGCCAAGTTAACTGCTTTGTAGGCCACTGAAGAGAAATGTGTTGTTTTAGAGAGAAATTGTTGTCCTTTTCATCTCACCAAGAGTAAGGATGGCTGTTGGGTGTCTGTGAAACCAGTGTTCAGCATTCCTCTGTTCAAAAGACTGCTTGTCAGTGCAAAGTGCAAGCCTTTGTATAAGCCCTCCATGTAATGCTGCTTATTTCTGTTCATGGCTCTCAAATTGTTTTACAGTCTATGGCGTGGAGCTGCTCCTGAAAACCACTGGACTGGGGCCTGTTGAGTATCTGTCCTCAGGCTGGAATCTGTGAGTGCACAGTAATGTTTTGAGAGGTGATAAAAGTTGCTGCAGTAGAAAGACTGACTACTAACAGGAAGCAAGCGCAGGCTTCTGCTCTTAGCCTTGTGTATCCTGTTAGGATGAAGCAGCACCGAGTGCCTCCTCTCTGCTGAAATACTAGGGATGTATCATTGCTCTTGCTTTTTTTTGTTGTTGTTCTTGTTTTTGTTCCCAGCTTTGACTTCTCAGTCACCCTGTTTGCGTTCCTGGGGCTTATGGCACTGGCATTCAACATGGAGCCGTTCTACTTCATTGTTGTCTTGCGACCTCTTCAGCTGCTGAGGTGAGACAGGGACACGGTGTGGGGAGCACAAAGAACAGGTGGGGAAGAAAACAGCAATGTATGTTTTCCATCATTTCAGCTGGGGACTGAGCTCCTAACCAGGAGAGGGCAAGGATTGCTCTGTGGGTACGTGACCATGGCAAACACGAATCATGTAGAGTAATGAGATTAGCCAGCATTATCAAAATGAATGATAACAAAAACTTCAGATGGGATATGAAATCCCATGCTTTGGAGCTTAAGCTGATCTCTAATAGAGATCAAGGGATTTACCGGGGGCAGATTACCCTATGTCTGCCTTCATGGGGTTCTTACACCTCCTCTGAATTGTCTGATGCTGTTCAGAGAAAAGCTCCTCTGTCAGGGTGAGACAGTCTGAGCCAATTTAATAATTTCCATTGAATTACCTGAAATTACAGTTTTCAAAGGATACTGCTTTCTGGGGTGAAGTACAACCCTGCTCTGGCTGCATCTCACTTTAAGCAAGGCTGAGGCTTGCAGCCTCTGCTGCTCGCTAAGATTTTTCTGATTAACCCTCTCGTTTTAAGGTCCGTTCACCATTGTAGGCCACTGGGAGAGTGGTAGGTAGAAGGCATTTGAGAAGTATTTTGTTAAAGGCAAGCTAATGCAGTTTAGGTCTTCAATGAGGATTTAAAGAACAATTTGATGCTCAAGTGGGGGGATGGAATGTTTTCTCTGCTTCCCCCCTGCCAAAGCCTGTATTTGGCAGCTTTGCTTCTCCATAAAGGCTGATGACATGATCAAATTTGAAATTAGCGGGCTCAGTGTGGTTTCCTTTCATCAGTTTTTACTTGGTCACAGAGTAAACTCAGGAAAGTTTGTGTCTGGGGGAAGGAGTATTGAGTCCTGACTCTACACAGGACTAGTTGAGCCTCTTGTGGCTTTTTTTCCTAAAAAATAACAATAATTTAAAATTTTTTGGATCATGCTGCATAGGAAGATGTGGGGACCTTTCCTTGAGAGTCGTTAGTCCTTTAGGAACCTACCTGGATGTGTTGTAGGCATTCAGATGAAACAGCAGAATGTTGTTTAGTAAACAGAGATCACTAGAACAAGTAGAGATCCTGTGAATTTGGTGTCAGAAAACCTTACTGGTTTGTTCACTTGGGAGGTTCAGAGAGCTGTGATATTCTTTTTAATTCCCAGCAGCTCTGGAGAAGTTGCAGTGCATATGTAACTTCTGGCTTCTCCTTTCAGACTCTTTAAGTTGAAGAAACGCTACAGGAATGTCCTGGACACTATGTTTGAGCTGTTTCCTAGGATGGCCAGGTACTGATTCACTCTATTTGAATGGAGAAAGGGGGGTGAAGTTTAGTGTCTAGGGCTGTGGTCCTTTTTTTTTTTGGAGCAGTTTGTGATAGGAAGTTCTTCTGGGACACCTCCTACTTCTATAAAGATAAGTAAGAGTTGATGTTTAACTTTTCTACCCCCTGACTTTTGGTTAGAGGGAATCCCATTTGTGAGGAGTATCAGCACGAATACACTCAGTCCCAGGTGTTTCCTTGTCCTTCATATGCTTCAGAGCATTATTGTGAAATGGTGGGGCAGAAGGAGCTTGGTGTTTGAGTGGGGCATCATTGGATGTTATTGTCTTGGAGCAGATCTGGGCAGAGCATTTTAGGTAGAGAGCGTTGTTCTTGGCACTGTCCCAGCATCTGAGGATGTGGAGAGGGCAGAACCAGTGTGTTGGTTTTCTAATTAAAGAACGTTCTCTCCACAGTTTTTCTAGCAGAAAAAATACAGACTGGGAGGAAATCCAGGCTGTTCTGTAATTTCTTAGAACATTTCTGCCTTGAGTGAGTGGAAAGCTCCTTGAAAAGACCTTTTGAATGAACACACAAAGAACAGCAGAGCGATGCTGGCAAAGAGGGCAGTGTGTGGGTTTTCAGTGCTGCTTCCTATCCCTTGGAAATTCCTTCCACAGCAGCCAGCCTGTGACTTTGTATTTTCCCTGCTTTAGTAACTTTTCAGTATTACAGTGTTTGTGGTTTTTGCCTCCAGCCTAGGTTTAACCCTGCTGATCTTCTACTATTGTTTTGCCATTGTTGGCATGGAATTCTTCGCTGGTGTAGTCTACCCGAACTGCTGCAAGTGAGTGCTGCAAATCCATCCCTGTCTGCCGTGTGTTTGGTGCTAAGTTAGTAGCAGCCTCTGGCAGCCCTGTCTTCCTTGGGGGAAGAAATTGGGGCCAGAAAATGTGTCTGAGTGGGGCTTTGTAGCTAAGGCAATGTGCTGGGAAAATCTATGTGATGTGTTTCACTTCTCTTGGTAAGATTGGATGAAATGGCTTTTACGCTGCTTTTGGAAAGGAACGATTTGACTGGTTTTAGTGAGATCTGTATTGCTGCTCATGTAGATGTACTGGGAGAACGTCTTTCTGATATTGTAGCTAGGAACACTTTTAATTTCTGCTCTAGAGCAAAGTTGAGATTTTCATTTCTGCTACACTAGGGCTGCTCTGCCATATGTTACATATTTAGACCTAACTTTCTACAAGATAAATTCACCTTGAATTCGCCTCATCTTAGAAGCTAAGCTTCCTGTGCCCTTTGTATCGTAAGTGATTTCCATGTGGAAATGCTAATCTTTAAGGATGTGAGCCAAGGAGACAAAAATGCCCAGGTTCTCTGGTCTCGTGTTTGCTGAATGACTAGAAAGACTCTCTGGGCTTGTGCTAAGCTCTGAGGGCTTTTTCTTAGAGAAATAAGTGTTAGCCAAGAGGTAGAGTCTGCCACCCAGCTCACCACCTTCTGAGTGTTTGTGTGTTTATAACCCTGAGATATTGCAGCTCTCTTCTCATTCTTTGTCATGGTTTCTTCAACCAGCACAAGCACAGTCGCAGATTCTTACCGCTGGGTGAACCGCACAGTTGGCAACAAGACAGTTGTGGAAGAAGGTTATTACTATCTCAACAACTTTGACAACATTTTGAACAGCTTTGGTAAGGACAGTTTTTTTCCCTAGCGAAGATTGTTCTGTACTGCGTCTGTGTTCCTGCAGAGCTGGATAGCAACACTGCAATGCTCGTGTAGACCTGGGACTCTCTAAGAGTTGTCCTAGCACACCTCAGATAACATCCTTCTCTTCTGGACAATGTCAGCTGAGTAATAGCCTGCTTGCTTTGCAACAAAGTCAAGACACATCTCTTAAAAGCCAGTGTGAAGCAAGCATATCTTTTCTGACTGGTAAGCAGACCAGATTTCCAGAAATATGTAAGGAGGGCTTCAGCTTACTGCCCTTCTGCAGAGCTAGTAGTAATGCTAGTATATTTATTTAAACCCACTGATAAAGAATAATTTGAATGTGGTGATTACTCTTAACAATTTTTCTTAATGCGTGAGCAGAGATACTTATCTCCTGGCAATTTCAGAGTTCTCCATACTCTGTTGGGAAAGGGTCAAGTCTGTTTCTGACTCCGAAGAAATATAGATTAAGCCATGTTCCTGTTTCTATGTGTCTACTCCCTTTTGTCATCAGTGGGAAGATGACAAACTGCAGTGATGAGGGCCTGCATTCTGTATCTGGAATTGATGGCTGTGTTGAAACTTGGTATCTTGCTCCAGTCTTTCCTGTCAAGTACCTTACTTAGAAATCATTCTAAAGCAGGTCAGGTTGGATAAAGCAATTGTCTTTATTTTTCTCTTACTTGTATGCAGTTACACTGTTTGAGTTGACAGTCGTCAATGATTGGTACATAATCATGGTAAGTAAACCTCAGCTACAAACAGCACAGTCTTTTGCCAGTTGAGCTTGATCTTTCATGCAACCACTGCTTTCTTCCCCTTGAATTTGGAGATGGGCAGGATTAGTCCCAACACTGTCACTTGCTGTGGTCATGTGATTGTTCCGTTTAATTCCTAAGTGATATTTGACCTCTGTGACGTGCCACCTGACATGTTGTTGAACTTGACCAGCCCTCAGGCTAAATTTTGCAATCACAGAATCACAGAATGACCCGGGTTGGAGGAAACCTCAAAGATCATGAAGTTCCAACCCCCCTGCCTGGCAGGGCCACCAAACATACACATTTACTAGATCAGGTTGCCCAGGGCCCCATCCAACCTGGCCTTGAACACCTCAAGAGACGGGGTATCAACAACCTCCCTGGGCAGCCTGTTCCAGGACCTCACCACTCTCCTAGTAAAGAACTTCCCCCTAACATCCAACCTAAATCTTCCCTCTTTCAGCTTAAAACCATTTCCCCTTGTCCTGCTATTATCGGCCCTTTCAAAGAGTTTACTCCCCTCCTGGTTATAGGTTCCCTTCAGGTACTGAAAGGCTGCAATGAGGTCACCCCGCAGCCTTCTTTTCTCCAGGCTGAACAAGCCCAGCTCCCTCAGACTGTCTTCGTAGAGGAGGTGCTCCACTCCCCTGATCATCTTCGTGGCCCTCCTCTGGACCCTTTCCAACAGCTCTCTGTCTGTCTTGTACTGAGGGCTCCATACCTGGACGCAGTACTCCAGATGGGGCCTCACAAGAGCAGAATAGAGAGGGACAATCACCTCCCTATCCCTGCTGGCCACCCCTCTCCTGATGGAGCCCAGGATACCATTTGCTTTCTGAGCTGCAAGAGCACACTGCTGGCTCATGTTAAGTTTCTCATCCATCAGGACCCCCAGGTCCTTCTCTGCTGAGCTGCTCTCAAGGGCTACTCCTCCCAGTCTGTACAGATGCCTGAGGTTCTTCCGGCCCAAGTGCAAAACCTCGCACTTTGCCGTGTTGAACCTCATTAGGTTCACCCGGGCCCACCTTTCAAGTCTGTCAAGGTCCCTCTGAATGGCATCCCTTCCTTATGGCAATCTGGACAAGTGAAGTCATGCTATATTCCAGTTTATCACCCTGCTGTCCAGGCTGTGTTCTCATAGTAGCAATGGTTCATAAAACCACAGGCCTTACATGTTCAGTGTGTTTGCATATAGGATCATCTCATTTTGCCTTTAGGGACAGATTACCTGCAAAACCGAGTTGGGGCACTAAGCATTGTTCAGGCAGTCTCTGTGGTTAGCTATGGAGCCATGAGTGTGAGATAGATAGACAATATTTATGCTGCCTTACTTCTGTTAGCAAGCAGTTAACAGCAAGCTCTCCCTTCTTATGTGTACTGGTGACTTTTTTCCTTTCTTCTCTAGGAAGGGGTGACATCTGAAACCACTCACTGGAGCCGCCTCTACTTCATGATCTTTTATATTGTGACCATGGTAAGTTTCTGAAGATGCTTCCTGTATCAAACTGGGGAGATGATGAGGGGAAACAGCTTTTGCTGTATTACAGAGGGAGCTTCCATCCCTAAATCAGAGCAGCTTTGTTCCTCTGCATAATGTCTTCCAGAAGAAGGTGCAAGCCCACATCACTTGCAGGAAGTTACATTTATAAGCATTGACAAAGTTGGTGCTGCACAAATCTGGGACTGGGGTAAAGACTAGGGCAGCACAGCCTTTGTCTGGCCCCTTTGTGGTTGACTGTCACCAGTTGACTTTCACGCAGATGTGTGAATTGGGATATGTGCATCTTGGAGCACTAGGAGCTGAAGCACAGACCAAAATACACAGCTTTCTGTTGTTGAATTGCACTGCAAGAATCCCCCAGCAGCAGCCTCCTGATCTCTTCTGTTCATGTCCTCTCCCAGGTGGTGATGACAATCATTGTGGCATTTATTCTGGAGGCTTTTGTCTTCCGCATGAACTACACTCGGAAGAACCAAGATTCAGAAGGTTAGAACTGAGGACTGGCTGACATTGCATCTTCTCTCTGGTGTCTTATGTCTTAAGTTCTTTACCAAGGGAGTGTTGAGGTGCTGGCACAGGCTGCCCAGAGAGGTTGTGGATGTCCCATCTCTGGAGGTGTTCAAGGCCAGGTTCGATGGGGCCCTGGGCAGCCCGGTCTAATATTAAATGTGCAGATTGGTGGCCCTGCATGTGGCAGGGGGTTTGGAGCTTCATGATTCTTGAGGTCCGTTCCAACCCAAACCATTCTGTGATTCAATGATTATGTCTGGAGGAGATAATCAATTGACTAGCAAAGACCAGATTTTTTTATTTTTATTTTTTTTTCAAAGCCTGAATTCCTAAGCTCGTTCTTATCTTTTTGTATGGTATTTCTATCTGACCTTTCTGTTCTGCCCATCATTTCTTCCTGCCCTGCATGCAGAGCAAGGAACGCTGCCTATCTAGTCCTCTCTGTCTCCCAGTTGTACTTAGACTGGTGACCATATGCTGGGTTTGGATGTACCTTTAAGAATGGACTGTGACTGGTCTCTCCATCCTGTCACACCTCTGTCAGTCGTCACTTCCTCACTGTCCTTTGTCTCCTGAGCTGTGCGTCTGTAGCTTCAAGGCCTGCTAACTTAGATACCATCAACATACTAATTTCTTGAAGGCCTTCTCTGCTATTCCTATGTGATTTACACCCAGACGTTTCTATTCAAACTTTGTGTAAACTAATCTTAATTCTTTACAATTTTCTGCAGAGAGAAGGTATAGCTACTGCACTTTGATACATTTAATGCCAGAGAATCTTCCTTGCAGGAAGATGCAGTAAAGGCCACAGTCACAGGAATAGCTGTGATTACCTCATCTGATCTTTCTTAGGTGCCAGAAGATCCAGATGTGTGGCATCATGTCAGTAGGAGCCAGGCATTATTAGTTACAAAACCATTCCTCATCCTGATCCTTCAGGTTCCCAGTTTGAAGGGTGCAGTGAAAGGCATTAGTTAACATTTATTTCTCAAGCTGTGTTGGGCAGCTGAAGGTCAAAAGGCAGCAATTAGTGCTTGATTGTTTGTTTTGCTAGTTAGCTTGCAGGTAGTAAAAAGCTACAAGGCTTTAATACATCAGGCTCCTTGGTATCTTAAGAGCTGAGACATTCTTGCTGACCCTGCACACTAATTTTCTTCATCCTTCTCTTGCTGGAGAACAAAGACATATGTGTTCCAGTCAAAAAAGTAGATGTAGACTGTGCCTGACATCCAACTTGGACCTGCTTGCTTTGCCTTCCAGAGTTATGGAAGCAGTATTCATCTTGCTGTCTTCTCTTCCTGTTTCTTTTTCTTGCCTGTCCAGAAGACAATGGCATTGTGCTGGAGAAGGAGATCTCCAAGGAGGAAGTGATTGGGATAATCGAGCTGTACAAGTGGAGTTCAGCTGCCACCGAAACTTCTCAGCTGCAGAAGATTGTTTGGCAGATGGATAAACATGGGGTAAGAGGAAACCCATAATGTAGGTTCTTGGCTTGAAGGGAGGAAGGCACATCAGGCCCGCAGGTACCTTTTTGCTGTCTTCCAGAGGAAATCTGTATGCATCTTTGTCATGTTTAGAGCTGAGCTGCAAAGAGGAACTGTGTGGAAGTGGCACAAAGTTGTGCTGCTCTGGAAAAGTAGCAGCTGAATGTCCTCTGTCCTCTATAGCCCCGACAAAGACTGATTACAGCCTGCAGACTTCACATAGAGCTGTCCTGGCCCAGTACTGGCTGGAAACAGAATATTTATCTTTCTCCAGAAAAGCCACTGTCTTATTCTTTCGCCTCTCTTTCTGTGCCATCATACACTTAGGCCCAGACAGTCCTGAAGCATAATGCAACAGTGCATTCATATCGATTCCAAACACCAGCTTTCTGTTCTCTGCATCATTTTCGTTCCAGAGCAGGATGAACAACTGGAAAGATGAGCTGACCTGGCTAACTGCTCTTATGTCTGAGAACTGCTGGCTTTTGCATCTGAGAGGAGTTTAAATTATCGTTTTAATTACAGCTATCATATTTGTGCATCCTTTATACAGAGTGCCAGTGCTACAGTCCCTTAGTGGATCTTTATTTACTTTGGTTGTCTTGGTAGTTAAAAGTTGGGTTCTTGTTCACACAGAATAGTGATAATGATGCTGCTTAGGAACAGATTTCAAGTCAGTTAACCAAAGGATGTCTTCAGACTTGCAGTGGAGTACAGAATGATGGTCTGGAGTTTCTTTGGTTCTCAGTGCTGTGTTCAGATGACTCATAAGCAAAGAGTAATTCATAACTCAGCCTTCTGCTTATGTGATCTAAAATGTCTAGGCCTGTGGAGTAAGTGGTATGTGCTAAGCAGATGAGACCTGAAATTGTTCTAAGCTGAGATCTGCCTTTGGAAGGTTAGGTTTGAGCCTTGTTTCGGATGGTATGTTCCTCTGACAAAATTGAGTGCCTCTATGTCCATTTGAGCTGGTCTCCTGCAGCTCTTTGTAGCCTGCAGGGATCCTTTCAGTGAAATACATCTCAGCCTGGAGCAGATGCCTGCATTTAGTCAGGTGATGCGTGCTCTAAAATACCATTGTCTCCTGGCAATGAGAAGAGCCTGGAACAGCCTAAGCTGTCCAGTGGGTGACAGGTGTCTGCCTGAAGGGTGCCTGAAGCTCCAGCACTGCTCCTGTGAGCTGCTCAGTGACTGATGAATGCCATGTTTGTGTTCATCTCCTCCTTTCCCCCAACTCCTTAGCAAGTGTCAACGCTGTTTCTGGGACGCAGATCGAGGACCAAGAGTGACTTGAGTATGAAGATGTATGAGGAGGAGATCCAGGTGGGTGTGAGCTGGAAATACCAGCAAGCCTCTGTCATTAACCTAGAATATTGCCTAGAATAACAAACTGACATTTTTAAATGCAGGAGGCGTTCTCCCTCTGAGACGCAGGCAGGTCTGTGAAGGGAGCAGGCAGTAGATGAATTGTGCTTTAGATTCATCAGTGCTGGTGTTCGGGGGCTTTCTTAAACATGTCAGAGCCTCCTCGGTGGGTTCAGGAGCCCAGATGTGTTGATGACATGCATCAGCACTGGCAGTAACAGTGCTGGCTGCACGTACATGCTCAGCTTGCCAAGCTTACCCATACTCATGAAGGTGGGCATTAGTTGCTGGCTAAGAGCTCATAGAATCACAGAATCACCAAGGTTGGAAAAGAACTAAAAGATCATCCAGCCCAACCGTTCACCTATCACCAATAGCTTCCACTAAACCATGTCCCTCAACACAACATCCAGTTGTTCCTTGAACACCCCCAGGGTCGGTGACTCCACCACCTCCCTGGGAAGCTCATTCCAGTGCCTGACCACCCTTTCTGAGAAGTAATATTTCCTAATGTCCAGCCTGAATCTCCCCTGCAGCAGCTTGAAACCATTCCCTCTAGTCCTATCACTAATGACACGAGAGAAGAGGCCGACCCCCAGCTCACCACAACCTCCCTTCAGGTATTTTAGAGAGCAATAAGGTCTCCCCTGAGCTTCCTCTTCTCCAGACTGAACAGTCCCAGCTCCTTCAGCCTCTCCTCATATGGCCTGTGCTCCAGACCCCTCACCAGCTTTGTTGCCCTTCTTTGAACACGTTCCAGGGCCTCCATGTCTTTCTTGCAGTGAGGGGCCCAAAACTGGACACAGTACTCGAGGTGCGGCCTCACCAGTGCTGAGTACAGGGGGACAATCATCTCTCTGCTCCTGCTGGTAACACCGTTTCTGATGCAAGCCAGGATGCTGCTGGCCTTCTTGGCCACCTGGGCATACTGTTGGCTCGTGTTCTGCCGAGCATCAATCAATACCCCCAGGTCCATCTCCTCTACACAGTCTTCCAGCCACTCCGCCCCAAGCCTGTAGCATCGCCTGGGGTTGTTGTAGCTGAAGTGCAGGACCCGGCATTTGGTCTTGTTGAACCTCATCCCATTGGCTTCAGCCCAGCTCTCCAGCCTGTCCAGATCCCTCTGTCGGGCCTCGCAACCCCGGGCAGATCCACACTCCCAGCCATTTTGGTGTCATCTGCAAACTTACTGAGGGTGCACTCAATGCCCTCATCCAGGTCATCAATAAAGATATTGAAGAGGACAGGCCTCAGCACAGTGCGTTCCATGGGCTTGGCTGCATGACACTAATTTATTAAAACACTGGAATGTGATTGTATTTGAGCTTGGGTGTGTCTGTCCAACAGAAACCAAGTGCTCTGCAAGTGCCAGTTGTTCCTTCAGAATAGCAGGCAAATGAAGATGGAAAACGTTTAAATCAGCTGATTCTCTGGATTGTTTAAGGCGTTGCTTTTAAGTGTTCTTTGAGATTAGGAACCTTATGCCATGAATTTGGTTACTGTTGAAGGGTCATGGACTAGTATAATGATTAGCAATGAAGGCATTAATCTCATAACCGTTTGAATCTTTCCTTTGTCCCCTGAGCAGCTAGCTTGTGGATGAGTCTTCAGTCATGGTAACAAAAATAAGCACATTCATTGTTGTGGAGCTGGATAGTAATCTGCAGTGAAGCTCCCTGCTTGTTGTGCTTGGTCTCTGATAGAGGGATGTAATGTCTTTGTTGTCTCTGGGTACAACTTTGTAAGCTGCAGACATCATCACTGTGATGTCAGTATGACAGTCCCTGGGCACTGGGCGGCATCTGAGTGTGATGTTTCCTTGCTCTGGTTTGTCAGGCCTGACAGCTCAGCCAGCTGTAGCTGAGCCACAGCTGCTCCTTCTTGCCCAGGCTGTGAATGCTGGTATATGAGAGCACCCTTCATGTCTGTGCTGTGGCTTGATGCAGAGACTGGGCCATAAACAGGGCTTTGGAAAAAGCCCCTCTGAGCACACACAGACTGGGGTCCTGCTGGTGGCCATGTGGCAACTTTGGTGCAGAGACTGATCTGTTCTGATCTTCTGTCACAGGAATGGTATGAGGAACATTCCAGGAAAGAGGAATCCCAGATACCATTGCAAGAGTCTGCATCTGCTTCTCAGAGCTCTCTGAAGCCTCCCTTGAGCCTCCGACAACGTTCCCAGACCATCATCTAGGCCTGGGTAGTGCAAGCTGCCTTCTATGCAATAACCTAGAGTATTACTTCACAGCATATATGTTGAGATGATGTATATAGATCTGTTCCATGTACTGGTTGGCATTAGGGATAAAAGCTCTTCCATTAAGCGGCAAAAAAACAAGTGGACTCTGCTACAACCGGCCTGAGCACGATGCCTGTGCTCAGCACAGAGCAACCTTCTTGGACAGAAATGGAGACCTTCTCCCTCTGAGCTGCTTCCCAAGCTCAAGCCAGCTGTTTGTCTTAGCAGTAACAGACCCTGGGGAAAGGGATGTGTAATCCATTAACAGCAGGAAATGCGCTGAGGCTTTGTGCTTACAATTTAAACAAGCAAACAAACAAAAAAAAAAAAAAAGTCCCTTTTGAAGGTAGAGAACTGTTCCTCGAGCTGGCAAATGCTGACTGGGTCAGACTGCTGAAGGGCTTTACTATTCCTTGAATTCTGGATGCAGAACTTGTGAAGGACAATGATTCTTCTCACCTGTCTGCTTTTCAGTGTCTGGCATGGAGGGTGCCAGACCTGGTAGCTGGCGGAGGAGAAGGGAGGGGGGAAAAGAGGCTCCTTTGCCAACTCTGACACGTTAATTCTGGGATCATGGCAGGTTGCTTTATCTCTTGTGTTTCATTACTGCAAAGCAGTGACAGCCTGTCTCTGAGTTCCTTTCTTATCCTGTCACCACAGGAAAGTGCTGAGAGTGAACAGTGTCAGCGTGGAGGTTCCCTATACCTCTTGCTGTTTGGTCTTTTCTCAGGTTCAGATTGCAGTGCATCTGGCAGGGATGGGAGGCTTTCCCCTTCCTCTGGGTGAATCAGGCAGTGGGATGTAGGGAATGGGCACACATCCCACGTACCTGTTTTTTTCTTCTAAGTAGTACCAGCACATGGCACAAAGACAGAGGGACAGGACTGACCCTACATGGGCACACAGAGTGCATTTTTTTGGCATAAAATGATTTTCAGTGGCAGGCAATGTGATTTGTGCTCATCTCTGAACAGGGTGCCCTGGGTGCTTCAGGGCAGCTTTGTTTCCCATCTGGGTTCTGCAGGTGGTATGAAAGTACTTCTGAGATGAACTGTGAAGGACCTTAAAGGGCTGCTTTCCAAACCATAAATTTGACACAAATTAATGAGCATTGCAGTGTTTGTCTTGCAGTTGCTCTGTGTGGGGCTGCATCCTGGGAGACTTAGCTACGATAATCCTGGGGCTGGGGAAGATGTTTCCAAGTTGTGGGCAGGGATGAGCATTGTGAAGGTTAGAAAACAAAATACAGTTGTGTTTAAACTCTGCATCATTGTGACAGGGCTGTCACTGACTTGTTCTGGAGCTGCAGCTTCATGCTGTGCTGTGGGGGCACTGACCTACTCACATGTGGGATCAGGGCTCTGGTGTGGGGAGCAGCACTGAAGCCCCTAGACTGGGCTGTAGAGCTCAGGTGCTGCTTTTCTGGTTTCATACTGAGATGTGGGTTTGCCCCCATGTACACAGTGTATTATTATTTCTTAAGAAAGGAGGATCACAGAAGTTTACTTCTTTGGAAGGAAAAGAAGTTTGAGTATGGGGCCTCCCCTACTATTTACTCTTCCTCCCCACCTTACCCACAGACTAATGACAATCATTTTGTAGGGAACAAGGAACACTGGAGGATTTTGTATGCTGGTCTGTTGTTTATAATTTTATGGATGTGTCTGTAAAATGTTCTCTAGATTTTTCAAGCACACTAATAAAGAGCATCGCATCCTCAGCTCTCTAGAGGTAGCACCTTGCTTTCCTCCTGCCCGCTGTTTCAGAAGCATTCTTGATTTCAGTTTACAGATTGCCACATCCTTTGGAGAGGAACTGTGCCTGCCCTCTCTCTCCAGTGGCAACTGCTTGCAGGAGCACTTGCAACATGCATGAATTCTTGCTCCTGGTCCTTGCCAGCTCACAGCCCAGCTTCTTTCTGTTCCCCCTGCCAGTTTTCCTCTCTGTGTTACCATAATACTTTCAAACTTACGTTTTGTTTTTATAGCTACCCCTGAGGGGTAGGAGGGGCTGCAGAAGCTGTTGCTCTTTCTCCTTGGCATCAGTGCTGTGGGGTGGTTGCTGAAAGCTGGGGCTGGCTGTGGTAAATCCAGGGCAGAGCCAGTAGCAGCCAACAAACAGCGTCTGGATTCTTGTGAAAGCACTTATCCTGCCAGAGAAAGGAGGAATGATCTGGGTCCAGAAGGAAAGAGCAGCAGGCTAGGAGAGCTTGAAAGCTGACAGCAACAGAGTGCTGCTTGTGCAACTGCCCTCTGTCCCCCCACAGAGCAGCACTGGGGTTCCCACAGTAGTGCATCCCTGCATCAGGGCTGGAGGCTGCAGCCAGTGCTGACCTGTGCACCGTGTTGCTGTGCCAGCAACTTCAGCTGCATGTGACCGCTATTGGGAAACATGCAGGCAGTGACCCCAGAGGAAGCTGTGGGCCCAAGCTGTGCTGCAGGGCCTCTACTTCACTCCAAGCAGCCTCAGGTCCTCCCTGCAGCCCAGCCAGGGCTGCACACACCGCTTCACAGCAAACACCACCCGTGGAGGCTGTGTAGTTTTCAGTTGCAAGTTGTCCATTTTTGCAGTGTCTAAACCTGGTTTTAGGTGCGAGGATCTTAAATTCAGGTTGAAAAATATTGCTTTAAAAAAAAAAAAAAAAAGCAGGAGAAAGCAGGCTTCCATTGGCTTGTTATCAGTTTTGCATGCATTAAGCCCAAGAGCTGCTTTGGTGCTTTGCCTCACCTTAACACCTCCACTTGCTCTTTCAGTTCACCTGCTAAAGGCTTGCTGCCCCTTACAATGACAGACTGTCATGGAGTTATCTAGATCAATCTATGTCCGTGATGGGGCAGTAGGCCCGTAGGCCCCCCAGCCCCCAAAAATGGAAAAGGGAAAGGGGTAGGGAGA
Source organism: Alectoris magna (assembly GCA_030625065.1). Classification (NCBI taxonomy): domain Eukaryota; kingdom Metazoa; phylum Chordata; class Aves; order Galliformes; family Phasianidae; genus Alectoris; species Alectoris magna. The sequence goes on along the minus strand of CM060578.1, from coordinate 3,741,356 downwards.
TGGGAGCTGGGCTCAAGGAAACAAACAGGGTAGCGGCAGCAATCTAAGGAGGAAAACTTATCATAGTTAGTAAAACGTCAGAATGCAAGATAACACAATATAAACAATCTAATTGAAATGAGGCTAATAAATCAAGTAAAATAAGAGAGAGATTTCTGAAAACCGAGACGCCTACTTTGAAACTGAAGGCACATGGCTTGGAAGCACACCCACACCTGCTGCCAGGCAGTGAGAGACAGAGAGCAAGCATCACTTCCCTGACGTATTTTCCTCTCTGACCATGAGGTCTTCTGGGACGTGTAGTTTTTCTTCTCTGTGCTCCACATGTCATGATGTGGAATACCAATAGCAAAAATTACAAAACCATGACACAGACATTCCCAAAGTTGTACTCAAGCCTTTACTTTCCAATTTTCCCATAGTGCATGGCTGCCAGCGCCAGAGTAGCCCAGATGGGGAGGTGAAGGGGTGTCCCAGTGTGTGCTCCCCTGCAGCTGCTCCAGTCCTATGCTCTGGGGCAGCAGCCAAACCTTTGCCCTCATCCTTGTTCAGAGACACCCCAAGTTAAACAAAGTTCAGAGTGGAGGAAGGAGATGGCTAGCACTTAACAAATCCTCTTCCTTTCCCAAAACACAACCAGCTCTTTCTCCACATAGCAAATGTGTGGCCCCGCAGGCTGCAGCAGGGCAGGGACATGGCTCTGCAGCACTCAGGTGGCAGCCAGGTGGATCACCTGGAATTCAGTGAGCAAGGCCACACAGAGAAAGGCCAAGTAGTAGAGGATGAGGCAGGTGCCGTATGCCTTGCCCAGCTGGAAGCACTGTGCTGGCACCGCCACAAAGGAGAACACCAGGCTCAGCCCCAGGGCCCCAGCCAAGATCCACACCAGGAGGCTGTCAGGCTCCAGCTGATGGAGAGATAGAGGGACACCGAGTGACAAGGGGATCCTGCCAGTACCAGTCCCACTGCACTGCAGCCAGCAGCCTTACCTTCACCACTGTCTGGCTGCTGCTCATCTGCAGCAGGCAGCCCAGCCCCATGCCCACCAGAATATCTGAGGCTGGTTCAGGGTGAAGAAACAGCACGGCATCCCCCCCAGCCCTTAGGGTGGGGACAGCACCATCCCTCTCTCCCAGACCGGGTAAGGCCATCAAAGTTCAGAGTGCTCAAGGGCAGGTTGCTTTAGCATGGCCTGGGGCTCCCTGGGGTGGCACAGCCTCTTCCCCTCCCTCCGTGTCACAGATTCCAGGATGGATCCTGTGCAGTTCAGGTCCCCTAGAAGCAGGCCCAAGTAGCACCCCACCCCACCCCCCAGCACCCCAAAGGATACTGAAGATGATGCCCCCAAAGCAGGCAGAGAAAGCCATGCGGGGGTAGCCCTGCCGTGCCATGGTGAGGTCAGAGAAGGTGTCTGCAGGGCAAGAACAGAAGATGCTGGGGGCCACCTGCATCCCACTGAGGTACGGCATGCCCGAAGACAGATAACGCAGGGCCATTACCTCCAATGCTGTTGCCCCAGGCCAGCAGGGTCAGGCCCAGCACAGTGTTGCTCAGCTCAAAAATGATGCCCAGGGTCTGCAGGATGTTCACCACCTCCGTGGCTGCTGCATTGATCCACAAAGCACTGGACAGGAATCCAAGGAAGGCAAATACCTGCCGGGACCAGGTGAGCTGGGCCCTGGCTGCACCCTCTTGGGGCAATGGAGGCACAGTCCTTGCCCACATGGTGCTTGGGGCAGGGGCACCTTACGCAGTGGTATTTGGGTGGCTCTTCATTGCATGTGGTCACAAAGACGATGATGGCCAGGATGGAGCCAACCAGTGCGACCAGTGCCCAGACCGGGAAGACACCTTGGATCTGGTACAGCCCATCTGCATCAAGGAGAGAGAGAGGGCAACTGCGTGGCCCCACAGGCTGGGCAGGACCCCACCAGGCTAGGGGCACCGAGCCCTGTCCCCTAAAGCCAGTGCTCTCCTCCCAAGACCTGGATAGAGGGCCCCCAAGGAGCTCAGTGCAGGGCCATGGCTGCAGTGGCACAATGGGAGCCCCCCATCCTGCTAGGAGACCCTGGACGGAATGGAGAGGATAAGGCCACCCCCCTGCAAGCCAAGCCTCCAGCATGGGGCTTCAGGGCCATCCCAGTCTTGGCCCCTCCTCAGGGGCTGTGAGAGTACCACAGGCTCTTACAGGCTCCTGACTTGAGGGTGAGGACGCAGAGCAGGGGCCCGGTGACAATGTGCAGGCAGTTGAGAGGTCTCTTCCAGTTCAGGTCATCCTTGTCAGGGTCCACCACAGGCACAGTGAGCAACAGTACCAGCTCCACAGGGACCTGGGGAGGAGGGGGCTCATAAGTGCCACATCCCCCAGCACAGTGCATTTCTCCCATCCCCTCCTGCTCACCTTGAGCACCTTGAAGAGCCGCCAGTACCAGGGCTTCCTCCTCCACTTGTGCTTGTCCAGGGGGCTGAGGGCAGTGCTGAGGATGTGCAGTGAGGTCTTGTGGTAGGGCAGTAGGGGCCGGTACTCCTCACCTGTGTGGGGTCACAAGGCTGTGCTCCGCAAGACTCCCCCAACTCGATCCACTGCTGGAGACAGCCCCACAGCCCACCCTACCGTAGTCTCCGCAGTTGGCACCCGAGGATTCCTGCTCCTCAACATCTGTTGGTACAGCTGTGGGGGAGCAAGAAGAAAGTGTAGGGGGGTGCCGAGGGATCCCCCCAGAACTGCAGAGTGCTCCTTACCTGGCTCCCATGGCCCAGGGGGGGGTGGCTCATCCCCACGCTGCCAGTGGTGAATCCAGGTGCACAGCACAACAGTGAAGACATAGAAGACATAGAGCCCCAGGTATCCTGCCATGGGGCCAGAGAGGTTATGGGACCCCTGGACTGCCCCACCCTCCCCCTGCCCCACCACAGTGCTCACCTAGAGCCTCCCCCAGTGTGATGTGGCCAAAGTAGAGGACCAGGAAGGTGAGGAAGATGGCCACCATGTAGAAGATGACGTCCCGGAGGAAGGGCCTGGAGGCTGCTGCAAAGGGCTTCACCAGGGCAATGCCGCCAGCCACCATCGTGGTCACAAAGATACCAGCGCCTACCAACACAACACAGCCCAGTCAGCAGGGTCCCGTGCCCCCCAGGCCCCTGGCCAGCACGGGACTCACCAAAGACTGCCCCGACCGCTAGCCCAGCTGTGCGCGGGTCAGAGAAGGCCACCACAGCGCTGAAGACGTCCGGCGCCCCATTGCCAAAGGCCAGGAAGGTGACACCATGGAGGGTGGGCGTCAAGGAGCACCCCACCAGGCCGGGTCCCCATGACCCCCCCACCCCAATCACCCTGTAGCCCTGTGCCCCCATCCACACGAGGCCAAGGATACTGCCACGTTGTGGGACAGCTTCAGTTTGGTGGAGATGGCCGACAGGTTGGGGCAGAAGCTGGAAGAGCACAGAGAGGGGTGACGGGGACACAAGGCCGCAGCGCGGGACCGTTCTCTGCTCCGCGTGACCCCGGGGCTACTCACAACTTCTCCGCCGTCACGGCGAGTATGACGAAGAGATAGAGGAGCCAAAGCACCTGCGGGCGGAGAGGTGCCGCGTCACCCATGGCCAAGTATCCCCCAGCAGGGGCCGCCCGCCCGCCCCCCCCCCGTCCCCGCACTCACGTAGAGGCTGACGGACAGCGGGAGCAGCGCGGCGGGGAAGGCGCAGAATGCTCCACCGAGGTAGTCGAGGAAACCGCCGTCCAGGCGGCAGTCCGGCGTTCCGCGCACGAAGCGGCACCGCTCGGAGCTGTTGCGCTTCCGCACCTCCCGGCACTGCGGGAAGAGCCGCGTGTCCCAGACGCGCCCCGGAGGGCGGCCGGCGTTCACCCTGGAGTCGCGGCCGCTTCCGTCCCTGCCTCGGTTTCCTCCTCCGTCCCACATTCGTGAGGCGGGGGCAGAGGCCGACGCAAGGGCAGGACCTATCACCCCCGCCGCCTCGCGTCCCCACTCACGTCTACGCCCCGGTCGTGTCCTAGGCTGTCACCCCGGGTCCCCGCGTCCAGAGCCACCGCCGGCTGGGACCCGTCGTGCTCCGCCAGCGCCCCGGCCACGCTCAGCGCCCCGGCCACGCTCAGCGCCCATAGCGGCCCCATCGCACCCCACGGTTTGGGGACAGCTCGGGCTCGGAGTGGGGGATGGGGGGGGGTTATTGCTCGCGGGGGGCAGGAGCCATGGCCGGGGAGAGAGACGGGAATAGGAGAGGGAGTGGAAATACGAATGGAAAGAGAAAACAGGGATAGAAATAGGAATAAAAACGGGAGAGAAAAATGGAAATATAAAACAGGGATAGGGTTAAAAATAAAACTAAAAATACAAACAGAAATCGAAGTTAAAAGAGGCCACGGGCGGCAGCCTGGGAACGCGCCCCGGCGCCGGACCGAGCCGCCGCGTCCCCGCTCCGCTCGGGTCCCGCGGAAAGGGGAGAACGGGGCTGAGCGGCACGGGGACACTGCGGGGGAACCCAAATTCGAGGGAAAACGAGACCCAACGAGGAGTGAGGACACAGCCCCGCCGGGACCGGGGCTACCAGGGAACCCTCCCGCCCCCGCACCCACCGTGTCACGCAGCACTGCCACTGTGCACGGGCAGCTGACTTCCCCCCCCGCCTTAAAGGGGCCGCCACCCCCCGCTCTTAAAGCGACAGCGCCTCTTTGTGGCACAGGAAGAGGAGGCCCGAGGGGGCCACCCGGCAGAGCCCCTGCCGCATCCGCGCTCTCAGGGCACTACGCTCAGCGTGGCTGTGGGCGCGGGGCCGTAGGTTGGCCTCGCGGCGTAGCGCCGCCGACACGAGTGTGCCAGGTCTCGGGTGGGCACCCGTGGGGCTGTCGGGGTGCGACCGGGCGGGTGCTGCAGGGCCGGGCCGGGGGAGCTGCGTGTTCCCCGTGGGTGGGGGGACTCCGAGCCTTCTGCCCTCGCTTGGCGCCTCCCGGGGACTTTGCCCGCTGGGTGCAGCGGGGAGGACGGTAAACAGCAGCGATTGCGTAAGGCCAGGGCTGCTGCCGCGCTCCCGTGTCACCCGCGGTCCGTCTCACGCACTGCGCAGAACCCACGGCGGGGGTGGGCAGCCACGGCAAAGAGGGGCCGTGGGGCTGCCCCCTGCCGGGCACGGCGTGCCGGGTCGCTAACGGTTGTGTCCGCCCTGCATGCGGGTGGGAGGGAGCGTTTGGGGCCACGGGGAGGGGATTGGGGTAGACGAGGAAGGAGGGAGGGTGTAGGGCAAGGGATGTCGGGGGTCCAGAGGTGCTCATGGGGGAATGAGTATCTACGGGGCAAGGGGCGGCCATAGGAGACTGGGGCAGCCGCCGCATGGGGGGTGCGGCTTATTTCGTACCCCGCCCGCCCCTTCTCGCCACACCACCAAGCTCCAAGCTTGGTCCCGCCCCTCCCGTGATGGCGGCGCTGCGGGCGCTGTTGGCGGCAGCCGCTGTGGCGGCGTGGGTACCGGGGGTGGCGTCCGGCCCGACCCCTCCGCCCCGCAGCGCTTCCGTGCTTCTGGAGCCCGGCTCGGGCCGGCTCCGTGTGCTGCCCGGCCGCCAGCCCGCCGCCGTCGCTTGGGCCGAGCTCACCGACCACATCCAGGCCGTCGGGTAAGGGCCCGGGGCCGTGCGCGGATCTGTGGGGCCGGGCGCGGCCGTCTGGGCTCTGCCCTGCTCTGAGCGCGCCCCGTGCTGCAGGTGGGCGTTCCTCGAGGTGTCCGCCAACGCGTCTTTCAACGACACCCTGCAGGCCTACGCCGCGGGGCTGGCTGAGGCCGCCGTCACCGAGCAGGTGCGGGGCGCGGGGCGCGGGGCGCGGGGCAGTGCCGGCGGCGGTGTGTGCCAGCGCCGTGTCCGCAGCTCATCTACATGCACTGGATGAACACGGCCGTGGGCTACTGCGGGCCCTTCCGCTACGAGACGCAGTACTGCCGCCGGCTGCGGGGCTACCTGGAGGCCAACCTGGCCTGGATGGAGGAGCAGATGGGCTCCGGCCGCGACCGCACCTACTGGCACCAGGTGAGGCCGTCCGGGCCGGGACTCCGCAGCCCTCGGGAGCCGCCCCCGCACCGCGGCCAGAGGGTAGCGCCTGTCCCCATTCCCCGGTCTCCCTACCGACCCCCAGGTGCGCCTGACGCTGCTGCAGCTGCAGGGACTGGAGGACAGCTACCGCGGGCGCGTGGCCCTCCCCGCTGGCCGCCTCTCCCTCTCACCCTTCGGCTTCCTGTAAGGAAGGCATCCGCCCCCGGGCTGGGCACATCAAGCCCCCCTACCCCGGCGCTGGGAGCAGCGCTCAGTGCGGGGTGCCCCAACCCGACACCCCGGTGCCCACAGCCTGCTGCAGCTGGGGGGGGACCTGGAGGATTTGGAGGCAGCCTTCAACCGCTCTGCTCCACGGCGCCCACTGGGCTCTGGTTCCTGCTCAGCGCTGCTCAAGCTGCTGCCAGGCCACCAGGACCTGCTGGTGGCCCACGACACCTGGGCGCCCTATCAGTCCATGTTGCGCCTCATCAAGAAGTACACACTGCCCTTCCGTGCTGAGCCTGGAGGTGCGTGCAGGGCTGGGGTCTGCTCTGTGCCTCTGCTTGCTGTCTGACCCCCTGCTCTGCTCCCCTAGGCACTGCCCGTGTCCCAGGTAGTGTCCAGGTGTTCTCCTCCTACCCTGGCACCATCTTCTCCGGAGATGACTTCTACATCCTGAGCAGCGGGCTGGTAAGTGCCACTTACACCCTCACTCCTCCCACCGGCCCCGCTCAGCCCTCCCATCCCCACAGGTCGCACTGGAGACCACCATTGGGAACAGTGACAAGGCACGCTGGCGGTACCTGCGGCCTCAGGGCAGTGTCCTGGAGTGGCTGCGGAACATTGTGGCCAACCGGCTGGCCCGCAGCGGTGCTGAGTGGGCCAGCATCTTCCAGCGCTTCAACAGTGGCACGTGAGTGGGGTCGGAGGGGAGAAACATCCCCTCCTCGGGGCAGCCACCAAAGGACATTGTGCCCTTCTGCAGGTACAACAACCAGTGGATGCTGGTGGACTACAAAGCTTTCTCACCGGGGCGTGCTGGCCCACAGCAGGGCCTGCTGACGGTGCTGGAGCAGATCCCGTGAGTGCCTTTCACCCCCCAGTGCCCGGCCCGCAGGGTGCCCAGTGGGCCAAGGTGGGCTTCCTTTGCTGGTGGTAGTCCTTCTGCCGTGGTGTGACAGCAGCGGTACTGCTGCTGATGGCTCTCTTGCATGTGGGTGATGGCCCTCGGCTCCCTGCTCAGGACCCCCAGGTGGGTTTTCCCTCGTCCCCACTGTGCTTTGCCTTCTGCTCTTGACTGCTGCCATTCCTGCCACAGGGGCTTGGTGATGGTGGCTGATAAGACAGAGCTGTTGTACCAGCAGGGGTACTGGGCCAGCTACAACGTGCCGTAAGCTTCATCTAGCCTCGCCTTTCTGCCTAGCCCTACCATCCCATGTTGAGAGCAGGTGAGGCTGACTGTCCCTGCCCCCGCCCATCCAGGTACTTTGAGGAGATCTTCAATGCCAGCGGGAACCTGGAGCTGGTGCAGAAGTATGGTGACTGGTTCACCTATGACAAGAACCCACGTGCCCAGATCTTCCACAGGAACCAGACGCAGGTCCGTGATGTGGACTCCATGGTCCGTCTGATGAGGTGGGTGCTGGCCCCTGGTGTCTCCTCCCCGCTTTTACCCCCAGGGGTTTTACAGCCCTTGTGTCAGATCTTCACTGCAGTTGTGTGTTCCTTCCTGCACCCCATCTGTCTCTCCGCTGCCCGGCAGATCCAACAACTACCTGCAGGACCCGCTGTCACAGTGCCGGGGCTGCAACCCACCCCACAATGCTGAGAACGCCATCTCCGCCCGCTCTGACCTCAACCCAGCCAATGGCACCTACCCCTTTGCTGCCCTGAGCCAGCGCTGCCACGGTGGCACCGACACCAAGGTGGGCACAGCCCTCGCCCCTGCTGTGCTGTCACTTCCTGGCACTCACATTGTCACGTCTCCCCCTGCCAGGTCACCTCCTTCGGCATGGCCCGCACCTTTGGGCTGGTGGCTGCCAGCGGACCAACGTGGGATGATGTGCCGCCCTTCCGCTGGAGCACATCCCCCTGCAGCCACCTGCTGCGCATGGGCCACCCTGACCTCTGGAGGTTCCCTCCCATCAAGGTCCGATGGGACTGAGCCGGCGCCAGACATCCCCACGCCTTTCCCTGTTTCTGCAGGATGGGGGGGCTGCAGGGAAATGCCCCCCACATTTTTCTTCCCCTGCTTCTCTCACTGTTTGCTGCTGCATAATGGGCTGTGCCCCATCCATGCCACCATGCCCGGGATCGGTCAGTGGGCTCTGACCCTGGTCCCAAAACCAAGCACGGAAGGAAGGCCTCCCACAGGGCTCCTCATTCTGGGAGGCTGTCTCTGGATGAGGGGTTGCGGGAGGTGGGGGCTGGCGCTGGGACAGCTGCATGGCAGGGAGGAGTGAATGGCCAGGGTTGGTGTAGCAAATAAAATGCCCTGTGTGCAACAGAGATGCTGGTGACTGTACTTCATGTTCTGCCAACGTTCTGTGGTGTGTGCTGTGGTACCCCCATGTGGGGATGTTTTTCTGGTGTGTCTTCCCCTCCGCTGGGTGCTGCCCCAGGAGAATAGAGCAGTGCCTGCAGTGCGGTGCTGGGACACAGTAGATTTGGATTCTTGGCCTCTTCTCAGCAAGGATTCCTTCAGGTTCCTGGCAGCAGCAGTATGCACGGCCCCCAGCTGTGGGACAGCTGGAATAGGCAAGCAGTGAGGGAGCAGGGACACTGCCTGCCCCAGGTGACTGTCCTTGTCCCTTTTGTTTCCCCTCCTCAGCCACCTGTGTGCTCCCCCAGCCCCAAAACCTCCAGCGCAAAATCTTCTTACTGCAGCTCCCTTGATCTGCTCTATGCAGTGCAGCTTGTTAGGAATAACGAGGTAATTACTGGGGGATTAATGAGCTGACATTAGGCAGTGCTTTGAAAGTACGAGGTTCCCACCGGGTCCAGGCTGGCTGATGTCCCACTGCCTCGGACTCGGCTGTGCCCCTGTCACTCCTGGCGCACACTGGCATTTGTCACCTCCAGAACAGCACAGCCAGGACCCATCCTCCTCCTCCCTGCCCAGGGCAGAGCCATCTCTGAGTGTGTGTGGTGGTGGGGGGCCTTACCTGGGGGTTGATGAGAAGGGGCTGTCCCAAGGCAGAGCAGGGCTGCTGGCCCCACAGCAGTGCAGCCCTACCAGGAGCCCTTCCCCCAGCGCTCGCTGTGTCCGGGGCATGCTGTGCCAGTTCCGGTGCCAACAAGCTGCGGGAGGGCCGGCTGCCATCCTGGGCCAATGGGACAAAGTCCTCAAATCCGCTGGGAAAGGACGCTGCTGGTGCAGGACCCAGGGACACAAACGCAGCCCCTCCATCACTTTGCCCTCCTCAATCTCCAGACATCATTCTGGGACATGCAGCAAGCCCCGCAGGCACCAGGTACCACGTGTCACCCTGTGGCCACGGCAGCCCAGTGCGGGGGGGGTGAGAAGCCCTTCCACATCGTGTCCCCACTCCTGGAGAGCCTGGCCCTGTCCCGGGCAGCAGGGACCCAGGTATACATGAAGCTGGAGAACGTGCAGCCCACTGGTTCCTTCAAGATCCGGGGCATTGGGCACCTGTGCCAGGAGGTAGGTGTGCTATGTGGGTGTGCGGCCTCTAGACACCATGGGGACATATGGCAATGTCCTTCCTCTGTCTCCTTCCCCCAGGCTGCCAGGAAGGGCTGCCGGCACTTTGTTTGTTCCTCAGGTAATTGGGACCTGCGCAGGGTTTATTGGGGGCTATGGCATGGGGGTGCTGGAGAATACCCCCCTGCTCCTGGCCCCTTGTCCTTCCCACTGGGTTTTGGGGCTGGGGCTGCTCCAGGTTGGGTGTCCCCTCTCACCCCCACCACAGTTCATCCTGTGGGTCTGGTATGAGTCAGGGCGGATGGGGAGGTGGAACTACTCAACCCCTCACTCTTGGCAGGAGGGAATGCAGGCATGGCCACAGCATATGCAGCCAGGAAGCTGGGGCTGCCGGCCACTGTGGTGGTGCCCAGCAGCACCAGCCCTGGCACTGTGAGCAGGATGGAGGAGCTGGGGGCAACGGTGGAGATCTATGGGAAGGTACAGCACCTACACCCCAAACTGTGGCTGGGGGGACATTGCAGCCCTCTGCAAGGCTGTGGATGTGCGCAGACCCAGTGTCCCTCTCCCAAAACGCATCACCCACATCCTGCTTGGCAGAAAGGGAGGGGTGATGGGAACGGTGCACTAGAGCTGACTGCAGCCTCACTGAGCACCCACCACCTCCCAGGTGTGGGATGAAGCTAACCAGAGAGCCCTAGAGCTGGCACAGAATGAGGGCTGGGCCAGCATCCACCCCTTTGACCACCCCTTACTGTGGTGAGTACCACCCACCCCTGTGCTCTGGGCAGGCCACAGGCAGCCACCCACTGTTCCCAACCTGCAGGCAGGGCCATGCTAGCCTGGTCCTGGAGCTGAAGGATGCGCTGGACACAAAGCCCAACGCCATCGTGCTGGCAGTGGGAGGTGGGGGACTGCTGGCTGGTGTGGTGGCTGGGCTGCAGCAGGTGGGATGGCTCGATGTCCCCATCATCGCCGTTGAGACCCGGGGGGCCCACAGCTTCCACACGGCGCTGAAGGCTGGGCACCTCGTCACCCTGCCCAACATCACCAGGTGGGTGCTGGTGTCAGCATAGGGGTCCCCAACATAATGGGGTATAGAAAGTGCAGGGGGCTTTGCTATTGGTGCGTGTCATGAGTTGGCAGGTCTCAGCCAATGTTGTAGTGGAGCCCCAAGGGGACAACAGATTCCAGGGCTACTCTGATTGTTCTCCAGTGTTGCCAAATGCCTGGGGGCCAAGACGGTGTCAGCACGGGCGCTGCAGTGTGCCCAGGAGATCCAGGTCATTTCAGAGGTGGTGGAAGATGCTGAGGCTGTGCGTGCTGTGGAAAGGTTCCTGGGTGAGCAGGGCACAGGGACAGGGACTTTAGGGGGGTGTGACAGGGACAGGCACTCAGTGTGTCTCCATCCCTGCAGACGATGAGCGGATGCTGGTGCAGCCAGCATGTGGCGCAGCGCTGGCCCTATTCTACTCGAAGCGGCTGCAGCAGCTGCAGCATGAGGGACGCCTGGGGACCCTGCTGGGCCCCGTGGTGGTGGTGGTCTGCGGTGGCAGCAGCATGACAGCCGCACTGCTGTGGGACCTGAAGAACCAGCTGGGCCTGGAGTGACCCTCATGCCACCCCATGGCCCCCTGTGCTGCAGTGATGGCTGCTGGACGTGCCCTGCGCCCATTGCTGTGCAGGATGAGGCATGGCAGCGTTCCTCCCTCCAATCCCAACGAATGGCCCTGGAGATGGCCGCATCCCTTGATCCGCTGTGTCTGGCACTGACCACGACTCCCCAATCCAATTATCAAATGCTCCCTCTCTGACTGATTACTTTGCAACTGTCTCAGTGCTTTATTATTCTAATGATTATTAATCATTACAATCTTCTCTCTTTCCTGATGCACTGTCTGCAGCCAGATGGTTCCTTGATGGGGCTGTGGGGTCTTGCTCTTGCTGGGTCTCCCAGCTCTGACTGGGGCCCTGTTTACCACCATTGCTCCAACTCACACCAGTTGATCTATTTCACTCCAGCGTCCGTTTCACCCTTTCCTGCCACAAAACCCCTCTCAGCCTCCTCCTGCCCCTCCCAAGCAGCTAAAAAGGCTCCCCTTGCCCAGCCACCTCCCAGGAGACCCCTCCTCCCCACCTTCTTTTTTCCCTTTTCCCCAGTAAATCCCCTTGGCCTGGTCGGCCCACACCATGCTTCCCAGAGGACCCACCCCATATATCAAATCCCCACTGCTCCATTGTGGGCCATATCTTATGTAAAAACGTGTTTCTAGGGAGTGCCAGAGGCTGGAGAGTCTTATTATAAGGCACACAATTAATTATAAGGAGTCAGCCCAACCTCCTCCCACAGTTTTTTATCCTGGGTCCAGAACCAGATTACTTTCCAGCTTCTGCACCCTGACCTCCTCACATGGAGCCCCCACTTTACCCCAGCACTCCCCTCCTTCAGCCTGGGATGGGTGCTGCGGTTTGGTGCGCCCCGCAATTAGCAGAACAGTAATAACACAATGCTCGTAACAATAGCAGCCAGTATGTGCCCTTGTGCCCCATTTTGCAGCCCTCATAATGACAGTGGTAGGGGGTCTTGCTGGCCCTCACAACACCCATACACACCCTACTGCTCTGGGGCTCCACCAGGCCTGTACAGTGCCTCAGTTTCCCCCATGCCGAGTGTTTCAGGTGCCCCCGGTTTGCCTGCGGCCCCTCATTACCACTCATCATGGCACAGGAAGGATAAATTCCTTCGCTTGGCTGAACAGGGAAAATACACAGTGAGGTGGCTGCCTGTCATCCATCACCAGCTCTCGGCGGCACCGCCACGCCGGGACTTAAAATTCAGGTCAGAGAGGGGCTCTCAGAAGCCAGCGAGAGAAGGTAATTTATTCTGTTTATATCTTTTTACTACAAGACAAGGTAGGGGGTGGGGAGGGGGGAGCAAACTCTTGCCATGATTTTGCATTTCAAATATTAGCTCGGCGCCACTCATTGCTCAAACCCCACAATGAAAGGGACCAGGTGCCAGAGCAGGTAACTAAAATGGTTTTTATTCACATCGAACAACACTAGCTGGTCACACTGACAGCCTCTGCAAGAGGCAATGGGGACAGGAAACCCATGGTGCACTCAGAACACAACTTTTTGTCTCCCTTTTCCATTCTCTTTTTCTCTTCCCCCCCACTCTGCTCTATCCTTTCTCCTTCCACTCACCGCCACCCTTTCCCAGCCTCCAAAATAGAAAAAAAACTCAGAACTTCCAATGACTAAGAGTACAATAAATAATCAGTAAACACAAAAACATACTTTATTTGTTTCTCCTTTATACAAAATAAAGAAACTAGAAGCAAAAACTATAATACATCCTCAGACTGCGGGGCCAGGGGGGCTCGGCCCTCCTCCACTGCCACACTGCTCGCATGGGTTTTGTTCTCTCTGGTTTTCTCTCCGTTTCTTTTTGTTTTTCCCATTCCTGTCTCTTCCCAGGTTTCCCAAGCTCTGTGCACCACCCCGCCTCCCCCCCCCCCCCCCCCCCACCTGCTCATCCATCACCAAGATTCTGGTCTGAAACCACATCCTCCTCGGGAATAAAACAGGATCAACGGGAACAAGGGCCCCAGGAGGGGGCTAAGGTAGGGTCCTGATGTCCCCCATTCCTCCCACTGTAATGCTAGGATGAACGGAGGCTGAGAAAGGGGATAATTAAAAAGGGTGCTAATTAGCGAGTGGGGAGCCCCGCGGCAGCCCCTGCACCGGTGGGACCCGTGTCCTGGCGAGTTCAACTTTGGTCCGAGAGCAGCAGTTCCAACGTGTCGGGGGAAGCTCCAGGCTGGCGGGCTTCGCCCCCCTCCCCCTCACTCATTACAGCACGGGGGTGCTGAGTAGTGTGGGCGGGCAGGGAGGTAGCACAGTGTCCCTGCATGGGGTTGGGCACAGCGGGAGGATGCAGCGTCAGAGGGGACAGATATCCATCAATGGGGCCGTGGTGAGCCATGCCCCACAGCTGAGGCGCAGGGGATTCCTCCCCCTTGGCCCTACCACACCGTTGCCTCACTCAGCTCCGGGTTGGGGTGTGCGAGGGCCCCGCTGTAGCCGCTATTGCTGGACATGGAGAAGGGTGGGCTGGGCCCCCCGCTGAAGACCTCCCCCGGGATGGGGTGCAGTGAGCCCGTCATCCCTGGCTCAGGGCTGGGGGTGTCGGGGTGTGAGATCATATCCGTGTACCTTTGGTTTTCTGAGGAGTGGTGTCCACTAAGGGGAGGCTCCAAGGGTCCCAGGGGCGTGGAGCCAGGTCCTGAGTTCTGAAGGTAGCTGGGGTCAGCTGGGGACTGGGCCTGGGAGGGAGGCCCGTGGGGGAAAAAGTCATAGTTGCCTCCCGGCCCGTAGTAGTCACCTTGGTAATCTGCAAAGGTGAGGAAAGGTTGGAGCCAGTCCCTGGGGCCACCAACCCAGGCACCTGCAGGAAGTAGGGCTACCCCCCCCCCCCCCCCCCGCTCAGGGATGAGCATACCTCCCCCTCCTCCCCTCCAAAACACCCTCCTGGGGTGCTTGGTGCTGCTGGAAAGAACGTGGGGCTGAGAAAAATGGGCGCCTCCATCCTAATGGCTGCTGTGCTAGTGGAATGGGAAGGGGAAGAGATGGAGAACAGGAGGGGCTGGGGGAAGCCCTGGGGGAGGGGAGAAGGTGGGCATAATTTCATTCTTAGTTACAAGTGAAAAATATATGCATATATATACGTATGTATATATATACACGTATGCATGCATTTATACATATGGATAAAAGATATATATGTAATCTAATAGGAAGATATATATAATTGAGATATGTATATAAAGAGGAGATACAGGAGATATAAAAATAAAACGGGGAATACTTATAGATAGGAGGAAAAATATACGTCATACATATATGTATTAGTCATAGAGGGGTTCTGGCAGCTGTAGGGACAGAGGGGAATTGGTGAGAGCACTTTGCCCAAAAGCAGGATATATTGTCCAAAATGCCACGGGGTTCCCTGTCCCACCCCATCCTGTCAGGATAGTGGTGACTTCCATATGCTGCAGGCCCGGGGGGAACTGGGACAAATGCAGCCTGAAAGGGGCACAAAAGCCCGCAGCTGAGGCTTTGTTTCTCGAGAGAGGGGCCGCACTGCTGCCACCGCCACCGCTGCCACGGCCTCGAGTCTGGGCGGCCAGGGAAAGGGAGAGCCGAGATGGGAAGGAACAAAGGCAGGGAAGGAAACGGGAAGAATGCAGTGGGATGGCATGGGGACGGGATGGCGGGCCCACCTCCCTCACCTCCGTAGTACGTGTAGGGCGTCGAGCCGAGCATCTCGGACTCGTCGAGGCGGCCGCCCAGGGGCCGCATCCTGCGCGGGCTGCGGAAGAAGGCATGCCGGCGGGCACCCAGCGCACTCAGCTGCTTCATCCGGCGCTCCTTGGACCGGCGGTTCTGGAACCAGACCTGCGGCCGGGCCGGCATAAGCACTCTTGGCCGGGTTGCTCTGGGGACCCCAAATCCTCATGGCCAGCCCTCCCCACTTAGGCCAGGGATGGATGGGGGCAGGGATGGGATATCTCACTGGAAGGGATTTCCCAGCTTGGGGTTGTTTTCATGCTATCCCCTGCTGATAACACCCTGGGAGGCAAGGGAAGGTATCATTAAAGCCTCGGCACCTCACTGCATCCCATGGGGTGCTCTGTCCTCACAGCCCACCTGTCGCCAGAGTCTTCTACAATGGGAGAGTGGGATAAAGGAGGGGATAAATGGGGGGGTCATGGCAGGAGGCGTGGAGGGAGCTGGAAGCAAGCTGGCTGATGGAATAAAGGGGAAGGACGGTGCAACAGCCTTCTTCGGGGGCATTCTCCCTTCAAAGCACAGCTCTGCTGGCCTGGGGGGGATCTGCATTATTTCCCCCCATATCTGGGCACACCTGGAGTGTGCACATGTCCTGCAGGTACTGCTCCCCTCCGCTGGGAGCTGGGCCACCTGCAGCAAAGCCGGAGCTTCCTCCCCTATTAACGCCACTAATAAAGCCCATTAATCCCTACATTTCCGCAGGGATTTTCTTGCCGGGGTGTGGGGGTTGGGGGTTGGTGGGCAGCTTGGTAGGAAGGTACAGGGATGCCTGCAGGGTGCAGTGGCCTCTCCTTGCTCCACCTCCTGTGCTCACATCCAGGGCCCCATCCACATCCCCATTCCTTCCCTACTGCCACCCCAAACTCTGCTGTCCCGGATCTGCGTGGGTCAGGTCGATGATCTCACTGGCTGGTCCAGTGACATCACAGGGGGTGGTGGGATGGCTGTGGGGTGGCCATACCTGGATGACCCTCATGTTGAGGCCGGTCTCCTGGGCCAGTTGCTCACGGATGTGCCGGGTGGGCTTGGGGGTGGCTGCAAAGGCAGCTTTGAGGGTCTCCAGCTGCTTGGCCTTAATGGTGGTACGGGGCCCCCGCCGCTTGGTGCCCGAGTTCTGCTCCTCGTTCTCGTTGTTGGTGGTCTCCTTGTCTGAAGAGGTGGAATTGTCCGTCTCCTTCGTGTCATCCTGCATGGGGTCCTGGAGATCCGGGGACAAACTCCTGTCTGTACACGAGGACACTGTAAAGGAGACCCAGAGGTGGGGGGAGGGTGGGGATGGCTTAGGAGAGAGATCGACCCCCCTCTCCACTGCCCTCCCCTTCCCACTGAGCCCAGATGCTTTTCAGGAGATGGGAGGGGGTGCTGGGCAGCAGCAAGAGGTGCATACGGCCGTTGCCCCCGGGGGCCCCTGAAGCACTCCCAACAACCATGAACTCGGGCTGAGCATCTCACAGTTAGGCCCCCTACATCTGAAAGGCGACCTTGGCGGCACCCCCCGCCCACTGCTGCACAGGGGCTGTGCAGCCGGGAGGAGGCACGCTGGGGAGGGGGTGTCCCCACCGAGCACCCCGCAGCCTCCTGCACTTCCCCTCTCCCCCCACTCTGCGCTTCTCACGCTAGGAGCCTAGATGCGCCGCTGGGAGAAATGCAAGAATGTAGGGGCTCGTGGGGGGATTCAGTCACTGCCTTGAACATGGCTTGCCTCCCCCAGCCGCCCCCCTCCCCCGGACCCTGATGCCGGCACCACCCAGGCCAAGCTCTACTCGCCTCGCTCGCAGCAGCGGCCCCACTGACTCGAGTGACAGGATCCGGCCCCGGGTGCTGGACGGAGAAAGAGCCCACGGCAGGGGGTGAGCACGGGCGGCCGGCACTGCTGGGCCAGCAGGAGGGGGCCTGATCCCGCGGTCCTGACGCAGAGACAGCTTCCAAGGAAGTCAAATGGGAGCTTTGCCTCTGGGTGAAAGGAGGCGAAGGATCAGGCCCTCGGCGAGGGTGGACAGGGCAGCCTCGCAGGGAGGGGTCCCGGGATCGGAGGGTACGTGGGGGGCTCAGTGGGGGCCATGCGTGGGGCAGCCGCGGGCTCCACACGTGTCTGCATCCCGCGGGGAGCACGAGGTGAACGCTCGCATCCCAAATCCCCCCCCAGTCCACGAGGCGTTGTGGGGCCAGAAGGAGAAACCTCGGCACCGGCAGCTCCGGGAGCGGTGCCGGGAGCGCTGCGCTGCCCGTGGGAAGCGGGCGGGACTCGGCCCCGCTGCGGTTCTGTTCCCCGGGCTGCACCGCGCGTACCTGAGTTGAGGCTGCCTTCCTTCAAACTGGGAGAGTTCAAATAGTCCTCTTTGCAAACAAATTTGTTTTCATCTATGATATACAGTTCCTCGCCAGTGGAGAGCTGCTTGTTGCAAACCATGCAGGTGAAACAGTTCAGGTGGAACACTTTGTTCCGGGCTTTCCGGACTAGGTCGCTGGGGGATATGCCCTGGGAGCAGCCGGCGCATTTGGTGCCAAACCTCCTGGAAGGGAGAAAGGAGAGATATGAGACCTGGGGCGGGACCGCGCCGCTCCCCTCGCGTTTCCGAGGCGCCCATCCCCACCCCATCTGAATCTCAATTTTCAGGTTCCCAGAGAGGTGCACTGAGGCCGCCACAAAAGGTGAGGATATCTTTCTCCGTGCCCACCGGGGCAGAATTTCGGTCTCCCGGCGCTCCCAGCACATCGCTGTGGGACCGGGGGGTGGCAGTGTCAGCGGACCCGAGGCACCTCGGGGTGCGGTGCGGGGCACACCGCACTCCACGGTTTTTTTTTTTTTTCCTCTTCTTGGAACCACCGCTTTGCAGAGCTCCTCTTCCCCTTCTCCAGGATATGCTTTTATTTTTATTTTTTATTTTTATTTTATTTTTTCCAGGGTAGGCAAACACTCAGAAAACAAACTCCCAGAGGGAGGGGGAAAAAAAAAAAAAAAAAAAAAAAAGACAAAAGCTTTCAGCGGCTGCCAGGCTTCGTGGAGCAGGGGCTGCCAGGCCCGGGGGGACTCCAAGGATCTCCTTTTCCCTCTTGGCCATGGCACAACTTCAGCCCCCCGCTCTGCTGCCCGTGACGTTGATGTAGTGAAGGCATTACAAGTCGTAAGTCATTTTCTCCTTCCCATGGCCGACCCCTAATTTCCTCCTCGGGACCTTATCGCAGTCATTAGGGGCGTTTAAGGTGCGGCGCAGCGTGGCGGCCCCCGGGCTGGGGTGCTGCACAAGGAGAGGCGTTTAGGTGGGGAAAGGCTGTGGTGGTGGTAGGGAGGTGAACTACCCCAGCCCTGAGACCCCCGGGCCTCCTGCGAGGCGGGGGCGGCTGCAGAGAGGGCCACGGGCCCGGCTGCTTTCGGAGACAAGGTCACCCGGGGCGGGGGGGGAACAGCCTGCCTCCCCGGCTCTGGATGCAGCGCAGCCGAGGGACCGGGACCGCGCCGGAGAGACCGGGACCCACGTAATAGATGGATGAGGATTGGAGAGGCGTCCCCCAAGCGCCCACCCCCCTGCCCTAAGATCCCTAAAGGGGACCCAGAGTCCTGCTACTCCGCCGGGCTGGGAGCGGCGGGTTCCACAGCCCCTGGAAGAGGCTGTGATTGCTGGGGGCTCACTCACCTGAAAAAGTCATTCTTGCAGTAGAGTTTTCCTTCCCTGGAGAAGCATTTCTCGGTCAGGTTGCATTTGCACTCGCAGCACTGGACGCATTTGATGTGCCATGCTCTGTCCAAGACGTTCAGCAGGAAGCGGTCCAAAATCGGCCTCTCGCAGCCCGCACAATGCACCATCATCACCGCGCCGGGAAGGAAACGTGCAGACGAAAGGAATCAGCCCCGCGCCAGCACACGGCGGGGTCTCAAAAATTCGGACGTCGGGAAGAAAAATGCTATTAAAAATAATAATAATAAAAAAAAATAAAAATCCCAAAAACCAGAACCAACCAACCAACCAAAAAAATAGCAATAATAAGAGAAGAGAGAGACAGAATAAAAATAATATTGAAAAAGAAGAATTAAAAAAAAAAAAATCAGAAAAAAAATCAGGGAGGGGGAGCGGAGCTGCTGTCAAGTTCTTCCCCCTCTTCTCTCCGGAGCCTCGGTAGGAAAAAAGCGTTGCCCCGAGCGAGAAAAGCCCGAGCCCCCCCTCGGAAGCCCCCCAAGTCCCTGCGGAGCGGGCGGGGAGCGGCGGGCGCGCTGCGTGCGGGTGCGGGAGGGGTGCATGAACGCCCCCGCAGCGGCCGGCGGCCCCGGTGCCTCGCTGTGCTCCGCCGCCGCGCCGCCACTCTCATGCTGTCCCCATCGCCAGCTTTGTCCCCCGCCTTAGTAATTCGCGCATCCTTATTCAGATTTGGTGACGTGGGGTCCCGCGTCGGGCTGGCGGTGGCCAATGGCAGCGCGGTGGCCATGGCAACCTCTTAATTTATAGCATATCTAAATTGGCTTCAGCCTTGTGCTTGGCACAGAGGGAAAAAAACAACGCGCCTCTATTGTTGAGGGTGGCTTGTACCTGCGCCGCCAAGTGAGTACGCACCTGGCCTGGGGTGCCGGGGGGGGCTCTGCTCAGCCTTTCTCTCTCTCTCTCTCGTTTTTGAATTCTTTCTTTGATGGGGATGTTCGTTCCGCGGGTCCCGAGCGGGGACGGGGCAGCCGTCACCTGTTCTGTCACTGTTCGCACCACTCCCGCAGCTGTTCCCCTCTCAACCCGCTCTGTGCCCGGGGTAGGCGGTGAAAGCACGAAGGGGGTGAGGGTGGTGGGGGGGAGGAACCCGGAGGTGGGGACAGAGGAGACGAAAAGTTAGGCGGCTCCGCGCAGTGCCGTGCCCCCCCTCCGGCCCGGCCTTTGTCGCGCAACCGTGTCCCCTCCGGGCCGCTCCTTCGGGAGAGGGGCTGACGCTGAGAGGGAGGGGTAAGGGGGGGAGTGGGGGGGGGGGGGGGGGGGGGCGAGGAGATGGAGGGGGATGCCGGAGCCGGGGATCGCCGCACTTCTCCGCTGTTTGTGCTCTTCAGTTTCAGGTGCGGCGGAGCTGCGACAGCCGGCGGCAGCGAGGGACACCAGGACACCGGGTTTTGGCGCTGGGGCGGCCCTCCCGTTCCTCCCTTCCCCGCAGTCGCCCCTCTACGTCCGTCCCCTCTCGTTCTCCGCACCGTGGAGGAAGGACCAGAGCGGCCGGGCTGAAAAATCTCAGTTGCGGCCAAGAAAGAAACCCCAAATCTGCAGGATAAGGGCATTGCCGGGCAAGGGAAGGAGGACTGCTGAATCTGGAGAGAGAGAAGCGAAGAGGGGAAATGCGGAGACCACCAACAAAATAAATGAGAAGAGAGGAGAAAAGAAAAGAGAAAGAAAAGAAAAAGCAAGAGGGAAAATAAAACGAAAAATACAGAAACAAACCAACCAACCAAACAAACAAAAAAAACAGAACAACCGCAGAAGGAAGCAGGAGACACAATAAAAAGGAGAGAAAGAGGAGGAAATAATTAAAAAAAAAACAAAAAACAGAAAACAAAAACGAGGGGAGTGAGGAAAAAAATAAATAACAAAACTAAACGAAAAAGGAAGGAAAACGAAATGAAAAAATGAAGATGAAAGAAGAAGGAAAAAAAATGAAGATAAAAGAAAAAGGAATCGAATGAAGATGGGGTAAAAGAACGAAAAAACGGAAAATAAAAATTAGAAGAGAAGAAAGAAATGGAGAAGCAAACAGGGAAAACAACAGAAGAAAAAGAAAGGAGGAAAAAAAAATGAAAGGAAGGAATAAGACAAAGAACGGAAAATAAAGGAAACGAAAAAGGGAAAGCCGGGAAAGAAGCGTCTGAGAAAGTGAGCAAGAAGAGGAAGGAAGTGAAAGTAAACAAAGAGAGGAGTAAATTCAGAAGGCAGCAACTGCAAAAGAAAGAAATAGGAAGGAAAATGGAAGCGGAGAGGAGAGCAGACGCCCCTCGGGCCCGGAGCCCTCTCCCGCAGCGCCTCCGCCAAAGTTTGCCCTTGGTCCGCTCCGCTCCGCTGTGCTTTGTGCTGCGAGAAGCGGCGGTGCGGAGCCAAACCTCGGAGACGGGCGCATCTCGGCTCAGCCCCGACCTCACAACTCTGCTGCAGCGCGGCCGGGCCCGGACCCAGCGACCTGTTCGCCCGTGTGCGTGCGTGCCCGCGGCGATGTGCGCACACAGACACGCACACCTATGCGTGCACACCTCTTGCCGAGGGCAGCGTGTGGGCGGCGGAGCCGCTTTTCACTCTCAATTTTATTTCCACGGCGGCTCCCTGTGCGCCTCGTCGGCGCCGTGCGGGGCTTCGCGGCCGCGCTGCGGTACCGACCCCGGGACCCCCCCCCCCCGTGCCCGCCATGCGGGCGGGGCCGGGGATACGAAAAGCTGCACTCCCCCCCACCGGGCTCGACCCTCCGTTTCGTTGGAAAGCCAAAGAATAAATAAAAGCAACGGGGTGGGAAGAACAAGCAGCCTGGTGGCCCCCCAGCCCGCCCCCGCCAGACACATTCCCTTATGGTAACAGCTGGTAATTCAGGCTGCGGAATACCGCCTGTATGTAACTAATAAACCTATTGTGTTTTAACAGGGCAACGCGTGGAGGAGCGGCGTCGCTTATACAAGATGTTGATGGAATTTACTATATAAAAAAATCCCCTTTCAAGAATAAAGTGTATCAACTTACAGCACAACAAGCGACAGAGGGATAAGTGAAACAGACAAAAGACAAACAAGATAATAATCTGTTTCCAATCAGTTAAGCCCTGTAGAATTTGTAATACGCGGTTTGCATATTCCCCCTGTGTTTTGTAATTAATTGTCTATCTGTTAGGATGCTCCGCAGACGACTTTGTTGATATTTCCAACTAGTTTTGGTGGAGCCGCCGGGGAGTGCGGAACAGCGCGGAGAGCGGGGCCGGGAGCCGAGCCCGATCCGCACCCGTCCGCGAGGCTGTGCGGGGCTGTGCGGCGCTGTGCGGGGCTGTGCGGTGCTCCCGCCGCTCGCGCCCCCAAGCCCCTCACCCGGCAAAAGCGGGACAGTGCGGTTTTAACATTAAACAAACCCAGCAAGCATCTCCTTGCCGGGCCATAGGCGTTTCTGAGTGACTGCGTTACAAATTGTAAATTTAAATAGCTCACAGGATTCATTACCTCCCGCGTCTGATTTCACCCAGCCGTGAAAAATTGTCCTGGTGTACCACTGAGAAAGGGTTTGCTGCAAAGAGCCCCGGTCTAATCACCAGCTTTCTCTCTCCAACAAAAGTGTAATAATTTTGTTTTGGGTGTAAATATAACACACGGTACAAAACCAAACCAAAACAAAAACCAAACCAAACCAAACCGAAACAAAACAAAACACAACAAAACAAAAGGAAAAAAAGAAAGAAAAAAAGAAAAAAGAAAGAAAGAAAAAAAACTTCCAGCAGCGTCTGAATGCATAACGGAGATGTTTGAAAAGATCCGTCCTAAATTAATACGAAGATTAAAGGGGGGAAGGCAGCTGGGACGTGGAAATTTCCGCGTGCTGCGGGTGGCGGAGGTGCGAGCGCGGAGAGCGTGCGCTCCCACCGCCTGACCCCGAGCACAAAGAGCCAAAGAGCCGCTCAGACCCGCGCAACGGCGCAACTCCCCCCCCCCCCCTCCCACCAGGTCCCCCTCTTTTTCCATCTCGGTGCTGGGGTGCGGGCCCCCCCCCCCAGACCCGGGGCTGTTTTGTTGAAAGGTGGAGAGGGGGTGGGGTGGAGCGAGAAAACAAACAAACAAACAAAAAACAAATCCCCCCCCCCCCCCCGCCGAACCGCGATCGAAAAGAGGGACCGGGGGATTTTCATTCTTTTTTACCCCTCTCTTTTCTTAATTTTTACGAATTGATCGTTTCCTTTCCTCCGAGCTCCAACCCGGGCTGTCGGAGGAACGAGAGGCACAAAACGAAAAGCCGGCGTCAAGGTGAGGCCCCGGAGACGCGGAAGGCTCCGCGATTAGGTGTGATCGGTGCCGTTTAGAGTGGGTGGAGGGCAGGTGGGAAAGGGGAAAAAAAAGAAAAAAAAAGAAAGAAAAAAAAAAAAGGAGCAAAAAAAGCAAGCAAGTAAGAAAGCAATGAAGCAAACAAAACCCCAAACCCACAAAAGCAGGAGAGGGGAAGCCGAGCGGCTACGGGATGGCTCCGATCCCCAGTGCCGGCAGCTCCGATTCGCCGCCTCCCGCTCCGCTCATCGGGCGCAGTCAGCCCCAGCCCCGCCGCTGCCCCCCTTTGCCCCGTCGGCAGCTCTGGACCGGATTTCATGGGGCACGGATTTCTCCGGTGTTTCATCGTTTGCTTCCCCCTTTCCTCAGTGCTGTTTTAATAGGTTGATTTTGTTATAAATATGTATATATTTATACGTATATATACTTTTTTTTTTTACATATACATATATATATATATATATATATATATAAAATATATATAAATATATATATATATATATATATAAAATATATATATATATATATATATATATATATATATATATATATATATATATATTTTTTTTTTTTTTTTCCGCGATCTCAGGGCCCCGTTCCCGTCTCTCTTCCCCCCGGCGCTGGCCTCTCCCTGCTTTCCCTCCGCGGGGTCCCGCTGCCTCCGCGCCCCGGCTCTGCCGCTCCCTGCGGTACCGCCGTCGGCTCGGACAAAGCAAGGCTGAGCCACGCGTCTCGCAATAAACGAAGTGGAGGCTGCCAAGCCAGCAGCGTTGGAAACTTATTTACTTGGGGACTGTGAAGAACTCTCTTCAAATTTCCTCGGGCGATCCCCGGCCCGGTACAGCCTTCCGTCGCTGTGACCGCCCCCCCGGAGGGGCTGCTCGGGCCGTTCCCACCCGCTCCCCCGCCGCCTTTCCCGCTAATGAGCGTGTGTGTTGACACGGCGAGGCGATGCCCCCGTTTGCCTTTGTTTAGGAGGTGTGAAAGAGGGAATCTGCATAAGAAAAGCCGGAGGCAACCGCGGAGCTCCGAATAGCAGCGGCGGGACAGAGCGAGCCGGTGCGTGGGGATCGCGCCCCGTTGGGCAAAGCCCCTGGAGCTGGGGGGTGGCGGGGGGCAGGGCTGCACCTGAAGCTCGCCTCGGTGTCGGCAGGCCCGAGCAGGAGAGGATTTGTCGTGTTGCCGTCGGGGGTCGAGGCTGATCCTGCTTTGAGGTTGTGGGGGGGGGGTGGGAGCTGGAGCTCACGTTACCCCAGAGGAGGAGGGGAAGAGCCGGCAGAGTGGTGGGGCTGGGTTGCACCGAGCCTAGATGTGGGTCTTGCCTCACATTGGGACTGATGAGGAGGAGGCACGCATGTAGAGTGCCGGGCGCGTCCTGAAGCCGCGTACAGTGGCGGACAGCGGAGCCGACAGGGATAGAAAGGGCGGTGGGAGCAGCTCCTGGCGGGGGTTGGGGGGGTGGTATTTGTGAAGGTTGCTGGAGGCGGGGAGCCGCGATGCCATTCTTCCACGTCCCGAGTCTGGGAAGGTGCACGAAGACAAGAAGTTTTGCACCGACGGGGATCTGGCATTGTCCTTCGGGACGAGCCTCGGGCGGCGAAACCCCCGGGGAGTCACGGGCGGCCCCGAGCCGGGTGGGGACCTGCCCGGCCCTGTAGCCCTGCCTACGAGCCTCCACCGCGCCCTCGCTCTGTGCGCAGCCCCGCCGGAGGCCCCGGAGCTATCCAGGGTCCTGAAAGGAGCGGCGCGATCTGCCCCGGACCTCGTCCCCGCCTCAAGCCGCGGGCACCAGGCATCGCGCACAGCCCACTGTTTCCTCCCCACCCCGACTCCTCTCCTTTTATTTAGTTCTTTAGCCCTCTCACTGTTCCCCGTTCTGTTTTATTTCTTTATCTTTTTTCCTGTCTCAATTTCTTTTTTCTTTTTTTTCCCCCTAGTTTTTTTTCATTTTTTTTCTTTTTCCTCTTTCTTTTATTTTTTTCTCTTTCCTTCCTTCCTTCCTTCCTTCCTTCCTTCCTTCCTTCCTTCCTTCCTTCCTTCCTTCCTTCCTTCCTTCCTTCCTTCCTTCCTTCCTTCCTTCCTTCCTTCCTTCCTTCCTTCATTTCTTTCTTCCCTCCTTCCTTCCTTCCTTTCATTTCTTTCTTCCCTTCTTTCCTTCTTTCTCTCTCACTCTCTTTCCCCCTCTCTCTCTTTCTCTTTCTCTCTCTCTTTCCTTCTTCTTTTCTAACACATCCTTTTTTGCTTTCACTATCTCACATTTCATCCTCTTATTTCTCATTCAATACCAATCTCTCTGTCTGCCTTTCTGTTATCCCCTCCTTTTCCCATCACACTCCCTCCTTCCACTGAAAGGTATGTTTGCCAGAAAGCAAGGAAATTTGGCAAACATGATGATATAATTAGAAGACATTCATTGTAGCCTCCCTGTCTTCCCAGTGCTGTGGAAGCATTAACAACTTCACTCCAACGCAAGCCAAACTATGCTTCCTGGATAAGCCACCAGCTCCAGACACTGGATCCAGGATAGCTGCTGGCAGCATTTCAGTGTGATGCTCTTACTCAGCTCAGTGGCTATGATTAAAGCTGGAAACCAAACTGCCATTGGTGGGGTGGGCAGGCACAGCCTCTGCCCCCAGTATATGTTATCCAAGAAAAAAAGTCATGAATGAAAAGACATGCGTGTCATGGAAATGTGATGCTCGGAAACGTCCCATCTCTTCTGCAGAGATACTCCTTCCCTTGCACACTCCTTGCATTGCCCCCAGGGTAGTGAGTAGGCCGGACCACCAACGTGCTTGGTGGCCATCACTGTCACCTGGGCACATGGACACATTTCTTTTCACTCCTCTCTTCCCCTCTCCTCCAGCTGCCATGAAAGAGGAGCTGCCTCTTCTCCATAACCATGCTCAGGGGCATAAAAGCAGCCCACCTCAATGTGGTCCCATGTCAGTACCAGTGTACCAATGTGCCATAGACCAGGGGAGAAGGAGAGCAGAGTCCTTGTGGGCTGGGGAAGCAGCTGGTTGGTTGCTTTCCATTTTTCTTTAAATGATTCTTAATATGTATTTCCGGAGCAAGACAAAAACCAGCACAGGACAAGCAGGTTCTACATTTCCATGGGAAGCAACCTCTTCCAGCTGGGGTGGACAGGGTTGCCCATGGAGGTCAGCTGAGCAGTGTGAGCAACATGTGCCGTTGGGCCTCAGAGATGCTTGGTGAGGCAGAGGCACCTCAAGGAGCATCCTGGGCACTCAGCAGGTGAGTCCCAACGTGGAATGGCCTCAACATTTGCAGTGCCTATGTGGTGACAAAACTCCCTCGTCTCCAGCGCAGGCTGGTTCAGTGGATTAGCAAAGGCAATAATAAGCATTCATACAGGAGAGTTTGTTGGGTGTTCTGCTTTATTATGTTACTTTAAACAAATGATGTTTTGGACAGCCTCCCATACAGGCTTGTGTAAGCTTAACAAGTGGATTTGGGTAGGGAATACAGGCAGGGCTGATGCAGGCTTGCTTGTTATGAAAAGATGAAGTATCTCTATGGGTATATACAAATGCACACATATACATCCAGCATAAAAAATGCAGGTGAGGCCAGGGGAGCACAATCTTCCCTTGACACTCCATACAGCCCTGGCTGTTCATGCATCCCAGTGTATTTCTGCCCACATGGTCGTGCACACAGCTCCTGGGTAAAGATGGCACGGGGCTGAGGAGTGAGCATGTTCCTCTGTGCCCCACCTCCACAAACTCATGGCATCAGTCAGAGACTGTGTTCTCTCTGCAGAGTCTGAACCTGATTCTGCACCTGGAAGCCAGTGGGGACGAGATCCAGCAAAGGCAGGTCAGGTCTTTGGCTTGCAGATGCTTTGGGCTGCAGCAGGGACGGTACAGATATTGCTGAGAGCAGACCTTGCCCCGGCTCACAGTTTCTTTGCACTAGTGAGGAGAACAGCAGAGAACACAGGAGCTGCATCTCGCAGCTCTGTGGTCACTCCTCACACAGCATCTCTCTTTGTTTCCCTCAAACCCTTTGAAAACCAGACTTTGGCTGGCTGCAGGCTGCAGACAGCAGACCTGCAGTGGGCTGGGGACAATTTATGTGTTTTTGGTTTTGTTTTTTTTTTTTCCTCCAGAAGCGTAAGGGATAAACACAGTAATTTCAAAGAAGCGATAGCTTCCCACTGGAGAAGCCAACAGGGACCTGCTGCAAAGTCTTGGTATGGTGTGTCGCTGACACTGATTCAATCTGACACCTGGGTGTCTCCAAAGCCATCACATTGTGCACTACAAATGTATATTAACATTAGTATGCATTGGCACAATATGGATCCATTATTCCAAATGCTTATGAGAACTAGGTGCTGCATAGGAGCAGCTGCTGCTTTTTAAGCCTCAGAGCATCAATACATTCATAGATTTTAGGGCCAGAAGGGACCCTGCCGATGGCGCAGCCTGACCTCCTGCAGAGTGCCAGCCACAGAGGCTCACCCGCTAAACTCAGCCGGGTAATTCAGTGATCTTGGCATCCTGCCTGGCACCTCCCTGCCCAACACTGCTGGCCCGGGCTTGGGGCTCACACCAAAGAAGTTGCTGCTGCCCTTGGTTTCATTATTCTCCTTGTAAATCATTGAAGAGGATTTTTTATTCTAAGGTTTGGCTTGCTCGGATCCAGCTTCACACCACCAGGTCATCCAGAGTGTCTCCCCTTCTCCCACACTGCTTTCTGGTACACGTGAGGAAAATGCTTTTCCCCTTTTGTTGAAGTAGTGACTGCAAAACAGAAAGGAAAAAAAAAAAAAAAAATCAGTGTCCTGGAATGTCCATCTTGAGAAGGATTCCTGTGGGTGGGAATTGTATCTGGGAGACGTTGGTGTTTGGGGTTATTTCCTGACTGTTAGATACAGCAAGCTGAAGTCTTTGTTTTGAGAAATCTGCGTACATGAATTCTGCAGCAAAAAGGTGAGGCAGCAGAAGGGCTTTGGCTTACACTACTTCTGCTCTCAGGAAATGAAACAAAAAATTAAAAGAGAAAGAAAAAAAAATTAAAAGAGAAAAAAATCCAGTAGATCAATGAAATAAAAAGAACTGAAAGTTCTATCACACACGCACAAAATCTTCAGACACTGCTGGTGTGACTTTTAAAGATGGGTGGCTGTAATTCACACCCCCAGGTTGGTGGTAAATGGCCTCAGATCAGCTCCAGGGTTATCTGCATAGGAGTTTGTCCCTTTGGTCTCCACTCAGTTCTGGGGACAGCAGAGCTGCCATGGAGGAGGAGAGGCAATGCCACCCCATATCCATAGGACAACCTCGACACTGAGATTTATGCAGGGAGTTATCTGTGCAGCTCCTGGCTGGAGGAGCTTAGTGGATTAAGAGGAAGGTGGACCAGCTAGCAGGAGGGCAATTCCTGGTGGCATGGTGGAAGCACTGAGAGCACAGCTGGCTCGGGTGCCTTGCAGTGCCTGGGAGAGCATCCCAGGGAGCTGCTCCAGCCCTTGCCCTGCTCTGCTGCTCAGCTGGGCACTGCTCTCCTCTGTAAGAGGTTTGTATTTCTCCTGTGTGGGGTTTCTCAGGGTCTGAGGAAGGAAGGACTGTTGGCACTGCTGGAAAAGATGCCTGCAGCACATCTCCTCCTATTCTACCTCAAGTGAATTGCCTCTTTCTTGGTTGCTAAGCTGGATCCTGGTTTGCCTTTTCTGTTCTACTGCTCGGCTAATGTCACAGCAGACATATCCCTCACCTCTCATAATATCTGACAATGATGAGAGGAAATGAAAAAGGATTATTTAGTATCATTTTTTCCTTCTACTAGATGTTTCATGTAGGAAACACTTTCAAAGAAGAGGGATGAATCACACAGCCACAGAAATTAGAGATGGAAAAGACCTTTTAGGTCAGCCAGTCCATTTCCCTGTGAATGCAGAAAAGCTTCTGAGTGCAGTTAGATTTTCAAGGACTTTGTCCAGTTTAAAACAACTTTGGTGGAAAAAAAGCTTCAACTTCAGTCCATTCCAAGCCAGCTGTGGCTGACAGAGGGTTGCTTTTTGGACAAGTATGTTTTGAAGGCTCCAGAACTTGGTGCCTGGACAGGTGCAGACCTGCCATAGAGCTGAGTGCTGAGAAGATGCCGCGCAGCCGGGGGCACAGGGCGACAGGGTGCCACCCCTGGCTCTGTGCTAAGGGCTACCCAGATCCAGCAGAGATTTGCTTCCCACATGGAAGGGAGAGAATGGAAAAAAACAGGGAAGAGGGGAGGAGATAAACCCACAATTACATTAAAGTTCAAAGACCCTTCCAGTCCAGTTCTTTGCTGCTGAGTGCAGCCCTTTGGCTGTATGAACTTCCTCCTAGCAACCCTGTGAATCCTTACATTTATCTATCTATCTATCTATCTATCTATCTATTATTCATTATTGGGAGGCAGAGGGTCACTGAGCATGGTTAGCTAACCAGTAGGAGTTTTCTAATTAACCAGGAGGGACAGCAGCACCCTTCGTCTGCGCTGACTCTGTGCTGTTAGGGATGGAGCAGGCTTGCCATCACTCCCCTGGGCACTGAGCCTTAATCTCTGTCCCCAGACCCAGCCTTGAGCCATACAGTGACAACCACGTTACAGAGGCAGTGTTATAACATGCCACCTCCTTCTCATAAGTGGTCACCTGCCAGTTTCAACTGGAGGCATAATTACCATCCTTTAGGCCTGATCCATCTTATTCCCCTTGAAGTCGATGAGAAAACCTCCCAGACTCTGCTGGAAGCAGTATTAATGTCCCCCCATCTCTTTTGCCTGGATTTATCTCCTCTGAGGACAGGCGTCCGCCGGGAGCAGGAGGTCTGGAGGGAGCGGGTGCTGTGGGGAGCAGGACGAGGGAGAGAGAAAGCAGAACAAACACAGGTCCATTAATCCGCAGTTAGTCTGCCTTTTTTGTTAGGAAGATGAACTTGATGAGTTAATTAAGCCACAGCCTGTAAAACCAGTTTATTTGCATAGCAAACTCCAGGGCCAGTGTGCTGTGAGCGGGCATAGACGTGCAGACAATTCCGGGGAAATTACAAGCTCATTAATATGCTAATCTGGTTGCAGGCCTGGAACGAGTTTTGGGTCTGTGATGCTTTGGGGGGGGGGGAGTGGGGGGGTTTCGGAGAGGGTGTTGCTTAGCAACCCTTCCCTCCAGGTATCCCTTCTCTTGCTTGCCCTTGATATCCCCCAAGGATGGTGAGGGACAGGGCGGGGGGGAGCCCTGCTGCTGTCACACACCAGTGAGCAGCGTGCCAGAGCCCAGCACCCGCCTCCTGGCTGCACCCTACTCCCAAATCGGGGTACAGAGGTGCACGTTCTCTGCATCCCACCCTGCCCACCACTGTCCCATCGTTCTCACTGTCTCTTCTTGATGTCCCGTGAGCCTGGTGGTCCCTGTCTGTCCCAGGATGGGAGTGTTAGGTGTGCAGGTGTCTGCAGCACCTCGGACAGCAGAGCAGACCCCCAGGCTGTGTCTTGTTCTGCTCGGCTTCCTTCTATGCCTTCAGCAATACGGTGTGACAGTGTGCATGTCCTGTCACTGCTTCCAGGGTAAGGGACACGCCCTGTTGTCCCTGTGTCCCCCAGTGCTGGGGCCTGCTGGCTGCCCCACAGAGCTTCTACTGCCCTACCAGCACATTCCCATGGGACCTCTGCAAAACCAGGCCAGGGCTGAGCAGGAGGCCTGGGTCAGTTCCATCCCATCTCATGCCTCTGTCTTGGGACCATTCTTGTGGTGAGTGTCAGCTGGAGGTCACAGCAGGGTGTGCTCAGGCCCCCGCTTCCACCACTACTGTCCCAGACCTGGTGAACCAAGATCTCACTGCCATGGGAGTGAGATGCCTAAACGGCTCAGGGGGCTGGACGCTCTCTGCTTATCAAACCTGGCTCATCAGATACAGACGAAAAGCTCATGTGGGATGGATGGCTTTCCTCTCCCAGGATGCTCTGCCTAGGCAGATTCATTAGTTTTTCTGAAGGGTTAACCAGTACGTAACCCAATAAGTTGTTGCAGCAGAAGCAGCCAGAGGAGGCTGATGTAGTCTTTGGATCAGCGGGATCACTTCTCACACTCTGGTGTGAGACAGGAGCTGCTGCCTTCCTAATGGAGACTGCCAGACTCTAGGACTATCCACACATTAACCTTCATAAGCTCAAATATTTATTGTTCGTATTACCCCAAAATGTGCTAAAAAGATGAAAAAAGGAATTAATGTGCCAGATCTTGCATCCACCTTTTAGCTTATTATAGTGCTAAAGCAGTATTAACATTTACAGTATATGAGCTCTGCTTTGCTTGTGCCTGAGGCCAGGGGGTTTAAGCCAGTGCCGGAGTTAATAGTGAGTGCTGGTTTGAAAAAGCCCATTATGTCATAAAGTTGGAATTTCACTTGGGCTGCTACCATGGGCTCCTTCCAATCAAGATGCAATGCTGCTCTCTCAGAGCACTTCATCCCTGTTGCTTGCTCTAGCTCCCTCCCACTCATCCTCGAACAAAACCAGAATGGGGAAAACTGTTTTTCTTCCTGGTACTTGTGAATCGAAGAGCACTGTGTAGGTAATTTGTTCAGATGCCAGCCAAGGAGCCTTATCCCATCCCAGTGCTAAGAGGTGCCATGTGGCCAAATGCTCTTGGGCACCAGTCAATCTGTCATGCAGAAGACATCATGTCGGCTTCCTGGACATCTCCTTTGTTGCCTGAGCATATTGATTCAGCCTCCACACGTACGTTGTGCTTCAGGTTGGGGTTATGAACATCTCCACTCTTCTGCTGGGATGAGCAGAAGGAAAGCTCCACTCTGCTCCCCAAGGCAGCAGGCTCTCCTGGCAGCCCTTGGGCTTCAGCCCTGGTTGGTGGCGGTGCGGGGCTGGTGAGTTCCAGTTTGATGGGAATTCCTCTAGGTTCTCCCTGTACAATGTGACCCCACAGTGACATGCAATGTTTAGTTCCATCCAAAGGGACAGGCTACCTCAGACAGTTCTGGGACTACCAAATGTCACCTTTCCAGGAGCTGCCACAGACAAGTTTTTTGGGGTTCTGAAAGCTTCAATGTCCATCTGAGATCCAGTACCTTTATTCATACTAGATAACACCTCTTCATTTTGCATGGATGCTGAGTAAATACCCAGCCCATGTTGTAACAAAGCCCCCATTTGGTGCACCCATACCAGTGAACAGAGGCAGCTGCTGGTCACTGTGGGTACTGAAAAGCCTTAAAGACCCTGACTAGCCTCACCCTGACCTGCACCCACACCCTCTGCCCACATTGGGAGCTCCTGTTGAAGCTCAGCTCAGAGCCTTCCCCTGCTTTCTGAGCTTTGCTCGAGGTGCACCTATTTCAGCCTTGCCTATCCCTGGACATAGACCCTCTTGATGAGGACATCAGCCCCCTTCTGGTCTTGGTGTTGGGACTGTCATGTCATTGGAGACTTGCCTGTTGGTCCCTGGGCTGTGCTGCTGGATCTGACCCTGACTTGCATTTCCAGATGCAAATCTGCCTCATTACTGCTGGCTTGGAGGTTGGTGGGATGAATCCTGTGATGCCCCTGGGCGCTGCTGAATGCTGGCACAATGGGCAGCACTGTGCGGAGCCTTTGCCAGGCACAGGTCTTTGCTGATGTGAACGTGACTTTGGCAAATCTCAGTTTATCTTTGCTGTATCTGAGGCTTGACTGACCTCTTTTAAGCACGAAGAATATTACAGCTGTGGCTGCTTTTACAATTCAGTGTTCCTATTATGTTCCCATGCATGGGGTAGCTATTTAAGTGATCCTACTGAGGAAGACTCTGTAGACAAGAGAAGGCTTTATCCTTTAGGAAATAAAATATTGCATCTAGCTTTCCTCAACCCCAAAGTATGCAACTTTGCAGCCACAAGCTGGGGGTAGTGAGTGTCCAGCGGCACGAGTGACACGCCCACAGCACTGTGCACTGAAGAACCAGATTTCCAGAGGGTTTGTCATCACGGATCTGGTTTTATGCTGTGGGAAGGCAGTGGGGTACCTGCATTCTTGGAGAGCCCAGTCATGCTGGGCAGAGTGCTCACCACATCTCCTAGCTTGGTGTCTGACCATTTCAGTGTCAGCTTCTTGGACTCCTTCCCCTGTGGTTATTTGTTAGCAGAGCCACACAGACTATGAAAATAGAGCTGAGCCCTATTTGAAATTCAGAGGGCACTGTCAGCCCATGTCACTGCCAGGGAATAAATAAATACCTCCTCTGAACAAGTCAGGAATGATGTGTCGCTGGGCTCATTCAAGGTCATACCCATAAACATGCGAGAGAAGGAAGGTTTGCAGGAAGCAAACCTGAACAGGACTGAATCTCAGCCCTCGTTCTCCTGCAGGACAGAAACACCCACAGCTGCAGAAGTACCATGCACACAAGGGACAGAGCCTGGGGAAGCACTGGAGCTATCTATGAGCCTATGCTCATGTCCTCTCTGGGTGATGGGTGGTTGAATGGGAGTGTTTCAGAAGAGCTGGCTGTGCCAGTGGGTTTCAAGGAGGTCTGATGTTGTAGCATGTTGTGCATCATCCAGTATGTGGGCTGCTGGGACTTTTCTATACGGGTGCTGGATCCTGGTCCCAAGAGTACCTTATGTCTCAGTGTGACCGGAGGGTTTACCAGGATCTGTGTTTGGGGAAAGGTGCTCTGTTTTTGGCAGGTGAAGACCAGGATGCTTTGTGGATATCCAGGTGCTTGGTCACACACCAGCAGCTCACCCTCCTTCTGGTAGCTTTGCAGAACTTTGCATTGCTCCTTCCCTTCGTTGTGTTGGGTGCCAGGTCTCTGTTCACCATGGTCCTTTCCTCCAATCCCTGTGTTAAACCTGTGGGGAAAAGCAAATAAAGAGGGAGAATCCAAACAAAAAAACATCCTCATCCTGGCAAGAGCCCTCTAGGGCTCTGGCTAGGTCTCAGACTCCAGGTCCAGGGCTGCTCAGCTCTGACTCTTCATCTCACTCCTCATCCTTTGACAAATCCTGGCATTTACGAAGTTATTATACCTTATTATGAATTGGATTTTAATCTACTGTAAATAGTCTGACCATTATAGTGTCATAAGAAGCAATTAGCCCCCCTGCTTGCTTATATGCATGAGGGGAAAGCTTTAATATCATGGAACTATGCGGGCTTGATGGGGCTTCAGCCTCCATGCATGCAGGAGGAGGCTGTGCTCTCAGGGTGTTAACCTGTTCATGCCTGCTGCATCCAATGCCTGCAGGTGTCTTCTCTGAGTCCTGTGGAGGTCTCCAATGGGAGTGTCTCCTGCGCTGATGCCAGCCTGGGATCTCTCTCTTTGGGTGTGCTCTGCCACACAGCTGGAAATCTGGAGGATGGATGCGGTTCAAGCAGGTGATAAATTGTGGTTTCTTTGCATGGCCCATAACCCAGTCACAAAGGGGATTATCATCTGCAGGGGGGAGAGGTGCCTGGAGTCCAGTGCCTGCTTTGCCTCAGGGTGATTATTTCTAGTCTCGGCAAACCTTTCCTCCTTTGCAGTGTGGAGGAGGTGGAAATCCATTATCTGGAGCTGGCGTCTCTGTGGGTTATAAATGAGTCTACCTTCTCTGTGCCCATGTTACAGAGCTGGGGGGACTGGGTGCTCAGACGTCATAGCTGTCCCCGCTGGGTGATGTTCATGATGAATAACACCTCACAGTTAATGGGGAGTCAGTGTTCCTCTAGCAGCAAGGAAGGGGTGGTTTCCTCAGCCCTGGTCACAGTTGGTGCACAGTGGGAGCTTTGGTCATTGTTTTAGGGGAACACTGAGGTGGTTCCGCCTCGTGCAGTGCCTGCAGACAATCAGTATGCATGGAGCAGAGCTGGGGGTGGGGGACTGTGCTGCAGCCGCCCACCCGTGACAGGGCCATGGTGTGTGGTGGACATAAGTGTTCAGTGCTGTCCCTAGGTCTGCTGCTGAGACTGGCACCCAACTTCATTCCACATCCAACAGGGATTTGTCTGGGAAAAGGTTTTCCTTGTCTCCTCCAAGGATGGCCTATGCTCTGTCTTTCCTTCCTCCTTGCCCTTGAGGTCCCATGTTTGGGAAGGGCTGTGCTCCCTGCTCCCGGGAGCACTCCTGCAGAAATCTCCTCACACGGGTTTGCCCCAGGAACATAACCTCCCCCCTTATCTTTTCTTTGCCACATGAAAGGAGCTGGCTGCCTGTTTAATTGCATGAACCTTCTCATGGGCAATTGAGCTGGCTGTGTGTGTGTGTGCATTTGTGCTGCCTGCAAGTTCTCGTCTGATTCATGCTCACAGGTGACTGAAACAAAACCAAATTTTTGCAACAAAGCACAACAGTGCTGGCTTTGTCCACCTGCATCCAGGCAGCATCCTTTCTGCCAGTGTGCATTTTTGCCCCAGACATTGTTTTTAAGTCATGCAATGACACATCCCCATTGCTGAAATGCTGCATGTCTGGACACACCTCTGCCTGTGAGCTCCGCTCTTTGTGTCTGGTTACATTTATTGGTGAATTCCCTCAATCCTTGGGGACGTAAGCAGTGTGCCCCTCTTTCACCATCACCTTCCTTTGCTTATCTGCTGAGATCAGGGCCAAGCTCCCCCGGTGGGTGAGGCAAGTTGAGGCAAAAACTTAAAGCAACACATGGAGGGGGCCGGGGAGAGGGGAGAGGGAAGCAGCTTGTAATTACGGAGTAAGAGGCGACGATAAAATGATAATGGGAGAGTTCTAATGCAGCCGAGCCAGTTCTGTGAAGCTGTGAAATAAATTTAGCAAAAGAGTGAGGGCACAGGGGCTCTCAGGCTGGGTTACAGCTGAAATACTGGTTTCACAAACAAGATGTAAATTGGATTGCAAACATCTAATTAACCTCTTTGCTTATTTTTGTTGGGAAAGGCGACAGATCCCAGCCGAAGCTGGCATTGCTGCTCGGTCTCCCTGTGTGACAGATCTGGAGGAGAGGGGAGGAAAATGTTGGTTGTGCTCCTTGCTGGGAGGCACTGAAGAGAACAGACCTTCAGACTCATCTGTCCGGGATGGAAGCTGTGCACGATGTCTGTCCTCACTGCGAAGAAAGGCGCTGCTGGGATCCTGCCTGACATTCTTTGTTCCTTGCATGGAGCTCTCAGCCTGCAGGGGTGTCCTGTGTCCCCCGGCTGTGTGCCCTGAGCCAGGATTGCCTCTTCCACATCAGATCCAGGCTCATCAGAGAACAGAAGCAGAGCAGGAAAAGGGCCTTCTGTGCTGCTCCCTGGGCTCCAAGGGTTGCTGTGTATCTTCCTCGAGGGCAACCATTCCACATGGCTTTCAGAAGTGTAACATTGTGACCCCCCTCCCCATACTCTCGCCACCTCCCTCCTCCCCCTCACCCCAACCTCTTCTCTTTTTCACCCCACCTTCCCCCAGGGGCCTCCAGCCAGTGCAAATGGTCCCTTGGCAGCAATGATGAAGATGGATGTCTGATTGATTCTCTCTCCTCTGTGCAACCCCCTCTCCAGTCCCCTCTTTCCCTCTCCTCCCCCTGCCCCCCCTCTTTCCGTGCCCTTCTGGCAGAAAATTAAAAGGCTATTTGTTAAAGGGTGAAAGCCCTCAGGTGCAGCCCCCGGCTGGACAATTTGTCTCCATGAAAAGGATGCTATTATGAGAGCGGCTGGATCCAGGAGGACGGGGAGTCTTTGCCAGGAGAGACAGGAGCAGCAGGGAGGGGGTAGGAAGGCATCTCGGAGGGACAATGCAGTGGTGGGGCTTATTGCTGGGGCTGGTCATCCACAGGGCTGGATGCTTCTCAGTGGGGACAGCCATGTGCCAGAGGGAGCAAGGCCAGTGGTGAACAGAAGTGCCCCCCTACCAATGCTGCTCCAGCAGTGGCTCCGCAAACCCTCAAGTCAAAGGACATGGAGGGTTGGGCATAGCAGGGGCTGCCAGGGAGCTGTGCTGAGCTTGGACAGCCCTGCAGATCCCCATCCCCTTCTCTGGAGTCTTCTAGTCTTCTAGTTCAGTGAATGTATCAGCCAAGCACAGCTATTCCATGGTGCAGTTCATCTCAGTGTGTATCTGTCCACAATTTTACCCACCGCACTCCTTCCTTCTCCTGCCTCTGTCACCAAGAACCCATTTTTCTGTCCTCTCAATTTGCTTGTGTCTCTGACTGTAGGTTTTAATCTGAGCGCACCTTTGAGGACCTGCAGTCCTTAACCAGTGAGGAAGACCCCCAGGGATCTGGTGGAGACTCCAGTCCTTCCTTCTCCAAAACATATCTCCACAAATTAGAGCTGACCAATGAAATACCACTGCTATGAGGAAGCTACTGTGGGAGTGAGATGTCCTCAGAGGTTGGCTCCAAACTGGGAGATGCTGAACATCACTGAGATGGGAGAGACCAGAGCAGGATTGAAACCCTTGGCTCACTGTTGACCCCTGCCATCAGCAAAGAAGAAAAATGAGGGAAGAAAATGAGCACTTGCCTTGGCAACAAGAAGAAAAGCACTCCAGTCTGGGGAAGAAGTGACTCTGCTGGAGCATTTCATGGAATCAATCACAGAATCACAGAACTGTAAGGGTTGGAATGGGCCCCAAGAGATTGTTCTGTCCAACAGCCCTGCTAAAGCAGGTTTCCTATAATAATCCACACTGGGTGCCACCTTACAGCTGCTGGATGGGAAGCTGATGGTGAAGCTGGTGAGATGCCAATCCTCCACCTCATTGTGAAGCTGATCTGGAAACAAGTAGTGGAGTTTTGGTTTTCAGCCTCGTGGCACACAAAGTAGGGCCAGAAGGGAGGGCACCTCTGCAGAGGCTCTTGCTGAAGGTGAGTTGGTGAGCCTCCAAGAAACAGGACAGAGCTCTGGGTACCAGGGCATGGAAGGCATGCAACAATGGGAGCGATGGGATGTGGAGGGGGGATGTGGGTCCTATCAAGGTTATGTATAGGGAGCACTGTGCCTTGTGCAAATGCCTTATCTACACTTCTCTGGGTTGACCAGGCAAGATCCCTCCTCTGGAGGCTTGTGCTCTGACCTCCCTGAGCCTCAGGTGGAGACAGGGATCATAAAGTGTCTTTGAGTTACCTGCATGTTGCTCACCTATGGGGTACAACCCTGTAACACCTCTGATTTGGTTCATTTGGAATGCAATTCTGATACTGAAGGCAGGAACATAGGGCAGAAGGAGAAGAGAACAGGGTGGCCAGTTGCTGACCTACTTCTGCAGGAGTTGATGAACCACCACTTCATTTCCCTGCCTTGCAATGGCTGCAGTGCTCCAGACAGAAATGTTGCCTTCCTCCTGTGGGTATGTTCTCCCAGCAGCTCCTAAACCCAGCTAAAATAGATCATGCTGCAAGATTTAATGATTCAGCATTTCTGCTGCTTCTGATTTACTGACTGATGCTCAACTTTTTATCAGCAAAAGAGCTTGCTTGGCCATCAGGATCTGCAGGCAGCTGTGAAGGGAATTAACAATATTTTTGGGTTGCAAAGATGGATAGGTTGGATGCAGCAGTACAGCCATCCAGGCAGTGAAGTAAAGGCCAAGAAAGGAGCTAAAACAAGGAGGGAGTCTCCACTTGCTTCTGCAGCCTGCCAACACTAACACAGGCTTAACCTACACAAGTGCCCATGTTTCTGTTAATTCATTTTAAATTTCTCCTTGCCAGAATCATCTGTTTGGTCGAGGGATGCAAGTGATGTGTCAGTCGTGTATGAGGTTTGTATGATGGGCAACAGCATCTTTACACAAGCAGTAAAAGCAAAACCATTCCAGAGGGATGTGTAGAAGAGCCCATCATCATCCCTAGGTGATTATGAGGATGATGCTGATTCTGGAGAACTTGAGAGCATCAGGAGATGCTGCTGGGAGAGGCACAGATGTGCTGAGAGTAGGCTTTGCAAGAGAGGCTGTGAGCAGCTGGAAGACACACGAGCAGAGGGGACAGCCAGAAAGAGCCCAGGCACATCTGGAGCTGCAGCTCCCCTCTGACCTGGCCCAGGTGAGCAGAGCTCTAATGGGCTGGGGGACAAAATGAGGGGGGGAAAAGAAAGAGAATAAAATGACCCAAGTCTGAAAACAAGGTCTCTCTGGAGATGGCACAGAGCTGCTCTTTGGTGGTGACTGAAAACTTCGAGGAATACAATCTGGAAACCAATGAAGCGCAGTGAGTGTGCTGAAAGCCAAGCCTAATTGAGTGACAAAACTGGGAGCAGATGGGTGGTCCTGCCCAACACTCTGGGGCCTGTGGGGCATCCTTTGTCACAGCCCTTCCCATGCCCTCACTTGCTGGCTCGTCTCACTTTACTCTGGGCCGTCAAGACTCTGCTTCAGCAGCAAGGTCCTGTGGGGTGCGGATGCCCTAGTTCTGTTTTCTCAGGGCTAGATTTGGGGGTGAGGCTTGGGGACAGGTTATCCCACTGTCTGTTCACTGTCTGCTCCTCCCGCTGTGGCCTAATGAATTAACGCTGAATAAGTGCTTTCAGGTAATCAGATAAATGTGTCATAAAAGTGTTTTGCAGTGATGATGGTGTGCTTTGTGGTGAGGAGAAAGTGATGATCCCAAATAAAATGCCCATATTAAACCACAGGAAAGTACAAAGGTTCCTTCAGACCTGGGCTGAGCTCTGCATTAGGGGTGAAAACACATAACAGTCCTGGCCAGACTTGCACCCCTCCCTCCACAGGGCTTCCTCCTGATCCAGCCCTCCTCTCCTGGAGCTTTCCTGTGGTGACCAAGATTAATTACCTCCCACTCAGCTCCTTGGGCTTCCCCCATCTGATAATGCGTGAATGAGGCTGACAGGCTCTTGCAGCTTTCCATCCTACCTTCCAGCACCACCAAGCTCCAGCGGGACCATGACATACCCAGCCCCCTTTCAGGGGCTCAACCTGCAGTACCTCTGGAGGGGAATGCCATGGGGCTACTCCTGCTGGGATAAGAGGAATCAGCCCTCAAACCTGAATCTGCTAACACGGATTCACTCACAAGCACATTGCAAGCCTTGATGTGTGAGGCTGCCTTTGTCCAGGGACAGTGCAGCTGGGGGACACATCTCCAGCTGATGGCAATTAGAAGGGACACCAGCCTCCCTGTGCTCAGCTGAAAGCCCATGCTCCCAAGTTGCTTGCTGGAAATTGGCTGCAAATTCAGCAGCTGGTGCCAAGCGGCTGTGCCTGCCCAGCCTCTCAAGCAGCTCTTCTTTCTTGTTCTCTTCCAACAGTGTCTCCTGGCAGGCATGCAGGTGGTGACATCTTGGGCTCTTATCCCATGCTTCTTCCCTAGTTCTGGTACCTTTTGTGTTGCTTCCCAGGGAGATTATTTCCATGTGCTTTTTCCCTCTACACCAACAAGGGTTTTCTTTTTCTTCTTTCTCATCAAAGTGAATGAACTTGTTTCACCTCAAAGTTAAAAGCACCAAGATGAAGTGGTTCAACTACTCCTGCATGCTACCTGTTTAGAAGCATATGTTTAGCTAAGCTGGTTTTACAGATTTGACAAGAATTTGTATTTTTGAGGTGAATTTCCCAATCATTCTGCAAAAGCATTCTGAAGAATGACAAATTTGTCTTTAAAAAACAATCAGTCAGGTCTTCATCCAAGCTGGAGTCCACTTAACTTTCTGTCTGAAAGACAGGACAGCATCCCAGAGGAACTGCTGTTCATCCTTACAATGAGGCAAGCCCTCATGACTGCAGGAGAAGAAGATGACTTCAGTCAGGTTTGCACAGAGAAGGAGAAGGATGGTGACCCCGAGGTTCCCTTTGACTTCACCTCCCTATGATCTGATGGCAATAGTCACTCTATGGGACCAATTGACCTCCAATGGTTGAGCTCACATGGTGTTCCCATCCATCCCTCCCTGTGTGTTCCCTGCCCCTGGCAGCCCTGTGGGGCAAGAAGAGCTGCTGAAGAGAAGGAAAGGATGCTCTTGAGGTCTCCCCAGATCCCATAAAGCTCAAGATTCCTTTGGCTTTGGGTCACCAGTGGAGGAAAACTTGTGGTGCCCATAGGCGTGTGTCCAGCAGTGTTGGGCCTGCTTGGGGAAATGTGAGATGGGAGAATACAGGGCCATTCCTGCAGCAGCCTAGCTTTGTTCTGGAGCCGGGGCTGCTCTGCTAATGGGATGGGGCCGTGTCCGTGCTGCCTTTGTCCTGGCCCTGCATTTCATCTCCCGCCAGCATGCGTGGGCCAGGGAAGCGCGGCGTGGGGTCATGTTTGTTGTGTTTCCAAGAAGCCCCTCCAGAAAAAACATCCTTGAAACACTGAGGTTTCCCTTCTGCTGGCATACAAATGAACCCCAAACAGAGCCCACTTCAAAGCTACTGCCTAATGAGCTGCTCCCCGCCCCAGTGTGATGAGGGCCCTAACGAAGCTTCAGGATTACAAAGGCACCAGCTTTGCTTTTTGAGCTTGCTCAGCAGAAAAAAAGAGGAGGAAGAGGGGGCAGGGAGCAGGATGCCAGCATAGGAGGGACTGATGCTTTTCTTCAGTGCCCCCCAGCCCCTCTCCTCTCCTGGAGTACCAATACCAATTCAACCCAAAGCCCCCAGGCATGGAGGTGTGGGTCTGTGGGGTTGGCCCTGGCACACAGGGGGCTGCAAATACCTCCCTTAATCCCCAGCACGCATCAACCAGCTACAACACACTGGCCCCAAAAGCCTGTGGCAGGTGCAGGAATCAGCTACGAGAAAACAAGGGCGGCAGCAAACACTGGCTGTAAATCCCACAGGAAACTCCAGGCAGGGAATGGACTCGTGGGTTTTCCTCCTGATGTTGAGCAGGGAACAAACAAAAGGAATTTGTTTGTGCAAAACTTTGCTTCTATTGTTTTTTCCCTACCACAGAAGATGCTTCCTTTCCTCCTGAGTTTTTTTGGTTTTTCTCACAGATATATGTTCTACTTTCACTTTGTTCACAGTATTTTTGGCTGCCTGACGTAGCATTTTCTGCCAGAAAAATGTGAAACAAAACTAAAAATGACACAACCAGCCTCTGCATCTCCTTGTGTTTCGTGGAATTTCTGCCTTCTGGCAAGCAGGGGACATTTTCCTTGGGGCCAAATACCCGCTATGCACCTAGGGCTGCTTCAGCCCCCAGATCACAGGGTGATCCTGTGCCCATGTTTGGTGTGCGCTGATCCCCTGTGCAGAGCCAGGTGGGATGCTCTGCTGGGGCTGCCCTATTCCTCTGAATTTCAGCCTTCCCAGAGCAAAATTCCTTCCTCAAGAGCAGCACTCCCTTCCTCCCCAGTATAAATAAATAACCTGCAGTCTCAATTCACTCCCACTCCAGAGGGCTGCACGGTGACGAATATGCCCAGCTGGGCATTGTTCCAGCATGAGGTAATAACAAATCTTCGATTGCTGGCTGCTAACACTGCTGACACCCAGCTGTTTTCAGAACAGCTGTGTGCAGCCGGTGGGCGATGGATGGAGTGCTGGCCCTGTGGCCAAGATGCCAATACTGCTGATCGGCCCTGACACTGATTTCCACCCCTTCTGTATTTTTTCCCTCTTGGTCAGGGAACATGTAAGTATGGGTGGCTGCCCCATGTGCCTGAGCTGCATCTTGTCACTTGGGAGCTCACAAAAAGGGTGTCCTGGGCAGGAGTAACCCACACTTTTTCTGTCCACAGGGAGCCTTGAGCATTGCCCTGCACCTCCAGCCCCGTGCCCTCCTGGGGTGGGTGGCAATGCTGGATGGGGATTTGCATTGCCATTTTCATCCATTTGCAAAGCCCGCCACAAGCAGGGGCTGCACCAGGACACTTCCTGGCTTCTCCTGCATGGAGTCAGCCTTGAGGCACATCCCAGCTTGG
This sequence comes from Alectoris magna, assembly GCA_030625065.1. NCBI lineage: Eukaryota > Metazoa > Chordata > Aves > Galliformes > Phasianidae > Alectoris > Alectoris magna. The sequence continues at coordinate 3,698,531 of CM060578.1, read as the reverse complement.
ATCACTTCTGGCAGCAGTGTGGTGGCCCTGCAGCTGCCATCTGCATTGCTCCCTGGAAGTGAGGAGCTGGGGCTGGAGGTGAGCCTGTGCCCCGATGCGTCCCATCCCAGTGATCCTGGAACAAATTCATCCACTGCCACTGGTTAAAAACAAGACAGCAAGCAGTCTCCCCCGCCCCACTGCTGAGGGAGGAACAAAACCTGCAGTAAGGCCCTCAAGCGGGTAATCTCTCCTTCAGATGTGTCCCAGCATCCCTCCGCCATGCACGGCCCCGGCAGCCACCACTTGAATTAGCACCAAAGGATTATGGGAGCCACAGTCATTAATCTAGGTGACAAACAGGACTCTGAAGGAATATTTGCACCCCGAAATTGAAAAGATTAGGCCATATTTGTCAAGGATTGGTAGGCTTTATCGCCTCCAGAGCAGATGCTGTTAAATATTCATGAGCTGCATAAGTGGGAGAAGACCTCGCTAGGCCTGATGACTTTCAGAGAGAGGAGGGAAGGGGGGGATGAGGACGGGGGGGGGGGGGAGTGTAGCACTGGCACATGGTGCTGGCGTGGGGCTGCCCCATGGAGCCTGTGCTGCTGTGTGGGTGCTGCAGGACCAGCAGCTACCACTCTGCCACAGCTCTGGCCCTGCTCCTGCCTCTCAGCTGTGGGCTGGGCTCTGGTTTGGAAATGGCCCCCTCGGTGTCCCCCTGAGAAGTCCTGCAGAGCACATCCCTGTCTTCTGGCCCTACAGAGACACCTGGCTCAGGGTATGGGACACATTGCAGTGTCCGTGGGGTGGAGTGGGCAGTGGGTGGGGAGGTGTGGACATGTGTGAGGAGATGAGGGGTTTGAGAGTGGGGAGATTAGGGTGAGAGCAGCCTGGAGAGGGGAGGCGTGGGAATGAGGGGAGGGAGAAAAGATGTACACGCAGAGGGATGCTCAGGGAAAGAAAAAAAATGGAGCAGGAGGAAAGAGAATAAATAGGAAAAATGTGCACTGACATGCTATTCTTCTCCTCCCAGCCCTCTGTTCCCCCCAGGTTTAAGGGAAGCTTCCACAAGGGCTCGTGAGCCCACTTAGACCCCCCGCCTGTCTTCCCGGGTGGGTTGGGGTGCCTGTAGCACATGGGGTGACCTCGCCAAGTGCTTGGGCTCAGTGCTCTTGCTCAAAACCCCTGATGTTGGCTGAGGTTTTCCAGGATACAGCTCTGGATATCTGGGGTTTCAGGCTTTGCCAAAGGGGTAGGGATGTGGGGAAGCCCCACAGCTCTTCCCTCCCCGTATTTTGGCAGGAGGCTGGTGCTGCGCAGGGGCTGAGGTCTCCCTGCCCTCCCCAAGTTCCTCCATCTATCTCCCACATGCACACAGTTGGTTTAGAGCCAATTTGAACCAAAACTCCAAATCTCAAAGAGCCAGGGAGAATTTTGAGCACACCAAAAGCCTTGATTTTCAGCCAGCTGTTTCCCCTAGTGTCATTCAACTGATAAAGGGAAAAGCCGAGGCTGGCATTAGGAAAAGCACCTAGTAAGCTGCAAAACCAGCAGAAAAAGCCTCCATTGCCAGGCTTGTGGGGCGACAGACACTTAATTTAGTGCAGTCCAGGATTTTTTTTTTTTCCAGTGTTAGTGGAAAATCCTGATTCATCAAAACCACAATTCTTTGAAAGAATGGGTTAGTCCCAACAACATTTTTACTCCATTTAAAGAAAACCCCCACCAATAACAGCAAGTCAGATGACCTTTTGTGCCCCATCTCTTCCAAAAGGGAAAATGACTTGCTGCTTGCCTGAACTGCAGGAAGCGTTCAGATCTTTCACTTATGGTGAAAACAGATGACATCTACAGAACCATCAGAAGCTGTTTCTGTGGCCCCGCAGAGAAGTTCAGACAGGTCAGAAAGGAGCAGGTTTACCTGTCCTGCACATAGGTGCTGAGCCCCCACCCCAGTGCAGCACCAGGTGCTGCTCAGAGCAGCATTTCCCACTGCTCCGGGAATGAGCAAAGCGAAAAAAGGGAAGTGTGGTGATGCTGCACCACCTGCTCCCCCAAACCCTCCTTCTATACCATAACCTTCAGGAGGGCTCCAAGTTCTGGCTCAGGAGGTTCCTGGCTCTGCTCCCTCCCACCCACTCTCCTCAGAATCCCCCCCCAGCCTCAGCACAATTTAATGTCTTACAGATCTGTCCCTGTTTGACAAACAGGTGATTTTGCTAATGAGGAATAAATGAGATTCACAGGATGAGAGAAAGGGAACAGCAGCTGTCGTGAGTGCAGGATGTGCTGGCTTTATTAAAATAATATATGGCCACATGCTTAGTATTAGGACTCACAGTTTGAGAACTCCCATCTCATCCCTCCCCGCTTCCTCCCCCTCCCCCCATCCCCTCCCCCCCCCCATCCTCCCCTTCCCCCCCATCCCCTCCCTCTCCCTCCCCTCCCGCTCCCCCCCTCCCGCCCCCTCACCCCCCTTTCCCTCTCCTGGTCCTCAGCCCCTTCCCTGGAACATTTTTCAATCAGCAAATTACTGGCCGGAGAGCACTGTCCCTCCTAGGCCGTGCACACGAAATAGGGCTAGGCTGGGAAGGTGGAAGGGTGTGCACACATGTGTGTGTGAGCACGTGTGTGTGTGAGAAACCTCCTTTTTCTGAAAACTTCTCCTGATGTTCTTAATTCAGATTTCCATTATTTTCCTGGATGGGTTTCCCTGCATTCCCCATCCCAGTACCTGGGGAAGTAGTGCAGGACAGTCTCCATGTTTCCCAAAACATGTTGGAGCAGATATCATTTTTCTACATGTTTCCAGGACTGGGGTTTTGCTGATCCCTTTTCTGCCAGCACTCTGCAGCTAGGAGGAAGGTGCCTACTCATCTGGCAGGAGTACCCAGCAGCATTTGCTAAAGCCAAGCACTGTCTGCAAGGGGCACTTCTGCTCTGGAGCAGCAGGAGAAGAATGAGCAGTTTTTCAGTGACTACTATTCCAGGGGCCCAAGAATAGGGAAGAGGTGCACCGGTAAAAATAGATAAACAAATGAATAGTCCTCCAACACATAGCCCATTTTTCATTGTATCATTTGAGCTGGAAGGGACCCTTAAAGGCCATCCAGTTCAACCTCCCTGCAATGAGCAGAGACACCCACAGCTGCATCAGATGCACAGAGCCCCGTCCAGCCTGAGTTTCCATGAGACACCCCCATCTTCCTGGACAACCTGTGCCAGTGCCTCACCACCCTTAGCTTAAAGAACTTCCTACATCTCTCCTCTCTTAGTTTGAAACTATTTCTCCTTGTCCTATCACCAAAGACCCTCCTGAAGAGTCTGTTGCCTTCTTTCTCACAGCATGAGGTGTCAACCCTTGCCCGCTTGCTCAGGGTGGCAGTGAGCAACTTAGGCCAAGCAAATGAGTGCTCTGCAAATGATGTACTCACTGAGTGACAGGAGAGTTGCCATTTAACAATTTGCTGGGCAAATATTATGTGACCATTTCTGGAGCTGCCTGAAGAGGACAAATATAACCTCCCCATGCGCCGCAAATAATTCATTCAGTGAAAGCAGGCGGCAATTCACCCAATGAATTATTGACAGGCAGGTGGAGGGGTGGCACTGCCGATGTGCCATGGGTCGGGGCACCACAAGTAAGTGGGGACAGGGCAGGGCCTCGCAGTAGGAATGGCCCCATCTCCCTGGGTTGTAATCCTGGCGTCCCTACGTCTCTGGGTGATTAAGCTCTCATACGAATGCTTCTCCTCACTCCGATGGGAGAAGAGAGGAAGCATTTGAGTTTCTGCATGCGGGCTGGAGGAGGGGGCGTGGAGTTAGGCAGCATTCCTGCCCCACACAGTGCGGGCTGTGGAACAAAAAGCTGGAGCTGCATGGGGAGCATCCCCTGCTGAGGCCCTGGAGCTGGTGCCTGCCCCTACTGAGGGGCTGCAGCATGCATGGCTCCAGGTGTTCCCAAATCCCCCCGCAATGTCCAGACAACAGCCCATGGCTGTCTCCGTTTGGCTGTGGTACCTCTCATCCCTTCCTCCCAACCTGTTCCCCTCCAGAAGGCTGCAGGTTGGATGTGGGGGTGTGCTGCTTGGGGTCATCCTATGCCTTGGTTTCCCGAAGAGGTCCCAGGTGCAGTGCCTTCTGCCTGCTAGCTTTGTCTCTGGCTAAAGAGAACTTGGGAAATGACCCAGAGACCCAGGAGCAGCCTCTTACCTCTCTGTATGGGTCAGGAAGTCAGCATTGTCAGGTACCAGAAAATGATTAACTACAGAATGATCATTGCAAAGGGGAGTTTTTAAATCTTTTTTATTATTATTATTATTTATTTTATCAGAAAGTGGAGAAATTTGGTAGCAGTGAGTGAAATCCCAAACTCACATGGAAGTGATGTTCAGAACAAGCCTAGTTTCAGCCCTGGGGGTCACTGTACCTCTCACCACTCCATTCCATCGTCATTCCACCCAGTGATTAAATGTGGTATTATCTTATTTATTTTGGCTTGCCTCCTTGCCAGTCCCCTGCTGTAAATTAAATGATTGCCGAGTTAGATTAGCAGAAAGCATATGTGGAAATTACCTTTTAATTTCTTAATTACATTGCACTCACCTGCAGCTCAACCTGCCAGGGTAAGGAGAGTGTGAAGTTAATTTCCACTGATATATTATCTGCACTCTTATAAATTAGGATCCTATTAGAGAGGAAACATACCAAGAATTCATTGTTCCCAGCTAGGCTGCAGGACGTGGATGGGATCAGGTCTGATTTACAGTCACTGGGTTGCCTGCAGCTCCATGGGAAGAGAATGCCCACACACACTGTAATAATAGTGAGCTTTCTGACCCTTGTGATGTTGGCAGGATTGTGGAAGAGCTCCAGGGCCAAGACTTTTTTGACCTCAGCTTCTTGTTTCTGAGGGGTGTCTTATCAGCAAACTTTAACCAGACTCTGTCAATCACAGGACTTTGCTCAGGACTAGAAAAACAGAAGGCAGGTGGCATCTTCCAGCCCCTGCTTCAAATTAATTGGGAAGTCTGAGTTCTCCCAACATTTCCCTTCCTACCGGGCTGTTTAAGATGAGAATGAAGCCTACACCTGACTTTTAAAAGGCCTCCCAAATCCCCTGGCTCCTTGCATTTACTATTGAGGCTCAGAAGCACCAGCAAGCCATGGGGCCATGCTGCAAGACACTAAGGGGGGATCCAGTGATGCTCTTCAGCATGTGCTTTGCCTGTAGGAATGTGGCATCACTGGGCTGTTGGGGTGTTGAACTTGTATGGACCCAAGGAGAAATGTATGTGGCAAGATGCTGTGCTGCACCTCCAGTGTCTGCTTTGTTTTGTGAGACAACAGATGTGTTTTGTTGTCTTCTGGAAATTTGATTTTTTTTATTCAGTTGTCAGTGGCTTTCTGCAGTCTGTAATATTTTCATATTCCCTGAGCAGACTGTGTCAGAGGAAGGGGAGACAGCAAATTGATTTCCTATCATAATCCCTCTCCTGCTGTGAAGAGGAGGTGGTGAGAGCCTTGTCAGGAAGACCTGTTCACACACCACTCACAGACATACAGATGTTGAAACTATTTTGTGTTGACCTTGTGTCCCAACCTAGAAAAGTAAGGGTGGCAGAGTGACAAGGTAAGTGTGGGATCCCTGTTTGGAGGTGTTCTGACTAGAAGCAGCTCAGCCTGAACCCAGCATTGAGCTTGCTGTAGGCAAGAGACTGTATCAGAGATCTCCTGAGGTCCCTTTGCACCTGAAATATCCCATGGTTATGAGTTATTGCTGCAAGGGGCTGAAACTACCTCTTCTGATCTGCCCATCATGCTAGTCATGCACTTCAGCACTTCAGCATCAGTGGGATTGGATATGAATGGATTTCAGAGCACTGTTCCTCTATTTCTACATTAAACTCTTCCAACCACACCAGAAAATCATCAGGAGGTGGCACAGTTCAGTTGAAAAATAATAGATTTACTTTATATATAAAATGCCCTGTAAAATCCAAAGCTAAGATGGAAGGTGCCTGATTTTTTCCCCTCTGCTCAGAGCCTCACCTCACTTGACCATGCCGCAGTCATTTAATACCCCTCATTCCCCACACAGAGGTCACATCACCTATTAATCATGCCGAAGAGCCCCCCAATTATCTGAAACCATGATTACCCCAACCCATTCCATGTTCCCCATGACATTTGGATAACTGAGGTTCTTCTGTATTATTATTATTTTTCAATTGTGGTAATTATTGTACATTAAACCATTAGCATTCATTACTCCTACAGTGTGTAATTAGAACGATGGTGGATGGATTACTACCGACTCTAATGAAGTTTTTATAATTGTAATTTATGGCCGTCAAATTACCTTTCTTAAAAATGAAGCCTAATATTAGCCTCTTAAGTTATGGGGAGGGGGTGATAATTACTTCTAATTGATGGTTCTTGTTTGCTCTGCATACGGAGCAACGCTGATCCAACCTCACACTTGTCCTCCACCTAAGAATGGGAGAAGTATCATCATGCACCTTGCCAGCCCTTCCCAGTGGCAGTGACAGAATTGCAGAGCCATGCTTGGGTCACTCCCTGCTTGGCGTAGCTGAGAGATGGAGGCAGCTGGAGGCCAGGCCGGCAGTTCTTAGGACAGAAACTGGGGGAGCTCAGAGGATTTGGGGTAAGCTTCATGGTACGGTGGGGGTTGCGATGAGGTGGGCGCTATGACGGGGGCCGAGCGCTACAGCGGGGCGAGCAGTGGCGCTGTCCGCGGTGCTGAACGCGGCTTTGGGTTCAGTGCGGGCTGTGCGCTCCGGGGCGGCCCTGCCGTTGGTTCGTCTCACTCCGCCGTTCCAGATGAAAGGAATGCGTGTAATGCCACTTTTTAATTATTATTATTTTTTGTTGTTGTGGTGGTTGTGAGGAAAAAATAATCCGTGCCTTTGCTTTCCCAGTAGGGATCTGAGTTTTGCTTTAATTGCCTCTGTTTGAATCAATTCAGGCTCAATTACGCTCGTTCTTCAGGTGTAATTGAGATGTTTGTGCCTATCTGTCTGAGGTAGATGCAATTATCCCCCGAAGCACTGTAGATCTGAGAGGCTGAGGGCAGTGACTTGATCCCCTTCCTAATGATTGGCTGTAGGTAAGCTCACGAGCTCATGAGGAGGATTCCCACAATCAACTCCTTCCTCTTAGCTGGGGCACATTAGGGCTAAATCTGAGCTGGGAGGTCCCTAGGCAAGTTAGGAAGCTACAGGTGTTGGCACCTTTTTGGAGTACAAAGCTCTGCCAGAGGGTCATGCTAATACACTCTGAGATGTGCCCAGTTCTGGAAAAAATCAATAGAAGAGCCCTCACCACAAGGACTAAAACTTTAGGCTCCATGGCACACACACACAAGCAGGAATTTCTTTTTAATCAACTGGTTATGGACAATGGTTCGCATATGAATTTCATCCCTGAAAAGCCATTGTGTATTGGACAAAGGCCATCAGATAATAAATATGAGTGCGCTGTTACACTTGAAACAAGGAGTAAGGAAACTCAGCCAAAGTGGAGGAACTCCCGTGGGACATGATGTCAAACTGGCAAGCTTAATGACCATCTCCCACCATGACATCCTGGAGATGTAGGCACAGGTCTCCTGCTTAGCTGCAGCAGGAAATTTCTATTGTAGCTCTTGAGGAACGGGTGAATTTTAAATGGTTGAGAAAACTCCATCACTAGTATTAAGGTGACATTATTTTTCTTAGAACTAGCCAGAGAAAAAAAGGAGGTTTTTGTTTGTTTGTTTGTTTTTGTTTGTTTGTTTTTCCCCCTTTCCTCTGTTGGACATTTCATTGCCATTTTCCAACATTGCTGGGATCTGAAACCAGGCTCATCAACAAGGAAATGGCTGATTCTGAGACTTCTGCTTCAGTTTCTTGGATTCGTGGTCACAATTAGAGAACTAGCCAGTGGCTGTATTTTTCAGAGGTTTAAAAAAATAAAGCATTTCTCAATTTCCAGCTGACCTCCAGGAAGTTCACTTTTCTCCCTTGAAAGTAGTACAAACCCAACACTTACATCTTGGTCTTTTAACAAGATGCTAGCTGCTTCTCATCCTCAGCTCTTGCAAAAAATGGAAAAATATGGAGTGGAGAAGGATTGCTGAAAAGTGTCACTGATGAGTAGTGGTTCTTTTGTGAAGGGTAGTTGAAGTTTTTCTAACAAGACCATTTTCTATTAAAAAAAAAAAAAAGAAAAAAGAAAAGAAAGAAAGAAAGCTTACAAGCCTATGCAGAAGTTTTAAAACCAAGGACTATATTCGCAGGTCTCAGCATGCAGTTCTTGGCTATGAAACACCACAAGTGCCTTCCTCTTCCAGAGAAGAGTGCTGGTGCTGGGAGCTTGAGCTGGCCTTTCCCTCCTTCTCCCAGAGCTAGAGTTCTCCCATCACCCAGCTTTGGAGTACATGAAGAAAAAAATGAGAACTGATTAACCTGTGAGTACTGGTGAAGGGGAAAGCCTCAGTGCTTTGATTTCCATGTTGACCATCCGTGTTGGGGCTGCACCATTTCACACCCAGAACACCATTTGATGAAAGGATCATCATGCTGCTGCTACCCTCTGACTTCAGTAGTAATTTTGTCAACCTGGTTCATGGTTCATTTGGCCATGGCACATAGTTCCCACCCTACTCCCACCTGCACCCACCAAGGTCTGACTGTGCAAGCCAAAGGGCTTATCTTGTCTACTCAAGCAGTCCAGCTTGAAATGTTCCAATTTCCTTGTCCATGGAGCACCCATTCCATCGTCGACGTAGGGCAGAGTCCCCTCCTCGTGCCATGCCCCCCCCCCCCACCCCGTCTGTGTGCAGCTCACTGCTCAGAGCTGCTGGCACAGACCTGGTGCAGCGCTGATTAGATCACTGTCACCAGGGAACAGGAAGGTTAATTGCCATTCTCTTTGTGTGCCGCTTGGAGAGGAGACCAATTTCAGCTCAGTAGCAACAAAGTGTTGCCTGCTTGCTTTGGCTGGGGGCAGGGGGAAAGCAAACCGGAGGGGAAGGGGGGCTGGACAAGCGGGCAGGATTGTGCATGGGCTTTGAGCGTAGCTGTGTCTTGTCTGGTCTAGCAAAAGAGAAGTGCTTAACAAGTATTAAGAGACACAAATAATTCTCCTTTTCTCCTCTCACCCATTCTTTTCTCTCTTTCTCTTTGCTTGTAAATCCTGCTTATCGCATCTGAATAGCAGAATGGTTTCACGCCGGACCTTTAATCTGGCCCAGAGCAGCCCCCAGAGGGGCAAAGTGGCTGAGGATTACCTTTTATTTTATTTGATTTTTCTTAGCTTTCTTCCACTCCTCCCCTCCCTCGTGGGTTTTTTTTTTTTTTTATTTTTCTAGTTTTTTTCCCCCCTCTTCATTTGTTCTTGGAAGGAGTGAGGAGCAAAGGCTTAAGGGGGGGAAGGGGAAAAAAGAAGTGTGTAGGGGGTGTTACAAACTTAAGGGGATCTGGATCTATTCAGAGGGACTTGTCCATAGCCTTGCTGCTTTTGTTCGCCTGCCATTCTTTAGCTGATTTCTTCACTCCAGTAAAAGCACTTTAATTCCCTTGTAGATACCGGGAATCCCTCCTTCTCCTGCTCTCCCCTCCTTCTCCTTCTGCAGCCATGCGCTCTTTCTCTTTCTCAGACTCTTTATCCAGTGTCCTCCTTGCCACCAACAATGCCCAGGAATGGCAAAATTTTCTTTCAGAGGATTTAAAGAGGTGGAGAGAGCAGGAGGAGACGGGGAGCAAGCGGCATGTTTGTGTGTGCACGTGCATCATTATGTGTATCACCTACCCCAGCTACAGGTTTTCATCTCCCCCTGACGTTGTGGATGTGGTTTTTGATCCCAGAAAGCTTTATGCATGGCCTATTCAGCTCCAAGAGTAAGGGACACGGCAGAAAATTCCTTCAGGAGCAAAGCTGGAGGGTGCTAAGGGTTATCACACCTAGTGCTCCAGTCAAGAGCTCCAGGAAGGGTCTTCCCATGTTCACTTGAGTCACCAGAACCAAAACAGGAGGATGAGGGCCCTTCCAGAGACCTGAGTTTGCCATAATGGGTTTGGTCTCTGGGTCAGTAGATGATTGTCCTGGTCAGGCACTGGGAGCAGCTCATGTCTCCCTGCTCCTTTAATTCTATAACTGAATATTGAGGATTTCAAAAGGCAGTGAGGATTTCGATGGCTGTCCTTGCTCTAGCCAAAGTTTCAGTTACTGTAAATTAAGAACAGAGAAGAGATTAAATTTGCTGAAGGGTGTTCCATGGCTCAGCCCACAGCTATGAAATGAGTTTTATCCATGGGAAGCCTTTGGTCTGTAGGAACTCCCAGCTGATGGAGGTAGGCTGGAGGTGATTCTCTGAGGCACAGGAAGGGAGCTGCGTGGGATTTCAGATGGTGAGCTGCAGCTGCTGAGACACATGGAGATATCTCCCAGCACTGGTCCAGCTGAAGAAGGTGGTAATTTCTCCCTCTCCTTTGATCCCACCTTTTGACTTCACTGTAAACCAGTTCCATGCCTTCCTGCAATGCTAAATGCATTGCATTGAACCAAAGCCCTTTTCAATGGGAGGAGATCCTCTGGGGTCTTTTTGCATTTACCACCATCACAGTACTTTGAGCTACACAGACTGCACCTAGCAAGCATGTGAGCTGAAAGCCAGATGCCAGAGCTCAGCTGAAGAGCTCTGTGGCCTGGGGAAGACAGCCCTGATGTCATAAGGAGTTAGGTCACCCCAGTTGGTAAATTCAGATTTCTGTGGGATCCCAGAGCTTGCTATGAGCTCAGGGTCCTGCTAACACTCATTTAGCCCCACAAGAGACCTTGTATCTGCAGAACATGACATTAACATGTCCTTCCCTCCATGGGCTACAAAGCACTCACTGATCTACATCTTCAAAGAAAGATATCTTCCTTAGTGCCCCGGACCTTAACTGTAGTGTGTAATAAGCAGAGAGCAGGGACAAGGCCAGGTGCCCTGCACTAGGGTGTCTCCTGGGGGGGCACAGTGTTACTGCAGTTGATAGTAGAGAGCCAACTTATCAGGAAGGAATCACGAATGTGCAGAGAGAAGCCTCATCAGAGCCCGGCAGGCACTGATTGGCCTTAATTACTCTGATGAGCCTCACCTGGGGTCCTACCCATCTCCACCCAAAGCCCAAGACTGCTGCCCCTCTCTGGCCCTATACCATAAGTAGTTTGTATCTAGCCCTATCTCACGCCCCTGCTGGTCAGAGACCCCCTGGGCCTTGTTCAGGCCTTTAACCCTGCCTGGGGTCGTTGCAGGGCTCTGTTATGGGCACCCTGTCTGCTGGGCAAGCTCTGTGTGCATAGGTATGTGCTCTGGTGTAGAGCAAGTTAGGGGACTGAGGGCTTTCTGCAACAGCCCTTGTTCCCATGTTGGCCGGGATTAGCCCCCCTCCCCTCCCACACAGTGTGGGACAGAAGCCGAGGCATTTCCTGCAGTAACTAATTAGATCCAGCTCCTGACAACAACACACACCAGAGAAAAGCAAAGCACTGAGCAGGACAAGGTAATGAGCCTATTCCCCTCCCCAACAATTCTTCCCGCTAATCCCAGACAAAGCCCCAAAGGTTGGACTGAGCTGCTGTGTGGTGTAAATCAGTGCTGCTCCATGTACTGCAGCAGAGCTCTGCTGATTTACAGCAGCTGAAGATTTCTCATCACCTGTAATTTATGTCTTGAGGAGCACTAATTTTGTGCATTTTGCTTTCTAATCCTTTCCCCCGGGGTGCTGTTGGAATACCAGGGCAGAGCTCTCTTTGACATGTTAATGCCACCACCACCACTGGCAGTGCCAGTGCTGGCAGAGGTGCATATGGGGCTTCTGGTGCTCTTAGAAAATGCTGGATTTCTCCTGCAGCCACTACGGTGACATTGGATTAAGTTGCAGGCCAAACACACAAGCAGTTTAATAATGAATGATGCATGCGTTGCCAGTGAGTAATTCGCACAGCAGTGTGTGTAGCACAGCTGTTGTCTAAGCACCTGGCCTTCAAAGGGTGAATGAACATTAAGGATGCTCCATAAAAGCCAATCCAGAAGTTGTAGAGGGGGAAGTTTTGTGAATGAGGTGGCAACCTGGACGTAAGCAGTTTTGCAGTAGTTTGCCAGTAATGGAAGATTTGCAGCTGAGTGACATGGAACATCAACATGTCGGGAGACAGCATAGTTCCTCAGTTAGGGCTTCCAGACGAGATGCATCAGGACCTGCTTAGAAGTCAGAAAGGGCTAAGTGCACAGCTCCTGTCTTCCATCCTGTCCATTGAGCCAAAGCCATTGAATTTCACCAGCAGCAGCTCAGATGGCTGGCAAAGGTGTGCTCCAGGTCTGGTGCTGCTTCCATACCATAAAGGTGTAGGTTTGGGCCCAAAGAATAAACAAGATCTCATCAAGGACATTGTGACTGCAGAAAATCATACTTGGGCATGCAGGCTCTAAAGACCAAACAGAATGAAGGAGCCGAGAGAAAGGTTTAGCAGCTCCCAGTGAGCTGGATGCTGATGAACTCTGGCCAGCAGGTGAGATCCAGCCTGCTCTGGTGCCTTCATCAGTTTCTTTCCAGAGCCTTGAAGCTCCACCATCCTTACTGCTAGCTGCAGTACAGTGAGATGAGATTTGTCTCAGCATATGGCTGGACATGGGTCTGTCACTTCAGCCTCAGCATGGACCTCTCCAACTGAGGATGCACATGCTGCATGACATGGCACCTCCACTGTAGCTCCTGACTACTTCCAGATGAACTCTTCAGCCTGGGAATGCAGCCAGGAGGGGGATTGAGATCAGCACCAGAAACCCAGAAGCCAAGTGAGACCCAAAAGCATTCTGCCTTGGCTTGCAAGAAACACTCCTATTCTGCAGCACCAAGTCCCAACCTTCTCTGCAACAACACCTAACCTTGGCAGGATACCCAGTGCTCCGCAATGTCCTGAGTGTCTTCGCTCTCCAGAGTGTGGATCAAGCAAGATAGAAAATAAATAAATAATACTGAAGATGAACTTAGGTTTTAAATAAAATTGCTTTCTGTTTCTGTGGTGCAGACAGGCTGGTGAAACAAAACCATGCTTCTGTCACATTTTCTCTTCTCTTGGGAATTCCACCCCTCCTTGCCTTGGGATGCACCATCCTGTCTCTTTGGAGCACAAACTCAGGAACACTTGGGAGGAACGGGGGGGAGGGAGAGGAGGTGCAGGAGGTGTTTGCTAGCAAATAAAGGACTGTGTGCTTAAACACTCTTCCTCTGCCTATCCCCACCCGGCAGCGTTTGCTCTGCAAACACTGCTAATTCACCAGCTTCCCAACGTTTGATTCAGTCTGCAAAAGCAAACCTTGCCTCTCATGTCCCTCCCCTCCTCACCAGGATGTGCTGCTCCGCACGAGCCCAGCTCACCTCCCTGTTACCTGGGATGTACACTGGTTGGGGTGCACATGTCTGGTAGGGATGCAGAAACACCCCTTGCAGCAAAGTTCTCCTGCTGCTGGTGGCTGCCAGCCCTCAAACATGGGGAAAAGCTGGCCCAGAGTGCTCTGCTGGGATGCCACCCCTGCCCGAGCAGCAGACACAAACAAGCTGGTGAAGTGTGAGCAGGTTTGGTCCTTAGACATGTTGTGGGGAAGTAGAAGAGGGAAATCTGGCATGAGACAGAGGAAATGATTTGTTTTCCTTTTGGAGATAGACAAGAGGTTTTATTGGAGCTATGGAATCTGCAGTCCTGCCTGCAGGAAGTAGGACAGCACCTTGTTTGCTTGTGAATGGCTCCTTTTAACCAGCTGCTCTCCCAAGGACAGGGCTGAGCCCCTACATTTCCTTTGGATGCAGCAGTGAGAAGCACTTCTCTTACTTGAGAAACCCCCATATTCAACCAGAAAGTCTCACACAGGAAAGTCATTGGCTACTGAGGAATCACTACAAGATGTGGAGAGATCAGAATCTCAGTCACATGCCAAAATATCTGAACGGCTCCAAAACATAGAGTTTGAGTCAGAGGACGACATTCTCTTTATTCTGGAAGAGCAGTGAGAATATTCTGCTGAAACTGTCATTCATTTCTGCTTGTCGCTTGGCCAGGAGCTTGGGAAGATTTTCCAAGACAGGGTTTGCATTCGTGCTGGCTAACAGTTCTCAGGTGAGGAGGTGCTCGGGGCTACTGGGGTCTGGGTGTGTTTGGATGGACACCTCCAGGGGACAGTCAGGGTGCTCTTGCTGGGTAGCTCACCCCCAGTTACTCTCCCATGTTTCTCCTGCTCACACCTGAAGCCAGTGCTGCAAACCTGCCACACTCGGTCCTTTTGCACAGCCCCTCATCCAAATAAACCCTGGCTTGTGCAGGCAGCCCCTGTGAGCTTCTTGCATGGCTCAGCCCTTTAGCAAGGGTAGGGATGCTCCAAGCCTGTGGGTTTCTTGCCTGAAATGAAACTGTTTGAGCCTCAGAGTGAAGTGGGCACACAGAGGTAAGCCCACAGCCCTTGGGGTCCGTCACAGGGAGGGTGTTCATCCTGCATGCCTTTTGTGCCATTGGGAGACATCATTGCCTGGCACTGCTTTTGGCAGAGAGGATGTGCAACTGAGTGAGGAGTGAAGTGGGACTCCAGAGCAATCAGACCTGTAGGGAAGAGGCAAAGCGTGTTCTAACTTAGCATTAGGCAATATGAACCAGAACCTCAAACTCAGGGCAGGCTTTGCTTTCTTGTTTTGAGTTCGCTTTTTATCCTGGCTTTTGTTGTAGCTGCTGTGAAAACAGCATTCTCTTTGTCCCAGCAGGACATAGTGCCATGGGCACCCAGGTGTCCCTCACCCCTCGGGATGCAGGTACGTGGGTGCTGATGGCCTCAGCAGATCCCTGCTGCACTCTTGAGGGAGAATACATGTTCAGAAAAGCAATGATCTCTGCCTGCCTATCTGCATGGGAAGCATCCTCCTGTCACTTCACACCAGCCCTGGAGCTCTGGTGGTGACATATGCTCCCTCCTCGCCCGCCTTTCATCGCAGGTCCTCGCAGGAGGCCCATTAAGCACTTAGCTGACCTTGGACCCCTGCCCGCACCAGCTGCCCATGGGAGCAGGCAGGCATGCATGCACTGTGCCATACACACCAGAGCTGTCACCAGTGATGTATTGCGGCCACAGGGTGGGTGACAGTGACACTGGGGCTGGGCTAGGGAGTGAGGCTGGCACAGCAGTGCCACAGGACTGTGGCTGGCTACTCCCATCCCTGCTCACTGCTCGCCCTGAGCTGTGTCCTGAGCTGTGCCCCTCTGGGTTTAACCCTAGGTCTTAATTTTCTGTCTGAGTGCACTTGCTGTTGGCCTGGTGGGGAGGGGGATGCAGGCTGCAGAGAGCAGCACTGGTGCTGTGGCTACAGGAGGATGCAGGGAGTAGCTGTGCTGGGCTGTTCCCCTTCTCGCGCTGTCCTGGTGGGACCAAGCCTGCTGTGGAGGGATGGCACTGTCTCACTCTGGTGGCCAGGTGAGCATCCCTTGGAACATGGCATTAAGCCCTTGTCACTTCAGTTCTCGATGCTACACCCTAAATCTGAGCCATCACCCCACCCCATCCTCCTCAGCCTTGCAGCTTAGCCAGCACTATCTTAAAACCCAGAAAGGCTACTGATTTTCCGCAACATTTTATGAAATATTCTCCGAGGTCTTACAGGGCCCTGATGGCCTCTTTCCCCCAGCCCCTCCTGCCCCACCTCTGGGGTCCTCTCTGATGCTGTAGTCCTGGAGCAGGTCCTTTCCCAGCCCAGCTCAGGGAGCCCTCCAGCCTTTTCCACACTTCTTTCTTGAGGCTGTAGTATGAAACACTGAATCTCAGGCTACTTCATGGGAGGAGGCAACAAGTGAGGGTTGCCTCTGGCAGCCTGTTTGCAGACAGCTGGAAGAGCATGATCCATGTAAAAAAAAATGAGGGTGGGGAGTCCTGAAGGATGCTTCAGCTGCACCACCAGCAGCAGCAGGCAAATGGAAGCTGCAGAGATGCCTCCCCCTTTTCTCCAAGCTTTGGAAAGAGCCTTAGGGAAAGAGTATTAAACCACTGCTGTAGCGGCACGTCCTTAGGCCCAGAGGGAAGTAATCTCCACCATACCTGCTTCTCTCAGGTCACCTTTGGGGGTGATGATGTTCCTCTGGGAGCCTGTTCAGTGAGCTGCCAAAAGGAGACACTGCTGCTCTGCATCACAGGCAGAGGACGGAGAGTGTCTATCTGAGGGAATTGGATGTTGGCCCAGGGAACATCTTCAAGGGGTGGGAACACTTCATCCCAAAGTCTCAGGTAGCACTTCCTGTACAGAAGAGCTGAAGACAGCTGTTAAAATGAGAGCAACATGCCCACAGCAAACCCATCCTCTTGCCCTGAGACAGTGAGCTCACTTGAAGCTTGGGCACCCAAACCTGCACCTTCCTACCCAACCCAGCATGCAACACTCTCCAGGGAGACTCTTACAACACTGTCCCCACCCAGAGGATGTCCCCAGGACTCTGATTTTTATCACCCACCAGGAACTGGAGGCCAAGGTCTGCAGCTGTGGTAGGTTTCTGGATCCCTCTGCATCCGGAGTACAGCCAGGCCATGAATTTCAGACACAGACTTTGCTTTTGAATGCTTTTGTGAGTGATGCAAGGTGGTTCAAAGGACGTTTAGCCGCAGCAGGCTGCTTGCACCACTTGTACCATACCTCTGTTGGACTTGGCAGGACTTGTGCAGGCAAAACAGAGGATCTAAAAGTGTGTGCCTTTGAAAATCTTCACTTGGAGACTGGGTTTGACATAGCAAGGAACAAAAAAGGCTCTGAAGATGCTCAGGGGCAGGCAAACAGCAAGATGTGGTGGAGAAATTCTGCTTCTGGTGCTGCCTTGGTGCCTCGATTCTGAAATAAATGCCCCAAGATGTGCTGCCTGAGGACTGCTCGATATTTCTCTGCTTAGCTGTGAAAGCCAATCCCCTTTTGTTTTGCTTGGCTTGGAAAACAGCCTCCTCTCAGGGCTTCGGGGTTTTGTCTTCATTCCTCCTGAAGAATGTCTTGTGATGGAAAATGCTTTACAACCAGATGTGCATGTGCTGCAGGTGGGAGTTGCTGGTGGAGATGTGGGGTGGGCAGGTTCCACCAAGCAGGAACCGTTGCAGGGACCCTAATGCCTTGATGCAGTAATGGAGCACTTTTTGCTGTCTCTGCCTGGGTTTCCGGTGTATGCCACCTTGCAGAAGGAGTTCTTTATCTACCCCCCCCCCCCCCTTCACATTATTATTTCCCCCCCTCTTTAAATTCATCTTCCTCAGCCATCCGGGGCTGTCCCTGCTGGAAAATTACTCTCACAAAAGCTCCCTCAGCAGTAATTACCTAAATGGGGGGAAGGGAGGGGAGACCCATTTAGAATCCACTTCATTGCAGGATTAGCTAATTAATTAACGGTTTCACTGACAACTCGAAGGGGAAGAGTGTGTTAAATAGGAAGGCTCCGGAGCTTGATTTATGTGATGTGACACCCACAGTCTCGCTGCCACATTGCCATCCTGCCTGCCTTGTGTAGGGAGGTCTCACTCGCTGGGGATGCTAGGAGGCTGGGGGGGACCATGTGGTGGTGGGCACAAGCAGGGGGAAATTAGCCAGCAGATGATGCTGGATTGAGATGGGGTTGTGGTCACTGAGGTGGCAGGACTGCCCATCTGCCATGGTATGGTCATGCAGAAGAGAGGACTAGTGTGGCCCCATCACCACATGGCCAATGGGGACAGTGGGCATGGGGGTCATGGGATGCCTGGGGGAATGCTGGCAGTGTCATCCTCCACTCTCTCCACTGCCCAGGGTACTACCCAGCCATGGCTAGAGTGAGTTTGTTGGGTCTCAGGCAGGAGTGGGCTGCCCCGATGCACAAATCCAGGCAGATTCAGGTCTTTTCTGCCCGCTGTAGAAATCTGGTACCTACTGCCTGGTGTCTCTCCACTGCACTGGCATCTTGGGGGACAGACAGCTGTGTGTTTGGATGGGAAAAGTAAATCTTGAGAGTTTCCAGCTGGATTTGTTAATTTGAGGCAAAGGCCAAGATATGCACAGAAAAAACATGTTTTGTAGGGTTAATTTGCATTTGTTTGTTTGTATTCTGCAAGGGCTGTAATTCCCCTTGGAGGGAACAAAACTGCCAAGTTTCACACCTTCCCTGGAGGTGAAAATTTCTCACGTTGGTAGCAAACCCACAGACTGGTTTGGAGAGAGGGGAGCGGGAGAGCAGTGGACCTGGCTTTCATCACACTGTCACCTGAAGTGCCAGGAGCAAGGGGAAGTACTAATAATAATGATGCCAAAGCTGCCCATCCTTCCTGCAAAACTTGGGAGTGAGGTAGGACATTAATAGCAGCTGTCATAGTGCTCAGCCATGGGATAGGCATGGGGAGTATCATGGGTTGGGGCTCATCCCAGCCTTCAGCTTGCTGCTGTTGGGATGGGAGGATGCTCTGGGTGGGGGATGATGCTCTGTTGGAAGGATGCTCTGGGTGGAGGATGCTCTGGCAGAAGGATACTCCTTCTCCAACTAAACTCTCCCCACTGACTTTGCTGATTATTTCAGCCACTTGAATGGCAGAGGCAGGGAGTGGGTTAAATCTAAATAAGTGTTAAATCCCAAATAAATAAATAAAAGCTGCTCTGGGGTGGGGCTGGGCTGTGCCTGTGTCTGGCAGGCCTGTGCTCCCCCCACTGTGCTCCCCCCAGCACTTGGATGGCTTTTTTTGATGGCTTCTAAATAGAGGCGCCCGATCGCATCTGGAAGCAAAATGAAACAGATTTCATTTTTCACACGCGGCACAATGGCTGTGCTGACAAAAGAAGAAGGCAGCCCATTGTCCCACTCTGCAT
The DNA here is from genome assembly GCA_030625065.1 of Alectoris magna. NCBI lineage: Eukaryota > Metazoa > Chordata > Aves > Galliformes > Phasianidae > Alectoris > Alectoris magna. The sequence continues at coordinate 3,679,662 of CM060578.1, read as the reverse complement.
CTTCACATCCTACCTCTGTCCCCTGAATTAACCCCTTTCACCTCGGCCATTGTGGTGACAGCACTTCGGAGATGCCAAACAAAGGCAGAAGAAAGCCCTCTACATGTACCGAGGGGCGGCGGTGGGGGGGGGGGGGGGGGGCAGTGGGCTAGTGTTCCTCTTCTCGTGTCTGACTGTGGCTGTCCTCAGCCATCAGCCACTCCCCAGACAGGACCCTGCCCATTGGGGATGTCCTGCCACCCTGTGTCCCTGGATGCAGGGAGACACACAGGCATGGTGACCCCAATAACCACACTGTCCTAGGGTACATTCAGGGCGCTTTTTGGTTCTTCCATAACGTTTTAGTATTTTTACCAACTCTCTGTTGATTTGGCTTACTCCATTTAGATCCCAGCCATGAAAAACCCCACAGATAAGGGGGGAAAAAAGAGAAAAGTGCTCTTGATCAAAGCTTGGGTGCATTTGGAGTTTGCTCATCTTGATTTTCCCCAAAGTATTGTGCCTTCTGAACTCAGAGTGCACAGATATTTACACTGGTAAGAAAGCAATCACCAATACCTGGATTTCCGACATTTCACTGTGCCCCCACCTCCAGAGCTGGTGGACAAATGGGGACATCTCACCCTCTCCTTGGGGTCTTGTTTCGAGGGGGCTGCTGTGCTTTTTCCCTTCTGATCATTCAATTTGCATACTCACATTTATCTGACAACCTGTTCCATTCAACAATGACACCGCTGAGATGAACTCTTTGATAATTTCCTCCGCTGCTGAAATCGATGGGCTTTCATGCAAAGGCTGCGTGCAGCCACAGCGGTATTTTTAGAAGGGAAATCACACCTGGAGCTTCGTTTTTCTCAGCTTGGTCTCCCCAGCTTGTTGAGGTCGGCTGCCCATGGGGCTGTGCATCCACTTGCTGTCACCCTGGGCTTCCCCATCTGCTCCCGTTTCCCACCACTTAAAGATGATGTGTTGAAGGATCAAGCTGGTCAGCTATTTGGGAGTGCAGTCACTGGGGTTTCCTTGTGGCCAGTTCCCCTGACCCCAAGGTTCCGCATGTCCTATGGGGAGGGCAGGGACCTGTCCCCAGTGGTAGCCATCCCCACTCCTTTGCTGCAGTGTTTCCAGCTGCAGCATCCCTTTAAACACCAATACTCTCATCCAGGCCTGCAGTAAGTTAGATAAGAGAACACAAACCACAATGCTTGCCCTTTTTTTTTTTTTTTTTTTTTTTTAATCTTTCTTTTTTTATTATCTTCTTATGGCTTTAGAATTATCTTCACAGACACTACATGAATTTAGTCAGGGCAGGTAAGGTCACACACAGACACAGTTGCTCATATTTATGTATATTCACCAGGCAGAGGAGATAAATGGGAAAACAGGCTGGGGGTGGGGTGTGGTGGATGCCATCCCAGGGCACAGGGTGGGCAGCAAGGAGAAGGCAGCACCTGGGCAATGCCATGACTGCTGCTGCCTGTGATGGGATGGTGAGTAGGGCTTGCGACATGGCTGCTAGGAAGCCTGAGGCCTGGTCAAGCCCCAGCTTCCTCATTTTTACAGCCTTCAACATTGGGCTCATAAGATCAAGTTCACTGTTAGATCAAGCTGTAAGAGCTCATTTAAAACACCAAAAAGTTAGAGGATGCAGCTGTCAACCCTGGTCCTTGCCACAGAAGGTAGTGTTGTGTTGAGAGTCAGATCAAGTTTCTAACCTCCAGGCAAGACCATGTTGTGATGAGGTAGAGAAGGCCATGTCATGGATGTGACTATGGAGGTGACTGCAACGTGGATGGAGGTGACCACATCACAAAGATGACCAGGTAATGGAGAGATGGAGGTGACCACATCATGGCAAGCTGGGCACTATGTGAATTCACACTGGCCACGGCTGGGAAGCAGGTCACAGCATGAGGAAGAGCAGCCATGAGCTGCAGTGCAAGAACCAGCTCTGCCTGCACAGAGCAGGAGCTGGTGCAGCAAGCACTGATCTATGCCAAACCCTGTCAGACCCACCCAGGGAGAAGCTGGGTGGGTGATGAGACCCCGAAAAGCACCCTCCCTGAGGACATGGGGATGATAAATGGGGATCTGCTGCAGCAGCATGTTGGGATGGGCACCCCAAAAGCTGCGCATCGAGGCAGAGACATTGAGCCCACGTAGACAAGGTTTGGGCTGGTGAGCTGTGACAGAAGGGCTAATGCTAATGGCAGGAGGTTTTCTATGCAGCCGGATACTGTAGCACAGCATGCTGCTATTTCAAGGAAAATATATAATGCACCTAAAGAAACTGTACAGAAATTGCAAACAAAGCATGCTCAGGAGGATATAAAATACCACTTACAAGGGCACCCACCGATTATATCTTGATTTAAAACCACTTAATTCACTAAATAACAAATGCAGATTTACCAGAGGTGTCAGGACAAAAAGCATGCCTAACAATGCATTTATTTAATAACTGTTTGCTCCCAGTGTCAGGGCATGTTATCTAGAAAATACAAGCAGCAAAATAAAGGCTTTTTTAAAATGTTTTTTTATTTTTTAATTTTTTATCCCCCAAGGCCTGGGGGGTGGGGGAGAAATCAAGAAAGGGATGCTAGAAATTGTAACAATCCAACCAATGTGAGGCTGTGCTTCCCCTTACCCAAGAAGAAAACAGGAGAGCCTGATGTGAGCGGGATGCAGAACATGCTGAGAGTGTTGGATCCCTGTGTGTGTGAGCGGGAGGATGAAGGAGAAGAACGTGATGCTTAAATGAAGCCTTCATAAGTGGACGCTAGCCAAGGAAAACTGCTACAGAAATGCCACCAAAGTTTGCAGATGGGAAGTAATGAATAATATTGGATTGAGTGTGTTTTGCCAAGGAACACAGGAGGCAAGGAATGCTCTTCTAGCTGAGGCATCTGGTTGGGTGTTGGGAAGTCAAACAAGAGCAGCAGAGCTGGGCTGGTTCACACCGCTGGCATTTGAAGGAATAAGTTTTGCTGATCTTCTGAGGGGTGCTGGGCTCTTCCCATGGATTGCCCAATTCCCATGCTCAGTGCCATGGGGTATAGTAACCAGCGTCCGGGAGGAAGCTGAGGACAGATCCCACCTTCTGTCCACCTGTAGCTTTGCCCCATAGGAAATAGTGAAAGGCCAAGATGACCTTGCTCAGGAAGACCTGTCTGCTGCATAGCTTGCTGGCATTTCACATCTACATGTATAAATAAAATCCAAATAAGAAAGTACCTCTCATGACCACAACCAGCTCCTCTGCATCACTATTTACCCCCTCGCTGGCACCAAGTATCCGTTAGTATATGAAGTTCCTGAAGCTGACGAGGAGAGCCGAGTGCTGGCTGACCGTGCTCAAGGCTCCACCTGGGGATGCACCCAGGAGAGGGCTGAAGGACCCCCAAGACCCATCCCCAAGGTCCCCATTGCCTTCTGCTCTACACCCAGTCCATCCCAGCACAGAAATTCAGGTTAATCACTTTTTACGCCCTCTTGTTTTGGTCTTTTCAATCAAACTCTATTTGTATCTCCATGCTAGTACTGGTGAGCAGTCCCTGGCCTGCATAATCCTGCCCTGAATCTTGAGTTATGGCTCTCGGGGCTTCAGGCAGGGCAATTTTCAACAACTCCCCCAATTTCTCAAGCACTTGCTATGTAAGCTGATGTTGACAAGGATGTCACACTCTGCAAGAACAGCTACAAGTCCCTGTTAATAGGTAGTGCTCAGTTTTCAGGAGCCATCAGCCTGGGTCAGGGCTACCTCTGCTTTTTTCATCTGAAGGGGTCTGTGCTGTGCTTCTGTGCCAGGAGGAATAATACTGTGTATAAAGTAGTTATACACAGTATAAAATATTCTGTAGCCTTTGAAAAGCTCGTGGCTGCTTGCTTACACCACGAGATGCTCTGCGTGCAGAACTCAGGTCGCCCCACATCTCAGAGAACAGCGCTCTGGGAAAAGCAGCACATGTACTAGCTTTGTTCCCATATCCACTCTCTGCAGAGCATGGTGTTGACACAAAACCCTGCAGCTGGGTGAATGCATCCTGCAAACCTTCTGTGCAAACACTGGAGTGGGGAACAGTGGCTCAGGGAAAAGGATGGAGCCGAGCTTCTGGACTGGGGGATGGGCGGGGGGCTGCTCTGGGGTTGTGGGGCAGGGCTGGAGGGCAGGGCACCCTGTTGGGAGCATTTTGCAGGTGGGATGAGGGGAAGACCACACTCCTTTCCACTCTTTGTGACGCACACCCCTGGAAAGCTATTATATGCCCAAACCCTGTGGCTGACAAAGAGCCCCCAGCCCAGCCCCACGTCCAGCACCAGCAGAGGCATTTGCTGGACTCCTCTCCCCGATTCCCCCTCAGCCTCCCCCAGCACTGTCGCCCAGCCTTATCTTCTGTTGTCTTCTTGTGGAAGAAGAGATAAAAGTAATTCTTATGGATGCTTCTCCAGTGCAGGCTTGCCTCCTTCCCCCCTCGCCTCCCCCAGCATCTCCCTGCTCCGTCCAGATAAAGGGTGAGGACCAAGCACATGTCATTTTCTTTGTGCAAAATCAATATTCAGCAAAGTTTATCTGTCCAACATAGCAGGAAGCGCTAATTTCATCCGCGTCAATTACTTTGATGAACGCTCATACTGTTCAGGGTGCAAGAACAAGATAAAAGAATTACTGAAATAAAAAGCATACACCCGCCTGCATGGCCCCCTCCACTCTGGCCCCCGCCCCAAAGCCCTGCAGGGCCGTGGGGATGGGCTGCCCGCGTGCAGCCAGCTGGGTAGTGATGGGGCTGATGAGACTGCTTTGGGTTCAAAAGGTGGAGATTTGGGTTGGAGACACGGCAGAGCCACCCTCTGCAATTGAGCACACGTTTGCCTGTGGTATTTATTTTGTCCATGCAAAGTGATGCCTGGGCAATGAGGAGAAGAGCTGGTCCTGCCCCAAACCACTGGTTTCTAACTGTGGTTGAAGCTGCTGTGGCTGTAATTGTGCGGAACAATTTTATAGCATTATTGCTGCAGAACAGAATAAGCAGATCTCAGGGCCCAACACTTTAACTATCCAGCAGGGCTTGATTTTCCAGCGAGGCTGAATGCACAGTCACACTGTCACACGGGTAGTGTGGCCCAAAGCCTGCTCTGAGCTTCATCTCTGGCCCCAACACCAAGGCCTCAGCACTGGGGCAGCAAAAGGGAAGATCTGGACCTTGCCATGCTCAATCCTTGGTGCACAAATTATTGTCTTTCAGTTTGTAGAAACTCATCCTTTTAGCACTGGGCTTCATCAGACCTTTGTAGCAACCCCTGCCCCTTCGGTCCCACACCCAGTGGGAATGGTTCCCCCTGCTCTGTGCACATCCCTGGCAGGAGTGGTGACAAATGGCTTGTGGAGTATCTCTGATGCTGCCCATCAGAGGTGATTTGTCAGCCCTTGTAGGCTGCCTGATGCTCCTCTCCCACTGCAGTGGTCACAGGAGACATCTGGGCTGCTGCCCCCTCAGTGACAGCAGCTGGCACAGGGTGGGGGAGGTTGGCCCTCAGATCACCCCAATCCACAAGCCGTCCTAGCCTGAACCAAGGCACACAGGGAGATCCCAAACGCTGGGTCAGATGGGGATGGCCCCGCGAGGAACAGGCTTGACCCTGCCCCACCTGGCAGCAGAGGAAAATGCAGCTTAAGCAAAACCTGCACATGTGCAGGGGCCACCAGTACATGCTGGAGTGATTTCCATGGCTCAGATCGGCAGCAGGAATTTGTTAAGTCACAGCAATTTGCCAACTCTGTGTGGTGTGATCAAGAGGCTGTCCGCATTTCTCTGCTGGCTGCATGCATCTCTGCTGCACCAGGCTCCCGAGCACCGCGCTGGCACCAGGTACCTCCAGCAGCAGGACTGCCCTTCTCACACCCCATGGGGCATCTCCAGCATGGCTCGGGGTTATGTCCCATCTGCTTGGTCCTAAGGAGGTGCGTGGTGATCCCCCGCTGTGTGTGCGTGCCATGGAGCGTGTATGGCTCCAGCTACTAGCCCTCCTGCCCCAGGGAGAATGCTCTGTGGGCACACCCTGAAATCTGGATATTTCAGTGCAATTTGACCTCACCACTACTCCGCAATCGGGCAGTGAAGGTGGCTGTGGCATATTACGGGCTGTCAGGGACCCCGCAAACTCAGCTGGCAGAGGGGCTCCCCTCTGCTCCTGTGCTGCCGTGCCTCTCTCCCTGTGGCTACAGGGGGAGCCATGACATCGAGCTATGCGGTGTGCTCAGCGCCTGCTGCTGCTGCTGTGCTCTGTGGGGACCCACAGCCGCTCGGGGTCCCCACGTCACCCTGCAGAGGGGGCACAGACCAGACCAGGGGCAGACACTGCCCTGCTGGGTCTCTGCTTGATGTCCCCCACCTCCATCCTCCGCTCGGAGCCAGAGAAACAAAAGAGGAATGGAACTACAGGAGGTGCGCAAGCCTCAAATCCATCACAAGCAGTGTGCATACCTCAGGGCTTGCCAAAAAGCCAACCAGATGCACAGCATGAAATGAAGCCTTAAGAACTGCCCAGTGGAGGAAAATTTAATCTGGGGGATAATTTTTCTTATTTATTTATTTTTTTTCTCATCCCCTTATGTTAGACTTTGTTAGCAGCACTTCGGGGGCTTTCTTGAAAGAGTGTCTCATTAGCAAGAGTTTGGGAAGAACCATCCTTTGTCACTTTGATCTGAGAGAAGCAGAGCTGAACCTGGGGGGGGGGAGGGAGGGGGGGGTGCAAGGCAGAGCGTGGCCCCCAGTGCATCTCAGAGCTGTGCAGAACCTCCAGGCAACTATGAGACATGAGGCTGTGGTTCATGTGCATGCAGATGGGGTTGAGGCTTTGGGGTCTCTGTGTCCTCCCCAGGCGGGCAGGATCTGGCCCCATCCCCCCAGCCCCGCTGCCACCCGCTCTCCTGTGGAACACAAAGCAAGGCCTTGGATTATCTTCATTTCCATATGGAGAGCGATGTAAGCCCGTTCAATGCATGGCCGGTCATTTTGTTCACAACTTTGCAGCGAGCAGGAGCAAAACCCACTGGGGACATTAACTATTCATCTCATCTCACCTTGTGTGTGCACGCATAGATCAGGCAGCACAGCCTGGGGAAAACAGAGCCCGCTGCCTCTCTCTCTGCACTCCTTTGTACTTTAGCCATGGGCTGCACACCACCCACGGGTGCTGTTCTGTGGTCACACGTCAGCGTGGGGAGTACATTTACCTTCGAGGGGTGATGCATTTTAAGCATCCTCCCGTCCCCCTGCACACCATGGCTGTCTCCTGACCCAGGCCCTGTTCTCCTCCGCCCCAAGTCCCAGGCTGCTCCATTCCTGTCCCCAAAGTGTGGCCGCAGATGTCACCTCTCCCTCTGACTTGCAGCCCCCTCTGCTGTCCACGGCCCCATTAGGGCCTGGGGGTCTCACAGCACCCATGCATTGCCCCACTCCAACAGCCCATGCGTGCAGCTGTGTCCTCTCTGTTCCCATCTCTTGGGAGTCCCAAAGTCCCCCCCCCAGCCAGCACCAAGCAGTGACAGTGGCCTTTTGTGCATCCTCCCCAGTGCAAGACCAACACAACAAAGGGATAAGAGTATGAAGAGACAAGATTCAAAAACTCAACCCCAGTCTCCCATTCCATTTCCCTCTTATCAGGGTTGAGGACATGGCTGGGGACATGGTCCTAGTGCTCACTGTGGGGCTGAGGTTGCAGCCTGAATGTTGCACAGGGCACTCACTGGCAGGACGAGGAGCTGTGATGGTTCTGTGCCACCAAATTTTACACTGGGTACTCAGACCTCATTAACAGCGATAAGATAATTGTGTGTGATTGGGGGGCCCACCTCTGAGCCATGCTCCCCTGCTCGTATATTCAGCTGTGGCCTGATACGCTAAGCTCCCCCTGCACTGGAGCCAAAGAACCATCCCAGCTGCCTTCTGAGCAGGGGGAAGGGCCAGCGCTGCATCCCCAATTCCTGGGGCTCCCAGGGGTTCCTCCAACACCAGAGCACAGGCACACCAGCATCCTGCTACCCCACTGCACCGCCAGCAGCCTCACCCACCAGGACCCCTGGCACTCCCCATCCCCTTGCAGCCCCTCACCCCTTGCAGCTCTCTGACAGCAGCCCCCCACTGCAGAGCAGCCTCCAGGAGCAGATGGAGGCAGGATGGAGCCCGCCGGAGATGCTGACCACATCTGCTCCTGCCTGGTCCAGGGAGCAGCGATGCGCTGTGCAGAGTGAGAGCATTTTTTTCTTTTTTCTATTTTTTTTTTTTTTTTCTTTTTCCCATCCCTTTCCCCATTCCCCTTTCCGTGCCGCTCTCCCCTGGTGTCAATGCGGCACGGGTGATAGGACACGGTGATAGATCTGCCTCGGACACACTCCACAATAGCTCTCAGACAGTCTATTAGTCAGCAATTGTCTGCCAGGCAGCCTGGCCGGGCCCGTGTGCCGCAGCTGATAATGGCAAAGAACAAAGATGGCAGCTGCTTTGTGGGGGAACAGATTTGTGGCAAATCGAGATAAAATAAAGAGGAAGGAGAAAGGAGTGTATGGGAAAAAATGCAGAGAAAAAGGAGGCAAGTTGGGAAGGGGTGGGGGGGAGTGAGGTGGCTGTCAGCCTGCAGAACACTGTGCAGGAGCGAAAGCAGCATGGGGGAAACAGAAAGGCTGGCGAGCATGAAAATAGTCATTTCCAGGCTCCTGGAGTCATGGGTGCAGATAAGCAGAGGCACCATGGCTATGAGGTGCAGGGCTGGGGAGGGCTGTGTATCACGATGCGTCCCCACACCATGCAGCCAGCAGGACCCCTGGTCCCCAAGAGCCTTTTCCCAGCTTTGGGCACCCAGGGGCTCACACTGAGTGGCCCTGCTGCAGGGTACATGGGAACGGTGCATTAATATCATGCCCTACAGGCACAGGGGTGCATTGCACATCCCAACCTGCCCCTCTACACTGGTGTGGGGCAAAGGAAATGGGTCCTTTGTGGGTTGTAGTACATGGCTACAGCGGTGTGAGAGCAAAGGTGGAGCTGGCAGAGAGCCTGAAGCGTTGATGTGCACACATAGGTTTGCACGGAAGGATTTGCACACAATGGTTTGCATGCAATGGTTTGCACATGAGAATTTTCGTGCAGTGGTTTGCGCAGAAGGATTTGCACACATGGGTTTCTATGGAAGGGTTTGCACATGTGGGTTTTCATGCGATGGTTTGTGTGGAAGGATTTGCACACAATGGTTTGCATGCAAGGGTTTGCACGTATGGGTTTGAATGCAAGCATTTGCGTGCAAAAATTTGCACATAATAGACTGCAAACTAGGGTTTACATGCAAGGGTTTGTACACACGGGTTTGCATGCAGGAATTTCCACTCATTCATTTGCATGGACAAGTTTGCACTCGCACATCTGCCACCCCAACCTCACCAGGACACTGCAGCCCCCTGCAGCCTCCACAGCTCCTTGAGGCCATCACCCACCTCCCGCTCAGCCCATGGGGCTGTGACAGAGGGAAGCGCCTGCAGAGGGTGCCCCATAGTGGCACACTGCATCCAATGTGCAAAGAGAGCTCTGGTTCTTTCCAGTTCCCCCCTAGCCAGCACTCTATGCAAAATTAAATAAATTAATAACCAGTGAGAGGGGTAATTGGCCATTTTGTGACACATCAGGGCACTGCCGAGTGTTCAGTGCTCAAAGCAGCAGCACTGTGCTTGCAGGCAGGTGGAAGTTGGCTGGGTTGGGGTTGCAGGGTGGGGGTCATCTGGTCTTGGGGCTGTCCCTGTGATGGGGTTGGGTTGGTGTGGGCCTGGGGAGCAGCCCCATCTGTGGGGTGGTTGCTCTGTGGATGAGGAGCATCCTTTGCTTTATGGGATAGGAAGTGTCCTTCCCGTTCATGCGATGGGAAGCATCCTTCCTATTTCTGCGGTGGGAACATCCTTTGATTCGTGGGTTGGGAGCATCCTCGGCTTTGTGGGCTGGGGAGCACCCCCGGGCAGGGCTGCAGGCAGGTTCAAGTGCAGCACAGCAGATAACCTTTGGTGGGCCCGTGGGAGCAGGTGATCCCTCAGGAGCAGCGCTACTGAGCGCTGACTGCCTAATCTTCTTATCACTGCCGGCCTCAGCCTCAGGGCTGCTTATCGCTGCGGATAACAGGGAGGGACACGGCGCTGCCCCCACCCCGGCACACAGTCCCATAATCAGCTGGTGCCACTTCTCTTTTATCCCCCTCTGCAAATCCCCGGCCCCTTCACGCCTGAGCAGCACCGGGATGCTCTTATCTCCCACACCTGCAGGGAATGGGGCGTGGGGGCTGTGCACCCCATCAGTGCCCCCAGCAGCAGGCCTGACTGCCAGGGGCAGCTCAGCCCCACGCATGGCCCTCTCTGGGCACTGCCCTGCTTCCATCCCAGCTCCAGCTCTATCCCTCTTCCTTTGCTGTGGGTCCCCCTTCTAAAACACATGCTTCCCCTCCCATCCTCATTCCTACCCCCTGTATTTCCCCCTCCATTTTCCCACCTTTTGTGCATTTTGCCTCTTCCCCTTCTGTGGCCCTGTCCCCACTTCCTTCCTCTCCCCCATCCTTCTCCTTTCTCCCTCTCTCTTTGCTCTTTGTCAGGTTGTTCTCCATCCCTCAGCTTGCCTCTAATTTCTGATTAATATGTTCTTAGCCAAGGAAAAGAGAGAGAGGGAGAAGGAGAGAGAGAGAGAAAAGAAGGAATCTTCTAAATAAATCATTTAGTCATGTGAGGAGCTAATCTCCAAGTGACGGCCTGTGTTTATCTAGTTTTTAGCAGTGCATGTTAAATAGTGATATGGGACTAATTTTTTTTTTCCGCTGGAGCTGCTGTGAAGGGATTTTTAACTTCATTTCCCAGAAAGAAAAATGGTGAAAGCAGAGATAAGGCCCCCGAGCAGCTCTGCCCCTGAACTGTTAGCCAGTGCAATTAAACACCAGGCAGCAGAAGGGGCAGTGGAGCAGGGGCTGCCAATTACGGAGCTGGCCCCATGCAGGGCATGGTGCTGCCCTGGCCCCCAGCTGCCCCACGCCCTGGTTTCTCTGGCTGGAGATGTGATTTTCCCCATTTGGCAAAGTTGGGTTCAATTTCAAGATTTTCCTGGTTCCCTCAAAGTAGCAAGGATGTATTGTTTTCCAACACACACATGCGCTATTCCCTAAGTACATTTCCACCTTACTGGTGGAAGCAGAAGCATTCCCATTTGGTCTCATCTCCCTTCTTCCAGCAAACTCCCACTCCTGTTTTTGCACTGATGTTGCACAAACCCTTCTTTTACTCCTACAGTACAGGATGGACAAGAAGGTAAATGGAGTAGAGGGGACTGCAAACCACCACTGCAGCTCAGCCTCCTTGCAGCAGCTTTTCCAGGGGCTCTCCAGCCCCAGAAACACAGACAGCTGTGCGGAAACATTCAAAGCCCTCATCTGATCCCATAGGCAGGAGTTTCCCAGGAAGAGCCAGAGGATCTGCCCAGACTATGGGATCCCAAGTGGGCAGAGGCAGGCAATTCCCACTAAGCCTCAGCAATTAAGCCCTGAGCATTGAATTCCCAGTAATGAGGGGCTAGGTTGAGGGGAGGCAGAGCAGTAATTTCAATGATGGCCGGCTCAAATATGGAACATCTAAATGTTCTCTGCGAGAGATTTATATGCGCTCAGGCCTACCTTGTTCATTTATTTCATTAACTGGCTCTGCTTTGTGCAGCCCCGCACTGTCATGGGGCGACAGAGAGAAGAGGGGTGCAGGTGTGGGAGGTGGGAGTGTACATATGTGCTCTCCCATGCTCTGTCCGCCCCATGCACTGCTTCCCCTGCTTTACCCCATAGGGCGTGGGGTTGCTGAGCTGAACTCTGCAGCCTGAATTGGGGCAGAGCAGTGGGTCTGCAGGTAGCGCCCGCCTGTCCGCAAATCCCTCCTTGCCCATGGCACCGGCTGTGCTGCCTTTGTCTGCAGCGAATAGCTTCCCACCAGCATGCCTGGTTTTGGAGGGGGGGAGCTGGGGGGGCTGGGGGGGGGGGGGGAGGGCGGAGGGAATCAATTAAAAAAAGGCGGATTTCTCCCACTTCCCTCTCTCCCACCACTGGGGTGGAGCAAAAGCCGAGCAGGGCTGTGCAAAGGGGAAGCATGAACCGTGCGTCCCCGCTGGGAGAAAGCAGCCCCTAAAATAAACCCATTTTGCAAGGAAATAACAGCGCCCCGTAAAAATCCTCCAGCCCTGGGGGCTGCGGCACCGTCACCCCTCCCCACGGCCACCCCTGGTCCCCTCGGTCCCCTGTCTGCTCCCCACAGCAGTGTCCCTCGGGCGGGCGGCCGGGAACAGCTGTCGGAGAGCCAGGATCTAATGGCTGCCTGGAGAGCAGTTAGCGGATAATTAATATTTGCAGCACAGAGCTGTGATTGCTCTACATCTTCCTCCTGACAGCAGCGTGAGGATGCTGGGGTTGGCGAGATGGGAGCGCAGAGCCAAGGCAGTGGGATGGAGCTGTCCCAGATCCTTGGGCGTCCCCCTCTGTGCACGAGGGTGGAAGCAGGAGGCACACATGCAGCGCATGCAGCAGTGGGGTGGGAGTTCCAGATGGGATGGGTGATGCAGGTTTTCCCCCTGGGAAGTCCTTCCCAGAGGCTACAGGGCTGCATACACATTACATGGGTGCTCAGCAAGGGGCTGGCTGTTGGGCATGGTGTGGTTTTACCTCCATGTCTGTGAGAGCACTCCTCCTTTTCATTCTGTTGCGTTTGTTTTGTTTTCGCTTTTTGCAGAAAAAGCATCAGATAAAAATAAGTAAGTAGGAAAGTGCCAGCAAATTCATTTGCAAATAGAATAAAGAGAAAGCAAACCAACCGGATCACACGCAGGTGGGCAGCACTGAAATGCTCTGTGCACTGAAATGCTCTTGAAAAGCTCTGGGGATTGTGCACAGGAGAAACCCCCTCCCCTGTCCAGGTCCTGCACAAAGCTCCTGTTGCAGTCCCATGGCAGGGGTTGGGGAACAGCTGGAGCAGGCTGGGCTGCAGAACAAACCTCAGAGCAACCCCTTTGGGTTGGTTTTTAATAGCAAAGAAAGATGTCAGTGCTGAGCAAGCATGGCACGGTGACACGGCTGCCTGCATCTCGGGGGCAGCCCCTGAAAGCGGAGCCCCAGCACTGCCAGAACTGAGGAGGGGATGCAGAGAGCATCCACAGGAGCCCTGCAAAAATTCTGGAAGAAAGGGAGGAGAAATAAAAGGCCCCATGCAGCAGGAAGGGATTTTCTTACAATTTGCCTTTCTTGGTGCTTTTTTTTTTTTTTTTTTTGGCAAGGAGCAAAATCAGCTGTCTCTGGCTGTGAGCATGTTTGCTGCAGCTCGCGGCATGCAGCTAATTCCCCGAACTGTTTAATTTAACAGCCTCTGAACATGCAGACATCACACTGGAACTTGGCTCCTTGCAGAGCGGCCTGGGGATGCAGCCAAGAAAGGAAAGGCACAAACCCTTCGGCACTGCAAGGCTGTGGGGGCAACAGCAGCATCCATCTCCATCCACCCCCATGCCATCCATCTCCACCCCATCCATCCCAGTCCCATCCCTCCCACAATGCTGGCAGAGTACTGGTACCCACCATGCATTCCAGCCCAGGAAGGTGATGTTGCCCCATGGCATGTTACAAGCACCCAGGTTGCATTGCAGGATGGGGTGTCTCTGTGCCTCAGTTTCCCTAACTGCATGGCATAACCATGTTGATTTTGAGTACACTGAGGTGGATAAAAATATTAATATTTTCCTTCAGCCACCATCTGGAGCGCACGTTTGGGGATAGAGGACAGTGCAGTGACTGCTGATCCAAGCAGTGTTCCAGAGCCTGCGGGAGATGGCAGGAGAAGACACAGGAGGCTGGGGAACAAAGGGTTGGGGACACAAGAGTTTGGTGACACAGGAGGTTGATGACACAAGAAATCAGGGACACAACAGCTTGGGGGCACTTGAGGTTGGGACAAAAGAGGTTGGTGACACAAGTGGTTGGAGACACAAGGGGTTGGATCACAAGAGGCTGGGGACGCAAGGAGTTGGGAACACAAGGAATTGGGGGCACGGGAGGTTGGTGACACAAGAGATTTGTGACACAAGAAGTTGGAGACACCAGGAGCTTGGTAGCTCAAGAGGTTATGGACACAAGGAGTAGGGGACCGGTTGGGGATGTAAGAGGTTGGGGACAACAGTGGCCAGGCTGGCTTTGTTTCCAGCACCTGATACAGGACATGGGTCTCCAAATGCAGCCTTAGCCAAGGGGCAGGGACCCAGTACGTGCCCAGCAAGTGGAAAATCATGGCTGCTTGTACCACCGCTCCCCAGATTAAGAATCCCATCTGAGGGGCGGCACCACCCCGCGAGGAACCCGCTCCGGCTGCAGCTTGATCCGCCGCCTCTGGAATTATCCTGCTGCAGCCCCCCGAGTGCTTGGGCTCGCACACGTGGGAGTTCACACCTCCAGAACAGAGCCTTATCTCTGTGCTCTGTGCAGGACAAGGCTGTTTTACTCCTCCCTCCATAACCCTCTTAGACTTAATCCCGTCTTTAACGCCGCTTGGAAGGGGGCTTTGAACGGCTGTGCAGCCTAACCGGCTCTGACCTCTCCGGCTGCTCTCTCATGCCCATTTGGAGAACTCCCGACTTTCAAAGAGATAACAGAAGCCCGGTAAATCCTCGCTGGGAAGCTAAAGCGATTGTCACACTTAGGGAAGTTTACTCAGAAAGCAAACTTAGAGCAGCTTCCTGGCCCCATTGTGGGGGGGTACGGATGCTCAGCCCCTGGTTCCGCAGAGCCCAGCATGGGGTGTGGCAAGTGGCTTTGGGGCAATGCAGTGAGAGTAGGTCAGGGTTTGTTAATAAGGACGTTGAATAGAGAGGTGAAGGGGATGAGAACATGAGAATGTGTGCTCCTCCTCCCCTCAGTAGCACAGCCCTTGGTGCACGAGCACACCCAGTGGGATGCAGGAGTGGTGCCCAGCACCACAATGCAGTGACTCACAGTATCCCCCCCAAAACAACAGAGCCCCAAAACACTCCACTGTCAGCACCCTGCTGCTTCCACACACCCCTGGCTGCTTCCCACCCCAGGCACCAGCTGTCCACACATCCCCCCCAGCTTTGGGTGCTTCCCACCTGCAGCCCATGGCTGCACCCCGTGGGTGCCAGCAGCCCCAGGAACCGACACCATTCCATTCTGCTTCAAATTAATCAAACCCATAGCCCCTATATTAATACCGTGGTGGGAATTAAAATCATGCAACGCATTAAAGATGTAATTTAAAATTAATAACTCATAATTATTTATCATGGCATATCAGCAGGGCCATGAATTTTCTCCTCTTGCCCGGTGTTCATTTCCTTCCCTTTCCTCCTTCTTGGACCTCTAATAGCTGCCGGACCATTATGAATATCTGCGAGTGATTTTGGGAGATGCTGAGTTTCAGATATAACGTGCTCCATTTATTATTTTTTTATTATTTTTTTAGAGCTTCTCAGGGCAGATGGGAGGAGAAAGCTTTTGCCGTGGTCAGTCCCTGAAGACAAAGGGTATGCTGCTGGCATGCCTGAATGACAGCATGGGTTTGCTGATGGCTTTGCGTGGGAGCATTGGTTGGGTTGTCACCTACAAGTGCTTGGCTATGGCAGCGGGGCATACCATGGAAAGGCCAAAAAGCAGCAGAGAGAAGTAGGGAAGGAGGACACAGCACGCGCTCTGCCAGTGGCGCTGCTGAGAGTGCAAACACCCATATCAGAGCCAGCAGCTGGGGACAGCTCACAGGAGGGGAAAAAAATGGAGCCAAGGATGGCGCTGTCTCTTTAAAAATAAATAAATAGATAAAGACTAAAAAAAAAAAAAAAAAAAAAAAGAAAAAATGCAATAAGTATATGCAAATGTGTTGAGCCGAACATCGCTGTCTGTGAAACAGATGAGGGAGAAAGTGCTTGAAGCTAGAGAGGAATGAGGCAGCCAGTGCTGACCCCGGGGTTAATAATTTTTACTTCTCCATCTCATTCCCTCCATAAAAAAGGATATAAGGGGGGAGAGAGGGGTTGGCAGCTGTGGCCTTGGGCACAGCACTGCAGGTTGAGGGAATGCAGGGGCCCTCCCGGAGTGGAAGGACCCAGTGCAAGAACCACCTTATTTTGCCTCTGTCACAGCTGCTCTGTCCCATGTGTGTTATCTCCTCATTTCATGGCAGATGATGGTGGAGGCAAAATGTTCTGACATCCCCCATCGCCACCCCTCCAAACATCACCATCTCTCCCAAATGCTGATGAGATTGGCGTTTTGCTTGACTCAAACCAATGTTTTTCTGGACAGAACACCCACTCAACCAGCACGGGATTCCCACCATCGTCACTCCCAGTGCTGCGTGCGTCCACCTGCGTGTGGGACCCACACCCTGCTGGCTTCACCATGTGGATGCAAATGCTGCTGAAAATTACCCAAACAGAGAGGTTAATGCCTCCAAACATATCACCAGCTGGAGGGGAGGAGGGGAAGAGCACGCTTCCTGGCTTTATTCAGGACAAGCAAGGATGGATTTGAGCTGCAGCCTGGGAAGACTGAGAGCAGATGGGGAAAACACAATGTCTTGGGGCAGGAGCACTGGGCACACTGCAGGGAAGGAGAAGAGATGGCAGCGAGCTGCAGGACCTTCCTTTTGACTAGGTAACATCTCAGTGCCGGGGTGGATCCCTGGTGCCTGCCTCACCCAAAGCAGCAGAATGGGAGCCCTGGCATGAAAGATGGTATTTGGCTGACACCCGGCTGTCCCCACTGCAATGGCCCCCTGGCTGGCCCTGCCAGCCCCAACCCTGGCCCGCCTGCAAAGGAAAACATCCTGTTGGTCCCCCTGAAATTCTGCACTGCCCTCCACATGCAAGCCTTCAACACTCCTCCACAAACCTGCATCTCCCCATATCCCCCCTTCTATTCCTCCCATACAAACCTGCATCCTTTCCTGCATCCCTTCCTGCATCTCTCCTCTGCAAACCAACATTTCTCCTTCTCTCCCTCACATGCAGACCTTCAGGCTTTCTAGCATCCCTTCCAAACAAACCTGCATTTCTCCTGTGTCAGCTTGAATCCCACCCTGCTTCTCTCCCTGTATTCTTGCTGTACAAGCCCACGTGCCTCCCTGCATCCTTCCTATGCAAATCTCCATCCCTTCCATGCAATCCTTCATCACTGCCTTCATCTCTCCCATGCAAACCTGTGTGCTCCCCCCAGAGCAGTCCCCCAACTCCCAAATCATCACCCTGTCCCACCCATTACCCCGTGCCCAGTGATGTTCATGGCTGTACAGAGGAAGCGCCACCTCCACCCCCGCACGTGGGCGCTAAATGGAAGCGGCAGATCGATCCCGGGTGTGCCAAACTGACACGGAGGCTCATTAGGGGTTAGTTTTCATCCTCCTGCTCCCTGGCAGCCTTCACATTATCCCATAAAATTTATTTACTATTTCATGAATACATAAGCAGCAGGCAAACGCCGGCTTTTTATATATTTACACTGTATATATTTCATGGGAGAGTTATGTGTGTCTCTGAGGCAGAGTGGAGGGAGCAAGAAGGGAGCAGGAGCAGAAGGAGAAAGCAGCTGTGAGGGACGGAGGGAGGAGAGGTGCAGGGCTGTTGCGTGGGCCCCGGGGTGTGGAGCTGCCCCTCTGCCGCCTATTGCCCCCCACTTCCTCCCACTGCCATCCTATTGCCACTTCACTGCCATCTCACTGTCCCCTGCTGACATTCCACTGCCCTTCACTGCCATCCCACTGACACCTGCACTGTCTCCTACTGCCCCCCACTGCCACCCCACTGCCACCCTACTATCGCCTCACTGCCCCACACTGCCACCCCACCATCATCCCATTGCCACCACTGCCACCCCACCGACCCCCACTGCAACCCCTTTTCTTCTCACTGCCATTCCACTGCACACCACTGCCATCCCTCTGACCACCACTACCAACCCTCTGCCATCCGATTGCCCCCCATGGCCATCCCATCACCCCACACTGCCACCCCACTGCTGCCTGCTGCCCCCCGCTGCCCAAGTGGAGCTGAAACACTTCAGCCGCTGGCCGCCCCCCTCCCCCCCATCCCTGCCTGCTCTGGCTCCAGCACTCTCTGCATTGTGGCCTCACTCAGGTCTCATGGCTGAGAAGTCCATCATGATTTTGGGGCAAAAGTGGGGAAATGGAGTGGAAGCAGGTGGCACGAGGCTGTGGGTTGGCAGCATTGTGTACCTCCATAGGATCTCATGCTGGGGTTTCTATCAGCCCTGCATACCACAGAAGATGGTCTCTTGGGTTCCACAAACTCTGCGCCCACCTCCTTCCACATTCTTTGAATTTGGCAGAAGTTGGGTTACTGGGCTCAGAGGGAGACAGAGGGACCGGAGAAGGGCTGACACCTTCCCTACGAACCTGAACAGAGCAAAGATTCCCGCTTCCTGAGTGAATGCAAGAAAGAAAGCCTGATGGTGCTCATTTTAAGCATTCAGCCACTTGTAGCCTGATGCCATTAGAGAAAATAAACAGACAAGAGCCACTCAAGCGGTAGGTGCAGCAGGGAACAGGGACAAAACAAGCGTGGGATGACAGGAGGGGGCACAGGGAGCTGGAAGGGAAGGCTGTGCAGCCACACCCCTCATGTCACCCCTTCGGTCTCTGTCCATCCCCGTGGTGCAGGCAGGGAGAGAGATCAGGGCCATGCACCGTGCTCCTTGGCCTCCAGGTTGGTTTTATACCAGATCCCTCTGAGGACATCAGTGCTTGGTCCTAGCCATATGCCACCAGCACAAGGCTTGGGGATCTGTACAAGCCTGGCAGTGTCCCCAGATGTCACACATGGCTGTCCCTGCTGTCCCTGTCTGCTGAGGTTCAGACCTAATTGCTCTGTTAACACAAGGCAATGCAACAGACAGAGACAAGGGAAAGCAAAAAACAAAGATGTGAGGTCTCGGAGGGTGGATTCGTGTCGCTGCTGGGGTTAAGCACAGAGCCATGCAAAAACATGGGTGTTGGAGGAGAAAGAGAGAGGCACCAGAGCAGAAGAGCTCCTCAAGCCCATCTGGCAGCATTTCCCCATTGCTCCCCGCTCCATCAGTTGCTCCTCCACTGCTATCAGGAGCAGAACAAAGGGGACGGCGGTCCCTCCTGCCCAGCATGTGGTCTTTGGTGCCTCTCAGCCTGAAAGCATGAGGCCTGGGGACAGCCACTGCCACGGCGGTGCGGAGGACCCGCAGCATCCCAACCCTGTGGAGCTGCTGTGTGACACTGCCTCAGCCACTGGCAGCCATCACCACAGGCCCTGTTTTCGTCCCAGTGCCAGAGGCAGCAGCTCCCTCTGCTAAAGTCAAGAGCTCTACATGAAAAAGAAGCTGCTGGCTCCTTCAGCTGCCAGCACCATTATTTTCCCCTTGGAGATGGAATGATTAAAATACTCTGATTCCCTTCATCCCATGTAGCAGCAGGGCAAGCTGCAAGTGGCTGCCAAGGGAGGACAGGTGAGCACTGAGCACTGCAGAGCCTAAGCATCCTTCTTCCCCATCACAGAACACTGGGACCAGTCTCCAGACCTGTGCCTGCATCCCCCACGTCTCAGTACTGGCGTGTAGTGGAGCAGGGCCCCACAGCAGCTCCTGCTTCTCAACCCAAATCAATGCAGTGCTAATTTAAAAAGCAACACATTCCCAAGCCCCTTCCTCTGGCATGCTCAGACTGGCAGAGTGCAGCCCCACCAAACACAGGGCTTTCTGCTGCTGGCAGCCTCAGCAACCAGCACCCCGACCTGGTGTGCAGGGAGCCAGGGTGTACTTTGCCTGGGCAGTGCCTGCCAATGGCGAGCCTGGTCCTGTATGGGGTTTGCACTTGCAGCATGTGCCAATTAATGGTATGTTGACATCAGCATCGCAGCTGGGTCCCTGGAGCTGACAACAGCATCCCCTGCCTCCATGGCATCCCCTGCATCCTCTGCATCCACAGCCCCCTCAAAGATGCTCTATGGGAACCATGAGCTGAACAAACCCACACCTTGCATGATGTCCACCTTCCAAACCTCACTTCATCTGCAGAAGCTGCACTTGGTTTCAGGGCAAAGAGAGTCCAGCTGCCCAGGTTCTCCCTGGTCCTGGTCCATCCCCATGTGCTTATAAGGGCTCTGGTCTGTATGCAAACCATGGGAGAGCAGAGGTTTTCCAGAGATGCAAAGCCACCATCAGAACTTGTGGTTTGCATTCAGGACTCAGAGCTCCCCTTGGTTAATTCTTAACACACATCCAAGGGTGACTGTCATTCAGTTTACAGAGTGATCGCAACCAGGAAAGAAAACCTGGAGCTGTAATATTCATGACCAAAGCCATATGGTTGAAGCAGTCAAGAAAGGTTTTTTGAATACATTCAAACAATTATTACATCTGAGAACATTGCAATTCCCTCACTTCTGGTCCACAAACAGAGAGAAGCTAAATTCATTAGATTAATATTTGTGGAGACTTATTAGTTTAGCTCTAATTTCATGATCAGATGGCATTTTCTGGAAGTTGAGAAGCAAGACATGCAGGCTCCCTGAACCCAAACCATGGCATGAAGGAGCCATTGATTAATTTTGCAGGAAGAAACTCCATGCAGAGCTTTTGCTTTTCCTTTGGCACTGCTCTCCCAGCCAGGGGTGCAGGGAGCAGACCCCTCGGACTCATGTTGGGCTTAACCCACTGCCTATCAGGGTCAGCACTGCTGCCAACAGCTGTCAAGCCCCCATGCCGGCCCTGCTCCCAGGGCATGAAGGCATCCTTCTCCTCCTCTCCTCCTCCTCCTCCTCCTTCTCCCTACAGCACGCACACATTGCGCTCAACCGGCCTCGAGGAGGGGGGGGTGGGGGGTGGGGGTGGGGGGGTGGGAGGTAACCTGACCCCCGCGGGTCCCTCGCTGACAAAAGGCCTATCTTCTCTCCGCCTAAATGATTTAAATTCTAATCAAACATCATTTATGGTACATCTCGGAGCCGTCTCCCGGGAACTGCTCCCACGTGAGCCGTTGCCAGGGCAACCGGGGGGTCTCATTTCAGAAATGTCAGATTGCATTATTGTCTTCACACTTCTCTGATAACCCGGTGGCTCTCCCTCTCCCGCCGCTGTCCCTGCAGCTTGCACCAGCCTTCCCCCTCCTTGCCCACCATCCCTGGAGAACACCTCCTCCCCCTGTCCACCCCGCAAGCACCGCGTCCCCGTCGGAAGGTGAGATGCTCCCGTAGCTGCCCCGCTGCATCTCCACATCGGCACAGTGGTACCCAGGGCTGTGTGGGGATGTGCCGTGTTCCCTAAAACACGGGCAGAGAGCGACTGGGGGATGCGCTGAGCACCAAGGGGTTGTGCCAAGATGCTGTGACAGCCCAAGTGGGTTCTGCTCCCAGCAACCTTCCCAAGGATCTTCTCCACCGCAGGCACCTGCTGCACACCCCACAGGTTGTCCATGCTGTGCCACGTTCTCCCACCAGTGCAGCTTCCAGCCAGGATATGGAGCCCCATTCATTCCTCTGACTTTGCAACTGTCTTCTAAAATGACATACAAGAGGTGTTTAATCACTATCTATCTACACACTAGAGAGTCAAGGAGCCCCTAGCCTCCTCCACAGTGCCACGTGGATGTAGGTTAAAGGATCTGGGCATCAGCAAAGCAGCAGACAGCTCTCATTAAGGTCACGACCAAGATGAGCCAAATACTCATCTGAGAGCCAAAACAGCCACCAAAAGCAGGGAGAATGCTCACTAGAAAGGACATGGGCATTTTATGCAGCAAGAGCCGGATAGCTCTTGGAGCTGCTGTCACAGCAGGGAAATGTTGCTGCTCCTTGGTGCACCTAATTGAGCCCAGGAGCCGTATCACCTCTCCTAAAGAGGATCCTACAGAAGCCTCAGGTTCCCTGTGCTGCCACGCTGCTTGCAGGCACTGCCAGCTTCTTGCATTCAGCCCTTCCCCACGCTGGCACGCAGTGAGTTCCATCTGCACCTGCACTGATCTCCCGGCCTGCAGCTCTCCAAGGCCAATTACTGACTCCTTCATCTCACCATTATGATCCTTTAAAAACCCTCTTGAACATTTCCAGGAAGAAGGATGGTGGCTTCTATCACATCAGATCCCCTGGGACAGGCTCAGTGTGGGACATGTGCCTGTGCTGTCACCTTGGTTGAATAGCCAAAGATATGGCCACCTCCCCTGCTCTGCTCCTTAGGGTCCCTGCACCCCAACCTCTTCCACCTTCACCCCACCACACACATCCAAACCTCCTCTGCCCTCCTGCTCATCTCAAGAGGATTTGGACAAACAGCCACAATTCCTGCTCCCCACCCCCCTCTTCCATTTCCTTGTATCCCACCTTAAGAATGGCAGCTGGGAAGGCAACAAGGGATGGCCCTGGTGATGGTGCTGATCTTGTGTACTCACGTGCTGTCCTGCATCAACCCGTCCATTCATCCTTTCATCCTTTCATTCTTTCATCCATCCATCCATCCATCCATCCATTCATCCATCCATCCATCCATCCATCCATCCATCCATCCGTCTGTCTGTCCGTCTGTCCGTCCACCCGTTCCTCCATTCATTCATCTGTTCATCCACCCACCCATCCATCCATCCACCTACCCATATACCCACCAATCCATCCACCCACCCATCCATCCATCCATCCATCCATCCATCCATCCGTCTGTCCGTCCGTCTGTCCGTCTATCCATCCATCCACCCACTCATGCATCCATCTACCCATATACCCACCAATCCATCCACCCATCCACCCACTCATCCATCCATCTACCCATATACCCACCCACCATCCATTTGTCCCCCCATCCATCCATCCACTCTCCATCTGCTGAGTGCACCAGCCACCTGACAAACTCCTAATGAACTCCAATGCTGCCTCTTCCCAAAGAATTAACCAGCCCTGGCCCAGGCGGTTAATATTTAACTGAATAAGGGCCATAAATATGGAAAATGGGACTTTTAATTAAATAAGCAGCTTTTAAAAGGGCCCTTGGGCTGAAGAGGCTTTTGTTTAAATATGATTGATTTGACATGTCCTTACCCTCCCATTTTTTCTCTCCCCCTCCCTCTCCCTTTTGGTGCATGGATGGGGAGAAGAGCTGCTCAGACCCACCACGCCTACACCAATGGCCTTCATGGTGTACAGGGCAGGACCAGCAGGGCACAAGGGCACTTTGGGCAGTGGTCAGGAGGGGCTCATAGGGGCCCAGGCCCTCCTCAGCCACTGCTTCCATCCAAGCCTTGAATCATCTTGAAGATGCTGTGCTGGTTCAATCCCATTTCCTCTCATCTGATTTTTTAAGATCTGAATTACAGCAGAACACTCCCCGGGGGGAGGCACGCAGTCATCACTTATCCTCTTCCCCTTGCTTCCTTTTCAGGCATTATCACTGCAACCCCCAGGTTCAATATTTTCCATGAACTCTCTTTTTTTTGTAGGGGGCTGCAGCCACAAGGATCTCACGTGTTTATGTATGCAGAGCCCCCTGCAAGCAGCCTTGGAGGGGAAAATGAGGCAAAGAGCAGGAGAAACTGAGGCATGGAGTAGGGACCCAGTACCTACCCAGCCCAGAGGCTCCAGTCCCCAGATCCCAGTGCTTTGCTGCACAGCCTGGGCTCCCTGCATTCCACACGGTCACGGTGGGTTCCAGCCTGGGGAGCACACAGTTAATTATCTCCAGAAATGACTCAGGGGAAGCAAAGCATTCCCAGGGCCTTGACCTGTTGCTTCAATGGGATCTCACGTGCAGTACTGTAAGATGGGAAAAAAAAAGTGAGTGTGATCACAGAGCACAGCTGGATGTGCTTCCCTCGGGGGACCCTGGGCTGAGGACCGCTGGCCATGCACAAAGCCACGTGGGACCCCATGGGTTGCACTGCTGCAATGGAGTGGGGTAATTCTGACATCTAACATGGTTGTTCCTAAGTAATTCCTAAGAAACATTAATGCTTTGCTCATGACGGCACCATCCCCCTGCTGTCAGGGGAGATGAGGGGTCCTGGGACATCCTACCAGATGTACTGCAACCAGAACTCCTGGCCACGCTGATGCAGGCACTGAATAGCATCAAGGGCACTTCAGTGGCTTGGGGCTCTGATGGGACCATGCGAGACAAACAGTGGACACAGACCTGGAGAGACACGGCTGCAGGTGCAGGGCAGTGCCTGGCTCCAGGCACAGGCAGTGTGCATGGCACCCCAGGCAATGAGGTGCTGCATGGATCGTGGTTTTTTTTTTTTAAGGTATGCAGTTCTCAAAAAAAGAAAAAAAAAAAAAGGGCCCCGTGTTTGCAGCCAACACATGTAATCTGTTCAGCCCTTGTCAGACAAAACAGTTTTGCCGTAAGACAGCGATTCCCAGAGGGGAAAGGGGTGAAGTGAAAATACTTTATCAGCTGCGTACATATGTAACGTGGTAGCCTGGCTGCAAAGCAAAGCCTCTTTCCCTTTGAAAGCCAGGCAGGGGCGGGAGGCAGCTGCCTGCAAGTGGGGACAGAAGTGACACAGGCAGAGCCGAACGCACCACGGCCCCAGCCCCACTCCCTTATCACCCTTATCCACCCATCAGGACAGAATAACCCCATGAATTCAGAAATACATCCAAGCAAACCTTGAGATTCTGGAAAGCTCTTATTAAAAATATATGCATGGCTTTTAATGTACACAAATGATCATTTACTTCAGACATGAAGAGCACATCTGCCAGAGTCCTTAAGGCAGGCAAGGACCCCCACATCAGTGCTGGAGTCTGAACACTGTGCTCCTGCCCTGGTGCTGTGGATAGAGGTGGGTCCTGGGGCAGCAGCACAGCTCTGCGCTCCGGGGATGGACGGACGGCTGTGGGTACACAACAGGTGCATGTCCACTGAGAATCCATCGGTTCTCCATCCATCAGCCCTAGGAAAAGAGAATAAAGGCAATGCCATGAAGCAGCCACCCATCATTGCTGCACAGTTTGCGGGAGGTGGTGGGGCTGGAGGAGCCAGGGTGCACCCCTGGGCCCTGAAGTGCCGGGGCAGGGAGGTGACAGAGAGGGAGGGGAAAGGATGAGAGTGGGCAGGTGAGGGGAAATGGCAGGAGTGTGTGAGTGTGTGTGTGCCCATCTGGGCAATGCGTCACATTGAGATCGTCCCGCATTAAAAATTCACCAGCCAGAGAATTTTCAAGGGATTTGTAGTAATTAGATGACAAAATGCTGGCAAATCTCAGGCTTGCCAAAGATGTTACTCAGGGGTCAAAGACTCGACACTTTTGGCTGGGTAATTTGTAAGTGTCAATCACACTCAGCCGTCAGAGTGAGAGCGCAGATCTGAGGGCTGCATCCTAACTAAGCCATAGCTCTGCCTTCCGCCTGCAGCAGTGCCAGTGCCTGAGTGTGCGGTTTGGGAAGGGCATGCCCACTCCTGTGTCCCAGCACCAAGCTCCAGGCAGGAGGAGCCGGCCCTGCCTCACAGCCGCTGCCCTGAGCACTCATCCTGTCTTCATTTTCATGCACCAATTTCTCTGCTTTCCTCTTTTCTAATTTTTGGTGGCTTCCTTCATTTTCAGCACCTTCAGCCCCACGGAGTCCCATGCAGGTTTTCCCCCTTTCCTCCTCTTGCATCCTGCATGCACCCAGATGCTTATGAGCTGCTCCTTGCACACCTGCAGGCTCCGTGCCAGTAGGAAGGCAAAGCTTCTATGTCTGCTGCCAGGTCCTGCAGCTCTGAGGACAGCCCCAGAGTGCAGTGAGCAGCAGCCGTCTCAGGCACTGACCCGTCCCACAGGCCTGACATCCAACCCCAACCCACAGCCCTACAACGCTCTGGTGGGATGTGTGCTGGGAATGTGCTGGTCCCAGGCAGGGTGCAGGGGGTGCTGCTGCTGCCCCTCTGCCCCACGGACCCCCTGGCAGAGCCGTGCTCCCGCTCCCATTGCTTTGCATATTTCTCCCATTCAGGTCACATCGTGCACATATGCCTCAGCCAACGTTTGTTGATATTCTCTCTGCCTCTCTTCCCAGCTCCAGTTTGGGGTGAAAGCCTCCCTTATTAGCCAATTTGGATACCCATTTACTGTGAATTACTGAGCCTGATTATTATTCATGAATGGATAAGTCTGAAAT
This sequence comes from Alectoris magna, assembly GCA_030625065.1. Taxonomy (NCBI): domain Eukaryota; kingdom Metazoa; phylum Chordata; class Aves; order Galliformes; family Phasianidae; genus Alectoris; species Alectoris magna. Next base: position 3,653,485 of record CM060578.1, on the reverse strand, counting down.
CTCAAGCCCTGCCATGCGATTTCTCCCCTTCTCAGATGCATACATTTCGGGAAGCAGGAGGCAGCACGTCCGTGTCACATGGTGCTCTGGGGCACGGAGCTGGGCAGGGGCTGCTGGCTGTGCCCAGCAGCAGTGGGGTGAGCAGGACATGCAGAGGCAAGAAGCTTGTGCCCCTATCCCAGCACAGCTACAGTCAGCATCCCCAGAGCCACTCCACAGCTCAGAATGCTCCCATTACACCTGCTGTCATATTAGGGTGTGCTGTGTGGGATCCTCCGCATGCAGCAAAGACATTGGGTCCTTGCCTGCAGAGTGGGAATTAACTCCAACTGTTCTCCAGGGCTGCGATCAGCACTTCCATAATTAAAGTATGGGCGCAGAACTGTGTACACACACAGCCCCCCCCACCCGTGCACATCAAACAGATTTTCCCGATACCAAATTGCCTGAAAAATTAACCAGTGTCGAACTGCTCAACGAGATAAGTATCATTAAGGGAAAAAGAAAATCTTCATTATGTTTGAAGGTATGGAAAAAAGCCCTTGCAAATGTTTTCCAGCCTGTATCCAGACAGGGAAATAGCATGTTTTAAAACATATCAAAGGGTTAAATTAATTTTCATTAAAATTTAAATTTGGAAGGCTCCCTCTCTCCTCTCCTCCTTCCTCCCCCCTTTGAACATTTGACTGGCAACCATTTCATATTTCAATCTCGGCAGAACAAATTGAATTAGATGTTGAAACCAAACTCTGCTCTGTTCTCTAAAGCCTACATGCTCTGCTTGCGCTAATCCTTTTCGCCGCCGCTGCAGACCTCAGAGATGCGCAGCAAGAACCCTGCCCTGCCACAAAAGACAATGAGGGGAGGGAAAAAGACAAAAAAAAAAAGAAAACCAACACGGGAAAATCCAACCCGAATTCATAGCCCTGCGAGGCTCTGCTGAAACAGTGCTGGGGACAGCATGCGGGCAGGGCCCTGCTCAGCCATGGCTGCGCTGTGCTGCCATTGCCTCCCTCCTGCTGAGCATCCTTGTCTGACCCTTGTGTTTTACCTAGCAATTTATATATACATTTTTACCCTGCAGCACTTCTCCCATGGATCTTGGGATGGTTTTCACCTTTTCTTGCAGTGCCACGTGCCTCCCATCCCTCCCCATCTTTCACTGTCTCTTCCTCAGAGATGTCTCTTTCCCCCAGGCTGAGCTGATGGCAGCTCCCTGACACACAGGGCTCTGCTGCCCACCCTGCTCCCCCGGTGTCACCCATACAGCCCCACCAGGATCGCAACTCATAAATGCTGGGCAAAAAAGCATAAACAACAACAACAAAAAAAACCAGAGATTCCAGCACTCTGCACTGAACTCATCCCTACTTCAGCTTACAGCTGCTTTGATAGTGCTACTCCAGCACCGTGCCTCAGTTTATCCACCTGCACAATGGGCACAAATACCTGTCCCGGGGCAATGGGCCTGGGCACCATGCTGGTGCTGCAGCAAGGAGCAGGCATTAGTACCCCACAGCCTGTGAGTGAGTCTGGGGGTCAGTCCCAGAGCCTGCAGTGCTGGCTCCTGGGGGCAGAGAGGTGCAGTGTGTGGTGCCAGGAAGCAGCTGCAGAGCTGGGAGCACCAGCTCCGACAGCAGAGCAGAGCTGGGGAGGTTTGCAGACACTGTCTGTGGGCAGTGGCACAGCTGCATGCCAGTAACTGGGCCTGCCTGGCTCTGGGCACTGCTGCTCCATCCCTTCTCCAGCTGCATGCTGCAGAGTTGCTGACCACTGGATATATCCACTGGATATATGCACTGGTATATCTCAGTGGAGCTGAGCTGCTCCAGGGGAACAAATGCTATCTTGAGGCCACGCGCACACCGCAACATGCTGAGAGAGGCAGGTAGCAATGTAAAGCAGCTGGGACTGCCCCTGCAGCCATGTAACCCAGCTGGGACTGCCCCTGCAGCCATGTAACCCAGCTGGGATTGTTCCTATCCCTGTGAAGTCTGTAAGGAGATGGGGGAAAGGAAGCATGCACCAAGCATGGCTCTGAGCCACGCACGTCCCTGCCATGGGCCCTGTCTCAGTGAGCCCGAGGCACATCCTACAGGGCCAGCTGTGCCATACCCACCTCACCATGCTGGAGACTGGCTAGAGGGCTTCATCCTTGTTGCTATCCTCCTCCCCTAGCTGCTCCAAGATCTCACCCAACATCTCTGATCGCTTCTTTTTCTTTGGGGAATCTGTAGAGGCACAGGTGAGAGAAAAATGAAGGTGAGGGTCACAATGGGGGTGCATGCACCACGCACAGCCCTGTCCTGCCCCATCAACCCCCTGGGCACCACTGAGAAGCTGTCTCCCCACACACAGCACCTTTGCTCCAAGGCTCTGCTGGAAGCCATGTGCCCAACTCCAGCCAACATGTGGTGATGCCAACCCTTAAATGCAGTTCACCCACCCACATTCAAGAGTGGCCGCAGGAGCAGTCCAGACACCAGGCTGGTCCCTGGGGGCCGGACCCCAGTCCTAGTGGAGCTCAGATGATGCTGCAGGCCTGCAGTGCTGGATCTGCCTGCCCTGTGCTGGGTGCATGGCAGTGCCACGTCCCCCCGCCGGGTGCACAGTGCCCTCTGCAGAAGCCACCCCCCCGCTCCCTGCCAGCGGCTGTGGAGCACATGGAGAACAGCTGTTTGAATCCTGCTTCAGACATCAAAAGCCTCGCCGGGTTTCTCAAACAAACAAACATACCATAGGACTGAAGAAAAGGTGTAAAATAAATAAATGGAACAAGCTGTGCGTTTTCTTTTAGTATTACAGCTGCTGCGGGAGATAAACAACAAGTAAATGTCACAAAACATCAATACAGAAGAAATTAACCTGACAAAAGCTCACATCCCCCTCCTCTGCCTCCCTCAGCTCAGAACAGTTTTGCATTTCTGGAGTTCTCACCTAACGATTTTATTTTTCAATTAATTCCTTGTCAGAGTGCCAGGGCCCGCCTGCTTCTGGGGGCTGTGGGAAGGGGTGCAGCTGCCATCCCGGGCCCTATGCACAGCTCTGCCCCATCAGGACACTCACAGACACAAAAAATGATGGCCAATGCCAGAGGAAGGCCCTAACCCAGCTCCTGCTGCCTGCTGCCCTGAGCTGAGGTGAGACAGCACCAAGCGTGGTCTCAGCTCCCCACATCCACTGCACAAACACCTGGGGCGTAGGGACATCCTGACCCTGCAGCCCCCTCAGAGGCACGCTGCAACCTGTGCACTGCCCCATGCAGTCATCTACACCCCATGCACAGACACCCACGCCATGCCATGTGCCACCAGGCAGCCCATGGCCAGCTAACAGGGAGGCGAAAGAGTAATAAAGAAATAACATAATAAAAAAGGAGGAGGGTGGAAGTGGATTGGTTGGACGTCCATCCTGCTGCTCCAGGCTGGTTAGGGTTTGCCACTAACCATCCCATTTACTCCCTTTAAACAATAGCCAAAGCCGGGGGCGGGCCGGCAGGGATTACGGTGGGATTACACCGTGGTGGGGCTGCGGATGCCACGCTAATCCTGCGGGGTTTACTCTCTGGCTACGGCATGTGTTTGCATTAGTTACAGATGCGCTCTCAGAAAGAAAGAAAAAAAATTAAAAAAAAAAAAAAAAAAAGATGAAAAAAAAAAGAGAAAGAAGGAAAGAGAAAGAAGACAATACAAAGGGAGCCACAATGGATCGGAAGCAGCAGCTTGAGGGCTGCAGCTTGGGGGAGGGAGTAAGCAGGGGCTCAGCCCCTGCCCTCCGCTCTCTGCCCTCTCCCACCCAAACAAGGGCTGGACCCCAAACCCAGCCCCACAGCTCCCACTGCTTCATCCGCCAGCAGAAGCCAGCCCTTCCCCTTCCTGTGCTCGGTGCAGCATTCCCCATCTGTCAGTTAATTCTCTGATCGATGGCGAGGAGCAGGAGCACCCGGCGCAGCTGGCGCCCACGTTTGCGCTGGCAGGAGGCCGGCGGTCCGCTGGCACGGTGCTCCCAACACAGGTCGATGGCAATGGGGCGGATGGGAGCGGGACGTGGTGCGGCCACATTGCCCGTGGTGGGCATGAAGGGAAAGGGATTCAAACCAAAGGAGGTGGGTGGATGGATGGATGCATGGATGGATGGACAGACAGACAGACAGACGGACGGATGGATGGATGTGTAGGTTTGCATGCTACCAGTATGTGAACAGGGGGATGCTCATGAATGCACACAAACAGCCCTGGGTGGGATTGCATAGCACCAGGTGCTGTGCAGTAAGGGAAGGGGCCCATCCTACTGTGTCTATTGAATCTTTAGAAATGATGGTTCAGATGTGACCTGACTGCTGTGATAAATGCCTGTACAGATGAGACTTGGGGACCAGATCTCTCCAACCTAACAAACAAGACCTGAGGGGTTAAATTTATGTAAGTAGTGTCCAAAAGTAAGATGCCTGACTGCAACAGAGGGGAGGCGGTGCTGGGATGGGGAATACTCCATCTCCTGCAGCCCAGCTCTGTGCATCAGGAAGCGTTTCTGTGCTGAGACCAAACTGATGCTGCCCTGGCGCTGCTGGGGGAGCAAGCAGGTCTTAACTACACCAGGGAGCTGTGCTGCACAGAGACTGGCCCCAGGCTGTGCCGTGAGCTGTGCCACTTGGAGCCTGGCCATGAACTCTGCCATGAGCTGTGCCACTTGGAGCCTGGCCACAGGCTGTGCCATGGAGCTACGCTGCCCAGAGCCTGGCCATGGGCTCGGCCATGAGCTGTGCTGCCTGGAGCCTGGCTCCACACTGCTGCTGGGAGCTACATTCCAGAGGGTGCATCCATCTCTAGGCAGTGTCTGTCCTCCCTGCTTCCCATGCATGCCTGCAGCTGTATGCCCAGGCTGTTATACACAGCAAACATCACCAGGCTCCTTTAGGTCTTCTCAGAGCCCATGCTGGAACTCAGCCCATGTCCCCCCCCACACACATCTAGCTCCCACCCACGTCTTCCCCCTCATCCACAGTCTCCAGTACTGGGAACTGTGCTTTGCCCATCCCCATGGTGCTATGCCACCCCTGGTGACAGGCAGGTGTGTGACAGAGGTAACGGATGCTGCAGGGGATTCGGGAGGAGAGCATCGATCTCCAGCTCAGTCCTCCAGCCCAGGGGAGCCCTTCCTACATAAATATTTGCCAAGCCATGCGTTTGCGCTGTCAATGGCTGTCAATAGCAACCTGCAGTGCTGCTATCTGCCGAACTGTCACTCTTGGGCACCTGATCCAAACAGCACTCTCTGGATACCACCCAATGGTCACATTATTTGTTCTTTGTAATCAAGCTTCTCTGTGACCCCATCACCCTCCCAGTGCCCATCCCTGCCCACACTCCCTTGCTGGGAGGTTATCTGTGTGGCACAGTGCCACCAGGGCTGCTCATCCCCTGCCGTTCCCATCTTTGCAGGATTGCAGGGTGCTGGCACAGCAGAGCCTGCAGCTGGCACAGACAGCCCTGGTACTGCCAGTGCAGTGGGTAATTGGTATCTATGCCTGGCCAGCCTGCAGCCAGCCTGCAGCCCTCTGCTCCACCTGCACAGAGCTGCATACTTTGATCCCTGAGTGCAGCAGTTTCCCTGCAGTATGCCCACTTCTCCTGGGTGGGGAAGGGCCGGCACAGCATGGCCATGTGCCAGCAGGTCAGTGCCAGCTGGGTATGCCAGCAGCCAGGAGGATGCTTTACCGTGGAAGTGGTCAGCTGTCCTCCGCCTCAGGGCCTCCACCGTCTCCTCCGTGTCTGCCCACTCCAAGACCAGCCTGCGGCCGTACAAGTGCGTGCTGTGGCACAGGGCATTGAATGCTTTCTGTAAATTAAAGCGGAAAAAAGAAAAGGAGGAAATAAGAAGTAAGGAAAAACAAAGATGTCCCCCCCTCTGCCCTGAATCTGAAAGGGAGAGAACACCCTGCTCTGAGCACTTTGCTCTGACAGGGCAAGATTCGTCTCCATCAGCACCTTTGGCCTGATCATTTATCTTCTACACATCTGCAAAGAGCAATCACCACACTCTATCCCCGTGGGCTGCAGCAGGAGCCCCACACAGCTGCTCAGCTCTAGGTGCAGCCATGGGACATCCATGGGGCCAGGAGTGCTGCTGCCCAGTGAGATGAGGTGGGGGGCAGTGGGGAGAGTCAGGCAGCATCTGGTCCCTGTTAGTACTGTGGCAGCACATGCCCTTGAGAAGGGAAAGGAAGATGCAAATAACTGCCTGGTGCACCTGGGAACCCCCCATTCCACGCTGGCACAGCAAAGCACAACCCAATGGTTAGTGGGTATGGTGGCGATGCGTTGATGTTGGACTTTGTGATCTTAGAGGTCTTTTCCAACCTTAACAATTCAGTGGTTCTGACTCTCCATCATTCCCATAAATTCCATTCAATCCAGAGAGAAACGCATCTCCCATTCTCTGCACCCTGCTGGCATATCAGTGCTCTCCATCTCTCCATCTTGCTACCCCCACAGACCCACACAGGCCTCATTTCTGCAGGGTGTGCTTCCCTCTGAGGGGCTGCAGCCTTCTGCAGCTACAGCTGCCTTTATTTGCCACTGCTGTTGTTTTAAAAGGCCCATTTCCACTCGGAATGGGATCCAATTAGCAGAGCAATGTGTTGGCTTAAACAAACACTCGGGGGGAGCGATGGTGGGGAGCTGTGATGGCTGTTTGCGTTGGCACAAAGAGCCACTGACATTGCCTGGCAAAAAGTGGCAGCGCTCACCATCGGCTCTCATTTGTTCATTTTGACTTCTGGATTGCACACAAGCTGCAGCACCGGGAAGAGGAGGCTGAAGGACAGGGCACAGGTACATACAGCATCCTCTGGTCCCACAGTGCAGACAGAGGGCTGCTGTGTGATGAAGGAACCCGCTGGTGGGATGTGGGTGGTGCACAACTCCTGCCCAACCCCAGTGCTTCTGCACCCAGCGCTGTGGGGCTCCCCGGGCTGGGGCTGGAGAGGAGGAAACCTTTGGAAACCAATGAAAATAAACAAGTTGAATTTGCTGCTTTGAAGGTGATCCATACCACCTCAGGGAAAAAGAGAGGATATGCCGATGATAGGGGTGGGAGTAGTGCTCCCCCCATGCACCATGCACCCACACGGCCTGACATCTTCCTGCAAGAAGGGGAAATGTGCCACTGCTGCTACTGAAAAAAAAAAAAAAAAAAGAAAAAAAAAAGGGAGGAGAAAAATACATTTGAACAACAAGGGAAGTACAAAGGGAGGACAAGCAGACGGACTGTGGGCACAGGATGCTCCTGGGGGCTGCACCCGCTGTGGGCTGAGCACTGCGCTGCACAGAACAGCTGGGCTGGGGTGCTGTGGCCATCCCTGCGTGCTCCGTTAATTTGAGGACAGGTCTGCTCTGCCTGCAGCCCCCTGTCTTGCTCTGTTGAACACTCAAGCGGAAGAGCCTTGGGCTGGCGGCATTGGAGGGACAAAGGGTCACCACCATTAGGAGACTGATACATTTCCCTTCTTCACAAGAAACAGTCCCACCCAAGGATGCTTGCGGCACCGCCAGCTGCACACAGCATTTTTCCTTCCATGTGTGCGCATTTCTAAAGGGCTGGCTGTCTTTCCCAAAAGGGCAATTTCTATTTGGAGACCAGATGTATTTTTATATCGACAAGGGAGAAAAGTGGAAACTTGGCTCCCAGTTAATAGTTTAAAAATAAAAACAATCCCACAACAATTCTGCGCAGGGAACTTCAGGAAACATATCCCATGGTTAACGCTTCCATAACCGGAGTTAACACCGCATGCAAGGTGCCCGCCTGGTGCACACCAGGACCATCCCACAGCCCCAGGGACAGCTGCAGGGAGCAAACCCCATGGGCTCCGCTCAGGACTGCAGTGGGAGCCCACACCTCTGTCCCAGCTTTGGAGAACCTCTGCAGGCACTCTGTCACGGCTCAGAGAAAGACAAATGGGAAGGTCACAGGTTTTAAACGCCCAACAAAGCCACCGTAACTGTTCTATTATAAAAGCATCACATTTTATAAGACGCTTATAAGCGATTTCCAAATTACCACTCTTAGGGAAAAAAAAAGTCATTGATCGTCTGCAGCCATTCAGCTCAGAGGTCTCCAAGCCCACTCCCCTCCTCTCTCATTTCACTTAGCAATAAACTCTCAGCCAATTATGGCTGTGTTTACAATATTCAGGATCCTATTCATCAATACACAGCACATCCTTTTCCAGACGGCCAATGGAGTGTACTTGATGTGCCACTTGTGAGACAATTAAATCCCTAAAAGAGAAGAGGTTGAAAAAAAGGAAAAAAAAAAAAAAGAAGGAAGGAAGAAAAGCTGCTTTGCTGGATAAGAAGAGGAACCCTCAGAGTGATCCTTCTCAGGGCTCAAGCTCCAGGGCTGTTCCTGTTTTGTGGGACCAGGGGAGCGCTGGTCCTTGCTAGATGCTGGCAGCAGGAGGACCTGGAGCAGGGCACCTCTCTCCTGCATCCGGCTGCTCCATGTGGAGCTGAAAGTGCAGATAGAGGCTCTCACTGAGTGGAGGTGTACAAAGCAGAGCTGTCCTGGAGGTGTGCCACACAGAGGGGAGCACAGTGCTGAGTCAAAGGAGGTTTGAATGTGGATCGATAGAGGACTAACACAGAAACCCCATGTGCTGTGCTACAGGGGAGGTCATGCTGGAACAGATGATCTAATAGTCCCTTGTGATCGTGGATCAATGAATCCTGTCTAAAAATATAAACACAGGCTATGCCTGCTCCCTGCTCCTCCCTCCATCACCTCTGCTCATGGTCTTGAAAACTGGGAGCGGTTTCAGGCAGTAAAACCACAGTGATGACCCCTGGCCCATACCCACAGTCGCTCCTCCTCCAGATCCCACACACTGCTAGCAGCAGGGACACCCAAACAGAGCACCTTCACAACAACTTGCACCCACTGCACCAGAGACACAGCACAAAACAAAGCTGCCCAGCACGGTCTTCAGTCCTGGAGGCGCTACCTGCTGGCTGGGAGCACTGCCCAGCACACCAGGTGCTGCCCTGTCTCCTGCAAACATGTGCTGGTAGGAGAAAACCCTCCCCAAGGCTGACTCTCCCTGTCGGAAGTGGTGGAGGACAGGGGTTGAGACATCACACTGCACCCTGAGTGGGTACTCCTTGCTCAGAACTCAGTCCCAGCCAACACTGCTCAGGTCCCCAGGATGTTCTCCTGTAAGGTGCTCCAAGAAGAAAGTGATGGAATTTCTTTTCCTTCCCATGAGCCACCTCTGGTCAGAAAACCATTTGTTTTCTGGGCGTGAAGCCCATGCCACGTCCCAGAGCCAGCTGTCCCCAGAAGCCCTGGGTGGCAGCTCTGCGCATCTGACTGTCTGGTGGCTGTTAGCACTGCTCTGTAAGCCATTCATCCCAGAGGCAGAGGCTGGCAGGTCTGAAGCACAGTACTGCAAGGCACAGCTGGCCCAGCAGCCATTCTTGGCCCTCCCCACAGCTGCAGAGAAGAGCTGTTCAGAAGTAATCTCCAGAGGGAACTCAGAGCGTTGGCTTCAGTGGGGGTGACAGTATGCCAATGTCCCAAATGCAGACAAAGAGACAAAGCACCTCTGGGGGCTGCCCACCTTTGGGGTTTGGCTCGATCACAGCTTTGTGGTGAGTCCAACAGTGCGTCAGACCTGGGGTAAGCCCCAGCAAGCAGCCCCCAAATCCCCTTGGTCCAGGAAAGGGCTGGGAAGGGAGTGAGCCTCACCTTGGCATCCTGCTTGGTGAGGAAATCCACAAAGCCAAAGCCGCGGTGTGAGCCTGTTCCTGCCATCTTCTTGGGCAGCCGGATGGTCTTCAGCTCCCCGAAGGTGCTGTGAACAAGGGGGGGAGAAGTGAGGACACCAAGACTGATGGGAGGGCCATGTTTATCCCAGATCATAGCACTTCCAGCTGCAGGCAGCCCTGAGGCTGAGCAATCCATGCACTGAGGCCACCTGCTTCCTGCAAGGAAAAGCACCACCAAGGCTCCCTGTAACAGCTGGATCCCAAAGGCCATTCAACCCATCCTGCTGACACCTTCACAGAGCAAGCACCTCCCTTGGTATAACTTCTGTACCTCCCCTCCTCTGAGAAGGTGTGCAGAAAGCAGGGCCTTCGGGCAGGGCTATGCCTGCAGCCAGATCCGACGTATGGGCACCCTGCAGCCCCCACCCCAGTCCCACGAGCATGACTCCAGCACAGCTCACTGCGTGCCACCCCTTGGGAACCCAGGATAACGCCTGTGTTCTGCCTGTGTCGAAGCTCCTGCTTCCCCTCCCCTTGATTCCATTTATCAAACACATATGCACAAACTGCAACCAATAAATATTTAATGCAGACCGGGTTGGACTGGATGTGTTATTTTATTTGAAAACCTGCACACACGCTCGCACATACAAAAGGAGCCCAGGATGCAGCAGTGCCAGAGAGCACCTGGGAATAAACACAGTAAAGGCCATAAATGCTCTCATGAAATAATATAAGCTAAACCTGGGAGTTAACCTGGAGCTCTGGCAGCATGACCAGGCATCCATCCACCCAATTTCCTGAGGCAACGCGCTGTGTAAATGCACCATGATGAAGCCTCAAAATGAATCCGCACGCCTCCTCCTTGGGGCTGCCTGAGCTCTCCCTCCCTCATGCCCCCTTCGGGCCACTGCCACACAAACAAACAAACAAACCCCCCTGAGGGGATGCATGGCCTTGGCTGCAGGGTTGTATGTGGGGCACAGTGCTCCTGTGCGATACGTGGGGCACAGAGCTCCGTGTCCCTGCGGGTGCTGGCTGCCCTGGGGAGGGAATACAAGGGTGGCCAACAAGAGGGCTCCTGGCCCAAAGAAGTGAGAACTGAGCCCTCACCTGATGCACCATGGGGGCCCCAATGCATTATCTGTACGAAATTAGATGTGTGGCATGGGGGAACAGAATGTTGGTTGAAGTACTACAGCATTGCTCTGTGCACGAAAGCACCATGCACCTCCCTTGGGCACCACGCTGAGAGCTGATGCACAGCACAGGGAACAACAGAACAGCACGGTGAATGGCAGCAGGGTGGCTATGGGGGGGCACAGGGGAGCTGTGGGGGATGCAGAACAGCAGAGGGAAGAAGTTGGCGGCAAATAAACCAACAGTGAAGTCCAAACCTGGAGCAGCACGTCTGTGGGATCAGGGTGGCAGTGGAGCAGCTGTGGGGCAGCTGAGCCAGAACAGCAGCACCCAGGACAGAACTGTAACGCTCAGTAGGGCAGTGGGGGACAGAGCTGGCCCTGCCAGGCTGAGAAGCGAAACACTCCCCTGCTGTGGCGCTAATTAGAAACCACAACACAGCAATTACCATCCCAGGAGCTGTGAATGAAGTGGAGAGCCCCGGCCTTTAATGTTTTCCTCTCCAGCACCAGGCAGAGGCTCACACCTCTCTTTTCCAATTATTTCCTCCAGATTCGGGGAGGATGGGAGAGAGAAGCAGAGGCGGGGGAACTCAATTACCCCCTGCAGAGCAAGGCTCCTTGGGCTGGGCCAGCTGCAAAGCCCCTGGGAGCAGCGCTGTCAGCGGGGACATGAACATGGCTTGTCCCAGTGGAGTGGCAAGAAGGAAGGAAGCAGATGGTATGCAAGGAGGTAACCTGCAGCTCTCTGATGGTAGCGTCAGACAGAACAACATCCTGGCTGAGGCTGTGACCAGCTGTGGGATAACCACTGAAGGTGCACACTCCCACATGGCGACAGCACACTGCATGGTGGGCTCTGCCCATTTTCTGGAGGTGTTTGTGCATCCTCCATCGGCACAGCCGAACGTGGAGGATGGGCTCAGGGGGTGTTCTGCAGGAACCTTCTTCCTCCTTGTGCAAAACAAACTGTTCTTATGTCCTCAGATACATACTGATGTCCCACTGCATGGGATGGTCCTAAATCAGGAAAAAAACCCAGTGCCAGTAGTGGCATGGCAATTCAGTCGGTGACGCATGACACAGGCCCAGGACGGAGCTCGGGCAGAGCTCCCACTCACTGCAAAGGTTCTGAAAGTGGACACAGGGCCCAAGCAAGATGAGAACCTCCCTTTGCACAGCCACACCCCTGCAATGCACCTCTGCTCAAACTCATTCCTTTGATGTACAACAGTCACTGTCACATTGCTTTTTCCCCTCTCCTTTCACCGTCAAACAGGACCTTCTGTCCCCCAGTAAATGATGTCCACACCAGCCTCTGCTTCCATGCCAACGTGCTGATTACAGGGGAAAAAGGGAGAAAAAAGAAAAAAAATAATGTTCCTTTCTGTACCCCCACCCTGGAAGCAGGGCCCTGCCAGCGGCTGTGCCAGGTGAGCTGCCGGCCCACCCCATGTGGGAGTTAATGAGATCCGCACGGACGGTCCTCCCGCCCCCTGCTGCAGGACTCGGGCTGACTCCACTTCAGCTAATCCCATTACAAGAAAATAACGTGGATAATTCAAGCTAATGAAATCGTTGCAAGAATGCGGACAGCCAGGGGTGGACATTCAGAGCCAATTTAACACTCCTCGGTGTTGTTATCCCCAGCACAGGAAATATCTGAAAGGAGGAAGGGAAAGGAAGGGAGAAAAAAGCCCTCCTCTCTTGTTAGCTTAAATCCTGTTAGGGAGTTCAGGAATTAATCTGCCACCTATCTCCCCCATAACTGTTATCACCGGCACCATCAGTGCTGTCTCCTTGGTAACCCCGCAGCTGGGGACGGGGGGCACGCAGGGCAGGGGGGGGCACCTGCAGAGGGGCACAGCAGCTCCAGGGCACATCCAACCACCAACAGCCAGACCCCTCCGTGTCTCCAGCCAGTGGCAGCTGTCCCCCTCCTGCACCCAGGCAATGGCAATGCCCGATGCCACCACGGACAGCTCTGGCATGGTGCCGTCCGCATGGCTCCCAGCCTTGGGCTGCCCCAGTGCTTGGTCCTGGGGAGCTCTGGGACACTGCCTGTGAAGGAACAGAGGGGCTGAAGGACACACCAGGCTTCCCCAGGAGGTAGGTGCTGGAGCTAGCCTTTCCATGGGGAACACCACTTGACTCGCTCTGAAGGAAGGAGCTCACCAAAATCAGGAGCAGCACTCCCAAAGGCTCTGTGGGGTGGAGATGGCCACCAGGCTCAGCTCCCTGCCCTGGTGGCCTTGGAAAGTCAACCCTTTGGGTAAGCACTGCTCGAGCTGATGGCTGCTGCTTACCAGCCTCACACAGACACGCAAAGCTTGTCCGCCAGTGAAAGCATTTGGGATTAAGAAAAGAAATGGTGCAACATGACCTGAGCATTCAGTACATGGGACAGAGCTAATGCCCTGGGCACAAAGGCAGCTTCAAGAAGGAGACCCCAGCAGCACAAGGGCATGGGCAGGTGCTGATGGCCAGGCCATGAAGACCAGCATGCCCGCACCCAGGGCCCAGATCCTCTATGAGAGGATGGGGCCCATGAGCACCACGCTGCTGTACCGCAGGGAGGGGATGCTCTGGGCCCTGCGGGAGGTTGTTCCCTCCCTATGCCATGCAGACTCTCGATGCACAGAGGGGTTTCGTATGTCTGTGCTATGCAGCACCAGCAGCATCCACCTCTGACCCACAGGCCTTATTGTCATTGACCTTACAGGAAAGCACCGCCAGCCCTGTTCCTACCCCTGGACATGCCTGGGACAAGCAGCTCTGCTGCATTTCTTGGGTGCTCTCTGGTAAACGCGCCTAATTACATCCAGACGGTGCTTTTGGCACACCTGCTGCAGCAACTGTTTATCTTGCTGACAACTAAAAGAGCATCATTTGCAAAGTTTGCTAGGAAGGAAAGCCAATTAGCATGTCACTGGCCAGGCACAAAGATCCCCATGCTCCATTTCTGCCCAGTGTGCATGGGCCCTTCGTGCTCATTCCCTCCTTCTGGTTTGGCTCCTGCAGTTGGGAACACACAGAGGAGACCCAAAAGCAAAGTGGAGGGCGGCACAGCAGGCAGCCTGCTGTCACCTGGCTGACCCCCACAAGACGCATGCAGTGCCCATAAGGCAGAGCTGTGCTGAACGGGGAGCCCATAAGCCAGCCAGAGGTGTTGGGAAAAATGTCCTCTGCCCCTCTATGCCCCTGTTACCAGGCTGTTGCCTCCTGCCTTTCTCCCTGCGGTAGCTCAGTGCTTACACAGGACCCTACCAAGGCTCCGGAAGCCTCCGAGGCTCCCTACTAAGGGCTCTCAGGCTCTGTTCCAGGGGTCTCAGCAGCCCCAGGGCCTCCCTTCCTCCCAGGACACACAACATGAGCATGGGGGCTGTTTCCCTTTCGCCTCAACTGCTCGCTTAAAAATGTAGCAAAACATTTTATCCCTTCTCGATTTATTTTCTTTAACATTGCTTATGAGGGACCTTATCAAAAGCTTTCTGAAATTCCATGTAAATTAGTCATTAGGCAGGTTTTCAGAGCAGTAATTAGGCCACTCCGTGCCCCTGATGTATTATTTACCTGAGAAGATATACATAATTAGGGCTCTTCTTTATAACTGGTATTACATACACTAAATTCTACTCCAGTCTATCGTGTAATTACGCAATTAGGCTGCATGCTAAACAGAAAGAAACCAATTCTGAAAACCAAGCAAAAAGGGGGACAAAAAAAGCCCGGTAATTATTATTTTTTAAATCCTCCATCAGCAGCACAGTGGCAGGTTTTAAAGTTTTAATATCCCTCCACTTAAGTCATTTTTAAACAGGTGCTAGCACCAGGCTTGGTTTCGTAATGCTGTCACGTTTAATCCCGCTCCACGGGGCTTACCACAGTGCTGGGATGCAGCTCCTTACTGAGGTCTGCCTCACGGCTGGAGGCACTTCTCCTCCTTGTTTTGGTAAGACCAAAGAGAAGTGCCCAGTACTCACTGCACATGCTCGCGCCCCCTGGGAAGATGCCTGGGCATTATCTGCAATTATTTTCATGCTTAAAGATTCATTACTTAAAGCATGAACGGATCTCCTTCTGTGTCTCTCCATCCCAACGCTCGGGGTGGCAAAGGGAAGGTGCAGTGCCAGGTTAGGCACGGCAGCAGATGAACAGCACTGAAGGCACCAGAAGAACCAGGCTGACACCCCTACATCCCAAACCCATGGAACTGGAATCTGTGCACAGCCTTCACACCCACAGTGCTCTGTGGAACTCCTGAGCCGTGCAGCTCCAGCACAGCACCATGCAGGAGCAGGGCTGAGGAGTGGCGATACCCGCACCCACCTCCTGCATGTTGGGATTTCAAAGCAACTCACAGCCCAAACAGCGCTGAGACTGGGGATTCATCTCATCCTGGTTCTTTTGAAAATCCTGATCAGAGCACAGCTAGTCAGAAATAAGTTATGCTAAAAATAGTGCTTGCAGGAGGGCCCAGTACAAATCTCCTTTGCTCTGCGCTCCTTATGAGTCAGCTGGTTTAGAAGAGAGAAGAGGAATTTGTGCAACTGGCAAAGCAATAAACATGAAAAGGAAGATGCAGCCGTGCCCTGAAGCCCCCAAAGGGACACACAGGGCACCCTGTGTGGAAAACAGCACTGCTACAGGACACTGGGTGCAACCCTGTACCTACAGGCAGAAACCAGCACAGACCCTCCTGCACCAAGCTGGAGAACAAATACAGAAGCAAGGAGGTATTTATAGGCAGAGAGCTATTTTAACATAGCTCTGCTTTAAAGAGAAACCTTATTTAAGCCTTGTTCCTGTAAAGCTGCAGGATGACTTCGAAAAATAACCAGATTAATTATTTTCATCATGAGAACAGAGAAACACGTAGGGAAGATCAAATGCATGCAAACGCATTCAGAAAGCGGAAGCCTGAGTGAAGTGTTTGTATTCTGGTGCCTCAGTACAGCGAGGATGGCGAAATCTGAGCACAGCACAGAGCACACAGCTCCCACAGCTGCACCCGAGCTCCTCAGACCAGGAGGAGACAAAGGATGCGGAGCAGAGCACAACTCAGCAGCAGCACTGCCGCCAGTTGTCAGGTTGCATGCAGCTTGATACGCTGCAGAAGCACTGTAAGCACAGGAATATTTCTGGATGTTCCGCGTGTTCCCTCAGCTTGCACCACAACAGCTGAGAGAGAGCAGCAGAGCCCCGGGTAGTAACCAAGCACCCCAGTGCAGCACCGCTGGGACAGTGCACTGACCTGGCCCCATTCCACGCTCCATGCTGACACAGCTGCAGGCTCAGGAGCTGTCCTTGTGTGCCATGCACATCCCAGCACTGCTGCTTCCTCCTGCCTTGAACCCACGCTCCAACGCCAGGCACAAAGTGGGCACACTTAAAGTGCTCCTGCTTCCAGATGGTGATGCCCCCCATGTACCAAATCCACGGGGCAGGTGAGGGCCTGAATGCAAAGGGCTTCTGCTGGGGGTACTGGGTGTGCACTCCCCCTTACCTGCTTCATCTGCAGCACAGAGCAGAATCACAGAATCACCAAGGTTGGAAAAGACCTACAAGATCATCCAGTCCAACTATCAACCAGCAGTGCTGGCAAGTGGGAGCTCCCTGCTACAGAAGGAGAACATTCCTGCAGAGCACCATGCACCTTGGCTCTGCTGACTGCTGCATGCAGTGCTCTAGCCAAGGAGGGCTGGGAACTCCCTGCGAGCTGCTGGGGGGAGAGCAGAGCGGGGGCACCCACAGGGCTGGGGCTGATGAAAGCTGTGTGCCAGTAGCACACTGGAGAGGACACACATCAGAGGACGGCATCTACAGGAAGAAGGACCTCAAAAGGAAGTGGAGATGGGAAAGCATGAGCAAGACACTTGGGGGGAGATTAAAGAACACGAAATAACACCTGACTCATTGCCACTCAGCTAGTTAATGGTATCAGAAAGCACTGGCAATGAGCAGCACTGCATGCTGGCAGCAGTGGTCTGCGCACCATTTTCCAACCACCACCATAGTCCTATGTTACTGGTAGGAATTCAGCTGCCCTGCACCCTCTTCCAGCCACAACGGTGAGAAGTGAGGTGGGCAGATGGAGAGCCCCATTACCTCAGGAAAATAGCCTGTGAGAGCAAGCAGGTCCTGCAGGTTGCAGGATGGCCAGCATCAGCTCCTGCTCAAGAGTGGGCAGAGCCATCCCTCTGAGCCCACTGCACACAGGGGAACTGAAGTGCTGCCACCTGGGGGGGCCATGTGCTGCAAGGAGCGTAGCCATGGGGGTGTGATGGGAGACAGGGAGGAGATAGCCTGACCCTTTTAGCCTAATTGCCCCCCTTCAGAAAAAAAAAGAAAAAAACAGAAAATCACAAAGTGAAGGAGGTGATGTAGACAGTGCGGAGGTGGCAGGAAAGCTGGGCTGCGGTGGTGCACAGCGACAGGGGAGGTGAGAAGGGAACCTGCCAGCAGCATCTCCTCTGCCTGCAGGCAGGGCAGGGTGGCTGCTCTCCACCCCCATCCCCCCTGCTGCAGCACACCTCATTTCATGGGGTTCTTGTACAAGCAGTGGGGTGGAAAACGATCAGCAGGAGGGGGCAGTTGGAAAAGCACCACAGGCCCCTGGGCCCTCGCAGGCAGTGGGAGCCCAGCCCTGCCAGGGAGAGTGCAGCTGTGGGGACATGGGCTGCAGCTCTCCCCACAAGCATCCCCATGGCAGGCAGAGATGGGCATTCCCCCCCCTTTCTTGGATACTGACGGGAGAGACAGCGCAGTCCTGCGTGACAGCGTGAAATTAATATGATTTTGGGGGAAGATGGCAGTGAGTAATGAGCATCTGAAATACCTCAGCTCTGTACACCCCCCCCCCCACCCCACCCCTGAACTCATTTAACCCTTCAGCTGCTGGCACAGATGTGGTGAAAGGGACAGAGGACAAGTAGTCAGACCCAAGCTGGGGAGAAGCAAAGAGGGAGCAGCAGTATGTCCACCACTGAGTACGCAGAAAGCAGAGCACTGTCCTAGGACCAGTCCTCCACGCCCCTAACAAAACCTTGGTCTCAAAATAGGCACCAGGGTGAGCTGCTGGATACCTAACAAGCGTCCATCCCCAGCACTGCACTCCCAGGAGGATGAGCTGCAGGAGTTGCCCGCACTCACTTGGATCAGGCTGCCACATTTCAGATCTCTTTGCCTGATGCCTGGAAGCACTCAGCTGGTTCAGGTACTGCTGAGGGAGGAGCAAAGGCAGGCAAGAGAAGGCAGATGGCAGCAGGCTCTGCCTTGGCTTGGTTTCATCAGGAAAAGCAGTGTGCGGGGGGGGGAGTGCAGACAAATGCTCATGGTGCCATGGGCAGCAGAAGCCAACAACAAGTGCTTGGACACAGGGAGCCCTGGGCGGGGCCTGCCAGGAGCAGCAAGATACCAGCTCCAGGGCTGGAAACCCACAGGAGAGGGAGAGGAAGAAACGCTGCAGTGGGCAGCAATGTGAATAGAGATGTAAATAAAGGACACAGTGTCATCTTGAGCTGGAAACTGTGATTCATTATGGGCTCGTTCAGGGCCTTCTTGTGAAGTGTGAAAGAAAAATACACGTATGCTAGCAAAAGACACGGAAGGTGGTTGGACCAACATCAAGCTAAGAAATGACACAGAGAAGAATTTTAAAAATCAAGAATACAAACATCTTGATTGCTCCATGTGCTAAAAAGCTGAGAAACAAGCTCAGAAGTTAGGCCAGCATCACTGCAACTTCCCAGGTCTCGCAGTCCTGCTGCCAGCCCCAGAGGGATGGCCAACAGGCAATGCAGGACACCAGCTACAGTGTGAGGTTCCGCTTTTTTGTCATACATGTTTTCCCTTCCTTATATACAGACACGTATATAAACTTCCAAGTAGTTCAAACAAAAGAAGATCTTACAATACTAACAGCAAGAGTGGGTTACTTAGAAACCCTGGCTGCTATCTCCTCTATGGGCTGCATTGCTCATTTCCTATTGAGCAAGAAAAGGACATGTGTGCATACACCTGTGTCAGTCCTCACTGGCATAGAAAAACTGCAAAAGCCCCAGAGCAGAACACCACAGTCCCACCTGACACACGTGCGACATGCAGCCCCTTTGCCAGCTTTCATCTCCCCAGCCCCTCTGCACTGATAAGCAGAAATGAATGGAGCTCAATGAGAAGCACTGCTATAAGAGAGGAGCCCAGCACTGCCCTGCATGGCACTGGGCAACAGGACTGAGCAGGACAAGCAACCAGAGCTCGTTGTGGCTCGGGGACCTGTGGGTGTGGAGCACACTGAGCGTGGGAGAGGGGAAAAAAAATTAAAATCCAGTGCTGAAATGAATATTCAAGGCAGGGAAAGGGATGCACTGAAAAATCTTCCTTCTGCTCTTGGGAAGATCCACCTTTTAAAGCAGCCCTGCCAAGATAACACAGAGTTACACGTTTCCTTATCTATGTTAAACACCTTTTTGATTCAAACTGAAAAACAGCACCAAAAACCTATTTCACTCTCCTGCACCCCATGGCTTGTTTTGGATAGTCAAATTAAAGCAGCCGGTTATGTACCTACTCTCTGAATAGCAGCCCAGTACTGCTGTGTTTGGGTTTCCAACACAGAAGAAGCAGCTTGAAGAAGGACAAAAAATATATACACATATACATTAATTTATGCTTTTTGAGATAGCACCAAAAATAAAGCAGCCCCACAGATCCCAGCTGCTCTCAGCACACAGATCTGCTTGGCACTGCCCAGAGCCCTGCATGGGAGCAGGACACCATGGGGCAGGATTCTCAGTCAGGAAGGAGGCCATCACTCAAGCTAATCCTTAACAGCACCAAAGACACACCATTTCCAGGTGCTGTCCAATCTCACCTGCAGGTGGTGTCTGCACAGCACGGGCTGAGAGAGCTGAACTGCAATGGAGCACTGGGGCTGAAAGCACTGACTCCAGAGCAGCTTTGTGCAGCTGCAAGGCCCCTACACAGACACCCTAGGGTGCCAACAGTGTGCACACCTCACATCCTAAGAGCGAGCTGGAATCTTGCATAGAAGAAGTGCCACATCATCCGCTAGCATCACTGGATGCCTGAGCACTTAGCACTTATACCCCCCAAGGACGGGGCCCTCAGCCAGCCCCCACTGCTCCTCCATGGCACACAGCTACAAAGCACTCCAGGCCCAGGTCTGCAGCA
Organism: Alectoris magna; assembly: GCA_030625065.1. Classification (NCBI taxonomy): domain Eukaryota; kingdom Metazoa; phylum Chordata; class Aves; order Galliformes; family Phasianidae; genus Alectoris; species Alectoris magna. Next base: position 3,633,387 of record CM060578.1, on the reverse strand, counting down.
TGCAGGTTTTGGGAAACTGTCTTTGAAATGGAATCATCAGCACGTATTTTTTTCCCCTTAAGATCAGCAAAATGGGTCTAAAGATCTGTTAGCATGTAATCCAGGGTACTCTGGGGGGGTACCAGGGCACACACGCACACCGATGACTGCTCTGCAGCCCTCAAGGGTTGATCACTTATTTAAACCAGCCTGTGGAGTAGCTGGAGCTCAGCTGCAAAGACATCTCCAGGCCCCAACACAGCAGCATCCATCCAAGCATCTCATACACTGATCTCTTCTCAGGAGTAGGGTCCTCTTCTACAATGCACCTAAACCCCAGCACACAAAGGTAGTGAGGATGAACCTTTCTCCCCACTGCTGCAGACCGCTCCAGAAGAGGGACTGTCCATCTGAGGGCATCAATGGGCTAACCTGCCCACCTGACCAGGAAAGTGACCACGAGGCTCTCACCAGGCAGAAGCAGCCTGAGGAACAGCTCTGCATTTGCTGCAGGGGCAGCAGGAGCTGCTGGCTTCCAACCAGCAACCAACCCCAGATAGGACCGGAGGAGTTTCACTTTGGCTTTGTTATTATCCAACACCCATCCCCTCCTCCCCAAGACACAAGTCCCTCAGACTGGCTGTAGCCACAGGCCAACTGTTGGACCACCTTGATACAATGGCTCAGAAATGCAGCTCAGTCTGTTTGCATGCACAGCCCAGGCAAGCAGGGCACAAGCCCAGTATCTCCCAGCAGCCCTTCTTACAAAGTGGAGATGAGTTCCCCTTCTCATGCCCCAGTAGTAGGGTCCAGCCCACTCAGTGCCCACACAGCTAGCAACCCCACCTCTGCCCCTCAAATCACTGAGATGGAAATGGAAGCATCTAGGAGGAAGAGCAACAGATTTTGAAACCTTTCTAGCACAACATCTAGGGCTTTAAAAGCAAAATATCACTCAGAGTGAGCTGACATTGGACCGCTCAGAGAGTGGTGCTTGCAGCACCATGCATACCAGGGCCATTTCCACTGTGCATCCTAATTAATAGTGCCCAGCAGTTGCTTAAAAAACTCACACGTTTATGAAGGCACTTTTTTTTTCCTTCCCTCCTCTGCCTTTCAGTAGCAAAGATTTCCACAGCTTCAACGGGGCAACGTTATTCGTTACTCCAGGAAGGAGAAATTGTCTCCAGCCATGTAGGCTCCATTACTGGGAGAAAGGTGTGAACAGCAAGTGTGTCTGGCAGACGGACTCATTATACCACCGTGTCCTTCATAATGGGAAATGAAAAGCCCATTCTGATAACTACACTTTATTATAATAGGTCAGAAGAAGTGAAAGGCATCATCTTATAAAATTAACTTCATAAAGACTGCCTACTGCCTTAAAAAAAAAAAAAAATCTCCTCCAGTTTATCCATTGCATCCTTCTTCAGAGATGTTCCTCCTCCTAGCACAGCTCTCGCTTCCATGCCCCGTCCCATCGCTGCTCTCACTTCTGCCCTCTGTCAGGGAGAAGAGATCTGCTTCCTCCCCATCAGGCTCAGGCACTTGTTTTGCCAGATGCAGCAAATGCCACATCTTTGTTAGAATGGAGAAAACCAGGACCTGCCCTGACACCTCACCTTGAGCAGTGCTCAGAATTTTTGGGTGCCCAATTGGAAGAGGAGGGCTGGAAGCAGAGGTCACGGCAATTTTAGGACCCTTCTCCATACTTGCAGGTGTACTTTGCAAAGAAATTAAAAGGAAACAGTGCCAGACTCGGAACAGACTCAGAACTTAAGACGCAGTTCCTTTGGTGGCAAAAGCAGCAGGGATATCCAACTCCAGGCAGGCTCTTTGCCTCCATCTGTGTTTCAGGTAGCATTCAGTTGGGCAGAGATCTATAAGACAATTCTTTCCAAATCTAACCACATTTTGGCAAAAATAAAACACGTGTTTCCTTGAAACGTTACAGGCCAGCTGCAAATCAGCCATGTCTTTGATATCCATGAAAGTTGGTGCAGGTGGGGGGAAGGAGGATAGCAGAGGATGCTGTGAAACAAACAGTTAATTGGAACATCCAATGAAGGTTGCATGGATCTAATGTGGTAAGATTTTAAAGGAGCCTAATTTTCAGAAATTGCCAGAGCTCCAATCTGTGAAAATGTGGCCTTTCACAAATCTCCAATTCAGCCTGCCACATCTCGAGTTCCTTTCAAAAAAAAAAAAGTCATGCCATAAAAGCCCACCAATTTGGTAGCAAAAATTAGCAGTCTTCATGGGATATCAGTGCCTTTGTCTCTCTTCCCTAACTATGGCTCTTCAGGGAGAACGAAGGACCATTTGTCTTTTGTTATTTTTCCAGGTAGTGAAGATAACAGTAGAATCTAATAAAGAACAAAAATGGGGAAAAAACACACCCACAAAAGCTAAATCTTCACACCTAGCCCAAAAGCTGCCCCTATAATTGAAAAGCATTTCTCTCACTGGAGAAAATAACATCAATCAGATCTCACAAAACTAGCCCCAATGGATGGCAGAGGGCAGCACCCAGGGATGGGAGGGCAGAGCTCTGCAGCAGCACCACACACTGCTACGGGGCACAGCTGTGTGGCCCCAGCAGGATGAGCAGCATGGACACAGGCACACGGGGCCCCACAGCAGCACAGCTCTGCTCACACCAAGCAGCCAGAGCAAGGCAGCAGCCACATCTATTGTCATCTGCTTTAAGAATGAGAGCAGCAGCGCTGGGCAGGTCTAAGCGTTCAAGCCATGGATCCTTAATCAACAATAAAGCATAAAGACAAGTGGGGCAGCACTGCCAGCTCAGGAAATCCCGAACAGTGTACAGAAGCCTTCACAATTTGCTATTCAAAACATCCAGCTCCCTTGCTTTGCTGTTTCAGAGCCATTAACACCCACTTATGAGAGATGTAGAAATGAAGACAGCTTCTCAAAAAAAAAGCTCAAAACATGCAAATATTTGTTTGGGGGGTAAAAACACATGCATTTCCTCCTGCCAAAGCAATTGAGAAAAGAAAAAAAAAAAAAGAAAGCACAGAAGGGAGCAGGCTGAGAGACATCAGCTGCAAGGCTTTGGAGCACGTGAAACAATAGCTCGTCCTGCAGGGCCTCCGGCTCGGCTCTGTGCTGGGGCTGTGCCCTGGCTCTGCCCCCATGTCCCCAGGCCGGCGGTGCCACGCACAGCCCCGGCTGTTCTCCTGGGCAGGCTAAGAGTGCCCCCTGCAGCCCCACTGGCCGTGCCGCCTCTGCTGTCCAACTACAGTCCGCAATTTCAAATCAATAACAAAAAATCAGACAGCTTCCTAAACACAGGAACACAATAAGCTCCAGGGCACGGGCATCTGATGTCAAAGAGTCATCTTGGAAGACGAAGCACATGGCAGTGCTCAGTTGTGCTTGGTTTCAGCCTCTCAGCAGGCCTGGAGGGCTGGCAGGGCATAGGGAGAACTGTAGGCCCCCCCCAGACCATCGGCTGTTGCATTGAGGACCAAACTCCCATCTCCACAGAACCCAGGTAAACAAAATGGATGTTCATGCATCACCCCGGAGCGCTGGCAGCAGCGTGCTGCTGGAGGCTGTGTGCTCCTTGCCATGTGAATCACAGCCACCCCACCTCTCCACAGCCCCAGGTGCCAGACAAGGCAGGAAAATAAAACACACAGTAAAGCCCTCATTCTCTGCTAGACTCATCTGTTCTCTTCATGTTCACAAGCCTCTCCACTCTACAAACATAGCCTGGCACCCTAAAAGGCAAACAGGTTCCTGGCTATTGTTTGCTCTGGTGCTATGAGGGACACGGCTGCAACCACACAGGCTGAGTTCCGAATGAGCAGTGCCTAACAAGCTGTCAGCCCTCAGCACACTGCCCTGGAAGCCCCAGGCTTTTGGGGGCCTTGTTAGGGGCCTCAGGACAACGTTGAAGCAAAAGCATCCAGGCTACACTTGTACAGCACAAAAATCCCTTTGCTCTTCTATGTGAATCCTTACACCATGCTTTTCCTAAACACGTCTGAGCTGAGTCATGGTGTGCACCCACTTGAAACCAAAGACCCCACTCCAAAACAGCACTGCAGCATACATCTTTTGTCACCACCAGTGGCATTCCTCTACCCTGCAAGAACACAGGCTGTAGAAGCACAGACCTACTGTCCTTACCCACTGTCAGTGCAGGAGAGCATCACAGCTCATAGAGCGGGTATATAGGGAAAGGAGCTTCCCCTGCTCCCAGAAAAGCCTTGTGGCCCTGTGCAAAGCAGTTCTTGGTGCATGGCCTGATAACTTTCTAAGGGTTAAAGTGGTTCCATGGCTGAGGAAAAGCATGGCCTGGACCCGGCAGAACCAGCCTGCTGCTGAGACAAACACCAGCTCCACGGGAAAGCCTCTTCCTGACCCATAACTTCACATCCTGCAGATGGATGCTGTCACCCTCAGTCTTTCTGACAGCAAAATGGATGGGCAGAGCTAGACAGCGATTCTCCCAGATTCCTCCAGCAAGCCAGGAGGGAGCTGGGTTGTGGGCCCAGGCCATGATTCTTACCCTGGCAGCAGCAGATGACAGAACACAGCTGCAACTCTTTTCTAGGACCATACTTACACTACAAGGCTTAATGTATCCTTGAATGCACAACTGGGCTGAGGATATGAAGAGAAGAGAGCAGGCAGTACATAGCAGAATGCAGGCTGGGATCCTGAAATCCCTACTGATTGCTAAGTTAGGGTTTGAGGTACTTTTCACTGGAGGGGCTCTGACAAGCTGCATACCTCACATCCCTGCAGCCACAGGGATGCACAGCATCAAGCACATTAGGTACACACCCCAGTGCAGCAAAGGCAGAGCCAGATTTATACGCTCCCTACAGGCTGGGAAGGAGCTACAGCATTGTGTGCACAGGGCAGATGGAGGAAGGAGACAGCCAGAATTGATACCTCACACCAGCTGTCTGCAGCGGCTCTCCCAGTGCTCCTCCCAGCACCCCTCCCAGCCAGGTGTGCCAAGCAGCAGGAATGCTGCCACAAGCCTTACAAACAAGAGGGAAAAAAAACATCCAAGGCTGTGTCGTCTGTTAGATGGGAGGAAATGTCTGTCCTCTGTGGGTGCCTGCTGCAGAGTGATGGACCACCCAGCTCTGGCAGATCAAAGCACTCGAGCCAAGACTCTGGCATATGTAATCTATCTCACAGACAGCATTTCTATAGCAGAAAAACCTGTTACATCATTTCTACTTACAAGTTCACTTTGTACCTCAAAGAAGTCAAAATTCACAGTTACAATCCAACAAGATCCTGCATTAAAACACTGCTGGCTCCTGAGCAGGGCACTGCCCAGACCTGACAGAGAATGCTTTCCTACCTGAAGAGCTCCCTGATCTCCCTGACAGTGGCCTGGAATGGGATGTTTCGGACCAGGATCTTGGAAGTCTTCTGCTTCTTGACCGTCTGCTTTTTTCGAGAGGACTTCACAGCAGGCCTGTCAGGTAAATAGACAGGTAAGGGCATGCTGTCTGCTTGAATGCCAGCCACCAGAATTAGCCAGCTAGCTCACAACAACATCCTCACTGGCTTCGTACTGGTGACAATGGATAATTGTCATAGGCAATTGGGATAATTGACATGGGCTACACAGAAGAAATGAATGCAAGTAATTTAAAATCAGAGCTTCTGGCTTGCTGAGTGCAGACACAACGGAGCTCAAGCAGTAGGCTTGTATTCGCATCTGCAACTGACTTTTCTTTTGACTCCAAATTTTGTCTACTCAGTATCAGGAGATGAACCATTTGCACATATTTAAACAAGTAGTCTAATGCAAGCTCATGTTCATCCTTTTTCCTACTGACTTGGAAAACAGTAAACAAAACTAAAATATATTGTTAAATTATTTTGCTCAGGTTGTGTCACATTTGAACAAGATAAAAATTTAACTAACATTAAAAAAACCCAGCAGCTTAAAGCAAAGCATTCTACATCACAGGCTGGATTTTAAAATCCAGAATGGATACAAATGCTTCATAGGAAAAAAACCAATGAAATACAGAGTGCAGCTAGTGAACTGCCAGCCTTCTGGGCCCCAGGGACCAGATTTGCAAAGGAATTTTGCCATTTAAGAAACACCTCACAGTATTTCCAAAGAGTCTACAAGACAGTTTTTAGGGTGCCAATTATCACCTTCAAACACTTGGTTTATTTTTTAACCTCATAGGCACAGATCATCAAAATCCCAGTGGACATGAGACACAGATTTCAGCACTAAAGGTATAAATCTGAGTCAGTCACCCTCTTTATATGACATCAGGAAATCTACCTCCACAGAAAGGTCTGTCTCTGAGGCACCCCACCAAAAGCATGTTGAGCATTTTTCAGAGAAGCCTTTTCCTTAAATATGAAACAAGTATCAACATGCCTGGTTCTCACCTTGGACCCACTATGGGCACCCCATCAGTGTATGCTGCTTAGGGTTTCACTTGGAAGTCAGTCTCTTAGTAAGCAAGCACCTTTACATCTGCTTTTTTTTTTTTTCTTCCTTTTTTTCTTTCTTCCTTTCCAAGCACTAAGGTGACTCTCCATGCAATGCACAACAAAGGCTGATGCGTCAAACAGCCAAAGAACTACTGGCCACACATCCTTATGAAGCAGGGATGCTAGAAATGAAGAACCTACCAAGATCTATCACAGACTAAATGTAGCCATGCTATGGAAGGAAGACAGATTTACCTGACAGCTCTCTCAGAGATTTTGACTTCTACCTTATGGCCATCTACAATGCAGCCCTAAAAGTTAAAATGAAAACAAAAAAATGTGAGTCACAAAAGCACTCATGGTTTGGGATACAAAGCATTTCCCATCTTTGTTCTTTCCCATATATTCCTTCCCTTCTCCTCACTGAAGTTCTTCCCCCTTCTTACAAGGCAAGGTTCTGATATGAAGCTGGAGACAGTCTGACTAACTGAGGAAGCAGATGGTACCCTGATGTCTGCCCATTGGCCTCAGCTCTGCCACTAACCTGGCAAAGGCAAGTCATTTCCTTGCCCTGGGTTAATGGTTCTTCTCCTTCTGGACTGCAAACTTTTCAAGGCAGGGAGCACCTTACTGCTTGTTCTGGAATAAGCCAAGGACGACTCACTTGCTCTGTCAGTAGCCGAGACCAAAAGTCTTCTGTCTCCTGCTACCCACACATTAAAGCACAGAAAACAAGCAGCCTCTTGCCTAGTTAGTCCTGACACAGCACAGGTATGCAAAGGCTTTACGCTGGGAACCTGGAACCCTATTGCCCACTCCCTCTGCAAAATCTCAATTGTCCTGCTTTCTCTTATACCCCAGGATTCTGCTGTTCAAAACAATGCAGAACACCCATCTATCTCAAGACTACACCAGCTGTGGAATGCAAAATCACCACCTGTTGAAGGTGAGACCCATGGATTGTGGTCACAGAGCAAACAGTGATTACACACAGAGCAATTCCTCCAAGTCTATCTAGACAAAGGAGTGTTCCTGCTGTCTGGCCTGCATCACCCAGGTGATGTGGACCAAGACACTAGGGTGTTGTTCTAGCAGCAGCAGAAATGACTTATTCCACTGAAGACCATCCAAACCCTATGGCATGTGTGATAGAGAAAGCGTGAGGCTACAAATCCCTAAAGCACAGACAGGCTCACGAAAGATAAAACAGAGCCCCACAACACCAAGTTATACTTATTCTTATTTTGTGGGGGGCCTTGGGTGTCTGTCACCTTTGCAAAGGAAAGTTTGCAGAATAAACTTGTTAAATTTTGATAATTCCTCGTTTTCTGCCATCTCTGCATTGGATCAGTGCTAGTAAACACTCTTCTGTACAAACTATTGCCCCTTACAGAGAACCATAGAACGGCTTGAGCTAGAAGGGAGCTTGGAGCATCTAGTTCCAACTCTTCTGCCATGGTCAGGAACGCCTCCCACCAGGGTCAGGCTGCTGAGGTCCTCATCCAACCTGACTTTGGGCACCCCAGGGATGCGGCATCTGCAGCACCTCTGCACAATCTGTTCCAGTGACTCCGCACCCTCTGAGTAAAGAATTTCTTCCTACTATATTATCTAGATCCTTTTTCTTTATTTTAAAGCTATTACCTCTTGTCCTATCGTGACATTCCTTGACAAAGTGTCCCCCTCCTGCTTTCTTGTACGTTTCTTTTAGGCGCTGGTAAGAAATACCTTTTTAAGTACTGGTAGGAAGAGGGTACATACCCCTCCTCCTCAACTAGATTTTGAACCTTGCAGTTTATCTACACCATTTCCCACTATCTCTAAAAAGAAACCAGGCCCAACAACACCTCAACTTACCTGGAGACGTCGCAAGGCTTTCTGAGCACTCTCTGGCTTCTTGTACTCCACAAACCCGAAGCCCATAGAAAGCAAAGTGCCTATCAGAAGAAAAAGGAAAATTGTTATGATAGCAGGAAACAATGATACTAAAAATTAAATTTAAAAACAAACCAGAAGAAAGTGCTGTTGCATACTAACTACTAACTCTGCTACAGCATTACATGGATTCACACCATTAACTGCAGTGCCCAACAGGATCCAGGGAGAACTGTGAGCACAAAAATTCCCCGAATCTCTGACTGTTAAAACTAGGGAGGGGGGAGGGCAAAAACTAATACACCAGAGAAGGGGACAGCCTGTCCATGCCCTGACTGTCATACTCCTCATTAGCACTCCTTGCCAGCTTGCATGGAACACGATACTGCTGTAGAATGGATGCTCAGTTTGAAGAGCTTGTTTTGGTGCTGATGTCAGAGATGGCATTGTATGCCAAACTGATTTTTAACTTTGTGAGACTTCAGCACAGCCTCCATAAATAAAACAATAACTGTATGTCCTACAGAACAACTGCTGTTTGTAGTCAGGGTGACTGATCCTATTATAGATACACAAGCCTCTGCTTATACACAGGACATTTCCCTCACGTACGAAACAAGATCTTCACTGGGGAAATTTGTAAACAGCCCAGACATAAGTGTGACTTTTGTTGTGGGAAAGAAATATGCGGGTTCCAGTCTAGTCCCCAGATGAGACTTTTCTAATCTGCAACCCTTTCAGAAATTGGTTTTGGTTAACACACAGCAAATAGGCAGTTATTGACCGCTGCTGGGAACCAAGCGAACTGTCATGTGCTAGTAATGGGATGATCTCCCCACTACAACAAAACAAAAGCCCAACATTTCAGAGACAGAACATCTGTGAGGCAGGCAAAAAACAGAATATGCTTCTGTGACCTGGAAAGGCAGCTGCAGTTTCCAAGCCCATAAATAAACCTAGGAGAGGAAAGGAAAAATCCACAAGCAAAAACGCATCAGCAAGTTTCTAACTTCTGAACTTGAGAGGCAGCAGGATATTGAGATCACCCTGCAGCAACAAAAACCAATAGTTCTGGTAGGCGGTATGAGCTCAGCCCAGATTCAAACGCTGCTGTCTAGTCATGAGCATGCTAAACACATCAGCAGCACTGTAGAATTGACTTTATTCTTTTTCTTTCAGTGAGTCTGAGTTTTCAAGCATCCCATGCAAAAGGATGCCTAGGGAGTCATTCCCTAAGGCAAAATCCCACAGAGCTGTGCAATCCCTAGCCTAAAACTGGAAAGACGCAGCCCATCTAGCTGCACTTGCCTTATGCAGTCCCTTTCCTGCCCATGGGAGATAGGCAGAGATCCTGCTGGAATCAGCACAGGCAGCAAACAATGCCCGCTCAGTGCAGTACTCAGCCAGGCACCCTTGAAGACTGTGGTTGCTGCTGCGGATGAAGTGTTGTGCACGTGTTCAATCATTTAAGTGCACTGGTCCCTTTCAACTCGTATCCTGCTCTATGATACTGAAGGAGTTGGCTTCTCTGTCCTGATCTCAAGAGAAGGCCACATCTCTACAAGTTCCACAATTCAGCTTAACCTTCTAGACTGAACTCCGGTGTGTTTTTGGCTGCTGTTCTCAGCCATTTCAACAGGCACACTTCTAGAAACACTGAAGATTTCGTCAATGCAAACACAACAAATGCTCATCCAGATGAATGCTAACGCAATGCCACACCTGAGCCCTCAGCAACCAGCTGCGGGAAGGAATTGAACAGTAACATCTAGAGTACCTGCTTTGTCTTTCTTCTTGGATATTGCACAGCTCTTCACAGCTCCCACTTTGGAGAATGTCTGCAAGGAATTCAGACATCCTTTGTGAGAGGCTTATAACTCAGTTTGAGTAACAGTGTAGCACTCCATCAGAGCCAGGAGCTCAGGCTCACAAGCCCACCTCCCCGCCAGGCACACCTGACAACCAGGCAGTACAGCTGCTTTTTCTCTTACAAAATTATTTCTGTACAAATACACACACAGACCTGTAAATAAATCAACACAGATGTTGCCAGAAATCCTTCACCACTCCTCAGAAACTACTGAGCTCTGCGGTTGTTGTGGGGGACCAACAGCAGATTACAAGCTGTCCTCACGCAGGCAGGGACTCAACTGCAGGTACCTCCTGCAATGCCCCTGAGAAAACAGCTCCTTCCAGAGTTGTAAGAGGGGGCTGCAGGGCAGCATGGGCTGTCTTACAGTGGCACATTTGTATGATTCCCTCATAAACCTGCAGCTGGAAGGTACCAGGGAAAAAAAGAAAGAAATAAAAAAAAGAAGTCCCAGTCCTTCTCTGAACATTTACGGTTGTCCCCACAGCCAGCTGGACCAGATCTATACCAGCACCTCCATCCCAAGATGAAGTAGCACAGGTCCAGGATGGACTGACATCCCACCACCGTTCTTAGACCATGAAATACGGCAGATCACAAGGCTACAGAGAGTGGCAGAGGTAGAACTTCCAGCTGTTTTTTCCCAGCTTCACTATTAATATCTCATATGGTTTTAGAAATGCTACAATCTCTCCCAAATGCTTTGCTGAGGTAAAGTAGCACAGACAGCTCTATACTGGTACAAAATTTAAGATGAAAAGCACATGCCAATGAAATAATCATTTAATTTATTGCCCTTGCATGTAAAGCAGTATTACAGCTGCACAAGTACTGATCCAAAGGAGAAGAATTGGAAATGAAGAGTCTGAAAAGATTTCCTGCTGCCTCCACCTGTCCCAAGGTAGAATTCAAATCCACCAAAATTGTTTCAGATACATCTGTCTAATTGAAGCCTAAAACTCAAAAGTGGAGGTTCCCAGCCCCAAAACAATCCAGTGCTCCCTCCTATACCACTAAGGCTATGCCACTGGCAATTTAACTCCTTTCAACACCTTATCCTTAGCACAGCAGAGGTGGAGAACACCTTTCTCCCTGCTCTCTGCATCCCAGGAGAGCCCTTTCTTCAAGGGTCTCAACCTGTTCCTACTCCATCAGAGCAGCCTGCCTGTACTAAGCAAAACCCAGACTCCACTCCTTGCTTATGGCTTACCTCCTTCAGAGTGTCTTCTGTGGTGGTAAAGTTGAGGTTCTTGATGAACAAGGTACACCCTGGAATGCTCTCTTCCTCATCTTCATCTTCTTCCTCATCCTGTGCTGATGTTTCCTCCGAGCCCTTTACAGTTGTGTCACCATCTGATACAAAAAGAGACAACTCAATGCTGTAAGACACAACAAAGCCAAATCTGGGGTGAGCTTGCTCCCTGCCCCAGCTGGCAGTCACTGCTTCAGCAAGATCAGACCACTCCTTTACTCAGTGAACAGAGACTGAGGCAGACTCAGCATACACATGCGAACAGGTCCCTGTAGAAACAAAATTCTCTGAATGTAGAAACTCCATAAACCTGTTCCTCAGCCCTCAAACACCCCCACATCAATCCTTGCCAGAAACCTACTGAACTAGGCAAGGAGCCCTGGACTTGCATAAGTACAATTCTGCAGTGCTCTAACACCTTGTTTCTTGCTAATACATACCCATAGTGTGTGAAACCACAACTTCCCCATCAGAACATGAAGGCCGTTGTTAGACACGCTACCTGTCATCCACTGGCTTTCCAAGTTCTTCCCTTCCTAGACAACTTGTTTTTCATACCAGCTTCAGCCCCTACAGCATAGCTGATGCTGTGCTCAGGGGGACCAAGCTAAACAACTCCCTCTGGTATTACCACCATCTCCTTGATGATTTTTCTAGGTTTAGCGCTCTCAGTTGGTATGAGAGAACCTGCTTGGAGCCAGGGGTACTCAGACACTTCTCAGCTCTACCTCCAGAGCCAAATTTCCCAGCAGGGCTCCATCCAGTTGCCCTCTCTACCCCTGGCACCACACAGACCAAGCCTTTCCAGTCAGGTGGTCAAACCCTCCTTGCCCCAACCTGCAGGGTGTTTGCCAGTATGGTATGGAAAAAACTCAGTGCCTTTGAAGACAAGTCATTTGAAGAAGGGGGAAGGAGTGAGACAGGACAGGATGAAAAGGTGCCTCCATCTATGGCTGGCACAATAAGAGGCCACATGCTGCCACCTGAAGCCCTTTTGTGAACAAGGCGAGGAGTTTATTGCATATCCCCTCCCTTCCCTTTCCTAGACACAGAGCTCCAGAGGCTGGCAGCAAAGACCATTATCAGCCCTGAGCAGCCTTCCAGGAGCTCCTGTGCTTAAAGCCCTTTATCTCAAGGTGAGGGGGTCTCGGTTACAAGGAGATAAAGCAGCCACCCCAGCTCCAGCCATCCCCTGTGACCCATGTGCAGAACAGCAGCCCAGGAAAAGGCTTTTCATCAGCTTTTCTCCCTCCTCCCAAAACCTCAGTCCTGAAATAGCTTCCAGTGAAATAAACCTATACAAAGCCAACCTTTTTTTTTTTTTTAATCTTGAAAGGTTTTAAATATACAGGTGAGATTTAATTTTTACAGCCTCTAGGATGGGGAAAATGAGAGTTTACCAGTGGAGGGAAGGCTGTGCCCTTGCAGCAGTGGAAAATCACCCAGACAAAGCACACAGAAGGGACTGATGCATGAGGAACAGAGAAAGAAGTACAGAGCCCATAGCCTGCCCCTGGCAAGTCAGCTGCCACATCCTCCCACTGCTGTGCAAGCCAGTTGCTCAGGTGCTCTCACACAAGAAGGGTGTCTTTGCAGAGCATGTGACCACATGTGCTCAGGGGTCTAGGGGTGGCTTACAGAGTAGCTACAGATCCCAATGGCTGCTGCCAAGTGCAGAACTGACCAAAAATCTCCTTCTCTTACCCAGACCATCAGCTCCAATCCAAATTGGATTGGTGTGCTATGGGAAGTACCACACTGCTCACATCTCATCCAAGAGGCAAGGAGTGAGACAGGACTGAGCCCAGCACTTGTGTGGGAACATCAATAACCACACTGCACAGTGAGGTGACCCTAAGAACCGTGTAGAGAATGTCATGAGGCTAGTTCTGTACCAAAGTTACAGGATAGCTTATGTTGGTGTATGGGAACTGCTGAGTCACAGCCTGAACCACTGATTGAGCACCTGGAGAAAAGACTGGGTCAGCCCTGAGAGCACAGGTGAAGGCAATTCAGATGTGTGACTGAAAGGGGGGGGGAGCCTGGCTGCACCTCTCTTAGACCATTTAAGGGCTGACTGCCACGGGGGATCTCTAGTTAGAGAACCTTCTGTTGTGGAGTCTTTCTGCAAACCTAAATCTCCAGAGACAGGTAAGCACCCTTCTTTTTGTAACACCTCACTGCACTGGTCCTGCTGCCATTGCAGTTGGAAAGGACCTTAAAGCTCATCCAGTTGCAACTGTCCTGTCTTGAGCTGGTTGTCACCCATCAGATCATGCTACCCAAGGCCCCACCCTGGTCCTGAATGCCTCCAGGGTACCTACAACTTCTCTGGGCAACCTGTTGTAGTGCATCAAAAAGTTAAGGAATGTCAGCATTGCTACTTTACATGGAAAGGAGCATGGAAACAAAGACAGACTCCTCTGACACAGTTAAAGCTCTTACCAGGTACCAGCTTTTCTTTTCCCTCCTTGTCCAGAGCCTCTATGTTTTTTTTCTGAAGGGCTGGGCTGGAAAAGACACCCATTGGAGCCCATTCCAGATACAATGGCACAGAGTGAAACTGTGGAGAGAACACAGGAGAAACGTGAAGAGTAGAAGGTAAGGCCTGAAGAAAGGTCTGCTCTCAGCTCCGTTTTCCCTTCAAACACCCTGTTATAGAAAAGAGAAGAAAAGCTAGGCAGCATCTTCTTTTGGCTCAACCATCTTTCACTGGAGAAGTGAGTCAGTATCCAACCTCATATAGGACAAGTCTATGGAAACCAGAGGACAAGGAACAAAGAAGGCCACAGCTAAGAAAGGGTTCCCAAGGAGAGCTCCAGGCTTCAGTACTAACTCCTCTATAGCAAAAGGCATCAGAAACCCTCTCACAGGCCACAGAGGGTTTTTGGACACTTGTCACAGCTCCACTCCTCCAACATTTTTTTTTTTTCCTGTAAGCTGGGAGTCCTACTCAGCTACTGCAGCACATGGATGCACTGGGAATCTTCCTAAATCTAAGAATGAGGGAATAATATAGCGACACTGACAGCTAACGTCCCTCAAAAACCACTTTTATCTCACATTTCAGCATGCACTCTTCTCTGCAGCTTCATAATTAGCCAACATCTTCCAGACAGTTGCATAAACCCCTGGCTACACTCACCTTGGAGTAGGCCAGCTTGGTGAATGCTTGCTTGGCCTCGGTTGGCTCCAGGAACTCCACAATGGCTGTGATGCCTCCGGTTGGGAGCAGCACCCGGCCCAGGCTGCCGTGTTTGTTAAAGACAGCCTCCAGCTCTGCTGTGCTTGTGGTGGCTGGGAGGTTCTTCACCAGGATCACAGTTTTACTCCGCTCACCAGCAGCCTGACACGTTCAGTAGGAGAAGAGGAGAAAGAGGACATGGGACTTCAGAAAGCAAAAACCAATCTCTTACTAACTGAAGATTTCATTCTCAACACAATGTGCTCTCTCATGCCATGTCACACCTTTCCAGGATTCACAAGTGCCAACAACCTCTTAGAAAAGGCTTTCTGTTGAAAAGATCCACACCCCCGCACAAACTCCATTACACAAATCCTCACATACAGATTTCAGCTCCAGCTACATCCTGCTACAGACACAGGACTTGATCCCTGCTATTAACATGCTGTCACACTGTAGCATGTACTTCAACTACCCGAAGCACTACTTCATTTGTAAGAGTTCAGAACAACTCAATTTTAATAGTTTAATCTTGCACAATGTTGAGGATTAATTAAAAATCTTAAAGAGACCATAGGATGTCAGGACTGGGCAGAAGAAGCAGGTTCACTCTGCAGCCTCATGACAGGCATCTCACCTGACTGAAGGAATCCAGGCTAACTCCATTTTCAATGAGGAACCGTCGGATTTCCTGGACCAGCTCAGTTTCTCCCAGAGCAACCCTCACTGCCACACTGTCTTTACTCTCCTGCAGACAAGAACAACAGTCAACAATGTGTTAAGAGTTCAAACCAGAAGCAAAGGGCCTGGTCCAGGAATTTGCTAAGCAAACTTGTTCCTGCTGCTCTTAGAAGCAACAGGAATTTGGCAGAGAACCTGAAGATAAAATGCTCCAGTTCCTCTGAAGCTGCTGGGAGTTTTGCTGTTGGAGCTAGAGGACTTCTCAAGGAAAGTGAAGTTTCCAGGGAGGATCTTAAATTTTAGTCTGTGAATTCCCATCAGTTTTAGTCACGTACAAACACAAACCTCAGCCACAGAAAAGCCTAACTAGGAGGGAAAAAGAAGGGATAGGAGTGTCATTTTGACTTTTAGTTTCAGAGACTGTCACCTACAGACAGGCTGCAGGACCACTAATCCTTCAGTCTGTGTGGAGCTTATGACTGTGCAGCAGCTTTTGCTGTGCAAAATGACCAGGCAGGTGCTGGCCATGAGCGAAGAGGTTGGAAAATGGTCTCCCATCCCATTTGATCAGTAACCCAACTCACATGATCCAGAACTTGGCTTTTGGAAGCATTGTATTTCTGAGCAATGGCATCAGCCACAGCATTTGTCCCCACAAACAATGTATTCCAATTGTGAGAGCTGGAAAGAGAAAGAAGAGACAGGTTCAAAGTCTTGCAGTTTTTTCTTCCACTGACATCTCTTTGTTCAATGGTCCTGGAAAAGAAGAGCTTTCAAGGCCACCACTAGTAACTAGGATAAGATGGAGGAAAAGAAGGGTAAAACACCCTTAGAGAATGGACAGAATGAGGGAGACATGACTGGTGAGCAAGCAAAGGCGGCAGTGCTGGCACCTTAGCTCTCCTTCCCTAGCAGGTCAGTGGTCACAGCTATACAGTTATAGCTGGAAATATGAATATGGTTTCCTAAAAGCACAAGTCCTGTGCAAGCAAAGTTGTATTCCTTGCCCTTAAAGTCTGAAAATAATGTTGTAGAGCAAGTGAGGGCAGTGACAGAGCCTTCATTTGAGAAATAGGCGCTATAGGAAAGGATATCAAAAGGAATTAACTCACCCCTCCCGCTAACAGCTTGGAGAAAGGGATGAGCTGAGGAATGTGCCCCTCCTCCGTTCGTACAGTCGTGCCACAGAAGAGAAAAAGGGCAGGTGGAAGGGGGGAACCCACACAGACTCAGATTGAACGGAAGTAGGGTGGATCCAGACCCCCCCCCCTCTCAGTTCCAGGCACTCACGTACCCTCCCAGCTCACCCATTGGTTCAAGCTGTGACCCTGGAATTCCATTGTCAACTTTCAAACCAATCTGTTAGAAAGATAACTCCTGCAAGTTTTAGAATGCAGGTGGCCAAGTAGATGAGAAAGACGTAACTGATTTGTAGCCACTACCCCGAAGAGTTACAGCATGAGATCAATTTCTATTAGACACCAGAGAAATTCATACACAAAGCCAATGAAAACCACGTTTCTTTCCATTTATGCTACTCGCTGAACTACCAGAGCTACTTGGAAAGAGGAACCAAGTAGGTAAGAGGTAAAAGAAACAGAAAGCTGCACAAATTTTTTACTGACTTTGGTAATCTATACAGCCCCTGCAAAGATGCATTCTGGCCATCTGGTAATTTGGCAGGTTGTGCTGTCTTACCCTGCTACAAGACACCTCCGTACCTGGCACTGTTGGCTTTGTCCTTGGCCTCCTTCTGCTTTTTGTAGGAAGATTCTTCTGCATCAATATCTTCAATTTTTAACTTTCTGATTGTGGAGGGTAAAAGATGCATCATCCTGCCCTAAAAGAAAAGAAGATGGGATTCAGAATCACAGAACTGCAGTGGTTGGAAGGGATTTCTAGAGATCAATGAGCCCAACCTCTCTGCTAAAGCAGGTTCCCCATAGTAGGTCGCAGAGGTAGGTGTTCAGATGGGTCTTGAATATCTCCAAAGAGGGAGACTCCACAACCTCTCCAGGCAGCCTGCTCCAGTGCTCCTTCACAGCAAGGGTGGCAAAGTTCTTTTTTGTGTGAAAATTCCTGTTTCAGTTTTTGGCCCTTGCTCCTTGTTTTATCGCTACACACCATTGAAAAGAGTCTGCCCTCATCCAACCGATATCTGCACTTTAGATACTTATAAACATCGATCCGAAGCTCTGAAATAATTCACAGATGTTCAAGAACTAAGCAGAGGAAAGAAACTTTCAGGCACTTCTCTTAGTCAAGTGAACTAAGTGTAAGTAAGTAACCTGCCTTCCCTGAGAAGGCATACTGCAACTAAGAGTAACCATACAAAGCATGACAGATTCAGAACTCCTTTTTCTAGCTCAGACTTTGGTATCTGTGAAACTGTTCAAATTAGACTGCTCTACCAGAGGCAGTTGTGTACACAGACAGTAAAGGAGAACTGACTCTACCCCTTAGCACCTAGAGGAGTTCTGCTCAGCAATGCATACGAGCAAACACCTGTCCACTTTACTAATAACCACCTTCACCAGTTGTAGGCTGACAGCATATGAAACTCAGTCACTGTACCTGGAACACCTGCCCATCCATTTCTGCATAGGCCTTCACTGCATGTTCAGGAATCATGTAGGTGATAAAAGCAAATCCTTTGGGTTTCTTTGTCAGTCTGTCAATAGGGAAATGGATCTCCGAGAGGGGCCCTGAAAGAGAAAAGGCCTTTCTGTGAGAGCTCATTTACATGGCCACCACACTCCCCGGCAGCACTCTGAAAAGGCATCCTGTGGTCACAGCCAGGGAAGGAGCCAGAGAGAGAAGAACTGCTCTGAACATTACAGGA
Organism: Alectoris magna; assembly: GCA_030625065.1. Lineage (NCBI taxonomy): Eukaryota > Metazoa > Chordata > Aves > Galliformes > Phasianidae > Alectoris > Alectoris magna. The sequence goes on along the minus strand of CM060578.1, from coordinate 3,615,248 downwards.
AGGTGTGTGGTGAGCCATGAGTCTGCGTGAGGAGCCACTAGCTACAGACCAACAAGGAAGGTCCAGCAATAACACCCTAAGTCCGGATATATTGTAGCACTCGTGGCTTCCATTGCTGGATTGGAGACATGAGGAATGAGGGCAGATGCATACACAACACACTGAGCTAAGTGATACAACATCAGTTTCAATACCAAGCAGTTGCATGCTGTCACACCAGGCAGTGAAGATGATTCGAGTCTGAGAGGTGTGAGATGCACAGATTCATACAACCATTCCCACCCAGCAAACCTCCGTTTGCAAGGAGACACAGCCCTGCAAGTCCCAGTACTACAGCAAGCACGTACCATACTTGGAAAAGATCTTCTCCAAGTCCTCCTCAGTGCTAGTAAAAGGAAGATTTCTGACAAAGAGTCTCCCTGATTCAGACAAGTCTTCCTCTTCCTCATCATCCCTCTTCATTCGTTGCCAAGGCTGGTCATCGGTTTTTGCTGCAACAGTTTCTTTTGGAGTATTCTCACATCGGGATACCTCAACATATCGCTTACCTAGTCAACAAACATACACAGACGCATTAGATGCTTCCTGAGGCCATGGGCTATCAATATCAATGTGTTAAGTGTAGGCTTACAGCAGTGACAAAAACAATCACAATTCAAAAGAACTGAGTAGAACTCTGCTTAAATAAAAGAATGACAACAGCAAGAGATTAGCAGAACTATTGCTAGTCATCTTCAGACTCCTTTCCCTTCAGAGCACTTCAACCCTTCTGATTCTGTCAACCTCATCCGCAGGCTTCTTAGTGTATGTTCCCATCCTGCATGGGATGTTTTTCCAAGTATAAGTAGTTTCGCTACGGACTTAACCAAGAATGGGTTCCAAATGCAGGCTTGGAGAATGATTTGTACAAATCCCCTGCACTATCCCAGCTTGATTTTTACAGTATCATTTTCATACCAAGTGCAAGATACACGTCTGGCACATGACAAACAGCAAGAGCCAAAGAGTAACACGCATAGGTCAGCCACTCTAAGCTGCTCCTGATGGCACTTACATGGCAACTGGTTATCCCACAACAGCTGTGCAGAGGAAACCTCCCCCACCATTTGCCTGGAAGAAACTAAAGCAACTGGAGATTCTTTCACAGGGAGCACTTTAACACTGAGCACTCTGTCACTGACATCAGCCAGAACGAGAAGGAACAAACAGCACTTACCTATGTATTCTTTTTTCTGCTTCAAGGCCCTTTGCACTTCTGCCTCACTCTTCAAGTCAACAAAGATAAAACCTTGGAGGAAGCAAAGGTTCAGCTGAGCATCATGTGAGGAAACACAGTCACTAATAGGCTAATTAAGGGTGAATCAGGCTTTTTAAAATATAGATTCCTACAGCTAAGGCATTCAGCTCCCATTAAAGTCTTAATCCAGCCTGAAAATGGCTGTGGCAGACTGGAAGGCTGCCTCTTAATAGCTCATTCTCTATGCATAAACTGAACAAGCCTGACTTAACAGCTGAAGTAGGCTTTCCAAAGGTGCCTTCAAAAGCAAAGAAATGGTGCATCTGCTTCTACGCTATGAAAGCAAAGCACTAAGTTCCCTACCAGCTCTAAGGATCTGCACCTTCTGATGGGTACTTCCAGTAATCACAGCCTGCCAGGAAAGCACCTTGGCTAAAGGTAGATCTGCAGCAGCAGCTTTTCCCAGAGGAAGGGGCCTTTCCTTGGCATGGTTTGGGAAGTTTAGGAAAGGTTCAAAGACAAACCAAAGAAAAGGCTCCTGCTGCTGTCTGCTGCATTACCCTGAGGGAGAACAGCCAACATTATTCTGCCCACAGCATCCTATGGACAGCAACTAGGGCAGGTAAGCTGCAAAGTCACAGAAAGGTCTGTAAGAATGGGGACACAGGCCAATAATGTAGAACTACAGATGGAAAGAGCAATGGTGTGATTGAGAGGTCTTCCGACTCACAGAGCCAATCCTCTTCTCCATATATATGTTACCTGTATTTTTCCCCTGGGCATCCTTTCCTATTCGGATTGCCACTGGCTTCAGAGGTGAGAAGAATTCTCGAATCTTTTGCTGCAGGGAGAATAAGAATTGCTTAAATGAGCTACTGGATACAGAAAGCAGGCATCAGACTACCTTTTCTTAAATAAGCACTATAAAAACACCATGTGTAACATATGTAGGTCACTCCAAAAGTAATGCTTCCTATTTATTTCCAAATAAAGCTACAGCAGATGCAAAGAGCACTGTAATACTATCTGATAGAGACAGTTCTCAGCTACAAAATACTATTTTTCAACATAGTCACCACCATGAGCTCTGTATTTTCACCAGCAATGAACAGGAGCCTGGATGCTGCACTCATAAAAATCTGCACCAGAAGAGGAAACCCAGTCACTGTTGTCACTGCTGAAACAAACCACTCACCCCTCACTGTGCTCACATCCACCGTTTGGTCTCCATCAATGTTCAGCAAGTGTTGACAGATGTCAACAAGAGTAATTTATTTCACAAGGAAGAACTCAATTCCTCATCCTTGCTTTGTATGCACTTCCATGTCAGATACCGTTTTGTCAGTTCCCCTCTGCTGCCATCTGTTGCACAGCAACAAAATGTAAAGGAACACTGGTGGGAAGGGTCAACTCTTACTGCCATACCAACATCCACCTCTGATGTCATGGGCCAACATAAAAAAAAATAGGAGGCATTACTTTTGGAGCAGCACTCATACATTTTTGCACAAAGCCAGGTAAAAAGCTTTCCCAACTACCCATACAATCCTCAGCATAGTTCAACCAAGTGAAGACAGGGCCTCTGCAAAGACCTTGCTGAGTTAGAAGCTGGGAATTCTTAGCTCGGGAACCAAGCTTACCTCAGTGACATTCAAAGGGGCACCACGTAGTTTCACTGTGTGTGGTGTGCTTGCACCTGCTGAACTGACTTGGTTCTTCTGCTGCACAGAAGCCTGGAAAAAAAGAAGCTGACTGAAAAACTGCAGAAGTCATGATACAACTAGGTGATTTTGAATAGTAAGCAGGGGGCTTAAGAGTGGAAGAGGAAAAACGATTGCATCAGCCTGGGCACAAAGACCTAGATAAGGGTGCAAGGTTTGACTGGGATTGATCAAACCCAGATGCTAAAAAACAAGCTCTGCAAAAGTACTCCCTGCAGATCTACATAAGAAGAGAGAAAAGCCTATGAAAGGAGCACTCATACTACCTCTTGGGAAGTCCTGTTTTCCAGAATGAGGAATTTAACTAGTACTGAGAGGAGATCTGACAAATTTCTTTTTTAAATGGGTCCCACCCAGTAAGCCAAGAAAGCTGGTACCTAGGGGTCTCACAGACTTCAAGCTTTCAATTACATCCCTGGAATGACCAACAAACACATACTATCCCACGAAGCTCCTTCTTTAAGCATGATAAAAGTGTAATTCAGTTCTACCTCTAGTGTAGAACCTTTTTTCTTCTCTGCTGGTGCCTCCTGCTCTGCTTCTTGGGGTTCCGACTTCCTCCTTTTTTCTGTGTGGGTGCCAAAATTTTCTGTAATGTCTGAATCCTCCTCACTCTTGCTTTCCTCTTCCACTTCCTCACTATCTGTTTCTTCCTCTGTACTGGATGAAGAGTAGGAGGAGGAATCCCTCACTACTTTAGATTTCAGGTAATCCATATCCGAGAGGTCTTCTCTTGTAGCTGCCTTCTTTTCCTGTTGTTTCTTTGCTGTCAGAAAGGAGAGAACAAAGAAATTTTGTGCACAGATACTGCTGCTCTCTCCCCAGCCAAGTTAAAGCTAAGAAAAGACACAATCACTATGACCTTCTACTCTACACTTTCCACCTAAAGAGAAGTCTAGAAAACAGTACAGCAATTTTAAATAAGCACTTCTACACTAACATGCCTGGATTCCTGCTTTCTTTCTTTTAAGCAACAATTCATGTACAAAACAAACTGGAGAGGACTGCCCTGTTACTTTTCCTAAGCTTTGAATTAACAACCCAGGAGAAAGCACAAATGCCATCTCCTTAATACCAGAAAGAGTGTTCCCCACATTTCTCCATATTTGGGAAGCCACCTGCACTTCTACAGTACACACAATGAGTTATGTGCTAGCGAAACTACCCTTCTGATTACACTCTCTGTTTGTAAGCAGGACACTGAATCAAGTCCCATCAGCATGCTTGCTCTCACATTCACTGAGACAAAGCCAAGCAAAGGGTGATAGTCCATTTTGGTACCTTTGATTTCCTTCTTATCTTTACAGGATTCGGCCCCATCCTTCTCCTCCTCACTCAGACCCTCAGACTCATCTGAATCAAAGTTCAGATAATCAGACACTGGCTTTGATTTTTCCTTCTTGGGCTCCTCTGCCAAAGTGTCATTAGCCCATGTGGCCACCTGAGAACGTTTCTGGTGAACCACCAAGAATTCCTGGAATGTTTTATCTTCTTCCAGCTGTTGAACAACAAACCAAGCAAAAAAAACAAACCAAACCAAACAAACAAAAAAAAACAATGAAGACAGACAAAAGTGAAGTAGTAGCACGTTAAAATTCAAAGATATTTCATTTCCAGTACCATAAAAAAAACAGTTCATAAAGAGCAGTCCACTTTACACTCACAAGGTGAGCACTTAGTCACTAACATCTTCTCAACCTTTCAGCTCTACTCCTCATATTTAATGTTTAGAAAACACTTTAACAAGTGTTTTCTGACAAGAAACAGACAAGAAAATATTAAAGAAAAAAAAGTGTGCAAACTAAACATGACACAACTTGCATGTGACACAACAGTTGAAAGACCTGTCCTGGATAGAGTGCTTATTCATGGAGAAATATTTGATTTTAAAAAAGATAAGAATATATATATATATATACACACACACGTATATATCAGTTTTCAGCGTTGATATTGTTAAAATCATGATTCAGTTTTCAGCGTTGATATTGTTAAAATCATGACTCGTTTCAGTGGAATTGGATTGCTATGGAGTTCTTTAAATCATACACCTTGCTGAATTTATAACAGTGAAAGCAGTACAGAAAAGGGCTATTCAACTGTGGCTTTTAATACAACTTCTCAACAGTGTAGGCATTGGAACTGAAACTCTACTCACCTCCTTTAAGTTTTCTGATGGATTTTTCTTCTTTTTATCCTAGGAAGAGAAGTCATTTTTAGAAAGCCTTATCAGAAGCAGAGCCAGTAACACTTCTCAGGTAACCTAACGACAGAGGTCAAATAGGTAAATTTCCTAAGGCAGAAAATGCCAGAATCAGGACTCCAACATCAGCTGTCCCCTTTTCCACATGCCAGGCTACCCTTCTCTCTGCCAAGTCACTGACACGTGTCAGATCTTCATGGAAAAAAAGCAAGACTTACTTTCTTCGTGCTTGCAGGAGCTGCAATTGTCATAGGTTTCTCAGGCTGTTTTTCCAAGGCAGAGACTTTCTGAGAGTGCTTACTCCATGCTCTGGGCTTTGAAGGGTCACCAAAAGACTTGCATAACTCAACCTGAAAATAAAAAAATTTAAAAAAATAAAAAATCAAGTTTTTAATTAAACTCATCTTCAACAGTCTTGTTCTGGAACTGCAGGATGCATCTTAATTGAGAAACTTTCTTATAACCCGGACAGAATGGAGGGTTTAGGTTAAGGACTCAATACAAATGTTCTTTCTAGAACTATACAGCCTCATACTTACTCAAAATGGCAGTCTGTTACGCTCAATTACAAAGACTCAAATCAGCTCTCCTGCTTATCATGAATGAAAATTCCTGTCTAGTACAGTAAGACAAATCACTTTAAATGAATGAAAAAATAAGCTCAAGTTCAAAAGTTCAGATTACAGCTCAAAACCTGACATTTGCTCCAATACATTGAAACCAATACTGAAATCACTGCTAGTGCACAGAAGACAGCCTATTCATATCAAGTACCTACCTGACACAGCAGCAATGACTCTCGGCATCAGGCTTTGCTGTTATCATAGAATTATATCAAAGAACGGCCTGGGTTGAAAAGGATCATCTAGTTTCAATCACCCTGCCATGGGCAGGGTTGCCAGCTGCTAGACCAGGCTGCCCAGAGCCATGTCCAGCCTGGCCTTGAATGCCTCCAGGGATGGAGTTCTGCTGCAAAGGACTCAGTCTTCAGACATTTTTGGCCCTTAGCTGTTCATCTGTAAGACTATCAAACCCCCCAGTGACTAAGTTTCTTAAGAACCAAAAGAAGGTATTTTTAGCTATCAACTCACAGTGACTCTGGAGGTGTCTATGAAACTTCTGTTGAAATGGCTCAGTGCTGCTTGAGCTTCATCTTCAGACTTGTAGCCAATGAAGCCAAATTTCCGGAACTTGCCATCCTTGGTGAATTTCAAGCAACAATCAGTGAGTGTGCCAAAGGCTGCAAACAGCTTCCGAAAGCGATCCTCCTTCATCTGGAGAAGGGAAGAAGAAAAGGAAGGCAGATCAGCAACATAATTATAGAGATGTTTTACAAATAAGTCTAAAGCAAAGCATTTACTAACACAAAGGACTTCTGAAGAAATCGTACCATGTTGTGGCAAAGCTCATAACAAATGCATGTCAGCTATGAAAATTTGTCCTCTTCCCAAGAATTCCTCATATGTACGCTTCTGTGCCTACAAGACCTCCATAGAGCTAAAGGCTGCACCCAGGTGTTGGGATGCCCTCAGTGGGGCATCCAGCCCACCCACAAGCAACTTTCAGTATCCCCAGGGGGTAGATGTGTCTGAGCAGCACCGTTTACACTTGCTCCTGTCTCCCTGGGAACAAAGGAAGGATAGGGAGCCACAACCTGCCCCTCTTCTCCACCCTAGAAGCTGCTGGATGTGCCCTGAGGGCAGTGGCATGGCCTGGGAAGCAGCTGCGGGGTACCTTCTGACTTTGTCCCACAGAACCTGAAGCATACTTCATACAGCGCCCTCCATCCCCAGAGCAGCTCTTTCCTCCTCCACAAGGCCCCAGGGCATCTCCACAGCCCATAAACACCAACGGCCCTGACCCAAGACCTCTCCCTGCTCCATCGAGGAGCCCCTCCTCCCAGAGAGCCAAGAACCACCCCTCCCGGAAACCGCCCGCTCCCCCAGGCCCTCCACCTACACCTCACCCCATGGGCCCTCCCCAGGCCTTTCCGTGAAGCACCTCTCCTCTCCCGGCCCTCTCTCGTCCCAGCAGCCATTAGACTCATCTCCATTCCAGGGCCCCGAACGCTGCCACACAAAGGCCGCAGACAGACTCACCCCGTTGGGGAGATTCTTCACGATGAGCCGAGACATGTCGGCAACAGAGAACAGCCCGACTGAACACAACACTAGGCCCAACCTGGCTCAGAACCCCGCACGCCACCCCTGAGCGCCGCCATCTTCCCGCTCCATCACGTGAGCACGGAGAGGGAGCGCGCAGGCGCAATGAGGCGGGGCCTGGCGGCGGTGCCTAGCAAGGCCCGTAGCAGCGGCCCTTAGCAACGGGGCGGAACAGGGAAGTGGAGCTGTTCCTCTCGGAGCAGCCCTCTCGCTTCCAACCGCGTAGCCCAGCACTGCCTCGTGCAGAGGGCTTCAGCTGCAAGAGGAGGCTCAACGACCGCACAGCTCCAGCCCTGCCCGCAGGATGAAATGCAGGTGGTGGTGGTGCTGATGCTGGTGGTGCTGGGCTTGCTGCTGGGCCTGGTGCTGCTCTGCTTCCCCATCCCCTGAACCCAGGCAGTGTAGGGCAGAAGGGCCCTGCTGCATCCCACCAGGACTCGAAAGCAGGTGTGTAGCTGGGGAGTGTGGTATAAGTCCCCGGTGAGCAGGAAGGGAAACACATGCATTTCCAGGGAAGAAGAATTGAAGGGATGGACAGACTTAGTGCACAGGAGAGAGAGCGGGATGCTTCAGCCCGGGAGGAGATGTGCCTGCTCCCATCACCCTGCTCCTCTCAGGGGTCTGCGCGAGATGTCAGCGCAGGGCCTGCTCCTCCTGCCCTCTGCTGCTGTCCTTGCCGGGCTGTCAGCCTGTCACTGGGACACGGGCTGGCACTGACAGGGCCCCACGCACCATCACTGACACATCCAGACCATGCCCTTGTCACTCCTGTCCTCACTGGGATGTCTGTCCCCCTCTCTCTCTCCCCATCTCCTCCTCAACTGCTGCTTGTGGCCGCTGGCAGGCGCGGCTTCAGCACGCTGTGCCCAGGACAGCTCTGCCCTTGTCCTCCTAAGCAGGCAGTGCTGGGACAGAGCTGCCACCAGGCAGTGGACAGCTGATCTGTGCCATGCGGGACCTCTCCTGCCCCAGCCTCACCTGGAGCTGCAGTTTCTCCCCAGCAGCTCCTCCTGCAATAGGGGTTGCTCTTTCCCAGCACCCTTCTGCTGCATCTGCGTCCCCTCCGAGAGGGTTCATGCCACAAAGAGCCAGCTCCTACTGACACCAGGGACATGTCCTCCACACAGCTGAGCTCCAGGCTGCCTTAGTACCCATGAGGAAACATAGTTTTTGCCAAAACCACAGAAATGTATATCTTTGCTAACCCTTCTTCTTTAGCAATAATGTATTTTAGCCTCCCCAGATGCAATGATCTAGCTACAGAAGCACAAGTTCTAAAAATACTGATTTCATAGTTGATTTCCTTTGCTCATGTTACTCCCAAGGAATGCCTCTGGATCCAGTTTTTATGTTTGCAAGTGTGAGAGCTAGAACAACTTTTATTTTTGAAGGTTGTTTGTTTGTTTGTTTTGTTTGTTCTGGCAAAACCTGGGACTTCTGGAGCATCAGAAATAGGTGGCTGTATCAGCGAGGAAAGATCCTGTGAAGCAAGACCCAAGGCAGGCTTATTTCTGAGGAGAGACTCCAGCCTCAGGCAGGTGGGAGGGAACCTGAGGCCCTAGCTTGAGAAGGCTCAAAGGAGGCTTTGGAAAGCAGCTCTCAGTGCTTGAACATCTGTCCTAAAGACCATCTTTATCCCTTTTGCTTCTGGCACGTGGTGTAGGTAGGGAACAGACTGGGTATTGCATAGCACTGGGTACAGGTCAAACAGCCTAACTCCCGAACTGCACAGAGCAGCCTCAGAAACAGACTGCATGTATCCTGTTTTTTGGTCTTTTTTTCCATGGAAACACATCTCAGATGATCCCATGCACATGCTCGGGGGGTTGCATTCAGTCAAGTTCAGGAGGGTACCCAGTGGGCAACGCACCCAGCAAAGGTGATGCACCATCAAACTACAGCCTGAGTGTCTGCAGAGAGAGGAGCAGGGCTGCTCTCCTGTCCCTGCCAATAGATCTGTGTAGGGCTGTCAGGCTAGTGGCAGGGTCCAGGCACTGCCTTCCTCCTCACCCCCTCCCCCAGGGTCCCCCCGGTGCCTGGCAGGGGGTGACCAGTTCTCCGTCCAAGCCCACTGCCAACAGCAGAAGACGCAGTCCCTGTGTGGTTCCAGCCTAGCTGTCACAATGTGTTTGGCAAATGGTTCATCAGCAAGACAGACAGGGGCTTGCACAGCACCAAAGAGCAGGGGTCACCTTGCTGTAAAACACTGCTATGGGCTGCCCACAGCCAAGAAGCTGAACTTTGGGAAGCAGGGCTGGAGGAGAGAAAGGAAGAAGCTTCTGCTGCAGATCCTGCCCATCCCTGGGTACAAGAAGGGGTCAGATGCGAAGCCTACCACAGTTTTGGAGAGATGCTTCTTTTTGTCATGTGTCCAAAAGGGCACCAGAGGTTTGCCCCAGGTCACCCACAGCTTGCCCACCCTGCCAGTCCTGCCTGAGAAGAACAAGCACAGCTGTGGACAGCCCTTCATGTCTCAGCAGGAGCATTTTGCCCACAGCTAGTGCAGGGCAGGTGAGGGCTGCTGGAGTCGGGGTCACCCTCATTGGACCAACAGCAGGATGCTGCTAGGAATTCTAGGGTGCTTGAGCCTGTGCAGGGGTGCTGAGCATGCCTGCAGCAGGAGGGCAACAGGTAATGGAGGTGCTCAGCTTCCTTGGCAGTGCTCCACTCCCTCCCTTTTCTTCTAGATGTGAGTAATGAGCAAAATTCAGCCTCAGGGTGTTCCCACAGTGGGCTGTGAGCTGGCTGAGGACCTTTTTAATTTAATTAACCCACAGGTACTAGCAAGGACAAAGATGAGCATGACCCAGCAACAATCACCGGTTCCTTTTTAGTGCATAGACACTTTGTGCGTGCAGAGAACATTTCAGGAACAGCTCTGCTGGAAATACTGCCCTAAGTTTGATTTTGCTACAGTCAGCTCCAGCCTGCAGGAGACTTTGATCTTTTGGAACAGAGATGGCTGGACCCACCTCATATGAGCAAATTGTCCTACCTGATCCTAGAGGAAGGACATCAAGATCTTGGAAGTGTAGCGTCCAATGAATCCATCTCCCTCATGATGCACAAGGAGATGGAGCCCATAGGAAGAGCAGACCATGCTGCCTTGCTGAAGGGCTTCACTCAGGGTAGACAGATCCTCTGCTACATGGAGAGGAAGTTTTCCTGCTTGCTGATTGCTGCAGCATCACCATGGGCAGAATTCATGTTTCATCCAAATAAATCATCACCTGGGCTTGCCTGCTTCATGGTCTGCACATATGTCCTTTGGTTCTGGTATCTGCACATCCTGTCTGCAACTTTGGAGCAATGTGTCTTTCCAAAGCCTGAAAGCTAAACTGTATTGCTGAGTAAAAAGCAGACAGGTGAGAGGATGGATAAGGACAGGAGACCTTGTACTGAGTTGAGAGGAGTCCCTGACACCAACCAGGATAGCCACAGGGCATTCAGACATAGATATGCAGACGTACAGGACTCCAGCAACACATCAACCAAGCAGAGGTCAACTTACGGTCCTCCAGAGAGACTGTGTGGACCTTGGCATTGTGCAAGCAAACTTTTGGCACCAGCTTTAAGGTGATGATCACTTGGCATCCATCCTGACCCCACCAAGCCACGGGAGATGTTGGCTGCATCCTACTGGCCATGCAGCTACACCTGATCCAAGCAATTACTACCACCTAGTAATGAAAGCATTTCCTTCAGGTGACAGATAAGGTCCAACCCCTTCCTGGCATGACCCGAGCCAGACTTCAGCATTTCTTCTGACCCACAAAGGCTTACTGGCATCCTTCTGGCGGCTACAGATGGGACCCTCTGTGAGGAGAAGGATTCCGCCTGCTGCTGCCCCTTGCCCGCTCTCTCCTCCATCCATCACCATCTCCACCTCCTTTGGTTTCCTTTGTGTTTCTGTATTTTTGGTTGTGTGCAAATGGGCTCAGGGGAGGGTCCAGGCAACAGCTGCCTTTGATCAGCACAACTTGTGGGAGATGGAGCACTTCAGGAATTCCGACTCCTGATCAAAGGTGGGAACTCAGTGACAGCCGGGACTCAGCAAGAGCCCATCCCTGCTAATCCCCAGCAGGGAGCTGGAGATAGGACCAGCAACCCACACAGTCCATCTGCCTGCCCATCAAAATGGACAAGCTGATGTGTTGAAAGGGATGGGAGGCCTATCTGGATGGTGGCCTCCAAAATTCACTGTTGGCACCTGAACCCAACCATGCCTGTTGGCAGCAGAAATACTATACACAGCTGGTTGCTCCAGTGGAGAGGTGACACAGGTGGAAAATGGGACAGCAATGCCCCAACATGTCATCTGTATAAAGATGAGGCTGGGTTGAAAGGTGGCTTGCCATAAGGGCATCTACAGGAAGAGAAGAATGGATCATCCTTCCTGAGGGGTGAACAGAGGTCACTGGAGGAGAAGTTACAGCCCAGCCTCCCTTTCAGAAGGGAAACCCCACAGTTGAGTGAGTAGTCTGCGTGCAGCTCCCCAAGCCATTTCCACAGCTCCTTCTGCCCCAGACATTCTTATCTGCTGTCTGTTTCCCTGATAACCTTGGGCATGAAGCTGGGAAAACCATCTGCATGGAGCAGGTTGGCCCAGCAAGGCAGAGGGTGAAGATCCACTGCCCAGTGTTTGGCCCCTCCAATGGGAAGTATGCTCCTCCCAACCTCAGCCCCACTCAGCAAACAGCAAAAGAATCCCTTGTTACCCACAGTACCCTGTGCCTTTCCCTGCCTCACCTCTATTTGGACATTTCTTGGACAAGGCTCCTCTGTCATGTAGAAAAGGGAAGCTTTTAGAAAGAGCCGATAAGGGCAATTCCCTTGGGACCTCCATGGGCAGGGTCACGGGTCACTTCCTAGCAGTGCTTGTCCTGATAACGTGTCAATCAAGTCTGGGGTTGTGGAGACAGCATTTATCAGCAAACCCTGGGAACATCAAGACTTAAAGATGTCTTCTCATTTGCTAGACTGGGGAGATGGAGTGGGGACAAGCCCTGGTGCAAGGATGGAGGTCTCAGGTGTGGGAGCCAATGGGCCAGAACAGAGAAAGGCTGTGGGAGGGAATATGGGAGAGGAAGAACAGTGTGAATGGATGGGCAGTGCAAGGGATGAATTCTCTGCTTCCTTCCAGAGCTGTGATGCTCTGCACCGTGGTGGGGTTGCCATGGCAAGCAGGGAAATGAAATGTGCCCAGAGCAGGATATGTGGCAGCCAGGGAGATGTTGCACATGGGAGCCAGGCCCAGTACAAGTTCCATCTCCCAAAGCTACCTATGGAACACCTGCCAGAATAGCCCAAAGGACACAAAGTGCTTTTTTCCCCCCACACCCCCAACCCATCCAGGCAAATCATAGCCAGATTCTGGGCACAGAGGGATGAATGATTCAGGAGAGCAGAGGAAGAAACAGCACAGCACACCACTGTAGGAAGGGAGAAGAGAGCATGGGGTGTGTGGCACAGCCTGTCACTGCTCAGGATGCTCTGGGTGACAGGCCACCACTGACACATCAGCACAGCTGACACACTGACAGGCAGCATGGGAAGGGCAGGGCACAGCGAGGGATGGGGCCTCTCCTAGGACTTAACCCCCTCCTCAGCCTCTCCTCCACTGTACATTCCTTGCAAACACCTTTCCCTATCAGAGACACTTAACAGGGCTAATACTGAAAGCACCTGCAGGACTCCCTTGGCCAGTAGTCAAAGGCCCCAGTGCTGGGATCCTGGGATCACCCAGCACAATTATCCCCGACCAAACGCCACCTTGCATGAATGTAGAGCACGCTCTTTGCTCACCTGCCCTAAGCTGGAGCTCAATACAATTAAAATAAGCAATGCCAGATGGTTTATTAGCAACTATAGAGCTAAGGGCCAACGCTTCATCTTCCAGCACAGAGATCTCCAAAGCTGCTCCACTGCAGCTCCATTGCATCCCAGGGTCTTCCTCTTAGCAATGCACAACCCTCTTCAGCAGCACCTGCTTGGGATCAGTGCACCAGCCACATGTAATTTCCATAGACTTGCAGCAGTCAACCAGCCTCATGAAAGCCGAAGTGCATCCAGTGCTCTCATGCATATTTTCATAAGGAAATCCTGTAATTTCAGCTGTGGGTGAACTCTGTATGCTTGGCCAGGGCAGTTTAGTCAGCGCTGCACCATCTTTGTGCTTTGCAGGAGCAGGTAGGACTCATTCAGGACCAGGAGCTCCAGTGTTGGTACAGCAGAGCTTGGCCTGAAAATACACAAATCTGAAATGCTAAATAAAGGAATAGCACAGGAATACTGGCAGAAGGTTTTCACACTAAATATAGAACCACTTAGGGGGCGCTGCATGCTTGCCTCCCCAGCCCAGCCCCTCTCTGACAGCTTCCGACTTCTTGGGCTTTGCAGATATGCCAAATCTCATATGGGTTTCATTCTCCCTCATGCCACACTTACAGCTCACATTGTGTGCATCCCAACCATTCCTTGCAAGCAGAAAGTTGATTCAACTCTGTGATACAGAGCAAACCAGAAATCATCTCCCATGCCATCCACCAGCTGGCTGTGAACAACTGCAAGTCTTTAGAGGGCTTTCCTAGGCCCCCACATCCAGGAGCGGTTTTGCATTCTCTACACTTATTTGCCCACTTCTTTCACACCACAGAGGAACACTGGGAAGTGATGCTGAACTGGACCAGGATGCTGCAGTCCTGCCCAGGAGAGGAACTGAGTGCCAGCAATCAGGTTGGCAAGGACCAGACTAGACTGCATCAGATCCTGATGCTCTGAAAATCCCTCTGCTTTCCCAAGGGTGCACATGGGGATCCCTATGCTGCAGCATAATCTCTGAGACAGTCACCTTGCTCATACAGGAGAGGACAGGATGGATCTTGAAGCACAAGCTCAGCCTCAAGTGCTGCAGGCACTTCCCCAAGCTGCATCCATATTGCTCCAGCACCAGCCCCAGGGTTATGTACAGCACAGCCTTCCTGGCTGCTGGGAGCTGGGTGTTGGTGCTCCTTGCAGTAGAGCAAGTGGTTTGGGGATGGGAACAAGCTGTTGCAGCCCGCATTTGGCACTAGGGCTCAGCAGAATACGTGTAGAGCCCCAGTCCATCCCCAGCTGCTAACACAAGGTAAGGAGCTTTGCATTAAGCCACAGGAATGCACAGCCTGCTCGAACCCTGCACCATTCTGTGATGCACACCAGGTGGAAGAGCATCACCAGTTTGGTACAAGCAGCTTGGTCCCAGCACCTTGATCTGGGTGTGTCTCTGCAGGGAAGGGTTCCCCCCAGACAAACCCCCACCCCAGATGCAGGAAAGCAACCTTCTCCCACAAGGACACCTCACGCTGTTTGTTTTTCTGCTGGCAATGCTGGATGTTAGGTGCTGCCAGGCAAGGGGCTCTCCAAGAGAGGACTACAAAGAGGGCTGACACCTCTAATGAATTACAGTAATACCAGCTCGGGTGAACCCTGAAGTGCCTGTTTACACAATCGCTGACCTCCCTTCACCCACGCTCTGGTCCAAGTTCCCCCTCCCTGCCTTGATGGATCACAGCTGAATGCAGGCAGAGCCCAATGTTTATCATCTCCCAGCTTGGGAAGGGAAGAAATAACAGTATTTCCTGGCATGTCAGCCACCACCAGTGATAAAATGCCCACCCAACACTCACTCTGGGAAACACCCTCTGTGAGGCATTCTTTTGCAAACCTACTGCTTGAGAGGAGGGCCCCATATGTGCAGTTTTTGCAGACGGACTTTCCTTATGGCCAGCGGAGATGCTCTCTGCACCAAACCCTGTCCATGAAGTCGGTTCCCAACCAAGGGATCATGCCTGGCCCAGGGTACTCATGCCTCTATCTGGGCTCATGCACAGCAGACCCCAGTCCTTTATCTATCTTTAAACCTTGCCCTGGTGCAGTACCACAAGTACATCCATACTGAGATCTGCCATTTCCTGGGAAAACATCAAGCTGGGATGTGGGGCTGGGACGACATATCCCAGCATCACCTTGTCCCAGCTCCAGCCATGGAGGGGAGAGAACTGCAGTTAGACAAGGTAGAGAAGCAGTTTGATGGTTGCAAATGGCCAACTGGAAGGAAAGACAGGAGGATGCTGTGTCTCCCAGCTGCTCTCACTCCAGCCCATACAGCTGGAGCTGTATGGAGCCCATAGTCCAGCTCATTACAGCCCTAGCATGAGGAGAAAGCCTTTCACATAGCCAAGCTTTCCTTCTTCATTTACTCAGAGGGTAAAAACTTCAGTGCTGGCCACCAGGGAAGGTGCTTCTCCATTTCTCTTCTCACCCCCTGACCTCCTCATTTTGTTGCAGAGTTATTTTTGGAAATAAAAAGCTTTCTACTTTGCCCTTCTCCTGGCCCTCATCTTTCTGCCAGCCAAAGTGGCATTTTAAGCCTCCTGCCCACCCAACCAGAAAAATGGTGGCTGCAGCAGGGCAGAGTTAAACCTTTCCACCCACTGAGGAAGCCGGAGCCTTTTCGACCCATTAACCCTCCAGCAGCTCAGCCACCCAGAGAGGGGCTCTCAGGGTTTGCTGTGGGTTGTAACTGACCTCACATGGATCCGTGGGGAGGAGAGGAGAGTTGTGACCCCCAGGATGGGGATTCACCTTCATCTCCTTCCCTACAGTGCTCCAAAATCCATTTAACTAAAGCATTGTGGTATCTACAGCTCCATCATACAGAAAATCCCAGCTGCACCTCAAGTCTTGCTTGCACACAGAGCTGGATGAATTCAGGAGGTCCTACTAAAAAAAAACAAACTCTTGGGACTCAGAGACTTTGCACCACTCCCCAAAAAAATGCACAGTGCTAGGTTCACGTTGGCCAAAGGTTTAAAACACCAGCAGCAAGGAAACAGCAGCACAAGATTTGCAGACTTGAGACTGAGCTGAATGAAAGGATATCAGAGCTAAGGTGCAGATCACCAGGAAGAGATGTGCTCCCAGCTCTCCTCGCCTTCTACCAGATCTGTTCTGCAGCTGGATGCACTGCCACGCAGGGGTGTGCTAGGCATTGCCATGGGCTGCTCCCACAGCTGGGATGAGGCAGGTCTTTATCATTTGCAGGTCCGGAATGGTGGCAGGAGAGTGTCTCCAATTACTATAATTTGTGAAAGCCAGCCAGAAGAGCTCAAGCCAAACACTCAGCTCATTCAGTATCCTCCTCCGTATACCCAGGCATGTAGGTAGGGAATGCATGCATGGAGTTACTTCTGCCTCAGCTGCTGGTGGTGGGCAGCAGTCTGGGGACATCTGCTCCAAACCAGTGTTTCACATCCTCTGCTAGAAAGACGCATTCTTACTCAAGGTTTCCAGCCCATTTTGAATCCAGAGAGATATCTAGCTTCCATAGCACCCTGAAGCTGTGAGCTTGGGTTTAACTACAGACCCTAATGGGTTTCATTTGGGTAGGACAAGGCCTTACTGAAGAGCATCACTGAAACAGGGGCACCCTGCAAATTGTGGGACTGGGAAAGCCTTGGAATCTGTGACTTCTCGCTGCTCCAAGCAGCTCCCCCAGCACTTCCTATCACCTTATCCTTATGCAGTGGACAACAGCTTTGAAAACCGGCCAGGAGGGAAACCTGGCAGCAATGCCCCAGCACACTTGCCTGAACAGGCCCCAGGTGCTCCCCTCCTTCGCAGACTCTGATCTGAGCCAAAAAGGCCGAGCAGCCTCTGCTGTTGCAGCAGCATCACTGCACAGCCTTGCAGAGGAGCCGCCACCACCAGATGTCACCCGCACCCTTTGCCCGAACCCCAGGAGCCCCCGTAGGGCTGAGGGCAACGTGCCCTGGGCCCGCCCCCCTAGCCTCTCTGGGGTGCTCGCACCTCAGCACCACATCCCCCGGAGAATCAAGGGACACCAGGCTGCATCCCCAACTCAGCATCCGTTCGTCTCCATGGAAACCCTCCGCCTGCAGCATCTGCCGGTGAGCAGCACCGGGCCAGGGATGGTGTGGGTGCTCTCGGTCTCGATCCTGCTCCCCCTCATGGAGTCAGGGGATTGTGCTTAAAGAGTCCTCATGCACCCAGAGTCCTGCAGCCCAGACCACAAAGGGCTGAAAGAAGCCAGCTTGAGAGCTGGAAGGACGAGCTCTCTGGCTCAGGGGTGCAATAGGATGTTTGTGCAGGGAAATGTTCAGCTGAAATAGCACAAAGTTTGAGTCGTATCACCCTAACTCCAAACAATATATTTTTGTAAGTAAATTAGAAAGTTCTTTAAGCTATAAATCCATTGAGATATTAATATATCCATTGATATATATATCCATTGAGATCAAGTGAAACAAAATAAATAAAGTTTTAAAAGGAAAGATTTATCCAAGCCAGATAAATGTCAGGACTGGCTGGAAATACAGAAAGGCATGTAGTTTTGACTCAGTGAGAAAGCAATTTTTCTCAATCAATGTATAAGAGGGTCTGGAATGCCCACAACATGCCCCTATTGCCATGTCTGTATTTTTTCCAGCTACAAACATTGGTGAAAACTGCAAGCAGTACCAGCCCCAGCATTAGCACAAGCAAACCTTAGCCATTTTCTACAGTGAACCCTTTGCCACCTCATGCCTGGCAGGGAGTAGACAAGCATCCAGCAGGTCAAACCTGGGCTGTCAACCTCTGTAACCATCCCATGAAATACTGGAGAAGGATAACCTTCCCAGGGGGGTATCCCAAAGCTCTAAAAGACAAGGCCCGGCATTAAAACCATGCAGACTGGCAGCATTTTGTCCACTGCAGCAACAACCAACCACTCTGGAAAAAAACAGCCTGGGTCTTTTTGTCCTTGACCTCCTCGGCAGCAGTACATTAGGCTCTCTGTGCAGGCGCTCTGCTGGAAGTGGGATGCTGCTGAGTTTATTACAGAAGCAGAGGGGTTGGCTCAGAAGGTCCCGGGGGCTTGGTCCCCTGCTGCTGTTTAGCTCAGGTTGCGTTGTTTAATGGACTGGTTTACAAAAAGCAAGTCTGTTGTGAGCCCCCACAGTGTCTTATAAAATTCAGCACCAACACTAAGCCCCCAGCCTGGCTCCACAAATGAGTTATTGCTTGTAAAAGCCCTGCTCCATAGGGCTAGCCAGCGCTGCCCCTAGGTGCATGCAATAAAACCCCCCATGCTCCATCCCTTTCTCAAATAGTATTTTATATTTGTTGCTTTGGGGTGTCCAGAAAGGAAGAAAATTACTGGCCCATTAACCACTGCCCCTCGGCCCATTTTTCCGTGTTTAAAACAATTGGCAGTGGGGTCAGCTTTAAACATTTGTTTTGCCTCAGATTATTTGCAACACCCCATAAACTCAGTTGCTTCTCATTCCCCCACTATGGGGATTTCTCCTATGTGTTTTTTTCCATGCATCTCCAACATATGGGGCAATAAAAACCGAGCTAGTATCATGAAATATACTGGGGGTGGGAAGGGGACCGTGGAGAGAGGTGCAGGACATGGGTGGGAGTGACCTGACAAAGACCTGGGCCTGAAAGAAATTCAGATCTTACAGGACAGGAAATTGCAGGCTCAGCTTGGGCTGTGCTATCTGTCTGGAGTCTACATCACTCTTCAGGGCTTGGTAAGCACCAGGAGGCATTTAGCAGAGGTATGGCCAAGAGGGGACAGGTTATTGGCTGGAAAAAGCATCCAAGAGCCACTCAAAGAACAAACAGAATTCATCTGATTTCTTTTTTTCCCCCTCTCCCCACAATTGCCAAAAAAGCTGATGAGTTGTGAGCAAGTGGCCACAATGCCCCATTCCCCAGGAGCACGTCCTGTGCCATCTGCCAGCAAACAGCTGTCACTGTGCCCAGCACCCTGTCCGAGCAACTGGGTCACTGGAGGACTCCAATAGGACTTATGTTAAAGGCAGGGAGAGAGGTCTGTGCAAAGCAGAGCAAGGTGGGACCAGGTGATGGAGAGTGTCAGAGGTAGGTTCATATCTTTCTGGCCTTCTTTTCTACACATTTCAACCCATTAAATGGAAGGAATTCCAACAAGCCTCATTGTACTTCTCTAGAACACGAATCACTCCAGCAGTCCAGTCCTGGTGTTTCCCAGTTTCTGTGCAGTCCTAACTTGTCATTTCAATAAGGTTGTCTCAATGAAGGTTTTTGGGGGTGACTCGTACAGTGGTTCCCCAAGCAGCCCCACAAGGGCTGTTAGGCAGAAAGCTCACTTCATCCACCCCAGTTCAGCTGCATGCTCACAGGGAGTCTCTGACCTGCATCCTCCTTTCCCATCTGGCTTAGATTTTCAGCACAGAACCTGGAGTAGCCCCATACATCTGGGGAGGTCCCTGCGGGCTCTGTGCAAGAAGCACAGCTCTGCAGAGGTTCTGAGCCAACCCACTGGCACACAAACAATGAGTTCAGAAGCTGCAGACAGAAGACAAGATTTTCTGTACAATGAGATAACAATGGGATTCTCTGCTTGGCTTTGCTCCTTGCACTGGGAAGACATTAGAGGGTGACAAAACCCCACAATCCTTCTGGGAAAACCCACACCTACCAGTAGCTCCCCTCTTCGGTGATGCTCCACACATGTGCCCTGTAGGCAAGCAGCCCAAACCCAAGGTCCAAACAGACCTCCGAGCATAGCTGCGTGCTCAGAGAGGGCACAGTGAACACATTTGGGCATTAAGGAGAACATAGCTCTACATGCTCCACTCCCTGTGATCAATCATAGAATCATAGAATCACTGAGGTTGGAAAAGACCTTAAAGATCAAGTCCAACCACGACCTAACCATACTACCCTAACTCTAATAACCCTCCGCTAACTCATGTCTCTGAGCATCACATCCAAGTGATGGACTCGAGCTGGGCAAGCAGAATGCTGGAGTTTGTAACATGGTGTCCAGCTGTCATCACTGGCATTTGTCAAATGAAGTGACCACTCTTGGGACAGGTACTATTTCAAAAGTGGACATCACTTTTAAAAAGTGCTAATGTACAAGGCTGTCAGGTCCTGGCCTCAGGAGCAAGATTGCTCCTCTGATGTCTCGGGCAAGATAAGGTTGCAGCACTCTCACACTGTGGGAGGGAACAGCCTGGGCTGTTCCTGCACGTCACTCACAACACAGACCTGGTCCTGCAGACGTGCTGCACCCACAGCCTCCTGCCCAAAGCTGGAGCACAGAGTCATTCAAGTCACCCTCCCATTGCTATTCATGCACACCCCATCCCACAACAAGCCACCTGCAATGGATAGCTTATTTGTATAGATCCCTCACTGCTTCTCCTAACCACAAAAGCTCTACCCACACTCTTTCATCAGCAGCACTCCAGAGCTTTCCCCTGAGCCCATGCTGTTCCTGAGGCTGGCAGAGGGACCAGCACTCTACCAGGTACCATTGCGTGCAGAAGGGTGCAGGGAGCAAAGCACTGCCTGCAGCAGCGCTGCATCAGCCCTCAGCTCACCTCCTTGAACACTAGAGGAGTCCTTTCACCCACCACTTCTACTGTAGGGCCACCTGAAAGCTGTTTATTCAACTTATTTTCTCCTTGTCCATCTTGTTTTAAGATAAAGGAGAAAAATAAACATCCAAAAAGCTGATCAGATTCAGTTCTCCTTGCTTTCTCTTCTGGAGACAGCTAAGCCCTCTCTTAAGCTTTGGACATTACCCACCTGGTTCTGCTCTAGGATTGCCCTGACTGGAACAGGAACCCTCTTCTTTAAGAGCTTTGAAACAGCTTCTGACAGAGGGACTCAGGGTAATCCTCTTGAGGACTGGGAGGGATTGACTGCTTATGATGTTATATCTATTGCATATGAGGTACACATTACAGTTATGCGCATAGACAAATGAAGACCAAAGAACCAAAATAATGCTACAGAAGCACAGTGGGGGCCTTCATTAGCATACAATGTTTGACTGTTCATTGATGACTTCAAATGATCATTTTAGGGAAAAAATCAGGAGTTAAAATATTCCATCCTAAATCAGACCTTTTCTTTAATGTCGAAATCTCCTGTTTGTGGATAAAGAAATGTATCTATTTATTTCTAAAAGTAGTACAGGTGTTTATTCCTTATCCATAGAATCATAGAGTCATGAAGGCTGGAAAAGACCTCTCAGATTCCCAAGTCCAACCACACCCCACCCCCACCATGCCCTCTGACCCCATGTGCCACATGTCCCCATGTGCCAAAGCTTCACTTCTCTTGAACAGCTCCAGGGACAGTGACTCCACCACTCCCTGAGCATCATGTGCCAGTGTCCAACTGCTCTTTTGGACAAGTTTTTCCTAATATCTAACCTGAACCTCCCCTGGCACAACTTGAGGCCATTCCCTCTCATCCTCTCACATCATGTGCAGGGAAGTATTTCTTGTGGCACAGGACACCTCTTCTTGAGGAGCTGCTGGCTGGAGGGAGGTTTGGTCCATCACAAAGGCTGTAGTAATCCCTTCTGACTCATTTGCAGTAACTGGAAGTGCCCCTCTGCTAGTGCCCACTTTTCTTTTCTTTTCTTTTCTTTTTTTTTGGCAACACTGCAGGGAAATATCAGAGGCACCCATGTGGCCTCCCCTGGCTCCAAAGGGAGGCACTGGCTGTGGAAGAAACACCCAATTATTTAGCAGCTGTCAGAGTTAAGCCCGGTAACCCCAGGCCAGGAAAGCCACACTGCATGCATCCATCCCCTGGCAGAGGGCAGCCCAGCACAGCCTGGGCAGTGTGTAGTGTGGGACACCAGGTGTGGGGAAAGTGGGGCAGTGAGGGTGTGTGCCCAACATGGTGCAGGGCTGGGGCAGTGTCCACCCATCAGGGCCCATCAGGAGCCCCGAGCCTGGCTGGCCACAGGATAAATCACATTGCGAGGGATGGGGGGAGGTGAGGGGTGCAGAGGCAGCGCGAGGGAGAGGAAAAACCAGATCAAAGGCAGAAATTCATCAGAGATAACAGAATTATTTATTTTTCCTGCTTCTAGCAGGGATTTTTTTTCCCCCTTTGAGGCCCCCCAGGCCTTCTGGGCTCCTACGTCTCCAGGCAGTCTGTTCCTCCACAGCGTCCCAGCACCCCGCCCACCACAAAGCACCATGTTCACTCCATCACGCCGCCCTGCTCCGCGCAGCAAGACCTTTTGATCTCCATCTCTGCAGTGTTTATGTGTGACAGTGCAAGAAATGTATTTACAGTACCCAGGGCTCTGTTAGACACTGCCTGCCTGCGTTTGAACATTAATACTGGGAGCAAGGGAGGGGGGGAGGCGCTCTCCTTTAATTCACCCATCATTTATTAAAATGTTTATTTGGAAATCTGCAGGCCCATTTATCTGGATATTACTCAGAGCAGGATCAAATAATAACTCAGGTTCTGTGTGTCACACAAGACAAACCAAATCCACTCTCAACAGGGTCCCTGCATGCCCCATACCCAGCCACCGGGCGCAGGGCTGGGTGGGCTCTGGGTCATGCAGTTCCACTTCTCATCTCCACTCACGTGCACAGGGTTAGTGGGGCCAGCTTCTGCTGCTGGCCATGGCCCCAGAGCCCCTGGTGCCCACTGGCAGAGGGCTCTGCTTTGGCTGCACCCAACTCTGGCTCACACCTGGGTTTTGAGCCACCCCATCCCTGCAGGAAAGTCCCTGCAGGTTTGCTGGAGAGCTTAGAGTCACCCCACAGCTCCAGTTCCCAGCCCCTAGGGGTGAAACAGCCCAACACTGGGATATTCTGCAAGGAATCCATATTTCTTTTGGCTCAGGGGAGACCTCATTGCACTCCACAACTTCCTGAAGGGAGGTTGTGATGAGGAGGACTTTGGCCTCTTCTCCCAGGCAACAAACAGGATCCAAGGAAATGGTTGTACCAGAGGAGGTTCAGGTCAGACATAAGGAAAAAGTTTTCTCTCAGAGAGTGGTCAGGCACTGGAATGGCCTGCCCAGGGAGGTGGTGGAGTCACCGTCCCTGGCAGTGTTCAAGAGGCGTCTGGATGAGGAGCTACGAGATATGGTTTAGTGGCTTGTGGTGGCAATGGTAGCAGGAGGACAGTTGGACTAGATGATCTTGTAGGTCCTTTCCAACCTTGTGATTCTATAATTCTATGATTCTGGGGCTGAATGTAAAGTAGTGGTCACTGAGCCCTGGTGGGCACCCACCATTTCCCTCTGGCATTCCCTTCCCCACCTCATACTTTCCACTTTCTTTTCGGTTGCCCAACAGAGCCATGTGATGGATGAGGTTTGGCAAGGTGCTAATTTCAAGCACTCAGCAGCATTAGGGTTGCCTGTAGGGCTGCATGCAGATGCTGCTTAGTGCACATAGAGCTTACATCCCAGCAGCCAGCTGCTGACTAGGAAAACATTGTGAGTACTTTTGGGCAGCATTTGGCAGCAAGCAAGGTGCCTCCTGAGCAAAGAGGCTTTGCTGATGACATGGTGCCATAAAGGTGCCCATTTCGCATGGCCACAGTGTGCTGCAGACCCAGCAGAGCCCATCTGGCAGCACACAGGTTCAGGATGAAGCCAGAGGTGCCATGACACATTGAGCTTCAGGGACATTTGATGCCTGACGGCAGGAAAAATTACAGAGAGTTACTGATAAAAGGAAAAGTGAATTCATTGAGGGGGATGGGCTCTGTGCCTTGTGCAACTCACGCTGCTGCCTCATGGCCCCCTGAGCCACAACCTTGCTCCTGACTACAGCCATGAAATCCCAGCTCTCCAGTGCACGACATCGCAAGTTCTTCAGCTGTTTGCAAATCTCATTTTAGAAATGTCTTTCGTTGCAAAGGTGTTGAGTAGACATGACGTCAAAGCCAGCTTGCTCAGGATCGACAAATAAATGCCTTGGGATGGGGAGTGATGGAACAAAGCACTGAGCCTGGAGCTAGAGTCATGTCTGTGCACTTGACCAGTGCTGCCCCACACGAGCCCAACGTGTGATCACAGAATCATAGAATCACCAGGGTTGGAAAAGACCTCTAAGGTCATCCAGTCCAACCATCCACCTATCACCAATATTTCCCACTACACTACGTCCTCAGTACAACATATAAATGATGTCTCTACCTTGGTGGGTAGCAGTGCAGAGCTGGTGCTGGTGGGATGTGGAGCACCCTGTGGTGCACAGACACCTGGCACCTATCCAGGACCCACAAGAAACACCACCTGTCTCCACCTCCAAACCAGCAAGGTAAAGCCTAAGTAGATCTGGGACAGCACCATCCCAGAGCATGGTGATTTAGAATCCCTGCCTCCAAACAGGAGCAGCCCCTCAGAAGCAGCCCTTCCAGCAGCACTACAGCAGTGCCTTCCTTAACGCACCGAGCCCAGCATCCTGCACTGGCATCCCTGGTTCTGTTCAGACCCCATGGGGTCTTGCAGCCCAGCCTAGCCTGGGTCTACAGAAAACTGTGCTTGCTTTTCAGTGAAAATGAGATTTCTGTTTTTCAAATCAACAGATTTCTCATTCTGAAAGTGGGCTTGTTTTAGCTACTTGTACAGATGTGTGTGGAGACAGGAAGAAACATCCGTTTTAAGCATTTGCTACATACATACATAGACCTTGTATGTAAGCACAATGTTTTGACTACAAAACAAATGGTTCAAACGCCCTCCCCTTTTCTGCCTCATTCTTCATAAAAGAGTTTGCATCTTGGCCTCCCAACTTCATTACAGTCATTTTAACTCTTCCAACCGACATTTTCCAGGGAGCACCCATTCATTTTGCTGCCCTCGCTCCTGAAATCCTGCCATGATTTTAATCCTTCCTGCCACCAGCTCCCTGATAGCACCCACATGGACCTCGCTGAATAAAATCCAGTAATTAACAGCTTTAGGAAGCTCTCTTTCATTATTTTCTTTCACCTTTACTTTCAGTCCTAACTCTGCAGGAGCGGGTGAGTCATGGCTTTGCAATCCACACTGGATGCCAGCTGAAAACAGAGGCTTCACACGATCACATTGACAGATGACGTGGAGGCGGCCCTGCTAGGCACAGACTCATCCATATTCCGAGTTAAAAGAAATATTACATTTTTAAGGGTAAAGAAACATATTTAACAGATAAAGGAAAAGAAAAGTTTGCTGGTCATCAATTATAATAATAAAATAGAGGGGGCTGGGGAGGAGAAATACACTTTGAAGACGCACTAGAGCCCCTCATCTTCAAAGAGTTGGAGGAGAGGGCTGCCCTCACGCCCCTCCAACAGGCAGCAGCCACTGTGCCATGGAAAACTGTCCCAGGATAAACTTGACCTGAGCCCAGCCAGACCCTGCAGGCACCAGGAGAGCAGGAAAATGGCAGGAGGGAGTGGTGGGGATGGTTTGTGGGCTGGAGGTTAAGCCTTGGGGCTATTTTGCAGTCTGGAGATGACAGCCAAGGGGAAGAGTAGGGTAACTGGAGCAGTATGGGCTTCAGCTGCATGCACGAAGCACAGCATGGTGCAAAGCCCACAGCCCTGTGACTGTATTGTGGCCATATCTCTACAGCCTCTGCTTACTGCACAGCAGGTCTGAGCCTCTGTGTCTGCACAGGGTTACCTGCAGAAGATACAGAACATGGAAAGCCGTACATGTCTCCTGACCTTACAGGATTTGGAGCTTGAACTCAGACAGCAAAAACTTTAAGGTCTATGCTCTGAGCTTTGCCCTAAGCAAAGCCTTCAGCCCCACTGTGAAAATTGCATGTATGAATGGGGATACTCCATCTATGGGCTGCGTTTCTTAGTCCACGTGTAATCATAGAATCATAGAATGGCTTAGGTTGGAGGAGACCTTAAAATCACCTTACTCCAACCCCCCTGCTATGGGCAGGGCTGCCACCCATCAGATCATGCCCAGGGCATCATCCACCCTGGCCTTGAATGTCTCCAAGGATGGGGCATCCACATCTTCTCTGGACAACCTTGTGGAAAAGACTTCTGTGCAACCCTTAATGATGCCTTTCCACAAAGCCTTTTTTTTAGGCAGTCTGAGAATGCAAAACTCAAAGGTCCCACAAAAAAATAAGATAAAATAAAATAAAAACCCAGGATGAACAATGACAAAGCCAGGAATGCTAGGTTCTGCAGCTGGGACAGATGTGTAACAGCCCTTTGGAAGAAACTAAGCAATGATGGAAGCAAAATTTTACTGCAGCACACCTCCACCTGCAGTTTCAATTTACTAGATTATCCAAAGTAAATCAAGAAGAAAAAAGGTGGATATCAGTTGATGATACGTTGGGATGCAGATGATGGATACATTATAAGCACTGGAGTCCAAGCTGAACCTACAGGATAAGGAGTTACATGTTGAGCAGGTTAATGAACCTAAGAGATGGTATTTTTCCTTATTTTCTCCACAAACAAACCCTCATGCCTTAGACAGATCAGACTGATCCAGGCATTACTAAGCAGCATTACTTTTCCTGGTAACCTCAGCTTCAGCTCACAGATGCTTCTTGTGCTTAGCTGCTTTTTTGGGCCCCTTGCTTACTACTAGAGCTCCTCTGCTCAGACAGCCATTCTGCTGCACTGTCACGGACACATGGTCCCTTCAGGAAAGCCTGGCTGTTGAGTGACCTCAAGCTGCAGGAGGCAAGAACCCAAGGTGCTCCACCCTGACGCAAGCACACACTTGTCTTCTTTCCCTTCTTGGTTTCATGTCATCCATTGGCATAGTTGAACAAAAGCAGTACAGAAATGAAAGATGGTTCCTGTTTATTTCTACCAAGCAGAATGAAAATGTAAGTGAAATAACTCTCAGCACAGCCCTATGCACACCCATGGATTGCAATGCACAGTGAAGAGGACATAGCTATAAATGCAGGTTCTATAATGCAGCTCACAAACTCATGCTGGTGGTTCATGCAGAGTGCTTGGAAGGCACCTCATGTCTCCTTCTACCCCTATTACAAAGCTCTTTTAACGCCTTTAATTCTGCCCAGAAATGCTCCCAGCCCACCCATGAATCTGGACTGCGCCCCTTTGAGCCCTCATCACACTTTTCCATGGAACCTTTTCCTCAACGAGAGGAAAACTGGGCCAGATGCACCGTGAGCCATCCAGACCCATGTTACATGCTGGAGAAAGCCCCGTCCAGTCTGGATCTTGCATGCCTGCACATCCAGAGCACAGAGCGAGCTTCATACATCAAAACTTAACTGAGGACATTGGAACAGGTTGCCCAAGGAAGCTGTGGGTGCCCCATCCCTGGATGTGCTTGAGGCCAGGCTGGGTGGGGCCCTGGGCAGCCTGATCTGCTGGGGGGCAACCAGCTCACAGCAGGGGTGGAACTGGATGGTCTTGAAGGTCCTTTCCAGCCTATGCCATTCTGTGATTCTATGATATTAGAGCTAAGCTGCATAGAAACCCACTGAGGACAGATGGTTGCTGATCTGTCACAAGGCATGGTGGAATCCCAAAGCATCCAAGAGAGGTGCAAATGAAAGAGTTTACAAGTTTGGTTAGTTCACCTTACTTCTCAAGCATACAACATGGAGACCAACTCTGAGGAGCAGAGGAGTGCAGGTGCTCAGGCTTTGGGGAGAAGCTCTCATCCCACCCTGGATCCCATGTCACCTTTTCTCAGCCCTCACGCTCACTGGGCTCATGCTGTGCCAGCCTCCCACCCTCTCAGCCCCTAGAAAGCTTTTAAAGGTTGTTTCCAATCTTGGAGCCCACTCATGTGGAGAGTTTATCACGATGTTCAACGCCAAGATTTTTCTTCAGCTTACAAGCCAAAACTAACACAAACAGCCAGCTCCACATTCATTATTCTAATTCTGCCATAAAACATGCTAAAGCCAGTTCTGACTGAGGTAGTAACTGATTTACTGCCCTTTCAGCAGGCAGTGTCTAATGAGTTGGGTAAGCTCAATGGGCAGATTTATGCCAGAGGAGCAGCTGGAGGGGAGCTCACCGTCAGCACAGGCTCTCCAGCCAGCCTCACCATGCCCAGAGCAGTGCAAACGCTACTGGCCTCATGGAAAGGAACATTTCCAAGGTTTCCTACTGACCACCATGCTGAAGAGGCCACCTTCCAAAACTTCTCTCTTAGCATTGCAAAGAGACATGAAGGAAGAATTTCGAGATTTTTGGAACATCCCTTTGCTAAGGCTGAAGTGAGTGCTTCAAGGTGGGGGTAAGCGGAGTGCTGCTCACTGCGAGTTCAAGCAAGGCTCCACAAGCAGGGCGTGAAGCTCTGGCATCCAGTGCTGAGAAGGGCACAGCAACAGCTCCTGCATGGTGGGTTGTGGCATCAGCTCAGGGATCGTGCATTGGTAGGCGGGCCCAATATCGTGATGCCTGGGGCAGCTGAAGCTCCTGAACACAGCTGCCCCAAGCCATTGCTTCTCCTGGATGCATGCTCCCTCTTTCTTTCTAATGGAGAAAGCTCTTCCCAGGTTCAGCAGACACAACATGGAGTTATGAGCAGTCTCATCTGACCAAAACATCTCCACCCCATATTTTATCCAAAATTCCCAGCCAGATATGCTTCCGGGTACTCCAAAATCCCCTTGCAAGCTCCGCAGCAATGCCATGCACAGTATGTATCCCAGACTGGTTTCCCTCCAGCCCTCCCCACTAGAGCCCCTCTGAGGACTGGTGCTGGCATTGGGTGCTCCCAGTGAGGAGCACATGTCAGATGCATGCCATTTTCTTTATTTTTCTATATCAGTTTGAAAAACTGTTTCCCAGGGAGGCTGGCTTCAGAAAGAGGAGGAGTTCAGCTCAAACCTTAACCCTTTTGTAACCCCGTGGCTCTTATTTTGGAGGAATTCCTTGAGGAATTCCTTTTTTTTTTTTTTTTTTTCCCCTGAGGTGCTCCTAATTCTAACCACAGCCCAGCTCACACTGACTCCTGAGCAGCCTTTGTAAAGCCACAGATCATGCTCGTAATCCATCCAGCTGCTTTGCACAGACACCAATCGGCCATTCTGCTTGCTGGGCTACAAGAGGCAAGGATGGAACAAGTCCCAGATCTCTTCCCATTGCAAATATCATTTCCACCTGAAAAGCAAAGAAGAAGTGAACAGGCTTTCTCTTCACCAGGGAGCTTCCAAGTTAGCACCAGTGTGCACTGCAGATACCCAGATGGCTCCAGGCGCTGAGATATCTCTCCACAGGCTGAGTGCTTTAACGGCATGGACACTTCCATCTTCCCATCCAGCTCTTCCTTTCTCCTGCAGAACAGTCTGATTTACTGTTGGCTACGCAAGTGAAGAAGTAGGAATCCTTCTAGGTCCTTCTAGGCCTGCAGGGCTGCAGAAACAGGATGGAAATCCTGGCAGAAGAGCCCTGTCCAGTCCCAACCTCTCCTCCTCAATGGAGGATGCAGCTTTCTCCAACTGCCCCCAGGTTGCTTGGCAGGGCATGAGGAGAGAAGAAAAACAAAGCCTTACCTAGACGCAGATGTTCTTTGGCTTGGCTAAAACCAGTCGTAAAACCAGTGTCAGGCTGGGAGTGAGGAGCTCCTGTGGGTTTAGCTAGGGAGGTGCTAGGGCTCTCCAGAGTCTGAGCCAGCACACATCTCCCACACAAGTTGAAGGAACGCCCTGCAGCCTCCTCCTGCCCCTGCATGCCATGCACTGTTGTTTTCCTTGGCCATATAGAGAAGATCACCCCTAACCAGCATGCCACACATCCCCAGCTAACACCAAGCTCTTCCCCCACCCTCAGACACCCTCAGTCTGCTCAGATAACCATCCTTTCCATCAGCAAAAACATTTGGGGAGCATTCATTGTCCCATTCTTTGTGCCTCAGCACCGCACTGCACCAGCAGCACGCTCAGCGCTGTGCCAGCAGCTTGGCCTCAGCAAGCAGCACTCCCAGCAGCCCCAGCCTACACTGTGCCCCGATGTTTGTCCTCATGGCTGTAGGCAGAGGGAAAACAGTATCTCAGCACGTTCAGCAACCAGGTGACATCCACATCCAGCTGCCTTCCCCACCTTCCTCTAGGCACAAGCACTGTGATTTAAATTACAGGGAGGGGTAGGATTTAGTGGGCTGCTGGGATAGGACTTGGTGTACAGATCCCCAGCTCTGGAAGAGGTTTTGTGTCCTTTGTGTATTGTGTTATGAGACAAAGGCGGAAGAAAACACCTGGAGCAGTGAGGCCGGGGTGGGGGGGAGAGATTGCCATGACGTCTTACAAGATTGGGGCCAGATTTATAGAGGTATTTGCAGATCTGCCACCAGGATCTGCCTACTGTGGCTTTGAGCAGCCAGCTGATGCCTGGAAACATGCAGGGCTCACCCTGCATGGCCCGGTACAGCCATCTTCAGGGTTCTGCATCCTGGCGTCAAGCAGTCAGTCCCTATACTGCTCTGCGTTGGCTGTGTACATGCAGTCAGGACCACCTCCCCTTATGGGCACTGACAGAACCGTGCTCAGGCAGCTATAGATCTGGAGCGAGATGCCCACTGGGACAGACACACTCTGGCAGCTTCCACCAACCTCTCAATTTGGAAAACTCTTCCTCCCCGTCTTCACCAGCGCTTCCCATGCTGAAGCCCTGGCACCCTCATTAGCCAGGATGCAAAAAGCTGGGCGGGATCTCAAAGACAGCTCTGCTCTGCCTGTGGGACAGCACAGGGCCCTGTTGCAGCCAGGAAGATGGATGTAGCAGCCGAGGGAAGAGGATGGGAGTTGTGTATGACACTCTGTGGAAATCCCCTGTGAAGAGAGGGCTGGGGGCTGAGAACACCCTTTGCACTCTGCTACAGATCTGAATTTTGAAAGCAGAAATTCGGACGGCACCTTGAATTGGGCACGAAGGCAGGAGGGCAGGAGGGCAGGAGGGCAGGAGGGCACGGTGCACCTCTGGCAAGGTCAGGGTAGCAACAGCAGCAGAACAGGCACTGCGGGTCCTCCGCCTGGAAGCCAGGGCAGGCAGGGAGCAGAATGACAGCATGATTTAGGACCTGTCTGCAAAGCAAACAAAAGCAATTGAAAACTGCATCATCTAGGCAAACTTAGTAGGTTGTATTTTCACAAGTGAGGACTGATG
The DNA here is from genome assembly GCA_030625065.1 of Alectoris magna. Lineage (NCBI taxonomy): Eukaryota > Metazoa > Chordata > Aves > Galliformes > Phasianidae > Alectoris > Alectoris magna. The sequence goes on along the minus strand of CM060578.1, from coordinate 3,583,985 downwards.
GTAAGACCAGCTTAATCCCCCGGCGGACTTTCCACACCTCCACATGCCGGCTGACAGGGCCAGCTGTTTTTTCTTGCAGCTGATTGCTGAAATAACATTGCTGGGCTTGTGCTGTGGAACAGGACGGGCTGGCAGGGAGCAGCCAGCAATGCAGGCAGCCGATAGGAAAAGAAATGCGCTTGGCTGCCAAAGCTCTGCCCCATGCACCCCAAAACCTTGGCAACTCCCAGCCTTGACAGGATTGTGCAGTGATGCCCGAAAGCACGCTGCCTGTGACAGCCCCTCCTGAGCACAGACACCGAGCGCTGGAGAAGCAAGACTTAACTGAATGGCATTATGTACATGCAGATAAACCACCACCACCCAAGCCAACCTGGAGCTTTCTTGTGATAATATTCCCATTTGCTTTTGGTTTGAACAAAAGAGCAGAGTTCTCTTGTCCTGATTTCCCAACAAATTCCCCCAAAAAAAGAGAATGAAAATAGCACCTTTCTCAAACCAGGGGATGTTCAGCACCCTCTTATTCCCTTCCCAAACCACCACTGAAATTATGAACACATTCTTTTCTAATGTCAAACCTGTAAATAAAGCAAGAAACGCCTCATTTGGGCAGCTTGACGCATCTCCTGCATGCACCAGGCATGCAAGCAGCAAAGCTGCTTTCACTGATACACACAAATTCACCAGCGCATGGCTTAAAATCTGCCTGATGGTCAAAGAACAAAAGGCAAAATCAGCATGCTCCTACGCCCGCTCCTTCCAAAGCCATAGGTTTCAACCTACAAGCTGCAGGACCATCTACATGCGCGTATGGGTATGGATACGTAATTAAATGAAGATGAGAGGTGGTTAACCTGGGATGTTTGAACATTTGGGGCTGACAGTCTAACAAGTTCCTGCCGGGTAAGAAGCCAAAGTCTGGCATCTGGGAGCTCAGGTATGTCTCCAGAATCAAAAGCAGCTGAAGCATCTCTCAGAAGCTGGGCTTTAACGACCAGGCTGAATGCAGTTATCTCCACTAGCTGCAGCCAGAGGAATCATTAAAGAGAGTGTTGCCACTGCTGGCTCATTTCCATTCATTATGACTTCTTGTTACTTTTCACTGATGGTTAGGTTAGCTAAGAGCGTACATTTTGAAGTGAATGTTTTTCACCTTTTTAAAACATGACATTAAAATGCAATCCACAAAATATTCAGATGTTTTCTGCATAGAAAGTTTTTCAAATTTTGATAATTGTGCAAATATTTGCTTGTGTTTTTAAAACAACCCCCATAGAAAAAAAGAAAAACGATCTCAGCACACAGGCACACAGGTGATGGAGAGGACATTAGCAGCCACAGAAATCCAGACCTGGTCCCTGTGCTGGTCTCCTTCAGCACCAGCCTCTTGTTCCCTTGTTCCAAAAGCCTGGGCTGAATGCACGCAGCTCTGCTCAATCCATCGAGCCCAACCTGCCATGTAGCTCCCTTCTGCTCTGACAGGCTGACTGTGCACTGAGCAGAGCTGTGCTGCAGAATGCAGCGGCGCTGCTCTGTGTGCTGCCAGCAGCCCCAGCCCCGGGGCTGAGTGAGGGATGGGTACATCCTTATCAATGCCACTAAATGTGTCTCATTCTAAAGCCTAAAACTGCATTTATCTTCATCTTTCCATTTAAAAAATAAAACAAAGCACAGACATTTTCTTCTGTGGTGGATTTGGGGGTAAGGGATTTCTGCCTGTTCCCGTTTTCCCAGTGCCCTGATTGCCACCACCATTATTTCCTGCCTTTGGGTCCTGTTGCCACCACGGGGACAGTGATAACAGTGTTCCTGAGCCCCCAGCAACATTGCCCCCACTCACAGCTCAGCATCCTCCCTCAAACACAGCTTCACACTGGCAACAGCAGCACACTGAGCTCAGCCCTGCAAGGGCACCATTGCATGAGATGGGGGAGGTTTGGGCTGAATTTATCCCGTGCCAGCTCGGTATCAATGGCAACAAGATCCTGGATCATAAGATACCAGCCCTGCAGCTGGGCTGAGCAAAAGTCATCCTTTATGGAACTGGAGCCATTCACACAGCAGCTAGGAGATACTCTTGCACACACACACAAAAAGTCAACAAAATTCACTGCAATCACTGCCAGCAGCCTGTTCAAACAGCTTTCACTCTGTAAGGTCTGCATCATGGAGCTCAGACTGCTATGGAAGGCTCCTCACCATCCCTCACACCCCTGCAGCACCAGATATTTTGTGCCATGCCTGTAAATTGATTTTCTATTCAAACTCACACGCCAGCCAAACACACCTCACAGAGCCAGTGTTGCAGTGTCCTGCTCTGCACAGCAACCAGTGCTGCTGCTCAGAGGCTCCTGCCAGGACCCTTTGTTCAGGCTGTGGGGTGCAGAGCAGGGAAGAGCTGAACACAGTACTTCAAATGAGGAGTTCATGCATGGCTAAAGGCCCTTTAAAATGGGATTAAAAATTCACCTTTCTGCCCCACATTTTTTTGACATTTCTAATCAAACCTATCCTGAGACAGACACAAGAACAGGTTTGGATCACTAATTTTCTTAATAGAACTAGTGTGTCTTGGGGAGTATTTGGTGGGTATTTCTGATTTTAGAATAGATGCAATAGATAGAATAGATGCAATGGATAGAATAGAGATGTTGGAAAGAATAGGTGCAATACATATACAGTAGAGTATATAGATACAGTAGAGGCATCGGATAGCATAGATGCAATAGGTGGATGCATTAGTATATCATAGATGCATTAGATGGAATAAATTCAATAGATATAATAGGTGCATTGGATACAGTAGTTGCAATAGATAACAATAGATGTGTTAGAATAAATTGGATAGAATAGATGCAGCAGATACAACAGATGCACTGGATAGAATAGATGCAGCAGATACAACAGATGCACTGGATAGAATAGATGCAGCAGATACAACAGATGCATTGGATATAATAGATACAGTAGATACAAGAGATGCATTAGATGGAATAAATGCAATTGATACAATAGATGCATTGGACAGAATAGATGCATTAGATGGAATAATGCAATCGGTAGAATAGATGCAAGAGATAGAATAAGTACACTGGGTAATTGCCATTGCTCCCGTGAGGGAGGGGAGCCGGGAAGGCTGCAGCAGCAGGAGGAGCCCTTTGATCCCGGGGCAGTGGGGCCGCAGGATGAGGCAGTGCGCAGCCGGGCTCGGCAGCCAGCCCTCCTTGCCTAATTCCCTTCTGAAGTGCTGGAGCCACTGTCACATCTCATTAAAAGAGGCCAATACCCTTGTTTTAATTTCTAACCAGAGCAAACAGGATAATAATATTTATCCCAGTGGGGGGTTGCAAGAGAAGGCACCTCCTCGCTTCAAATGTTTGGACAAAAAATTTGCTCTCATTAGGGCAGAAGGCCAGGAGATGTCTTTGTAGGAAAGGCATGCAATGGGGCTTCGCTGTGTTTGAAGTGCTCCTCGTCCCCTGTAATTGGGGCCAGGCAGGGACTTGCTGGGGACCGAAAAGAGGCAAAATGGGAAAGGGAATATCCAGGTCTCCCAACAACTGATTTCCTCCCTGGAAACTCAGGTTTTGCTGCAAAACAGGACGGCTGGCTCCATGCACTGCCCCGAAGACAGGGGCAATGCAATGAGCAACCTGAGGCAGTGGGGATAAAAGCAGGGCCAGGTCCCTGCTGTCCTTTACACAGCACCCACAAACTGCGACTCCGATGTTCCTCCCAGCTCTATCACTCCTGGGAAAGGAGCACCAAGAGGCAAGAGTTGCTGTGAAAGGAGCAAAGAACTGTCCAAAGCAAGCAGGGATCAGTGAAACACCAGGCAACAGAGAAAGGTAATCAGCGCACACCTCTCCTCCACCAGGAAGCACACTGTCAGCCAAAGGGATGCGAGTTCAGCTCAGCCTTGGAGAAGAGGGGGAAATTAAAAGAAAGTGTTCAATTAATTCCTCATTTATGGCCAAATTCTAGGTATATTGCTTCCCTTGCTTCCCAGATGGCCCACTGTCAGTACGTTTAGAAACAAGTTGGAATTAATCTTCCTCCTGTCAGAACAGATAAAGGGTTTATGTACAAAGTCATTTTTTCATTACTGCGCTATCATTAATGCCACATGAATCCCACAGAGCTGCTCAAAAGCTGTTGAGTCAGAAGTGAAGAATCTAAGCACAGCATTGAGCTCATGAACATTCCCATCCATTGCTGCTATGACTGCGTGGCCCAAAAACTGCAACAAGTGCTTTGTGCATTACAAAGGGACAATTACACACACACACACACACACACACACAAACACACACAAGAAGGTAAAACAGCCTATGCAGTACCCAAAACCGTGCTCTCAGAGAGCCTGTCTCACCAAACTAAACCTGGGGTGTTTGTCTGAGGTCAAAGGACCTCGTGCACCAAGGTCAGAGCCTGAAGGGCGCTGCTGTGATTGATTGCAAGGAGTGGCAGTTGGAGAGGCGACTGCAGACAGGCTCGGTGCTGAAGGTTATGTTGGTGACCAGCTTCAGGCTGACGCCAGCTCATTAATGTCTTCAGCAAGGGTTTGGTTATCAAGATCTTGTCCTTCCAAGCAGGGAAAGACACCAGTGTGAGCCTACATATTTGTCCTCGGTAGAAATTTCAAAGAAAAATCAGTTAGATTTTTAACATTCTCATTTAACTTCAATCAGATTTTAACTCTTCTGTATACAGAAATAGAGGCTATTAATTCCTTTTAGTTGTACTGAGTACTGCAGAGATTTCCTCAAGGTAATACCAGGCACTTTAAAAATAAAAAAGAAACACATGCTCCAGCTCTCAGAAATCTTGTCAACACCCCATCTGCTGCAGATCCATTGAAGGTAACTTGATGGGACAAACCTCAGCTGCGATGGGACAAATGACAATTGTCAGGTTATTTTGAGCAAGCTTCTCCAGACATCAAGATCAAGTACAGCCTCAGGAGACGAGATACAACCTTCTCTCAACCCTGAGTCTTCTCCAGGCTGGTACCATCCCCACTGCCAGCTTCACAGCACAGAATGAGAAAATCAAGCATTGGAAAGCACCCAACACAACATTGCTGGTGCAGTGATTTTGCAACCTCATTGCAAAATGGGACTGGTCATTGCAACACACTGGAGTACCAAGCTAAGGTACAACAAGAGCCAGCTGTATGGACTCTGTTTTATTTGGGGTACAGCCCAGCAAAGTTGTGGTGCTGGAAGGACACACATCAAATGTTGGTAAACATTATTGGTGGAGGTCTGCCTTCCAAAACCACATTTGGATCAAAATCGGAACATTTTGCACGAAGTCATTGATTTCTACTAAATTTTCAAAGCCAGAGGGTCAAAGCATTCATCATGAGTTTCCAAGGGCAGTGCTGGAATGTTTCTTCTCATTTTTGACATTGTTTCATTGGAGCATTTTGTTTGAATGACAGTAACATATTTGAAGTCATATTATTGCATGCTAAATGCAAAAATATATTTTATGATGCTAAATTTAAAATATGTGTACAGATGTCCAAGCAAAATATTTTCTTATATTAAAATGTCAGGTTTTTATTTAAAATAATGGATTTCTCTTTTTTTTCCCCTTTCTTTCTTTTAAAAGTGTTGGGAAGCTTCTGAGAGTTCCAAAAAATCTTGTTTGCTTTTGTCCAACTTTTACTGCATGAAAAATGCTGACTTCTAATTGCCTTTCAGAATGTGCAAACTTCCTTTTCAATTGTTTTCAGGCTAAAAACTGCAGTTCTCAATCAACTCTCAAGCTACTGGAACTTCTCGGAATATTTTTTCTCTCCTCCAAGGAAAAGAAGGAAAGAAAGACATTCATTTCCATCGATGTTATTGGGTTACTAATGAAGTAAAACATTGGGGAAGTTGATAGAAGAGATTTCAATCTCTAATGACCCAAGAAAATGGAACCTGTGACGAAAATTTCTTCTTTCTCACAAAAGCCAGAAGTGTGCAAGTGCGACGGACCTGTGTCCATCTGGATCGCCAGGTACCCCTTGATACAAGGACTCGAGCTGGACAAAGATTTCCAGGCCTATACTGCAGAGGGTGGCCAAAGTTGGATCGTTCCTAAATGCTGGATAATACCAAACATCAAAGACATTTTACCTTTCTGGGATGGAAGACAGCACAACCTGGTCTTTGGTTAGGAAGGTTATTAGCTGGCGCTTCCCGTTGCTACCCATGGGAAAAAAAAAAAAAAAGCCCACGTCTTCTTTGTCCATCTGGTTCCTCACATATCTCCAAGGATGGAGATCCCACCACCTCCTTTGGTCCAGCAAAGAGCTATCCTCAGAGTCAAAAGTTGCTTTACGTGAAGCCAGTCATATCCTCCCACCTCAACGTGTACCCACTGCTTCTCATTCTCCTAATCCTAACCTAGAAAACTTCTCCCTTTTCCAACATGATCATATCCTCAGTTTTCCTCTATGACCAAGAAGTGACTTTTTGTTTGGTTTTGTGGGTTTTTTGTTGGTTGGCTCATCTGCTTTTTTCAAACATACTCTTGGGTGTGAATGATCCTTGGCTCTGAAGACCACCATGCACCTCACAGCACCATGCTCTGCATCTCCACCTTGGGACTGAGGATGGTCCCACAGCAGCACTGTGCTTTTACCCAGCCTTGGGAGCCTCTCTTTTTCCCAGCTGATGAATCAGCCACCAAGCAAAACAAGGGACATAACCTGACGGTGTGGTCACCCTTGGTCTGCCAACATCATTATCACAGAATCATAGAGTCACCAAGGATGGAAAAGCCTGACCACTCTATCAGAGAAGTAGTATTTCCTAATGTCCAGCCTGAACCTCCCCTGGTGCAGCTTGATGCCATTCCCTCTAGTCCTATCATGAGTTACAAGAGAGAAGAGGCCGACCCCCAGCTCACCTCAACCTCCCTTCAGGTAGTTGTAGAGAGCAATAAGGTGTCCCCTGAGCCTCCTCTTCTCCAGACTGAACAATCCCAGCTCCTTCAGCCTCTCCTCATACGGCCTGTGCTCCAGACCCCTCACCAGCTTTGTTGCCCTTCTTTGAACACGTTCCAGGGCCTCTATGTCTTTCTTGCAGCGAGGGGCCCAAAACTGGACACAGTACTCGAGGTGCGGCCTCACCAGAGCTGAGTACAGGGGGACAATCACTTCCCTGTTCCTGCTGGCAACACTGCTTCTGATGCAAGCCAAGATGCCATTGGCCTTCTTGGCTACATGAGCACACTGCTGGCTCACGTTCAGCCTAGCATCAATCAATAGCCCGAGGTCCATTTCCTCTACAGAGTCTTCCAGCCACTCTGCCCCAAGCCTGTAGCCTTGCCTGGGGTTGTAGCGTTGCCTGCTATCAACACTTCCAGCCAACTTTGTGTCATCTGCAAACTTAATGAGGGTGCACTCAATGCCCTCATCCAGGTCATCAATAAAGATATTGAAGAGGACAGGCCCCAGCACCAACCCCTGGGGAGCACCACTTGTGACCAGTCGCAAGTTGGATTTAACTCCATTCACCACCACTTTCTGGGCCTGGCCCTCCAGCCAGTTCCTTACCCAGCTGAGAGTGTACCTGTCCAAGTCACGGGCTGCCAGCTTCTGCAGGGGAATTCTGTGGGAGACAGTGTCAAAGGCCTTGCTGAAGTCGAGGTAGACTACAACAACAGCCTTTCCCTCATTCACCAGACGGGTCACTCGATCATAGAAGGAGATCAGGTTGGTCAAGCAGGACCTGCCCTTCATGAACCCATGCTGGCTAGGCCTGATCCCTTGGTTATCCCACACATGCCGCGTGATCTCCCTCAAGACAATCTGCTCCATAACCTTCCCTGGCACTGAGGTCAGGTTAACATGCCTGTAGTTCCCCATATCCTCCTTACAACCCTTCTTGTAGAGGGGAGTCACACTGGCAAGCCTCCCATCTTCTGGGACCTCACCAGTCAACAAGGAACGCTGATAGATGATGGAAAGTGGCTCGGCTGTCACCTCCGCCATTTCCCTCAGCACTCTCGAGTGAATCTCATCCAGCCCCATGGACCTGTGGCAATCCAGTTGGAGAACTAGGTCTCTGACTGTTTCCTCCTGAATCTTGGGGGTTTAGTCTGCTCCCCAGCAGAGACTACCAGGTCAGAGAGTGGAGTACCCTGAGGAAAACTGGTCTGACTTTTAAAGAAAGTCATTGTTTATGACTTTCTTTATGACCAGAAGGCATTCAGAACATCTGCCTTTTCCTTATCCTCAGTGGTCACGTTCCCAGCCTCATCCAGTAAAGAATGGAGAGTCTCCTTGGTCCTTCTCTTACTGTTGATACATTTGTAAAAGAGTTTCTTGTTCCTTTTTACCCCAGCGGTCAGGTTGAGTTAAAGCTGGGCTTTTGCCTTTCTGATTCTCTCTCTGCACATCTTAACAAGTTCTTTGTATTCTTTCTGAGTTGCCTGTCCCTTCTTCCACAGGAGGTAGATTCTCTTTTTCTCCCAGAACCTCAAGAATAGTTCCCTCTTCATCCATGCCGGACTTCTTCCCCACCAGCTCATTTTGCGGCTCAGGGGGACAGCCTGCTCCTGCACCTTTAAGACTTTCTTCTTGAAAAGCAACCAGTCGTCTTATTAAGTCAACTCACATGACGTGCCTCTTCAGAGCACACTGGGAGGTTTTTATTGGCAAGGGTAGTCTACATGCACTACTCACCCACTAGGAGAGCTATGATGCATTCCCTGATGGAGTTGCAAGTCAGTCTCTTTCTCCATTACTGGCTGTTAGCTTTATACCACAACCAAGACAAGCTGCTTTGGAAAATGTTCCATTGACTTCATAACAGCAGCAGTTTGAGCTGGGAGGAGGCACTGCAGGAGAGCAATTCCCACTCTCACAGTGCCTCAGCTGGGGCCCTGACTCTGTTTCCTGCTTGCAGCTGGGCTGAATGCCTGGTGGGAACTCCAGCCCTTGCCCAGCAAGCATCGGCATCACCACATTCCTTCTGGTTCTCGACACACCTCTCTGGTTCTGCAGGACAGATATATAAGAAAGGAAGACAAGGGGCAGGACAGGCATGTCCTGGTGCTTTCAGGCAGCTACCTAGCTGTTGTTCCCAGGCTTCTCTGAAAAACATCCTACTACTAACTGGAAAAGGAGGTCAAGTACCATGAGTGTTGTGTTCAGTCTGGAGCCCCTCACTACAGGAAAGACACTGAGGTCCTGGAGTGCATCCAGAGAAGGACAACAAAGCTGTGAGGGGTCTGGAGCACAAGTGTTATGGGGAGCAGCTGAGGGAGATAGGATTGTTCAATCTGGAGAAGAGGAGGCTCAGGGGAGACCTTATCACTCCCTGTAACTCCTGACAGCAGATTGTGGTGAGGTGGATGTTGGTCTCTTCTCCGGGTAACAGCAATAGGACAAGAGGGGATGGCCTCAAGTTGGGCCAAGGGTGGTTCGGGTTGGATATTAGGATAAACTTCTCCAAAAGAGCAGTGATGCACTGGCACAGGATGCCCAAGGAGAGGCGGAGCCACCGTCCCTGGAGGAGTTCCAGAAACATGCGGGTGTGGTACCTGGGGACATGGTTTAGTGGGCATGGTGGTAGGTAGGTTGATGGTTGGACTGGGTGATCGTGCAGGTCTTTTCCAACCTTAATGATTCTATGACTGTATGATTCTATGTGGGATCAGAGGCCTGGAGGAGGAGATTCCCCAGGGAGGTGAACTAGACTTTAGAATCAAAGTAATCCCGAGTGAATGCTTCCCAGTGACTCCATCCTGAGATACCACGTCCCTCACACTCCACAGAAGGTCCATTCTATAAGAATTATCCTGCCTTGAGCCTAGTTATGATCATAATTAGATTATTAGCCCAAAGAATTCACAAGATACTATGTCTTATCTACTATGTTTTCCTCATTTGAGGAAAATAAATTTAACAAAAAAGCTTTATATTTAATGAGTTTAATGTTTCTGTGGCTTTGGAAGTAGAATATCAACCCTGAGCAAGGAGCATGCAGGTGAACCCCCAGAGCCAGCAAGGATAAGCTGCTTCCCCCGGGACCCTGACTGCAGCAACCACAGCACCATGACCAGGCTGCATGGGAGCTGCATGCATAGAAGCAATCCTCGCAGTCTGGGCTAGAGGTTTGATTGCCTGTCAGTTCTACCACACCTACAGCTCGAGTGCACAAGTTTCTTGAATGTTTTCATTATTTTTTCATTTGTGATTTTATTTCATAATAGTAACAAGACACCCCAGGGCAATGTGTTTCCAGGGGATTATTGCCTTCAGCTTTTTGCTTTATGACACATGCCATAATCGCAAAGAAATGTACAAGCTGTCATATCTCATTACTTAAACGTGGGTTATATATCCACGTATTAGGCGCGATGGATAGACTAGGGCCATAAAATTATATGGACATTTGGTGGCAACAGTTAGTTCATGCAAGCTGCTCGTGAGAATGGCTTACAGCTGGGAGAGCTCAGCTTGGAGCCATCCTCAGCTCTTACAAGTTGTTTTAGTGCTTATTCTGACCACACGGACAGACCCCGGTGTGCAGGGTGAGCTCACAGCCCAGAGCCCAGCAGCACAGATGGGCACCACTGGCCTGAGCTAGGGAGAATGGAGAGGACTTTTGTACAACCCCAAAGCACTAATGCCTTTAGATCAGAGGCCCCTGACCGTGTAGAGCTCAGGACTGAGCTGAAGAATTGAGCTGACTAACCTCACAGAGTCTGCAGGCTGCAGGGAACCTCCATGGAGGGCTGTGGGGTGGACAGTCCTTTGTTAAGGGGGCTCAGATCCTTGAGGGAGATGTCAGTGGATCCGACGAATGGCAGAAAAGAGCAGGAGAAATAGCCATACCCATCTAACTGCAGCAAGCAGTCACAGGATGCTATAGCAGACACTTTGCCTTTCTCTGGCGGGAGATGCTCACAGCAGGGCTCTGAGCACAGGACCACCGGGCAGAGCATGATGAGAGGGAAATTCAGACTCACAGTCAGCGTGGCATAGCTGCTACAGCCCATTTCTGAAGGACAGCTCTGTGTTGTCGGATCAGCTCACACTGCAGGCTGCCTGGCCAGCCCAGCACCATGGGAGGCTCATTCCATGCACAGGCGGGCTGGGATGGGGACTTGGGTTGGAGAAGGTCTGCACTTAACCACAGAGCTCAGAAGAATCCATGACCTAGCCTTTCAGCAACGCGAGCACGAAATCAATCTACAACACGGCTTTTCAGCTGCAGGGAAGTTCATCTTGCCTGAGCCCGATGCAGTGACACAGGGACAGAGCTGTCCTTTCTTGTGGAGTGCTGGCAGTGGGGCTTGCAGTGGGTTTTCAGTGTGCCATTCATTTAAACTCTCTATACTTCTGCCCAAATTTCCAACAGCAGCCTTTTTGTTCTCCGGGCTGCTGCAACTTGCAGACACATGCAACTGTGCCCTCTTTTGCAGGGAGATTTTTTTTTTTTTTTAATTTTTTACTTGTTTTAATTTTTCTCACTGTTCTCCATAATCTAAAGCAAAAGACATCCAGGTTAAAAATACAGGGCTGAGATTTTTTTTTCCAGACAGCCTTCTCCCTCCGTGGAAGCCTAAAGGCACTTTCTCAGTTGAGCAGACTCAGCCTCCCCCAGATGCCAAAGACAACTTATTAAGATATAAACTACAAATATACACCATCAAATGCTCCTCTTGAGCATATGGAGACAAATCCTATTTGCTGCTCTCCTCAGATAGGCACTTCACAAATAAAGTGTCTACATTGCTACTGCTATACCTGCTCACGCTCAAGTTTCCCTTTATTCTCCACTCGAGAGGAGTGAAACATAAATCTCGGTTCTTCCTGGTAGCTTCTAAAGGTTTTTCTCTGTGCCAAGCTTCCTTCCAGCTCCCAGAGGGCAAACAGCAGCCACACAGTACCCTTTGTGCTGCAGGTGCCCTCGGCTCTGCTGGAGGCTGGCAGGTCATCAAAGTGGGCTTTGAGCTGCTGGGTGCCCAGAGCCAGGTGCCCCAATGAGCCCTGGAGGGATGGGAGTGTAGGGTACAGGCTTAACAGCCTGTGGGTACCTGTATTTGGGGCGGTGGAGGTGCCTGGGAGATGCTGTGTGCAGGTGGGCAGTGGGGGCACAGGAGACTGCCTGAGTGGGGAAGATTGTGTTCTCTGTGTCTTGGTTCGAAAAAGGGAAAACACTGACGCTCACCCAGCTCGATGAAAAAGGAATGAAATGCTACAGCTTTAGAAATGGGACTCACAGTCCATCTCCCTGAGATGTAAAAATTCAGACACAGAACAGGAGTGTGCTGGAGGTGTTCCTGCCCTGGCTCCTCACTGAGCCACCAGAACCTCCCTGTTCCCTCAGCTCTGACCATGGAAGCAGCCCTGGGGGTGCTCTCTGTACTGTAAAGTCAGCCAGGGCCACCCAAGGGACCATCAACAGCAGCTTAAACCGCATCCAGAGGGTGCTGTCATGTCCTGCTCTGCCAGCTCACACATGAGGCAGCACTTTCCAGGAGGGAATGGTCACACCGGGGCCCCATGGAATCTGGCATCCCAGAGCATCTGCAGCCCTGACACCCTTGCTTTGCAGCCTGGAAGTCTCAGAAAGGTCTGGGACACCTCTGTCAGATGCTGGGACATTACCAGTGGATATTGGTGGGCACCAGGGTGAGCCCTGAGCCACAAAACTCTTCTTGGGGTCCCATGGAGCTACAGAATTCCCATCCAAGATCTACAACACCTACAGGTGGCTCCAAAGAGATGGTCTGACAGTGGCTTCCATCCTCTCTTGCAGCATCTGTAGCAAGGGGATACCCTTTGGGACAGCTGCGATGGGTCATTTGCACCCAGGAGGTAACATCGAGGGCTGCCAGTAGGCTCAGGATGTCTGTGATCATGCTTACTTCACGTGTCTAGCTCTGGGAGGAATGTGTTTATCTGTAAATGAAAAATGAAGCTGAGATCTCATGCCTGGGATGAAGCAGGTCCTGCCAAGTCATGCAAAATGGTTCCTGTTCCTGCAGGGACCAGAATAACATCACCCTGCCATGCTTCTGCAAGCAGATGGATTAGCTGCAGGAGGACACCTTCAGAACACGCTCCGGGAAGAGCAGGGCGTTTTTGGTTTCCAAAGGGTCCTTATGTATTAAGATAAAAGGGGTGACCCAAGGGGAATGCTGACAAAGTGGGTCCTGCACAGTTCTTTCAGCATGGGGGCTTTCCAGACCATCTCTTTCCTCCACATTTCTCAAGCCCTCCCATGGAGGAGCAGCCCTTTATCAGTCCCACATCCGTTCCATTACAAATACCCCTCCATTTCCTGAACTCACCTTGTTTCCCAGTCCCCAGCTCCTGTGCAGCCTTGCTACCTCTCCATTGGCCGCATCATCACAAGGAGCACCAGACTTCTTGGCTGTGCATTTTCCCGACACACAGCATTTCTCATCACGATGGTTTAAAGTGCATTTAAAATTAAGCATTCTGAGAAGATCCGCGTTCCAGCTGTTCTCAGAAATCTCAAACCTGAGTTCCCCTTCTTGGAGAAAACCAGACGGGGAAACGAGCCGGCGAGAGGCACGGGAGCTGCCATCCAGGTGAGCTTCACACAAGGCAGTGAGGAAACTAATTAACTATTAAAGCCATCCAATCGTGGGCGTGGGGCCCGGCCCGGGACCGCTAGGGGGCAATAGCGGTTTGTCCCACGCGGGAGCACTGCCGGGCTGCGGGGATGCGCGCAGTCCGTACGGACACCTCGGGGCATCTTTCCTTAAGGCACGAAGATATTTTCGAACTTTCTCTGGTCGGTTCAGGAGCTGCCACTGGGTGCGTGGAGCGAGGTCAGTGCCGGCATCCAGAACACTGCAGGTGGCTCAGAGCCACCCCTACAGCAAAGAAGGGAGGTGAGCTGCCTTTTGCCCCCTGCTGATGAGGTTAATTAGGGAAAACCCTTTTCCACCCGCGATAGGCAGGTGTCAGTGGCTGCTTCCCCCTTGCTAGAAATATCACAGCCTGTTCAGCACGCCTGTAATCCTTACAGGGGTGTGCTCCCTTTCTCCCACAAAACAGCACGTCTTCCTCTGGCACACTCCCTTTGCACCAAGCTCGGATGCACGTTGCTCCCAAGCACCATTTGCTCTCTGCTACTGCTTGGGGAGGTGTCAGCCAGGCTGCCCAAGGGACTTCAGCTCCTCCTTTAGCACCCTCCATGACGCCGGGAAGTGCGGCAGCCCCTCCGGCTTTGCTTCCAGCTCCATCCCCATCTGTGGGTGCTTCCCCTGGCTGCCACCAGCACCTCGGTTTATCAGGCTGGAGCGGTGGGAGATAGGGAGGAAGCTGATAAGCCCTCAAGTGGCAGTGTGCTGTAAACATTCCCACTGGTGCTATTAGATTACAGCACTGGGAAAATGCCTCCAGCCCACTGGCCACCAGCGCAGCAGCCGGGCCGGGGGGCTCAGAGCTGTTGAAAAGCATGGCAGGAGGAGCTGTGTTGAGGCTGAAGTGGTTCCCCAGCAAGCTGCAGGGCCTCCTTGCTCCTGGTGTGGTCAGAGGGAATCCAGCAGGTCACACACCACATGCAGGGGTTTGATTTGGGGTGGGAAGCACAGGAGCTGCAAGCAGTTTGTCATGGAGGGAGATGGGCTCTGTCCATGCTGCAGCTCCTCCTGGCTCTGCACCCAATTCATCCCTACTCAGGTTTGGAGGTGGGTATGGTGTCAGGGATCCCAAAGCTGGCTCTGGAAATTGAGCCTGGTCAGTGCAGATAGCCTGGGCTGGAGCACCTCATCAGCAGTGCCATGAGAGCACAGCAGTGTCCAACTTGAACAAACCCTGCCCTTCAGCACTCCAAACCACACTGCTGAAGGTTTCAAAGCCGGCCCTAATTTCAGCATTCACGGAGAGCTGAGGCAGCTCATAAACATCTCGAAGGAACACCAGGGTGGGTGTCTGTTGGGGGAGTGTGACCCAGCACAGGAACAGCACCGCCCACTCCCAAACTCCTGGTGCACGCAGCAGTGGGGATCCTTCCAGCTGCTGCAGGCTGGGCAGTCATCTGTTCAGACCACGTTGCAAACATTTGTGTGCTGGTAAGCTGAGCCTTCAGCTCACAGAGCACAGTGCCTGTGGCCCCCATAGTGCTCAAGTCCCAAGTTATAAACCCGAGATGCTGGGACTGACATCTCTGTAGGGGTGGAAAGGTGGGCAGTAGCCTCCTGGTCTCTCTGCTGCCTGTTGTGCCTTTTCCATTGACTGATCCAGAGACGGTGCCACTTTTTTGTGACTGTGAGCAGGGAGCAGCTGTGGAGTACAGGAGTGACACTGTCCCAGAGGCAGTTGGAAGGAACCCCAAGAACTGAATGCTGGTGGGCTGACACCAAGCACCATCCTTCACCCTGACCCACATCCATGCTTGTGTGACTCTTCAGCATAGTGCTGCACCTCAGTTTTTCAGAGGGATGAGTGAGGCGTCTGGACCTGAAGTCAATCAGATTTGGTTGATGGAAGCTCTCTGTCCCCCTTTTCTTTCTTCTGTAACTGGGAAATGCCTGGGCTCAGACCTCTACCAACACAGCCCCATGCCCAGCACCTCCCTGTCTGTAAGCAGGCAGCACTGAGCCACAGAAACCTTTCTCTCCCCCCTTCTCCCTTGTATTTCCATAGCAAGTAAATCTCCATCCTTTTAGGGCTCTCAGATCTATTATTTTTACATTTGCAGTTGATTCCCTGGCCCTGTTATTAATGAAAACCTCCAGGAAAACTCCTCAAGTACAGCTTTGACATTCTGCCCAGGACCTGTGGACAAGGAAAAAAAAAAAAGAAAAAAAAAAAAAAGCAACATTAATAAAGCAGGAGGTTTCTATTAAGTCAGAGGGACTGGACTCTGACTTTCTTGGATGCTAAAATCCTCTGGTGCAGGATAAATCTTACACACTTCATTTTCCCAATCTCTCCTTCAATATATTTTAAAAGCACACTGACGGTACTGCAGTAATACCGTCCTTGCTGCAGGTGTGGGGTCTGTGTGGCACAGGGTCAGCCCATGGGCTGTGTCCTCCGCTGTGATGTGCTTGTGGCCCTCACCCTGCAAGCAGCAGGCTGAGCAAGGAGAGCTTTAAATCGGCCATGCATGCAAACAGGAAGCTGCTCCAAGGAGCAAGGAGGTGAGACATGCAGAAATTCCCCCAAAATGCAAACCACCAGGCTCTGCAATCTGCATCTTGGTGCAAGCCAGACCCATCCAGGCTTTGCAAGATATACTTCTCACCTGCAAGAGAGGGAACTCCCTGTTTGCAAGCTCTGCCAACTGCTTCGCATAGCACCTGCGCTTTATGCCTCAGGATGCCAGGTTTTCTTTGTGAAAGCTGTTATCTGCAAGCATGTACACCAGCTTTCATGGCAGAGGAAAAGGGAGCAAGTCCGTGGGGCCCTGTGAGGCTGAGGTCAGGCTGGGATATGCCTCCCTACTGCTTTTATGCTGTTCGGTGCTTCACAAAGTGTGCTGGGTGAGAGCTAAATGCAGGATTGTCAGTGCAGGGGGTGGAGGAGCCCCTTTGGCTCTCACTTCAGCACCGAGGGCTCACACGCAGCCCTGAGCTGAGGGCAATGATGCGAGCACAGAGCAGTGTTACACTTTGTTGGTGCAGTGGCACTCCTTCCACCCCAGATGGCTGTGTGGGGATGGGAATTGGCTGATGCCTTGGGCTGCATCACAGAATACATTCAGAGGGCTTTGCTAGCTTGAAAGACACAGTCCTCCTCTGTAGTAGGAGCTTGCGTGTTCATACTCATGGTCCTGACACACTAGGACTCTTAGGTTTTGCTGTAGTGCAGGTGCTGCTGGGTTTTAACCATAGTATGAAAATTAGCTGTCTCCTTCCCCAGAAAGGCCAGCCCCAGTCTGCAGAGCCAGCAGGGTTCAGACAAAGTCGGGCAAGCCACTAGCAGGAGCCTCAAACCCACAGCATCCTGATGCTAACATATGCACCAAAGCTCCTTGCAGTGAGGGGTAGATGAGAGAAGGGGATGGCATGGAGTCAAATTAATCATATCCAGTGTAGCTTATAAGACAGACCTGAGGTTTAAAAAGCTGCCTGTGAAGGACTCTGGCCCAAAATGGACTGTAGGGCTGGAAAGCACCTTCAGAATGAGAGGCACCAATTCACCAGCGGTTCCAAATAGCCAGGAGAGGGATATTTGGGATTATCTATCCTGTTCAGAAGCCACCTAGCCTGCAAACATGCCCCAACCCTTTCCACGGGATCAAGGCATTTGTATTATAAAGCCAGTTTAAGTCACACTTTGAAAGCCATAGTGTAATATGTGACCCCAAAAACCAGGGTACAATCACATCTTTTTGGATAGAAAGGTTAGAAAGTCTGTCTTCTCCAGCTGAAGTTTCTTCTGGTAGAAAGATGCATCCAGAAACAGCTCTGGAATGGGCAGCTGTAGCTCTTGGGTGGAGATGATGCATTCTTGGGCTGGAGCAGTGTGGACCTGATCCATTCCTAGCACTGCCAAAACTGGAATAGGCTCGTGCTGTTTCTTGTCTGGCCAGGGTGGGGAAAAGCTGAGAACTGAGCTTGTAAGTGATGCTCTGCAAAAAACACTTGGGTTTTGGGGTGGGCTGTGTATCTCATCCAGGGCTCCATTGCCATCCATCCTGGGAAATCAGCAAAGAATCCTTTTTATTGATGAAGTTTAATAACAGCACCTTCATGGCACTCATCCTCTCTGCCCTCAACTTCACCCTTTCCACCACAAACCAAAATCTGCACTGCCAGGGTGAAACCTGTGCCCTGATGCAGCTCCATGGATGAAGACCTGTGTGCATCCTCAGACAGTGAAATGCAGAATGGATCTCCGTGGACAACACAGCTTTAGTGCTGGGACAGCATCACCCCATGTCCATGTGGTGTCTTGACCAGGTGGGACCAATGGCTTGGAAGGATCTCACCTCCCTGCAGGCCGCAGGAAACCCTGCCAGGGGCTGGGCACAGAGCTGCTCTGCCTCCCTCCCCTGCAGTGCTTTTAAGGGACTTGTATTCAATGCACATGTGAATTTAGGGGAGGGGGCAGAGAGAGTAACTTCCAGTGAGAGGCCACATGACTGTGTGTTGATACACACAGTGTTTAGATTGGTGTTTAGATTGTTACCACCCCAGAGGGACTATGGCAAGTCAACTGGATTTTCCCACCCTTACCCAAATAAATGTTCAGGAGTGGAAATAACAGATTGCCTTTGCCTGCAATAACCACGTGCTCATTACAGGGGGATGTCAGCTGAGTGATCTTGTTTCTCCAGATTGGTTGGACCTCACAAAGCTTCCCCCTCATCTCCTGGAATTCTGCAAGGACTCATCTGCATTGAATCCAACCTCTGTTGAAGTCAATGGAAAGCCTCCAGCTGGCTCATTTAGGTTTCAACAGTCTCTCGACCATACAAATGCCGAAAATGTTGAATGAGTAAAGTCCAACCAGTTCTGGACCTCATCAGAAAATCTTTGCCCATTTTTCAGCCTCATCCCTGAAATATCCCTACATCCTCTTCAGATCAGCTTAAAAACACCACCAGTGTTTTGAACGACGCTTTCTTCCTCCTTTTCTTTTTACACAGCAAAGCCAAACTATTCTCCTCATCCCCTCAGCTGCTTCATGTAGAGCAAAATTTGAGAATTAAAGCTGAATTAGAAAGCACTGGTTTGTTCTGTCTTCCAAAGGCACTCTGTAGTTGCTGGCACTAGATACACAGTGCTGCTTCCAAGCAGGGGCAGTGCCTTCTGCTGGCACACAGCACAGGGTTATGTTTCCATCATGACTTTCCCCTTTGCCGCTTCTGCTGTCATGTGAATATCCTTGAAAAAACACAATCTTTCAAGGGATCTGCTCTCCCCTCCATCCTACTATAACTGGGTGCCCCCCTGGTGCTTTTGGATTGGGCACTCTGAAGCATTGGGCTTAGTGGCCTGACTAATGGTAATTTCAAAACTATGGCAGTTGGTCCCATTCTGAAAAGCTGAACTCTGCTGTTTCCTCCTGAAACATCTGCTGTGCCCAAGGCAGGTGTCCTTCAAAGCCTCCAGGAGCTCAACAGGTTTCAAGGCCCTTGGCATCATCAAAGATGGAGGATTACAGAATCACAGAATCACAGAATGACCCGGGTTGGAAGGGACCTCAAGGATCATGTAGTTCCAACCCCCCTGCCTGGCAGGGCCACCAAACATACACATTTACTAGATCAGGTTGCCCAGGGCCCCGTCCAACCGGGCCTTGAACACCTCCAAGGACGGGGCATCCACAACCTCCCTGGGCAGCCTGTTCCAGGGCCTAACCACTCTCACAGTAAAGAACTTCCCCCTAACATCCAATCTAAATCTTCCCTCCTTCAACTTGGATCCATTTCCCCTAGTCCTGCTATTGTAAGCCCTTTCAAAGAGTTTACTCCCCTCCTGGGTGTAGGTTCCCTTCAGGTATTGAAAGGCTGCAATGAAGTCACCCCGCAGTCTTCTCTTCTCCAGGCTGAACAAGCCTAACTCCCTCAGCTTGTCCTCATAGGGGAGGTGCTCCAGCCCCCTGATCATCTCCGTGGCCCTCCTCTGGACCCTTTCCAAAATCTCCATGTCCTTCTTGTAAGAAACAGTTTCCTCTGCACCATGTGGAGATCTCAGCTGTTCACCTGCAGTCTGGTGATCCTCCCCCACCCCCAGCTGAAGCATCATCATCTCAGTTGAGGTTCCATAACGCTGAAAACAGAAACAGCTGTTGTCCTCTTTCTTGCCCTTGATCAATATTGTCCCAATCTCAGAGTTCAATGGCATAAATTATTTATCTCTAATGGGATTGGATGCTTTCTTGGTCCCAGTTAATCAATTAATGAGTATTTGCCATCGGAGTTCTTGGTGCCTTCAGAGGGACTTGTCACAGCAGCACCAGTGGGAATCATCACTGGAAAAGCTGAGGGCAGCACAAGAGGAATCTCTCAGGAGCTCTTCCTTTGGAGGACACACTTAATTGTGATGGTCATCAGGCATCTGATCTGGAAGAGGAGTTGCAAAAAATCTTTGATCTCAGTATGAGGCCTCCCCTTGAAATCTCCTTGAGGCCCATGTGGAACATGGGAGAAGCTTCAAGTCAGCACTGCCAACCCGCGTCTTCACCTCTTTCCTGTTCTGCCTGTAAACAAACAGCTTTCCATCCCATTTTTATAACATGAAGACACTTTTAAAGGGCAGCATCAGTCTGTCCCACTCCTCTCCTGACATGCTTAGGGTTGATCAGACGAGGCCATGCTCACACTGATGCAGTACTGCGTAGCAGTGATCCAAGGCATGCCACCAGCTGCCTTTGATAATGAAGGATCATCCTTTTCAAAGTTCTCATTCTAAGTTCTGTCGATGTTTAAGCATGTGTTAATGGTTTAAAGAAGCAACCCACTAGAGAGTCTCATTTGTCAGGAGCAGTTCCTCTAAATTTCATCGTAACTGAAGTAAGGCAAACCAGAATGGTGCAAGCTAGAGCGAAGACAGGAGCACTGATGGATGGTTCACACCAGCTGCTAAAATAGTCCTTTGAAAGCTCTTTGAGCGGAGGTTCTGCAGACCAGCATCAGTGACTCCTGAGCAGAAGCAGGGCAGCTTTGCTGGGAAGGCTGCGCTGGATTTCTGAGCTATTGGGCAGTCCCACACATCAACACAGTGCCTGATAATAATGCCCCTCATCCCCCGAATCATCCATACGCTATATGAAATCAAATAATGTGCTGTCATGGATTGCGATGACTGGAGAGACTCAGATATCACCTTTAGAAGTGCAGCAGAGCTTCTGGAACTGCATACTTATATATAGAAGCAAATCCAACACCGTTGCAGTTCCAGGAGATCTTCAGCTAAGAGCCTTTTCTGTATTTTTAGCAGTGAGGCTACCACTGCAGTCCTGCTTTTCCCAATTCCTTGTACTCTGACTAACTGAAATTGCTTTAAAACACCAAAGTACTGGGTGTAAATAATTGCTTAATACTCCTGCAACTGATCCAAGTGGGAATCACAGATAGGCTGCAAGGAGGTGCTCCTCCAGGCTACGAAAAAGGAGGGCTGCACAGGTTAGGTGCTGATGAGAGTGCAGGAGAACAACCAAGGCAGTGATTTACTCCTAAATTTGCCCAAAAGCTGGGTTATCATCTCAGAGGACACAGAAAATAATAGAGGAATGAAATTGTGTTGGTACAAATGCATGGAGAACAGCCGTTTGGTCCCCCTTTAGAACTTCAACATATAGGAAATGGGGTCTTCTTTCTTCATAGTGACAAGTGCAGCACGGACATACCTCCAGCTTGGCATGCCATGCAGGGAACAGTGTCCACCATAGCCAGAGACTGCCTGGAATGAGTGAAGAGGAAAGGAGGGGCTCAGACAGGGTAGTGCCAGGAGGGAAAGGACACTGCTCTCCCTGCACAGGAGCATTTTCTCTGCTCCCATCACAAAGCTTTGTAGCATCTGCACCAGCCCTCTCCAAGCTGATTTTCCACAGATGTTGTGCAAATGAATAACCATGTAATCTCTGTGCCTTAATATAGTGCTGGGGTGTGATAAGTCCAAAATTGCTGTCATCATCAGTGTGAGGACGATCTGGTCATTGTTCAGAACTGTCCTCCTCTGATGATTACATGAAGAGGAATTTATTTTCTTCCATCTACTCCCACTCTGCTTCCAAATTTAAAGCTATTCAGGCCTTAGATATGTCTATTTTTCTATGGGCTTAATAAGAGGCCAGGATGCAGATGTTCTGATAAGGCTGTGACGAATTGCGTATGGAGAGGCCATATTAAACTTGGCCTGCTGCAGGATGCCAGACTCTGCTCTGTCTGTTGAAAAAGACCTCTGTCGTTCTGCCAGAGCAGCTGCTACCACCATGTGCAGCATACTGGTGAGGGCAGAGCCGGCAGCTTGCAGCCCAAGCAAGTCTTGCTGCTCACAACTGAAAGCCAGAGATGAAGCACAGGGCTTGGGAAGGGAGCAGGCAGATGGGGTGGATGGCTCAGCTTCATCATCATCCTCCAGGGGACAAAACCCACTTTCTAACCTGTTCTATTCCTTCACCACCACCCTAGCTGAAGAGCAGAAGCAATGCAAAGTCAGGGCCAAGGGGCAGGATTTGGTTTAGTTTGTTCTACAAATAAATAATTAGGAGGCAAAGTTCAAATGCTCTGAGATTTGGTGCTCAAGACATAACTTGCAGCCATGAGATATTTGTCTTCAAGTAAAATCTCCTCAGAGCAGTCCTTCCTGGCTGTATCTCCTGACACATTCTGCATGCAGGCCAATGCTCACCCAGAACACAGCCAGTGAGGACCGTCCATATCTACCAGCATTTGTCAGCTCACCTTTAAAAGGTGTTGAAGAAGTTATAAGATTCCATGCACACAGAACCTAAAGGCCTGGAAGGAGGCAAACAGCTCTCGGGGAGCATCCCATTCCTTTGCACCTTCACTTGCACAGAAACAGGCTCACCCCTCCCCACCTGAAGTGCTGAGCCCACATCTGCTCTCTTCTCAAGCTCCAGGGCCTTGATTCTTGTCTTGGGAGCCAGCTATGAAGATTCCCCATTGCCAGATCTGCCAGCAGTGTGGGGTCACTCTCCGAGGGCAGGACATTGGAGGGGCAGCAAACACTCAGATGTGCCTCTGTCACTTGGGAATGACAGCAAAGTGGAGAATCTTCTCATGATACAGTCCTGGGGAGATGCTGTGCTCCTTTCCTTCCAGATCCTGCTGGACAGCTAAATCCCATTCTAAGCTTATGAAATATCACCTCCTCTTTCTTTACATCTGATGTATTTGCTGACAGCCCAAACTGACATCTCTGCAGCTCCCTCTTCCCATCTCCCTGCTCTCTGGTTTTGAGAGCAGATGAAAACAATGGTAACTCAATCTAGCTTGATTGGTGTAAAATGCAATAAAATGGGGGCCCAGAGCCCAACCCCGAGGCTGTAAATTTTCTGCCAGCTCCGCAGTGTCATCCTGCACAGGGCTCCAGCTGCACCTCCTCCTGGGACCCAGCTGCAGTTGCTTTGCTTCCCTGATTGAGGCTTTGCAAAAGAACTTGAGCAACAGGGCTTCCATTCTGGTAGGGTTTAAATGGAGGAAAAGGGGAACAGAAATAGTGCAGGCTCGGGCTGCCTTGTCCAACGGGCAGGTGACTGAAAGGAGACACATCCATAGGGAGCACAGATGCTCTCTGCTCCATGCAGGCGGCGGGGAAGGCTTGACAGCACTCAGCTCAGGCTTGTCTGCAGTAGGGAACACCACAATAAGATGCTAATTATTGCAACATAACCAATGGCTTCATTATTTACTAGGGAATGAAAAGCTACATGTATTACGCGCCGTCCCAACTTGTCAGTCTTACATCTGTGACTGCTTTCAGCAGGCTTGTAAAGACCATATTTAAGTAACAAAGCCTTACCTGCAGCTGACTCCATGTCACGTATGCTCTCACTTTGATATCCATTTTCTTCTCCCTTGCCCAGAAATGAATCAATACCACATCAGTTCACACCTTGTTCTGACTGCACTGTGTCATCAGAGATGGCCAGCACGTGTTGGCGGCTGCTGTGCTGGGGGGGAGCTGGGGAAGTCACAGCTCAGAGCCCTACGCTGCTGCAGCCCCCCTTCCCAGGGGAGCATCTGCAGCATGACCCTCTGTCCCCAGCTGGGGAGAACTTCCCCACTCTTTGGCTAGAGCAGATTGGTTCTTTGCGTGACTGAAGTTTGGTGGGTCAGCACAAGGGAAGGGGATGCTGTGGGTTCAGTCAAATCACCTGAGTTATGCAGCAGAAGAGTTAAGAACTGGGGGATCCCAGAGAGTGAAGAGAGAAATGCTCAGTCTCTCAGCTCCCTAACACCTCCCTCCTGATGTTTTGCTGCCTAGAACCCCACGGCAGAGCACTCCAACACTCCATCTCCCTAGGGGAGGACAGGGACACTCAGCCCACATTCCTGCAAACCCTAAAGCACCTCTCTTCCCCCCCATTCCTGCAAGAGGAGAGCTCAGCCCCTGCAGACAGGTACCCAGTTCCCGCAGGGATCCTTTGCTGCAAACCACTCTCAAAGCCTCTGAGTGCTCCCACACTAGCATTGGCATCTGCAATGTGCTGCAAATGCCCCAGTCCACCCCTGCCATTACCTGCACCAGGGCACAGCTGTAATGGTGGGGGAAGGAGCTGTGAGATTGAATATTCCCAACCACGTCATCCCCATTGCTTTGTGTTACAACAGCCCGTGACACACACTGCAATAGACATGCAGATAAAGAGTGGTTTTAAGATGTGATCCCAGCAAGCTGTTTTGTAAAGGAATTATCTCTCTGGCGTGTTATCTAGAATTACCCCTGTTGCTCCATTCCCTTCTGCTGGTATAGCCCTGACCCAGAAACTCCTGATTTACAGTGCTCAAAGACAGCAATTAGGGGGTTTCATTAGGGAAACTGGTTTTAAAGCCCTTCCTTTATAGCTACACAGATGTCAAGGTGGGTTCAGCCCCTGATTTGACCTCTGGTGACATGAAAATAATATCATTGGGTACACCATGTCCTGCAGAGTCTTAAGGTCCATTAACATCCAGGGAGGTGCTGCTGGGGCAGCCCTGTCCTCAAAGAGCTGAGCTAAGCTGCCCTCCCCAGGGCTGTCCTCAAATTCCAGGTCAGCTACAGCTTCCTGAAAATTGTGCTGTCACCTGCTAAAAAGCTGGTGGAACAGATGCTCAAAAAAACCACCCAAGCCCTTTCTGAAAATAGTGTGCTGAGGGTGGCCACTAGTTTTCTACAAGGAAGAGTTGGGGTTGACCACTGGTTGGGGTTTTCTCATGCACAGCTCAGCTGGTGATGACTTGATGTGAATTGATAACTTCACAGCAGATTGTAACAGTTTGGTTTGAAATCTTTTATTTCATGTATTGGGAGTGTAAAAACTTACATACAAAAGTGGAACAAAAGTGTAACTTGATGTATGAAATGTATTGTTGCTCAGTAAAGCCTGATTCATTTAAGTCTACAGCTTCTCATTTAATACTCAGTCATAATCCTTCTTTTATAGCAAAGAACTGAATGTCATTTTGTTCCAAAGAATGGAAATACGTAATGTAAAAAAAATCAAAGTGCTTTCCTTATCACCTTTATTATTCTGTCTTTCTATCACACAGAAGTATTTTTCTAGAGTGAGGAACAGAACAAAAAAGAAGTCTGGAGCAAAGGTGCTGCCCCAGCTGCCCCCTCGGCCTTATGATTCAGAAAGGAGGATGCTGATGGTGGAAGCTGGGCAGACCTGGCTGTCCTTCCCTATGAAAAGAGGGTCAGTGCCCAGAGGTGAGGAACCTGTGTACAGGACACTGTGCCTGGGAGCCTTCCTTGTTCCTCTTCCTCCAGCTTCACCTGGGGAGATTCCACCTTTTCTTTCTTCATAAAGCCTTGCACTAACACTTTCCTGGGAAGTGACATAAGGCTGTGATGCCCTCCCCATTCAGGTGCATGGGTGCCATGCACTTGCCCACAAGACCAGCCATGATCTAGGACAGGGATATCCAGTGGGGACAGGAGCGTCCCATCACGGCCACCTTTGCCATACCATGGATGGGGCAGCGGGCACAAATCCCTGCACCGGAGCACCTCTGGAAGCCCATTACTGTTTTATGGAGGTCACCCTCACCTAATTATGCCACTGTTCCTCCCAGCCCCAGCCTGACCCTGCCTGATCCTGAAACGGATTAACATGTCTTGGTCACTTGAGCGTGTGGTGTGTGTCTGCTCCAGGAGGGCAGCGGCTGAAGGTCTGGCCATATCTCAATGTTATTTTGACCCCAGCCGTTTTTTTCCGCGGCCAGCCCTTCACAGACCTGTTGAATGGGGCTTTCATTTTGCTGACCTCAGGGGTCATCTGTTTTCGGAGCATGAAATATGGCTGCCGGTGGACAGGAGGGAAGAGATAAACTTCACTGAGGAGCCTTAACAGTCCAATGAGCCGTGACTAATGATGATTGTGGTTTGTCTTTTGAGGGCATAATTTATTGGGCTGCTGACCATTTAGTGCTCTGGGGAGTTAACTCTTTCAGGACAGCACAGGGCTGATGGAGATGTGACCAGGAGCATTGGGATGCACATTGCTCATCTTGTTCCCTCTTTGTGCAGGTAGTGAGCACTTCTCCCTGTGTCTTTCTCTCCTGAAATGCCTCCTGTTATTTTTTCATGGCTTAGTAACCAGAGAGGATGGTGACTCTCAGCATGGTTATCAGCCTCTTTTCTGACCATGAAGGCCATGGTGGGTCATCACCAAGGATGTTACTACAGGAAAGCCACAAGTGCCAGGCTCTTTGGTGGGTTAGCACTCCAGCACTGCACCCCACTCTGCTGGCAGGGGTGAGTGCTGCAGAATGGCTTGTGCCAACAAAAGGAGGAGAAGCAGCTAAAATGGCTTTCACATTTCATGGGAGTCCCAGTAGCCTTTGTCTGATGAGGATTGCCAAAGCCTGGCAGCAGGTTCCCAGGCAGACCAGGAGGGAGGGCAGATGGACTGCTGGTACCTATCCAGGGAAGCACAGCAGCAGCCCCTTGGCCTTAAAGATGCGCAGAAGCAAGCTCCAGTGCTAGCTTCAAGCTCTGCTTTTACCCCCTTTTTAACTCGATATTCACATCTTTGAGGGGTAATTGGGAAAAGTGGCCATTGGATTGTTTTGGTGAGAGAAGAGACTGAGACAGCAAGGAGCAATTGGAAATAGGTTACTTCATGTACATCATTGTCTGTGGGATGCTTGTGTTTTCTCCTATATCCTCAAGGTGTTAGGAGAAAGAAATAAATCAGAGGTTGTAGGAGTATCCTAAAGCCTTACACTTATTTTAGCAGCTAAAATCTGCCTTCATCTTTATTGTGCGTTGCCCACAGCTGCATAGGTGCTGCACCTGCTGCCCTGTTTGGGGAGCCCAGCTCTTCGTAGGCACGGGGATGCACTGCCAGCTGTCTGCATTCCCCTTTCCCTTGGAACAGAAAGAATTCTCTGATAGCAGAGGTGAACTGTGCAGTCCCGTGCATGGGAGTGCTCAGTGCCATGGGTGGTTGAGCAGAGGGGACTGTATTTCTGGAAAATGACGATTTGGGAGGGTCATGAAAAAGCCATTTCCAAGATATTCATCAATTGGATTGGTTACATCATCAGTCAAGTTGTGTTTTTGGTGTGGATCCTGTAAACATGGGAGTGGTGTCCTTCAGGTAGGCCCCTCTCTGCAAAGAGAGAAGACATCAGGAAGCCTGGGAGAGACTGAAAGTATTTCCCAAGGGCTCAGTTCAAAGCCATTCCATTCTTTAAAACAATACAAATATGGCATATCAGCAGCAGGTGAACACTTGGGCAGGTCTGGGGACCACCACCCCGGTGCTCAGCATTCACCCTGCAACATGTGCTAGGAGATATCTTTATCCTACTTGGGCTTCTGGGAAGGCACTAGAGGGCTGCAGCCTCTCAAATCATCACTGCAGAGACTTCACTGGGAAGCAGGAGGGCTGGCGACTGGAAAGCCAGAGCAAAGGCAGCCGGGTAGGAGCACCTCTTGCAGAGAGGGTGTGCTGTGGTGGCTGAAGCTCCACAGTGAGAGGGGCTGGGGGAGATTCTTAGAAACATAATGTGTTTTACCTGAACCATTAGGAGAAATAAGTGTTAAAAATAAATAAATAAATAAATTATGTAAAAAAAAAAAATGTAGCCAATCTATTAGCACAGTGCATGCCTGCTTTTTCAGGCTTTTCTTTTTAAGCTTCTACCCCAAAACTGAAATAAATAACCCCGGTGCCTCTTTTTTTACGTGTTTCTTATTAAAGGATAGCAATCCCCTCCCGTTTGATCCCTCCTTGCAGGAGACTTTTATCCCCCTGTTATTACTATCCCGTGCAGTGCCCAAGCAGGAGAGGCGAAGCCGTGCACTGGCTCCCAGGTGGAGGACCACACATGAGCAGCACGGAGCACTGCAACCTGTGTGCTGGGAGATGCACTGCACACACCAGGCTGCACAGCTGGCATGGCCATGCAGAAAAGTGGAGTGGGAAACGTTGCACTGAGTCAGCAAAGGTGGAAGAAAGGAAGAAATGGGAAAAGCGCTCCAGGCAGGCTGAGAAAGTGAGCTCAGTGCATCCCATGGAAGATGCAGAGCTTTAGGGCTCCATTCTACAGCTGCAGTGATTAGCCAAGATGTGATCCAGCCTTTGCTGGCTTGATCCAGGGTAAGAGGTCAGCAGCACGCTGATAAAACAGAGCATTTTCAGCTCCTCTGAAGGGTGAGGGATATAAGTGGAACTGCAAAGCTCTCTGGGCAAAGAGCCCTGCAGTCCCTGATGTGCAGCCCCAAAAGCCCCTGGTGGCCACAGGGCTCACTTCTGCTGCTGTCCCTCAAGACATTTGGGTGCAGAGGCAAACAGGTCTCACAAGGAGAAAGGACAGCTGCTCCTTCCTATGTCATGCTTGAATGTTGTTTTCCAGGAGTGTAATTTAGGGGGGGGGAAATGGAATGATTTTGTCCTTTTGAAGTGATGGTTACCTGCTGTCACGCAGCCTAATGGATGGGAAGACATCTCCTGGCCAAGGCTGATTCCCAAACCCAGCCTTGTAAAAGAGGAGCTGGATGTAAAAGAGAGGGAGAGATGTTTAACAGAGCCAGGACCTGCGGATCAAGAGGAGAGAGGCACATCCCAGCACACCCAGTTAACCCCTACTGTACCAAGTTCTACAGCTCTGAAAGCTGACCTGGAAGGATCCCAGCTAAAAATCAACATGCAATGAAGCAAGAAATAAAAAACGGGGGTCTTAAAATTACCCTCACAGAAATATCCCAGTGTGGGCTTTGGGAGACCATCTTCCTCTCCCCTGGAGCACAGCTCAAGCCCCACAGCTGGGGGGGAACTGCATCGCTGCCAACTCATCATCTCCACTACAAACGCTTTGGTGATTTGGGGTAAACAGCCTGCTGTTGTTCTGCACATGTGCCTTACTGTAAGAGCTGGTGAAAGGTTCAAGATTTATGGCCTTGGAAAATGATTTATTTTTTTTTAAGCCCTGCAGCTGATAAAGCTGGGGAAATGCCAGAGTGCGATTTCTCTGCGCTGCCTCTTACTTCAGCATTGCATCTTGGAGACACCAGCACTACAGAGAGGGAATAAACGCGTGAATGGAAACAGTCACAGATCTGTTGCTCGTCATGGTGGCAAACATCATTTCATAGATCTGTTTGGGCACAGACCCAGCCACCCTGCTCCATTTCCACTGCTGAGCTGTCTTCAGAGAACAGATTGACAGACTGGGAATGGGACTGATAAAGACCTTCTGACCCAAGGAGGGCGCTCAGCAGGCAGCCAGCAGCATGGCACCCCAGGTCAGCAGGGACCAGAACTGCTGGAGCACAGGAGCAGCCTCCCCCAGATCAAACATAACCACAGATAGGTTGCCACAGGAGTTTGTCAGCTGATGCTTATAAGAGATGAGAAAATCCTTGTTAACCACAAAGCTGTCTCACCTGTGGAATTCTTGCTCTGCTCTCTGGGGATGCTGGGAGGTGTTGCTCATCAGTGGTTTGCACAGCCCTGACCACAGCGCTCAGGTTAAGGTGGGAGGTTGTTGCCACCTCTGTAATCACTTTTTGCCCCTGTCTCCTGGGTTCTGACAGTATTAAATCAGCACATGGGTTAACACGCCCTCAAGATATCCAGCCACCCCTGTATGTCAGACAGGACCAGTCCTTCTGCCTCCATCCAGTTTGCAGGGACCCAGCAGAGAGCAAGGAAAAAGGTGGAGATATTCTGTGCCCATCTATGAAGCCTTTGAGGGAGGAACTGACACTCAGCAGGCTCTCGGGGACAGGAGAAGAGTGATGCTGCAGCATGCCCATCCCTGGGAGCTGGGGACAAGGCTGTTCCCCAGTACAGGTACATGCTGCAGCATCCTCCTTGCCCGTTTAACAGAGACAAGGCCAGCTCTAAGCTGCTGTCAGTGCTGTGGCTACTTCTGACCTGGCTAGCAGCTGGCATCACTTTGTGAGGGAGAGTATTTCTGTTTATGAAGCTGTGGTTCTGACCTTTTCAATGGGTTGATGTACCGTGCTCAATGGCTCAAGCATGAAGTCACAGTCAGGACTCCTGGATCTCACTCTTTGGCTGTGGGGTTTGGTTCTGGGGCAGTTCCCCTACCACTGACCCCTCTCTGCCCAACATAATGTGGGTAATGCCTCAGCATGAAGCTTGGGAAATAGCTAGAGTTTGGAGATAGCATGGCATCTTCTTTTCCTGGTATGACAAAAGCCACTTGGGGTTTGAGGAGACAGAAACCGTCTCACCCAACAAATAAAACCTGTGAAGAGTCTGCTTCTCCCAGGCTAGAGCATTCCACAGGGAGGGGGCAGAGATCTGGGTACCCCCAAGGAAAAGAACTTTGAATCACATTGCTTCACCAATCCCATCTCCCTCACCCACTTCCTAAGCACCCTGTAATCACTTGGGCATTGCTGTGGCCACCGCAAACGTTGGTTCACCTTGCCTGGGATAAAATTCAGTACAACAGCACTGGGATGAGAGTGGTGGTAACACTTTGTGCTATACATCTACAGCCAGAGGTTAGCAGAGTCCTCATTAAGCAAAGTGGGGTTGGCTGTCCAGAAGATGGGTTGAAAGGCAAATGTCTCCCTTTACAAGTGCAGTGTCTAGAAGAATAATAATCCCAGCCTGTTCTAGATAAAGGAGAGTAGGTATGCCTTAAATATTTCTATTACTTCAAAGTTCATAAATCTATTGGTTTAAAACTGTCAACAAGAAAGAGGAAATATGAGCTAGAGACACGGTTATCACCAGAAAAGGAATTTCCTCCAAAGGGAGAGAAAGACAGTAAGTCCAGGAAGGAGGGACAGATAGGGAAATACCTCTATGAGATGTTAGGAATCTGGACTAGCCTGATCTATGGACATCTTTTCATTGACTCCAGCAGACTTTGTCTCTGCTGCAGCGCAAGAGGGATGGCCAGGGAAGATTTGTTTTCAGCTCACCAGAAAAAGAGTAATAGAAAACGTATGGTTTTATTGGTATCATTTTGTCTTTCTAAGAAAGCTTTTGAAATATTTCAGGCTTTTGTGAAAAATAAATAAATAAAGCAACATGGCAATGAAAATGAATGGTCCTTGGGGCACATAGAGGGTGGAAACCCTGGGAAAGAGAAAGGAGACTCCAAAGAAATAACTTCTGGGCTCTGCTTGTCAGGGGGAGCAATGCAAACTGGAGAGAAGAGGGACTGAAAAAATGGGTGCTGCTCTCAGCTCCTGCTGTGGGTTTGTGCAGGTAAAACATGTGGCACTGCCCCTCAAAGTAACTGTTCCACCTAGAAGCATCCAAGTCACCAATGGTGCTCAGCTGTGCTGCCCTAGTATCAGTATCTGCTCAAACACTGTCCCCATAGCTTCCCCAGCTATGCAACGCCCTTGAAGCATTGCTGCTACTAGCAAAGGGGGTCTGAGGAGCTGAAACATTCCCAAACAGTAAAGCAAAATGGCAGGGCATACAGCAGGAACTGCACACAGAGCAGGTACTGTGACCGTATCCCTGCAGGCGTATCAGCAAATACTCAGGCTCTATTTTGTGCAAAGACACAGATGGGCTGGTCATTCCCATCGGTCTGCAGCCTGTACTCCCAGTCTCCCAGTACTAGTGGCCAGCGGGTGCCTGAGACATCAGCCTTCTTACGCCCACTGGCTGGGCTGGCTGGGGGTCTCGTTGGGCTGCACCGCATCACCTCACAGCACCACCTCGTGCCCCCGTCCTGGGAACACACAGAGAACTACAGTTCCCAGAGCTGTCAGAGCAGCACTAAATCCACAGAGGACATGTTGGAACAAACACAGATAGAGGATCAGATAGTCTGATGTGTCCAACTCCTACCTGCGAGCAGCATGGCACTGCAATTATGACACCCACCCCCCTCCAAAGAAATACATATATATACACTCTCTGTGTACGTCTCCAAATGGTTCTCTAATAAGCCCCATCATTTCCCCCACCCCTTCCCTTCCCCTTTTATCTAATTCTGCCCAAAGTCACCATCCTGTCTTAGGGCAAAGTTCCCACTGCTGCCAGCCCCTCCTCACTCTGCTGATAACCAAAGCATTTGCAGCTTGTGCTCTGCTCTGTGGGTAAGCAGTAACTTGCTCCTATAAGAATGTTTACGTTTGAATATAAGTACAATTACACCAGCCGATCTAATAGTCTTCTCTGTATATGTTACTGAGTACTTAGGGCCCTTTTTTTGAAAGCCATTATGCTCATGTGATTTTCCTCAAAGCCTTTCGAAGGGATTTTGTTTTGACAGGAGGGCATTAAGGGGGTGAAACTGATAGCATAAGTACCACTTACAGACTTTGATCAGCTTGGGTCATAATTCTCCTGGAGAAAGTCTTGTATATATTAGAGAAGGAAATTAATTTTATTGCCGCTGTGGCTTTCCACCCACATGCCCCCCGCTCCCCCCCCCACCCAGTAACATCCAATGCCTTGTGCTTATGTTTTATCCCGAACCCCTTTTGTGCTGAGCTGATGCACAAGCTGGGCTCTCTGCAGGGGTAGGTGCTGGGCTGCCAGCGTGGCTGGGGCTCTTATGTCTACCCACAGGTTGGTGGTTCTTTCCACCATCCTATAAGGGAGTGGGAGAGACTCAAACCTCTTCCTTTGCATGCGCTGGTTTCAAGTGATGTAGAGATGAGCTACTAGAACTCGTGGATTGCTGCAAGCATTGCCACCAGCTCAGATGTGAGCCATGGGATCTCAGGTGCATCTTTAAAGCAAGGAAAATAGATGGGGGAGAAGCAGCTGTGCTCTGTAGGATGACTTGGTAGATCCAGTTTTGGGCCAAGGAACAGCTGAGCCAATGTGGGGATGGTGTTGGATTGCATCCACTGCATGCGTGAGCTAGTCATAGAAGAAACAAAGAAGAAAGAACTCTGAAAGTTTCCCCTGCGTTTTTCTGTTGTTTTTCTGTTTGTCTGGTCAGGTGATGCTTCAGCTGTCGCTTTCCCCTGGTGCGACTCAGTGAAACGAGGGGACAGAAGAGCACAGACAGGGGATCTCCAGGAGCTGATAGCCATCTGCAGTTGTCACACATCTCAGCAGCGCCCTGTCAGTAGGTAGTAGCTGGCTGAGATAGGTAGCCTGCAGTCATCCAGGACATTCCCTCCTTGGAGACAAGCTGATGATGTCAGCCAGAAGTGAAGGGTTGTGTGGATCTGTTCCCCAGATACTCCACCAGTGCATGACTTGGTGTCTCCACCAAGGAAGAAAGAACTCCACAGGCCGCCCTGTATTCACTGTAGTGCTGTAATGCTTGAAGTGGAATGAATCCCATTGAAAAGTGAAAGTGACATCTAATCTAAACTGATGTTTAGTCCCCCTGCAGTGAGGAGGCTCCTCAAGAAGAGTCTTGCCCCCTCCTCAGCCACCTCCAGAGGTGCCAGTCTTGTGCCAAGGATAGCAAAAGAAGCATGAGAATAGCTGAAGCTGACACTCACTTTCCTTTCAGCCAGAGCCAGAAGGATTCCTGTCCTCCTTTCATATCTCTACTGCAACCCATGCACTCCAACCTAAAGAAAATATATCCAAAGTATAAGAAATCCCTGCAGTATGGCAGAACAGCCCCTCAGCCAGGCAGGAACACCACGCACCACCTGCAGCTCATCTGAAGGGCAACAAAACTGGTGAGGGGTCTGGAGCACAGGCCATATGAGGAGAGGCTGAAGGAGCTGGAAATGTTCAGCCTGGAGAAGAGGAGGCTCAGGGAAGACCGTATTGCTCTCTATAACTTCCTGAAGGGAGGTTGTAGTGAGCTGGGGGTCGGCCTCTTCTCTCGTGTCATTAGCGAAAGGACTAGAGGGAATGGTTTCAAGCTGCTGCAGGGGAGATTCAGGCTGGACATTAGGAAATATTACTTCTCAGAAAGGGTGGTCAGGCACTGAATGGACTGCCCAGGGAGGTGGTGGAATCACCGACCCTGGGGGTGTTCAAGGAATGATTGGATGTTGTGTTGAGGGACATGGTTTAGTGGGAGCTATTGGTGATAGGTGAACAGTTGGACTGGATGATCTTTTAGTTCTTTTCCAACCTTGGTGATTCTATGATTCTATGAATGGTCAGCCCAGTCGAAGGAAAACTCCTGCTGACTTTGCTCCCAGCAGTGTTTCAGCCCATGTTGCCAGGTGGGAGATGCCAATGGACTACAGCTGGTGTGAAGCCCAGGTGCATTTCTGAATCCATCTCAGGCAAAGCACACACACCAAGACACCCAGTATTACTTGCAGCAGTAGTAGGTTTGCGCAGGAAAAACGTATTTGCATTCCATTCCGTTTGGAGTCTAAATGGGACCTAACTTTAAATTAACAACTATCAAGCTATAATTCAACTCACATGTGAGCATTTCCCGTTAAGGGAGTGCTGCAATTCTGCCCAGGCTAGCCAGCCAGCCAAATGGGGTAAGTCTTGGTCCCAGGGCATCAGAAGCAGCAACGTTTCTTGCAGCAGTGGGTTTTGGGGCAGGGTGATACATCACCGGTGGGTACCAAAAAGCAGAGCCCCTCTCCAGCTGTCAGCCCCTCCCCCTCCTGCCAAATCCAGACTGGAATTGAGAGCGGAAATATTTGTGCGTAGCTCATGAAGCTGGTTGGAAAAATTTTGTCAAAACAGATTTCCATCAGAAAATGACACCCTGTTGGCTTTGGCAAATTTTTGTTCAGGAGCAAAGTGGAGAGTGAAAAAAAAATGTAAATGTCAGCATGCCCTTTCGACATTTTCTCCAACGAAAAGGATGGACTTGCATGCTTCAAAATGACTTTTCCTTGACATTCATTTTCTACATTCAATTCAAAACAAATCAACTTTTCTAGTAAAGCAGAATTTGTCAACTGTTCTAATAAGGCTTTTTCCTTTTGGAACGGACTGTGTGGAAGTTGTAGGATTTAGGCTTACTCCTGAGTCAGGATGGGATCAGAGAAAAAACAGCTCTTTTTCTAGCAAGTCATAGACTCATTTTCTGCACCAGCCGCTGCTGCGCTCTCACCTACATTTGTCCTCCTTTCCTTGCTCACCCTGCAGGAATGCTTACCTGTTCCTTAATCTCTCACAATAATGGTGTTTTTTTTTTTCCTGTTTCTGTCCCAGCCCTAAGCCTACACCAGACTGGCCCTGAATAAAAAAAAAAAGCACAAACCCAGCCATGCATGCTCAGCTGGCAGCCAACAGGCACAGAGTGCTCACCCTCCAGGTCACCATTATCTCTATGCTCCCAGCCTGTCCCATAGGGTCCACCTGTGGCTCTCAGCCCCAGAGGAGCAACAGCGGCTCTTGGTGCCCCATCTCATAGCTGCTGGGATGGGAGTGACTGCCTTGCTGTGCTCTGCCTTCACACTCGCTCCCTGTCTCCATCAGGGACTACTCTCAGCTGCAGGGATTACTCTCCCACCTTCTGCAGGAGAAGGGTAGCCTTGTTTTCTATAAAACCAGCTCCGTTTTTTCATCTCAGGCATCATCTAATGAAATGTGATCTACTTTTTCCTTTAAGCAATAACTTCCCAAAATGACTGGGATTTAATTCAACAAAGAGTGTAGCATAGATGCATTTTGCTTAAGCTTAACCATCTGCAGAGAAGTGTCTCATCTCAGCCGGCTATGTGGCCGACTTTTGCCATCAGACAGAAGACCTGCATCTGCAGGGGGAGAGATCCAACAGCATCGCTCCATTGGCTCTAAGAAGCACATGGTTCACAATTAAGCAGCAAACTTTAGCTGCCTATAAGTCAGCTAAGAGACACAGCACATAGTTGCTTACCTTGGAGAGCAGTTCTGGACTTGTACCAGCTTTGGCAGTTGGGACTCTGCTCCATCAGCACAGTATTTCTCAGTCTCTTTGCTGTAAAAAAAGAAAAAAGTCTCAAATACATTCTCATCTAACCTCAGCAAATACAGTTCCCAGCCACTGGGGACTGACATTACAAGCAGATTTTGTAATAAACCTGTAAAATGAGTTGTCATCAACATAATACCAAAAATAACTGCTGGTTTTGTTGTGTATGGGTATTTTTAGCTAGAGATGCTGCTAAGAAGGCAGCACATATACGTCATCAGCCAGGGAACAACATGGCATAGCAGAGGAATGGCCTTTGGTGTGCCATCCTACACACTGCGCTGCTCTCAGTCTGTAGCTACAGAGCCCTTGTGGACCACAAGCACGAGGGGACCCATGAGACACCTGGGGAGAGCACAACTGTGGTCAGGAGCTCAGAATGCTGCTGCAGAGTGCCAGGGGAACATGGGTGGTACAGCAGCTCCCAAAAGACTGCAAACAGCTAAACTGAGCCTCCAATCCCTACCCCTTTTTTTTCCCCAAATTTCTCTGTGGCTGATAAAACATCTCCTCTCCCACAGGTGAGATATGTCAGGTCCTGCCATGCCCAGAGGCACTGGAGGGCTTGGTGCTCCTGCCCAGCATTTCCCTTGGGTCTGCAGCTGATTCAAACCAAGTTAGGACTAAACTCCAAATGCTTCCCATTGCAAGCAAGAGTAGGCACCTTGGAAAGGAGTATGCCAGCTGCTATTGGTAGCCCTGGAGAGAGCACGGTTTGAAACAGCATCTCAATGGGATTTAGAGAGGCTGGGGAAGAAGAGTTTCTCAATGGGATTTAGAGAGGCTGGGGAAGAAGAGTTGGAGCTTAGGGATAAAACATGGCTACAGCATTTTGTGACCCATCTGATGTACTCTGGGAGCTGCAGGTTATGAGGTTATGGGCCACCGGACCTCCCTGGTGTGACGGAACTCAGCTGCTAGAGGCAGGAGAGCACTTTAGATAAGAGGCGAGCGGGGAAGGGGGGAAGGAGCAAGAGTGTGGGGCATTTGATGCTGTCACTCGCAAATCTCTCAGGTCCCTGAGGCAGAGGCAGGGCAGGCGATGCACTGCTCAGGGGCCACGCTGCACATACAGCATGCTGCTCACTGGCTGCCCCACAGCCCCCAGGGAAGGAACCTCTGGCACCGCAGCCACTGACCCTTGGAGATGCAGGGAAATCCAGGATGATGATTTATTGATAACATCAAGCCACACTTGTGCTTTTCTCCATAGACCTGAATGCTCCCTGCTCCAAGGAGCACAGGCAGTGGGAGTGAGGGCTGTTTTCTCAGGTCCCACCTGGCCTCACACTTGTCTTGCTGCTGCTTTCAGGTTCCTTCATGGAGGACAATCGATGTGTCCTGGTATGACGGTCACCCCGCTCTGCCCTCCCTCTCGATATACCAGGCACAGCTCCTCCAGCACCTTGCTGGCAGCCCATCACCATCATATGATTTGACTTCTTTCTTTCTGGAAGAAAGGAAAAAGAAAGAATGGAGGTGAATATGTGTTTAAGGTGTGAGCTTACTCGGTGGAAAAAAATCAGTTGTTACAAGTTAGATAAAACTGAAGATCTGCAGAGCCATACTGGGTGTTACTGAAGAGAGCATATCCCTTTACACCAGTTAAAACATTCACCTTTAAATTAATTTCATTGCTGTTAGAATTGCACAAAATCCAGCCCCTGTGAAGGGGCAGCTGATGGCAAGGAGCTGCGGTGCTCTCACTGCATGATTCCAAAACAGCTTCAGCTGATGGTGTGACCCAAACCTAAACTTAAACAGGGAACTTGTGCACAAGCGTGGCAACATCACAGGGAGGGATGAGAGTGAGCCCAGATACATTTTGTGCCTGCTGAGCATGAAACACTGCATGGCCCTCCGAGTTTTACACTGGCTCTTTTGGAATGGGGCAGCATTCAGTTTGGCCAGCTGAAAAGTAAGCAGGTGAAAGGATGAGTGTCTATCTTCGACAGAAGGAATTTTGTGATTGGAAATATCTGTTTGTCAACACCTTGTACAATCAGATCTCAGCAAATAAAATACAAAATTCAGGCAGGCAGCAGGCTCTGGTGTGGTTTCTTTTCTGGACATAGGGACAGACAAATCAATTCTGCTATTGTCATCTTGCTTCACACCATGCAGTTTGTTACAATTATAAACATACCTACATACTGTGCAGGACATTTTGTCTGTGCCTGCTCTGGATGAACACCCCTGCAAGCAAAAGGCCTTCCCTTTCCCACCACCTGACTCACAGTGCATGCAAGTGTCCATGCAAACACCCCAGCTCACAGCACTCCAGAGAGGAAAAACATACCCATCACTGTGGCTACATGTGGAAGAGAACAGCTGATGGTGGAGGATGGATAGCAGGGGAAGGCACACGCAGCCTTGCACAACCCAAGGTCTGCACTGCTGCTGCCCCACACTGCGGTTTGGTAAGGGCAGCCCCCAAGCACACACGGATGCATTGTTCAGTAGAGGGAGGCTGTCAGAGCATGCTTTGACTCCGTGCCAGGACCTGGCAATGTGCTGCTTTGTATTAATTTGTGCAACTTCATGAATAAACTGTGCTTGGCTTGTATATGAATTTTAAATGAATTGTTAACACGTTTTTATGAATCAGGGAGGAGGTGCTAGCCAGGGAGGCTGGCTGTTTGTTGTTTAAAGCAGAGGAAACCTATCATGGTTTTTTTGCAAAATAAAACTTTATTGAGCTGTAATAAACAGATACTTTTAAAAAACATTTAAAACCACATAAAAAAAAAACAAGTGGAAGGTGCTTGACTTCTCCAGGTTGAATGGCAGGTCAGCAAATGCATATTGGTATTGAATTGCTTCACTTTTTTCCTAGCATCAAGGAGGAAGAAGTGTTAACACGCTACACCGGTGGAAGGTGTGTGTGTGTCTTGGTGCTTCGTGTCATCAGTGGAAAA
Organism: Alectoris magna; assembly: GCA_030625065.1. Lineage (NCBI taxonomy): Eukaryota > Metazoa > Chordata > Aves > Galliformes > Phasianidae > Alectoris > Alectoris magna. Next base: position 3,545,146 of record CM060578.1, on the reverse strand, counting down.
CACACAGATGTCAGCCTGAAGATGTCTGGATACCAAGGATTTGTTGTGCCAAAGGCTGCCCATTGCACTTTGTAGCACAGGAACCCACCCTTGGGCTGTGCTTTCTGCTCCCATCCATCCTTTCCCTTCCTTTCCAGAGAAATTTCACTCCTAAGTTGGTTGGGAAATACAACCTCCTGATTCTATTTCTTCATCATCCTTTTAGCTGTGGCAAAGGGGATTCTGCTTAAGGTTGTTACTGGGGAAAACAGAAGCAAGAAAGCTCTGACTGTTTTCCTCTGGAGATGTGAGCAGTTCTCACTATAGTGATCCCTCAGTCCTGCTCTTCACTGGCTGCTCCCACTCAGAATGTAAGGCAATGCAGTGCTACTGTTCCTCTGTCCTATTGCCTCAAGAAAGGAAAACTTCAGATGCCAGTGTGGGTGCAAGAGGGCTGATGAATAAAAATAGGTGGGTTCACTGGATCTCCAAGGTTGCTACTGCACAGCAATCAGGTCTCCAACAGAGGGAGGGGAGAATCTCCTGCAGCAGAAAGCAAGCAGCTCCCTGGTTATGTAATAGATGTGTAAGTAGTGGAGATTAGTAGTAGTACGAGGAGATTGAAGCCAAGAGGAACCCCGGTTGGAGAAAACTCACATTGCTGCCTATTCCTGAAAGCTCCTCCAGCCAGAAGACAAAGCAGTTCTGCCACTTCCCCCCTATTTGGAATGGGAAAATCAGACTGGAAAACCAATGGTCCGGATCTCGCTGCTTCTATTACGGTACTGTTACCGTGCTATTCATGCAGGCTGAGTGACCAACTCCTGGATTGCTTCCAAAGGATTATTTAAACTTTTCCATATTTTGTAGGTCTTGATGTGAACGTGTGATTTTGGCCACTGCATTGATTGATGGCTCTAAAAATGCTAGCAACCCGCCCTCCAGAAAGTATGTGTTTTGGAATGTCTCTGTATTATGCGTACTTCCAATCATGTGCTCCTCGCTGGAGATCACCAGTGCTTGTTGTTAAAGTAAGAGGATTACTTCAAAAGGTAATTCCCTGGGATTACCACACACTCTGGCTGCCATCTGGGGGGGCTGAGAACAGAAGACAAATTTTCCAAGCTTAAGAACAGTGCAAGGAAAACATGAAGGTGTTCCTTAGCTGCTGCAGCCAGCTTCCTGTGTCTGTGTCTCATGGCTGCAACATCTGCTGTCCCATAAAGCAGCAGCTTCATCTGGAGCTTTGCCCAGGATTGGATCATTTTATTGCATCTCCATCCTGCAAGTGTTCCTGATGCTTTTGTCGTGGGTGGGACCACCAGAGTTCCTTACTCATCACCAGGTATCACTGCTTCTCAGTGGCGTGTCCTGTAGCAGCAGCATCAAATGGTGTCACCCCTGATGGTCAACAGAGAAGTCATTGCACCTGTGGGTGGGAAGGAAGAAGCAGCACCTTCAGTCCTGGTATGTGGAATTGAAAGGAGTGGGGAAACGTGCTGAAATGGTTGGGCAAGGGGTTTTGAATATGGGAGCAGAGCATTTGTTGTGGGATTGTGGTTTGCCTGAGTATAGGCAATGCAGCATCACTCAGCAGAACAGAGCTCAAAAAGAAACTGGGCTCTTCTGGGAGACAATTAAACCTGACCAGCAAAAACGTGGGGTTTAAACTTTGGGAATTCAAGGCAGAGGTTGGATCTGAGACATGCTCATGGAAGAGAAGTCCTAACAGCAAAAGGCTGCTGTGCAGGCCGGGACTGGCAACCTTTCTACTTACCTTCACTGCTATCTGCACAAAACTATGTGTCAGCAGACAGAAAATATCCACAGTAACTTCTTGAAGTCAGTGAACTTGAGATATCAGCACACCCAAGGCACAAATTCAAGATCATTTGCAACACTGCAAGACTCAAGGGGTAGAGGAAGACTTCTGGCAACCCTGATCTGCAAGAGCAGATTGTGGAAACCATGACATGAAGGGAAGAGAAAAATTGAAATACAAAAGCTAAAGGTAGGGTTTTCATTATGTGGCTTCTGAGCTCATAAGAGGTCACATTTTCTGGCTATTCTCTGACAATATGAATGTTAGAAATAGGCTTTATTTAAAGTAAATGGAAGCTCAAGTAATTACAAGGCTTCAGGAGCCAGGGCTCTAAAAAAAACATTGAGTATTTCAAGAGCTGGCAACACTGCCCATGGAAAAGGAATGAGTCATGGCGTTGTTTTGGACTCCTGGGTGGGTGAGAGACACCGGCAGAGTGCTGCAGCTTGGTGGGGAGTTTTCTCAGCTGCTCACGTGGCTGCAGACCCACTGGCCACCCCAGCATCACTGGGATGGGAGCCCCACAGCCTGCTGCTGTGATGGAATCAGGGCCTGGTGTGCCCGCAGTGTGGGCAGCTAGTGGGATGGTGATGATGCAGGAGACCTTGCAGTACCAGGGTAGGCATCATGTGTCCCTCAGCTTCAGAAGCATCCACTATTGGGAAAACACGGAAATGGTAGGCCCTAAGCCTTGCAGGGAGGTAGCAATCCCCTTTCTCTTTCTTTTTTCCCTCTTCAAAGACTTCAAAATGCTGGATTGTTCCTTCTTTAAAGGGAAGGAAACAGAGCTGGGCTCATCTTGCCTGGTGCTTGCAGAGCTCCAGAGCCTCATGATCCCCCACTGATGGTGAGAAAGAGGGGGCCCTGAGCCTATACAACGCTTCAGACATTCTCAAGAGGAATTTGTCTCTCATCATGGGAGATGATGAGAGGTGCATGAGGTAAAATGGGAACAGGCAAACATTGCCTTCCCCATGTGGGGCCCCACCAGATTTATCAGCGGTCTGGTTGTTGGTCTTGGTGCAGGATCGTTAGCTACGTCTGCCATTTTGCATCAGGCTCCACAGATGTTTTCAGGAACAACAACATGCCTCAGTTTCCCCATGCGTTAACTGGGAGCACAGAGCAGATGTTACAGGGAGGATCGAGACATTAAACACAAGCAGCACAGTGGGGGCAGCAGTATGTTATACTTCGCTTGAAGATTGCAATCAATATTTCAACAGTCCCAAGCCAGGCTTGCTGTTTTTCTTGTACCTAATGTCCTTCCAGCCCACTGCTTCCCTGGCCCTCCTGTTCTGCTTTGTCCTACAGATATCCCTGGTCCCAGTGCATTTTAGATAAATCACTTTTCTAAAGCAACTGAGGCAGCTTGATCATGTCCTTAGTCCAGCCACACACTGTTCGAGCATCTGCAGCAGCAAAGCCCTCTGTGGGCACCCAGTTCCCCAGGCCGTGCTGTAATGCTTCTCAAGGAGATGTGGAGAAACTCATTACAGGGATTACTTCCAGCCAGGCAGCTGTAAGGACCAGTGAGCTCATCATTGATTTCTGCCTACCCTTACTCCCAGCAGAGGGAGTTTGGGGGATACTTCTGCATTGATCCAACCTGTTGTTTCCATAATGGGGTTTTGGCCAGATGAAGTTCACAATAAAACAAGATCAAAACAACAGCAAAAATCACATTATTTTCAGATGTGCTTATGCTGCCACTGCTCCCAGGAGCAAGCAGTGGTACCATGTCAAAGAAATGATCCCCTTTTCCTTAACAGTCTAGCAAGCAGGGTGACAGCCTCACTCCTCTGGTACAATCCATGCCATTACTGGTGCTGCCCAGTGAAATCTTAATGCCTTTTAGGTCTGTGGTAATCGATGGCCATGATTCTATGAACACACAAATGCAGAATCAACCCAGAAATTCCCAGTGCCCTCTTTATGCTCTTTGCACTTTCAGCTTGCACAACCGTGCTAGACCTGCCTGCAAAGGCTAGCACCAGCACCGCTCAGCAGGGCTCACAGCCCAGGCACGATGAAAGCAGGGGCACCAGAGGAACCCAGGGAACTTGGTGGCTCCAGTGGCCCCTGCGGGTGGGAAGTGTACTCCCAGTAGAGCTGCTGCCAGAGCAAGCCTGAGGAACAGTCTCCAGATAGGAGCCGGGTGATTTCACTGGAACCCAAGAAGCCCACCCTCCAAGTCATGTAACTCATGCAGTCGTTCTTTACTTAGACTAAACTAACTTTTTCCCCCATTTCCTTCTTCACCCTCCATAGGACGGAGCGATGCTATTATTTTCTGCTCAACGGAGTTCTATGTCTTCTCATATAGCAACCAAGAGCATTAATATCTTGGGCTAATTACAGAGTGAGTGATCCCTCTATAAGGAGAACGACAGATACACGGGTATTATTTATGCCACCTGCCTTGCTCCACTCAATGCCTGTGCCAGCTCCATTTGCTTTTTTTAGTGAGCACATTTCATTTCTCACTCCCCACTGCCATCGCCCTTCCCTGTCTCATTCAGAAAATCCACCCACTCCTTCCACCACCACACGTCTCTCTGATATCTGGAGATGTAAATCAGCACCAATTATGCTAGTAACATCTTCAGAATCATTAGTTGTCCTCATTATTATTATTTACCTTAGCCTGAAGGCGATACTTGCTAATGTGAGCTCTTCCTCTCCCCTAAGCAGGATTTTAATGGCCTTCCTGGCTTGGCAACCCAACTGCAAAACCTTCTGCTGAGTTTCTTAATGGGGCTGGTTCTGTGTTGTTTGGTCTGGGGTTCCCTGCAGGGTGGAGTGCAGCCTGGTCTAGCTGTGCCATCCTCAGGTAAGGGCAGGATGAAGTGCTAGGGGCACATTTCCCTGCAAGCATCAGATATTGCTCCCATCAATGAAGTGGGATTGCCCAAATAAAACCTGTATCTCCCATTCTGTGTGCAAGGAAGGCCGCACGGACAACTCTTGTCTGAGATTTTCAGGGCAGTTAAGCCTGCAAGTGTGAATATTTTTATAAGCTACAGCAGTGAAATGTCCACAATTCTGGGCTGTGCTGTAGAAGCGGTGCATGCAAGAAAACAGCCTGGTCTCCTTCCTCACCTGCCTGTCCTTATCAGGAAAGACAAATTTAGGGCATAATCTTTCACCAAAAATCTGGAAGCCAGCTCTTGCTCCTGGAGAAAAACTCGAACAAGGAGCCAAGGTGAGCATTCCTGGTTTGGATGAAGTCCCCGAACTGGAGCTGTAAAATGGCATACAGCCCAAAATGCCAGCCCCCTCCTTCCCTGCTGCCAGCGCAGCAGCGTCCCTTCACCCCAGGTCTCCACGATGCAGGCACTGAGCAGAGCCAGCACTGAATCCCTAACCTTTAGCTGTGCCTGGAGTCTGTAACCTCCCACCCTCTCCTCCCAAACACCGTGTCCAACAGCCTATTAGCAGGAGAACAGCCTGTCCCCTGTCAAAACACACAAGGTGCCACAGTCCCCGTGGGAATGCTGGCAGCTGCTGACAGCGCTCTGGTGTGCCTGCTGGGTTCCCTGCCTGCGCTGCTGGGCCTGGGGACATGCAACCAGGGACACCTGGGGCAGCCAAGCACTCTCAGCTGCTCCAGGTGAGGAGCAAAACAAGTCCCAACGCCCTTCCCCCCACCCCCAAACCTTCCGCAGCCTGGAATTATTTGCAAGCAGTAAGATTTCCAAATGGTAGCAGGAATATTTTTGTAGTTTGCTTCAGGAGAAACATTGCAGAGAATTGGAGGTAAACATTGAACCCCACACGATGTATTTCTAGCAGACACCCAAAAAAACCCCATAACATGAAAATTAGTAATTATTTCAAGAAAGACATGACCACACCAGAGCTAGGATATGTTGGCCAGCATGTTTCTATGCTGGAACCCAGGTAATCAGTAAGTCAACATTCATTTTCATGCTGTTAAACACACTGGGAGGTGAATGTCACCTGTCCAAGGGCATGGTTTTGTGGGGCCACAGTGGAACAAGCACACGGTGAGAATCTCACATTCAATTGCTCAGACACTCTCCACCCCTCCAGGTTCTGGGACAGACATCAAACAGGGCAGTCCTTGCAGCTATGCTGCTCATAACTCTTGGCCCAAGGTTGGTCTGATGCCTTCATGGGGTTCCACCTTTCCTGTCCTGGTACCAGTGGTCCAAGTTTACCATAAGTAAGGTTAAACCCCGTTAGAGCTGAAACTTCTTTGCTGTTTTCCCTCCACATAGAAACTTTCCTGTCCAGCTTTCCCCTGGAACGAAGTACACCATGTTTGATCTTAGCCCCAAACTGATTTTTCAGTGATTCATAAGGAATTGTACTGAACCTGCATGTCACTCAGCTCCCCCCAGTAATAATTTCCGAAATCCACAGTTCTGCTTCAATCAACTTGGACGGAAAAAGCCACCAAACTATTCAGAGTTTGCTAGGTTTGATGTCTGCAGGCAGCTGGATAGAGGAAAAATTCTACATTTCTGCCCTCCCTGGGAGGGAAGCCACGACTGGAGCTCAGCAGGGCTGTTGGATGCTGGAAAGGGCACATGGGAGGGAAGAAATACTTGACAGGCTCCAGTCTCAGGAAATGTTTCAATCAGAGCTCACACCTTATTAGGCATGTGATAATCCAACACACAAGACACTGAGACACAGGAAACCAAGCTCCATAAGCCCTACTCCTCGCAGATCAACTTAGACCTTAAAAAAAAACAGCACAAAAAGCCCTTCATAAAACAGAGACTTCTGGAGCAGGCACTTCGGAGCCCTCCTGCCACAGCTGAGATCTGCACCGGGACTGCTGGCAAATGCAAACACCACCATTAAAACTAAGAGACACAGAAGGGGGATTTTCATCTAGATCTAAAGAGGCGTGAGGGTCCAGTTTAATGAGACAGAGCATCTCAAAATCTTTGAGAAACAGCAACTACTTCAGAATGACTTTGTTTGAGGAGCAATTCTTGTCTTTACATTTATCCTGGTTTTATCCTATCCCTGTGAAAGATGTTACACGACCACTGAAAACCGGGAATTCACATCACAGCCCCATTTCTTTATCTGGAGGTCTCCTTTGCTAGCGTGGTAGCTACAAGCCAGTAGCTACATAGGTTTGATTGATCTGATCTTGATTAGGGCTGAATGACATTTTTTGGCCAATTATGTTTTGAAGCAAATAAGAGGAAATTCAATCAGAGCAAACAATTCTGTTATTCTTTTTTCTTTTTTTTTTTTAAACACAAATAATTTGGCAAACTCAACAACAGTGGAGACCAAAATAATTTGTTTTGTTACTTTAAAGCACAGCCTTTAGTTACAGTCCAATCTTAGTTAAATATGTCTTCTCATTTTCTCTGAAAAATGGTACCCAATATTTGTTGAATGCAAACTGAAATTCATTTCAAATTGAATAGAAGGTTCTTGGCTGGAAAAATATTGTTGCTTATTTTCTAATTCATCCCAAAACAGAGCTCTGCCATCAGTCATTTTTCTGCCAACCGAGCAGACACCAAGTCTTCCCTTACCTCTGCCCTGAAGCACCAACAAATCCAAAGCCAGAGCTAAACAGCAAGAGCTGATATAATCTCTTGGGGCAGCCAAGTGGGGATTTGAAATGCTACTTCCAATGCTATTTATTCCTCTAGCTGATATGCATGTATGCAAATACGTTGTTATGGGAGGGAGAGAACACAGGCTGGCATTTTCACTTACTATGCCACTAATCTGAGGAGGCTTAGGAGTCATGAGCCATGGCCTCCTCTTTCACCGAAGCAACCACAGCCAGAAGTTTCCTCTGATTTCCTACTCCAGCCACTTGATTCCTCCTACTTCCTTTATTAATACGTTTAACGATCCCTGACATGCTTTTGGCAACCTCCTCAGAGATAATCAGGTTGTAGCGCTTGAGACCAGCTCCACTCAGATAAAGAATAAATGAGTGATAAAAGCCAGTGATGTATTTGCAGATCAGAGGCTGGGCAGCGGAGAGCACGTTGTGTTTTAGACTTTTGATCAGAAGAGAAGGCGCGTTCCTCGTTACTGCTGTAATATGGCAGGCACAAGATTTTTCTCTATCAATTGTCAAGCTGGAGTTAGAGCTGGAGCCTGCAGCCTTGTCTGCGAGACTCAGCTCCTTCCCTGGTGTATTGTACACAGCTCCTATTTTCTACTCTTACAGATATTTCTCAGCAGAAATCATGCCAAATGCATTACATCCTTGTAGACCTCAACTCTCTCGCAGCTACCCTTCAAACCATAGACTTCCCAAGGGTTAAATCTGAAAAGTTTTCAATAGAATAGAAAACTTAGAGGGGAAAAAAAATGAAAAAAAAAGCAAACAGAAATAGCAATATGATCCCCCTGGAAAGGAGAATAGGAGAAAAGGAGAATAGGAGAAAAGGAGAATAGGAGAAAAGGAGAATAGGAGAAAAGGAGAATAGGAGAAAAGGAGAATAGGAGAAAAGGAGAATAGGAGAAAAGGAGAATAGGAGAAAAAAAGCACCATCACAGAGTTTCTGAATCTATGAAGATCTCCACTCAGACCAAACAATGAGTGAACTCTATTGATTTCTCTACACCTCTGCTGCCTGACCCTTTAAGCACGGCTCACTGGCAAGGTGTGAGATATCCAGCTGCACTTTGTTACATCCTACATCTCTTGTGTTTGGAGATGCTCAACACCTCCCCAGCTTTTAAATGTTCTTAGTTTAACAGAAAATTTACAAAGAGCTGTGGGTGAGAGGGATTTGTACATAACCCAGTTTGAAGATGCTCCATTCCGTGTCTGGACTCACGAGAGCTGGTGCTGTTTGGGAGTCATACACATAGCTTTGGCCATCAACATTCCCAGGCCATGCCTGCAGGCAGAGGGAAGGAACAGGCTATTCAGAACATCTTTCTTCCCACCCAGCACTGGCTTGAAGGCACTGATCACTCTGCTGGCTACAGATGGAGTGTGGAAAACTGTTAAGAGACGATGAGAGTTACCTGAGAAGAACTGCTCCCCCCAGGCATAGCCAGAATCTCAGCAAGGGGCTCCAGAGGTGCTCCCAGATTTTAGTGATCAGAATACATTGGGACATGCCTCAGGGTTACAAGTGACAGTCTTTCCTTGCAGTCACTGTTACTGTCTCTTCTGGGGAAAGATTATCCCAGGCACTTTTCCAGCGATATGTCTTTCCTGCAAAGAACTGGTCCTGTTTCTGCGCCTACATCTTACCTACATGCTCGGAGATGATGTTGTCCCCTTTTCCAGGAACCAGGTAAGCCTCAGTATTTCTGCAGAGAAAGCCGGGCTCTCTGTTCCTGACACAAGCACAGGGCAGGGGATTATCTACTGCTTCCCCAGCAAGCGCATGGCCCTGCACAGAGAGGCAGTAGGCTGACCCTTGTCCTTCCTGAGGTCTGGCTGTGCCCAGGACCCCTGTGAGCTCAGCATAATGTGATGGCCCAAAGCCTGCAGCCTTTATCTCCAGCAAGAAACCCGGACAGAAAACCCAGACAAATGTCTGTAAGCTCCAAACATCATTCAGGCACTTTATGGGGAGAAATAAAAGATATGGGCTAAACCTAACTGTATGCTAACTCACGGATGTCCCTTTGGTGTCCATCTTCCTACACTTCTTGGTGCACATCTGTGCCCTGCAAAAGGATGCACCTGGATTGGTACAGATTTTGTTAGGATTGAAATGACAACAGTGAAGCAGTGGGGGTTACCTGCCCAGGAGGGAGGTACTGAGGCAGAAGGAAAGTCCACCAGGTGCAGGAATTGCTTGTATTAAGTTCTACCTTTGCAAAGAGTTGATATGAAATCCAGTGCAATTCCAGTATCCTGTGTGCTCTGAAGGAAGTAAATCAAGGCCTTCTCAGTGCTGTGATGAAAACACCACAGGAGAAAACTCCTTCACAGTCAAAAGAACTTTAGAAACACCCGCCCTCATTCTGCAGCACGTCCCAGAGCTTCCAGTGGGAGAAATGGTCTGTCTTACCCAATTTTCATCCCAAGCTTCTCTATATGTTTTCCAATACATGATGACTTTTCCTGGAAGACGGTGAGGTCAGTGGTTTTCCATATAGTTGATAATCCACTCATGGGTCAATGCACAGATCTTTATCTCACAAGGAGTTCCCATCAGCCTGGCAGCTGAAGCTCTGGCTACCCGTAATGGATGTGCCCTGGTTGGTGTGTAAGCTCCACCCCCCTTTTTATTCAAAGTGAATTGTTAGCACTAGTGAAAAAATGAAGTGCATTTATCCTATGGGCACGATTCTGGTACAGGGTACTGCAACAGAAGGTGCTAGCTAACTGTAGGATTTGGCCTTACTGTGTTTGATTAAAAAAAAAAAAAATTAAAAAAAAAATTGTTGACAATACCTAAATTATTGCTTCTGACTTCAAACAATGACATGAGTGAGGACTACTTGAGAACTGAAGGCCTTCAGTAACGCACACTTATTAGCATGCCCTTATTGCAGAAGCATAACGAGGTTTTACACCTCAGGCAGCAGTGATTAAATATCACATTATGGAAACTAATTACCGCTGTCCAAGATCAGACACTCTGCAGAGGGAGACTTTTCCAGGCAGAAATCTGTATTTCCTTGTTGACTCCCTTGTAGGAAAGTCTCCCTTTCTTCCATTATTTTGGAGCTTCCATTGCTAGTCTCACCCAGACCCAAGTACTAGAAAAATTCTTGGAGCCTGATGCGAAGGGCTGCTGTGGCTCTGGGTGTAGCTTACCATGGCTCAGCCCGCTCTAAATACACAAGGAAAAAGAAGGAATCCACTGGTTTTGCGACACCTGCTGTAATCCACCCTGGAATGCTCCTGAAGAGACACAGGAGAAATTCTTAAGATATATTTCCCTTAGACCACAATATATTCCATATGCCCCAGAAACGGAGGAACAGGGAACTGGTATATTGAGCTAACTCTGGTAAATGTATCATTCCCAGCTGGGGGGACCGAGAGGAGGGGGGCAGGGAGTGCTTATCAGTGTTTTCTCTGACTTCACAGCTGGAAGAAATTTACAGCCAAACACACACTCCTGTTGCAAAGGACAGCTAAGCCCTCCCCAAGTATGCCCACAAGCCGCTGTTGTTAATGGAGGATTGGGGCCTTTGGGTCCCCTTTCTTGCTGTCCAACGAGGGCTCTTCTGGTGCCCACTTGTTGCAGAGGTGCTGGGCAAACTTCCCCAGCATGGGGCTGGGTCACTCTCCTGCCACACTCTTGGAGAGTGTATTCATGAAATTTAAGTTATCTATGAGAAAATACCATTTTGAAAACTAACAAGATACATTTTGTCCCCTCTGTCCAAAGTTTCTGTTTTGCAAACTCAGCCAAACAACTTTACCTGCATGCTGCAAAGCTGCTTTCCACCTGGAATCCTACAGGTCCCATATGCATATCCCATTGCAGCAGCCATGCAGGAGGCAAACAAATCACTGTGGGTTTCTTCTTCATATGACTTAAAAGCCAAGCACATCTAGGACCCCAAACTCCTACCTGATTTGTAGCTTCACCACTGGGCAGAGCATTCTGTATTTGTAACTCACCTCCTGCTTTTAAAATTGGAAGCAATCAAGCACTCAGCTACAGCTTTAATTACTGATAGGCATTAAGAACACAATTTGATAGGTTTTTAAATTACTTACTATTCAGTAGCTTTTTTCAATCTTCATTTTTTAAAGCCATTTCTGAGCTCTCAGCCCCATCATTTCCCATCAAGAGGATGAGCTCAGGTGATGGAGGCTGAGACTGTGATTCCAACCTGATTCCAATGATTCCAATTCCAATTCCACTGTGATTCCAATGGGAGCTGGGTCACTATGGAGGGCTGAAAGGTAATTAAATATTACCCAATTAATGACATATTCATAGTTAATTTAATCTTAACTTGTTTATATGTAATTAATCATCAATTGTTATCTGAATTCAAAGCAGGATAGACAGTGCTTCAAATCTTTGCATCTCTTCATTTCTGTCATTAAATATTAGACTTCACTAAAACTGAAGAAGTACAAGGAAAAAAAAAAAAAAAAGAAAGCAAAAGATTTCATATGCACTGTTTTCCTTCCTGATAAATTTTTCTGCATTTAATTTTGTCCAGCTACATAAAAATCCTTCATTGCTGATGAGTGACTCTGGGAAGACAAGCCTGCTGTATACCTGCATGGGCACGTGCCTCACCATCCCCAAACACCTGTTCACCATTAAGCGGGTGTTTGCAACCCAGGCCTTGAGAAAGCCAAATACGAAAACAAGGTGCGTTCATAATAGAAGAAGAGAAAGTCCGTGAGGAAGCAGATGTAAAACTCCAGCTTTCAATTGACTCTAGCAAATAACCAATGAAAGAATAATGACTTGAAAGACGCCAGGCCAAGCTTTGTGCTGGCGCAGCTCCATCAGAGCTGGTGGAGATGGGCCAGCAGCGGATGTTTCCCACTTCATCAGTTGAATGTGAAGAGTTTATTTTCCAAGTCACCCTCCTCTTACTTCAATCCCCTGGCATTGATTGATGGGTGTCCCGAAGATGCTGAGTGGAGAAATCTGTTGCTTACAGAGCTGGTACTTTGCTGAATGAAAACAAAAGGTCTCTGGTCTGGAAATGGCAAGGAGATTTCTTCAAGCAGCTGCCAAAAAAACAGATAAAAGAAAAATCATAAGCTAGAGGCTGCGCTTTCTAAGGACAGTGCCAATTTTTTAAAAGGATAATCCCAGTAGATATGGTATTATGCGACAAAAGTCTTGCTGTGGAAATACTGCCAATTTTTCAAACATCGGCATTTAATCTCTTAGCAATTGCATGAGTCCAACTGTGCTTTTATTTTCTTTTTTTTTTTTAACAGTGAATAATAACATATTTGCACACTTAATAGTAGCAACATGTGTTCTGAAGAAGGTTAATTTGCTCTGCAATTAGTAGTCATTGGCCTGTAAAGCCACACACATCTAACAGGGACCAAAGCAGCAGGATATCACTACTGGCAGAGCTGGAGCAAGGAGAGGGAGGAACCTTCGTCAAACACCTGACTCTGTTTCAACCCAATTTTCCTTCCAGAGCAGTTAAGAAGGCAACAACAGGTTAAATCCCATTTTATTATTTATTATTAGGGGGACAAAACCCCTAGATTCTAAATATGAGACTCTGTGATACTGGAAAATGTTTACCTCCTCCTATGTGAACTAGCTATGGCATAACTGAGCAAATAAGCCACCCTTTAAGAAGAGTGTAAGGTGCTGGGACCCAGAGATGAGCTGGGACAAGGCTTTCCCAAGCAGCAGAGCATGAAGTCAGCAGGAAGGAGCATGGATGTGCTAGTGAGAGGTGAGGGATGGAACCAAGGTGAAGATCTGGGAATGACTGAGAACACCGATGTGGCACTCCAATCTAAATGAGGAAAGAAACATCTTTGCTATCGTTATTTATAAGTGGAACAGTCAAAGTCTGATAAAGCATAGAAATGTATGGCATTATGGCAGTGCCACAACAACATAGAGAATGACTTGGTATAGACAGACACATTTTCATCTGCAATACATAGACCAAGAAGGAGCAGTATGCCTAATTGAGGCTTCCTCCCACAGCCTGCCAAGGACAAGCCCAGGCTGTTCATCACCAAGCCCCAGCCCTCCCATCTGGACAGCCGACAGGCGCGTGGGATTGTTCACCTGTCATTATGTTTTCCTCCAAGCCCTTTATACAAGCGGGCAGGGCTAGCCATGGAGAGCTGGGCTTTGAAAATGGGCGGCCCCCTGCAGTGGGCATGGAGGGACCGGAGCACAGCCATGCAGCATTGCATGGGGCTTTCAGCTGGCAGGGAAGCAGCAGGAGCTGGAGAGCGAGTGAGCAGAAGGTCAGCAGGGTTTGAAGAGATGGAGGCTCTGCAGGGGGAGGGGACCATCACTGCTCTGCCTGGCTGTAGAATTTCCTGCGTCTTTTATAACGATGTGGTTGCCCAGGCTTGTTTGGCTTTAATGAAGCAATTCATGTCCGGTTTGCTAATCATGTTGGTGAGGTGTGGAGGTGCCTCCAACTCCCAGCTCTGGCTCTGGAGATGGTCATTTTCCATCCTGGCTAAAGGGAAATGAGGTGGGTTAGGCTGCTTCTGGTGCACAGCCACTCCCCATGCCCAGGTGGTTGTGCAGGAGAACAGCACTGTGTCCCTAACAGGCCACGAATGTCCAGAACATCAAAATACCCTATTTGTGTAGCTGAAATTGCTTATCTGAAGTCTATCAGGAGAAAGGCCCCTTTAGAAACAAGCTGACCCTGGGAAAAGGTCCTCCTCATGAGCCCCATGACACCAGACATTTTTGCTTTTCCTCAAACGCCTGCTTCTGGAGTCATGCACTTACATGGTAGTCCGGCTTTAATTTATATATATAAAATATATATATATATAAAAAAATATATATAAAATATATATATATAAATATATATATATATAATTTATAATATATATATTATATATATATGTGTGTGTGTGTGTGTGTATATATATATATATATATATATATATATATAATGGGGAATGATTCCCAGCCTCTTGTTAGGAGTGGTTGGAATAATGAGAGTCTATAAAGCATCAGCAAATAAAATCATAGAATATGAGAATAGTTTGAGTTGGAAGGGACCCTTAAAGGCTAACTAGTCCAAACCCCTGCAATGAACATGTACACTGCAGTAAACCCCCTATAGCTGACAAACCTACAGCTCCATCAGTGCTCAGAGCCCTGTCCAGCCCGACCCTGGGTGTCTGCAGGGATGGAGCACTGCCATCCCTCTGGGCAGCCTGTGCCAGTGCCTCACCAACCTCACTGTAAAACCTTTTCCTTGTATCCAACCTAAATTTCTCCTCCATTATTTTGAAACCACTTCCCCTTGTCTTATCACAACAGACCCTGCTGAGGAGTCTGACCCCTCCTTTCTTATTGCCTCCCTTTACATACTGAAAAATGTTCCCTTGCTGCTATTATCATTATTACTGCTAATGACAGCCAGAACTGTTTTGGATGCTTTCATGACACAGACAGGTTACAAATGCTGAATGTGTCTGGTAGTGTTGGGTTCCCATTTTGGCTGCAGTGGTAGCGCTGGCAGTGCTGGGACCTTGCCATGGACTGGCAACCACAGAAAACTCTGGATGGGGCAGGAGCTCAGGGCACCAAGAGCCATGGGCTGCAAACCTCACTGTAGTTTTCTACCATCCACACCTGTCAGAAGACAGCTAACCCAGGCCACACCACAAAGCACTGAAAGGTTCAACACAGCCATGAATCATCATATAGCAACCTTGCAAGGAGGGGACAAGTCCCCAGGGGAGCACATCCATGTGCGTGGCTGCAGCGGGAGTCTCTCATGGAGATGACCCTGCTACCATGCATCCCCAAAGTGACATGGATTAGCAGCTTGCTTTCAGTCAGTCTGAACTATGAGCACAGTGGTTTGCTGGATGTTTTACATGAACCAGAAGATGCATTATCTGATGAAAATTGCTTAATTTAATATCCTGGCCTGACAAGCAGTGAACTGTACATCTCCTGGAGAATTTGCTGGTGCAGATGATTTTACTTAGCTAGAAGGATTAAGCAGACAAACCCCTTTCGTCTCCCCAAGACTTGTGGCAGAAAGTGGTTGAGGTAAGCTCTCATCTGCACTTTGCCACTGTCACCACAAAAATCACTTCCTGGGAAAGGAGAGGAGCGGTGCGAAGAAGCAGATTGGATCCAGCCCTCAGAGCATCAATGGTGTCACGGGACATGTCCCCCGCTCTCTGAAAATAAAACTCCAGAGACAGATCATCCCGTCACATTGCTCCAATGGATGGGAAGCAACAGGGCTGTTCCTCAAAGTAGGATGAGCTCTCCCTTACCTCACAGAAAGGAGCAGGCTACTAATTTCCCAGCAGAGCTCTCCAGCGGAGCCAGGCTTTCCTGCACAGTCCATGAGTAACAAGCCCAAGGCTGGGCTTGTTTTCATGAGGATGTTCTTTCAGGCAGAGCCATAACTGGGGAATCCACAGGCAGGTTTGAAACAAGTGCAGAACTGATCCTCAAGCCTGCAGATTCACAGGGATACAAATATCGCAGAAAAAGCATCCATTACCCTGACCTTTCTCCTTAAAAACAAGAGACCACAGCAGCCTTGCAAAGGTGAATAAACTTTTCCTACCAACTGCTCTGGGGAAATAAAAACAGATGGACATCTCTGTATAAGCCAGACCCTGACAAAGCCATGCCATCGGGCAGCTGAGAGATGAAGAATCCCAAACAACAACCCCCCCTTGATGATCTTGCCATAAAACTCATTGCACATATCCCCTGCACTTCGGTATCAGGCTCCCATTTCTGTAGACATAAAGCACAAATGTAATTATGTAGGCTTTATCCATGCTGGCAATCTTATCCAAATGCAAGGCTTTTATTATAATTGAAGATTGTTATGATTTATGGTTATGTTTTTAAACTGCACATAATTAAGTGGCAGAATTCATTGTCATACAACATTGTGGAAGCCAAAAGCTTAGAATGGGTTCAAATAAAAATTAAAGAAATTGAAAGATCCTTTAAGGGCAGTTATACACAGGGATGTGGATATGTCAGGAAGTCCTTCAGCTCCAAATTGCCATGAGTTAGAAGGGCCATAGGAAGTGGCACATGGGACTTGCAACGACCTTATATCTTGCTCTCAACTTTTGCTGCTGGCAACATCAGAGACAGAATATTGGGCTAGACGCAGATTTGGTCTGAGCCAGCATGTCTACCCTGATGTATGACCAGCAAGGCCTCTGACAGACCCACCCTTTCCAAAAGGCAACCAGGCCAAAACAAGTTTAGATTGTGGTTAGGTCTGAGAGATACAGACCTGACTTAGGAGCCGTACTTTCTCCATCTAGGAGGCTGTGCCAGAACGCCAGTTCAGGAGACTGGAACATCTTCCAAGCTTCATACTAGGAAGGCCTACAGAAGGGAAGCTCTCACTAAATGAATTTTCATTGGCTGGGAAGAAAACCTTGAGAAACAAAAGTTGTAATGCTAGCTACAGTTTTCTGATTCCCTAAGTTGAAAATGCTTTAAAGAAAAGTAAATATCAGGGAAGAATGTGAACATTCTTAACAGCTCACAAAATGCACAGCTAATTTCCCATGACCATGGTGATCACAGGGGTCAGCAAAGCCAGAAGAAGGGCAAGGTATGAGCTGAAGCCTGGGGAAACACCTCTCCACGTACGTCTCCTGTGTGTACAGGACTCATCAGTTCCCCTTCAAGGGTAAATTTGATGGATCCTCAGTCTTAAATCATGGTGGTCACTTTGTGTTGTCTTGTACAGACCAGGTGACAGAAGTTGCCCATTTGATGGAGCTGCTCGTTGACTTAGTGTAGCATTGGAGGAAAACCTCTTTAATTTCAAAGTAACTGAATATGATCCAGCCAAGGCCTTTGCTGCACTAGATTGATTCAGCCAGGAATAAATCAAAGGAACTAAGCTTTTTCATACCAGATGAAAATCTGTCTCTGGAGCATCTGTTGCTTAGCATCTGGCCTGGAGGTGACGCTAATGATAGGGCAAAACTCCAGACCCACTTCCCAGTGAGCAGTGACTTACCAGGAAGCCCCCGTAGCATGGTGAAAATGCAGGTTGCCTCTGCAGGGGCACAGGGTACCAAGTGATGGAGCTCCTTCCCCTATTCTCCTAGGTGACCTGAAATACTGACACTGGTAGTGAAGAGTCACTGCAAAAGAGGCATTAAAGGAGAAAGCCTAAGCACTGTTTTTTAAGTGAAGCAGTAATTCGTAAGACTTCATAGAGTCAAAAAGATTCCTGTTCGAAGAGCTCAAATCTTTATAGGCCGACAAGGGCAACTCAGCTAGATCCACATTCCCACAAAGGAGATGTGTCCATGTGGCAACAAGAATCATGCTGGGAACAAGCTTAGTATGAGATCTGGCTGGCAGCAGGGAGCGAAGGCTTACCTTATACCAAGGTTATGCATTTAGGCAGAGATGACTGCTACCTTAGTGCTGGGTGAGGCAGCAGCTGTTCACAGCCAGAGGAGCTTTAGGTGACATATCAAAGTGCTTAAGCAGCCTGGAACTTCATCTGCTTGAAATAACTGGATAGAAAATGAGGCTGGTTTCTCTTCAGCCACCTCTGACTGGATTGACATTGATGTTGATGCAGAAGGAACCACAGATTGCTGGTTCCTTGGCATGGCACAAAACCAATGGTGGAGGTCCAACCACAGCTGGAGAAGAACACATCTGGTATTTCCCAGGCTCAGGGACTCCTCCAGACACTGCAGATACTCTCTTGCACAAGATGGATAGAAATCAATTTGTGTACAGGCATCTGATATGGGTGAAAATGAGGTGTCTAGAAGCCCTTGAGATCTTTGACAGGATCTGTCCAGCTATGTAGACATTGTGTAGGAGAATGGAGTGTGAAACCAAGCATGTTTACAGGCATTTTTCAGAGCTGTAAATGATAGCACAAAACAAAGTACAAAGGAAAATCTGACCCTAAGCCTATGCTTTTAGTGGTGGGGCATTTTGCAAGGACAGAGATGTCATAATCAAAATTAGCTCCTCATCTTGTTCTTAAATGGAAATCAAATGGGTAATCATCTGAGAAGGCTCAACATTGAGTCTCTGAAGATTTTCCACTGACCCATTGATTTTTTTTGGCCAGCTAAGGCTTAGAGAGGACTTCTCCACAGTGTCTTGGGCTAGCCAAAGAATTAACAAATAATAAATGTCAGACTTGTGGGTATGGAGGGATGGGATTCCACAGCACCTCCCTGCCATGAGCCCAGGAGCATGCACATCACATTAGGCAACACCACAGGAGAGCTGACAGTGCTGCAGAGCTGCAGCAGAGGGTGGCAGGGGAAGTCGGCTGGTTGAGAGGATGGACAGCAGTGGAGCCATGGCCAAAGCGAAGTATCTGGGTAAGAAGCAATGGCATGAGTTTTCTGGGCAGATGTAGGGGTTGGCAAAGGAGATAGGGGTTGGCAAAGGAGATAGGGGTTGGCAAAGGAGACAGGACCCACTCAGGAGAGTGGGATGTAATAGACCTGAGAATCCCTTTATGGTCCAGAACACCATCCCTGAATCCAAACTCCCTGCATACCCCCGCTCCACCTCCCCAGCTCTGTCACATCCTCACCTTCCTGTGCCCAGGTGTCTTTTGCTGAAGACATGCCTCCAGCCTGCTGCAGCCACGATACTCCACACCGGTACCCCCAGTCCCAGAAAAGCAGCCTCCTTTTACCCAAATATACCTCAGCAAAACCCACCCCATCTGTGCAGGGTATAACCTGGGAGGCAGGTGCTGCTGGAAGCATGCAGCTGCTGGAACACTGCTCACCAAAGATGGGAAATCTTCATTTTCCTTTTGCCAGGAATATTTGGAGAGGCTGCTTTTGTCAGCAGCTGCAAGACAGAAGCTCAGACTTGAGAACAAACATTCTGGGAAGTAAACATCTGTGGCACATAGCTCAAAGCTATGGTACTCTAGGAAGAGAAATATTATGGGCTCATGAGAAGGATTTCTTTTCAGCCTCCCAGATTTTGCAGATTATAGAGGACAGCTCACATACCATTTATCACCTTGGCCAGCAATTTTCAACCTGCACAGTTTGCTCTTTTTACTACTCTTCTTAGCCTAACAAAATGGCCTTGGCTTTGCATGCCTCATCTGGGTGAAGTTACAGAGCTGGCATGGGTCAGTCCACCCTCTGCCCGTGCAGAGGTGCTGATATCTGAGTAGCAGCACCAGTTTCATTACAACAGGTTTGCTCAGGCAAATGTGCCAGCGAAGATTTCCTATGGCTATCCGCTCTCGGGAATCAAAGTGCTTCTATAGCCATAGCTTCAAAGAAGCTCCTGGATGAAAAATCCCTGTTTGGTGAAGGAACAGGAGAGATTATTTTGTTTGTGTGGTTGATTTCCTCCCCTATTTCTGATCTGATTGAACATGGAAGCGAGCTCAGATTGTCAGAGATGACTTTTTTAGCCACAGAAAAAGACTTTTTCAAAGGAACGGCCTTTCCCCCAGGCATACCAGCCATGAATTTACCCACTCCTCTCCCAAAATCGATTGTACAGCCAGATCCCTTCAGCCAAGAATGCAGACCTGTCAAATCTCAGGCACCGAGCTGGAGATGTGCAATCTGCTCTGACCCTCTGCTCCCTTCCAGCACAGCTCTGCTCTCCCACCCTTGCCCCTGCCCCATGACCCCAGTGCCAGACACAGCCCAATCCTGTTTGGCCAAGCACCCATGCCTGGTGCTGTGCTGGAGCCTGATCCTTACTACTCCAGGATGCCTGATGCTCTGTGACTTCTATGACCACAACTCTCCTCTGGTGCCCTTTCCCCACCTTGCATGATGTGCTCGATTCTCTCCTTGCTGCATATCTGGGCATGGTGTGGTCAATACTGGAGAAACCCAAAAATTATCCTTTTCTTCTTTGTGAAATACTGGAGAAACCCAAAAATTATCCTTTTCTGCTTTGTGACAACTCGCATCCTATCTTGTGCTGAGTATCCCCGAAAAATGCAGCTGTCTCAGGCGAGGATCTTTTTTGTGCAGCAGAAGAGAAGGTAGACTCTTCGCCCTGCTTTTACTGATTTATTTATTCTTCGCATAATGGCTTGTCCTTAAACATCCCAGCTTGTTTAAATCTTTGACATGTAAAACATTTCCAGAAATTCTTGCTGCCATCCAACAAGAAAAATGGGTAGGACTTGGCTTTTTTATTTCCCCCTCTTAAAAAAAAGAAAAAAATTTAAAAAAAAATCCTCCTCACTTTTCAGTTTTCTTCTTTCCAGTGCGACTTCATCTCTGGCTTTCCCAAAGCAACGCGCTCATTTATCAGCCTTGCAAGTTCTTACGCATTGGCAGACTGCACAGCTTTCCGTTTGGCTCAGGGCTCTCAGCCACCATATGGAACGAGTTGCACGTTTTCACTCCTTATCAGAGTTTAAGATGGAAATATTTCCTTGATTCTTCTCAGGGTATTTCTGCAATTGCATACATGCTGGGAGTATTTAACCCTGACATTGCTGATGAGTAGCTGTTCCTATTAAAATGCCATCAAAGATTGAACTGAAAATCTTTTACAGTGGACTATGCCAGCAGTTTGATTCTGTTCCTAGTTACGAATAGTTCCTTTAATAGTTTTGGAGTTACATGAGTATAACATAGAAGAATCTGGCTAGCTGTCTATTTGCCTGTCTGCTTGTCTCTCTAAAGAAAAAACTTTGTCTCCCTTTCTGCATGCTACTCCAGTTCTGCTGTAGGGCTGTTGTTTCAGTGATAGTCTAAGGAGGTAAGAAGAGCTATTCCCTCTCCATCCTGCCTTTATTAAGTAGATGACAGCTGAAGACAGACCATTTTTCAAACACAGATCTTCCATGCATAAGTAAGTCTACCACTACTACATAGCTAGCTGAGAGATTTTTTCTCTCCTCCTGCAAGGACATACCTTGTGCTCAGGGTTTATTCCAGCTCCCTCTTTAGCGTGGGCTGCCAGTTGGCATGTTCGTAGGATGTAGAGTGTGTGAGCCCATCAGAGTCAGATTCAAAGAACAGAAGGGGCAAAGGCCTGGCTGATCCAGCACAGAGGAGGGGAAACAAGGCACAGTCTCATTCACTGTTTAAGCTGTTGCTTACAGCCAAGACCTACGCTTTCTGCATTAGATATCCAAGCCTAAAAGCTCTGGGCATATACTAAGTTACACATCTTGAGTAGGATGAAGTCCCTAAAACCACATTCATAGAAAAACCGCAGCAAATCTTAGAGCCTAAATATGCTGCAAGATCTGTGTCACTGTTAGGTTTACACCTCGGTGCTTGTTCTTGAACATCTCTGTCAAGGAGGTAAGGAACTTCTGCAGTTTCCCGTAACAAAGGCTAGAGTCTAGACCAAGTCAGTCTGCATTGTGTTTTACAGCTTGCTGCAGATCAAATTCATCACTGGACTCTGTAAGAACAAGATTTTCACAGTTTTCGATTCTACTTCTCTCATTGTGATTTCTGGACTTGATAAGACTCATTCATTATCCCACAAAACATAGTCTGCAGTGGTAGAATACATAGGCCTTCAGAGAGAAGGGAATTGAATAAAACTTTAAGGTTGTAAGGAAGCCTGCCAGAAGATTGTAAAACAATGTTATTATAAATGGAAAGCAAAGTCTGGTGTCCATACATCTGAGGTAGGATATTAGCCCTCCATTTGGTTATTCTTGGTCAAATTCAGTGCTTTCTTCCATGCTGGCTTTACCTGATTGTATGGATGGCCTTAGAGCATTTCAGTGTAAGCACCACATTTTCCCATCGAGATCAGTGTTCATCCCATGCTGATTTCCATGTCAGATCCCCTGGTTTCAGCATTAGTACCACAAATTCCAACATTAGTTCCAGCTGCCAGAATTTCACCTTTACTGAACACATATCACCATCAGTCTCTGAAGCTGTTAAAAAATTGTTTCCACAGAATTCATTGCAGATACTTTTCTAGTTGTCTGTTTTTTTCCTTTGTATTCCTACAGTTAGCAGGCAGCGTCATATCCTCTGTAGTAGGAGGAAGATCTCCTCATGACCAAGGAAACTCAGAGGCTGCTGGTAGAGGACAGATGGGGTAGAGTGGTGTAGACTCACTCAAGGATTAGAAAGCAAGAGCACACTTGTACCAATGGAGCATCTACACCACCCAATGCAGATGCAACTACTCTGCTTCCCAATTTGGATTTGAGCTACAGCCAGCACCGCCTGAAAATAGCCAAATCTGAACTGGCTGAAGAATTTTCCTTCTTTTTACTTATAACTGAGGAACCTGTGAGAGCACTACAGTCATGAACCATTCTGGACTCTCCGCCAAAGTCATAGGAAATAAAATACCAAATCATTTGCCAGCTTTAGGCCTCCATTATGGGAAGGCCAAATATTTAAGAAGTCTCGTTCAGCTTCTCATGCACTTGTCTCCTCCCACACCAGCCTGCTCAATACAGGGAGGAAGCTGACCCGAGGGAGGGTTTGGGTTGAGTTCCTAGCAAGCAAATGACATTTCCCCACTGTGGTAAGATTGGAAAGGCACTACGTTAGCAGTGTCCAAGTCAATTTTTTCCTGATGTTCAAAGGAAACCCTAGACATGTTTTCTAAATCTCTTTCCAGCCCTTTCAACGAACAGGAGGTTTTGAAAACACATTCTGAAATCCTTCTCTTCATCTCAATGCATCTGTTCTTTTTCTTCACCATCTGGACAGCGGCACAGGTATGCAGACTAGACCCTGGCCTTTGGCCGACATGATCTTTCCAAGTAATTTTTGGACATGAAATGAGAAATCAATCCAAAGCTCACTCTGCAAAGAGCTTTTATTTCTATTAGAGTCCACTTCAAGGGGCTGCAGTGGGCTTAGTTTTGTTAGTTTTCTCCCCTTTCCAAATTAATAGTGGAGTGATCCAAAGCTTGGCTTTGGACAACTGTTGGACTGTTGCTGAAAAAAAAAGGAGCCTCTTCACTTGTATCTCTAGAGTTGAGTCTTGACCACTAGACATACAGGAGATTAAGTCCTTACTGTCATTCTCTAATTCAAGATCAAACTCCTGGACTGACTTCAGACAGCTGCATTAGGCAGAAATAAGAGCTGGCGTAGACAAGAGATGCCGCTATTCATCCAACAGGAATAGCAGACCTCTGGAAGTGACATTGGTTGGTACCGAGCAGGCACCTCTGGGAGGCAAGACGTGACCAGTGGCTGTGAGCTGCCACGTTCATGGAGTGAGGACAGGGCTGAAGTTAACTTACCCAACACAAACTACTGCCCTTTCAGCAGTTAAAATGCAGCACAGGGAGAGATGCTGTTGTTAAGGGGAGAAGAAAAGATAACAAATATGGTGTCACATCAGGTACTTTAGGAGAGAAAGGATCATGTTTAGCTGCAATTAAATATATATATATATATCAGTCCAGGAGGATCATCTCTGCCAGCTTCCCCCAGGGATCTATGTTCACTGAGCAGGTGTTTTGGCTTCTTGCAAAACACTGCAGAAACTCATGGAAGGAACAAGCGAGCTGAAGTGTGGGAAACTGACACAGCCAAGGCTTACCAGCAGGGCAGCACCACAATGAGCTGGTAGAGGAAACCAGCCTTTAGCCTCACTGCCCGCTGCCAGGAACCTTCTTGCCAACAGGTGACAGTGACAGCAGTACCCTGGAGTGGGGGAACAGGGCTGCTGGGAACACAGATCCTCAGCCTCCCAGGAATGCGGGCTGGAAAGGCATGAAATAAATAGGCTTGGAGGAGAAGAGGGAAGGGAAGCACATCCATGTGTAGATGAGAAAGTGGGAGCTTGGTTTTCCAAAATAAATGCTTAGCCCTCCAAGCTTGACATCCTGCTTCCCCAAGCAGCCAGGGCATGATTCCTCCCGTCTAACAAGCCACCCTCTCCATGCACAAAATCAATGCTCTATTCTCCCTTTTTGCTGCCAGATGAGAGGAAGTCTTCACTGATGGATTCAAAATGATCAATGCCTTTTCCAGTCATGGTAGATTCGACCATTCCCCTGTGCAGAACCACTCCCATGACCTAAAATTAAACAAAAATTTATTCTTTAAAGACAGTTTAAACCACTTCTTTTTTATTTAGTCATTTATTTATTTTCCTCCTTTTTGAGTTGGGGAGGAGCACGAGAGGAAGAACAACATTGGGATTTTAGCAGATTATCAACCTCAGATCCAGACAGAAGTGATTCTGCTCGAACATCAGCTTCCTATTTATTGGCCTAACCATCAGCCAGACCTTCTTCTCCTTTCCCACAGTATACAGCCCGTTTTGCAGATCTGATTATGCATGGCTCTTGGTGATATCTACGTTGAAAACTAATGGTTAGTCCAAGTGCAGCAAAATTGGGAACCAGATCCTAGAAAGATTTTTGTGGTTTCTACAGACAGCCATCCTCCTTTTCTCCTATGAATTGCTTTTCATGTTCATCTCTGAAGGCAAGCAAAACCAAAGACATTTCTCATCTTAATTCTGTGAAGCAAAATTTCTCTTTCAATTCACTTAGGCCAGCAAGAAAGTTTCCTAAGATTTTCCTAAGTCTCTTCTCTAAGAAGACACTTTCCTGGAAAGTGGTCCTTTTCTTGCATGCTAAAATGTTTGCTTTGGATGGTAGAGACACTTGTGTCAGTTGGGTGGAAAAAGGGGATTAGTTCTTCTCATACAGCTATTTATCTCCAGCATCCACCCCTTTGAAAGAGTTAAGCAGGTGCATAACTATGTTTACAGCAGGAAAATGAAGGTGCATGGTGAGACATTCTAGATCAAGCATGAAAACAACTTTGATGGAGATGTAGTAGCGCAGACCCTATGTATGCCCAAAGTCAGGGACTGTTTGCACTAATTGCCAGCTTGTGCAAGCAAGCACAGTGATCTCACCTTTACTTACTTCCTGGCCAAGGGCAGGATGATCCCCTTGAGGCCAATGGATTTAAACAAATGCTTGATAAAAATTATTAGGATTTTTTACTGGCCTGAGGCTTGGTGAAACACAAGTGCTCCCTGAAGCCAGTCTTTGGGCAGAGTTCTTGGCTGTACGGAGGCAATCTCCTGCGTGCCTTGCCAAATGCAGGGAAATCAGAGAGTCTGGCACTCTCCATAGCTATGCTGGTCCAAGCCCACAGCTGCTGGAAACTTCCTCCACTCCATCACCTAGCACGCTTGCCAGTCTCTGTAGATGCTGGTTTGGAAGGGATTTGCCCTCAGTGGGATTAACAGAAAGAAAATGGCAACAGATTCTGAAGGCCGAGTGGGGCTGTATCTGATGAACCACAAGTTACCCAAATCTTCTAATTCCCAAGCAGGAGATTGTCTTATCTTTTGCTTATCATTATACCTTAGTGACCTGCAGCACTTCCTGCTACAAGATACCAAGTTTGTCAGGACTTCTTCTTAAGGACTCTGCCATTTTTCTAATACTGGCAAGTCTACAACTGCCTTATACCTAAAATGAATTCCTGAACCAATGGGCTTAGCCAAAGTATGGTTGTGCCAATGCTGTGTGCGCCATTTACCTCACGATGCCTTGATCCCAGCACATCTGGTTAAAGCAGAGATGTTTGAATCTTGACTAGCAGATTGAGCTTCTGCCAGTCAAAGAAAATGGAAAATCTGCCCTTGGTTTCAATGATACATCGAACTCCTGGATGTTGAACCAGTCAGCTGTGGAGAATGCCTGAAGCCAGCCAGTTTCCTTTTGTGGCACCGTATCTCTCTTTCTATTTCTAGTGCACTTTAAAGTACAGGAGGCTGCATGCTCCTTATCACTCCCAAGCAGTGCTCCAACACAAGAAGCAAACAACAGACAGCCAATGCCAAAACACGAGTTAGGAAACAGGCCCAGTGGGGATCCACTGTTGTGATTATTATAATTTGTTGTCATCTTTGTCTCTGCTTTAAAAGAATGTAAGTACCACCAAGAGCAAATATCAGAATAGAAGCTGTTTCTTCTGTTGATTCAACTGCTGTTTCTCATTCCTCTTTATCTTTCTGTCTACGCACAGGAGAGACTCAGCACAAAGGTCTGACTCTTTGCCAATGCCTTGTGTTCACCCAAAGCCAGCACTCCGCCTTGCACTGCCAGGACACCCCCATAGGTATGCACTTTATCCATACGTTTGCTGCAGTATGAACATGCGGTCTCTTTAGGAGCCAAAAGACACTTTGCTAAAAGAAAAGCCCGTATGGGTAGTTTAGATTCCACATCTACATTTTAGATGGCTGAAGTTAGATGACAAGGACTCCCAGCTCTGATTGCAAGGATAGCTGATCCCTCTGGGAAGCAGAGCTTTCTCCTGCAAGAAAGAATATTTGGAGATGAGGTTACATGGCCAGCAACCCCTTGCTGTCCCAGCAGAGACAAGTGGCTGAGCACATGTGATGCTGTGCTTGGCCGTGTACTGCAAATGCTGGTATTACCTAGGTGACAGAACTCTCCCAAATCCTTGACAATTACACTGCATATGGGAATATGCATGACCTGGCTGCAAGTTCAAGATGCAGCTCGCAGGCAGGCACTCCACAAAAACATGTGCTCTTCTCCACTTGGGCCTGCCCTCCTCGGGTCTCGGTTCAAGGTCGCCTCATACACAACAAACCAGAATGGAAGTTTGCTGGAAAAGCTCCTGCTAGGTGAGGACAGAGATGACAGCCAACAGCCATACAGGCAATTCTCAATAAGGGCTGCAAGCCCCAAATCATATCGCTGTTCCACTTTATTGTGCTCTGTCCCTTTCTTACACTTCCACTCATTTCCTTCCAAACTCCACACACTCAGTTGTTTTTCTACAAAAATGGGTTTTATAAGCACGTCATGCTTTTGTGTCCATTAGCAACAGCTTCCATTGTTTTACCTCCTTGCCAGGAAGAAGTGTGGCTGCAGTTCCCTTTTTTACTAACAGACACACCATGGCCTCAATGTCTCTGAACCTCCTCCACATTACCAGTGTGAGCCATTTATCATATTCATTCCTTTCCTAATTTGGAAAAGCTCTGTCTAAGTCCCCTGAAAGAGAATCCTTTGGCCCTGGACTTATCCTGATTGCCCCATCCATAAGTCAATAGCATCCTTTCATACAGCCACACACACATGTAGTCATTCTTTCAGGTGTGCTCAACTGAAACTCTCTCCCAAACCGATGCCATACCCATATGTCATCTTTAAGTTCCCAGCTAATCCCTTAGTAAAGGGAACCCCAATGTCCCACATGCTTTTTCAGCCTGTTTTTTTTTTTTTCCCCAACCAATGCATCCTTAGAGCTGAAGGCATAAAAAGGTTTGTAATTTATGCAAAGGCTTTTTGTCTTTCTCCTTTCCTTTTTGTCCACCTTCTTGATAGAAATAGTCCACCTTCTTGATAGAAAGCATTCTGATGTCTCATCATATGTTTTCAGATGTACACATTTTTATGCTGAGAAGCATGATTATTGAAAAGGAATTAAAGAAAACTTGTTATTTCGGCTCTGGAGAGCATTTAAGTTAGAAGGAACCTTCAAAGATCATCTAGTCCAACTGCCAGAAGCAGGTTAGTACTTTGTCTTGAGTAAGAGCAGAGGCTAGAAAGCTGTCTGCCTGCCTCACTCCCTTTTGGACACATCTTTCAAAGCATCACTTCAGAAAGTGAAATTCTAAAAGCTACAGACTTATCAAAGGAGAGGGAAGACTGCCCGGTCATCATCTGTCCCCAGAGAATTCAAAATGACATGAAAACAAGAAACTCAAAGATTACATTACAGAAAACTCTCCTAATGTGTTTGGAAGACGGAATATATCCAAGGCTGCATTTTCCAGACCTGTGGGTATTGCACACTCCAGGGATGCTCAAACTCCTCTCTTTTGTCAACATTTATAACACACAGCTTGAGGTCACTGCTCACACCGAAAGCCAAAGCCATCCAATTTCTCTTATCTGTTCTCCTGTCTTTACTCATCTGGGAAACAATGCATATTCATTTTGCCATCTTTCAGACTTCGTCTAGCTATTCATCAAATCATAAAGTGGAGGCTCCAGTGCCTTGGAGCTCTGAACACTTGTGAGAGGAAGGCTGGATATATCGGAGCCGTGGTTTTCCACATGTGGCCTTCAATCTCTTGGGCTTTTTGCCTCACATTCAGAGGGACAGGCTGATGCTGGTGGGTCTGAAGTTCAGGTCTGCACAAAACTTTGCGGATAGAGAGGTGATCAAAATAAAGGTAGTGGAAGAGAAAAAAGAGGACAGTAGAAGACACTCAGTAGACGTAGACAGGAGCAGAAATGGGACAAGAGTACATCTCAGCTGCATTTTCTTTCATTTCCATCAGAATTTCTGCACTTCCTCCACGGAGAACCAGCCTGTAGGGGCACCTTAGCAGACCTACAAAGCCACAGCAGTTGAAGCCTCTTCTTCAGTTCTCACAACTCTAAACTTTCCCTGGGGTCCAGGCCTCCAGGTTCTATCCAGCTTTGCTTCTTGTCACCAGTGTGCCAACAGCCCAAAGGGCAGCTCACAGCCTGCTGCATCTCAAAACACCACCTCCTCATTGCAGCTTCACCAATCTGCACACTGGAGACCCTTCCTTCTGCTCACAAGGGAAGGCTGAACTCCAACAGGGCATCTTGGGAATCCCTGACAAATCTCCCAGCTGAAGAAAGCTGAGCAACTAGACAGATGGACAGGAGGACGGGCAGATGGATAGGTGCACACTCATACAGTGGGTTGGATGTATAGAGAACTGCAGTGCCTTGACAGGAAGTTTCTGCCCCACAGCCCATTCAACCTCATATTCAGTTTCTCCCTTGCAAAGCTAATAATCTCACTTGTGGAACAGTATCAAGTGATGTTTGACAACCCACTAACTATATTGCGTCCAGGAGTGTTTTGTCCTGTACCATAACAGCAATATCTCCAAAGAACTCCTACTAAAGCCAGGACCACTCCTCGTAAATCATGCACTCACACTGGCCGTCTCTTAATCAATCTTCCCCAGGTGTTCCCTCACTCAACCTTACCATGATCATCTGGAGGCTTTTCCTGGCAACTCTGATTATTTATTTATTTATTTATTTATTTTCTCTCTCTCTCAAGCAACCGCCTGGCCATGCTCAGGGCCTTTGGTTTTTGTGCTTTCCCCTGATAACATCCTGCTTTACCACTTTACTGAAGTCTCAGTGGTTCATACACACCTTCTTCAAATGCCCAGTGAGGTTGTAACTCCCACCAAGATATCAAGGTGGCATCTTTGCCTCAGTGTTTAGCTGTCCACCAATCAAGTAGATTAAATGTACAAGGTATTTGTAAGATGTTTATAGAATATTTATCATCCCACTTAATGCCTTTTCCCTATCATCATGGCATGCAGCTGCGTACCACCAAAAGCCCTTCAGTGGTACCTAGAGAAAGTTTTTCCTCTTGAAGCTTTTTTTGAAGGGAGAATGTAGTTTTTCAACGGCGTGATTGTTTTTATCTTAAGCTGCCTGATATATTTAAAAGCAGCTGATAAATCATTTAAAAAATTCAAAGATTTCTCAGCACTGAATCATCTTATAACGAAAAAGCTGTTTTGCCATGGCCTTCATTTTGAACACGTTTACATATTTATTTATTAATTTATTTCTTTCATCCAGGCCTCTGACAAAAAATGTGCTGTTTGCTGATGAAACCTCTGCTACATTTCATTGGAAAATAATAATAATAATAACAATAATAATAATAATAGTAATAATAATAATAATATATTAACAATAATAGAAGGCATTAAACATACTTTTAATTCCTATTTTTGGTAACAGCAGAGGCTTAGCATCAGGCTGACAGAGCTACATGCCTCCTAGCACAGAGCTGGCTGACATCCAGCTGAGGTTGCAGGCAGAGAAGGTCATGCTTGGCTTGCCAGAGAGCTCACAGTCTCCTGAAATTCCTTTGCCTGAAGACACACAGAGGTACATGGGGGTGTGCTCCCAGCTGGGATGGTCACCCCAGCATCCCTGTAGCAGCACACAGCCAGCACTGAGCTTCCTGGGGCAGGGGGCTCTGAGCTCTGGTAGGACACAGACCGCTTCAAAGAGGTGTTTGAAGTGCTGCAGCACAACTGGGGAGCCAAGTAGCTCCTCCAGACCCATTCTGAGTTGTCCCCACAGAGAGCTGCTTCCCATCTACACCAGCAGCATCCCAGGGCCTGCAGTGAGCTGAGGACATGATGCTTCCCTCCCTGGCCATGATAGTATTTTGGGATCTGGTGAGATGCAACTACTGTCACAAGGCAGACAAAACCTCAAAATATTCACTCTGTGTCACAGCTCTGAAGTCTGTTTTGTGGGCTCAAAGGGAAGACTGGGTGTTTCTCAACTTGATTTTGTTTTATTCTGTCTGATAATAAAATCAAAGGATTATGGAATTATTAAGGTTGGAAAAGACTTTGAGGATCATCTATTCCAGCCACCAACCCACAGCCACCATGCCCACCAACTACCAGAGATAACTGACCTCCCCCTCCTTGCAGGACCATTCACATGGCACTGCTACTCTGAACCATTCCCAGAGCCCCTGAATCTGTTTGGTGTTCTCAAACAAAAGATTTCCTGGACAGAAAATATATATATATATATATACGTTTCTAGGCAGCTTTAATATATAGTCAGAAGGAGGCCACCTCCACTGAGATGGAGCCTGTTGTGCCTGAGTGTTAGCCACTTCAGATAGCGCAGAGAAGTCATGGTCCCTGCCCTTTTTATATCTATTGCCTAGTTCTGGAAACTATCCGTTAAGTAGCCACTTTGACTTTAATAGGATGAATCACTGTTAAACCCATCATGTGCTTATAAATGTTTACATGACTCGGCCTTAAATGGAGATACCACAGCAGGGGGAAGAAACAAAGCTGCACTCCAGCTGAGTAAAAGACACTTGTCTGAAGGGCTTCAGAGTTGTCATTGCTTGAAAGGAAACCTCCCAGGTACAGAATTCCTATCCTCTGCACCTGGGAAATCCCCAGATGTATTTCCTTCACTAATAAATGCCACCAGTAATGTTGCGGCCTGGTGCAGAGATAGTAGCAGTGGTGAAGAGGTAAATCCAAGGGAATAAATATATATTGGCACTGGGAGTCTCACCTTGGGAATGGCTCTGAGGCTAGGAAAAACCCACATGTGATCCCCAGCCATCCCTCTGACACCTTTTCCTTGCTTGATCCTTTACTTGAGGTATCACACTGCTTTTGTGTATGTGAGATCAATTCTAATCTTGGACCAAAGTTTAGGAAACTTCTGGAGGTTGATCCTTGTGTTATTTTTACACAATGTGTAGGCTCAGGATACACTGCTGGCATGTTTAAGGGCATGGTAAAAAAAGGCTTCTCGGGGTTAGTGGCATGATTCCCACCAAGTGCAACAACTGCCTTCTCTGAGATAAACTTCAGGCCCCTACCAGACTTCTCTGGCATTGGGTCTGGGAGCTGTGCTGTTAGGTTTGAGACTTTGAAGCAGAGCCAAATCATTGCAGCTCCTTGTTTCGGGGAAAAGGAAGAAGAAAGGAACTATGGGCTTAAGGGATTAGAAGGAAGAGCTAAAAATAAAACACCAGTAATTCCAGACCCTAAACTTTTACTGCTTTCCTTGCAAAAGGGTGGTTTTCCTGTTGTTTTACTGAGGGGAATTTGCTTTCTGTGTGACCTAAGAGAGCAGGACACTGATGGAAAGCTTTGATAGTTCCCTCCAAGACCAGAGCTGTTCCTGTTCTTCCTTCTTCCTGGGTCTCATGCTCACTAAACATGGGGAAGAACAGACAACACAGCCTCTTCCTGTACCATTTCTCATCTGCTTCAGCGCACTTCAATTAAAAAAAAAAAAAAAATTACAATCCATCAATGCCAAAAGACAACATGTTGAAAAGCGATTGGGCATTTCTACTTGTGCAGTCCACACTGAGGACCCAAGATCTGTGAAATATCCCTGCCTACTTCCTTCTGTGTTGCTGTCCATCTGCTCCTGCCTTTTCCTCTAGCTCCGTGCTGTCCTTTTGATATCATCCAGAGATGACAGTGGGAAACAGAGGTGGAAAAGAGCATGTGGGAGCAGTAAACTCGGACACACCACGGCGGTTGTAAAGGATGTGGGATGGGGGAATAAGGAGCAGAGAGCCATGCAGATGACGCTGTTCTTGAGATGGGGATGTGTAGTCCCACAGAAACCATCAGCTGGAAGCACAGTATCCCCTACAGACCAGGATCCATATGCAATTCCAGCTGCAGAGACAAGTAGGCTCCTGCAGAACAGCAAGCCCAGCTCCTGGTGAGCATCAGTGCAGACATGGGGTGTGAGCACAGAACCTACAGAGCTTTGGAGCTACTCTTGCTGCTGACATCCAAATGCAATGCTGTGTGAGGGCGAGCTCATGCCTGAGATTACCAAAATCCTCCTGAGCCTTTGGGCTCAAATCCCAGTTCTCAGTCTCGTTGATCCAGCCTTGGGATCTGGATCACCTTTTGGGGTCCTTTGGGGTCTTGGCTCCCAGTCCTATCCCACGTCACCATAAACAAGCAGGTGCAGGTGCCACAGGGACAACCTTCAGCCAGTTAAAACTCAATGAAGGATTTTTCTGAGAAAGGAGGAATAGCACAGAACCGTGTTCAAACTGTATCTTAGCAGACGGCTCACTCTTGAGAGGAAGCCCAATGCTTGGGCCTAAAAACTATACACACAAAGATATGTTACATATTTATTCAAGGCAGAAATTGGCCAGGAAACGGCTATAAAACACACATTTTGAATAAAAGGAGGGAGATTTATGGCTCTTTTGCAAATCTGAGTCATATCTTTCTGCATCCCCCAGGCAGGAATACTCTAATCACTAACATACCCCCAAACATGTACACACAGTGGGCCGAGAATTGCTTCCTTCTGGCCACAGCTCCAGCTAAAGACGTGATAGGGATTGAGCTACTTTATCTGACAGTCGGTAAATGAATTACCAATTCATTCTGAGCTTGGAGGGGGATTTTTTCCCCTTTAAAAAAAGGGTCCTTTTATATGTGTCTTTGATCAGTCAGGGCCTTGACAAATTATTTTCCAAGGAATTTCTTTAGCCCTAATGCCACAAGGAAAAAAAGATTTGCTCTCAAAGAAAAGCTTTTATGTCTCAAAAAGTAACAGCGATGTAAGGGGCTTTCCTCCATTTCCCCCTCATCTCGCTTGCTTCAAGAAATGGAGGCAGGTAGCCTGAGGATTTTTCCATCCCATCTAAAGGCAGAAGGGAGGAGGAGGATGGAGAGGAAGCACTGTCAAATCTCCTAGCCCCATTATTCCCTGTGTGGAGGAGCACTGCTTAACCCCAGCACAGACTCAACCAAAAGGTCATGGCCATCACTGACACTAATAAAGAGACAGTTTGGCACTAGCGTGAGCAATTGAAGCAGAGGACAGCTCAGGGCCATGTCATCAAGAAGCTACTTACTTGTCCCAAACAGCAGCACAAGGCACTTTGGAAGGGTTGAGATACCAGGGAATATCTCTCCACCTGTATTGCCAGGTGCTGGGGTCATTCTGAAGTAAAGAAAACATTTGTTTTTCCTTTAATAGAGTCCAAGATGTGTGGGGCAGTTGGAAGGGAGCGAGGGCTTGGGGAGACCTCTAATTTTGTCACATGGCAAGCATTGCATCCTTGATTGAGTTCCAAGCAGTGTGGGCAATGGATGGCACAAACCATGTCTGGGGCATAACTGTACTTCATTATAATGAATTAACAGGGAAATAACTCATTCCCCAGTTACCCCGTGTGTCCTCCCTGAGGACGGACTCACAACAGCATAAGATTTCCAGAAGACCAAATTTCACCAGGGTGGCTTAAGTTCAAAAAATGCATTTCCAGCCTAACCCTACATGGGCAGACACATACCCTGCCTCCAGTGGGAATATTCCCACTGGACCCCCAACAGTAGCCCCATTGCAGAAAAGACTGGATAAAGCCTTTTGGTTAGGGGTCAGCTGGTCTGGACAATCTGCTGTAGCTGAATTTTGCAATGAAATGTTCCAAACCAACCTGCCTCCTGGGAATCTTTCAACTCCTTCCAACAAATCGAACCACTTTCAACAAAGAGATATATGACTGATAAATTCAGGTGAGTGGCTGCTGAGGGTCCCCAGGAAGAAGGTGCTAAGCTTGAAAACTGTCTCAAGCTGGTTCACTTTTTCTGTAGTACCTGTTAAACTTTTCCTGGCTCACAAAGTCTCCAGACTTGGCTTTGGCTGAAGACCTAGTGTAGGTTATATATAGCTACCTGCTCCTCTCAGACACAGGGCCACCTTTCCTGCTCTTGGAAGTCCGTTCTCCTGGGAAGAGACACAGCCATGTGCCCATGGGCTGAACCCAGTGAATGGACTGGGGGACTCTTTCCCTATCCATCAATAACTGATTAGGTTGTTAAAATTGTCCTAAAAGCTGCCCCAGTCAGATGAGAAAGGAGATACCATGCACAAATTTCCCAGACTTTATTAACAGCTGTGTAAAAATCTGAGCAAACTGACATTACAAATAATTCCCTACGAGGATCAGCGATGCCCTGAGTGATGAGACTGCTCAGTCCAAGAGTTCACTTCCCCACCAGCACACACTGTTGTGATCTGAAGCACCCTGGTTGGAAGATGGACATTCGGAAAACATTTTAAGCTTGTTTTGGATTTTCATTTTAGTGTCACAGCCTTAGAACTAGGAATGAGGTGGCCCTTCTTGTTACTGGGTGCAGCAGTACTTCATTTTTCTTTTGAGTACTGATTGGAGCTGGGCAATATTTTGGGGTGTCTTTTATCCCCACAAAAAGGCAGATCAGATCAAATTCTCCTAAAAAAAAAGCATTGAGAAACTGCTATAAGAACTGCCCTCCCCTCCTGTCCCAGCAGCAAAATATTATGTCCATGTTTAACAAGCCTGGATGTCTGCTATTCAAGGTGATGCTTTAATCAGGAACATATTTTATTGTTTCAGGTGATACATTTAAAAATGGAGGAGAAAGTACAATTATTTCTTTGGAAGCTAAGTAAATGATGAAGCAGTGTTTTGGTGCTGATTAAGTACACCAAAAAAAAAAAGTGAAGGTATCTGCATTGTTCCAGTAGTGGTATTTAATTTCCTTTCCAAAGTGTTTGAAGGTCACCCAGCAATGCAGAGCTGCCAGATCTGCAGGCCATGCCCCTTGCTGTGCGGTGCTGCCTCCTTCCCAGCTGCACAATCTCCATGGAAGACACTTGGAAACGACCCAGAACGTGGTTTTATTATTTGCTCCCTGCACAGGCAAGTGCTGCAGTCACTGCCAAGCTGGCTTTTTCATCACCACCTTGACTGGCATCAGCCCAATAGCAATACTGGTGCCTGTCACTCAGTGAGGCTGTTAAAGTGTCTGGGTTCATGCACACACTCATAACTCACTGACCAGCTCCAGACTGCTTACAGCATCATGGACCAGCCGCGGTCCACTGACCCACTGCCTTAAATTAAAAGCTCTCCAAGTCTGGAATCACCTTTCAATCCCTGTCCAGGCACGCCAAGCACCAAACTCAGGCAGGGTAGCCAGCACAATTTGAACAGCAGCAAATACATCATGCTAGTCCAGCTTTTCAACCAGCTAGGCTTCCTTTCCCAGGTATGTGCCCCACAAAAACCATGCTGTGCTGCAGCAGGCTGCCGTGTTTCTAATTAAAAGATCTGATGAAGAAGGTGCATGCAGACACCTTAAGGTTTACTGTGATCTTGAGATGGAAACCCTTGGGTGATCTCCCAGACCATGCTTCTGATGAATGTTGGGACCTGCAACTGATGATCTCAAGAGACAGGATAGAGGAATTGGCCCCTCTGTAGGCAAAGAAACACTGGAGAAGTTCACACAAACCCTGGCTTATCTAAGGCTTTGAAATTCTCTTATAGTATCCTCTCAGCTGAATTAACAAGCTATGGACTGGGTGAGTAGGCAACAAGGTGGGTGGAAAAGTGGTTGTGGCATCAGGTGCAAACAATGCAAGAAGTCCAACTGGTGGCTGGGTACCAGCAGGATCCTTCTAGAGCCAGATCTGGCACCAGAGCTCATGGGCACCACTACTGATGACCAGGGAAATGGGGCAGAGCTCACAGATTGTACAAAATAGAGAGCAAGCAATCGGAGCAGTGGGGCGGCTGCTCAGAGGGATCCCACTTGAAAACAGGGGTGGTAGGAACCTTATGCAGCTCAACAAAGGCAGAAGTGAAGCCTGGCCTCTGGGATGAGCTACCCCATGCAAAAGGGCAGGCGGGGTCTAGCAAGCAGCTTTGCAGAAAACAACTTGGGCATTCTGGCAAACAAGTCAAATAGAGCCAGATATGTGCCCTTGGAGCAAGGATTACTTGCACCATCAGCTGTATGTACATCCAGGGGAGTGACTGCTTCCCTCTGCACAACACTCATGTACTGCCTACAGTAGTGACTCCAGTCTCACTGGTCATAGGGATATACCACAAGTCCAGACAACAAGAGGAGGAAAAGAGGAAATAATACTCCATTGTGACCACCTGTTTATCTCTCAACAAGAATATTCCATCAGAAGCCCCAAGGACAACAAACAAGTTCCAGATTCATTGCAGCCCAATGCTGTGCAGGAGCTGAAGTGCAAGGCTGGAGACCTGTGGTACCATGGGATAGTGATGGGGATACTGGAACTGCACAGAGTCCGCCTGTGTTAGAGACGTGCACTGTAACCGTGTCCTCTGTGCGTCAGATCACACAAAGCAGATGAAGAGCTGCAATATGTTATTATTATCATGATAATAAAAATAATAATATACATGTTCAGCCTTAGGCAACAAAAGCATCTCCAACACCAGCATTTACAACTGTACTACTGGAGCTCTCGGTCCCTTGCTATTAAAGAGCTTGTCACGTGCTTCCCCCTCCACTCTAGGTCTGCACTTCCCATCCATAATTCAGGCAATGTTTTTGTTTGGCCTTGAGGCGGGTTACAAGTCATTTGTTAGGGCTGAAGCAGAGGCCAGCTCCTTCCCAAGCACAATCACACAGCCCAAAGCAGGTTGCACAGAAACCCCTTCTTAGGGACTGATTTCCATCTCCATACTTCAGCCTCATTATATTACTCAGCCTGAAAGTGTGCTTCCCAGCAGTGCCTCTGCCCTCCACCACCATGGCATGATGGCTCATCTAGGTGATGGATCTCAGCAGGGTAGGTCATGCATGAGCAGCAGCAGCCATGAGGGCAGTGGCCTTCCAAAACTTGAAGGGAGCATATAAAAAGGTGGGGGAATGGCTGTTTACGAGGGTGGATAGTGACAGGTCAAGAGGGAATGGTTTTAAACTGAGACAGGGGAGGTTTAGGTTAGATATTAGGAGGAAGTTTTTCACACAGAGTGTGGCGATGCACTGGAACAGGTTGCCCAAGGAGGTTGTGGATGCCCCATCCCTGGAGGCATTCAAGGCCAGGCTCTGGGCAGCCTGGTCTGGTGGTTGGTGACCCTGCACATAGCAGGGGGGTTGAAACTAGATTATCATTATGGTCCTTTTCAACCCAGGCCATTCTAGGATTCTATGATTCTCTGATTTGTTTCAGCCAAAGGAAGGATGAGAGCTGCTGAGCATGGGGCTTCCCACTGAAACACGTCACGGTTTCATTCTGAAAGGAATTTGGGTGGAAAAATTTTCCATTGGAATTTCAAAAGAGTAACAGGCCCTAAATATAAACTATACATATATATATATATATATATATATATATTTCCCCTAGGGGCAGGAATTTATTCAGACCACTTTCTGAACATTATCCATTCACTTCAAGCTTTGAAGCCTTCATTAGTTTTGTTTGTTTTTGTTTTTAAAGTTTTTAGGTTTTTTGTTTGTTTGTTTTTGTTTTAAAGGCAGCACTTTTCCAGGGAGAGCACACGTACCAAAAAAATAGAAAGCAAAAGATTTTTGTCTGGTGATGAATCCTCATCCCGTTTCCAGACAAGATGCTTCTTTTCTGCCTCACTTTCCTGCCCGGTAAAATTTCCATTATTATTATGTAGCCTAAAAGTGAGAAGAGAAAGGGGAAAAAAAAAAAAAAAAGCCCACAGTATCCCTTGAGAATTTCATATAATCACAGGGCTCCAGGAACTGGAAACTTAAAAAGAGAAATAAAATAAAATAAAATAATAAACACTGCAAATCACACAAGACTCAGCGTAAAAATGTCGGAGTTGGCAGCACCATACAAATCTATGGTATTGTGGGTTGGATTTATGAGCAAGAATGCTGAGGCTTTGGGCTGTTTTCTTCACCCAGCCCAGAGGCACAGGGCTGTTTTCTGTCCAGGGCGGTGGGGAAGGCCTTGCAGTTCCTCAGCCCCACTCAGGTGGCCTCATCCCTAGTCCGTGTCAGGCTGCCAGGACCTGCAGGTCCCACATGAAAAGCCAGCTCTTGCTAACAGCCCTCGTCCTGGCTGCCCAAATTTGAAACAAGCTGATAGGGGCAAACAAAGAGCTCTCTGTTTGCCTGCTCAGGGCATCTGCAGCTTCCCTAGGTACAAACGATGGTGACTGCAGAGTGGTTTAGCCCAGGCAGGCAGCTGCAAAAACAGTGTCTGTGACCACAGCCTGCACATTGGCGTTCACTTCTTAAAAGACGTTTTGAGCAGAGGTTGGGTTTTTCTCTCTCTCTTCCTCTGGTTGAAGGAATTGCACAGCCTGCATTTATTTATTATGGTTCATACAGAAAGCTCTGTTTTCTGCCTAGGAAAGTTTCATGGCTGCTTTCCCCACTGCCAAGGCAGCCTGAAGGCCATCACCCCAACATGGGGATGGGCCACCACCACCTTCCTGCAGCCATCACATCACTCTCAGTGCCCAGGGCCCTCCTATCTTGGGGACACCATTCACACTCTGGGTGTTTTGCCAGGAAGAGGCACCAGCAAGCCCAGATCTCCAGGGCTCTTCAGAGAATCACAGAATCATTAAGGTTGGAAAGGACCACTAAGATCATCTAATCCAACCATCAACCCATCACCACTATGCCCACTAAACAACATGGCCATATTCCGCCCTCTCTGTCCCCAAGCCCATAGCAGAGGTATCCTCAGTAGTGCTTATGGCAGTGCGAAGCCACAAGGCAACTCTGTAGACTGATGACAGCTGGGGCTTGTAGGCAAAAAGGGAATTGTGGAACCATAGAAACATATAATGGCTTGGATGGGAACGGACCTTAAAGATCATCAGGCTTCAAACTGCCTACAAGAGGTTGGCTTGTGGTGGCTGCACACACTCCCCCATACCGCACTGGGACGGTCCTCCCCAAGTTTCAGTGTTGCTGATGGCTGAAATGTCAGCTTAGCTCTGGTTAGAGTTTACTTCCTTCAATGGCATCCACTTGAGTGTAATTTCCACTTGCTTTTGCATCATCATCGCCATGATTCTGGACCATCCACGCCCAGGCTGGAACTCACCACAGGCCTTTCAAGAGTCACTTTTTTTTCCTTCACACAGTCTCACCATTGCAGCTCTATTCATTCAACCTGAATAGCAGACTGTGCTCGTGTGGCGCTGCTGAGCCTGCTCCATGCTGAAGCCCAGCAGGTGCCATATTGAGCTGCACCCAGTAACAAATTCAAGAAGAGCAGAAAGCAGAACTGTGTCCCCCCCCTCCCCCCAGATTTCTGCTTTTGCCACAGTGATGGTTCCCATGGATGGCCCCTTGCTCCTCATGCCCACACAGCTCCCTGAAGAGCCAAAAAGGTAACTCAAGGGGCACAGAGGAAGTTAGTCAAGTTGAAAGCTTTTCCTTCAAAGTTTGAGAAATATTTTACCATATGGGTTTAATTTCCTTAGTACTCAGGGATGTATGGCACACACTCCTGGTAAGACCTCTCTCCTTACTGTGTAACCACTGGCCATTTAATTACATGTAAATTGCCATAAAGTGATAAGATGATTACATGATTAGCAGTGGGATGATGAAGCCTGGGAAGTACAATGTAATTGACAGCTAAATGTGGTGCAATTTTTTATTCCTTAGCTCAAAATTCAATTTACTCCATTATTAATCTTGGATAACTGCAAATTCTGGAGGAACAGCGGTGATTTACAGAGCAGCACAACATCTGAGCAGTTCCCTAATGGTGGCCCCATGGAGACAAGCAGCTCTGTGTGTAGTTCCAGATCCCAGCCATGCCCACAGACTATACAATACTTGCATCTCCTTCTGCCGCTGCCCAGTACAAGCTCCCACAGGGGCACAGCATTGCTTTTTGTCTGTGCATGCCCCATCAACACCAACATGTGGCACTCACTTCTTGCATGCAGAAGGAAGTGAAAGCAGAGAGCAGACGGAGATACACTGCAGCCTGCACCAGGGCAGCCCCAATGGATGCCGTTTCCCAAGTCCTGACTGCAGTGGGGATAGCTGGGTGGGAGCACCATCTATCACTGCTCACCTTCTGCCCTTCATCAAGGTATCCCCAGTACCTGGCCAACACTCCTCCTGGTGTGGGCACAGCTGGACCTCTTGTGTGCAGCCTATTTCAGTGCAATCTTTTTCTCTGGCTCTGTTTTCTCATCTTCTTCCCATTCATGAAGCATACAGCATCCTCCCCTCCTTTGCTTAAGCTGGGAGGCAGACCCATGCCCCTCCCCCAGGCCAGATATCGCCACCAGAATGGGAAGAAGTTCAGCTCCACCTCCACAAGGTCCTCACACCCAGCTGGGTTCCCAAGGCTGTTCCTAAATCTTCCTTGCTTGGGAAGCAACCCTGAGAGCCTTAGGGCCGACAAGGAGAAATTGTTGGGTGGGAAGGACTCAGGGACCCACACAGAGTTGTAGAGGCAAACCACACTACCCTGGACCCAGCAAGCTCAGCCCACTGCTGCCTAAAGGCATTGGGGTGGTGTAGCTGGTCCACCAGAAAGAAATGAAAATCAAAGTTTTTGGTATCAAGCAAAAAGAATAGGGAAAAAAAAAAAAAAAAAAAGGTGGGCAGGTCCCTTGCACTTCAGAGCATGTGATGTTTATTAGATATAAACTTGCACACAAGAATAGGAAACCATAGCTAAGTCAGGATGCATGGTTGAGGGTATCTGTCTGGGGTCCCTCCTGCACACACACACACATTCCTGTTCACTCACACCCATGTTCTACTTTGCTGACACACAGGTATATCTCTTTTTTTGGTTAGAATTACTTTTAATAAAAAATATATGTAACTTCTAGAGAGAGAGTGGGGGGGGCACAGCTTGGAGAGAAAGAGGAAAAAGAAGAAAAGAAGAAGAGAAAGCAAACCAATTTCAATAAACTGAACCCTTTGAGTCAGCTGCTTTGCTGGCTTTGTGACGCAGGAGGACTTCTTATTCCAACCCCCATAAATAAACAGTACAAGGAAATGTTACACCTGAAGAGCCCTGCGTAGACATTACATGAATTTGCTCTTCCTGTTCTTCTTGTTCCCTTCTACTCCCTACCTCTCATGTCTGTTTTCTGCTTTGTTAAAACACACACACTCAATAGCTCAGCATACCCAGCCATGTATCTTTTTTTTTTCTTTTTTTCTTTTTTTTTTGTGTGAGAGAGAGAGAGGATGAATAAGAATTTCTGTTAAAATTATCATGGTTATCGATTTTCCAAACTCTGTTTCTCCCCTCTCTGCCTGCACGCTCCCCTCCTCTCCTCCCTCTCCTCCCATTCCATGAGCTGCAGAGCTCCAGCAGCAGCCAGGCAGTGAGCGCTTCCAACTGGGAGATACCCCATGTTTGTGGGGCCAGCTGGTGGGCTGAGAGACCAGGAGATGGGGAGATGGGAGATGGGAAGATGGAGAGATGATGGGGAAGAGAGGGATGAGAGATTGGCAGTGGTGGGGAGCTGCTGCTCGTTGGCCATGTGTTGGGGATGTGATGTTTTGAAGGAGTGGTCCCACTCACAGTACGACACCTGGGTGATGTAGGTGCCTTGGCTTTATTATTTGTGGGTTCAGAGCACCTTTTTGCCATTGAAGAGTGATGATGACCATACCAATGGAAAAAAAAATAAAAACCACCACCACTCCAAACTCCACTCTTGGTTAAAAAAAAAAAAAAAGGCTGATGTCTTTTTTTTTTTTTTTTTTTCCGAGAAAATGGAAAGAAAATATATATATATATATTATTATTTATTATATAACATTGTCAACATCAACACCACAAAAAAAAAAAAAAAGTAACATCCTGGTTGTTTTCATCCCAGCACTCTGGCCGTGTCCAGAAAGGCAGCAGGAGTCGTGTGTCCCCTTGGGAAGGAGAGGGGCTGAGGAGGGCCAGGCAGGGGATGGCTGTGGCAGTGACACAGACCGGGGGGGGGGGGGGGGGGAAGTGGGGGCAGCGCTCTGCTCTGCTGGGTTTGCCTTCTGAACCAAAGCACCGGGGGGGAGCACATCATGCTGTGGCCAATGAGCGCTCCATCCATGCTTCCAACCATTGGCATAGTCAGGGTCCATTCCTCTCTAGTGCTGATGGAGAACATTCACTTAAAGGAGATTTGCAAAATGCTCTCGTTTTTGTTATCAATGGGGTGCTGGGGTTTTTTTCCCTTTTTTTTTTTTTTTTCTTATTTCCCCCTCCACTTTTTCATTTTATTTTATTTATTTTATTTTATTTTATTTTATTCCCATTTCCATTGACTGCCTCGTTAGCTGTTTTCGCTCCACTCTGGCACCATGCCCACGCCGTGCACGGAGTGGTACTGGTGTGGCGAGAGGGTTCGAGGCACGCCATGGGAATAGAGGAACTCTGCAGGCTGCAAGCTGCTTGGGGGGGACTGGATGCCAGTCTGAGGTCCGCACTGCCGCACAATGGGTTGGTGAGAAACTGAGGTCTGGTGCTGGAACATGCTATGGGTGTCTCCTATCTGAGGGGATGTGTGGTTGGCCACGCTGCTGAGCCGGGGCATCAGAGGCCCCGAGGTGAAGTGGGCAGAGAAATGCTGGTAGGGTAGCCTGTCCATGGGCTGCATCGCAGACACTGTGCAACTGCTGTAGGACGGCACACTGGGCCACGTGTTACAGCTGATATCTTCCAGGCTGGGCACAGGGTCCGTGGGGGGAGCAGAGCTGGCGTACATACATGCCTGGCGCTGGGCTGATTCAGTCCTGTACGAAGTGTTCAGTCCCTGTTGCTGGGGGTAACTGGACCTGTAGAAAGGATCCTCTTCTGCCGGTGAAGTTTCCATGTAGGGCTTCTTGTAGGGATGCTCGGTGGTGGAACATTCCTCATCTGTTGGGAGAGAAAACTCCTGATAGCAAACAACAATGCCATGCCCTCGGCTGAACCTCCCTCTCTGCAGGCTGCCAGGACCATCCTCCTTTTACCAAGGGCACAGCCCATGCAGGGCTGAGGAAGACGTGTCCTAACGACCATCTAGTTCCAGTCCCTCTGCTGCAGACACATCTCCCAGTGCTGTCACAGCCCTTCCTTGGGACTGTTCTGAACAGATCCCACTGAAGCAGCTCATTGTGCCTGCTAGGCTGGAGACGGAGGGATTAGCTGGGAGCTCTGGGAGGAGAAGCAATGCTATAAAATGCAGAAGGGATCTGGAGATGTATTATTTCTGGTGATATCCCGTGACACCAAACTTACCTCTGTTGGCTGCCAGCACATCTCCTGCCTGCAGACACAGCACCCTAACAGACATCCCCACTCCCAGAGCTGATGCTCTTAATTAAAAGCTTATACAATTATAGACTTCTGTGATAAGTGACACAATAAAAATTCTACTGTGAGAGCACCAGCTATGACAGAGGTGAGGCAATCAGATTTAACAGCCCCAGCCTTCAGCTGTGCCAAGGGGCACATAAATCCATGCAGGGCTGTGTGCTGGGGCCAAGCAAAATGAAAAAGTGAATTTTCCATCTCTAAACAACAAGGCACAGCTTGCAGAGCCCTTTGTTTCCTGCAGCATCCCCGTGCCAACAGCAGGAAGGAGATAAACAATGTAGGTGAAATCTCTAGGGGGAATAAAATGAATAAATGACTGTGCACTTATTTATTCATTCACAGGGTCATCAAGTGAAATCCAGCTCTGCTGGAATGGATGGCAGAGTTCCCAGGAACAAGAGCTTCACTGAGAGATTTTAAGGTCACTGAGGCAAGGGAAGGGGAGCTTGTTCTGACCCACGTTAGCTTGGTGCTGGTGCTCTAAGAGCAGGATTCCTGGTGCGGGCAGAACATGGCACTCCATCTAAAGGCATAACATTGGAAAGAATGCCACCAAGAAATGACCCTTACTGCTGTAAGCAGCCTTATGTTCTTCTTGGAAGCCACACCCTCTATGCTTGGAATATAACCCATCACCTCACTCAGGTACCCACCCAGTGCAGCTAACACAACTGGGCACCAAAGGGCAGGAGAACCACACATTGAAAAAGAATCTTTGGCACAGCCAAATGGTCAGTG
Source organism: Alectoris magna (assembly GCA_030625065.1). Taxonomy (NCBI): domain Eukaryota; kingdom Metazoa; phylum Chordata; class Aves; order Galliformes; family Phasianidae; genus Alectoris; species Alectoris magna. Next base: position 3,500,382 of record CM060578.1, on the reverse strand, counting down.
GGTGCAGCAGTGGATCACTGCTCTCATTTCTGATCGTGTTCGTTGTATAGGTGAAGGTGATGCTGTTCCATATGAGATGAAATCTGAAGTCCTGGTTCTGAACATGGTCCATCACAAGAGGCACATCTGCAGTATCAGCCAGAGTGCTAGCTCCTACACACAGCCTAAAAGCTTTGGATCCCTAACCCACCACTGAGTAATAAGAAAGCTGGGGTGGAAAAACAATGTCTTGTAAAATGAAGCATTGTTCTGCTAATAAAATTTTCAGCATTAAACCACATTATTCTGCTGGCATTAGAAGCCTCTGGCTTGGGGTTTGACTGTTTATTTTATTTTATTTTTTTAAGTATGAAGCTCAAAACAGTCAAACCCTGTTTTTCCATTGTGCTGAAGTGTGCCTGACATACAACCTGAGGCTGCTGATTTTTCCATTGAGTTCAGATGTTCCACTCCCTGCTGCAGCACATCCAGGCAGGGCTGCAGAGCCACAGGTCTGCTTCCAGAATGCATTGCAGGTGGAAAGAAGAAAACAAAAGCAACCAGCACATGAGTGGAAGCCCTATAGCTGCCTCCTCTTCTTTATGAGCTCTAGCAAGTTCTCTGCTGTCCTTTCTAGAGCCATGTTCACTGATGTCAAATGTGGAAAGGACACAGATATTCCAGTTCGTAAGGACTTTAAGGGGACTGTACCCATCTCCAAAGAGGACGCTAACAGAGAATCACAGCCCACCCTACCAGTGCCTGCCTGCCCCCCAGCCCCTCTTCCTACTGCTTTTCCACTTCTCTCACAGTGCTAAAAGAAGAGGCATTCCCATCCTGGGCAGCTCAGAGCCAGCCCCATCTGCTCTGGAGCCTGGACAGTGCATCCTGAGTCCACAATCCTCTTCCTGAATGTCCTCTCACATCTGCAGCACCAGCAGGGCATAGCGGAGAAACACCTGCTCTCCTCTGGCTTTACTTCTTGGTGCTGGTTTCCTAACAGTCCCCCTTGTCCTTTTCCTGGTGGCTCACCTTTGGGAAATGCTGACCATGTTCATTGCTCATTGCTCATTGCTGTTCTTGGAAGCCTGGGGTGGCAACCAGCTCTTGTGAGCAGCCCCTTGATGCTGCACAAATCTCCAACAGCAGGGGCTTCTGCCAAGCAGGGGAAGCTGCCAGAAGTGGATCCAAGGAAAATGGAGCCTGAGGAATGCATGGAGACTGGATCCCTCTTAGATGATCTATCTAATGAAGGAGTGTGAATGAGAGCATAAGCAGTTCCAAGATTTCCGGTATTTACTACTTCCAGCTGGGTTGTAAATACCACACAAATTACTTTTTAAACAGAATTTTCCCAATTCCAGGATTAGACCTATCCAAAATGAAATGCAAACGTAAAATCTCTGGACTTCAGGGTAGCCAGGGCCCACCTCTTCCCCTGGTGCAAATCCCCTGCAAAGGAGAGCTCCTTTCCAATTCATGGAACTCAGCTCCCTGGGATAGAGGACAATGAAGAGGACCCAAATATTTTAGTTTTTAAAGCTCACCCGCACTTCCCAGACATTACACTAGGTTCATCCCAACTTTATGAGGGACAGACAATGGATGATTATCATTAACGCTGTTGTTTTCCCATTCTGGTTTCTCATATGAATCTAACATGAGTGGGAACAGCCAATCGCAATGTACGAAGCCAACTAGGGCTGTCAAAGAAGAAAAGGATGGACTCAACCAAAATGTGAATCCCTAAAGGGCAGACAAGTCATATGTCCTGGGACATTAAACCTAAGATGTGCTGTGGCCGTGGTAGTTATTTTAGCAGTCACACTGCTTGCAGTGGCTGCACTGCACTGCAGGGGAACACAACAGAAAGGGATACAGGGCATAAAAAAAAAACAGCACCAGAAACTGTAAGCAGCAAATGGCTGGTACTGCCTGCAGAGGCATAGAAAGCATCTCCTGGTGAGGCAGTGGGGTGCCTGCATGAAGCAGCACTGGCCTCATGAACATCCCCCTCCTTGGAGGCAGGCTTCTCTGCAGCCTATTACTCCAGGCTCCAAGCTATGTCTGCTGCATCCTCCCAGGCTGCAGGCACCTCTGACTGCGAGGTAGCTCAGGGCTTGGCCAACTCATTGCAACTCCTAAAATGCTGGCAGGATGAGAAGAAGGTCATCCTACAGCAGGCTTTTATTCAGCCCTGGTCCTACAGCTTCTTCAAGAAAAAGAAATCCCATCTCCCCATGATGAGGAACAAATCAGCTTGGTAAAAGTTTGGCCCACCCTAACAGTGCCTGTTCTTGAGGAAAAGGGAGAAAGGCACTGCTGCATCTCCACCAACCTCAGCAGAACAAGAAGGAGATGAGAGATATATACTTCCCCATGGGCAGGGTCACATCCAAGCTGAGTGGCTGAACAACACAGTTCTTGCTGGTTGGAGCTGGTGGATCCTGCCTCATCCCTCTTCTCCCTCAGAGTGTCAACATGACAACTTTTATGACCTCCCCTGAGAGAAGCTGTTCCAGTCGCCTCCTGTTAAGCATCACAAGCATCCCAGAAATCTGCCAAGTGGTTGGGATTGTGTAAGGCTGGGAGGGAGAAGAGGTTTAGAGGAACGACTTTTTAGTTCACAGGAAGTCTGAGGGAGAGGATAACACTAGGGAAAACAAGCCCTGATGCCCTCGTTGGGATGTGGGGCTCAAATGAAAGTCAGAAAGCCAGCTGCCTGCTGGGAAGTCCTTTTGGGCTTCCCAAGCACAGCAGTGAGACAGGAAGAAGTGGAGAACGACTAGAGAAAAGGCAAAGCTTTAACAGATCCTTGTTGCAACTTAAAAATCCACATCAAGAGATGAGGCAACTCCTTAGGACGTTACAGTTGTGGAGTTCATCCATCCATCCCAGAGCAGTCCATGTGAAATGCCATAGGCAATATCAGTCTGGAGCAGGACCATTCAAGCTTTCGGGAGTGCTATTCCCTAACATTCAGCAGGTCCAGAAAGTGCTTGGAGCAGCGACCTGTCACATCATACTGGGGTCATTCCCAATGCCTTGACCCCACGTTCCCATCCAGGCACCAGGAATTGCCACACTGGTGGCTCTGGGATGTGTCCTTCCTTCCTCACCCAGAAGGGGATCTGCTCTCTGAGACAGAGGAGCCTTCAGAGATAACATCCCTGCTGCTCTCCCCTAATGCAACTCCATATCAGATTTACAGAGTGAATCCATCTTGACTTGACAGCTAAGAACAACACTGTCAACCACAGAGTGAAATCTTGGTCTCAAGTCACCAAGAAAGGAGAAGTTGAATAAGATGCCATTTAGCTGCTCAAACAGATTCATTCTTCACCAAGCCTAAAAGAAAAGTCACCCTCCTGATTAGGAGGGCTCCAAAGAAATGCCATGCGATGTCAAAGCTGGATGGAACAGTATCTGAGAGCCTATCTTGGAAAGAAGGGCTGGTATTTGCTACAGAAGATACAGACACCAGCTGGTCTTGAACACAGACAGATTACCCTCTGCCCCTAGGAGCACTTATCCATAACTACAGCCTTGTGAGAAGGAAATCATCTGCTGGAGACAAATCCTAACCTGACTGAAGAAGAGCCAGTGCTTGAGGAATTGACTGGGACTGAACAGATTCCTACCTACACTTTTCCTTTGATGAGAAGGCTTTTTAAAATATACGCAGAGAGACTGCAGTAGGAAATCAGGAGAGGTGTGTTGAAGAGTTGGTATTTCCCTGAAGGAGGAGAGGCTGCAAGAGGAAGATAAGAGAAATATAATAGATAAGATTATTTCCCCTAGTTTAATGCAGACCCTGTTCAGCACTAGAAGAAAGTGCCACTCTTGGCCTGAGTTTGAGATGAAACCTTGGATCACGTTCTGATTTATCTGAGAAGAATTGCTCATCCCTCGGTTTTTGTTGTTTTTGTTGTTCTAATTAATTTCACTTTGCGAAGCACTGCTTGGCAGCTGACGTTGGCTCTCTGTTTCCCATTAACATTGTGTTTCTTTCCTTTAAGCCCCCGTGACTGTTTTCGATTTGCTGCATGCATGGGAGGGGAAAAAGCACAGCGAAGAGAGGAGAGGCTCAGGCTCCTGAGACACACAGCTTGGGGAAGAAGGCGGTGATATCGGACAGGACGCTGCTTCTCTTTGATTAAAGCGTTTGGCAGCTTTGATAAAAGGCTCTTAACTGCTTGTGCCACTCAAGCCATCGTGGAGATAATGAGGGGCCTTCGGCCCTACAGACAAGGACGCTCTTGGCCAGTCTCCCGCACTTCTGCAAGGGCCACGCAGGCCAGAAGGGGCCAGGGAGCTTATTATGGGGCAGATAGTCGTCTCTTTTGTGACAATAAGAGGAAGTGAGATAATTGAGGGATTGAGGGAAACCACCCATGGAGACAGCACTTAGTGGGAATCCCAAAACTGGAAGGAAACCTCTGCTGATTCCTTATCGCTTTACAATGTGGAGGCCAATGATGAATTGCCTTGCGGTGCAGGGACATGCAGATTGTCCAAAGGGCCACTGCCATTTGGGCCAGCTTGTTTTGTTCAGTTGCAGTGGAGGGGAAGAGGAACTTCAAAAGCTCAGCTCCCAGGGCACTGAGGCTGGATCTCAGGCTGAGACACCAAGGGCCACTGTGACCTCTTGTCCCATTGACAACATCGGGCTTAGTGGCAGTCTCACCTTGTCCCAGCAGCTTGCATCCATCATTCTGTACCAGGATGGGGGGACCAAGGGTGACACAGCTCACTCGGACATCAGGGGACTCTCTGGAAGGGCACTGCTGTTCCTTACTCTCCACCTGGCTGCTCTGTTCCCACTACAGCTTGGATACGGGCTGTGTGAGAACCAGGGTCACCACACCAGCTGGAGAACTCAGAAAATTATGCCTCCATTTCTCACTGTTTGGCTCAGCTCCACAACATGAAAATGTTAAGATTTCTCAATAATTTTTGTTTTGCATGCATACATGTATATACAAGCATCTGCAGATGCTATGCTACAATACTTGGAGGGTTCACCAAGGGTGAGACCTCTATTTCCACTGCCCTGCTGCCCCATCTGCCAACACTTCCCAGCATCCACCACCTTCTCCCTGAGTCTGCACTGCACATCCCAGTGCCCCAGGGTAACGATGCTAAAAATAATGGCATGTGGCTTGCTGATAGGATCCTGCAGGGAAGCAGGAAGAGATCTGTTCTAAGAAGAGGTTACTGGGCTGGAGCAGTACTTGGTGCATCCAAATGCTGAAGTGTGTGATGTCTCCTTTTGGCTTTTCCTGTGCACCAAGTCCAAATACTGGAGAAAAGTGAACCGGGGTAGGCAGCCACAACCTCCTGCCTATCCCATAGCACTCAGTCCTGGAAATACCCTATTTTCCTTTGAGGGTCTGGGTCTGATCTCAGGTTTTTGCTTTCCCAGTCCTGAAGCATTTCCACATCTGGGCACTCCCATTGCTCTGGGAGGGGAAGGGAGAGACCGCAAAGTGCCTGCTCCTGCCTGAGAACAATTATCCTGCCGGTACCCCGGCTCTTCACGCCAGGATGAGCTGAGCAGTCAGTGTAAAGCACTCACAGTGTGATCCCTCAAGCTCTGTCAAAGCAAGTCAGTCACGCCAGAGGGGAATGAACATAGATATCATGATTTTCAATCCCATGCCCCGCTCATTAGACCGAGCAGTTAAGTGGAAATGCTTTCTGCATATGGGCAAATGTCTTCCAGCAGTGAGACTTTTAGACAAAAACCACAAAATCCAAGCTGTCAAGGTATCTACACTCAGAGATTAACCCTGTCTGAGGGCTACAGAGGCAGATAAGTCAACTTTATCTCTGGCACCAGCTACCTTGCCAAATGGTGAGACGACTTTCCTAGTCCTACTCTCTGCTGTTCCCCACCTCCACTGCACAGCCCTCAGCCCTTGCCCATCTTCAAGTGGCACCACAAATCAAGCTGAGGCCACCCAGCCCACAGCAAGTGAACACCACAAAGTAATGGCCACAGTCATGCTAGGGAGAGGGGAAGTCACAAGCAGCAGTATTGAAGGCCTGACCTTTTCTCTTGGTGCAGTGGTAGATCTGGCTGTGCTCCTGGGAGACTGGGTAGGGGTTGGCAGGCGGCAGCAGGTCCTGGGAGGTGCTCGACACCCCATTCTCACACTGGTACTGGGAGCTCAGGTTGGAGGAGGTGGAAAGGACCCTGGTCTCACCGCTGAAGGGGCTGTGATTCGAGGACACTTTCTGTCTCACTGTGCTCCTGGGAACAACCGGGTACTCTTTACTAAAGCAAACAAACAAGCAAACAAAAAAGAAAAGCAGAAAAGCAATCAATTAATAAATAGATTGGTGAATTAATAAATGAAGGCAGTACATTAGTGTCGTGGTGTTAATGAGACTTTCATAGAAATAGAGATGTCCCTCCCGGGAGACTGCAGCCCCATCATGCGTTGTCACTGCAGCATTCTCTCCTCCCTTGCTCTCCTTTCGGTATCTTTGTATTCTTGCTTCTTCAGCACTAATATTTTAGACACACACATATAAAGTATATATATATGAAGTCATAGCAAAATACGTAAGATTTATACGTACACAGTATGATGGCATTTATGAATCCCTTCCTATTTATATACGATCATGTGTGTAAATAAAAACCTCATTTCTGCCAAGTTGCTTACAGGGAATCAAGCTGATGTGAAAGTGGATTAAATATTTAGGTCTACTTTTTCCCTGTGTGGTTGTTGTCCCCATTCCTTTTCCCCAGGCTCCTCTGGCCTGTTTGTCCTGAATGGGGATCTCTGGACCAGAGAACACGCTCCCTTCAAGAGTGCTCAGAGAAATAAAATATCACCAGAGAGGACCTATCACAGCAACAACTCAGAACTTATTTACAAAATTTAACAATACCAATTATATAAACCTACTCCCAGCAGGGAGCTTTCATCCAAACCACTGCTGTGGTGACTGCCAGAACCATTAGCAACAGAACTGTTATAGAGGGGAAACTCACCCAGGAGCTTAAAACCAAGTGAATGTGTTTCTCATTGTGCCACAAATGCTTTCCAAACCCTGGGCACTGGTGACTTGCCAAGCAGAGCCTACACCAAGGTGGTGTTCTTCCCCCACCAGACCTGCAGCTCCTTCCCACAGCTGACCGACCATGCAGCTTTTTGCCCAAAAGTGAATTCCAGGCTGTGCATGAACAAAAAGAGATGTGGGTGGATAGGAATGTGGAAGGAAGTGGGGACTCATTCTTCAGGTACACAAGGCAGTAATGGGTGCCAGGAGGTGCTGTGTGCTTCAGGACACCTCTCCACCAGTGGGCAGTCAGCACCCGTGATTCCATTGCAGGAGCTTCTGCTGGAAGGTGGTCTTTAGGAAGGTCAAGATCTATTGCCTTCAGACCTCCCTTCAGATAATCCCCGTAAGTACTATGTCTCCTAGTCCTACCAGATTATGGCTTTGAGCTGTCTGCTTCTGTCATGTTCCACCTTCACATATGGGTCTTCAAAGAAATGGTACCAGCACAATGCCCAAAGCTTCATCCTCACATTTCCCTTCTAAGGAGTCAGGATGCCTGAAGCTGACTCTGTTCCCTGATCAGAGACTGCTACTTGGACTGGCTGATTCCTTCTTCCCCAACACCACACAACCCTCCCAAAAATCATAGAAACTCAGAAACATAGAATTTCTCAGGTTGGAAAAGACCTTAAAGATCATCGAGTCCAACCACAATCCAACCATACTACCCTAACAATAACAGCCCTCTGCTAAATCATGTCTCTGAGCACCACATCAAACGGTTTTTAAACACATTCAGGGATGGTGTCTCAACCACCCCCCTGGGGAGCCTATTCCATTGCTTAACAACCCTTTCTTAAGAAGTTCTTCCTGATATCCAACCTAAATCTCCCCTGGTGCAACTTGAGGCCATTTCCCTTGTCCTGTCACCTGTCACCAGTGAGAAGAGACCAACCCCATTTGCTCTGCAATCACCTTTCAGGTATTTGAGGAGAGCAATAAGGTCTCCCTTCAGCCCCCTCTTCCCCAGATTAAAATGACACAGTCCTCTTTTTGTTTCCCCAATTGAGTGCCTATGAGCTGCCACAGAGGAGGGATACACTGTGGCCTGATATCACGCCATGCTTACTGTGGCTCTTTTGGAGGACAGCAAAGCTGAATACTGTCACACTTTCTCCTTCTTCTGGGGTGGAGGTATTGGATGCCTCAATTGGACTGCCTTCTGCAGGTGTTTCTTCCAGTAATCTCTCACAGGAGCTCACAGAGACCTCCATTTGCATCAGGCTCTTGCTGCGCAAAGCACAGTATATACACTGAGAAGCAGCCCTCACCCTGCTACTGCTCACCTACAACAGCGATTTCTCTGTCGCTACAGAGAGCTGATTGTTTTTCATTAATAAAAGGTATTTCCTTTCTCTGAAGGATCTACGTGCCTTAAGCTGCAATATTTTTACCCCAAAGTGCCCAGCAGAGGTGGTGTCAGGGTCCCAAACTCCTGTTGAGCACTGATTCCTTTCCAGCTGCTTTTCCCAGGGGAACCACAGCCTCTGTGGCTGTCAGAGGAGCGTGGTGCTCCATGGCATGGCAGGACACATGCTGGAGGGAGAGCAGTTGGAAACACCACATTTTTCTACCCAGGAGGCATTACAGGGACTTATCTTCAGACAGAAATGTTTCTAGTTCAGTCAAACACATTGGGTGTTATTTTTGCCCCTAAAATTAACAGTTTGAGGAGCGAGAGGCAGGAAACTAAATATCAAAAATACTCTCTTCCTTTCACTTTTTTTTCCTACCACCAAAGGAATTCTCTCTGTATTTCTACTCCTCTGTTCCTTACAAGCTCTGAGCTCTAAGAAAGAGATTGCTTCTGTGCACTGTAACACTACAGTCATCTTGAAGCATTCATAGTATTTCCCGAGCACACAATACACAGTATGCACAGCCACAACTATACAACTATAGATTGCCTCTTGGTCTTTAAAAATGCATCCTTTTTTTTTTTTTCCTTTTTTTTTTTTTCTTTTTTTTCTTTTTTTCTCATTGAATACCTAGAAGTCAGTATCCCCAGAATAGCCAGTTGTGATCCTGGGCCAGTTTAATGGAATTAAATATTTCATTCACTGCTGGCACACAATACTTTGTATGTCCAGAATGGTTGCTGTCCAAAAAAATGGCAGAGAAGTTGGGAGGACTGATTGACTGTGACAAGACAGGAGGCTGTCTGCATAGCAAGGGAGAGATTGCTGTTCTTGGGTGAGCATGAGCAACAGTTTTATACGGGATCATTAATGAACTACATTTCAATGCCAAAAAAGAAGAAAGAAAGAAAGAAAGAAAGAAAGAAAGAAAGAAAGAAAGAAAGAAAGAAAGAAAGAAAGAAAGAAAGAAAGAAGAAGAAAGAAGAAGAGAGAAAGAAAGAAAGGAGAGAAAGAAAGAAAGAGAGAAAGAAAGAAAGAGAGAAAGAAAGAAAGAGAGAAAGAAAGAAAGAAAGAAAGAAAAAGGAAGGAAGGAAGGAAGGAAGGAAGGAGAAGGAAGGAAGGAAAGGAAAGGGAAAGGGAAGGGAAGGGAAGGGAAGGGAAGGGAAGGGAAGGGAAGGGAAGGGAAGGAAGGGAAGGGAAGGGAAGGGAAGGGAAGGGAAGGGAAGGGAAGGGAAGGGAAGGGAAGGAAAGGAAAGGAAAGGAAAGGAAAGGAAAGGAAAGGAAAGGAAAGGAAAGGAAAGGAAAGGAAAGGAAAGGAAAGGAAAGGAAAGGAAAGGAAAGGAAAGGAAAGGAAAGGAAAGGAAAGGAAAGGAAAGGAAAGGAAAGGAAAGGAAAGGAAAGGAAAGGAAAGGAAAGGAAACTTTGGTTTGGGAAAGAATTTACAAGGCAAGAAGATGCCACTGGTACACTTAAAGTGAGTTTGAGTTAGTACTGATGAACATTTGGTTACCACAGCTACTGTATTACGACAGCAGAGGAGGACTGGGAGGAAGCATAATCGCTCTGCAGGGCACTGAATGAGCTCTGCCAGGTGAGACTAGCAAACTCCTTCCCACTGTCACATCTCATGGCATCTTTCCCCTTCCCCAACCAAATGACATCCTCACCATGACACAATGACATCACTTATGCCACCAATTCGTATCTAGAAAGGATTCAGAGGAGGAAGTTCAAGGAGGTCTTGTAATCTCAGAGTTGTAAACCTCTTTGGCCTCTGTACACTAATAAAAACTGTGGAAAATGATAAACGTATATCTTCACAGAGCGGCATTCAGTTCACTTTCCTGCTTATCACTGTGTTGCAAAAGAATAGTGAATTTTCAACATATTTTCATGTGTAGACTTGAAGTTCCCCAATTTACAAGTCATTCCATAGTCAACATATGTAGCAGACAAAAATAAAAAGTTAAAAATCTCTCCATAAATCCATTTTATAACTGGGAATTTTCTGTGTTGCAACATCTAGTCCCTAGTGGCCCTAAGCAAATGGTTCTGTTACAGCTCTTCTGATATTTCTGCAACAAAGCAATGGGTACCAGGCTCTTCAGAGTTGTTGTAGTAACAGTAATGAGAACACAAAAGAGCCGCTAAGTACCAGGCCCCAAAGATCATACCAATATCTCTTCCATGTCAGGATGAGATGTGAGATGGAAGAGGATTTCCCCATGGTTGGTTGCTGCCGTGTTTTCATTGCATCTTTTGGAGCCTCTAGGCTCAGCACCATCTACATCTTCTTGTGATGACAATTCCTACCCTCAAGGCTGACATATAGTGTATCAGTGGCCAATATCAGATTCCTCTTCTCTCTTTCTAAAGCGTCGTAAGATTTAAGTCATCCACTCAGTACCAATGGATGCAGTGGTGCAGGATCAGACCCTTATTCCAGATGTGCAAATACAACTCAAAGGTATTTGATTTTGTATTACCCAGGCCACCAATTTTTGTCCTCTATTCTGAGATTTGAGAGTAGGAAAGAAATGAAAGTAAGCCACAGAAGATATAGAGAGGAAGAGAATATAAGTCACTGCAATAAGTATAACATCTCACAGGAAAAAAAAAAAAAAAATACCAGCAAACAATTGCCAATTGTCACTGTGCATTCACTTCAGCTTATTTCCAACACATTGTAATAAAACCAAACCTCTCTCAGGAGACTGTCTGGAGAGTCTGAGGTGGATAATCTACAGCATGAGAGCACTTAGAGGGAGGGGGACTACTGAGTATTTCCTTCAGTCTTAACGTAGATCAAATATGAGCATGGGGACTGCAGGCCAGCCCCACAGAAAACATTGTCCCAGACTAAATGTCTACTAAAGTAAGTCCAAATATCCAGAAAGATATGAAAGGCAACAGGCTCCACCAACACGTCAGATGTCCTGACCTTCTCTCCAGCATGTGAAGGGGCCCAATACAGCTGTTCTGGGAGCATGTCTATGCCACGTATCATTGCCCCCTCTCACTCAGTGGGTGGCACAAATAGCCCATTGCAACAAACCCAAAGAACCAACAGAGAAATTGCTAGAAACCCAGAGCTCTCGTTGTCAGGCAGATGAAAAGATGGAGTGCCACAAATACCACTGTTCATGTGGCAGGAACACAGGAGGATATGGAAAATGGACATTGGCCGGAGGCAGCATCAGCAGGTATTGATGCTGGGCAGAGCTTCTGCAGGTCGGGTCCTGCTTGACAGATTCAGTGGTGGGGGAAATTGCCTGTGAATATCTTACTTTAAAAGAACGGTGGGTATCCTCCAGTAAAATCCACAGAGTCTTATTCTGGATTTCATCTGAATCTCATCAAATTCTACAGAATGCAGTTCAAGCCTACGGTTTCCACTGGGATTTTGACCAGGAAACTTTCCTCAGGGACGTTTGCTGGAGGAAAACATCATCTCTCCAACAGATGTTACAAACCTAAGTGTAGCATTGGAAATGCTTCATACAGCATGCGTCCTTTGGGAGATTTCAGTGATGGAAAATGGGAAATGAAAGTGGATGTAAAGATGCAAAGAGAAGATGCAGTGAGAGTGAGGTTGTTCGTGGTGGACTAAGACTTGCAGGAGGTAGAAGAGGGCCTATCAGTCCAACATGATGTCAGCATCCTGGGATAGATGACATTTTTAGAGCCTATAGACTCATCCATTTACTCTACAAGCAGCCAAAAAACACACCATCTTCTCTGTTGTACCAGTTCTGAATCATGGCTCTGTTTGTATATCCTGAGTCTGGCCCAGTTTCTGTTCTCAGTTACACCAGGAAATATTTGGAATAGTTCCCCTGGAGCCAAGAAGATTACTGTTGTTTGATGCCAAAGGAAGCAAGCTACAGCACAAGGTCCTTGATGGAGAAAACATATCCATAGCACTGAGCCACATCCATCAGTCACACAGCCGCTCTGCCTTTCGCTGAGCGCATTGCTCTGGGTCTCACTTAAAAAAGGCCCAGGGCAGCCACCACAGGAGCTGAGAGCCACCCTTCCATGTCATCATCTTTCCACTCAAAAGCTTTCCCAATGAAGAGCTTCAAGGAGTAATTGCAGCAACCCCAATGAGCAGTAACCAGGGGCTGAGATTTCCAGAAGCTCTTCAGCACCCATAGTAATCACCGCAGACAATAGGAGTTGCAAATGATCAGCAAAGTTGGCTGAAGGGTTGAACAGAATGGCTCTGTCACAGCACTCGAGCCCCAGACCCACTGACACTTCTCCTCTGCTGTCTCTTGGCAATTACAGATTAAAAGGATAAATAAAAGCCACAACATGCATGCAACCTCCCAACTCATTCTGTAGCCACTGTCTGTTAGCACAGCTCCTCTGACTGTCACGCATGGAGAACGTTAAGGGCCAAGTCCTACACTGGCATCTGCAGTGCAGACCTCATTGTCTCTGCACAAACTTCACCCTCGGTGGATTTCTGCTGTACATTTTGCTCTTTGTCCCCACCAAATTCCCCTTGGCACAGGCAGAAGAGCTGGAAGGGATTTCTGCAGTACAGAAACAGATCTGAAAGGACTAATTCGCCTGATATTCTCAGCATCACAACCACGTGGTTCTATTCACCTGATTTATACCTTTCAATTGCAGGATGACCACAGGATGCAGATGCAGTTTAACATATTCCCTATGCATTTTCCTGTAGTACTTTGGTAGGGTTTTTTTCCTAAAATAATCAGGAAAGCAAAAAAAAAACTGATCTCACTCTTGGAAAAAAATTGAGAGTTAAAAAACCCATGTTGTCCACTTATCCCATCAGAGAAACTGCTATGGGGTCCCGCATGCCTCAGGAAAGAAGGGAGGAAGTGAACTTATGTCAGGAGTCTGTTTTCACTGGAATCAGGATCTCTCTGGAGCTCAAGGCTATTCATTCTGAATGAAATCATCTGCTGCTGGGAGGCTCAACAACACTCCTGAATGAAGTTTTCTACCTATACAGACTTATTAACTTTTCTTCTGGGGAACCAGGGGGAAAAATCACCACGGAGGTCTTGCAAAGAGGAGCCACAGAGAGGGCTGGGCTCACGCACATCCACATCTGCCCCACAGAACGCCCATCCCTGGGGTGCTCAGGACAACATGCTGCTCTTTCTTGGCCACAGTGCAGATGGAGATGGAGGGAGAGCCTTCAACAAGGCACCCGAGACCTTGCTCTGAGCTCACACTTGGCACTTGCTCAGACACTTGCTCTGAGCTTCACACTCTCTCTTCCCTGCTTTGTCTTCCTCCCCCCCCAGCCCCTGCTGCCTGCCATCAAAAGGGGAAGAATTGCCGTCACCAAGAGCTGCTATACACCACTGCAAATCCTGAGCTGAGCAAAATAATGTTGGACCCAGCAAGCCAGCCTTTGTCCTGTGCTTGCATCTGATGACAGGCACAGCTCTTCAGGCCCAGGTGGAGCTCCTCTTTCATAACTCCAGCTATTGAAAGTTAGGCGTTCACTCTAAGCACATCATTCAGACTGCAGGCAAGGCAGGGAGGGTCCCTCAGCCCAACTTACGCCCATATCACCCATGTCACTCATGTCACCACCTTCTCAAAAGCAGTTCTGCTCTCCGAAAACCCCTTTTGCACAGAGGAAGCCTAGAAACCCAGCCCAGCCAGGTGTCGCTACTTCTGGATGGTATCTTCAGCCACTTACTGCCACCAGGTCCATGTCCACAATAGGGTCAGTGCAGGGAGCACATCTCAGGGCTTGGGTCTCCCTCCAAAGCTTCCCCGAGACTTGCGGGTGATGGAGGTGAGAAGGGGAGTGCTCTGACCATAGCTGGCATGGCATTCCCCAAACCCACCATGCTCTGAGCTCACACACCCTGCTGGAAGGGTTCCCTTCCTCTAGGCCTGCTCTCGGCTCTCAAATGTCCCTCTGCACTGGAAGTTAAGACACAGTTAAGAAAACAAAGGTGCCTAGGCTTTCCTCAGCATGAAAAATTCATTCCCTCCATGGCTACACCCCCTTAATGAGATGATCAGTGACCTGATGAATGTCAGGTCACCGCTTCCCAGGACTAAAGGCTATGCACTGTTTTGTGAAAGCGTGTTTTTTTTTTTTTTCCAGCTACCTTTTTGTTTTTCCCCTGTAATGAAGAAACTGCCCTAAAAGTACGTTCTCTGAGAGCACACACAGCCATCACTCCCCCAAAGCCTATGTACCAACTTCTGCCAGCCAGTGGAGAAAACAGCCTCACTACACGTGTGTATATCCACACACACTGTATTTAAATATGTATTTATATATGAAACGTAAAACTACAGAGGTAGGCCGAACTTCTCTAACACACTCAGTGCTGAATGGTTATTTATCTCATATATACATCACTTACATGTTTTGATATATTAATACATTTTGTATGAGTTGTGATACATAAAAAGCCCACAAATGTGAGTGGTTATTTGTCTGCATTTACAACCCTGGATGGACCTTCATCATAATATAATAACCTGATCCTGCTCTCTTGCTTAAAAAATGACATCTTTGTAAGGGCACAAAGTTATTTCCATGTAAACTGTACAGAGGATAAGTTATTAAGGAAGCAAGTATCTGCAAATATCCTATAAAATTAACACTATGGATTTTAACCCTTTCCACCATGTCAGGTCTGAGCGTGTGTGTTTATATATTCCAAGCGCTTCTGTTCACTGTATCAGACTATGACCACAGGCCCCACAGAAAAACACCAAGCCATTTTTAGCAAAAGCTCAGCATGGCTAGCTGCCGTACTCTTCATATGTCATGAAGCCCTTCTAATAGTCCTCACTGTTTTACCTCCTCCCTAGCCCCTCCAGAAACCCCACAATGAATGTAAACCTTCAAATCTTCCCATTGGCCCTCATGAAAGGGTAGTTTAGCAGGAAAAAAAAAAAAAAAAAAGTGCTGGGACATCACTACTTATGTTCCAATAAAGGTTGGGGGGCTGTTTCAAAGCTATTTCAAATGGCAGTGCACAATAAATAAATACATAAATAAATATTGAGATGTTGTGCCAATAGGACCTGTGCAAAGGGTGGGCAGCAGGGAACACCAGGCACATTCAGGAATGGTTTAGAATGAGAGGAGTAGGTGCTTTATATATACATATATATGTATAGATACAGGCTTTTTCAGATCTGAGCCTGAGAGTGGTTGTACACAAGTGTACACTTGCCCGCTCCATTTGGGTAAGGTTACGGGTGTATTGAATAAGGTTCTGGGTTTTTCAGGATTACAGACATCATTTGGTGCCCACCTGTTGCACGGCTGTAAGACCAATGGGTCACCAAATACAGCAACTGTAAAACTTGTGGATCTGCATAGACATCAGCTCTCAAGGCAGCAGCTACCACTTACAGCCTAGAGGGATCAGCTCTATATTCCTGGGCTGCCCATGGGGTAGATGCCTCCAGAAGGCTACAGTATGGGCCCCTACAGCCCTCTGCTCAAAGCTAGCTTCACTGCTTCCAGAGAATAAGGGATCTAAATTACTCCTGCATTCCTGGATGGAAAATGCTATATTGAGCCTCTACATCTGTCTTAGGTGTAATCACGGGTATGGCAAAGTTCCTGCAAAACATTTGCACCAGGAAGTAACTTGACTCATGTATGAAGTTCCAAGTCAAGTGAAACGCATGAAGTTAATTACCAGCAGAGCCTGACATTTAGAAAAGGACTTTAAACAGGATTTTTAAACAGGATTTAGGCATAAGTTTCAGCCTACATGTTTACATCCAAAACAGAGATCCAAAAAGACCTCTTCAGCCACCTGGCCCTGGAGATCCCAACATTTTCTAACACCTTCCTGTTTCACCCTGAAGCCACCTTGTCTATATCCCTGCTTTGAGAATCCAAGACTGACCAGAAAACACATCCTTCCTGCCTAAGACCCTCTGAACATCAGAAACCAACACAATGCACCAAGTCTCCAGGGGCATCTGGAGAACCCTTAACAAAACTGCTCTCAGAATGGGGCTGAGGCCTTTGGCTCTACAGCATTGCCAGCTTGGGAGAAAATATCCTCCAACTCTTCTGCAATAGCCCTTTGCCCCAGTGACCACAAACCCTGCCTCTGCAACCCAAGCATTAAAACTGGAGTGGGAAGTTGTGGATGTTGGCCTCACGTTGCAATGGTATTTCACCAACTTGAAGTAAAAGGCACAAGAAGATGCCAGAGAAGGGACTTCTCCCTTCAGAGGAGGAGTCCTTGTTTGCTCACCCACCAGTGACACACAAAGCAGAGCCTGGAGCTCTCATGGGTCTGGGGATCCCCATAATGGAGGCATGCATTACCTCTGCATCCTGGACATCCTGTGGAGCTCCATATCATCGCTGCCACGGAAACCTTTTGCGAAGGGGTTGTTCTCAATCTTCAGCTGAGTGATCTGAAAGGGAGGAAACAGAATGGGTTCATTGCAAGTCCAAGGCATGGCCAGGGAGAGAGGGGATGTTGTTTATTAAACCCAAGCCAGTTGGGATGGTGGGGGAAAGACACTTTCGGGAACTCAAGTCATCCTTCAGCTCAGGCTCTGAGCACTCCAGATGGGGCTTCCTCCAGCTCTCTCCACTGGAAAAATATCTCTTGTCAACAGCATCTCACTTTCCTCAGGCTTGCCCCATACATAACACACAGAATTCTCATCAGAGGAAAGCTGCTTTCTGCAAGTTCCATATCATCTTTTTGCTAATGGGATAGAAAAGGCTGCACTGAGCAGGGGGCTGGTGATGAAGATGGCATTGCCCAAACAAATTTTGCTAACACCAACAGATATTCTCTCATCTGTGCATAACCATAACCGAAACCTCTCAAACCCTAGAGGCCACTCAGTCAAGGCTCACACTGTCTGATTTCAGAGCTGCTACTAGAACTCCAGGAGCACAGCAGCTGGCATGCTTCCCCACCCAGCTGCACAACTGCAGCCACAGATTAAGAATATTTATCTCCCAGTTCACTATAGAACAAATGAAGGGGGTCTGCTTTGCTCAGCTAGTTGGCTACATTCGGAGTCTAAAGTTAGCTACTGTGAATCTTCCTCAGTCACCTAACTTTGGTCTTCCTGCAACATCAAACTTGAACATTTAAAGCATCTGCTACAGAGAATGCCCCTTTATACAAACCAACTCTGTTGCGGAGGTGTAGTCATCTCCTTCCAGTACCTCCCCCGAGGTCTTAGGCAAGGATACAGATTTTCTCACCCTCAGGCTGACATTAAAGCAGATATTACCTGTGGGCCAGCAACACTCCCCACCACACTTATGACCTTCTGTGAGCTCCCGTTGCTGTGCCACATTTGCTGCAAGTGCTTTGGTGGCTTTGCAGAGAAGAGCTGAGGCTGGATCAGGTGCACGCTGCCCTGAGAGCCAGCCTGGACCAGCTGCTCCTCCAGAGCTGGCATGGCAAAATGAAGGCAGCATGAGTTTTGGCTCACTTGACAAAAACACAGCCATAAACTTGCTGCTTTATGAAACAAATCCGTCTGCAGCACGCAGCCAGTGTCAGCAACCGGGGAGCACCAGCCTTACAGGAAGAGGAGAGGGCCAGCCTCTGTGCAAAGCCCCATACCAACCTTCAGCTTATATCAAATTCAGAGGCAGCAGTTTCCCTTCTTCCCTTTCTCCATCACTGCTGGGCACTCCAAGCACAGGGCCAGGAGCAGGGAGAGCCCTGTGCTTGGAGCTGCTTCAGGCGCTCACCGTCCTTCCTTCGTGCTGCCAGTGAGCCAACAGGAAGGGAAGACCTCGGGATTGATGGAGGGAGAACAGAGAGAGGTTCATGCTCACCAAGCCGAGCACGCACAACTGGACCCACCTCTTTGCCAAAATTCAAAGAGAGAAACCTGGCCCAGCCAGTGTCAATAGCAAGCCCTGCCAGGTGTCTACGCTACCAGCTCACTTTGTTTCTTCTCATCGTATAGCATGTTTTTTCCAAAGGCTAGTTGTTTACTTGACTTTTTTTGCCTAATTCAGCCTCAGATCTCACACAGCCCCCAGCACCCACGTACACATGTCCCCACAGGCACTCCCATTAAGTCAGGCCCTAATTCACAGCATAAACAGGCGCTGATTTTTTTTGTCACGCATTTCAGATTTCAAGGAGGAGGCTGAACAAACTACCCATTTGGACCAATCTGCCATTTGAGATGTTGTCTAGCAGTAAACCAGTGATATATTTTATAATTAAAAGCCCCAAACTGTTAGAAAACAGCTATGTAGGTTGCAAAGTAACTGCCTATCAGTTTCCACCTCTGAGGTGCTGGCACTTGTATAGTGAATAATAGGCATTATTCAACTCGTGGAAGGTTCCATTTAATCTGCATTCTGAAACTCACTAAATGTATGGGTTGTCCTCACTTGCTGAACCCAATGGCAATATTTGCTTGCATAAGTGAAGTCCTTCATGGAGCGAGGATTTACAGTATTGGCACTAGCACACAGCCGTACAAAGGCGCGGATTCATCCCAACCTAACCGAAGGCTCTTTAACCAAGGCGCCTGCACAGAGGACCTCAGCTCCCAGTGTTCCTGCTGGAATCAAGGGAGGAGATGGGGAGTGCTGGAGGGCAGGCGGGCTCTGGGGTGGGCAGCATTGCCCAAATTCACTCTGCTCACTGAAGAAGGAGCCGCCAACATGAGCCCCTTAATTAAGCATCTCAGATAACTGCCCTTTTTGACAAATCAAGCCTTCAGTCCCCACAGAATGTCGGCAAAATGTCATACAAGACCTCCATCTTGCAAAAACATTGCTTTACTAGTTGAGAAACCTCCTAACTCTCTTTTGGAATGCCTAGAAATAATGGGATGAATGCATGTGTTGATAGCAGAAAGCCCCATGTAGATCACCTGGAACTGCAAACTCCCTAAAACAAAGGATCTCCTGCATTGAAGGGATCTAAGAGCTCTGGAGTACAGAAGGCTCTAAGTTAAGTCTGAGCTCAGTGGTGGGCAGCCTTCAGATGGGTTTCCAAGTGGTTTCTTCGGATAACGCTTAGGGGCATCAGCCCTAGCATCTAAGCCAGTTTTAGGAAAAAAAAAAAAAAAAGAAAAGAAAAAAAAAGTGCAACAAATTAGGAAATAGAGAGCAAGCTGGTGAGCCTCTGCTTTAGAAAACATCCTCTGAAAGGTATTTTGTTTGGCTGCTTTTTGTCTGACTTCAAAACTATTCAGAAGTGGAAAAGCAAACAAATGGGTGGAAATTGCCTTCTTCTGGATTGGCTATGCCACAGCAAAACTCTGTTCAATTGACTGTAATTCATTGGGGGTGGGGACAAAAAAAGCTGTCAGAAAGTCAAATGACAGTGACATCATTTTAAAATAAAGAAATAAATAAATGCCAAATCCCACAAGGTCATTAAGACGGAACAGTTGGGGCTAAATCACAAAGCACAGATTCAACAAAAAAGTAGTGTTTTTTTAATTGATTTGTTAACTCAAAGAAACTGATGGCAAAGTTATGTTCTAGACACTGATTGCTGGTGTTGCTGCAGACCCCTCAGTGACAAGCACTTCCCCAGCGCAGCCTTCCCTATCTGTACTCCTCAGTGCCTGTCTGATCCATGGGTTCATCTTCACTTCAACGGGAAACGACAGTTCCCACTGAAATCTCAGCGCCTCTCCTCCGCGCCTTTCTCTGGGCTAACGGACCAAAAAGCATGTCTGCTGAGACATTTCCAACAGCATCTCTTGCTCCAGCATGATAAAATTGAGCTTTGCATCAAGTTAAGTGGAAGAAATGAGCCTTCTTTGTATTTTTCGTTCTTGCACAGCCATATATTTACGTGGGTGTGTGTCTCTAGATTCACGAGCGCAGCTACAGCCAGGGTCAAACTATCACTCTATATTGATAAAGTGTCTCTCCATTGATTCTAACTGATAAACTTTGTTAGGGCTGAGATGTTCCACACCAGTTTGCTCTGGTCTCCTTTCTGTTTACGTACTTTCCTATCAGCCAAACCGCTCCCACATTTTTTGAGCACCACAGCCAAGGGGAAACACATTGCTCTGACTCTCTGGAGGCTATTCCAAAGTTATCCCAAAGCTGGGCATTTTGGAAAATCCCCACAGGTGCTGTGAGTAACCAGGAGGCTGAGTTCCAGGCTTGAAAGCACAGAGCCTTTTTCTTCTGTACTGTCACATACCCCAGGTGGGAACCAAGTCAGCATGGAGAAGAAAGCCAAACCAGAGCGGTGTGAAGGGAAGAATTGGATGAAGACAAGGTGACATGCTGAGGCTGCGTGCATCTGACTGGGGCAGGCAGAGCAGCTGTATGGGGAATGGGGACTTTAAGCCCAAGGGAAAGGCTGGCAGGGGGGAGAGAATACCAAACCCAGAGGGCAGTGAAGGAAATGGGAGGGACTGTGAGCCAGTTACTGGTCAGAGCAACTGGTGTGAGACAGAGGGGCCCATTGAGGAGGCTGCTGGCTGAACTGGGAGGCAGGGACTGAAGACAAGAAGAGACAGTGCTTGGGTGAGGAGGAGTTGGGTCAGGAGGTGGGAGAGGGTGAGAGTGGGGAGAGCTGTGGTGCCCAGGGTCCCCTCAGAGAGGGAAGGCACAAGCCCAAGGGCCCCAGGCCAAGCAGGGACAGGCTGGGGGACAGGACTGGGCCCAGCCCCTACACCGAGGCACTCCATGGAATGCCAGCTGGACCATGTACCCATGGCCTCTGGCAGCGTGAAGTGATGGATGCAGTCTCCTGCAATCCAACCAGGAGAGCCAAGCTCTGAAACAAAGCATCCTGAGCCCCAGGAGCTGCCCTCCTCAAAAGAACAGAAAGCCTTCCCTGGTTGTCCACATCACTGTGATGCCTGCAGCATCCCAGCTAATGCTGATGTTACCCAAAAGGAATTTGGGCTACCGAGAATGATGAATAACTTGGGGGGAAAAAAATCAGCATAAAACCGGATATCCTGAGGGAAGGAAAACCAATATAAAGCCCAAGTCTAGCTAACAGGGAAAGTAGGTTGTAAAAATTAATGAGAATAATTGTTGTGAATTCTTGCTTTTGAAAGAACCCTCGAGAGGGCAGAACCTTAATTATTTCTGTCTATTAGGGTTCATTTCCTGGTCCTAAGTAGAGAGCTAGTACCTAATAACTAGTAACACAATGATTTAAGCTACAGCAAAACAGTACTTAACTGTAGGGGAAGTTAATATTTAGGAATCAACCTGATTGCAAGCACCCATTGTGTAAACGGCAAGGAAATGAAATGCGCATGTGACCTATTTTAACACCTTGATATTTCTGGGGTTTTTTTTCAAGGCTGCAGTGAGGGGGGAGGTGGCTGACCCAGCTGCTGACAAGTCCACTGAAAACTTTACAAAAACGTTCTTCGTAGCTGAGCCCTCCTTTTGGGGAGCAGGCTGGGGAGGGGGAGAGCCCAGTGGGCTTAAATTTCTTTGCATGCTGCCTAAAATATCAGGGGAAATAAGCACAAGCCCTGCATCGGGATTGCAGCTGTGCTCTTGAAATGAATTGACTGATCCGCAGTCAGACAGGTATTTCTGTAAGCTGTGTAAGCATCAAGTCAAATGCTGTTATGGATGAGTCATACAATTAATACTACAGCATACTACAACATCGTGCAAGTAGTTTTTGAAAGCACACACGTGTAGATTAGTATGTGTGCCTGTGTGTAAAATTGTGCATGTAAAACAAATCGCTGTATAAAGATGGTGTATAATTGCACGGACAGGAGGCTCTGTGTGAAGGGTGCTCTATGGGTGATGAATAGAAGTGAGAGAGGGGGCAGTAACTGGGTATGAATAGGTAGTGTACAGACAGAGAGACACGAGGATGGATGGACAGATCAACCCTCCTTGCTGAGCTCCACAGACACAGCCTGTGGTCATTTATGGCAACAGAAAGCACAACCTAAAAACAAACTTGGCCCCAAAAACACCCCGCTGTGACAGCAGAACTGGGGCTTGTCCCCGCAGAGCAGCCCTATGTGTGATGGACGTCACCATTCCACACTGCCAGCACCAGCTGCACCCTGGTGCTGAGCCTCCTCGGCACAGGGGCAAGCTGCAGATTTTATTCCCTTCCCTGGAGGGAGATGCCATTTAGGGTAGATCATTCCCTAGTTTATTTTTATGGCCCTATCTTTCTCAATTGGGGCTTTATCTTGGGGCTACAGCCATTCTTTCGCTTGCTCCCCCAATGACTCAAGGCAGCAAGGAGAGGAATGTGGGCAATGGGGGGAGGGATGCGAGAGCATGTAAAATGTGTAGGGGGTGTGTAAAATATGTAGTGATGTGTGTGTGCATGTGCATGTGTCTGCAGGGATGCGAGCGCGTGTGCATCTGTAGAGATTCATGCGCTCATCAGTGTGTATGTTTTGACAGAGACGGATACGCAGATGTCATTCCTTATCAACCAGATGTTGTTGATTTACAATCAAATATCCCCGCTCCTCCTAATATGGCAGTTTTCCCAAACTACTGTACTTACATGTTTTTGCTTTGCTTTGTTTTATTTGCGTGGTAATTTTTTTCCCCCCTACATAACAGTCCTATTTTTCTTCAAAGGAAAGCAATTAAATTCAGGCCTGTTTTCTCATAGGGAGATGCATTTAAAGCAAGCAGTATGTCCTGTTTTATTAACTCCCCGTTCTATTAATATTATATTCTTTCTCCGAATCCATCAAGCAGAAATTAAACTTGATTTTATAGCATCCACAACGGAGTTATAATTTAAGGCATAATTTGGCGAGGGCTCAACTTGGACTCAGTCTGCTTGTCCTGGCCGTGCCAGCAGCTCCTATTTTAAAGGGCAGGGATGTATTTTCTTTTCTCCCTAGTTACGGTGAAACACTCTTTCTTCTCCAGCCTATCTCTGCTCTCTGCAGCTCCCTGGCCAACTGGTGGATGGAGGAAACGCAACTACTTCACGCACGTTTAGGAGCTTCCCAGTTACATCTCCAGGAAAGCATCCAGAATTCAACTAAGGTCTTATATGACCTTTCTCCGTTTGAAAAAAAATAATGGTACACTTTCACTCTTTTGAGCATAAGAGAGACATTCTACCTGCTCGCAAATCCAAGCAAAAACCCTGCTTTCAGTGCCATTAGGGGAGCCCTCTCAGAGGCACTCCAAGGAAGCCTAAATTGACACATTTTCATACATTTTGCTTTGTTTTGCTCAGGCAGGAGCTGACTCCAGGCTCAGAGCCTCCCTTCCTGCCAGGGTCTCACTGTCCTCAGTTGGTGGGGACAGAGTCATCCCCAAACAAAGGGACGGAGCACCGCCAGCTGGGGTTATCAGAGCCCTGGCCACAGAGGGGAGCGCCCAGCTCCCTTCTCCAGCACCAGATTACAGCCTTTGAGCGATGTGGGGAAAGAAGATAAAACCAACTTCCTCGGTTTTTCGCCACAACTCTGAGCAAGCCATCCTGTTTGAGCTCATTCCCCCTTGGCGTGCCTTGAGCCCCTTCTTTGGGTGCTTTGTGTGCATTGCCAGGAATAACAGAGGGGATGGGGACAGGACAAATCTCGATGGATGGGGAGCGGTGTGGGGAAAAGAAGGGAGCCAGGACTATGTGGGGAGGTGAGGGAGATGATGGTGGGGTAGGGAGGACCTCAAAAGGAGCTGTGTCAGGAGGGAGTGAGGAAGAGGAGACACAGTTTGCCAGCACGAAGGCCCAGCCCAGCCCTCACCTTGTGGTTTTGGTAAGAGGTAACAGCGATGAAGGCGGTCTCTGGGAAGACATGGGTGCAGAAGGCGGTGTTCTTGGAGCCGAAGCCATTGTTCTCATCTGCCTTCACGATGTGGAGCCGGGGCTGGTATTTGTGCATGGAGTTCAGGATGATCTGGACATGGGGAGAAGGAGAGGACAGACCATGGGAATGGAGGGGGCACAACTCAGCGCATTCCCAACCCATACAACCTTGTGATGGAGAGAGGAGGCAGGGAGGTACCTTCAATCCCTTCCCCAAAAGATGAAGTGGGGATCCACTTCAGGGCTCCCCAGAAGGGATGGGGGAGGGAACATCTCTCCAGAAAAACATTCCCTCCACAGACAAGGAGTCCATCAGGGACCTTAACCCATGTTCCCAGAACTGGAGGGGGCTCTCTGCCCTTCACAGCACCCCCAGCATTGGTACCTCAATCTTCCCAACAATCCAACAAAACAAGGAGTGAGAAGCAGAGAAATCTGTGTGTCCGCCCCCCCACCACGCCACCCGCAGAGGATGGGGCAGGAGGGTGGTGGGGAGGGAAGTGCTGCGCTCAAGATAAAAAGCGGCCCCTGCTCCGTACTGGGTTAATCTCCGGGGGCAGTGGCGGGGATGGGGACGGTGGGGGGGGGGGGCGGGACTCGCGCCGATAATGACCGGACCCTGGCGACAGCGAGACGCAGCGCGCCCCAACGCCAGACCCCGACCGCCTTGCCGCCTCCCCCGTCCCGGGGGTTTAGGCAAATTGCTTTGACATCCGGGAAAGCCGTAGACATCAACGGTGAACGATCTAATGGTTTTTAATTTCATTACCGCGACTCTAATTGAGAGGCTCCCGGTGCAGCTCCGCCTCTGAAGTCCCTATTGTCCCAGCGTCCCGGCTCTGCTTGCAGGGACTCCTCCCCAGAGCCGCCTGCTCTCAGCTGGGGGTGCCTGGCCCCTGGACCCGGCCGGATACCCCCCAAAATCGCCCCCTCCAGGAAAAAAAGAAAGAAAAAAAAAGAAAGAAAAAAAAGAAAAAAGAAAAAAAAAAAAAAGGAAACCAGCAGCACTTGCAAAACATCTTAATTTGGCTCCCAAGGAAAATAAATAAATAAATAAATAAATAATCAACCAACAACCCTGAATTGGAGAGGGAAAGTGCAGCTTGGACAGCGATGCTCAGCTCTCAGGTGCTCTGCGGGCTGGTTCATCCCCCCTCCCCCCCGCTGAACAGGATTTAGGAACACTGGGTTTTCGGCGTTAAAAAGAGAAAACAGAAGGAAGAAGAAAGGAAGGAAAAAAAAAAGATTGGGGGGGGAGGGGAGGAAGTGAAACTGAAGTGTTGAAATGAGACTGGAGGAAAACGCACTCTTGGAATAGGATGGTGGGATCTGGATTCATGTACTCGCTTAAGTAATTATATATATTTTTATAGATATATATATTTATAATTCATGGGCGCATATATGCATTTGCTCAGAGAAACCCACGCCTTTGGAGACCTCCGAAGGTGGGCTGCTTCTGGCTGCAGAATTCACACGAGCTTACATGGCCCCTTGGGTCCAACAATGGTTGGTGGTGGGATTTGGCTTTTTCTTTTTTTCTTTTTTCTTTTTTTTTTTTCTTTTCTTTTTTTTTTTTCTTTTCGGATCGAGGGATCCACGTGGTTTTAGGTCCTATTTCCTCGAAGAATTTTGCCTGATTGATTTTTATCTGTTAGCCAAATTCATGGAAGCTACGAGCAGATTTTAAGGCTCTCAGCCTCCCCTTCGGGTTAAAACCAGGTAGATAAAGCATCATTGAAGCCAGGCACTGCTGTCTGTAAACAATTCCTACGCAGTGCTGTGAAACAAATCTTAAAAGAAATGGGCTATGTATCCTTTTTTTTTTTTTTTTTTTTTTTGGGGGGGGGGGGGGGGGGGGGGGGGGAATGTTATCATTGGGACTCATCCCGTCTTACCAGGGGAGAAGGTAATACTCCACCCAGATAATGGATTTAGATTATAAGTTCGGTGTCTCTGGTAATGCGATGTCACTCGTAGGGACACGGCTGCGCGTGGGACCCCACGCTCGCCCTGTGAAGAGCGGATCCGTGTCTCCCGGCCCCATCCCAGCCCGGTACTCACATGTCCGAAGGGGTCGAGGTGGTTGTTGGTGAGCTTGAGCTTCTGGAAGGAAACCAATTGCCGCATCCAATGGGCTCCGGTAGCAGGGGAGTCGGGGTGCACGTAGAGGCGGCCGGGCATGGCCGGCTCTGCCTTCCCGGTCACGGACCTGCGTGGGACAGAGGCGCTGAGCTCCCACCCGTGGGGTCCCCCCTCCTGCCCCCAGCACCGTGGTGCCCGGCGGTCTTCGGGGAAAAAAAAAAAAAAAAAAAAAAAAGACGTTTACGGACACACACAGTGCGCGGAGAATTAATGGAGATCTTTGGCATTTTTCCCGTCGAGATGGCCGTTTCCCCATTTAACCCCATCCTTCCTCCTTCCTAATTACGGACACCCAAACCAGGAGCAAAGAAAACATCTCGTATTCATCCTTCAGCCATCTCCCCTCCCGGAGACTCTGCCGCCTAAAGCAGCACCAGGGTAGCCAACGATCTCATCGTTAAGCAGGATTACAGGTATTGTTCACTAATTGCAACGGATTGGTTCTCCCTTTTGTTCGTTTGGTTTTGGGGTGGTTTTTTTTTTGTTTTCTTCTGCAGAGGTGAGTCCCGAGACCCTCAGGTACAGCCCAACAGCCAACAGCAGCATCGCCCACCCTATGCCTTCCGGAGTCGGGCAGCCCGACACGAATCAGCACTCCCTCCCATTCCCCCCCCCCGAGTGCGTACCATTTATTATCTGCAAATTTGTATCTGTGGTCGTCCGCTGGTACAATATCCATCAACAGTATGTATTTCGTTTTTGGATTGAGTCCAGTGACCTTCACTTTGTAACTAGGAAACATACGCCTATAAAAGAAAGAAGTGCATAAATATAAAAGCAAAGGAGGGGAAGTTTCACAAGGTGGATTCTGTGCATTGCTTGCGGTTTGTCAAAAGGTGGAGGGGCCCTGCAGCCAGGAGGGGGCACATAGTGTACGGGCCGGGGGTAGGGGTTGCCTGGGGGGGACAGGTGACTTTGTGAGGCGGAATCGTAGTTACGATCCCAGCGGGGTTGGCTTCTTCACCTACTCCTCAATTCGCCTGTTATCATTTGTTTCACCAATGCTTCGATTCTTTCAAGAAATAAAAAATTAAAAATTAAACAGATCTGGCCGCGAAATCCTTTGGAAGCAACTTACTTTCCTGTTTGCTTAAACTGTTGGAACAGTAGGGGAAATATGCCAAAAAAAAAAAAAAATTAAATATATATATATATCTACAAAAGTACGCGTTTTAAATACGCGCATTTCTCCAAAGCTCCCGTGTGTATCAACCCCTCTGCGTTCAGATGCTGAAAGATTACACGCGCTCAGGTGTAGCACCGAGGACGTGCATACAGAGACATCAGCAAACACACCTGACAAATACTTGGAAGCACGCGGATACACACTGAGGACAACGGCTTTTCGAAATAGTTTCCATTACTGCAAGGCAGAGACTTAAAACACTGATGTTATTTTAGTTTGAGCTTTCCAAATATTTAAAAATAAAGCAGATGAAAACGTAGCCCTTGACTTAAAACGCGCATAAACAAAAAGCCCCACACCTCTAAAAATACCACGCACTTCTCCGGGGCTCGGGTTCTTATCTGTGCAATAGGGAATCTGGGCTGGTGTGTAAATCCACGTGGTAAGAGATGAAGGGGGGGGAAGCCGGTGACCGAGGGGAGGTTATGGGGGTAGACTGGGGGAGAAGAAACTAAATTCCACCCGAATGCGGATCTGCGCGTCCACCACAAACACCTGATCGGCAA
Source organism: Alectoris magna (assembly GCA_030625065.1). NCBI lineage: Eukaryota > Metazoa > Chordata > Aves > Galliformes > Phasianidae > Alectoris > Alectoris magna. The sequence continues at coordinate 3,472,397 of CM060578.1, read as the reverse complement.
CGGCACGTCCCCGGCTTCTCCAGCAATGAGCATAAGGAATTCTATGAAGAGCAACAACTATCCTGTGTCTGCCCCGGTGCTGCGTGCACTCTCCCCTAAACACCCCGCTCTATAAACGTCAGTTTTATAGCTCTCCAAAAGACGTTCCTATGAGTTAAGCTATTAGTTTGAAATCTCAGCAAGGTGGTTTACGCCCGTCTCCCTCATTGCGCCGCTTTCTGAGAGGAAAAAAATTTAAAAAAAAATAAAAAATCTGCTTTTCTTCGCTGAGCTCCCGTGTCCCGAGGCAGCGCGCAGCCCGGGTCCCCGCAGGGTCTGGAGGTGGAGGGACAGCGCTGACAGCAGCTCCACAGTCGCTCATTTCCCGCACAGGTTGCCCTTTCCAGCAGCAGAGCAAGGCGAGCTGTGAGACAGACCCACTCGCAGCACTGTCTGCAGCCAGCTCTATTATTTTTTTTTTTCTCCCTCTCCAGGCAAATTTTGGAAGACCACAACAAATACCAGATGACAGAGCAAAATGAAAGCCTGACTTGGCGTTTCTTACTGTGCCCTCGCCTTCTAACTCTGCCATTCTTTCTTTGAGGGAGGTGTTTCCCTTTCCACACCGAGACTCGGGCGGCGCCAGGTAGGGCAGTCCGTTTCAAATCGTAGAGAAAAGAGCCCCGAGCTCGCAGGTGGGACAGCAGAGATTGTTCCGCTGGGTCTCCCTTGAACAGCCCTCAAAGACACTAATATCGAGAATAATGCTAAATAACCTCAAACGCACTCAAATACATCCGCGTACACATACAAATATCTGTGCATCGGGTTTACTAAACCGGCCATGGAATCCATTATGCACAGTCCCAATAAAGCTGGATTTGCGAGGCTGTATATTTTTCTACACACCCACGCAGGCGAGCACACACATATAGAAATGTGTATCTGGACGCCGTTAGACACGCGTGCTATTTATTTGCGGGCACATCTATTTATGCATCTAAACTGTTACGCTATCGGTATATAAACAGTAGCTTAAGACCACATATAATTTTAAATGGGATGGTGTGGGTGTTCCGCATATACTCGCCTCAATGAGCGAGTAAGAAATTAAAAAGGTCTGGGGGGGGGAGGAGGGGGAAAGCGTTCCAAAATTGCGGAAGGACAGAGCTGCTCCTTTAGTTAAAAATAATGGTAATATTAACGAGATCTCCCTGCGAACGGCTCTAAACAAGGTCAGCTTTTGGCCAAGTGGCTGCAATTCGGCGCTTGCCTGGAAGGTTTCCAAGGGCCTGAAATTGGGATTAACGATCCAACTGTTCTGGTTAAGAAAGGAGCCAGAAGAAATAATTTCTTCTCAATCCATCCTCGCAGGGGTGTCACGGAGCCCTGGGCAGCAGCGGGGCTGAGGCCGGGCACCTCCGTTCCGCGGTGGGCACGCACTCCCCAAGCACACGAACACGCGTGGAGAAGCTCAGGGTGTGCATTTGTGCAAAACTCTCCCTGCAAACGCGGAGGATGCAGGAAGATTCAGCCCCGGGGACACAAAGGGCGTGCTGCCGCCTCCCCCCTCTGCACTGAGGCTGCTTCTTACCTTCCAGCCTTTGTTATGATCATCTCCGTCCCCACCTCGTGAAATTTCAGCCACAGCTCCCTCTCGTGCAAAAACACTTTGATCCCCTCCATGCCCTGCAAAGGAGGAAGGCAGAGCCGTGAGCACTGAGTCCCGAGGAGGCAAAACCAGGGAGGGAAGCAGCCGGACGGTGGGGCCGAAGCGCGGGGAACGCTTCCCAGGCAGCGCAAGATCCCGCGGGCCCCGGTGCTGCGGGAGCGAGGAGGGACGGCAGGGGCCGGCTGGGAGAAATCCCCCAGTGCTGCGATCAGGAGGCAGCCGGAGGAGATTCATATCCTTCTGATGAGTGATTTACACCAGCTTCTGCAGGCTGGGGCCCAATGGCTGCAATCCCCGCACACCTTGGTGCTCATCTTTTTAGCCCGGTCCAGAGGTATTGCTCTGAGCGGGACGGGAGGGAGACCCGCAGCCTCGCCATAGCCCAGCAGAACTCCCAAACCGAGCACACGTACCCCACTTAAGATAACAGAGCCGAAAACCGTGGGGCCGTGGTGTCTCCTGCCGGGGATTTACCTGCGGCCACCGAAGGTTCCCTGTGAAGCCCTACTCCCCGGCACTGAGCTTCGGAGCCGTCTCCGAGTGCTGCCCGCAGCCCGGCACCGCGGTCCTGCCCTGCCTTCCTCAGCACAGCTGAGCACAGCTTTGTGGGGCCCGCCGGTGAGTCCACGTGTGTAACTGCGACTCGCGGGGTTCCGTAGGGTGAGACTTAGTGGGGATGTGAGGGGGGACACCGGGTGTGCCCAGCTCCCAGGTGGCTGTGGTCTCCCCAGGCGTGACACCCACGGCATGTCCTGGGATGTGTGGGTGCAGGTAGAGCTGTGTGTAGCCGGGTACACAGGCACAGTGCATTCACATGTATGTTTTTATGCATATGTATGTTCATATATATCTTAAACAAATCCACACAGGCACATAGCAAATACACAGCTATCTGAGTGTGTGTCTGCATGTGAATTTGTACACTCAAGCACGGACTGTGCATGCCTGTCCTTGCACAAGCGGGTCCCTCCCTGTGACATTCCCAGTGATTTTTCCCTGCATTCCCCTCCAGCACTCAAACACACCGCAAAGAACTGCAAAGCAGGAAAGAGCCCACCACCCTGACCATTAGCTGAAAGCTTTCCTTCCCGTGAGGCCTAAAATGACTCATTCCTGCCCAGCTCAGAAGCAGAACTGCAGCTGGAATTGGGGGAAAAACAGAAAAATGGCAAAAAAAAAGGAGAGAAAGGGGACGAAAGAGAAGGGGGGCTGCGATCGGGTCCTTACCTGCTGAGTGAAGGCTGCCTGTGGAGAGGTGGGGGCCTTGCTGGTGGTCCCCAGCTGGGATCCTGCTTGGCCTCAGCCTGCAGCTCCTTGGCCTCCGAGTCAGCCGGCGTGCTCGGGAGTCCAAAGCCTTCCTCGGTGTCCGCCATGTTACGAGCTTCCTTCGCTGAATCCCCCACTGCAGGCACACATTGGGGAGAGAGTAGAGATAAGAGGCACATAAGTAAAGGCTGACATTCAATCAAATATATATACATCTATCTATACACATGCACTGAGCCCGGCGCTGGGCAGGGTGGGAGGGCGAAGCAGCATTGCCCGCAACTCACTTCCAGCAGCCCGGGAAGGGAACGAGGCCCTTTAACTTTTGGAGAGGGAGAAATAAAGACTTTTATTTATTATCCCAGCCCGCAAGGGATGATAGGATTTGGGGGTGGGGGATGGGGAGAGGGGAGGCGGTATTATTAAATGCATCTTTTGGACAAGGTAAACAGCCGCCTTCCCGCAGTCCGCCCGGCTGCGCTTACGGGGCACCTTGCCGCGGGACAGAACCGCTCAGCACACGCGTGGACACGAGGTGGGGTGTCCCCGGGGAGGGGGAGCTGGGCCTCCCCATCTCCAGGGCCGATAATGGGCTCTCTGCGGCCGGGTAGGCTGGAAGATCCCCCCGTCCTCCCCGAGAGGTGGGAGCCTCTTTCCAGCAGGCAAATGCCACCGCCACGTGACGCCGTTTATATAACCGCAATTTTAAAGAAAATTCAACTTCGTGCACCCCCGCGAAGCGCGACCTTTCCTCCAAAATAAAATAAAACCAGTATTTTATCCATCCTCCAAAACCCCAAACTCAAAACGCTGTCCCGAACAGTCGCAAATCGAGCGGGATTGGATGGACGACACTATTATAAAACAGCTAAAAAGTGCGAATCGATCCGATATGGTGCAAAGTAACGTGCGCATGGACTGCGCATGCAATGAGCCGAGCCCTAACGGGAGGAAAACTGCACCGGCAGCGCCTGAGAAATCCGCCGCTTACATCTGATGAGAGCAACAAGAGCGAGTTTTAAAGGCGGTGCTTTGGTGGAGCTTTGAGGGCTCTATCAGGAATGGTAAAAGTTCCAAACAGGGGTGGGGAAAAAAAAAAAGAAAGAAAAGAAAGAAAGAAAAAGAAAGGAAAAATAAAAAGATAAAAGCAATTGAATTATCCGCTAGTACTTCTTTTTTCGTTTGTTTTGAGGAGTTCGGAGTTTTAAGAGCTTTTAAAAAACCTCTCTCGCGCGTTTCGAAGTAGAGGACTCGGTTTTGAAAGGCCAACCATATGGAGACAATATTGGTTTTAAGTACACGAGAACGGTTTGAAATGAACCATCCTCATCCCTGCAACGATATTTAAAAGCCTTTAAAAGAGAACATAAAAAAAAAAAAAAGGGAATTCTCCTTTAAATGCAGAGGAAAATTGGGAGTGGAAAGGAGGGGGAGAAAATGCTCTTCCCTGCTAGTGGTGGGTAATATATACATACACGTATATATAATTTAAAAGGACAAAAAGCAAAGGGATTGCGGGTCCACACCTCCGGAGCTTAAGATCACTGACAGAAAGGCCCCGTGCCCCCCCCCTCTCCCCCCCCCCTCCAGCTCCCCACCGCTCCCTTCCCACAGCGCGGGGCAGGAGAACCGCTCCCAGTGGGGACTGCGCAGAAAATGCGCGGCCGGGAACCCGCAGACACCGAATGCAGCCCCGAAGCTGCCGAGCAGCAGACCGTAAGGGGTTTCTCTTCCCCTCCTCCTCTTTTTTTTTTTTTCCTTAGCTGTCTGGGGTTGGTTTTTTAATTTTTTTTTCCCCCCTCTCCTTTTTGCTGCAGCCTCGGAAACCCCCACTATCCATATTGAATCGATCTCCCTCCAGCGAGGATCTATTCTTCCCCTTGAGCCGGCAAGTTAGGAGGCGGGTGGAGGGGGGGGGGGGGGGGGGGGGGGAAAGACACGTTTATTAAAACAAAGAGGGACCCAGATATGGCAGCGCAGGGCACGAGCCCCGCTCCCTGTGTCGGCGGGTCGGGGTATAATCAAGCAGATTAAAAAAATAATAATAATAAACCGAGAGGTGACGGTGGCAAAAAAATACATATAACCCAACAACTATGAGCAATTGGAGAGCTACTGCTTCTGGGGTTTTTGTTGTTTGGTTTTTTTTTTCCCCTTTAAAGAGCTTCTGAGAAGAAATGGAGCTTGACAGAACCAGGCCGCGATGGCTGTATGAAAAACGCATCCCACTTCGCTAAAGTAGCACCGAGCTGGTTCACAACATATATATGTATATATATATAAAGAAAAAAAAAGGAAACCCAGCCCACCCTCTCCTTTTGTTCCAGGCTGCTCTCGCTGCGCCCCGCGCCCCCCGGCCCACCCCAGCCCTGCACACCGCCGTGAAGCCCCGGGGAGCGACCCCCCCGCATTCCGAGTCTCCCGAGGCCTTGCCGCTCCTCGGCAAAGACAGTTTGTGTCATACAATGACCCCGGACAGCCACTTTCGCTCTCTCTCTGTCGCACACGCGCACACGCATTACAGACACCGACGGACATACATGGCAATGGAAAAGCTGTTACCTTGCTTGTTGAATTCCATGCAATCAACGCATCTCCATATATATAAGTATGTGTGTATTTTCCCCCTTGGCAATGGAAATTACAATGGGATCAGGCTTCTCGTGTGCATATTTCCTTTTATTTATTTATTTGCGGATCAGCATGTGAAAACCCAGCCTGGAAGAAAAAGCTCTATCCAACGCAAGCCGCCTGCCTGCCTCTCTCTCTCTCTCTCTCTCTCTCTCTCTCTCCTGCTCTCTCCAAACACTTCCAGGTTGTCAGAAGCACCAGAAAGGATCCTGAGACCAAGATAAAGCCCCCACCCCCACCCTTTTCTCAGCCTGATCTGGAAGATGCACTTTTCCCCACCCTACTCTTTCTACTGCCCCCTCAAAATAAAAAATAATCATTTAAAAAAAAAAAAAAAAAAAAGAAGAAGGAGGGGGGGAGAGAGGACGAGAGAGAGGAAAAAGCCAACAGCACCCCCTTCTAAAAGAAAACGGGGGGAAAAAAAAGTTCCGGGAGGGCTGGCAGCGGCCTCTCGGGGCAGGTTCGCAGAGCGGTGCTACCGCGGTGCTGCGCGGAGCAGGGCGCGAGGTGCGGAGCGGAGCGCGGAGGGGACGTGGGCTCGTCCAGCTCCGCTCGCCAAGTGCCGGGACCCGCTGCCCAACCAGCTGGGATCCTGCTCCGGAGAGACTCCCTCACCCAGCCCTCCCGCCCGCCCCCTCCCCCCCAAACCTCCTTTTCCAGCCTATTTTTCTGGCCGGCAAACAAGAACAAGGCACAAAGACAATCGCCAAACTCCCCAGCAGCCCTCCCCCTCTGCCTTACCTCCTTCCCTCCCTCCTCCATCCATCTCTCCCAGCCAAAGAGAAAATTCAGCGCCTGGGAATATCCCCCTTCCCCCTCACCCCTTTAAATAAATCGCTGGCTCCGCTAACCTCACACCATCCCCGTTCGTCGTGTCCCCCCCCTCCCCCCCCCCCCGCCCTCAGAGGCTGCCCAGAGGTGTGGATGAGAACCCATCTCTATCTTTGCTCACAGAGGCCTTTAAAAAAAAAAATAAAAGAAGATCCATTGGGGGGGGGGGGGGGGGGGGGGGGGGGGGGGGGTTGGGGAAGAGATTCACTCAAGTGGACGCTACCCGGTGTAACCAGGGAAAAGGGATGGAACACGAAGGAGAGGGACTAAACCCACCAAGGCGAACCCTGCAGTGCATGTCGTCCCCCCGAGCCCCTCTCTCCATCCTCTCCCCCACGCCTCTCCGCGCTGCCCGGCCGGAGCACGCAGCCCCACAGCCTCCACTCTGCTCAAATAATCAAACCGTCAGCGAGGAGCGGGGACGTGGCTTTATCTGCGTCTTCCTCCTCTCCCTTCTCGCTCTCTTTTTAATGTATTATTTTGAGGGTAAAGTTGAATAGGTCAGCGCAGGGTAAACAGCCTTCCTGTGGCATTCTGCAGCCTGAAGAGAACCAGATTGGCGAGTCGGATTTTTGATAAGACTCGGAATAAATGGCATGGCTTAGATCTGCTCTGCCCACCTTCCTCCTTTCACCCCCTCCCATTTGCTCTACACCACTTCCCCCCCCCCCCCCCCTCACAACCCCCCACCCCAAACCTCAACCCTTTTCTGCCTCTCGACCGTTCCTTTTGCATTTCGAGGAAGTTTCAGCAGAGCCACAGCGCTGCTCAGCTCCGCGGGGCTCGGGGACGCCGCAGCCTCTGCGAGTTGCAGGAGAAAGCAGCGGGCGAAAAGTCCGGGGGGTGAGCGGCCGGGGGGGCGTGTGTGGGTGTAGCTTGGCATCTCCCAAAGCCCCCCCCCCCCCCCCCCCCCCAATGCTTGCAGTCCTACAGCTACCGAGGAGAAACAGCCAACTGTAAAAGGTTGCAAATCAGAATAATAAAATAACTGCACTTGTAGCCGAGGAGAATTAGCCATAGAGCACTACTTAAACAAACAGAACAAAGCTTGTCCCGTCTTTCATTATTTTTAGAGGGGAGAGAGACGAGGAACCCTTCCAAACACAAACGAGCGAATAAATCGCGTCGTCCTTCCGCTCGGTGCCGCGACCGCTCCGGCCTCGGCCTGGGAGAGAGCGGGCACGGCCAGGGCTTCCCTCCCACGGCCACGGAGAGGGGAATACAAGCAGCAGAGCCCGGCCGGGCTGCGGGAAAGCCGGGACGAAGCGGGGGGACGCGGCTGTTGGGAACGCGCCCCTGCTAAAAGCAAGCCAGAGGAGAATTATTATCAATATTATTAATTATTATTTCATTAAAATATATCCAAGCAACGAGGTAAAAGATTGCTTACATCGAGGGAAAAGGTTGTCCGCAGCTTGTAGTGAAGGAGAACGCGACTCTCCCCTCCCCTCGCCAAAAAGAAGGCGAAAGTGGAAATCTCGAAGTTTGCAGAAGCGCCCTCGAGCGCGGCTGCCGCCCGGGGAGCGCTACTGGAGCGGGTCGCGCACTCACCTCTGCAGCGCCAAAGAGGCTCGCAAACACCTCGAAGACAAGTTGAAAACGATGCAAATAAATCGAATTTATTTCCGTCTGCAGGTTGGGGGGTGAAGAAGAAGGAAAAAAAAAAAAAAAAATTGCTGGGAAAAAGGAGTGCAAGCCCAGGCTCTCTAGGACTGTAATGTCAAGGCGAGGGAGCCTTCCAGCTAGAAGCCGATTTGTGGTCTCAGACAAATTAAATATTACTGTTTATTACCAGCCATACTCCAATAAAATAAAGAGAGTTCAAGGCGATAGCTGCTATCTCACGAGCTTTGCTCCTATAGGACACGGAGACGTCACCAACCACGCAACTGGCCTATTCTGTCATGGTTGACTGCAGCAGTAATGGAAGGTTAATTTGTATTATTCTCCTCTTTTAAAGCCCTATCAGTGAGATTCCTGTGGGTTGTTTTTTTTTTTTTTCTTCTTTCCTTCTTTTTTTTTTTTTTTCTTTTCTTTTTTTTTCCCCCTCCAAAGAAGCCATTCGGCTTTATGCAAAATACACCGAGGCTGCGAGCACCCTCTGCATGTGTATGTATAGACACGAATATATCACACAGCACACGCACAAGTATATACGTGGGTGTGAGGCAGTGTGTGTTCTATACGAGTGTGCATCACCAAAGAGAGGACGGAGTCGCTGGAAACTCCGGGAAAATCCACTCTTGGGGTGGAAAAGAGGGAAACGAGTAGCAAAGCTCCCGCCTCACCACGAGCAGCTAGCTTAATCCAGAGGTCCTGGCACTGCTTAGCTTAATTTTTAAGGAAATCAATTAATAATAATAATAATAAAATACAGTTGGAGGGAAACTTGTCAAATGAATGCTCAGGCGCCTCTGGAAGCAACCACTCTGGGCTATATATAGTAAATGATAACCTGGTTATTTGCACAGATTCAAGTGTGCTTCAGGAACCAATTATTTACTCTGATTAAAATAAAACAAGAAAAGAAAGAAAGAAAAAAAAAGAAAGAAAAAAAAGTAGGAAATCGAGGCGATCATTTGCCAAACGAGATTGACAAGTTAAAAATAATAATAATAATAAAAGAAAAGAAAGAAAAGCCCCAAACCCCCCAAATGGCTCTGAGTGCAGTCAGTGGCTGCAGAAGAGCAGTGGCTCCCATCGCTCTCTTCCCCTCTCCTTTCGCTCCCTTAACCTGCACAGGTTTCGTGATGCACTCGCGGCAGAGATTTCGCCAAAGATGCTCAACCGTTGCTTCCTCCAACAGAAAGAGAGAGGAGGAGGAGGAGGAGGAGGAGGAGGAGAAATAGGGAGAGGGAGAAGAAGAAAGCGTCACCTAAGAAAGAGCGAGAAGTTGCTGCAAGACTGGGTAAGTTGTCCCAGCAGGGCCCCAGGCAGCTCTATCCGAGGGACTACGGGCAGCTTTCCCCCCTGGCACAGCCCCGGCGGCATGTCCGTGCTGCCTCCCGTCCACCATTCCCCCCATGCTGCTCCCTGCCCCATTCCCAGCCCTGCAGCCACAGCCAGGCCCAGGCAAAGGACAGTAGCGAGGATGGCAAATGGGGGGGGGGAGGAAGAGAAGCTCCATGTCACTCTGCAAAACCAAAACCAGAAACAAAAAAAAAACCACCAAAAAAAAAAACCGAACCCCATCGGGATGCTAGGGGACGGCTCCCCGGTAGCCCAAGGAAGACAGCGCTCTTTGCAACGCTGCCTTTGCTCTGCTTTGGGGCAGCCCACAAAGGGAAATCCACGCACGTGCTTATAGGTGGGTGTGCGCAGATGAGTGTGAAAACACGTGCGGTTTGCAAAAACACGCGTGCAGGCGATGCCTTGTGCAAATGGCGTGGGTGCGCACTGCGCGTGGAGGGCGCCTGAGCGCAGAATTATAGAGATGGGTGAATATTTGCGAGTCCTTCTCTCTGCATTAGACCGCACATAACAAAAACGTACACTTTGTGAGTGTGCAAATATCGAGATGGTCGTGCACAGTCGCACAGCAGCACTCTGGCCCCATCCGTTACACACACCCGTGACTATTTACATCCTCCTCCATACTTTACGCCCACATTTTGGGTGCGCGCAGGCACAAATCCGCCCCCAACTTCAGCACCGCGTTAGCTCCGATCTCTCCCCCGGGTGCTTCCAAACCCGTGCACACCCAAAGGCACGGCCGCATACAAACGGCCCTACTCCATAGGCTCCCACACCACATTCTGCGGCGCCCGTCCCGCAGCCACTTACCTGCGTGTGCGGGGGCGCGCGTGACTGCGGCTCCTCGCTGCAATGTGGACAGCAGGGTCGGCCCCCGCCTTTCTGCCCGGAGGAACCCCCGCACGATGGGGCCGCATGACCGCAGCCCCTCGCCCGCTCGCTGCCCTGGAGGTTTCTCCTTGCGGGTTTTACCCAGGAGAGGTGGAGGGAGGGGGGTGGCCGGGGTGCCGGCTTGCAGTGGGGTCGAAGTGTCAGCAATAAGAAATAGTACCGAGCGCGAACTCGCTGCCCCCACCCCTGAACACACCCTTTAAAACACCGCTTCTGGGGTCGGCGGTAGCACAGAGATTGGCCCCCGCGTTCGGCCGCTGCTGCTAGGGAGAGAAACAGCGCCAGGGGCCGGCAGCCCGGAGCCCATAGAAAGCGAGCACATCTTTTTTTTTTTTCTCTTCTCATAGATTCAGTTCCCCCATAGCAAGAATATTTTTTTCCATTTTTTCTTTTTTCTTCAATTTTTAGGCAACTTCCTCTCTTCTACTAATTCTTCTCCTTTATTACTTTTTTTCCCCCTTAAAGTGCCAGGGCAGCGACGCCCCTGTATCGATTTGAGGGTTTATCAGAAAGATATTAGTCTCAAAGTAACCCCAATACAGTTCTCTTCGTGTCAGTATTTCCATCCCTAAAACCCCGCATTTAGTGCTCTACAATTCTACCTCTCCTGAGTAGATATCTGGGTCGAGCTTTTTGTTTTACGTTTCGCAGCTGGAGGTGAACAGCACTTTTCTTTAAAAGTTGGCGCTTTCGGTCCCTCTTCCCGTCTTTCTCGTTACTTTAAAACAAACAAGCAAACAGAAAACAAAAAACAAAAACCTTGCAATTAAAAAACAACCCCCCCCCCCCACACACACACACACAGCCCATTCATTTCCCAGGAGAGCTGCAGACTTTAAAGCAGTGACGGGAAGGAAACATAGCGGGCAGAGGCAGAGCTGCAAAGCTCTCAGCTTTTCCTCTGGGCACATCGCTTCTCAGGTGAGGGGCCATTGGGTTTTCCTTTCCATTCTCCCTTATGACGGTGCCACCCCCGGTGACTTCGCGGCACAGAGTGCCCCACGATCCCCTCCCTGCCCCAGACGATGGCTCCTGATGGAGCGGGGCGCGTTACTGATGCCGGAATAGAGCCGCTAATCTGCCATTGCCAAACAGGGTGTCAATCAGGACTTTATCTCGGGCCGAAGGAGAAAATAAAAGAAGATAAGACCTCGCTCTCGCCCTGGGAAGAAAGCTAAAGGGGCAAGAGGGGGAAAGTGTTCAGCGCCCCTTGCCTCTCCCTGATAGTGATCTTGCAGTGACCTTGAGCTGTTGCCGGGGCGGGCAGAGGGGCCCGAGCCGAGTGGCTGCTCCCATCCTCTGCCCGAGGGACACCTGCGATTTTCACTTGTCCCCTCCTTTGCCCCAAGGCGGCCCAACCACCGCCCGCGGGAGCCGACCCCCAGCGCCGCACAGCCCCCTGCCCTCTTCCTCCCTCCCTGACTTCCTTCCTATTTTTTTTTCTTTCTCATTTTCCTCCTTTCCAATCCCTCTGTCCATCTTCCTTCCTTTTCTCGTTTTTCCGTTTTTTTTTTTTGTTTTGTTTTTTTTTTTCCCCTCTCCCCACGTTCCCCTACTTCCCCCTTCCCCTGCCCCCGCCCCGCACAGCGAAAACTCAGACAAGCCTGGCAGAGCCGTCACGAACACATCCTTCACCTTAACCGAACCTCACAAATTTCAGGACCTTCTCCCAGCCCCATTGCCAACCCCACTCCCAGCTTCAATTCTCAGCCCCGTTCCTATTCGCCTTCCCAGCTCCGCGGCTCGTAATACGGCTGTAACCCGGCACCGTGCGGCTGCCCCGGGCATCCGAGAAATACGCGCTGTCCTCGAGGTGAAAATACAGATTATACATAAACGGCTAAACAGCTCCTGAAAAGTTTGGTTTGTTTTCTTCAGCACACGTTAAGCGCAAAAATAAATAAATAAATAAATAAAATAGAAACATCTACAGGATGAAGGGGGGCATTTCCTTTCATCAAAAAAAGAGCATTCCTCCCCTGTCCGTGCCCTTGTCCTTTGTGCAAAGGTTGGATGAGGCCAACTTGGTAAACGTGTAAATCTGTACATCTGTGAGAGCGGAGGGGAGCTGGGGTTGGGACGGGCAGAACCAGCTGCTGCAGGCTGTGAGGCCGGGCCGTACTCTGCTGCCGGGGCTGGGGGCTTCTCGGAGCTTTCCCGAGAGCTTTAATCCTCACAGAGGTGAGGATCCAGGTGCAAAGAGCCGGTCTGGTTGGCACAGGGTTCGGTGAGGCCGATGTCTCCCAAGGACACGTGCACGCGCACCTCTGTATCACAGTAAAAATTAGACCTCGTGTACCGAGATGGTTGAGTGCTTGTTTCGTTTGGTCTGGATGGAGCAGTGACTGTGTGCACAGATAAACGAGCTTTGAGAGAACACTAGGAGCTCATTCCGTGCTTGTCTGTTTGCTTTGGGTGGCGGACGTGCGCATTTACCTGCTCGGCTGCGCTGCCGTGGGCTGAGGGATCTACTGCCTTCGGGAGCACATTTTAGGCACCAAGCGATTGGAAACCATTAGTTTCCAAATAATATTTTCTTTTATTTAGGGAAAAATAATCCGCTCCGACCTCAACGCCAAAGCCTCCGAGCCGAGAGCCGGGGGCTACCTGCGGGTCCGGGCTCCGGACCCCCCGACCCGCACCAGCACTCGCACCCAGGGCAGCAGCAGCGCTGCTCGAGACAATGCCTATTTTCTGTCATTAATAACTCGTTTCTTTCAGGGGGGAAAAAAAAACTAAAAAAAATCTAGTTTGGTTCCAAGATTGTTTTTTATGATTCAGTTGGACAAGACGGAACACATGTTAGTTTAAGCAGGTTCATGAAATAGCTGTAAATCAAATAAAGTTTACGAGTTTAGCAGGAAATACTGAATAGATGAAAAAAAAAAAAAAGAAAAAAAAAACCCTCCGCCGAGGCAGAGAACAGCAGGCTGAAAGAGCTGGTGGAGTTTGTCCTGCTCTCTGTTTCTCTCTGTTCTCTTGTGCATCTTGCCGATTAAAGGCCTCGAGACCCCGTGTTGGCGCCAAGTGGCATGTTATTAATCAGTTATCCGTAGGTTCAGTCCACATAAGAGAGAAATTTAATCACCAGAAACCAGACCCGACATAAAAGAGAAATCTAAAATCAATTCCCTCCCGCCCGCCCCCCCACCCCCACCCCCCCACCTCCGAAGCGATCACAACGAGCAGAAGCAATCAAGATTTCGCTCCTTCTCCCTTAATTGCACCGCGCGAAATGCGAACTTCTTCGGGCTTTATTCCGAAGAGCATTAAGGAAAGGAAAAAACAAAAAGGGGGGGAGGGAGGGGGGGGAAAGAGGAAAACAAAAGGGGAAATAAAGAGGAAAACAAAAGGGGAAATAAAGAGGAAAACAAAAGGGGAAATAAAGAGGAAAACAAAAGGGGAAATAAAGAGGAAAACAAAACAACCCGACAGATAAATTTAAAAAAGGGGGGGGAAAAAGAGAAAAAAAAAAAACCCTACATCCAAAGAAACGAGGACCAGCCACCACAATGCACCGAGTGTGTCCTTGATCTCACTATAAAAACGTGATGGGGGAGAAACAACCCAGGCGGAGCCTTTCATAATGAATATATATATATGTATATTCCAAAGAAACGCGCTGTTAAAATGACTTTTGAAGACTCACAGAGAGCGATCCCCCACCTCAGATGCCTGCCCCGATGTTCCAGCCCCGGCCTGGCTCCGCTGCCTCAGAGGAGGTTCCGTTGTCACCACCCTTCCCTCCTCCCCCGCACCCCCCCCCACACACCCTCAAACCCCACAGGATCCCTAAATGAAAAGAACCCGTCAAGGTTCGGCGGGCTGACAGCACTTCTGCCAGAGAACGAAGCACCCCAAAACTCTGACCCTCCAAATCCCGAAACTGAGCTCTTCCTTTGGGCATTTCCTCCCAGCACCAGCACCATAGTTCTCTCCTCCTAGACATTTTGGGTGGAATTCCCCATTTTTTTGCTAGGCCAAGTGCTTAGAAGAGGAACTTCTCAGACCTCCTTGCTGTCTCGGTAGTGGGACAGGAGGGGACGGTGCCCTTCTTCGGGGGGTGACAGCAGGTGAGAAGGACCGGAAATATCAAACACGGGGGACAACAACATCCCGTTATCCCACTCTGAGGATCCCAAACACTTCACCGCTTGTACCCCTGGGACCGGCCCCACACTGCTCCCCCAGCAACCGGCACGGAGCTGCGGATCCCACGCGTGTTTTGTGCGGACAGCGAGATCCTCCCGCCGAAGCGGGGCTGGGTGACACCCCAGCTCCGGGATACGGCTCGGGGTGGGGGTGCTGCAGCTGCCACCGCTCCCACTGCATCCGTCCTCACCTGCATGGGGAGCCGGCGGCCGGGGAAGGCTGAGGGGGGAGACTGGCGCTCCGGGGATATATTTGGAAAAGAATTTCCAAGCCGTTCCAGCAAATCTGTGCGAAAGGTACCGGCCCGACCAGGGAGGCTGTCCTGGCGGCTGCCCTTCCCCGTGCCCCACACTGCCAGCACTGCCTCACCTCGCTGCCAGCTTCCGTGTCCCGCACCCGCAGGGATGGCATTTTTTCCTCGAAAGGGGACAGGAAGACACACACACACACACGCACACACACACACGCACACACACGTATATATTTTGTTCAAAGCTTTGCGTACCCACGTGCAGAGAGAAGCGCTTCACCCCGGTCTACCTCCAAGCCCCAGAGGCTAAGGTTAAAGCAAACAGCCCCATCCGTGACCGAGGGGCTCTTTGTGGAGAGGCTCCCACCTTGCCCGTGTTAGCCAAATCTGCTTATTCTGCCTTAAAAAGAAATAATAAAAATAATTTAAAAAAATATATAGCAAGGGCTGCTCTGTGCATCTCGACGCGGACAATGAATGGCGGAGAGCCCCCCATACCCTGAGGCCCCACCTGAGCAAGCCCGCTTAGAATGGCTGAGTGAAACCCGTTGTTTTCTCCGCGTTTTCCCTAATCTTTTCTCTCCACCAACTTTCTCCTAGAAAGCATCGATTTGGCTTTACTCGCCTGACCTTTTTTTCCCCCCTCCACACTGTATCTGATTGCTTTCTTACAGCCCAAATAGACTGGAAACCACAGAGAAAATAATCAAAGTGCAGCATGTTTTCCCACAGTAGGAATGCATGTTAGCACTCTCTCCACGTCTTGATCCTCTGTTTGCGTGCGGGTATTCAGACGGAGATGCGTTCGGGGCAGATCTAGCACAGATGCAGAACTCGTTCGAATCATCCGTGCCCCGATCCTGCTAGAGCCCGAACAGACAGGGGGAGGAGGGAGAGGTGATCCCTTGTCCTCGGGGTGCAGAGTCTGAATTTGTGTAGGAAACACAGAAAAATAACCCCCGAGAGTGGGCGCCCGGCCAACCACTGCGCGCATGCATTGCTGTATTCGTACGCGCCCCCACTCGCGCACCGCCCCCACCCTTGCCCGTGGGTGCCACGGCACCAGGCAGCCCTGCCCTAGGAGTTTATCCCGTGCCGAGGGTAGGGATGGGAAACAGGGGAAGGGGATGGGAAGGGATTTGCTCTCCTCGGCAGAGACCCATACCCCTGACCCACGGGCGTGGGTCCCTCTCTGTGGGGAGGAGGGAAGAAGACTCCTTCTGGAGCAGAAAACGGTTTTCCAACCCCCACTCGCCTCCGAGCCCGGCCTTAACCCCTCATCTCCCCTCCTCCCGCAGCTGCTCGGCATAGGTAGCTACAGATAAGTGAAAGTGGTATTTTTATAGGCTGATAAAAGAGACTTATCTCGGCTTTCCCGAATCTGACAAAGATTCCCTAATTGGTCATTTGCCCACTGCGGCTTTCCCAGGCAGAAGAGCGGCTATTTTCAGCCGTCCGAGGAGTGTCGGCCCCGCTCCCAGCCCCGCTCAGAGGAGCTTTCTCGGCCCGCAGCCTCCCACACGATTACCCCTCAGCCCCAGGCCGCTTCGTACTGAGGCGGGGGGAGCACATCAGCTGCTCGTTGGGTCCTTCCCGACAACGTTGTATCTGCATTGAAGCAGGGCTGAGGCTCTCTGTTGTGTGTGGACAGAGGGTAAGGATGTGCATTTTTGCACAACCCCACTGCCCCGACTGATAGTGTGAGGTGATGAAATAGAAATCCAAGATGAAAATTAAAAGGACACTTAAAATATAAAATTAAATAGACCGTTTAATAGAAGTTTGTGCATCCTGGGGCACCCCTGGGCCACCACTGAGGTCAACAGCTGCTACCCAGCCCAGAGCAGCATCACCAGCCTTGGTTCACTGCTCGCAGCTCCACTTCCTCTCATGTTACAGAAAAAAAACCCAAACCAAACCAAATAAACAAACAGCAAAACAAAACAAAACAAAACAAAAACCAAAAACCCCAAAAAACAGTAACCCCGAAGCACAGAGGAAGTGCACTCATTCGTACCCACCCAGACCTCGCAGGCAGCTCACATCACAAACCATACAGCAAGCTGGGAAGTCACCCACTAAACTTATTTCTCATTTTCCTTTTCTTTCCTGGGGAGAGGGGCAGGGAACTGAGGGATTAACGGCCCATCTGACCTACCAGTGCTGTACGCACATGAATCAAGCACAATCAAAGGGCCCAGTGTCAGCATTAGCTTGACCCCTCCGACTGGCGTGGGGCTCAATGCGCGACGAGGCCTGTTCTGGCTAGAGCGGCAGAACACTTCCCCCGGGTTATTAATGCCACCGAGGGCCCTGCCCAGCCTGCGGGTTGGGGTTACAGCCACTCTGGGTGTGGGAATGCTGAAAGCAAAGGGGCCTGCCCAGCCAGCCTCACTCTGGCTGCACCAGTAGGATGCTCCCACTCCTTGGAGTCCGAGCATGTCTCATTGAGTCAAACTGTCCACTCAGAATCACAGGAAGGAGGAAGGGGAGTGTTTTGGTTGTTATTATTGTTTTATATATATAAATATATATATATATATTTTTTCCCTCCAGAAAATGCAGAGAATTATGTCCTTATGCCTTTTGTCATTCCAGACTTTGTATGCATGATTTCACTGAAGTGATATGAACAGAGAAGATGAGGTTTCCCTTGGATACTCTATGACTAGGGTCAAGCCCAAAGCCCAGGGGAACAGGTGAAGGCCCAGCCATGCCATGCAGTGAGTGGGCACACACAGAGTGCTCCAGGTCCAGCCTTGATGTCTGCCTTCATGGATCTTCAAAAAAGGTCCTTTAACTAAGTCTCCAGCATCAGAGCACTTTGTATGAGCTGAGTCAGATTTGAGAATTTCAGAAGATACCCCACAATCCCTCTTTCCATTGAACATTCCCCACACTGGTGAGGAGCATGTGAATTAGCAAGTGATCATGAGCAGCAAAGCTATGTGGCCATCGCTCTGCAGGAGATGACTCTGAGGGGATGTGTACAGTCCTGTCAAAGTTTCAGGTTCATCCTCCATTTAAATGTCACGTTTAATGGAAATAGTACACCCTCATCTTCTCCTCTCCTAGCCCAATCTGGGCTATTTTTATTTCTTTCATGCACATTTTTACTCAAAATTGACTTTTGCTTTTAACCTTTTCTTTCCAAGTACATATATATATAAAATTCTCCTATTAAAGAAATTGATGTCAACACTCTCTCAGCGATGCTTGGTTCTTCAGCTGTAATGGGTTCACTGTCATTAAATCTTGTCATTTTTACTTTTGCCATGACAACTGGTTGGGTGAGAGGGAAGCCAGTGGGAGCAGGGCTGGATGATGTGGCCTGGGAGGGCTGTCACATCATTGTCCTTGTCCCCGTCCCTGTCCCAGCTCTGAGCAGGGACTGCAGGTTCTTGGCTCTGAGCAGGTCCTCTGCCACCAGGTTTTGGAGGAGCATCAGCTGCTGTGTCACAAACTGCAGACAACACTGCCCATAAGCCACCATTCTGGGGACAAAGCCAAAGCAAAGAGGAGGTCACCAGACAGAGCAGACACTCACTGATGGCAAGCACTGCAGCTGCAGGGCTGCATCCTCAACCTATGGAAGTCTCCAGCTGGGGCCACAACTTCTTGCCCAATGGCTGCGCCAGGGAGTGTTCTGCAGCACTGGAAATATCTGTCTCCATGGATATCACTGATGTCATCACGCAATCATGGGATGGGATCAGTAGTTAGATGCCCTCTTCCATGTCAGTTGGGTGGAGATTCCTACATCACTTCCCGTAGCCCTGAAATGTGGCTCACTTCATTGGGTTGCTCTTGAGATGGTTTGGTGGTGGTTTTGCACTTTCTATTGCATAGGTGTCCTAATTACAATACCAGCACATGTCCCATGCTCTCAGTCTTGGTCCCAGAGTAGTCCCCTGGTGAGCTCTGGGCACAGACAGAGTGTATCAACCCTGATTCCCACATGTGCTAGAGGCCACTGTGACTAAATAGTTGGCTAGGAGCTTGGAAACTCCAAAATTGAACAAGTTCTGTGCAATTTGAAGCCATTTTTTGAAGACTTGCGGGGCCATTTGTAAAATGGTGGTGTATGAGCTAAGAGATCCCCATCCCCTCCTAGCCTCACTCTTGACTCTCTCCAGACCATATAGCTGGCCTCATTAGTAGTGTTGGAGACTCGGCAACATCTAATTTGGGTAAGATGTTCTAGGAATTGCTCAAAAATACATCAGCTTCTGATTAAGCTGCAGCCTAGCTAGCTCTCCCTGCAACTACTGCCATAACTGAGAGCAGAAAGTCATGTCAAACAGAAACAAATTTGCCCAGGGAAGTCCTTCAGTATCCATGAGTTGGGTTTAAATGGCACTTCGCACTTTCACAAGCCCTGTGCATCACAGAGCATTTCGGCAGGGGCAGAGAGCAGCTGCATTATGCAAAATAAGCTGCAGCAGTCATACCAACCCTGAGCAGGGTTCCTCAGGCCAGGACCTCAAGTAAACCCTCCAAAAAGCTTTGTCTTCCTTTCAAAAGGCCCAGACTGATTATAAGCCATAAATCCAATGTGTCATAGCTGTCCAGGAACCCTGGCAAGGAAACAAAGCAGCTCGAAATGCCGGATAGCTGGGCTACCTGCAGAGGGACCTCTAGGCAGGTCATGGTGGCATGCAGGCACCTTACTCATGGCAGCATTGCTGCAAACAAAATAAAATAAATAACTTTTCAATTTCTACTTCTACGGGAAGTCCCTAGCACACATTTGGCGCAGTTTACAGGATGATGATGACAATGTGTTTCTCCTAAATAAAATCCATTTTTTAAGAGTACATGTGCAATTACTTTGAGTTTTGGCCTGTATTCAGGAAAGAATTTCCCCTCGGGTCAGATTTGGCAGGGACTGGTGAGGTTTTCTTGCTTTCCTCTGTAGGGTGGGCCATGGTCCACTTCCTAAGATCATCTGGACATTTTCACCTAACAATTTTCCTGCTACTGCTGGGAGCTGGGACACTGGCAGTGCCCTTGATCTCTCCTGCATGTTAGAGTTTTTGTGGCTTTTGGTCCTTTGTACTAACAGTCTTAAATTTGTTATAGGGTGTTGGGAAGTGTTTTATGGCCTGTAGTGCATGCAGTGGATGTTCTGGGGACCCCTCTGGATTAAGCGGCTATTGCATGGTCACCTGTAATTGTGAGTGCCTTTGCTCACTGAGGCAGGTGGTCCCTCCCTGTGCTGTCACTCCCCCCTCACCTTCCAGTAGCAGGGCTCTGACATCCAACTGCAGGGCTGTTGCACACGGAGCAGTCACATGTGACATCCCTCCTTTCTTTTATTTGAAGTGGGACTCTTATAAACCAAGGTGATGAGGGGCATTAGAATAATAAACAAGGTGGAAGCCCTGGGACTGGGAAATTACAAAAGCTGGGCCCTGCTCCTGCCTTGCTACTGGCTGACTGCAGGGCCTTCCCTCCTTCGCACCTCGCTGGATACACATTTAGGCCACCGCTTAACCCTCTGAAATCAAAGAGACTGGAACAGGTGTTTTGCTCCGTTCAAAGACACCTCCTGCAACAGTAGGGTTGCATACCTTACTTACCCACATACAGCACACAGGGCCTAGACAAACAACCTAAACTGTTCAATTTTTTCAGTCTGTTAACTCCGGCTAATACACGCAATGAGCATAGTGCCATAGTCGTGAGCTTGGCCAGGTCTTCAGAACTCCTACACAACAAGTGACAAGGGCACATCCACCTTTGCTAAGCACAAGACTTTTGAAACCAAGCAGAGCGCGGAGTGGCACAGCAGGATGCTTCCTTCTGTGTGACACGTATTTGGGGTTCATCCTTGGTAATGTCATTAAGGTATCCATGCAGCAGCATCCTAGGCAGACAGTCGGATGGGTACTACTGTTGCACTGGTCATTTTCAAGAGCTGAAGGTGACAGATAGACATCCTGCATGGCGAATTGGTGTTCACTGACTAAATTTAAGCCCGGGTAAAAATCCTGTTCCATAAAGTACATGAAAAGAGAGTATTTTTATGTATGAAGTTTCACCTTGAAGCTCACACCTGCCTGATCTGGGTGTTTCTGCTACTCATTGATAGCACACCATGCTCCTCAGACCTCCACTCCAAGAGGGTGCCCAGACAGCTTCAGATCGTCTCCAGCAACACCAAATACCCGATGGACAGAACTGCTGAGGTTCCTTTGGGATCCAGAGGGTGTGTGCACGCAAGCCCTTGGCCATGTTCTCAGCTCCATGTCTTCAGACATGAGCTGCATAGCCAGGAAATCTGGTCTGAAATGAGCAACAGAACCCCCATCCCTCTCCCAGCCCCAATGTGCAGTGCAGATATATTCCCTCTAATCCTCCAAAGAGAAAAACAAACAAGCATACAAATGCCAAAACATTTACTACTCCCCAAATTACTCAGACTACTGCTAATTAGTCTAAATTTACAGCAGCTGCACTACTGGAAGTGAGCTCAGCCATTAGCCCTGGAAATTACTAGGACATAGAACTTTTTACAGGGTTTTGTTTTCTTTTGTTTTTGTTTTTGTTTTTTTTCCCTGAACTCATAGAAATCTACAGGAATGTTCCAGTATACTAACTAACTTCATCAGCATTTCTAAGCCTCCTTTATTCTGCACACACTGGGGTAACCATGAAGCTCACAAGCATGAAATCCACAAATGCATTTGCTCTCACAGACTCTTGCACACAGCAAGTTCAGCCATGTATGTCCAGAGAACCACATAGGAGAGGGTGTGGAGCTCCCCAGCCCTATTCTTCACACCTCATTCATCAGCTCTTACTGATCAACACAGATCAATGATGAAGGCTTTGGAGGTGTTCGCTGTGTTTGGATTTCATTTCTCTGTTTCCTGGTGGAATTACTAAGCCATGATTTTTGGTGTGCGTTATGCAGGCTGGGTCTCAGCAGAATACAATGCAGTGCATTTTCTGGCAGGACAAGCTCTAGATCTGTTTGTCACTGCTCTTCAGAAAGGTGGGAAGGTACTCTGGGTGATATTAGCCTGGAGCAGCTCAGGCTTGCAGCACCCATTAGGGCTTTACTACCTTCCATCCGCCTTTACATCTATGTGGCTCAATGAGAGAAGTTCTGCTGTGAGTAAAATTCAGCCACAGATCCCACATAGCACCAAGCAGAAGGTTAGTTTGCTCTGTTGATTCACCAACTGCTACAAGCTATAAGCTAGCAGAATTTCCTCCTTGGGTAATTCTCATCCATTTAGATCCCACTTACCGCTCCAGATCTGGAGGTAAGATCATGAACAGTTTATTTGCACCTAAAAATGGATAGTGCAGTAACAGCAGGTAGGCAGACAGGTAGACAGACAAACAGACACGATGATAAACCATACATCTGGCATATAAGTGTCATGGCAGTGGAATTACCATTCCCCAGCCAAGTTTCACGCTTTGGAGAGTTGTTTTGACGTGCTGTCAATGCAGCACCAGAATAACCTGATTTATTTCCCCTGTTCTCTTTGAAAAGGTCTATTTGGTGCCATTTATTTTGCACTCACTTACTCTCCATCCTATCAGGAGGTGGGAGGTCAGGGGGGTCACTCCTAAGAGAGTATCACGTTCTGTACAGAATAGAGAAAATGCTCTAAGTTAGTGGAAAGGGAAGAAATCATGCTGGGGCCTCCTTTCAGCCTCTGCTCTCCCACAGTGGGCTTGTATACCTCTTCCCTTTCCACATCCTTGCTCTTCCTTTCAAATGGAAAAGCCAGGACCACTTTTGCTGTTATCCCACCAGCAGCAGTGCCCCCCCGCTCCAACAACGTGCTTCAGTCTCTCTTCATTTACGCCTCCTCCGAACCTTGGCTGGGAATTCTCAGGATTCCCACCTCTATCTGTCCTCCCCGTGTCACACAATAAAATCCTTCAGGCTTTTCTGTCTTTGCCTATAAAATAGATATCAAGCCCCAAGTGGCCATAAGAGGAACTGAAGCCACAGCAGTAAGCAGAAACCTTGCTGGTTTCAGAAGGGATTGATACAATGGTCTAAACCATTTTTAGGTGGAAAGGATACAGTGAATACCTGTATTGGAATATGTACCACTGTAAATCTAGCATTCATGCTTATTCCATGGTACATTGTACATGCTTAGTACATTGGGACAGCAAACCTCACACCCCCAGAGCCCACCTCAGCCCAGTGGGAGAGGGTTGGGCAGAGCTGCCTCTGTCCCACAGAAGCACAAGGCTGTTGTAACAGCAGATCTGCTGCTGAGAAACTTGGAACCCACAAAGCACTGCAGCAAAGTGGACTTGGTGGGATGGCAGCTGAAATGCAATGCGTTCCATGACAGCACCAGAGAGAACACACAGATGGGTATGTGACCTTCTTCTTCTTCAAGAACATGACACAGATGGGCAAAGCTGGAACAGGGATGGAAATAAAGCCTGATAGATGGGTCTGCAGCAGGAAGAGCAGCCTGCCAAAGCAGAGCTCAGGCAACTGTCCAAGCCCACTTGAGTGCCACAGCAGCAGCTCAGACCTGCCCAGTAGCAAGGCAGGATCCCCTCCCACCAAGTCTCGCCTGCTTTATCATCTCCTCCTGCACACAGCCAGCCCTGTGCACTCCTCTCTTGACTGTCACATCAGTCAGGAATATTGCCTACATTTCCTCCAATAGCAGCCACAGCTCTACCAGGACAATTTTAACCAGCAGCTCTTCACCTCGCACCTTTGCTTTGTTTAGTTCATTAGTTAGGGAACATCCATGTTCAGTGCTAGGGGGTGACTGGCCTGGGCATTAGATCATGGAATAACACGAGCTTGGTGTGCAGCTGAGAGCCAACACTTGACACCTGCCTTCCTCCATCATCCCAGCCTGGTACTGCCGCTCTCCCCGCTCTGTTCATCACCCTCACACATGATAGCTCCTGACTGCCTGGCTGTCCTCATGTTTCCAAACACATGAACCCACTCCACTGCCTTGGTTCTCCAAAAGAAGCAACTAGCATTTCCCTTGCCATGCTGTGTGTGTATCAGAAATCAGAGCACTGAGAGTATTACGTACAGGCAAGATGAGCACAGAGGTGAAGAACAGACTTTTACACAAGATCTTGCCCCAGAAGCAGGAGAGGCACCCTCATTATCTCAAAAAAAAATAATCATTAAAACAAATAAAAAGAACGATTAAAAATCAAAAGTGATTCCTATTCGGAATGATAGCAGCACTCCAAAAGTAGCAATCAGAGAATCCAGTACCACAATCTAAAGTAATGTAAAAAGAGCCACTATGTCCAAGGGAAGGGAGGCAGATATTCCAGCACTCGCACTGCAGCATTTCCCCCTGGAAATGTAGACAGGTTTCCTTCATTTCCTCTTAAGATTTTGCTGAAATATCAAACAGCACAAAAGACCCCTATTTGCACTGAGTATACGACTGTTGAGTGCATAAGCTCTCTCCACATCGCGTTAGGCACATTTCCATTCGCCAACCGGCCTCTCTGGGCTCCCATTCCTAGTCTGAAAAAGAGAGAAATCTGAACTGAGGGGCTGGTTCTGACAGTCCTTCATTTGCAAATCTGCTTGTCTTTCACAGGCATGTTAGCTAGGGAAGCTCACCAAATGGGAGCAGGAAGATCTCCATGGTTTTTACATTTGTCTGGAGAGAGGACTTCTCCAAAGCAGGACCAGGGCTTGGCAGGGAGGCTTTGCCCTGCTCCCCACTGATGGGCCCCCTTTTTCCTTGCCCACTATTTGGTCTGAGCCCTTTCACACCCTCACTATTTAAAATCCAGCTGCTCTCCCAGTCTCTCTGACCCAGACCTGTCTCCTCTTCCACTCCCAGTGCTGGGGAAGGACTGCTTCCTATGTGATCCTATATGACTCTACTACCTGGAAACCAAGCAAGAGGAAGAAGAGCAGCTGGAATTTAGAAGAGCTTCCAGGCTACAGGCTGAGAGCAGTGCAGGAGGAGCTGTACAGCACGAAGGGCTGAGAGGGAGAAGGGCAGCCTTCCTTGCTGACCCCACTGACAGACACACCACGCTAAACAAACGGCAGGCTGCTTGAAAGCCCCAAACTGAATAGCTATCGGAGGACTTCTGCTAATTACCATTTTATTACCATGTTTTAGTTGCCTCAGATTCTTCAGGAGTGTGTGAGGGGATGAGGAAATAATGCTTTCCTTTGTTAACCTTTCTGTCTGCTTTTGCTGCTCTGCCAAGACCTGACATCCTCCAAAACAAACAGAAAATAAATGAACAAATAAAGATCTCATCAGCCCTGAAATGTATTGAAAAAAAAAAAAGAGTGGTGTGAAAAGATTTGATCGCATCAAACATTAGATCAGTATGAGACAACACCTCCAAAATTCCCAATACAGGTTCTTTTACAACAGAGATTGACACTGTGGGAGTAAGAGAGTAGCGAGACTCTTCCACGTGCAATGTGGTATGATTTTCTGCAGCTCAGAGGCTACGTGCTGCTTCTTCAGCATGGCAGGGCAGGTAAAACCCAGGAGAGAGTGCAGTATAATGCAGCTAGCAGCACTCCAGCTATTTACCTTGGACCATTCAAGATCCACAGAGGACGTCCCAGCAGCCTGAGCCTGGCTTGCTACCTGCTTTTAATTCTTGCTGCCATATGCCGAACTGTAATCTGGGCAGCTAGCACAGCACAGCCTGCTCCCCTGATGGCTTTCTGTGAAAGTAAACACCACTATGGGGACATCGTAGCCTCAGACATGGAATGAAGCAGTGCTCATGGCTGAGAAGTCACCACCACGACACATTCCTGTTAAGCTGTGGGGCTGCGGAAACGCAGGAGCAAGGATGGTCCAAAAGGTGACAGTATGGACCAGCCATGACAATGCTTTTCTGCCTTCCTGCAGGATGGCAATGGCTTTGAGCAACTGGGGCAGCACAAGAGACACCTCACTCAGGATTGATTTTCTCTCCATTTTTTAATTTTCATTGCAACCCGATTCCACGTCAGTTTGCAGAAGTAGAGCTTTCCTCGGCACCCAAACCCCCGAGATCTTTCAGAAAGCTTTCTGCTGCCACTGAAAGTCCCTTCATCATCCCAAAGACTAACATGAAAGTGGCTGAGGTTAATATCAGAGAAGCCAAACTATAAACTGAGAATTACACTTTAGCCTAAATAAATCATTGCCTTTGAGGCTGAGTGGGAGAGGAGTGGGAAGGCACTGCTGGGACCCCGTGGGGCTGGCAGTGGGGCAATGCTGGGTGCCGGCATCGTGGATGCAAACACAGAAGAAAACTGGTTGGTAGAAAACTGGGTGCAGCCCTGCTTTGGGGACCTGGGTCCCTTATGGAGAGCCTCTCCCGCCACCCCAGGGCCACTTCCTCCCTCTCTGCGGGAAATGCCCCTCTAATGATTCCCCTGCTCTGCAGTTTGTCAGTCCGGCTGACTTCAAGCCATCCTGCATCTGTTTCGCCTAGAGAGCCACGCTCGTCTACATTTTAATAAACCCTATAATTTACACATTTCCCTCATACCCTGTAATTTCACCACCCTGAGACACAGCAAAGGGAGAAAGCACAGAGCTGGGAGCGCTCGTGGAAAGTGCTGCCAGAGAATCAGAAATAAGTAGAGGGCTTAAATCTGCAGCAGTAAAATAATCCAGGGGAGGGAGCCAACAATGACTGAAAAATAAACATCTCCCCCTGCACAGCCACAGCCGATCCCTCTCCTCGCAGCCAGCCCTGCCAAGAGATCGGGTGCACTGGGAAACACGCCGGGGGACTGCAGGAAAAAAAATGGATGTGGGTTATATGGACCCCTTTTATAAGGCAACTGCTAGCAGTAACTACATTTAAATTTATATGTTCAATAAAGTCTCTTTTTTTTCCTTCTCCCCCCAACCCCAAGTGCCAGAACCACTCGAGGAAACCAACACACGCTTCCCATTTGAAAATGTGTTACTTGACCATTTTTATTCTCTGCTTTTGTTCTCGGGGCAGCAGTCCCTCCAAATGCAAGGGAGGGGCACTTCTGCGCAGAGATCAAAGCAGCTCTGTGTATACACACACTCTCGCAAATTATGTATTTGTGATCAAGTAACGCAGCATCAGGAAAAGCTATGGGGGCATGTGGGAGAGTGAGATATTTACACAGGCCTGGCCAGAGGCAGAGGCATTATTTTAATTGTTTTTCACCAGTGCCAAGTCATCTGTTCACGTATACATGTGTGTGCATAAAGATGGTGGAGAGACCATCCTGCAGAGCCAGGAAAAGCGGTGCTGATCCCCCAGGTCCCCAGTATTTCCTGCGTGGCCCTGGCTCCTACTGTGTTCCCAACCCCAGTATCTCCCACTTTGCTCGTGGCTGGACACACGCAGGCCCCTTGTGCTTCCCTGAGCACGGCTTTATGGCTCACATAAAGGAATATATATATTTCCCCTATAAAGGCACGGCTTAACCGAAAAGTCTTGGGCTCTTCGGCAGCGGAGGGGGATTGAAAAAGGAAAAAAAGAGTAGTGAAAAAATAAACAAAAGAAAAAAAATAAAACTAAATCGTGTTGTAGATTCTATAGATGAGAAACGGAATGCTACCCCCCTCGAATTTTGGGGCGGAGAGGGAGGGCCAGGGGATGGGAGCTGCCGGCGATGGGTGTCATGGTGGAAGCTGAGGGACTGAGCGCTGCCCGTGCCCCCTGTGGGATATATTCCCCGGTGCGCCCCCCCCCCAACCCCGAAGGAAAGACCACCCCGAGGCCGGAGCCGCTGTGCATCCCTGGGGGTGGCCGGGCCGGGGGGAGGATGTCCCAGGGCAGAGCTCGTGGAAAGCCGACGAGCTCCGAAGCAGTGGAAAGAGGAGCAAGAGAGAAGCCAAGTCTGGCGGTGTGTTTACGATGTAAAATCACGATAAAACTTACACTGAAAATATTTCAAACCCAAGAAGTGAGTGGGAAGGGAGCTCAAATGGACTCAAAATGTCCTTTGCAGGCGCGTGGCTGCGGGACGGTCGGAGGAGAATGGATAAAAGTACTCCGGGGAGCTGTAAAGCTGGAAGTCTCCTCCTTGCCAGCACGAAGCCTGGGAGGCGCAAGGCAGCGCGGAGAGGCTCCAGAATAGGGCGCAAAGGAGCTTTGCGCAAAGGCAGGGGAATGGGGAGACTCTCCGTGCCCCACCTCGGGTGGGGTGTCCGGGAGCTACGAAGGGGGCTGCGGCCCCGTGCTCCCTCCCTCGGCCACAAAAGTGCCACCGGCAGCGCGGAGCAGACCCGGCGACACCGTGCACGCAGCTCGGGCCGGCTGCGGGGCTTCGTCCCCCACCCCGCCCCCCCACTCAATCTGCATTATTATTAGCAGTATTTTATCCTAGGAAAAACAAACGTCTCCCTCCCTTGCCATCACACGCGGGGGGGGGATTGGGGGGGAGGAGTAGGGGGTGGCAGGCCCAGATAACAAAGCAGCTGGTGTGGAACGAAGTTGTAAGGAAATAATTGATATGTAATAAGGCTGAGTGAATCTATCCCAAAGAAAATATTGCGTAAGCGGTTATGATTAAACATGCCCGGGCGAAAGGCGCTCTCATAAAGGAGTAATGGAGCTAAGGAAACAAATGATCATTGGGAATGTTAAACACAGAGGGGCATTTCATCACACAAACATAAATTCAGCTTGAAAGAGACTTAGGGGGAAAAAGTCCCCCCTCTACCCCCAGGCTGTGCTATGGACGCCGTTTGAAGATGCTGGGAGCCCGCTGCTCGAGGAGGGCCGGATCCAGCCCAGGCTTTTCAGAGCTGGACCAAAACTAATTTTCCCACCCCACAAAGGGCTGTCCCCTCCGGGTGCGAACCCCAATCCCCTTCTACCCCAAACCCGGGCTTGTCCCTTATTTTTGTTAAGGAACAAAAAATAGAAAAAGGGAGATTATCCCGGATAAACGAAAAACAGAGCAAATAAACACCCAGGCCCTCCCTTCCTTTTAGCATCGCTCTTCTCTCCCGGGCGAATCCCATTTCTGAAGGCTCAGAGGGCGTTCGCACGGTGGGAAAACTGCGCTCCATTAATTCTCGGTCCAAGTCTCCGCCGCTGGAATTGTTTCGAGCTGGCAGCTGTACAGGCAGCAACGCGCTGTTGGCTGAAGCCTTCGCAGCCAGGCACAGGAGTCCGGGCTCGGAAATTCGTTAGGAGGGAAATAATTCTGTTTGGGGCGTTTTGAGTTCGGGGAAACGGCCCGAGTATGGCCGGTACCGATTCCATCCGTAAAGCCAGGCTCTGCGGGGGGAGTTGTCGGGTATTTACCCCCACGCAATGAGCAAATCAAAGCCCCTCACTCTCTTTACCCCCTCTCTAAAAAGCGGGGGCAGCTCAGGTGGCTGCGTGCAGCCGGTCGGGGATGCAGGACCGGCTCTGTCCCAGCCCGCTTTAGTTTGAACAAGAAATCGGGGGAGAGGGGATGGAGGAAGGGGGAGATATATGTGTAACAACTTGAAATAATTTACCCCAGAAAAAGAAAAAAAAAAAAAAAGGAAATCTGGGCAAGAGTTTATCAGGCAGTTCTCTTTGCCAGCATGTAAAAAATGTATAAGTAATTTTAAAGTGTGTCTTCACTTAATATATTTTCCCCTTTCTCCTTCAGATGACAAGGAAGAGCGGTGATTGCAAGATGTCTACAGATAGCGCCCCTTAAGAGTTTCCACATTGTACGGTTGGGGTGGGGGGGGTGGGGGGAAGTGTTTGTGGTTCTTAGTGCCTCCCGACAACTTTTTTATTCTCGACTCTTTCTAGCTCCTATTGTTCGGGCTGCTTATGGCGGCTTTTAGATTGCATTCGTTCTTCCCTTCAGTGCGGCACCCCTCAAAACGAGGGAACAAATTCCGGGGTGTTTGCGTGTGTTTAATGGGAGAGAAATGGATTCCTTTTTAACACACACAGCAGAGAAAAAAAAAAAACCCACATCGCTGTTCCAAGAGGCAAATACAGCTTTACCGACTTCACATCAGTGGGGTTGGTGCGCTACTTCGGGGGAGTTAGGGGGAACCACCGAAGGCTTGTTTTGGTAGGAGACAGGGCTTTGTAGGCAATATCAGTGAGGGTTTTTGTTTGTTGGTTTGTTTGTTTTAATATTTTAATTGATTTTATTGGGGTTTTTTTTTCCGCCAGCGCGGAGCAGGGCTGCCCCTGCCTCGGTGCTAAAAACCGGAATCGGGATTGCTACCAATGTTGCTCGTGCGACAAATAACAGCGGATTCAGCACGAGAGTAAAAGCATCTTTCCCCTTTAGGAGGAAAAACAAACAAACAAACAAAAACCAACCAAACAAAAAAAACCCCAACCCACTCAATTTCCCCCTTTTCCAGATAGAACGCATCTTTCCTTTCCCCGTAATTTAAAAGACGGATGCCTCCAGTGCCGGGGAGCTCTCGCATTGCACTTGCTGGAGCGAACCCGCCCATGCCTTTGGCCAGAAGCTCTGTGAGTGTCCGAGGAGCTTTCACAGGGCTTTCTCCTGCTCGGAGGGAAGATGTATCATTCCTGATTTACTCCCCGCCACTTCGAAAGCGCTGTTAGCCGCTAGGCAGCCCCCTCCCAGCCCCTCGCCCGCCGTCCTGCTCTCGAATCCAAGCTTTGAAAACACCTGGAGAGTCGAAGGAGGAACGGGCCGGTTAGTTCCCTTGGCTTCGTGGCCAATGTTGGGTCAGTCCGGACTTGTGCTATGTTGCTGCAGGATGGGGCAGCTTCGCAGAGCGCAGGGTGGGGGAACTGAACTCTGCTCCACGAACATAACCTTCCCCCCCCAGCCCACTCCCCTCCACCCCCGGAGCTCGGGCAGCAGGGACGAGAGCGCAGGGTTTGCAGAGAACTGTGCTCGGAGACCCGGTCACCCCCGGACCTTCCGGGGCACCAAAAGATCGCAGCGATTGCGTAGTTGAGTTGTGAGACTCTTCGTTAACTTTGGCATCCGCTCCTAAAACCAACGCTTAGGAGCCCTAATCCATTTTATCCCGGTGTCAGATGCAGATGTTTGCGTTTGAGACGCGTTCAAAACCCCGAGCAGAACTAGCGCCGTGCGTCGGTGCGGCTACCGTCACGTTTCAACCCCGATGTAAATTCCCCAATCACCGCTTTAATTCCCAATCAACACAGCTCATAAGGTGGGGGTTTTTTTGTTTGGTTGTTTGGTTGTTTGGTTCCCCCCCTTTCCCCCTCTCTCCCCCCCCCCCCCCCTCCCCCCCCATCCCCGATGTAACGATCTATCCCAGCCCGACCCAGTGCTTTAGGAATTTGGGGATCAGAGAATGGGCGGGGATGCATCACTCGGGCGACGCGAATTTCATCGAAACGCGGTTATTTCGGCAAAAAGAAAAGGACTTTTTTAAATCTTAAAATGGGAGAAAACGGCCCTTGATTCCCTTCCTTGCAGCCGTGCACCCGGGCTCTGCGGGGCTCACCCCAAACCTTTCAGCTCTCCAACCCTCTCTCTTCACCGCCTTCTGCTCTTTATAGGAATAACGGTTTTCACGATTTCCGAAGTGGGAGGGGGGCAGAAATGGGAAAATAAATACGTATTGCTATTGAACGATTTTTTGGACTTGGGCAGCTGCAAATGCTGAGCTGCAGAAAAGAGCCCCGAAAGAGCATTGCGCTGCTCTGGTGCCACTTTCCCAGCTTCCCAGTAGCAAAAGCAGATCTGGGAGACCCCGACAACACCGGGGCTGAGTTCTTTTCTGTGTATTTTCTCCCCTGTTTGCCCCATCCCTGCAGTCATCCGGAGGGAAGAGGCAGCCCTGCAGAGCTTCGGGACAAGCTGCTGATGCACATCGCTCCTAAAGCATCTTAGAAAACGCAAGGGACCAAAAAAGTTTTTAAAAAGTCCCGAAAATTCGTGCCATCAACAATCAAGGAGTGCCAGATCCTACCGACGGTGCAGGAAAGGGGAGGCGGGGAAGGGGGTGGGTTTTTCTTTGATCAATTCCTAAACAATTCCTATTATTACTTTCTTTACCAACCAAGGCTGAATACGGGGTCCAAATGGCGAGATCTGCCTTTCAAAGAGAAACATGAAATCAAAACACCTGTTCTACATTAGCCCTCTCCCACTTCCACCTCCCCTGTAAATGAAATCATTTAAATTGGGGGGGGGGGGGGGGGGAATTGTGGAGGGGAATAAGAGAGAATAAGCTTATTGTTTTTCTTATTTAACATAGAGCTGGAGAACCGGGCATCACTTCAGGTGAATACGTAAGTCATAAGGCTTTCAGGAAGAGATGAGACAAGTTCTACCACATCATCTTTGGGCATTTTTGCATGCAAAACCCGAAGGAAGCAGGGGCAGCCCCAGCCCTTCTGCCCATTGCAGCCACCTGGAGTACAGCAAGCCCAAAGGCAACTGCCAAAAATACACGGCTCTCTCAGCACCCTCCTCACCCTCGCATAGAGCCCACGCACCCCCGGCCCTTCTGCCCACCCCATCGGCTCCACCCCACGCATGTCAGGCCAACTCCACACATGCCCACCCACTGCGGTACCCCCACGCACCCTTGACCCTACTCACGCCCACCCTACAACCCCAGGCACAGCCCTACAGCCTGCGATGGGGGGGGCCGGGGGACCCCTTTTACCTTGGCAGCGGACAGGGTCTCATGGAGGCCGTGGTGCCCCTGGCAGCAGCTGGCTTGGCTATTGGCCCTATTTCTGTTTGTAACTACGAGGGGACTCAGTGTGTGTCCCAGATAAGGTATCACAGTGTCTCTGCAGTCCGCGGTCAGCACCTTAGCTCAGGGCTCGTCGGCACTGCTGGCAGCCGTGCAGGACAGCAGGGAGATGTCGAGGCATTTCTGGGAATAATCACATCACACAAGTGCTTACATTCTGGCTTCCTTTCTCTTTACCCTACCACCAAGTTTGAAGTCACACCTTCTACCGGATTGTTTAAGGTCTCCGGGTTGGAGTGGGGGTGGGTGGCAGTGAAGGAGTGTGTGTGTGTTGGGGGGAGATTGCTGGTTGTTAATCTATAGGGTTCCTCCAGGCCAATAAAACTAGCATGGTCAGAAATTTCTTCCTTTCAATGGAAACGTCTCCCTCTTTCCCCCCCTCCCCCAACCCCACAACCCCTAACCACTGCTGTTTGTTTTGTACCTGGACTTCAGGGTCTGCCAGGAGCCCTGCTTGGTTGGGAGCCCTGAAACTGCTCAGGACGAGTTTAAAAGTAACAAAAAGACTTTGTTTTCCCTATAGAGACACGTAGGAGTTCTTGTATCTGCATACACATTGTGGTAAATTCACCTGGAAAGGAGACTGTATATAAAACTGTCCTATACACACACACCAGGGTAGGTCTCCTGAAAGGTTTTACGAAGGCCTTAAACCTGCAGCATCCAGAGGGCTTTTGTGTGCGTTGGTACAGAAATAAAGCCTGCATGCACAGGGGCCAAACATCCAAGTGTGGACACAGAGGTACAAATACCTCTGTACACATCTAGTGCTCACGTTGCATACACAGGCCATTAGCTTCATTAGCTTCAGTGTTTAACGAATGCCAAAGGTGAAGGTGAGACTGGTATCCCAGTGCTGCAAGCAGAAATTCAAGCCTTTCTGTAAAGAAAGTTACCCATCAGAGTGATTCCCACCAGCATTTTGTTGTATTCTCCCTCTGCTTTCTGCAGCTCACCTACGGCTTTGTGCTACCATCTACTGTACGCTGCGCTCACCTCTCTAACCTTTCCATTTGAGCAGCAGCTGGAGATCTACTCGGAAATCTTAAACTCAGCTTGGTTATTGATGCGAGTAACAGGGCAGCAGGAACAAGCCCTGGTGCAAAGTGCTGGCAGGTCAGCTCCATCCCTCTGCTCATGTTTTATATCAGCCACTCTGCTTGTCTACCAAACAGCCTAGCAGACAAGGGCTGGTTTATAGCTTTCTCTTCATCCCCCCCGGTGCGCCCCCCCCCCCCCCCCCCCCCCCCACACACACACACTTAAGATGCTCAATTTTACATTTTACAAGGATTGCATCCTCAGGCAGTGGAAGCACATCTGAGAACATGCTCCTCCTGGGCTGATCAGGAGGTATCCAGCACTGATGGTTAATAGAGAAGGGAAAATGCAGCAGATGGAGATGAGCCCTACCTGTCTGAGAGGAAGTGTGGGCCACTGCATGGCTACTGTCAGAGGGCAAAGCCTTTGGCAGCACACTTGATCTCACCCGTCACCTTTCTCATCCTTTGTTTAGGTCATTCTTTTCATACTGGAGCCACCCCAGAACCAGAACTGCCTCTTCTTTATGCAGCTTTTGGACAAAAGTAGGACCCCCATCATACTGTGACTCCTTTGTGTCCTCATAAATAATTAGAGCATGTGTGCACCATGCCTATAGCCACAAAAGCTGGCTTTTGGTTTGGCTCTCTACTTATCTCCTAATGCCAATAATAATAACAATAATAATAATAACATGAACATTGCTTGGCAGATTCGAACCTGCCAGAAAGGCTGCAAGCCAAGTATTACACTTGTGGGAGGTATCTTGCAGAGTACTCCAAAGATCTTTTGTTGGGCCTGGTCTTATTTAATATTTGCATTAACAGCCCTGTAAATGGGTTACACAGCCCATTAATAAAATTGGCAGATGCTACCCAGTTATGGGAACTAGTGAAGAGCAAGAGAGGTTTAAAAAGAGGGGGAAGGAGGACAGAGAAAAATAGGGGGAAAATAGAAAAAAAAAGAAAAAAAAGAGAAAGAGTACAAAATAATATGTGTGGATTAAATCTGGGAAAGGTGACAAGAGAACTATTCTAAATCCACATTCTTCCATTGTGGTTTTATCTAAAACCCAGTAAATGTAACTGATTGGTCCCAGGGAGGGTGTGGGTCAGCAGAAAAGCCCTGCCAGCATTCTCTACCGGGCTGAGAGGTGGGAGGTTTCACAGCTCACCACTGATCAGATCTTTAAAATAAGGCTCATGAACAAGAAGTGGATTAATCAGAGACAAAGAAGAAACAGGGGAAAAAGAAAAAAAAGAAAAGAAAAAAAAAAGGATGAAGAATGTGATGTAATTTGTATTGCTGCCTCTCCTGCCTCCAATGGATGCGCAGGTGGGTGCAAAACATGAAGCACATGGCCGGGG
The DNA here is from genome assembly GCA_030625065.1 of Alectoris magna. Lineage (NCBI taxonomy): Eukaryota > Metazoa > Chordata > Aves > Galliformes > Phasianidae > Alectoris > Alectoris magna. The sequence continues at coordinate 3,437,681 of CM060578.1, read as the reverse complement.
GCTGTGCACCTGCTAGGAGAAGATGACACCCAACAAATGTATGGGTGTTCAGAGCCCTTTGTCAGCACAGGTCACTTGGATTAACCCCAACCAGGGACAGTGTTACACCAGAAGGGTAACTGAAGGGAATCACAGCAGGTTCATTGCCACCATGAAACCCACTGCAGCGTGGGGTGGGCTGAGGATCTGGTGCTGAGAGAACAGCCAAGAGCTGTTCATTTGTCCTGCTTACAGAGACAGGCAGGCTCACGTGTCCAAAAGTGCTCCTGTTCTAAGCTTTTACAGGTAATTGCATGCTTGACTTCTGAGGATTTGTTATGCCAAAACCTGTGGCTTGATTAAAACCTGTTTCAATTCATCTCTCTCTTTTTTTCCCTGAATAACGACGACAGCACTGCACCCAAAAGGCAAAGAATGAAGAAAAAAAAAAATACTGGATCCAGTTTACCTCTGTATTTCACCTGTTTTATATCTCACATACACATACAAATATATTTTATATATATTGGTATAAAAACAGTTTGAATCAAGAAATCAAATTTCTGCTCTAACCCAGACCATCTCAGTGACACACAAATCCCCAAACCATTGAGCATTTTAACATTTTCCCTTTCAGCACTTAAATGTTTGGCTTTGTTTGTTCCCTTTTTACACAAGCTCTTCACTACAAAACCTCAGCCAAGCTATGTGAAGGCACGAATATGGTTGTGGACTGCTGGTGTAAGCAGGCAGGAAGGGGTAAAAGAGTGTGTGTGTGTCTGTGTGTGAGAGAGAGGGAGAGAAGGATCCAGATCCAGTTTATAAACATCCATCTCCAGTAATGAGTCCTCTAGGAAGAAATGAAAAATAGCCCAGGCCTGGTAAAGTCAATTAAGTTGCTTTTAAATAAGAGGTTACCCAGAGAGGCCAAGAGTTAACATGTAAAGGCTTATTGCCAGTGCTGTAAAAAATAAAAGGAGGCTTGAATATTTGAAGACATTTGGTTGCTATTATAAACAAGTGGATCTAATAGTGTGGGTACATTCATAGACTAACTGTAGAAGTTGGGCATCTTATAAGGACACACTGAAAGGAAAAACTGCAAGGTTCCCTGGCTAAATAATTCCAAATGGGTCATTATAAAACCACTGATACAACACGTGTGGTTGGGAAAAAAGGGCATTTATAAGGAAAGTTTTTCAAACCAACCAATAATGAGCAGCTAACAACAAGAGCACAGCCAAAGGTGTATGTAATCTGCAGAGAACACATGGCAAAGCTTTACGGTGCAAATTCTTATAATGACCTGGAGAGCAGATGGCCCTGACACCAGTTCAAGCCGCTTGGAAAAATCAACTAAGGTTTATCACATTCTTGAGATTCAGAATTGGGAAAGCTGAGCTTAGTGAAGGCATCTTCCCGGGAGGAAAAGGCTCTATTCCAAGAGGCAGGAAAAGACAACAAATGAGGCTTGAGGAGAACGTTGATGCTCATCTTTTCTCCAGCTTGCTCACTTAAAAGGTCTGAATTTCTCTCCTGAAAGCAGAGACTCATTTTTGTTTGGGTTTCAAGGATGATCGTGGTGGGCTGTTGACATATTCTGGGCGCAGACCTTTAATTCCTTCAGTGAACTAACCTGGAGGTGCAGAGGCATTGTAAGCCCAAGCAGCAAAGTCACCTTACAGGGATCAGAGCTGTGGCATGATTTCCATGCAGAGGAGTTTCGAAAAACATTGGAGCTTTTGCCTTTTTCTATTGAAAATGATGGCAACAGTGCTCACTGCACCAATAGCCGCATAAGGACCAACCCATTCCATCCCATGGTGCCATCTGGGATGTAGGACATCCACCAATACCAACAGAGCTGCATTCAAAAGATTAGTCCATTTTTCAAAGGAAGGCAGCCACAGTTCCAGTAACTGACAAGCAGCCACATCATCCCTTCCCAATGGAGATCAGGGGCATGTGGCAGGAGGTCTGGCCACCACAGATCCCACTTGCTGGGCAGCTCGGCTTATGAGCTTATTTGAACCTCTCATCACTGTATCATACAAGTGAAGGATGGCAGGTGGGGAAATGGGTTCCAAAAGAACAACAGGAATCACCTTTTACAGCCCTAAAGAGGAAGAGAGACAGCAAATGAGGGAGCACTCGGAAGGACTGACACAAACTTGAGTTGAGAATTTGGTTGCTGTTCATCACCCAACAGCAGCAAATGACCTCTTCCTTTATTGGAAGCAAAGGCAAGACTGCTCCAGGAGAGGCTGATACAACCTCCTGGGAGACCCACTGTCCATGCACAGGCTGCGCTTCATCAGCACAGTGAAAGGGAACAGCAGATCGAGATTCCCATCTTGGAATTCAAACCTGAAGAGCAGATCCTCAGTGAGGAGCACTTCTCTCTCACGTGCTGAGCAAGCAGCTGTGCTGGGGACCACGTGCCCTTCCTTCCCTAGCCTTCTGCCTCCCTCACACCTGCCTGTCAGCTGCCAGGGAGCACAAGCTCAGCAGACACGAGGTCAAGCAAATTAACGTCACCAGAAAGGAAATGGGGTCAGAGCTGAGCACCCTTCCCCTCACCAACTGCAGCCTGGAAGCTTGGATGGGGACAATTAACTCAGCAGCTTGATGAGGAGACTACACCTTCCATCCCCTCTTCTTTCAGAGGGAGGGGAAGGAAAGAAAGGACCGTTGTCAGGAATGGTTGCCATCTGAGGGCCACTGGGGAATGCAGCCCCAGTGTACCTGGCTGTGGGCAGAGCCAGGTGAGCCCATGGCAAGGGGCAATCACACAGCTTAAGCTGCCTGCAGAGCACAGTGTGAGATGGAAGCGAAGGAAGAGAGAGGAGGAGTGCAAATCTGCCTCAGTTTGTTTAAGCCACCAGTAAATCAGCACTGCAAAGCTGCCAGCCTGACCCTGTGGTTTCAGGGAGATTTTTTCTGGCTTTCTGGTCTGGGGTATAATATACACAGGTTTCCTCTCTAGCCCTTGATAAATATTTTTGACCAACTACTCAGGAGGAACAGAGTAGGGGGGAACATTCCCAAATCCCAGTGCAAAAACCCCAGTGCCTCCCCACTCATGTAAACACTGCTCTGGTTGCAAGGATCCCACAGGGCTCCTGGGGGGACAGCCTGCAAACACAATGCCAACATGCTGCAGGGTGCAGCAAGGCCTAGATCCAGGCTCAGCAGTGTGAGCTGCACCAGGGAACCCCTGAGTTCATTGATGCACTTGTGCCAGCACCATCAGAGCTTAGATCTGGGGTCACTGCCAAGGACTTCAGCTTGGTGTGATCCTCTGCAGGACGAGACCCCAGTGCTCAGCCTGCTTCCCTGAGGAAAGTAGGTGAGTTCTGCATGCACTGCTTTGTGCTAGTCTCCTTGTCTCCCTTCACAGCTGTAGGATGTTTTGTCCCACTTCCACCACATTTGGCAGCCTTACAGAAACAAAGTTCTTTTGCCGCCTGGAAAAGGAAAAAGTCAGTGCCCTCACTTGACACAGCCACACCACGGGACATCAGAGAGCCCACAGACAAACTCTCCATTAGAAAAGCTACATATGCAGCAAGACGTTCACTAGACTAGACACCAGAAAATCCCTCTCTGGGAATGTGTGTTTGGCAACTGAATTTCTCCCATTTCAATACCCATTTATCCTTTCCAAACATGTTTTTGAGATCTCTATTACAGCTGGACGCTGCAGCAGAGGTGCCACATCAGACTGAAAAGTTCCTCCAGCAGAAGTCTTCCAGCAGCAGCAGGAGCAGTGAGCCAAGCCGCTGTGCACTCCTTGCCAGCTCCTTCTCTTTCTTCTCCCCCTTCCCATGGCAAGCAGCCCAGCCCGACTCTCTGGCACAGCTGGCAGGTTGTTTGTCCTGCAGCACTGGAAGGCTCAAGCCCACGCTGGCTGTGCTGCTCCCAGGTAACATCTGTTGCACAAACCTCTCTATCTACATCTCAGCCAGCCTTCCCCACTCACAGCACCTCTCCTGGATTCCTCTTGTGCTAAAGCACAGCAGCAGAAAGAAAAAAGAAACAGAGAAGTGTGCGTGAGTTGCAATTTGGCTGCTGGGCAGGGCTGAGGCAGGTCCTGCAGCTGGAAGGAACTGAATGGTCATGTATAGCCTGGGATTTTCCTTTCTCAGGGAAGAGCAACTCTGTTTGACTTCACTTATGCTTCCAATTGCACTTCCAGCCATTCCTGGGATGCTCTGCACGTGTGGTGGCAGACCCCAGTACTACTCCTTGGTTTTGCTTGCTAAGGGTGACTTGGACTTTCAGCTGCCGGGACAGAAATGGGCTGGCTCTCAGAACTCCCATCCTTTAATTTCAAGGCTCCTGATGAGCTGAGACGGACTTGATCCTTGCAGATACCTTCCAACTCAAGGTATGCTATGAGTTTTTACCCCATCGGCAAGGAGAAAACCATGAGTCTTCATGCAGGAAAAATAAACTCCTCAAGGAGGAGGCAAAATCCAAACAGAACTGCATCAAACAAGGACATCTGTCCCTAGAAAGAGACCAGCCAGCACAGGGCTGTCCTTCTACCCTGAGTATGTCCTCCAAGCAAACCCTAGGAGGACACATGGAGATTCTTTGATTACATCCTCCAGTGTGTAGCAAACAACCATCTCACTGCAGTAACCCCATGGAGCCCTGCAGTCCTCCTGTAGGGCAAAACCCATCTGGGACTAACATAGGAAGCCTCCACCCACTAGGGATGACTGTGCAGTGGGGCCAGACCCCAGCCCAGCTGCAGCCCATGGCCATGCAGGTGCACCCCAAAGAGCAATCACTGCCTTTTGCTGCTCATCTCCCAGGAAAGGCAAAGGGCAGGGTTTTATTGCACTTCACCTACAAGTAAATAAAATACTTTACTTTTTTTTAGGATTAAATAGATATTAATATCTGAAATTCTCTGCTCTGTAACTGAAATACATGTACTTGATCTGACCATTTGTTACTTCTATGCCTCTGGCCAGACATCTCCCCCAAGCTGAGGGGGAGGGATGCGGCTGAGCTGCCCATTAAAGCCCAGCTCTTGTTAAAGGCACTATTGTAAGGAACAGGATAAAAAAAAAAAAAAAAAAAGAAAAAGATAATTCTGTCAGCACAGATGTCTCCTACGCTGAGGGGTCTGCAATGAAATAAAACCTGAGCAGCTCTTAGAGCGTTTCCAAAGTTATGGACTGTAAATAAACAGAATGAAGCTGGTCCCCCACCTATAAGATACCACAAGCTTGTGGGCAGTACTGACAAGATTGAGTCTTTCTGTAACTGGCTTATCTTTCTAATCCTCTGGATTATTAATAGTAGTAGGGCTGTGATGGAGACCAGAGGCTGCACTATGACAGGGCACCACTGTGTGAAGCATCCTACAGGGATGGGGGGGCCGGTCCTGCCTCTCCTGTGGTCATGGTGCAGAAGGGTAGGGGCAAGGCAGCACAGGGATAGGTGAGGTGCCCAAGCCCATGTGGCAGATTACTGGCTAATCTGCTTTCTCCCAAGCCATTTGCCCATCCCATCAAACCTAGAGCAGGATTCTCACCAACTGCATCTCCCACTTTCCCCTCCAGCATTCTTTGGCTACACGGTTAAGGTATTGACAACAGCCTCCCTTGGTTTGATCACAGAGCACAGCCACTCTCAGGACAGGGAGAGGATCTGGATGGCCTAGGACCCAGCAATGAGGTGATCAGCTCACCACCTGAGCTGACACAAAATCCTGCCCCTTGGGCATACTTTGCACAGGGTTGGTCTGCCATTGCGTCAGCTAGGTGAACCAGCTCACCCCACAGCCAGACTGTGTGGGGTCTGCTTCAAGGGAAACAGTAGGAGTTGAGCACAGATAGGCAAGGCGAGGAAAGGATGAGCCCACCCACAGCAGCTTGCATACACTTGAGCTGAGCTAGGACATCAAACCTTGCACCAAACATGTGAGAAGTAGCAACAAACTAAGTTTCATTAAGCTGCCCACAGTATGAATGGGAGTTGCTGCTCCACACTTGAGTTTTCTAATTTTTGACCTCCAAAAGCCCTAAAGCTTGTGCTGAGTGGTAATAATGGGACATGGGTAGGTAGGCAAAGAGCAATAGCACTGCACAGCATCTGCTGTGGGCACAAGTATGTGTTCAGCACATGCAAAATGCCAAGAATAATCACCTGTCCTGGCTGAGCCCATCTGTGAGACTGGTCCTGAGGACTGCAGCATCTCATTGCTGAGGCTAGAGACAAGAATGAGAGGGGTCAGGAGGGATAGAAATCATACCTTTGAGGTATGATTTCTTGTTCTTTAAAAAGAAAACAATAATAAATAAATCTGAGCTTTCTAAGGGGCAGGGCTAAGAGCAGGGGTAAAAGGAGATCATTTCCGATTCTCCCTTCACTGGGATGCTCCGGGGGGATCCCAGAAAGCTACTGAATGTTCTGAAGAAAAGCCTGAAGTTCAGTGGGAACTCACAGCAGTGCCAAGCCAAAATCTGCCTGCCTCCTGCCCTCCTCTCATTGCTTTGGGAGAGCCCTATTGCTGCAAGCTCTGCCCATCCTGCTGGGACAATGCAGCAGTGGATGAATAGGGCAACGCTTCCTATGGACAGATTTCAAACCCTCAGGAGGATCACCAACCTGATGGCTGGTGCAATGCCAGGCACTTTGAACACCTCTGCTCCCACCTAGGCCTTGGCTAAAATTCCCCTCCACCCTCATTCCTACATCTTCCCACCCAAACCCACTGTTCCTGAGTATAATGCCTTTCCCTCTTGCTCATTTAACTTGGCTCCTGTACGGATGCCCACAAAGCCTTGAATTTCCTGCTGGCTCAGGGCTGCTCAGGCTCAGCCCCATTTCCTCCAGAGGCAAATGGGTGCATTCAATGTAGCAGTAAAAACTGGGCAACATTCTGGGCACAGGGCCTAATCCAACTCTTAGTGAGGTGGAGGAGGGTTATTCCATTTGGGGGGACTGAGGGCAGAGGCCGCAGGAGGAGGAGGGTTGGGACCGCAGGGATGGGACAGCAGTGTTGCCACCCAGGGGAACTCATTCAGGGTCATCACTGGGAAGGCAGCAAGTGGAAAATACTTTTTCCATTGCGTGGATGCCCCCTTGTTCTCATTCATGTTTTCTCAGCATTAGCTTGTGCTTCTAAAGCAAGCCGTAAATTCAGTCATATGGGTTTTCTCTGTCCTCTATTTTTTTTTTTTCCCTGACATCCATTTAATGATTTTTCTCTTTAATATATGGCAGGCATTTTCCTTCTAAAATACCTGAGGTTTAGGACAGGTAGTAAATGGAGACCTCTCACAGAACCACTGGCCCAGAACCCAGCCTTATTGGCGCTTAGAAAAGGAGATCCATTTTTCCTCTCTGCTCTTCAATTAGCTGTAATGTTTGCCTTTAAAACATAAAATTAGAAGCCTTTTTGGAGGCACAAAGTAATATTATACTGCAAAACACATTTTTTTTCTCCCCTCCCTGCTATAAGTTTAGCACAGTAGATATATTAGACAGCTGGTTTCTAGGCACCACTCTCTTCTGAAGATTTAGGGTCCAACTTTCAGTTCCTGTGAAAATAATGACCTCCCTTGCTTTTGGTAGGTCTGTGCTTGATCCTACTAGTATTAGCAGGATCTTTTAGGTCGAATACTACAGGAATTAGTGCCAGAGAGCAGAGGTATCAAGCAGGCAAACATCTCAAAGTCCATCCGGCTGTGCCATTCACAGAATATACCAGTCATAGGTTACTGCTCAGTACTGTCAGGGCATATCCAAGAGCCACTTTCATAAGGAAAGGCATAGTGCAGGCATTCTCACCTGTACAGACATCTCTCTAGGAGGGAATCAAAGAGTGGGGATGGGGAAGGCTTTACCAATGTGGGAAGGCTTTACCAATGTGGGAAGGCTTTACCAATGGTCTCTACCAATGGGATGGAGTGATGGAGATCTCAGGGCTCCATCCCCAGACAGAGCCTCAGCCGATACTCCCACCTGGCTCAGCCTTTCCAGCAGCAGCTTCAGCTCCCATTGCCTCTCCATGACAGTCATGGCACAGAAGCCACCTCCACAGTAAGAGAGCTGCCTGCAGCTCGTGCACCACAGATGGCCTGCTGTTGCTTAAAAAGACCAGACCACAATTTAGCATTTCTGCTAGACTTGAGCTCACACGAAACCCTTCCCATTCAAACCCCATATACACCTTTTGCTTGCAGTCTAAAGCCGCTTTGAACCTCACACCAGTGGGTAGGCAGCTTGGGCTCAAGCTACAGTTGACATTTTTCTCTCCAATTCCCTTGGCTATGGCCACCCGTATGCTTCTGCATCTTTAGTTGCATGGTATGACAGAAGTGAAGCTAACCAAGCTTAGGGGAAATACTCCATTGGTGGTACTCACTGGGGCATGCAGCTGGTCCATGCCATTCTCTTTCTGGCACTAGCATTACTGTCACAAATCCATAAACACACACATTCAGCAACCAAAAAAAAAAAAAGTTGACATTCATTGTTTTCATAAAGTGGTTCTAAATCAGCCGCAGTAGATGAGAAAGAAAAATGCCCCAGGATGGGAACTATTGATCTCAGAAGGCAGCGAATTGTGCTCCATGTTGGATCAAAGGGGAGTACAAAGCAGAACAGCCACTTTCTCCACCACACGCCGATGATTTTCCAGATGTCTTTTATGGGAAATAATGGCCCTCAGAATACTGTTAACAGAAAGCAGCCAATTCAAGGGAAAGGGAGTCTTGACTCTTTTATCTCACTAGTGTTACTCATCCATCTCCAGAGCAAGCTGATAGCAGAGTGATTGATTCAGAAATTACTTTCAGGGAGAAGAGAAAAAGAAAGTCAATGAAGCCACTAGGACTTCTTAGCAGATGGACCTGCCCCAGTAGATGTGCCTGTGCCCCCAGCTCCCCTTCTCCTTCTCTAATCTGTTAACATATATTTGGTGGCAATTGCCTAGGAGCAGAGGAGGTTGGATAACTCAGGAGAGCTTCCCATTGTGCTGGGATCCCGGTATTTTAGAGAGCCCATCAAATAGTAGAAAAGTTGATGAGAAGTCATGACATGCGTATAAGTGAACCCTTGATGCTTGCCAGCTCTGAGTAACAAAAATACCCCTGTTGTCCTTCCCTAAAGAATGTGCCAGCTGGCATAAGAGAAGGTGATTTCTCTTGCCTTTTCTCATTTTTACCTGGAATTTCATTTCCTCACCAGCTTTCTGGTCTCTCTAACCTGAAAAGACCTGGGGGTGGGCTTCAGGAAGACAAAACACCAAAGCAAAACCCCAAAAAGAAGGTGCATTCAAAATGGCAGAGCGTAAGATTTGGTGGCAATGCGAGTCTGGAGGTGCCCCGCTCTGCTCCCAGCATCCTCCAGTACATGGCAGCCAGTGGCTCAGTCCCCTTTCTCCTGGTGGTGGGAGATGTTTTGTGGCAATGGAGCAAATGCAATGGGAGCCGTTCTGGGGCCCATTATGGGTATGCAGGGCCGGGGCTGAGTGGCTGAGGTGGTTGCCTCCAGACCATCTAACATAAAGCAGGTGTGCTAGCCCTACTACTCTCAAACCTTTTGAAGTTCACCAAATGCCTCAAGTCCTTTATTTCACTGAATGCAGTAGTTTTCCTGCTTCTCCAGTTCTTCTCTAAGAGGAAATGGCAAAGCAGCTGAACTCAACCGGCAATCCAAGTGCCCAGAGTCACATTCAGGCGGTGAGAGAAAAAGGAGAGGGTTTTAGAGGTGGTGAACAAGAGCTGTCCTCCTCATCTTTGCTGAGTTTTGGGAGGGTTCCACACTTCTGAGAACAGCTCAGTTTATATTTAGGTACCCAAATAAATCCGGAGCTGAAGAAATTTCGGTTTGCCCCTCGAATGCCTGAGCATGTAGCTCCACATTCAAGAGCTCATTGAAAAAACGTGGGGGCTTTTTGTGTATTCATTGACATGTCTGAAGAGCTCCGGGTTTTCCACTCCCTATGAGTTGTTTCAGAACTATGCATTTTCACCAAAACCATTCACCCAAAACAAAACAAAACAAGTGGACTGTTTTCTGTCAAAGTTTCAGTAACGCCAACCCATGTCGCTTACAAGACATGGCTTAGGAACAGTGTAATTAATGGAAATGTTAAATCAGAGGGAAGAGAAAAATTCTTCGGGAAAACTGAAACAAAGTTAAAAACAACTCCTTCCGGAAAGAGCATTTTAATTAAAAATAATACCCCTCTGGATAATTTACGTTTGGATGTAAGGATTTAAATTGCAGAAGCAGCAAAGTGGATTTTTTTAATGCCATCAGCATCCAAGAGTGGAAAACACCAGATTTCAAACTCTTGCATTCTATATATGAACATCTTGTTTCTATTTAATAGAAAAGGCCTCTTTTCTCTGGGTTTTGCTCTTTTTTGCTTCTTCTTCTTTTTTCTTTTTTTCTTCCTTTTTCTTCTTTTTTTCCTCTTTTTAAAATTCTCTTTTTTTTCTTTTTCGCCTTCTTTTTTCTTCTTTTTTCTTCTTCTGGTTTTTTTTTGCCTTCTTTTCTTCTTGTTTTCCCTCTTTTTTCCTTTTTCCTTTTCCCTTTTCCTTCTTTTTCTTCTTTTTCTTCTTCTTTCTTCTTTTTTATCTTCTTTTTTCTTCGTCTTTTTCCTTCTTTTTTCTTCTTCTATTTTTGCCTTTCTTTTTCTTATTCTTTCCTCTTCCTTTTTTCGCCTGTTTTCTTCTCAATTTTTTTCTTTTCTTTTTCTTTCTCTTTTTTTTTCCTTTTTTTTTTTTTTTTCCTTTTTTTCTTTTGCATAAGACATACAATTCATCCTAATACATTACAAATGACACACTAAAAGAGCATGCCCGGAAAATATTAATAATGGAATACGAATGAATTTTTCCTAACAGTCGCTAGAATCAGGGAGAGAAATTCCTAATGCGTTTGGGAAGGAAAAGCCGGGGGGGAGAATGGAGACAGACGTTTTTCCAGGCACTCTTCGAAGCGGGCCGTGTGCCGTGTGGAGTCTCTCCGAGCACGACAGAGAAGGGATTAAAGCAGGTGACACTTTGAACTTAGCTTAGATAAGTGACCCTCAAAATCAACAGTCCAAAAGTTTAGTACACAGATTCCACGGACACGTCTGGTCGGCTCTTCGTCAAAACCTTCCCGACTTTAGTACGGCAAATTAAAATAAAGAAGACAGGTTGCTCGGGTTATCTCCTAATATTGTTTTAGCCACTTATTAGCACTAATGGACAATTAGTGGCCTGAGCAGATATTTTTCTGTAATGCAAAGCAGAGGGGAAAATTCTTTGTTCGCTTCTGTGTGCGGGAATTTATTCTGCGGTTGAATGTATAAAAATAGCAGCCAGAAAAGAAGCGTGAAAGACACTGGTTTAAAAGTCCAATTTCCAAAGAAGAATATAGTTGAAAACAGATCCTTCTGCAGAGTTAAGAAATCCTCCTGATGCACTTGAAGCATAAGGAAGTCTGCACTTTATAAACAACCAAATATATGCCCGGGATAAAAGGCGAGGCTTTTTGAACTCCTAGCTGGCGTGTTAGGAAGACCTTTAATGACATTAGCAGTTCTTCAAAACCAGAAAGGCCACATTATTTCTGATCCTATATGGTCACCACATGTAGCTTTATAAAGAGGGGGGAGAAAAAAAAAAATCCTCTCTTCATGCCAATAAATAACTTGCCAGAAGAGAAAATATTTACCACTGCTTTTCAAAAAAATTCTTTACTCATGCAGTAAAATCCTCCTCTGAGAAAATGAGCCCGTAAAGAAACCCGAGGCGTTTCCTACAGCACTACCGGCGCTGCGGCCCGGCCGCCCGCTGCCCCCGCAGCCCCGGGAAGCCGCTGCCAGCCCGAGGAGGGCACCGGCAGCACTCAGAGCAAGAGATATTGATGGAGTTATAATTGAGGGCTAACAGACACCTCCGGCCACCTTTGGTGCTCGGCAGGCGTGATGGCTTCCTCTCAAAATGCCTCAAAGCCGGACCGAAAATAGAGAGCAATAAGAGGGTTCCTCCCTTCGCTTCCCCAGCTCCTCCAAGCCAAGGATTTGGGAGCAAAAGTCCGAATAAATTTAAATTCCCTGGCTCCAAGCAGCGAGAGGAATCCCCTCCCAATTCGCCCCGGCTGCGCGGGCGAGCAACTCCCGCGGTCCCCGAGCGCGCAACCCCGTCCCCCTCCCGCCTCCATCCGGCACCTGGTCCGCGGGCGCGGAGCATTCCGGATCCTTCCTCCCGGTGCAAAGCGGTGAAGCGAACCCTCCCGCGGATGAGTCCGCCGGCCGCGGGCTTTTCGCGTTTCGTGGAGATCAATGGTTTGTTTAAGTCGGAGGGGGAACGGATTCGCTCAAACACACAATAAATCATTCCTGGCCCGGCTGCAGCGCGGGTCCGCCCGGCCCGGGCACGGCCCTCGGGCTGGGGATGTGCGGAGCTTTAATTCCCGTTCCTTCCCCGCAGCAGCCTGCAGTTGCGTGGGCCGGGGTTTCCATACCTGAGAACCTTTCCCAGACATCTCCGATGCTTTTGGCCTTTTCTCACATTCTCTAATCGCTGCATTTCTTTCTCTCTGTATGTATTTTCCCTCAGTCTGTGCGAATTCCTTCTCACAAATCTACCAAAAATTAAAAAAAAAAAATCACCACCAAAACATCCCCCCGTCCCTCCTCAAAGCTGCCCTGTGCTAACAGCGTCTCTCCCCGCCGCCTTGCTGGGAGCCCTGCAGCGCTTTCTGCGGACAGCAGAACGACCAGCGTGCCCCGAGCAGGCAGCAAATTTCGTCCCGGGGAGCGGGCAGTTCCCGTCCGAGCATTCACATTATCGGCTTAGCGGGACTCGGAAATATATACGTACACAACGAATGAAGCGAAAACGTAATGTAAAATGTGAACTATTATGATGATGATGATTATTATTATTATTTTACTCCCGCAAATAAACGGAGAAGGAAGGAGAAAATCGCAGCTCAGAGTGACAAGGGATCCCTGCGAGATCAAATGCGTTTTTCCCCGTGCCCAGCACAGGGATACTGCTTCGAGGGGGGGATACAACGCCGAAGGGGCGCAGGGGGGATTTTGGCGGAGGAGAGTGGCTCGGGAGAGGCAGAAGGAGCTGCTCTGCCCGCACAGGAACCAGAGGCGTTGGCACCCGCGGGGGGTGACGGCACACGGGCACACATATCCACGAATAAAGCCTGTGCTTTCGGCTTAGCTTGGTGGGTTTGGTGTTGTGCGTTTTCATTTTGTTTTATTATTATTGTTGTTTCCTGAATATCAGCCCAGCGAGTTGGAAGGGCCGGCGCCCACCCCACAGTGGGGGATCCCCCCGGTTTGCCTTCCCCTGCTCCTGGCTCCGCCGTTCCTATTGAGCACCGCCGCGCTTTGTGTTGTCCGTCCCCGGACGCAGCGAGGGGCAGGAGAGCTCTGCTTCATGCCAGACCGCTTCCACAGCCGAATTCACTCTTACCAAGAAATTCAGAAACCAAAACAACCTCCTTTTTGGTGAAATACTAACACACACGTGCGCATTAAGAGGGGGATGCCCCAGAGCTTTGCGCTGCAAGTGTTACATTCCCCAAAGCCGCGTGCAGACGGTCCAAATTGCCCAAACAACAAACGCATCTCTTCTCCTTGCTGCCTTCCTCCGTGCCTCAATTTTGGGGCTCTCCCACCAGATTCGACTGCGCGCAGGGTGAGGACGAGTCCCGCAGCGCTGCCGTGCGCTCAACGGGGATCGGGAGCGTTCTCCCTCCGCTTCCCCAGCGCCGACCCCGGCCCGGCCCGGCCAACTCCCCCGGCTACTTTCCAGGAATAGGAGGGAGAAAGCTCTTTGCCAAACTATTCACAAGAGCACTTCAAAATAAATGAGTTGCCTACTAAAACTTAATGTTATACAAGATGTCCATTTGTCTATATTAGATTTTAAGCAGCTGTTGGTGCGTTCGAATCCGCCCCCCTCCCGCGAAGAAAAAGTTTGAGCAGAAGAGGAGAAAGTGAGGAGATAAAACGGAGCATTGTTTATTTTCTTGGATCCTCTCGACTCCGCTTTCCCAAAGCGCTGGAACGGAGCCCCCCGCGCTCAGCCTGCGCGGAGAGGCACGAACAGCGGCACCGGGAAGGGGGGGGGGGGGGGGTGTCCGGCCGCGTTCTCTTCGCCCGCTTCTAAATTGTTTCTTTGTTTCCCAAAGTGCCCTGAAAAAAAAGGGGGAAAATATCAACAAAAACTCAAAGACGGGGCATTGGGGGGGGGGGGGAAAGGAGACAAAAGAATAGTGCCAGGGTCCATGTCCCCCCCAGCTCGGCAGCCTGTGTCTGCGCAGCGCCCGGCTTATCGGTGTCTAGCGCTAAGAGATAATTTGGGCCGTGAGAGCGGGAGGTTCGTGGAGACTTTTTTTTGTTGTTGTTGTTTTATTTTTTTTGTTTTAATTATATTTTGTCTTTCTTTTCGCTCTTCTCCCCTCCTGTTTTTTCTCCCTCCCAAGCTGCTGCCCGCACCCCCGGCCACCTCCCCGCCTCCGCCCTTGTGACAACTCGGCAAAAATCGCCACCAGAGGGTAAAACCTCGATAACCAAACGAGTTTTCACTGGAACAAACACCGGGGACAGCCGCAGAGCCGTGGCAGGAGGAAGTCGGGGAAAGAGGCTTCCACTCTTCCCCAAGAAATTCATCCCAAAATGCCACCTAAACCTCAGCCCCATCTTCACTCCTTCTCCTGCCTGGTTTCTTCTCCCTTCACTCCTTCTCCTGCCCGATCTCTTTTCCATCTGCCCGGGCCCAATGTGTCTGTGGGACAAAGCTCCGGGGAAACAGCTCGCAAAGCGGACTCGGCACACCGTGGCCGGACTCCGCGTGGGCTGCTCACGTTGCTTTGCACGCACCCTCCACCGACACGCACGTTTCCTGCAGCGCCGAGCTGCACCGCTACTATTTACTTCGCTCTGTCTCCAGTCCTCATTAGCCTCGCTCTCCAAATTAAACCCTTTCCGTTCTGCTGCGCGGACTCTTGCTCTTTTTTTGGGGGAAAAGGAGGGTGCTTTCTAAGCTGTCTGCACGCAGGACCCACCAGGTCTCAGTGCTCCCATCCCCTTCCGTGTTTCGGGCGGACGGATGGGACTCCTACAATTCTTTCACCGCATTTTTCGGTAATTAGAGAGCCGAGGTCTGCGGGGAGAGGTAATTAATAGGTTTTTTATTAGTCCAAATGACATATCGAGGGAGGGGAAGATAAACTTGCCTACACACAAACCCTTCTTCAAGTTCTAAATGCTTGCTCCGAGACAAAATCCGTTAGTCCTTGCTCGGAAAACAACAACAACAAACACACGCAAACAAGACAACAGAATACCAAACCAGCAAACACCCTACAAGAGGAAGGTTAATAGCTTAAATGAGAGACTCGGGCGAGGAATGCGGATCAGATCTCTCCCCCCATTAATAGCCTTAAACGACTTTGCATTTTTATACCCGGAGTTGAGTACTCAAGGACTCTGAGCGTGTTTGTAAGACTAGAAAGATCTATTGAGAGGCTTTCTCTTTTTTAATGGTACATTAATGTTTCCCAAGACTTCGTATTAACTCAAGAATCACTGAAGGTCGATTTGTAAGTGTCTGGACACTATAAAAGCGTTTGTAAAGCAAAGTCAGTTGCGTATATTAAAATAAGGAGGTTCCTTTGTGAGATTTCATGCCAGGCCAGGAGCCCTTTAAATGCTATTCAACTGCCTCATTAGAAGGAGCTAACAGGAGTCAGGCCTCCTCTTTACCCGCCCCGCCCTTCCCCCTTGTCCTCCCCTCAAATCAGCCCTTTAATACATGGGCTGGCAGATTAGGGGCTTTTAAAGCTGGGTCGGTCCCGGATAGCCGGTTTCCTATCCTGCTATTGTGACAGCTCTTCCCTGCTATCAATTATATCCCACCCCACGCCGAACGCCCCCCCTTCCCTCCCAGGAGCACCTCCACCAGCTGAGCCAGAACCTCCTCTCCTGGCACCGCGCTCGCCCTGGCATCCGTTCCCCAAAAGATGTGCATCCCTTCCTTTCCTCTTTCAGCCGGAAAAAATAAAATAAAAAAATAATAAAAAAATGCATATATACATACATATATATATATATATATATGCCTGGACCTGAAAATCCATTTCCGAATAGATTAACAACCCGTCCTGTGTTAACACCAGCTCTGTTCTTTTTCTTATTAGATCGCAGAGATGAATGGGTTGGTGGGGGGAGAAGGAGCAAAGCAGCAGGGGAAGGTTGGTCACCGTTATCTGTGCTCCACATGTGCTCTGTGGGTATATATATAAAATATAGGAATGGAGTCCCCTTTAAGTAGTCCTTTTATGACTTGTTTTAACAGAAAACACAGAATAAGCCAATGTTTGATATTACAATATAAAACACATTTGTGGTATGCTGGGGGCAGGCTTGTTCCTCCCTCCTTCCTCCAGTTCGGTTCCTCACCCAAATCTGATCCAAACCCCACCCTTCTCAACAGAGCAGGCACGGACCTTCCAACCCCTGAAACGCAGTGTCCACCCCGCTCTGCAGCCACGCACAGATTCAGTCCCTTGCAAGAGAATTTGGGCTAGCAGCTCATATGAATACAAACCTCCAGTTCTTTATTATTATTGCTACTAGGCATAATGTTAGAATCATAATTCTCCATTTATATGGGGGCCTGGATTCAAGAAGCTCATTGGAGCTGGATGGAGCAGAACAACATATAAATCTGAAATCAAAGCCAAACATGTCCTAATAAAAACCAAGCCAATGCAGAAATCTGGTGGAGAAACAGCAAACGCATTCTCGCTCTCCTGCACCAAGCCCCCAATCCATTACTATATAACAATAATTAAAGAAAAACCCAAGCCCTCAAGCTGACCACAAACGCCATGCACAATCTCGGGTGTGTGGGCTAAAATTCCAAGTGTCAAGAGAAAAAGCACAGTCGAGAGCTCGCTCAGGGCACTTGCTTTTGCAAACGCTCTCAGGGTCGCTACCCAGGAGCAGGAACCATTGCACCCAGGCTGAGGTCCCATCTCTGCCCTCAATTGAAGTAGAATTCTTTCTCTCTGAAAGTCTGCACACTTCTCACTAATTGTACTCAGTATTGCAAGATCTCCCCTAACAATGGACAAGTCTATCAGGGCTCTATTAGTCTATCAGGCTCTATTAGAGCCCCTTGCAAGACATCACCTCATCAGTTAGATTCAATAAGTTTGTTTTCCACTGTTCTGCAAGGTTAGAGTGAGGTCCCTCTTCAAACCAGGGGAGGAAGATTTGCTGGTGATTGGTCCCATGAGGAAGCCCTGGGAGGTTCAGATGCTTCAGAGATAGGACAAGTCATGGGGACAAAGTGAAGAAGTATTTGCATTGATTTGATTTTTAATCTGAACTGGTAGTACAGCAGGAGGGAACCCTGATGTAGGGCTGTAACCAACCAACCTACCCTAAAAAACGGAGTAGCCCTGCAGTAGAATTCCCTGCCCTTGCAGAGAATGATACAATTCCTGATTTTCAGGACAAATATTCCTTTCCAGACACATGAGCCCAGCACCCAGCCCTGATGACAGTCACGTCTTAGCCTGGAAGGCCCCAATTTGGAAATGCACCCCATCAGCAAACCACTTCAGCACCTGCTTAACTTTGGGGCTGGATTAAATCGCCTTCCAGAACATGCTTTCAATTTATTAATAGCTTAAAGCAGCAGGAACAGACTGGGGGGTGAGAGGGACAATTTAAAAGCCACGTTACATCAGGATTTCTATGGGGGAGAAAGAATTGGGAAAGAAAGAAAGAAAGAAAGAAAGAAAGAAAGAAAGAAAGAAAGAAAGAAAGAAAGAAAGAAAGAAAGAAAGAAAGAAAGAAAGAGAGTAAGAAAGAAAGAAAGAAAGAATATAAGAGAATATAAAAAAAAAGAATTATTCAGGTGCAACTTGGAAAAAACAAACAAACAAACAAACAAAAATACAACAGGATGAAAGTCTCCCCACATAGATAGATTTTAAAAGAAATGCCTATGCCTGTCCCCTCCCCCTGCTCTGCTAGCATATTTCAAGCACTGGATGTTTGTGTCTGTCTTCCTTTCAAGGAACCCTGAGCACATGAATGGGCAGAGCAGCAGAATGAATGGGACACTTCAAAGAAAATGAAAACCATTACTGGGAAATCTGTTTATAGAGAGGATGAATGATTATGAGAGAAGATGCCAAGAGGAGAGAGAGCACAAGTGTGCATGCTCTCTGCACAGTGCACAACAAAATACCTCAGGGGTGTTCAGACCTTTCTTCACAGTTTCTTTGTGTAAGTTTGGGGTGAAAGGGTCCCCATCAGCCTCCCTAGCAAGTCCAGACCCCCTCTGATGCTATGGGAATGGTAGCATTCCCCATGACCACCAAGTACCTGCTCCTGAGCCCCAGTGGGGTGACTCCTCGCTCCCTCCCAGTGTCAAATTGGGATATATAAAAGAAATTATTTCCATCACATGGTGTAGATGAGGAAAGGATAAACAGCATGTCACTCGCCTTCCTAGTGGGTAAACTCCATTTACCCTCAACACCACCGCATGGAGACCCTGCCCTGAGAACTGCAGGCTTTATCTGAACCTTGCAACATTCTCACAGAGTCCCATCCATCTCCACTATTGCCTAGTGCTCAGTTTGTAGAGAAATTTCCACTAGAAATCCCCTGGCTGGGGATGAGAAAATCTGTACTGTGTCCTTTAGATGCAGATGTGTTCTATCCTGAATCCATCCAAGACAATTTTTGGCTGCCAAATCAGCAGCCTAGTCTCTATCTTGTAGGGGAAAGATGGGAAAGTAGGGATGGGGTTCCCTGATAACCAGTGCAACCTTCTGCATGGGGAGCCTATGGGATTTCCATCCCTCTACCCAGTACCTCAGCAGATCTACCAAGGCAGAACAAATGGCACCTTGTCATCCCCACTACCATCAGCCTCGTTCAGCAGAGCATGTGTGCCCAGATGCCGACAGATGGACAACATTGGTTCCCCAGGTAAGTGCCATGACTGGTTCTTGCTCGCTGATAGATACAGAAAGGAAAGGCAAGAGGCATGGACTGTAGAAACAGTGTTATAAGGCCTCATTTAAGAACCACAGTCTTATGGTAGAGCATGGGGGTGGCTGCAGAAAATAGCCCTCAAACACCCTTGTTATTTTTGGCATGAAGAGCCAGAAAATACTTCTGCTTTTTCGAATACTGAGAATACTTATACCATGACCAGCATGGTTTTCACAGCACTCTCAGGAGATGCAGGGAGATGAATGCTGACATCCCTGGGGTTGGACCAGTGGCATACAATGCCCTAACACTGCAGTCCTCCAAGAGCCCAGTGCTGATGTAGTTTCAATCAGAGTGCCTGCTAATGGAGCCACCAGTTTTTCCCATGCTGCCAAATTCTTCGGGAGACCTTTCTTAGACATACTCCAGATAATAGTAGACTGCAAAGAAGTTTGATGCTTTCACACCAGAAGGTCCTATATCCTCTAGGGTCCTGTCAGAAGGCAAGACCACAGGAGGCTGGTACCACAATATCACCTAGGTTATCCCCACAGTTTCAAAATAGTGTTGTGCTCAAAGAAAAAAATGGGTCACTGACAACTGCAGCTGGGAAACTGCCTTCTAAGGTCCTTCCTCAGAGGCTCTGACTTGGCATTACCCTGTTCCTTTTCCCTCCATAGGATCTCAGTGCTGCCCACTTTGGCACTGAGCCATTCAGATCTGCTGCTCACCCACCTTTCCCAGTGCAGCTCTCTGCCACTTCACACGTAGGTAGGCATCATCAGCTCTCTGCCATTCTAATCATCTCCCGTTACAACTTGGACTTCGATAATCGAAACATGAAAGTAGGCTGAGCTCCAGCAGAGCGTGAAGGCAGCAGCCGTGCCAACTAGCTTTCAGTGCTTGTTTCATCCCCTCCTCGCCAGAGAGGGATGGGAAGCACAAGTCGGGGATGGATCAGCTCAGTGTCAGTGACCCAGTGCAGATGCCCACTTTCTCATATCTCCCCCTTAATCCCCTCAGGATCTTGCCACAGTGATTATCTCTGTTGACCATGTCTATAAAGAGGTACCCACTTATTTTGACCCATTTAACTCCATGTGATTTAAGCTGCCCATGTTATGAATTCAGCAGATAGCATCCATTCTCTCCAAGCCCAGCCATGGGTTGGCACAAGGAGCTAGAAAAGCCCTGCAGCACCAGGACAAGAGATTGCTTAGCAGCCTCATTGCGGATGGATACACAGTGCTCTGAACAGGCTGCTGCAGCACCCCAATTGCCTCTACCCTCAATGCCCTCCCTAGGAAGCATCTCCAGCTCCTTGCAAAGGGCCTTTGAGATGAACCAACCACAGGTAGTACAGTGCTAATGCCATCCTAGAGATGCTAGCAGAGAAGAGGGAGAAGAAAACGCAAGCATTTCCCATTCCTTATTTTCAAAGCAGCATCCGGCCAGCATCACTCAGGGTGGGTGACTGCACAAGGAAGCTGCTGTTCCCCTCTGCTCTCCGGCCCAGCAATGCCATAGGGAAGTGCTCAAGCTTCACTTCCATGGTTTGCCACAACATCATCGAGCCCCCTGTCCATGTATTTATCTAACAAGGATAAATGATTGGGAAACACAAATTTTGAAGTTATAAATACGTCCAGAGAGGTGACATCATAACAAATGAGACTATATATATCCAGTGACTTACATCATTGCAAACCCTGGATGTATGCATATCCTTGGATGCAATTCCACATCTATTTTGTTGGGGCGATTGTTCATCTTTTTAATTTGAAATAAATGACAAAATTTTCAGTCTTCTTCCTCTCCATTACGTTTGTCTTCCAACCTGAGGCCTGGCTCCCCTGCTTAATAAATACTGTCTGTGTTTCAGAGAATCTTACCCTTCTGTAGCCTCTGCTTTCAAGAAACCAGTATCAATGGAAGCTAGGGTAAGCATAGGCTGGCTGAAAACCAGAAAAGGATATGAGGACATGGCAAAGTTATGAGGTTGTTCCTAAGTGGTTTGGGACTTTTTTTTTTTTTTTTTTTTTTTTTAGGAGATGGTGGGAGAGAGCAAAGAGAAGGGAAAGAAAACAGTTTGTTTACCCAGAATTTTATTTTGAACCTGTAGTAATCGGACTTGGAGAGATGCTGAGCATCTCTGGGTTTCATTAACTTCCTAGACTCAGCGGGGAATTCAGGATTACACGCCACTCTTGAAAAAGCAAGGATTGAAGAAGTCTTGAAAAAGCAAGTCTATGTCACGCCAAGGCACTTCTGGAGGAAAAAAAATCAGCTAGCAGTTTCCCCCATCATAGCACTGACCCTGGGAGGTTGGGTGGGTTATGTACAGAGTGAAACAGGGTACGGCGCCCCTGAGCTGGGGCAATTCCTGAACAATAGGCTGCACCATCTGTGCCAAACCTGCAAGGACATTCTTCTCTCTTGCTCAGCTCTTGAATGGTTTTCCCATTGGACACCGTGACAGGCTCGTGTGCCAGCTCTGGGGTTTCTTCCCCATGCTTCACACATGTTCTCTGGGCATACCCAAAAGCAGAAGCATCCCCAAGTGGAAACTGAAACCTAATCCCTTTTCCCCTTCAAAGCTGTGCAAGAGGCAAGAATTGGCCCACTGGGTAAAGTGAAGGATTGAAAGCCTTTGCCCTTAGCTTTCTGTGTCAAAAGAATACAGCTGGGTCCACATTAATGCTGGAAATTGAATTTACTGACAAGAGATTTTTATTTTCTTCTTTTTGTCTGCACAGCCAGTTCTGCAAGCCACATGCTGGCCCAGGTCTTGGGAGGCCACATCAGTGTTTCCACTCTCCCCCCAAATAGCCTTTCCATGTGACATGGGCATGTTCTTTAGCACCTCTGTACAGGCAGGGAGCTGTGGCATGGGCTAAACCCTGTGGGGATTAACACAAGCCAGATTTCAGTCCGAGCAGCCTACGTGCATGAAAGCCTAGAGAGCTGCAGCCCAAGTTCTGCAGAGGGTTCCTATTCCTACAGCTGGACAGCACCAAGCTTCAGCTCAGCCTTTGCCAAGGAGGATCCCAGACCCCAAACCCATTGCTAGTTCTGCCCAAAGCCAAAGGTTCAAGCCCTTCCAAACTTCAGGGAAGCTCTACCCCAAGATGCAAGCTCTAGGGCCTGGTTTTTGATGGTGTATTTACTGATGAGGTGAAATATGAATCTGGTTTTGACTTTAAAAAGCCAATTGTATTTTGGGGCAGAGGGAGGGGGAAGGGGTGCTCTGACCTGACCTGCTAATCTCTTTTTCTTCCTTTAAAGTTGTCTTCTAAATCTGAACATTAAAGGTGATTAGATACCTAAGGGACTTCCCATGTCATTAGTTAATACTTTAGAGCTTGTTTTGGTTCCAGCTAGCAGTAATGCAGAGCCCTTTCGATAATACATCACCCTGCTCAAATATGCCTGCACAGTCTCCAGATGATATACCCCACCAGTGTCTGCCTCTGTACAGCTCGCAGATTGGAAGGGTCGGAGACGAGTTTAATTTAAAGATGAGCCGCCCTTGGGCTGCCAAAGGAAATGGCGTGTCAGCTATGTCAAAAATAGATACTGTTGTGCAGATATATGGAGGGAGAGATGGACACTGCCAGTGCTATCAATTACCTGGATTGCCTTTAAATGTCAAAGCAAATCCTTACCCATTCCTTCTCTAGAACCTAAATCACTGAGAGAGACAAGGTCAACCCAAGCAGGCTGGAATGCTGGGAGAGGAAAACACGTACATAACGGTGCGTGTGTGAGGGGATAATTTGTGCATACAAGCACTGATTGAGCTTTAAAAGCATATTGATTCGTGGATTCACATGCTGAAATAGGGTCACTGGTTTTTTTTTGGGCACCATCCAGAACACTAGTCCCCAAAAGAAAGATCTTTCCAAGACAATAAGTGGCTTCCTGGACTGAATATATTTTAAATTCTCTTGTCACTCCTATTTTGCTATGTTGCAGTATTTTTTTCTTCCATGGGAATATAGGTGCCTTTGACAGATTCAGAAGAAACCACACAAATCTAAACCGCCCCTGGGAGAGACCAGACTGAACTGCATCTCTGTGTATACTTTTCTGTCTCACTGCAGCACAACCAATATCAGCAAAACATATGTGCACCTATGTATCCATATTCTTCAAGGCAGACCTCATGGGAAACAGTCTGAAGTGATCCCTTGGGAAGGGCCCCAGTCCTTTCGGGAACAGGATATGGGGAAATTGAGGAGTGGGGAAAAGGGGAAATCATCAAATCCTACAGGTGGGTAAATAAAAGGAGAAAAAATTTATTACAATAGCAAGGCAAACATAAGGTTTAAGCTTGGTCTCTTAAGAAATGAGGTTTATGCAACCAATCTGCACGTGGGATACATATATAAAATATAAATAAAATAAACATACTCATCTCCCCTGCCCCTAATAACTTCCAAATTTGTTGGCCAGTTCCAACCCAGCTCTGCGGAGGGGGGCAGAGGTCTTACAGTTCTTATAAGTTTTATGAAAATAGGGCCCTCTCCTGTATCCTGAGACCTATTAATGCCCACACTGAAAGAAATTGTTGAGCTCACATTGCAGCCTATTAGCAATATTATTAGACACTGGAGAATACACAGGGGAGAGAGAAATATTAAGAATGCCCCAATGGCAGGAAAAGCTTCAGTTGGAGTCAGCGCCTTCTTGGACACTAGAGGATCCAACCACAAGACACCAACTGCTTGAAACCCACCATTTCTTTGCATCTCCTGCTGATACCCACTTCTACATAAAGATATTTTGTGTATTCCCAGCCTGGCCTCACATCAAGCCCGTGCCAGCCAATTAAGCTGAGCTGTAATTTACAGCTCCCTGCTTCCTTCACCTTCTTCCTCGGAGGGATTAGTTAGCAAGGCTGAGACACACAGAAGAAGAATGTAATCACAGGGGTACATTTATCACCTGTGTTTGCACTGGGGCACTGAGCTGATTTCTGTTCTCTTCTTCCTTCAACAGGATCGTCTCCTCTAGATAACTGCCGGGCCAGCCACCAGGAGTGCATTAAGCACTGATCTCAGTCCTACTGCTTCCCATGCATGGGACGAGGATAAAAATGTAAGGAATTTCAGATAAACGCATTTGGAAAGCCACTTAGGGCTACTGGACAGATGAAGGCAAAGAAGGCTGGGGAACGTTTTCGCAATGAACAGGTAAAGAGGGGCACTGCTCATCTCCTGAAATGTGTTAGCAAGCTGCTTTTTAGTTCTAGACCCTGAGTTTTGGCTGCCAAAGCAATCCTCAAGCAGAGAAGCCTTTAAATAAAGGATCCCTGTAAAAACAGGGGTGTGCAAGTCACAAAGCCAGTCTGTGCTAAGACAATCACTGTTTTAGTTCCATGTATCTTGCCAAAAGAGGGAAAATATTCAACACGAGTGTGAGCACTGGTGCACCTTGGTGTCATGCAGATATCTCACAGAGGATCAAGCACCATTGGTATTCCCACATACACACGAACAAAGACAGTCCCCAAGGCAAAGGCAATCATCCTGGAATATTTACCTTGGTTTCTAAAGGAAAACCAAGAAAACAGTTGCGGGGCTTTAGATGACAATCATACAACACAAAAGGCTACAACTCGGACCTGCTCCCTGCCCTACAGCACATTGCCAGCATCGCTGGGCATCTTCTCGTTGCACATCAGCCTTGTTGTCCCGTCTGCTGTCTGTTCCTGCAGGTTACCACTCCCTCCCCTCCGCTTGCCTTTTGTCCGGGTCCATCTGCATACAGCAGGATGAATTTCTAGGTTATTTCAGTGCAAAATGAGGATTTTAAAATGTATCTATGAGTGCTTGTCCACAGACGAGCAGGATGAAGCAGAATAAGCATAAAGCAAGAGTTGTCCCATGCTGCTCTTCCACAGAGAACCTCCTCTTCCCACAAGTGGAGGCTCAAAGGAGCTACAGCGAGGAGAAACTTGTTCCTAGACCAAAACATCAGGCTGGACCATCCCGTGGGAGCCAGCAAGTGGTGCCTGTGATTTCAACAGGGCCAGGATCCGTCCTTCCCTCTTGCCTCGGATTACTCAGAAGCAACCGCAGCCCTCTAGGTCTGCACAGCAAGTGCCATGAACCCACCTGCCCCAAGCACCCTGGGCTCAGTTCCAGCCTCCAGAAACCAGCACTGAGGTCAATGGGAAGTTCACCTCGGTCCTCAGGAGAGCAGAATTTGACCATCCAATTAACAGCTAAAACACTGCTGCTTCTTATAAGTGTAAAGTCCCAGTGGTGTTGGGGTCTCTATGAGTAATTGATGGCCAGATGGAGCTGTGGTTATCAGTATGACTGCAACACTGTGCTGGGAAGAAACTTCCAGCCTGTAAGGAAGAGAAAACGACTCCTTTCCATATCATGCAGCAAAGGCAGGACCCACTGTTGCACTCGCTTCTTACCCAACCCTGCTTTCACACATCAGACAGGCCCCCACGATGTTCCACCAACATTTCACCTGATATGGGCTCAATTCTGCAGTCTCAAAGTTGCAATTTCCCCAGGAATGCCTGGAATTTCCCCCTTTATGCAACACACGTTTGCAGGTTCCCGCTTTGATGAGTGAATATCTTCATTTACCAGTGGAAATATTCCCACACACATGCTGTCTCTTTGAACAGCCCAAGCCACCAGCTTAAACCCAAGGCAGATGGATTACCCTTCTCAAGGCCTCTAAAGACCCTGGGATTTTTATTTTATTTTTAAGGGTGCATGTTTTGATTTAAACCTCATAGCTCTGAGCTGATTCTGCCTTTCCTTCACTTGCTTGTTTGCCACCTTGCAGAAAGCTCTGAGTTCTGCCGACTGGGAATAAAAAATGAATCATTTAAGTATCAAACGATCAAATCTCACCAAGAGAAATCCTTCTTTTGCAGGGGATGTTCCTACTTCTCAGTTCATTAGTTGACAGAGGAGTCGCTTTTATATTGTACTGTTTGGTAAAGGACTACATCAAAGAGAAGCTGCAGGGTGGGAATTGAAGATTCATACTTTGGGAAAAAACAACAACAACAACAACAACAAAACCTCTGAAAAGCAAACCTGTCCTCTGTTTGTTACAGACTGAGGGGCTTGAAACTTCTCTACCCAAGTGTATACTTATTGGAATAAATTCATTTCATTTATTTGAAGATAAACAGTCAGGGCTGAGAAATTAAACCGTCAGAGATGTCAAACAATCAGAGATGTTCAATGTTTATGATGGGTACAGTAGTCAGATATCTTAAACATGCTGCTATGCAAATTACATCCTATGTTACACTGAAATTGCCATGCATCATGCTGGGATTGGTGGGGGCTATGTTAATACCACTCATTCTCAGCTGCACACTTTATGAAGTGCCCCAGAACGAGTTGCTGCTGTGGCACCCTCCCCTTCCCAAGCCCCATTAGGGAGATGCAAGTGTGCACTGCATAAATTCCCTCCCTTTAGGCCCTACTGCTCTCCTGTGGTTTGCTTTTCTTCCAGGAGCTCAGTCCAAAGGAGACCGAGCTGATCACGAAGGGAAGTCCCTGGACCAGATCCCCACCTCATGCCAGCTGCTTCTGCCATGAAGCCCTCAGAAACTGGATGCAAAAAGTGAGAAAACAACAGCTTGTATGTACAGGGCCACCAACAATTCTGTCCCCCAATGGCTCCATCTTCCAGCACATCTCCTACCTCTCAGCCTCAAACTATGGCTTTAAATAGTCATTCAGTCCCTTTAATGGGGAAAAAAGTTCTGTCCTGGGCCATCCGCTGGGCTGCAGTGGGGTCCATCCCAGCCCTGGGAAGCGGGTTGGGAGTCAGAGCACTGCCATCAACAGGGGAAGTGAGAGAACTGCTGGGACCAAGCGGTCCAGATCCATACAGCATTGTGCTGGCTTCTGCTTTCTAGCTAGATCTAACTGACTGTTTTGATGGGAGAATTCCCCGTCTCAGTGCAGCTCTCAGTATGCTCACTGCAGAGACCAAAAGCATTGCCTGTCCATACTTAGAAATTCTGGGCAAAATCCCTAATCCGACCTCAACATTTAGGTCCTTTTTACAAGAGGAAGAAAGGGAGGGAGGGAGGGAGGGAGGGAAGGAGGAAAATGATGATAACAGTTTCCTGAGAGTCATCTGCAGAACCCAAAGCACAGAGTGCTGTCCAGTGGGACCCAATCTGGGTGTTTGTAGTGTGCCCCCAGCACTGAGAGCCCAGCAAAGGAAAAAGGAGACTGCCTGGGAGTGAGTTCCAGCACAGCAAAGGCATCGTAGAATCAGAGAATCCTTAAAGTTGGAAAGGACCTTTAAAGATCATCTAGTCCAGCTCCCCTGCAGTGAACAGGGACACGCACAGCTTCATCAGGTTGCCCAGGGCCTGATCCAGCCTTGCCATGAAAGTTTCCAGAGATAGGGCACCAACCACATCACTGGGCAACCTGTTCCAGCACCTCACCACCCTCACTATACAAAATTTCTTCCTTATATCTAACTTAAATCTCCCCTGTTCGGGGAGGGAAGGAAGCCATTTCCCCTTGTACTATCATCACAGACCCCGCTAAAGGGTCTGTCCCTTTCTTCCTTGTAGTTCCCCTTTATGTACTAACAGGCCCCTCTCAGGTCACCTCGGAGCCTTCCCTTCTCCATCATCCCACTACAACACACCAGCAAGGTCAAAAAGTCAGCACAAGGGAAAGGGAACCCGCCAGCAGCCTGGCCAGGAGCTCTGGTAGCCACGGGGAGCGGCCGCGCCGCGTTGCGCAGCGTTGCGGTGCCCCCATGTGGCAGCCGCTCCGTGCTGCAGCCCTACCCTCCTTCCCCCCCGGCCCTGCGCACCGCGGCGGTGCGGGGCTGCTTTCTAGGCGGAGCTGGGGGGAGCCGTGTTGTTTAGGGGCTCTGTTCAGGCCGATGGCATCTCAAGCCTGTTTTTTG
Source organism: Alectoris magna (assembly GCA_030625065.1). NCBI lineage: Eukaryota > Metazoa > Chordata > Aves > Galliformes > Phasianidae > Alectoris > Alectoris magna. The sequence goes on along the minus strand of CM060578.1, from coordinate 3,409,762 downwards.
GGTCTTCCCGCAGCAGCGACGTTCGCTATTTTATTGAATCTAGCTACAAAACTCCTCTTTTCCATTTGCTTTCTGCCACAGATCAACCTCTTGGCGTGAACCCCTTCCCAAATTGCAGCACTTCCATCTTGCACCAGGCACGCACCTGCCTGCAAAGCCTTTTACAAACACCACCCTGTGGCTGTGCTCTTCCACGTTGTCCACCGGTGACACACAGCCCATGCCTGGAGCATCAGGTCTCCATCAGGGCACGATGCTGCAGGCTGGGAGCATGCCTGCATGCAGGGCAAAACAAGGACTCTTGCCTCTTCCCTCTGGCCACAGCACGCTGTGGGCTCTGGGGGAAGCCAGCAGGTGGGGGCTGCAGGAGAAGTGCTGCAACCACATACAGGTGTTGCCTTGGCTGAAGGGAGAGGCTCGGGGCAGGAGCCAGTGGTGAAAGTCTCCCTGTGGACCTGCCAGATCTGATAGCCTGGAGAGAAGCACAGCTCGTAAGTGCAAGGAGATGAAACAGTGTGCAATCAGAAGGAGATGCTTGCCCTTGGTGGAAAGACAGCTGTACTGGCTCTGAGGACCTGCTTCTTTGACCAAGAGACCAAGACATCTTCAGTGCTGCCCCACTTTCAAGTGCCGATTTGAGTACAGGCTGCTCAGTCTTAAAAACCTGGGAAGCAGACATCTAGGCATGACCTAGCCCATTTCCCAGGGGTAGCAGCAGCATTCAAAGCTTCATGCTGTGCTTGGTCTTTCCTGTTGTTCTGAACTATTTTGATGATTTGCTCTATTTCCACAGTAGCAGGCCTGAAAAGAGGCTTTGCTTTATGAAATCCCATGTAGTTCTAACAGCATCAACACTGTGTGGTCTGCAGTGAAATCAGAGTGATCTCTTTTATCTGAAGACACTCTTTCCTCCAGATTCATGGCAGATAAACCTGCATGATTGACTTGATGATCCTCGTGGGATCATTGGAAGCAACTCAAGACATTCTGTGATTGTGTGGTCAGAAAATCCAGATTAAATTGCAGGAGAACTGAAGTTAAATCCAAGCTTAATCCCACTCTGGCAGTGCATGACTTTAGACTTACCTTCAGGAAAATCAGACCCATCCTAGCCCACAGTCATAGAATCATAGAATCACGGAGGTTGGAAAAGACCTCTAAGAACATCCAGACCAGCTGTCCACCTATCACCAAGATAATACAAAGAAAACCCAACCTATACAGTCTCTCCTTTTTCACTTACACATATAATGATTTCTCTCAACCATTTAACTTCTGTATTCCTGGATATTTTTCATATTCATGACAACTGCAAATTATTTTCAAAAACAGATCTACTCTAATAAGTTTGAAGTCAGAGCAGGAATACATGCACTGGAGAGAGAGGGAAGCCCTCAGTGCAAGTTCAGCTGTCCATCTGTATGACTAAGGAGTCATACCTTAACCTGAATTTTCACCTGTCATTCCCCTCCCAGATCTGTCAGAAGGTTTGGTCACCTCTCCATGAAGTTTCCCATGGAAATAATAACAGAGTTGTGCAAAAACTTGTGGTGACCTGTTTAGATGAAGCAAAATCAGGTAGCCTTGGGATTCCTCTGTGAGAAAAGAACTATTTTTTTTAAATATTCTCAGTTTTGATTCATTTTTTTTAACTTTTAAAAAGTAGTATTTTCTGTGTCCCTCTTCACCTCTCCCTACCCACGCATATTCTAAGTAGAAAAAATGATTCCTCTTGTAATGATTTGTCATTCAAAGGGGAAAAGAATTTGCACTGCACGCTGTCAGATAAGACATTTGCATTGCATTGCTCCTGGACAGGTGATTGGCTAAAACAAGGGATCCCTCTCCTTTTTCCCTGCCTCAAAAAGCAAGAATAGGGGAAGAATCACAGCTTTTTCCCTTCAGTTCACTCAGTGACACTCGAACACTTCAACTTCCTCCACATCCAGACAGAAATTGTTTGTTCCCAGTCATTCATAGGCAGGGCTGAACACAGAGCTTCTTCCATCTGACCTGAGCAGGAGACAGGGCAGGACTAAAGGCCAAGCTGTGCACAAAATTCGAGTTCCTCTCCCTTTAAGTCAGTCTATGGCTTGGTGCAAACCCAAGAGCCCAGTACAGCTTTGCTTCTCAGTGACGTGGGCAGCAGGGTGCTCTGACACGTGCCCATGAGCTGCCAGCAGAGAATCCATACAGGGAGGAGCAAAGCGAGAATGCTTTGTGCAGGCAGACCTGTAGTGCCAGTTATTCAGCAGCCATGCACAGAGCTAAGCCGCGGGCTACACTCTCACTGCTCTGCAAATTTCCCACTTTTATGCATTTCTTCCAAACTTTGATGAAGGAGCTGCTCCTCAGATCTAAATCCCTGCCTGAGGCACGGCAGGACAGAGTGAAAGTTCCTTTCTGAGGATGCATTTCACTGTCTCCACTGTGTTCTTGCAGTCCCACCCACTTCCCAGCCCTTGCCAGGAAGATGGGTTTCTGCATGCTCATTCATGTGCAAGGCAAAGCCCTGGAAGTGTCAGAAAATTCACCCTGTTCCCAAGTTCTGCCTAAGTGAGGGCTGGGGATGGAACAGGACATGCCCAGGGAAACCCAACATCATGCAACAGACCAGGTCCCCAGCTGCTCATCACCAGGCTGCCATGCTCCCCAGGTGTTTTCCAGCCATGCAGAACAAACAGGGAGGAGAAGAAGTGCTCCTGGGCACTCCTTTATACCATCACCCACTCAGGGCAGTGCTGGAACAGGAGCAGAACCCTGGACTTGCAGCTGGCCCTCTGCACAGGTTCGTTCTCCTATGCTAGGTGACCTCAGACAAGTCACCATGTGTCACCAGGCACACAACAGAGAGAAAGCCCTTTGGGATAGGGTCTCACCCAGGCTTTCAACCAGATTTTAAACCTACCAGTGCCCATCCTGCTCGGGACAGCTTTTCATGTCTAATCAAGCTGTTTGCAAAGCCTGACTGCAGTCCTGCTGGGTGATAAGTGGAGGAGAATCCTTTAGGCATCTGGAGTGAAGCAATGAGCCATGGGGTGCTGGGGGATGCTCCCAGGCTGTGCACAGCTCCCAGCCATCCAGCAGCCTCACTACTGCCATCGGGGCTGAGGTGGCTTCCCTGGGTTCCACCCAGAGCTGGAGGACAGCAGACACTTCCCTGCAGAGCTGAGCTCACCCACAGCCCCTCCAGCTACACAGCCACCAGGCTTCCCAGGTGAGAGATGAAAAGCAGATGCCACTAAGCAGCTTGGAATTGGAGGCCTGTGAAAAGCAGAGCACACAAAAAAAAAAGGGGGGGGGGGGGGGGGGGTATGTTTTTTGGAACAGCAGGCCTTAGGAAGAATGCTGAGAGCAGACGTGCTCCTCAGAGCTTGCCTCCAGGCCTCCACAGATCAATTGGTGCATCTCTAACACAACTGTCTGGATCCAACATGGGCTGCATGCTGGTGGAGGCGGTTTGCTGCAGCAGCTCCTGCACTCCCTGCAGGCTAAATGCACAGTGCAGACAAAGGGCAGTCCCAGTAATAAGGTGCATCCATGGAAGAGGAAATCAGGTTGTCCACAGATATAGCCTGAGGAGTTCAAGCACCAAGACGTCCCACCTGAGTTCACATACCTGGCTGTTTGAGGCTTCTTTGAACATCCTTGCCTTTAATTATGAGCCTTTCAATACTTCTGTCTTCTCCATGCACTGTGCTGTGACTCATGGCTTGGAGTCACAGGGATTCCCAGGATTTACTGGGACTGCTACCTGCAGCCCCAGCAACAGGGCTCCAGCTGGGCACCGCACTGGACAGACTGCCTGCATGGCAAAGAGGCAAACAGGGCTGTGCTTTCTTTGAAGATGTGGCTTGGATGCAACTGGTATTACAGTTTTTCTCAATACTCTGCTGGTAATGCAAGCCACATGAACAAACTCATCTATTAAAGGTCTGAATGCTTTGTGTTCATTCCCAGAGCCTGCTGAACACCCCACGTTGGCAGCATGTCCCCATAGTCGCAAACGCAATTTCTTTTCCTCCTGGCCCATTCATGGCACAGGTCCCAGGCTGCCCGCAGCACACTGGGAGCTGCACAACAAAAAAGCAGATGCATGTTCATCCAAACAGCAGCGACCAGGACTTGAGCTGTGTTCTGAACTAAGCTGGCAGTCACTGCTTCCAGCTTTGGATAATGAGAATCCCTAGTGAAGTGCCATTTTGCCAGAGGATGCCCAAGAACCTCATCCACCCCCCTGCTCACCCACCCATTCGTGACAGGTTCCCATGTCCTGCAGTTTCTCAGATAGAGATGTCTGGACCATTGATTATAACTTTGGATCTCTTCCCCTAACCACACTGCTTCAAAATAAGCTAAGAGGCAGAAATCCAAACTATTTTCATTTCAGGCTTCAAAGAGGATGCTCAAAACTAAAAGGAACACTTAAGTAAAACATGTATAAGCAGGGAGCATCTGGTATTTTCCCTGGCAGCATCAAGTCTTGAGATATGCAAGAAAAAAGTTACCAATAAATGTAACAAAGAGGGTTTCTCTCTACTGTTACCAGCTCGTGCACGTCAGTGTCTGGTCTGCTTCTTGCTTTGAAATCCTATTCAGTCCCATGACCTTAAACAAGAGGAAAGTCAACACAGTTCAGCCCATTCAAAGCTAACATCTCTGCTTCAAGTCCCAGTGGGCATGCAGCACTTTGACAGAGCCTGTTATGTGTTAACCTCCTTCCTTTATAAAGACAAAGCACCATACAGCGCAATGCGCACCTGATCCTGCTGCTTGCATTTGTTTCTGCCATGCAGCTCTTTGTTCAAACAAAGGAGGCAAGCAGCCCTCTGCTTCTCCAGGGATACGGATCCACAGCAAGACACCACAGCTTAATGGAAGTGTTGCTCTGGGTCAAGTGGCAGAGCCAACTGCTGCCTTCATGCAGTGATCTTCATCCCGGAAAGGAAGATAATCAATTAGCAGCCCACGAGCAGGGGAAGTCTCCTGGTGAGCAATCACATTTGTCTTAAAGATGATACGCCACGCTTGCTCTGAGCACAGCTTTTTGTGCACTCGGGCCAGCCCTCCAATCCAACCCCAGCAATAGCATCACTGAAACTTCTGGTCTTACCCAGGAGGTACCAGAAAACTGCAAAGTGAAGCTGGGGTCCTGCTGGAGCGTTTGCAGGAAAATAAATACTGTCACTGTAGCAAAACAGCCCTTAGTAACACCAGCTACTGTACGAAGATGGGCAACAACATACCCACAGAAGAATTCCTTCTCTCCCCTTCTGTCATAGCCTGGGTGATTTTTTAATTATTGTTATAACCATTATTTTTAATACTGCTCCATCTCACTCCCTGAATTATGAAAATTCCTATTTTCACAGTTCAGATATAAACAGGTGAAGAGATGCCTCTGTTCCTGGGTGCTTGGAACTCTGGCAGGCAAAGCTGACTTGCAACTCAGCTCATCTTTTGAGAGGCTGTTTGGAAGCATCTCAAAAGAAGATGCTCTGGCTTTGCTCAAGCCACCTAGAAATTCACTTGATGCCTAATTAACCTTATTAGAAAGCTACAGCAGCAATTCCTTACAGTACCGGCAGCATTATTACTTCATCTCCATCTTAATTATCAGCAAAGAGTCTGGGCACGTATCTGCAAACTAACTGGTGATTAGCTTATGCTATCAATATGTTGTTCCATCTAAGCCAGCCCCTTTGTTAAAAAAAGAAAACAGTTTCATCCAATGTAATTTCCAAACAGAACACTAAATCACTAATGTCACCAAGCAGAACTTATTTTGCAATTAAGTCTTTCTATAACAAGGAGCCTTTGTTCCATTGCAGTAAGTCAGGAAATCAAAACGTGGCCTGCAGGGCTAAGCTTGGGTAACACCTAGGAAATATCAATACACTTTTGACATTATCTTAATAAATAATGAACATGGTATAGATAAGGTGACTGTAGACACAGTGAGACTTAACTACAGGTGTGTTAAGTACAACAAACCTGTGAGGTATGATTAAGGGATTTAAAGGTCTGTCTATTGCTCAAACAATTAACCCTGTGGAGAAGAAGACAGTACCTGTTTGGTAGCAGTGGTAAATACCAGCCTTTTCAGATGGAAAAGACGTGAAACAAAAATAAATTGAAGCAAAAAGGATGTTGAATAAAGTAACTTAAGATTGCCAGCCTGAAGGAGGAAGACTGCTACAACCTCTTGCATGTGTCAATAAATACCTGATTGTACAGTGGATTTTGGAGCCAAGAAACTCTATGCTGATATTCCAGGAGACTGCAGCATTAAAATAATTTCACAGAAATGCAGTGCGACCATTTACATCCATTTATCAGTCCTTGTTAAGCAACATCACCAATTTTGATGTCACAAATGCATTGCAAAAGCTTGCATCCATGGCATAAGGCACAGCACCAAGTTGCATTCAGTGCCTCAGAAGATGTATCTGCTCTTGCAACGCTGTGATTACGTTTTCTGGGGTTGTTTTTTGTGGGTCCCCACCATTATCACCAAGGTGAGGAGGGATGCAAAGAGCAGAGGAAGACCAGAAATGGAGAAAAGAAACACTGGCACATGATGAGCTCATGATATGAGCCTTTATGCAGGTGGAAATACTTCCACAAGTACTTTCTGAAGCAGAACAGCTTCTGTATGGGCAGCCCAGAACTCATGCAAGAGGAACACCTAGCACACTGAGGAACAGATGTACAAAAACGTAGCCTGAAATTCCAACCGATACTGGTGAGCTTGGCTTTCACACTGCAGCTATTGGTGCCATTTTGTATGGCTGCTGGTGGGTAAAATGTTCATGTGGTGCATAGGACACCGAAACCCAATTCCCTTCAGAGAGATCCCCAAATGTAGCTCAAACAGACACACTGAGCTTCACCCAGCTCTGTCCCCACTGGGGTCAGTGAGTTCCCGAAAAAATGAAGGAGACACACAGTAAGCCAACACCTCTAACACTAGATCCTGTCCAACAAACATGTCTCATTTTACTCATTTTACTGCTTAAACCTTGCAATATCAAAAACACTTTGGCTGTCACTCAAGGCTCTGATGTTTTAACCAATGCCATTGAGCTGTGGAGAAGGATTGCTCAAGTCCACCTGAGCTCTCTCCACCAACGGTTTCTGCTGCCAGCCTGCACTGTCGTTACATGCCCACCACCACTCTGCACAGCTTTGTGCTCACAGAAGTGCCAGCTTTCAGGAAGGGCTCTGAATTCCCTGGAGCATCTACAGCTGGCCTCAGCCCCTTTGAGGATGTTTGCATTTATCTAGATTAAGAAAATCATCCAATAATGGACTTGAACAGAAATGCTGTCATGCCTCTCCTTTCCCCTCAGTTCCCTCCCTTCCCCCCCCCCCCCCCGCCTCCACCAAAGAGCAAGGAGAGGAGCCTTCGTTTAGCTTCTACTTTTGTTTTAACAGACATCAGTTTTGTTTCCACAAAAAATGGAAAGCCAGACATGGGTTTCAGCAATAACAAATATGTAAAGAAATCCACCTCTTGCCAGGACTTTGTGCTTCTCTAATAACCTCAAGAAAAGCAAAAATCTAACGCAGAGCCAAAACATACCGCTTGGTCTCACGTGGGATCTGATCAAACATCTAAAGGCAGTCAGTTTCCAGGAAAGGAGAGCTTCCTCATTCTTAAGAAATATTACAGAACGTACAGAAGGAATGAATTTGTTTCATTCGAGTCCCTTATGATTTACCTCCTTGATCAATATAATCCAAGAGCTTTGACATAGGCCGAGTATTCCAAGCATTCACCTGCAGTCAATGGGAGACATAGGAAACCATTCAATTAAAAGATAATAAAGCATGCTATGTTTGGTATTTGTTTGTTTGAAAGTCAAAAGGGTTTTCAGATCTGTCTGCTTAGACTATCTCCTTCAAAAGCCATAAATTTCCCTTTTAGAGCTAAACTAAATCATATTCTTATGCTTAAATCATAAGAATGAGCTCAGAGACTGAAGGAATTTGTGAGCACCAGACCCCTTCTTCCTTCCCAGCTTAACCTGTGGCCTTTGACAAGGTGTGTGCTAGTGTTGAAAAAGACACTTCCTGATCACGTAAATGCTGTTCAAAAGCAGGGATATGTCATGCCTTGGGTATTGACAGACTACAAAAGTCATCCTGAACGCACAACTGCATGGAAGAATGGAGTTACCAATGAACAACCAATGTAGAGTTTGGGTATCAGATCCTGGCAAGAAATAGTAATAGTGGAAAAAACATGCAAAATTCTGGGCAATCCACACACAAGAAGCAAGAGGCACATATCCTGGAGGTAATTTCCCTGGGGATCCTAGATCATCAACCACTCTTTTTGGAAGAGCATCCTCCCCATGGCAAAGGTGGTCCCACAGCACAGGCCTCCACATCTAGGGGAGAATTATTCCAGAATTATAAAACCCACCATCTGCAGTAGGCATCCTTGACCATCACAGAAACGCCAAGATGGAAAACCACACTCAGACCCAAGGGGCTCAGTTAATAACAAGACATCTGTCCTCAGTGTCCCCAAGATACTCCTTATCTCACACCTGGCATGATGTGCAGAGCTCAAAAATGGAACGTTAGATATCCTATTATAGTATGGGGCTGATGACTCCAAGCACTCATTTTCACATGCTGGAAATAGCTCTGATATTCTCTTAGTAACCTTGAGTAGTCTTTTAATCTCATCTTTTAAAGGAAGGTTGTAGTAGAATTTGTTGTTTAAACTTACTACTATGGAGGAAGAGATAGTCTCCCCCTAGGCAACCAGAAAACGGGAATGGAGAACATACTGTCTCCATGCTGAAAGGAAGCCACTCAAGTTTGTTTTATCGGAGTCTTTAACATTCACTACCCCACATACTACAGTGCAGAAGAAGAGGGGGAAAAAAGAACAGAAAGTTGAGATCAAGGCAAGAAATAGGCCTGTGAATCTGAAACTCTTTTGCAGTCCTCAGATATTCTTGCATCCCTGGGGATCAGTTATGCCCTTGCAGAGGAGCAGCTGTTTGCCCAACCAAGCTCAGCTGGGCTAGTGAGAGGTGGTCTCCCTCTCAGAAAGCTTTGGATGATAACCAGCAAGAACACTATTTGTAAGTGCAGAGGACTATGCGTTCCCACAGGACTCATAGATGGCAGTGATGAGCCAGGATGCATTTAACAGTTGCTTAACTTCTGGCACCCACTCATTTCCTTACAATAAAGTCCAACACAAGCAGCCTTCAGATGTTGTGTAAATATTGTCAGTGCCCTGGCACAATTTCTTTTTTTTCTTTTTTTTTTTTAATTTGTTTTGCACAATCCCCAAGAGTTTCATAAACACTAATCATATATCCTGATTCCTCTAGATGAGTTATAAGCATTCTATATACGAGGAAAGTAAGGAAGAGTGAAGTCCCTGCTTCCCATTGGCAGCAGTGGAGGAGTCCGCTACCTGATGTGAGAAGATGGCAACTTACCAGGAGCTAGTGACATTGCCAGCTCAGCTGTGTTTCTAGGCTTCTTGAGCAGCAGGATAGGAGTTTCATGTTATGGGCTTCTTAATGGCCATGCAATTTTAAACTCCAACTTCCCGTAACACTGTAGGGATCTTCAGTTTCAGCATTTTGTCATAAACTATACCATCTGCTGAACAATTCCAACTGTTTATGGAGTTCCTAGAAAATGGATTCTATCCCCAGCTCCCTAGATAAGTCCTGAAGATATCTTCAAAGCAGTAACAGCACAACGAGTTCAATCATGGTACAGATCTCTCCTTTGCATTTTGCCCCAGCATGTAACTACACAGGCTGAAGCCATCACTTGAGTCCCTGTTTTCTTAAAGACTGTTCTGTCAACTCTTGTGCACTTGCCAGGCACATTTTAGTGCCAGGAAATATCAAAAGAACCAAGAGTGCCACATAAATGAGCTTGGAGTCAAGAAGAGTTCCAGGTGAGTGCCACCTATGCGCAAAGCATCATGATTAATGAATGATTTGCAACATAGAAGCAATAATCCCCATAGAAGCTCTAAAGGTACACTCAACTAGAAGTCACTTAGGTGCAGAGCACTCCTCTGTTTCCCATCATCTACCACTGAATCTATAGCTACGTCTTTTGTAAGGAATGATGGGTGTTGAGATGAACTGTGAGATTAAACTCAAGAGCACTTTGTGGAAGACAGATGGACATGATATACCTGGCAAAGACAGTGGGGCCTCAAGTCTTAGTGTTTTCTCATCACCTAGAAGAGAATAGTTCAGCAGCTCCTGACAGGTAGGACATGACCAGATCTCCTTTCTTTTCCCTGCAGTGCCCGGGATACGCAGGGTGCCCTGCAAAGCCACCACATTATAGTATAACAGAATCATAGAATGGCCCGAGTTGAAAAGGGCCATAGTGCTCCTCTAGTTCCAACCCCCCGCTACATGCAAAGTCACCAACCAACAGACCAGGCTGCCCAGAGCCACATCCAGCCTGGCCTTGAATGCCTCCAGGGATGGGATATCCACAACCTCCTTGGGCAACCTGTTCCAGTATGTCACCACCCTCTGTGTGAAAAACCTCCCAGCATCTATCCTAAACCTCCCCTGTCTCAGTTTAAAACCATTCCCCCTTGTCCTGTCACTATCCACCCTCACAAACAGCCGTTCCCCCTCCTGTTCATATTCAAGTATTGGAAAGCCAAAATGAGGTCTCCCCAGAGCCTTCTCTTCTTCAAGCTAAACAATCCCAGTTCCCTCAACCTTTCCTCACAGGAGAGGTTCTCCAGCCCTCTGACCATCTTAGTGGCCTCCTCTGGACCTGGTCCAAGAGCTCCACGTCCTTCCCGTGCTGGGGGCCCCAGGCCTGAATGCAGTGCTCCAGATGGGGACAAGAGCTGAGCAGAGGGGGACAATCACCTCCCTCTCCTTACTGGCAACTCCTTTTTTAATGCAGCCTAGAACATAGTTGGCCTTCCGGGCTGCAAGCACACACTGCTGGGTCATGTCTAGCTTCTCATCCACCAGGACCCCCCAGGTCCTTCTCTGCAGGGCTGCTCTCAAGGAGATCATTCCACAGTTTGTGTAAATACCTGGGGTCTCCCTACACTGTAGTGTTGGGCTCTGCGTTTTAAAGCAAAACTAGCCTCATAGAGAATTTGGGTTAGAGTTTCAAATATTTTTTTTCTTGACTGAAGAACCTAACTGTTGGTTTTTGATAAGCCCTGACAATTTCACAACAGTTATCCATTCACAACATTATCTGTCCCTCTCTTAGACAATAAAACAGTAACAAGCTGCCACTGATGGAGAGCACACCCACAGCTCACACCTCTCACAGGCGAGCTCCAGTGCCAGCACTGATGCATTTTAAACCAGCACTCTTGAGAAAGTGCTCCCTTCAAGCTGAAATGGAGCCCATGTAATGAAGGCTTTCCACCAGCCTTCAGGAAGTCTTGGGGTGTCACCAGGGCCCAGCTGTGAAAATAGCCTACAATACACCTTAACAGCCCCAAAGTGAATTTGAGCTCATCCAAGGCTCCACATCTGAGCTAACTGCTTTAGCTCTAAGGAAAAGGCAATGAGATCCCAGATTTGGCACCAACTCATTTGCTCATTTGCAGTCCCAATCCATTTCCCCCCGTGATCCATGTTCAGAGGAGCACAGCTGAAGCCTTCCAGCACCAACAGCCATGAGGTAGATGTGGCTGTGCCACCAGGGACTCAAAGCAAGCCTGTGCAAGAAAGCCAGCAGCTTGTTCGCATTGCCTAGGACAGCTAGGAGTATTTGGCTGGAATCCTCACATTCTTTTACATCAACCAGCTGCCCAGTGCACAGCCACGGACATGGTCTCTGCACCACTCCATCCACCACTCTGCACCACCTCAGCCCTTCCTCCTCTTCACCACGGGAAAGCACATTCCAATGGGAAGGGTTCTCTTTTATGGCCCTGCAGGGCCAGTTAGGCACATGAGTCTGCCAGAGCTGACCATCTGTCAGGGTTCGAGCATAGAAGATTCCCTTCTGGAGAAGGAAACATCCTCCATTACTTTGAGGTAAAATACTTTGCCATGAAGCACAGCTGATTCAGCCAATCCTGTGACTTTTAAATACATTCTGAAGCATCAAAGAGTAATATTTAATAAAGGTGAAATACTACATGCCCCATCATTCAACCTTTACACAGAGGTCTTATGCTGACATAAACTTCTTTTCTTTACCAGAACATATTACAGCCAATATTACACTTAAAATAAGCACGTCTAAAAGCAAGAGGTTAAGCAACTCCATTTTCATTGAAAAGCAAGCTGACAGCAGTTTAATACCCTGCATTCACTGATTTGAGCATCAAAATTCTACAAAGATGAGCCATGCTCTGACATGAAAGCAGCAGGATTTGGGGGTGTAGGTCATGCTTTGACTATGCTTGGCACAAAACACGTTGATCTTCAACAGCACCAGAAAGACGTAAGACCAAGAGGTCAGGACAGTTTGCATCAAATCCATCTCAGGATGTATCCCAGAAGATAGAATATGCATTCTGGATTTCTTATTGGTTGCTTTATGGTCAGTTGGAGAACCATGTATTTCGCTGCTGCTCCCAGCATTACTCTAAAATAAAGCAGCCTATGCCAACTCAGCAGGCAAATTTTGGCTAAGGTCAGGAAGAGACATGTGCATGCCAGTCTGTTTTGTAATTTGAGTGCTTTATTGCATTGCACTTTATGTATGGGTTAGACTCCTAAAGTCCATATTCAGACAGTTAGCAAGCCCCATGTTATTTACTGCACACATTGTACATACCTTCAATCATATATTTTATTCCATGCTCCAGCATTAGCAGAATTTTGGAAAAGGCACTAAGAGGAAGGAAGAAAACCCTATGGCACTATTACACCACAATGTAGCATGGCCCAGAGATCCAGCCACTGTAGGAAAAAGGAGTTTTCCACAGTTTCAAGTATGTTTGCTCTTTCAGTGCTAGCAAGACAGACTGTGTTCTGAAAAGCCCCACTGCAGCTTTAGTGTCTACCTGACACTTCACGACATTGTTACACTTTCTCTTGCTTCATCCTTCGCTCTCTGCAAGCAGCAATACTCAGTGCACGAGGCTGTCGTGCCAGCTGAGGCATCCCTGTCACCAGGACTGCACTGGGGCACAGCTGGGAAGGGAGCCATAGAATCACAGAATGGCTTAGGTTGGAAAGGACCTTCATGATCACTGAGCTACTGTGGGCAGGGCTGTCCTGGTGCAGAGCTTTCAAATGAGCAGAGGATGCTGTACACCTGCTGCTATTTTCCTCTGTGGAAATGCAAATGACCATACATGCCTCCATCTTCAGAACAGGTTGAAATGTTCTTTACCTCCCTGTCCTGTGACATGTGGCTTGTAGCACCATACAACCCTCAAAAGCCTCCCCACCACTGTAAATTAATTAATCTCAAGGAGGGCAGAACACCCCAAAATAAGGCCTCTAAGCAGAAATGCTACCTCTGGGGAAGTTACCTTGCCTACTTCTCCTGCCTCCTCCATCTTACCCCTTTATAAAACTCAAGTTCAAGTCCCAACAGGCACCACTTTTCATGCTGGGAGATGCACAAAGGGGCAGGGCACGTGCTACTGAGCTAGAGCTGCTTGCTGCCCCATCTCCTCCCACTCCTGTACCTCTCTGCACCTCTGTTCACCTCAATTTCCGGCACACAAACTTTATGAAGATTAATGTGTACTCTCTAAGCATGTCCCATAACCTATTTGTGGAAAAGTCTCACCTGATTTCAATATTAAAGGATTATTTTTCCCCACCCCAAGCACATGGAGTTGAAACACTGCTCAGCAAACAGCTGTGTGCTCATATTCCATTAAGTCAGAGAGAGTACCGCTAGCTCCAATTATAGAATTTTGATTTTCCTGTTTTCCTCTCCCCTACAAGCAGCTGGATGTGCAAGGTCACTCTGGGTACAATCAATTGGCCTTACGTGTGGAGCATCTGCAGGCTGCAAAGGTGACTTTTTGGAAAGCAACAGTCTGCTTGAACAAGATAACATCTGCTTGAACATAAAAATCACTTTGTTAGCCACTGTCTCTGACAAGCATTTTGTTTATGACAACAGGACCATGAGCGTCCACAACCTACTCCAAACACAACTGATATTGCTCAGACTCAGAAATCCAGAGCAGCCTCAGACATTTCTCAACAGAAAGAACAGGTGGAAATAAAGACAAGGCAGGCAATCCAGTTATCAGCCAGGCTGTGTATAATCCATGATATGAAATAATAAATTCCCACTTGTCTAAGGAGTGTGCATAAATCATTCTTGCACTGATCCTAAAGGCAAAGCAGAGCAATCTCCCCTTGATTGGGCTACAGAAAGGCTGATGCACACCAGTTTCTCACCCTTAAGTAGTTGGCAGCACCATCTTTAGGATTATCCTACTTCAACATCATTTTGGGACTTGCAGGGGGTAAAACTACTTAGCCACTAGGGTGTCCTGGCCTTACCTTCCCACTCTTTCATTTCAGGCCATATTCAATACTGCCAAAGTGGCCTTACAGTAAGGTTGTATAGATCTGAAGCACAGGAGGGTAATTTCCTAGAGTTTTCCTTCCTTTACTTACACATCTCCTTGCCCTGAAGGTCCTCCACTCGCTGGCCAATAGGCCCTGGCACAGCACTGGGATTGACTGGTATTGCTTTTTTCTGCCCCCTTTTCAAAGGGGTGGTGTTTTGTACTTTCCATAACTCCCAGTTATGGAACAATCCTGCATCTAGACACAGGAAAAAAACAGCACTTGCAATCAGTAACCACCTCGTGATTTAGGACATGAAGCCTTGTTTAACAACCACTGCACAGCATGCATGGCAGCCCTGAGAGCATCTTTTGGGAATATGCCAAATTCATATTTCTGTCATTTTCCCCATCTTGCACGTCCATATATCCACTTATACTCATTTCATTAGCAAATTGCCCCATCTATTTACTCGGCTATTTGTCAGTGTGGCTGTCACTTTAATTACCTCTGTCTACATGGATTGCTATTATTTATCTGTCTTGTTAGCAATGCACCATCCACCAAATACATTCTTCCCTCAACCGATGTTATCTGTGAGCCTGACCTAGAGAGCAGTGCTCTTAGGAAGACATTTCAGTGCACAGATTTGAGAATTTTACTGTCTCATTAAGAGCTCACATTGATGGCACTCAAGGAAAGATGCAGTCTTTGCTGTTTCCCTGGACAAAGGAGTCTTACACGAAGACATCACCTATCTCTAACAGGAATGCTGGGCACACGGACATAGTGACAGGGGCTGGCACAGCTAGACAAGACACTGCAATCCACAGATGCACATCTGAAGTGACATGGATGATTGCAAAGCATTGAAAACCTGTTAGATTTGGATTTGCTTCCTCCTGCACATCCCTCTTGCTGTGCTTTTATTCCCCATCTCTGTAGGGCTGCATGGTTCACACTACAAGGATGCCCCTTCTCTATAAGATATGAGAATGAAGTGCTTATCATACCCTGCACCATGCTAGCTCTGCCTTCACCTTTTCCCTGCTTATTCTACCCTATTCCTTTCTGTAATTTCTGAAATCTTACAGGTTTCTTTCTTGACCAAGTATCTTTCTCACCCTAGTGTCTTTCCTTTTCATTTTCCACGTGGAAAAGAAAGCCAAATGCCACTTGAATTTACCCACCTCTCCAACCCCATAGCATCCCATTGGATTCAACAAGAAGAAGAAAAGCACCTTTAAGTAATAAGTGCACTGAAGGACCACCTTGCACACATCTACTTCTCTGCTGCCTGACTCTCCTTAAAGGCTCCCATGGTAGAAGCACAGTAAGGAGGGTGATTAAGATCCCTTGTATTCCCCTGTGTGCAGAGGCTGGCAGCCTCAAACCTGCACATTTGGTTCAGGATGCCAGTAATGGGAAACCCCATTCCTTTCTCCAGGAAAGGGTCTCCTTCCCATTCAGCAGCTACAGAAGAGTTCATTTGTACCAGTACAGGATACTCAGTAGACAAGTAACACATCCACACAAATACCTGGGGTGCTTTTCTATGCTTACTGTCCCATAAATGGGGGTTAATGCGGATCTGCTGGCCAACACCTTGGGCACCAGCTAGCGATCTGTGGATAGGCAGTAGGAAGAGCACAGATCACTCCAGTTGTTTTCAGGCTACTTCTCAGCTCCTGCACACAGCTTACACCAATAGAGCTGCATGCAGCCAGCTGATGAGCTCCACACCACTGCAGACCTCACCGTAATCAGCTTGGAAGAACACACCTATGCCAAAACCAGTGTCCTTCACTCCCTGAATTGCAGCCTATCAGCCAGACCTCTTAAGCACAGCTGTAACGATGAGATTCAAGGTCCACATAGACAAGAATCCCACCTCCAGCCAGGGCAATAGCCCACACCCAGGAGCTATGCTGGGGCCCACACATCTTTCCCAATGTTTTCGCTGCCTCCAGCTGTCTGTGGTTGCAGTCTTTCAGAGCTCCCAATGTGATTCCAAGTCAGACATTTCAGCACAGACCTATCTGCTGAAGTTGAGTTATTCCACCTACATTTTCTTGGTGGCAACACCATCTGGACCGCTGCCCACCCCACAGCACCCACAGCTTCCGCACCGGCCTTGGGTTTGTCCAGTTCTCCTGTGGGCTAAACCCCACTTTGTAAGCACCTTTTCCTCTTGTCAGGCTATTTCCCAGCCTGATTTGTGCTCTGCAGCACAGCTCTAGGCAGGGAGGTCAGCATGGGACCCCTTCACCTACTGATGATGATGGTGCAACAGCTTTTTAAATCTTAAAATGTGTGGATATCAAATCTCTCTCTGTGATCTCCAGGAGAGAAATGCCTAAAACAGAAAGACTCCTGGAAGTACTGTCCTCTTCACAAGCCAGTCCAGCCCCCCAGGACAAGCCCAAAGGTCTCCTAGGGAGACCAAAGGCCAGAAGAACACATCTGTCACGGGGAAGGAGCTGCTGAGATCAAGGGCACAGCCAGTGTCTGAGGTCCTTAAGAAGGTGGGAAATTTTCTCAGAGAAAGAAATGCTAAACATGAGCTTTAAGCTATGGAGAAGTGACAATCCTCTCTTCAAGGCAGGCAGAGGAGTTCACAGGATCTCTCCCCGAGAAGTAAATGCATGGGTGGAGGCTGAGAAAGAAAACCCTCAACCTTGGAACAGTGGAGTACTGCCAGTTGTGATGGGTTTGCGATAAGCTAAAAAACATCCATAAGCATTCAACTTCAAAAGCAGGGAAAGAAGGAGGGGAGCAGTGCAGAGTAAGTCGCCTGGGGCATCCCATTTTCAGTCAGCACAAGGCAGCTATTTTTAGCAAACCCACATATACCTACAGGAGCACCAGGGCTGGGAAGGAATTCTTCATCTTAGTGGTCCCCTCCACACATCCTTGGAGGTGATATATCCACCAGAGCAGCCTCTCTGCCTCTACCCCATGGAAAGCTACCTGCAACACATTCCCCCAAATCAAAAAATATGGAGACAAAAGGCTTTGGCACAAAAAATGTAGTTGCAGACAAGCTTTTAGCCAGGCCTCCATTTTGCTCTGCATGCCAGACTCCTGCCCACCTTCCATCTCCCATGGTAATTTGCATTAGCTTGCGGGAAAACCAACCAGAATACCCAATGGAGACCTACAGCGGTGGTCTGCCATGGGACATGCAGACCAGGTGGGAAAGCTGTTCATGAAAAGCAAGCATATGAGGCGCCTGAACTGCAGTGTTTGTGCTGGTTGTTCGGGGGACTGGGAGGTGGATGAGTATCCTATCCAAATGGACATACTCCAACACCTCAGAGCATTCAGTGTTTGCAGACTCCAAAGGTTCCAACCTAAAAGCACACACAAAGACAGATATACAGTTGTCTATGGGCAGAAGGGTTTTGGAAGGACCGTGGTTTGATTTGGAGGTTGAGAAGCAGCACTTTATCCTTTGCTTTGTTTTGTTTTTGTTGCTCAAAAGGACATGTTATTATCAAATCAAAAAGGTAGTAAAAGATTGAGTCACGTAATCCACACCACTATGCTCATTTTCCAGATGTCTGAATGCAACCAAGGGGGGACCTGTAGGACACAGCTGAACTGCACTGAAGCAGTAATCCTCACAAGCACCTACAGCCTCAGTGACACAGATGCACAATCACAGTCTGGCCATCCCCTTCCTCCTCCTCTCCAGACCATCACCAGAGAGCATGCAGCAGCTGCCCCTCCGCCTGGCCAGCAATGGAGAGCAAAAACTATGCTGCAAGTGCACAGGAGATGCCACCTTTCACTCCAAAAATTCAAATCACCCTTGCCTACTGAAAAATGTACACAAAATTTGGCCAGCAGTCCCTTTCTTCTCCCTCACAAATGTCCCCAAAATACAAACGTATTTCTGGAAATGAACCAGTGCACATGCTGACATTGAAGGCTACATTTACAACCCTTCCGGATCTGCTAACATCAGCAGAAATCCCACCAGAGCCAGCAGAGCTGCATTCCATGCTCCAAAACCAAAACCAATTGACAAGGTTTTGCATCTTAATTGCCAACAGACCCTCAAATGCCCAAACCTCCCTACCGAGGGATCACAGTCACAAGGATGCTGACAAAGTTCTCAGTGTGTCTCTGAAACATGTATGTGAGTCTAGTAATACAACAAGTAGTTCATGAGAACTACCAGCTCCAGATGTTTGAGGTCAGAGCCACCAGCTGGGATGTACTGGGAGGAGAGCTTATCTAAGAGCTAAGTTACCACCTCTGCAACAGTTTTGTCCAGCTGATTTTTCCTTTCTGCTGCAACAGAACAACCAGTTCCACTAACACCCCTTCCTCTCTGCACTGTCCCTTCCATCACAAAGGAACAGGACCTTTGCTTCCCCTCCCAGTGACCAGGGAAACAACCTTCCTAGGTTCCTCCCTGTATGAATGTTTTAAGATGGCAAAGAGAACTTCTCTTGTTAGAAGTTCGGCAGCATCCCTTAAAATGAGCATTGTGGTTTGAGCTCAGCGTTTTCTTGTTTGCATGCTAGACACACACTTGGATGGCATCATGTTTCCCAGCTGAACCCAACCACATCCCTGCACCTGCATAGCTAGCAGCAACATGAGAAGTCTTCAGAACGCAATTCAGATAGGGATCTCTCCAAGCAGCTTTATTGATGTTAATGGAGTTACTTGGGATTTACACTCACGTAAATCAGAGCACAGGTGGATGATAAATTCTTGCAACTGGCAACAATATAGGGAAGGCCAATTTCACCCCTGGTGTAATGCTACTCATGTCAAAAGCCATGCATCAAGAAGCAGCTGTGTTCATCGCACACCACCTTAATCAGGCAAATCAGCTCTTTGCAAATAAACCCATATATTCACACAGCATTCCTCGCTAGCTCCAGCAGAGCTGCACAGGTCCAGGACTCCACCCAAAGGGAATGTGTTGCAAGTTTGTTGCTTTAACATTCTGCCTTAAAACAACATTTTTAGCAGACTTGGGCATGCAATAGGGAACCAACACTTTCTCATAGTTGTCTCACCCTTTGCAATGATGTCACCTCCAGACATGAATCGTTTTGCACTAGCAGCTGTATTTGAAGCCACAGCATGAAGCTTCTGGGGGAGGCATAACCTTAACTGGCCTCCAAAAGGAGCTTATTGACAGTTTGACATGCAAGCACAGCAGCTGGTAAGGGCTTTTCACCTGACAAAGCAACAAGGACGAGCAGGGAGCTGTGGCATTTCTGTGCACGCCACTTCCCTTCCTGCTGCCACAGCTGACTGGGAAACAGTTCCTCTTATTTCAGGCCTTTGCTTTCTCACATTAGGGTTGGCAACCCACTTCCCTGAAGTCCTTGAAAACCTGACAAGTCACTCAGCAGCAGCATCTCCCTTGGTTTCATAGGGGCCTATAATAAGAACCCAGCTTCAGTGGACCTTCATATGAACAGAGCAGCAAGAAAACCAGCTCAGAGCAGGGACCATTAGTACCCAGGGGGAATTGAGCAGCAGTTGACTAATGATGTCCTCAGAAAGACCAGTTGCTGGGGGACCCTGAGGGTAATGATGACCTTAGCAGCACTGACCAGAGGCAATGAAGGTCAAATAGAGAGGAGAGATGGTAAACGGCCCAACTGCATCTTCCTGCCCTGGACACAAGTCGAGCCTTGCAGCAGGAGTTAGGACTATGAGAGTGAGATGTAACCAAGCAGGTCCTAAATAATTGGGACAGCTGGATACACATGTAGCTGGATACACATTACAGACAAAGCTTCCTACAGAGGTCTTTACCTGTCCACCCATCCAAACACTGACAGATTCATGAGCAGGTGGCCACAGGTGGGCTGTCCTCCCCTCCATGCCTGGTCACCAGAGTGTATCTGCTCCTCAGGACTTAACCACCCACACCATTAAATGTTGGCCACCCTGCCATGACAGATCTCAGTTTACAACCCAGAAAGTAGTAGGGAAAAGACTCTGATCAATAGGACAATCCTCACAGCACAAGATGTGTGTATCCAGTTGTTACAGGACACTTAATCCACCAGACCTTTGCCGTTCCACCCTTGGGCTCTGGTTGTGATTTGCTTAAAGCCATGAGAATTCCCTCCTCCTAAAAAAAAATCCAGTTGTAAAGTTTGACAAGAAAACCAGAGGCTCGTGCTACACTTTTACATTATGATGCAGTAGCTAATGATCAGCCAATTGGCAGTTTTCCATCTGCAGTATCTCCATCCCTCTGAATGCCAAAGCAAATACTTCATTTTACCTAAAAAAACTTTGCATTCAGCTAAACAGATTTGTTCTTATGCTGACGCTACAGGCCCAGGACCACCAGGTCCCACAAGAACCTCTTGGTATCTTTTGAGGCTGACTACTGCAAAAACACTGGCATTGAGAACTGTTGCAGTATCACTGTCCTGTTTGGAGAAAAGAACAGTTCGGGGTCCACTTTTTCAAAGAGGGAAAATCAATGTATTGTAGTAGAGGCCAAGCCAGCAAGCAGAAGCCATAAAGCATTAGTCACTCTTTTCACTCTTACCTTACAGAGGATAATCCAAACCACCCAAGGAAATATCCAGTTCATAAACTGCTGAAGTACCCCCACTAGATGGGGCTTTACCCACCTCTCATCCCCTAAATCTCAGTCTCTACCACTCTGGGTCATACTCTCCAGCAGTAAGACCCAGGCTTTGCTGAGACCTTTTCTAATCCTAGGAGCTGAGAATTTCCCTCGCCTTCTAGATCTAAGGCAAGCTGAGCTCAGCCTCTCCTCTGTGCATTCTGTGCTTTGGAAATGATCCAATATCCTCCAGACTCAGAGGTTTCCCATTGGTTTTAGTGAGTTCTGGAGAAGGGCCTTCAAGATGTATTTGTGCTTTTTTTTTGCTGCAGTTTGGAAGAAATCAGAACCACTTTGCCTGCGCTTTTACAGGAGGCAGCCGGTATGAGGTTAAATAACCAGACAACATAGCCAAACCCAGGGGAGTCCAAAGAAACCCCTATTTGTGGGCCTCTGTGCCAAGTTATTGCTTACAATTTTCTTTTTCAGGCAAGCACTGTCTGTTAAGGGAGAAGGTCCTTTCCACTCTATCTAACGATCAAGTATCTTTTACAAGAAGGCCCAGGCACACCAACCAGGTGTGCAAACTGTCTGCATCTTAACAAGTTCATGGGGAAAAGAAAAAAAAAGAAAAAAAACAAACAAACAGTGGCCCACTGCAGAAGCGTCAAGGAAGAAAACTGTTGGGCTTGCAAAGAGGTGTCAGTTTTTATTCCCCCATAACCGTCAAGATGTGGTCATAACAAGATGTGGTCATCTTGAGCCCACTGTTAGCTGAAGATTGGACACAGATCTGAGATAGGTAGGTTGCATTCTCAGTTGAGATGCTTTCCTGTCTCAGCAGGAAATATGAACACTTCATAACATCCCAGAACCCCTTCAGATTCCATAGCAATATAAGACAAAAAACCGAACAGCACCTCTGTACGTAGAGTAGGCAGAAATTTGGGAGTCTCAAAGCAATGATGTCCACCAGCCTGAAACACGGCAATGTTTTCCATCCACCTCAACTCCTCAACTGTTTTTTTCCCCAAGGAAATAACTCTCAAGGAGCCAATCCCATAGTTTCCAAAGCAACAACTGATTTTTGGTGCATTCTCGGGGTTAAGTTCAAAGTCCCTTTGGAAAACTGATTTTAGAGTCGGCATTCAGTACTTTGTAGGACAACTTGGAGCCTTTATAAGCATCTCACACTGAGTTACTTCAGTAGCCTGGAATAAAATATGATGAAATGCCATGCAAGAGATCGTCTCACAATTCTTTATCAAATGCTGGATCCTCTTTCCTGAATCACAGATGGGACCTTAAGACAGGATACCAGAGATAGTTAACAGCAAGGTCTTGCCTATGTCTTCCTTCACCTTCTATTCAGGTTCACAGACTCTCCAACGTAACAGGGAGAGATTTAGAAGAATTTTCCCCAAGAGTTACAGGCCACTTGAAAAACCTGCCCTAACACAAGTCTATTATTGTACGCCCTGTTTACTTAAATTCATTCCACAGCCTGGGAGACTTTGCACAAGTAAATTTACAACTTGAGTTAATAGAGCAAAATGTAAAACTGCTGGCTTTTGGCTGAGGCTGCAAGCAAAGGACAGGCACAGGTTGTGACTGGGGGTGTTTTCACAGGGCCACTGACACAGAATGTGTTTTCAGGGAGTATTTATTTTAAATAAGGAAAGTTTATACAGCTTGAGAAAATTATTGGGAAGGAAATTAAATCTTGTTCTGTTGCTCTTCCGTCTCACCTTGACACTTGCTGTTCTCCTCCCTCCCCCAGGGCTTGGTTAGGGCAGGTTTCACTTGCAGAAAATTGCCTTCCTCATGCATACTGATTTACAACCAGCCCATGGACTGGCATCCTACATTCATTTCAGGGGAGAAGGGGGCAAACAAGAATCATTTCTCCCCTACCTTGACCCCCAGTTGCAGTTTAGGAGGACAGGGATATGCGGCATTAGGTGGAGGTTGTATCCTTCCCTGTGAGCAATCTGCAAAGAGATGGGTGACCCAGACAAAACTACCCTCAGTTAAGCGGATGGGAAGGGAGCAGCTCTATCAGAGCTCCTCCAGAATCAGGGCCAGTGTTACCCCAGCCTGGGAGCAGCACAGCTGGCACGGGTTGGCATCCCTCCTTCCAGCCCAGACACAGCACCAGCATGGCCTGTTCATCCCCGGCCCCATTCCTCCCCACTCTGGTGAGCCAAACAAGAAACATCAGCACCAGCTGCACAAGCAGCCATGCAGCAGGGCCTTTTGGTGCAGCTGAGGCTGTATTTATAGGCTATTTTATTATTTTCCACCTTAGCAAGAGTTTCCTCTCCACCTCACAGTGATATAACCAAGGGCTCCCAGCAGAGACTTGGACACTGAATCCAATTGCATTCGCACTGACTCTATAGGGTGGGAGTGACAGAATATAAGACCACAAGAAACCATCTGAGACAACACCACCCGAGCTCCCTTCAGGCATGCAATTCTTTATCCCCAGTCCCACAAAATGCCCACATCCCTCTCCTGCATCCAACAAGTGCATTACAGACACTCAGTTCCCCACATCCACACAGGGATCCCAGTCTACCACCACAGACACCTGAATCAGCAGCAACCAGCCTAACAAAGTCAGTGAGCAAAAACCTCTCAGCAGAGCACTGTTAGGTTCACTCGTCTACTCCCATGAAGTGAATCAGTGGTGTGAGCTCAAGTACTGCAGCAGGACCTGCATCCTGCAGAGCAAGTTCAGCTCGACTCAGAATGCTCAGAAATAATCACTGCACTCTTCTGACTTTCACTTTTCAGAATTTCCTCCTATTGCAGGTAAAAACCCTGGCTGAGATCTTCAGCAGGTGTCAGGCAGTGCCTTTTCCTTCTCTTCAACACAACAGCAGCAAGATTGACTCAGCAGCTACTTGCCATGGTTCAATGGAACTAAAGGAGCAACATCCAAACACAGCAGTTTCCTCGGCTCCCCAGCCCCAAAGGGCTCAATATCAGGTTTCAGTTTGTCTGCCACAAAGGAAGTTTATACCAGTAACATCTGCTTTTTTATTTTTAAGAATGGTCTCTAGAAACTGGGAGGAAAATGAAAGCTTTGGATTGGCATTTGGGTACAGACAGGTATGAGATGAAGATTATCAGGTAAAAAGCTTCTGGCTACAGAAGAAGGCATCTCAGGCTTGCCCATCTCTTTCTGGACCATGCTTTGCTGGATTCATCCATGTTTACCCAGAGCCTCTTTTCCTAGCAAGTGTTATTTCATCTCACTGTTGTATTGAGACAAAAAAAAAGGAGATATTTGCTCAAAAACGTCCCAAACTGAGTGAGGTCAGTCACACCAGTTCACACAGACAATGGAATTTCATAGGAGGAAAACCATATATCTCACCCTAAAGGGACCTGTACTGTATCTTGGGGTTTTTCCACTGTCAGCCAATGGCCCCATGTGAAACAGCAGCTCATCCTGTGGTTTGTCTGAAGACAGGCTGGTGTAATAGAGCAAGAGGTCTTGTGGGGGAGCCCTCATCCTTTCTCTGAGCAACTCATAAATCAAATCACCCTTACTAGCACCATTACCCCCTCCTGTGCACCATCATTCTCTGCTGGCATCAGGCAGGCACAGCAGACAGCACTTAAGTTCTTTTGAGGGCTTCATCATCTGTCTTTCAACAAGAAAAGTCAATTCAAGGGATGTCGGTCTTTCCACATTTGTCAATTCTCTGGAAGACAGGAGGCAGCAGTCTCAAACAATAGATACGGGTTTTTTCAGAGCACTTGAAACCCAATGAGTAATTAACTCTGACACCCTTAGGTGTTATTAAACCCACTAAACATGGGAGGAAACCTAGAAAGGAAACTAGACAAACCCTTGGATTCATACCAGTTTGCCTGGGGGGCAAAGCCTGGCATGGAAGAGCAGCGCAGCTTCCCCAGGGCCCCATGAGAAGTCCATATCAGAGGGAAAAGGATGCAACTTCCCTGTCTGCAAGAGCAGGTACTTCCCCAGCCTGCAGTGAGATGTGAGTGGGGATGGAGCCCCGGCAGCCCTGAGGGGAGCCTGCCCTGCAGCCTTCCCCAGCAGCACTCACTCATCCTGCAGCACTACAAAGCCTCCGAGATCTCATTTTAGAGCAGACTTTTGTGTTGGCACGTCCCAGAAAGCTGGCCTTGTGACAGAGACACAACACATTCCCTCCCCATGCTTCCCCTCCCAACTGAGGCATACAGCAGGCAGCTCTTCCCAAAGGCCCATCAGGCTAGGCTCAGCAGTACGCTCCATGGCAAGGCCCATTCCCTGTTTTACACCTCCGCAGGTTAGTGATTTTCTCTCTCTCTCCATCACCACTGAGGCCCCATTCATTAAAACCTCCGCAAGAACCTCATCAACTCCAGAGAGAATGGCTCCGTTGTCACCATTCAGAGACTCATATCCCTCCTGGTCTGCAGAGACCCAGGACTGAAGTATGGGCCAAGGGCACTTCCCTAACCCCAGAAAAAGCCATTTTCTGCCTTACAAATGACCTAGAGTTATACAGGGACCTAAATATCAACTGGGATCTGCTTCCAGTTGGAGTAGCCTGAGCACAGGACATTTTGCATCCCTCTGCAAGGCCAGCCTCCAATACAGCCCTGCATAGTACAGAAGGCAGAAGGGAAATACATCTTACTTCGCCATCTTAGCTACAAGATAGTCCCTTTAAGCTCGGCCCTGTGCCCAAGTGCCATCATTCGGGCCAGCAGACACCACGGGCCCACTCAACGCAAGGCTGCATGTGTCATTAACCCTCACACAGGTCTTCACACATAGCTGCTGTTCTGGTTTGGGATGGAGGGAGTTGCCTGTAGTTTACACAGGACTCCAAGGAACCTGGCTAGTTCTCCAACGTGCCTTGGTCTTTGGCACTTGGATATGCCATCTCCACATAGCACACAGAGGCAGCATCAGCAGGCAGCCACTCGTTTTCCCTATGGGTGCCCAGATAGGGCACAGTGCTACAACAGGAGCTCGTACTGCTCCTCTGGGCAGGCTCCACACCTGCACACTCCTGTGATGCAACAACCAGCAGAAGGTGCCACAAGAGATAAGGCTGTGTGGGAGCCCTCAGCCTTCCTCTTGTTCTTTCCCACCACTCGTGTTTCAGCAATTGGGCTGCACCAGCCCCAGCCCTTCCCAAAACAGAGAGATGAGAGGAGCTGCAGCCCCAAGGCGAGACCAGGTGCCTGCTGAAGGCTGCCCTCCCTCAGTCCCTTGGGCCCCACAGCCTCAACAGGCTCCTTCCTGGGGCCATCTAGTGGCATATTTTAATATAGTACTTTAAAACATGAGTGCGTTCACCTGGGGCTTATGCAAACGTTGCTCTGAGAGCCTGATGTGCATCCTTGTGCCTCTGGGAGCAAACCAGGATGTGAAGCACAGCCGGCAGCTCCAGCAGCAGCCCCAAGCCCCTCTGGCAGGCCTGGAGCAGCAAATGCTCCCACTTCTTTACTTCCTATCTACGCACAGACTGAGCATGTGAGACTTCTTCACCCAAGAGATGCTCTCACCAAGGTAAGTGGCTGGCTGATAAAGCTTTCTGGGCCACTGAGTCCAGCACCTCCCAGCCAAGGCAGAAGTGCCAGTACTGGTCACTCCAAGGCTTTGAATCATAGAATCATAGAATCACCAAGGTTGGAAAAGACCTACAAGATTATCCAGTCCAACCGTTCACCTATCACCAATAGCTCCCACTAAACCATGTCCCTCAACACAACATCCAATCATTCCTTGAACACCCCCAGGGTCGGTGACTCCACCACCTCCCTGGGCAGCCCATTCCAGTGCCTGACCACCCTTTCTGAGAAGTAATGTTTCCTAATGTCCAGCCTGAATCTCCCCTGCAGCAGCTTGAAACCATTCCCTCTAGTCCTACTACTCCCTTTATATTATATCCCTTTGGTCCTTCAAAGTTAGAGACTAACCCCTCTGACTCAGGGTCTCTACATCCAAAGACTTTTCCAAATTACTTTTTGCAAATATTTCTAGGGAGAGCTGTTTGTCTGCACAAACTCCTGTGTCAAAAGCAATCACCTTTGGCCTAAAATTGATTTTTGAAACAAAAGATTCCTACAAATCTTTCTCATGCTTAGGAAGAAGAAACATCCCCCAACCCAAATGAGGCTGTAGCAATTCTAGATCTGTGAAGTGATGGTGGTTTTCTTCCCCAGAGTGGTGGAGCAAAGGACTCAACGCCTGCAAAGCTGGGCCCCAAGAGGAGCCAGCCCCAACAGGTTGAGTCATTAGAGGTACAAAGCAGGAGGATGAGGGCAGCCCTGCTCCTACATGCAGGCTGCAGCCATGCAACAATGGGCTCAGGACAGCTCTTCCCACAGTAGTAGGAGAGATGTCAGCGGGGATGGAAAAGTTGCTTGTAGAGTGCTCTTAGGCAACCCAGATCTCACAGAGCACTGGAGACTGATTTCTGAGCCCCAAAGCAGACAGAGCTGTGATTTTGACCCCCTCCTGTTGCTCTGTTTGCTGCCTCCATGCCACTGCAGAGGCCATAGGGCCAATTACTCACTGTAAGCCCTGCATCTGGCTCTTCAGCCTTCAGCTCTAAGGCACATCCATAACAAACTCCCTCCTCCCCCCCTGACAGGTCACCAGTCATCATAAGGCCAGCATCTGTACCAGAGACTGGGACAGGTCCTGGTCTTTCTTCATGTCCTTCTGGAAGAAAAATAGGCTCCTCATATGAAAATTACACTTAAGGTGCTCCTAGTTTTCACTGATGTTTATACAGAAGGATACTACTGGGAAAAGAACACAAGCATTTTTTTAGGAACCTGCATAGTTCTTTCTTGCATATAACACCACATTTTCTAACAAATGAAGATTTAATCTAGACTACTTGCTCCTTCTGGGAGAAAGATATTTGTTCAGTGACCACGTGTCTGGTGTCACCTTGTGGCAAAGTTTTGAAGATTAAATGCTTAATTATTAGATGTTATGCTCTTTGTGGAATAACACCCAAGAGGTGCACGTGGCTGTTCCCTGCTTTTCTCACATTGTGTCCAAGTAGCTAGTGTGGGTGACTGCAAGAGCTACAGCATGCATCATTCCTTACCTGCCCAGTGCTTCTGAGCCCTGAAGAGGTCTTAGTCAGGTTCATACAAATTTTATCCATCCTTTTCCAGTACCAGCCAACAGGTTAATTGGATTTAGCTGGGATTGGCTTCAGGATCAGTTCAAGTGCAGCTCTCAAGGCAGACCTTCTGTTTCCAAGTGACAGGAGAATATTGGCCTATCCTGCTTGAACTGAGCCATCCAGCCAAAATTGCCTTCACATTCTCTAATTGATACTATCTCAGCAATCTCCATACCCAAGAGAAGAGGAGTCTGTATGATAGAACCTAAAGAACAACACCTGTTTTATTTGGAGTGCTGTTGGATACCATCAAGGGGACAAACATATCCCACCTGCAGTGTTTCACTCTAGCTTGGACCCACTGAAGGCTAACACCCTCAAGACCCATTAGGGAGACCCCTACTACAGTTTTTACCCTTCTATTTGCAGTTCAAGCCTATTTACAGCTTTAAACTTCAGTCTTTATGAAAGTTGTTACAGACAGATGTAGTCATGCTGCCCATGGCTCTGGAGCCTTTGCCAAGCCCATGGCAAGCAGTGAGTCAAAGGAGAGCTGCCCGCATTCAGGAAGCTGACTCGTAGTATTGAGAGCTGAGCAAAAGCAAATGGAGTCTACTTGGTCATGGAGTCCACTCTTGGGTCGACTCCCTCATGCTTTCAAACTGCCTAATGCTTTGACCATAGACACCAGCATTTTCACTCATACGCCGCTGATTTTCTGCAGCACAAAAAGAGGAAAACCCATCCCACAAGTTTATTATATCCTCAAACCCCCTTTCCATCACAGCACAGATGCCAAGACAAGCATGTTCCTAGCCAGAAACTGCAGCTAAGCCCAACTCCATGCCCTGGTACCTTCTGGAAAAAGTAGATTTCAGAATACTGCAGAAATAAGGCTTATTTTCAGCAGAATTAACATAAACAAGTAGCTGTATTCATGCAAAGCCTCATATAGGAATTCTAAGGAAACCTTGTGGTTATTTCCCCACATTCTGCAAAGCTGGGACATGGAGCTTGGCTCTGCAGGGCTGGAGGCTGATGCCACTATGCCCATCACCCCAGGGCAGTGACAAACCAACCCGAGCAGCACACATTTCAGCTCAGCTTTGCAGACCTTGAGTCATGTCTCAGACACAGCTTCCTCTAGCACAAGTCAATTACTGTGACAGTTTCCAATCCTCTTCTTAGTTCACTTTCCCAGCGTGAAAAGGATCGTTGACTAGACAAGCTGGGCACAAACCTACCCATTAAGAGGCAGGTAAGGATATTCTGCAAAAGCTGCGAGCTGCAGTGGGAGAATAGTGAGCACTAGACAGTCGCCAGAAATGAAGATGGGCTCATTTTGTGTTTCTCTTCACATCCTTCCAAGTTTTATCCATTTTGCTGCGTTAAATCTCCAGATGGGATAACAGATGGCTTCAAAGATCAAAGATTGCGGTTTAGAAAGTCTCTATCCAGCACAGTTTCCTGGGAATAACTGCTCTAAAGTGGTGTTTATTTCTACTCACTTCAGACCAAACAGTACTATAAGTATAAAATAACACGCAGAAACTGCTGCCGCAGCGACTGCCCTATTTCTGTGTGCTGTTAGTGGCAGTGTTTGCCCCAGAGAACTCACAGCCCCAAGTGTCACTCCTTATCAGCAGTGCTGTCCCAGATGGACTGGGTGTGCCTTGCCTGGAATCGAAAATTACATATTGATGCTTTAACTGACTGAAGTCCTTAAAAATAAGGAAACCCCATAGGTAGCTTTGGGACTTCTCACATAGGAAAGCAGGTGCTGAATGGACCAGCTGGCCTGGCAGATGCATGCAGAATAACTAAAGGCTGCCAGCCCAGCTAGAGGGAGTGTGTCACCCATTCAGCAAGTTCCTTCCCCTCCAGCTACACTCCTAATGCTGAGCCTTTGCCATGCTCACCCCTGAGTTTCAACATCCTCCCAAAACCAGGTCATCTCCTTTGTTCCCCAGCCAAGGAACTCCAAAAATCTAAGAGTACAAGAGACTGTATCTCAGGCCACTACCTATCCACTTTCAGATCACCATAGTTTGGCTAAGAGCTCTCTGCAAGGCCACGATGATGCTCTGGGAGCAAAAACCAGGCTGGGATAACTTGAACCCGGTTCTGGCCCCACAGAAAAGAATGTGTTCCTCAACAGAACTTGGAGACACAAGGACTGCAGTGTGGGGCCCACAAAGTGTCAGATCCCCCCTCAAGGGTGGGGAAAGCATGTGGAGGGTACAAATTATGAGGCACTAATAAAGGTCAGCCTTCTCCAGGGCACCTCATGGCTGCACTTACTGAGAACCCATCATTCCCCATCTCCCCCATTTTTTAAACCAGAGTTCAGCCCCAAAGTTGGCTTCATTTCTAGCTATGGCTCATTTCGGTGCAAGAAAGCGGGGTGAGCCCCATGTGCACAGTGCTCAGAGAAGGGCCAGGGGAAGCATCAAAGTCCTCAAGCCACTCAGGGCATGGACCAGAGGGTGCTCGCCCAACCAAATGCCACAGCCAAACTGAAGCATGACTGCCATCTCTTCCACCAGCTGCTCATATCCACACCTAAAAACCTGACAGAAACACATTTTTGTGCCCTTGGAGTGGTCTCACCCCCTGATTTCACCGGGGTGATGTGATTGAAGAGGAAGCAGAAGAAACAGTAATTGATTACCTGTAAAACAGGATTATAATCCAATAAATAAATGATAAATTGCCTCCTCTTAGCAAGGAGCTGGAGACCCAAAGTTCCTCTGGAAGGATCTGAACAGAATATCCATTATCCAAACTGATTGCAGCTACTCAAGTGGAAAGAGCAGCTGTGCCTTCATGTTTTCTGACACTTTTTTCTTGCGCATTACACCATGCTCACTAGAAATGCTTTGGACTTCAGAAAACTCATTAAAAAGCAGCAGGGACTGCTCTTTTCCAGACTTCCTAACAACCCGTCACTGAAAAGCCAAGTGTGGTTCCTTTGCTGCATCTTGGCTGAATCCTTCTACCCCCAGCAAAACCTCTGCCCTCCAAGTTGTGAATTCCCCCAGAGCCCTGTTCACACAGCTTCACTAAGCCTTTGTGGCACAACTGGTGCTTCTCTCGCACGACAGCCATCTCCCCTGCCCATCCTGCAAGCATTAACACCAGGCTCCAAGGGTTTAACTCCTTCAGAAGTCTTTCAGGCCCCTGGAACCTGGGAATTACCTTCCCGTTGCTCCCCGCAAACCAGCTCTGACGCCTACATGCACACACACAATTCAGGCTCCTTAATGAGGGCGCTCACCAGTATGGAGAGGGACAATGGGCATCACTCATCACTAATCAGAGGCGGTCTGAAAGTAGGACAGCATTGATTTGGAAGCTCTGTCAGACCTGGAAAGCTCTTTCCTAAGGGTCCCTCTGTGCTAGTTCTGAAGTTTCAGCAAAACATGTCTGCTTCCAGTTTCTTACGAAGCGAGTGTCTTCTTTCCCTGGGAAGGCTTTCTTCCCCACTGTGTGACCACTGCACAATAAAACACAATCAGTATCAGTTCCTATTGTTTACCCTGAAGTTTGATGCATGTCTTCCTGCTTCTACATCCTTGTTCTCACATTTTAGTGCCCCCCGTTCCTGCAAAGCAAGTTGATGTCTCACCCAGAGAGAAGTGCTTCATGCAAAATGGCAGTTTCTGGTGCAGAACAGTCTTGCAATGAGGGAGGAGTATGTGTAAGTGAAAAAAAGTATACAATAAGGCAACCCACTTATGAAGAACAGCTACATGTGTGTATAAGAGCAAAAAATGTAAGGAACAACATGAATAAAACTATGAAACAAAATGTAAGGGGATGTTTTCTATGTGCATGTGTTTGTGTGTGCATAGAAGTGAGCAGAAGGTGAGGCTAGCAAGTAAAAAAAGAAGAAAACAGGGAAGCAAAACAGCTCAGTGCGTGCACCTGGATATGTGAATGAAGACAACAGAAAAGCAACAAGATAAAGCAAGGGAGGCCTTGTGCCATGCAAACCAGCTCATTTACTGAAGAACCCCACCCTCTCTCAGAGCACAGCCACACACACCTGTAATGCTTTGGGAGGTTTCCTATGAAAATGCCGGGCCTAATGCTGCTTCCCTATAAATATCCAGCAATGGGATTCTCATGTGGAGTTCACTGAGACCTTCAGGAGCTGTTATGTCAGTGTTAATGGCATTCTTGCACACCCTGTTATAAAAGAAAGAAGGTGGGCGCGTAGGATTAACAGTTCTTTCTCAGGCTCTGAAGCCACACTCTCCATTCGTGTCTTTCCTTATACTGCTTCTAGTTGCCCCGTCTCGCAACCAGCTCATGTCCAGGCACTTGGGGCCTCCCGCACCCCCGGGTTTCCCCCCGCCGGTCCCCGAGGAGCCGCTTCCTGGGCTGAGGAGCCACTTCCCGGCCGTGCTGCTGGGCTGTCCCCACCAGGTGGCACTCCAGGAGCGGCGGAGCAGCGGGACCCGGCACGGCGCGGCCCCGGGCGCTGTGACCTCGGCCCCTTCCTCCACTCCGTGCAAAAATGTGGGCTGCTTGTGCAGGTCCTGCTGTTGTAAAGACTTCGTGAGTTCATGATTTCGGGGCATTAGAGATATCTGGGGATGGAGGTTCCCTCCGCGCATCGCTCTGACAGGAGCCTGCCGCGATTAAATCAGGAGTAAGGGAAAGCTTTCCCGACGGCAGAAATTTGGAGGTGTGGGATACCGGGATGGAGAGGACGAGAGGACCACATTTACGTTTTATCTCTCTTCTCCACTCCGCCCACGGTTAAACACTCGGTAGACCTAACAAAGCGAAGAGCCGTCTGTCTGTAAAAGGGGGTGAGCTCCTCCCGAGTAGTCCTCGGTCTCTGTGGGATGACGGGAGGCCGAAGGAGCAGCGAGGGGGCAATGGGAGAGTTGATGATGCTCACAAGTGGCCACCAGAGAGATACACCCGGGACACGCGATAGGGCCGATATCGCCGAGCTAACCAAGAGGCAAATACCGAACGCAGCCGCTTGAGCCTCCCGGCTGTTCTCGGAGGGAGTCGGTCTCCGCTGCAGCCTCCGGGGGAGCTGGCGCCGGCCGGGGCCAAGGGAGGGCACCGGAGGCCGGGACGCGCCGTGCCCGATGTCTCGTGTGTCGTGCACGTCTTAATCAAAGTGAAAGGAATGCGCACACAACCTCATCCTTTCCCATCAGCTTTATGTAACGCCATACGCACACGTACGTGGATTTGGACTGCAGAAGTATTTGATAAGTATTAGAGCTGCTCAGCGCTATATACGCGCTCCGTACAGTGTAAGTGCAGTACAGCTAAACAAAGTCACTCGGAGCTCCGGAGGCGGTATGAGCGCGATGGCAGAAATACGGGTGCCAGGAGCTGCTCCGTGCCTGCTCCGCTCCCAGCGCACGGCGGGTTCCTCCGGCTGCTCCCACTTTTTGGGGTTCTTAAATTTTTATTTTTCCCTCGTAATTGTTAAGAAAAAAAAAAAAAAAATCCAAACACATAAAATCTCCCGGTTTATTAAAGAAAGTCTACCGGCCCGAGACGCCACTTCGGGCTGCAAAGCGAAGCCCATTTTTCTTCCGACCGAGCGCGGCACATTTTCGGAGGAGCCCTCGCTGGCTGCGCTGCCGCTGGGGCTCAGCCTGGACAGGGCGCTGCTTCGCCTCGGGCCGCGTTCCCGGTGAGAAAGCACATTTAAAACAAACCAAGGAGACCACCACCAGCACCGTCGTGCAGCTCTCGGGTTAACTTCCCCCCCCCCCCCCCCTAATGACTGACGGCTGGTGCCACTGAGACAAATAAATACATCGTAAGGAGGGCAATGGGTCGCGAGTCGTTTTGGCCCTAAGGTGAGATTTAGCAATGACCGCCATTAAAACAAGCTTTTCACTTTTCCTGGGGTAGCCCCTGCCCCTATCGGCTCCGGCAAGCGAAGCGGGGGAGCGTCCCTACCTGTGTACGTTTGTGTTTGAGGTTCGGGGCTGTTTTCTGTTTGGATGTGTTTTTGTTTGTTTGTTTTAGTTCGGACTTGGGATAGATGGAAACCGGAATGAATAGGACTCGGGAGAGAGAACGAGTTTGAAAAACGCCCTTCAAAATCCGCGGGAAAGGGCCCGAAGTGACTACGATGGAGAGCTTAAAAACAACGGTTTCAAAGCAACCCGTCAGAAACAAAATCCTGAGCGGCGGGGTGAGGCAGAAGGGTGAGCCCCGTGCTCCGAGAAGGGCGGCCGGGAAGCGAGCCCTGCCCGCACAGCGACCCGAAACGGGACCGTGAGCCCTGTCCTGCAAAGCCCTTCTCTCCCTCCTTCACCTTTACCGAGAAAAGGCTCCGCATCTCCTCGACCCCACTGCCAAGGCGGTGTGAGGAACCCCAGCTCCACTGCCCCTCTCGTACCTTTTCCATGAAGCAAGTCCATGGGAAAAAGCACCGCTGCCTTTTTCTGTCGGGCTTATTTCCCTGCTTATTCTATTTTGCTCTGGAGGCTCAAGATGAAGTAAAGTTGGGAAGGACTTCGGAAAGGAGAGAAGCCGGGGGGAGAGGGGACTGCCGGGCAGGGAGGGATCGGGGTGCCCGTGGGGTGGGGGCTCCCCGGCTGCGTTAGAGCTCGACTGGGTCGGCACAGCCCAGCCCGATGCGAGCGGTTGGATTGTTGGTGGTTGTTCGGTTTTTTGTTTTGTTGTTGGTGGTGTGTGGTTTTTTGTTTTTTTTTTTCAGTGCGGAGTTAAATAAGGTCCTTCGCTAGAAAGAGCTTTGTCAGGGGCACTGATGGAAAGCTAACTCTAGTGAGAACAGCTTGAAGTTCGGTAGGAATTACGTCCCCGGTGAGCCGCGGCGAGCTACTCCGGCCGAGAGTGAACAACAATAAATAAATAAATGAAAGGGGAGGAGGGGGGAGAAGAATAGCATTTTCTCCAGAATCGTTCGATAATTTCAATAAATAAATAAATGAAAGGTTAGCAAAAGGAAAAACCGAAGGAGGAACAGCCTTGGGAGCTGAGACCGGAGCAGCCCGTACAGCCGCCGTGCCCCCGGGGGGGACCCATTGCGGCCCCCGACGAGCAGCCAGAGCCGGAGCACGAACGCCCTGAATGGCCACTTCAAGCTGAGGGCTTCGCCTCGCCGTGTTTTTACACGCCTTAATTGTTCGCTAATAATGCGGGGTTTGGGAGAAGCACGTGGGAAGTACAGGGCAGGCTGGAAAGAAAAGAAAAAAAATAGAAGAAGAAGAAGAAAAAAAAAAGAAAAACCAACAAAAACCCCGAAGCAACCCCACGAGCCGGTTCGGGTGCTATCGGCTTTTCCTCTGTTCGGAGTCAAAAGGCTTCAGGTGGAAACGGCCGCTCTGTGAAAGCTCCGGGGATGTGAGAGGGGTCTGGCTGTAGGGAGAGGTCGACGGGTCAGGGAGATAACGCGCTGCCAGCCTCCAGGACACGGCTTGGAATGTCCCCATGCGTGTCTGTTTGCTTTGGCGCGGTGCGTGAGGGGCTGAGGGCTCGGGGTTTCTTTACAAGAAGCCGCAAAAAAAGAAGTTTTCTATTTTTCCTGCTCCGTTTCCCCACGGTTCAATCCAACCCCTGTGTTCCCGAAGTTTCCATCACGGATCCTCACGGCCCAGTGCCCCCGGAGTTCCCTGCCCCACTCGGTTGCGGTCCGACTTGAGGTGCGGTGGAGAGCGGCCAGCAGAGACGTGCCTGCAGGGAGCGACGTGTCCGCAGGGAGCTACCTCTGCTCCCCCCTCCCTCTCCGTTCTGCTAGAGCCTCGAGAAAACGGCCACAACAACTCACTTATCCTTCCCCGAGACAACAAACTGATCCATCCGTCCGTCCATCATTCAACCATCCCTGGAGCCTCTCACAAGGGCACGGCGTGGCAGCAGCGCTCACCACCTGTGCGTTTCCCCCACGGGCTCCCCGAGTCCTACAGGAAAGCCCCAGGCTGGGACTCTCGGTTGGGACCCCCGTCCCCCACACCCCGAGTGCTGCCCACCGGGACACGCAGCCCCACGGCTCTGCACACGCTCCCCGTGCACACGGCTGAAGAATTTCAAGCAACTCTTTTTTCTTTCTTTCTTTCTTTCTGTCTTTCCCCCCCCCCCCCCCCCTTTCTCTCTCTCTCCCCTTTTTTTTTTTTTCTCTCTTTTCTTCTTCTCTTTCTTTTCTATTTTTTATTTTTGTTCTCCTTTCTCTCAAGCCCTGTTTCTCTGCCTTCCCAAAAGCTCTCTCCGGTGCAACCCTGCAGCCTGGGGTGTGGGCGGAGGCAGAATGATCCCCGCTTCCAAGATTTTCCGAACAATCCTTAAAGAAGGAAACCTTTCTCTCGAAGTCTCTTTGATCTACGAGGCCTGGCGCGCTGTGAGCCCGAGTGCGTGAGGGGCCTGTCGGCTGCAGGAGCCCCCCAGCCGGGACATGAAAGAAAAAAAAAGGGCTGCCAGAGTACGGGGATCGACCGAAGGGCTCGAATATTTCATATTCCTGGTAGCTGTCAAGTCCAAAAGCAACAACCCACCTCCCGCCGGCTGTTTGCAGAGGGCAGCGGTGTGTGTGCGCGCGAGGGGCCGGAGTGCACCGCGACAGGGAAGGGGGAAGAGGGCCGTAAATTTGCACTTGTAATCAATCAATAATTAACTAATAACATAGCGTGGGCCGAGCGGGCCAGGCAGGACGGCGGCGGGAGCGGTCGGGCCCCTTGGAGGTGGCTGCCGTACCTCTCCCATCACCCCACACCCCCATCCCCGAGCTGCTCCGGCCCCATTGCCCCTCTCCGGGGCCGGCCCCACCGCCCCAGCCCCACTTTCCCATAGACTTTGTACCGGCGGTCAAAATTCCCTCGGGTAAAACCCGGCAAAACCTGCGACGAGCTCCGCTGCCCTGAGAGAGAGAGAGAGAGGGAAGGAGGGCGGGCACTTTTTCCCTCTCCGCTCCTCATCTCCCCACGGGGCCCCCATCCCCGGTTGATATCCCCGTGTCCCCCGCTCAGGGTCCCTTCGGGGCCGCCAAGCACTGCCCAGGCTGCCCAAGAGATGGCGCCGCCGCCCCGCCGGACCCCCCCGGCGCCGAGCCCCCGCCCCCCCACCCAGCGCCGGGTCGCCTGCATCAGCCATAAAACCATTGAGGATATCAAGACAGGCGCCAGGTGAGTAATAGACAGGATAATCCAGAGAGATTGCTCGCTGTTTACCTCCATCCACAAGCGCCACAAGAGTTACTCATTAACGTTACTATATACAAATAAGATACACAAGAGATAAAGCCATTTGCAAGTCAGAGTTACACCTGCGGTACACGGATTTCTTGCAAGGGCATGGGGAGGGGGAGGTCAGCGTTAGGCCCGTGGGAGGGGGGTGGTGAATCAATCAGGCCTCACCCCCAGCGCCTGAAACACAACGGTGAGCGCCGGTGCCTGCAAAGCGGCTACCTGGTGCCTGCAAAGGGAGGCGGAGGCGGCTGGGTTGCTCAGGATCAGCGCTGAGTTTCCTCTCCGACTCCCAGAATCTATCTCCACTCTCCCCCCTCCCCCCCACGCACACACCACAACACCCCTCCCTTTCGAAGAGATTGAGGGGGGACAAGCAGAAGGAGATGGATAAAAAAAAACAACAGGAGTTCGTGAAACTGAATGAATGAGAAGAACGACGCGGAGGGGGGATAATAGTGTGGAGCTGAAAGGTGCCTCTCTGCCGGCTCTGACGGGAGAAAGTTAAACCAGGAGGCTGTGGGGTGATCATACGTCCACGGGGATTGGTAGGGCAGCAGTGTCCCCGGCAACCCTGGGGACAGCAGAGGATCTGGGTGACAAAAGACATCCATCTCGTGGGGATGCAGCCCGGAGCCTGCTTGTTTGATTTGTTTTTGTTTTGTTTTTGCCAGCCCCGACGCCACCTCTCCGTCCATAAAAGCCCCACCTCGCTCCGAGGCACACCGGCATACCTTGACAATTCCCCAGCCCTCACCTTGGGCAGGCTGGGAAGGGGAGAGAGGGAGAGAAAAATCCTAGGGGAAGGGGGAGAGAAAAATCCATCTCAATTCAAGCCCCCGGCGACCTGGCCGGCTGTGCGTCCCGGGATTCAAATACACCCCTTAAAATGGGAATAATCCCCCAGCGAAGTGAAGGATAAGAAATGAACAGGGAAAAGGGCTCGAGGTTCGCGGAAGGGTCCTGCTGGGTGCCCGGCCGATGTGCTCAGCATCCTCTTGAGCCTCCAGTGCTCAGGGGTAGGGACCCTCCCTACAGCCCCTCCCAAACTGAGGTGGGGAAATGTCCCTTTCTGCCGGAATTTGCCCCAGAAACAAGCGGGGCTGGCCAGGCGAGGCGGACGGGGGCTGCAGCCTGGGGTCCCCACCGCCCCGTACGGCTGAGCCCGGCGGAGTTGCTATGAAAATAAAGGGGGAAAAGCTCCGTGGCTGCGTTCCCTCTGAGCACCTCTTTCTCTCGCCGGCACAGGACCCAGAGGCCGCTGGCCGAGGGGCAGGCAGAGCATAAAACAGGATCCGGGCTGGAAGTACATCCTTATAATATTTATTACTGGCGGAGGATGAATCACTTTCCAATATACGGGCCACTAACTGTTGAAGGGGGGGAAATCTCTTTAACGAGGAGGAATATATATGTTGTGCTTAGGGATGTGCTCACGGGCTGGCAGCGGTGCAGGCGGGGGCTTCCAGCTCCTCGTTCTGCTCCCGGTGACCGCCTTGCCCACGTCCCCCCACAGCACCACTCAGCTCCAGAGCTTATTCTCAGAGTATCCTCAGCCCCACGCCACAGTGGGGAGAACCCCAGGAGGACCCCCCCCCCCCCGCCCCCCCGCCGGATGCTGACTGGAAGGATCCATCCCCTGCCCGGACATCGCCGTAACCCCAGCGGTTCGGGAACTCTTTACCTGGAAACTTTTGAGGGGAGGGTTTTGCATTAAATTTTAACCGATCTATTCTCCGATTCTTCACTTTTGCTTTATTAATTTATGACAGATAAAAGCATCGCTGAGCCGTTCTCATTAACTTTTCAAACGCCACTTAATCTCGTTCCATTAAAAGAGGTGACTTAGTACCCTCTGGATCCGCTTTAAAAGAAGTGTGTGTGTTTGGGGGGGAGGGAAGGGGGG
This sequence comes from Alectoris magna, assembly GCA_030625065.1. Taxonomy (NCBI): domain Eukaryota; kingdom Metazoa; phylum Chordata; class Aves; order Galliformes; family Phasianidae; genus Alectoris; species Alectoris magna. The sequence continues at coordinate 3,370,502 of CM060578.1, read as the reverse complement.
GTGGAGATGGAAAGGTACATTAAGCAGCTTGCTTAAACCTCGGGTTTCCCCGGCCGATCCGTATGGGATTCTTCACCGAGAAGCACCGGGGGTTGAGAGGGGCGGGCAGCGGGTGGGGGGGGGGGGGGGGAGGCAGCGCTCTGTCCCCTTTGCCGGGCAGGTGGGGTGGAGGCACAGCACGGGACGCCCGGCACGTTTCAATAAAAATTTATTTGAAACTTCGGCGATTGTTTAAAAGAGAGAGGAAAAAAAAAAATAGAAAAGGAAACACAGGAAAAAAAAAAAAAGTACAGAAAAACAAAACAAAACAAAACCAAACCCAAAACTTCTCGACATCGATATCGCACAAAATATCCCTTCATTTTTCTTTTTTCCTTTGAACCAACACCTGACTTTCAAGTCAAGAAAATACGCACCCACTCAAACAAAGAGAACAGCAAGCACAGTAGTAAAACTCCATTGCGTTTGGTGGTGGTTGTTTTCTCCCTTTGACACACCGAAGAAATGGGAAAGAATAACGCAAAGTGAAGAAATTCCTCCAGCCATCATCTTTTCTTTCGCCCGAGCAGCCTGCAGAAGCCCGTTGTCGTGGATGAACGTATAGAAAACCTTTCTTCTTTTTTTTTTTTCCTCCCGTGGTCGAAATTTGAATCGGAAAGTAGCACTTGAACACCGGGGAGAACGAGGATTTTAAAAGCCATAGCGTGGCACGTCGCGGTTTCTCTCGCTGTTCTCTCATTGCGAGCTCTTTGATGAACGCTGTTTGCTGCCCCTCTGCCTCTTCCAGCCGCGGCTCTTTGCGAGGGGTGAACTGAAGGCGAGGAGCTGAGCTCGGAACCAGCAGGTCCGGCCCGGGTCGCTCTGAGTCGGGGTTGGGATGGGTGGGGAGGTGGGTAAAGGAGAACCGACTTGAAATGAAAAGAGAAGAAAACAAAAGACAGCTGCAGCCGTATTTACAGAGATATGTACAACGTCAATAAATTAAAGTTTAATTTCGAGTATTCATATTCCACGTATTTACAAGAGTTATCAAATAATTACATAAATACTTTGCTTTAATAATAGTGTCCGCTTTTTTTTTTTTTTTTTCTTCTCAGCGTGTTTAAACCTTGTTATTGCATATACAATGAAAGAGGGAAAGCTGTGATAAACCTACAGTCGAGCTACAGAGGTTTTTGGATAAAATAAATCCACTTCTTTTTTTTTTCTTTCCAGCTACACTTCTTATTGTTGTCGCTACGGGGAGGGTCTTGAAGGGAGAGGGAAGAGGGTCGTCTTTTCGTTTTTATTATTATTATCATTATCATTATTATTATTATTCTTTTGTCCCTGGGATTCGAAACGAGCATCAGAAATAAACAACGAAAACCCAACGAAATAAAAACATAAACTCCCTCCCTCCTCCCCTCCCCCCCCCCCCCCTAAAAAAGCAGACGACTACGGAACATGCAAAAAAAGCCACCGAGTGGTTCTCAGACATCACGATAATATTTTAAACACACAGCTTCCCTTAATATCGACGCAGAGGGCTGTCGCTACCAACCCGCCCAGGAAACAACTGGCGAATGACCAATATGAGAGTTGCTTATACAGTTTTCTTTAGGATTAAAAAAAAAAAAAAAAAAAAAAATTAAAAAAAAATTTAAAAAAAATCGCTTTGCTTACTTTCTTTTATTTATACGTCCTTTCGGTGTTTTGCTTCGCTTTATTTTGTTTTCAGGCGGGTTTTTTTTTTTCTTTTTTTTTTTTTTTTTTTCTTTCTGTTTTTTTTTTTCTTTTTTTTTAAGACAGTGAAGAAAAAAAAGAAGGCGGGGGGGGGGGGGGGGGGGGAGGGAGGGGATGGGACACTCATTCCGGCAGCCCCTCCGTGAGGCAGCCCCCGGCCCGGCTTCCAACCAGGCCCTCCCCTGCCCCCCCTCCCCCTCCCCCAGCTCGACACTTTTTGCTGATCAGCGCCCACAAGACGCAGGGCGATTTATATTAAAAATAAAATTTAAAAACTTAAAAAAAAAAAAACGCACAATAAAATAAAAAGGGGGAAGGGGGCAAGATGGGGGGGGGGGGGGGGGGAAGGGTGGGGGGGAGCCTGAAAGGCTTCACGGGATGGAGGATGTGGTTTCTTTCAAACAAAGTGCATTGCGAGACTGGTTTGAAATGAGCTGACGGCTACGGGGAGCCGCTGCGGGATCTGTCCTGCTTGGGGTCGAGGCCGCTGACCAGGCGCTGGATGTTTTGCAGTTCGCTGGTGGCCGCCTCCTTGTCGGTTCCCAGCTTTGGGGACAGGGATACGGAGCCGGAGGAGAGTGTGGACGAGCGGCTGGTGAGGTCCGAGGCGGAGTCCAGGGGCACGGCGCCGGGGCTAGTGGCCAGAGCGCTGCCTTTGGTCTCTCCGGAGGTCGCGGCCAGGGCCCCGGGCAGCGCGGTGGTGAGGAGGCTGCTGCCGTCGGGCAGGGGCACGGGCAACGGGTAGGGGCTGTAGCGGAGCCGGGGCCGCACGGCGTTGAGGAAGGGATGCCGGTGCACAGAACTGGAGGCAGCGCTGGAAGCCGCCGCCGCCGCCGCCATGTAGGTGTAGGGATAGGGGAAGAGGCTGCCGAAGGGAGACATGGCCAAGCCCTGCGGGAGGGGGAGGAGGGAGAGAAAAAGTGTTAGCAGCGCGTGCCCGCTTTCTGCTCCTTTCTCCCACCCACAACATGAACCACGAAGTCGGGTATGTCCCCCACTCCGGACCCCCGGACCCTCGAAGGCTCAGCCTCGCCCCGCACCGAGGCTGCCCGGGAAAGCACTGAGCCCAGAGTGGGGTACAAGGAGCTGGGGGGGCTCCAGCCGGGCCACTCCTCACCGGCGAGTCTTCCCCAAAGCCTCACTTCCCCCCCGACTCCCCGATCCAACTCCTTATGCAGCGAGGGGAGATGCCCCGCTACCCCCTGCTTGGGGAACCTGCGGCGGTCAGAACCTGCCCACTTGGGGCCGTCGGGACGTACCTGAGAGGCCAGGACGTGCTGCTGCAGGTGGAAGGGCAGAGCGGCCGTGGATGCTCCCGAGAGTCCCTGGGCCGCCGCCGTGGCCATCACCGTGCTGTCCAGTCCCGAGCCGCCGGCAGAAGCCCCCGACACCGTGGCGAGCAGCGGACCCATGCCCGCGGCCATGCCGGAGAAAGCCCCCCCCATAGCGAACTGCCCAGGGTGCAGCAGCAGCGGATGCCCGTTCCCCAGCGGGTTGAAGAACTGCTGGCCGGCCAGGGCCGGGGGGAACCCCAGGTTCTGTAAATGTCCCTGGCTCAGGTGCGCCGTGCTGTCGGTCTGGACCGTGAGGGGGGTGAAGGGCTCTTTGCCCAGCAGCCGGTTCTCGTCTACTTTAGGGCCGTCCCGGAGGGGGCTTTTCAGTTCCTCGCCGCTCAAGCCTCCCCCTCGGCTGCTGGAGGAGATGGTGGCCGGGCTGTGCCGGGAGTCCGGGGGGGCTTTTTCCGTCCTCTCCCGGCTCCGGCTCGTCGCCGAGTCGCTGGGGAAGAAGTGGCTTTTGGAAGGGCTGCCCCCCTTGTCCCGGGGGTCGTCACTCGCGGCCGCCCCGGAGCTGGCAGGCGCGGGGGTGGTGGCCGTGGTCGTGCTGATTTTGCCCGATTCGCTGGCTTCTAGCAAAGGGTCGTCTTTGCTGTCGGCATCGCTGTCACCCTCGCTGGGACAGAGATCTGCAAGACAAAGGCGGCCCGGGGCTGGGAGACGGCAAGGCGCGTCCCTAACCCCCGCCGGGCTGAGAACACTCCCTGGCTGGCCGACAATTCCAGTGGCAAAGCTGGGGATCACTTCTTAGGAGATAAATACGTTCACCCCCCCCCGCCCCGGCTCCCAGCGGTAAGCGAGCAATGGTCGCAGTGCACGGACTCTGCACAGCCCGAGGACCCGAGGCCTGCAGCACCTCGGGGGCAGCAAATCCCGCCCGCCCGCCCCGTCGGGGTTCGTCTCCTATCAACTTTTCCAAACTTTGGAGCCCTTTCGACGGCCGAAGGTTGTAGCCTTCCCCACCTCGGCCTCCGTCAAGCTGAGGACCCCCCTTCTCCTCCTCCCCAAAACGCTTCGCCGGATTCCTCTGCACTTCATCTCCTAATTTCAGCGCCCCAGGTGCGAAGATCTGGTTTGCTTTTCGGGTCCCCTCCCAGCTCCCCTCCCCTCGGCTCGGCAGGACTTTAAACAAACGAGTAAAGCAACAACAAAAAAGAGGTTGTTTCCTCCTCCCTCTGTGCTTCCCCCCCCCCCCCCCCCCCCGGCCCTGGATGGATTAATACATGTGAAAGAGCTGCAGACAGTTTCCAACCCCGCACGGAGAGAAAGCGAGAGGGACTTTTCTATAACAAAGTTCGGGACTGTATCCAGGGGAAAGATCCTTCCTCTAATAACAGATTCAGGGAGGAATATTAATGGAGTGACTCCAGTTTTGAACTTTTGCCCCGTGGTCTGTCTTTGCTCCCTTGACTCGGAGCTGGCTCCTTTCTGAAGCGTGGAGGGGAGGAAGGAGCAGGAGAGGGGCCGGGAGGGAGGGAGGAGGGGGGGGGGGGGGGGAAGAGGGAGAAGGACAGAGGAAAGGGGAAGAGGGAAAGGGGAGAAAGTGCAAGGGGAAAAGAAATAACAAAAGGAGCAGGGAGAGAGGAAAAAAAGAAGGAGACTGGGAAAGACGAAGTAAAAGAAAGAAAAACAGTGGGAGTGAGGAGTGTGAGAAAAGAAAGAAAAGGGAGAAGAAAGAAAGGAGAGGAAAGAGAAAGCTGAGGGGAGGCAGAAAGAGGGCTGTGGCCATGGTACAGCGATGCAGGCCGGGATCCATGCCCCCAAGCAGAACTTGGCTGTCCCCGCTGTCCCCACGGGACCGGGCTCAGCGCTCACCTTTGAGGCTGGAGGTGCCGACGGTGGGCACAGCGGGGCAGGAGGACTGCGCGAAGCACTTGAAGGCTGTCTGCTCGTTGGACGATTCGTCCGAAGTGGGGTTTTCTTTCTTCTGCCTCTCGTCATACACCCGCATAGACTGCAGGGTCAGCTGCTTCCTGCCGGGCATAAGGAGCTGCTGGAAGAGCAGCACCCTGCCCCCCCACCCTCGGCCCCCAACACCCCACAGGGATCTCCTCTAGGGGATCCCATATTCATGGGTGGGTATGGGGGGGGACTGGGGCTGGGGGCTTGGGGGAATGCACTGCTTGCTGGCAGAGCCAAGAGCTTGGCTGCTAATGAGAGGAGATTTCTTGGAAGCTGTTAGCAGCGATCCCGCGTACGGCAGATATTAAAGAATAGGAGGGGAGGTGGGGGAGGGGGGGTGGCAGGGGGAACAGTTCCCTGGAGATTAGCTTTTAAAACGCGAGGATGTTCCAGAGATATGAGCCATCTTAATGGTTGCTAAGATTGCTAGGAAGTGGTTATTTTGTTAGGCACTTTATGTAATCTTTTCACCAACAATTAACCCGGAGTAAAATCTATTTATATTTAGAGAGAAATTAGAAATCATTTCCGTCCTGTGGCTCCAGCACTGGCTTTATTTTCACACTGATGGACAAGAGGAGCTGGCGTGTGTGCGTGTGTGGTATGCCGGGTTCAGTGCTGGGCATGGAGAAAGGCCTCTTGTTTAACATTACAACCCCCCTGCTCCCTTTTTTCTTTCTTTTCTTTTTTTCTTTTTCTTTTTCTTTCTTTCTTTTCTTTTTTTTTTTTTTTTAAGGAAGAAAAGGAACAGACATATTTATTTATTATCTAAAACTGAGTGCAAATGGCTAAAATATCCTGTCTGGTGTAACAAAACAGAGCGAAGGCTTATTCCCCATCAAAGGGGGGTGGTGGGGTGGGAGGAGGCTGGAAAAAATCCCTTTCTCTATTTTGGCCAATATTTTTTTTTTTAATTAAAAATCCTGTGCACTATTCAAAGCCATCTATTGGTGTTATTTCCATATTCCTGGGGTCCTGTCAATGCAGTTTGTTTTTACGTTTCTCCCCCACGCTTTTCAGGAGAGCCAGTGGGAAAACGTTGGGGGAAGATCAGAGCTTCCCTCACTTTTCCCTGCTCCTTCCCAGCCACAATGTGTGGGGGTGCAATATTCCTGCCAGAACTTAAAGGAAAACTTAATTCTTCAGAGCCATTCGCCGTCTTTCCCCTTCATCTGCAGCCATTGCTTTCTCGCCGGCCCTCCCGTGCAATGCAAAAAGTAAACGGGGAAAGCACGGAGGAGCTCACATGCAATTGGTTTGGCGTTATTAACAACGAGATCCTTATTAATTTTGGCGGGGGGAAGTGTGGTTTGGAGGAAACGCGAGGTGATTTTGACCTCTGGTCATGTTCTGAGCCCTGCACACGAAAACCAAACGAGGCGCCCATATATAATGTTTCCAGACTCACCTTTTTTCCCTCCTTCCATTCCCAGTGTCGCGAAAACCTTTGGCAAAGGGGTTGTTGTCAATTTTTAATTGAGTGATCTACAGGGAGAGAAGAAAAAAAGAAAACCAAAGCGGGGTTGGAGCAGAAAGAAGGAGATTAAGTAAAAGAATGACCGACACGACCTCCTTCTCCCTGCTTCCCACCGCCCAGGCAGCAGTGCCCGGTGCACAGGGCAGGATTTGGGGGTGAATCCTTGCATTTTGGGGCTGGCTGGTGAGGCGGGCGGTGGTGGCAATGGAAGAGCCCCATGTCGCCGCCGCCGCATGGGAATTCAGTTATCCGTGCAACGCGATCCATGCGAGTTATGCCTGTGCTTAAACTCTTTAAATGCCATAATTAAACCGCAAAGGAATCATACCCACCCCCCTCGCTATAATAAAATACTTCATATAATCGCATTATACCCCGCGCGTGTGTGTGTGTTGGGGCTCTGGGGGTGCCAGGAGCGGGCTGATTCGGGCCGGGGGTAGGCTGGCAGGAATTTTGGCGGTTGTTTGGGGGATTCTATGGGATCCGGGCTCGTTCCACAATTTCAAGTTTGGGAGGAGAGCAAGACCCAGTGAGCAAACAGCTTTGGACCCTGAGCAGCACCGGCTCCCAGGTTCCCCCCTCCAACTCTTCCTCCGCACACGGACAGGAAAGAGCAGGGAAAACCCTCACCAGAAGCGGCGAGACCCTCAGCTATGCGATCTGGGCAGTGCTCCTGATCTCCACTCCCCGTCCCCCTCCCCCGCCCCCCGAGATATCAGAGCATTCGGCCGGAGCCGCTGCTCCGTGCTGCCAGCTGCGGGACGGGCCAGACAGCCCCGCGTTTAACTCCCAAAGCAAAGTATTCTCTGCACGCATTCACCTTCCGTTTCCTTGTAAATGAGTGAGCAAAGCGAGAGCAAAGCATGCCGAGCACCACCAGAGTGGGGATCTGGGGAAAGGAAGGGTGCAGCCTCTCCTTCTGCCCGGCTGTGGGCCGTGGGGGGTGGAAGCGGGCAGAGGGACAGAGCGAGAGGTGTCTGCACAGCTCTGCTCTTCAGGCACACGCACACCAAGTTCTAATTTATAGACAGCAAAATAAGAGCCCCTTCTTGGCTCTTTCACTTCCTTCCACTTGACTTAATTATCGTAAATTCGCCTTTTGCCAGGCTCACAAATGTACCACCTTCATTGCGAGCGACAGTGAAGTGGCAGAAATGGGAAGGCAGCGTCTGCAGCACTGCAAACTTTCTCGCCCTGTCTCTGTGAGACCTTCCAGCTCAATTCGAGTGAAATACTCCTCTCTGATCAGAGCATATTTCTGCACCACAAAAAATAATAAAACACTGCAGGATGAAAAAAAAAATATCATAATATAATAATAATAGGAACCAGACGTGTGCTCCAGCCTTATTGCCAATTGCTGTTAGAGGAGCTAAAACAGCACAAAGGCCAGGAAGAATTACAAAATCTCCAGCCACGCTGCTCTCCCCCCCTGTCTTTCGACACACGGATCAGATTCTTTTTCTGATGCGTCTTAGATTAAATCCACACTGAAAGCAGCGATCCCCACCCCATCCTGCCCCATTTCCCCACGCCGGGGAGCAGAAAAAAATATGTATATCCAAAGCACCCCCCCACCCCACAAGCACACAGCCCTCCTTTTAATTGCCCTGCCCGGGGTCGGCTGCGGGAGAGTGCCTTCTCCCCTCCCCCAGGGCCTTCCCAAAGTCGGAGCGGGATGATTTGGGGGAAACGAGCGGGGGTAGAGGGGAGCGGGACGAGCTCGGTGATTTTTAAGGGAACAATGTGGAGTAAAAGCTCTCTGAAAAGCCAAAACACGTAAAACAAATCCTTTCTTAATCTCCTTACCTTATCATTCTGGTATGCGGTCACTGCGATGAATTCAGTCTCCGGGAACACGTAGGTCCGGAACGTACTGTAGGGAAGCTTGAGAATATCGTTTGCTCTGACGATGTGGAAGCGGGGCTGGTACTTATGCATGGAGTTTAAAATGGTCTGCGGTGCGGAGAGACCGGGGGGGTTGGGGTGGGGGGAAAAGAACAGACTGAGATCCAGCAGCAACCGCCCGCGCTGCCCCGCGCTTTCTCCTCATTTGTGCACCCCGAGCGCACCGCAAACACACGCACACGCCGCGCAGCATCCAGCACAAAGCACTGACAGCTCCGGCTCTCCCGCTGGACGCCAGCGGAGATCTCCCCGCGGGGGGAGGAGGGGGGGGGGGGGGAGGGGTTCTGCGGGGGTTATTTGGGCTTCGGACGCGTCGGCTTTAGATTTCAAGGAGAACCAAAAGAAAATAAAAATAAAGCAGAGACAGCAGCTACAATAGCAACGCCACCACGAGAGCTTTGGTCAGGTCTAATTGCTCGCCTCAATCCACTTAAGGCCTGCGAGAGGCAAGAGCGGATCGTCTAATCAAATCACGGGCAGTGAATGCAATCTTCGGCACATTAGAGATCCCCCGACCGCGGCCACCGCTGCAGCCCCGGCTCCAGACTTTCCCAGGAATAGAAAGAAACGGCGAGGAGCGGCGGGCACTTATCAGCAGTTTGTTTGATTTCACTCGCAGGGGGAGCTTTTTATCTCTGCACACCCAGTAAATGTAAAGGAGTGGATAGACATGAATGGGCAACTTGACCTTTGCTTTTGGTTCCTGTTTATTTTCACTCTGGCTTGCTTTACATTATCCAGATTAATATATATTTAAATGTTTGCATACTTAGGCCTTTAAGCCCTTTATACACATATGCATATCATTTTCCTATGCTTAAAAAGTGTGATCGTCTCTATTAAAAATATATTACACGTATATATATTTATCTCGAGCCAACGCAGCTCTGAGATATATTGAGTTGCACTATGTTGGAGACATATCTCTAAAGTTTATTCTGAATGGTACAGATTGGGTGTTCGGAAAGCTCACAGAATAAACTCGCTTTTTTAATCCTGACCTCGGCAACAGAGAAAGAAAGGAACATTATAACCAGACACACACACACCAGCAGGCTGCATGCAGGGGCTGTTTATTCCCCATTTTCCACACATGTATGGTGCCCAAATTGCAGCGCCTGGGAAAGCTCCGAGGCGGGCACCGTGGGGGAACACTGCTTGGGGAGAGGGGAAAAGGACTCACAAATCCGTGCTTGTCGGAGATGTTGTTAGTGAGCTTCAGCTTGTGAAAGGTGACGACTTTGGACATCCATTGTTCTCCGGTGGCCGGGCTGTCCGGGTGGATGTACATTCTCTTTGGCATTTCAGGGTCAGCTTTGCCGGCTACCATCCACCGGGAATTATGGAATTTGTACCTACAGTCATCAGCCGCCACAATATCCATCAATAGAATGTACTTGGCTTTTTTATCCAGTCCAGTGCATCTCACTTTAAATGGAGGAAACATTCTCCTATGGGCAGAGAAGGGGAGATAAAGAAAAGACGAGACAAAAGGGGGAAAAAAAAATAATAATAAATAAAAAGAATCACAGCGTTGGAGTGAGCTCCCAAAGCTTGGTGACCCTCAGTCCCTCAGAAGCAGAAATCTGCCCCCGCCCCCAGCGCAAATATTTCTCCAACACTCCCAAGTTGCAGGAGAACGCCGTCCCTCGGGTGGGACGCAGAACGTACCCCTGTTGGGCACCCACCTCTCCGTTCCCAAACAGCAAAGCCTCGTTCAGCCCTCTCGGATCTCTCATTATATAGAGATATATTTTTCCCTCTGTTAAACAATAGGACCAAATTGCACTCCAATTAAAAATATTCCTCACTTCTACGACCGGCTCCGTCATTAGAGAGCAGAGGATGGGGGGGGGGGGAGGGGGGGGGGGCTTTTTTAATTTAAAGAGAAGAGGAGCTCACGGTGAGAGCTGCGAGGTCCCAGTGGCCACTCACACCTCTGTGCAGAGGGCTCCCTGAGAACCGCGCTCCCCTCTGCTCCCAAGTCCAGCTCCAAACTGCAACAGGATACCACAAATTTGCTGTTTATTATATCGAGCGGTTGGCATTCAGCAAGCACAACTTAAAAGGAAACACATGACTTTGCAGCATGTAAGAGCGCCTAACACTCGCCGAGGCTTTCGAGCAAAACTTTAGACCACAATTAAGAGAGAAAACTTGGGGAAGGCAGCGAAGCGGGCCGAGGTGTTTGGTTTTTTCCTCCCTGCTGTTCTCGGGGCTTTCTTTCCCTAAGTCCGCAGCCTGCAGCCGGCGCTGTGCGGGGCTGAAGCCGCAGCACGGCGACCCGAGGCGGCTCTCAGGAGCGGTTTCTCTCCCGGCCGCTCTCCCGGCAGACGGCACGCCGGTTGTTTGCTGCCTTCCCCAGGGCGTGCGTTACAAACACGGCCGAGAGCGAAGGGTTCTCTCGCTGCGTGGCATCACATCCACAGGCAGAGTTGTAAAAGAGCACAGACGTCAATTAGGAGTGAATATAGAGAGGGATTTCAGATGTATAAACCTATAAAATGCCGAAATGCGGAGCTTGATAAGCGCCGTGTGCGTTCATTCATTCGCACGTGAAGGTTATATAAATACATGGACACGCAACACGCTCCTGCAGGAGCTGCAAACCCTTCCTTGCAGCAGCGCGAGTGCTTTTCGCCACTTTTTCTGCATTTCCAGACATAATTAGTCAGCAGAAATGCATGCCTGTATCACGGCAGAGACACAGGCACAAGCGAGGCAGCTGATAAACAGAATCTCCCTGCCCTCCTGCAGCTACCACCTCACCAGCAGAGATACGTCGCAACAAATATTTTTTGCTACATTTCCCCTTCTCTCCATGAAAGAAGAAAAACCGCGTACAGCAAGGCTGCAATCAGGCCGGCGCCTTTTCCAATCCCAAATTATTTTCTTTCTACTCCCAGAAAGTATTAAGCTGCTGAACCATGAAGAGCCCCTCTAGCCCCCTGTGCACGCACCGAGAGCGGCCGGTTCGTGGTTCAATAGTTGAGCCTTTCCCCGGAGTGCGCTGCCTGCAGTGGGGCTTAGCAACTGCCTCGCGCTTTTCCTAATTCCAGATGAAATGAGCTCGATGGAGGCAGTGCCGGATAAAGCTTTGCTCCGGAGCAGGCTGCCGAGTGAGGAGACTGAGAGAGGAGGGAGCCCGAAAACCCAAGCACGACCCCCGCCCCACACCTACCTTCCCGATTTGGTGATCACCATCTCCGTGCCTCTTTTATGGAATTGTTCCCAAAGCTCTTTGGCTTCCAGGTGCACTTTCGGGTCGTCTTCTACTTCTTCTTCTGGCTCCAGAGTTTTTAAAGGCCTCAGATGGGCTGCTGCCTGGTGGCCCAGGGAAGAAAAGGGGATAGCAGTCTCTGCAGCCCCCACTAGCTGATCCATAATGGGCTTAGCCAGGGCCCCGGGGAGGGAGAGGGCGGCCGCCCCGTTGGGGGGCAAAGCCAGGGCCGGGAAGAAGGGAGGCTGATGTCCCAGCACGGCGCTCATGGCAAAGTCCGGTGCCCGGTGAGGTAAAAAAGGATGATAAGCCATGCTTGTCCCAGGGATCACTGGATCTCTCATCGGTATATTCATCCACTCCACTCCTCGGTCTTCCTACTGCTGGAGTAGTCCTGGAGTGGTTTCTAACAGCACATCATGAAGAAGAAAAATTAAGATAATAACAATAACAAAGAGAAAGCACCAAAAATAAAAAATAATATTAAAAAAAAAAAAAAAAAAGTGGGGGGAAACAAGCTCTAAACAGCACAGTACATGGGGGAAGAGGCAGAACTTCTACAGCCTACACCTTCCTGAGCCGGGGCACATCCTCGGCCCTCGGGACAGCGGGGTAACAGGATTGTTCATTATTCGTCTTGCTTTCTGTGTTGTTGTTCTCTCTCTGCGGCTTTTTTTTCCCCGAGTGGAAGTCCTTGAGCTTGAAAAGCAATGCCGAGGAAGGGGAGAAAAAAATCCACAGGGTTCGCTGTGTGCTCCCGTTGCCACGGAAAGGCTGGACAAGCCGAGATCTTTTTTTTCCTCTTCTTTTTTCTCTTGCTCTCAGTCCCTCTTCTTTTCTTCCGTCGCGGAGGGTGGTGGCTGGAAGCCGGGCTCGCGTTTTGGGTCGGCTGTGTCCCCCCCCTCCCCCCCACCCCTCCACCTTTCCTCCGTACGGGCAGGCTGCAGAGCAGAGGCTGGGGAGGGAGGGAAAGCAGAGAGAAGCGAACAAACCCACCCCCCCTCGCCGAGCGGGGAAGGCTCCTCAGCAACCTTCAGGCAGCGGCAGCAGCAAAACTTGTAGGGAAATCTCGTTTCTGCCTCGCCTTCCCCCGCTCCGAGCAGGAGCTGGTCACAGTGCCCTGATTTCCATCAGGATCTCTTCTTTCTTTCACCCTCCTCCTATTTTTTTTTTCCCCTTCCTTTTCCCCTTCTCTTTCTCTTTCACTCTGCCTTTAAAAAAAAAAAAAATAAAAATCTGGAAGAATGATACTCTTGTGTCCTCTCCAGCAACGCTCCAGCAAAGGAGAGAAGAAGGAAGAGAGAGGGAAAGAGAGAGAAAAGAGGAGAAGGGGGGGAGAAAGAGAAAGAGAAGGAGAGAGGAGAGGGAGAGAAGGAGCCTCTCAGCTCTGAGAATTCCCTGTGAGTCTGTGCTCTGCGTGCACCAGATTGTATGGATGTGTTGTGGGTTACAAGGGAGCTGGAGCCTCCTTGATTGGCTCTTTGACGCTTTCGGACCAATTGTGTGGCTCCATAGGCGTGGTTTTGACAGGTCGAGTGGAAGGGGGACAGAGCCGAGTTATAAAAAGAAGGTGTCGGAAACTGTAACGCTGCAGCAAAGCATCACTAGTACTCCGTGCCGTGTGAATATGTCAACATGATCAGAGGGGAGGGAGCAGGCGGCACCGGGCCGGGCGGCCGGGAGCCGCCTCTAGGGGGGGTTCTCGGGGCCGCCTCGCCCCCCGCCCGGCCCCGCCGTGCCCGGAGAGCAGCCCTGGCCCCGGCGAAATGGCAGCTGGGCGCTGCCGGTGCTCGGTAGGAGCTCCCGCCGCTGCGGCTCCCGGCAGAGCTGGGGAAGCGGCGGGGGCGGATCGGGAGCCAAGGGGGGTTAGGGCGGGGGGGGGGGGGGGGTGGTGGAATGGAAGCGGCCTCCAGGCAGGGTGAACAGGGGGTACAGCCCCGGGTGCCCCCACCACACCTCAGCCACTCCGGAGCGGAGCTCTGGCCCGGCCCGCGGGGGTGGCCGGTGGGGGGAGGCGGCCGCGGGAACCTCGGTGTTCTCCCCCCCACTCCCCCCCAAAAAGCCCCGAGGCTCCGGAGCCCCTCGGGCTGCCCACCCGTCCCCACTGCGCCTCTCCTGTCTCCGGTCCCCGCTGCCTCTCCGCCGCCGACTCGGTGTCCATCCCTCCCCCCCCCCCCCCGGAAAGTCGCTGCTCTTAATGCAGAAAACAGCTCCAGGCCTGACCTCGGGCCGTTCCCCTCCCGACCCACCCGTACCCGGGACCGGGACCAGGGGGTGTGAAGCGGCCTGGGGGGGCTCGGCTGTGCGCTTCGGCCCGGCCGCAGTGCTCGCGGGGTGATGGCTGCGGGCAGCCGGGGGCCGCGCTCCACTCAGCCCCAGCCCGGCAGCTGCTGATCGCCTGCGGACAGTAAAGCACCACCCCCACCCCCCAACTGGGAGGGGCTGAAAAATTAAAAAATAAAATAGAATTTGAAAAAATATATATATATTTTTAAATTAAAAGGGGTTATTTCTTTCTTTCTGGGCAGATGGAAGGAGTGCGGCCGCTCGGCTGGCCCCGGTGCCGAGAGGGTTAACGCTCCCACACCCCTCCTCTTCCATGAGGTGCGCGGGGAGGAGACGGGAAGTGCGGCTTTCCCCGCGGCCGGGCCGCGATGCGGGGCAGCGGCGGGCGGGGGTCCAGGCCCGGTCCCCCCTCTCGGTCCCGCTCCCTGAGGGGCAGCCCCTACGCGTGGGTCCCTGTCTGCCCCGATTCGCTTGCCGAGTTTCTGGGAGACGTGTTCCCGGGGGGGGGGGGGCGGTGACAATGAGGGGGCAGCAAGACGGGGCTCGTGCGAATGTCAGCGTGTGCGGGGGGTGCGTGTCCGTGGGTGCGCGTCTGCGGGTGGCCGTGCGTCTCGGCTGGGGGCGTGGGTTCGCAGGGCACGCGCGTTTCGGGAGGTGCCAGGAGGTGCCTGATCCCCCCCAGGGGGATACTCCCGCTCCCCACGTCGTGCCTTAAAAGAGGGGTTGATAATCCTGCGGGAGAGGAGCGGGGAGAGCTGCCTGAGCGCAGATGGGAGCGGAACCTCTAAAGTGATTAGCTCTTCTAGCATTGCATTTTTGACGCACATGGTTAAGAGCGCTTGGCGCCAGCTTGGTGAAGTCCCTGTAGTAACCAGCGTCTAGGATCGTTTTGCATTCACCAAAATATCTCCCCTTCGGTCGGGGGTGGGGGTGGAAAGGAGAAGGGAGGAGGAGGGAGGAAAGGAAGCGGGAGTAATGCATTCAAAGAAGATGTAGGGAAAAGACAAGGGCGGGGGTGGGGGGGAGCGTGATGTATTTCAAGGAACCAAGAGCTTAGCTGCCCGTGCAGCGCTCCCCTCGGCTGCGCAGCGGAGGGAGCGAGATTTCTCGAGAGCTCTGCTCGGAACCGGGGCATGGGCTCCCGCTTCCAACCGCAGCGGGTACCCCAGAACCTTCCCCTTACGGAACCCACAACAAACGCCCGAAGAAGATATTGTTTGTCGGTGGAATGGCTCAGAGAAACTTGGCCGCAATTTGCCCCAAGCAGGCCGCAGCTGTCTGCCGGGGACCGGGAGGTGCCCGCAGGCTCTCGTAGGACAAGCGCAGCCGCTCCCAGAGCCGCCTCGCCCCGTTCCCCGCGCCCGCCCTGCCGGTACTCGCCCTCGGGGCTGCGGTGGAGGCCAGAGCCGCTGGTGCCCGCCGCGCCCGCCCCGCACTTTGCGCAGCGCTCGGCACCCACCCGCGCGGCGGCCCGGGGAGGGAAATGAAGCGTTTGCCGCTTATGATTTCCAATGTCAGCGTCTGGCTGATGGCGTGCAAACTTCCGCCAATTCCGAGTGACCTCCCCGACGAAGCCCCCTGGAGACTCGTATTATGAAGGGAGGCTGCACTAATCTAAGATCAAAAGCGGGAAGGTGCGAACAGCCTTTGTCTCCCTTCGGCCGCCTCGTTCCCCCTCCTGTGTGTGATAAATCTACCCTGGCGCCGACTGCGCGCTGGATGATTAATTTGCAAGCAAACAAAAGGGGACCTGATGGCCAGCCATCTTAGTTAAATATTGGCCAGTGGTTCCAGCTACTTGTTAGCCGCCTCTTGGCCAGAAACAAATAAATAAGAGACGCGCGGAAATAAATAAATAAGGAAGCCCGCAAAAACGAAGAACGAAAGGGGAGGAAAGAGTAAGGGGAAAAAAAAAAAAAGATCAGAGCGAAGGGCCGGGAGCTGAGCAGAGGTGGGAATGGGGCTGTGGCGGGGGGGAGGCCGGGTGATAGCATGCCGAGATAGCCGACTGCCCCCGGCCCGTCTGCAGGCCGCGCTGCACCAAGGCCGACACTATCTTGGAGCTTCAAAGAGCCGTGAAAGGTCCCCGCTGGCTCCCCGGGCCGCGGCTCTAATCTCGGAGCGCAGGAGCCAAAGGCCGGGTCTGGGGGAGCGGCTCGCGGCCCGGCCACTTCCCGAGCCAGAGACATCGCTGCTTTTCCCCTGGTTCAATGCAGACCGGAGGGAAAGCAGAGCTGCCCTGATTGCTGAGCGGCTGCGAGAGCTCCGCTCGCACAGATTTCGCCCTCCTAAGCAACTTTTTAGCGTTTGCACGAGAGATCGGAGCGTGAGGCAAGCCTCTCCCGGTGGCCCGAAGAGCCAGCTGGAGGATGAAGGCAGGAGGAAAAGAATGGCAGCGAGACTGATGAGCCCACACGTCCTCTCCCAAGCCTGCGGGAAACGCTCCAAGGCGTGTGTGCGTGCTGCGAGCCCCGTGTGCGTGTGCAGGGGAGGCTGCGTGGGTGTGCGCCCCGGGGAGGGGGGGGGCCGTGCTCTGAGTGCACCGCAAATCCGTCATCCAGCAGCTAAAGCCGGGGAGTCTCCTTGTACCCCGTGCGTGCCGGGCTGACAGCGGTGTTAGTGGGTGCTGTGCAGGAGGGAGCAGGGCCAGCACGCACTGCAGCCCTGCACACTGCGTCAGTGGGACTTTCCGTCCTTTCGATGAGTTTCCTTATGGCACTGCAAGTCCGAGCATCCCTCCTCCCAGGCAACTCCATCTCCTCTAGTCGCAGCCTCCGCTCGGCCCCCAGCCCTCGGAAGGCAACACGCAGCCACGGCCGGGCTATGTTTATCCCAAATAAAATGCAGTGGGCTTGCTTACTTTGGCAGCTTTGCCGTAAATACTCGGGGTGCGGCGATGACGCTCTTATTCCGAGCGCTGCTCCCCCGTCCGTGCGGGCCGTTCTCGATCTTAGAGAAAGGTGTCAGGAGCTGGGGCCGGTGCTGGCACTGTTCCATCCCAGAGCGGCACTGCAGGCCTCGGGCACAATGAAACGGGTCCCTATGGGGCGAGTCTGTACACTCAGACCTCATGACCTGCTGCGGGGGAGGGAAGGGGGTCACCGCGGCAGCTCTTTGCCTTCCCTTCGGCAGAGCTCTTCCTGCAGTCGCCGGCTGAATTTTAGCGAAAGCCTGACCTAAACGCTTTGCAAAATAACCTGCCCGGGTCCAAAAGAGTATGGCGAGGGATTGGAAATACAAGTAGGAAAAAAACCCAACAAGAAAAACCAACCCGACGCACATATCTCTCTGGCCAGGCCACCGGTCATCTTTCCTGGGACTTACAGGGCTAGACGGAACTGGAGACACTTTTACACACACCACCTCGGGACACCAGAAAAAATGCAAGTGAAGAGCGTGGTGGGAGAAAGGTTCTCATCCTCCAGCCGCCCCTGGGGTGTGTTCCTGCTGGAAAGACTGCAGTGTCCCGGCACGGCACGGCACAGCATATCACAGCCCAGCCCGGCCCGGCTCGACACTGCCCGGCCTGGCACACAGCCTGGCTCCTGCTCGCTGCCATCTCGGCAGCCAGCTGGGACAACAGGGTGCTGTATAATTTTGGACCCCTTACAAACACAGTAACCACTCATACCCCTGCAGCAAAACCCGCTGTCACCTGATCTGCATCCCCAAACAGTTCTGACGCTCTCCAGCCCCATCCATTTTGCTTTGGATGGGAGAAGAAAACCAGAGGGAACTCGGAGGCGAATCCCCACCCCAGCGTCCCCCCCGCCCCCGAGCCCGGGCTGCCCTTTCCCCCAGCCTTGATCCTGCAGTATGCACTTAGCAGAGGCGCAATGAAAGCCCTGCTCTCCGCCTCCGCCCCCCCCCCCCCCCCCCCCCCCCGACACACACCTATCCTTCTATTCCCACCACTGCTGGCTAAGCAGAAATTGTAAATAGAGTTCACTATTTAGATAAAGATTATTTATTTATTTATTTATTGATAGCCAGGCGTATACATACAGTTTGCCGCTGAGGAACTAGAACTAATTGTCGTTTCCTACAGTCAAACAGATCTATTTTTTCAATGCTGTCTTTGTGTGTCTGCATGCGAGACAGAAAGAGGGAACGAGTGGATACGTTTATTAAATTATTTAAACACACACACACACACAACACAACAACAATCCTGAGGAGGGACAAGCCTTCCCGAAGGAGTCCTACAGCTCTCCAAATGCGGCATTCCCACCCCCCCCTCACTCGCCTGCATCCTGCAGACCCAGTAGAACAAGGCACCAGGCGAGAGAAACCGATTTTATCTGCTTTGACCATTGGCCGTGTTCTTTAACAACCCAGCCCCCGGAGCTGGAACCTTGCCCATCTCCCACGGGGTCTGCTCCGACCCCAGCCCCCGGGCACCCCCCGAGCACCCCCGAGGCACCGGCAGGCGCCGGCTGCAGAGGAGCAAGGAGGAAAACCGGGAGCCTCCGGCACCGGAGCTGCCACGCTACTCTCCCATTTTCTTCGAGATGCCACGGAGCCACCAGGCGATCGATTGATACCTCGGCCCGGGGGAGAGGGGCGGGGCGGGGGGGGGGGGGGGGGAGAACCAGCTGTTGCAAAAGGACATGGTAAATCTAATAGGGGCTACTGTCAATAGAGAAATGACAGAGAAGAAGAATTGGCTTCTTAAAGTCTGCTGAACTAACACTCATCATGTAGCCGCGGCCACGTATTCTCAATCGGAGCCTGGTATCCATTACTATTTTCCTTACTAGGTTTCAATTAAAGAGAGATGTAACCCCCCGACGAACGCCCCCTGGCAGGAGATAAATGACAGGCGAGGGGAGGCATCGGACACATCCTGTCTGTACGCTACGTTTGTCACCAAAGCCGAGATGCCGCCGTGCCCCAGCCAATTCCCCCGGCCGGGCAGGGCTCGCTCCCTGCGGTGATCGCGGTGCGACGGCCCCAGGAGCCACGCTTCTCCCCGTCTATCTCCGCTCTCCATTTTCCTTCTCCCTTTTTTTCCCATTTTGTTTAACCCCTATCGTCTCCTGCCGGACGGAGAAGCTCCGAGCTGGGCGTCTGCGGGTGGCTGCTCGGAGCAGGGGACTCTCGGTGTGACACCGTCTCAGTAACTGCGTGTTATTTCTTCCCTCTCGAGTGAGATTAAAAGCGCAAACTTCTCGGCACCGAAAACACACACACACACAAAACAATTTAAAAACCTGCCGATTTTCTAGGGGAGAAGGGAAGAGATTCATTTAGTTTCAGTGCCCCAGTGAGGGACTTGGGGGGGGGGGGGGGGGGGGAGGCAGGGGTGCTGGGAACAGTTTTTCCTCCTCTCCGCTTGATCCCAGATATTTGCCCGAAGACCCAGCGCATCCATCCGGGGGCTGCGAAAGGAGCCGAAATGTACCAGCCCGGCCCTGGGAAACTTTGAGATGGAGGAAAATTTCTCCGTACAACTTGGTCACTGCGGCCAGCCTAAAGGTGACATCGGACGTGCAGGAGAGGGAGGGAGAGGGAGCTGCGGGCTGTGTCCCAACGGCGCTCCAAAAGGTGACATCGGACGAGGAAAGTCCTCTCATCCTCCCCCATCGCTTTCCAGCTCTCAGTACTGCCAGGGGACAAATCCCTGGGGCCAGCAGTCCTATCCCAGCACTTTGCTGCCTTTTGGGCTCCAGGCAGTCCCACCGGCAGCCTCGTCCCTTCCGCACGTCGGGGAAAAACTCATTGCTCTGCACACACAGGGATGGGACCTAGCGAAACCCTCCAGAGACGGTCTCCGTGGGGAGCAGAACGAGCTGGGAACGTTTTTTATAAAAGGGCTCTTCTCCGTCTTTAGGGCGTGGGAGGTTTTTGCAGAGCCGTTTTATTTTAGTTTAGAATTTTGAACAAACTTTAGATTGATATCCGGAAAGCGCAAACGCGCATACGTGGGAAAGTGAAAAAACTGGTCCTTCGAGGTCACCCGCGAGAAAGAGACGGGATCTCTACCGCCTTCCAAAATAAAATAAAATAAAAGTATCTGAAGGGGAAAGAACTCATGCTTTTATAGTTTAAAACTACTTCGAATGATTTGCTTTTAACAACACACGTGGCTGCAGGAAAGAGAGGCTCTGCTTTCGATCTCGCGCTTGCTCCTCGCTTTTCTGTAGGTGTGTGCGGACATACTTGTACTTTGCAGCTCGCACCTGATGGCTTCCCCCGTCACCCCACCCTCCCCGGACCCGCAGCACGTCGCAGGCCACGCTCTCCCTCCGCTGTGTCCTCTGCCGGGATCCAGAAACACGGGCACTGCCGACTTCTATCACGGCGTTTCTCCGGAGCAGCGGGGGTGTTGTGAACACTTATTAAACCCAGATGATCTGAGAGTTGGGGCATACGGAAAAGATTTCCAATTAAAGCCGAGAGCAGCCAGCTTCGCGTCGCAGGTGTAAACAATATTTGTGCAGCTCTCGCTCCTCATCCCGGAGCGGATCCTTCCCTTCGCTTCATCCCGCAAGGAGGAGAGGGGGAAGGGGCCGCTTCTCTCTCCGGGCCCCACTTGCCGCCTCTCTGGGCTCCCCACATCGCTCAGTGCGCACCCGGGCGGCTCTGTGCCTGCAGCCCCCGGCCCCGAATCTCCTCCCCTCCGCTCACCTGTTGCTGCAGCCGCTTCCGTAAAGGCAGGGACTAAAAAGGAAAATTCAATAGCTCCGGTCTAGGAAAGCGGCGGCGGTGTAAAGTGCTGCGGTGACACGGGAGGTGGGGTGGGACGACACGCGGGAACAGTGGGCATCGTCACGGGCTGCTGGGTACGCACTCCCGCTTGGAAGAAGTGCTTTCTCACAACTTTGATGCTGGATTTAGGGGGATCTGGGAGCTCAAATGCAGCTGGGAATACGTTTCCCAGTTCGCCGAGAGCGTTCGGGTTCGAGAAGCACCTCGGGGGCCGTGGGAGAGGCCCCCCGAACAACCCCTGCCTCGTTAGCGAGACCGGGCACGCTCGCTTTGGAGGATACAGTTTAAGCAAAGGAGAAAGCATTCACGTATGCTTAATTCATGCTTTCTTTATATACCATTACGACAATTGTCTCGATCCGAGGTCAGGGAAAAATCCTGCTCGGTGGAGACAAGAGGCCGACAGGGTGGCGGGAGAAACTGGGGTCTTTGGGAGAGAATTGGTGGGAGCGCCATGCGGGCAGCTCACCGCCTGAAAAGCACGGGCGCGCTTGGTGCCCGCTGCTCGCGGAGTCGCTCGCCCTGCCCCGGGGCAGATTATGGGAGGCACAGCCTGCACGGCTCCTGACCGTCCGTCCCCGGCAGCGAAGTGAGCAGAGCGGATTGCGAAAGACTGTGAGCACTGGGATGTGGAGGGGGGGTCTAGAGGGGGGTGGAAGGAAGAAAACAGAAGAAAAGCCCATCCCAAAGAGCTGAAGTGGGCAGAGTATTACATGTACAAACATCCAAACAAGATTGGAGCGGTACAAAGCGTCGGAAAATCCAGAGCAGCCACATAAAAAGAAAAGTTAAGTAGGAAGTGGTGTAAAAGCGTTGTCGTTTATTTCGCCTTCCCTTCCAGATGTTCTGCATAAAGCCCTATCTGCAGGGAGGAGGGAGTGCGCCCGGCAGAACCGAGCTCCGGGAGCGGGTTCTCGGGGCTGCGGCCACCGGATGGCGCAGCCATCGCCCGCTGTCACCTGCGGGACCCGCGTTCACCTGCGGGTGGCCCCGGGCCCTCCCAAGCGCTGTCGGGGTAGCAGAGGTTGGTGCGTGCACGGGGCAGCACCGACCCGGCCCCGGAGTTTTTGCACCGGGTTATGGGACCGAGGGACTCGGGGAGTTCTGCTGCAGGCAATAGGAGTTCGGCCGTCACGCTTTGCTGCAGGGGTAGGGAAGAAGCCCCTGAGCTCCGAAGCTCGTCTCGAAGGAGTAATGACGCTCTGGGGAGAGAGAAACGCGGAGCAGAGTTTAAAGGCTGGAAAGGGAAAGATCGATTGTTGTGGAACAGCTGGGCTGAAAGTATCCGCCAGAGCCCCTTGCACTTAGGGCTGGAGGAAGGTGGGTGAGAACTAATATCTCAGGTGACATAAGAAGGGAACAAACGTCCTGCCAAAACTGCGTCTCGTTCTGCGCCGCTCCCTCCCCCGAAATACAGCGCCCACCCCTCCGCCGATTCTCAAGCAAATAAATCCAAAACCAGATCTCGCTGTCACCGGCCAGCAAGGAAAAATTAAAAACTCACTTTTCATGAGCGCTGCCCGCCCTGGCAAGAGCAGGGAAGCAGCCCAGAGCCCCAGACAGGTGCCTTCATGTGCCCTCCCTCCCTCGCCAACGAATCTGCAATCCCAGCCCGCAGGAAAGCGCTAAGGACGGTAGCGGAGTTTAAGCCCAGAGAAAAGCCTGTTTGCTGCTTTATTAGTGTTGAGTCTACTCTAATTACGAGAAATCGCTGCTCTCGGTCCGAAACGACGTGTTGTCTTGTGCTTGTAAAATACATTTCAAATAACTCTTCTCTGTCTATAAAATACAGTGGACGGAATATAAATAAACCGCTGTCCATTTGTTTAATGCTGTTTTAGCCAAATTGACTGGCCGGATTGGAATTCGGCATAAAAGCTTTAAGTTTGCAAAACATCCGCGCTGCGATGTCTGGGAGACAGGACTCTAGCTGCAGCGCGACGGGCACGTTAACTGCATTAAAACCTCTCCATACATTTTCTAGCTTTTGCTTTTCTTTCCCTTTCGCAGCACATCCACCCGCTCTCCCCGCCTCCGGGCGCCCGCGCCTGTTTTTCTCCAAATGAAGTATTTTACGTGATCGATGGAAGGAGTCATTTGGCCCATAATTAGGTCAATAAAATCAATGTTTATTCCTCGGATGGCCTGAAAGCTAATAAATTCCTCTTTTATATTCGCTCCCTCCGAAGATCAGAAAAGAGCTGCCCGGCCCCAGCGTCTTAGCGGAGCGCGGAGCCATCCCCGAACGGCAGCCATCGCCCCGCGCCCGGCGACCGCAGGAATCCCCCCCGAAGGCTGAGCCACTTCTGCATATCTCCCCCCCCCCCCCCGGCCCAGCCCTGCACCCCGGTGCTGTTTGTTTTCCAGCACGGGACGTTTCACAGCGAATCCAGATTTGCTCTAAATCCCCTCCAACGCGAGATCCCCGCCTGTCTCGCAGATCACTTCATTTCGCTTGATTCCCTTTGGAGTCCCTAAGGAAAAAAAAAAGAGAGAGAGAGAGAGAGAGAGAGAGAGAGAGAGAGAAGGAGCAAGGCTTTTCACGAACACCAAAGGAAGGTTTGGATGCGACTTGGAGAAATCCTATTAGAGATCGGGAAGGAGAAGCTTTTTAAAAAGGTGGAAAAAGGAAAGCCGCATTTTTTCTTATTTTGCACTCAGTAACAGCGAGGGAAAAGCACCCCGGTCCTAATCAGATCAATATAGAGATACAGAAATCTTTGCAAAGGTTCAGCAGTTTACAGTGGGTTCCAGACCTTTGACACACATTGCGGATTAATTGGGCACTGTTAAGGGGGGGTGAAGTGGGGGGGGGGGGGGGGGGGGGAGGAGGTGGGATTCCAGTTAATTAGTCGAGAAATGAATAAAAACTAAACATTATCGGAATTGTCTGCGGGTCCCGGTTTGTTAGTGGGGATTTGGGGATCAGCTTTTGTGCGCCGTAAATTGGATCTGAGTAGCGTGGTGCTGTCTTACACTGCAGTTTTGTGAACTGGCGACAGCTCGAGTCCATGGGAAAACTTAAAGGGAACCTGGGGCCGGTCACGGAGCCTCATTATCTCATGTCGGATACCATCTTTAAGGGAGAGCGTGTAATCAGCGGTGGCACACCACCAGCCCCTCGCAACCTGCGCGAAGCCCACCTCTTTCCGCACAAGTCCCGCGGCCGGGAGATGCCGGTCCAGGACCCAAATGCAAAGAAACCGGCCCCAGCCCCGTGGGTGGAGGCCGCGCTCCGGGCTGGGAGGCAAAGAGCCCCCCCGCAGCCTCCCCCGTGCTAGTAGCTAAGGGCTCGGTCTCCGAGCTGCCTTCTCGGGATGACCCCCGCCCCACAGGAGCCGGGCCCCGCATTCTTGGACAGAGAGGGCTGGCGGCGGCTCTGCACGGCCGCGTTCTGCCAGCCGGTGCCTCCCCGGGCGGGGGTTAGCGGGGCCCTGCCGGGCTGTCAGCCCCGCTGGAAGGAGGCAGGCGGGGAGTTTCCCTTCTCCCTCAGTAAGGTGAATTCCCAAGCAGCCGCCCTCTCTCCTCAGCCTGCCCTGAAGGTTCTCGGTTGGCAGGAAGGGGAAAGAAGGGGGAAAAAAACCAAAAAGAGATGGAAAAGAACAGGGGAGCCGGGAGCAGCTTCTCTCGGCAGACGAGCACTGAACCGAAAGTACCCCCGGCACCCCTTCCCTCCGGACGCACCTATCCCCACCCCCCGGAGCGTTGTCGGGGAGCAGAGAGAGGGAGCCCTCAGCCCACGGGAACTTCCCCGGCTGGGTCTCCCAGCTCCCAGCAATTGGTGCCGGGACAGCCAAGACGGACAGCCGGGACCGACAAACCCTCCGCTTCCCGTTCCCGCAGCTTTTTGGTGGGGAAGAGAGCGGAAAGCATCCACGCCGCTCCCCGGAGATCCGCCACCTTCCCAGGGCTCTGCTGTCGGGCCGGAGACACCCGCGGGGCAGGAGAGATACCCCGGGCAGCATCTCGCCCCGGGCCGGTAATTGGGCGGGCTTAAAATCAACTCCGTTAACAAGCCTGCTGTCCTCCTCACCCCACCCCCGCGTGTGAAACATTGTCATTAGGCGTCTAATATCTCCGGCGCTTGCAGGGGGGAATGGGAAGAGGTTGCTCGAGGAAAAAAAAAAGAAAAAGAAAAAAAAAAGAAAAAAAAAAAGAAAAAGAAACAAAAATAACCCTTAACAACAATAGAAAGTGTGTGAACTCCCAGCGCCTGTATGCGCAGTACGATGCAAAGCGGGTTAATATCAGTTAGCAGTTCTGCAGTGACCTGTAAAGTTGCCTCTTTGGAAAGATTCTTGATGTATTACTTAACATGGCTACACAGTTATCTGTCTCGGCATTAATGCGTCCATTAAATCACTGTTGAGTAGCATCAACCTACTCCCGAGTCTTTCCATCCCCTGGGAATATGGTTTCTAAACAGGATCAAACATGTGATGCTGACAAGTCATGAGATAAGTTATAATTAATTAGAGTTTGCTACATCTACAGAATGGGTACTTGGGGGAGCCGGGCCGGACTGGGCCATTAAGGACCTCAGCCAGGAGGGAAGATCTATAATATCGAGTTGGGAAACAGAAGAAGTAATAATCAAAGGTGGCCGAAGAAAACTGCAAACCTTTAGCTTTCAGAACTCAGTCGAGATTAAAGTTGTTTTTGATGTGAAACACACCATCCCCTCCTTAATGAAAACCATGGGGAGACTGATGCTGAGGATGGCTTCTTAAAATGGGACAGAAAAGCTTTGCTCCAGATTGGAAGACAAAAATCCCCAGCACTGTTGGCAAAGGAAGGGGAGAAGGAGCTGAGATGAGGGATCTGCCTGAAGAAAAACCATGTCCAGGGGGTTGTGACCCCCCTGACACCCACTTTTTCTTAGATGTCCCCATGCTGGAAGCTGCTGAGACCTTGCAGATCAGCAGCCCCTTTTGCCCTGGGCTGCAGCCAGCCTCCTGCCCTCCGGCCCTCTCTGCTGGGAATGACAGTTAAAAATCAAACTGCTAACAAGTGGATTTTGGTCTGAGCCGCGACAGCCCTTATTTGCTTTGCTTTGACAAACAGTTGGAGCGGGGTGCTTTCAGGCTGGCTGTAAAAGCCCTGCTTTGAGGGGGAAGCAGAGAACGGAGGTTTTTTCGGCATCTTTTCATGCCCCTCTCTGAGTCAAAGTGATGTCTGGGTTTATTTGCTTGCTCTCTGCCATAAATGGTAGCTCTTCAGGTGAGAAGATGCTGGGAGGGTGGTATGACAGGACAGATTTACACCTGTTCTTACAGCTTACTCTGACAACCCCTATAGCCTACAGAAATGACCGGTGGTGCCGCGTAGTCTAGGGAAGCCAGAAAGTCCACTCTGCTTTTTTTTTTTTTTTAATTCTTCTCCACCCACCCTATTTTCCCCCTTTCTTCTCTTTTCCCCTCCCGATTCTTATTCTCTTTCCCCTTTTCCTTATAGCATGGAATGAAGTGGAGAGAGATCTCCCTGACGATGGCAGCCTCCCTGCCTCCCACTGCCTCAGGAAGACAAACATCACAGCGGTCCCTGCAAGCCCCTTCTTGGCACTTGAGTTGTGATGAGTGCTCTGCAACCAGCACCCCACAGCCTCCCTGCTATACCTGTGCAGCCGCCAGCTTCCCCTAAACCTCAGCTGGCCCCTCCCAGCAAGAAGGCAGAGGGGAGATAACCTCCCTTATTTGCTTCCCACAGCGATCCAACCTCGATGACAGAGGCTGTCCAGATGCCTCTGGAATCTGTCTAGACCTGGCTGCCATCTTCATCTGCGGAGAGGACAAAGGCTGCATTCTCCATCTCCCCACCAAGAGCCTGTTGCCACCTTCTAGTGTCTGCTGAAAACCCTCCTCAAATCCAGCTCTCAAGTGTGGCGTCTGGTGGAGCTGGGGCCACTCAGCCCCGTGTTCAGCACTCCTGGGTGAAGGGTTGGCTGCCACCACTCTCACTGAGGGCAGTGGGGACATAATTGAGGGTCCTGTCCCCTTTAGAGAGAGGTGGAAAAGATTTTGATAGCCCCTACCCCAAAACATCTTTTAAGCAAGTGTCCAGCATCTCATCATCCAAACACTGCTGAGCAGGGCCAGTGTGTTTTCTTTTCCAGTCTGGGTACCTTAATGAGCCAGATATAAAGGTGGCACGTTGCTGCAGCATAGAATGA
Source organism: Alectoris magna (assembly GCA_030625065.1). Taxonomy (NCBI): domain Eukaryota; kingdom Metazoa; phylum Chordata; class Aves; order Galliformes; family Phasianidae; genus Alectoris; species Alectoris magna. The sequence continues at coordinate 3,343,770 of CM060578.1, read as the reverse complement.
GCTCTCTCAATGGATACCATGGTGCCCACATTCTCCAGGACAGAGCAGCAAAGTTCTTGGACATGGGATGCACAGACACAGGATGCCATGCACAGAGTGACTGCCAAGTCCTAAGCTGCTCTAACAGGCATCTGTACCTGAAGTTTGATAGGTGCCATGTTCTCCTCATGGTCTCCAGCTGTGATACCTTTGCCACTAGGCAGTAGAGCCAAAAACACCCATTCTCACTCTCTCTCTCTCTCTCACACATGCACACACAAGAGAAATTTTCTCGTTTCTACTCCAGTGCCTCTTCTGGGGCCCATTCCAATGATGATTTCCCAACGACACAAAGTCAAGTGGTTTCAACAGAGAAGACCGGGAATGCCTGATGGGAGGACTCACCTCCCCGGGGGCTAGGAAAGTGTAGAAAACCTGTCCCAAGTGAGGCAAGCACGGGGATTTGCAAACAGGTCCCTCTGCTCATGGCCACAGCCCTAAGCTCTGGGCTCTGGTTATGGCCAGAGGCAAGCACTCAAGATTCTTCTAAAATCTTTGGGAACTTCTAAGGGTTCAGCACTTCTGAAAGTATCTTTAGGCTTCTTCAGATGCCCAGAGATAGATTTTGCAGCTTGTTTTCTCTTAATAGCTGAGTTTTGATTCTCTGGCCCAAGAAATAGGTGTGCAAAGCAGCAAGATTTCTGTAAGGTACACAAAGAGTTAATAACTCACCATTTCACCCACAGTGCACGTTGTTAATGTACAGTAATCATGATAATCTTCCCTTCCACAGTAAGACTCACTTCAGTGAAGAAAATGGATGAGGATAAGAGGAAAGGAGAGGGGTGAAAGGGATGGAGTTAAACCCTCTATAGCCTGGAAGGACCAGAGGTGACTCTCTGCTGCATCACCTTCTGGAAGCTGAGGCTTACTGGGAGAATTCTGCCAGTGAAGATATTGCAGGAAGCAATGAGGCCAAGAATATCCTTCGGCAACTTTCAGAAAATGGTCTGGGGGGATTTTTGTCTTTCCATTATGGCTTTTCTTTTTTTTTCAGATGCAGTTTTGCAGGCTATGCACAACAACCAAAACAAAGGTGAGAGCCAACGCTCAGATAACAGTGCAGAGGGCAGCAGAGCAGGGATGTGGCTGGTTTATAGTCTGCAGCCTATGAATGCTTAGGCTGAGCAGCCTGCACAGGACTCCTTTGTGGAGGAAAGGCCTTGCAGGGGAGAGGCAAAGATGTTCTTTGGAATTGGTGGGGTGAAGAAGAGGATGGAATAAAATCCTTTGTTGAATCATGCCTTTTTCAGCCACTCTGAGGAGCTGACATTCAAGGTCAGGGTCAAGGACGGGGCTCTGAACACCTGATGGAGCTGTAGGTGTCCCTGTTCATTGCAGGGGTGTTGGCCTTTAAGAGTACCTTCTAATTTAAACAATTCTACGATTCTGTTCTACGGTTTAAAGGGAAGCATACAGATGCATGACCATGCAGGTTTAGGCACTGCAGTGCATCCCTCTCTCCAAGCAGGCACTTACACAGCCATCACTGCCTGGAATTTTAGGCAGTGCATGCATTATGTCCGTGTTTGGAGATCTCAGAGCAACCACAAAACCAAGTTCAAGCTCTCATCATTACATGTCATTGCTTTACACAGTGTGGATGCTGCCTCTTGGACAAACCCCATCCCCCAGTGTGCTGGGATGATTGGAGGTGCTGGAGTTCATACCAGTGGTGTTTGCTGACAGCAGGCTTTGTTCAGTGAGAGATGCTTAGCGGGACAACCCACACCCCACCTCCCTTCACCAAGGCCTGCATTTGGTTTCCCTCCTGGTGGAGACGCAATTTTTCCCAACATGGATTTCCCAGATGGGAATAGGAGCCTGTTCAGTCCTCCTACCCATGGTAGTGTTGCTCCCCAGTGCAGAGCATACACCGCACACCTGAGGCATGCCAGCAGTTCTAGGTGCGCTGCATGTCCCCAAGGCACAGCCTGTTTGCATATACTCAATTGCTGGGAAATGTGGATGCATTCTACCTAAGCATAATTTCCCAGCATGGAAAAGGGTGTGCTCAGAAACCTCAGACATTTTATATGCCTAACCAAGACCTGCCATGATCAGATACTTTGTCCAGACAAAGAAGTCCCGGAGATCACAGAATCATACAATCATAGAATTGCTCAGGTTGGAAAAGACCTTAAAGATCATCAAGTCCAACCGCAACCTAAACATACTACCCTAGATGGAACATGTGGCTGGGAAACATCAGATTTGGAAGTTGAGGGCACTCGGAAGATACTTCAGAATGTGCAGTTTTTCTTGCATGACACACAGGGTCACTCTTGTCAACAAATATCCTATTTTAATATTTCATTAAATTTTCATGTCGTACATCAAGTCCATGATACCGTCACAGTCAACAAAGCTAAAAATCAATTAACAAGTCCCTAAGCTAAAACCCAGTGAGAGGGAGAGAAAGGCTCCCATCAATTTCTCCAGACTTCAGGTCAAGCCCTAAGTGTACAAAGATCAAAAGAGGCAGAGATGAGCACTGTGCACAGTCATTGGCAATGGGACCTCCAAGGGCTGTGTGAGGAGATTGCTGCCCAGAGAGGCTGTAGATGCCCCGTCCCTGAAGGTGTTCAAGGCCAGGTTGGATGGGGCCCTGGGCAGCCTGGTCTAGTATTAAACGTTGGTCGCCCTGCCTGTGGTGGGGGTTGGAGATTAACGATCCTTGAGGTCCCTTCCAACCCGGGCCATTCTGTGATTCTTTGATTCAGTGCAAAATGAGCACAAAATACCCCCTGCCTTTTTGGTTGTCCTTTTTGCAGTGAAGTAGCTGGATTTCTTTGTCATAAAGAAAGAAAACGGTGAAAGAAGTTGTCTGTACTTTCCCCTGAAGTGACAGCTTTCCCAGGGGCGTGTGCTTGCCTTGCACACACACACACATCTGAGCGCACACATCACTCCTGAGTTCCCAGGAGGATGAGTGACAGGCAAATTGCCTCGCAGCCCTCGTGCTTTGTGCATTTCCCCTGCCAGGTTTGTGCTGAGAACAGGTGGCTTTTGCACCTAGCACATGCTTCTTATGGCTGAGTGTTAGCAGTGAAATCAAACCCTTTCCTTTGACCTAGGAATTTTGATGGGAAAGGGAAGGGTGTCTTGTTTGAGGAGGTGTGGCACTTCTTTCCACGGAAGCATTTATCATTTCTCTGCTGAAAAAGAGGCCAATAACCCATACCCAATGCCTGTTATTACTCTGCGAATTCAAAGCTGTCTCATTTTTAATAGGCCCTTTAGCAACAACGCAGGCACCTCATCATTTATCATCTCGTGCTGACACCTTCCTTGATGCACAATGTTCCTGAGTGGCACTTCTCAAAGAGGTTTTAGCATTGAGGGGTCTTGTAACTTTTCCTACAGTCAAGCATGGGAGGGCCTGAGGCATGTTTTATGGCTTTGCCTGGGAAAGAGTGACAGCACTGAATGGGCTGTGCTCCTCTCTGCTGTGTCTCCAGCACCAGAAACAGCACAGGGGGGTAAAAGTGGCTTATGAGGGCAACATCTCGCTCTTCAGCTGGGAGGAGAGTGGTGGAATGGGGCAGTCCTGCTCCTTCCTGCCTGCTGGCACCATGCTACAGCCATATGGAGTGGAGATATCCCTTGCCCAGCCCAGGCCTGATCCCAGTGACTTCCCTCCTGAAATGAAGGAGAAGCCAAGGGCTGAATCACAGCTCTGACCTACAATTTGGAGCTCGCCTTCTTTCCCAGGGCTTTAAGGAAATCTTGTGTTAAATCCATAACCGAGTCCTAAGGGAGACAGGCAAAACATCCTCTGTCACAGCTGACCTCCTTTCTCTCTATCCGAGAAGATGTTTTTCAAGGAACTAAGCCAAAAACTCAGCTTAGGGAAGTAGGCAGCGTGGCTCTGCTGGGCAGGCACTGCCTCAGAACCATCCCCTATGCAAATCTCTGCCCCATGACCAGCAGCCACACCATGTGCCGTGCTCCCTACACCTGCTAGCCGGGTTTGTGCCAATACAGCCAGGCCACGAATCCATTAGCAATGGCCTTAAATGACAACAGATGATTTTGATGCTCACACAGTAAATCTTCCATTTTCCCTTGGAGGATTTGGCAGCGCAATGTTGATTTTCGTTTTAAAACCTTGCCTGGCAAACGTTTCCCTATCTCATAGGGAAGCACGACACTCTGTAATTACTGGGGCCAGAGTCTTTCATTCAAGTGCCTTAAGGACTCTGAAGCATGAAGAATTTTGACTCGGGGCCCCCTGAGGCAAGAACCCAAGGGTTACTTTGCCCAATTTACTTATGAGTAAACTGAGGCACAGCATAGAGGAACCTCTAATTTTCGCGAGTCTGTTCATTCAGGGTTCCTCATTTTCCACACTCCCAACTCAAAAATGCCCTGAGGGTTTCAGTATTCAGGACTGCTGAGCAGCCAAATATTTGGCGGAAGGATTTTGCGGCGCTCCGAAAGTCAACTCCTTCATCTTCTAAACCACCCACTCAGAGAAAATCAGGGTATCCAAAACTGGTGGTTTGTTATGCTCTTATGATAACAGGGCATGCGACTGCTGAGCCCCAAATCCCAACCGTTCTGCACATTCAACGAGGAGATACCTAGAGGGGGAAATGAAAGAAAGTAATGTCTTCCCCCACTTCTGCCCCAGAGCTCCGTGTGTGGGCAATGAGTGAACGGAAGGCAGGTGTTCCCAAACAGCACTGCGGGACACTGAGTGCCCCCAGACACCTCTGTCACAGGGAGCACACAGTGCCACGAACATCAGAACAGAACAAACCTAGCCTGGTTTCCATGGCTGATTGCCCCTTTAAACTATACAGTGCTAAGGCTCAGGCTAAGGTGTGTTCCTCATTCGCCACTCAGGATTCTGTGCAAGGGAGAAGGACCCTCAGAGTGGCTTCTCCAGCATCCCATAGCACACGGACCCAAGGCGGCCCTTTCTGGGTGCTGTCCCCCATGTGGATCCTTGGATATCTGAGCAGAAATGTGTGCTTGCTGTAATACCACATTGGTGGGATTCGCTGCTGGGTTCCTCATCTGTCCTACGGTCATCAATTTTCACAGAAGTCTTAGGCAACTTCTGCCCTTTGGTCAACTTTGACTGAAACCACTGCTTCTATTCAAGGTACTGGGGGAAGGGGGCGGAGGGGCAAGCCAAAGGCACTTAGTTATCCTTTTCTTAGCAGCTGTCATAAGAAAGGGGGCTGATAGTGCATTATTCACATGCAGCCAGAGAAGTTGTTGCAGGAAAGAATCAATCAAAGAAGGAAAGGAGATTCAGATATTCAAGGAAAAGACTGCAGTGTTGACTTATGATTTTTCCTCCAGGATCTGATTGCAAAAGGCACTGTGCAAATACACAGTGAGAGACAATTTCCTACACTAGATGTATTAAAATCTAAGCTGCTGAGATAGAAAGAGTGTGGGAGGGAAAATAGGAGGGTTAAAGAGAATTAAACTGACTCACCCTGGGTTACCTATCTGGTCAAGAGGAGAGACAGGGAGAAATAATCTGAGTCTGCAGAGTGCCAGTGCAACGCTCTATCCTTTAGACAGGGTTGCCACCACCCACCCCTTTGCTTTGTTCCTATCACCAAGTGCAAGGACCACCTCATGTCAGTCTGAGAAGTTAGGAAGGAGCCAGAGAGCAGCAAGTGGAGAAATATCAAGACAAGATTGTTGCAGCCATCAGAGAATGCCAAACACTTCTGAGAGTAAAGAGTCTGTTTCCAGAAAAAAACCCAACACAGTGTCACATGCCCATGGGCATCAGCAGGGTCTGCTCCACCTCATCCATTTCTGGTGCTGGGTAGAGAAGGGGGGAGCTGTGAGCTCCATCAAGGCCATAACCCCATTGAGGAGCACCAACACATGATCCCAGGCCAGGGATTGGGATGTGTTGGGGAGGATGAGGGAGGGGTGATAAAAAGAGAGAATAATGCTGAAAGAGTGAGGTAGATTAACCACCGGGAGTACAGGAAGAGAGAGCGGAATCTGGCCCTACTCAAGGTGAATTAAAGCTTACTTGTCCCCACAACCCCCTGAAAGAGTTAACAAAATAGTAGGAAAAGGAGAACAGAGATTCTAATTTATGGAGAGGTTCAAAGGGCTTTTGATAAAGCCCTTCAGTGGAGTCTCTGAAGGAAATTTTATAATCATGGGGTTGGGAGATAAAGTGCTGTCATAGATTAAAAACTTGTTGAGACAGAAAACAGAGGAGAAGGAAATAAATGGCAAATGACCAGCATGGAAATAATTTAGGAGAGGTGTCCCCAGGATGAATTTGGAAAGTGGTTAACAGTAAGCATGACTGTATGACTAACAGCAATTAGACCTGGTGGAATAACAAACAGAACTGTACCAACAACCCCAGCCCGCGTCCATTGCCTTCATGAGCTGCAGGGAAGAGTCTGATTGACACTAACCTGTCTGTCTTTTTTGATCACTTCAGGTGAAAAAAAAAAAAAGTCCTTATTCCCATACATTCAGCGGAAAAGTGAGAAAAGAGGCGTTCCAGTGACAGCCCTCAGTGCCCACACTCCCCCTGCATGCAGCCGGCTCAGCGGTGCTGGCAGGGAGTACCTGGCAGTGGGAAAGCGGAGGAGCAGGATTTATTTTTGCTTTCGATTGCAATAAATTTTTTTCCGAGGTTCCCTCCCCCTCGCTTCACCGACCGCCTTTCAGGATCCTGTACGGGCCGTGACACACAGGAGCCAGCAAGCACTGTGTTTGTTTGGTAACTAAATTGTTTGGCCAATCTGGGCCTGAGTTGAGAACACCTGCAAATGCCAGAGGAACCTAAGGGGGTGATGGATTGGGGGCTTCCTGCAGCCCCAGCCCCTGCTGTCCATGGAAAAACAGCAGCGAGGAGGTGAAATACTGCAAACAGCCTTAATTGAGTCATGTGAGCTTGGGTTAATTTGGAAACAAATGAACATTTATGCATTTTAGCAAGGAAAGTGAAGGCTGGCTGTAGTCCCTGCAGAGTGTTGCGGAGAGGTGGGCACCCAGCACTTGTGTCCCCCGGGGGTCAGGGCAGCTGCTCTCAGCTCAGTGCTTTGAAAGACCCGGGCTGGGAGTAAGGAAACAGTTGCATGCATCCTGCTTGCACAAGATAGCTGGGCACCTGGCCTATCCAGCCCTTCTGCTGTTTCTTACCCAGCGCACCCACAACAACGGCTCTTTTATGACAGAATGATTTCAGTGACCCTAAACACAGCATGCCTTACAGCTGTAATTCTGGGACTCCTCGAGCATGAATCATGCGATGCATGGAGCTGATAGTGAGAGCAGAGGCATTTGCTTCATTTCCAGACAGAGGACGGAGTCAGCCGCCATCTGGCCCAACCAGTGCTGCCACTGCTCCCGCACCTTCTCCCAAGCACCGCGTCAGAACAGGGCCAGCTCCCTGCTCCCTGCTTGCTATGAAAGTTGCAGGATGTCTGGGGAATCAAAGGGCGGCACTGACGATGAGGTCTCAAGGTATTCCAGCCCATGATCTGTTGCAAAATCTCATGACCTCGTGTGGGCAAGGCCACGAAATTCACTTGTTTGGCTTCATTCTCAGCCTTTCATCGTGTTTGATGCAGAGGGGAAAGGGGAAACAAGGAACAATGCAAAGAATCAGAAACAAAAATTGTAGCATAGAGGATGGATCTTGCGGGGAGGGCTACCTCACTGCCCGTCCCTCCTGGCAGCACTATAGGAGATGCAGTGGCTGTGAGTTGTCACTGCGAGCAATGCAAAGGCTGTAGGGTGGTCCTTGTGGACTGTGGGGCATGGGGGAGCAGGAAGGGAGTGGGGGGAGCAGACTGGGAGAGATCACAGCCACTGGGATCCCCCTTAAGCATCAGCCAGGGGTTCGTGGTGGTGGGAGAAGCATATATCGCTTCCTCTTATTCTCTAATTTTCCTTCCCCCCCCTCCCCCCCTTTTTTTTCCCCTTCTTTTTCCTTTTCTTCTTGTTTTTTTTTTTCCTTTTTTTTTTTTTTTTTTTTTTTTTAAATATCTATCTATCTATCTATTTTCTTTCTTCTTTTTTTTTTTTTTTTTTTTATATTGCTACCCTTTCTCTTACTCCTTTCCAAACCTGCTAGGTCTGAACCCATCCATCCAGACCCTCCAGAAAAAAAAAGCAGCTGAGGACACCCTGGAACAGACACACGAGGACCAAGGACTGAGCACAGGGAGGATGTGCAAGTAGGCACAGGTGCCTTCCCACAGGCCGGACAGTGTGTTTCCACAAGGCCCCATACCAACTGGCATCCTTCCACTGACTTCAAAGAAACAATGCTGCCCAGGATCAGAGTCATTTTCCTCTAGCAAATACTCATGGCACTTTTCTCAGCCATGCTGGTGAGAAGCAGCGCTGTCCCCACCACCTCCTGCTCCCTGACGCATCTCCAACACTTTGCTTCTGTTTTATTTATGTAGCCTCGCTCAAAAGGTCATGGGCACAAAAAAAAAATACACCAATTTTACTATTTGTAGGTCATGGGATTTCACAGGTATGAGTGTCCTTTTATAGCGTATAAGCAAACAGCTAGGAACATATTTTGATTACCCTTTAAATCTTGCAATAAAGGTGTTAAAAGGAAAGAGTGTTTTTATGTGCCATGTCAGGGTGTAATCTACTCCATATCTCACATGCACACTCTTCCAGCAGAGTGCAGTTGTTTCAAGTCTGCCTCCATGGCTTTTTTTTTTTTAAAGCAGCACTTGTATAGCCAGCAGAGGAAAAGCAGAGAACCATATCTGTGACAGGCTTTTTAAAGCAGCAGCTTGGCATTGTTGCTCTCCTGCCCCAAGGAGCTATGTGTGACACTGCTCCTGCCTTCCCGTGGGAGGTGATAAGAAAGTTCGGGTTCCAGTTACCAACAATGACAGCGAACTCCACAGCTCGTGCCCTTGGCTAAAAACCCAAAGAAAATCTAGAAATCTAAAAATCTAAAAAGCTGCATGTGGCTTCCCATTGCCAGAGGCTTGCCTATGCTCTGTGGGGTGGGAACTGTGCATCTCAGCACAGCGCACAGCCCCATGCTGGGAATCAGAGGAGATGAAGCACTAAGCTCAGTGGCAGAACATGCTCAGGGGTTAAACCTAGGCTTGGTCTCCCTTTCACTGGGAGCTCTAACAAAACCAGCATGAGGAAACGGAATACTTCTATTTCCTTTGGCTATCTGTTGTGGAATTATGGAAGGACATCCCCTAATCCCATTCCCACACAGGAGACCCCCTCCTCAAGCCTGCTGACAGCCTCTTGTGCAACACAATTGCTGTGACTGCCAAATGACTCCTGGTGAGGTCATGCATTTGCATCCATCCAGTCCATCTCATCCACTGCACCCATCCCATCCAAGGCATCCATCCCATCCATCCAGTCCATCTCAGCCACTGCACCCCTCCCATTCATTTCACTCATTACATTCATCCCCATCATTGCATCGATTCCATCCATTAATCATCTCATCCATTGCACCCATCCCATTCATTGCACTCATCCATCCACTGCAGCTCCTAACACCAAAGCCACTAGTAGACCTATAAGGTGATGCTCTTGTTCCCTCATAAGCCTGGCTTTAAGTTCACAAAGCCACAACTTGGCTGCTGATCACTCCAAAAACAAACAAACGGCGACTCTCCTAAAACAGGAGAGCTCAAACAAATAATGATCACCTCCCCCCGCTTCTGGATACCAGCGGCATGGAATGAGCCTGCTGCTCCTTGCTTCTGTGTGGTCTCCCTTACAGATAGGCAAACATAAAGGACTAAGTCCCTGAAACTTAACGAGTTACTGCTCGTTAGCTGAACCACATTAACTGTCTTGTGCGCACACTCCCCATGGATAGTTGGAGCAAACTCTTTGCAGGAATGGGCTAGGACAGCATCTTCCTGAGTCTGAGGCTGGTGTTAAGAGGTTTGAGAGAAGCACCCGGAAATCAAACCACTTGTCACCGGGGCTAAACCACTGGAAATAGCAGGACAAGAGCATGCCAAGAGCATGCCCTTAGCTGGTTAATGCCGATAAGCGGTAGCTCACAGTGCCTAATTGCATGCAACTACCCGTCCGTGCTTTTATTCTGCAGGTGTGATGGGTTCCTTGAGATAGAGCTGATTGCAGCAGCTGCTCTCTGCTCCACTCAAGCAGGGTGCCAAGCACTCAGAGGGAGCCCAGTGCAAAAAGAAGCAAAGGAGTGAGCAGTTAAAACACCCATTCTGAGAAAAGTTTATATACCTGCAGAATTACCGAAGGCTGAGGGTTTGTCTGCTCTGGAGGGAGGAAAATTGATTTCCAGCTCTTTTGATTTGTCTGCTTCAGAGTGCTGCTCACTGAGATGCCTTTCAAGCATTTTTTTTTTTTCAAGTGGGTAGGAAGAGGAAACCTATGAGGGAGAAAGGGAAGGAGGAGTCACAGAATCAGAATCATAGAATGGCCTGGGTTGAAAGGGACCACAATGCTCATCTAGTTTCAATCCCCCTGCTATGTGCAGGGTCGCCAACCACCAGACCAGGCTGCCCAGAGCCACATCCAGCCTTGGCCTTGAATGCCTCCAGGGATGGGGCATCCACAACTTCCTTGGGCAACCTGTTCCAGTGCGTCACCACCCTCTGAGTGAAAAACCTCCTAAAATCCAACCTAAACCTCCCCTGTCTCAGTTTAAAACCATTCCCCCTTGTTTTATCACTATCCACCCTCGTAAACAGCCGTTCCCCCTTCTGTTTATATGCTCCCTTCAAGTACTGGAAGGCCACAATGAGGTCTCCTCAGAGCCTTCTCTACTCCAAAAGGAGAGGTCTGCTCTGGGTGGCTTCCCATTGGAGATGGGAAGAGCAGGTGCCCAGACAGAGGTGAATGGGCGGCAGGCTGCAGCGTGTCTGCGTGGCCCTGTGTCAGCAACCCCGTAATTACACCGCTTTCCTGGACGTGCACAAAGGCAGAGCTCCAGGCAGAAAGCTGCAGCAAGCTGCAGTGGCATTGCTGTGCCAAACAAGATGCCTTGGTACTGGAAAGAGTGAGAAATGAGCTGTAGAGAATGAACCACTGAACACATGACCGATGTCCCCTCTGCTCACCCCGGGCTGTGTGTGTCCCCATGAAGGAAACCCTGAGCAGGTGAATATGGGGCTGAAGCCTCTTGGGGTTCATGGGGGTCTGAGACACAAGAGCCACACTTATGCTCAGAGGATTCATTTTTACCATCAGACTTTCTCCATCAGCAAAACTTCTCCGAAACTTCCAGGCTGCTGAATTTTCATGCAGGACACCTCGGTTTGTGTCTCTTTCCTCTGTAAAGTACTGCGTCTCTACTGGAAATTTTGCCTGAAATTCAAGCAGACTTTATGATTCATTTATGTTGCCTGCTCTTTTATTTTTAATAACTCCTGAAATCGACAAAGTAATGATGTTTTCAGAAAACGTTTTGTACAATCTGTCCAGATGTTCAAACACTGATATAGAAATATTCCAAGAAAAGAAGGCCCTGTCTGCTGTCACTACAAGAAATACATACGCTATCATACTATTGGCAGAAAACCCCCACCGGTGATCGCCAGAAGTAAATATCAATTTTTATTTGTAGTTTTTCTGGGTCTTTCTGTAAACCATCTGTCTAATGAACTCACCCCAAGCAGCGCTTCCAACTGCTGCCACACTATCATTTATACTGCTGGTCTACTAATTTGATTTTCATTGGAGGAGGGGAAGAAGATGGAGGGACAGCTATGGTTTTACTAAATTGCTTCGCTTTGGATAATGCTCATCCTCTGGCCACTTCAGATTTATATCTGCCACTGACAATTCCAGTTCCTTGCAAATTAAAGAAAAAAAATACCCCCATGTGGGACTGCGGGATGTCAGACAGGGCTCAATGTAGAAGGCTCAACAGAGCATCTCCTGCACACTGGCTGCTCCATGCGTTCAGAAAGACACACTTCAGTGTGCAGCCACCCCACTGGCCTGGGGCAGAGCACAGGGAAGGAGCAGGTTTCTCCCACTGCATCCCTGTGGGACAGGTCCTGCTGCAGGTGTTTGGCTGTGGGGCCCCTCCTCTTCATCATCTCCTTTGGGGCTGCCGGAGGGGACCCTAAATCTCTTCCCCCCATGGCCCAAGCGCAGGCTGTCCCACCCCGGGCGATGCTGGCTGGGATGGTGCTTGGGCAGATACTGTGCTGTGCTCCGGCTTTGGGGGAAAGGAGAAGAGAGAAAAATCCAACTGAAGTGCCATTAAAGTTAATTGTTTTTACTGCTGGTTTAACAGTGTCTTGTAAATCTTTTTATGACCCAGGAACACCAGTGAGGCCTAAACTGGAGCTTCAGCAGGATGGGTGACAGAGAGAGGATGGAAGGAGCACAACGTCTCTTGCCTCTCCTTCTGGCTCCTTTGGTGATGTTGTGTCCTGGGACACGATACTCAGAGTGCTGGTAGCATAGAAGGGGACAGAATAAAGCCCCAAATAATCTATGCCCCTTCACCACCCAGACCCTCCCTATCAACCCTAGCAGAAGCCTCAGCCAGGCTCACTGAAGTTCCCTTCTGTCGAAAGCCTGTGAAAAGGCTGCAGGAACCCATGTGTGTTCCACAACACTGCTGCCATGAGCTCGGAGTGGGAACACCTTGATAAGGTCCCTGTAGAGCGTGGAAAACCCCTTTGATCTGGCATACTTGGTGAGGAGAAAGCTAATCCCATGTTGTGATATAAGTACCAGATGCTTCTTGGAAGAATTATACTGGGGCATAGGGTTAATGCTTGAGCTTTTCTTTAAAGTGTCCTGTGGATTATTCCCTGATTAAAAGGATTGTTCTCCAAATGGCCACAGTGTCAGCCTGACTGTTATTGTTGTTGTTGATGCATGGGGTGGGTGAAAGGACGGTGGGTACAGGGTGTTGGGATTTATTTCAGCCCTCAATAACCTTTTGCCCCCCATTGCCTGACCCCTCACAGCTCACTGGGAAAGGGGTGCCAAGGGATTTTTTTTTCTCCATCTTCTACAAGTGCAACATAGTGCACATCCAAGCATCCTCTGAGTCTCCACTCCCTGCAGTCCTGGGACACACAGTGGGCACAGCCAGGCTGTGGGGCTGGGGACAGCCATGGTTGGCTCCCGGTGCAAAGAGAGAGGATATCAAAACATTTTAAAACACGATGACATTGGGCTGGGCAGGGAAGGAAATAGCAGCTTTTGAAAAACAGGAAGAAAGCAGCTCCTGAGGAGCATGGTGATGGGAGGCAGGGATCTCCCTGAAACCTGTCCCCAGCTCCCTCACCAAGGGACGAGCAGAAGAAATGCTACCTTAGGATCAGGGAGTATCACTCCTCTCTCCTCCTGAGGGACATGAAGAAAATCACCCCCGAGGAATGAAGTTTGGGGAGCATCCCTTTATTACTCTGCTTCCTTATCTAAAGGGCTGAGACCCCACAGCCCGGACTGAGCACCCTACCCAACCTAGGGCAGATCCATCTCCTCAGTGCAGGCTGGAGGTTGCACCCAAAGCCTTGAAACTGATTTCAGGGGCTGGTGAGCGGCCCTGGTTGGGCTCTGCAGCCCCTCTGCCCTGGTTGTCCTTGCTAATACCATGTCAGGGCTGCTCCATGGTGGAGATTCTCCTAAAGAATAGGGATTCCACTCCTAAAAGGTGGAGATTCTTCTCCTGAATGATGGAGAGTCTTTTCCTAAAGGATTAGCTCCTAAAGGATAACTATTCGACATCCATAGAAAAGATGGCAATTCCTCTCCCAAAGGGTAGGTTACCCCTCTCCTAAAGGGTGGTTATTCCACTCCTAAAAGATGAGTAGCCCTCTCCTGAAGGAGAGTTAATTCTCTCCTAAAGGATGGGTACTCCTCTCTTAAAGGATGACTAACTCCTCTCCTACAAGATGTGCGCACCTCTACCAAAGGATGTCTGATCCTCTCCCGAAGGATGACTGCTCATCTCCCAAGGGTTGACTGCTCATCTCCCAGGGGCTGATAGCTCATCTCCCAAGAGCTGACTGCTCATCTCCCAAAGGCAGACTGCTCATCTCCCAAGGGCTGACTGCTTCTCTCCCTCCGCCCCAGCTCGCTGCCGGCACCCTGCGGCCCTGGGCCTGGCCCCGACGGTTCCCCGAGAGCTGCACTCCGCCCGCAGGGACCGCACCCGGCGGGGGGCCCCGGGCAGCCCCACGGCTCCGCTGAGCCCCAGCTGCTTCCCTGCTTCCGAAACTCGTTCCGTCTGCATCGGTGTTTTTGCGTCCCCTAAGAGCCCAGGGCAAGCACACCGCCCTTATCTGCCTTAGTCTGCATAACAATCTGTTTTATGCATTAAGCACTGTGCAGCCACGTACAGGAGAGCTGCAGGGAGGAGCCGAGCGGCCCGGCTCCCCGTTTTTGCCATTTTCTGCCCTGCAATAACTCCTGCCTTTCCTCAGTCTCCCCTTCACACGCTCTTTGCGTTTTTCTCTCGAGGGCTCTCACGGCTTTTGCTCTCTCCCTGTCTTCTGAGGGTTTCGAGCTGCATAAGAACATCAAGCAGGGGACGAGGAGACACTGTAAAACCCGTGAAAAAAACCGAGGGGTGAATAGCAAGGCCCGATAAAGAGAAGAAAAACCCCAGCTGAGCCCTGCCGAGCCCGGCACGGAGCTTCTCCAGATCAGCAAAGAAGGGACGTTTTTTCCACATTAAGTGTCGGGAAGGCAAAACCAGGGTCCATAACAGGGAAATTATAAAAGGAAGTAAATCCATCAAAGCAAATGCAATTGGGAATACAATTAGGCAGAGGGCTGAAAGGACACAAAAGGAGCGGAGCTCGGAGGGGCTCTGCCGCTGATTGACAATGTGCAGGCTGCGAGGGAGCGGGCAGCCGGGGGCGGGGTGGGGTGGGGGGGTGGTTTGGAGAGGAAAAAAAAATCCCGACAAATGCGATTTTCTGGGAGGCTGTGGGCGAGCACCGAAAATCGATAGCGACTGGAGGTGGGAAGCGAAGGCTTCTCGGCTTCCCCGCTCCGAATGGGTCTGGGGGCGGTTTGAAGGGAAAAGCGGCTTTCCCTGCATGCTGGCGGAGGGACAGCGCTGGGGGCAGCCGGGACAGCCACGGCTGCAGCTCCCCGGAGGGTCCGAGTGCCACATCTTCCACCCCCATTCTCATAACCCAGCCCGTCCCAGACACAGCGTTTCCCGTTTTCAATTCCCCAAATCCTTCTTATTTCCCACAACTCCCTCTCCCCCCCCCCCCCCCCCCCCAGCCTGGGTAGGCAGCAGGCAGGGTGCGTTCTGTCCCACGCTCCAGGCATTGGGGCAGAAAGCTGTTGTGAAGGAAGAGGGGAAGCACCCAAAACTTCCAAATCGCAGAGGCAGCGCTTATCCCAGTTTCCCCGGTTTCTTCGGCGAGGGAACGGAAGAGGAGGCAGGAAGGGCTGAAGGGTCGGTGGTGAGAAAAGTGAAAACATTTTATGCTTTCAGATCTCTCCCCAAAAGCCCAATTTTCTTTTGTTCGTAATGCAGCCTATAGCAAAGCTTTGAAAACGTGCGGAAACCACTTATGTACCTGTGTGGAGCTATTTATACAGCTTCTAATTAACGCATACACACACGCAGAGCCTTACAAGGCATATATTGTTCAGCTCTTTCTTAAAAACAATAGATGTCCCGTCAGAATTTCCTATTCGCTCTGCTTCAACACATCCTCGTTTCCACTGGGGGAGAAGAAACGTGTCAGGGTAATCAGCGCTTTTCAGCAACAGTGATTTCTTTTTTTCGATCGGGGTAAAAGATAAAAGAAAATAAAAAGGAAAACGAGCAAAGGTAACATAAACACACAAATTACATCGCAGGAGTTTTGCACAAATGAAGTTAATGAGTAAAAAAAAAATAATATCTGTACTTAAAGGCTTTGCCCCCTCACTGAACCAGATTAACAGTATTTGTTGCTTTTCTAACTATAACAAAACTGTAGTAATGAAAAATAATCTTGACATCATTTCACTTCCTTAAGGTCTCTTTCCCCCGCAGACGCTCTGAAAGCTATTAAAGAGATGAGACGAGGTTGTATTGAACTGTTACAACGTTCACTTTAATCAAAATTAGACGGAATCGCTTAAAATAGTAATTAAGGCAAGTTCCCGTCTTTTTTTTCTTTTCTTCTTTTTTTTTTTTTTTTTCCTTTTCCCCCTCTAATTGGCTCCCAGCATCAGCAAACTTCAGCATTACCAGTTCCTTCCCAGCGCCGCGGGAGTCTGGGACGGACACCGAAAGTTTGGTGGACAAGGAGGGTTTGACCATCCGGCAATAGGAAGGCGCTGGGGAGGTTTGGAGTTTTGGGTGGGCTCGGGGTTTTGGAGATCCTCGAGATTTTGGGAAGCCTCGGGACTCCCTCGCTTCTCTCCGGCAGAAGCGGCTGCCCGATCCCAGCTCCTCCGCCTCAAAATCGGCACGGGGTGTAGCAGCAGTGACTTCGGGTCCCGCGGGAGCTCCTGCTGCCATGCCCCGCTCCATGGAGCCCGGCAGGACCCGGGAGCAGTCGATCCGCGCCGCCCCGCAGCGCCGTGCCAGCAGCTCGGAGAGGACGAGGGAGGCTTGGGTTTATTTTTTTTAGGGCGGGA
This sequence comes from Alectoris magna, assembly GCA_030625065.1. Lineage (NCBI taxonomy): Eukaryota > Metazoa > Chordata > Aves > Galliformes > Phasianidae > Alectoris > Alectoris magna. The sequence continues at coordinate 3,327,168 of CM060578.1, read as the reverse complement.
ATCGCAGAATCACTAAGGTTAGAAAAGTCCCCTAGGATCATCTAGTTCAAACATGAGGAAGGAAGAGGGGCGCAGGAGCCGGCGGCAGCAAGGAAACCTTGCTCAGGTGGCGGGGTTTGGGGCGAGCTTCCTGCAAATCCCAATGGTTTTGTGGTGCTGCCCGGGGCGCTGTGACACGGCCGGGGCGGCCCCAAGGAGTGAAATCCGAACTTTAGAGCGCATCACCCGGGGGAAGCAGCCGCTGCCGGAGCCGCCGCTTCCCGCAGCCGAACTGGGCACAACCGGGAGCTCGTGGGCAAAAGCAGCTCCGCCCCACTCACCCCGCTCCAAACCCCCTTTCTCCGAAGAAAAAGTCATAAGGTAACCGCGGCTGGCTGTAACCTAAGACCTGAGGATGGCGGCGAGATTTATTTTTACACTAAGAGCCGCACGAAGCTGCAAACGTGACTCCCGGTGAGATTTGCACTTTGGTTCTGCGAGAGAGGCACGTGTAGTCGTCTCTGGCAACACATCTCAGCCCGAAATTGTGCTGATGCACACACACACTTGCAGTGCCCGGTGCAGTCCCCAAGGCACACATGCACCCGGACGCAGTACCCAAGGTATAAAAAGAAATTTAAGCTCCTGCTCTGAAACCGATCTCTCTTTCCCCAGATCACACTTTTGATCTAATTTGTTTCTCTGTCCAAATGACTTGGCTCAGCCTTCCCCCTGAAAATTTGGTGTACAGTTGACATCAATCATGTCTCAGTCTAGGGAGGGATAAGGATAGAATATCAGAGAGGTGACCATGCATGCCACATGATTCAAATCATCTCAGCATTGATTAATTGGGTTCAATCTGAGTTTCAGAATCATAACAACTGTTGTTCCCCTTCACATAACATCAACAGGGCCTTTAAAGCAGAGTATCCATTTACTCCAAGGCATGTGATGCATTAAGACCATCATCTTCTATTAAACCTTAAAGGCTGGATGAATTTTAGACAAACTCAATTAACTCAAGATGGTTCTGCAGTGATTAGACACTGATACCCCTTTCCCTTCATCAGGGATTTTTCTACCCCCTCTACATCTTAATGTAAAGGGCAAAGTATTTTGACATACGGAAGATGCATGCATGCCTTGAGACTATTCTGGTGCTGCTCTGATTGTGCAGGCAACCTGCTGAAACAAAGGCAAATCCCTCTATGACTCAGAGGAAATACCTCTTACAGCATGACCTACTGGACTCGAGGAAAAAACTGTCTGGATACCAGAGTTCGGGCATGAAGACAAAGCAGGAGCAGCTAGAAAACAGCGTGGTTTGGAGTTGGCCAGAAGATTGCATCCCAAGCTCAGTAGAAGGGAAGAGCCAGCCAATGATCCAAGTCCCCTAAAAACTGAATGCCCAGAACTTACAACTCCAACACTCAGAGAAAAGTTGAGTTTGGGTTAGGTAATTGCTCATCTATTAACTACAGCTAAACCAGGACAGAAACAACATCTGGGCAGACAGGGGGTGAGCAGGGCTTGGGATGAAGACTACTTCTGCCATTCAGGTTTTCATATGTTAAGAAAGATGAGCCGTATTTGTGTGTGTTTGATTCTTATCTACCAGCTGGGATCACTCACCCAGGTTGTAAGTGAAATAATAATGATTAAAGAAAAGCATGCATGCCTTGTAATGTTGCAAGCATGGGCCTCCACATCACATACATTCAGCCACGATTGAGGAATGACCTATCACAAATGCAGCCCTGAGCAATCAGAGGAATATCATTTCTAATTACTGTTTTGCAAGCTGAAACCCTATTAAGTACTTCCCTGTTGTGCCTATTATGACTGGGTCTACGCTAAGAACAAAAGCGGCCTTTTTTCAATCGTTCCACTTTGCGTGGGAGCACATCACTGTGCCTCTGCTCAGGGATTGCTTCGTTTTTCTCTGTCCATACTCCTCCAGAAAGGCCCCCTCCTCGTGCTTAAGTTGGCCCCTTGAATGTGAGGCACTTATTCTCAAGCGGAAAAGTTCCGCAACTACGTTTTTAGGAGAGCTTGAAGAGAAGTTTATGTCTTTGCCCACACAAACAGCTCTGCTATAAGCACGCCAGCCATGAAAATGGAGATACGATTTTCACGCAATATTAATGGGACCAACGGGACATCCCATGACTGCACCCCGGGGGAGGGGGAAACCCAGCAGGGATCCCTCCCTAGAACCACCCAGCAGCTACCACTGATATGAGGGATGCTGCAATATGTAAAGGTTGTAGAACATGAACTAACGTGCAAAATGCACAGCCCTGTGCTGTTTTACATACAGCCCAAACTAGCAGAGACTTCCAGCTTTCTTGCTTTCTAGCTGGAGTGACTGAGTAACATCCTTTTATGCCTCAGTGTGTTAGGAAAAGAAAAATATCAACATTTGAGATGTGTGTTGATGTGAAAGAAAAACTAACAGAGATTCCCATTTCAGTCCCCGCACCTGGGACAGGAGGACAGAGCTGGCACAACCCCAATGGGTCTGCTATGGAGCCGCAGAGCAGCAGCAGCCCTCTGCTGTGGGGTAAATGCAAGGAGAAGAATCTGCTCAGCTGGAGAAGAGGTGAAGAGGCCCTTCAGTGTACTGTGACACACAGTAGTGCCTGCACAGAGCATTTCCTCGCAGGGCGTTCATTTTCTCATCTCTTTTTCCTCATCTCATTATCGGTCATCTGTCCCTCTTACGGTTCCTATGTGAATTCTCAGATGGGAAATCAGTGCTGGCTGCATTATGAGAGCAGCATTGGTACCCGGGGACCTTCAGCAGTGGTGGGAGCAGAGAAAAACCCTTGCCCTTCAGGGCAGTCCTTGGGGGGACACCCATGCTCCATCCCATGGGGACACGGTTGCTACACCTCCACCCCCTGCATGCAGCAAGGAGTGATACCTAGCCAGGCATCCATCCAGGAGCTCTGGGTAGGTGCTGTCCCAGGTTTCCTCTGAGCCCCCATTCATTCAGTGCTCACCGAGTGAGTTATGCCAAGAATGTGTTGGGCTCAGGTCCCAGATGGGGAATGGAGGGGGAAGGGGGGCGGGGGGGTGTGCAGCAGTGCTTCTCCCCCCACTCCCCCAAGCACGCTTCTTTCCCTGCCTTCAGACATCATCTCCTATGTGATCCAACAAGTTTCTTTAATAAAAATATAGATGTGACTTATCTAAAGTGAGCGCAGTGAACGTCCTATGGATAATGCGTAATTAATAACAGAAAAATAGCATTTCCCCTGTTATTAAATCAAGGCCTCCCGTGCCCTCTCACCCCCATATAAGTGTCTCTGTTTTTATGACAGCACCAGACAAAGTCATCACGTGTCTGCGTGCACACTTCCTTGTGAGCAAGGGGCTCACCTCACTATTGCTGGAGTTGGTTTAGGGATTTTCCTTCTTTAAGATTAAAAAAAAAGGAATACCTGCAGTAGTTTGTATGACGCCTGGCCCCCAAATGAACTCAATCAGTGCACAAACACAATATCTGCTTCCACCAAGGGCTGATTCTGCCCCTCAGCCTCAGTGTAACACTATCTATTTACACGTCCACACATGCCACTTTTCGGCTCCCTCGTGCATTTCCAGGCTTAGATGGATGCTCGAGGAACGCATCAATATTTAGACATATATTTGCAGTGCACGAGGAGAAAACAAAGAGCAGCTGAATCCCCTGGAAGGGCTCAGGTTTTTTTTTTTTGTTGTTGTTGTAATGCTGTAAAATCCTCACGGCTTCTCTTGTCTGCTTTCCTTGCTTTAACACTTGCAGATGCTCAGCCCCCAGCTATTGCTGCTATTTGGGAGAGAGACACAAGGGGAAATTAGCAAGTTTGGACGTGAAAGCACATTAGAATGTTCAAGAAATTAATAAATTTGAGTCCAGCCTGATTTCTCCATAGTCCCCCTTCATGCTGATTCCCAGTAATGCTATTCAACTCTAGAGGTCACCGGGCTCATCTACTGCACGTTTCCCGTCCGATTCATTGTGTTTGGTGCTGGCTACTCCAGCACTCATCTCGGCACAGCCCTCAGAGCACTGGAAACTGCACTGGCCCCAGCACAGCAGCTCTGAAGCCATGTGTCCATGTCAGGTCATGAGCACAAGCAGCCTGCTCTCCTGGCTCAGAGATGCTTCTTCTGATCAGCAGCAGTGGGGATGCAAACCTCAGGTCCTGCTCTGCCCCCTGTCCCTCCAGGCCCATCAGTGGTGTGTGCATCCCACACAGAGGGGACCCCTCCTATCCCATACTGCTTTCCTTGCTTCATTCCACAAGCAACTAAATCTGTGCTCAACCCAGAGCTGTACCTCTCTCCAAACTCTTTTCTCTTTGTCATTCCCTGCAGTGCTAAAAGAAGTGGGAATGTTAGTTTTTTTCAATGTTTTCAGCCAAATGCTTTCCTTTAAGGAAAAGGGGAGCTGCTCACCTTATGCACACAGCAGTGAGCCTGACCCACTCTACTTCTGCACTTTGAGTGCATAGATCTGTGCAGGGAAAAGTGCTCTCCTTCTGCAACTGGGAGGGGAATGCCATCACACAAGCAGATACATCCTTACTCTCATCCATAAATACACCTGCAAAGCCCTGTGGTTTGCTGGTGCAAACCATCCATCGCAAGGCAGGTTTAGGGATGCTCAGTGCCCTGGGTCCTGCTCCTAGAATAAGGGATATTCACATTTTGGTGGAGATCCTACTTGAAGGGGAGCTTTCTCAGAAGCAGCTGCATGGCTGAACAACAAGCTTTCCTCTGTCAGTCCTCCTTTCCAGGCATTTCAGGAGGATGAATGGTCCTGAGAGCCCCCAGACCTAGGCAGGGCAGTCTGGAGCTGAGTGGTGCTGCCTGGTGGCACCCAACTGGCTCAGCACTTGGCTTGGAGAGGTTGCAATGGGACCAAGGAGTCAGGGATGTCCCTCCAAATAGCACCACCAAGCTCATTGGAATGGGGCAACATAGAGTGTGCCTGTTCACATGGCGCCCCATCAAAATCTGCCATTTATTCACTGTTTTAACAACTCTTTGCACGGAGAAGGCACAAATGGCTGCAGCTGCTTTGAAGAAGGCAGAGATTGGGAAATTTTCTACCTTCCAAGTCACCATCAAGTCCTCAACACCTTAAGAACATTTTGCAGAGCAGCAAAACAAACCTCACACACACACACACACACAGAGCCAGAGCCTTTCCAGGAACACAAATACTTTCAAGTTCAACAAAATGTTTCATCTCAGTGCGCTGTGCACACTCTTTCATCTGGTTTCAGAGCCTCTTGTTCAGTTCCTTCTCTATGGATTCCCTTCCAAAGAAATAAAAAGTAGCTTTCTCAGTCTGAAAAGATTCAAATAAGGCATTTTGCAATTCAAATAAACTCCCCATCTCTGTCTCTTCGTTTTTTTTTTTTTTTTTTTAAGTGTTGCAATTGGCAGTGCATTTTGTGAAGAACAATCCTGCTTCCATCAAGATCACATTTTCTAATGGAAAACCAGTGCTGCTGTTTCCCCACTGCCACCGTGACCCCTTTGCCAATCTGTGTTCCTACCCAACAACTGCACGCATACGCACCCAACACAACCAACCCACTCTGTTTACTGATAAATATTTATTCAGCTATTTACTGAGAAAACATGAAAGCTGTGTGTATTTCCAGTATCGGCGCAGCAGGGCGTTCCTTCCAGCTGCAAAATGCCCTGCTGCTGCTTCACTCCGGCTTTAGGTGCCTTCCTTGGTTCTGATGTATGCTGGCTAGTGAGGGAGGGGGTTTGTCTGCGTGAGACTGCACGGCGCTGTCTCACTTGCTAATATGATGGGCACTTACTGGAAAACAAGAGGTCTAAATAGAGCTCTGCTGCAGCTTATTATATCAAAGCTGTGGTTTCTTATGTAGGTAGAAAACCAGTTACAGCAACAGATCCCCCCAAAATATTCTAACGATGCAAAATACAAATTATAAAGAAAGACGAAATGCTCCTGAACTAATGACAGGAATGTTCCTAAAGAAATTAGGTCCAGACAGTTGCAAATCTCATACCTGCAAAGATTTGTCCCTGAACTTAAGCTTAGCTTCACTTTTCCTGTAGTAGAAAACAAAAATGCATGAGAGCATCAAGAAGCAGATTGAGTAGCCAAGCCAAGTTACAAGAAACTAATCCATCACTGCTCAAAAATCACTGTGTAGCAATAAGCAGATATCCTGGCCAAAATTACACACAGTTTTGCATGAAAGAGTTTTTTTTTTTTTTGCTTGCAGGTTTGCACCCAGCTATGAAATTCTGCAAATCTGGTGGAAATGCTCCTAAATTAGAGGGAAAGCAGTTGCCTTGGGGTTTCTTCTGTACTCTTGGGGGATACAAAATAAAGAAATAAAATTGTGAGGTGGCACCTGAAAGCCCACTTGGTTGTAGAGGAATGTAAACAGGTTGGTTTGCTGACTTCCACCACTGATTTCAGGGAGCTGGGATGGTGGCTCAGAAAATGGCTCTGCAGCCTCCACAGAGTTCCAATAATAGACAGCGCGGGCACACATCATCCCCAAACCAGGGCTGGCTGTGCCAGATGCAAAGCCCACGGTAGGACACAGTTAAGCTCCTGCTCAGCCTGTGGGTGGCATGCAGCTCCTGGATCCCTGGGGAGGGATTGTCCGAGTGGGGCTGTTCCATGACAACCACCTTGTGGGAAATGCTTTTTCCTCCTTCCTTTATTTGAGCTTCAAATGCTCTGTTCTCACCTCGCTGTGCCTTTGGCAACTCCACTGCAGTGCTCAGCTGCCTGGTGCCTCAGCTCTCTCACCTTCATGTACCAACACCTCTCCCAGCTCATCCTTTCCCGGTCCCAACAAGATTTGCAGTCTCCATGTTCTCCATCAGTCTCCTAAGTCCTGCTGGAGCTGAAGGAAGAGTTTTGCTGGGTCTAAAGTCCCCTGGCCATACTGACCTGGCTGTAGGATGTCAGTGCTCAGCTATGCTCCCACATGCTGGCAAACCTTTGGCTTCCCTGTGTATTGAAATCATCCCCTAGAGCCAGAGTAATGGGGTTAAGGGAGCTGTGTGCCTCGTTATTCAGATGATGGAGCTCAGCCAGGGTGCCAGGGCAGCACTGCTCCTTCGAGATGTGTGCTGTGGGGTCCCATCTGCCAACAGCACCCATGGCCTTGTGCCCACATCTCATCCCTTGGCCCTGGGTTGACGCCCTATGGGCTACGGGCTTGAAATTGATCTGGATGGGCTGAGGTAAATGCCTCAGCTAGCATGCGTCTGCCTGGCTTGAAATGAATTTGGGAAAGCCTCAGCTTCTCTGCCAACACCCCGCTGCAAAGCCAAGCGAGCAGCAGAAGCATTCATGCAATGATTCCCAAATTACAATGGTATGGGAAAAGGGAGGGAGCCCCGACCTTAGCACATGGGAGCCCAAATCTCTGCACCATCCCTGCTCTCAATATTGCAGCTGAGCAGGTGAGCTGTGGCACTCCCCTCCCAGCCCCAACTAAACCAATGCAGCTCCGTGTTTCCAACAGGCAGGATTTGTTCCAGGACCCAAACCTTTGCCAAGCATTTTAAAAAGGTGAAAAATACTAGCAAAAAAAAACCCCAGCCCCACTCATAAATACCTCTGCTCCGCACCATGTGAGCCAAGCAGAAAGAAGCGTGACATTGGTGTAGCGAAATATTCTGGGAAACAACGAATGTGGGAGCAAGATCAAGAAAAGTATGCCATCGTGAGCCATCCTAGCGGCATCCCAGCTGGCAGCCCGGCTAGTGGCACTTGTCCATGGGCTGTCAGAGCCACTGCTGTGCACCTGAATGGGTGCCAGTGGGGATGCAGTGGGGATGCAGTCTCTGCTGGAGCCGCCACACTCTTTGTCACATGGATTAGTGGTGAAAGAAGAAGCAAAAGGAATAGGAGAGCAGGGTTCAGGAGCTCAGGACCCTTCACTTGCCCCTGGAGAACAGCATTAATGACCTCTCCTCTTCACACCAGCTGCTCTGTTGACCTAGACAAAGTAAGCACTGCCACAAATTGTCCTTCGTGGGATTTGGAGGCTATTTTGATAGTATGATTGGAAGGCACAAAAGCACAAAGCAAAGCTTTCAGCATCTCTGATGCAGAGGGAAAGGGCACTTCTGCTCCCTCCAGCATCACGTTGAGGACAGAAAGTGAGCCAAAAGCACCTCTGCTCCCCTGCCTCCCTCTGGTTTCTCTGTTAATATTTGGGATTTCTTTGAAATTATTCATGGAGCTGCCTGGGGATTTTGCCTTCTAGGAGCAGCCGTAATAGGATTAGGTGGCTGCGTTGCTTGTACCGAATTATTCTCCTCACTCTTGGAGTGAAAACAGCCTCGCTTATTCCACTTCCTTTCCCAGCCAGCTCCACAGCTGATGACAAACTTTGCGCTGGCATTCACCGGGACTCTGCTGGTGGAGGCAGGCATGGAGCAGCGGCTCCTCAGGAGCACACTGGCTGCAAACTCACACTCTCCCGGCCCAACAAGACTCTGCATGCAGGGGGACGGGGTGTTCCATGGATCAGGGGGATTTTAATAATAATAATAATAAAATTACATCCCTCTACAACACCTAGAAGACAAACAAATATACCGAGTGATGCAGCCTGCTGCAGGTTTCAGTTCTGCTCAGACTTGGCTGGCCATGTAATCACATGCTCCCATGCTCATATAAAACCTTGCCTAAGCAGTGAGAAGCCCTTGTTCAGGGCCTGGTTGCAATGAATTAGCAGGTGTCATTAAGAAATGCCATCTCCCAAATCCAACACGGCCAGTAAGTCTCTCTTGCCATCCTTCCCAAGGAGCAGTGGTTAAAGCCAATAAAATACAACAATGGGTATTTTGCTAAGCTAAAGTAAAACATAGAGCAGTCACTGTCATATTTTCCTGTTTTATATACATATATGTATCCCATATTTTAGAGGGGAAGAAAAGCACCAAACTGAAGTGGAAATCACTGCGCATGATGCTTTGCTTAAAGCAAAAAAAAACAAAAAACCTTGAGGGCACTGCAAGTGGTGCTGCCCCTGACACTCCACTCTCATGCTGTTCTCCTGACTCTTACCAGCTGGTGTGGGTGCCTTGTGCACCCTTCTGTCCAAAGCAACATCAACATCCCCTATGAAAGACTGGGAAGAAATGAAACCTGCACTGGAAAGCCCCTGATCAGTCTCACCTGCTGCCCTCTCCTTGGCTGAGGGCAGGAGGACAGGCTGGCGATTCTGCCACAAAGCCACTGGCAGTTTCTTTTTTGCTTTTCAAACACCCTCAGAACACACTGGGGCGATGAAAGCCCTGCAGAGAGCTCTCAGTGCACACAAAGCCCAGAAAAGATGCTGTTCCCCTGGGTACTCTGCCATGCACCCCACTCCCCTTCCCACTTCTCAACCCCTCTCCAGCATCCTTCCCACACCACCTCCAGCCTCTGGCCTCACAACACAGTACCAGAGACCACAGCCTTACTTCAACCTTCATAAGTCCACAAGGAATAGGAAGGGGAGAAAGAGAGTGAGGAAAAAAAAAAAGAAAAAAAAAAAGAAAATCAGGAAAAATTGCAGCAGTTCTTGTAACTAAATCTGTTCGAGTTGCAAGTGTGGTAAATGCGTGTTCCTGCACTCTTTGGACGCCTCTGCTCTGCCTTTAGCAGCTGCTGTAATAAACTTCCCAGAAAGTATTGGCTTCACAGAAGTGTTACTAGAAACCCTAGCAGCAATCTCACGGAGAAGCAGCAAACCAGGGAGATAAGCCCTGCTACAATAAAGAGAGATTTGAACTCGGTTTCCTCGATACGAGCGAAAAAATAAAGCTTGCCCTTTGCATTTTAAGGGGGGAGGAAGTGAAGGGGGGTGAGATCTAATTACAAGTGTCTTGAAATTCCTTCTACATTAAGTTTCCTTAAAGAGCTGCCAAAAAAGCAAACTCTCCGAGATTGTGTTTTAGGTGCCGCTCTCAGCTGAAGTGCACACGGCTTTGCCCTGCGATGACAAAACATTTAATTACAGCGATCCCAATGCCTTCCACATTTGGAAACTGGATTCTTGACACACATAATATACCCCATGCTGACACGACTATTTGGCAAAAGCCGAGCCTGTGATCTCACATTAATTGCTACACAAATATACTTATTGTGGGCATGGGTTTTATATGGCTGAAGCCTCCATTTGCACATGTTCACAATAAAAACGCTTCCCCCCTGTCCTCCCAGTAATGGTTAATGTTTTTGGGGGGGATTTTTTTTTCTTTTTCTTTTTCTTTTTTCCTGAGATGCAGTTTTAATGGCATGAGAACTGTCTGCCGTCTTCCATTACCCCTTTGTTCTCTTCATTTCTCGCTTTACATGTATTTTTATAAGCCTTTTAAACCCAAGTCTCCCAGTTCTTAATTCTTCTCTCTCTTTACTTTTGTTTTTATTGTAGGGCAACAAGAGAAACAGAAAGATTTTGCTGGATTAAAGACACTGCTGTCACTTGAAAGCCATTCCTCTGATAGCAATCTTATAGGATCTCACCATTTCTTCCATCTCAGGCCTCCTGCAGGAGGTGGGGGGATGGGGACGTGCTTCCCCCTGTCCCCACATCACTGGAGGTGGCAGCTCCCACTCCACAGGTAGAGCTGCTACAGCCATTGGGCTCTGCCTCTTCGAACCATGCTGACAGCACCACTTGGTCCCACACGGGTGCTGGGACCATTTTTTTTTCCCACAAATTGGAGTTTCTTTTCCTTTTTTTTTTTTTTTTAATCCCAGTGGAGAACCTGATGTTGAAAAATATAGATTTTGTTTGGGAGCAGAGGAGAGAGTCCCCACTCCAATGGCCCCTTGGAATGGGAATTGCGTAAAGCGATGATTGGAAACAAGGAGGGGGAAGAAAAAAATTGTTTCATTTCAACAAGGCAAAAGTGTCTCCCTTGAGCAACAGGATGTCTTCTGTAAACACCAGGAGACCACAGCTGTCAGGGATAGGAGGACTGCGTGAAAGCATCTCATTTTGTTGCAGCTGAAATGGGGCAGCCAGCCTCTCCTCTGCCCTACACTGCCAGGAGCCCACCTACTAGGGAGAACCTTTTCACTTTAATGGAAGTTCCTTCTCCAAAGGGCAAGTATTCCTCTAAAAAGGTTGCAGGCGCTTCCCCCCCACGCACATATATGGTGCTGCCAAGTCATAATTTTAACAGCAAATCCTTTTATTTGCTTTTTTTTTTTTTTTTTTTTGTCCTAAATCACAAGCACTTGGGGTTTATGCCGTGTATGGGAAGCAGCTTTCCTGACAGGAGCGAGTTTTCACACGCGATGTTTGTGTGGTTCAAGCTTCTCCCAGCAGAGCAGCAGCACATGGGCAGGGAGAGCCGCATGGAATGGTTTTCTCCCCCCCAGACACTCCGGGTCCCTCCTCCTTCAGCAGGCACTGGAGCAGCCCATGCAGCGCTGATAGCATCTGCAGCATGGAACCTCGCACCTCATCTATGGCACACACGGCCCATGGTTGTGGTGCAATGCTGGGATTTAGAGAGAGGAATTATCTTTTTGCTATGGCTTATTTAGACGTGTTTTAGATAAATGTGGCGGGCAGCAACCAGCCCCGCTGGAGGGAGGTTCAGGCGAGGGCATGCGCGTGTGCTATTTGTTTGACCATAGGGTTTTGGGGTTGCAAAGCCAGACATTAAGCTGGCTGAAAGGCCCAGCCCTGTGAAGCATTTGCAACTGGCAAAGTTTTACTTCTGATTTATGTGGCGCAACAGCTCCGGCCCTGGGATGCATCTATAACATTCGTTCCATCTGTCGTCGGTGTGGATTCCGCTCTGTGCTGGCAGTGCTCTATCCCAGACTTGCTGCAGCCAGTGTGGGGGAGGAAAGGGGCAAGAGGGGAGGCAGTGGCAGCCCCCATTGGTGCTAACAGCTTTGCAGAAGGCCTCAAGTTCCTCAGATACCTCCAGGCATTGTCACTGCAGTGATCATCTTTGGCATCCCATTTTAGAGCAGAAGGGGAAGAACCATCATAGTGGTTTTCAATGGAACTTCAGAATGGATGTTCACCAATGGCCTTGTTTTGTGCCCTCTGTTCTTACTTATGCTGCAGTGTTCTTGCATGCACTTAACGAAGGATAAAGATATGGAAAACCATGTAGTCCTCTTGGTTTCCTACCTTTTGTGCTTCTTTTAGGCAAATCTTCTCTATGACCAATGCATATCAAACACCAGCTCCTTTCCAGTCAGCTAAAGGCCATGGTAATGTGCATTATTTTCTGAAGTTACAAGCAATTCAGTCTGAACAGCAAAGGCAGTGCTTATCTCAGGCACAACAAAATGCCAGAATCTGTGCTGCAATCTGGCATGGCCATGGCAGCGCTGGGGGAAGCCCCACATTCACAGCACTGAGCACAGAGTGCTGTGCCACCATTCACACCAAGCACATGAAGCCCGTTCTGCAGAGAGACTACTCCTCCTGATCACCTCAGCATCTGACAAGGCTATAGACAGTCCCTCCATGCAGCAGTGCAGCTGTGCAGCGCTCAGGGTGGGTCCCCCCGGCAAAACGCTGATGATGCGATTCCCCTCCGAACTTTGCCTTATGGTTCCTCGCCATTCCAATGCCTCCTACATCCACAAAAAGCTGGAATTTCCTGCCAGCTCAGTGGTGCAATTTCAAATGCTTTTTGGTTTTAGACTGTGCTCTTTAATCTCCAGCCAGCTGGGCCCGTGCGTTAGAGTGAAGGCTGAAAGCTTTGGAGCTTTGGGCAGTTAGTTTTCCAAGGATCTCACCTGTGGGTGGAATGGTTTGCTGCAGCTCTGCATTAAATTAAGAACTGCGTGCACAAAACCATGTGTCTGGGCTGCCCTGCCCCAGGGGAACGCTGCAGGCCAGCCCCATGGCCCAATGCCCCACACTGGGGGCTCCTTGTGCCACCACGGGCATGGGAAAACCAATGTCCCCAGCACCTCAATCAGGGAGGGATGGAATGCAAATCTCACGAATTAACCTCATGCAGGTATCTGGAAGACAGCCTAAATGATAACATCCACCATCTCCATGTTCCTCCCAGTACATGAGTGAGCTCGTTTCCTCACTTCCCCATGAGATCTGTGTAGAAAACCACCCCATGTGTGCTGCACTGCCTGCACACAGGGGATGCTCACAGAGATGAGGCCGAGGTGAGCAGCTCCTCATTTCTCCAGGTCCCGGGCATGTTCTGCAGCCCAAGGAGCAGGGAGCAGATGCCAAGTCATGTTGCTTTGATGCTGTTAGTAAATCAGTGCTGGTTCCATCAGCTGAGGAGCTGCTCAAGGAACACAAATGACCAACACCAACATATGCACCTACCGGAGCCATATCATCAGCTTTTGAAAAGTGACCTCAGGCAGATAAGCCAAGAAAGGCGTGTGGCCCAGAGGAGAGGGGGTATGATGGAGCCCTAGTATGCTGCTCACTCCAGCATTTAAGAAAAAAAAACTGTTTACACAAAGAGATCTGTCAAGAATCACAGCAAATTGGACAAGGAGCTGAATACGTAAAAGGCAAAACCATTACTGAAAATAAATTCAATTATTCGTTTTCGCTTAGAGAAGCAACAAAGTTTTTGACGTGTTTGTTATTCGGTCTGTCATTAGAGCTGAAAGATGTCTCAATAATGTTAAAGTTACATTTTTAATATCCATTCTCCTCCGAGCAGTTTGCATATTTTCCACTACGTTAGCTGATCAAGCCATTAGTTACAGTTACTTAAAAATAAATGAGCTTTATATATTCCTTCCTCTGCACTCCCTATTGTGTAGCTAAACAGTGGAGGGGGGAGCAGGGGAGGAAAGTATTTAGTTTGCAATGAAACAACCCAACAGTAATGGTTAAATGTTCCAGTTCAGCTGCACAAAGCGAGTACATCTGAGGAGAAAAAGTAGAAGCATCTCTCATCAGGCAAGGAACTGATAAGATCCTAAACAGTGGCAAAGCAGGCGGAATAAGAAACATATTTGTACAAGAAACTGCAGTGGGGAGGTTTACGGCAACTGACTGAATCCAGCAAGAATGGAGGCAGAGTGGAATTTTGAGTGTGTTGATCCACATTTACTTGCCAAACTGAGTTTTAACAACAACTATTCCTTCTGCTCTTTACCTTAATCCTCCTTCCTCCCCATTAGAAAATACCACCAAGTCAGTCCATTTTCATGAAAAGGCTTCTGTTTTTACTCCTTAAAGAAGCAGGTAATATTTGTTCTCCCATCTTCTCTTTCCCAAAATTCAGCCATAAAAAAAAAACCCCAAAGCAAAACCGACAGTTTATGTTTTGACTGCTGAAAAACACAATCTGAAAGCAATTTCACTCTGTTAATTGAGGCTGCAAAAATGGCAGAAGATACAGAAACCTTCCACACAGGGAATAAAATCAGTACATCATCTCAACTATCTGTGAACTGCAGAAAAGCACTGAAGAACTCTCCAGGTAGAGAAAAATGCCAGCATGGCAGGTAAAAATAAAGGTCACGCTGTACTCATAGGCCATTGGACAGTGCTCACTCAGCCTGGATTTGTTCATGGGATCCAAACTCATCCAACATGTTGGCCACCATGTCACAAGCATCAGCCTTCATCCCCAGTGTAGAGGCGGTCTGCAGCTGGTGCCCTCCCCCAGAAGACATCCCAGTGAGATGGAGCCAGCAACACTGGGCTGCTCTTATCATAGCTTTACCAGAGAAATTAAGAAAACAGTTGTGCTTCCATGTGTAACCTTATAATACTGGCCTCCCACAGCCCTGTTTTGTAATAATGTAAACTTTGGAGCCAACCATCTTCACAGCTCATAGAGAAATGCTATCCCTCCTTGGTGACATTCTCAGCTCATGTCCTGCCCCACCCCATGATCTGGGCTTCCCAAAGCCCACAGCCAGCAGTGACCCGCAAGCATCTCCATCCAACCACCCATCTTCCCATCAGCCTTAACCAACAACTGCTTACGGAAAGAAATTCCAGTGAAGGAAACATCTCACCAGAGCAGCTAAAATCCTGCAGGCCGATGGTGGTTCAGCCTCTGGCTGGGAAGTGTATGGGCTTTCACCTGCCCTTGGAGCACGTGCTGCTGCCGCACATGGCAAAACAGCCGGGGGTTCCCTACTTGGTCTTTGTCAAGGGAAGATGCTGTGACTTTCAATATGAATCTGGAGTACTGGATCCCGGCACTGCTCTGCTGCACCTCTTGAAGATGTGCAATTACAGACCTTGGGAGGCCCTTACTTGTAGGGGGAGCTCTTAGCTTTTTTGAGAGCATCACCCCCACATGAAGTCCTGTGCTTGAGCACATTCTTGCTCTGATGTTTGTCTTTTAGAGCAAATAAAGCCCAGGCTTCTGTAGGACCCATTCCCTAGTGATACAGGATGGTTTGCAACACCTGTACATGGGGCACTCGTCTCAGTCCAGGTATCTCCCAGCACATACTCAGCCACTAAGCTCCCAGGAAGCTGCAGACACACTGCCCAACCACTATGAGAACATCAGGGAGCCCAGAATGCCATGCTGGGTTCTGATTAGAGGTTCCAGGCCCAAGGGGACAGTTTTGGGGGTCAGTCTGGCTTAGGCAGAGCACAAAGATCCCACGCATGCGTCCTTCATCCCAACCGCACCCTCGGTGCTGGGGTGTGAGAATGCTCCATCCCCTCCAGCTACAGGGGAATTCCCAAGCAGATGGTTAAACTGGATTTCCAGCTTCTCCGCAGGAGCAGAATGGGGGAACTCGCCAGGGCAGAGGCATGGGGCTGGCTCATGGTGCCCAGTGCTCTGAGCTAGTGACAGCTCTGCTGGTCACCGGGTTTTCAGTAACTACAGCTGAACTCATCCCTTGATATTCGCAGAGCACCTTGAGTCCTATGAGCCTGTCAGTTGCACAGAAGTATCATATGAATAATGCAATGAATTATGGAAATGTGGCACGTTCTGGCTGGGAGGCTCACAGGCTCCTTCTAGGAATTGAATTTCCCTAAAGCCCCTGGGGAAGTGGGAACCTAACCCTCTCAGACCACGGTTCCCGTACTTCTGGGGCTCCTGGCTCCTACCAAGCAGGAGCCTCAGGCAGCAAGCTGAATGCAGGTGGCTGAACATAGAGCCAATAATGTCAAACAAAATAAAGCCACTCGTTTCTTGCTGTCACTCCCAGGTTACTGCAGTGTTGACTCTCAAGGGTGGGAGAAAGAAAGAAGAACTGAAAATACATGGACAGAGAGAATCAGACACTGTGGAGAGGACAGCAGTGACATGGCCAGTGCTCTGTTGACGGCTGAGAGAGGTCTGGGATTTGGGAGCGTGTTCTGGACAGTGGTGCAAGCAGGGAAGGAGGATCTGGGGCCTCCTGACATGCCCAGCCCTGCAAATCCCCTCACACACAGGTCTCCAGCAGCTGCTCCTTCCTTTGGTGGCAGGAAGGATAAGAGGAAAAGAACAGATAAAGCCCTCATGAAAGTTCTTTCTCCCTAGGATGGTTGAATTTTCACAGCTTTACAGACCTCATACGGACCCTGGGATAGAGAATCAGAAGATTGGTCCTGCTGCTGACTCTGCCACTGACCTCAACAAACAGACCTGGACCCGGATTTTCCTTCCTCCCCATCTCCATCACTAAATCCATAAATCAGATTAGATTTGTCCCTTTGAGACCACCAAGACGGGTGGAAGGAGGGAGGTGAAGCGCTCCTGTGCATCTCACCCTTCATTTCTGCAGCATTTTGATTCCTACATCTCAAGGCAATGATCCCAGCCATCTTCTCAGGAGCACCCATCACAGGAGTCAGACACACTTCCAGCTCCCCCCTATTTTTTTCATAGGGACATCTGGAAAGACTATTGGAAATGTCCTCTTGAGCCCCCAGGGCTTTCTGCCTCTATTCTCAGCGCTGAATCCTGGCTCAGAAAGCTTTTCTCACAATACTTTCCATGTTCAGTGTGTATAAGGGTATAAATATGTTGCATAGAGTGCAGCGAGGTCTACGAGTACCCTCAGGGCTGTTTGACTGAAAAGCTGGGGGGCTTCTGGCCTCCTTCCAATCTGTTTGCCTAGGCCAGTCAGTGGTGAGCACCCAAATGCATCGTGCAGCCCATGCTGAGTTAAGACGGCTGCATCTTCTTAAGAGCAAATCACCAGGGGTTCTGCACATCTGTGGAAGGGAGCACCCCCACACAGTTCTGAACCTCAGGGCTATCGCTCAGCCTTTGATTTCCTCCTGTGCTGAACCACTGAGTGAGGACCGATCGCAATCTGCTACCAGCCCTGGGGCTGCATCATCACTGGGGTCAGTGTGAGACATTGATTCCTGTTGGCGGAACGTTGCAGCTCAGAATTGTAGCTGAGAATCTGGCCACTTACGACTTAAATAGTTTTCTGAAATTTGTCCAACAGGAAATCCTAAATCAAAAACACTCTGCGTTTCATGGAGATGCCTCTCCCTCAGATCCAAACCCAACTTAAAGTTTTGCAACTTTTTCCATTTTAGGAATGAGCGGCTTTCTGCTCATATCTTCCTCTCCTCCCAAACAAATAATCAAGTACACAGGAGCCCCAAACAGGCTGACTCTGAAGGCAGCACGTTTAAAGCCGGTCAGCTGCATTCTGATCAGCTGACTGCAGAGGCCAAGGCTGGGACAGCCAAGCAGGCGCTGCTCCAGCTGCAAACAAATGAGGCAACACCTTTAGAGAAGGGATAGGACTTGTGGAAGTGGCCGCGATTCAACTTGGAGTTCCCTGCTGCTCTTCCAGCGCTGGCAGCTGGTGGAGACCAGATTATCATCAGGAGTAAACTGGCCACGTTGCTTCGCCTTCCCCAGGTTTGGACCTACATGCACCAACTGAGAGTATGGCACAACCTGGTTAACATTCGTGCTTTGCTCTGCTAACTCCTCACTATCACCATTCATCTAGAAATAGCAGGATTATATGAGAGAGAGAGAGAGAGAAGGAACAACATCCAAAATTTGTCTTTGTCCAGAAATGGTTTCCTGGAACTTGTCTTTTTTTTTTTTTTTTCCTGAATGGAGATAAAGTTGTTCATTGTTTGTCTTGGCTGCCTGCAAGCTCATGCTGCTGAGAGCAGCCTTTGATCACAGGGCTATTGGGAGGCTGACCCCTGACAGCCAACCCACTCCCTGCTCTTTCAGTCTCACCAGCCCAGGCCTGACTTCCTCTTTCATAAAATGCCATAAAAAAAATTACACGCACGTTATCCAACAGCCCTCGCAGCAGCTTAGGGATCCTGATCTAGTCAGCTCAGACAGCTCCAACATGAGAAACCTCAGCGATTCCTGTGATGGGACGGGGATTGGAAGTAGCTCATGGTCGCCGCTGTCCTGCCCTGAGCACGGCTGCTCCAGCCAAGCTGTGACACGACAAGTGTGCATCAGATGGTGCGGAGCCAATGTGCTCTTTAGAAGGAGCAAACTCAGCCCTGCTAGATGCTGCTGCAAGACCAGAGTTTGTTTTGTGCTCTTTTTTTTTTTTTTTTTTTTTTTTTTTTTTTTTTTTTTTTTTTTTCTCACCAAGGAGCTTTTGGACATTTGCACAGGGTTTGTGCGATCTGGTTGGAACTCCAGCTCTAGCTGGTTTGCTGCACAGCCAGAGCATTTTTACAGCATGTGCTGCCCAACCACAGCGGCTATATGCAAAAAGCATATTCCCTTCTGACACCTAGCAGGGATTTTTTTTCTATGTAAGCCAATCTGCAATGTGACTCATTGCTCCCATGCTTCATGGAAGTAGCAGGCTTGGTTTATTCGTACATTCCCAGGCAAGGAGAACCATATTCCCAAAGCACTGGATTTTCAAAGCTTGTGTAGACAATCTGAAGCACGAGCATGAGCAAGCTGTGCTTCCCAGCAATTCCACAGAGCTGTGAGAGCCCAAGTCCCATTCTTCTCTGCAGTGCATCTGCTTGAGAGGTTACACAGTCCACCCCTGGATATAGGGAAGTAGGGATTTTTAAGAAAGATGAGGCACGGATCTCTGATACTTTTCTTTCTACCAGTATGAACTAGTGGGGTTCTGAAAGCTGGGGTGGTAGAATTTGCATTAGCTAGATTTATTAGGCATCCTCATTTGTAGAAATCTAGAAGACTTAGATAATATCAAGCTTTCACTTTCTTTGCTCTTGAATTCTTGTATCACATTTGAGTGTCAACATCTCCAGTCCGAAGTCAGTGCCACCCATACATTCACCAGCACAGCTACATTGGCTTAAAAAGCAGAAAGTTCCTCTCATGCAGAAATACAGGATTGCCAGGCTACTGTTAGACCAGTCTCAGAAACATGACAAGTTTATCTCACACTCAGTTGTGTCTGATAAATTAGCTTTGAAAATCATCAAAGACAATGTTCAGACTAACATCTTGCTATTGCTGCTGGTCATGTGGTATAACGTTAACCTCCACTTTGTTGTGGTCTGAACAGACGCTATTGTCAACAAATTATTTCCAGTTCACAATTAACAATACCAGGGCATCGAAGGAAACTATGTGGCTGGTCTACAGATTCTAAAAAAACTTGAAGAAGGGAGAGAATCTAGCTTGGCTCTAGCAACAAGACTTTCCTTTCTAACCCAATCACCTACAAATTGGGACAAATGTGGCTAGGACCCCCAGTTTGGTTAAGATGAAACTGTTGTTGGGAAGTAGGAGGGAGCGTAGTTATAATCACATGAACCACGTTCAGTTCTGCTGCTGTTTGAGCAACCTGGCTGTAGGAAACACATTGGATGGGGCTCACATGTTCACAAACCCAATTCCAGTGATCATAGTCATGCATTTTCCTACATACACCAAAATTTCTTCCCAGGCCCTCTAAGAAGACCATAAGAGCCACAAAACCAGCAACATACCACAGCAGAGCTCTAAAAGTATCACCAGGGTCCTAAGCAGATGCATATTACATATCCGTGTCCAGAATGATGAAATACAAATGTGAACCCACGCCTTTCCAGCTTTCCTTCTGCCCCAAAACCCAACAATTTTTCTCTATTCTAGGCTATGTACCCAAACCCCCCCAGTTTGAGAAGGCTGAATGTGGGATAAGCAATTTGAGTGAATCTTTGGGATGTCACGGCCTCATTGCTGCCTCTTGGAAATCAAAGCTGCAATCTTGAATTTTGTTAAAGTACACAATTTAGGGTGCACAATTCCAGTTAAGGGCGAGACCCACCCAAAATGCAAACAAAATAAATGCACATGAAGGGTCTGGCTGTGGGGACGCTGTGTCTGTGGTTTTCATAAACACGTTTTTCTCGTTAGCTGCTTACCAGCCTATGAAACAATACATCTGAAAAGTGTCAATAACGTTCCTCAAAACTCATCCTGGGTTACGCTGCTGCAACAAACGCACCTGTGTGCCACTCCATGCATTAATGGCACTGAAGTCCCCCGGAATGATCACGAAATTGGAACGTTTAAATCAAACAGAGCTCAAACCCTGGTGATCCCTTGCTCCACACCCAGCAGCTGTCGGACAGCAGCGCCTTCCCCATCCTGTAGCCCTGTGGGATGGAGAGCTGGAGCCTGAGGGAGGGAGGGATGAGCTCCACCGCAGGAGACCTCACAGCTGCAAGTACCAAATGGCAGCTCCCAAAATAAGCAGCATCAGAACAAGACACAACAGTGAACACACCAAGTTGGAAACTGCCTAAAATAGCCACAAGGAAATTCGGGGAGAAGTATGCACTTTAACCACACTATCCTTTAGAAATTTACACTTCATGACTGTGCATATAAATTGCTCATGTTTTAAGAGACCAGGGCTTTGAGCTCTCTTCAGAAACTCTGGAAACTATTTTTCTGTTCTGTCCACAGCAACAATCACTCACAACTGCACTGTTAGTCAGGCAGTTTGGCACCATCTGCCTTCTCCTTATTAAAAAGGAAGTGTCTCTGCCCAACACTACTAGAAAACTGAATTGTGCCCCTCTTATCACCTTAAAGACCAGGGCCAAGGATACAAGATACGACAGCCTCCAGGGGCTTGGATGACACCACTGTGCTTAGTGTTGCAGTTCCTTGACTAGCAGTGGGATGCAGTAAAGACCTGAGACAGAAGGATGTAGAGATGTGGGCAGAAACTGAGCAAATCATAGAATCATAGAATGGCTTGGGTTGGAAGGTATTCCAAGGATCATCAAGTTCCAACCCCCCTGCCACAGGCAGGGCTACCAGCCTCTAGATCTGTTATTAGCCCAGGTTGCTCAGGGTCCCATCCTTGAACACCGCTAGGGATGGAGCATCCACAACCTCTCTGGGTAGCCTTTTCCAGCACCTCACCTCCTTCTTTAAAGAACTTCCCCCTGACATCCAATCTAACCCTTCCTATCTTGAGCTTAAAATCATCCCCCCTTGTCCTATCAAAGAAATGACTCCAAAGATCCAGACCCAGAGTCTGTCTTTACTACCTGACAGTTGGGTTTATGCAACATTCTGCTAGAAGAATTTAATGTATGAGACATCCTTCATCCCCTCCCTCTAACTCCCCAATGTCTGTATTTCTGGTTCTGCTGCTGGATCTACCACAGAGCTGCTGGATGGCCAAAAAGAAACCACCTCACTGTGGACTTCTCATCTGGAAAACAGAGGCAGCGATCTCAAAATCCTAAAGGAAATAGTGCTGCAAGCAGATTAAGAAGGAGATAGCACCAAATCAGCGTTTTGAGATGCTACGTGATTATGACACAAAGCAGCAGGATGTCAATGTGATTTTAAAATGATGGAAAATACATTGACAGAAGCCTTTTAAAGTGTAACAGAGAAGAAAAGGGTTAGAAAACCCAACTAGCTTCACAGAGGGGAAAACTGGGAATGCTCCCTCCTGCATGCCCTCTCTTCTAAGCAAAACAAAACTAGGAGCCAACTACAAGAGGGACCTGTTGCTTCAAATCTGAGTGGAAAAATCCAGACAACGCTCCCATGGCATTTGTGAAGCAGAGGTTAAGAATGAGGGGCGAAGCAGAAAGGGGAGATGGAAGATAAGCTGCTTAGATTCAGATCTCCCCATTTCCTCTGCTTCCTAAGAACCGGGTCACATTATAAACTTATGCAAATGTGTTTACTTTACATTTTATTTTGGTCTTAGCTGTGCAGTTGTCAGCCTGTATCAACATGTCAGTCTGTTTGTGCAAACAATCGTTCCTTCGTGGAACCATTTCAGTAAAAACAGACAAAATGTTATGACATACAAAAGAACTTCCTAAACATGACAATAAAGGAAAAGCAACTAGAAAAGGATATATTTTCCCTAGCAATTACATAGCTTAAAACAAAAGAAATCACTCAGTGCATTTGCAGGGTGGGCGTGAGCAAAGAGACTTGGACCCCATCAGCGCTGCCCATGTGCAATCCATGCTACCTAATGAGAGATTCTCCATCTCTTCCCCGTGCAGCATCCACAGATGTCAAAGAGAAGTGGAACTGTCCCACTGCAGTGATCAGCAGTGGCCACCAAGGCTGGAGAAATATCAGTGCCTTGAGTTTCTTGCAGAGGATGTGAGGACACGGGAGGGCTGGAGGTGAGGCAGCAGAGGGAGGGCAGCTGCAGGGAACAGGGGACAGTGCTGGGCTGAGATGTCAGCACTGTGTTTGTGCTGGTGCCAGCTCTCAGCCGCTCTGCTTCCAAAGTGATGTGGCAACATCTGCCCTGCACTGTTGTATTTGCCTTGCGGTGTAACATACTGCACCACGTGATGCATTCTCAGAATATGGAAAAAAAACCTGGACTAGCTCCTTACACAGTTTGCCCAAATGAGAGCAGGACTGAGGTCATGCAGGGAAGTGAATCTGTTTCTTTTGAATTTTTTCCTGCTTGGAAGCACTAGTTGGGTCTGTCAGAGGCATCTGCTGATATTTTCTTGCAGGGGAAGAGAAGCAGTGGAGACTCAACCCCAGGTCAAGTACTGACACTGAATGGCTCTCAAGCATCAGTGATTGCATTGTGCAGGAAGAAGAGCACAGAGCTGCAGTGCCCGACTCTGCTTGGCAAGCCAAAGTCTCTTCTTTCAGAGCTGCACCACTGCTATCACAAAGCAGATTTCACACCTTCCCTGCAAGGCGAAGCGCACCACGCTGTGGTAATACAAAATGAAAAGCTGCAATTTAGGAGAAAAAGCCACTTCCCCGCAGACTCCGCAGCTCTTGGTGCAAACCCCAACACCTGGGGCTGCAGCCACTGAGACCCACTACCAGAGCTCCCAAGGACCCACCGAAGCGCCTGGCACTGGTCCCACTCTTGATGCAAGGCTCGCCTGTGACTAAGGCAAGGCATATAGATGCCTTCAGCTAGGAAACACTGATTGAGGCCTCTCCGTTACCCTAGGTGCTCTCAAAATCTTCCAACAAATAATTAAAAGCATTCTTAGCGTGAAAGCACCCCTGAGACAGGAAGCACGCTGACGGCACCTTGGAGCTTACCTCGTCACTGTGGATCTGCCCTGGGCACCTGGCACCGATGGGATCGCGCAGCCCCAGCTCCACTCCCCACGCACTGGGAACCTCCTGCTCTGTTCCTCCGGAGCCTACAGAGGGCATTGTGGGAAGGCAGAGGAGGATTCCCAAATAATCTGTTTCTCAATGCGCTGGTGTTCTGGGTGGGGAGTTTGGGTGAGGTCTTTCTTGATGCTGCTGGAGCCTTTGGGGGCAATACTCCTGGCCGAGGAGTTGGCATGTTGGCTTGGTGACAATGTGGATGTGAGTGCTTCTCGTGTGGCTGCAGTGAAACAGACCCAAAACATGAAGAGAAAGAGGCTTTATCCCTCCCCTGCCAGGCAGCCTGCGTCTTTGTTGCACAGGATTTCAGTTAATGTAATGAGAGTGGTAAGGGCACGGAGTCTAGCTTATACAAAGGCTGCAATCTTGTTATTGTCAGCGGGCTGAAGCTGCCTGGGGTCAAGAATCACTAATTAATTACTAAATGAAATGTAGCTTTCAGGGCCCAGGTCTTCCTGCTCTGCACACGCAGCACAGGAGAGCAAGGCTGACTGTCTCAGTGTGCAGCAGTGCCCAGCCAGCAGAGCACCCTCCACTCTCCCCTCCTGTCCCTGTCCTGACAGCTGCAGCACCTGCACTGACAACCCAGTGCCTGCATCTGCTGGGACAAATGCTCAATGCATTTGTAGTGTCCCATTCTGCACGGTTGGGGCTGCCGGAGAGCTCCCTCCATGTGGTGATTCCACCTTTTCTGTTTGCTGCAACATCCGGAGCACATTGTAGGTTGTCCTGCACCTGTTTGACAGCCTGCCTGGGTTTTCAGAGCAGGGGTACCATTTTTTAAATCTTGTGTCTGGTGCCCCAGATCTTCACCCAACAATAAAGTGGAGCAGCTCACTTTTAAGGGTTGGTGGCCTTGACATCTACTTACCCTCTTCAGGTCTATATCTCTTTTTCTTTGGTAGGAAGATTTGGACCCAAGCATTTGTAGAAATCACAATGTATGGTTTCTTGTCCCGTGCTAAAGATATTCACATCATTCACAGTGAGACATGGCACACTGGGTTGTGTCCAGGGCTCATCCACAAGGGTAGCTGCTCAGAAAGAAGAACCATAAGCTGTTCATTTACTTCTCTGCGCTCTTATGTGAAATTTCCATAAGCTTTTGTGAGCAGTGTGAGCTTCCAAAGACGAAAACCAAAGCACGCTTATGCATTTGGGTCCAGGAACCGGCTGAAATTTCAAGTAGTCCAGACTCTCAGGGCTTCTCTCTGCAGAGCCCATACAGCTGCTTTTGTATGGAACTGGAGCTGTTACTGGTGCTTGCATTCCCAGCACATTAGAGGGAGGACGTCTTGGCTTTTGACAAAAGAATTTTTTATCACAAGAATCTAAATTAGAAAATTAGGATAAGACTTCAAAGTTTTTGATAAAAGGAATCTGGTGACCTAATGTCATTTGACTTTCGGGGCTTCGTATTTCCACAGTGAGAATATCTTCTGCGTGTTTTGGGAGAAAAGCTGTTCCTTTTCCAAAATAAAGTTCTCGGAAGAACTTTAACACTTCTCAAAATACTCACATCTCTTCAAGCATAATTTAAAATCTTCAGAGAATTTCTGTGGAGTTTCTCATCAGGCTGGAGTTACCAGATATTAAAGTCAATGGAAGTGCCTTCATGAGGCAGCTGAGGAATCTCTTCATTTCCCACCACCAAGGGCTGGAAAAGTAGATGCAACTCTCTCCACTCCCACCTCTGCCTAGGGCTCTACTGTGCCCTGAAGATGCAACACAGACAATACGTGAATATCAAGCTAACCTTTGTTTTGATAGTTTACTGTCCCCATTTCCCTGCACTATAACACAACTTCCAAGACATGAAAAGCTTTGTTTTCATCCTGAGAAACTAAGTGTGTTTGTAACTTTATCTTTGTTCATCAAATATGGGTTTTGGCAGAGTGAGAGGACATGGGCACACTGCAGGTGGCCTGCAGGTCACACTGTGTCTTCACTGCAGTTATGATCTGTGTCAATGGTAGCTAGTATGCATTTGCCTTGAGGTCTTTCAGGAAATATATCCTTAGACGACTCTCCTCCCGGCTCTCACACATCAGGTTTCAGAGTGCACTAAAGGTTTAGATGCCATGTATTCATGTATAAAGAAGGGCCCTTTCTATTGGTCCTTTTACCAGCTGTCCCACTCTAACTGGCCACTGCAGTAGTCAGAGAGGAGTCTGGGATTAACCACTAACAGCTACACTGTCAGACTTGCCTCTGTGGCCAAAAGAAGCCATCAAGGTTTTTCAAGTTAAGTTGTTCCAGGTTGTGTAACTCCCATCCCTTTGGAAGAACAAGCAGTCTTGTGTCTCTGAGTTATAATCGAAACTGTTGCTTAACCCAAATTGGGGCAAGAACCATTAAAGCGAACAGATATGCCATAAGGTTGCTGCATTCAGTGTCAGCTGTGTCAAAAACAATAGGAATGTCCCCAAGGAATGATCCACAAGATTATTTATTTTAACATGTAAGATGTATTTTAAAAGTAGAGAGCAAAATGCAAAATAATTCTTAAAATATTCAGCCTTAGGTGTGTTGGAAGAAGGATGCAGCCATTTTCTGACATTAACTAGGCTAAGTTGTGCACTGTTCCTGCTCCACTACTTTTTCTAAGCCAGTAGATTATTTAATATCAAAGCGGAAGGCTTCAACCTTGCTGCAAAACTGCAGGAATTCAGAGTGACCTGAAGGGAATTACAAGAATGCTGCTTGCTGATCAGATTAAAGGGAGAAGTGGCGGGGCTCCCAAGGGTCTTCTTATTCAGCCTCTGCTGCCTACAATGCTAGGCTTTGTCTCTGATTTCTACTCTTTAAAATGATTCGAGTTACTGCAATGGAAACACCACTACCTCGAGAGGCTTGTCTCCATCCTGAGTTTGCTGGGATGGCAGGAACACCTGGCTGAAGAGAGATGGGCTGGATGCTCAGGTGCCAGCCCCAGCACATGGTTTGCTTCCCGTTGTCTTTGATAACATCAAAACTCCAGTAGGCCATTTTTTAAAGGATCAATGGCATTGTAAACCATTCATTCACCCTCCGCAGGTCCAAAGCTGCAAAACATGCTACAGAGAAGGAAGATAACTCCAATCTCTTTTGCAAATCTGTGGAATTTTTGTACTTGCAACCTTGGTTGGCTTCAAGTGTGGACTTTAACAAGAGCAGGGATGCACAACACTCATTTGGGTATTCTCTCTCTCTCTTTTTTTAGGGTCAAACTGTCTTGTTGTACCTCTTCACTGCTGCTTGAGGAGAATGTGGTCCTTCTTGAGAACTACCTCCCAAAAGGCTTCACAAAAACATGCAACACAATTAGGAAGTCAAAGACAAGTCTGGTCAGTGGTGCTCATGTTGGATCACGTTGGCTCAGTAGATGCAAGGACAAAAGAAAGATGCTCCACCAAGCAGTAACATTGCAGACAGGCTGCTAGCATAGTTACTGCTCATGTGTCAGAAGCTACGGAAAGAGCCCGGAATGGCAGTGGTTGGTTTGTCAGAGAATTACACATATCAATTTGAACACTTCCCTCTGACTCTTTCAGAATTCTAAATCACATTTTTTTCCCTTTTAACACGAGGGCCTTTTAGCACTTTTGTCAGGGTGTCCAGCAGTCAGTTCTACCCTAACAGCAACTTCTAACAAACAGTTCCACTCTGCATCTACAGGCCAACACCTCTTGCTCATGTCTCCAATTATTTAAGAAGGTAACTATGCGCTTCTAATCATTTTTCTTCTCAAAAGCCAATCTGAGATCTAAAAATGCTCCAACTGAAGGGAAACTCCTCAGATCTTACTGTATGACACATATATCCATGACTCACTCCTACTCCTAAGCATCTACCAAGGGCAGGGCGTGTTAAGCCAAATCCATCTCTCAGCTCCGGTGATGCTACTTCAGCAGGCTAAATGTGAGTCACTGAGCTCACTGCCAAAGGCCACATGAGGAGGAAGTGCACCGAATTCACTCACAGCTCTCTTTCATGTGACCCAACGCTTTTAGGTAGCATCTTTTGGTGGAGAGGCCTTTGATCTCTGACATTTCTGCCCTGCTTCCATGGCAACAAGTTGACCCTCCGTGTTCATGAATGAACCCCATTGTGTTCCTCCCATTGTATTCCTCCCCAGCTTACCTGTACCTGATAATGCCAGCAAAGTGAGGCCATCTGCACAGCTTCCACCTACCTCAAAAGATTAACTGCAGAAACCTACCTTTCCCCTCTGCTCCTGGAAAACAAAATAACTTCATGATTCAGAACAATCCCCTAAAGGAGGCCGGGTACTTCTAGGGTTCATCACCAGGACACCCAGCTTTGCCAGCCTCCCACTCCTCTTGCCTCTTTCACATGGGGAGAAGCACGGCTCCAGTGAGAAACACAGCGGGGCTTCGTCATTACCCACTGTGAAACCCAAGAGGGGAATGGGCAAAATCAAAGGGGAGCTGTAGGTGAAAAGGAGGCAGAAGGGTGCCTCTGGGGCCCCTTTCATGCCCCCCCTGCCCAACCCACCAGTCAAGGCTCCCGAGCAGGAACAGAGACGCCATTCAGGACAAATCTGGATGTTATCGCAGGGCACTGGGGACACCACTAAAGGGAAAGTTTTGACAGGTGAAATGACCTTAATATAATTAGCCCTGCCAGCCCCTCCTTCCTCTGCCTCCTTCACCTTGCCATGAAAACGGTAGTCTTTTAATGAGACCCTTTTTTCCCCTGAAACACAATACCATGGCTTCTCTACTCTTCTGCTCACACATTTCACACGGGACACGCATGGTCTCCTCCGCCTGCACTCCCCCCGCCCGTGTGCAGCTAGATGGACATGGAGAGATATTGCGATTGATCCTCCTGCTGCTGCTGGGTTGGGTTTTTTTTGTTAGAGAAAAGGCTGAAAGGAACCCCGGTAATAGAATGATTTGGCCTGCAAGTCAAATCCCCCTTGATGAACAATCAGACACAAATGTCAATAACAATTAGATTGGCTGAGGGCTCCAGTCACTTAGGACTTCAGTTTTCTGTCTACAGTGCTCGAAATGAAACCCTCAGCACTGTGATCTCCAAATCAGGTTTGGCATCAGGAATGAAAAGACATCAACAATAATATTATTAAAAGGCTGATGGCAGAATAAGAGCAAAAGACAGACAATGGGGTGTGTGTGTGTGCACATGCGCGCGTACCAAGAGAAGGGAAGTAAAAAAGTGAGAGCTGATGTTAAAATCCATCAAGATATGAAATCAGTCCTGCCTAAAGAACCCGAGGGCCTACCCTCTCCTCCCAACAAGTTTTGTTCCTCTGGGCTTTCAAATTTCCACCTCCTCCTGTCCAAAATATCAAGCATGGAAAGCAAACGGAGGGAAGCAAGCCCTTAAGTGCAGGCTGTATTTTTTCCTGTTCCTAAATTGTAAATATACAGCGGAGGCAAGAAATGCCCAATCTAATTAGGAGCAGTTGAGAAGTATGGAGACAGGGTCCTCCCAACGGGAATGCTGCAGGTTACAGAGGTTAAAAAGAGGAATGTTCTGCCTAATGAGGGGAGTTTTCCAATTATGAGCACACTTCCCACTGGTGAGGCAGGCTGGGAAGCAGCCATTACAACATGGAAGAAGCGGCTCCACAGTGAGAGCAGGTGTGTGCTTAGCCTCAGTGACAACAAACAACGAATGAGATGTTTTCTGTTTGTAGCTTAGCTCAAAACACATCTCAGAAGGTTCAGGAGCTGCACTGAAACCACTGCCCTGAGGTCAGAACCAGCCTGTTCTGTGTGCCTTCTCTGCATGTTTGAGCTCTGTGAGGCGGCCATGCCAAACCACCAACCCCATGCTGCCTCTTCACAGGGTGACCGCCCACACCACTTTGTCACATCAGCAAAAAGAGATGGGTTTATGCCAAGACACCAGGCTGGGAATCATGCAGCGAACACCTGGGCACTCAGTGCTGTCTTCCCTAGCAGGGCACTGTTCCATAGGAAGCAGTATTTCATGCCTTGGCTCACTGGGCACAAGTCAGAGCTGCACTGCAGCAGGTGAGAAAGGAGACAAGAGATGCTGCGGTGTGAATATCTCCAGCCTTGAGCCAGGAGAGCTTTCATCCCCAACCCGTGTATGTCAGAACATGGGCTGGGGTTCAGCTGCTCTCCTGGCCACCTCATCTGTCCCACTCCCTGAACTACCCTGATCTCACTGTCCTTGCAGCCTGTGATGAGGGCTTTGCTATCAGTCTCCTCCTAGAAACCAGAGATGCAAAGAGTGACGCTCAGCCAGGCAGATATTTGGATCTCCAACTCAGGTTAGGCACTTGCCTCCCATGAACGCCCAACAGGAAAACATGCCTGAAGCCCTGGGCCAGATATCCTGCCCTGGGGTGACATGGCAGCCCTTGGCAGTGCACAGCTCCAAGACTTGCTCTAAACTTTCAGAGTGCTTTGGCATCTCCTGCTATTTCTGCAGCACATGAAACAGAAGCGCACAACCATAAGAAAGCCCCAGAGTCTTAGGAAGAAACACTCCAGAAAGCCTAAAAAACAGAAAATGCAAACCTGTGCTGAGCAAGTAGTGTGGGGGCAGTGCTGGACAGACTCATCACTCTGTGCCACTGATACCACTCTGCCAGCTCAAGACGAGTGGCCCCTTGGGGACATTGGCCAGCCAGGTTCCCAGCCTGGTCTCCAGCTCCAAGAGGCCCTGAGGAAGGTACAGATAGCCACAGACCACTGGGATACGTCTCTCTCTGCATGGCTGTGGCTATGGCTGGGTATCCCCACTCAGGTGGGGAAGGAGCAGGGGGAGTGCAGCATCCTTACATGCTTTGGGATTGTGGCACTCAGGAACAGGACAGCCACTGACACATAGAGCTCCCTTGTCCCACCAGGGCAAAAAGAGTGTGCAGCCATGCTCACTTCTGCTTAAAAGAGAAGCACTCTGCCTCCTTCACTTCCCCTGCAGAATGGCCATGGCCCAAGAAAGTTAGCAGTGAGTTCTTGGGAAGTGGCTGTGACTGCAAAAATAAAGTATTCATTATTGCTAAAAACTTTTTCATCTTTGAGGGGAAAACACATACCACATGATTTCCACAGAGGAGCTGGTCTGGTTTACAAATACAGTACATTAATAGCTTTGTAAACATTTATTCAGTATGACAGCTGACTGCAACATGTGGCATTAATTAGAAGACTCAGCAATGTAGCATATTAAGAGCTAAGTTAAATCTGAATTAGCTGGGTTTGTTGAGACTAAACACCCGTGGGGGAAGTCCTCGGATCTAATACATTATGACTCACTTGACACGGGAGACCCACAGGCCCGATTCCCAATACACTGGGGGGCCCTTATTCATACTCCAACTCCACACGAGAGCTGCAAACTCTCAAGATACCATAGATCAGAGGGTGTTGATGTTGGGATGTTGCAACAGAACGGGGTGCATGACTCCCTCACTCCCAGATGCCCCAAACTTCCCAAGGAGGTAACAGCAGAGAGACTACAAGCTCATTCCTCCTTTCCAAACTCAAAGAGCAGAGCACAGACCAGAGGGAAAGGATTTTATAACCCCTTGGGCTTGAGGATGTTGCTCAACACTCCCACGCAGTCATCTTCCAGTGCAGGGGTGACACAGGCTGTGCCGTCTGATGGTGCAGCAGCTGGGGAGCTCTGCATCCCCAGGCTGTGCTCAGCCCCACATCCTGAGCTCACTGTCTACCACAGCCCCACACTTGCATTTTGGCTCAGAGCATGGAGGAACCTTTGGGCTCTGCTTTGCCTCAGCAGGGTTCTGGGGAGACATGCTTAGCTTGGGAAGGCCCAGGGAGATGGGAAATCCTTTGCTGTTGTTCATTTCTCCTCCACCTTATGCTGCAGCTCCAGCCACTGCTGGTCTCCATTCCCTTGGTCACATCACAGGAAAGTGGCAAGAAACACCAGCCTTGCTGTCAACCCTGCAGAGCTGTCACCAGGACTGAGCACAAGTGGTAAAGCATTGAAAAGAGCATCAGCGGTGCCCTGCAAACACAGCAAGGTTGGTGGGAGTTTACTTCAGCTGAAAGAGCCAGATCACAGCAGCCTAAATGGGCAAATGCTACTCATTAGAGAATTTCTACCTTTCAGGTCCGTTCTTATGACATTTGTGTTACTTCAAAGCAGGGCAACTTGCTGGTAGCGACTGAATAGAATTGATTCCAAGACTGGAAGCAAGTTATCCATCTTCTATCAAAGAAAGAAGGGGATTACATAGCCAAGCAGAGGAATCAACACAGCCCAGAGTGTGAGCTACCATGTCCCAGCTGATCCACGCTCACAAACACACTAAATCCTGGTGCAAATAGGCTGCCCTACCATGATGGATATTTAGGACAAATGCAGGATAAGCATCTTGGTTTGCATTCAGCCCCTGCAAGACGATGTTTTGTGACTTAAGACCTTAGAGCCCTCCATAGTCCTCTTTCAGAACAGACTGCAATATCCCTTTGCAAGGTCCAATGGGCTGTTGGAGCTTGAATTTTGGACCTGAAGCAACAGAGGCAGTGGGGTCCCTCCTACCAACCCCATGCAAAGCAGCCACATGGTGGGCAATGGGCAGCTGCCTTGAGCGCTAATGGCTTTTCAGTCCACAAGCAGCACCTGGGCAGTGTAACACAAAAGCAAGTATAGTGACTGGTCACAACTGGCTGGAGCCAGAGGACCCCATCCCAGCTACAGGTTCAATGAGGAAGATTAGGAGGGAGAGAAGCGATGACAGACAAGCCTGTGTCTCACCAGCAATGTATGATCTGATCTGGCAGTCCCACTAAAGCACAGACATATTGAGCAATGCAGCTATGAAACATCCAGAGCAAGTCTGTTTCCACCTCACAGCATTAAAGCAATTCTTTTTTTTTTTTTCCCCTTGAGCTCCCTTTGTTGGATGCCTAAAACTTCATCTGATTAGAAGCACATATGAAAGTACCTTCAAAGGTGCTGAGTCCCTGCATCCCCTATTGACTCAAGCTCTTGGTATTAGAGCTGTATGAGCCATCTCAAAAGCAATAACATTATTATCTGTAGCAGTTCCAGCCTCCCAGATACAATATTACTAATGCTAATTGCCAAAGGAAAATAAAATAAATCTCTGCATGGGTCTGTCTTCTTCATTTCCCTGGATCAGATGCTACCACTCTTATCCAAGTCTCTCCCCGTTCATCCTTTCACACACAATTTTATCCACCATAGATCTGCCAAAAGGAGAGTAAAACTACTATTGTGTGACAGAGACTGCTATTTCTATAATTTAAGCCTCTCTGTTCTTATTGATGTTGCATGTATGCTTTCCATTGGCCTTCAACAGTTGTTTTTGAAACGGATCAAAACCAAGAGTGAAAAACAGTGAGCAATAAAGTAAAAAAAAAAGTATTAATTACCAAATAAATAATAACATTGTGTTTCTGTTATTATCTCAATTTAAAAATGAAATAACAGGAAGATCTGGTCAAAAGTTGAATATTTGTAGGGAAAAATAAATCTGAGATTTCCACATTTCAA
Source organism: Alectoris magna (assembly GCA_030625065.1). Lineage (NCBI taxonomy): Eukaryota > Metazoa > Chordata > Aves > Galliformes > Phasianidae > Alectoris > Alectoris magna. The sequence goes on along the minus strand of CM060578.1, from coordinate 3,294,192 downwards.
ATAATTGGCTTTGCTTCAAATTGGTGTGAAAAGCCCAAACTCTCAGACTCTGGGAGAGATGAAAACTAGTGACATTTCGTTGCAATTTCTTTTTTCTTCAGAATCATTTCTTTCAATCAGAAATGACTGATTTCACTTCAGCATTTCAAGCAGGGTTCAGATCTTTCATTCTTTATACCATAAATAATGTGCAGTATAATGGAGGGCAGAATTAAGGCAAGAGAAGCTTTTCAACATCACCAAAAAGAAACATTCTGATATGCTTCTAATTCTTTCCGTTTAATTTTTTATCAGAAAAAACTCCCAACTGCTGCTACAACAGCTATTAGTAGAACTAACAAACACCAGCGATAATACTCTTCGCACAGCAATTTCAAAGCCATCTAGGTCTTGTACACTAATAAAGTCTTCTCTAAAGTAAAATAAAACAGAATTGCCAACTTGTGACTTTAACACAAATCTCTGAACGCTTTATATTTACTTAAAGGCCTCAACTCCAGGAAACAAGCAATTATGTGAGAGTCTCAGCTCTCATTAAAGGAAAATAAATACATTTTAAAGAAAGCAAGTTTCCTTGCTGTTGCAAGGAAAAACTTAGGAGGGTGACTCAAGTATATCCCAAATGCACAAAATCCAGAAGCCAAATAAACAGATTCCTTACTTTTAAAATCTTATTAGCTTTTGATGCTTATCTCCTGTTTTTGGACCATTTCATGCTAACAGATGTGAACACTAAATCTTAATAAAATTCTTTAGATCATTTTCCTTCTACCTCCTATTCCTTTTTTCCAGCACAGAATTTGAGGTCTAAACTGTGGTTCCCATGGAAAGGCATTTTCAGAAATCCAGTCATTTCCCAACAGTTTTTGGAACCAAGAAGAAAAAATTAAGAACATCAGGGGGATGAAGCCAATTTCAAGGTCCTATTCAATGGCTCAGAACACATCTTGCTGAAGAGCAAACCCTCCAGCTGCGATTATATGCCTAATCATGCTGTTCTGCACAACCCTTCCTCACCAAGACCTGAAATCAAGGCCAGCTCATAACAGGACAGTGACTACATGGGACTGTTGCTTTCCCTCAGAAAGAACAAAGCAGCTCTGTTGACTTTTGGAGACACAGTGTGAGATAACAGCATGCTGAATGTATTTCCTATCCAGCATGGGTTCCTTCAGTGTGGAGAGAAAAGCTCTCGTGATGCCCAAAGTTAGTCACGGTGAATCCCACACAAGACATTTGAGATGTGTGCCTACCTCTCTGATCAGTCTGGAGAATGGCATTTATTTTGTGGCTGAAAGTAGACGAAACAAACTTCATATAAGCTGACAAGTAGGAAGAAGAAAACATAGAATATGAACATTCACAATTTTCCCCTTAATAATGCTCAGCACCTAGAGCTTGAGCAGTGCCACAGAAATACTCTGGAGGTAGAAAGTGATACAGGGAAAGCACATGTGCATCACCAAATTGTCATTTGCTTTACTATTCTAAATGCAGAGATGTCAAATCAACTGATAACATTGCAAGGCTACCAGCAATGCTCACAGTGAAATCTTCTCCTTGTTGAATGGTTTGCCAAACTTGCTGTTACTTTGTTCTTTCAGTCACAAGGGTGCATCCAAGCTTTAGAGCATTGCTAGGACAACCAGAACCTCATTCAATGGCATCTTTCACCAGGACCTTTGTGCTGTGAATGCTCCAGCAGCGAGCACTGCTGTGCCAGCACAGAGGGGACTTGGGACAAGCTCACACGCCTGTGCCGCCCCATTCATTCCATCCACTCATATCCTGGGAGAGGAGTGAGTTCTGGGCGCAGTGCTGTGCTAACAACTCCTCCATGTGGGAGTGAATGTTCTCCCTTAAATATCCCCATATGACATCTCCCTTCCCATTGAAGAAAAAGGCTTCAGTACAGCTCGACACAATTCTTTACCAGCCGCCAAGCTCAGCGCTGGCCTACTTCTTATGAAGTCCAGTGACCTGAAGGTTAACCAGTTTCCCAAATTTCTCAGCTTCTCTCTGCCTTTCATCCGTGCTGAGTACCAGCAAACCACCAGCGTAATGCAAAGGACGTTCTTCCCAAATAAGCACCGTTGTCCATCGTAAGTACAGCTCCCACTCCTTGGCACTCAGAGAGGTAATAGATTCAGTATTTCCTATTTTGATGGTCATTAACACTGTAGCGTGAATCAAAAGATGGGAGCCAGAAAAATGTTACGATCCTCAGATCACAGAAGATTCAAAACCTAGAGAGTCGGGAGGTCTGGTTCCAATCTTCAGTTTAACACCAGGGTGTAACTTCAGGCAAGCCTGGGCTTCTCTTTCCTCCTTTGATTGTTTTCACTGTAAGCTCTTTGGGGCAGGAACTGTGTCCCATTGTGTTGTTACAGGGTGTAGAACAATGGGCCCCTGACCTCGGCTGGGGAATCAAGAGATTACGAGAATTATTTAGAGGAAATCTGCGGTTAAACAAGGAATTGGAATCAGACCTCAAGTCCCTGTCAAGTGCCAGTACCATATGACTATCCTTTTTTACCCTTTTTAAAAAAAGAGTCTCAATGCACATTTATTGTTGCCCAACATTGGCCATTTTTCACACGTCTGCTTGCCCGCCTACATCTAAGTGCTGCGCTGCGCTGCACGCTGGGTCAGCCTCTCGCTTGGTGACGGTGCCATTGCAATGCTCTGCTTCTGATAAAAACATCTATCTGGTGGAAGGAAGCGCAAAAAGGAAATCAGAAGGAAGCGCGAGGGCTTGCTGCGCTCGTGTGTGCGCATGGGATTCTTCAGCTGTATATAGGAAATTAGTTCCAGCCAGGGTGAGCTTTGTGTGGTCTCACTAGCCATCCAAGTCAAACTCCAGTTCACCCCGGCTGCCAAGTGGATCTGGGGAAGAGAAAGAGGTTCAAGACAACGTGGAAAAGGAACAAAGCAGCCAAATAGAGTGAGCTGTTGGTATTTTTCTCCAAGTTTTTTTCTTTTTTTTTTTTCCCCTCCCTCCGCCTCTCTTTATTTTTTTAAACAAACCACCTGGATTTTAAGATCTCCAGAATCCCATTAAAGGGCTTTTACTCCTTCATGAATTGGAGGCGTTTGATGAAAAGGGGCAAGGGGAGAGAAGTGTGTCTGCCTGTGGGAGGGGGGAGAGGAGGGGGAGATAATGGGGCATGGGAGGCCCTAATTCCTCCTGTCTCCCTGCCGGTAATAGCGCTGGATGTAAACACTGCTCTGGTGAATGTTGGAGAGTGATTACAGGAGAGCTGGGGAAGGAGGAAGCATTTTGAAACCACAAGTAGGAAAGCAGCGCTTTGATGGAGGGTCAGGCAGATCTTTTTTCTCCATGCCCTTCTCCCTTGCAGAGCAGCCCCCCTCTCCCTCCGCGCTCCACCTTCTGTAAACACGGTGGCAGAAATTAGACCTGGGCCAATCTGTTAAATGTTTGAAGACAAAGTGGGCTCGGCAGCCACTCTCACTCCGCTGGATACAAAATAAGAGGTTAATAACACTGTAATGGGCTCTTCTGGTCCTTTCCCAGCTGCTGGGAGGAAGGAGCCACAGGCAGCGGATGCAGAAGCACCACTGATCAGGAGAAAAGTTGGAAAATGAAGACTGCATTCTCTGCAAGTACCACGCAAGTGCTGATGGCTGAGCTAGAAGCAGCTCCAGGGTGTCCACTGACATGGAAAGACCAGAGACGAGCTTAGTGGGGAAGAACTGGAGTTCATCTGAGTTGGTTGAATGGGAACATTACCAAAATCATACACCTAGATGGGTCCCTTGAGTCTGGTGTTCACTTCTGTCCTGGGAGACACTTGGGTATACCAACTGCTTTGCTCTGCATTGCTTTTCCTCAAGGCAAGGCAGTGGGCAGCAATTATTGCTCTGGAAAGAACTTGTGATCAGTGGCTGAGAAAAGCTGGGAATCACTGCTCTGGCTGTCTGTAAATGCATGGTTCTGCCTATGGGGTCATCCATCAGCATCAACTGGTTGGTGATCTGTTCTCATACAGGAGGTTTCTGCTCTCCTAAACATCAGAGATGCTCCTGCAGTCCCCACCTGTCCTTGAGGGGAAGGGCAGAAAGGACAGAGTATGGTCTCTCTTTTCAGGAGCTATTAAAAATTTAGGACAAAACCTCTCTCCTTAGCATTTAGTCCTGCAATGACTGCTTGTTGCTTGACTCCTGCATCAGAGCCAGCAGAACCTCACAGTGCATCCCAAATACAGTGTTTGCTTTCTAGTACTCAGCAGAGAGCACTTTTCCCTCCCTGAGCCAAGTCTATTCCTGGCAAAAGGCAGTGATTTTACAAGATCGAGGATGAATTCAGCCTTTAGATTCTTACTAAGCACTCCAGAGACTTTAATGAGATTTAAATGCCCCCATTCTATACAAATCCCAAAGGTACTGGGTATCTAACTATGCCAACCTCCACCAAAAATTTGTTCATGAACCTCAGATGGTCATTCAGCTCTAATCAGCTTTTAACCAAATATATTCCTTAGCTGGAAGAGATCATGATGGTCCTTTAATTAAATCTCCTGCTTAATATATCCAGCCCCCCAACACCTAATACTTTTTGCCCCAGGCTCACAGTGTTTCCTTGCACGACAGCACCCCCACAAAAGCCTTCATTTAAACAACTGTAAATAATGAAGAGTACACATCCTGTGCTAAACACGCATGCTTTACAAGCTGCAATACACCAGGCAGCTCTGTTGCATGTAGAGTCATAGCTATAAAAAGGTCATTATGTTTCCATTGTTTATTCATGTAAGTTTGCTTAACATATATATTTATGTACACATAGATACATATGCATATATATAAAGCAAACACATATATATTTATATACATACATAAAAGGGCAAAACAACAGCTATTTATAACCAGTCTTCTGTTACATCTCCTTCAATGCAAAAATGTATGCATTAACTACAGGAACTGACCAAAACAAAATGAAAACTGATACAGAAAACAAGTCTTTCAAACAAGGTGGCACAACCCCAGTTCTTCCAGGCACCTACCAGCACTCATTCTTCACATTACTTCCCCTCTCTAGCACTGTTTTCAAGCATTTTGGTCCACATGCCTGCGATATTTGAGACTGTAGGCTACAATTAGAGTGTCTCAGCTTTAGTGCAGTTACACCCTATTTTGTGACCATCACAGCTCTAGGACTCAGTGCTGCCTTTGGGTGTCTGCCATCTAAAGAATAAATGAGCTACCATAAAATCATTCTTGAATAATTTCTCTGGCACTTTGTTTCAGTTTTCATTTCTACAAAGGTCTTATCTGTTGTAGGCTCAGCAATAACGTGACTAAGTGATGAAGAAACACAGTCCTATGCACTGATGATTCCCGACCTTTCCTTTCCTCCATTTCCTCCTCCCCCAAGACCAGATAGCACTGTTTCTTTGAACAGGATGGGAATAAAAGAGATAGTCATGTGGAATACTACCTTTTATTCCCTCCTCCTTCTGCCTGTTTCTGGTATCTGAATAAACCTCTGGAAGGTTTATTCTCATCATTAAAACTAGAAGAATCATATCAGTGATTATCACAAACACAGGATCCTTTCCCTGGCAGTGAAACAGATGGGGCAAGGCTCTCTATCACCAAAAGTTTTCACATCAGTGCAATCTTACAAGAAGAGCTAGTCCCACTTCAGAGAAGTTTCCCCTCCTGATGCACTGGGATTTTCTTCCCTGCTCCCAATCCCTGAATGTATGGTTTCACACCCTGGGAACCACCAACCCTGTATTTCTGAGCCCTCCTTGCAGCACTGGTACAGCGGAGCACCACTCTGGTGGGCAGAAACGGTAGGGCGGCCACAGGGGCAGATGAAACAACACAAAACAGAGTACAAAAGTTGAGGTACAGCAGGGCAAATGCAGCTACAGTATCAGAGCATAGTGATCTGGGAGTTGTTCAGTGCTGTGCACCTTTAAAGTCATCGTATGCCATGCCACTGGCTCTTGTTCCTGATGCCAGAGCCCTGTAGAAAGAGAGATTCTCTTCCTCTGCTCCAGGATTTGCAGCAACAGCAGCAGCACAGAAGTGAGGCAGGAGCCAGCAGGAAGTTCGCTGCCATTGCTACCACACATACCATACTCCTACCACCCTCCATCATGCCACTTTGCTTTACCTTTTCCTCTGTCAAAAGCTGGCATGCGGTCTAATGCTACTTTTGTTAATGAACAATCATGATTTAGCCATAAAACAATAAGTGGCGCCATGAGCTCATTAGACATTAACAACACTCTGAAGTTCAAGCATGTTATCTCCAGCAGAAAATTACAGGGAGCGCTTATCATTTGGGGAAAGCTGAGCTGAGGGCTCCTGGGAGGGTTCAAATGTCATCTGTGGATGAGGAGGGCGAGAGGCAGAGTAACTGGAGATGATCAATCTCAAAAAGACAATAACTGAAAACTTAAGAAGATATGAAAGCGCATTAGTTCCCACAAACGGCTGAGGATTAAACCCAAGCATAGTTATAGCCAGGAGCACACAGCCAGCCAGGGTACTATCGAGGCGTGATGTTATTACTTCCAAGGGATGCCATTAAAATTCTGTTTACAAACCTAATGTGCCAGGGAATGGGTCAAGGAAAGAATTATTAGCAACAAAGCTATTTGATCTCTTTTATGATCCAGTGAGTCATATCACTCCATACACTAGAAGGTGAATAATGAAAACCTTAAGACTGTTGATTTATACGTGTGTCCAAAATCCTGTGTTCTTTAACCTCAGATGCCCTCTTAAGTGTGATTCATCCTAAATCAAATGGAAGGTTGGGTGCTATCATCCACATACTCTCCTCCTACACACTAATTGAAATGGTGATTGACACCCTGGTAGAATAAAATACCAGTGCCCAGTGATGGATGGCCAGGGCGGAGAATGGGGTCAAGATACAGGACTTGCAGATATAACTGTCTTCCTCCCCATATGGGATGGTCCTAGTTTCACCTAACACTCCCTCTGGAATGCTAGACCCAGAGTCACTGAATAATTTAGGCTGGAAGGGACCTCTGGAGGTCATCTGTCCATCTGGACATACTTTAGTGCGGCAGATCTGAGTGGATATAAAAGCCTTTCTTTTCATGTCTCTCATTGCTCTAGCTTCACCAAAGGCATGTAACTATGATCCCAACTGGTTCAGAAATTGCGTCAGAAAACTGCAGAACCCAAACAATTTAAATAAAGTGATGTTCCTTAAAGGCATGCTAGTCTTAGCGATATCCTGACATAAACCACGTGGTCTCCAACAGAAATCTGCCTCTTTGTTTCAGGTCATTCTTTCAGCTTCTCAACAGTCCACTGCTGGGCAAGCCTGGTTTTGAGGTTCCCAGAGGAAACCTAAAACTCATAGCAGGGCTTTTTGGCTTTCAGAAAAATAGACTGCTCTTCACCAGAGCAGCCTGGGTCTCCAGGGTAAGCCTTGAGAGGAGCTGCAGAGCTCAGCCTCATCCCTAGAATGCCATAATGGCCCAGATTCCTCCATGATGAACTGTCTGGACCTAAGGCAAATATGGAGCATATGGGGCTGGAGGAATATCTGAAGAAGTTCAAAATATAACTTCATTTCAGCAACGAAAATTAAATAAAAACAAGGGGAAACAATCTGGTTTGTGTGTGCTAATAAGAAAATGTTTAGCAATCATTCCAAATTTCAAGCAAAATATCACTGAAACAGTTGCTATGGTCTTTCCATTGGTGATTAAATAATGCCCAGCACCACAGCCATGGTCTCATCAAACTTCTTAGCAGCAGCTATGCAGATTTCAGAATTAGCACTGTGTACGTATCATCCATTAGTGCCCAACTAGGGTGTAAAAGTAATTTTCCTACAAAATAAAATATTCTCTGAACTTCACATATTCGGAATGAGGAATTCAAAGAATATTTTCTGTCACTTCCCTGGCTATGCAAACAGTTACAGTAGAGATCTCCTCAGGTTTTGGAATTAGAAACCACTTAGTTCAAATTTCTACTCCTCTTTAGAGGTCAGTGTCTCACTAAATGTAAACACATTCAGCAAGAAGCTTTTACTTGTGGGGAAAAACACGAAGGTTGTAAGAATCTGTTGTTGCTGTTGTGAAAGTAACTATTGTCGCTCAAGGCTAGGAAAAGGAAAAAGCTGATTTTCTTGGAACATTCTTATTTTCTAATAATACAACATCAAAAAGTTCAATATTCTTGAAATGTTGTATCTTTTTCTTCTTGAAAAATTTTCAAATTTTCTTCTCTGCGTATCTCCAAGATATTTGGAACAATCCAAGAAAATATCACTGAAACACTTGAAGGGGAACCAAAGGCCTTACATTTTCCAGCGCATACATACTTCTGCCCTCCCTCCCTTTCTAATAGTTTCACAAATACCTGGAGGTATGTCCAACCCTGGAGGTTTTGAAGCACTTCCAAGATGTATGGCACAGCCATGTGCATCTCTGGGCCTTGATCAACTGCTCTGTCCAGCAGAGAAATCATCGCAGTTCATTTGTGGTTTTCTGGTCTGTCTTGCATTATTTGTCCATTTTGTCTGTCACAGGGCTTACTACGCGTGTGAAGTAGTTTCGGACACCAAGAAGGATTCTTTCCTGCAGATCTGAGTTTGTTATAGGAGATAACAACAAAAACCCCAAACAAACTCATAGGATTTGCTAATACCCAAGCCCTGGAATCTATCCAAGATGCAGACCACGGTCTTGTTTTTCTTGTGACGAGTGAACGCAATGAATCTTGACATGGTGTACATTATATTTTTCATTACAATGCAAAATTTTATTGTTATTTTTTTCCACAACTGAAGCCAGGAAGAAAGAGGAGCTGGGCTGACAGAGCAAGGCCATGATTAGACTTCAGCAGTGTTAAGAAAGCTATGCAACCAAACCGAGAGATCTTTTGTGTTGGCACTGCTTTGAATTTGCTTTTCAAATCTACATAATCCTTGACATTTTTCCCTTTGATAAGCAACTTTCACAAATGCAGAACAGAAGCAAAAGTGTGGATTAGAGGGATAAGAGCTGTTCTAAACACCACTTTTGAAGAAGGTGCTAATACACAGAGATCAAATAACTGAAGTCTATCAACAGATCAGAAATGATGCTCTACATTCTATACACTACATCCAGTTATGACAGGATTGGAATAAATATAATCTTTTCACTTTGAAAATTTTGATCAGGATCCAAAGTATACATCTCCTTGGGTTTATCCCAGCACCATGTCACCAAAATGATCAGGTCAATCTATTCCAATTCATACAAATACATAAATCTACATTTTAGACAACAGGTTTGAAAATGAGCTGATCTGCACAAATATATACCATGTTCATGAAAACATTCCACTGAGCTGGCCCAATATTGCATGTGACCTTTGCAGTTTCAAACAGTGCAGTGAGAAATGTGTGTGCAGCAGAAATTTAAGCAACAACCAATTGGGGATCTTAAAGTTTTTTTTGGATTAAAGCTTAATCACAGATTGCTTCTGCATAGGAATTCTACATAACAACTTAGATCAGATTTAGAGAACTGTCAGGTATGCCAATCTTGTTCTGGCACTTGTAGTTTTCCCTAATATCATGAAAATTAGGCCTATTAGTTCTTGTCTGTTGCCAGACCTGGACAATTAATGTCTGCTATCTTTACTACATCTCTTAAAAGTTGGCAAGTCTTCATAGCGTACAGCATAACCCCAGAATTTCCACATTCAATGAAAAGCAAAAGTCCTGCAGTTCCACTTTAGAGTATTGGACATCAGTCTGCTGTCTCCTTTCTGTTTGGTAGACCTGTACATTCATGGAATTTAGATATTTGTTTTTACTTTTTGGCTACCTAACCACAAGCATAACTACCACGTGTAGTAGTTAACAACTGCGTTGTAAGATATGAATAAAGCCATTGAAAACTGGATTTCAGATTTAACCTGCATGTAATACCGCTGGTCACTGCAAGTCACAAACTATGTGATTTCAGCAGTGTAGCTACTGCCAGTAGAAGGATTAGCACCATCAGATCTAACAAGCCACTTCATTTGCAAGTACAGTCTAGAAATTTACAGTGCCTGGAACTGCAATGATTAAGTGGAAAACAGAGTTGGATATACCAGGTATAGATAATTTCTAATTTACCACTTATATCCAGTAACCAATCATAACTATCCAAAGTCCTTTGGTCTTCATTTATCTCACACAAGAATATTTAAATGAACAACAATATAAAAAGATCCATCATGGATGTTACAGTAGTGGAAAATCAATGACAGATATGAGGGTAGTCACTAACTCCCAGCCTTAGATGTCCTGTTTCCAATTCTGGCTACGTTGGGGAGAATTAAGAGAAATGCCAGTGAAATGACACAAAACTGAAAAATTAAACCAGAGCTACAGAACGTGAATCTACAACTTTTTCTGATGCAGAAAGCCTAAACTCACATATCCAGTTTCAGAAAATTCATTAACCCCATTCCCATGAGTAAAGACTGGTCACATACCTATAGACCAAGACCCCAGACTGAAAACACAGCTGGTTTACAAGAACTGAAGAACAGTAATTGTCTTTAAAGAGCAAAGATTTGAAGAGGTGCATTGGTTTTGATGACTTTTATAATGAAAATGTCAGAATATTTGTTATACTTCCATATTATTTGCCATGATAAAGAAGCTCATGCAAATAATCCCACTGACAAAGCGTTTTGTTAATAGGAAATCGATTTTGAAGTTGCTCTGCAGGACTCAATGAATTTAACATTTTATTCCCACTGGGAACAATCCCTTCCTCCCTCTCAAAATGCAGAATTTCTGAGGGAGTAGAAATTCCTCTTTGGTATCTTCTGTACTGCAGATGGCTACAAGGAGGTCTTTGACATCCTTTCTTAAGGTTCCCTTTGCAGTTCAGGTCACATAAGTAACTATAATTCTACCACCTCTTTTTTTTCCTTTGTTTCCTTGCAGAAATGGGTCAGAGTGGAAGTCGATAATTCAGCTTTCATGCCCTTCCTCAAAAAGCTCTTCCTTTTTCCTTACAAAAAGTTTAAAATTTACTTGCACCAAGGTTTTTACTTATGTCATAACTTCGGTCAGTTTTAATCCAAATTCACCTACCATAAGTTGTGACCTCCCCAAAACAGGTCAATCCACCTGGAAAAATTAATGCTTCTCTCTTTCTTTCCACGTTAAAGTAATGAAATAAAATAATCAGATGCTGGAATGTGTCTTGGCATGAACAACAAACACAGACAGCTAGCTTTATTAGCTGCTTCTCTGGAATAAAGCTCCCATGGCCCTACAAATATTTACTAATATGCACTGTGAATGACCTCAGATCTTCCAGGCCAGGCCAGGGCAAAAGCTCATATAAACATCTTTATAACTCACTTTATACTTCACTTCATGACTTGCAGGGAAAGATGGAAAAACATTCCCATTGCCTGGGAAGCCAATGGAAGGAGGAATGATGTATTGCAAGTGGGGACTCGGCATTGCAGTGCCTCACAGACAGGCTGCCATGGTGTGTGGGTTATGCTCAGCTGGTAGTGTTTAACAGTCCATGCTATTTTGAAACAGGGAAAAGCTTGGGATCCCTGCAGAAGCCTGTGCAGAACTGCAGGATTCTCAATCTTGGAACTGGCAGTGTTGGAGGAAAGAAATCAATATATCCTACTCTTGGAATAGGGATGATCCTTTGGGTTAAAGTGCTCAGCAGTGTGGAAAAGATGTCTTGACATTCCAGTAGCAGAATGCTGTTGTCAGAACACCTCTGGCAACAGCTGGATGGCCTAGCTCAGCTGACCCTCACTGCAGAAGGGATCATACGTTCAAAATCAGTGGGTTACTAAAAAGCAAGTGTGGAAGCAGAGAAGTGTCAAACTGGTTGCTCTCATGGGAACTGTCAGCTCCATTTTCCCATCGTCCCGAACCTTTGTGTTGAGCAGCTAACAGGGATCTACACTATTAGAGACAAAATCTGTTTTGTCCTGTACTGGGAGAAGTTCCAAATGGGGCAGTGGACTTCCACTAGCCACATGCTTGCACAACATCTGACCAGCCAGAACTCTACAGCAAACTAGGGCAAGACTGAGGGACAGAGGGCTGCAGCAGCAGGATAGGAAGGGAGAAATAGTAATTTGTATATAGCTCATCCAAGACAGGAGGGAAAAAATGACTCAAAGGTAAACAAAAGAAAAAGGATCATGGGAGACAGAAAGCAGTTAAATGCATAGGTAGAGATGGATGACCAAGGTGCAGGGCAGAGGTGAGTTTCTTTAAGGTCTTCTGAACTCTGTTCTCATCTGAATCAATCATCTCAGCAGTTTCAGAGAGATGCCAGCCAGTGCTGAGAAGTCCTGCATGAGTGTCCCCTGATCAAAAGGGACATCTGGGGAAGTACCAACTCCTGCCCTGGCCATAGGGAAAACAGGTGGAGGTGTTTCCTAACCTACTGCATTCCACACCACTAGATGTCAAAAACACCTTGCAAAAGCAGTCAAATATTCCTGCCTCCACCACAGATAGACAGGACTACCCCAGTTTCTCCAAGTTCATTCTGCAGACCCACATTCAAGACCAAATCCAGTGCTCTGACCAAAGGAAGTATATGTGGGACCATGGATGGAGTCTTGGAGTAAAGGGTCACTTAGCAAACCAATTCACTAAACGATGAAGCCTAATGAGGGCTTATGATGTTTCAGATGGGTAGTCAAGCCTTGAAAGCAAAACACTGCAGAGCCCAAACCTTGAATGCTGCTCTCAAATAAAATCAAATTGACTGGGCCTGATGAACAGAGTGCCTTACAAAAGATTTATATCCCAGTAACTCCATTCATTCAAAGGCATGACTTGCAGTGATGTCAGGACAAAAAAGAGTAATTGCAAGTCTCACAGTCTCTGGGGAGAGGTTTAGAAGTTTTCTCTTTGAACACTCCTCATAAATGAAGCCTTAAAATTCCATTTTCCCCCCCAATTCTCAATCTGATGCATACATATTATTTAAAAAAATCCAACACTTGCATAAATAAAAATATAAATGGCATCCTGTGTTCTCTTCCACACCCCATTCTTCCTCCCTCGTCTTTCCTCATTGTTTGTTCAACAGGATGTTGGCTTTGCTGTGAGGTACACCAAGCCATCTGTCAAAAACATGGAAACAGTTAACAACGCGCGCACACAGAGGCTGGAACGACATGTTACAGAGCCTATTTGAGGTCAGAATTAGAGACCATGCCTTGAGAGAGCAATCCAAGCCCCAAAGCTGTGTCTACTTAAACCAAATTATAGCTTTTCCCTCTTTACAAAGGGAATGGCACTTTGCTTAAGTGGTAGCTCTTCTAGGATACACACGAGCTGGCAGTACAATGTTCTGAGAGGATCACAGGAAGACCTGGCACATCCAGGAGCAACTGAAGTAGCATGGTTTGCTAGAACTCAGAAACAGCTGTTCTGCATATATGAAGATACCAGGGGAACAAGAGGGACACAGATACATTTTTGGGAGTTTCTACTGAAAATAAAGGATAATAATAATAAATTATCACAGAATTTTAAACTCTAGTGACTTCTTCAAAACCTTCCACCTGAAGTTAGATAAGCCCTTCACAGAGTCTCACCTTAGGCCAGTCATTCAGCTGTTGCCTGTGAACATCAGAGACTCTCAGGAGATCTTGCACTGCTCTCAAGTTGAGGAAGATGGATCTGCCTGAAATGAGTGGTTTGAAGCCACATCTTAATTCACTACCACCTCCAAAGGGTTACAGAAGGGAAAATATCTACTTCAGAACTGGAATCTTGCATTAGGTTGATTTGGTTGGAGTGACTTTCAAGAACACTGTATTCTCAATCCCAGGCTGAAATACCCCATCTAGAGAGGGGCAAGTGGATTGCTTCATAGCTCTTCAGACCTTGAGTGTGCTGAAGCTTCTAAGCAGTAAGATTGCAGAAAGAAATACGCTTCTCAGGAAAGAAGAGATCCCAGCTCACTCTGTGGTGGGAGAGAAGAGCCAGATGGCTGAAGCCAACACCACACATGGCACTGGAGGTGAAGATGTACAAAGGCTCCATAAAACATTACCAGGAAAACACACAACTGGAAACAAATGACAATAAAAACGACAACATTCCGAGATCAAAAACCTTAAATCATTGCATTTCTTTAATTTAAAAACGCAGGATGAATTAAGTTAAAATGTTCTGCAGCACATCTAAGTCAACTCATTATTTTCCAAGCATGTCCCTAATTTATTTCACAGCACAGGTCTGAAAAAGCACTTATAAGTTACCACTAAACACAGATGGAAGATGCGGTTTTTATAAAACCACACTTAAAAAGGTTGTTCTCTCCTAAAAATGCCATCAATAAAAACCTTACAGCAATAGAAAATGCAAGTGGCTTTAATTCTAGAAATCACTGAGAACCATGATAACCCTTTGAATTAAGTGCCCTGTAGGAAGTAAGATAAAGAAATATCAGAACCAATAATACCAAGTGCTGATCTTCAGGTCAAGTTTTGTTTGAAATCTCTATTACAGTCAAAATTGTGATAAAGGAGTTAAACCTTTACGTTTCCCTCAGCTTCAAAAAGCTTATTTGAGCTGTTGGCAATCCGTAGAGGTGTTGAAACACTCTGGGCACCTCAGAGTCCACCTCAAGCCCATGTTGCCCAGTTCTGAGGGCTCCTCACAGATGCCCACACACTACTCAGACCCTCACACATCCTCAGCATACATCAGTGGTAAAGGAAACCAAGGTGATTCTGTAGCTACTAGCACTGAATGGAATTGGCTGAAACAGCAAAACAAACAAAAACACAACTGAAATGTACAACAGCATGTGAGGGCTTGGGGCTAACCAAAGTCAGCTTCTTTACTTCTGGTTCCCACTCAGTTTTTAACCACTGAAAATGAAAATCTTGCCCTTTTTAAGAAGTTAGATTGTTCTGACAACAATTTGTCTAAAGTCAAAGAGTTGTTTGTTGATTATTTCCCCTCACAAAATTCTAGATTGCTCTTGACTGGTTTACAGAGCACTTCAGTATTTGCAGAAGGAAAATAGACTACATTGATCCTAATGGCTTGTCTGGATGTATGTTGAGCGCTACCTCGTCCAGGTTTCTGTCCTTCCAGCAAGAGACATGACAGCCTTTTTAGGGTCCTGGACATATATGATAGTAGCCTAACAGTAGATTTACCCCAAAACTAAGAAGCCAAATGGACCGCACAAAAAATAGTCAAAGTTAACACATTTGGGTCAGTGCTAAGGAACAGTATGGCCCATTTAACCTCTTTAGTGTTTCCTAAGATGCACACCAAGCTCATCCTGAGCATGGTCTTACACCTACCCACGTCAATGGGGAACAGGGTCAGGCTCGAAGACAGGCTTAGGACTACAGTTGGAATTCAGTGTGGATGTAGCCCATAATGTGCTCCCGCATCTACATCTGGGCTTCACATTTTTCCCTCCTATCCTGAATGGCATAAATGCAACAGCAAAGGTCACAGTTTCATTATGAGTGTAATAAAGGAGGCTCTGCTTAACCACCAGTACCTGCCCACCTCTGGTAGCTGCCTGGCATTATCTTGTCTGCTGGTCTTTGATGAAACCTGAAGACTTCCAAGATATGGTTTGCCAAACCACTAAGTTATTGTCTTTTTCATGTACCCTTCCAGGCAGTTCCACATGCCCCAGGAGGATGGCAGCAGTTACAGGACACTCATTCGTCATTTTTGTCATTTGTTTTTTTCCTCCAATGGCTCCCTTGTCTCTATCTAATCAGGGGGATGTTTCCTGTCTTTGTTCCCAACCATTCAACCTACGGGAATGATTATTATCATCAAACAGTATTAAAATAGAAAGCCTGGGGCGAGCACCCAATTAGCATGGAGTTAGGGAGCCCTGGAAGAGAGCAATGGAACAAACCAGGAGCAGCGCAAATGGCAAAGAATGGATTGGTTAAGTGCCATTCAAACACAGCATCACCCATCTTCAGAAATAAATTTGGGCTTCAAAGCCAGCATGGAAAAGTTTAAAATCAATATATTTCACATACACCTGGTACGCCACCAATAGGGTTTGAAAATGATGCAAATGCCAGTCCATCCAACAATTTAAAGCTTAGGCTGCCTGGAAGAGAACTCCAGGTCACAAAGCATAGAAAACCATTCAAGTCTCCTTTGTGCATCAAAACCCTGCTGCCAGGGTTCAATGGCAATTCTCTTCCAAAGGAACAATATGATAACGGATAGGTCCTCAAGGTGAACAAGTTATTTTAAGCCTGGGGTCCATATTAGAAAAAACTACTTCTGCAACCCCCCACATACTTCCCATTGATGTAGTTAGAAAAAGTTCATACTTGTACTTAGTTTACAAATATTAGTGAAGGACAAGAGGCATACTGGAAGACCATCCCCATCCCAGGTGGTAGAGAGTTGTGGATAAGATATGACCAAAACTTTGGCCAATTGGTTAATTTTTCCTCAGAAACTGTCCCTTCTGTGTATTAAAACAAAATTATTCTTGAGAAAATAAAAGCCATCATTATGATATTGGGTTTTATTTTTGCAGAAAGACAAATCAACTCACAAAACTAAACTTGCTTTACCTTGATTTTTGGTTAGAAAGAAGAGTCAATAAATTAAAGACAAAATATTAACGATTTGAAGTAGGAAACTAACAGCTTACAACAAGGTCAGTCTTTCAACCCTTTTAAAATAAGAATTTTTCCAATCTTTTACCAAACAGTTTTCATGTAAGCCACCCAGGACAGTACTAAGGAAGAGCTAGGAAAGCCCAGCAGCATTCCTGCCTCCCCAGCCAGGTTATCTCATCACCTGCAAGCACAAAGCTACCTGATGACAGAGTTGATGGGATGATGTCCTTCCACCACCCTTTGCATTAGCACAGGTTGACACAAGTGCCAGGTCATGTACACAAGGACAGGTGCAAGGTTGTGCCATTGCTCCTCCTCACTCAAAGTATTTGGTTTGAACCTTACTCTGGTCCCTGGTTTCTTCACCTGCTACATATGTAAAAAAACAACCCAAGTTGGGACAGTGCTCTGACTTTCTGCATTGCTTTGCCATTAGTAATTTAATTGCTATAACTTGCTTCAGGAGGAAAATTCCAAGCATTGGCCTCTAAGAAGTAGGGAAATTCAGAGCTGAGGGTTTGGCTCACCACTTTACTGTCTTTTAGAAAAGAACAGAGTCAGGTTTAAAGATAAAAATACATTCATAAATTTAAAGTTTGGGTTCGTAATTATTGTCAGTCTACGTGTTTTAATTTTCCAATAATTTCTCCTACCTCTAACTGTTGAATAGTAAGAAAAGTTCTCATATTTTAATGGACAAGTCTGTGAAATCACATTTTTCTTTCTTTTTTTTTTTTTCTTGCTCATTTTTATACAGCCTGGCGCCAAACGCTACATTGGTGTAAATCATGGGATGGGAACTTTGCTCATTTATATCCAATAAGCAACCAATCTCCAGTATCTCCAGATAAAGATCTTGTTGTGTTTAATGCTACATAAACACGCAGGATGATGCGTTCCCTGTTTTTAAGAAGTTTGTTTAACTTTTTGTGTCTCATCTTCAGTTACAATAGCAAACAACGGGAGGGAAGGGTGGAGAGAGGGTGAGATAGCAGCAATGAGATCATGCAGTACAGAATCCGGTAAACTCAAGGGTGAGAAGTCTTTCAAACAAAACTATCTCTGAAAAATCAATGGGAGAAAAAAAAAAAAAAAAAAAAAAAAGGCTAAATTAAGCCCTCATTCTATTTAAAACCCGTATACAGCATCTCATATAATTGCATTACATAAACACAATTGTGTTATATTTACAGTTCAAAACAAAACAAAAAACCCTCCGTTGTAAGACAAAGTCCCACCCTGCTATGGTATTTGCATGCTGAAGGAGAACATCCATAAGCGGGATGTATCACGCTTGTGGATGTCCAAGTCCTGCTGCCCCTCCAAGACCAAGAGCCCTGCCGCAGGCACAGCAAGCCTCAGGCACCAGGTACAACCAGTGCCAAAGTACAGAAACACCCATCAGCAACGTGGTACAAAGCACTGGCCTGTGAACAAACCACGGGCTATGAGTCTTGCTCAAGTCATTTCACAGTTTCCAGCTCTTCTGCAAATGGCTCTGGATGTTTCCACAGGAAAATCACCAGCCATCCTCCCGCTGAATTCTTCACTGCCCACTGGAACATCTGCTTACCAGAGTCATCCAACCTTGCCTGTCACTGCTTTCTGAGTCACACGGGAGGCCCATACCAGTTGCTCTGCAGGGGTTGCACAGAATTCAAGTGTACAGTGGGGTGAGAACATTCAACCTCCAACAGCCTGTGGATGCCAAATTATGGCCACTGACCCAGCTCCCACAGAGCCCTCTGGATTCAGTGGCAGGGCTGGAGGGCACTATGCAAAAGTTTCCCAAGGCAGAAGGAATTGTGGTCCTGCTGTTGTGCAACACGTGAAGCCACCAGTGGTTGTATTGAAATAAACCTTGACTAACGTGATGCAACAGCCTTGGCACAGATTTTGGTGTAAATGCTTGCCCTGCAGGGCACAAAAATATTAATCTCCTTGGGTAGAGGTGTAGCAGGGAACCCACAAAGCCCTATTTCTCCATACCACTGTTCTGGTTTCCCCCCTCACCTAACTTGCAGATCAGGATTCCTCCAGGTGCTCTTCTAACCCACCTTACAGTTGTCACTGCACTAACACTGGTGCAAGCCAGATTCCAGGAGGACTTCCACACCTTCCTACTTAGGATGGAGACATTCCTATCCCCGGATGTTCTCACTTCTGCTTCTATGAAGCTTTGACGTGCCTTGATCCATATGTGAATAAATATTTGCCAAAAATACTTAAATAAGACCTTAATCTTGCAAATACCCAGGACAGTTTATTGCAAGCATCATACTGTCTCCCCAGTTGTTAAAAAAATAAATAAATACAATAAAAAAACTAAATAAACCAGTCTTTTTTCTCTTTCCCAAGGGGTTCACAGCTCCATTCAGCCCATCCCCTCCTTTCCTTGGAGTGCATGGGACCTCAGTGTAACAGTTGCGTTCACTTCTTTCCAGTTTGCCTCTGCCATTTCCACTTGAACGAGGTATTTTGCAGCTGATGCTCAGCTCCAGCTGTTTCTAGCATAAGAGGTGGCTAATGGGATCAGGGACCGACCTTGGCACACCAGGCATGTGAGCATTTAATTCTGCCACCCGATTTATAACCTAGCAGACACTCCTGTGGTGGTACCATTTTGCAGCTGCACTGCAGCCACCAATGCGGAGGTGATAGACACTGCTTTTTAAAAAGACATCAGCTCTTCGGGGAAAAGCGGGAATCCAATTATAAAGAAAATTAATTTATTTTTTGCCATAATTATCCTCAATCTGAAAGAAATCTCAGACAGAATGACTAATCAGGCTCCAGCCAGCACAACCTCAGCTGCTGGCAGGAAGAAACAGGTGAAAGCAGAGCCAAGCAGCCACTGGTCCCTCCGCCAAACATGGGGATGCTTCCAGAGAAGGGGACTGCAAGCTGCTGGAGGAAAGGAGGGGAGGTGAACCCCTCCAAACACCAAAAATAGAATGGAAAAAAAATCAAAATAAGGGGTTCCTTGTAGTCACACAACTTTAGAAATACATTCTCTAAGGGATCCTGCAACATCAGCTGGTGGGAGATGGTGTAACCTGCAGCTAAAAGCAGCAGTGAGAGAAGCCCAGCTTGGAGGAGAGATGGATGGACAGCTAGAGCCTGTGAGTACTGTGCACATGCTGGGCACATGTTGATGCACATGCTGGGCAGTGAGCTCTGAGGAGTGCCACTTTCTCCTTGACTTAAGGCTCTGGCTAAATAAAGCTGCATTGTTTTGTATCAGGTTCTGCTCCTGCAGCCCTGCTGGGGCCGAGAAACAAAGGGGGCTTCATGCAGGACAAAAGGAGCCTGTTCTACCTAATGAGGACCAGTTGAGAGGTATGGAGACAGCACCCTCTCAGCATCAGCCCTGGGACTGCGAACAACCGCTGTCCCGGGGCTAATGAAGAGCAGTTGAGAGGTGCAAGCGGTGCGAACAGTCTGGCTGGAGCAGCAGGGTCAGCCTCGAGGGACGGCAGCCCAGTCAGGGCTGGACTGGTGCAGGGAGCCCGCTGGGTTCATCTGTCACTGCACTGCCTGCTGACCTGGGGCCCCGGCCTCACCCCCTGACCTTCGGGCATGACCTCTCCACAGTGGCATGGGTGCCCGGCCTGGAGCCCTCTATTGACTGCCTGTCAGAGGACACCTGCTTAAGGAACCCCATCGAAATTAAAGTCAGAAAATGAGTCACGAGGGACTGGTTGAGCTGGGAAGCTAGCATTAGTCCCTGGCTGGGAAACCAATCTCCCTAATTATCTGTCAGAAGAATATCTCTTGCTTTTCTTTTCTTTTTCCCCTTCCCCCCCACTGCCTTCTTCCCAGTCATTTCTTCTCTTTGACTCATTATCTTAATTTCACATTAACCGAAGGGATTAAAAGCACCTTGTGAGGGGAAGGGGGGCAGGCAGAGGCTGAAGAAAGAAAAAGATTCCAGGCTTCCAAACGGAGCCTTCAGGGAGCTGAGTGAGCCAAGCAGCAGTGCCACAAGCCATAGGGCTGCTTCCACTGTGATCCGTGTTGGGGTACCATGGGCATGGGATGCTGCACTCCACTGTACTTTCATATCCAGACCCCATATCTAGCATAAAAGAAAACAAACCCACAATGGAGCAGGGAAACCAAGCCCTGTCTGAGGGAGGATGTGTGGCTGGTGCTCATTTCCCCACCCCTCTCCCCTGCAGTGTAATTTCATGCAGCTACACTGAGGTGCCTCCACAACTTGCTGGTGTTTCTCAGACACACTGCAGAAAATTTGCTGTTACAAAGCCCACAGAGCTGCTCTCTGCCATCAGCTAGGCTGGGTCTCACTATGGCACTCCCTGCACCAGTGAGGCTGAAGCTTTATGGATGAGATAGGCTCTTAAGATCTCCCTGAATGAAGATCTGTGCTGTGTAAGATTCTATTACTTCTGCTTTACTCTGAGAACATCAGGAAAGGCACAGGAGTGCTATGGTTTGCCAGACCTGGATCTCTTTTCTTTACTGTCCCTTGCTTTAATGGGACAAAGCTGGAAGTGCTGCTGCTCCCCAGCATATAGCAGGGCTGCATAGGGCAGAGAAAAACCCAGGGTGGTCTTATCTCCTGCAGCTGCCTCCTATGCTCAGTGCCTTTGGTCTGCTGACACACAGAGCACATCAGTGGGCCACAGTTGAGGGTCCTCCCTCTAAATGTCTTGAGCCAGCACACCCCACCCTCAACTAGTGTTACAGCCTGAAGTTCATTAAACACATTACCAATGAGACTGATGATAACACTGCACTTTTTTTGAGCAGCTATATTTTCTGTATGTTTTTTTTGGAAGGGAAGGCAAGGTTAACAATACTCACCCACCCAACCCCCAAGGAAGCTATCCTAAAGCCTCCACATCATTTCAATTTCAGAAAACTCCAGCAAAGCCAGCCAGAATTTGGCTGCAGAGCTGAGCAATGATCTCTCACAAGCAACAGAAGCAACGTTTGATCCAAAATCTTTTCCTGAAATGCTGAATGGGAATCACCTCTCTTGTGGCTGCCTGTGGTGCCCAGCAGCACATTCTGATACATCCCATCAGGATGCCAGGGACAGCACTAAAAAGCTCTTGCTCTGGAAAGACAATTGTTTATTATGCTCTGAAACTTCTTAATTACAACAATAGCAAACAAATCCCAAATCCCCAAACCAACAAACCCCTAATCTGGGAATGTAACTTGTTCTCAACTCAAGCAGTTACTCTGAGAAGAGAGGCCAGGTGGGCTTGAGTGCCTCCCCTCAGTGTCCAAGGGTTTATAGCAGAGATAGCCAGCAGGGAATTTTCACATGGGTCTAGGTTTCAACATGAAAAACTTTGCCCTGTATTGCTCCTAACCCCTCAGAAAGACAGGACTGTTCACAAATCTGGCTGTAACCCATTAGCCTGTTAAAAGGCCAAAGATTTAATAGTATATAACTCCGTAGCTAGTCCCATTGGATTCCCTGGGATTAGTTTTGCAGCCAAATATTCACATTAAGTGTGAATAAAGACATCAAACTACAGCCTTACTTGTCAATGATTCATCAGCAGAATTCCTAGAAGAGAGGGAACCCACACAACAGCCTCATAGCTGTGAAGTGACCTAATAACACATTGTCATACAGATAGGAAAACTGCACCCACTGAGAGAAGAGGAAAAATACATTACCTAGTGGTGAAGTTACTGAAAGCAGATCTGAGCTCATCCCAGAACAGTTGGTTTAAAGCAGAACTATGACACCAGCAAGCAAAGTTGGATGGGTCCCAGAGCCAGTGCTCCCCTCACACCTGAGTTCAGGTATCTCTGGTCACCCCTTAATGAACCCAAGAGGGTTTGGCTGCTCTTTTATTGGGTGAAAACATTTGCTCGCAGTCAAATGATAAGGAAGGCTTGATGCAATGGGCAACAAAGGACACAAGAAGAAAACAGTGGTAAAAAGACATTTTTCACATATTTTCTCCCTGTCATCTTCCAGGAAACTGATAAAACTGGTTTCAGATGTAGTTTTCATTCAAAATGCAACCATATATCTTTTTGTTGAGTAGAACCGAGCCTGCAGCACAGGGATGGAGGGAAGGCAACTTGCCCTGCTTAATGGCCCACAGCCGTGAGAAGGCATTGTAACTGCAGCAGGGGAAGAAAGCAGCACAATTCCCATTTTTCATCCCCACTGGTATCTATGAGGGAGCTGAAGTGTCTCCAAAGAACTGTCTGTGCTTGCAAGGGTCTGTGGTTTTACTAGAGGTACCTGCTGGGAAACATTGTTAACTTAGCAGGAAACAAATGTCATGAATGTAGGAGCATACACATACAATTCAGTGTCATAAATGGGCAAAATCATCCTCTGGATTTCAACCTGCAACATCAGTGGGCCTGAAAACCAAACTCTAAGCAAAGATAACTCATCCCACCTTAGTGTAAAGACCTTCCACTTTTTCCTCCCAGTTCCGTTCTCTTTTTTTCCCCCATTAAGGACTTCGTTTTATCCTCCCATGGAAATTTCATGCATTTTAGACAGCACCATTGAAAAGAAACTCCTTGAAGTGGAGCATTAGGACAACAAAATGGAGCATCAGCATTACCCCTGGGACACAGATCAGGCCCAAAATGTCAGTAAATGGGGAGGAAACCACGCTCCTCTAAGCTTTGAAAGCATCTTTGTTTCAAACGCTTCTCTGAGGATTAAAACCCAAGCAAACCTCATTTGCTGCAGTCAAAGGCAGCTTTCCTGAGGCACATTTTGGAGTTTTCAGCACCTCCCATTCTTGGGCACTGTGGCAGGGCACAAAGCAAGGCTTCCTGGCTGTCTGAATTTCTAGCATGACAAAACTCACTTAGATCCACATTTGGAGAAAAACAGCCAAATTCTTAAAAGCTTTCTACAAAGTAAAACGTCCCAGAGTGTTTTCATTGGTGAAAACCAACAAGTGTTTTCCTGGGAAGAAAAGTATATCTTTTCTGTTCTGGTAAAATCAAAGTTCTGCCCATGGATGGAAACAACTCAGCTTCTGAGAACTGAATAGAGGAAAGGGAATCAGCTTCTTCTCTATGCTCTAGGTCACCATAGCTCAAACTGTTGCCTTGCCTCCACTCACCCTGCAAAGCCAAGGACTTGGCTGTACATTCCCTGTGGTAGGAAGTAGGTGGGTCCCACCTGTCCCCATTAACTAAGAGTCTGTTACACCTGGCATTTCAGTATCATTGCAGCACCAGCAAGTTTATTTACTCCACAAGAGTAACCAAAGTGAAGTGAGACGATAGTGCTGAAATTA
This sequence comes from Alectoris magna, assembly GCA_030625065.1. NCBI lineage: Eukaryota > Metazoa > Chordata > Aves > Galliformes > Phasianidae > Alectoris > Alectoris magna. Next base: position 3,270,286 of record CM060578.1, on the reverse strand, counting down.
AAAGATTCTAGTCCATTGAAGCAAGAACCTTCTGATGGGAAGGGGGCAGGTTCACTGGGTACATGCTCAGATTTGTGCTGGATTTTGCCATATAAACACTGACAAATCTTGGAGGATACTTCTGGGAGAGACCCAAGCCTGTGGGCTGGCTCCCATTCCCGCAGGCTGGGATGGGGCAGGGCCACCTTTTGCCTCTTTTTTGTTTTTTTAACCAACCTGCATGGAGATGCTTTGCTTGTACCACAGTAGTGAAATCAGTGCCTTAGAAATAAGACAACACAAAAGACGAACAAGGAACCAGCAGCAACACCTCTTCCCTTGAAAGCACAGCAATGAGGAGCAAATGCCAGCAGGCCAAGCTAAGGGTAAGAAACCATGCTGAGGTGGACAGTTCCTCAGTGAAAAGTTTCTACTGAGCCTTCAGGCTAGGTGACAGCTTGGTACAGACCACAAGTCAGAAATAGCAAAGCTGGAAGTTTTACATGTAACAAGGAAAACAAGTGTAGTTGATATCACGTGTGAGCAAAGCAGCTGAACTGATGATGTCTCAGCCTACTTACAATGTGAAGTTTCCAAACTATGCAGGTTGGGTTTCCTGCCGTTCATGTTGCAGCTAAACTACTTTTACAAATGTAATGGGCCAGAATCATCTCTTATGCTCATCAGAGGATATGCAGCAAACAGCTTTTGGCTACACAGCCCAAGCTGTTAGCTCAGGCTGCAGAGAAAAGCTATCAGGGAAACCCCTGATGCAGCAGGAGGTAAGAACTCACTGCAGATGCAAACAGCTGATGGGCTGTGAGGCTTAAGAATGGCCACTGTCTTCTGTCCAAGACTACAGTGCTCGATGCCCCCAGAGCCCTGAGTTCTGGGAAAGCCTTTTGCAGAGAGCCATTTCCTGCCCCAGCCATGCACATGCACACACTGGGCTCTTGACTTTAGTTCAGCCCTGTAACCAGATAGATACGCAAACACCATGTTATCATCTACACTGGGACATCCTGATCCTTGCTCAGAGGGCTGCAAGAACAGCTCTCTGCCCCTGGTACACCAAATACAGTTACTCACACTGCCTTACTCCCAGGACAGTCCACTTCTCCCAGACAGAGCTGCAGAGACATGGACCCTGCTCCAAACTGGGGAGCAGTGGCTCAGAGACGAAACCCCAGGTTATTGTTAGAAGCCCTTTCTGCCAAGCCCAGAGATACAAAGACACAGAAATGCAAGGAAGAAACAGGTCCAGATCACCAGTGTTTTATTTGTGAAAAAGGAAAGAGGGGGACTCTTGCTTAAGCACTTGAAGGATGCCCTGAGGTGCTGAAGCCCTGATCTGAGTCCCACAATCACATTCCTCTAGATGTCCATCTGCAGCACTTCCTCTTCACTTTTTCTTTCCCCAGACTGCTCAGTCATCTCAGAAATGGAATGAATCATTCATGCTAAAACACTGACTGGAGTTTAAAGTGAACTCTCTATGTAATGGATCCCCTCTCCCTCCTGGTTGGCCGCTCTGTGCTGCTGCTGAGCAGCTGCCGCACTCCATCTGCGGGGCAGCACTGTGGGGTGAGCGAAGAGTCCTTCTTGTGCCGGTGCTCTGGCAAAGCACTCAAATGCATTCCCAGCTTCAGGCAGGTGCTTAAATTCCACCAAAAAGCTGTTGAATCAAGGCCACAGAGGGTCCTGCAGCTATCTCCAATGCAGTGGCTAAGTACTGTAAAGGTAAATGGTTAAATGAAATTGTGGAATTTTCTTTCTTTTTCTTCTTCTTCTTTTTTTGTTTTTCTTTTGGTTTTTCTATATTCTGTGCCAAATGATTGCTGGGATCCTTAGTGAAAAAAATAACAAAAAACCACAACAGGACGTGTTCCAAATCAGCCACATAGCACAGCAAATAAATTCAAACACACAGGGCTACTCCCTTCAACACTATAAATAATAAAAACAATATACCTAGGCTACAGAAACAAAACCAAGTAAGAAACAAATACATCTCTAGCCAAGGGCTGATCCGTATATCTGAATATCCATCATCCTTCAGTTTCTCTGTCTATTTTGGCATGTGGCATTAACCAGATTTTTAGACTCGACCTTTAATTTGTTCACTCTAAAGTGAGCCTGTCTTGCCAGAGACTTAACAGATGATATACTCTGGCTCCAAGGAGTCAGCGCTCCAGAGCCTTTGAGCTCCAGATCCGGGACAAAGCAGGGCTAAGCGCAGCACGTAATACTTCCACCACTCCCCTTTGGTCTCTTGGACCTGTGGAGTTATTTACTACCTGGTCTGGCTGCTGGGAAGGCTGGGGAGGGATTGGAGTCTCCCGTGAGGACCCTCTGGGTCTGTGGTATGCCCTGGGCTATCTCCTGGATTAAGGAGTTTCCATTGTGTTTTCTGGGGGAAATGGTGGGGGAGATTAACAGGAAAAACATTTTCACAAAGCTCAGCTGCCTCCCATGACTCACTGCATGGCCCTGGCGTCCTGTGTCCTCCACCAAGGCACCAACCAGCACTCAGAGATGTGTTCTGTTGCAGTGCTTGGAGATGCCAGGCTTCCCAGAGCCCACCCCTCCTCCTGACTCCCAGCTTGATGGAGGCTTTGTTCTCCTCACTAGGTAGGAGAGGAACTCTTCGATCCGTACACAGAGATGGAGAGCAAGAACACAACGTCCACCCCAAAGCCTCAGCCCTGGGAGGCATCTGTCCTGGCCCAGGATCAAAGGCTCCGTTCCATTTTTATCCACTGCCCTGCCCCACCTTACAACTGCAGTGCATCCAAGCATGTTTTCCCATCATTTCATTGTGTGCCAAAGGATAAACAAAGCCACCCCCTCAGTCCGAGGGAAGGATGCATTCTTGAGAACTGCGAACCGTCCTCCGCAGATAAGTGCCTTTCCCACTGTGGGCTGCGACAGCTACTGTAAACCTTGACTGAGCCAGTTTTCCTGAGCTTACATGACACTACAGTGTGCCGAAGAAGATGGATAGCTTTATTTTTGTTAAGAACAAATCTACAGATGTTGGGTTTAACCAATAGAAGGAAAAAAAAAAAAAAAGCTCTGTGAATGATTGAGAGACAGTGGGAGGGGAAGAAAGAACAGTCCAGAGATACATACAGACAAGTAATATACACAAAGTGCTTAAAAATAATGCCAGTGGGAGCTGACATCATTCGTTTACTAACGGTCCGCTTATGAGTGGCTTTGTATAACTGAGGGGAGGGCAGCAGGGCACATGGGGCCTTGCCCCACTGTGCTAGTCCATGGATCCTGCAGAGGGACAGGTCATGTAGGGCTGTACCTGTTCTCCCTGGAGAGGGCCGAGGAATCCTCCTGTTAAGGACAGGGATGGATATCCTCAAATGGGGGGTGTGAAAGTTGCTCCATCTTGTGCGGGGAGCCACAGCCAGCCTCAGTGCTTTGTCGTCTCTAAGAGGTTCTTCATCCTATCACCGCCACCCACAGCGACGTTGAGCAGAACCAGAAAAATATTCATTAGAAGTTGTCTTGTTCCAAACTGTGTCCTAATTACGATGTCTCCAGAGCACAAAATGGTGAAATAATGTATCCCATAAGTGACAGTGGTTTTTTATTAGGCTTCATCTGAGCGGCTGTTTTCAGATCCATGATGGAAAGAGAGAGGGCACACGTCCTAGCTGAGGGAGAAGTGAAGAGCATTGATGGTCCAAATCCATTACTGGACCTGGCTCAGGGCCAATGTCCTGCATTTTTCATTTTGGAATATATACGCCTTCATTTGTTCTCTCTGTACCTCAGTTTCCCCAGCTGAAAATGGAGATGACTGTGCAGCCCTATGCTAGAGTCATGTTGCAGATGCATTAATGAAGTAACGCCTGTAAAATGCTTTCCAGGTTCTACTTTGAACCACTTTGGGGAGAGGCAGAAAGCCAGTGACATCATTTTAAATGAAGTCCAATGCCATAATGTCTTCGCTCTATTTGCAGAACATAAATCTCACACACATCATAGCTTTGATTGCCGATGGGTGAGCATCAGGAAGGGAGGTTCTTGCCACAAAGCATCATTCCTTTCGTATCTCAGCAAGAATGGAAGATGTCTACACAACACCATCAGTCTAAACTAGCCTGCTGCTTTCCCACCTTACCAGTTCCTCACATGTTACACACGCCAGGATCCCACCTGATAAAGCTCCCCCTTGAAGCAAGCAGGCTGCTATTCCATCTCATGGACTCCTCCTGCCATTGGCAGACTGGCCAGCAGCCAGGCGTTACAGCGTGTTTGTGTGCATCAGCCCCAGGTACCTGGCTGACAGGAAATGGGGTGAGACCATCCACTCATTGCACATAAGCCATCAGATGGTAACAACTCTCAGTCACTGGTATTGACTTGAGCTGCAGTTGAAAAGGCACTGGTGAGATGAAAGGCTGTGTATCCCATTACTAATCCCCTGAGCTATCCAGTCCCCCAAATTTGGTGGAAGTTTTAAGTTTCACCATGAAATGTTCATAAAATGAAATGCACATTTTTTGCCAGCTCTGCTTATTCCTATCCAAGCATTTCCTCACGCTCCCTCCCTAGAAGCATTAGCAGCAAAGGCTCTGCTGCTGCTGGATGCCATTTCTTCTCTCTGGCCTCTCTGGGTACCACAGCTGCCCACAGCTCAGGATGACCCCATTACCTATCTCAGAAGGCTTTCAGGGAGTCACAGTCTTTCTACAACCACAGGGGGTCACAGACAGATCCAGATCCTTCACCTGCAGAAGCACAGGGTTGGGCTCCTGCTGCCCTCAGCATCCTCTCCCACCATGCCTGTGATGGTGGTCACCTCTGCCACGCAAGCAGCCAGTCCCAACTGCATGCATTGGGCGTTTGGGAATTTTGTTGACATTTTGGAGGCCTGTGCCATGCAGCTGGACCCCAGCAGAAGGCTGGGAACAATGTAGGAACATACAGAAACATTCATGTCCCACTGGAAGGCCTTTTTTATCCTTTCCCCAGATCTGAGCCACCCCTGAAGAGGAAGGCAAACACAATGCTTATTAGCAGCAGGGAAATCTCTCACACATTTTCTCCAGCTAGAGACCAGGGGGCAAAGCCCATTTACATTGCTCACATGCTGCTGAGCATCTTCACACCCATGCAAAGGCTGCTTCTAAATAAGAAACAGCCTCACTAAATACGGATATTGCAGAAACCAAGCTAGTTTGGGATATTGTTGCTCAAGAGAACAACCTCTTCCCAGGGAGATAATGAAGAGCAAAACAGCCACAGGAAGGGGAGCAGTTGTACCAGAACTGGATGAGTACCACTCTATCCACTGGGACACTTTTGGCAGCACGGTGTCCTCCCTTGAGGAAGGGTGAGAGGCCTGCTGACAGTTGTTCAGTAAAGCTCTGTGGTCACTTGGGAAAATTCTGCACATGCCCCAGCAGTGTGTCATTGCCCACAGACACATCCTGGTCCTTCGGCTCCTCCCTGCGGACCTGTAGCTGCTGAACTGCAGAGCCAGACCAGAGTGGGGATTTCTAGGAAGGAACCTCTTGACAGTGCTCACCAACCAAAATAACTCCTTTTTTTTCCCCTCCATGTCTCTCTCTTTAAACTTATTATTGGGTGTTGTTGCGTCCAGAGACACTGATGTTGTGGTTAAGAATACCTACAAATTATAGTGTTTTGGGTTGCCTGCATGTAAGTGGGCAGAGATGATGACAGTACTGAACAGAAGCTGCCAGGCTGATCACCAGCACACACATACAGCCTGACCCACCTCTGGGAAAAGCTCCCTGCCCACCTTTGTGCTACTCCAAATATTCTTCTTTGCCCTGTCTGGAGCCAGACCTGGCAATGAGGAAGCTATGGAACAAACCAGGTCAGTGACCTGACCCCAATGGAACCCATTTCTTCCACACTGGGGATGTGATTTTCCTCTGGATCAGCTGATTGATGCAGCACACCTTGTGGTACCAGGGACAGAACAAAGGAGGCAGTGGGAGCAAGGGCAGGGTGGCTGCCTATGGGCACTCTGGGTTGAATGCAATGGGAAACAAAATCCTTGATGTGTCATCTCACAACCAGCCAAAACTGTCTGAAATCTGTCCTTCTGTGCCTTGCTCTTCTCATTAACCTCATTCTTCCATTGGCATGAGCACCCAACAAAATAAGCATCCACCCAAGGATGGATCCACCACCACCAGAAAGGCCGTTTCTCTTTAAAATCAACAACCTTGGAGTAAAGTCCCAATTCTGTAACGTTTTAGACAGATATTTATTACAACAACCTTCGACCTAACTCACTACCAAAGCAGTGTTCTCTGCTTTCATAGCAAAGATGCTTAGAGCAGCACTGTTCAACTGGAGACTCATGCCTATTCCCAAACTCGGAGAGTCTTGTGGCTCCTCACACAAAAGCTGAGGCTCAATGTCACTGCTCACAGTGGTAAGCCCAGCTAATCCCACCACACTCCCCCTCCTTCCTCCATCCCAAATCATTCCCAAATCCTGATCACCCCTCAACTATGCCAATCTAACTGCTCATGAAGCCACATGGTGAATCAGCCGAGGGAGCTGATCCTGAAAAAAATATTAAACAGTAACTTTGGGGTGGGGGGTAGGGGAAAAAAAAAAAGAGAGAAAGAAAGTGTTCAGTAAGAAGGGACCTTAACAAGAACTGTAAAAATCCACGGAGGAAAGCTGGATTTTTAAAGGGTAACTCAGTATTGCGACTACTGCCCTCACATCTGTTTACTGTTATCCCAGCACAAGCGAGGTTCCGGATACCGGCACTACAGGGGCTGAGGCATAATAACGCATGGCACTTGGCTTTTCTGCTCCTATTAGAGCTGATTACAACTGTCTGAATTTCAGTGCTGTGGATCATTCTAGGGGCAGGGGGGAGAATATAAGAAGGAGGCTTTCAGATTGTTAAAAGACTTGGAAAAAGTTTTCACAAACAGCTTTCAAATGTCTCCTTCAAATACCTTGCAGCTCTCTTTTCTCCCCCTAATTATCCAGGGGGGTTATCTTTAGGGAGTAATGCTGTGCTCATAAAAACCCACACCACTCCATGCTGATCTGTGCAGGTAAAGGGAAACATTCGACAGTTGGGGAGGAAGCAGAGGGAGAGGAACGGGGCTTTTTAAAAAGTACATTTTTCTTTGCATGAAAGAACTTGATATAAACATAAACCTCTGCCCCCCAACTCCTCCTCTCTGTTTCCCTGACACAGTTGTTGCTTCTCCACAGTAAAAATGCCAGATTTATGCAGTAATATGGCAAACAACAGCAGAAATTTATGTTTCAGAGAATAAACTCTTCTACTACTGAAGATGCAGCCTTACTCAGGTGATGCTCTATAACTACTGCCCTGTCCCACTCAGTGGGAGAACAAGCAAACCTCCCTGCTGCTTGGAGCTTGCAGCTGGAATCTGGTTATGGAAAGACAAGAGTGGAGAAGCAGAAGTAGTGAATGTCTGTGTTGTGGGACACTTTCAATTAACCCAGTTTGATCTCCAAGTTTTCGTGGTCTTGCTGAACAAGATCATGTTTGCGTTTCCCAAATGACTAGGAAGGGAAAGCTGATTTGTTCATTTTTTTTCTGAGCTCAAAGGGTTTACCACTGAAATCTACAGCTACAATGCAAACATCATGCAGCCAGAGCAAAGGAACAAGCTCCTAAACACCACCACACATCTCCCACAACAAACAGTGGTTAACAGGAAGCCACAACAACGGGAGGGAAAGAGCCGTGGTGGTCTGTATGGTTACATGATAACCAAGAAATCAGAACATGGGAACATAATGACCACAACAAACAAGAAGCCAAGGACTTGACAAGCACAAGAACAAACCCATCGTCACACATCACAGGCAGACGATGGCTACTGCCTGCAAGCAGCTCCACCACTTATATAAGCACATTGAGCCACAGTCAGCCAAACCCACAGCACATCCCAGCACAAACTGTTCCCAGTAACTGATCCCAATTGACTAGCTGAGAAACCATCCAATCCTATGACAAAATTAAAGCGAATCTCTAAGCCATCAAAAATCGTTTGCCTATAAAAGTGGAAAAACACATGGGATACGACAGCAAAACACTTAATGTGATTGTCTGCATTTCACCAGGGAACTTGGCCACGAACGACAGCAGCTAGCCTAGGAAAGTAGGGACACATCAGTCTAAATGGAGATATACTCCTTGATTTCAGCCTATGTGCTTTTGGAGGAGAAATGAGTGACACAGTCAGCTGGGGAAGCTCCTTAAGAAGGCAAAGACACAACTGTCAGAAGAATGACTAGACACACAAAGGAGTTCTGGTGGTGCAAAAGACTAAATTTGCATTCTCTTTTTTTTTCTTTTTCAGTTTGGACTTTGACATACATCAAAACTGATGTCTATGGTCTAGTAATTTCTGGTCCTACACAAAATCTTTTCTCTGGCAATCAAAACAACCAAAAAGGTAAAAACGGTCCTGTGTTAACCCTTCCTCAGTGGGCTCAGTGGGTACCTGTTATAGGGAGCAACGCAGTTTGTCCTGCGCCAAGCTTGGGCAGTGCAGTGAGGTCTGACTGCCCCATTCCCTCCCCTTGGGGCTGCAGCCCTGCAGGTCACATGTAGCAGCAGAAGCACCAGCCCTTGCTGAAGGTGTGTTGGGCAAGTCTTTGGCTAGCTTGCTCTACAGACAGAGGTTAACAAAACTATAATCCAAGCTTATCGAGGCAGCACATCACGAAGTGGGCAATGCCTTGCCAGCTTCTTGGTGCTACTTGATCTGGCCATGATGCAGCTCAGCCAAGAACTCAGGGTGCTGAAAGTCCAGAACTACAAATAAGAGGGCAAATTCCTTCTCCTAAATGAGATTTCCAGGTGGTTAGAGGCTAAATTAGCTGATGATGTGTGTATACTTTGTGAGTGTAAGTCATTTGAGGGGGGGAAATTGAGGTAGGTACATCAGGATTTAGACACATCTCCACATCTCTTATAGGCTGGACTTGGCAGTCTAGTTGAACCATGTGCCCCAACAGCTTAGGAAGAGATCCTAGTAATGAGGGGTAAGCCTGCAAAACAGGCAAAATCAGAGGTTTGAGATCAAACTTCAGGTTAAAGTCCATGCTTGTTCCGTCTCAAAATTCCACCAGGAAAGCTGGGATTATGAACCCTCAGAAACGAATCCCTCAAAGGCCCTCTGATGTTTCTCCTTTTGAGAAAAGAGTGCCAGAGCAGAATAATCCACTCAGTTTCCCCTGACACCTGCAGAAGGCTGCAGCTACAGCACCATTCCCCACATGCATACAAGGGGAGACTAAAGTGACCAGCTTAGGCACAGATTCCTCAGCACACTCAGGTGATGTGCCCCCAACACAGCACGTAAGAAACTTGAAGATTTTTCCAGATAAAATGCTAATGTCCCTATTTAATGGCATTTTGCCTGACTTCAGTCCTTACAGTAATTCCCAGCACAACGACATCCGGGACATGGCAGGATCTGGTCCAGTGACCTTTTTCAGATGATTAAAGCCAGACACAAATGACAAGATCCTAGCATGCACAGCTGTGTACCACCTACTTGGGATGCAACTTATTCCCTATCTTTTTCTTTAAGGATAAATAATGATGCAGAGCAGAACAAGGGAAAAATCTCTCTTCCAGCATCTTTATCTGAGCTTTTAGAATGCACTATTTTTAGACATCCTCCTGCCACTTGCAGCTTCATAATATAAATGATTGCTCTGGGCATCTTGAAGTAAAACAAATTAATTTAGTTTTCCTTTCCTTTCCTTTTTTTTTTTTTTTTTTTTTTTTTTTAAAGAAAAAAGTGATTTCCAGTGACTTAGTAACAACACTTGACAGTCAAATAACTCAGGGCTTGGAGTCCCTGAGTGCCCATTGACACAGAAGTCAGAGCTGGCTTCCAGCGCATGAGAACTCTGAAAGGCACAGAATGCCATAAAAACATGCTTTTCAAACAAAATAAATGACATCCTGTAATGCAAAAAACAGTTTTAAAACTCACACACATCTGCCCCGTTCCTCCCCTCACTCTCACACTCCATCTCACTTCCACAGAATCTATTTATTTCTCCCACTGGTCTCAGGATGTTTTGTTTCTTGTTTATCTACAAGCATGTCCACTAATAGCTCTGGGAGACTGTGTGATTAGACTTGTGTGAATTTCTTAGTACTATTTGTGTGGAAAAGAGAACTTTTCCTGGACTATAATATATCACAGATACCTCTTGATATGGCTGGTTTGATATTGTTATTTACTTCCAATGCTCAAGACAACAAATTGAAGTTTCAACACTTTCAGAAACCATTTCAATTTGAAAAGACCCCTCCATGTATTTTTTTTTTCCATTGCATTAAGCAGTATTACAATTGCCACTGTACAAGACAAACACAAAATCACTCTCTTCGGACTTATTAAGCTCTCATTATACATTAATCACTGCTCCTTTTTAATAATCTATTTTGTTTCAGGCTTTCATTTTGTGTTTGGTGCTGCTCACTCACAAAACAGGGGCTGAGTGCACTGGTGCTGCACTCTGAATTTGTCTATGAATGGGCAGAAGAATGAAAGCTCATGAGGAACACAGGACAGCATCCTGCTCTTTGGACACTTCTTGCACTCTATAAGCACCAATCCCCCCAGAACCAAAGCAACACAAGAGCTCAGCTGGAAGCACTGAGACCAGGTTTGTTGCTTCAGCACATCTTTACTTGTGCAGGGCAGAGACCAGCACTCTGTAACCACCCCAAGCATCAGAGCAGCCTGCAGCCCTAGAGCAGCTGCACTGAGCAGGAGGCACAGCCAGCAGCACGCCCTCAGCACAGCCAGTGCAAACCATTTATCCAAAAAAACATGGCCAGCAGATCAATGAACGCTGTTATCCACCTCCACTGAGCACTGGTGGGATCCTACCTGGCCTGCAGCCCCCAGCTATGGGTTTGCCTGCTCACAGAAGGCTCCAGCCTGACAATATCTCAGCGATTTCACTATCCTTTCATTTGGCCAAATGCTGCCCACTGCAGCACTGACACAAAGCCCAGCACCAGAGGGACGGAGGCCAGGCTCCAAATGTGGGGAGCAGGAGCAGGGAGGAACAACAACAACAACAAAACAGGAAACAACGAATGTACGATTGAAAATGATGTTTCAATTAGCACTGGTAACCAGCAACTGCGTGACATGCACTGAGCATATGGGCTTCGCACGCAGCTGCGAGCATGGCACGAGGAGAGATGCAAGTCAGCAAGCAGCAAGGCCAGGAGTGTAACCATGGCTCCAGAGGATACGAGCCTCCTGCTGCTCCTATGAGGCTTGCTGTCTGCACCAGGAGATGTGTGCATACGTGGCTGCACGTGTGGCTGCCAACCATGCCGAGTCATGGGGTGGATTCCACTGGAATCTCTCTGTCTTGCCCCTTCCTGAAGGAAACTGGGAAATTTTGAATCAAAGGGTTCTTGGTTGCTGAGGGCAATGATTATCGTTCCCTTTCATTCTGTCATACTTGTGGACTAATGCCAAGTCAACGCAGATCCTCCTAATTTAAACACCACTGGATCGGGGCCTTTGAGATCTTCCATCAGACAGCGTGTTGCTGGGTGGGGAATAAACAACAACAACAACCAGACACAATAAGGACAGATTGCGGACTTTTAATTTTAATTGAAGATTGGGTAACTTCAACCATATCCCAGCTGGCAGAAAAGGAGAGAAGCACATGTGCATTTTATCAAAGAGGTGTCTATTTTCCCTTGGCCTTCAAAACGTCATCAAAACAACAAAAGTCCCTCCAATTCAAAACCTCCAGTTCTGCACGTCTTTGATGTAACTGTCCCTTCTGGCCTTACAAATCTGTGGATTGCTACCTCTTACTTATCTGCCTATCAGTCTTGCTCCTGCACGCAGATACATACAGATGTTATCCTTCACATATACTATGTGTCTAAATACACACGATATTCTCTTTCTTCTCTTTTTCACCGGGAAAGAGATAACAGGTAGGCAGACAGACCGACACATGTAGAATATTAGTAATAGGTCCTGTAAAGCTTATCTTATCAGCTTCATTTAAACCTCGACTCACGGCCTTTTGCTGCCAAAATCTTTAATTCGGAAAATGTGGTGCTGCATGGAGAACCCTGACATGTGGCTGAAGAGCCGAGCTATCAGCTCCCTGCCGCCTCCCTGCCCGAACCACAGCCGCCTGTCCCCTGAAATCCAGAGGCGAAATGAAAGGTTGAAAGGGAAAAGAAACGGCTTGGGATAAAATGGGAAGTTTTAGATCTCACAGGAGGAATGCTGCCGAAAATGAGAACCATTTGAAAGCTCTGGGGGTTATAAAGTGGAATTCCCACTCATACAGTACACAAGAGTTATTAAGTGTGTATATGAGACTCCTGTTTTACTTCATGTACATGATTATTTTATACAGGGAAGTTTGGAAAGAATTATAGACTGAGCCTGAGGCCAAGCCAAGAAGCAAGATGAGCAGCAGCAGCAGCTAAAGGAGAAAGGTTGGGCTGGCAGTGGAGAAGCAGCTGGCCAGACAAGGGTTATTTATAGTGCCTGGAGCATGAGAATGTTAATTGAAATCAATCAGTGGCCATGAGGACACTAAGTTGGAGTGTCAAGCTAGAGCAATTAAAAAGCCCATCTCAGGGGACGAGCATGTTCTGACTTTTTTTTTTTATGGGATAGAGATTAAATAGCCATTTACTACAGAGTGAGGAAGACACAAGGTGGGAGCACTGCACATATATAAGGCAGGAAATCAAACCACTACTGTTGCTAAAAATCACCCACTGGAAGCACCAACAACTGTGCTTTCCCTTCTCAGGTATTTCTATCAGGGATAATGGTGAACTTGATGAAGTAGCACATAGGAAAATGGCCAATTTGCCAAAGAATGGGGAAAAGAGTTGCTTTAAAGTGCATTCAGTTCCCCTTCCCTCTTCGGTAACATTGCCATTTGGCCACTCTGACACCTGTCCTGTGACAAAGAACTGCAGTTTGCTGTTGTTGTGACTTAATTATGTCATAATGAAGAGAAAAATAGATATTAAAAAAAAAAAAAAATGAAGCAGGAGCCCTTCAGTGCCCTTCATCATGCCAGGGAGAACAATATTTTGCTATTCAGACAACAGACCTTACACTGAGCTCTGTGAGGAGGAGATCTCGCAGTGAAGGGCTGTGCAGCAGCTGGGTGGTGGTACCTCTGGTCAAGCTGGATGCCAGGCAGCTGAAGTAAAAGAAGAAAATCAGCATCTTTAGGCCTGACACGTTTGTTGTGGAAGAGCCAGGTGTCAAAACAGCTTCAGCAGCAGACTAACATGGAACCAGGGCAAGTGAAAAGCGAACTGATATGTATTTTAATTGCACTGTTTCAATTGTTGACTGAACGCTTCCCACGTCTTCACCTTCAGCAAGGCAGGAGAGCACTCTGTTAGCTCTCAGATAAGCCACGTGTGTGTTTTGTGTCCTTTTATTTATCAGGGAGATAAGCTCCAATTGATGAGGTTACAAATATTGGGAAATCCACAAAGTGCATTTTAAGTGCTGCTGGGAGGGGGGGGGATGGAAACTTGGCAACGCTGCATGTTGGTGGGATGGAGCAGGAAAGACTTTTCTCTCTTTGGAGGACCTGGCAAATTAGCTGCTGGAATCCTAACGGAGGATCCCTGAAAACAAAACGTACTCTATGCCTCGGAGAGATATCTTTTGTCAGTTATTCACTGAAGTCCTACAGTGTAAAGCACCATCCATTCAGATAAAAATAAATAATGAACGCTTTCCCCCCCCCCGCCCCCCCCCCCCAGACTTTTATTTTTTTAATTCTCAAAGAACATTTCTGTACCTGAAAATGGCATTTCCAACTCTTGCAGAGGGCTAGAAAAGAACCAGATTAAACTCACAATGGTTCCAGCTCCTTTCCTGGAACACTAATTCTCTACACACAATCGCGTTTCCTTTGAACCAGGACCTCTCGCAAGAAGAAAAGCTGCTTCCAGAACCCGCTCTCCTTGCCTTCCCCGAGCTGATACCAGGAACACAGCTGGCCCTGAGTCCCCGGGAACGCGGGGCCTTGGCCGTGACAATCACCTCTGGATCGTGTCACCAGCACAGCTGGATCCGCACATGCCAGACCTCAGCCCTGGCCAACAGTTTGTACATAATTAACCCTCCTGATGTTGCAACTTGAAGGAAGTTCAGCTGACTGCTGGCAGTAAAACACTCAGAATCTGCTGACACCAACAGATTACACAGTGAAGAAAGCTTTGGGATTTTAGGTTCGGCAACAAAGAGTGATTCTTTTCTTCCACCCACACTTTGGAATTCAGATGATGCTGTTGACTCAGTTGCATTTCTCCTGCTCATCAGAGGAGGCTCGCACAGGGAGCGTTCACCAAGGTGCCTTCCCTAAGCTAGCAGGTGCACTGACCGCTTAATAAAGCAAATACAGCAGATGCAAAGGTGGGGCTCAGCTTCTCAGCTCTGCTAGAAAAGTGCCACAACAGGTATTTCTGTATCAAACAGCAACCAGATCAAGAGCAACAACAGAGTGCAGTCTGGCACTGCTTGTGCAAGGATTCCTAGGACTGAGTCAGCAAAAGAGTTTGCAGCAACAAGAATAACTTGTGTGTTGCAGCTCTGCGTGCTCCTTAAGAAAAGCCTATTTGCCGGAGATAAGTACGCGCATGTACATACGTGCATGAGAAAGAAGAAAACCTCTTTGACAGAGGCTTCTGTAATTAAGTTGGGGTTTGTTATACCATGGCACCCCCACCTGCTACCCCTTTGGCCACCCAAGTTGCTAGCTGCTCTGTTGACTTTAGGCGTTTCCATTTTTTTTCATAAGCAGGCTAAATTACAGAGGAATTTTCATATGAAAATCTTTCATTTGAAGAGATTTCCAGTACCGCAGGGACAGTGAAGTCTGCTGTTTATTGACAGAATATGGGCTCACATGTGATTTTGAGGGCATATAAAATAAGAAGCGTGTTATTCCATATATGTAAATAGTAAATGTAAATACGTAAACAGAGATTAAGGGGAGAAAAGGAACACAGAGCTAGTAAAAAGCGGAGAAATCGCTTGACCTACTGGGAATAGTGAGATCACAACTGTGTTGATTTCAGACCAATTCACTTTTCTGAGTCCTTGAACTGTGTTTGTTTTACATCAAAGACCAATGAATTGGCACAGAGGCAGAGGAATGGAGCTGCCTCTGCATTACTTCTTCATGAGCATCCTGCAGATGTTCACCAGGGCACCATTTACCAGCAGCACATTTAGCATTTCTCACTGGTGTTATGGTACAGTGAAAAAGGCAAGCCAAAATCTCTCATCACAGGTTCCTGGGATGATCTGATTAAAATTCTGCTATCAAATGGGGGACTTTGCCCTGGTCTTTCTGATACTCCTCCAGCTCTGGATCAGGAGTTTAATTAAGGTCACCACGCCACATATGTCCTTGCACATGTCCTTTTTTTTCTTCTTTTTTTTTTTTTTTCTCCCATAGACAAAAATCAATCTCAGCAAAGACAGGGGTATCAGGATATTGGTTTGTGCAGCAGCTCTAACTAAGCACCCAGATATCTGGAAACACCACAATGACCATGGAGTAGATCCAGCCTTTGGCACATGCCAGACTGCCAGATCCAAAACACATGCGCTGCACTGTCAGACCATGTCTGCAGCCAGCAGGTCTTAGTTGGATTTATTATACTCTGACACATCTGCCTATATGATTCCATCCAGGAAACCAAGGCAGAAATTTGCAGGCACTGGGGTTCATCACTGCTGTTCTCAGTGACTCAGTGCTGATGGATCAGGATATTTAGGGAGATTCTAACAAGGGAATTCACCTGCCAGCAGCTGTTTTCCAAAATCTACTTTCAGGGAAAGACGTTATCTTGCAAACAAACACACACCGACACTTGCAGACACACACTCCTGATTGCACAAGCTGAACTCTGTGCTGTACTATCAATACTCTTTGTGTATTTTGCAGCAATAACATATAAACATTTCCAGCAAAATAGCCTTCATTTAAGTTTGTTTGCCAGGTGACTCTTCCTCCTTCCTTGCACGGACTTCTGAGAAAACTGCATTTAAACAGGAGGAGAAATGCACTTATGCACTGCAACTTCCCTCCCTCAGCAGTGCAGCAACTCAGCTCAGGATTCAACGCCCATTAAAAACAGGGGAATGGTAGGAGTCCTTGTGAAAATCACAGGCTCAAAGAAAGGCGCCTGAGGCAGCTGTTCAACCTCTCTTTGAGATGCACTTGTTCCAGGACGTCCTTCCTCTACCTTGGCACTAAAATAAGTCCTTTCAAAGCCTTTTCAACTACTGTACTGATTTGATGCCACATATTTTCAGGTGCTTGGGTATACTCCAGTGCACCCGTGCTGTTTTATATTGTAAGATATATTGTTTTATATTGTAAAAACTACCAGCAATCTTACTGCTGACACCCAGCCTGGGCATAGCCTGCTTTGCTGCCCTTGTGGTTGAGCCCACACTAAGGGGATGGTTGGTCTTGAGGTTTTCCCCTTTGCTGGAGTACCCCAAACTCATCACATGCCCATATTTTGGGGGCAAGTTGTACTCAGAGCATGCACAGCCAGCTTTGTCTGAGCAGAGATCAGGTACATCCTCAGAGTGACTGTACAGATTTAACTCTGCAATGCACTTTCAGAGATGTTATTGGTTGCAAGTAAAGGTTCTGAACATGGTCAGAACCTTCAGGGCAGATCCTTACCCTCCCTAACAGATTCTTCACACGCCCAACCCCTGATACACAGGACAGGGCTCACTTGTGTGAGCCTTCCAGCTGAATCTCTACTAAGTAATGCCTTGAAAACCAAAGGGTTTCAAGCTCCAAAAATCACTTCTTGATACCATCAGTGGCCCCGTCATGGACCTCTTCACCCAACTGTACCCACCTGAGCAAGGTGCAACCCCTGCTGTGCCTTTGACACTCCATCCTCCTGTCCCAGCTCTTAAATGTGAGCCCTCAGTGCTGTTGGCTGAAAGGCAAAGGCTCCCAGCAGCACAAGCAGAGAAATCTGAACCGACTATGGCAGGCTGCCTGCATTCATCCCATGCCTCTCCATCTACCCTGCCAAAACCAGTAGGTTCTCTCACAGAAGTGCAGGGGACCACAGTGGAGCTATGCCAAATATACTGCATGTATAAGATCTAAGTACAGCTAAATATCAGCCCTCAAGTCAGATGCATGGTGAAAACGGCACATCTCTTGCCATGAGAAACAGTAGGCTTGGCCTTCTGGATTTTTATTTTTTTTATATATATATATATTTTTTGCTTAAGAATCTCTAGAAGGGCAAACAGCTCCCAGATCAGCATCCCGCAGCAGTGCCCCAAGTATTTCTTATTAGGTCATTTATTGCTCTGTAAGGCTTTGGAAACAAGTAATGACAGAGAAAAAGTGGCAGATGAAGGTTAATAGACTGCACCAGTCCTTTTCTTGGGAAACTCTGCCCCAACATCACGGAGGTAGTGGAAGTGACAGTGACTGCTGTAGACATGGTCCTCCAGGGTCACCAGTGCTTGCCCAAGCTCTGAAGCAATCAAATGCCCAAGAACAGTGCCAAGACTTAGTACAAAATAGGTGTGATAACCTTCTGCAAGGCATCCTTGTGGCTGCCATTTCACAATGCCTGATAAGCTGCTCTTGTGAGCAAGGTACAATACCAGAAATACCCAACAGTGTCAGGGAAAATGCAAACTTTTCTTAGAGTACAGATGAAAGGCAACATAGGTCTTCTGTCCTGACTGGAGGAGAGGGGGCACTTCTGGAGCTCTCAAGTCTCCCAGAGACACACTGTTGGTCTGGTTGTGGAGTTATTACCTCATTGAAGAGGAGGTTTTACTCAGAGCAGCACAAAGGCTGCAGGGCCCTTCCCAGGGCTGCCCAGGTCAGCCTAGCAGAAGGCTGGAGGCTGTGTGGCCTGTCCCTGACCTGGCCCTGTGCTCTCCTGAGCTTTCCCCCCTTCTGTCTCCAAGCCAACAAACAGCAGGATCGAACCTCATGCTACGGAACAACTGGGTGACCCTTTTGAGGGATAAATCCCTGAATTTTATGCCTGAAGGACAATTCCTTTCTCTCTCCCCGCAGTTCCCTCCCACTTCCTCCCTCCTCCCTGAAAGAAAGATGAACGACTTTGCTGGAGGAAAGGGTGAAATTTCATCCCGGATCAAAACCCATGAGCAGAATACCCATGTGACTGCTCGCAGAATGCGTTTTGCATGCAAATATCATACATGCAAAGTGAAAATGAGTCATTTCACAGCCGCTCTGGCTCTAGGCACTGAGTGACTTCTCCTCGGTGACTCCTGCACTTGTCTGCTTCCCCTCATTCACCAGCTCCGTCCCTGTCATCCCCAGCTCCGGTGGTTTCCTAGGCCTGTTTGCCTGCTTAGGCTCCACTCGCTCCAGAGTGGATATTAGGTGGGAAGGAAGCAGGGCGTTTTAATTAATTAATTATTTACTTAAGCTGCTAGTTTAGATTTACATTCCGGTTTTCACAGCTTTGAGGTTTTCACTCTCTGCTTTTGCCATCGGCTTCAGTCACCGTCTTGGCTCCCAAAATCCAGAGAGGCCAGCAGTGTTTCCAAAACACAGCGGTGGTATTTGTATTGGCTGCTGAACTTGCTTGGGCATGGACATGGCTTGGCTTGCTCTCCCCGTGCACGTGAGCTGCTTTCTTTCATTACAGCTTTTATTGTTTGCTTTCAAGATCTAGGTATGGGGCAAATCCATGTAGGAACAATCGAAATCAGGAGAAAAAAAACTCGGCTCCGCCCTGCCCCGGGTTTGTCATTAGCTGATCACACAGACTTGGAGATCAAGGGCAGGATGAACCCTCTGCACTCCATGTTGGCACATGAGGGAGAGGGGAAGCTGGAGGTTTTGGCTGCCTGGATGGAAAAACAAATCCCTTCCCACAAATGAGCTACTCACAGCTTTGGATTAGTTCTGGCAAAAGCCACCTAGGAGCTCCCTCAGTGAGAGCAATGGGTCTGAAAAGATCAGAGTGGATCTTGGGGCTGTGAAGAAGATCCCTGCTGAAGGTTTGCATGAGTCAAGATGCATGAGAGATGTGGAGGAGAGGGAAAAGCATGATGATGAAGAAAAAACACACACGTTTTCTAAAAATTGACAAACCTGCAAGCCAACACTAAATCCCACTTCTCTTAAATCAAACAGTAGCTAAAACAGCAAAAGAGAGCCCAGGTTTCACTTGGAAAAGCAAAGCTTTAAAATCACCCGGCCATTTTTCTGGCAGCGGTGCAAATCCAAAAGCCAGCAAATAGCACAAAGAACAAGAACTGACTGTAAAAATGAGCAACAAGACCTTGGATCTCAAGCAGGCGTCCAGCTAGTCTGTACACACGGAGTGGTTCAGAGCAGCCATCACGTTCAACCGAGAAGCTGAAACTATTTGTCTGCTGTTTACCTCCCCACCCCATGTCCCCCCCCGCCTTTCTTCCCAATTCTTCCCCACCACTGACCTCCTCCTCCTGCCCTCCCCACCAATCAGCCGAGCCTGCCAGCGCAGGGGTTACAGCATGACATAATTGCAACATGCATAAACAACATTTGCCATTAAGGGATACTTTTAATGAGAAACAGAGCTGCGAAGGGGAAGCATCAAAGTGGCTCACGGAAGGAAACCGCCTGGAACAAAATCCTACTTGATGCCCCAATTAATATGTTCCCTAATTCTATTTCCTGCACTTGTGGTCCCGCAGCCTCCTTGCTTTAATTTCTTTGGGAGGATGGAGAGGAAGGAACCTGGAAATGCAGCGTCTTCATGGCTGACTTGATGTGCAGGCAATGCGCATATTAGAACAAATTAGAGAATTAAAAAATAACCGACGACAGACTGAGGAAATGTCATCCCCAGGATAATAGTATTAATTGAGACCTGGGTTTTGCAGGCCAGGCCAGCTTTCGAAAAAAACAAAGCCGAAAGCTGGAGTAATACGACTGGATTAATTACACCAGGAGGTTTTTTGCTCTGCCCAGCTTCGATCTTTAACTCAGCAACACTGTTGTGTGTTACTGTGGCATCCTCTTGGCACAAAGGCAAATGTGTTGTCGGCTCTCAGACATGGCAGGAGAGAGCTCTGCTGGGCTTCTTCGCCAAAGGCTGAGCAGGACAGTCCGTTTGTAGCAGAGCCTAACCAAACTTGGGCGCATCCTAACTGACTTGGAGAGAACGTCTTTTGCAGATCTGCCATGTTGTGAACAAAGCACAGCTGAGCACCTTATGTTCTCCTGACCTTGAGCTTGGCTCCAAAGAAAAGGGTAGAGTATACTGTTTACATTAGCATTTAACATATGTATTTGTACACAGCTGACACTGCGTAGTCAGAAATGAACTCTGTCTGCACATCAGATGTCACTACAGCAGGTATGTCCAATGATTCCCTGACTCATGAGCCAGAGAGATATATTGAGAGTAAAAGAGAGAAAGAAAACAGTTCCTGTTGATAAAACATTCAACAGCTGAGCATAGAAGAGGGAGCAAAAGAAACAGAAACACCCTTATGAAAGGAGAGGGCTGGGAAGATGAACCATGTGGTGAACATCTCTGCTTAACCTTCACCAACAGCTTGAAGCTAAACAGAGGCAAGACTCAGCAATGATGTAAGCCTTTTTTTTTCCCCTGACTCCTATGGAGACAAGACCAGTGTGATCAGAGTTTGTCCGCCCACAGTTACCTCATCATTTCTGAGCCCACAGATCTTTATTTAGTTGGAATACTCAGTTTTTCAGTAGGGTAGAGAACTCAGAGTTATGTAGTTCTGACAAGTATTGCACATACAGGAAGCCAGGTGGAAAAGAGCTCCCACAGTGGTTCGGAAGAGGGGAAAATGAAACCCTTGGCAGCCACCAGAGAATCCTACAAGGGAGAAATTCACAGCTATTCAGACTTCATTACTTTGCTCACCGAACAATTCCTTCTAAAGGGCTCTGCCTTTTTCTGCAAATCTAGGCTATAACTTAGAGCAGCCAAAATTATCACAAAGATGAATATTGCCTTTGAAATTCTGGAAGGAAGGGGAAGAAAATCTTCTGAGAAATCTCACACAGAAGCTTGCTTTCTGCAGAACTTCAGTCATCACATGAAGTGCAAGAAGACTGCATGACTTCAGATTAAACTCCTACTTATGATCACTGAAATAAAGAACACCCTTTTCCACCTGTGAAACACAGCACAAGTGACAACCAGCTTGCAGGAGATCCTCAAATCATTTATTAGATAGAATTAAAAAGTAATCCGACAGAAACTGGGCTCAGAGGAGATGTGACTCAAAATCCTCATTAACCTTTCCAGCTTTGGTCTCAGCATTGTGAGGAAGAGGAAGAGGATCTGGGGAAACTACAATCCCCCAGATCCCAGGCATACCATCATCTGCGGTAAGATTGTAGGACAAAGAGAAATTAAAAAAAGAAAAAAGAAAGGAGAGAAAAAAAAAAGCTGGGACCAAAGAGCTGCAGGAGCAAGCTTCTCCTGGTTTGCAGCTGTTGAGAAGTTCCAACAAGACATCAAAAGCTCTGCTCACACATTGCACTGCCCGGTCTCCACCCCAGCTGATGCCGTAGCACAGCCATTGAGAAGTTAATGGACTGTTGGGTATGGTAACATGGTAACACACCTGCCAGCCTGCCTTGTGCTCTTCAGGTCTTATGCACTGGACACAAAGCTGCATCTCCTCTTCTCCTGGATTTGATTCATGAGGTTTGACTTCTGCTCGCAGGCACTCTCGTCAGAGGTGCGGGAATGGAAAGGCTCTAGCAGCTTTCAGTATGTGCTAAGAATTTCACAGAAACAGCCCCAAATCTGCATCAGACTCTGACTGCTGGATGGCATATGCACTACAGACAAGCAGCCCTTACTTCTCTCATTCCGATTTTACTCATTTGAGATTTGTTAGGGAGACCAAAGCATTTGTTTATGGATACAAAAGACAATGACAGCTGGCTTAAATTCTTGGCATGAGAAGTGTTTTATGTTGAAACCAGTCCTTTCCCATTTTCAAAAACAAAATTTTTAGCCAAAATTTCTTTTTACTGTCGGCATTTTCCAAAGTCTGCTGGATTCTTTTGGTATAATTTATCAATATCTTTATTGAACTTCTTAAAACCGTTATCATAACATGAGTGTACTTTTAACTCCTTGCCACAGCTGTTGTTTTTGGAAAGCGAAGTTCGCTATAATCAAAGATACAGAAGCTGATCACTAAAATTGGTTTGCTAAAGCAATTTGAGAAAGGATCGAGATTCGAGAGCATTTTAAACCTTGTGAGCTAGAAACAATCTGAAGTTACAGCTTCTAAAATATTTGTGATAAAATCTGTTACCAGCTTTAACTGGAAACTTGTTTTGCTACCAGGACCTTTTCACCCTGTGGAGTTACACATTTTCATCTCTTTCACGGTGAAGCAGATTGTAACTAAATTTCAAGGTATATTCCACAATGAAGGTTCGGGTCTTTACAAGGAATCTCAGAATATGACATTGAGCATTAGCGTAAAGGGAAAAAAAGTACTTTCTGAACATTTGGAGACTCTGTTACCCAGAAATCATTTCAAAATGGTGCTATTATATACCGAATTCACTAGAAGCATTGGACTTCTCACTTACTGAGAAAATGTTTAACATATGGGAAACCATTGAAATGCTTCATGATGAAGCCTACACAACCTTTCCTCTTGGTTCAGGTTGAGCTCAGGACTATCACAACATGCAGTGGATCCAACAGTGGCTGCAGACATACGACGCTCCCCAGAGATACCACCTGTTTGCAGGTACGTAGGGTCTGCAGAGCTTCCTCCATCACCACTATTTAAGATGCTTTGGCAGCTTCTTGTCCGTGGTCGGGCTGTTAGTCCTCAAGTCAACAGCCTGAGCAAATGCAGAGAAGTCACTACTGTTGGCTTGGGCCCTGGCGCGGTCAATACAAACAGGTTAGGGTGAATTTTGAAATTAAGTGTACTCAAATTTGGAAGAAATCGCGTGACCTGGAACACCCAGGAGAAACACAGAAGGTTTTCATCACAGTTTTCAGATGAACACAAAACTATGGGCAATTCAATCATTTCTGTCATAATACAGACCTAAGCAACATTAAAACTTAGTATTTTCAAGCAGCTTTTGCAGTCTGGGGATTTGAAACCGTAATTTGCTGTAAGGCAACAAGAGAAATATTATGACACTTTGAGACAAGTCCTGCTGCCATTCTGTCAGTCTCCAAATCCACCCATTCATCTAAAGAGAAGCACCAGCAAGTTAAAAGCTTTGGGTGTAGGAAATCAGGTCATGAAGAAGAATAAAATTAGATGCTTCTAATGCTACATCAGCATTTTTTTAGGTGATTTTCCTGTACCTTGCCTATTGCTTGACACATCATTACCTGGTAATAGGTCTCTCAGCTCTGGGTGGGACTCAGGGTAGAAAGAGGTGCTGGGAACTTAAGGACCACGACAAGCCGTGTGCTTAATAAAACTAGAGATGCATGTCTGGAAAAGGTAAAGCAGACATATAGAATTGCAAAAGAGGCCCTTGCTCACATGAACTGGGGCTCAGCCCTGCAAAACTGTCGAATACCTCCTGCAATGAGTGGGAGTTGGAGGTGCTCGCATGACTTTACCGGATCAGTTGCTCATTCATTGCTTGACTCCTGGTTTTACTATTCTCCTTAATGGACTCAACTTCCTCTCTTTTCCCCGTATGAGTGCGTTAAGAGGATCGGACCTCCACACGGGCTGACTCTCAATTGGAAAACACTCCATTATAATTCACAGGGAACTCTCTCATCTGCTGTCTGTGACACCTTCCCACAGAGGATGTGCTTTGTACTGTCCTGCACGGATAAAAAATATTGCAAAACAAAACAAGGACAATCATTTTCCTTGTTTAGATTTCTCAGGAGCTGCCAGAAAATCCAGCTGGTTGAAGCATACTACATGTGTTTTGCAACTATGTTCCTTAAAGTTTTCCTTTGTAAAAGCTCTTGAATGTTTCCTTTGCACACACAAAGGAAAAAAAACTGCCACCAATTCTTAAGAGAATTTTTGCACTTCTCTTTCTAAACTTTTACTTCAGAAAGCTCAAAAACTTTGAACAACTCATGGTTTACTTTCTTGTGCTGACTTTTGTTTAAAGTGAAGGTCAGAGCCTTTTAAAGGTTTTCACTCCTTAGTGAACAAACTTCTGACACCAATATCCATCCACATACAAACGCACGAAACTGTTTGCTTTATCTGGGTTGCAGCCTTCCAACACAACAAACCCTCCACTGAGAAACAGATGCAGCTACCCAATCTTAGAGCAAGCACTGCAGTCAGTGACCCTGACTAGCTTGGCAGCTCATAGAGAGAAATGGATGCCTTGAGAGACATGAAGGGCAATTGCCCCCCAAGCCGCCTGCTTCTCTTCAGGGGTGCACGCGGGAGCTGCCGCTGACTGGGTGACACATAGCTGCCTACTACCAGAGAAGCCAAGCCTGTCAGTCCCGTTAAATGTTCCTGGCACTCAGACAACCCAATATTCAATGATTAAAGAGCTTGCCTTGGTCTTTCTTTCCTCGAGACAGAAATTAGCCACCTGAGGTTTCCTTATTGCTCTCCACAACCCCAAAACAATCAGAAGGCAAATTTCCAACCTCATAACCCAGACTTTGGGAGTCACTCCCTAATCTCCCTAGTTATCAGCCACATCATGAGATTACATCATGGCCTGGTCTCACCCAGCCTAGAGCCAGCCAGCGGGCAGCCACACTGCCATTTAGGATTGCTTGTTGCTCTGTTTCCAAGGAAGAAATCAAGCCTCTAGCATATGCAATGAGGCTGAGTAATGGCTGGTTCATTTTCGTTTTCGTTTTGTTTTTAATAACCAGCTCATATCCTCTCCTCTCTGTGCCTCCTCCCCAGCATGGGCTGACTGCTACAGCAGCAGAATTGCACCTTCTCCGGGTGCTTTCACTTTCAGCCAGGATTAACATGGCTTCTTTGAAATCATTAATATTACCAGCAGTGAACCTGCAAAATATGAGCATTCAAGTCCAACCGGTTTAATTTGGAAAAACATCAAGAAGATGCAGGTAATCAGATTCTACTACATCTGAAACACTACTCCAAGTGTAGGAGCTCAGCTACTCTTACTTGGTCCCAATGGTTTACAGGAAACATTGTGCATCCTTGCTAGTTCCTCCCCACCTTCAGACCATAGCATTTATGCATGTAAAAGTGCATCTCAGATGTATGTTTTTAAGGCCATTTCACCTGTAAGAGCTCAGCTGTTTTGCTAAGAGCTTTGCATAATTTTGTACTGGGTCTGGCAGACCTGACAAGTCAGTGATAGCACATTTCTGAGTATCAACAGGCACAATGTAGGTTCCTTGCTAGAATGCAATATAACTCCTACAAGATTCCTCCCCGGTGCCTATCAAAATTACTTCCATGTCACAATGTCACGCCTGGAGATGCTAACAGATCCCCTTTGAATTTCCTGTATCAGACTTGACCCTCCTTTTGGGCTGCCCTTGTTATCGATGTATTTCAGCTGCCAGCTGTTGGAAGCAAAGATTGTGTGTCCACTGCCTAAAATTTTGCAGGTGACCTAATCTTAGCTAGCGCATCTGTGAAGTTAATTAGAAATTACAGGGAAATGAGAAGTCTCAATCTGACGTGACTCAGTTTTCCAATCTGAGCTCACTTTCTTCCTCCACCACTTTGCAAGGCTTTGTCGGGAAGAGAAGGAAGGGATGAGCAGAAATGAAGCAGTACACGTACAGTCCAATCTTCCTTCATGGTGTTTCAGAGTGCTGAAAGACCTCAGAAAGCCATCACACACAGCACAGCCCGGTGCTGGAGTCACCTCTGCAGCTCAGTCTTCGGCTCCCCGGCTCAGGAACTTGGCTCACCAGCCGTTTCATTACATGTGAATGGCTTTTGCATTACCAGATATCAGGCCTGTTCCTCCACCTCCCCGCCCCCCCCCACCCCCCAACACCCCATGTACCACCCCTGTCACTTCCTGCAAGCAGCAGCACAAGCCTGGCTTCAACCCTCCAATTTGTCTGTTTAGTGTCTTCATATAGGAGGTAAAAAATGAAAGAAAGGCTGGGGGAAGGGGATGGGATGACTGAATGAGTAACTTGTCTCTTTAATTTCTCTGCGTGCCCCCCCATACATCCCCTGGGGACACAAGCTTCAAAGTGAGCTACAAATATTTACTAATTCTATTAACAGGATACAAATTGTTTTCAGGGGAGCATCAACCACACAGACCCGTGTCAGTCCCCTCCTGATCACAGACCCCCGGCGCACACCCCCACACTGTGCAGCCACATGCACACCATGGCCGGCCGCTCCTTCCCGCCCCCCCAATTTTTCCTAAGTTCAAGATGAGTTGAAGGGTCAAAAAGGCAAAGGGTGTTTCAGAAGTTTAGCAGACAGCATTTGGTAAAGGGAAGGCAGCGAGGGGCGGGAGGGGGCGGGGGGAGAGGAGAGAGGAGAAATCTGGCATGCATTAGGCTGAGCAGTTCCAAACATCCATCCTCCACAGACTTGTTACTTTCTTTCTTTCTCACAAGAGGTTTTTTTTTTTTTTTTTCTTTTGTAATTTGTGGTTTATTTAAGATTTTTTTTTTTCATATCAGCCAACAACCGTATTTTCATCTCCTTCCCCCACTCTCCTATTCTGCCTGCTTGCTTTCAAAAGCTCACTTGTGATAGTCGACAACTCTCCTAGTGAAGTGCTCAGACACATCCTACGTGTTCTGCCAAGTAGCTGCAAGGACTTCAAAACAGTTGCTGGAAACCTGAAAAGTGAACAAAATGCCCTGTCATGGATGAGCAAGGTGCACAATGTGCTCAGATGCTCTGTTCCCAGCAGAAACGGGGAGGCATGGTGCTTGCACGTGGGCTCATCAAGAGCATCCCAACATTTAGATGTAATGGCAACGGTGAGCTCCCTAGAAAGGAGAACAACACTCAAAGCTTTAGTCAAAGGCTGCAGTTGCTGCTGCAGAGTTCAATAGAGTATAATTAGAGCTAATACCAGCTAAGCCTTTGGCTCCACAAAGTCTTCCAGGATGTAATTTTCCACAGGACTTAAATGTTGACCCATATCTGGTTATGTTTTATGAGCTCCAAATAAGAGTGGTACAGGCTACATATTCAGAAGAAATAATACTTCCCAAATGTCCAGCTACCTAAAGCAGATCCATCTGGTTGGCTGGACAGATGACCGAAGCACTCCCAAGGATGTCAGGATGCCATTGGTTGGGGCTGTTGCATGAAACAGGCCAGGTCTGACCTCTGGTCACTATGTTCTCCACCTGAAAAATTGTGGATAGGACAGCACTGTGGGACATGGTATGGGAAATGACTTGTAGCAGATATGTCCCTTTGCTATCAGCAGACTGACAGGTGGGATGCAGGGGAGATCATTCTCCTCCCACTGAACTGATGTCATAGGGAGGAGAAGGCTGTGCATCACTTTATTTTTTAACCTTTTCTGGCATGCCAAATATTTTCACTTTTGTTCTGGGTCAAGGAGTGCTGAGGATGCAGCAGAGTGTTCAGCATATTGTGGAGGAGCTGTTGAAGGACCTGCCTTCTGCCAACCAGATGTGAGAGATGGAAGCTGTGGCACATGGGATTAACGAAGAACAAACAACCTGACCAAAGACCCCTCCAGTATCACTCCAAACCTTGTCTCTTTTCTTCTCATGGGATATGAACCTGTCAGTCCTCCAGAATATTTTCTATTATGTTTTAGTGGAAATCTCTTCCCACTTCAAAAAAGAGAACTCACCCAACTTTTGGAGGGGATGAAGGAAAGGGCACGTGCACCGTGTGGACAATGAAAGGGAGAGCACTGCACCCTGCTGCGCGTCACCCAACTTCAGACACACATATTTGAAGTCACGTTGCCCCTGTCTTATCAGTGAAAGAAATAGGTACCTCCAAAGGGCAATTTAAATCTCAGGTGGATTGAAGTGCCCTTTGGCACTAAGCAGTTCAATAGCGCCTGAAATTAGCCAGGACGAATCTGGGCCTTAATCAGCAAATGGACTTTTCATTCCATGAGAAGTGTCAAGATTGCAAATTATTTTTCTTCCAAATGAGAACCAGAAAAACCCCACCAACATTTCACTTTTCCCATGATTTATATTTAAATTCATTTGAGCTAATCAAAATATATATTTTCAGACCCGTCAAAACATTCCAATTTAATTTTACACATCTTTAATTTGTCCAAATATAAACTACATTTTAAAAATTAAAATTCCACTCCTCCCCCCCCTCAAAGAGAAAGAATAAACTCATTTAATTTGGAACTACTGAAGTGGGACTTCTGACTTTTTTTCCTGTCCATATTACTTAAAACAAGAACACCTGAAAACGTAACCATTTGCACGCAGAAAAAATAATCAGTTTTCCATCAAGGTGATGAATTATTGTAGAAGAAACTGATACAGTGGCATTTTCCTAATCACTTATGATGGGCAAGACTTAATTACCCTGCAGAGGAAGATAAGTCAAAGGCTGGATGGGGCTTTGGTGAGTGTCATTTTACCCCAGCCCAGGATACAGGGAAGCAGAACACTTTCCTAGCTGCGTGTGATGAGCCACCTATGCTCCTCCTAATACGTGCTATCACGTTTGACTGTTACTTGAGCAATGTGGACCTGTTAGAAATATCAGTCGACAGCAGAAGTCTTCTAACACACACTTTAAGTAGGAAGGAGGGAGGAGAGGAAAAAAATCTAGCACCAAATTAGTTCTCTGATAGTTTTCAAATGTTCAAAATGTCAATCTCCTGGCAACACCTGCACATGGTACATAGACCTTGGCTTTCTGGAGTCCCTGCAGCATCTTTTCAAGTAATCTACAGAATAGAAGGATATGGCCTTGGAAAAAAAACCTCCTAAGTGCATAAACAGCTGTGGCCACATTTCCTATGTATGACATCTCAAGGTTGCTGAAGGAGGGGAGAATGAGGACAAACAAGGCTCTGTAATAGACTCTCCACAGAAGAGTATTCTTCATGTGTTAGTTACTCTTCCAAGAGCACAGCAACTGCATCTGTAGAAAGATTTTAGTTGCTTTTTCGTAGTTGTTTTTTGCCACAGCAGTGGGGTAGAAGATCTCTGTGTTGCCTACCTACAAGCATCTGTGGGTACCTGAATATAAATGGTATATGGATATCTGGGTAGATAAAGTCATGGATGTGGTAAGACAGTAATAGAAACATTCTCGCTCATACCAGCAGACTTGCAAGGCTTATGGAGCACTAATATGACAACAGTCAAATTCATTTCAAAAGTGAGAGCATTATGCTAGCAGAAGGTAATCCTGAAATTAACCTACAGCAGCTTCAGTTATGGTCATATCTACACCATCTGTACCACTTGACAACATATCAGTACGACTGAGGCAGCAAATCACTTCCAGTAGGAACCAAGCAGTCTTTCTCTTGGATGGATCAGATGACAGCACTCACCTGTGAGGTGGTGCAGTGGATCCAAGGGGCTGGTGCAGTGATTAGTGGTCTGGTTAGCTCATCACAAAGCAGGAAGACATGAATGTTGGTCCAAGGAGGGCTGTCTGTGCAATGCATGCTAGCACTGAGCTCAAGTCAGTGACGGGCCAGGGGTTCACAAAGACCCAATGTGATGTCCAAAGCCAGAGCCACAGTCTGCAAGGATGAATACTGGCATGTGGACAGGTATGGCATCAGAAATAATGGCTTTGGCTGACACAAAAGCAATCTGCATGCTAACAGTGATCTCAGACACTGTATACCAGTGATAATGCTCTTAAATTTGTCTTGCTACATGCTTGAAATCCAAGCCCTGCACTCCTCATGCTATCAAACACAGATAACGCTGAACCTAGGACGCAGATCCGTAGTACAAATGTGAATAAGTCACTTAAAGAAGGCAGCTTTGAACACTGCTGAGCACTCAGTCAGGGAGTGAAGAGCTGCAGGGGCTGTGGCAGGTGAAGCCAGCTGTTGTGGAAAATGAGCAGAGCGTGAGGGGCTCTACATCTATTCCCCTTGCTGGGCTCAACTCTCCATAATCCTTAAAAAGGGAGGAAACAAAACAAAACAAAGCCTCTCTGCATCAGCCTGTTTTGGCCATACATCCTCTCCACTGCAATGGCACTCAGACCATCGCAGCAACCCAATGAAGTGTTGCTGTAATTAAGGTTTAATGGAGCTGCAAGGCTATGTCATAGCAAAGAGCCTTATAACAGAGGTGGAATGCAATTTACTACCCACCAGGTATAGAGCAATAAATCTGCAATATTTATTGGCAAGAGAAAGAAATGTGATCCAGAATTCCATATGCTGGGGTGGGGGAGGAGATGAACACCACTTCCAAGGGGAAAACTTCCTCTGCTACTCTGTTGATACATCCTATAACAGCATTTACGTGCTGTAGCCATTCCCAAAGATCCCAAAGCAACATTCAGACTGCATACCTGCAGCAGCAACCTGGTTGCTTCGAGCGCAGGGAGTGGCAGCTGGTATCCTGTCAGTCATGGAGGAAAGGGAGCACTGAAGCCAGCACATCTGGCCAGCTGTGCATTCTTGCAATATGAGCCCCAGGATAATATGAACACAAAAACTTTGGGGCTAACTCTACAGCTGGTGTAAGCTAGCAAAGGCATACTGATTTGCACCCACTGAATGGCTGGCCTTGAGATCCCCCCCCACAACTTCTCTTGCTGGTACGCAGTAAACTGCATGTTATTCAATTTATTGTCCTCAGAAGGGGAAAAGGCTGAGCAAGCTGTAGAGCTGAGCCTGCTGTTCCCAAGGAAAATTCCTAGCCTGCTTCTCGAGGCCATTAAACCATCCCTTCTGATACTGAGATCAACTCCGAGGAAGCCTCTGTGGAACCTCTAGTGCAAAAATTTGGGTCAAATCACACTGCAGTGGCATACAGAGTGCCATGGCACTAGAGAAGTGGTGGGATGAAGAGGCACTGACCTGTCCTTGAAATACAGAGATTCCGAAGCAGTAAATACAGAAGATCCATATTTCTGAAAAGTTGGACACTGCACAAACAATGACTGTGCTTTCCAGCTTACACAATACACATTTTTCTCTATTAATTTGTTTTCAAGCCAAGATAAAGGGGTGTCTGTGTGGGAATGGGGCACACCGTATTCTTCACTGTCTGGAATTGGATGGTCAAACGTCAATAGCTGAGAAATGCTACATTAGACAAAAACAAAATACAGAACTACTGCCAGGTGGAAAAATAACCAGAAAAAAACCCACAGCGCCATATTCCTAAAAGGTGCTGAGTACCAGTGCTGGAGACAGTGGGAATGACAAATCACTAGTCCCTCCCGTGGGACTGGATTAGTTGTTTCCTATGTGTCCAATAGACATTTTCTCTCTGAGCAAAACAACTAGCAGGTGGCTAGTCCTGCCTACTGGCTGTGGCAGATGCAGGGCTGTGCCGAAGGGGAAGCTAGGGTTTCATGTCCCTTAATTCCCTGCTATCTAACTGGGTTGTCGGAGGGTCACCAACATTTGTTTTTCTGCATGTGTGAGCGTGTCAGAGACCGAGCAATGGACAAGAGGGAGTTTTCCAGCAAGATTAATCCTCTCCCAGAACTGGCTGTGTCCCAAGAGCGACTCTTGGAAATGTTGGCAGAAATTGGCAATTAATATTGTTGCTTCAATGGAGTTTCTTGGGAAGCAACTATATGGCCCAGTGGGTGCTGATCCCATGGCTTATGCTCTCGTTTTCCCTCTCTGAATTTTCCACATGGATTTCCTATTCATTTCTACAGTTCAAAGGTTTAGAACTACTTCACTCTATAGGAGTGATTCCCACTGAAGACCTCAGAGAAGATGCCTTGGCAGCAGCACAACTCGTACCTGATACCAGCTGTTGTACCTTCGTGGTGACTTTAGTGCTCTGGCCCTTTGCAGGCAGGAGGAGAGTGAGGTGACAGGGCCAGGGGTCCCAGGGTTTCAGCATTTTAGCACAAGTGCATTGCAGACTCTGGCAGCATTTCAAGATAGCATCCAAGTTCACTGAAGACGTGCCAAGATGATAACCTTGGCCATATCTGCTGAGGCAAAGGTTTCAAAGGCTCCTCATGAGTCTGACTTCAAGTTGAAAAAGCCCATCTTTTATTGACTTAGGGAAAGAGCTTTGTTGCCAGCTGGGAATGCACTTCAGATGAGTAACCCTGAGAAACTGTAAATCTACCCAGTATGCAGACTCTTGTCCTAAGAGGTGTTGCATTAGCAAGCAGCTTTTCAGTCTACTTGGCATGGCAGCATGCCTCTGTGCTGTTGGCAGATGTCCCCCAGCCTGCAGGGGCTAGACAAATTACAGAGCTGGGCAATCACCAGCCACATCAAATTTAACAAGAGAAAGTGATGGATTCTGCACCTGGGAAGGATGAATTCTGGCTATACATACAGACTGATGGCTAAGACACTGGAGCAGCCCCCTGACAGCAATCTGGGGGTCTTGGTCAACAGCAAGTTGAACATGAGTCAACAGTGTACCCAGGCAGCCAGGAAGGCCAACCATAATCTGAAATGCATCAAGCATGGCATTGCCAGTTGTGTGAGAGAAGTGATTATCCCTCTCTACACTGCACTGGTGTGGCCTCACCCTGAGTAATGTGTGCAGTTCTGTGCACCACGGTACAAAAAGGGCATAAACCTACTAGAGAATAGCCAAAGGATGGCTACAAAGATGGCGAAGGGTCTGAAGAAATGTCTGAAGTCCCTTGGTTTGTCCAGAATAGAGGAGACTGAAGGGAGACCTCATGGTGGCCTACAGCTTCCTTGTGGTGCGAGAGCAGAGGGGTAAATGCTGATCTCCTCCCCCTGGTGACCAGTGATAGAGCCTGAGGGAACAGCATGGAGCTTTGCCAGGGGAGGGCCAAACTGGATATCAGGAAAAAATTCTTCACCAGAGGGTAGCTGTGCACTGGCACAGGCTCCCTAGGGAAATGGTCATAGCACCAAGCTTGCCAGAGTTCAAGTAGTGTCTGGACAGTGCTTTCACACACACAGTCTGATTTATGGGTGGTCCTGTATGGAGCCAGGAGTTGGACTTGGTGATCCTTCCAACTCTGGATATTCTATGATTCTACCAACCTGACCAGCTCTGCCCATGCTGCCAGTTCCAAGGGCTAACTACCCTCACAAGGCTGATTTCAGCCTTCAGACCCCTAAGACTTTAAGCCTAACACTGGACAGCCTGTAGTGGGCTGCCCAAAGAGTCCATTTTTTCATCTAGATAATGGGTAGGACCCCTTCTGAGCCTAACTTTCCCCCAGCCCCGCAGCTCCCACTTCACTTTTGTCTGTACAGCACCAAGGGCTAACCCTCCTGAAAGGAGCCCTTTCTGCTCGGAGAAAAGCCCCATCTCTAGCTGAGGGCAGACAATTCCTCCTCCTTCCTGAGGGCACTCTGAAGCTGCACACTGCCTAAACACTGCAAAGATTTTGCTGTTGTTTTTTGTTTTCCCCTCCTTCTCACTGACTACAGAGCCAAAGGGTCTGTTTGTTTTCCTCTTAGTTATCAGAAAGGTTTATTTGCGATTGCTTGAGAGGGGAAAAAACCCTCTGTAGCCACAGGCAGACAAGCTCAGTGCTCAGAAACATAATGGCTAGAGCCTGCAGGCCCATATGCTCGCCATCCTGTGAGGTGGAAGGCCAGCTCCGATCATCTCCAGCTGCTCAGGATACAATTGATCAGGTATGGCTGAATGTCAGAAAATGGGGTCAGGTTGGCTGGGGGCTGCGGTGGGCAGGGGAACGGGCAAGGAGCTATTTAAAGCGTGTGGCAGAACTGGGAATGTTCCTCTTTGGAGATGTCAGGGCTGTAAACACAGACACATACACAGTCCCTGAAGGGAGGGAGGGAGGTTATATTTTCCCTGTCAGCTGCTATAGCATCTTCTGAGCTCCATGAGAGAATGGACTAAGCTTTCATACTGCACTGAATAATTTCTGCATTTTTAGGTTCCTATTTCCTCCTCCCCAATGAATTAAGACCTAGGAATTCAGCTTGTTTGTTGTTTCTTTTGTTACTGAATATCCATGAAAAGCTCAATGTCCCTGGGAACTAATTAGGTATTAACCCTGCATTATTGCTGCATATCAGCCATGGAAACATGCCATTCAGATAAATCTCCTTGAAACGTGGAAATACCGAGTGATCAGGTGGAATGGCTAAAGAATAAGCTAAAAAATATAGGGTTTCTGACACAGGAAATACAGAAGGAAGAGTTTCTAGTGAAAGCAACTACATGGTATTCTTGTATACAATTTCTTTGAAGTGATCAACAAAATTAGCAGATAGGAACAAAATTGTTTTAAAAAAAAACAGTAAGGTCTCAGCTACCACTAGGAATAATCTGGGAGAGATGTGGGTGGGTTTGGGAGCTATACAGGGTCCTACTCTAGCCTAATGTGTACATTTTCCACTTGTTTTGTGCTTAGCACCTCACCCTACCCTCAATGTCTTTGTGAAAGACAATTTTGGAAGATCACCAGGTTGCACCTTCAAAGACTGGGTCTTGAGTGATGTTACGTTTTCTGCAGGCAGTGATTTTGTATTTCACACTGCAACCTTTCACAGCCCACTATCGCTTGATGTAGAAGCACAGACCACTTATAGCATGAGATGAATAAGTGAGTACATATCTATTTTTTATTACGAAAGCCATTTCAAGAATTCTCAGATAATTAACTCTGAATACTTTTTCATCTGTTTTCCCTCAAAAATCTCCCCATTTGACTTAAAACCCTTATTTTTGTTCCAAGCAGCAGCACACTGAATCACTCTGAACAAGGCACGGCAGCTCTGAAGATGCCTTAAAGCATCTGAAGAATCTGAAACCAAGGCATAGGAAATAAGATTGCTCTCATGCAGCCTTTCCTTGCCCCAAAAAGCGACATGCCCCTCTCCAAGGCCTTAGTAGAGACAGCAGAGATCCTGACCCCAGTGGCAGGGGATGCAGCACCCTACAGTTTGGGTGTTTCTACAACACTGTCAGCATAGACAAACAGTGACTCAAGGCAACACACTACTGAACCAAAATATTTTGATTTGATAAGACAAACTCAACAGCTGTTTAGACTTCAGCAGGCCAGACTCACAATGGATGTTTCCTTTTCAGCTTCCCCTGTTTACCCTCATCCCTGCCATCATTCTGTTCGGTGATGGCAGTCAAACACGTTCCCTTCTCTTTGCCTCCAAATCCCTTCCTTGAATCATGAGAGGCCCAGTTCTTCTGGATCATCTCCTGATGCTTGCTTACAGGGAACCAATGCAACAGGACTCTGGACTTCTTTGGGAAATCCCACATGTGGCTTTAACGATAAATTATTATTTTAGTGGTTTGCTTTTGAGTTTTTGTACAAGTACTTCCCACAATCCACTAAGGAAGTAAAAAGCCTCGTTTCAATTGGTAAAGGACTTAAAGAATTCAGTGGGCCTTGCCAAAATGCCCATATCTACCCATTCCAATAAAATAATCCTGCCCCTGATCACAGCTACACCCAGCCTTGCAGGTTCCCTTGCACAAATCACTCTTGAGAGTTCACAGCGGGAGGTCTATTCTCACATCAAATTAAAGCCAGACAGAATCAATTAAAGCAAAAAGGATGGGGTCTGCTGAGATGACAGAAGGCATTTGGGGCAAATGCTCACAGCTGAATGCAGAAGAGACGCCATTGCTCAAGCTTTCTTGCTCCTCCATGGAAGCTGGGGCCCAACAATATGTCTCCAGAGGACTGCTAACTGCTGGTTGCAGTGTTTTGTGGTGCCTCATGATGCTGAATAGCAACAAGAGTAAAGTTTCAGACAAATAGAATTTCATTCCTCTGTAAGACTCATTTTCCACAAGATCTGTGTGTTTGCACTTGCTCCTATAGTCCCCCAGAAATGCTCTCTGATGACCCAAGGCCATTCCCCTGGGCTTGCCTGAAGCCAGCCCTGCCTGCAGGGTCTACAGCAGAGCACTTCAGCCAACACCTTCACCAACAGTTGCTGGCTTCATAACTCTAACTCCCTCCAGGCCATACCCTTCTCTTCCTCATCTGGCACATTCAGCCTACACATTGTCCAACTTGTCACCTGCAAGGGAGATCAGAGATCAGCTGGGCACTGAACATGTCTCAGCTTGGGGCACCTTGAATCAATTCCACCAAGAAAGGTGTTAACTGGAACAGGAAAAGAACAAGAGAAATAAATTTTCTTTAGAGAGATGCTGACACAGTCCCCAGTTAGTAAAGGAGGATTTTTTGGTGCAGTTTCCCTCCCTCTTCAATGTAAATTCCCCAGTGTTCTAATAACAGCCCCCTAATCCCCAGACATCCAGGGGAGTCAAATGCCTCTGCAAGATCCTGAGA
Source organism: Alectoris magna (assembly GCA_030625065.1). Taxonomy (NCBI): domain Eukaryota; kingdom Metazoa; phylum Chordata; class Aves; order Galliformes; family Phasianidae; genus Alectoris; species Alectoris magna. Next base: position 3,233,846 of record CM060578.1, on the reverse strand, counting down.
TCCCCAGCTTCCATTGAGAGCAAGTGTGCAGCATTAGCTCTTCTGAGTTTGCCTGGCTGGGCTGATTTGTGGTGTGAACACACACTAATTAGCCATTTAACTTAAGAACTAAGACTCCCAAGAGAAAAAGATGTCAGAGGGGAATTTGGAGCTCTTCAGACTGAAATTATCATCAAGTGCCTAATGTAACTGTTCTGCTTCTCCTTTTTCAAGACTTCTTTTCCTCCATCTGACTATCTATTAAAACAGGCAGTATAAATGCTTCCACATCTTTGCCAAACCGTGGGTGGTGTATTCTCTCTTGAAGTCACTTGGGTAAATTCACAACACATTTTTGTCTTCTGGATTTGGGTAGGGGAAAGGAAGGTGTCTGTGCAAGAGATTGCAACAAGAGATACTTCATGCCTCTTACACAATGGTTGGCACTCACAGAATATGGTTGAAAACTCTAAGCCTACCAGTGTGTAAAGCAATCCTTAAAGATGAAAGATGCTCAGAACACTAGACTTGAACTGCATTGAATTTTAAATATGACCAAATCTTAGTTTAAATCTCAATCCAAACATCAAATCTGAGCTTGCATTTAAAAACAAGTCTTATATTAGCTGAACACTCACAATTATTCAAAAGTCTCTTTAAACAACCCATATGGAGTGCTATTGTTAGCTACTTTGCTTATGTACATCCAGAGACTGAAAAGCCTGTATTTTTGGTATTACCAATTCCAGCATTGCCAGGCCAACCAACCTGAACTTAGCACAATACTTTCCCCGGATTGTTCCCTTCCTGACAGAAAAGACAACAGACTGACTTTGCTCATGGTTTGGAAAGCTTCCAACTAGTTTAGCAGGGCCCTGTTAAGTGATTAAAACCTCTGAAAAGATGTAGGCTGTGCAATTTTTGGCTTTACATAAGATAATAGCTCGACTTACTGACTGTAAAATAAAACTTACTGGGCAGGCTAGTCTACTGGAAGAAGTCCTGGCCTGAGATTTGGGAGACATGCAGCAGGATTAAGATCATCTGATCAAGTGCCTAAACACCCAGAATATCCACTCTCAAGTGTTTCCTATTTCAGAGGGTGCCAGATCTCATCAACACCTATTTCAGGATGCAATACCCTCCCCTGCAGCTGTGTAGAAGCCCTTCTAGGTAGGCAAATTACAGACACAATCCCTTTTTTTCTGCTGCAGTCCAGATCCAGACAGCCATCCACAGTTCCTGACCAGCTAAAGTGCTCTTACAAGGTTCCCAGCTCAGCAGAGGACCACATCATGATGCTTATGGATGCATCCAGCTCTCAGTCTATTCTACAAATTGCCTAGGCACCCACATGTCATTGTCTTTGGGCAAGCATTTACATCAGGTGCTGCAACGGCTAAGGCAGGCATGTAAACTGGGTATTACAGTATGAGATTGGAATTCCAATCCTGAATTTGAAACTGTCCTGCTAGATGATTTTGAAGATACTTAATCTCTGAGTGCCCCTCTTTAAAATGTTAAGACAGGTACCATTCAAAGTGCATTGGAAGTAAGACAGCAATTAGTTCTAGGTGCTTATGAATAAAATATGCTTTACTCAAGACACTAAGAGACTCAAAAAATGGGCTGCTAAATGAATCTGAAGACCTACATGATAATGAAGAATCTGGCTAAGTTATATGATAATATTAGAAGGTAAAACCAAGCAGATGTCTTGGTCACTACTGTGACTTCACAGAACTAAATTCTTGTTACCAGTAAACAATAGCCCTTCCACTTCTAACAAGAGAACCTGCCTTTAGTCTGCCACAAAACAAACAAACAAACAAACAAAACCCTGTTAAAATCTTTCTGATGTTGCTACGAACAAAGTGTGAAAAACCTGCCACGGTGACAGCTCTCCCCATCTCCAGAGCCAAGCTCTGCAGACAGCCAATATCATGCGCGTCCACATGTGATGGATCTTACTTGGGCATGAAATTTTCATTAGTTCTCAAGCAGTGCACAGATGCATCACTTGACCAGTCTAATGAGCTAACACATACCACTCCCTGGCTGGTTATAGCTACAAAAAAAGCCAGGAAGGGACTCTGATTGATCCTGTATACCACTCTTTGTATATTTTTCTACCTTATGCTACAACAGCGTTACCAGATCTCCTTTACAGTTCTAGAACAGAGAATGCTGCAGGCCATTAACTTGAGAAGATCTTTGTTTCCCTCTATAATTTCTCTAGACACAATAAAAATGATTTTATCAGCAAGAAGTGACTCCAATTTGTTCTTCAGTAGGTTAACTTCTAGAGGAAGTCATGAAAAGACATAAAGTGAGGGTGTTTGTTTTTGTTTTCTGAATAGAAACTTCCAGACAAATCCACAAGCTCTCTAATACATATGAAATCTTAAGTAACATCAGCATCTCTTAGAACTCTGATCTGGAACCAAAGACCATAGAAAAGACTCTTCAGAGTACAGTAAACTGGCAGTTCCCTTCATCTCACAGGGCAAGTTATTCCTCCTCTTCAGTATGGTACCCATAGGAGCTGAACTCTGAAAAGAACCCATTAAAACTAAGTACTCCCTTCTGTGCATTCTTACACCAAGCACAACACTATGCATAACAGAAAAAGGATAGCACCCACTCCCAAGAAGTTAAATCCCTGGATAGCCTAATCTGAATGTCATATTAATGTATCTTATACTTTTAGCCCCCGATCCCCCAGAATTACCAACAAGGTACTAACAGCAGACAATACAAGCACAGAACACTTTTTAAAGCTCCTCTCGCATCATAGCTCTGGACGCCAGAAAATTCCTGTAGTTTTCTGAGAAAGAAAACATCCACATCTCAATGAAAGGAAAAATAAAGTCACCATCACCTCAGCATGGGAAGAATTTCAGCTGACGTAAGGATAAAAGTAACCCATAGATTGAAAAAGAGCAAGTTTTGCCTCAATAACATTTGAATAAAAACACTTGTACTTGAAATATCCAAACCAGGGGCATGTTTCCCAGCGAGGAATCCTGTCTGTCACTGATATGTATATCTAAGTCCACGGCTTTCTCCTCTAAAGACCGAGATGACATTCAGAAGACAATCCAATAAACAACAGTCCAGTTTCACTTGCACAGGTCTTCACACAGCTGGACCGACAGCCCTCTCAGTGGCAAATCACAAAAAGACAGGCTGTGAGCTCCGTGAGTACTAATGGAGACCCTTTGCAGCTCCTCGCAGAGTACACATTTCTATGCTGACAAACACTGCCTGAGATCCGCAGGAGCGACTCGCGTTCCTTTGTCCACGAAGCCTCCCGATTCCCCCGGCCCGCGTCGCGCAGCCACGCAGGACCATGGACAGCAGTCCCGCGGCGTGGCACGGCGCTCGGCCGCCTGGCCAGGGAGCCCAGGCAAGCTGGCAGCTTCCAGCCATTTTTAATTAATTACCCTCGTCTAGGTGATGAATTCTGGAATATCTGGAACCGATTCTGTTTATCCTGAGGTGCTGCAGCCCTCCAATGAGCACACGTTAGTTCAAGGGATATCATTAAATGGAGTGTATAAAAAAAGATGGAGAGTTTAAAAAAATAAATAAATAAATAAATAAATGTGGTCTGACAGCGATAGGAGCAGGAGGACTGGTTTTAAACTAAAAGAAGGGAGACTGAAGTTAGATGTTAGGGGGAAATTCTCTACTCAGAGGGCTGTGAGGCTCTGGCACTGCTTCCCAGAGAAGTGTGGGTAACCCACCCCAGGTGATGCCCAAGGTTATACTGGATAGAACCCAGGGAAGCCTGAGCTTGTGGGGGGGCAGCCAGCCCACGGCGGCGGAGGGTTGAACTAGATGAATTTTAAGGTCCCTTCCATCCCAGGTTATTCTACAGTTCTATGCTTGCCACTGCTAAGAAGGAAGTCTCAGTGGAACACCTTGATCAGACTTTCTACTGCTTTGCAAACAAAAGCCTGTTCTCCAGTCTGATAACTAGGATGTAATGACAGCATTTAGTGGAACACCTATGAGCCTCTCTCAGCACCCACAGTTACATAGCCCCCGGCAAGACACTCAGACAACTCCTGCGCAAAGCCAAGTTGTTACACAGCCACATACTCTGTTTTCTCTGCATCTCCATTTGTGCCTTGTGAATTTACAAAACAAGCAAGAAACAGTGTGATGGTGCCTCATTTGTGTATCAACTATTTTTACACAACTGTATTTACAACTGTGCCACACTGGGTGCATATATCCTTCCATAAGGAAAGAGGGAATGGTGTATTATCTCTGCCTTAGTACAATATAAGTATTGTTCTACCAAGGACTAATTATTAATTCTCTCACTCACAAATTTGCACAGCAGACTATAAGTGGACTATCAGCCAAATTTAACTAGCTGCCAGAAGCCACTTGGACAAAGAACACATTACTAAGAATCTACAAGACCAGTGCTCCTATAAGGTTTCATTCTCATTCAGCATCCAAAGTTCAACTTGGAGGATGAGGAAAATGAGAGAAATGGCTAGTGACAGTAAGCCTTGATGGGGTCATGGGCTTTGCAACAGCTTCAACATGCAGGCGGGTGAAAACATCACTCACAAAGTAAAGGGACAGAGGAAAGAAATGAAAAAGGGGGAGGGGAGGGAAGGAAAGAAAAAGGGAGGGTTGATGGACAGTTGGACTTGTTGAGGGTGAAATCAATTAAAGTGCATCAAATCCAGAATTCATGCTTTTTCAAAGTGACAAATATGTGCTGGAAACTGAGAAAGACGAAGGGAAAATAATGTCTTTGACCTCCCAGAGACCGGCTGTTCCTTCCGTCAGAGGAGCCAAAAGTGAAGTGAGATGCGTTCATGATAAATTGTAACAGCCAGGCAGCCACCTTAAAAAAGAACGAGGTGAAAAGGTTACAGAAGGGACCCAAAATGCAAAGAATTCAACCAAACATCAAGATAAATCAACTCAGGCCCTTGTGTATGCGTGCCCAGCCTTCACAGAGCTGCTGCAGCTCATCTCAATTTGTTAGTCTTACTTAAAGTAAGAGACACGCACAAACACAGCTTGTTTATCAAAGCTTTTGTAAACAGTGCTCCAGAAGATTGACTCAGTGAAGGCTGAGGCCTTTCCAAGCCAAAGGATGCACTGACCACTTTACCTGTGGTGACTGCTAAACAGCTAGAGCAGGTCTTCAGTGCACACAAATACCCCACATTCTGCTCAATTCAGATGAGTTTAGGGTAAAACTTTTTAAGGAGCTAGAGACCTCGCTCCTAAGCAGAATAGAAAGCAAATATTCTCAAAGCTTCAGAAAGGAAAATCTTGGCATATGCCTTATTTTTTCTCGCATTTACAGATAATTTTCTGGCTTTCAGCTTCAAAGCATGATAGAGATGTTAGTCTGGATGCATTGCAGCTTTAGATCTTTTCACTTGCTTGCAAACAGAAAACATTAAATTTGATCATTACTGTAACGGAGAATAGTTAAAGACAAAGCTTGAATATGAGAAAATCAGAAGGTGCAAGATATCTACTAATAAAATCCTTTTGAAACATTCCTTTAAACATTATGCCCTTCTTGAAAACATGACTTTACAGCACCAATACATACATTTTCAACTCACTACATGCCCAAGCAAATGTCAAAGTAAAACTGAACTAAACATTAAAAAATGATTCACCTCCCTCAGCACTGACATTTTCCATGTAAAGGAACAACTACATGCACAGTCAACTATGGTTAAAGTTCTCCTCCTGAATCAGTTCTAGCAAAAAGCTCCCCCAGCGATGCATACAGTACTTCAAGTGAATCAAAGTCAGTCAAAGCAGCCTTTTAAGGGGATATTTAATGCAATTCATTACACTTGTTCACATAAGGGAGGGTATACCAAATACACCTCCCATTCAGATGCTCATACTTCGACTTCAGACTGACTCCCGGACTTAGAGGAGTTCTGTGATACCTGCTTCTTCTCAAACTATTAGTAATAGTAATTGATCTTACCATGAGATCTTCAAGTAAAAGTGGCCCAAGCCAGATAGACCTTTGCAGAGGTCACCGAAGAAGACATGTGTGCTCTCCTTTCTTGAGCTGTTACTGGCACCGAGGGGACTATAACAGGTAGTTCACAACAGTCCGGGTACCATCAGTTAAGCCTCTTAACACATAGCTGACTGCTCTGTGGATGGTCATGCTTGTGTAGTCCTAAGAATGGGAGATGCAGGACATTCCCAGCTGCACTAGGGAATTTCTGCTGCCTGGGATCCAAGCTGGCATTGAGAGCTTATTGTTGCAAACACTGGCACCGAGGGGAAGTACGCTTGTATTGACATTGTGGCTGTGAGGAAGCTTAGCTATCAAGTCCTAGCTGGCATCCTCACAACTCTGCCTTCAGAAAGCACTGGTGATCATCTTGCCAACTCCCCCTGACAGATGCCCACCCCACTGTTGCATTCTTCTTCACGACAACCCTCTCTGGATGGTCCTTTCCCCGAAACAGCATGATTCTCTCAGGGAGACACGAGTTCACATCAACAAATTCTTCCCGACACTGCCCTGAAGCACTTTCGCTATGATCAGCTATTCAGAGTGATGGGACACACTAGTTAGATCTCTCTGTGTGTTTATCAATCCCTTCTCAGCCATTTTCCTCTGTAAATCCGTCAAATCTCTTTTTTCAAGCTCTGTGGGAACAGTTAGGAACTATCTCCTCAGAGGTGCCTGCCCTGCCACTTGGATTTCATCCTCCTCTGGCGGAGATGGCTGCCAGCAGCTAGAAGGCTGGCCCATGCAGTGCAGGCACAACTGCAACACTGCTACTGCCAGTGCCTCTGGAGTGGATGGGTCCTCATGAAAACCTCTTAGGATATCCTCTGCTCCTGTGCAGGAGTCAGAGAGGGCTACTCTTAACCCAGGACAAAAGGGGAAAGTGAAAAGCACACAGAGGAAGTCAAGGGAGTAGGAATTCTGAAATCCTTCAAATCAGACACAAGCACCTTGTTCCAAGCTGGACCAGGATATGAATCAAGCTGCTCAACAGGACAACAGGATCTTACAGGATTTCAAGGACACGAGACCTACAAGTACATTTAACTTTTCATGCATATCAATATTTCAACTTTCTACTGCTATGATCCTTAGCTAATATGATGCAAAACATTCAAATGGTACTAAATCAAGAAAAGAATCAATAAAATTGCTACAACAAACGTAAATGAAGCCACTTACACCACCAATAGATTTGGGCCTTGTAAAGTTCCTTTTATTCCTCCAGGGAACTTGCAGCCTGGAAAGATGTGCATCTTCCCTTTTCAGTGGGGACTATCAGATGGTGTTTGCCTTATATTAATGCTCACAGCCTTCGTGGATGGCAGTGAATTGCCAGGCAGTCTAATTCATCATAGATGCTGTCCCATGAAACTAGAGAATGCAGCCTATATGCAGTTTGATTGTGCAGATCTAGGTCAGCATCCTGCATCCTGACAAACGTCAGATGAGAACACTTACTTCTCCTTTCACACTTGTCATCTGCCAGGCTGGTTATCAGCCCCATTTGCAGCTGTGGAATGAGGCCCAAAGCCGCAAAGTGACTTGGCTCAGGCCACTTTGCAAGCCAGTGCCTCCGGGAATCAAGCCCATGGAAACAGCCTCCAGGTCCTCAATGCCACCACCCAAAGCATAGTCCATAGCACTAACTCACAGTGCAGCTGGGAAGTTATACACAATGGAGGGCCAATAAACACCAGTGTAGAGATCAGCACTTAGATTTCTTAATCATCTACCTGATGAATATACCACCATGTTTCTGATGGCCTGTATAGCTTTCCTCACAATAACAAAAAGACCAGAACTTAGGGCAACACCTACTGTGTCCCAACAAGTCGTATATTCTTTCTTTGCTCAGCAGCCAGAAGGTTTTGGATCCTTTTCTTCAAGCCCTGCAGAATGGGGCAGGAATCTCACAGAACAACCTTTCATGCTCTATTTCATCAAAGCCACTGTATGCAAGCATAGAGACAAACATGAGATTAGACATACGAAATCAATAGAACATTTTACCATCCAAAAAAAGGGCTCTGTCACTATGATTGAATAGCTTCTGCTCCTGCTTCTGATGTCTCAAGTCAGGAGGGGTAGATGAGAAAGGGCCACGTGGCAGAAACAGCTTCACAAAATAGAGACTGGTAACTGGCGACCAGACAGCTTCGTATCAGACACATCCACAAGGAACAAGAGGTTCTCAAGCACCAGACAGTAACTGTTAGCCTCTCAGGAGTGAACTTTGTCTGTTTGTCCAAAAATATTTGCTATCTGAACATCAGCAATTTTTATTTCTATTTTGGAGATTTTGTTGAATTCCACTAAATTGCTTTCATTCACTGCATGAAACCTTCCATCTACTCGGTGTTTCGGTTATTTTTTCCATCTCTTCTAAACTCTTTTTCCATTTTTGTGGATTTCAAAGTAATTTAGTGCTGATATATTTTGAGTGAATTTAGAATGGAAAAAAATTCCTGTTGTAAGGAAGAAAATAAAGAAATCTTTTTTAAGCTACTGTTTCATTATAAAAACAAACTTCTTTTTTTCCTTTTTAAAGGAAAACCATCAGTAAAATGTGACCAAATAAAAGCTCTTTGATGATCCATGGTGTTTGGCTTCACAACTGCTGTCACACAAAGCCATACTAGAGTTCTGGGATTTAGTTTCCAAGAAAGGTAAAGTTTTATGTATATATAAAGTTTTATATCAGCACTAGTTGCTTTTTTTCCCTCTTCTCAAAACAACATAGACACCTGGTAACACACCTCATTTGAAGAACGACAAGGTTTGAGTCTCAGCACAGATTGATGAACGTGAATCTTCCAGGTGAGACACAAAGGGAAAGCCCAAACACAAACCCAGGCTGAAGGATGAGGGCAAACTGGAGTTTCTGGACCAAGGAGTGGAGTGCTGGTAGGTCCCGGTTAGGCTCCTCAGGCCTCAATGGTGCATTCAGTACCATGGTAATTGTTACTTAATTGCTGCTCACAGAAGATGGGGATATGTTCTTGGAACTTCTAACTAAAGAAAGTTCCAGATTTCTGAATGGGAATGGCCAGAAGACCAAAGTGAAACAAGTGGACTTCAAATCCAATCCAGATATCTTTCAAAAACACAAGCCTAACTACTATCCAGGAGTTCCAACCAGGCAGCCAGGCTGGTTTTAAATGTGATGATGCTTATGAGCTAGCATAGCTCATCAGGGCACAATGTACTTCTGCTCCCCAACTATTTCTCCTTAGAGTCAAAGCATCCTTTGGGCTTTTGACCTTAGCACTGCAAGGCAAAACAGACCCAAACAGGGCTGGTGAAACAGCTTGAGAGAAGGCCCTTATGTGAAACCCTCCCAGAACACAGCACTAAACCCAAAGAGAGACAAGCACAGGATAACAAGGAGCACAAAAGGCCATAATTTGGGTTCCTCACCAAGGTGACAGCTCTCCAAAGGCACCCTCAGATGGCTCAGCTTGCTGGGATATCACCCTGCCTCCAGGCAGGCTGTAACGTGCCTCTTTCCTTCACTTGCTGTTTGCTTTTGCTGCTTCTCTGCCCTCTGGCTCTGCACAGTTCAGAGATGAATTAAGCACAGCTACTAGGAATATTTTAGGACAGCCCTTTCCTTCATGTTCTCCTCACCCCACCATCAGCTGCTCCCAGATTGCTCCTTGGCACTTCATACTTCTCGCTTTCTCTTCCAAGCCCCCAGTAGCATCCTTCCCCCAGTCCTGCTGCCTGCTGTGGCAGCGTTCCTGCATCAAGAAGATAATAAATACATCAAGCCTGTCAGAGTCGTGTTGTTTTGGCTGGGAGAGGTGCCCCCCTGCTGGGTGAGATCACTTCCCACCGCGATGTATGGCTTTCCCCTCACTGACAGCTCTCCAACAGGGAGTAATCAGTGTCCAACTGAGAGGAGCAGCCAGCTAACACTGCTAAATGGAACTTTGGACTGATGAGGGCAACGACAAAGAGAAAGAAGCATTGCAGCCTCTCTCTTGCTGGTATAGTGTGCTGACAGAGAGACAAACTGGATCTGCTTGCTGGCCCTGCCAGTGATTTCCCAGGCAGGAGGTGGCAAACAGAAACAAGGAAACTGATATTGCTGCTTGAGTTTCAGGGCAAGTGTCAGCCTTAATCCTACAAGAACACCTGTGGCTTTTAGAGTGAAAATGTTGTAGTTAATGTGAAATTAAGTGAGGAAGGATGTCAAGAAAGGACTGCCAGGACACCTGCGCTTAGTGATGGCCAGGCTCCCTGTCCTCCCCACAGCAAATGCTCTGGCAAAGACCAGCCCTGAGCTGTGCTCCAGGCACAGGGCAGATTTCTGGGAGAGAAGCTGGCAGGGAAGCAAAATTCATTTGGGAAATGGATTTCCCATGGAAAAAAAAAAAAAAAAAAAAAAAAGAAAAAATATCAGAAATAATTAATTTGGCTTCTTTGCATTTTGCAGATGTCTAGGATGTTCAGCACTGTCTAAGACACCTGGGCACAAGCAGCAGGTTTCTCACCTGCAGGTCACCAGCTCACTTCAGAAACTTGTTATCATTGTGCAGTCATTTTTGATTAAGCCAGGTGAATTAGCTTTGTATCCTTGGCTTATTATTATTTTTTAAATTAAAGAAATATAGAAGAATAAAATGACCACTGAGACATTGTGACCAGACTATCTGATATTAAAATGAGTCATCTGGAGTTTCTCTACTTCTATACCAGACTCTTCAAAGACACTTAAGGGAATCAATTGCCCGTATCCCACTAAAATCCTCTCTGTATGTGGTTCATGAAGCTCTGAGCCCCTTTCCCACCCCCACAGCCTCCATCCCTCACCTCTGCAGTCACTCTAGTCCATTATTCTTGAGGCTGATTTGTGAACAATATGTTCACTTTCCGTACGGCCTAATGAAGATGTTCCTGCCCCTGAATATTATATCTGCTGCACGCTTAATGGAAAAAAATAGCTATTATTATCATCGGTGGTTCAGATGAGTTTCTTGGCAGTGAGGGTGGTGCAGTTATGTGGACAATCAAACAAGCCAGTGATTATTGCCAATGCATTTTTGAGGAAATCATTGCTGTTTAAACTCCAATCACAACAATACCTCATTTAAAAGCATAAAAGCTTTCACTCAGCAGACCTACCTTTTTTTTTTTTTTTAATAGCGAGTCAATTAAATAAATCTCGTGGCACTTAACCATCATTTACCCAACAGTCAGAAAATGGATTCAATGCCTTCACATTAGTTAGATTCTGATATTAAAGCAGAAACTGAATAAGTACGAGCAGGTGAAGGAAGATCTTTGAGGACTGCATGCAGCACAACAGGAACAGCATAATTTCTTTTGCAGGGGACAGGAGGGCAATTTTTTAAAACTTATTCAGATATAAACCACAATCTTGGCACGTAATATATAGTGTTTCATAGATTTCAGCTTTCTTGGGGAGAACGAGAAAGATGCTCCTTCTTTTATAAACCAAAAACTCAAGTACAGTGCTGATGATGCTGTCCTGAAATTCTACATCTGAACCAGGAATTGAATCAGGATGTGCTGAAATTGCTCAACACCATAACCCTTCTACACTTAAAACTGATGCAAGCTCTGTTTTGTTAGCCTTTTCATTAGAACTGATACATGGAAACTTGAATGTAAATATGGATTAAAACTCAGGAGGTCAAAAAGTTTGGGATCTATTGTATGTTTGCTAGCATCTCGGGAATATTGCTTTATCTTAAAATACAGCCTCAAAACTAACACAGAAGCAACTGACCCTGAACTGGCACGAACACCAGCCATTGACAGATTATGGGGCTTTTATTACCTTTATCACTGGCTGGAGCACTTCTCCCTCATTAGGCTCCTCATGAGAAGAGAATGTCCTTCTGGTATCATTCTTCAGAACCTGATACTAAATAACTCCTAAATTTATGACCTTCAGCCAACTGTCCAGCTACCAGTGTCTGTAACAGGAGCCTTTCTATCCCTCTCAGGTAAAAACAGTGACAGTACAAAATCCCTGTTTTCTGAGAAGTGTTCAAATTTGAGGCTGATTACTAAATATTCACAAACCTGTGTTAAATTTATGGTCACCTTTATAATATTGTGCTCGGGAAATAAATACATAAATAAATAAATAAAATAACAATGAATTGAAGGAAAGGCTCACAAATCGATCCAGTCGTACCCCAGATGCTAAATAACTGACAACTACACAGCTAATTGCTTCCTGATCCCTGCTTACAAAGTTTTTAAAGAGTTCCCATAGATAAATTTTATGTAAATGGATCTTCGTTTTTGCCTCTTCCCTGCTCTCGTTTTTGAGAGAAAACTATACCTTCACACTGCAAAGACAGTCACGGTGGGTTGGAAAGAGTTAAAACCTCATCTTCCACTCCTCCCTCTTTATCGTTTTAATTGGCTGTTCTGATGACCTGACCACCTCTTTGATACGCATCAAATGCCGACCTGTGAAATATGGAGCATGTCAGCCTGCCGAACAAGGGTCAACCTGATTGTCAATAAGGCCATCTATCAGAGCTTCTGGCATGGTAGATCCAATCCAGACCCAAAGTCCCAGCTGGAAAAGAAGTAGCCTCCTGGTGATAACATCGTGTGCAGTGCAGGCCCGACAGCTGGCACCAGGGTCACTGGCCCAGAGGCCATAAGGCGGCAAACTTCAAACTGGAAAAAGGTAACAGTGAGCAAAGAACAGAACCTCCAAACCAACAAAAAGCAACTCTCTCGGCCAACCCAACAGTGGCTCCAAATCAAAGCAGCCCAGTGAGGTGAGAGAAACGGGAGGACATACAGGGAGTCAAGAGAGGCAGTAGGGATACAGCACATGTTGTGGCTCATACCTCCTGCCCCTGTGCTTCTTTTCCCCATCTCACAGGCAGGGAGGGGTGACAGCACCACAAACCAATACTACAGTTGCACAAATACACCTTCCCACCTCCTCACCCTCTTTCATCTCATGGTGAAGTGAATCAGGGAATAGATCTAAGGTAAAGCCAACCATAATTTTTATTGGAGATTGTTTGGGACTGCACAATAGAGCTTTTTCACCTGTTCTAGCAAGGAAGGAGAAAGCAAGAATTTATGAAATTCCTGCTTACCATGCGCTTCCAGGGTGTGAGGGCTGCACTAACTCTGGCAGTGGCTTATTTTTCTCCAGGCAGTCACTATCCTTGCATTCACTTAAGATTCTCTACTTAGGGATGGGATGTAGAGCAGGGCTGATAATCCAAATGATTCTGCAAAAAGAAGTAGCTCTAAGATGTCAGTCATTTCAGAAGCTGGATTCTCAAGTGTTCATCTGAAACACGTGACCACAGCACAGGCACTGGGGAAAGGAGTTCCCTCTTGCAAACTGGAGGAAAGACTACTTCCAATGTGAAACAAAATGGTATAGAAAGGCCTGAAGCCACCATCCATCTTAAGCATTTTTCTAGTTCCATCAGGGTTTGGTCTGCTGTGAAGGGGTGAAGCTTGAATCCTCAACAAATTCAGAGTACAGTGGTAGAAAACTCAAGACAGAGTGCCTCACTCACCTCAGTACATATCACACAAGCAGTACACACCTTTCTGTACACCAACATGCCCACTCATATTTCCAGCCCACAGAAACACAGAAGTGTATGCACATGATGTACTATTTTGAAACACAGAAGCCCCAAAATAAGGATAATGCCAGAAAGCAGCACCTGGCTTGGTGTACCGCACATATGCCCCTAATGCCATATCCTCTTGTCCTCACTACCCCAGTGTTGCTCTGAAGACCAAGCAGTCCCTTACAAAGTGCTCCAAGCCAACCCCCCCAGCTGCCATGTGCTGGTTTCGCACCCTGTGGCTTCCCACCCTGCACCTTCTCGTGTGGCTGCTCACGTCTCATGGCTCTCAGCCCGATGTGGTGCAAATATTTGCTGCTCCCTGGGAGGAACACAGTGCACTGGCCGCCAGGGGCAGGTTGTCTGCATATTTATTCTGGAATAGCAAACAACATGGTGAGCAAAGAAGGGAAAAAGCCAGATAAGATAAAAGCATGTTACCGCGTCTAACAACGTAAAATCAACAAGGACCACAGAGAAAAGTTATCTGCAAAGACCAGCAAACCCAGCAGCAACTGATTCTAGCAGAGGAGCCCTTTCACAGGTTGGATCACTCAGATGACTGGCAATATAAAGCAATTTGTCTCTTGGACCACCCAATCTCAGGTTATTGTGAACCACTGTCTGTGTTTCATGATTTACACGAAAATATGCTGCAACCAGCACCCTCATAATACAAAGCAGAAGACTTCCCCACGCATTATAAGATAATTATTCCATAGCAAGCTATAGCCTAATTCCTTCCTGAAGAGTGGTGTGGAATACGGCAGTAGTTAATTTCCAGTACGGTGTGGGACTGGATGTTTCTTCCAGGAGATAGATTCACCCAGTTGTGAAGGTTTCCTCTGTCATTTTAAAAATAATACTTGTTGAAGTTTTAATTCATGTACGTGATTAATTTATAAAGTGAAACAAAGCGTACTTGTTATATAAATTTCACAACGATGAGTCCACAGGGGAAAAATAGAAGGAGGTACTAGGAGAACCACATGTGAAAACCATATGGAAGGGTGTTCCACCAGCTTGGAACCAGATGGAAGAAAACATTGTCCCTGGACACTGTACAGAGTCCTACTGATAACACATGATAAATCATTCACTGAGTGTAAGCAGGAGAGTGAACATCACCACATACCAAGCTGTGCAGGGACAACAGGACCAAGAGCTGGGGAACAGGAGAGAAAAGGACAGCGCTCCATGCTTAGATGCTACCCTTTGCGTAGATCTAATCAAAGCTACTATCAGCAGGCACAGCCAGAATAATAATAAAAAAAGCACAGCAGCAGTGTTTGAATGCACCAGAAAACCAGTAAAAGAACTGATTTTGCAATAACTGGAAACTGAACATCATGGATACTGGACAATTGGCAAGATATTCTCCCCTATAAAAAGCACACAAATTTAGTCCTGTACCAACTTCTCTTTGTGACCTTTGATAAGTCATTTAAGGTCCTCCAAAGTCGAAGGACATCCTCCCATTCACTCCAAACCCTGCTCACCGGCTGCTTTCTCAGCCACGCTTCATTTCCCAGGGAGGGAGAAATCTCTTCTATGCTCCTATGTGTTTGAATTGAGGATTCCCAGGCAGGACAACTGCTCCTGACATAAAAGGAATCTGGATTTGACTGGGTCTGATGAGAGGACAGCAGAAGACACAGCATTGACTCTCAGGGGGAGCCTAGATAGGAGGAGGCTGTACCTAACATTCAATAATTCATTTACAGTCATGAGTATCAAAAAGCACAGATTTCTGCGGTGGTTCTGCTAGAGCTAGATGGGCCATTACACAGATGTGGAACTGTAGATTTCAGACTAACAACTAGTTAAAGCTTTACATTCATCCCAACTACCAAATTCTGGTTATTAGCCTGGAAGGTCGCTCCTGGCAGTCACTCCTCTTCTCTTGCCAGTCTTTTCATTTCTCCTTTCACAAGGAATTTTCTTCTCACGACGGAAGGGAGCCTCACAATAAACATGACTATTTTGTGCTCTCAGTATTTGCCACATGCAAAGTATCTGTATAGGTGCAAAGTGACTTCATGCCCTAAGAAGGGCCTGAAATCTCTCTATCAAGTGCAGTGGTTTTCGTTGTATTTTTTTAATGGTACAAGCCTGTGAAACAGACCCAGGAGCAGGATGAGACGTTTTGCACAGAAACATGCAGACAAGGAAACTGACCAGAACACATGTATGCAGGACCACCAAGGATGGCCCTAAATTAGACCACCCAGTCACTTCATTGGCCCCATTTTGAGAAGCCAGAATCTCAGAGCTCAAAAGGGTGTCCTCACCCGGGTTCCTTGGCCTGTGTTTTAGACCACTGCATATCTCCAGTCACTTCCTGCTGCTGACCTCTTCGAGTAAATCACCCTCGTCAGCCTCCCTCCCTCCTGGCAACATCCTGTTCCTTTCTCAAAAAAAACCCACCTCCCACTCACAATTCTAAGGTTTGATATCAATCTTAAATAAATGCCTCTCTAGACTCAGCTTGCATTCCCTGAGCCACCTTATCTCCTGCCTCTCTAGAATGGCTGCAGTTCAAGAAGCATGTGCAGAAGCCTCTGATGTCTTTTTAATTTCAATCGTTCCCCAGTGTCTCTTTCTTCCACAATTTTTTTTCTTACAAAGAAGTAAATTATCTTCAGGAGAATGTAAACTGCAATATACATGTGTGCTTCTTGTTACTTGGAAAGGGAAAAAATGAAAGCCCCAGGAAAATACATATTTCCATATGAAATACAGTGAGAAGGGAATCTGTAAGATAGGTTCTGCCCCACCATCTCCCTCCTCTGGCTTCCCTCACTTCATAGTTTGGGCAAGAAGAAGCTTGTCAATATATCTACCCATCAAAGTCCTTTCTTCAGCATCCACAGGCTGAGTCCCTCTGACTGCTCCATTATTCCATCCCTTTCATAATCTTTTCTGTAAATACATTTCCACTCACCCTCAAAACCTTATGCTCAGTGCTTTCCAGGTTGTAATCCTTTCCATAAATGGAAGACACTCAAAAGCAATGAAGTTTGCCTGCTTACATTTCGCATTTACATGGTTAAATGTGGTATTGCTGCTTACCTGCTCACCTACACTTTGTTTTACTTTGCTTTACACTCAGCCATCCTCGCCTTTACAAACCACCAAAATGCTCCTGACCAGCTACACAGAATGTGGTTCAGTGAGGATCTGTTTCTCCCTTGAGAGAAATCCCTTGGGTCTCCCCAGACTCACATCTCTTTTTGAGATTTCTCACCAATTTTTTTTTTTTTTTTTTAATGTAAGAATAATCAAATAATTCATTAGCAGTTCACTTGATTAATGAGCCAGCGACCATGCAGTCATGAACGAGCAGAATTCCACGTTGGAGAAAAAGCTGGAGAATAAGCAAAGAAAATAAGTTTTAGTCAGAAAAACAAAATAGGTGAATAAGATGGCATGGCAGGCTCCTAAAATGCCCTCGGAGTTCTTAATGTAATCTTATTCCAGTGCACACATCCCTCAGATGCCCTCCCTCTCCTTATCATCTAACTCACTCAACCATGTCACTGACATATGTACTTAGCAGCAGTTATCGTCAGTGGCACATAAATAAATGGCAGGTATCAAAGAATCAAGGTCGTCAACTCGTCATGAATATTTCAGAGAGAAGCAACATGAAAAGCTCGAGTGTCCCAGCCTCTCACATTTCCAACAGAAGGAAAAAAAATACAAACCACATGCAGCCAGGCATGCGCGTACACACACACACACACACACACACACACACACACAGGGTCTGCTGGCTCGGCCATCACATGCACGTAGTTCATTTCAAGGCAATACCACATATGTTACGAGACAATCTGTCACATTTTAAAAATATATAAATGTATACTGTACATCTCCTCTGTATAATGTGCAAACTCTAAGCGGCTGGCAAGAGGGCAGTGGTGATTTAATGTAAGAAAACTGCGCTTTGCTGAAGGGGCTATGGACTAGATAGCTTGGGCTGTAACAAGAAGCCTCTTTGACAAAGGCACAGAGTGGCATCTTTTCACACAATTATATGTGGGTCACATTAACCTCTGCTGTGCAGGATTCCCTTGAGCTGCTTCTGTCTGCACATTGCTGCAAAGAAACGAAAGCAGAAATTCCTCTCTCCCTCTCTTTGGCTCTATAGGGCAATGCAGCAAAGTGATGGAGAGGAAGAAGGGCTCCCAGCTTGTCACAGCAAACAGGTCAGAAAGGGACAGAGCTTCCTGCTGAATGCAGGGGCAAAGTCCACTCTTAGACCGAGCACTTTCATTAATCAGACGTGTTAATCAGTGGGCAGATTTGAGATCTTGAGCTGTTTAGAGCACTACGATATTTGGATATGCCGTTACATATAGCTGGAGACATTTTAAGTTTCACTTTCAGCACATATGCCAGATGCTGCTGGGAAACTCTTTGAATTCTGTTCTGTGAATGGAGAGATGGATGGATGGAGGCAGGGGAGGCATTTTTTTCCACAGGCTCTGGAGATACAAATTTTCTCCTGTCAAGTTCAACTCAAATCTGCAAACAGAAATTTCATCAGAGCCCTCAGGATTTATTAAACAAAGCAAAGGTTTCTTTCAGAAAATCATTTGTCTATCCCACTGTTTTTGTTGCTGGTTTGTTTTTTTTTTTCTTTTTTTTTTTTCCTCCTGTTTGTTTTATTTATGTATCAGACAAATTCTGGGAGCATACACCAAACATTCCAGCAACTTAGTTTCCCACTTTCTTCTGCCTTGAAAGTTTGATTTTCTTAATTATTATTATTATTTTTTTTCAGGCACTTCACCCTTTTCTTCAGGTTACCTATGGATCTAGATGGCTTGATGTGGCATATGGCAGGTGATGTTTATGTTCCAGGGAAAAATGGATTTAAATGACAAGCTCTTCTAGATCTGGGAGAGTCACCATGGAATTCTGCTTTTGTTCATATTAAAATGGGACCTACCTCAAAAAACTCATGGTGGAAATGAAGAACACATTTCTTGCAGTGACAGCTGATACTGACACTGTCATTCAACTCCAATTGCTTTGTTAATCCCCCTGTTTTCAATACCAGTGTCCTGCGGGGTTTTGAACCTGCAGAACACAAAAAGCTGGAAAAGTCTCAGAAGATGGCTGGAAACTGAGATAAGGACACAAATTGGAAGCGCCTGCCAAGGCATCTAACAGGGAGGTTTAAGACTAACAATTTTATAGGCATTTGAACATTTTTCACATGTTGCAATCAGGTCCAGATCATGGTCTGATATTATACAATACACAGTGGCACTACAAGAATCAGTTATTGCTGCTCACCTTTCACCCTCTGTTGTTCATTTCCACTCCATGCCAAAGAGCTCTTTCCACTCACTTGTGCCAGTAAAACTGTCTGCATGACCAGGCACTGAACCAGACTGAGCAACTTTTCCTGCTTTAAACAAACACCAGATTTTTTATTTTTTTTTTTGGTCAGGTTGGCTCACTCCTCCCATCTAGTTCCCAACCACATGAGTCCTTGTGCCAGCAAAGCAGTGCAAATGAGGGGCCAGGAGACAGCAAGATCTTAAACCAACGTTACCACCAAGCAATCTGCAACATCAAACCACAGGCTAAATCTCAGCTAGGAGCTTTTTGGGTTCAGAGTGAACACCTCTATTAAGACGAATTAAGCACTTTGCAGTGTTCAGAAATGCAGTTTTGAACGTAGCTAATATCTTTATTTTCAGCACTCTGCCCTGAAACAGAAATGGCTTGAAAGAATCCACGTAGGAAGACCATTAATTCTGGGTTTCTGTAGATGAGGTTTTTTGTGCAACCATTATGTTTAATAGAAAAGCATAGCCCTGCACTGCAGTCACTGCCACTGTGACTCCACTGTACTGCAGAGATACCAGAACTACCTTAACATCAGCTAGTGCAGGTCCCGATAACAATCTAGTCTCAACGGAACAGGCTCAGCATGGACCAATTTGTCCTGACAAGATTATTTGCAAATTAGGTGAGGAGGTCAGATGGCTGCCCTATAACCATGTTAAAACGGAGTAAACACTAGCTCCAAATTTATGCCTTACCTATCTTTTAAATGTTTCTCATGGGGCACTCACTTCATGTACCCCCCTCAGCGCCAAGTTTTGCCTGCTCCTAGGCCTTGTTTCAGCTCAGAAAACATTTGAATGCTCTCAATCTGATACTGCAGGTGTGTACCGATGCAAGTCACAAGTCTTAGTGGAAGGGAGACTGGGGAGACTCCTTCCGTGTGATGACATTAAACCACACAGAAACAAGATCACT
Organism: Alectoris magna; assembly: GCA_030625065.1. NCBI lineage: Eukaryota > Metazoa > Chordata > Aves > Galliformes > Phasianidae > Alectoris > Alectoris magna. The sequence goes on along the minus strand of CM060578.1, from coordinate 3,213,956 downwards.
GGAATTAAACACGTAAAACCAAGGAGGTTGGGAGTGGATTTTGCAGAGAACTAGCAAAAAAAAAAAAAAAAAGAAAAAAAAAAGGAAGGAAGAAGGCTCTTTGATGTTTCTTTGTGCAAGATGCAAGGGCCTGTCCCATCTGGAGGGCTAAACGAGTCAGATGATGTTACTGTGAGAACAGTTTTGGATCACAATCAGAACATCCTCCTCCATTATGCATCGCAAAGGGTCTGTCTGTTTTGTCATGAGGAGATGTGAGCTGTTTGTCAGTGAAATGAGCACAATACCGTGGGATTTCCCACACAAAATGATTCAAAGCCCACGGACTCACATGAACCCATCCAGATGTCTCAATGGTTTGTCCTGACACGTAGCATGAACATGCCCAAATGACAGAATGAGCTGGAAGAGGGCTTGTTGTTAATTCTCAACACTGTGGGCTACTTGGAAAACACATTTCTGGATTTTTATGCCTAATTTTTGGGAGGAAACTAATCTTTCAGTCTGAGAAGCACTAACAGAAACAAGGCCAGCTGGCTGGAGCCACTGCAAGCCCTGTAAAAAAAAAACGCAACAAAACACAAAACCTACAAGGCACAAGGGTAACGTGTTACCTGGTCCCACCGTAGTCATATTCTACATGTCAACATATGTAGATAGGCTGGACACAAAAGCAGGCATGCAGACTAGACTGACAGAAAAACTTCTGATGAGACCTGCCAGCAAAGTCACAAATGAAAGAAGGTGCAAGAATTACTTAAAACAAGAATAAGAAATGTCATGTTGGGTCAGACCAAAAATCAACCTAGCTCAGTACCTGATCTATACTAGATGGCAGGAGCACACACTCACAGGAGAAAACAAAAAATGAGTGCTCACAGGACTGCCCTTTCCTTGTTATACCTGGCTGCTGTTTTAGTAATCTGCTTAAAGACCCCCCCCTACATCAAGTGGCTGGCAGAGCCACCCTCTTTTTACACATCCAAATGTTCTCTGAACATATATGTGCCTTTGGCCATCATATTTACTTCACAATGACTTCTGCAATTTATTTAGCCACTAATGTCACAAATTATTTCCTTCTATTTGTTTTAAACTTATTACCTAAAGGGTTCTTCTGGTCCTCTTGACTCCAAAACCTCCTTATAAGAGCTGCTCAGGAAATTTTCCAGTGCAATTTCATTGGGAAAGGTCAATTAAATTTAACTGAAATTTCTCACAAAAAGAAAGTAAAGAGTTTCAAAAGGAGTATATTCTCAGTTCTTTGATGGACTTTCTTTTGTCCCTCCATTCTATACCTTTATTTTTAGGATTACTACATGTAATGTGGGGTACCCAGGGTTAATTACATCCTATTCATGGTTATTTTATCAGGTATACAAATCTGAACAATTCTATTGCAATGTGGAAGGCTCTGTTTCTAGTCTATGGTATGAACAATGTAGAACAGAGTTGAGCTTCGGTCTTTTATCTCACAGCCACGTGCCATAAGGACTGGCTTATTCTAGAGCAATTTAACTTATTTTTCTAATTTTGAATGACCACAGGTTTATCCTGAAATAGAACAGACATGAAAACACTTTCTCTTTCCCAACTCTGTTCTGTGGGCATTTCCTGTTCTGTTTTTCTACCTTGAACTTACTAGTTAAATGTGCCTTAACTGTGTATCAGAAATTTCCTTTCATATTATTCTGAAGTGAGTCACTAAGCTGGAATTTGGATAAATAAAACATACAAACACCTGCAATGTAAACACCTAAACTCCCATAAAAGAAATCCCACCTTCTATCTTTTATAAGACTCCTTGTGGTTGCAGCTCAACATCATGCACTCCAATTAGTTCCTTGTCATGCTGGATGCTTTAACAACAGTGAATACTCTCAAAATCCTTAGTTTCAATGGTACCGCCTTCTCCTGGCTTTCCTTCTTCTCCTGTCTCTTTTGAGCAGAGCAGCCTTGTTTTCCACCAATCACTTCAGCTGCTATCTGACAAACTTATTACCCAGCATTCCTACTAACCAAGTACTCTTGTCCCAGAATAAAACTGAAGCCAGTTAGGACTGAGTTATAACCCTTAGAATCATTCTACAAGCTTTTTAGGTAAAGTATTGAATTGGTTTCTGTCTGAAAAAAATACAACATATGAAGAGGTATCCCCACCAGAAGATGACATAACCCAGATGCCACATTGACTTGACACTTGAGGGCTTTCAGCCCTCTACAGACAGGAAGAAACTTCCCCTTGATTAGGCAACACCCAGGACCTCTCCTGCCTCACTGAGCACTCAGAAGCTCCCCGTCCCATTTACTTCCCCTTAGACAAAATGAAATGCTGTCCCTCGCATCATTCATCAAAGTCACGTCCCATAATTAACAGTACCATTTGTTCAAGGGATTTCAATAGGTACTAAAATTCAAAGATTCAAAGCTTGGACACTGCCTTATTGCAGCCTGGGTAGATAAAAATGTGGCAGGAAGACTTTCACAGACACGTGGCACAGGAATCATTCTGTCTCTAAAAAGGAGTGTAAAGGTGTGTCAAAGCTATGAGATACTGCAAACCAGGTTCTCACCTCCAACACAGATGACACTAAAAGGAGTGTCACCTGTGGGGGATCACCTTTTGGTGTTTTGAAGTAACACTGTGGATTGGAATTGTTCTCACAAAAGTGGAAACAGCCACAGCTACAACCAATACAAAGCCCCCAACAAGCAACACACCAGGAGCAGCCAGGTACACTGCAGGGCTGGTCACACTCCTTTTTCCTTTTGCAACACCTCCCAGACCAGCAGAGGAACAACAGAGAGCTCCCTGTGAAGAGTTATTGTCCAAATCAGAGATCCAGTCCAGACTTCACAGCCAGTAACACAGCACTCAGCTGGGAACCCTTTCTCCCTAGCGCTGAAGCACAGAATAGCTCACCCCAGCACAGGACCTCAGCCTCCCTCTTACAACTCCACAGCTTCTCTGGAATTATTTTTTGGGGCCTGTGGTTTTCAGCAAAGAGGAATTTAAAGAACAAAACCTTGGTTCATTACATCATGGCTCCAGTAATGTCTAGGAACATTTTTACGTTTGATAAAATCTCCCCAGATTACCTTTTGAAAGCCTGCGGTCAACTCACATGGCTGGAAGCACAAGAATGATGTAAGTAACCACTGAGTAGCCCATAGATCAGTTCTCTCATGATGCTAGCACAGAAGCTTGGGAGAGGCATCACTCCTTCAAGGGCATGTGGTAATTAGCTGAAGTCAAGAAACAGCTATGCCTATGGAAAGACAGGGGGAATGGCCTGGAGTTACCTGTGCTTCTCACTTTGCAAGAATTTGTGGCCCCAGGTTGCCTGCAGTGCTGATTCTCTGCACTAATAGTGCCCATCCTTATCTACCCCTCTGTCTTAGTTTCCTCTGGGTATGTTGTCCCATCTCCTGTCTGTGGTTTGGAAGCTCTGTGGGGAAAGAAGGTGAAAGACCTATCTTTCACTGTGAGTTTGTGATGTACGAGACTTTGCTCTCAGTCCTACTTCTTTTTAGCAGAGGTGAACCTACCTTTAAGTGAGGTCTCAAATCTGAATATAAAGCAGATGGTCAGAGGGCTTCTCTTCCAGCCAGCTCAACCTGGACAAAAATGGCAGAGAAAATAGAGAGATGAACAATGCCAAGCTATGCAGGGAAAACCTGAGGTAAACTTTTCCAACAAACTACTTTAAAGGAAATCTCTATTTCATACTTGCGTATTATGCCTTCAGGAGAAAAAAACACTTTCGCAATCTATTATTTCCAGGATAAGCCCTGTGCTTTGGTGGGTACTGTAATCTGCCTTTCAGAGACAAAGCGTGAACCTTCAATCTTCAAGTAAAGCCACGTAAGTACAATTTGTATAGTTAACAATGGAAGGATGGGTGGGAATCATCTTAAAATTCTGACCTCAGGTGACTTCTCTGATGTCAGAAAGTCAGAGACAAATTGAGACACTATAACCAAGAATGCTGATTTCCAGACTGCACTTGCAACCACTAATTCATGCTGCTTCTTATCAAAGTAATGTCACCATGAGACCTTTATTCAACTGAGAAAGCAGAAGTGACAGCAATTCTTTGTTGTGATTGCCCTCTAAGCTTCCCTTGTCACACCATCATTAGTTAGCTGGACTGCATTATTGCAGTTGGGGTATTCCATTCACAAGTGCATTTGGGTGGCTACTTCAAAGATAAATCTCAAAAGAAGATCGAGATGTTTCTCTTAACTAGGTGACTCATCCAATTTGCCTACTTTCTATTATGGACTTAAGGTCTTTATTTTTGCTTTGAAGACTCAAACCCATTGGAGTTCTTGCTGTAAGCAAGAGTCAGGGAGACTACCTGTCCTAAAAAGCTGACTGTCTAGAACAGATATCAAGTAAGGAAAAAAAAAAGTATCAGCATTAACATTATTTCCTGCTCTTTATAAATCGAGAAAAGAGCCACAAGGAGATGAAATGACTTGCCTAATATCACTCTAGCTGCATCAGAACTCACAGCCCTGGGTAATGACTCAGCCAGAAGACCACCCTTCTTCTTGAACAGTAGCTGGAGGTCTAAATGCTAGTAGCCTGGCAAAGGAGGAGATATGTTGTTCACATAGCTGAAGATTTCTGGACATACTGAGGCTTTGCCAAAAGCCAACCCCCTCCATTCCTTGGCATGGGATCTTTGACAAAGCAGCTAAAGAGAAATGCTCCTCTGGTGGTGTTCCCAGTGGCCCATCTGCAAGCTTCAGTGTTAACTTCCTGGTAGGTGCCTCCCTTTCAAACTGGAATCCAATTTACAAAGCCTTTAATTTTAAACTTTCTCATCACTGACTTAATAAAACTAAATGACAGGTAATGGTCCCAGAAGCCAGGAGCTATTAGATCCTTCTCAACACTAATAAGGGCTGATCAGATGCTTGTGCACTCCTTTTCCAGCTCACAAAAGCCCAGGTCCCCAAGGACTCTGCCACCATGAGAGAAACAGGAAACCAACCCTCTCACAGGCAAGCGAAGAAGAGCAAGAAAAGAAAGAAGGAAAGAAAAAAAAAATCAGGAAAAAACAATGTTAATGTGAACACTTACAACTGGAAACGGGTAGCAGGATCACCACAGATAATTCCTGCTCTTTCCCTGGAGTTCATCTGGGGCCCACGTGCTCGCTCCATTTCCCCACCAGGGCACTGGGGGCTCTCAGAGGCACTACAGGCATCGTGGCTACACGGAGGCATGTAGCAAACCGGCTCTGATTTCTGCCCAAAGGCATCAGTGTCATACCGGTCGGGATGTCAGCTTGGGAGAATGTCAAGGCAGCAGTCACGGTGTGCTGTCACAAAGAGAAATAGATATCATTTCAAACACACAGCTCTGGAGAGAGGAGGGAGAAGCAGAAAAGAGAATCCCATCATGCACTTTTAGTGGGGGGAAGAGAAGAGAAGGAGGCTTAACTCTGCTTTGGCCATACTGAAGGAGGCAGAAGGAGAGGATGTACCATATCCTTACAGCCACCGTGCTACTAGGCTAGGAAGAGAAGGGGATACTCCAGAGCAGACTCCATTCTTAGCTGTTTGATTCACTTTTTTTCCAAAGGAGCTGGAATTGGCCTCCAAGGATTATTTCCTGCTTTATGGGCATCCTCGGCTAGCAGGAAACTTTGGTATCAGTGCAGAGGAGGTGGATAGTGATGTGGTAGCAATGAATGGATCCACTGGTTTTCTCTCCTCTTCAACTTACACCTCCACACGCCAGTGATAAAGGAGGCTTAAACCAAACCTCCTTTCTACTTCAATTGTCTTAGTAAGAATCAGGTCTTGTAGCAGGCAGCCCTGGCTTATAATGACACCCTTCTCCAAAGTAGGACAGCTGTTACAGTCAGATCTTCCCCTGCTACATCGGCCTTATACAGAGATATCCCACTGCATCTACCACAGGGGTGAATTAGACTGCGCTGTTCCTGTAGCTGTGAAATTCCCAGGCCTTGTTTTGCAAAGGGGAAACAAGATTGAGGCATTTTATCCAGGTGACATAAAGCAGCTGTGGCACAGCCAGGACTGAAAAACAGAGCATCCAAATCTCTTTCCCTGCTACAGGACTGTGCTGGGCAGCTCCTGTCTCTTACCTTTCCCTTTCTTTCTATCAATAAAACTTGGAAAACTGAGTTTTGGTTTTGTTTCACTGCAATTCAGGATGGCACTAGGTCTGCTGCTAATTGTATTTGCTAGACTACATTTATTTCCTGCTTCATGGCACTTGTCACCCAGTGCATGCAGCTGGAACACTTCTCTGTTAGAGGGGAGAGTCTTCACTCCAGTCCCTTCCCCAGAACACACAGTATGTAACTGAATTTTCAAAGCAGGAAACATTTTTGAAATAAGGCCTTTTGGGGACACAAAAATGCCACTCGAAGAGCACATATAAAGGAAAGACAGTGGATTGATTTAAATTTTGAGAGAAACACAACATTCCCCAGACCAGATTATTCCTTCTTCCCCTCACAGTATTCACTTTCTGCCCACATGCACAAAGGGAGCTGCACCAAGAAGTTGCAGGCTTCGTCTTTTAAGGCATCCTAGTGGAAGGCTTGGAAATGACACAATGAGCTTATCTTATTACCCCCCCCCCCAATATCTGTGTAACTTTTTTGATATACGAAGTCTGTATCATAGAAAGCCCTGGAGCCTGCTGTAATATAATTAATGTGATAGGAAAACTTGAACTGGAGCACAGCCAGGATTTTCATCACACTCAAACCCCACTCAGTAACCACTGGACTTTCCATTCCTCTCTCAACCACCCACCTTATTTGTCTTTGCTTCCCAGCTCCTCTGAAGCACCTTTTAAACCCTATTGACATGTTTGTTAGCTATAGTAGCATGATAGATCTACGAAGGACTCTCTGTCTGGAGCAAATGCCTTGCTTGCTGGCTCATCTCTAGCCTGAACCAAGGCACTCTTATTTTTGCATATGGCACTAACTCATGTAGCCTTGAAACCTCTCGCTTTCCTATTCCCTTCAGATTTTCTTATACTTAACGTAGTTCCTCCTTCCTTGCTCTTGTCCTTTTCTTCCCAAGTTTGGCTTTCTACATAAAATTCTTCCAGCTTTTCTAAACAGTGAGACATTTCCCAAGACCCTGCATTATGCTGAATACCCTACACTTTTCTCTGTACTCTGGATGTCTCTGATAATAAGGTGAGTAGACTGTATATCACAGCTGCAGAAAGAAAGGGGATATATACATGTGGCCTCTTCTAAGTGCAAAACACAGGCCTGGAACCTCTCCCAACATCTGCTCTTAGTCTGGACAAAGGGAATGAAAGATGTTACAAGTTTTGTAGCTCATGTAAGAAAGATCTCATGAAGAATTGCAATAACATACTCCTAGCCCATGGGAAATGGGTATGGACAGCCTCTTCGAATGAGGTGTAGCACTGACAGGGATGCTCCATCTTGCAGCACTACCTCTTCCACTGCACTTTTTAGTAGTAAATAGCAAATAGCATTTGCATTACTTCCTACAACGCTGCACTGTTGGACATATGAAAATGTCTGTCACCCATCACAGACAAGGTTAGTTAAAGGGCTTTTCCACATCTACACAATAAATGGACAGTAGAGTCTTCACTCTACTGAAGCTGGTGTCTAGGATTATACAGTAATTGTCCACACATGTTTATTATTTTGGGAAAACATAAACTTTTTTTGCTCTATCTTTTGGTCACCAGTGGGCTGTATCAAGCTGTCACCCTAATCAAGGTGCTGGTTCGCTTCATCCAAAATCTCCTTCCATAAGGAAGCATAAGCTACCCTTGCTGGTAGTTTTGACTTAATCTGGCTCTGAAGTAACCCAGCTCTTCTCACTAATTATTCTTTTCTGTCCCCTTTATAGGATTTCTGTTCCTTGTTAGAACACAAATCTAACTGTCCATGTGAAGCCACACACTTAGATAAATTCATAGTATTGTATAAAAATTTGCTTGGAAAAAGGTTTTATATCTCTGTTTTGGGCATGATAGTATTTTGGGCTAGAACAAAAGTAAATTCCCAAAGTATGTATGTTGGTTCACTTTTACAGAAGACACATTGGCCGTACAAGGTTCATTATAGGAGCACTAATTTCACAACACTCAGATTAAAAAAAACAACAAGGTTCTAGATGCTGGAATCCTTTTGTATCTCAGCTGAAATGCCCAAAAGCTAGGGTTACCCTAGATCTGTAACTGCAAGTTACCTGCCCTCGGTTTTGTTTTCATGGGATTTCACCATTTCAGATACTTCCCTGAGATTTCTCAGCAGTGCCTGTATTGGACCCCTATCAAAAGTGCAGGCAAACAACTCACAGGTACTGATCTCATGTCTGAGGTGCACTGAAGTCCCTGGGTAAGAAAATGGAAGCTCTCACCTCCTGATATAGACTTTGCAGATACAAAACCAAAGATAGCAGGATTCCTTTTACGAACACCGTTGATATCTAAAATTCAGGTTAGGTATTTCATCTACAACAGAAAATAATGGCTAAGGGGGGCACTTCTGTCTCGAGTAGAGAAAAGCTGAGTTCCTGTCTTGATTCTGCTACCACCTCTTTTTTTAGATAGGGGAAAAACTGTTGTATCTGCAAATGGGACACAACAGCTATGTATCTTACTACCTCTCTTCCTCACCATTCACTCTCTTGTCTACCCAAGCATTTCACAAAAAGAGATGGTGAGGTCTATGTGCAATGGCTTCATCCTTACAGGAAGGGCAATAATAAATTCTAAGAGAAGAACTGTTGGTCCTAACAAACACAGAACGAAAGATGAGACATTGTAATTTGGACAAACATAGAATTACACCCACCTCTGTGCCATGGCCCATTTGATTTCAGGAGAGGTGTGCAGTATATGCATGAAGCAGCTGGATTCTTTTTTCCAAGCACAACCCTGAGACTTTTGGAGAGAATATTAGCAGCAGAATCTCACTGGTTGTGATCCCCTTAAACCATTATCTCTTCAAAATCCTCCCTTCTCCCCTCCTGAGATTTTACTTCTTGAGTTCTGGGACCATTTAACAAGGCATAGATTTCCTAGGAGCAGAAGCATCACCAGATGATCTAGCAAAGCGGAGCTTGTAAAAAACAAATTCTCCACAAGCAGAAAACTTGGGATGAGCATGTCCACTTGAAACAGCTCTAAATGTAGATTTTGAGATACACCAATGAAGGAAAGGTGGAAGGCCTGCACTGCTTTCCAACTGGTACCTACCCAGCCACATATATTACACACACACATTCTTTTCATTGCTTGTTGTCTTTTCAAAACACAACAGTGTCATTGTTCAGATGGCAACTTCACAGCAAAAGGCAATTGTCACATCCCTCGGCTGGAATTGGCTGCAGTTCAGATTTCAAAGCCTGGAGCAAGGTTTTTTCACTGAAGCTTTTCTTCTGGAAGCACGCTGACAAGCCGAGTGGCTTACCCTCAAATGTGCCAGGCCATAATAAAATCACCAGTCACCCAGGATCTTCTCCAGACCAGACAAAGGTACTGCAAGGGCAGGCAAAACAGATGCCCTGCAAATACCAGAAATCATGTGGTGTTTACTGGGGCTCTCAGCCTTGTTCCTGCCACTCGGCTGGAGCAGCTCCAGGCATTCCGGGTTCACACTGGACTGACTCCAGATTCAACGACAATGTAATAATTTATGTGCATCTCCACGCTTCAGTTTTCAAACCTACAATTAAAAGGATACAGGGACACAGTAATTTCCTTGCTGAATCAGACCTGTGGGCCCATTAGTGCAGGATCCTGCATTCCCACTGGTAAGTGAAAAGTTGACAGCAATAGTTCTCTATGTCCTGGTATTTGGCAAACTGGTGCTTTACAAAGGATGAAACTAACATGGAACTCCTTCTGCAGTATTTTGAGAATATTTGTAAAGCAAGCATGGTTCCGTCTGTGTGCATAACTGCTGCTAGCAGGAAAAAAGAATGAAGTTTCATTTGATAAAGAATTTTGTGCTTTCATTTATCACTTCTGTTTTGCTTTGGAAAAAAACCCAAACAATCTCATTATGCCCTCCATAACTTTGTTTTGGGTCTGCTGAAATACACTGCAAATGTCTTATACTCTATTAAGCACTACTGGAAAAAGAAGCAAAAAGCAGAATGCCAGTTGGAAAGAAAACGAACAACTAAATAAAAACAATGGCTTCAACCCAGTCAGGCTCATATTTTACTGTTCCTCTGAAGACAAAATAGAAAAACAAAACACATAAACAAAGAGTCAAATCAACGTGATTTCCTCAACCATTTTCTTTTTGTCAGTATGTCATTTTCCAATGGAAAACCACACTGCCAAAATGTTACTGACTAATTCTATGTAAAAAGTTCCTAGAGAGCATCTCTGCAAGCTGTGATAATTAGGACAAGATTTACAAAAAACTACATGGCTGTGAGGAAATTCAATGGTTGCACATGGATAATATGAGGCGATGTGATTCCTACCATTGCTTTCACCTTCAGCTTTCAAGACACTGGCTGAGTACAACTTCTATTTTACTGTCAGCCAAGAGATGTAGCTTATTAGAGAGGAAATAAATATACATATCAAATAGCAGCTGCCATGAAAGCTCTGTTCTTATTCTGTCATCTTTAGCTGTTTTCTCTTAAAAAGTCATTAGACTGAAAGTAAATGGTCACTCTTTATGGACTAAAAACATTGTGTATCCTTAGTTCATCAGCACAAAGAACACAAAACATAATGGATATTTATCTTGTCTAAATGCCAATTAAACTTCTATAAAAGTGACCAGAAATTATTCTTACCAGCTCAGGAGAATCCTTTCTGGGGAAGATATTTCAGTGCTAACAGCTTTGATTATATGAAAAATACTTGCAGAAGTACTTTCTCAAGACATCTTGATAATCCAGCTGCCAATACCAACCAGACAGAGGAATCTGAGAAGGGAAGGAACAAATGCATAAGTGTTTGTGCAAGATGGTGAGCCCTGGGGCAACTTGAAAAGCAGTGCTGTGCAGTGCTGCCCTGCCTTAGCAGGAGCTCCTCCACAAAATACTACTTCCACAGCTATTTCCTACCAGTGGCAAGTTATTCCTGGCATACAAGAGCAGTGAATTGCTTCCTGGCCCCACACTGGCTCAGGTTCTTGGCTGAGCAGAAGTGAGATGCCATCCTCTGTCTCTCTTAACTATTTTTCTACCCAGAAGCTCTTTTAAAGCATTCCCACCTGCTTCTCTGTGTTCAGACACAAAGCTGAAACAGTATAGATGATAGACAGCAATATACTTGCTATTCCAGCTCCCTGGGCGTAAATACTCTGCTTGACTCAGGCTGGTGGTGCTGCAGTACAGGGAGGTACTAACACATAAATGTGTAATTTCCACCTCTTCCAACACATTTATTTTCATGTTTTTCCAGTCCTTTCAATCCTCTTTGTTTGGCTTGGGTTCTGTTTATAACTTGGCTGAGAGATACTGTCAGCTGCTTACCTACACTAACTCAGCCTGTCCATTCCTGTGAATAACCTGGGTAAACCCAATCCAGCCCAACGACACGTTCCTCTGCTGGGCTGGGAATGGCTTTCATATATGACTGAAGGCTAGAAAAGTCCTTATCTCCACACTTCAAAGAGCCTCCTCCCATTTGACAACTTGGTGTCTCCCCATGGATAATTTGAAAATCTTATTCTCAACGGTTTTAAGCCTTTTGATCTTCATAAAAGCCAGGTCACAGAACATCTTATACCGTATGCCTTGAGGAATGCCATAAAGTCTGAGCCATTGCCACATCCAGGCCTCACTACATCTAATCTCGCAGTATTTATGAGCTCATATTTTCTTTGAAGGGACACAATCTACTTGAAAATCTTGTATTAAAATCACCAATGTCAGCACCAGTGCCTGCATTTTACATTAGTAAAAGGGGAATAAAATTCATAATCGACTCATTTTTCTCCAACCAGTCCAACTTTTAAGACATTTGCATTTACTCTCCAGTAACAAAAGCAGATGAGGAAATTTCCAGCCAGCTTCATTCTCTGCAGATGCCAGTTCTACGAACATTGTATTGCAAATATTGTAGTGAGTATTTTAATCTCAAAAAGATGATGCCAGCCTGGTATCTTTAAAATACATGCATGAAGCTGTTTTAGAAAATCTTCGTAAGGCTGTTATAAATTCAGGATATAAGCTTGCTGATGACGTGTACATAAGGAACGTAGAAGATCAAAAGCAGAACGAGAGGGATTTATTTTCACATACTCTTATGACATCTTTTATCCATCTGTCTATATGTTAGCATTTCTCAAAGTGCTTTTCATCACCCTGTTATCTTAGGGCATGATCTCTGTCCATAGCACTGAACACCCCTGAGGTGCAGAGGGTTTTCAGACTTCAGTGACTACATTGGGAGCCACCAACCCTGCACTGATGGAAGCCCTGCCAGGTCTAGTCACAGTGTCCCAAATACTGTCAGCAGCTATCACCAAATATATCTTTCTGCATTTGCTGATGTAAAGCAAGATGTGGAGCTGGTCCAGGTGGGAGAAAGTAGTAACATATCCTGAACTCAAGACATTCCTGAACTCCAGAATTCATAGGGCATATTGAAGGAATGTGCCACAGATCTAAAATGAGACTTGTAAGATCAAACTACGCCTCTCTTCTTCCCAAAAAGAACAGTGAATCATGAAAACTTGTGGCATTTTTACTGATTAAGTCAAGCACAACACAAATCTTCCTTTTACAGACAAGGTCTTGGAGTTAGCTCTCTCCTTCCTGCTGGGTCAATACTCACAGAGACATTAGACTTGATTTGGTTTACAGTGATGCTTCACATTTCATAGAGTATTCTCCATCCCTCATCCACAAAAGTGACAACGAGCAAGTACATCCCAAGTCATGAGGGAAAAGATGATGAATGTTAAGGGAATCTATTGGAATCATGCTGCATTACAGAGTAAGGGAGAAATGCTTCCAATGTCATTAAATTTCTCATTTGTCTAGTGCATTTGTCTAGATCATAAGAATCACACTGGGGGGGGGGGGGGGGGGAACACACAAAACCAACATCTACACAAAATCAATAAAAAGAGAGGAAGGAAAAACTGATAAAATTTACACTACACAAGAGCTAAGAGCACTCAAGACGGCAAGTTTGACATCTTTCTCTTCCACTTTTAAGTGTAGGTTAAGGCAAGTAATGAAATTTCATACTCATTGTAAAGAATGACAAAGATGGGAAATAAATATATTGAAAAAAGGAAATAAGTAATCACAGGGTCTATGGGATGATGTTGGAAAAAAAACGTGAAAAGGGCATTCCCCCTGCCAGTTGTCAGAGACATAAAGGCACCTAGTACAGCCTTCATCTATAACGGCTCAGATCTGTATCATTAGGAGACTGCTCCAGAGGTTTGAAGCCTGATTTATGATTTTCAGACTGCCAGCTGTGACATAACTCACTGGGCAGCAAGACTGAGGTCAATATACGTTTAAGTAAAAAGGTTTTTCGTAAGCCTGTGGGGTCAATCAGGAAAAGCTGCCATTATTGCATGGGAGGGAAGACGGGGAGAACGGATGGGCTGGCAGGGAGAGAAGTGACCAAGCAGTCAATTCCTGTTAAGTAACTGAGGCTGTTTTATTGCTAAACAGCAGTCTAGCAATAAAGCACGTCTTGGAGCGTCTGAGCCAAAGGACCTGAATCCCTTGGAAAGAAATATTCTACCAATTCCTCTAATCCTTCTTCCCTGTTATCCTCTAAGAAACTCCTTCTCAAGCACAGTTAGGACTCACATTCAAAGGCTTCTTTCAGAAAGACAATTCAGAAAACTACGAAGCCACCTGCACAGAGTTAATTTCAAGCAACCTATGGTCCCTGTGCATGAAGAGCACATTACAGGCCCTGCCCATGGCCTGTACCATGGCTTCATCACCCTGTCCAACTTGAAAAGCAAGGCCTTCCAGAAACGGAGGTTCCAGAAAATTTTTTTTTGCACCTACCTTGCAGCCACAGTGATATTGTTTATACTAAGACAAAATGTTCTTACTTAGTAAGCACCTATATAATCATATTTAGGCTGTAATACTCCTTGTGGACTGTTCTGTAGCAAAAAATCATGGCACCCAGATCAACTGATGTAGCTTGTGTCTGCTCCTTGAAGGAGAATGCTCTCTGGTGCAGAAGGGGTTAGTTAAATGTTCCCTGGCCAAATCTGAAACCTACAATGTGCATTTCTGACCCAAGCCAGGCCTGTATATATGAGAAGAAAACTGGTATCTGTGGGCAGTCCCTACTTAGAAAATTATGGCACTAGCTGCACATGCTCAAGTTGCCAAGATGAGATCTGGTCATTAAAGCCAGACTTAGGAGACTGAGCTGGAGTCTCTGCTCTTCTGTCTGCAGCAGTCCAAAGGAAGAGAACCCCTTGCTTCATCTGACAGTTGTCTAGAGGAATAGGGCATGGGACACAGAGGGAAAAGTGCCCTGTTGGAGTACAAAGGGTGGGAGAGGTCAACAAAGTTAAGCAATAGCTTTGATAGCTTTTACTACCCATACAGTAATGCCTTGAGAAGACTTGAAAAACAAAGATAATCCAGACCAATGTATTTATAGGATGTCTACGTACAGAGAAAGCATAGAAATCACCTTCCTGTAGGCTGTCTAAGATCTGGTAGCTGGAATAGTCCAGCAGGCTCTGGGTAACATCTTAACTGGCTGCCTGCACAAAAAAAAAAAAGCCTGGGAAGCTGCTCTCCAGCCAAGCTGGCTTGGGAAGCAGTGTTACTCACCAAGATTGCACCAGTGCTGTTCCAGAGAGCATGGACATGGCCACGGAGTCCAGCTTGGTTTGGCACAAGGAGGTGGCTGCATAAACAGCGGTTAGAACAAGATCCAAAACCAAGCCCATTGCTCCCACAAGTGAAGATGGCACGACACAAAAGAGACAGGCCGCCATGGGCAGTGACCCAAGGCAGGGCGTAACAAAATTAAGTTGCATTTCTAAGGCCAGGCCATGACTGCTGACAGGGCTGGCACGTCCTAAGAAGGCACTAAAAAGGAAGTCCAGGTTTCACCCATGAGCAGAAATGTATATTATGACTTTTCAGTTCTAATGCAAGACCTCACTCTGACTCACCACACGAGCTGCTTACTGTTCACACTCAGTTTCAAATTTACTTTCCAGCTTGCTGGAGGGAAAGCATGTTGGCAATCATTTCTTTTCCTTCTTCAGCTGCTTGAATCTATTGCTTTACAGTAGAGAACTGGCTTTTTTCGCCATACTTGGAGCGTTCTCTGCTGTGTGTAGGACTGAGAGCATCTTCAAGAAAACCCCTTGCTGCCCACATTCTCCTGAGACTGTTGTTTCTGTTCCAGGTAGCTGGGTCATCTGTGTTACAAAAAACAGTGTGAAAGCAATGCTTTTATAAAACTGCTACACATGGAAGAAAAATATGATAGTACATCCATTTCAGATGTAAGCTCTCTCAAGAAACAGGTATGAGTTGTTGGTTGAGGCCTCTGCTTTGAATAACTGAAATGTAAAGCAGCACATGGGGCTTCGGAAGCACTCAATTTCAGCGTGGGACTCAGGAACACAGCTCTTGCACATCTACAGCTGAAGACTAGATACACCTACCATCTCCAGGCTGAGTACTTTCACTACGTAGCCCTTCGGATGGATTTTTGAGAACCTTAGCTGCGAGGTGCACACAAGATTCAAGTATTCCCCTCATTATTATTGCAGAGGCCGTAAATGGCAAAAGCAGCTCATGCTTTCTTCTGGTTTCTAACTTGCGGGAAAGCTCGTTATCAGCAGGGCATCCTTGAAACAGCAACCAAGAGCATTAACTTTTAATATTTAATGTATTCCTCAGGCTCTGGGAGAGCAATGTGAGAAATATCCCGTAAAAATCTATTAGTGTTAATAAAATACCACCCAACAGGTTGTCCATTATCAGCAATTAAAGTTTTCAAAGCAGGTCAGATAACTCCCTGGAATGATTTGTGCGGCTTTACATCCGTTCTTCTCTCTCTCTTTTTTTTTTTTTATTTTAGTTATTAAACTTTCTCAACTCTTTTTTTCCTCCCTCCCACGGCACAGACTGAGCCCTAACCAGTGAATTATAGCACTAATGAGGTGTTTATACTCTCTGCCCATCAATCACAGATGTGTTTGAGTGAAAGCGCCAGCCGATAGTCGGGAAGTGCTGCAGCCTTCGCTGCAGCCAACAGAATATTAGACTGCAGCTAGATAAATCCCCTGCTTTCTTTGTTGCTCATACTACAGTGCAAGAGCACATACACTCCATCTGATTTTCCAGCAGTGTAAAAACGAGGACATCACTGTAGCTCACATCTTCAACCTCCTTCTGCCCCGTTTGCCTCACTTCAACCCTTAACCAGAGCATTGCTTGCCTGCAAAGTGAGAGCCCCAACCACTGAAGGGGCAGATAATGCAGCATTGAGCTAAGGCAACAGGTACCCCTGCTGCTCTGACCTTGCAGGTCCCACTGCTGGCACTCCGTCCTACTGCAGCACCCTGAGGGCCCAACCCCTAGAGCATAATTAGAAAGTAGTTAATTTAAGATTTGTGTATCCTTAAAAATAAATTTGAAAACAAAATAAACCAAAACGCACTTGGGCTTTTAATAGTGAGGCTTTAGCTTTCTCACTGGTAATGAATTCATCTTAAAGAAAATCAAAGCAAATCTAGATGAATAAATATCCATGTTTATACCTTTATGCCTCTAATACCTCTGCACCTACACAAACGCAGTAATAAAATGAGGTCTCTGTGGCCACAACTTAGCATAGACTGGCAGCTATGGGAAGAATTCCAATATGGTGTTCAGGTAGAATTCCTCAAGGTGTGTTCACCTTGTGCCTTGAAGGTCACAGAAGAAGACAGCAGGCTTCAGGCTGATGTCCCCCAGCCCTGCACAAGAGTAGAAGGGTCTCCAATGTGATCTTTAGGGATCTGTGAGCAAGCAGACAGAGTTAAGGGGACTGAAATCATAAAGCAGATGCTTCTGTCCTGATTTGAGAGTGGGATCCTCACAAGCCTGAGTCCCCACATTCCCACAGGAATGGATACAAAGCAGCACATGCTGGGGTGCTGCATGCTGGGGGACCCTGAGCAGTGTGCACAGCGCTGGCAGCCCTCCTCCTGGGGGCTGTGGTTTAAACCTCACATCAGGGTGGGGTTCTTCCCCACCTTGTTGAATGATTGGTATGGAGGGCTTCCATGTTATCCTGAAAGAAAGCTGTGTTTTCACTGGGATGTGGTTGATCTCTGTGGTGCTTTTTTGGAGCAGTATCCCCCCAACCCTGGATTTCACACAAATAGCAACCACTCATCCCATTTCCCCAACTTCCCACCATATTTATCTCACAGGATCCCGTTCCACCTTTTCCATTTTGTGCCCCACTCCCATAAATAAAGCTCCTTTTAGCTCCTGCTCCCTCCACACAGCCCAGGTGCCCACACAGTGGGCAGTTCCCTGAGTGCTTCTTCCCTTCCCTTGCCCTGCAGCTGCTCGCCCATCACCTGTTGTCCTTTTGGGGACATCTTGCTCCATTTGGGATGGAGGTTTCTTGCTTTCTCCCAGGTTCATGGCTAGGGCAGAGGTTTCTAGTTCTTTTCAACCTGTAACCTCCTAGCATTTCTCTAAGGAAGTTATAGTTCCTTGTGCAGCCAATTTGCATCAACTGCCAAAAATCATGCTCTCTCTAGCTACTTGAGACAAACTCTTTCCCAGTTAAGCCCGCCAGGATCAGCCTGTTGATCGGAAAACTTAATGACATTTTCCAGTGGGAATAATAGCCCAGCTACAGGGACAGATCCCCGTGGAAACCTGCTGCAGACTCTAGGGGGGTATTTACCCCACATTTGGGGGCAGCTCACCTTCTGGCAACGTCTGTCAGCACATTGCTCAACAACATTGACAACTTCACCCTACAGCCAAACTGCTTCTAGTGCTCAAACAAACACATTTGAATGTAGCTTGGGTGCCTCCCCCTCCCACTCTGTCTGCTGTACAGGATGCTGAATTAGGAATTGGTAGGGATGAGAAGGGTGGGGAGGGAGACAAGCAGACACTGGGTTTTGTGGTAAGCAGTGGGGAGGGGGACTTGGCAGCTCAGCGTAGCAGGGCAGGAAGTCTTAATGCTTGGAGCCAGTTGACTAACCTCACTGATGACCTTCCATCATAGGCGCCAGTGCTCTCACACAGAGGAAAAAAAATAACAGAAGGAAAGAAAGGAACAGAGGCTGAGAGAACATGGTGCAAGCAAGCACTGCAGCACACAGATGAAAGGCACTTTGTGTTCCAGTCACCTGCAAGTAGGGGGAACACTAGGAAAGGGGACAGCAGATTTCCCTCCTGGGTGCACCTCACAGATTTGATTTCTGTTACAAGTTAATTTTATATTTATGCAACAAAGCAAGTGGGTGGATTTTCTCAAGAACTTGGCATGTTGAGAAAATGTGGCTTTGAGTGTCCCAAGGGCTACATGTAAATCATGGGGTAGGTGTGTTGTACAGCCTCAGCCTTGAATCACTGGTGACAGGACCAGAGCACACTGCAGTTCCCTGACTCACATGCCCAGGATTCCTTCCTGTGGAAACCAAAGCGTGGGAGGGGAGAAAACAGAAATGGTGCACGACCACATCTTGCATATGGGAAGAGAGCAGACAGTCTTTGACACAAGAGTTGGGAAACACTGAGTATCCCACAGTTCAGCTAAAGCCCCAGGGAGCTACTGGGTGAGAAGTTCCCCTAAGAACTCAAGTTCTATAAATCTTGTCCTCTTCTGACATTCCGGACAACAACAGAAAAGAGAGAACAGGGATGCCCTACTCCACGAATGCAACAATCTCTCTATATACATTTCACATATTCTTTCTGTTGCTAAAACAGAGCACCTAAAATATAACTTTTCCCTGAAATATCTTATATATCTCTTTTTCCCCCTTAATCCTATGTAATGAAACATATACAGAGAGTTCAGCAAATCATTTCCTTTCATCACAGATATGCAGTCACCTCTAAGGAGGAATAATTTATCTGCTTAGCAACAAAACAACCTCTGCAGTGGAAAAATATATACAAGCATTGATGATGTCTGTGAATGCTCTGAGACAATGTGTGCAAGCACATGTAAGAGAGCCCAGAAGCTCTCCTGGTGGATCCAGCTACCCACCCACCTGTCTGCAGAGCAATCCACCTTGTAGCAGTGTCAGCAGAGAAGAACGTGCCTCCATGCACACTGCAGAGCCTGGGAAAGAGGGAGGAGAGCGTGGGCAGTACAGTAGTTTATGGGTAGGAATTCCATGTTTAGGACAATACCAGCAGTCAGCTGAAAATCATTAAGATTGGTCACTTGAGTGCTTTTGCAATCCATGCCATAGGCATGAGTCTGAGGCAGCCACGCTGTAGAGTGACTCATGTGGGGAGCATGTGAAGATCATGCATGCAGAATGGTTCATACAACAGAGCCAGATGTGTAAGGTGTAGATTGTTATTGTAGACAAAAGTCTAATTAAGGTCACCCTTACATACATCACAAGTGACAGTGGCTCTGATACATTCCATATCCATTTTTCTTGCACTGTAGCCAGGATGGCAAAACATGCACCCTCCAATGACAACAAAGATCTTTTTGACAGTGCCTAGGAATTCATATGTTGGGTTTACACCAGGAAATCTAGGGAGAAACAACCAGATCACAGCCAAAGCTGCATTGCCACAGCAGTGGGTAAGTGTGCAGCCAGCCTGGGCAAGCTAGAGTGAAAGTCATCAATCTGTATAAATTCTGCGAGCAACAGTGAGTTTCCTCTCCCTGTTGTATTAGACAATATGGAAATGAGAGCCAGGATGGGAGCAGGGAGAAGAAAATGAGGGGAAAGTCACGCACTGTAATGTTAAACCTCAAAAAGATAGGAATTCAATCCCAGCAAACAGTTTAATTTCACTTTATATTTAGTGGAGAAAAAAACTCTCTCATCTTGAATTAGGTAGGATATACATTCAACCCAAATACTGTGCTTAAGACTAAAACAAGGTGAGATGAATCCTGCCCTAGATGTCCTGTTCAGATCGTGTTGACAAAGCCAGGAAGAGACCCCAAGATGTTCCCCACCTCCTCAGGCCCTGCCATAGCATCTTCTGTTTCTGCTGCCTTTTCTCAAGCTGATCTTCACCCAGTGCCCTGAGAAAGCCAGTCATCCTGTAAGTGGTGAAGTCTACCCTGCAGAAATAAAGGCAGGAGTGGGGGAACACGGGGATGAGAAGTAGCTGGTTATTTCAAACAAGCCTGTGCCAATTGCACGAGACGAGGACAATTTTCTCTTTGAAGAGCCTCTTTGATATGTTTCTAAGACAGATGAATTACTGGGCTCTGGCGATTCTCTGAGAACAGCAGAGCTTTCTTCCCAGCTTCCTCTTGCTAACAGGCACAAGAGCTTCAAACCCGAACCCCAACTCTCCCCCACCTTCATGTGCTCTCTGCACCCCAGTGCACACACAGACCAATGGCAAGCAAAGCTTGTCCATTCGGGGATGGAAAACAAAGGTGGCTGCCATCAGTTCCTGAGTGACAGGGAGGTGCAATTCACCTCCTCTGTGCCAGGTTATACCAACTCTGCTATCTGTGACATCCCTGGCCTTGTTCAACAGCTTCCAGCAAACTGCACAGACTTGCACTGATACAATTAGTCTGCCTCAGTCCTGGAAAAGGAGAACTCATGAAAAATTGCATTGAAATCCTAGCTCTTGCAATGCTCACAACTTCCTTCTTTTTCTCCTTTCTTCGTATTTTTTTTCTGCAATTTTTTCTCCCCCTTCCTTTTCCCACCTCTTCCCCCATTAATAGGGGGAAAACACAAGAAAGAAAACACAGGCAGCCAAATGCTCATTAACATACTTGACCTTTCTGAAGAAAATTAATTCCAAATTCGCACATACCGGCTGTATTGCTTGGTTTTGTCAAAACGGTGGCATCATTAGAGAGGAGAAGAGATGGCTCAAGGGGACGGGATGTCTGCCACCTCAATGGAACTTGCACCGAGTTACTGAGTGCTGGCACAAATAAAGCAATGACATGGGCCATTCTGTCAGCTTTTCACATGAAATTAATCTTCGTTTCGTTGGCTGTGTAAATTTTTATCACCATGGAGTAGGGGGTGATGAATATACCAAAGCATCCTGACAGCTATGGCCTGAAAACTCGAGATTGTCTCAGCATCTTAACCACAGTGGTGCTGGAACAATTCTCTTCCCCTAACGTCCTCCCTGTGTGTGTGCACGCGTGTGTGCCTGAGCTCGGGTGTGCGTGGCTGTCGGTCCGTGTGAGCGAGCTGCTGACACTCTCCTTCGATTCAAATGTGCTGCGGTCTGGGAAATGCTTGGGGTTTGGATTTCCTGGCTCGAGGGCAATGGCAAACAAATTACTGCTTCTCTCTCACTCTCTCAGTCCCAGTCCAAAAGCCAGTGTGGATCCCAGCATGCTTTGCTGGAGTTGGCAGGGTTTCCTAACAGATGAACAAAAAGAGCAGCTTTGCCTTCTCCTGTGGCTCTGCAGCTTGTTGGTGCTGCTGCTTGTACAGCGTGTGTCATGTCACAGCCCAGGTGGAGGCGTGACATTGTTTGCTGCCAGCAAGGATGTGAGAACAACACACACCTCAGCGCTGCCTCATCCCCAGCTCTGGAACAAACACTGCTGGGGCACCAACACACACACTCAGCTCCCCTCATTGTACACTCACCCCGACACACAGGGTAAGCACAGACCACCCTCACTGTACACTCACTCAGATCTACACACACATACAGGCCCAACTTCGCCATTCCCCCTGCACCAAAGCTGTCAGTCAGAGGCAAAATGCTAGGTAGGAACTGTGCTACTGACACTTCTGGCTTCACCCAGGAAGTCAGGATTTGGTTCCTGGATCACAGAATCATAGAATGGCCTGGATTGAAAAGGACCTCAAAGATCATCTAGTTTCAGTCCCCCTGCTATGTGCATGGTCGCCAACCATCAGACCAGGCTGCCCAGAGCCACATCCAGTCTGGTCTTGAATGCCTCCAGGGATGGGGCATCCACAACCTCCTTGGGCAACCTGTTCCAGTGTGTCACCACCCTCTGTGTGAAAAACTTCCTCCTAATATCCAACCCAAACCACCCCTGTCTCAGTTTAAAACCATTCCCCCATGTAAAGCATGTGTCTGTTCCCAAACCAACCAATACTCATTCTGTCCTAAAATGTGCACAAACAGTGCAGAGAAGTCTGGAGAAACTTGCAGATGCTGTGCAATGGAGGCACATCCTGACATGCGTACTGAACATCCACATGGACTGGCAGAGTGGAAGGATGCGTATACAACATAAGAAATCCATCTTCACATGTAGATGGATGTCTTCATACACACTGTGTGCACACATCAACGTACAGACAGATAGATGCCCACTTTCTCGTTCATTTGAAGATAACCCACAAATAATCATTATCAATGTCTTAGAAGTAAACATAGGTGGAAACACATAACTAAAAATAGCAGTTGACCTCTATTATTATCAATCTTTTGCCATTACAACAATTTTTACACCTGAGCAAATCTGTTAATGGGAACCAGAGCCAAGCCTCTCTGAAACTGAGCTACAGGTAGCTAAAAAGAAGATCTATATAAGTACGTATCCACACACATACGATTCATGTCTGTACATTTTCTCAGGTCACCGCTGCACAAACCTCTGGTCAACCACCTCTATCGCATGTACTCCTACACTGCTGTCCCTTGCAGTGAGAAGAGTAAAAAAATAAATAAATAAAAAATGTCAAAGCCACTTCAGCTTGCTGTTCTTACCTCATCTGTGGCAACCACATTCCTGCCCTTTCTGTTTTTGTAAGGCAGATGAGAGTCTTAAACTTTGAGCTCTTTCAGCAGCAGTAGAAAGTCCCTGGGGAAGCTCATCTCCCTGACCCATGGACAAAGGAGAAGAGTCATGAAGAGCTGGCAAAGAGAAGTGGTCAGCAGATCAACAGAAAATATTAATCCTCTGTAAACTGTTAGACCCCATCTGGTCTGTGTCCAGTTGTGGGCTTACAAGTACAAGGAAGATGAACAAATCCAGAGAGGCACTAAGATGGGGAGAGGGCTGGAGCACAGGTTCTGTAGAGAGGCTGAAGACAGTTTGTCCAACCTGCAGAAGGCTTAGGGGACACCTAATAGCAGCCTGTCAATACCTATGATGTTATCAAGAAGATATACACAAGCTGTTTGCTAACATCTGTGGCAGAGAAGCAAAAGAAGTCAATTAAAGGTCAAAATAAAAGTCATAAGCTGAAGGAGCGAACACCTTGCTTGGACATAAGTACAAAAAAATTACATTATCAAAACTCTGACTGCAGGAGTTTTTAAACATCTGACTGGACAAAGCCCTGAGCAAACTTTTCTAAGCACAGTGTTGAGCATGCTTGGACCAGGAGGTTGAACTAACTCTCAAGATGTCCCTTCACACCTGATTTATTCATCTCTTCCTCCACGTTCTGCAACATCTTTGTGAGGGGCATAAATGTACCTGTGTCCCTGCATGTATGCTTGCAAGACAGAGGCTGCATGTGTACCAATGGCAGTAACATGCACAGCAGCATGTGCTGTTGGTTGGAGTTTGCATGAATGTGACTGTGAGTGCTCAAATAAGAGAATTTCTCCCTGTGTGTATGCGTAAGTACAACAAAGGAAAAGTATTTGTGTAAGAGTGTCAGTGTACTTACACATCAGTGAAATTGCTGCAGGAGAGAATGTGTGTACGTGCATGCATTTAAGCTCAGGAGAAGAAGAGTAGGTTTTCAGTTGCATGGAGATCGCAGAAAAGGTCTCTGAGGAAAGCTGCACTAACAGAGAATCCTTCTCCCTCTCGCCAGCCCGTTGTGGCTTGTTGAAGTAATGTAGTTTTTGAGGAGGGAAGTCTTATATCTTGAGACAAACCACATACCTCCAGGGTGTGCATCCAGCCTGGGAGAGAGTGGAAGTGAGACAAGAGAACAGTCCAAGTCTCTCGGAGGTGTCATTGTGCGCGCTCTGAATGCAATGACTTGGCCCCATCGGAAGCGATGGGGTGAGAAGAGCTAGCAAGCTTCCTTGAGAGGGCTTCAGAAATAGAAACAGGACAATCCAAACATGCATCCACTTGAAATCAATCCCCATGTGCATCAAGGATCCTCTAATACGACTGCAGTTGGAAAAGTTGCTCAAAACCATGCTTAAAGAGAAACGTGGGTTGCAGTATTAAAGCATAGTGTCAGAATACATGTGTAAAATAACGTTCAGCATCAAATACTCTTAGCCTAAATATTCACAAAAGGAGGAGCTGGTTCACCTTCGATGCTTTAATAAACCTCTTGCCAACCTGGGTAGGAGCAGAGAAGTGGCACTCCCAAATTCCACAGAGATGAATCACTGGGTAACCTGAGGGACCCTGGTCATGCCGAGGTAAAGGAGAATTGAAACAGATTGTGGAGGAGCAGAGAGGCGTACTGTGGGAGGAGGGAGAAACAGAGGTGATCGCAGTGCATTCAGCAATACATCCTGTTGTAGTCTGTGACATGCAGTAATGTGAGAGGGATAAATCCCATCCAAAAGCTCCAGCTCAAGACACCCTGTTTGTCAGAGGAATTTGTACTTCAGCTCTGATTTGATGGAGGTTGCTGCTGACCGAAGTAGGTTACCAGGCAGCCCTGGGAACCCTTTGGAAGTTCTGAGTTGTTGCAGTTCATCTGCTGAGCTAACAGCAGTAAGCAGTGTATGCAAGCCAGGGAGATGATATCAATCTCATTTCATTGGATGGGATGGGAGAAGGGAGACTCCTAAGTAGGTGATCAGAATAAATGATTTACCAGGGCACTAAAAGATCAAGGCACTTATTTCTAAAAGATCTCAGAGCACCTAAAGCCAAAAGTGTTATGGTGCTTTTAGGTCTACCCTCAGGATGTCAGCCTTGCTCCAGCTTCTTGGAATAAGTAATTTGTCCTGTTCCCCATTAGCCAAGTAGTAGAAAATCTGTTCCAAAAGTTGCTTGCTTACTCCCCCAAGAAAATAGGCATGTGATAAATATCTGCCTCTTAAGAACAAAGAGCCAGTAAGAAGGATAAAATTTCCCCATTTTGCAGCGCCAGGAGTACGAAAAAAAAAGAAGGAAAAAAAGGCATTTGAAAGTGCTTTTTCAGCGTCAAACTCAAATTCTCACTCCTGGTTTCACTGTAACACAATAGAAGGTTCTACACCTTGACTCATGCTTTGGTCCTTCTTGATACCCCCTTCAATTCATGGCTGTTTCTCTGGTGATGTAGCCATAACACCAAAACTATCTAGTTTCTCCTAATGAACATGAACTGTTGGGCCAAAGGGACAGTAAGTGGGGCCATGTGCTACCCTGTTACGATCACTATGGACTGTCAGCATTTTGTGATTGTAGGAAGTCCCAGTAGGTTGGTAACATGTTGCTCCAGAGCAGATAGTGTGCACTGCTAACAGATTCAGAGCTTAGCATTTTAAATGACATTTCTAAATGTTAAACTATATAGTGCTGGAGTGAAAATGGCTGCTTCCATTTGCTGCAAGGCACTCATAAAACTCCATGTGGCCAGTCACTAGAGGGGGCCAGAAAGCCACCTTGTGTCAATCAACAGGGGCTGTACAATCATTGCGGACAAGGGCTTGATCTACCTGGATTTGTGCAAAGCGTTGACACTGTCCCACATGACATCCTGGTCACCAAGTTGGAGAAAAATGGACAGACCACTCACTGGATAAGGAACTGGCTGGATGGTCACACTCAGTGAGTTGTGGTCAATGGCTCAGTGTCCAAGTGGAGACCAGTGATGAGTTGCATTCCTCAGGGATTGGTGTTGGGACTGGTGTTATTTAATATCTTTGTAGGAGACATGGATACTGGGGTCAAGTGCACCCTAAGCAAGTTTGCAGGTGACACTAAGCTGAGTGGTGCAGCTGTCATGCTAAAGGGACGGGGGGCTATCCAGAGGGATAACCTAGACAGGCTAGAGAGGTGGGCCCATGCCAACATCATGAAGTTCAACAAGGCCAAGTGCAAGGTCCTGCACTTGTAGAAGAGATTCACTTTTTCAAAGCCACCTGATTAGTGCTGATGCAAAATTGCCATGCAGACATGTCACATGACACAGCCAGAACCCAGCTAAGTTCTAGTTGCAGCAAGAGCATCTTTGCTATTAATTCCACTGGGCATCATGACAGCATTTCTGACACAATCTTGTGCCCACATCCAGGGACCAGCATTGAAATTCTGCTTTTGGTTACTGAATGCACAGCCTTGGGCTTTGATGAAGAGGGCTGACCACACTCAAGCTGTTCTCAAACTGGTCCTTTTCCATTTTCTCTGTTGACTGCACCAGCAGCATGAATCCCAAAGCAAAGACCAATCTAAGACCACAATCCCACTGACTTAGCTCCCTCTAGATGCAGGAGCACTGGAGGGAAGCAGTGACATTCTGCCTATGTTGATGTCCATGGGGGCTTTGGCCAACAGTGTTTCTGTTTCTCACCCTTTGGCTCACATGGAGAAAGGAAGTTCCTGGAGAACCTGCAAGGCCCTTGTGAAAGGAGACCATGGTAAGTGTCTTAGAAAGGCCTCCCTGGACAGTTTTTAGGAATTCACAAATTGAAAACCTGCTCTCTGCTTAAGTTCACTTCTGGAATCCCTGCTGTAAAGATGTACCATGTGCCAGGAAGGAAGAGGATCTACTCTGCTACTGTACAGCCCTTCACTTTAGCTCTTTATTTGCATAATACCCATAATGCAAAGCTATGCCATAAAAAGGTCTGATATAAGTTATGAAAAGCTGTCAGTGATGGGAAAGGTAAGATTTGCTTTTCAAGTCTTTTCTCTTAAACTGTCATTAAAAATGATTCATGACAAAGACAAAGTCTAAGCAACTACATGGTTAGAACTGAAACCCACCATAAATTCAGGCCTTTCTTTCTGTTCTTACCCTGTTGTGCTGTATCAGGTTACCAGAACAGAATAACTGTATGAAGCCTGAGACAGCCAAGTCTGACAACTGAAACTCAACTGCTACTTGTTTAAAAGGAAAGCGATATCTCGAGAAACACATGTTGGCTGTGTGGTTTAAAACAATGGATCCTTGTAGAATATAATAAACCCCTAGTTAAAAAGAAAAAAAAAAAATTAAATTGTAAAATGACATTTACCATAAGCAGCAGACTGTCAGGGCACTACATCACATGCTGCAATACTTCTTCAGAGCTGCTCAGGGGGGAAATGAGAAGAACTGAGCACTTCCTAGCATGCATGATCTATTGAAAGAGGATGAACAGAAAATGCTTTTCTTCATTGTTTCTTTCTCAGGGATAAAATGAATGAAAATAGAAAGTGAGGATGAGTAAAGGAGCAGGGGGAGGTAGAGAGATGAAAAGACTGACCTTCCTTCCTTTCCTTCCTACCTTCCTTCCTCCCTCCCTTCCCTTTCTCGTTCCCTCCCTCCTTCCTTATCAGAAAACATGAAGTATTTAGCTATAGCTTAAAAATTTTTATTTTTTGAAAAATGGAAAAACCAAAAAAATCTGGAACTCAAACAAAACCTTCTCATAAATATAACATCAGTCACAATCAGTAAATAATAATACAAATAATATTGTGTTATACTATGAAAACTACATCACAGGCATATGCTAGTTAAATGCCACCTGCATATCCACCACTATTAAACAACTTTGGATGACACTAAATAGTTCGGCAAATTGTATTTTGGTGAAAAAAAGAGTTTTATTTGCAGCTTAAAGAAGAACGTGGCCCAGCAGCCACTAAAATGCTGGCTCCTGTACATGGGGATACTAGGAGGCACCTGGTGAGAAGAGCTGAGACTGTTAGCTGAAGCACAGCATCTGCCTGTCTTGCCCATTGTTTTAACCAAAGTCAAACCTCAGTTGTATCAGGTGCAGAACCATTTGCTTTAAGCACCCACTGGTGTACATACCTGAAAACAAATCCTTTTGCGTGAGATCATTGCCACATTTCCGTAAAGGTGGGTAAAGTTCAGATCCACCTCCTAAATTCACAGAGACTCTGTGTACCTGTACAACAGCTAATGGATTTTTCTCCCAGATCCAGATCTCTGGTTCTCACTTCCTTGGGTTGCTATCCCTGCCTCTCTCACCGGGTGCACAGGGCTGGCAGTGTCACTGCAGTGTTACTGGCCCGGTCTGCACCAGCCTCTACCACTGAGCCACTGTTGCCATAGATACTGCTACAGTAACATTAGAGTTTCCACAAAGATGCTGCAGCAATTTACTCTGGTGATTAAACTGCAGCCACTTATTGCACAGAATAAATAACTGGCTAATGGTGAATTATGGGGCTACGATTCCATCGACGGGTTCTGCTGACATCATAAACCACAAGAACCAAGCTCGAGTCATCAGAACTCCGGAGACGGAATCATAAGGTTCATCATTCAAATTGTGCTCTTTAAAGATATTTGATATAATATTTGGAGCAAAAAAAAAAAATAAATATAGAGAAGCAGAGACAGCTCACCAGGCTCTTGGGCCAGCCAGATACTGTCCTGACCACCACGAGCCTGCAGCGAAGACTGGGAACAAACCAAGACCTCTGCTGGCTGAGAATTTTCTTTTCTCTTAGAAGGGTACAGGGCCACGTCGCCAGCCCGTTGTAAACTACTGACATTGATTTAAACAAGCCAAGGCTCTGGCTCCAAGCCTAGTGTGCTAGGATAGCATATACCTGCAGCTGATGGCTGTAGAGGTTGAGCAACATTGATTGCTTTGTACGTTCTGGCCCATTAGATGTTATTTAAAATACTGATGTATCAGAGAACAGAACAATCTATAAGATTAGCGACAGCAGATGACTTTTCTCACTCGTAAACGTTGTTTGTTTGACTTCAGTGCTTACCAAAAGTTGTCTTTAGCAACTAGCTAGGGTTGTGGGGTTTTTTGTTGTTGTTGTTGTTTGGGTTTTTTTGAGTGCCTGATGCATTTGCATCTATTTGTTTCCTTGTGCATTTAACAACACGAAAGACATAAAATTGTTCTTGAGGACTCTCTTTCCTATTTGATTGCAAAAACGTCCGTGGTGGAAAATCACAATAGAAATGCCAAATCAGCACTGGCTGGGGCAGATGAAATGGTCAGTTCTACATTGCTTTCTCTCCCTCTCATTACCATTTCTCAAACAGAGCTTTAGCATTGGGGAACTTAGTCTCGCTACAGTGATTCTTCTTTAAATATATATGTAAGGGTAGTATTTTAAAAATCACTCATCATTGACCTAAAATGTGATACTACTTGAGGTCAACGTTATATTTTCCATTGGGGACAGTCTGACCAATGTTGAGTACTGCTAAAATTTCCACCCATACATACATATTGAGAGAGAGACGGAGTGTGTAGAATGAGATGTGTATCTTAATGTACCATACTAGACATAGAGACAAAACCACATTTTTAATAGCTTTCTATACTCTCATTTCAGAAATTTCAGAACTATTTATCATGTGACTGCAACAGCACACATTTGCAGACTTCAAAAGCTAAAGCTAAGCTTCAAAATGTTGGACTCGATCATAATCTCACTGCAAATTCTTAATGCCTCCAACAAATATAACTGCCCCAATATAAGCATTATCAGAAACAGGTAGTTTTGTCTCATTGCATTACCCTCTTCACCTTCTTTCAGATGGGAAGTTGTGTGCATGATCAACTCAGGACTGCCCATACATTTTGCAAGTTGGCCAGAATGACTGCTTGGAGATGCATTTGTCTGCATCAGATCTAAATTTTCTCCTCTTAATCTACCTTCACTTCACCTTTCCCTGTCATACAAACACACTCATTTAAGTTTTACCTCTCCTGCTTGGCTTTTACCTTCTCTTCTCTACGAGGGATCCCAACTGTTCCCAGTATTGCAGCTTATTTTATCTCTTGTATCTCCTGGACATTGGCAACTGGCAGCAGGGGCTTTAAAGATGTGTTGATATCCTGACCTATTTTTCAACTCCAGTTTCTTCAGCTGTCTTAAGGAAGAAAAAAAAAAAAAGCAGGGTGTACGGTTAAGAAAGGGCTCTACTGTTTCAAGAGCAGAAGAGCTGCCACTGAGCCTCACCCAAAACCAATAGCCAGTCCTGCCATTCCGCACATACATAACCCAGAGCACCTCAATCTGCTACCCCAAAATGCTGCCTGCTCTGTAGTGATTGTAAAGATGCTGATGAAATGCTACATATTTCACCAGTTTTAACACAAATGTCCTGAAAACTTGAATAGAAAAGCAACCTTTCCTCAGCTGGAACTATTGTTGCTTAGACAACAGGTGAGCAAAGAAACAGTTACGTGATACCACAATAGGAACTGTTAATAATGAAAGGTAACACCTGAAAAAAAAAAAAAAGACTATTCTTGAAGAAACCTACATTACTCAGCTAGTGGTCGTATCCAGTGTATAAGTGTGCTGGAATTGAAGATTAGTTCACAAGTAATTTTCTGCTTAAAATAATTTTGTCATTTATATCCTTTGGAAAAAGGAATTCATCAACTTCTATTCTATTAGTGCGCTCCACAAATATTCAGATTATCAATACATCTATTACAAAATAAATGCACTGTCACGATGAGCCAGAGATTAGGAGCAACCCTTCCTTCCTCTGATGTACTCAAGGATGATGGAAGAGTTCTCCTGTGCAACCCTCTCCGTGTTCCCACCAAAGCAGTTTAACATGATCTGAAGAATAGGTTGCTGTTTTCTGTTGTACTCTAAGCTTATTTTTATTGCAGGTCAGTTCCTCTAAAAATCTACACAGTAGGATGATGAATTGGTGTGGTTAATTAATAGTTTACTGATTGCGTATTTAGCAACCAAGCAGGATCTATACCAATATGAAACACGACATACTATAACTAGAAAATAAAATAATGGAAAGAAAGGATATGAAGCAATGTATTCCACAAAGACAGCACTCAAAGCTCTCTAGCATCATTGCAATGGGCAATATCTCAGCAGCATCACTGTAGCGGTAGTTTTACAAATGACAGAAGTGCAGATGGTAGAGTACTGATGACAATGAGACTGCCAGTGGACACTCACACTTTACATAAGGAAGAAGTGGCCATGTGTGCAGGATGAGACCTTTGTCCATGCCAATCACGGGCTTTGGGATCATGTCATGGGGTTATCCCTAGATATAAGTCCGTGACAGGGGGGCACAGGCCCCGGGAAAAAGAAGAAAAAAAGGAGAGACCAAGGAGTGAAGAAAAAAAAAAAGAAGGGGTTTGCCGCGTGAGCCGGCTGGCCCCAGCCGCCTGCTCTGGGAGTGGGAGAAGGATGGTTTTAACGAAGAGAAAACACAATGGCAACGATCTGAGGAGGAATGGTAGTTCACTAAATTTAACCAAATTGAACAAAATGAGAGAGACAAGAGTACCCAAAGTACGAATCAAACGACAGTGCGAGGGAAGAACATGCTTTTCTTCACGGCAAGATGAGACGGCCAGAGGCAGAGAGCCCGGAGTCCTACCTCACTTCTTCTTCACACCAAGTCCTCTGGGGATGCCGCCCTTCCCCTCAACTCCGGGAACCCAAAATGCCCAAAAAGGTGGTAACATGGAACCAGAACATGACCTCTTCATCACCATCACAAAACCACAACAGATCATTTTTAAAGAGACCCAAATTGTTGTTAAGACAACATGATGCCAGCAAGATAAAAAGCAGAATCACAGCCCTGGAGTTAGGACAGCAGACTCTGGCCTTTTCAAGAATTTACTTGGAAGAACTGCAGGGATACAGTTCTGGAGAGAAGAGTCTAGGAAACCTGGATGATTTGCAAGGATCCAGGACCTCTCCTCCAAGTTCAGGAGTGGTCATCTTGATAAGCAGTAAATAAAAGAATACAAGAGGCAGAAGCAGGGAAGAATATACAGAAACATCATTTAAACAAGCTGGGACTGAGCTAGGAAGGTTAATGCCTGAATGCAGTGAGAGAAGTGAAGGGCAGCAAGAAGAGCTCCTACAGCTGTATCACCATCAAGAAGATGATTTTGGAAAATGTGGACCCACTGGTAAACAAGCAGGAGATGTGGTGAAAAAGGACACAGAAAAGGCCAGGGGACTCGATGCCTTCTTCCCCTCAGTCTCTACTGGTAAGTTCTGAGCAACCTGGTTCAGCTGAGCTGGCTTGAAGCAGTGTGTTGGACTAGAAGATTTCCAGCAGTCCTTTCCAACCTCAGCTGCTCTGTGATTCTGTGAGAGATGAAAGGAAAAACACCATTTTAAAAGCAGAGTGTTCTACTTCTAGCAAGGGAATTAGGACTGAATAAAGGAGTTGCTTCCACAGAGAAGAATGCTGGATTTGAAAGATCTGAATCACCTCTTTTCCTTAGTTCCACATAGACAAGAAACTCAAGCTGACTTGCCTAATGTGAATACATGATACACGTGCAGTTGGAAAGGAAGCAGGAGGAACTGCGAAATGTGGCATAGCCTTTAAAACACAGACTCTATTGTCTTACCTGACCGAATCTGCCTTAATCAGGTGCTGGCTCTGTTTCACTTCTTGAACACGAGCTCCTGGAGCTGCAAGGCACACAAGGAACTTTACAACCGTGCAAGCTCTGGCCTAACAGAAAGGGGAAAAAAAAAGCCAACAGCAAAATACCTGAGATCGCTCTTTCACATTAGTTCCTGTGCCCAGGTGACAAGACATTTTCACCTGGCCAGAAAACAGAAGAATAGCAATAGGAAGATCAAATGGGAGTAGGAGGAAGTGAGAGAAATGTAAACTGCCAGTTGTTTTGTGTATGCTTTATTTTCTCCTCCTTTAATTTCAATTTGAAAAGACAGTCAAATGGAAAATGTGCCTCTAGTTATTACCCCTCTGTGCTTCCTAAAAGCCTTTCTCTGAACTTTTAAGTCTCCTCAAGTTTCAGGTCCTCTCTCTCTCTCTCTTCTTCTCTCTTTCTCTCTCTCCCCCCCCCCCCCCCCCCCTTTTTTTTTTATTTAAACTAATCTAAAAAAGCTATAAAAAGCCTCTGACACTATAAATTTCCTTGTAAACCCTGGTTTTATAGGTTTAATTGCCTCATTTTACTGCCTTGCATGCTTTGTTCCTTCAGTATTTTAGAGAGCTGCCCCAGTATTTAGCAGAAGCAGGCATCTCAGGGAAAGAGAGGCCATCTCTGAGCCCTGTACTAGAATTTGGATGTGCTCAGAGCTTTGGCATGGTTAACACCCTATGGAGACTGAGCCTTGAAATGGCTCCACTCAGACTCATGCATGTGGGAAGTTGACCTAGACAAAAATGAAGAAAAACCTCAGCACTGGGAAATTCAAGTGTCACTTGGCATGGGATAAAATCACGCTCACAAGCCTTGAGGGTATGAGAGAAACCACAAAAGATCTTTCACAGGGGAAGGGGCTATGGTAAGGTTCTTGGTATTTCTATGACATAAATAGTTCATTTTCTGAGTGTTTCCAAAGTATAATGCAAGAATCCCAAAGAATCCCAAGAAGGTAGGAAGGACAATCTTGTGCTAGGTGCTGTACACAAAATTGAGAACTTGGCCTGAAGAGCCCCCTGTCTAAACAGCTATCCTCTTCAAAGGGAAAGACAGGCATGCATGAAAATCCTACCAAGATTTCCCCTTCATTCTTTGTAGTCAGTAGACTCGATCATAATTTTGATCCTGAAAACGTGATGCCCAACTAATCGGCAACATTCACCTTTGCTTCAAGCACATGCATTTCCTGATTGTGCCACTATCTGCTGGACTGACTTCCACAGGCCTGAACAGGATACTGTGCCTGTCCTGTGTCCCACATTGAGTGGTGCAAAGACAACAGATGCATGGGAAATTCAAGTGGGAAACCAAAAGAAACCTTTGTAACTGGAAGGGTGGAAATGGCTCCCATTTTCCACGATGCTAGCAAGTGGAAAGGTCTGGTGCTACTGGGGAGAACTTCATGTCAATACCACTGCAAGTGGTGGAGGAATTTCGTAGTCTGCCTTAGGGGAACCCAAAGACCTTGACAGCCAGAAATTATTCTAGGAGTGTTTCGGAGGGCACTTCAGAAAGCTATGCAATCCACCCTTTAGTGTTTTGTGCTCTTAGCTTCCCTGATTGCCTAGCTTGGCATTGGCATGATCTTGGTTTACTGACTGATTCTTGTATCCATGGACATGGGGATCTTTTACCATAATTTCTGTGAAACCTTACATGCGTAGGGGTTCCAACTCAGCAATAGCAGAAGCAGAAAAAAGGCATCTGAAGGACAGTCAGTGAACAGAACCCCATGGATGTTTAATCTTGTCCAAGGAGAATAAAGAATAAGAAATAGAAAAAATCCACTCCAGAGCTGAACAGCAATTGCAGGGCACTAAATGGCGTCCAGGAGACCCAGTTTTGAATCCCTCCTCCATGTGATTTTAGAGGACAGACTTAGCCTCGGTCTTCTAAAGACAGACCTCTCAAAAAATCCATGCTCGATCTCCATTTTATTCTGCTTAGTAGGACTTCTTAAATATGATCTGATTTTCTTTGTTCTCCTAATAATTTAGGCTGTGGTACTGACTCCTTCCTTTCTTTATCAGTTCTAGTTCAGGCATGGGAAACAGAACACTGGATAGAAGGGAGAAATAAATGAAAAGGCTTTCCAACAGTTTGGTTTTAGCTTAATTGAGGAAATGGTGAAGGGATCCAAATGTGGGTTTTATTGGCAAATGAAGGTTTTTATTTTTTTCTGTGTTTTCCTAAAGAAGCAAGGCTTGTGAATCATGATGTGTATGCATCTGTCACTACTTTCTGGTTTGAAGTAACTTCAGGCAATGCTGAGCATTCTTGTTCAAGTATGTCAGAGAGAAAGAAGTTCTGAGATTATTAAGTGTCTATAAGTTTCATAAATGCCGGTCAGCCAGTAAGGGAGAAAGATACAAATTTGTTTCCCCATGCTTAATCTAAACCATATAGAAACTTAAATTTCCTCATGCTGTTCACCAAGTTACCATTCTTAAAACAGTTCTCCTAGACGTGGTTATAGGAGAAAGGAACGTGTGCAGTATGTGAAGAACTGTCACCTTTGGTTTCTTCTGAAAGTGCTTTTTCTGGAAACAGGTAAGAGCAGCAATCAACTCATTTTTTCCAGGCCACTCATGATCTTATAGACCTCTGCTGTATCCCTCCTCAGCTACTTCACAGGCTGAAGATGTTTGGCCTGTTCAATTGTTCTTCATAAACACAACACTTTTTGATCATCTCTGGATTTCTTTTGTTAGCTGGCTCCTGTGAAGAATAAAGAAGAAACATTCCTTAGTCATGGAAGAACTTAAAAGTACGTGTTCATACATATGCTATTCCCCGTGAACAAGCAGAGCCTGACAAAATAAATTGCTTGCTGGCAGCAGGGCAGGCAAAGGGAACAACGACAGAAGGCTCAAAAGGGAAGGAATAGAGGAGGGAGAGGCACTTAGAGGATCAAATCTAGAGGAAAAGTATGTTAAAAACAAATGAACTGAAGAAAGAGCTTGTTGTTGGTGAAGTTGATCCTTCATGCTGCCCTGCTATCTTGTAAAAGGAGTTTTATTTGCCTTTTTGTGGGAGTCCTGGGAGGAAACTATTAAAGGAACAGGCTTTAGGCAGTTTGTGGGGATGTGTATATAGGCATGTGCGCAAGTGTGTGTGCGTGTGTGCTTGTGCGTGCATGACTGTGTTTTCTCCCTCCCTTTTACAAGGGCCGGTTAGGTCGCAAGGTTAAAGCCAGGGGGGACTTATTTTGTGTTGTAAGAATTTTTACAAAGTGTAAAGGATCAAAGTAATTAGCTAAGGGTGAGAGCCCAAGACTGTCAGAGAAGTAATGCAGCCTCTGCCCAGAGTCGTGATCGCAGCCGGCCAGACTGAAACTCCAGATACTGGGAATACATTAACCAACAAGTCCAAGCAGCGTGGGGTATGCTGCTAGATATGAGACTTGGAAGAAAGAGGAAAGGGAACATTTTGGATGGAGCAACTGGAAAATGTTCCAGAAGTGTGGCTGAATGAAGCACAGGAGCTTTTAGGTGTGAACATTTTAAAGCCAGCTGTCCGCTGCTGCACAGGCTGCCAAACCACGCTGGCACTCCTTGGGGACTGGGCCACTGCTTCCTGCTCCCAGCTAGCTGGAACTGCTCTCTGGAAGTGAGTCAGGGCTCCCAGTAAGAGCTTTGCCTCTATGCCCACATCAGTTTTCTCGAGAAAGAACCTCTGATGACACAGGTCTTCTGTGTCTATGGAAGTAG
Organism: Alectoris magna; assembly: GCA_030625065.1. Taxonomy (NCBI): domain Eukaryota; kingdom Metazoa; phylum Chordata; class Aves; order Galliformes; family Phasianidae; genus Alectoris; species Alectoris magna. The sequence continues at coordinate 3,177,609 of CM060578.1, read as the reverse complement.
CTCTGGTTTTCACTGCTGCAACAATGGTGGTATACGTGCACACTATTTGCTTCACAGCAAGAAAATCAATTGCTATTTGCATTGCACAGTCTATCTGGTGATCTACTGTTCCAGCTTTCTCATTTTTCTATTTTCCTCTTGTGAAGAGAAATATCCAACATTAGGAAATACATTCCTGACACGTATTTTTACATATAAGTATAGGGATGAGAATAGACCCTATTCTCCAGCCAAAGAGGCTGTCCCACCTATACACGACTTCCTCAGTTTCAGGAGTGGCTTCTGTGTGCAAAAAAAGCCAAATTACAAGGCAAGCAAACACAGACTACACCACGGAGAGCCTGCAAGTCCTTGGAGCTGCCCACATTTTTGATTGACAATAGTGACTGAGAAGAATGGATTATGTCCTGTCATGGAAACAGAGACCAAGGTCTTCCAGTCAGCCACAGGAGAACTTGCTGGGCACTGTACACTTCCACCAGCTAGGCCACCAGATCGATCACCTCCAAGCATCATTCAACAAAAAGCTGATAAGCTGCCATGTCCCACCAAGGGGATTCTAGGGTATAGGAAGAAATTACAGAGTGGAACTCCAGCTATCTTCTCTGTATCACAGCTAGCAATAAACCATCCATGTTACCCAGAGAACTGGGATGGCAGGAGGAGAAGTCGTCTCTACACTCCATCTCCTGCTGCTGTTTGAAAGAAATATATTTACTCCTGGAAAAGCTTCCTTTTTAAAGTACTGCATTAATTTTATTAAATGTTCATCATCTACATTTCACCTTTCCTTCCCAAACTATGTTCATCTTTGAGAGAGAAAAATAAACCTTGATGTCTAACCACAAGTTGGCTTGGAGCCGCCTCCTGTCTCCAGCCCCTGTGAGGATGAGTTAGTGCTTTGGAGCTGTTATTGATCCCCAGGCACAAACTGTCTGGCTGCACGGTCCTCGTGTCTCCAACCCTGCACCACTTCTCCCACCTGAGAGCTTCCTTCGTTTGGCATCCCCCTGCTTCCAACCCTATTTGAGATGCAAAATGTACAGCTGGCAGGTGTGGCTCCATGATGGCCCGCAGCCATTTATCACACAGTTCTCAATAAGCTAATAGCCCTAATGTGTGAAAATTGATTTCTGGGGTGAATGCAAAAGTCCCAGTGATTTACACTCTATTTCCAATTGATGAGGCTCAATTGATTTCAACGAGTACTAAAATATTTACCATTGTGAAAGGCAAGGGGGAGGGTTGTGGTGTAGGACTGGGAACAGGGTCATCACTCATGGAGAAACAAACAGCAGCGCCTGCAAACAGCACCGTCAGCCCATGGAGGGGCTCATCAGGAAATGAGGCCTTTGGTGCAACAGGAAAACTACTGGGTCAGCATTAATTTGCAAGAAGAGGGAAAGCAGTGGCAAAAAAAGAAGGAAAGACCAATGTTCTTCAGGCTGAGCTAAGATTCACAATGAAAGAGCCATCACTTCAGGAGTCCCCTGCCCTTTGCTGCTGTGTGCTGCCAGCATGAGCTCCAGGAGGCTTTGCCCTTTGACTCACACAGGCTCCATGAGCCCCATGACAACAAGGCTATGTTCGAGCTTATGTGAAACCAAGGTCCAGTGAGCTTCCCAAACACCTAACCACAACCACTGTTCACTCTGAAGAAATTTCTCCAGGCACAGCTTTTCATATGACAGATGTGAGTGCTGACTGCACAGTTTGACTGTCAGGGTGTCAGAGGGCAGCCTCAAGTAGGACACCTCCTCCCACTGCCTAACGCCTAAGTGTCAGTGTCCCCATACCAACTGCCCCAGCAAAGTAGATCAGTGCACTCAGGAGAAAGTGGGGAAGGGAATGGAGAGGAACAAAAGCTGGAGCACTCTTGCAACCCACAAGATCACTTGCTTCTCTTTTCCTCAGCCCCACAGACTTACTACTATTTTCTCCAGTCTCTTATTCCTGAATCTGAACCACCAAATCCAGCTCTCGACTCCCACTGATCTTTTCCAAGTCTTCCCCTATTTATCAATCTGCTCTTCCCCTTCCCTTGTCTCTGCAGGGTAAAGTTCCCATTTACCAGATCAAAGGTTAACACTTGTCAGAACAAAAGCTGTGATAAGCATCTCAGCAACTAATCATTTCCAAGTTTGGAGCTGCCCTAACATCTTTTTCTTTGTCACTCAGAAGAGATTCAGGGCTAGAGCCTTGTGAGCATTACACAGAAAACCATGACAAACCATCCCTTTGCAATGGGGTCAGACCTAGACCTAGGTATGAAGCTGCTAACAGTTATCAGGCAGGATGGGGCAAAGGGACTCATCCATTGCACACTGCCCTTCGGGACCGTGTCTGCACTGGGACTGCACGTGCAAATATGACAGTTGGATCCGTATTTCCAGATCAGTGCCAGCACAAAAAGCCAATATACCACAGTTATTGGGCTTACTATGGCATGATCTATTTCGAGATCACCTCTTAGTATGTGGTTGTGTATATCTCCAAAAGTCTGTCTTTTCTGAATTTTGAAGATGTTGCCATAAGCAGAACTTTTCTATCACTTGTCATCCAACTGCTGACACTCCTATTCACCCATGATGACAAAATGCTCTGGAGACTATGAAATATCAATAAATAAAGAGAATAAACTCCGCTAACAAAATATCCTCTTTCTACCAACCTCCCAATGCAGCAACGTCAGAAGGTCAGGAGCATGACACACACTGAGCTTAATGTACAGAGCGCCATGACACAAAACCCCTTCAAACCTCCTGCATTAGCCTATTTACAGATGTAGCACCAGGATCTCAGCTGAAGAAACTCAAGACAACTTTGTAGAATCACCCAAACGAGAATCTGCTTTAAAAATACTTATTAAATATTTAAAAGGAGCAGCCACAGTTTTGAGCCCTTAGATAACACTTCAGCTAAAGCAAAGCAAGAAGCCAATGGACCTGTATCAGTCTGTAGCAGGCAACTCACTGAACCTTTAAATTTATGATTAAAAATTCTTTGCAAACTCCCAGTCTTTCAACCGTGAAGGAAATTACTGACCACTACTTACATTATTCACCTGTGCTATTCTGTTCTTCTTAGAAAGTGCAAATGAAAACACCAGCCTTGTTTTTAGGCAGCTTTGTTTTTCGGTCTTAAAGTGCTCTTCAGTCTGAAAGAGCTTGGTTCTGAACATTCAGAACACCTCACTGCCAAGAGAGTCTTTGAACTAATATCAAAACCTTGCCCTTTACTTCTCGACATGCTGAATGGAAGCACAATTCTTCCCCATCTGTTTTCTTTTCCTGGCACTCTGTGGCTGATCCTTTAGAAGAAGTTATTTGACTAGGCCAAATTACTTCTTGCTGCTAGAAAGAGTCTTCCTGTTGTGTTTGCTTTTCTCATTTCATTTGAAATGGCAGAAAAGGAGAAAAAGAAAGATACTGATGTTACGACCAAGTGAATATTGGTCAGTGACAGCAGTGATGAGTTCTGTAAAACAGACAATCTTCTCTGCCGCCTTCCTATTTTCCAGTTCCCTATTTGAAATAACTCATCATTCTTTCTCTCAGTATATACAATTCAGTTAATCTCTCCCTTGCAAATTCAGGAGATAAGGATGTGCAAAAAAAAAAGAAGAAAACAATTATACACCACCACCCACATGTCTATTGGGCAAAACCAAAACAGTAGCTAGGTTTTCTATTTCTCTGCCAGACCTGCTCTGTGACATCTAAAGACCTCATCAGTTTCTGCTTTCTCCCACCTTTCTGACTTGCTGCAGACCTGCTGCACTTGGATAAACTTGGTGCAATAAGCTCTCACCAGCATAAAGCAGCACTAATTGTTATTCACCTTCACAAAAAGATGACGTAGTGTTTCATCAACGAATGTCCCCAAAGACAATTTAGCTCTCTAGGTGAAAAATGATACTCATGTGCAAAGTGTTTTTAAAAAATACTGGAAACACATTTTATAAATAATAAAAGAGGAGAAACTTCCATTTTAGCCTATGTCTGTTCCTCTGGCCATCCCCACTCCCCTTTCTCCTGCTCACTCTGCATAGCTGTATCGAAAATCAGAACCCAGCCTCAGCAAATCCTATTGACTGTCTCCTGTCACTCACCTGATTAAAGGTTCCACTTACATCCAAATGGTTAGAGCCATGACTCCGAGCCATTCATAAAACTCCTATTGAAGGATTAGCTTTCACAAACTTTGCCTTAATGATTATGCATTCTATTGATCAGCGGGGGAAACTATAAAAATTGACACCAGAATAAACTTTGAAGGACTGCTCTCGCTCAGCAGAATTAGGATCAATTTGAATCGACCGGGATGATAGGGAAGGGGGGAAAAACAACTGCTCTCCATTAGCTGGGTGTAATTCTGATTAGCTAAATGTTTAGGGTTGTTTTTTTTTTTTCTATCTGTCCCTATTTGACTGCTGAAACCCAACAGCATTTTAGTGCGATGCAGATTATCAGACCCTGAGGTTAACTCTCTAAAATGCTCTGGTGTATGCTCATTCCACCTTTGCTCCACAGATAAGCCCTCATTCATGACTACTTTGATGCTGAGATTTTCTTGTCCCACTTTAACACAATCCAACACACCCCACCAAAGATGGAATTCTTTTCCAAACCCTTGTTAGCAAGCATAAGTATACATTCAGGTATCTGGTTTTGGCTAGCCTGTCCTAAAGAGGAGATGACTGGAGAGAGATGCACCCAGAAGTTCAATAGCTTTCCTAAATATTTCATTTGAAAAAACAAACAAACAAACAAACAACCTGCATAATGTTATATTATCTATCTATCGTATATACATATGCTATCTATGAAAATACTATCCATAAAGCTTTCCTCTTTCAAATTTTAGACCCTCATGGATACAATAAAGGAAATAACTTCATTTATTTGTACAGTTTTCCACTGAGCAGACTGCTTTCCAACTGCTAGCCCAAAAATCCAAACATGTACACAACTGCATTTCTCCAAGCAATTGCAGGTTAGCTGGGGATACCCAGTCCTAGTTTTGTGTCTTTGTATCTTTACTGTCTAATCAGAATTACCCAATGTCATTTCAACACAGTCATCATCTGCTCATTCCACCTGAACTTTAGGGATTTCCAGTTCATGGTACTGAGTTTGAAACAGCAGTTATGAAGATGGATACATGATCATCTCAAGGCATTTTCCCTTCAGTGCATGGAGAGGAAGAACAGCAGCAGCTCTCCAAGAGATTTTACAAAAGCTGCATCCAGAACTTGGCTAACATTTCCATGTTAATTGCTGTCCTTTTCCAAGAAGGATGGGTAAGAGCCAGTCCAGGGAAGCAGATGTTTTTAATCACAGAATTAACCTTATCTAGAGCCCAGCCTTCATGGCCACTGGAATCCAGCTTGAGTTTATATTATGCTAAGATATTTTCCCAGACTCCATTTCCAGGTGGTCACTTTTTGGTCTTTTTGTTGGTCTCCTATATACAGTGAATCTATTCACAGGATTTGTTACCTGTTTTCTCTTGTTTTGATACTCACACCTATCATTTTATATGGCAACCCAGACAGTTGAGCTAGTCTGTGGGGACAGGTAATCAGAAATGAGAGCTGAGAATCAGCTGATAGGCATGGGCAATTTGAAGCACTATGGTGTGTGGGAATACAAGAAGGACTGTACAGAGCAGCAGCTGTGGAGCAAGATAAACAGCATGAGAACCAAGGACACCTCTAGAAGAAGAAAGAATGACTCGTGACTCTGCTTGGATAAGCAGCCGCATGAATGGTTGAAGAGTGTTTGTGGAATGCTGTGTTGACATGTAAAGGTGGATGGGAAAGTTGTAGGGGCGAATGGGAAAGCTAGAAAAAGAAAACTCGTGAAGGTATATAAGCGATGTGAGAACATGTAATAAACGATTTGGATCATTCACATCTGAGTCTATGCACCGGACGCTGCAGTGGTCCTTCCAAAAAAACAGGGTGGTTAAGACAGAATTTTCCATAAAGACATTTCTAGTGTTATACAAAATGCGTAACAGCAACTGAGTAAGATTTGTCTCAGCTAGCTGCAGCAGTTAAAAAGCAAGACCTGACCAAGGTATTCACCCAGGCTCTTTACTGAATCAACAGCACAGGCACCTCTAGGAGGTAGTACAACCCATCTGCTCTAGATGCCTTTTTTGGGACAAAATAGCTCCCCTTCCAAACAGCATGTGCCAGACACCATATCCGAGTAGCAGGTATGGTCATCTCTATGGATCTAGAAAGAAGAAAAAGTATGGTCAAAGCAAGCAGCCAAAGTCCACGTGATGAATGCGAACATTTTAAGTACTTCTGAGATGTTTTCAAAGATAAACGGTCAGCGAAAGAACAAAATGATGCATTCAATAACTCAAATGCCCCAAAGACAGTCAGAAGTAAAGGCGGTGTCACGAAAAGGAGGATTGATGCAAGTGCAAGTGAAACAATGGGTGGACTAGGTTGACCAGAACCTACAGCCAGGCATATTCACATTAGCAGTTAAATAACCAAAAGTCATGGTAATCAACTATTACACCAGACAGCTAGTAAATGTACAACATCTATTTCTGAAAATTTGGAAGCTTCTCTGGAAGATGTGTATCCTACTTGTAACTTAATGGATTCAAATGTACTGGATTGCTTTGCAGAATTCAGCTTGGATGATACAACCCCTTGATCTTAAATTTTATGAATCTAGGAAAAAAGCCTTTATGACTGGAATAGAAAAGCCAAGTGAGTAAACATATCTATTGACATACAATTTAAGTGAAGGCATAAAATGAAAACTTCATACAACACTTAAAAGAAATACAAACAATAACTATCATAAATAAAAACATTCGCAATCTTAACTGTGTGCAAGCTGCAAGTAAAGACCAAGTCAATGTCCTAAAGTACACTCTTTGAATGTTACTTAAATAAGTGGTGTCTAGCATTCATTTTACTCCCGAGGTTTTATGACAGTTTCTGAGAGCTCTCAAAGTGATAACTTTGGAGTAGATGATGCTCTCATTCAGATCAGAGAATTGAAAAAAACATGTGGAAAATCATTAGTTTTGCAGCAGACCAAAGAAACATACCTACGTTTGAACTTGAAAAAAAGAAAAAAAAAAAGTAATAATAATAATAATGATAGTACTAATAGGAGTGATCCATAATGGATGCAAGCTGAGTAAAGATAACTTAATTGCTGATCTAAGGAAAGCAAAAACAATAGCTAAAGTGTTTCACTCCACAAAGCAAAGCAGATAGAGATATATGAGGACGATAAACTGATTTGGCAAAATTCACTCCAAATCTATACATGGTCAATAACTCCTTGTGGAAATTATTGGAATACGAGGTTGGTAGCATTCAGCAAAAAGACATTAATAGACATCTAAGTGGTTAAAATAATTTATTAACAACATAGTTTTAAAATATTATGACATGACTAAGCTGATTGCACTGGGAGCACTGCTCTAAACAGGCATAAAGTGTCTGTCAGACTTTTAAAAGTCATTCCCAACAGTTCATTTTGTTTGAGTTTAATGCAGTCCTGGGGGTAGCATGGAAGGGTGCTAACCCCACGCATGGCCTCCACTGGGTCAGGGCATTTCTTTGGCCTATTTATTGGTAAAAACAAGAAACGAGTGCTCTAGGCATGAGTTTCATGGAAACACTTTTGGGAAGCTCAGACATTGACCTCCAAACATATTTTCTTTTACAAATTGTTCCCTGTCTGTTCACTGCTCACCGCATCTCAAAGCACTGAAAAGGATCCATTCAATAAAGAGCTGAGATGGTGAAAAGGGAACTAAGAGGAAGCTCACCCCTCTAGACTCTGATCAACGCCTCTGAATCATTTTGACCAAGAATGAATACTGTTGGGGAACAATCACAAGGAGAGGTTACATTTGAGCTTCTGAGACATCACCAGATAGTGGGGTGAGTATTTATCTTTCTAAAGAGCAACATGGTAAAAAGTACATTCCCTTTGCAGTTGCCAGTGATAATGGATGCTGTGTGATCTAAAAACCCAGCAGTTAAAAGCTACATTTATTATCACTCTATCTCACACCAGCAAATTTATGATCCCTTCCAGACCTAAAACATCAAAGCAGAGCAGGAGTCAGAGCCTTTTCAGACTGTTATTTTTTTTCTTCTTCTTTTCACATAGATTGCTTTATTTATTTTTTAAAAAGAGGTGGGCATTAAAACCAAAATCTGACCTTTGATCCCCTGAGGCAACTCATTACTTACAAGGGCAAATAGGGAGCTGAAAGTTTTTCCTGCATGAAACCGTAAATAATTCTTACATACATCCACAAATCACTCTAGGTTGGTAAAGTAAATAGTAATTGGTGGGTTTCTCCCTAGAGGCAGGTCTGAAAGGGGTTGTAGATGAGAGTTAGGGATTTTTTGTTAAAAAAAAAACACTTTTAAAACCACGTTCCCCCCAGCTCAATGTTCCAGATGCTCAGATAATATGAGAAGTTTTGGAGGTTTGTGTATGGTAGAATTGTGGGGAGGGGAAAGTTTGGCTGTTTTTTTCATGTTTAGCAAATTCTCATGTTGGAATTTAAGAGATTCACAACTTTAGGGCAAAGGGGAGTATTAAAAAAATTAAATGCCACATGTGTGCTGCAGCCTTTTCCCTGTACAACCCAGGTTTCAAGAAGGGACATTCTTCACATCTCCGCCTGAAGAATCAGCCCCACTCATTAGTTTGCAGAAGCAGCAGATTACTGCCTCCTACTCTTCTTTTTTTAACATGAATGACCCACCATAGTTAAACACGGTGCATGCGGAGCACGCATTATCAGCTTTCAGCATTAGATAAACTCTACCTGCACCATCTAAAGTCTACCACAGGTCAAACCCCTTTTCAACCATCACTGTTTCAACTGTTATCCAAATGCATTTATTCAATAGCAGTCAATCACAGAAAATAGAATAGAATATCTGTACATGTTACTGGAAGAACAGTTGTTATAGCAGACCAGCTAATAGAGTGAGAAGGTACACTAATATTATCAACTCCAGTTGACATCTTACCATGCTGGACCAATCAGATCTGCCTATCAAAAAAACAGGATTACTCAGTGGTGCACTGTTACAGTGCAGTGATTTTCTCTGCAGGAAAATTATTTAAGAGCTTGCTGATAGCATGCCAAAGAAAAGCCATCAAACAGAGCAGCTCTGTGCAAAACACTGTGGTCACAGAAAAAAAAGAAAAAAAGCATAGCCGTTACACTTTGATGAGAAAAGTCAGAATCATGAGAATAGCAAGAAAAAGGAGCAGGAAAGGGGATGTTTTTAAGTGTGACTGACACGTTTCTATCTGTATGGACTGACTACAGGCAGATGTGGTTATTTGCAAGGAGAAAACTGGTCCCAAGCGTGGTTCTATTTCCAAGAAGAAAACAGGGGCCATAAATCCACATTTAATAATTGAAACAAATGGTCTGACTTTCAGCCAGGCTGAGCACAGTGCACCAAAGAAACCTAAGGTATTGATTAAGACATAGGATTTTTCTACCTGGCCTCTGACGTCTTCAAAAACTTCCAATGTCCAAAGCTAAAGCCACGCGCCGTTTCATCTTAGACGAGATTAGGTTTGAAATGTTGTAGGTTTCCTTTCCAGCCTCCTTCAGCCCTGAGACCTATGGCCTGCAGCATGTGCCAAAAGAACTGTTAGGGGCTCTGCTGAGGACCCAGAGACATTACAGTAACACGTGCAAGAGTTGCACTAACCTTCCTTCGTGGCCTCTTTCATTATATACACCATGTTAGATACAGCCGGTATATAAAACTGCAATAATTTGCACTGCTGAAATACCACTTGGTATTTCTCCCTCTCTGACCTACAGTTTTCTCCAGAAAGGATTTACACCCCTGGGGCAGGAACGGCAAAGCCATACATGGAGCTGGTCCCAAGCTGCTGCAGTTTGTATGTAAAATAACAAAGGTAAAACAAAGTAAGTGTGGGTTTACTTTTAATAAATTGAGTTGAAACATATCATCCATTCAAAGTGTGCTTCACAAAGAGTTCAGTCATCCTTTCTGAAATAATGGGAACTCAGGCTTTTATTTTTTTAAGTATATAACGAGAAAGTGATTTATTTTCGCTCTCCCAGCAGATCAGGAAATTGTTGCTATTCCTAGACACAGAACAGAGGCAAAGGAAGATTAAACACCCAAATACCCCACTAGACGCCTTTGGCAGAGTAGGAAACCAAACTCATCCCTCCTTTCTGAAACATAGCTCAGCTTCTGAAACACGAGAGTATCACTGCATCCCTCACGTGATCACAGACACACATCTTCCGCAGGGCTCAGGAGCACGAGGCAGCAATCAGTAAAAGTTTCCCATCAGCCTGGGCTCAGGTCCTGCCTGATCTCAGGGAAGAGATTTCTGGTTTCAGAAAGCACCGAGCTGAAGTTTGTTTCCATCAGTTGCAATCTTTTCAATGAAACAGAGAGATTTTTCTCCGGCAAGTAAAGCTATAAATCAGGACATCTCCTGTGGTTTTCTTTTGTTTTCCTTCTTTTTTTTTTTTTTTTTTTTCCCCTAGTTAGTGTGCCCTCCCTTCCCTTTCCATCCCTCCAGACTTACTTCATAAACATTAGCTTTCAAGCATCTCTCCCCCAGAGGACATATCATAAGCATCATGTTAAATATTTAGAACAGGAAACCACCTCACTTTTCTAGCTACATAAAAGCTATCTTGGGAGGGTGCACTTTCTGTTCTTATGTCTTTTACTTATTTATTTTCAGATAAATCTTGTGCAGATCATTTCAGTACTCAGGAGCTTACACTGACCAGGGACATTTGACAACAGTGTTAAGAAGCCCCTCTGAGCCTGGCTGAAGCAGTATGCTCCTGGATGCCTCAGGGATAGCCAGCCCCCAAAGCACTGTGATCCTCACAGTGCCTTTGTGGGCCTCAAATAAGATACCACCATATACATAATTATTATTATGCAGGTTAGAAGAGATCCTCAAAACCACCAAGTCCAACCACCAGCTTAACACTACCGAGTCCATCACTAAACCATGTCTCTTAGTTCCATACCCACACGTATCCTCAATATCTCCAGGGATGAGGACTCCACCACCTCCCTGGGCAGCCCATTCTAGTGCTTGACCACTCTCTCCACGAAAAAATTCTTCCTGATACACAATCGAAATCTCTCCTGGATCAGCCTGAGGCTGTTTCAACATTGCCTATCACTCGTCACCTAAGGAAAGACACCAACATCAACACCGCATAACTACAGGGCTTGGACAAGGGACTCAACAATAAGGCAAGGACTCTTAGTGGTACACAAGACGATGTTGAGCTTCCAGCTTGCCCATCCAGTGTTTACGGGGCCACTCTCCTTTCCTACTCCTCCTGCAGGCCCATGCACAAACAGGATAAGTGTCCCACCTGAGTACGTGGCTATGGCCATAGGGCCAGGCCAGGAACCAGCTGTGGGCTGCTGACTTCATCACCACCTGCCCCTTCCTCTGCCTGGCACAAGGGAAGGCAGCGCAAGAGTCAGGCAAACCACGAGGCCCTGCTGCAGTCCTGTTTTGAAGATTTAAAAGGTGCAAAGGAGTTGATGTTGGCATTTGAGATGTGGACAAATCTCACCCATTGTACTTAGGTGAATCAAATTCTCAGTGATGTAAACTGAAAATTCTTGCCAAGTATGCACACAAGAGAAAGAAAAACAAAGACTATAAAGATTTATAGACTGCTTTAAAACTCATTCACCCTAAACTACGAGCTGCTCCTAAAAGCACTACCAATCTGGCTTAAAAGTGAAGGATTCTGCTGGAATGAATGCTTTTGTGAAGACCAACAGAATTTAAGAGCTAAATCCAGGGTATTAGTTCAGTAACTCAAAACAACAACACTAAAAGTTTTATATCTTTGGATTACATGTTTAAACTAAGAAGGACTTCTTAGGCCCTCAAGACATACACCACAAGACAAGCACCACAACGGTCTACTTCTTTATGCTCACACCTAACACATCTCACAGAACTACATCAGCTGGTTGCTGTCAGGTCTGCAGTTGTGTCTGCGTTGAAATATATCCCTTCAAAAGGCAAATCCAGCCATCAGGGTAAACCTTCAGTTGTTCACAGGTCTAGATCTCCATGCACAGTTTAACCAGGGAATGCAAACTCCAAGCTGGCAAAACCAAGCCAAAAATCTCTTTACAAGAACAAATTCCCTTGCCACAATCCTAGTGTTTCCTGCTTTTAGTTGGGATAAAAATGAGGAGAAATAGCAGTCTCTGAGGCACTAGAAGCATGGTCACTTTCACTATGTCAGAATTGGGATCACGAATAGAAGTGTGTGAAAATAAAATGACCAAACATCAAAAAATAACAACAGATCATATTTTGCAATCATTTTGTTTCAGGCAGGAAGGCTGAGGCTGGTTCTAATTTGAATCTAACTGTTGGCCAGGCCCTACCTTATATATTATCTTTGGAATGTGAGTCATTTTGTTGGCTTAGTTATTTCTTCTTCTGTAACATGGCACTCCTGACTACAGTGGTATGTGGGAGCTATTTTTATTGGGTAGTAGTGAAAGGAAGTGATGGATTGAGCTGGTTGGGAACATTTCAACAAAACATTTTTTCATTTGAATTTCCTAGTTGGTCAAATGAGAAGTTGTTCACACTGAAATGGTTGGTTCCAGTCTTTTTTTTTTTTTTTTTTTAAACTAGCAAATTCTAATGTTTCTAAACCAAAAAAAGTTTCAACTGCTTCAGCCAAAATAATTTTGTTTTGAAATTAGAAGAGAAAAATTAAATAAAATTGAAAAAAAAAAACACAAGTTCTTTGAGAAAGACCAGGCAGGCCTGATGAAGGAGCCTTTGCAAAGTATGCGAAGCCAAACACATCCTCTGCATAAGTATGAACTGGACTTTTTTTCCTTCTGATTTTAAGTTCTTGAATGTATTCAAGGCTTTGGCTTTTCATCTTAATCAGAACAGTAGCTCCTTTTTTCATGGCCTCTTCAAGAATTTCAGGAACATCAAAACCCTCCACTGGTTTCTGTGGCAGAACAAGGAGGACAGTGCATGGGCATGGGTTTGGGAAGGCAGGATCCTTGAAATACTTCTTGGTCAGGGTCAGCTTGGTAGCACGCGGTCTCTACATGATGTGGTGTGGTCAAACACAGATGGTAAACCACATGTTGGAAACCTACCAGTCCCAGGTGCCCACAAAAGCCAAAAATTAAATGGGTGTATCCTCAATGGATGACCAGCCACTCCTGAGACCTTTCCCTGTGGGCTTTTCCTAACAGCTTTCAAAAGCACGGACAGCTATATCTTAAGCAAAGCTGGCCAGTGATCTAGGAAACTCTTCAATTATAGATGAGCACCAATAAACAGCCAGTGATTTGCTGGAAATTATGAAGTATAAATAATTGAAAAGCAGGGAGTTGGCCCAGAGGTACCCTTCTCTCTTGCTGATTCGTCTTAATGCATTTCCTTGATGCAACTCCCTGCTGTGTACCTAGCATTGAAGGGAGCTGCAGGATAATGGCCCTTGAAGAATATGCTGACCTGCTGGTGCGCAGAGTTATAAATATATGAGCATCTCCCAACAGAAAGGTGCAGCTATGGAAAGGGGGTTAACTCAGTGAACCCAATTCTCACCCCGCTTCCAGTAAGGAAAGTTTTCGAGTACATAGTATGTATTCGAGTACATAGGGGCTCTCCAGTCCCAACGGAGAACAGTGTCTGGGAGAAGTTTGTGTGAAAGAACTGAAGTATTTATTAGCTGCTGCTTTCTCATGGTGTCATTAAACAGGAGACTCGATTAGTAGAGTGCAGGAAGCTGCTCTCAGTTCTTTAATGGGCTGACACTCAGAGTCCTTATTGAGGAGAGAGTTAACTTCAGAGATCCTGAGCTTCTAGCCTTGACAACTATGGTCTGTAATGGCTTTTCAAACAGTCACATCCCAAAATGAGGAAAGAAAACCTTTCTTGGGGCTGCAACACTGGGGCAAGGCATGAAACCAACCCAAAAAGCTGAGCCTGCAGCTCAGCTTTCCAGAGGTGTTCTTTGTGGACAAATAGGATTTCGGCTAGAGCTTCTTCTTTACTACAAAAAAAAATATCCATGTGGATGTACAGAAAGGACCATCAAGGACATTCATAAAGAATCAAGAGTACCTCTCCAAGCATGGATGAATCTAAGTGAATTTTACTATTAATACCCATCACTTAACAGCTGTCTTGCATCTTGATGCTTATGCAGGTTTAGTGTTTAATGTAACTGTGGATGCTGTCACAATCTGTGTAACATCTTTCATTCTATAAACACTGAAGTTTCACTTACAACCAGTAGCAGTGGTTCCCATTCAGTAACAACATACTGGGTCATAACCGCATCTTTTTTCAAGAGCTTTAAATGTGCAGCATCTTTAATGAAAATCTTTTGGCTCTTGCACTGAAAAGTAAACACCTCAGGTGTATGAGCTGGGAACAGGGAAAGAAGAGCTGAAAGACAGAAGCAGCCATAAGGAGAAGTTACTAATAAGACCTTCAAAGCTGCTAAGGAAACTGAAAAACTAAAGCACAGGATGGGTCAGATCTAACTAAGATGTCTGAAACTGAGGGGTCTACTTCATAGCTCGTTCCCCTTTATTTTATTTTTAGCCTTTGCAAATGGGCCATTTGCCTCATTGCAAAATAAGCCTCTGAGACCAGTCACGTGAACTGCCCTCTGGAGGTGTCTGATTGTCACCACGGATTCACACGAAATGACACCACAGTGCTCAAACTTTCACTTGCGAAGTTCAGACTTGTAAAGGAAGGTGACAGAAACGGACTGTCTAAATACTCCAAAGGCACGTTTTCAGTTCTGTCACAACAGGCAGGTCACTGCAAATACCATGTTTCAGCCCTTGACGGACTCAAAATTCACATCCACTGAGTAAAAGAAAACCAGAAAGATTAAAAAAAAAAAAAAAAAACAACAATAAAAAACCATAATATTTTCAGGAAGTGAGTGGGAGAGAAGGGTTGCGATGGCTGCTGCTTTGTTCATGGGTCTGCCTGGAACCAGCTCTTTTTCACCAAGAAATGCACAGAAGTGTGGGGGTTTCTGGGGATTCCTCCAGGCAAAAGAAATAGGCTGGCACACGGAGAGGCTGGATTTCAGGGAAAATATTTCACCTGTTCTTCTGAAGGGCTATTCCACTCACTCATGGCATAATATTCTCTCTTACATGAAGATCAGAATGATAATTTTGAAACGGCTGTGTATGCTGAGTTATAAACAGAGGGGTTAGGATCACCTGGCTGTCTACCAGGTAGAAGAAAGAACATGTATGCGGTCCCCCCAAACCCCTCCTGCTCCTGTGCAGCATTAGCGAGCAGTATGCAGGAAAGCTGACTACAAGAAAACAAACACGAAAAGGAATGGGGCGGCCACAAGAAACATAAAATCCTCCTGGTCTAATGAGGTGGCTGCAGAAGGGAACTTGGAGCTGGCAGTGTCTCCAAGGCCAGCATCAGGGCAGGATGGGCTGATGAAGTCTGAGTAGATGCCACAGCTCGTAGCTTTGAAGATCTAAGGAAGCAGCATAAAGGGACATGAAACCAGGGCTCAGTATGCAGATTTTGCTCCATTATGTTTCTGAGCTGTTTTTTCTCTTTTCACTCCCAGCTATGGAAGACGCCAAAGCTGTTAAATATCAAGCATGTATAATGGGAATCCCATGAGCTGGGGGAATGGCCAGGATTCAAGGATATGTCCAGAGCAGAAAAAAAATAAGAAAGAAGAGAAAAATAAGAAAGAGAGAAATAAGCATAGAGACGTGGGTGGAAGCAGGGAGGAGGGGGAGAGCTTAGACCCATGACTTCCCTTTGGTTGCTCTATTTTTTCGAGGTCACAGCTTAACAACACCAGAGTTTTATTGTTGTTTATACTATTATTATTATGCTTTTTTACTTTGGGTCCTGAGAATCTGTAATGAACACAGCCCCTTTTAAGCTGGATGCTGCATGTGAGCACACACACCACTGCCCAGAACTCTCTTGGAGCAAATCTCCGCACTCTGCAAGCTGTGATTTGGGTAGAGCACAATGCCCTCTCAGTACAGGACCAAAGGAAGCAGGGGTCCCCTTGGACCTCGACACCTTGTTTTAGCACCATGGCACTGCAGGAGCCTTGTCCTGACTGCTGGACACTGCACTGCTTTCCATCAGAGACAGCTCCCTCCTGGGCAGAAGGCTGTGTCATTAGCACAATGAGAGCAAAAAGCAGCTCCTGGGGGCAGCAGGATGGTTTGTGCTCTCTGTGCATCCCAAGCTGGGTGTCAAGGCAGGAAGCAGACACAAAATGAGATGAGAGAAGGGTGTGTGATACAGTGCCTTTCAGATGATGCCCCTGTAAATTTGGCTAGGATCTCCTTATCACACAGGATTTCATTCAAACCTCAGAGCCTACATACAAAATATACAGACCATAGAAAACTGCCTTTTCTATGTGACTTGCATCCTTTTAATATAGGACACAAGATGAAGTGGGAAGTACCACCACTGTCCCAAGCCACCAGATCTGCCAGTATTAGATATGCAGGCTATGCATATCTAATTATCATATTAGGTGCAGAATGCTATGAGGAATAGGGGGCAATGGGATCACTATGGACCTGGCACTCTCACACTGTAACAGACAGAAGCTACTGACATTTGCACCAAAGAGATCATGAATGCACTCAGCAAGGAACAAATTGTTTGGGTCTGCTCCCATTTTCCAGCGGGACTCTATGATCCCATTCCATTCTGCCACTATCAGCTGGGATCCTTGGCTACCTAATTCCGAAACCACTCCTCAATATTTTCCAAATATATTATTTCTTTCTTTCGTTCAATTAGCAATTTTCATAGGCCTTGGAAAAGCAAAGGTTGCAGGAGAAAATCATCTGGAAGAGGTAACAGTAGAATGAGATAAAAAAAAGTTCACAGCAAAGAAAGATAAAGTTACAACAGCTCATGGTATTTCACTCAAGATAGAGTTGAACTGTGCTATCTTTAAGCATTTTCCTTGAAGTAAACACTGTTCTCTGCATTTTAGAGATGGTAGAATTGAGATACATGGGCAACAAAGTGCTCTGCCCAAGGCTTCAGAAAATGGAGGCAGAACTAGGACTCCAACCCTGATGCTGTGTGCTCATCCTAAGGCACTCCCTTGGAAGTCATAAACTTACCTTTAAGAATCACTACATCTGAAATATACTATGAAATTTTGGCTTGAGGATGCTCTTCGGTCATTGTTCACAGGGAAAATACTCTTGAAACAAGACAAATTCGCTATTAAAATGTTTAATTAAAAACAAATTAAAAAATCTAAGCTTGCAAAAAGCCTGGCATGGCTGTGGACAGGCTGCCAGGAAAGGCAGCAGTTCTTCCTTTCCCATTCCACTTTGCCTGAGTTTGTATGGGAAACATTATGCAACAGGAGGTGGGCAAGAGGAAAAAGAGCTATTTTTATTTCCTCAGCCACATAGCTAAGAAATACATCCACAAATGCAGCTTTGCTCAGGTCTGTCGATTCTCCTGAAGAGGCTCCTCCTTCTGCCAGCATTTGTTTCTGCTGGTTTGCTTCATTTGCACAGGTGAACCTGAAGTTCAGTCCCTGCTGAATCCCTGATGGAGCCATTTGACCTCAGCACAGCTCTGATTAAACAAGTGGCTGTTTTCAGCTCATCAGTCAATGTCAAATCTCAGACTGAGAGACAAGCACACCACGAAACCCCATGGCTTTGGCCCTGCTCCCTGGCCAAGCCCTGAGCATCAGCACTGAGGCGCATTTCTGGAAGCTCTTCACATCCTGTGCAACTAAAGGAGGACAAATGGAGGTGGGGAATGCCCTCACCGTGTACCTAAGAAACCCACTTTGGAGCTGCATCATCCCTTGCACTCTCAGATTCATTACAAAGATTTAAGAAATAAAGGAACAATTTAATAGGACGACGAGATGCAGATAAATACACTGAAAAAAGACAGATATTTAGCAACGCAGTAAGAATCATTGCCTCTTCCAAAACCATCTCTCTTCCCTTACTTTCCTGAAACCACTTCCCTCTTTTCAGGCATAAGTCCAGAAGGAGAAAAATGATATTTTTCCCCCTTCTTTTTGATAAAATAATCCATTTTACTGCTTCAGACAAGCCGTTATTCATCTTGAACCTGTCCATCCCTCCCACTGGGAGCCCCAGATTGATTTACCAGCTAATCCAGTTAGCAGCTCCTGCCAGCCACAGCATTCCAACATCCCCTAATACAAAGCAGAGGAAAAACTGCACATATACATACGTGGGTGAGACAGAGAGCACGCATATGCTTGCACATGCGTGTGTCTCTGTGTGTGTTTTAAGGTCAGAGAGAGAAAGCCACCAAGAAGTTACATTAACTCAAAATTTCTGGCTTGTATAAGAAACTGTTTCCAACAGGAGCAGGGGGTTGAAACCAGATGATCGTTATGGTCCTTTTTGACCCAGGCCATTCTATGATTCTATGATCATCCCCCCGTACTCAGCCCTGGTGAGGCCGCACCTTTAGTACTGTGTGCTGTTTTGGGCCCCTCACATCAAGGAAGGCATTGAGGCCGTGGAGCATGTTCACATTAGGACAGTGGAGCTGTAAGGGGTCTGGAGCACAAGTGTTACAGGGAGTGGCAGAGGGAACTGGGATGGTTCAGTCTGGAGAAGACGAGGCTCAGGGATGACGTTATCCCTCTCTAACAGCTCCTGAAAGAAGGTTGTGGCAAGGCACAGTCAGCCTCTTCTCCCATATAACTGGTGATGACAGGGGAATGGCCTCAAGTTGCACCAGGGAATGTTCAGGTTGGATATTAGGAGTAACTTCTCCAAAAGAGTGGTTGGGCACTGGGATGGGCTGGCCAGGGAGGTGGTGGAGTCACTGTCCCTGGAGGCTTTCCAGAAATGTTTAGATGCTGTACTGACAGACATGGTTTAGTGGGAAACATTGGTGGTAAGTGGACAGTTGAACGAGATGATCTTGGAAGTCTTTTCCAATCTTGGTGATGCTGTGATTCTATGATTCTAAGTTCCTTTTAACTCTCACAACAGAACAAAACTTCCAAGCTGAGAAGTGGAGAAGCTCTAGCAGAAGCTTTACTCCTGCCCACCAGCAATTCCCTTCCCTTTCCCTGGGGTCCTGCAGTTGGTTACATTCCAAAAAAAAAATAAAAATCCAGATTCCAGTTCCTTGAAAGTAAGACATGACAGCTGGCGTGGCTATGAAGAAAAGGTGAGTCTATTTGGAGGTCCATGTAAGAAGCAGAAGTAAGGACACGTGAAGAGGATGCACATGCAAGACAGGTATGGGCATATCCTTCAGAGATAGCATGCATGTTCTTGCTGAGCGTGGATATGTGTCAGAGGGCCTGGATGCTGTTGCAAGCACATGCAAGACTGCTCAAGATGGCTCCAGATTGGTGGGTCACCCGTGAGCTGCTAAGCCCTGCCACTCCGGGTTTACCATTCTTTTACTGAGAATTGCTGCAGCCATACCGGGAAGGTAGAAAAGCAGAGAAGAGCACTAAGTGGGAAATGAGCAAGTGTCACAAAACAAAATCAATAGCCTGGAGCCAAAGCTGTTTCTCTCCCTTTCCTGTCTCTGATTTGTGTGCTCGCATGTGTGTGTAACTGCAGGGCATCTTTACCTCCTCCATTCCCTTCTTTCCCTGCCACTGCAAACATTGCAGAGCATGATAATGAAAGCTGGTGTCCAAGCCACCAGACAAGCCCATCACTGCAATCAGAGCAACTGCGAGAGATTGCAGCCTGCGGGCTCATCAAGCTGTCCTGATGCCGGCCAGCCTCATGCACATGAAGATGCCAATCTCGCCTCTCTCCTGTTCTTCCTCCTCCTCTTTGGCAGCCCAGTCTCCTCACCCTCCTCCTGCTGCCACGCTCCCCTCCTGCCCTCCCCCTCTGCTCATCCACGCACAGCACCAGGAACGCCAGCCCGGGCCACATCCCAGCCGCTGTCTCTTAACGATTCTGATAGAAAATGCCCAGCAGGCTGAATCTTTCCTAGAAAAGCAAGGGGAGGTCGGAAGGCATATGGTTGCTGTCCTCTGAGCTCCGGGTGACAAGGTCTGTGATGCTGCATCCTTCCCAGGCAGAAAAGGGAAAAAAAGATAGAGAGAAAGAGAGAAATATCGCCTGCTTGGGCTTTGGGAAATCACAGGCTGCTCCCTGAAGTAAGCAAACATCCCTGACCCCGTGCTGCACTGCTGGGCACGTATCACACCACGCTGGCAGAACAGAGGCTGGCGCCATCCTAAAACTGGAATTTAAAAATGCAAAGAGACTGAAATCTCTTGGTATCCTTTAGTAGAGTCATGGTCTGCCCTACCCTTGGGAGAGAGCAAACATCTGGCTGCCTCTCCTCCTTGGCCTAGAATCACAAGTTTTAGCACATTTAGGCCCAAAGACAGCAGAATATCCCTGTATGGTTGCAACTTCTGTTGCCATTACTGGCAGACATTTTGTCCAGTTCTGCTCATATTGTGACTTAAAACCCAGCCGGAACCATGAACCTGGAGGTCCATGCGGCGAGTTGGGCTGAATATCCGGGCTGTGGTTTGTGGAGAAGAGATCACCACCTGTGGGGAGGGGAAGGCTGGCACTGGGCTGCACTCCTCCGAGGGGCACACTCATCCATCAAACAACTGAATTCAGAGGCTGCAAAGATTCAGGACAATACTATTTCCAGGTGCTTTACAGAGATTATTGGAACAAGCCCTGCCCTACTCATCCCTACAATTGTCATGGAGGGGAGTCTGCAATTCCAGACTGCATTTTGACCCCAGCTATAGAATAAGTGTAGGAGACTACACCGCAGGACTTCTACAGGGCTGTCGTTCAACAGCAGCATGTTCTCATAAAACACAGAATGGAACTACATGTATTTCCTCAGTAAATGAGCACAAGGGCTCCTCTTTCATACAAATGAGTTCTCTCAACACACAAATTCACTGATCTCTCTTACTACTCCAACATAAAGCTTTTTCCAAACCATAGACCTCACCTTTAATAATCAATATTTCTTTTCCACTTGCTCAGTTTTCAAGGTCATATGTTGAACAGATTAATCACGCTTTTAGAAATCTCCTCTTCCTAGGCTGATGCTAGCACCGATGTTATGAGGAATTTAAAGCAAAAACACACTGAACAGGGCTTGTGTTTGTCTTGCCAATGGAATCCTAGGCCAAAAAAAAGAAACTGCTGTTTGTCCAGAATAAAAAGGGCAAATAAAATTATTTCCAGGCTTTTAAAGAAGCTATTACGCATAGCAAAGTAAAACAAAAATCACTTGATGACAGTGGCCTTTTACAGCCTTACAGAGAGCAGGCGCACTATGGTGTAAGCCAAACACTCTCTATATTCTGCTACTCTTCCATGTGCCATTCAGTCATGGTACTTTATTTGTAACACGGAATGATTACCTGTAATCCTAGACACTATCATCTCCATTGATTCCATACAGTATCTTTTAAAAATATTTATCTAAATGGAATTCCAGAATGCGGTAATACTAGCCTGCATTTGGATGGCAGTGCTCACTATAAGCAGCATGAAACAGAAGTTCAAGAACTTTTTGTTGTCTGTCTTTTAAACACAAAACGTCTCTATTATCAAGATGATTTGTATCCTAAAGTCAGAGAAATAGAGTAGTTACACAAGGTGCCAGTGAGCACCATCACCTCTAGGAAAGCTGTGGCTAGCCACAGTGCTAAATGAGATATCTGCTGTAACAATCAGAAAGATCAGCATGATGGAATGGTGATACAAGAGGTGTAATGTCAAAGGGACCAGAGCAATAGGAAGATGTAACACTAGGAAAAGTGCTCACCCATCTCTGAAGGTCTAGGCTCACAATAGAATCACAACAAGGGAAGGATCTCCAACCTGAGATTCTTCCCCAGTAGCAATCAGCCCTTCAACGAGGTCTAAGAGAGGTGCAGCCAGGCTCCACGCCTTCCAGTCACATAGGTTTGCCTTCACCTGTGCTCACAGGGCTGAACAGGTACTTTCCCCAGGCCTCAATCAGTGGTTCAGGCCAGGACTCAACAACTACCATACACCTGCTGTAGCAGAACTTAAGCCACAGTCTCTATACCTACATTGGGAATGCATTGGTTTGGACAGCATTGATTCTAACAGAAAGAAACAAGAGTCTGCCAAGCATAACAGCCCAAGTCTGTTCAGTCTCAGTATAAGATGGCCCTAGGGTTCATATGTTTCAGCATTGCTATAGAATTCAAAGGGAGCTGTTCCCTGGAAATGATTTAAATGGAGATATCCCCACTGAAAATTTTCAGCGAGAATCTTCATGTGAGATTCTACATCATACCAGGACGATGTCTCTCAAGATGTCACAGGATTCCTGCCTTGATTTGGCCTTCATCCTGGAGTTTCAGGGCTCAGCTTTACCATCAGCTCTCGAGCACCACTCTACTATTAACCATTGTTTTACTTTCTTTTACCCAACTATCTGAAAGCTCTCTACCAGTATCACATCTAATAACTCCAGTCATCCCCTTTCTTGGAGGTAAATAAAACTTACTGCCCTTCTGTGGCAGACAGGTACATTACTCACAATGAGCTGACATGAGATGGAGAAGGTCAAACAGTAATGAAGTGGCAGCGGTTTGGAGTAGAACCCAGAAGTCCAGTAGCCCAGACCCATGTTTAATCTACTAGACTTGCCTATAACCAGTTTTTATGCTTCAGAAGGAAAAGGAAAAGAGTAACGACTGTGACTTATCAAATGTCTAAAAAGAAGTAGGGGAAAAAGCCAAGCGCGCTAGGCTGTCTGACTATTACAAAATGGTGAGCACTTCTGCATCCATTCCTCTTGCCATGTCACTAAGAATTACAATCTGCCTTAAATGCCTAAGCACATTGAGAACATATAATAATAATTATAGTGTCAGAATTCCCTTGGAGATCTGAGCAAGATCTTGTTTCCTAAAGTAGCTCAGGGAGAAGAGACTGTGACTACAATTTGCCCATTCTTTCATAAGCACTAAAAATGTGGATGTGTTTTCAATTCCTGTTGAAGGGGCAGACAGGAGCCACCTGTACAGTGCTGCTGATAGTCACGACATGTTCATGACACCGCAGCGAGGGCATGTGACAGTGGATTCTGACATTGCTCCATGATGGAGGCTTCCTAGGATTTGGCAAAAGGAACAAAATTCAAAGTCTAGAATACCTGAATGCGTCTGAACGCTGCATCTCAGCTTGGCAAGCTGGTGGCTCATTTCATGCTCAGAGTCTTCCATTTTAATGATTTCTCCATTTTCTGCTCTGCTAGAGTTTGACCACATCACTTGCCAAGGAATTTCAGCTCTCCTTGCTTTCAGAGGGGAATGCACATGCTCCATCCCCCCCACGAAGCACTGCTCCCTTGGAGGCCGCCTGAAGAAGCCTTCAAGCCATGCACAGCTCCTGCCTACCAGTGCCAGATCTCTGGGTGCTTCCTGGGCCAGGAACGGGTTAAAGCTATCAGGGCAACAACAAAAGCAAAGATCCTGAACATCATTTCATGCAAATGACCTTTCAGTGGCTTCCTGTTCGTTCACTGTGCTCTTGTCTGCCAAGGCCCTGGGGCCTTCAAAACCTGCGGCTAGATTTTAACTCATCTCCCCTTATCTGCTTGACTGACTGTCAGCCTCGCACATCTCCCTGCTTGTGATGAAGGCCTTAATTAGTGCTTGTCTGTTTACCCTTTTCCTATTGCCACCTCTCTTTTCCTCTCCCTCTCGCTATTCTTCTCCTTTCTCTCTCCCTCTCCCATCACCCTCCGGCTTGTTTGCTTAGCTGGGCAACTCTTGTTTACTCAGTAGGGAGGTTATAATATATGTAAATAGAGTGAGCCAAAAGTCCATGGAAAATAAAAATATAGATGAAGAAATATCAACACAGAAACATATTTTCACCTTCACTGTTAAAGCTGGCCTCTCTCTTTTTTTCTAGCAAACAAAACATTTTGCTGTCTTCTGAAATCAAAAGCAGTCAGGGAATGGAGCTGCCTCCCCCCCACACACTCCCTGTCCTTGGAGACTTTATTATCACGAAACACAGACAGCAATGATCACCTACAGCCCACCTGGCTGGGTGCTTCTGGAGAAGACACTGCCCACTTCCATCACCCCAGGGCTCCTGCTTGAAGAGGGCATGGAGAGCTGTGGAAACTGTCCAGCTTCCAGAATATGTAGGGACATGGGATGCACAAAGATGAGGCAGGTTTCTCCTCCTTCAAACAATCCCCCTGGCTACCAACATGCTGTAAAACTATCCAAAGAAATTTAGTTGAGCACCCAACATCCTAGTATTAGCTCTCGTTTATGATTTTTTTTAAAATCACACAGTCATCTTGCTGCAGAGGTCTGGTCAATACATAACTGCAGTCTGAAGCCCTCAGACAAGATCTCAAGGCAGAGACACGCACATACTTAGAAACCAGAGATGTCTTGAAGATTTCTTGAACAAGCCAAAATACAGCATGGAAGATAAAGCCCATCTCATGCAGCAGTTTACTGTCAGCCTCAGAATCAGAGTCCAAACCTTCTGAACACCAGACTAATTCTTACCCATCACACCTTACCCTCTGTACTGACTGTGCTATAAAATGACACATTAAAACTTGCTTGCTTCCTACAGCAGCCAGGCATGCAATGTCCTGTCCTCGTGCAACGCCGCTTTGCCCCATGGCCAGGCTTCAGCTGTCTTCTCCAAGCTTTCTGCTGTTTGGCATAAATGGAAGCCATTGGAAAAGCTGTGCCAAAGAAGTCACATCACTAGGACTGCTTACAGTGTGTTTTATTATGTGTCCCCTCATGAAACAGCTCTCCATAGACAAAAGGCTGAAAAGCTTTGATGAAAACAAAACAAGTCAATGCCCTTCTGCAGAGGAGGCAATAACAAAATCAAGAACTTGTGATGCTGAGGATAGGGTGGCCATGGTTTACACATCTTCCCCATAAGCAGAGGACCAGAGCTAGCCTGGGTGGTGAGAATTACACCTTATATCCGTGGATAATGGGATACAGCATGCATTCCTGCAGTGACATCAGACAGCTGGGAAATCTTACCTGCAGAGTTTCTCCCAACACATTCCTCCCCAATAAAAGCTGCTTCATGCCCATAATACGGCTCATAAAATTTGCTTTGTAGCTAGATGTTTAGTAAAACTTCTGCAAGGCTTACAGGAAAGCGTGTAGGTGTTCAGATCAAAAGAGGACCTGTGACTGTTCACGCAAACACATGATGTGAGCTGGAGTTCTGAGCTGCTCGGGTTCTTGCCAAAGGAGTTTCAAGACTTATCAAACCTCGCCGGAAATAGTAAAGCTCAGTGGCTGCCAAAGAGCAAAGGACAGAAGAGAATGATTCTCCCATTGGCAGGTAAAAGCCGTTAGATTTAACGGAGTATCGGGCTCACATCATGAGGGAGAAGAAAAGGGGAAACTGGATTGAAGAAAGTAGGGAAGGAAGCATGGAGAAAAGTGGAGATGAAGAGAAAAACAGCAGAGGAAAACCTTTTCTCTCTCTGAGAGTGGATTACCGGGATAGAATCATTCATATTTGGGAATAACTCACAGGCTATAGTGGAGTCTGGAATAGACAGAGATGGGGGTTTGAGGCGAGGAAGAAAGGGAAAGGCAGACAGACAGGAAGATCTTAGCATAAAAGAGAGAAAGGAATGTGGTAATACAGGGATAGATGGAGACAGGGCTGGTGAATGTCCGGAAGACAGTCATAGGCCTGGCCAAACATGTCCTGACCTATACAGCAGCTCAGCTCCATACACAAGGCAGACTGCTGGGCCTGATGCCGGGCTGTGCCATTGGCTCCCAGGCACTGCAGGGCTCATCCCACTCACTGCAGCTTTCTGGGACCTCACTGGGAGTAGGATCCTCATAACAGATCCAGTGAGGTTAACAAGAACAGAGTAGAAATATCAAGGGGAAGAAACCGAGCCAGTAATATTTCTTGTGACAGTTTGTAATATTTCTGGGTTACTTCTTGAAGACTTGACATTTTTATGCCTAAATCTGTCAGTGGATCCACTCCCAGCTATGAACGGCTCATGAATCAGAGATGCAAGGTCATTTTTAATTGGGTTGAGAGATGTTTCAGGGTCAATTTGCAAGTATTTGTAAAAGGTGAAATTTTAGAGACTACTTACTCATTAACAGGGTGTGTGTGCAGGCAAACAATTAACTGCATTTTAGAAGATGATTGGGATTGCTAGCTGCCTGTTGGGGCCTGAGCTTTAAGATCTCCATTTGTCCCGATAATATCTTCTAAGACTTGAACATTGCAAGAGGTTGCATCACTCCATAGCTTTAAATATTAGTGACACACCAGGTGAGAAACACCACACCTCAATCCTAGGGTGAACAGAGCAGGGATCCACTCAGTACAGGCAGTTATTTCCCCTTTGCCTCTAAGGTTCAAGGGCTGGAGCCTAAATCCCACATTCTTCAGGTCAAACCATGCTGAAAGCACCGACATCAAAAGGAGAAAACAGATAGATAGAAAATAAGTCCTTGTGCATGAGCTCTTTCTTGAGCCAGAGGGTCAACATGCGTAATAACCTAAAAAATATGTAACTCAGCAGAAACACCAACAAGCTCTATTTTGCAAACAGTGAGAACAGACCTGCATGACCCGAGAAAAGATTAGAGGAAAAAGAAAGGCCTGTCCATTCCTCCTCTCTGCTCACCTCCAGGCAGTCAGGAAAGCTGTTATGGGACACGTGAGCAGGATTCACATTGGAGCTCATGACTGAATAAATATTGCCTGGCTACAATCTCTTGACATGGGTTGGGATAACCAGGAATTGCACAGGCAGCCAATAAGGGCTGTCTCCAAGAGCTCCTCTTCCATTTTTCTCCATAAAATAAATAAATAAATAAATAAAATAGGACAATCACAGCATCAAACAAAAGCAACAAACCCAGCCTGATACAGCTAATTAAGAATAGAAATATCAGACATTGGGATTTACATTATAAAACAAGGCAGCAGCCCTGAAACCCACCCTCCTCTCTCCTGACAGCTGACAAAACTGTTCCGCCTTTTATTGGGCATCCGCCAATACCTACTGCCTCTGAAGCACACATCAATGCTTTACTGACCACGGATCTACTTTTAGTTACCAGGTACTGCCATACAGCCCAGGAGCCTGTGATTCCCAAGATGACAAGCAGAGCTTAGCTGTCAGGGGGGCTGTTGTCCCACTCCTGTCTCCTCTTGTCTGCAAGGAGTTCACCAAAAAAGGAAACAAACAAACAAAATAATAAAACCAGCATAACTTTCAGAAACGATGCTCTAAAATATTAACTGAAGGGCTAGAAATGAGTTGCCAAGTAAGCCCCACAGAGGATATTTAAGTGCAAGCTAGGACCACCATCTTTTATTTGTCCAGAGCTCCTGGATGCAATCCATTTGGTTCTCACTGAATACTGCTTCTTGACATGCAATTGTCTCATCATTATTACCTGAAAAGAGTTCAGCTGTAGCAGTAACTACTGGCAGCATCTGCTGGAAACAAAGAAAGATGAAAGAATATTCAGCTGCTCTGAAATGTTCCTTTTCTCTTTGACTGCTTCCCTTGCTTGTTCAGTGATCTAAAAGATGCCCATTAGCCCTCAATGCACACTCTCCTATTCAAAAGCTGAAGAATTTTCAGAACATGTTCCATCCTTCAGATTTATTCTTGTGGCTCATAAGTACTTCAGACCAAACAACAGAATTTCCACACTCATCAAGTTAAGTTTCCATATACACTAAGTGTAGTTAACAGAAGTCATGCTAGCTCACCTTAACACTGAGCCATAACATCACTAAAGAAAGAGATGCTTCATTTATTTTGCCACTTTTCCCTCCCAAAACATGAATTTCCTCTGTGTTCATATTCCTAGGTCTCTATTTACATAGCATTTCTGAATCCTACTGAATAATGTTTTTCTTTCACATTTCTGTTATACAGATAACAATGGTGATGTCTCCTATACTCAACATTCCACAAGGGCTGCTCTGAAAGCAATGCCTCCTCTTTTATGATGTTGGCCCACAATGTTTGAGGCGGATGTTTGTATGGCAGTAGGGGTTGTACCTTCCCACCAATATCCCATTACATTTTGTTGATGTGTGACAGATGGAAACAGAGGGGAACTCTGACAAAATGGTGTCTGACATGGAAGTGTGCATGAAGCAAATGGGTGGAATTCAGTTCCTCCCTGTGGAAAAAATGGTACCTGCTGGCATTCACTGATGATTGCTGAATGTTTATGGAGACCAATCAGTGGATATAGCACTGTGAGGGGTATGTGGTGTCTTTCAGCAGTGGTGACAGTGGCAGTGGGTCACCTCTGCTGGTGCAGACTTCTACGAGCACAGCATGCAGCTCTTGTTCATTGCTGGTGAAAATGAAGAGCTAATGGTGATGACTGTGTTGAAAAACAGTGTTTAGTAGCTGAGAATGTAGTCTATTGATAAATTTGTGTAATTGTGTTCTTTGTATCTGTTGTAGTTTCCATGGAAATAAATAGGAGGCATTACTTTCAGAGCGACCTATGTAATTTCACCAACCTATAGAAATACATCTAATCACAACCATATTCATTCAGAAACACTAGGGAATGTGTCAGAGCCCCTGTCTCTAATATGTTTGGCCTATTTACTATCATTTACCAGTTCAGAACCTTCCTATTTTGCCAGCACTCCATTTTTGAAGCATGCGTGTTCACAGGCCATGTTCTCAGATGAAGTAGAGCAGGACAGCACCACTGGATTCATTTAGAAAATTCAAAACAGATTAACACAAAAGCTCTTGCACACAAGACTTGATTAAACTGGGACACTCATTGCTAAAGGAGCCACTCTTACATCCATTTCTGAATTGCTGGTTATCGGCCACTCGGGAATGAAATGAAGCAGCAGCGGTCTCTGGGGCCATCTCGTCGAGTACTTCTGCCCATGCCTTACCCCTCAGACACAAGGGTCTTCCCTTCAATGCAGTCTGGCAACAAGCACAAGTTCTGTATTATTTTTAACATTTAATCACTAAAAAATTGTATTAACACTGCTGGACTGCTAGACAGACTTTTCAAATGGAAAATGTTCCACAGCCCTGTCTTGTAAAGATCAGCCGTAAGCCATTGCCCTGACTCCACAGTCTCCAGCAGAAGAAAAATGCCAATTTTTCTATACTAATTAATGCTCACCAGGGCAAATTAAAGAGGACAGTCATTGCACAATGCACCACTTTGAACTTCTACAGACGTCTGACAGCCATGGAGCCCTTTGCATACACACAGCCAACAAGCTCTGCAGTACCCCTACCAACCAAGCACAAAGACCCCTTGCCGGGTCCTCTCTGAGCAGAGAGACATAATGTAAACAAAGGAAGAAAAGAATGAGCCTATAGGCGGGCCAGGAATAAAACCTGTATCTATCGGTGCTCAATTTCAGTGTCTCCACGGCAGTGTGATGCCAGGGCTGACATTCCAGCATGCATTAACCTCCTGGCTTCTGCCCAGCATGCTACACAAGAAGAGATAACCCCATTTGCTATTACTGGGAATGACTGAGGATAGAGGGGCTGATGTGAGCAGCGGTTCTAAACAAGCAGCTTGTTGAGTCTGTGCTGGTCTTCTACTGCTCCAAAAGAAGGCAATGTGCAAGCAGTGTTGATTGTACCTAGACTTCGTTTTTTGACATGAAAAGAATACAGCAAAATAAAGGCAAAATACTCCTGGATGGTGCCAGTTAGTTACACAAAGGAAGGCGTACCCAGTCAGAGCTAGAATCATAGAATGGTTTAGGTTGGAAGGTATCTCAAAGACCATCCAGTATGTATCCCAGCATTTGGGCAGGTTGCACCTCACTGGATCAGGCTGCCCCATCCAGCCTGGCCTTGGGCCCCTCCAGAATGGGGCAGCCACACTGCTCTGGGCAGCCTGTTTCAGATGGCTGTGAAGCCTTTGGGATTTTATAACCTTCTGAGAATTCATTACATTTCTGTTGTTGTGAGTTATGGGAACACTCTAAGAGTAGTAAGCCGTGGCACCAAAGTAGCAGCAGATGACTTAAAATCCCTTGAGCCATTACATGGATCTGCACAAACAGAAGGATGTAGCTGGTTGTGACACAGCTCCATTAGTTAGCAGAATGAACACCTCTTTACTAGAAAGTCCTTCAGACACATCAGGGTGGGACTGTACTCAGCTAATACATCCCATTGCTCAGCAGGAAGCGCCAGGTCAGGTGCTAAACTCAAATACGTCACATTTTTTGGGTCCTCTTATCTAACTCTCTAAAGTGTACTGTGAGATAAAACTGTCTGCACAGCCAAAACGATTTCAGAGCACACCTCGACTAAAATTGGTCTAACGGCAGTTTCCGTACAAATTTTCGTAGTGGAAGAAATAAACTCCCTCATTGTAACAAACCAGAGCAAGAAACAGAAAACTGAGAACTTCCCCCAACTGATAATCCTGAAGAATTGTTTGGTAGAATGTAAAGCTTTTTATTTACTTAGCAACAATTATATTTTTATTGGATTTAATATTGCTTTAATTGTACAGTACACACGAATGCAATACGTACACCTCAGAGTTAATATTTTACCACGTCATAAAAAAAATGAAACGGAACTACTTTCAAAATAAGATGTTTCAACACGGTCAATATTTACATTTTGCCACTCATAACAATTAAGGATTTAGAGTATTTGTGCTTCAATACCTCCCCCAAAGCTGGCTGCTCCCCAGAACCTCTGGTTTCCAGAGAATAGCACATTTCATCAACATCTTCCTTCACCAGACATTCTGTCCCCAACATATTTTAGTTGGGCATTCCCTTTTTCCTCCCTCCTCCTTCTTTCCTCTCTCACACAGCAGTTGCTCCCAAGGAGCAGCCAAGATGCTGATGTTGTTTTGCTTCCACTTTTGTGTCAACCCTGCTGATGCCATTACCTTGGCTTTGGAAATGTTTGGGCTCAGAGCCAGATGGCACCGCTTCAGCAGCATTTTCCTTTCTGGAGCTTGGCATACACCACACCAAAAAGATTCTCTCCTCGATAGGTTGTGCAACACTTTGTGGGAAAGTCAAATCAGTGGACAATGTCCCTTTCAAGTTCACAATGGCTCACACTGGAAAATGAATTAAATATTTTCCTCCTGCCACGTGCAATCAAGAATCACAAACCGTCTGCGTTCCTTCTGGTTTTGGTTGGGGATGAAGAGAAGGTTTGTTTTTCCTTTTAATTATTACTTTTCTTCTTTTTTTGTGCGTGAAAAAAAAAAAAAAAAGATCCAACCAAAGGAACAAAACCGGAAATACCAATAAACCAACAAAAGCAGAATGTACTGAAAGAAAAGGAAAGAAATGATCCTGGGAGCCCCCATCCACGTAGACTATAACTCACTGCTAGGTAAAAGTCAGCATAATACTTAATCCCTGCTTCGAGGTCAGCAGTGAGGGTAAAGAGAGCATAGGGAATTGCTTCTCTTCCACATGGGGTAAATTCATTTATAAAGAATAATGGCTGCACCAGTTCTGAACACATCCCTGCCTCTGTGAATAGCTCTCCAAGCCCAAGCAGCACTGAGCTTGAAATGCTCCTGGTGCGTGTTCCTTCCCACCTGAATCAATAACAGGGATGAACTTCCATCAGACATGTTTCTTTAGATACTGGCAATTCCATCTATCTGTGCATCTGTTTTGTACCAGCTTCTAAAATCTGTTAGAGAATGACTTTTCTAACAATTACAGCTAGAACTGAACAGGTGGCAGAGAACTTCTCTGTCCCATGAACAAACAGAGACCCATTTCCTTTCTGAACTAAACTTTTCAGAAGGAAGATGTGCGTTCCAGTAGCCGGTTTAAGCTGGGGGGAAAAATGCAAAAAAAAGAGATATTTAAATGCAAATCCTCGTTATCCATTACTTTTGAAATCTTACTGCTCTATGACTTGCTCTGCTGCCAGGCTTATTTCTGATGCTTTGTATTTTCTTGAGCACAAACTTCTCCTTTTTGCCACATATCTACAGACACCTGCCAGGACAGAAGCTCCGGAGGAGGAGGCAAGGAGACAGGGATGTGAACCCGACCTTTCTGTTTCCACTTTGGGTCACACTCTGCCTCACCTTTGGCACAAGCTCCACTTAAACACTTTTAGTTTCCCATACCTAGCAGCATTTCAAAATCAGGCGGCATACATCAGCAGCTAGAGAACAGTTCTCAGAGCAAACAGGTGGACTGCTCCCTTGTAGGGGACCTGCACTTCATAGGTGGGAATTTGCTTGGTGTTTGGCTCCTCTAGGTGTGCTTTAATGTTGCCCCTCACCCCCACCATGAGCTCCTGCCAGTCTGCGGGCAGAGGTAATGGAAGAGGAAGAAAAGCTGTGCCATAGGAGTATTGGTGCAGAAAGCAGCACCAGGAGTTTCACTCCGCTGAGTGTGATGCACTTGAGTGCAGCTGACAAAGCCAACTGTAGGAGACTCCCTGTGATGCTCTCTCTCACTCCTGCCCTACTTCCTAGAGCAGTGAGTGCCCTATCTCTGCACAGCCAGAGGTTTCTGAACACTATGCCAGAGTTACTCAGGAAGAGCAACAAAAAAATCTGACAGTGAGAATAGACTCAGCGAGGGCATCTCAAAAATCGAACACAAGCAGCCATTCACTTTGTGCATGGAAAAGACCTGCAAATCCAAAAAAAAAAAGGACCTCATGCCTCTCCCCACCAGCCTGAGTACATTGGCATGGTCCGAAGCTCTTGCTGTGGCTGAAGTCATTGCTATCTGTTGGCTCACATGTTGCATGCTATGAAATCTATCTGTTGCTTCCTGTTTCCAGCAGGTAGGTGGCCTACATGGTGTGAAACCATGGCCTGCATTGCTGACAACCTGACTTAAGGGGAGGTGAAATGGGTAGAGGAACAAGAATGAGCTGTCCTCCCCCAGATTCTCCAATGCAATAACAGAAGAAAAAAAGAAAAGCAATAAATACAATTAAAAAAAAAAAAAAAAAAAGGAAAAATGCCAAAGGAAAAACAGGAAGAGATCCCAGGTAAGAGGGCACGGCCACAAATGGAGGAATTGCACGCAGAGTGGATTTGTCAGCTGTTGGTCAGCCTGAGATAACTGGCTTTCAATTCCCACTAAGAGGAGTTCTACAACTCCCAAGGGATCGTCTAAAACTCAAATTTACTGGAGAAATATTTAATTGACTAGCAGCTACTGGAATCCGAGAGACAGTAAACATAAAGAAACTGTGTTTAGAAACTCCATCAATAATAAAATCCATAAAAAAAGTTTTTCAACTGACGTTTCAGGATGTAGCCAGTGACTGTGTTTATGAATAAGCAAATAATTTCACAGGTCATTCTGATGTAAATTGATCAAATTAAATAATAATTTCAGAATAACTGAATTGCCTTAAACATAAGAGGTTCGGACTCACAGAGATGCTATGGGGTCAGAGCAGGTGCTCTCAGCACCTATCAGGATTGGCTTTACCTCAACTATTCCATGACCCTGTAACGGTAGTATCACGTTTGGTTTAGGTTATGCTCCCTTAAAACATGGATACACAGCTGCCAGATTTACCTCTCTTGGCCTTTCATACACAGATAAATTTATCTTTTAACCTTACCCACAGAAATTATTTCCTACAAAGTTGCAACAATCTCCGATTAGATTTTGATGTCTCTATCTTCATTGTCTACATTAATTGCACAAGGTAGCATACTATAAAGACATAAAAAATGTAAAAACAAAAGAAGTACACTTACAGAAAAGTTATGGGTAATAACGTGATGCAAGACACTTCTCGTTATCTGCTCCAGACTATCAATGCTGATTAACCTCACCTGAGTCCACTTCATGCTCCAAGGAGGTAGCTTGTCCATCTACGGATCGGTATGAGAGATATCAGGACATCAGCACAAACACCACATTCATCTCCAAACACATTAAGTTCCTAATTCCTGCTTTTGTTTGGGAGATCCACCTGTCCAAACCTCAAGAGAATATCTGCATTTTTCTTGTTTTTTTTTTTTAATTACAATGAGCACGCCTAGTGCTCAGTTTACCAGTAATTATCAGTCCTCACCATCTTTGGCCATCACTGTGGGGCCACCTCCTGCCCATGAAGCTAGAGTACAACGTTGCCAGCATTATTCTGATTCCACCAGGGTTGCACTTTCCTGTGCCTCGCATTTCTCAGATCAAAGTTTCTGTACCATTTATGTACAGTAGTGCTTGTGTGGGCTGCCTTTCCTAAGAAGGTCTGAATTAACACGTGTGATTTGAACCCTGGTACTCAGGAGGTGCCGTTCTGCAAATCCATCCCAGGACTTGAGTGTTTGCTCAGCACTGGAAGTCTAGGTCAAACACAGAGCAAAACTGCCTGCTGCCTCATTTCAATATTCAGTGAACACGGCAAAGATTAACATTTCCTCTCTTGAATATCTAAATATTTGCCCATAATCCCCCTGCTAATGAGCAAAGACAAGTGCTGGTAAGTGGCAAGCAGCATTAAGCCTAGAGTCAATCAAATGAGTCCAACAGGCCCTTCAGCGCAACCACAAGGCCCGTGCAAGCTGAATTCAAAGCTGGTGGCTTGCAAATGGCCCTTCTCTCCCGCTAACTCTCCCCCCACCACACAGCCACACACATTCCTCCCTCTCCTTTCCTCTCCACCCCCTTTTCCGCTCCATAACCCACTTGGGGGCA
Organism: Alectoris magna; assembly: GCA_030625065.1. NCBI lineage: Eukaryota > Metazoa > Chordata > Aves > Galliformes > Phasianidae > Alectoris > Alectoris magna. Next base: position 3,142,808 of record CM060578.1, on the reverse strand, counting down.
TAAAAAACTGGTACTGAGAAACCTGCCAACTGCTTTAGACTTTGGAACACAGGCTCCGGTCTTGTCAGCTCTGAGCCTTCCACACAATGGAAAACATTACACATTTCGTTAGCTAATGACCGCGCTGCTCATTTACATGTCGTAGGCAAATACTAACAAGGTCGCAGCCAGAAATTGCGGTCAGGAGCTGCTACTGCTCCTGGCAAGAGGTTAGTGCCTGGAAAAGGGCTGCACGGGAAGCTCTTTAAACACCTTGGAACATGTGCTAAGCTGCTGAAGTATGAGGTGTGGTGACAGCAAGGTGTTGAAACAGCACTTTTAAAAGCTGCCAGTCATCATTAACACATCTCTGCTGAGTATTGGCAGCCAAGGCAAAGCCAACACCTAGAGCATCTTCTCGAGGGGTGGGTGGGGAGAAGAGAAGAGGAAAGGAAGCAGGTGTGGAGAAGACAAAGGAAGCACACAAATCATGCAGAGGGGTTTTCCCTTTTGTTAGCGTGCTCAGAAATTCCCATCCTTGCTTCTCTTTGGCATCAAACAGCTGGGCAACCTGAGAGGAAAACTGTGAGCCTCTGGGAGGTTCTGACCCTGTCCTCGTTACTTTGGGGACTTTGGGGTATTTCTGTTACTTGTGAATTTCGTGAAGCAACCAACACAAGGCTGAGAGCAGCATGAGGAACAGGGAGCTGCTGAGGAGGCAGCAAAGAGCCATCAGCTCAGGCAGCCCAGGCCACCAGCACGAAGTTCTCAGCAGCACATAGCCAGGCTCAGAGCAGTGCAGCTTGGAGGGCATCATCTGTGTGGTTGTACACATCTGCTCCAGTAGAGGTACATCAAGGCCTAGGAAAGCAGTTCCCACTTACCATGCTCAGTCAGCCCTTGTGAATTCCTCTAGGTAACTGCTGCTGGAAGTGCCTTGGAGGGGGAAGTCCACGAGCTCAGAAGAAGCCCACAGCAGCTGCTGGCTGGAGATGCAGGGAAACAGCAGTGTTCAGCCCTCCCGTTCTCCTATTACTCCTGGGTCACCTGCAAACACAGAATCCAGATTCTGGAATAAAATATACTTGTCACTTCTTTTGTTTAACAGAATTTGTCCAAATTTTATGGATCTTTTCCCGTCAAAGTTTTGACTGATACATTTTTTAGCTGCATGCTTCCTGAGATTAGTTCCAACTTTACGGAGAATTCTCCCTATCCCTGGTTTTATACACCCAGCCACTTTATAGAAGGCTCAAGTCACCAATATAAATTCTGGGCGAAAGTGCACCAGTCATGATCTGTTCCCAGTATAAAAACTAGAAAATGGAAAAAAGAAGGAAAAAGTAACTAACACTACAGAGCAGCTGGGTAGGAAAGTTTGTGTGAAACAAAATAGACAAAACTAAATGTAATTCTATTTTCTAAGAGTCTAAAACTATCGTGCATCAAAATCTTAAATATTTATTTGAAATTATGCACCCTAGTTATTCCATATTATAAACCTGTGCAGCAGAGAGGCTGTAATTGTAATGGATTTAATAAAAGCTATCATATTCCATAATTCAGCAGGAAAGATTATGCACAGCTCCTAGATGCAACTAAGAATAGCTAAGTTTTTTCTTGCTAGTGATTGTTCTGAGAGCTAAAAGAAAGAAAATTATACATCTCTTTCCTTTTTCTCCCTGAAGTACTCAAGAAGCATCATGTCCCACTGATGTGCAGAATGCTCTGTTCCCCTCTCTTTAATGATCTTCAGGGCAGTTGATTCGTTAACCCTTAACAAGCACAGGGTTCCTCAGTATTTAGCAGATTTCACCTCTAGGTTTCCAGGATGTTGCTCTAAGCGAACAGCAGTCCTTGCCTGATTCCTAAGAAGCAAATATTTTCTGTAATTGGGACCTTTTGAGCCCATGGTCCCACCTCGGACAATCCTGACATGGGGCAGAGGTTTCCAGTGCCTTTCCCAAGCAAAGGGAAGGCAGCTGAAACCCTGCAGCCCACCTGCCAGAGCTGCAGATTCCTCCCCAACCATGGTCTGATGCTTTGCTCAGCCCCAGCATAATGGAGGACTCGGCAAGGACAGAAGAGTCACAGAGCAATCAGACATGGGCTACATGTCCGTGGGGAAACCAGGTGGCATTCAATATGCCGTTCATGCGAAAAACCTGTCGCTTCATTCACTCCCTTTCTTTTTTTTTGCTACAACTTAGTGAAACTGAAGCGCTTAAAGATAAGAAAAAGACAGATTTTCAAGGAGATATTACAGGGTCCTTCATTACTATTAAAAAAAGTCTGAAGTGACTTGTTTAAAGATACAGAGGGAATGACTGAAGCACATCTCTCAGCATCCAGATTTTTCATCAGAATCACTAAAACTTTTTGATAATTCTTCTCTTACCTGTGGATAATCACTACTGGAGAAGAAAGGTGAGGTTAGAAGAAAAAATAAAACCCTTCTTTAGAGCCAGAGAGATTAAAATCACCATCCAACTTTCTCCTTCTCCTGCTGTCTCCCCTACACTCACACATGCTCACATACCCATCTCGCAAACACGCTCCATCAGAGTGATGGATAGATGCCACACCTGTTCCCAGCCCCTGTAGGGAGGTTTTCCTCATCCATCTTCCAGACAGGGACTGTCTCTTCATTCTGTGTCTGTGAAGTCCTTAGCACAATGAGGCTGGGCCCTCTAGGCACTATCAGCATAATAAATAATCATAATTCAGGAGTGTGTTGCTTTCAGATCCCAAACTTACATTCTTCTGAGCTCCCACCACGCTTACACACGTGTACACACCCTTCTCTCTTTCTGAATGTGACCTCTGCTCTCATTCAAAGCCAAAACCTGTTTCTGCAGGGCTCAGGTTCGGCAGGGGATTCCCGGACAGCCCGCTCAGGCTGCGCGTATTCCTGTGCCGCCAGGTGGGACGGGACGGCCATCAATCTGTTCACACCTTGTCAGCAAGGGGCCTGCTCTGAACATATCCCTCCTCTGGCTCTAGGAAATTGCTGCAGACGATGGTGAGGAGCAGCGAAGAGGAGCCGCGCACAGCCGAAGAGACATCAAAGAACATCTCGCACCTAATAGTCAGTGCATGACTCTGAAATCTGGGGCAGGGCAAGACTGAGAGGAGGCTTCTGTACCTCCGGTTTTGGACCACCCTATGAATTTTGAGGGTGACTACTCCTGAATCCCAGAAGAACCACCATCTCCCTTTTCTCCCCAGGGACAGACGATAGACCTGATGACTTGAGTGTGGCTCTGCCCCCAGAAAGATGCAATCTGTGCCCACCGTGCCTTCACGCTGCCCCACAAGTCTTCCATTTTCCTCTCTCTCCCCCTAATTGTAACACTGTCCTCCTCCCCTCATCTGGGCTTTTCTCTGTGTTAAAACTAATGGGTTTACCACATGTTGGAAGGCAGCAAAAGGAAGTGGTGAAGTGACAAATGGGACTGCTTATGCTTTAATTTATTATGACAGTCATGCCCGGGTCCACAAAGTAAACTGAGTCAACAGAGAAGGACTTTGTGCCAAGTTATTTATCCACTTCTTGAAGTGGGGGATCTCTTTGTCCCCAGCCAGCCGTGAGGCTGGTTAAACTCATCAAATTTATTGATGAACAGAAGCAGTGGAGAATTTTCTCACAAAACATGTTGTTGAAAAACTTGGATTCATCCAAACCAGAACCTTTCTTCTAGGAATGATTTGGTGTCACTGAATTTCCAGAGCCAAGGGGAAAAAGAAAAAAAAAAGATTGGGGGGGCAAAAACCCAAAATAATCAAAACATGCTGGTTGAACATTTACTAAAGAGACATTTGCTTTTTGTTCAAAATAACTTTCTGTGCCGTCTAATTAAATTCTGAAAAGTTTCATTTCAAGTTTTTTCTTTTCTTTCTCAGCTTTTTCATGGAGATGTCCAAACAAAACAATTCAACTGAGAAAAACTTCTATATTTTTTTTTCCTTTTTGTTTGTCAGCACATGGCATTTCTCAGGATTTTTGCTCCAGTCCAGCACAACACAAGATTTCAGCATCTCCAAATGTCCTAACCAGCCATAGTCATGTATGCCTCCTATTAACTCACTGAATGTGAGCCCAGCTACAGGCAGTTGTCCTACATGGCTGGTGGGTTGTTTGTCCAAGACCTCAGTTGTCTCTATCTGTGGGAAGGCCAGAAGACAAAGTTGCTGCCCAGCACATCATAGCAGATCGAGGCACTTGACAACCTCTGCCAATTTCATTTTGTAAGTCTGCAGAGGCATTCCCTTTGTAAGTGACTAACTACCCTTAGTATTGCCAAGGAACCTTTTTTTCACTCCACCTTAGCCCTCTGGCTTTTCTCTGATTATTAGTGTAAATCTACTCCTGGAAGCACTGTCACCCATAGAGGTCATGGAATGATTTCCTTCCGGCCTAGGTAATTTCTCAGCTAACTGCAGCACCTCATTTTCAGATACTGCTTTTCAAGGGGAAGGTAGGACTGGACAAACCTCACGTAGGAGCCAAAGAAATGCTGAAGAACTTTAGAAACCGCCTACAAAGAAAATTAGAAGGAGCTGTGCCTCTGCAGTAGGTATATGGAGTACAAGCCCAGAGCCATGCAGACTTCCACTTGTACCCTGAGCACGCAGAGATCTGCGTGATACCTCTTTAAAACAGTTCTGTGTCTCTGCTACTGAATCACATTCCAATATTGTGACACAACCTCCAAAGTAGTATTTTAACAACCTGCAGTCAAAACAAGAAACCATTGTTTGCTATCCTGCTTGCACAAGCACCCTTGCTATTGAGCTGGAACGTACCCACATCCGGATAGAGGACACCAGGACTACCAATAAATATTCCATCCAATAGAGGAGAATGGGGCTTTGATCCAGCAGGTATATCAATCAACAGCAGCTGGGTATGCCAGCTCAGTCTAGAAGTCCATGATGGTTTCTGCACTATCCCAATATTCTCTGTTCTGAGGATGTTGCTATCCACCCTGCTTCATGGACAAAGCACAATGGGCACTGAGGACACACAGTCTGACCAGTCTGCGTGGATATACCCCTCACTGCTCCTGCTTCCTAGGCTGAAATGAGGCAAAACCAAGATCCAGGCAGAACCTATGCGCTCCTCCCTGCGTCTGCATCTCTGTTGTCTTTGAAAGGAGGGGAGCAGTTTGTGTTTGTTGAAGGTTTTGCTTTCAGACTGTCTGCAGACTCAGGCAAATGCTAGTTGAACTCCAGCCATATTTTCAAACATTTCTTCAGATCTGTGACAGCTGGAAACCTGTGGGTATCTGTTGGGAGTGAGGGAAAACGAAAACTGAAATGTTGCTCTTCTGAGATTAGAGGTCAGACATCTTCCATCTGCTGTGGGATAGCTACATCCGTACCAGTAAACTCCACACTTCTTTTTTTTTTTTATCATAAATGCAAAGAAACTGGCATTTCCAGACTGTGTTTCTTCATCTGACCTGCCAGAATGGCTCCTGTGGGATGCATTGCCCCAAAAGTGTCATTATCACCACTGCAGTCACATCAACTCAGATGAAGCCTCCAACACCCGTGCTGTCTAAACTCAGACGCTTGAAAACTGGCCCAGGTGCTGAGGGTCTCCAAGTCTGACAAAGCTTCAGAATGGACTGCTGCCATTCCTTCTCAAGTATGACATGTGGCAACCCCCATTTTCCTAAATATGGGCCTTTCTCAGTCTCTACAATCTGTGCAAGTTACTGACCTCTGGAGAAGATGCTGGACTTTACCGATCTGGTGAACCTGTTGCCCAATCTATTGGCCTGTTCCTCTGGCACGTGGGCAAAGTAGCAAAGTTTACCTTCGGTACAGTTTCCTGAAGTTACAGCTCATATGGTGAAAAAGCAAAACATGGTAATAAGATTTGCCTCCCTCCAACAATGCTAAAGAGTTATAATTCATAACTTCCAACTGAATTCACTGTACAGCCAAGCGTTTCTAATGAGTTTTCCTAATGATCTTGCCCTACCATTTGACTTCGTTATGTCACTTTTGCAACAGTTAAAGTATAGAAAAATGTGTCCTTCTTTCAGTAAGGATCATTCAATGCTCACCCATCTCTTCAGCTGTACAAAGTGGTGGCCCTGGGGAAGCCTGCTCCTTACCCAGTCTCTGACAGAAGGACGTGCAACACAGAAGTATACAACAGAGCTGGGAAGGGAGCATTTCCCAGCTGGTACTAACCAAGCTTTTTCCCCAAAGGTTTCTTCACTTTAGCTGTCCTAAACACAACCTTAAGATATCCCAGGAAACTTTCAGCTACTCCAGTCCTTGCCTTTCCATTAGGGATGGAGCAGAAATTCATTCATAGCGACTTCCAGCTTTAAAGTGCTGAGAATAAAAGCTCTAGGCTTTTCTTTTTCTTTTCTTTTTTTTTTCTTTTTCTTTTTTTTTTTCACCCTAAAAAAAACCCAACCATTGTAGGGTTGAGAGATTCAGAATTAAAGATGCTCCTGACATTTTTTCTTGTGCATTACTCAGCCCAATCTGTTTAATGGGTCTTCATCAGTGACTGTGATTGCTGATTCGTGCTGGCGACATCATTCAATTGGACATGGCTTTGAAGCAGAAGAATAATTATTTCCCATCTTCCAAAAGACCATTTAATTCACGCTCCCCAATCTCAGGGAATAGATAACCCATAGCCCTTTTAGTTCATTAACTCTCTGGGGCTGTCATCAAAAGATTGTCAGCTGCTCAGAGAGAGGTTGCACAGTTAAGAATTTACAGAAGAGAAAAGTGGCTGAAAGCCTGCAGCATCCCTTGTACCAGGGACTTGGCATGTGTATCTCCTGCTATTTAACCTGTCCCATTCAACAGCTTCCCAGAATGGAAGGAAAAAGAGGAGAGGGGGGACTTTGATTATCTCTCTTTATTCTACCAGACCAGAACCAGGTCAGCATGCAATCCAGCACCAGCTGTCCCAAGGAAAACTCAATGCCAACACAGAGAAACACAGCAAATCCAGACACCAGCAAAGCCCTGGTGAAAGCGGTGGTGATGTGATCAGAAAAAGCAATGGCAGTGCTGGTGTTTGGGATGCAGTAGGACGGGCTCAATAAAAGGACACCTCCACTATGGCTAATAGGGGAACCCAGCACGCAGACTGTCCAGACTGGGGCTGCAGCACAGGACATATCTGAGCTGGCCATCTTCAGTGAACACAGAAGTCAAGTAAGATCTGGCAAAATTTATTTTCCCTTTCCACCAAAAATATCAAGATAGCTTGAAAAAAAAAGGATGACAACAAATAAATAAAAATGCTGCTTTAATACAGGAACAGAAGCTAGATCTGCGAGGAGCCAAGAGTTCTAAACCCAGCTAGCAGCACGCTGCAGAGGAGGTGGGTGCTACCATTCCTCCTTAGTGAACAAGGAGCTGAAGCTGCACATGAAGGCACAGTGCCCCCCCAGTTAGCCCAGCTGCCCTGGGCAGAGCCAGCTCCAATGCTGGGTGTCCTGTACTCGTGTCAGCAGCCATCTCTCACCTCAGGCACCTCCGTCCTCGAATTAACTCCAGGCACTGAGTGCATTTGGAGCTTCTTCTGTAAGATGGTAAATGTGCAGACATTGCAGCCAAAAAGCTCCACCTCTTTGAGATTATGAGTGGAAAGAATTTAGCTAAGAGGCTTCAGTAAATCAGCCTGAAGCCTCCTCTCCTCGCTTGTATTATTTATCTCCCTATCCCCTTGACCACATTAAATTCTTAAAGGCATCTTGGCAGTATACAAACACAAAGAGGGAGCTTATTGAAAGTACTAAACATGTCCTAATTGTTTTCTCCTGTGCTCCTCAGCAAAAACTTCTTGTGCCACGAGTGGAAGCAGAGTTAGACAATTACTGAGGCACTTCGAACAATGTGTCCTTAATGTATGGGAAGTGGAGAAGTTTAGCAATGCCAGGACCTCTTGAATTCAAATCTTTGCTTTGCAATTCATTTTGCCTTTCAAAAAAAACCTTGTCTCCACTTCTCCAGCAGCAGTTGGAGGACAATAACCTCGTGTCCCTAATCACAGGATACTGTGAGGTTCTCTTAAACAATACTCATTAAAAAGCTTTGAAAATGATAAAGTACTAAATAAATATTCAGTTGGACTGCAATTAAATTTTTGGCATGTGGTTTACGTTTAAGTGCAGAAATGTCATCAATAAAAGTCAATGCATTCCTTTTCCCCCTCTCTCATTCTTACTTTCTTTGACTTTCTTTAGCTATTCCCCAGATCTCTGTTAGTGTTTGCTGAATTTTCATAGGGGAAAAAATTACTTCCTAAAATGTTCAAAAGCTTTTCCTCAGTTTGTTATTAGAGCAATTATCTAGCATAACACAGTGAAACAGCACAAAGTATTCTAATGGGAAACAAATGTGCCAAAGAAGTGACCAAACTTGGAATCTTTATTGAAAAATGAGGGGAAAGCGATTAGCTGAAGAGGCAGCAACGGAAAGATTTTCCACCTGGCCTTGGGCAACACATCAAACAGATCTCAAAAGGGTGCTATTTATAATTGTTGTCTGGCTGTCTATGGACCCCTGTCTGTCTGTCAGTCTGGTCTGTTGTCTCCCTCCACCCCCTCCTCTGCCACGTGTCTTGTCTGTGATTTGTTTATACAGTGCGCTTTCAGCGGGGAGGGGATCAGTATGCAGTGGAATCCACAGCAAGGATGCTGATCTCACAGTCCTATCACCATGGAATGACTCTGTGGGCTTCAGTGGAGTCGTGGTGCAGTAAACAAGCAGAAAACTTCCCCAGACACTTTTCTGCACATCTGCTCTATCTCCCTCGGGATACAGAAACTCCTGACCTGTTTGCGTTACTACAAAAGAAAACAGACACAGGCCACTGAATCATATATGAAGTACAATATCTTGTCTGTTCATTTCCCTCAAATAAAATCAGTTCAAACTGAAGGAAAAATGTTGGCAGATCAGGAAGGTCCAATTTCACCTCCACTTTGCTCTGGTATAAACAGCTATGCAATTTGTAGGTCAAAGGCCCATCAGTCCCAGGGAGTTTGCTTTGGTATAATTCAAGAAGCAATTACATTTTGCAAATATTGAGATGATTTATAAGAATATCCATGCAAGTTTTAGGACCTTTGGCATGACAAACATAGGATGTGAAAGAAACATAATAGTAATTTCTCACTACTCACTAATGGTCGTTTATCATTCTCCTTTAGTGGTTTCATTTATTCAATTTAAATTGGAGAATAAAGGAAACACTGAGTATCTAGATCCTCAGCTAGTATAATTTCTTGCAGTTTAATCAGAGCCCTGGAATTAGAAGCTTAGAGCAACTGAGGGGCTGCTCTTCTCCTTATGGGTATTTGTAGCAAACCTCCCAACACCAACACAAATTGAAACAACCAAAAACAAGGTCAGAGTGACTAGTTTGCAGACAATACCTATAAGCTGTCTAGGAACTACAAGAAAGGATAACATTAATGGAAAACAGGATCATTGACTGACAGATCTGCGAGCAAGTAATGGGCAGCACGTTGGCAACAAGAACTATTCTTAGCAGGTGCCAAAAGATGGAGGCACAGAAAAACCCATAAGCATGACACAGCTTCATTAACCAAACTAGGGACTTTTGAAGTTCAGACATGAAAAATAAAGTTTGATTTTATCTCTCTTAGATTCCATTTACCCAAAGATGTCCAAACCTCAGAAGAGGTCAGATGTTCAGTGAAGATAACCACACAGAGTTGGGTGTGTAGTTGAAGTCTATCCAAATTATTCCAGGCTCTTGAGGATGAAGGATGGGAAACCTTGTGAGAAGAGGTAAGAGACACCACCAGAAGCTTTCTGGTACATTCTGCTTTCACTCTGATCATAAATACTGCAAGAACAGCCTTCACTGTGGTATTTTAATGTTTCCAATTTCCAACTTCTCTCAGCTCTACTTAGAGCAACACAGTTATAAATGCATACAATCTCCAGGTAAAACTCTGCACCTTTGTTAGAAGAGCACTGAATAGCAGGAAGCATCTATGCCCTCATTCACCCTATTTCCCATACACAGTGAACCATCCCAAAACAACAAAGCCTCAAATATGAACAGAATTTCATAATTGAAAGGAATGGATATATTCAGGCTGATCAACAAAGGGCCAGATGAGGAAAATTTGGCAGTTTTCCTCCTCTATCCTTGCAAGAAGGGGAGCGATTTGCTTCTTACCTACATGTGTACATGCAGTGACTGGGAGCTTCTAAACCTGAAGCTCCCCACACTGTGCTCTCAGAACATCAGTGGGAGTGAGGACATGCAAAGCCCTGGATTCTGAGGAACTCTCCCACACAGTCTTGCAAATATTCTGGTGCCCAGTGAGAAAATGTTGGAGCCTACAGCAGGGGATGTCTTGAAACACAGGGATTTCATATTTTAATTGAAAAGACTACACTCAGAGCTTCCAGATCGTAAAGGAATTGCCATTAAAAACAAAACAAAACAAAACATTGTTCTGTTTACAGTTTAGCCCCATTATTTCAGCTTTACACTTCAGTTGTGCTTGGGGCACTAACTCAGAGGACTCTCCTCAGAGGTGGAGGAACCTCTGAGAGATTTCAGCAGTCACTAGATAGAGAAAATGGAAGTGACATGCCCATTGTCTCACAGTAGGACATCAGCAGAACCAAACAGAAAGCACTTCTATTCCCTTTCACATACAACTAGCTGTATGACACCAGGGTGAGAACCTTTACTTCAGCAAATTCAGAACTTTATGATGCTCTCCTGGAATAAACCTGCTCTGAACTTATCCTTTGTGTACCTTCTGAGGGTACACCTACAATGGGCATTCAAAGAAAGGAGATTCACCACAGATACCATTTTTATCTCACCTCAGGCAGGACAGCAAGCCCAAAATCCACCCTGACAAATACAGTGAGCAAATGACCTATGCACTACAGGAATAAATGCAGTGGTCTATAATATTTGTTGTCCTTCAGAGAAAAATAAAAACTGGAAATCGATCTCTGACCTCATAAAATCTCTCTCTGAATAAATCTTGTTCTACAAGGGGTCAATGTTTCTGGGTAAGAACTGTCCCTTGTCTGTTCAGTCTTCCTTCAGCTACAGTCCAAAGCTTATTTTCATGAATAACCGCCAACTTCCTTAATATATTTCTTCATTTCCTCCCAGACACACCCTAAACCTGTTTTCCTTTCCCCCAACCAAACTCAGCAGCCTCACACATCACATACTGAAATATTTGACCATTCACATCTTCCATTGAAGGGTGGCTACATAGGCAGGGTTTTCCAGGAGACAATGACCTTATTTTCTCTTCTGACAGAGTTTATAATGGGATATTATATGTTGTGTGAAGCACAACGACTATCATCAGCATAAAGCCCAGTGGAAACCATAAATTTTGAGCACATCATCTACATTCTTACTTCCAGTAACAGGAATGCAGCTATGGCTGTGTAACTGCCTGGGATGCTCAGGCTCCCTTAATCAGCTTGCTGACCACTGCATGTGCTCAGATAAATAGTTATACAACAACAAAAAAATGCTTTTGTATTTTCAGAATTGCTTTAAAATGAATGAGAATGCTTCCAGAAGACCAATAGCCCTCTCAGGCTGCAAGAAATGCCATGAAGACAGCCCAACTAATGCCAGCGAACAGGTCTTTCTGGAGGCAAAACAGACATTTCCTACTTGCCTTGTCAAAGATACTGCATAGGAAATCTTTTTCCTAGTAGGTCTACTTTTGAAACTCAATCAAAGCCATCACATCTATCTTCCTAAATCAGAGCTGAACTCATGTCTTCCTAGGCTTGCGACACTGAGGAAATACTCTGTACAAGTGGCACCGTACCTACACACTAAGACACTTCACTGGAAGTCAGGTAACCTGCATTCAGGCCCAAGCCTTACCACAAAATAAATGAGCATGGTTGGCTGAGCAATTTAGCTTCTGTTTTTCTTCAGGCTCCCCCTCTTGTCTATTGGGATTGCGTGCTCTGCATGACAAGAAAAATGTTTCCCTCAGTGTTTACTCAGCAGCCAGACTTCATCATGGTAGGGTTGATAGTTACCATCAAAAGAGCTGTTATCTAACCAAACTGTCCCCAACCTGTTCTGGATAGTGATTTATTGTCTGCAAGGGAGGTTCTGATAGAGTGAACATGTTCTGAACTGACTTCACATGGAGACCACTTCCTCATGCACTGGAGTCTGATTAGAGCAGGATTGCAGATAGCAAACCTTGAGTAGCTAACTGAATAAATGAGTCAAGGAACAGCATTTCACTCACCTGTGAATGCTTGTCTTCAAAGCCAGTCTCCAGCTTCCTCTCTTGTTTAGGACCATGAGAAGGAATAGCAATGGCTGGGAAACTGAGTTTGTGTCCTCATCTCCAATTTTACTCATAAGTTTGGTTTTCCACAATGGTAGCACACACAGTCCCTCGTCACTGCTGATAAGAACTTGAGAACTTAAGATTCATATTAAAAGCATCTAAGCACAAAATATATTAATTGTAAGTTTTTTGGTACGTTAAATAAATCCAACAGCTTCTACATATGAGTTTCAAAGGCTTTACATGTACTCCTAACGCTTTCATAAGTGGAAGTTTCATTTTTGTTTCCAACTGAAGAGCTACCTTCCAGACTAAGTCCCTGATAAATATTAGTGTCTTCATGCCAGGCAGCTACAGGCTTCCACCATTGTTAATTTAACAGATATAGTTCTAAGAAGCAACACAAGCAGCAAGGACACTCATGAGAAGCCAGTGAGATAAGTACAGCATGAGACCTACAGACACAGCAGAGAGCTGCCTCCCTAACTGCTCTTTTCAACCCCTTCAACCATCTGAACTCACAGCAGCAGCGATACATGCTATTTCCATCTTTGATGGAAATGAACCCTGCTGGGTTACATAAACATACATAGCTCAAAAGATGTCACAAGTCTGACCTCTGCCTTTCTTGTTGGATTTCTCAGTATCTGACACTGGCTGTCGAACGGAATAAATGACGGGATGCACAGAGAGAAACATCAACGAGACCAAAGGAACTCTGGCCAAAAAAAAGAAGACAACAAAGGACTGTGGAAATGATCTAAGGATGTCACTTGGCAACGTTAAGATTATTGTCCTGTTCTATATGTACGACTGGTTTCGGAAAGCTGGTAATAGTTCATTTGTACCCGCTGAGATTAAAAGACCAAAAGGAGACAAAGAATTTTTCAGCTCTTTCCAATAAGAAGAGCAACGCTATCATTCTACCAGGTAAAATATCTTTTTGTGTAACTCCAATAAAACAATGGAGTTTTATCAGTGATAAATTTGGTCCAGTTTGTCATGATGCCAAAATAGCAATAAATTTGCTGCTGTTGCTGGCATCTCTGGTGAGAGCGGCAAGGTAAATAATGCTCTGATATGGTCTCCTTTTCAGAAAAACATCTGGATTTCTACTGCTTGCAATTTAGCTGCATAGACAATGAAGGCATTATTGTTGTAAAAAGCATTAGAGGCTTCTATAGCACTGGACATATTCAAGTGACCTTCAGAAGAACCAATTTTAAAAGGCAGTTTTAGCACACACGAAAAAAGATGAGAGGCACCTCATCACAGCTACTTTCTATGCCACTTACTGGAGTGAGGTTCTGCTACATCAGCTACCAGACGGTTGTATAGGATTTAGTGATGAATACAGTAGGTCCCCAGAGGATGTTATCATTCTTCTACAGAGAAGAAAACAAAGTCTTACAAGTCCTGATGCCAGTAAACATATAAAAAGAACTGATGTGCCAATATGAGGAACACTGTACAGCTGCCTTATTTGTACAACAAAAACAAACTTCTGGAAGCAGAGCCTCACGGCCTGACTCACAGAGGGCATTAGGGGATTTCATTCTCCATCAGCTGTTACTACTCCACTGATAACAGTAACAAGGTCACAGATGATTCTCTAACACTACGAATTCTGTTCTAATTAGGATTGGACTGGGACCACCAACTTGCAGATCAACATTCTTTAATTCTTATCAGGAGCTGGGTCTGAAAATCCCACAGCAAGCCGCTGTGTTTTCAGCTTCCGAGAGCTATATTTTTGTTCCTTCCCTGAGGAATAACACTGAGTCAAAGAGCTCTCTCGAACACATCATGTCTGACCCATACTCAAGCTGTAAACTTTACAAGAGAAATATATTTTGTTTCAGCTGTTCTCTTTCTTTTGCATCGTTATTTTGCCTTCTTTACACAGAGGTCAAAGAATCAGGGCTTTCCATGTGCTGGAGAATGTGCTACTGCAATGAGAACACAACTGCTGGCAGCTCTCATCCCCAGGAACGATTCTGCCATTCATACCCTGGATTAATCCATGACTCGACAGTCTCTAGTGCCTATATGTTCAGCTGCCTCATTTTTCTCACAAGACATTGCTACTTAGTTTCTCAACTGCTAACAGTAAAGCTATTAGCACCATCCCCACACTCCTTTCAGTTCTTTGACTTGCAGATGTTTCTGACCGAAAAAGGGACCTTTGGGGACTTGTGTCTAAACTTCCTGTTGGGGTGAGAAAGGAAAAAAAAAAAAAAAGCTGGCCTGATCTGGACTGCTCTAATTTGATTCCCAAGGAGGGAAATCCCTTTTCATTTCATGCATCCCTCTCGCCCCAAGCAGTGCAGCTGTGCAGTGGGATTAACCCAGGAGGACACAGCCAAGCGCCCTGCATGGGACTGCCCATGGCTCTGCTTTCCCACTGCGTCTCTCCCACCAACCACATGATGCTGCTTCTCCCCTTGACACCTCTCAGAGGTCATTATTGGTTGTAGCAAGAAAAGGAAGTGAGTTGTCAGTACTAAAATATAAACCATCTTAACTTATTACAGTCACAGTGTGTTGTTAAGTCTTCAGCAAGTTGTTTTTCAGCTTCACACGAAAGTCGTGAAAGATGTCGTCAGACTTCTACAGCACTTTAGAGGGACTATGAGATGGACCACTACATCTACACATTGCTTGCATACTTACTAAACGTTTTTTGGTTCTGCCTTTAAATGCAGATTCCTACCAGGCTGTAGCTGATGCTAAAATGGCTCATGTTTTTCTTTACATTCTTCCCTCATACATTTTAAGGTATCACGTAGGTCCATCAGGTGCGTTAGCAGCACACAGAGCCAGATACTTCCCAAACCTACAGATGTCATTGAGAAAAGAAGTTTACACCCCTGCAGAAAATCCTACTCTTCTGGTTTTCATAAACATTATTCTAACCTATGGGGTGCTTTCCCACATCATTTTGCTTCTTCCTTCACAGTTCAATGAAAATCCTGGCTCCCACAGGAAAGCACTCTTCCCAGAAAAGAACGGTGTCATACTATGGCTCGAGCAGGGGAAATGTATTCTTCTTTCTCCCTCAGTGGCAGTGGCAGTCACAGCTCCTGGATGCAGGGTGGGGTAAGCTCAAGTGAAGGAAGAAGCATTTGACTGTTGAAATTTGGAACATTTGGTAACCGTGGCTTAGCAGGATCAAGGGTGTCACAGAATCACATGGCTGAGTACCACAAACAAGGAATGCAACACTAGGAGAGTAGAAAGCAAAGTGAATTAACCAGCAATGTTTCACTTAAATTATATTAATGCCACAATGTCAGTCTGACATTTTAAAATATACACCGTCATCTGTTTCGTTACGTCTTTGAAGAAAGCAGAACATGTAGGAACAATAATCGCATCAGGGTCAAGAGTTGAGATTGTTGTCATTCTTTATAGTTTGGCAGTGCAAGAAGCAGCAACCAAGACAGAAGCTTCCCTGTGCTGGGCACGGGACTGGCAAGCAGGGGAGGGGAACAGAACAGAAGGACAGAACACCAGGTAGGTCCAGGTACTCTAATCTGCGCTGTTCACTTGGCTCACTACCATTCCAGGACACAGGAATGAGAAAAGCACATGTCTCTTCCCAGATTAAACTGTTTCATCCATTTTTTCCCCTTTTTCCTCGTTGTTAAAATACACACAGAGAGCCTTTCTGCTTTAATTGCATTCTGGAGGAAGAAAAAAAAAAAAACAGCACAGAATATTTTGTTTCCTGTATGTTGCTATGTTTTCCCCAGTGAGGGGGGAAAAAAAATCCACCTTGCGAAAATAACACCTTGTTCCTGCACATATTGGCACTTGCACTGCTTCCGTGTCATGTTTGCTCTGTCAAAACAAGTTTTCCTCGCCCCTCAGGGTCAACCTAGCTTTTGAAAACCAAGCTGTCGTCTCCAGGCATCATCACTAGCAGTAGCCAGATAACAGACTACGAGTTCACATTCCAGAATGGTTATGACTAGTGATGAATGAGCCAGCTCAAAGACAGAAGGAATTTCCTACAGGTTAGACTGACCTTCCAAGAAACACTTTTTGTCTGACCTAGTGAAAGCAGCAAAGAGGACACAGTAGTGCAGGGGGCAGGAGGGGGAAGAGAGAATTCGACAGAGCAGGATACGATACAGTACATATCATTATTGTTCAGTGGATCTGCATCTCTACCCAAAATGTTCCAGGTGCCTTATCAAACCACAGGCAAAATAATTATATAGCAAAGCAAGATAAAGAGAGTAATTACGTCCCTTCCACTGTTGTACTGGAAAATTGAGGTAAATGCGGTAGACTATAGAATGACTTGGAGACACCCAAGGTCAGGCTGGACAGGGCTTTGAGCACCTGATCAGCTGTGGATGTCCTTGTTCATTGCAGGGGGGCTGGAGTAGACAGCCTTTAAGGGTCCCTTCCAATTCAAAGTATGCTATGACAAGGAACAATGTACTGAACATTGTATGGCTGTTTGCAATTAACTTGCTCAAACATCACAAACAACAAGATCACAAAACATCCCCATCCTCACAGCATTACAGGTATCATGCTTACCCTGTACTGCCATAATCCTCACCCTGTAGCTATATAGGGGCTTTGGAGCTGAGGTGGGAACCAGACCTTGCTGCATAAGGAAAGCCAGAACCTACATCCACAGCTACATCACTTCTGCTGTGATTGCCAGCTCAATCAGCTGTTTTGACACCTTCAGAGTATCTGAAGGCACACCAAGCCATCAAGCCAAGAAATCTATTCCAAATGTCGCATTTCAAATAGTCTATTCATACAGTGCTTGTTATGAGATTACAACTAATCCATGAATTGATAGCATCTGCATTCCCCAGATTTCAGCTGCAGTCCTAAACCGTTCCATGGATCTAAAGAGCATTAATTCCCCATCGATCACTACGACTTGTGACCGCTGCACATGGATGAGAAATGTAGCCTCTCTCTGTCAGCCAGCCTCGAGTATGTTACCAGCCCCACCACTACCCTACTGTAGGCAAAGCCACCACTCAAAGCTCAAGGTGAATTTTCCAATGACGGAAAGGACCTCAAAAGACTTTTTGCCATTTTCTGCAGAGCTCTGATGCAGTAGCCCTGAGAGAGAAGATTCTACAAAAGATACATTCAGCTCCAAGATACTATCATACAGGACAAGGTATTCAGAGGGTGTCGATCTGCATAGTTTCACTAATCCTGCATCAGCTAACAGCCTGATTCTTGTCATTCACCAGCTCATTTATTGGAGACAACACCAATGCAGAAGACACCAGAGAATGAAAAATTACCCTTCAGACTGGTGAGTTTATAATGCTTAGGGACAGACTGCATATTTCCCAAATTAAATTTTCATATTTAGCCAAGGAGAGAAATGGAGACTTCAAGGAACATGACTCGCTCTCGCCAGCTGTAGAAGCTGTATGCAGCATTTTGAATTTTGCAACCGTATTTAAACCTTCAGAAAAATTACAAAAAAAGAAAATTGGGAAAATATTTTCATTTACAAACTACATTTTTTTTTTTTTTAACCTTTTAAGAATCGATATTTCTTGCTCTTTGCTGAACCAGAAACATGCTGAGAATAAAAGTTTTGATTGCGCTATTTCAGGATTTCCTCCCACAGCAAGAAAGAGGGAGTGATAAAAAACCCTTGGACTTCAAAAAGAATTACAGTGAAAGTTCAACCCAGTTCCCATTGTTTTCTGACCTGGTGTCTGTAATGACTGTTAAGAGTTCCATAATACAAAATAATAGCCTTTTAGGCAAGGCAACACAACAAATCAACAGATTTGCTGCCATGTGAGAATTGTGTCCTGTGATGTGACACGCTGCCTACAGCTCATAAACTTTCTCTTAGAACAAGCAACAGAAATAATCTTTAAAAATATTAATGTCCATATAATGATAGTCAGGAAACATCACTAATGACAGTGGTGACATACATTTGTGCTAATTCTACAGTTTTTTGTTGCATGTTGGCACTACACAAGGGTACGTCCAACCCCACAGAGCAGCCAGCCCAGCCATCCTTCCCACGTTGCTCACAGGGCAAGGGGAACAAACATGTTTGCTGTTGATTGTGCTTATTCTGCCCTGTTCTCTCTGCACTTTGTGCTTCATCACTTGCCACAGTCAACAAATATCCTCTGAAGGACCTCTGTGCAGGAGAGGAAGGTTCGTTCCAAATCCTGCTGAATAAGCTTACAGCAGGGAGGAGGCATCTGTTTTGAAAAAGGACAGCTGTTTTGACCCTGAAGCAGCAGCAGCCCTGCAGGGACCCCTGATCTGAGTCCCTGTGCACTAGGAACACTGAACACGGGCAGCTCTTACAACAGCAGGTAACAGGGACTGTGAAGAATGTGACAATAAAACCATGATCCAAAGGGAGAAAAGGGAAAGGATGAAAGGCTGGGATGATGCCCTTAACCCTAAAAGTCACACTGAAGCCCAACGCTCAGATCATCTATGTTAACATCAATTTTTTGAGTATTATAACTATTTCCACTCCTCTTAACTCTCCAACCTTCTCCCCCTCCCTGCACACTACATCACTTCGTATGACTAATGAGTTTGACCCTTCTCCAACCCCTATCTGCAGTCTCTCATGGCTCCGTCACTGTGTGCTTCCTGCCTTTATTAAATCAGATGGGCTGTGTGTGCTGTGAGTCCCAGAGCCAAAGGAACACAGAGAGACAGAGAAATGAAGGCCGTCCTCTGCAAGCCTCCAGGGCTGTGTGCTTTGTGCTTCCTCACTATATTACTTCAAGGATGTTCCACTCCATCATTTTTTCTCACTCTCATGATAAAATCACTACTTCCTCCTACTAGAAAGAAAAGGAAAGAAACACATGCCTCTTCATCATGTCATTCTGCACTGCGCAGGACTACAGTATGAGCTTTCCAGGATATTTATTATTGTGCTGCCTTACCTCAGCAAAGGTGATTCCTGTAGCTTCTGTCTGTTGTTCCACTCCCCATTTCTCTCTTTCCTTGTCTCACCTCCCCGCACCTTTCACCTTTCTATTCCTTCTCCCTGTCTAACTCACTTTGAC
Source organism: Alectoris magna (assembly GCA_030625065.1). Taxonomy (NCBI): domain Eukaryota; kingdom Metazoa; phylum Chordata; class Aves; order Galliformes; family Phasianidae; genus Alectoris; species Alectoris magna. The sequence goes on along the minus strand of CM060578.1, from coordinate 3,123,445 downwards.
CATTTGACCCTAACTTAACATTACTTACCCATCTCTTAAAGGGAGACTATTACCAAATCTCTGTCAACCTGAGGATTTCTAACATTTTTACTCTATTTGCTGTTTACCTCCCTGTGCTGGGATGGCTAATTCACTCTGCTTTTCTCACTTGTGTTTGGATAGTACCAGGAAAGATGAAGTAGAAAAATTCCAGCTTAATACTTCTCTTGGAAAATCAAATGGAAAGATTCAACAGGGATAGATCAGTCCATTTCTCATGTGAGACGGGAGATCTGTCCGAGCCTCAGCAGAACATCCTACCTGACCATCTGCAGAAATGAGTGCCTGAGAACTTGCAGCCCAGGTCTCAAAGAAAGCCCATTGCTTGTGCTGCCCCTGTTGATAGTCTTAACGTTAATGAAGATTTTCAAAATCCATGTATTTCATTTCCAGTTTGAACAAAACCAAATAGAGAAACATCAGCACGCTGCACAAAAACAGTTACTTCTTTCTGCAAGGCTTCAACCCAAGCAGCCCAGTACTAATGCCATCATGTGCTGCCAACAGCACTCACCTATTGCTGGTCCTGACAATATCTGGCAGATAAACATACATAAGCGAGAGATTTGTGTCACTCGTTACAGTAAGTGGGACTCAAAAGTAGATCCTGGAATTGAATGCCACACTTCCTAGGGTGTCGGATGTATAAATACTGCATGTAGAATCAATAAATGATTACTAGCTCTGTTAACAAGTGGCTAATGTCTTGTTACAGACTTTTATAGAGTCCAGTTGGTCAATAGGTTGCATTTAACCAAGACTTATGATCATCTACATCACATAATAACTATGCCTGTAATATGCTTACACAGTCTATTCATCATGCATTAATCCTTTTAAATTTATTTATTAATATACTCTTATTCTAATGCTTCACCAAATGGAATAACAACAACTGGCAAAAGAAGAAGAGCTGTGCATTCTGGAGTCGTGTTTTACCTTCTGTGGGGCACAAACCCACCCCAGAGATTAGACCCAGAGCATTAGCTCAGGCTGGGAGCACACTTGGAGCCTGTCAGCATTTGGTTAGAGGGAACACGGATCAGTAATCCTAGAGAACAACAAAGCAGGAAGCACACTGAGATGTCTCTGGGGAAAAAAACCATAGACAAAGAGAGATTAAACAGTCCAGTAATGAAAGGAGTAGAAACTATTGCAAAATCTCTGCTTAATCTCTTTGGACTAAATACTCTGCCTACAAAGTCCTTCATTGCAGGTACACAACTCCTTCAGGTGAGGAGCTGTGCAGCCACATAATGCACATAACACACCCATGGCAGTGACAAGAAATAGGATGTCCCCTACACTGCACATCTTCAAATGAATTCTTTCATATGCAGTATGCATCCTGTATTATGAGCTCCAGCTTGTGCATGCTGACATGCTCTTACATTTGTAAAATGCATGGATGGGATCCCAGTCACATTCTCACAGACAGAACAGAACAGCTTTGAACATCGGTAAGCACCCTTCTACACCTACATTAGTTCCCTCCATATCCTTCTGAGAGCAAAGGCATTAAAGCACAAGACTCCACATACGCTTTCTTCCCTTCCTATGGCTAGAGTGGGGAATGCAAGTACCAGTTATTGTGCATATAGTCCTGAGGAGCGTGAAGCTTTGCCTATCATCTTAAAAATCAAGCAGTTAGAGGGTATTTCAGAAATACTTAATGGGATTTTCCCACCAGTAAACCCTGTGCTCAATGGTACATTTTAATAAGAACAGAATCAAAATCTCATTTATAGACTAAGAAGGTTGTAGTGAGGGTAACATTAGGGGAGGTTTTGCCAGAGAAAACAGAAGACTTAATAAGAGCCGGGCTCAAGAGTATTAGTAAGAAAAGTTGTGAGCTGCCTACAGGCTTTTTCTCTTCTGGTATCAGAGTGGAAGAAAAGCCCCTGTGGTTGATTCATTATGCTGTTTCATTTCTTCATATATAATTTACATGCAATGTAAATACGGTAAATTATTATTTCTGGATTGCATTCTTGGGCCTTGATCCAAAGCCCACTGAAGCTGAGAGAAAGTCTTCTAGGTTGCAAAAATCAAATGTTATTGAGAAACAGGCTTATTGTCGGCCAACATTCATTAGAAAGGAGTTTATATTCCAGCAAGGGTTAAAGACCCAGGCCCCTGCTTAGCAAAATGTTAAGTACATGCTTAACTTTAAGGTTGCACTCAAATCCCAAGTGGATCTAAAGCACATGTTTAATTGCTTTGCTGAATCAAAGCAAGTACAGATTTTTATCTGAATTTAACTGCAGCAGTAATCTGGACTACTGGTAGCTGATACCATAACTTTCTTGAAGACTTTAGGAACTTATTCTAGATCCATCCAGACACACACATACAAAAACAACCTAATCAACCAAATAAATAAAGAAAAAATAAAATAAAATCACCATCATAATGATTAGAATTGTTTTGCAGATGGAAGGAATGAAAAGAAATAGGTTCTGCTTCATTTTAGTCCTTAGATGCAGGCTTGCATCTGTTTTTCTTTCATATGAACTTCTGTGTTCATCATTGCTGTTTTGATTCTGTCATCTTGCTGCTCCCAGGGCTCAGTGGGTAAATCCTTCTGCCTCAGGAGCAGAAAACACTCCTTATTTGGGTGGCAAAGCAAAGCCAAGTGTCTGAAATCTCTGTGCCTTCTGATCCCAATAATCCACTGTTGGAACAAGATGACCTCAAAGGTCTTTTCCATTAAAATCTTACAGACTTAACAGTTCTTTTGGATAAAAGCAGTAATTCAGATGCTCATGGCCTATCCCCCATCCCCCGCCTTACCTGCACTGTCTTGCATTAAGGTGGGAATACCCACGGACAACACAGCTGTCTTCACCTCCCTACTGCAGCCTGACTGCTACAGTTTCTCCATCATTCCACTCTTCCCACACTTGAATTTAAAGGCACCTTCATAACCTTCCATCCTCTCAACACTTTTTGTCAGGCAACGAAGAGCGAATAGTCCTGTTCCTAAGCTTGGGAACCAAAAGTCTGGCAAGTTTAACCATGGACAAACCTGCTGCAGCTCCAGTTACTGTGCAGGTCCAAACAAGCTTGCTTGCTCCGGCAGAGTAGCCTTTTTAAAATTCATATTTCAAAACTCACTTGTCACACAAACTCTCAGCAATTTCCCTGGGATCACACAAAGCAAAAGCAAAGCAGTACCAATACCTTGGTCACAAATCCACCAACTTACCCTGGTACTGACACATCCAGCTCACCCACATCCTTGTTTACAAACCATTCCCACCATTCTTAGGAGAGGCATGTGTCTCGCAGCTCAGCAGCTCCAAAACCTTCCCTTGCATTTCCTCATGTGGAAAATGCTCTCAGAGACACCTTAAGCCTTCCTCCCTCTTACTCCACATATAAACAGCAAGTCTGATGCATAAAGACAGCTGCAAACAAAAGGACAAAACTTTACACTGCATGCACAAGACCAGATATCCATCAGTTTTCCTGTTCGGGCTCTCTTGTCACCCTGCAAACGCACAGAGCCTCAAGTGCACGCACTGTGTCACAGCCTTTCAGCACCCTTCAGATGGCCATGGCTGCTGCTTCTTTGGGGGATCTCTAGAGAAGCACTACAGAGTTGTACACTGATTTGTTAATGTCACCAAGAATGAGGAAAGATTGCAGGGGAGAACTCATACACATTAAAAACAGAGAGACAATGCTGACATGTGCTGGAGTCTTTCAAGGTTAGCATATGCCACTGGATTAATCCCAGCAGTCTTAAGGTAGAGGTGAGAAATGCTCAAATTATTTGACTAACTTCAAAAGGAAAGATTTTTATGCCTCTACCTTTTGGCATCCTTACTCTGTCTCAAGCCAGGAAGAGCTAGAAAACTTTCAAGAAAGCCAACTCCATAGCTCTGACCGATATGTTCCAAAAAGTGTTGTAATCTTGGCTCACTCAAGCCAATTTCAAGAAAGGAACATCTGTGCCAGAGTTATAATAATTGCCTGTCAGGAGCCTCTTTGTTGCAAAGAATATTTTTTGCTTTTAAGTGGAAACTGGGACAGCAATGGAGAAATATCAAAGCAGCATTTTGCACCAGTGAAAACTTCTGACCAAGAGGCAACAGCTAATTCCCTCCCCATTTATCATCATTTTAAACAGTCTCCCAGAAACACGTTGCGATTGTCAGTGGTTGCCCGCAGAGAATGATTTGTACTGACCCTCTCCAGATGACCAAGAGTCCTGATTTGCCATGAAGCAGCAGAATTGTGTTCAAAATATTTGCAGTGATTTTCTCTTCTCTGTTTCTGCTCCAAAGCTGCCCCAGCTGCTGCTCGCCAAGAGGCAGTGGAGGACTCTAAGTCCCCACTGTGCCCAATGACATCTTCAGTTAGAAATTTCACAGGAGCAGCAATACCGTTGTGGTTCAGGTTCCCAAGCCTTGCTTTGCAACCAGCCTGCTGCTCAACCTTTTGTAGCAATGGCTTCTGCTCTGGCTGCCAGTCAGCAGGGGATGGAACAGCAGGTATTCCCCTTTTCCAGAAATGGAAGATAACACACCATCCCTGAAGGTGCAAGAAGCTCACACTCATAAATCAGGGAAATTAATTCCACAGGATTACGTAGGTGCATGGCTTACATCCTGTAATCCCACCCCAAGGAGAAGCTTCCACACAGCCCAAGAGCCTGTTTTACAGTTCCCATCGTGCCTTCAGGTGCAGCTGCTGCAGTGCTGCAGGGGCCATGGGAACATTTACAGCTGTGTGCAGTTGAGGGGCTGAAGGCCAGCCCAGGGCAGAGCCTCACCCAGAGATGCCTACACTGCCTGCTGTGCTGCTCAACCATGCAGGCATGCAGAGTGGGATCCTGGGCTGTCTGCAACCTGAAGGACATTGCTCCTCCTGGGAGCAATGCTATGTGGCATCTCCTGATTAAAAAACATAGATAATGACCTTAGCTTTAAATTCAGCTGCCCTCTGTGTAAATAGTCTTCCATCTAGATGCTTTCTAATGAAAGCTACCAAATCTGTTGAGATGGCAGTTTTACAAAGCAAAACAAACAGAGAAGTGAATGAGATGTCTATAAAGGGTTAAGCCAGAAATTGCTGCTGTTTAATGACTGGTGTGCAGTTTTCCTTTCCTTGGAAATAAGTTCTTTCCTCACAGGAAAGTATGAAGAGCATGAAAGTGAAGAGATTATTGAATAAGGCACTAAGATCATCTAAAAATGAGGCAGAAAACATCCCATCTCACTGATATCCCAGAGGCAGGTAGAGCTCCTTCCAAATCCATTCTCCCTTGCTTCTCCTCCCTTGGCCAGCTGTCCTACACAGGCCACCAGAAACACTGGGTACACCACCTATTCAAGAAACTGCTTAGACAAGAAAATGCTGGGCTGGAAACATCTATGGGTAATAGGAATAGGCTGATGGGTTTCTTTCTGGCCATCAGAACAGGCTGCATGTAAGCAGTGATTGCAGGGTACCACACACACTTGCTTTCTTTGCTGCTGCCTTCTTATTGCTGCATTTTGCCCCTTGTCTGATGTTCTAATAGTCCCTGCTTTCATTATTTTAGAAATAAAACACCATGCTCTCTGGGTCAGTAATTGTGCGCTTGTTGTCTGTGCTGTCATTATCATCATGCAGCCTTAATGGGAAAAAGTAAGCATCATTCACAGTTTACAGTGAAGATCAGTTAATAAGAACTAAACACCACATGTGGAATCTGAGGTCTTGCCAAGAAGAGATGTTAAATTTCTCCAGCAAATCTTCCTAGCCCATAAAGCAGCTGAGTTGTCACACTACACGGTAAGACGTTAAACCGAGTGGCTATCTGCAGGTGTTGTGGTTCCCAAACTCTCCTTACAGCAGCACGGACGCCATTCACCTCTGATGGGATCCTGTGCAAAAACCTTGCTCTGAAACCACCACTCTCTAACTCACGCTGTCATTCTGTTACGGTCTTGGCTCACACCAAGCCTGCTGGCCGCAGATACATGCCAGCTGAGTAGGAAATTGCAGTGTACTTCTCTCATGCCAGCTTTTAGGTGTTGCAGACTTACTCATGCTCGTACCATCAAGCTGACACGCTCTTGATTTGCCCAGACTCGAGCTGGCATGGCTTGGGGAAAGACATTACTGGTCAGCTCCAGTTGACTCATTCCCAGTGGTTGTGCAGTCAACAGAAATGACATACATCCTACACAGAGTTTAAACTTTGCTTTACCTCTACTGGAATAAAAGTGGTTTCTCATCCCTGTAATTATGTACACTACAGTGATCTTTTCATATTTCTGGATGATCTGGTTTCTTATGTCACGTATTTTAGCAGCTATCTTGTTGTGGGGAGACAACGCTGATTTTCCTTCAGTGTCCTGGCTCCTTAACAAGTGCTTACGTATCTAACATCTCCTGACATCACTCTGCATTCTCTCTAGAATCTTCCCGTTCTCTAGTACAGTTCTCTCAATCTCACTCCTACACTTTATTCATCAGAGAAGTGTTTAAGCCCATTAAATCCACTGGGTACATTAGCAATGGCACACCTATTAGCTACCCAAACCTCAATGACACCTGAAGGTCACCTGGGCCCAGCAGCCTCTTGGCAGCACCTGCTGCTAGCTGGGTATTCACTATATTACTAGAGGAAGAGAACCTGAACTCACAGCAAGATGGGCCAGCTGCCAGCAGTCATTTTGTCTATGCTGAGAACAGCCTCGGTGTCAATTTTTCTGTATCAGATCCCTAACAACTCCTTAGTGGAGAAACAGGCATATCCAGATACCTCACCTCATCATGCTCAGCATGGAAACAAGTGCCAGAACAGTGCTCACACACACACACATACACTCGGTTGAGAGAGGAGGAAAACCTAAATTGTAACAGTGAGAACTTGGAGCCAATGTTGACCTAGCAATGTCAGTACGTCTGTAGAATCCAATCCGACTCTGTGTATCAGTGCTCATGAACATCAGCTAAAATTAACAGGAGGAAAAAGACTTTGAGCGTATTGCTTGCTAAATTTCATGATGGTGAATTTACATGCAATATACAACTATTCAAAGTGAAATCAATGTAATTTCTTTTACTCAGAATGAGAGAGCACATTTTGTAAGTGCTGTTACAACGAAGCATCCACTAAGTGAAAGCAAATGGCTCACCTTCAGGTCAAATTTGAAAGTGCTTAACCAATGTTAACAGAAGATTCAAAATCTCACAGCTTGAGAATACGAGAGTTTCACTATGATCAATAACTCCAAAGAGGTGCATTTTCATTACTGATATAACTCTCCCAGCGCCTTCGTGCAACCAGCTTATGATGGTCTCCTCTCAAAATAAATTAAGGCTAGCAAAGAAAAGAGGTACTCTCATGGTTACTGTATCTGTTTCCCTGGAAGGAATTTGAAAATCCATGAATCCTGAGACACTCCTATTCTGTACATCTGGGGCTAGGACTTGAGTTGAGAAATGAACTATAACTACGGGTACATAATTGCAAAGTTCTTCATCCTGAGGAACTCATGCACTTGCACATAGAGCATCTGGTATTGATTTCATATGCCATTGACTGAACCCAGTATGGCGATTCCCTTGTAAACAGCAATCATCTCCTGACATTATCTTTGTTAAGTGGGAACAGGAAGGGAGAATAGACAGGAAGAGCTAAGAGTCAGATTCTTAAAGTGTTCAAAACCATCAACTCAGCAATGGATTTCAAAGAACTTAGCATCCCTTAGAGAAGTGCATACTTCCAGAAGAGGTCAGATGTTGGCAGACACAACAATCACAAAAGCCCGCTCACCTGTTCAGATGGCCAAGCAGCAGTAAGCACTTCCAAAAAGGTCCCACCCATATCTGTGGCAGTCAGAGGGACCTTAGAGGAGGAATTTACTCACTGGCAAGAGCCACAATGATGCAGTAACAGAAGTAATTAAAAGAATCCAAGAAAGAAGACTTGATAAATGAAAACAAGTTTAAAAAGGGATCCCTAACACCAGTACTCAGTATTTTTTATCTGTCATTCCTGAAAACATAAAGAAACAGCTTATGGCTCTGTTCTGGGTGCTGGCCAACTACATTTCTCTGACACTTTTTCCCCTCTCATGATCTCCTTTACCTCACTTCATCTCCCAAGTAGTATTAATTCCAGTTTACTCTTACGCAAGGAACTGACAAATTCAAAGGTTTCTGGATCTACAAAGATTAGAAAGCTATAAGGGTTTTATATTACCCCAGTTAATTCTTGGAGGAACCCACACCCCAGATGTCTGTCTGCCAGATCAGGCCAGTATCAGCTCTAAAGACCTTGGTAGATAACACTGCAAGACAAACTGACCATACCAACAAGGTGAAAGGAAGCATCCCAAGATGTATTAACTACAGAGGAGTTAACGTCAGTAAAGGTACATGTGAATTTTTTCACTTCTCCATGCTGGAGAAATGCAGCTGATGCCAACCATCGCCCAAGAGTAACTGCACTATCCATTTGTAACAGATGTCTTTTTTTCTAAAAGATGTAGCTCTCTATAACACTAGACTTGCAAGGGAACAGTTTCCTTGTCAATTCTTAAGTATCTCTTTATAATTAGGAAGTATGCCATTCCTGCCCTTGTCTCAAGATTCCACCAAACTACAGAGGTCAAGGGGCCAAAGACCATACCTCGGGCACTTAAGGTAGAGGTCTGCAGTAAAAATGAATGCATCTTCCCAAAGCGCAGCACTGTCTGGAGTGCTTAGATGAATCAGGTGGAGAAACCCTTGGAAGTCAATCATCCTTATGTTTGTAAATGCTTTGACTTTGCCATTACTCACCTGACTCCGGTGCTTTGTGCTCTTCTCAATATATCAATATATAAACCCAGGTCATGGACAGATGGGTGTTACAAAGCTTCCTCAAATATTAGTGATTTATTCCCAGTCTCTGAGATATTATTTTAATATATCTTACTTTGTCAATATAATTGTGATGGAATGCCCCTTCAGGTGAGTTGTAAAGGTGAAAAGAAAAACAGTCTTTTCAAAGTAGCAAAGAAACGAGGAAAAGCAAACAAGCAAGATGTGTTAGATACTGTCTCAGAAACACCTGCATTTCAACAGTAGTTAAATGGATGTAGATGCAACGTTTTACCAGGGCAGGTTTTAATCTCAGACAGCTCTCCCACTGCACATTTCTAACACATTATGCAGTGACAGCTCATGAAGACTAAGAGAGACTGGGATATGCTTGACATGAAACAAAATACAGGCAATAAAAATACTTTTCTCACAAATTTTAGGTACCTGGGAAAATCCTACGGAAAGCAAAATGAATGCTTCTTCTGTGCTTTAACTCAAAGATGATACACACGTACTAAAAAAACACAAACGTTTATAGTAGAATATTAAGTACAATAGAATAAGCAGAAACAATGATACAGTTTTACCATTTTAAAAGCTCACAAGTAAGGAAATACAAATACAGACTAACTACAACTTTCATTATTTTCTATGGTGTAAGCACAGTCTTGAATGCATCTGCATTTCTTACCAAATGTAGGACTTCCTTTACATGAAAAGATGTTTATGAAAAGACAGACGTGACATGCAATCAGCCTGAGTAAACATTATAGTTCGTAGTTTGTATTTTTTTATATACTGTGCAGCTTTACTATTAAATTAATCTTGTTCCATTGCATTTAAGGGAGCAATAGTTGGAGCTGACAGCTAAGTTGCTACCACCATCAGAGCTTTGGGATCTCAGTTTCTTTTCTCTTCAATTAAGCATACTTTCTGCAAGCTTCACTGATTTTGGTAGAACTCCCAGGTCATACCTTGATGATGACAGCAAATGAGGCCCAGTGTCTTTCAGGGAGCTTTTCATCACCTGACAGGTAACTCGTTTTAAACACGTTCTGTGAGAAGCAGATTAAATACCTCAAAACCTCTTTTGGAGGCTGTGTCAGCTCCAAGCCCCAAGCACTTTCCAAAAACCTCTAGATCCAAGAAAGAGCCATCAAAGCCAACAGCATCTTACAGGAAGAAAAACAGGCCTACCTTTATCTACAACTTGGGCCCCAAAGTTTACCCACCCAGAGTGACAGGCTGGATTACACATGGCTGACCAAAACCAACACTCGCTGAAAAAGCCTCATTATAACTTGATTCTTCTTTCTTCAGTAATAGACAGGGAAATGGAGCAAGGGATAAGAGTATAAAATGTAAATGCAGATGTATAGTTCTTCTATTGCCTTCTCCCTCTCTCTTTCACTGTGTATAAATACAGCCTCTCTCTATATAAATATATAACTATGCATCTTTGTGTACTGGAGCCCAGGGCTAATGTTGAGCTGACAATAGTGGCACTAATGCTAATGAATTCTGATTATTCGGATCGGTCATTAAACTAATAAGCCCATCTCCAAATTAGCGTGGCTGCTTCAGCCAGCGAAAATTTAATCAAATCTGCTTCATTATTTCAGACGTGGTGCACTTGGCGAAAGTGACTGCGGGAAAGGAGAATGGGACCCTCATCTGATAATTTTATCACTTGACTGCCTGACCATGAAAAAATCGGTGTGATGAATTTTTTTTTCTGGGGGGTGAGGGTGTGGAGCAGAGGGTGTGTGTGTGTTTGTGTGCTGCTTCAGCTTTCCCTCATGTTCCCTCCTAATTAAACTAAACCCATCCTCCCTTTCTCTGCCCTGTAACTGTTTTGTTTCTCCACATCTTCCCCACCCCCCTCAATATCTTTGCTCTCTTCTCTTCCTTCCCCCAGGTCCTGCTGTGCCCCATCTCCTAGCCTTTGCACGCATGACCAAGGAACAGAGCTTTCAGCATCCATGACAGAGATACAGCACTACAGTCTATCTCTTTCCCAACCCCAGTCTCCCTGCACACAAATTTGTCCCCCTCCCTTTACCCTCTCACCCTTATTTTTCCTTTAATCTCTGAAAAAAAGCCCACAACAAAAACAAAACAAAACCAACAAACAAAAACAAACAACAGAAGAAACAAACATGTCCCCTGGCAAAGAAAAAAAAAAAAAAAAGCATTTTTTTTTACCCTCTTTTGCTTGGATTGCTAGTATTTTCAGTATGATGGGGAACATAGAGCCTATGCACTACACACATTCCTACGTAAAAGAGCACGGAGCAAAGTAAGGACATAATCCCAGGGCACATAACCAAATACATAAGCACTTACTTAAATGTAAACTCAGAATTACCTTTACTGCTTGCATTTTGTTGCATTTTTACACCTGTGCATAAATAAAAAACAAATTTCTTGGCTTCAAGGGCAGTGCTGCAACTTCACCCTGTATTGAAGAACTCTTTTTCTGGGCAGCCTTCTTCCTCCTGCAGGAGTAACACTGCTTCAAGAGTGAAGGCAAACAAGACTCACCTTTTGCATACATCTAGTCCACTCACACATGCCTATAAGGGAAAGAGAATCATCAATTCTTCCAGTTACTAAAGAGAAACACAACATTATGAGATTCCTGAAACCAGCTGTAGGTATAAAAACAATACTCCAAAGCCAGAAAGTAAATAAAATATGAAAAAAAGATCAGGTCTCATTAATATGAAGCATGCTCCATGCTCTTATCTCAGTAACTGTGTTCAGAAAGATAAACCTCACACTCCTTTCAGTACCGGATAGCCCAACTGGAATTTAAATAGAGAAACGTATCTTGAAAGTAGTAAAGCACCACAATAGCCAGGAGGAGGAAAGGAGTCAAAGCAAAGCACTCCCTTCTCCAGTAATGAGCAGTTGTTCAAAATCCAAGAAGACGTGTGAAGGAAGAACAGTCATTTCAAACAGCACTAGCCATTCCTGCGACAGCATGGAGATTTAGCAGCCTTTTGTTGACAGTGGTATTGAACGCACCTGAAGATCTCACAGTGTTTCCTAAGGACTGAAATTCTATTAGACATTCACTCCTAAAAACTGACACTCATTTGTTACGTTTCAAGTCTCATGACTTTTCAGGTCTAATTTAGCCACCTGCATAGAACTGGTGCTTCCAAAAGGCTACTCCATTATTTCAATCCTGCATCTTACATTTAAGATGCGATGAGTGCTCCCTATATCATTGTCTATTTTTATTCACTGATTACACTTGAAATACAGATGGTTCACTTTGACTTCACAGTTGTTACACATCTATAATTAGGTAAATTGACTTCTGGACCAAGGAAAAATTCTGTGTGATGAATCTTGGCCTGACAAAGCCTAGTGAAGATCTGGAACATCTAGGTGCACAAGATTGATCTGCAACAGAAATTCTTATAACTGAAATCAGACACTGAAGATAAAATTGACTGGCAGCCGACCAGGCTGTCAACAGCATCAAGCATAATTGTACAGATGCTTTCCTACTAAAGGTACCAGAATGATATTCTGCCATCAAACACATGAGCTCTAAACACTAACATGAAAGGAGAAAGAAAGGCTACAAATCTAATGCCATCAGCTCAATGAGGCAAACAAAACACATGCCCTGCTAGTTGAATCTCAGCCTGCTTCCTGCTTACTAGACACCAAGCTTCAGCATGTCACATTTTCCTTTTTTTCACCTTCCACACCTTATCTAGATAGCCTTACTTGTGCAAAACCCAGCCTGTGGACCTCCTAACAAACAGGCATCTCATCTAAATGCTCTTTGGTTTTGCACAGTGGGTTCCAAACAGAATGGTCTTACTAGTGCAGACAAGCAGCCAAAGCTCTCAAAGCTCTCAAAGCCCTCAAGCTCACTGAGACAATAAAGTGGTTCAGAGCAGTTTAGCTCCTCCTCCCTGCTGCCCTGTTAAGCTTTCTGAGCTCACTTATTCAGTAAGACATTTTGATCTAATTTTAGATTGGAAGAACTGAAAAGCTAAGAGACAATTAGTCTGACTAAGGCTGTATGAGGTAGAGCTAGGAAAGGAACTGAGACCTTGTGACTGGTCATTTTAGCTGTTAGCCAACTTTTTCTTTCAAGATTCATGTTGATTACACTCGGAGAAATATCTCTCTCACAGACCCGTGTAAAAAAATGCCAAGGCAACAGCACAGACTGGTGCCCATGTCCAATCTGCATTAGAAAGAACGTATGGTCATTATGAGAAACAAAACAAAACAAACCACACATCTAAGAGTGGAAACCACAACGGTATTGACTCTCCTAAGGAGAAACTACAGAAAGACAAGCAAACTCAAAAGCAAATGTAGAGAATGATCAGTGCAAAACATCTCTGAATTTTGAGAAAACAGCTACAGAGAATATGAGCAGGGAGTTCACAGAATGGGATGGGGAAACAGGCTTTGTTGCTTGCTTTGATGAGTTTCATTAGAATACTCACAAGTGGGAAAAACACACTTCTGGGCAGCAGAACCAAGTAAGTGTTAAGTAGGCTGAATCAGAGACAAAATGTCTGCAACACACGGAATCATAGAATCAGTTAGGTTGGAAAAGACCAGTAAGATCATTTAGTCTAACCATCAACCCATCCTTACCATACCAAGCAACTGTGTCACTCAGTGCCACATTTACCCTTTTCTTGAACACCTCCAGGGACAGTGACTCCACCACCTCCATGGGCAGCCTGTGCCAATGCATTACCACTCTTTCCGAGAAGAAATTTTTCCTAATATTCAACTTCAAATTCCATGCAGCTCTCAGCATCACCACAGTGTCTGAAAAAACTTGTGATTTAGCAAAATAATGCAAAGAATATTTTGGATGCTAGTTACTAATAGTAATGACATTCTATGACCTAGGAATATCTTTTTCAGCCCCCACCGTCTTTCCAAGACCTTGTCAGTTCCATCCACCCAAAAAATTAAAACAGCATTAAACTGGAGCTAGAATCTCAAAAACATGGTGTGCCTGGAATAAGAATTAAAACCTTCCTTTTTCAGTCACCCGAGAGCAGAGGTGAAAGCATTCAGCAACACACAAAAGATGTAGCACAGACTTCTCCACACCAGAGGAACCAATAAATACACCACTAGAAATGAAGCTCAAGAACTGCCATGCAGCCGTGCCCAGCCGGAGATGTGCTGCACGCTGCTTATTATCTCCCACTTCTACCCACTTGTGAGAGGCACGCTACAGAAAGGGAGCCAGAACACACTTCTAAAGCCATGACCACGGCAAGGCATTTAGAAACGTGCTTTCCTAAGTGAGGCTGGCTGACCCCGCTATCTCTTTGAACCCACGTGGCAGAAACTATTCCTTTTCTTTTTGTCCCGGTGTTGGTGACAGCCAGGATACAGTACACAGAGCTGCACAGCGATGCACCCGCAAAGCAGGTCTGCAATGAGAGCTCTTGTGTCCTATCGCCTGGAGGAGGCCAGGACATTTAGACTGTCCGCTGAAAGGGCTGGGGAGACCTTTGCAAATGACACACCATTTAGGAGCCTTCAGATTCAAAGAGACAGGTATTCTGGTGGCCTTCTCAACTTCTCAACTCTCTTTTCAGTCGTCAAGACAAAACCCCAATGCAGAGGTGAACTATCCCCTCCTTGGAAAGGCCTTGCAATAGATCTGTGTCAACAGTGATTAGCTGTTGCCCGGCACGTCATCCATTTGCCATTTGTTAGGCCAAACATGCCAACATTGGTAATCTAATCTATGGCCGGCAACAGCCTCTTCCAGGTTAAATGTATTAAAGGAGCCGAGGGAAGCGGGCTTGTTTTGCCGGCTGTGGCCTGCAGCTCTCCAGCAGGCCTGACCCCCCCCTTCCCGCCCCCGTCCCCTGGAGATTGCAGGGGTCAGGACCCGCACAGCATGGAGCTGAGTAAAACACTAACAGAGAGAGATGAGAGGATATTGGAAACATATTTGCAAGGCCTCAGCACTTTGGAAATCTGAGAAGAACATGAGGCGTTAAGTTAGAGCTTTCACTGCTGGGTTGTGTGCGTGTGTGCGTTTTTTTTTTTTGTGTGTGTGTTTTTTTTTTTAAATAAAACATGTTTCAACAAGAATTTGATAAAGATATCAGTAAGAAGGACAAGGCTGAGGGTTTTTAACGCAGCAGTAGCAAAAGTGTGGTGCTCTGTTCATCGGAGAATCCATCTTATCAGACCTTTTAACCCAGAGCTCACATGTTGGGAAGAGGGATTGCTCGATTTTAGAGATATATCAAGTAAATCTTCTCCAGCAAAAATGTTCACTTTGGACTCTTCCATAGATCCCAAATATCCGGAGCTCAGAGCACTGCTTGGCAGTCTGGTGGGAAGAAACGTTCCTGGAAATTCCTAAAACAGAATCGCACATCTGAAGCTAAGCAAATTGCCGTCAGGATTCTTAATTATATTTTTGCCCTGAGAAGTAAAGGAACTCGCCTAGAAAGATGCACCTTATCTGTTTGTAAGATCCTCTTGAGCTCTGTCTCAGATACAGGAACAGACCAATATCCCTAACGAGAATGAGAAATGAACAAAAGGCTTTAACGCAATGAAATGAATGCAGGACTAGTACTAAACGCCAAAGCTAGTCATTGGAACAGACTAACATCAACTTACAGATGAAAATGCTTATGAAAGATTTGCTAGAAAGTTCCTTCCTTTGAAAAGAATAGTCAGGATTTCACAACTGACCAAAAAAAAAAAAAAAAAAAAAAAAAAAAAGAAGAAGGATTTCTCTGGCAAGAGATGCCAGAGATGCCATTCTCATTATTATCATTGCTCTTGCTTTTATAGGCAGTTTTCTCTCCAAACACTAGCTTAGGCCATGTATTTTCTCTATCCTGTCAACACTCATGAACTTGGAGAAAATTTCATTGTCACTTACATAAGAACTGTGTGCATCAAGTATGCAATGCCAATTCTGAATGGAAGACAGCTTTCCCATATAGTGTCAAACTCCACAATTACATGATTTGAGAACTCTGTTTCAAGTGTCTGAGCACAAAGTAGCATCTTCTTGTTGGAATTGGTTCTTCCCTTTGGGGGAAAAAAAAAAATAATAAAAATTGATCAAACTAAAACATCTATAGCTAAATGTGGCGTGTTCCTACACACTGAGAATTCCCAGATGTTTACTGAATGCTAACTTCAGGAAGCCAGCTCTTTCTTTGTACTTTGCTTGGCATAAATGTGTATTTTTTGCTCACTTATTTCTTTGGTGCACATTAATTCGACATCAAGTAGGCTGCTGACACTACCACCAGTGGGATGGGAGCCAGATACAAAGGTGGAATCAATCAGCAAAGGGAGATGATTAGCACGGACTGTGCTAGCAATGCAGTGCTAAGCAGATAGAGCCTGACACCCAGAAGAAGGCATTTAATACTATGGATGCTAAGTGGAATAGACAGGATACAGCAGCTGCAAGCAAACTTCACTTTCTTTAATGCTGTATTTCTGCTTAACATCCCCTTCAAGAGAAGAAGGGACTGGGGCAGATGTCCATGATCTGCCTTAAGAGATGAGAGGATTGAGTCTTCTGGGGACTGCTAAAGGACAATGGCTGTGGGCAATGAAACACTAAGTGCCAACCCATCCACCAGTTAAACTTAGCATACCAGTTGGGTAGCTCAAGCATCCAAAAATCACAACAGAGATTTAAATCTCACTGCTTAGGCATGCCGTCACACACACAAGCATTATGAGAACAAGTGTTTTCAAATGAGATCATGCTATGCTACTTATACGCTAGAAGAACCACTCTCTGATTTTTCCACTTTCTGATTCACACTCAGATGGAGAAAAGGCAAAACTACTTCAAAGAAAAAGAAAAGCAATTTACCTTGCTTCTCTTCACTGCTTCCCTCAAATTTGCAATAAAAACTTGTGTCTGAAGGACTTACTTTACCTACAAAATCCAATTGCAACACAAACACGTAGCAAGATTCCCTGAGAAAGATCATATTCTCATTTGGGTGTGATTCAAAGACCTGACAGCTACAGTAAGTAATCTCATTTATATTGAGGACATGGGAGCAACTGTTGCAGAGTCCAGCTGATATGCTCCAACCATCAACCCCTCAGAACAGGTCCTTCTCAGGTCTGGACTCTGGAAAGCACTTCTGTTTTAAATCCTCTTCAAATGACCTGCAAGATCTGGCTACAAAGCTTACTCTCCTTTGCATTTTATTTTTCCCTTGGAAAGAAATGTTAAGAGAGTTCAGGAAATGTTTTCTACTTTGGACAATGGCACTGTTTTCCCCATTCACGACGTGTATTATCTGTGCAAAGCCAGAGCTGAGTATGACTGTATTTATAAATATGTTTACTTCAATGAATTTGATGGGATAACTTAACATTTCCTGATCTGGCCCCAGTCCATCCTTCAAAATATCATTTTCCTTGCTGCTCTCTGGAACAGGTTCTATGTTTTGTTTTGCTTCTGTTTTCTAATAGACAAGGCTCAAACACATGAAATCTGAACCAGACAAATCTGAGATCTACTGGTGCCAAACAGGTTTGGTATCAGATCCATATAAAGACTGACTAAACATTTACCAACTTCTGTGCATTTTTGGACCAGGGCCTGAGCTGCAGGCATAGCTGTGTGGGTTGTTTTGGACTTTTTTTTTTTTTTCTTCAGAAGGAAGCTGTTTAGGGCTCTTTAGTGCTGTTAAGAAACAGACAGGGAGCTGCAGTGGTGAATTATTGGCATGACATTACTCTTGGGACCCCAAAAAAGAAATCCTATTAAAAAGAGTCCTTGTGATCTCATCGCTGCGTATTTCATTGCTCTTCAAGAGGTTCTGCTAAAGTCATTCACAGAAAATTTCCTCAGGAAAAGCCCAGGGGAGAAAGGGGTTGGATCACCAGTTGGTCTGTTTAGCATTTACTGCCTCTGAAAGCAAGAGTTTTTTTCTACAAGCAGCACCACTGTCAAACGATGCATGGAGATTCCTGAAGGAAAAAGAAAATGTAGCCAGGATGCAATATTTCACAACATTCTCCTTTTATAGGGAGCCCTCAAGTCGCAGTACACCTTCACATATTAGAAGTATACTACTGACATTGTTCCCACTAATAAAAAGTTACCTTTGGTGTACAAAGCTAGCCAGAAGTTATAGCGTGATGTCACAAGGACATCCCCTATTAAATGTCTGAAATCCTGCTGACCACCAGCCCAAAGCAGAGGGCAATAAGCTATCTCCAGGACATCACCGACATTTGTTTTCATGGAGGAATCCCAAACCAGTGTGTTCCCTGACAGTTAACGCAGAGGTTTTAATGAAGTTATAAAGGCTCCCAGGATAAAAACCCTCTTCACCACTGATCCCTTGGGATGTTTCCTGTGTTACAGATCCTAATTACTGATTACATTAATTCAGCAATTGTAGGAAATTAATTCTTACCAAGATGCGATCTGGAAGCACTCATCCTTTCTCACTTTCACTATGTTTTCTCACTTTTTTAAGCATAACAATCAGGATAATGTCAGAATTTTAGAACTGTCCTTACTGCTTGCACAGCCAAACTCAAGCTGGTGGCATTCCCAATAGGTGCAGCTGGAAACAGTGGGGGGAAGATGCAATGACAGCTTCACCAGAGCCTATCTCAACACTGCTTCTCAGGCTTGCTGTAGAATCTACAGACCCAGTCCCACCAGAGAACTGCATGCAGGCAAAGAAGGACGTCTTGGAGGGTTGGAGCCTCCATATTTAACCAAGATGCCAAGTACAAGCTTCAGGGACAAAGAGTGGCATATCAGGGTGAAAAAACAAAGGGGAAAAATCTGCTATATTTTGTTGTTAGCAGATATTTGCATTCTTGTAGTGATGTTAATGCCAGACCATGAAAGGAGGCAGAAACTGGACTTTCTCCCTGAAATATCTGGGCTACAGGAGGCCTCCTGAGCATGGCCTGGGTGAGATTTAAATGGGGTGCAATGAGGAGACAGGAATGTTTTCAGTTTCACAGGTATAGAACAGGACTGACAACACAGTCCAACAGGTAGAGTTTCTTTGTCCAGTGCGGGGATGTCAGCAAATGACACAGAGGGACTAAAGGCAAAGCCAAATCAAACCAAACTGGGAGGATTACTCAACAGTGTCACTAATCCTGAATTCTCTCTGCTTTTCCAAAACAGTGAACTCATTGTCAGCATCTCTGGTATCTTAATGAGAATACAGTAGAGAATTCTCAATAATTTTATCTAGGTTTGTATTCTCTCAAATGAAGATACATTACTTGTGCCTTGAAAATATCAGAAATATCAAGTTAACTTCCTTGGATTTACTGGTAGACTGCTTGCATTTGCCAGAGACTTCAGTCTCCCACTGAAGGAAACATTTAGATTCTGTACTGGTTTAGTGGGAAGTGTTGGAGATAGGCAGATGGTTGGACTGGATGATCCTCGCGATCTCTTCCAACCTTGGTGCTTCTATGATTCTATGAAGGCAGTTGCTATAAAGAAAAGTATTACGCTAGTGCTACTAATTGTTACTTTACATATATATACACATATACTCAGCACTAGATTTAAGAGCTACACAAAAGCTACAACCTTACAGATTGATATCAGCATCAGGCACTCTCAGCTGGGTTGATTACTCATACCAGGCATATTTCATACTTTCTTCATTGTGACACCTTCCACAAGAGAAGTGGCGCTGTAAAGTTCAAAGCTCAACACCATTTGAAGCACAAATGCTGCAAATGACATTTGACTGAAGTGCAAATGAAGCATAAAGTACCAATAAGTTTTCTTTGCTCACCATCAGGTACTGGCAGAGAGCTCCCTTGTCCTGACAACTACTGTGGGATGTTTTCTCCTGCCATAAGCAGGCATCATGAGAAATCTTCAGCTTTACAAATAAATGACTGTCACTGAAAGGGTGACATCAAGTGACACAAAATGCTGGAAGCACTCAAGAGCAAAAGGAATTTGGTTAGAAACCATTCAGTGTTCTCTGGTTTATGGTTTTGTTTGTTTGTTTGTTTGTTGTTGTTTGGTGGTTTTTTGTTAATACTTAGCACTATTAACATTAACACATCAGACTTAAATAATCTTTTCTTAAAAATCCTTCTCTTTTCAGTTAGGATTCTGGAACATCGTGTCTCTGGCAAATGGCAGCAATCTTCCAGTAAAACCCAAGGAAGTTAACTTTGCATTTCTGATATTTTCAAGATAAAACAAATATACTTTTTGAATATAAAACAAACAAAAAAAGAAAACACTTTCAGGTTTTCATTATAAAGAAGAATACTAAGGCCAACATCAATTTAAAAAAGAAAAAAAAAAAAAAGGAAGTCTTGCAGGTCATCTTCAACCACACATCTGCTTCGTGCCTTCAGAAGGCCACCATAATAAAAACCCTGTTTTCATGTTACCAGCACCATTTGTTTAGAAACTTGGTCAATCAAACTGTCCTGGATTATAGCTACAACACCTCTCTCTCTATGGAGAATGAAGGCAGCCCTGCAGAGATGTGACGGTTGTTCTCTCTTCATTTGGAAGTCCCCATTTTTCTGCAACTTAAAGGAAATGAAAAAGAAGGGGGAAAATGAAGTATGAAATCTGGGAAATGCCAATTGATACAAAATATCCTAAAAACAGTCAAATCAGATTGACCTTTAACTATGAAACTTTTTTGGGAGGGGTTGGTTTTTTTTTCTGGGGGGAGGGGAGGCTGAATCCAGTTGCCATTGGATTTTTGCTTTTGGCTGTGAACAAGAGTACAGACCCCTCCAAGCAGGAGCTAACACCAGTTAGTCCCACTGATCTTGGTGTGTGCTATCAGGATAACGAAAATTAGGCCTTCGGGTGTTTATCTTCCCCTCTTTTTCCTCTCCTCTTTTCAGAACAGAAAAATTCCTCAGTGTTGTCAGTGTCAAGGGAGAATGTGAGGAGAGGGAAGAACAGGAAAAAAAGGGTAAGATTATAGTTCACCTGGGTTATGAAGTCTCTGCAGAACAGACTCTGTGCTGCTTCATCTTAGGCATTGTCTAAAGGATTTCTTCCTCTGATAATCTGTTCCTTCCGGTGAGAGTGCTCAATACGTGAGCTTTGCCTACAGCTCCCTTCACATCCCATAAGGAAAGACAATATATCCTAAATACCTTCTTGATATATGGCAAATGGCCGCTTTCAATTTCCAATCACTCTCTTCATGTTTGCCCATATGTTGATTGGAATCTACTCTGAAGATGATGCGTATTTATTTTCTGGGCTGGGTACAAAGGGAGGAAGCTCACAGAAGCCAACTTTCTAGGGAATTGAAGAAATGGCTCTAAATTACAACTGAACAGAGGGACCTTCCGATACAAATCTTTCCCCAAACTTGGCAGTAAATCATCTGGTAGACATCTCTCATGCAGCTGCAATACAAGCAAGTAAGCAAGAGGAGAGGATGGTCTTATCAGGAATAGAAGTTACAAAATGTTACACTGGGAAATAAGTCAGAGAAAGACGATTGAGGAAATAAATGGAAACGTCAATCTGTACAGAACAGTCACTTTGTGAAAGTGTCACTAGTGGGGAATATATAGGTTTAAGAAAGAAGGAAGAGTGCCGAATCTCTGTATTTTTAACAAGACATTTTTGGCAAAGCTTTTCCATCGTACAATAGTTTGTCTTTCCCTTCTGTGCTGCCTCTTGTAGGAAAAAAAACACCAGACCTACAGACGGTTCTTTACGTTTCAAAGCAAAGAACGTGCAAAGAAATTTTATTCTCCAATGTGAGGAGTTTGATGCTCTTGGGGTTATTTCAGCACAGTTTAGTCAAGGGATTTTTGTTGCTCTTGTAAAATTTCTTATAATGTGGCAGGGATCTTTGCAAACTCCCAGTGCTGACACCATGATCTTATATTCAAAGAGAAAGAATCGAGACGTTTATTCCTGACTGGGTTCCATATTGCCTTAAATCTCATTCTGACACGGAATCCATGATTTTCTATGAAAGAAAACCAATCAGCTCAGTGCAACCAGATTCATGCTGTAATGAGCCTGAAGTGCAGAACAAGGTTATCCCTACAAACTGAGACAAAGCCAAGCAACAAATTGAAACACAAGATCAGAACCTGAGGAAGTGACGAATGTCATCCTAAACACTGTTTCATTTCAGCTTCACATCCTTTCTTTTTCCAGTGACTCCTGCTCACAGCTGGTCTTATTAGAAACAGTCGGAAGATTTTATTTAAAAAACAACAAAAACTGGAAAAAGACACTGGTTTCTACTTTGTTTCTTTCTCGTAACATGTCTGCCTTTCAAAGATTATAGTCAGAACCTCATTAGCAATTTCCATCCAGTTTAAATTAAAAGGTCATTAAAAAAAAAAAACCTTAATTTTTTTCGTTCATTGCTTTCCCAGGAAGCGAGGACAACAGTGTTTCTCCCACAACAGATAGCCAACATCCATGTTTGCATGATAAATAAAACTCATCCTTCCTGACTTCTAAAACTTATTTTCTAAGCATAAATACTGAAGTAACTTAACATTTGGGAGTATATCCATTTGTTAATTTATTATTTAAAAACCAGTCAAGCAATTTTTATAACCCTTTTCATGACCTCTACCTAACAAATGACTTGTTACTAACCCTTCAAACTTTCCACACAATTAAAAAATGATTAAAAGCTGATGAATGGGCTACAATTCAAGAAATTAGGTTGCAATTAAGAAGACATTTAAATGAATGCTTAAAACTACTTGGATTATAATTAGAACCAGATCAACTACGAAGGTCACTCCGGAATGGTGTTCTTGTGGCATTAGAGATAATTCAGCCAATAAAGTTGAACAGTGAGATTTCAGTGGTCACTGCTGGCATGGGATCGTGCATGGCTGAAACCTGCTCATAGGATTAGCTGAGCCCACCAAAGCCAGAGGCTAACCTTAAAAGTGACCTTAAAGCTGCAGTTGTATTAGTGTGGTCCTTTCAGAAGCAGATGTTGCTGCATTTCTCTTTTGATAACATCTTCAATGTTTTACTCAGAAAGGGCAGAAGAAACATCACAGCGTGAGAACAGTAAGAAATACAAGAATCTGTCAACTTTTCTAAATAAGAGTAGTGTTTCCAGTCATGGTGACAGAGATTTCTTCATCAGCGTATGGCTGAGAGCAAGGTAATTGTGTGTGAAGTACTAGGAATAGATTATTCATGGTCATTCTGCTAATCTCAGCCATATTTCAAAAGCACTCACGGGAAAGGATTTTCTATCTTCCAAGGGAATTTGGACACCCATTTCAAATGGCTTAAGGCAGTTTGGAAAATCTCAGCCAAGAGCTAATATTTCCTTCTAAAAAATTTACCATTGGTATTTATTCAGTTTATCATTTATGCGCATCAACTGCTCTACACAAAGACAGTCATTATTAAATTCAATTCAACAACAACAAAGAAAAGAGGTTCATATAACTAACTTCGGCGATCACAGAAGTAACTCCAGAAACTAAGAAACATCCAAACAGAAAAAACAATCATTTTTATCATTCATTTTCTTCACAAAAGTAACAAACTTCAGTACTGCCATCAAAGCATAAGAGCTTCTGGAGATACATCGTGGTCTGTGTTTACCCTAGCAGTCATTCCTTGTGACTTTTCCATCTGGCCTGCTGCCACTGACCAAAATATTGCCTTTTACTGCACTCATGTTTCCATCATAATTGTTTCTCCCTCCTCGGTGCCAAAAAGAAATGACATCACATTTTTAATTGAATTATTACCCTAGAATACTCATCTTCTGTGAATTCCTTCCATTTTTTTTACGCTCTGGAGAATGAGTTATGCCTTTCTTTTGTATTTTAAACATCTCCTAGCAAACAGCCAGGCCTTACCAAACAGCAGAAAATATGGCTGTAGCTACTGTCACAGCACATGTGCCTCATCAGGCTCCATATCAGAGCACATTTTCCACAGACACTGCATCGGAGCATCTGGGAACATCTTTAGCAATGTCTAAAGACCCTGTTGGCCATGTTGACAAGTCCTCAGAGCCCCAAAATGCCGTGAATCAGCTTTGTATACTCAGATGCCTGCAGGAAAAGGCAGGGCTTTGTGAATTTAAAGTGGGCAGAGAAAGTTACCTAAAGGAGTTGCAAATCAGACTGAGGTTTGATTTGGGGAGGCTGAATCTTAAAACGGAATGCAGCAATATATATCTACAAACTGGTATGAACAGACGTTTTTTAGGGAAAGTAGAGACCAGACAGGTCTGGAATAACTACAGTTGCCTCTATTCACTCATCAGACACAGGAGAGGGAGAAGGTATAGTCAAGAAGGCTCTGCTAGATAATGGGAGATGAGAAATTCAGCAACCCTGTACTAACCCAAACTTCTCCAATTCATCATCGCCTGCACCTCTCTTTCCAGAGGGTTCAACATCCACTGAATTCAATATCAACACGTAAAATGTAGGTGGGAAAACAAAATAAAATGACCCTTTAAAACCAAATCCACAGCTGAAAAAAAAGCCTACGAAGGACTTCCAGCTTCCCCTAGGCCTGAACTGAGCTCACACCATCCCAGTGTCCCTTCCGATGTCAAGTTGATGGATTACAACTTCCTAATGCAGGATTGATGCATTATGACATCCTAATGTTGGGACGATTGATTGTGACTCTTTTTTTAAGTATGGCTTACTAGGCAATTATTGACACCATCCATGCATTAGAGCCCTAATTCAGCAAAAAAGGGCTGACAGATCAGTGCTCTGGGAAAAGATTAACCTATTCTAAATTTTATAGATCAGGGTGAGACAGGGCTTGTTCTGGGACAGGGCCACCCTCTCATTACAGGCCTTTGGAGACAGCAGAAACTAAACAGTTTATGCCACATCTTGAAGAAAATTGCTTTATTCCTTCACCTTTAAGTGGATTCAGACACTGCCAGTTGACTTGGGAGTGCTTTGGGGTCAGTGCACACACGCCGGAACATGGAGAGAGAAAAAAAATCCAAATAAAGAGAGGTAAAAGCCAGTGCTGTCAGCTCCTACCCTCTAACATCTGGAAGTGCAGAGCCAAGGCTGGGAGTGGGGAGGTGAAGGGAGAAAGGGATGGTTGTAACTGTGACAAACAAGTCTAAAGGGACTTCTCTCCTCTCAAATGTCACTGGGGGAAGCAGACAGGAGACGGGGGAGGTAAGGAAGAGAGAAGGTCATGGCTGTAATACCCAGTGCGAGTGGACAATCAAATGTTTGCAGCTGGGCTAGGAAATGGCAATCCAGTTGCAGAGCACATCTGGCTCCCTTGTTGCACACCATGGGGGCCACCTGGTTTTAATCATGCTGGGATCACCTTTGAAAAACAGAACTTAATCATAGTCCTAGTCCTAGCAATAGTGTTACATCCAGACTTCTCTCCAGGGGAGCAGAGGGTGGGAGCAGGGGGGAGAAGATGAGATCTTAAAAAAAAAAAATTAACAAAAAAAAATTTAAAAAGGATTTATTCTCAATCAGGGCTAGAACTCTGTCAACAATTTCTCTTTGTCAGGTTCAAGGGAGTCCCTTTTGATTTTTTTGCCTCTTTGCATTTGATTCCTGCTTAGTTCACACTTTCCTTACTCGTAGTTACTCAAGTTAGCTTAGTAGTTACTCAAGTTACTTGGTATGTGTACTGCTGAAGAGCAGAGCAAATAGAGAAGCAGCTATTTAAGGAGTCACTGTCTTTCTGCCCCACTTCCTCCCACCACAGACACAAACAGACGCATCATCCATGGGATTGCACAGCCTTACACCTTTCCCGGGCAGTCTTCAAGAACTCACCTATGGATGCCATGAGGAAAAGCCTCAGCTGGCTAAGAAAAGGCCCAAATAGCAGCACGATTATTCCCTGTAACAGCCACACTCAATCAAACCAGAAGTCCCCCCCCACCTGACTTTCCTTCCAATGCTGGTAGCAGATGCTCAGCAGAAAGATAAAAGAAATTTTGCTAACAATCTGTTTCATCGAAGTTTTAACGACTAGCTTTCTCTCCCAGATTAACTATAGTCAATTAACACAGATAAGATCTGAATAATGCGGGGGAAAAATAAAAGAATACATGCTACTTGATCTGGGATACTTCCTTGAACATCTTGAGATGATCAAAACCAATTCAGCTATTGCAACATAGACACATTATTTGCTCTTTTGTTAACATCTAGAATTCACTCACTTTACGGAAAAAAAACCAACAAACCTACTCCTTTTACTCATCCTCACTTTCTTTGCCTTCCTTACCTGGTTACTTGCTTCCCCATATCTAATCTCTACCATTTCTCATCTCTAGAAAAGAAGCCCCTAAGAATATTGGACATGGTAGAAAATCAGCATCCACTGGTTTTTGGTAATACCTTTTCATAGTAATTTGAGAACATCAAACGAAGGTAGCAGACGTCAGGTTCAGAATGACAAAGGCAACACTTCTTCACACAAAACGTTGTTAAATGATGGAACTCTTTGCCACAGGATGTGGCGAATTCCAAGAGTTTATATGGACATCGATGATTAAAGCAAGTCCCAGAAGGTAAAAACATCCACTGAGAGTCATTAAACACAGAAATTTCACCTTTGTCTCAGGAAACATCCAGGTCGCTGGAGCTGGAGGGGTACTTCTTAGAAGTATCACTTTATAATTCCATTTTCGCCACATCCCTGCTTAAGCTTCTGCTTTTCATGACAGAGAAGTGGGCTAGATGGATCTTTGATGTGAGCCACTGCACTCTTTAATCACCAAAGCAACTGCCATTTCAAACAAGATGGCAACTGAAGAGCAAAATAAGGAAAGAGAAAATTCGAAGGGAGATCAGGAACGAGGGGAAAAAGTGGCAAGACACAGTCTTGAAATAAGTTTCCTACAGGTAGAAATCATGGTAGTGGACTACAATGTCCTCCTACAAAAACCAGACCATTTTTGTTGACCAGTTGCTGAAATAGCAGTAGGTCAGCCAAGCTCTAAGCCCTACTTTTTGCCATCACAGAGGGATGAAGACATATTATTTCAAAGGAACTCCTACTTGGGCCAACTACTGCAGCAGAAACCTGAGAAAGATTTCTGTACTGTAGGACCAAGGAGCACTCTGGATATAAGTGTACATGAAGACATGACAAGACTCAAGACATGCACTCTACATATCCTCATAATGGAAAGGAAAGCTCAAACCTTCAGTCCTACCTATGAAATTCTTCAAATAAATAACCTTTCAATCAGAGTTAAGATCAGATCATGAATAATCTGTACATTGCAGTTCATTTTGTCACAGATACTGGGGCTACATTCACTGAAATGCTTCAGCTACTTCACACTTGTCATGCTGCAAAGCCACTTTAAACTCAGCTTAACCACACCAACCACAAGCTGTTTTATATCTCATTAGAAAAATGACTTAATTTCCAGTTATAATCTTGTACAGAAGCTCAAATCTGCAACAGAAATAGAATCCCTATTGTAATATAATCTAGAAATATTATAACAAAAATAAACATAGTCAGAGACTATTTTACAAATGTTAATTATTTCTAGGGAAGAAAATCCTGTCAGGCAGGTATGCGATAGTAACAGCTATCTTATTTTACAGGCAGGGAAACTGAGCCAGAGATTAAGAAGTTAAGTGACTTGCCCAAGGCCACGAAGAGAAGCAATGTTAGGGCAAGGACTTGTAAGCAGGAATTCCCAGCTGCCCTGCAGGCTGTAAGGCCCCTTCAGTGTACCTTTTTCACAGTTCCCAAATCAGTTCCACTCAAGTCCAATGGCTTCTGACGAGATCTTCTGATAACAAGAACTGCCTGAGAGAGAATACATAAGAAGTGTGCCTAAGACTTAAGAAAGTTATCTTGATTTTTAGGAGGTTGACTGCACATTTTCTCCGAGCTTTATCTTGGGAATGGTGCTAGAGAGCACAAAGTACCTCAGCAGAGTGGACAGAAAAAGAACCTGCTTTCTCTTGAATGCATCTGAAGAAAAGCTTTGGAAACAGTTTGGAAAAGCCATGATGTTTTGATAGCCAGCATATCATACTAGCCTTTTTTCTGTACTTAAAGTCTTTCCTATCGCAGCTGGTTTTGCGCTGGAAAATGATGGGAAAGGAAGACAGCGACTGTTAGTGCTGTGCGGAAACACAAGGCTCGCTGTGCCACCTGCAGGGCGAGCCTGAAAAAAATGCTTCTTCTAGGGATTAACACTGCCTCAGAAATCAGGAGCCACTGTTCTCATCCAGAATGATGCAACTTTGCAACATCTGATTAGCTTGGTGAGCAAGAGCATAAAATGGACTACAGAAAGAGTCTGTCTCATTCCACTAGGATGTTTCATTCCATTCTTGCCTGCACTCACCTACCTGGTATATCTCTTTACTATTGAATGAGAGAACCTAAGATAAAGGAACATGGATGGGAATCTAAATCAGTTACAGCTTACATGCAAGTTCTGCGGAACCCTCTTCTACCCATATATACCTCCATTTCTTTCTACGATGAGCTGTCTCCTTATAGTTAGTGAGTAATATCTCTCCAAATGTACACTTTTTCCCCCCAGTGTTTTGCTGGACTAAATAAACCAAAATAAAGAGTTCAGGATTCAACCTAAATATATACCTAAAAGCAATTCAGAAGAAGATGGAAGGTGTTTTTTTGGTATGGTTAAGATCAAAGGTTGCATTTTGGATGAGTCTTGCTTTAATTTCCTTTTCGGTTGTGAGAACCTACAGTGGAAGGCAGCAGCAATCAAAAATGGAAGTTCTGTTAAGTCACTGTCCTTTTGTTCATAGCAATACAGGCTGGACAGGCAGTCCAGAATAATGACGTCCTACGTATTTGGTCCTCTTGCCAACCTATGATTACTCCCCAACATACTGATGGCTAGAGTTTTCTGCAGAGTAGTTTTACATGTCCCAGGGGATGGGGTATCTACCACTTTCATTAGGAAACCCTTTACATAGCCTAGGGGATTTGTCCCTGTGTAGATTTTCTTTTATTGTGTTTGGATTCACTAACAGTCTAGAAGGCGTTGGTCAGTGATTGATTATTGTTTGTATTGTGGTAGCACCTAGAGGCACTGGCTGAAATTGCAGACCTGTTGTGCTAGGTACTGTACGTGTGCAAAGGAAGAAACAGGTTCTTCCCAATGACCTTAGAGTAAGAAGAGTAAAGTCCAGCAAAGAGGTACCAGAGATATAATGATTTACCAAGATCAAGCAACAACACACAAACATAATCAGGAAAGGAAAGAAATTGTTACGAATCTGAGTCCTGTGCCTCAATGCAATCCTGCAATCACATCTAGGTACAACATCCAGAATCCCAAATTGAGCATCCAGGCAAACTTGAGCAACCCATGAAAACCAAAGCCCATCAGGCACGAGAGTTGCTATACATTGCTCCTCAGTTCCACCAGGAGCCACCTGCAAAGAGGTTAAACCTTCACTGCACAATTCCCACACCAGCCATGGGGAAAACGAAGAGAATTCCAAAGACAGTAACAGAAATGAAGAAAAATAAAGGAAATATCAGAGGTTAACCCATTGGAGGAGGTTGTAGGAGATGGTTGATGTGATCCTCCTGAATTTCAGTTCAATTCTTCCCTCCACATTTTCAGCAAATCCTCTTTTGGAAACCAACGTCCTTTTCCCATTTGCTCTCAGATGAGGCTTATTATGAGAAGCAAGCGCCCAAACTAAACAATCATTTCAGAGTTAAAGAAAATATTTGTTGCCAGGCTGACTTCAAAAGAGGCAAAGGGATCATGGTTAACACCTTCATTTGACCAAGCTCTCCTTTCAATCCAGGAATCACCCATCAGCTCTGCAAACCGAACCCAAGATCTCAGTGATTTCATTACCTCATGCAACTCTCATTGACAAATCACCAGAGAACAGAAATACAGTACCACTTCTGAATGGTAATAAAAAAAAATAATACTGTTCTGTGGTGTCTGTTAATCTGATGGATGGTTAAGACAGAAGTTAAAACCTGAGATGCATAAATAACTGATTTTGTATTTTGTTTCATTATAGAAAAATGAAGGGAGAGAAACCAGTTGGGCAGTAGCCCAAAACAAACTTCTTTTTTTCCTTCAGATTTTTTTCAGTGACCAGAAAAACAGAAACAGGTGACATCCTGGGCTCAAGCAAAATATTTGACTGAAGGAAAAAAAAAAACAACTTACAAAATTACAGTGAAGTTAATTTCTAATTTCTCACCTGAAACAAAAATACCAAACAGTTTTTTTTCTTCCCAGTGTCCAGGTCAAAGCATTCTGACTATTCTCAGCCTTGGTGGCATAGCACATAGTTCATGCTTCAACTAAAGTATCTCTGCATGAGATATTTCTATATTTCCTGGTGTGGAGAATAGAAAGGAGAAAACAGAGGAAAAGAGAAGGAAAGAAGAAAAGAGAAAATAGGATTTTGGCCAACAACTGATCGTTTTCATTGGTGCATACTGTACATGCCTTCCTCACTACTGATTACAGTACTGAAAAGCACAGAGTTACATTCGTAAGATCCTTGTTTTCCTGGAGAAATAATCTCTCTCTATCACCTCTAACCAAAGGCTTTTCTGGCTGCTCATGGCACCACGCTAGTCTTGCCTGCTGCACTGTCCCTGTGGGGTTGGTATGCGCTGGCTGCAGTCTTGCTGGCACTGAACTTCACTGGCTGCTGCCAGTTGTATCCTCATTAGGTCCCCCATTTCCCAAGTGTGCTTGTAGGTATCAGTCCCCAGCAACAAAGAAAAACAGAGGACGTGACAATTTCCTCAAAAGATTAAAGCACCCTTTCTCGTGTTGGTGTTAGATGAACCTGGAAAGCACACTGACACATACTTTGCAATTTAATCACAAAGTTAAGGCAAGCCTGAATGTGGGTTAAGGGCTGGTTTTACCCCCAGCATCTTTCCTGCTGTAATTTATAATATATAATATAGATATAAAATATATTTATTATATATAACATATATAATAATAATCCTGTCCTACCAGGAGCATCTTGGGGGAACGTTCTCAGTTGCAGCATATGCCAACGTCATTTGGATCACCCTCTCTTATCCCTGAGCTCCATTTACGAGGCTGAGAAAAGCTATACCAAGAAGCCCACCATAATCCACAGCGTGTCTGAATATCCACAAGAGCCCTCCTCAGTCACGAAGATGACAAATATGTACCAGCGAGGGCTGTTCCCTACTCCTTCAGTTTCAGCCATTCAAAATGAACATTCAGAGCATCGTGACCCTGTGAAGCCAAATAGCGCGTCCCTCGAGACCGTCTCATTTCTCTCTCCCCCTCGCTGCAGACCCCTCATCAAATAAAGCCAAGAGTACGTGCGTCATTCTGACACATACCCTTCAGGAAGTGATGGGAATAGGATAGATTTTCTTCCTCCTAATGCCCCGACTGTGTCCCTACAGCACGAGGTCCCTCATTCCCACAGTAACAGGCCTCCTCTCGCACAGTGCCGGCGGGTAACCTGAGCAGCCGTGACCAATGGGATGTCGGATTAGCATCGCTCTGTGACACTGTCAGCAGCGTTTTGCTGGGCTCTTTAAGAGAACATCCTGCTGTGATTCACAACAAGTCTTGTGTTCGGGAGACACAGAGATCTCATCCTGTGAATTAAAATGTGCTACAGTGAATTTCAGTCTTTCTGCTTGGAGGTCTCCCGGGGACTGACCTAAGTGGTGTGTGCTGTATCAAGGGCAAAAGCCACCTGCTCCCAAACCCGTTCCTGAGTCACCATGGCCCACCTGTGACAAAGCAGTGCATGGCTGGGACCAGGCTGCAGCCCCAAACACTGTTTCTCAGCTAATCCACGGCTGGGCAAAGGAAGAAATAGGTTTGTTTTGCTGCAGCAATTTGTCTGAAACATGTTGGATCACGTATCAGTAACTCTTCAATATACACCGCATTATTCACTGACATACATTTGTTATCTTAATTACTAATTACAAAAAGTGGCATGACTCATTCCCAAGATGGGTTAGAGAGACCACTGGTTTTACCTATCCTGCCAGCTCCATTGCTGAGATGCTGGTAGCCGCACAAACAGCTGGCTGATAAGGAATGGGAACAAGCCTGCTGTCTCAAAACCTCCTCTCTTCAGTCCATTTCATCTGCCGTATGACAGATGAAGCATTATGTATCAAGCCCAGAACAGTGAGCTGAAACTCACTGAAATATTCATAACATTCTGAGTTTGAAGAAACACTGAACAGTGGATGAAGGAATGCAGGAATTGTTTGCATTTTTGACGGACGAATGCAATAGTGCTGGAGAAAAATGCTGCATCCCTAACAAGCAGCAGCATAAGTGCACGGACAGGAGGAAATCCTGCTATAGCAGGGGAGTTGGACCCAACGATCCCCAGAGTTTCCTTCCAACCCCTATGATTCTGTGATTCTCTGACATAAGTAGCTTAGTGGGTAGTAACAGTGATAGGGGGACGGTTGGACTAGATGATCTTGTATGTCCCTTCCAAACTTGTGACTCTACGACAAAGACAGGAATGCTATTGTTTTCACTGGAACACGCTAAAGATACAGGTTTTAATACTTCTTTTCTTGCAACATGAGTTCTGTATTTCCTCTAATGTTAGAACTGTGGTTTTGCATCTCCTTGCTAAGTCCATGCTCATGCCAGCGCAGCACATGCTAAACCCAACACTGCTCCTTTCTTAACTGAGAACCAAGTGGCAGCCCTCTCCTTGCTTGCTTCCCATAGCAAACGCATCCAAAAAGTTACCAGCAAAGCATGCCCTGCTTTGTTTGCAGGAGCCAGCCATAACCAAGCCCCAGGTAATATACCTCCAAACACATTTTGACTAGCCCAAAAGAACAAAAACCCTCAGCTGTGCTGCGGCTCCTCCTTTTTTCTCCCCCTGGCCTCCCACATCACAGATGAAAACAAGAGCGCATCTGGCATTTGCCGAGAGTCAGATACTTGGCCGAGACCTCCAGGAACAAACAGCCCCGGCTGCCCCGCTCTGAGCTGCTGAGAGGTCTCCAGTGCGGCGCGAGGGGTCAGACCTAGGAACTGTCAACAGCTTCCTAATGTATGCTCTTTCTCTGGCAAAGGGGGTCCCAGGTTTTATAGCCTAATAGATTCGTTAATCGGAACACACACAGGCCGGGAAAGCCACTGTTTGTTTTCTCTGACAGGTTTGGCATTTTCCTCCTGGGAGCCAGGAAGCTTTAAAGGCATAAGACTCTCCTGCTTAAGTGGACAAGAAAACCAGTCTGGACAAAGTGAGACATGTCACTGTGTCTGCTCAATTCTGAGCCAGAAGGTGCCATTTTAGAGACTTTACAACAACATCAATGTCAGGGTAAAGGAAATTAAATTCCCCTCCCTCTCCTTCTCTGATGTCTCCATTTTCTCCGTGTTCCCACCCCTGTTGCCAGGGCCAGAATCTGGCCACCACAGGCACAATACATGTAATTACACCGAGGACAGTGATGTTCAGTTCAGACAGCAGCTCCAGGGAAGCATTTAAAGCAAAGGAAAACTATCTGGTACACCAGTGGCAGAGTGCTCACAAACTGCGCCTGTCTGCTCATGACAGTGGTTTGAAACACAGGACCATGAAATGGCAAACACAGCAAGAAAAGCTCCTGCATGGAACTACGCACCCACCATCCACAATTCACAAATTGTGATGGAGGTTCTGCCAAAAGAATAAAGATTTGCTATTAATAACCTGTCTGTAATCACAAAGGTGGAATTAAAAGTGCTTCCAAGGCTGTGTAGCAATTGAAAACAAAAAGACATATCTCAAAGCCTGAGTTTAGTTACTACACTTTGAAGACCTGGAAGAGACAAGAAAATTGTATGCTAAGGTGTTATGCCATCAAGAAGAAGACATTAACAGGAGGATTTCAGCAAAAATAAATTTCAGTCTCTTTCCCTCAAGTCTGGCCTGTGACATGGTTCCTGCTTCAGGACCCAACCCCCTCGGTCTGAAGCCATCCTCATATTCCTGGTACAAAATAAGGGCTGTGGTTTACACACAGGGGCCAGCTCAGCAAGTACCCCAGACATTGACTCTTCGGCACTTCTATATCTTACACTGTTTGCCCAAGCGCCTGCTGTAAGGCAGCGCCAGACACAGCTCCCACAAACTGGTGGATCTCCACTGTACCTCTCACTGTCAGTGCCCGGGTTCAATGGTACACTCCCTTTCTTCACTCCCGCTATTCCTGTGTCCTTCTTCCCCTTGACTGGAATGCAGCAGTCTCCACAAGATGATCTTGCTCTAACGCTCCAGCTACTACAACACTGCATGGCGGTAAGGCTGGGACCAAGGAAGGCAAAATAATGTTTAATCCAACAGCAATATCTTACAGGAAGGACAATCATCATTCTTTAGAATGGGAACTAGCTTCATCTTTGATTTTTAACACACCCTCCCTCTTCCAAGTCCTGTAGTCGCTTCTCCCGCTACTGATAGAAGCGACACTTATGTCTTGCTGAAGTTGAAGTAGGTCCTGTCAAAGTTACAATGAAACACTGTGCTAAAGTGCTTTGCTGAATCAGAGCCATCATAACTATCCATTAGGCTTTGATCTGGTTAATGTTTGTTCAAATATGGCCCCACAACAGGAAAGCAATGGACCATTATTAAAAGAAGGAAGGACAGCTGGAATTATTTTAGTGTACAACTACATGCTCAAACATACACCAAGTAACAGACTGAAAAACTGCTCCTACTACTGCTCAAATTACCCTTCTCTCAGTACCTAGCTACAAAACTGATAATTATGGCCCTATTTTTGTTCCCTCTTCCTTTTAAAGCAATCAGCACTCATCCAGTTTGCACACACAGTTTATCTTCGTTCAAAAAAAAAAACAAAAAAAAAAAAAAAGAAGAAGAAGAGGAATCTCTGGACATAGGCGGAGATGAGAGGTGTTTGTTTGATGGGAGTCCACACAGACATTACTCAGTCACTGTAGAACAGAAGGAGAAAGACGACGAGACTGCCTCCTGCTATATATAAGCCACCGAAATGGGATGTGTACAACTGGAACATAATTAAGTAAACTTGCTGGTGCTTCTTTACTCATTCACACAAGCCTTTTCTTTCCATTTATTAACCACAAAAACAAACAAACAAAAACAACAAACAACAACAACAACAAAAAACAACCCACAAAAAAAACCTCCCAACTGGCCTGTCCTAATCCAGTTCCATGAAAAGCAGGCTAGCTGTCAGAACATGTAGAAAGACCTCAGCACTCCACCCCTGACAGCAAGCTTAAACAAGGCAAGGTCCATCCTCAACAAAATCAGTGACTTGTTTCCTTTCTGATCTGACATTGTGCTCTGTCTCAGGTGACTTAAGACTTCTATCACGTCATTTGCTCACACACTATTGATGATGTGCTAAGGGATGTTCTCTGCTGCCAACTCCAGGCCCCTGGCTCACATGATGCAGGTACTCAAGGAGAAGAGCCAGCTCCCCATCTCAGCACATGGGGAGCTCCAGCACATTCATTTGAAGGGCTGAAGCAGTGATACTATTCTTTTCTGAATCCTCCTGAGCTCCTTTTCATACAACAGCAGTACAGGACTTCACCTTTGCCATTGCATAGATAACATATATACTATTTGGACAGCAGAGGTTTAAGAGATAAGGTAACAGACTTCGTGGTGTGTTCTGATTAGAAAACCTGAGTACAAGGCTCTCTTGATCTGCTTGGATAGGCTACCAGAGACAAGACAGCCATTCAGTGATCTCTCATTCACTCATAGTTGATAAAGAGGAGGTTTTTAGAGGGCTGTGTGTTGGAGCAAAAGCGCCTGTGCATGGATACCTGTGCTCAGTTCCCTAACACTCCACTTCGAATGGGACCTCGTATTACTGCTTCACTTCAAGGAAACATAAATATCAAAGGCAAGCTTAACAAGACTGTGAATAAAGGAGCTGCTTGCCCTAAGATTGGCTTGGACAGGAGGCATCACCCTGCCTGTTTCCTGTTTTCTGCTGCTGCAAGAGTTCCCATTCCCCTGCCCAAACCCCATTCCAGCAGCAGAGCTTCACAGACATTGCCCTTGGGAGAGGAACTGCCACACACATAAGTAGGGGGCATCTGTGTGGCTGCTCACAGAGACAGGGAGACCTCCCTTTCACAAAGTGCACTATGGCATATGACCATGTGGTTGTAGCTTCTACATGGGTCTGTAAGGTTTGAATCGCCTCTCCAGCTTTGCCATCAGCTGTGGGACACTGGATCTTCACAGCTACCAAAACAGCATAGCACTTCTGGCCTCACGTTTCCCAAGCTTGGTGTCCCCATCTCCAGACTGGGGAAAAGAGCATCACTTGTGCCATCCCTGTAAATGCTTCAAAAGCCAGTGGCAGGACCTGCTAAGCACCCACACCACCTCACTAAACATTTGGATCCCACCTCACTGGGAGCAGAACCCAGTCCTCCCCACAAGCACCTTCTCCTGGCTGCTCCAAAGGGACACCCAGCACCACTGCCCCTGGAGACTGCTGGGTTTGGCATCAGATGGAAAGCCCATCCCAGAGGAATATACAAACTGCTTCACTGGCTCAATCCCGCAGTTTATGAATTTCAATAAGATGCAGCCTAATCTGGCTCATTTAGTGAAGCTTTTTATTTTAAGCTTCTTCCCATTCAGATTATAATTCTTCATCTCAAAACAGAGCAATAAAACAAACTGGAAAACCTTTTTCCTCTTTTCTAATGCTATAACTTACTCTAGAAGCCTATTTTTAGAATTCTGACGTGTATATAAAAATATATGTTCCCAGAGGAATTTTGTACCACTACGCAACATGAACTTGTACGAGAACTAATGACATGCCTCGATTTATTGCTTCCCATGCTCTGTCTGTAGTTTATTTTTTGATGAAAAACAAAATAAAATAAAACTAAATCAAATTGTAACGAACAAAAAGGTGAGTATTTGTACATTTGGCTAAAAATAATTAACTTTTATAAGTTGCACACTGATATAAGATTTGCATCCTTTGTACACAGCCTTTAAACCAAATTCTCTCCTTTTAATGGAGACATGATTTAAAATAAATAAATAATAATAATTAAAAAGTCAAGCTATGCCAGTAGTTTTAAAACTCCTTCTAGCTCCTCTTTGTGTTGATGAAAAATAAACCCTAACATAAAACTAAGAATTTCCCCTCAGAAACCTTCAGGATTCTCAAAGAAACACCATTTGATTACATCTGGACAGATCTGAAGACACTGATAAACGATTTATATATGAAAGTCCTACAGTGTTGTTACAAAGTATTTTCAAACAATTTACTCCTTAGTCAATTCGGTAGACTGAGCACATCTGAAGGATAAGCTGTAGTTTTAAGACCTTGAGAGCAAGTCTTCAACTGAAAAAATGGATGCATGACGGAGACACATCAGTGTTTCTCAGGTCTTGAACAGATTTAGTAAGACAGATGGATGGACAAAGGAAAGAAGGACAGGAACAAAGGAAAGCACTTAATGATGTCAGGAGAGGCACTCTCAGCCTCCTGGAGGGCTGGTCCTTGTTACAGAACACTGCCCATCCTTTGGATACCAACAGAAAACGATGGGTGCTGAGCTCAGACAAGAGAATTTAGTCATTCCTGAAGTTTTCATGAACTTCCAGGTGTTTCACCTCTGTTGATCCAAGAAAGAAAGGATCATCTAAACATCTACTAAACTTTGTCTCAGCATTTACCTCAAACTCACATAGGGGGCTACGGCTTTTACGCATTTCTCAAAAAGTTACTTTTGGCTTTATCTGCAAGGACTGCACTTCCCATTTCATTCAGATCTCTCTTGAAGCATTAATGCTGTGTACTTTCAAAACATGCACCTTTGTTCCATGCACTTGGCCACTAAACAAGACTAAAGAGCAGAGAACATACAGCTGCAGTCCATTTTCAAAGTCTGTTAAATCTTCAGCTTACATTAGACAAGAAAAACATACGCCCAGATCATTGACAGTGCAGACAAGCAATACTGAAAATCAAGCTTTTTACTGAGTGTATGTTACAATCAGAAAGGTCAACGCAGTGGAAGGGCAATACAGGAACGCAGAAGCAAAGGGACTGGTGCAAATGGAACAGCATTACAAAGGAAAAGCACTCACACACCCTTGAACACCTAGGCTCACAGGGAAAACCCCACAAGGATCTCCAACCAGAGACCCTTCCCCAGTGGGGGTCAGCCCTTCACTGATAAATAAGAGAGGTGCAGCCAGGCTCCACCCCTTCCTATCACACAGGTGAACTGCTTTCACCTGTGTCCTCAGGGCTGACCAGGTCTTTTCTTCAGGTGCTCAATTAGTGATTTAGGCGAGGACTCGACAGTTACCATACAGTGTAAAAATATGAGTGAAGCTCCTCTCCAAAGCTGTTCTTAAAGAACAGCTCTACAAAGTCCCTGTAAATCTTGTCTAGAACCTTATGCTCACTTTGCTTCCCTCCTAGACACGCAAATCCACAACTGATCCATGCTCTCCTCGGTGATGACAGACATGAAGGTTCCACTTCCCAAAGAGCTGGTGAGACACTGGGCTAACAGGATCTCAAGCCAAGTTCCTATCTCTGTAAAACAGTTGAACTTGTCTCAGACATTCATATTCACTCTCACTCATTTGAATCCTCTCCTACAAATGAACCAATCCACTCTGAAATCCTTATTAGCCTCCAAGGCCTTTGGAGCAGAGATGTGGAAGTGCCCAGTGCTATACTGGCTTTACCCTAATAACAATATTACCCTGTTAATATCTCATGTAAAAGGAGCGTTTTTCCATCCTTCTTTACGTAAGACCTCAATTCCAAAGGAATCTGGCACTCTATTGAACTCCTCCTTCTTGCCAGGTCTGCGGGTCAAGTACTGCAAGTTGTGATAATGAGGCTGGATTCTGACCATTCTGACCAGCAGCTGTTGTCATCCCGACTTCTTCTAAATCATCAAGAAGACAATGAATGACTCAGGCAAGGTTTATTTTTGGTAGACAAATGTAAAGGAAAACGTAATTCAATGTCACAACGTTTGCCACAGTCTGCTAGGAAATCTGATTTCAGAACACATGAAGAATTTCCTCAGCCCAGAGTGTGCTCTCTCACCAGATTTTTCTTTCTCTACCACTCAGGTTGGATTTTTTTGGGCTTTTTCCCCCCCCTTCTTTCAGTTCAAAACTCTTCAAATTCCACCCTTCCTACAAAGGATTTTCTGCCCCTAGGAAAACTTCTGTCATGAAGTGGTGTGTACATTACATCTCTGTAAGTGAATAGCAAACAGAAGCATCTGTCTTTAATGTACCAACATCAGGGACAAAAGAAAGGTGCGGAGCAGGAGGCAGCACCGACAACAGTGAGAATGTTAACCCAGACCCTCTTCTGTTTTTGTTTCCTTCTGAGGCCCAACACAGAAACCACACACACTGCTTCAGACCGGTGACACCCCGCAATCCTTCCCGAACAGTGCCAGACATTGCCAGCAGAGCCGCCCCTGCCAGCCCCCAGGAGGGATGTGCTTCCAAAGGCCCCAAGCCCTTCAAAGTAGCACACAGAGTTCTGTCAGAAAGATTCTATGAAGAGAAGCCTGTGCTAAGGGGGAGTGGTGTCTAATGCATTGGCAGTTTTGAGAAGGAACGGCTCTGCAAGAAGAGAACGCCATGACATCAAGGCCTTAAACACAACATCCAGGCAACCTGCATGACATTGGGCATAAAACTGCTCCTGTTGGCTGCTCCTCAGCCTTCCCATCTGTGAAATGGCAATGAGAATCCTGTTTTTGTCATTTTAAAATGTTGTTTTTCCATTTTTGAGACTGCCGCTCATTCTGTGTACACACAACGGGGACTCAAAGATTATTTATGGCTTCCTGGTTGCCATTGTAGTAACTTAAAATTGTGGAGTGTCTTAAGATAACTGGGAGACATTTGCCTGGGCTTATCCAAAGTTTGTGGGGACAGCTGATGGCTGCAATTCACAGAGGGCGGTGTAGACTAGAAATGTACAGATCCCTTTGTCAGCTCAGTACTTACAGCTCCATCTTAAGAACAGTGACAATAAGGGACACAGAAATATTGTGCCATTCAAATTAGCACAGCAAAGTATGCTAGCAGAAAAGGCATACCAAAAATAAAAAGGAAAGCATAAACTTGCCAGGTGCAAAAAGTACTGTACAGATTCACATTCCCGGCATTTTTAGCTCATTTATGTTCCTTTCAAATTCTTCTGCAGAGAGATTTTTAAAAGCCCTGAAAGGGGAATGCTGCTCATTCATTTCTCTATGTCATTTCCATATTTATCGATCAACTTTTAGCAGAAAGGCTCATTCATCTTATTCAAAATAAAACCTACAGAAATATTTCATATACACAATAGTCTGGGAGTATAACCACTGAATGCCTGAGAAAATCCTTGGCTGGAACAAATCACCAGTAAAGTTGAGCCATGCTGCATTTTTACTAGTAGATCAGGCTCAGGTAAAAGAGACCTCTGTTGCAGTTCTGCCGGAGTCCATCATTTAGCTCTACAAGTATGACAAAGCCACGCTTTTCCAGAGGCCTTCACTTGATATTACGCCATCACTGGAAGTCCATCTTTCCATTCCCCAAGAAATATATACACTGATAGGTTGCATGTTTCTACAATACATCTTGGACAATGAATATAAACTTGAAAATTAAGGGTAAAGTCCACAGATACATAGATCGCTCTGAATGTAATGCTTCCTATTTATTTCCATGGAAACAACAGCAGCTACAAAGAGCACAATAACACTATTTGATATAGTAAATTCTCAGCTACAAACACTGTTTTTCAGCACAGGCACAACCATTAGCTATACATTTTCATCAGCAATGAACAAGAGCTGCATGCCATGCTTGTAAATATTTGCTCCAGTGGATGCGACCCACTGTTTCACAGCTGCTATGATGGCAACACAGCTAGGAAGACATTGTCCACATAGTCCAAATTCCATCGGCTCTAACACTTGGAAATCAAAAAACACAAAATCCAGGCTATACGCTGGGCGTGGTAGGACAGTCCAGCCAAGACTGACAATATGCTCCATAGTCTTCAAACTGCTACGGGGCCTGCTGATAACACATTGCAAGAGAAAGACTGCCTTCCACTCTGGTCTGACTCTGAAGTTCAGGCCTTCAGCTTAGTCAGGGTTGTGATGCAGCAGTCAGAGCTGATGGTTTGCCCAGGTCCAGGAAATCCAGCAGAATCATCCCTTTCCTATCCCAACAGACAGAGGAGATAACTTTGCCCACTGAGGGCTGTGTCTTGAACTATTTCTTTTACAGGGAATTCACGTCACCACTTGGTGACATGTTTTTACAAGACATCTTGGACAATGGTGACATGTAGCGGCGACACAGCGTCTCATCACTGGTAATGATGTGATCCAGGACACTGCCACCTTCAGCCTAGTATTTGTTCAAAATGTCCCAGCAAACTTGCATGCAGTGTTCCTTCTGTTCCTGTGTGAGTATTCATGGGATTCATCTAGTGCAAACTTTGTGATATTTCAGCACTGCCACCATTGCAACAAAATGTAACGGAATACTCGTGAGAAGGTTCAGCCTCTACTGCCATACCACAAACATCCACCTGCTGCTGTGGGTCAACGTAATAAAATAGGAAGCATTACTTTTGGAGCAGCCCTCGTATATCAAGCATCGTCATATCACAGACTGAATGGACTGAGATTTAAGTTTTTTTGTGGCTAAGGCTGCAGCAGAACAGGAGACCCACACTGTGCTGTCTACTGGCCAGAGTTCAATCAAGTGTAAGCCTCCATAAGCTGTCACCAAATCTTTGGGCCATCTGGCTCACTGACGCAAGGCAGATGAACTTCCTCAAGGCAGCACAACATTAATTTTCACTTCTCTCAGCAATATTTGAAATGCAAGGAACACTACAGCAAGGCTCAATACTGGACCACACATTCAAACCAGTTCAGGGAGAGAGATCCAAGTGTGCATCACCCAAAATCTGAGTGGATATTACAAAGCCCAGATCCTTTCAAACACCAAAGACTCTGAATTACCTACTTAAAATGACACAAAATCATTAAAATGCTGGTTTCAAGTGCTCAAAGAAGTGTGCTAAAATATTTATCTGTTATATTACTTGTCTTTTCATCTCTCTTCAGACTCGGAGAAGACATCACAGATGCAAAGAATACCTCAAGTGAACAATTGCCAGAATAGCTGCTGCATCTGCCCATTAGATACGTTTTGCTACCAGAACTATTTCTAATTCTGAACAGTGGAACAAATAAGGCACAGGAGGCAAAAAAAAGAAGGAAAGAAAGATAGGGATCACAATTTTTCTGCACTGAAGTTGGCAAAAATTTTGCTGGAAGAAAAAGGCTCTGGAGCAGTAAAAGAGTTGCACCTTTTTTTCAGCGTCATTTGTGTTATTATTTCTAATTTCAGAGGAAACACCACTAGGTTCATACACTGTCCTTGGTTATACCATTATGCATTTTACCATAAATCAACCATCAGAAAATTCAAAACAACTCATAGCAGTGACTGTACAGCAACGCTGCACAACCACGTAAGGAAATGTAGGCACAGACAACCTATTGATGAAACTTCTGTTTTATGCAAATGCCTGACATAGGACATATGCAAAAACTAGGGAAAAAAACCCAACAAAGTATGATCACAATACTTCCCTTGTCACTGCAGTGACATTTACTTCCAAACAGCCTTTACAACGGCACCAGAAACTGACTTTGCCCCAGGGTGAGAAGGAAACATCTAATTAAGAAGTCTTAAATTCTGGTTGTCAGGACTTAAACAACGCCTCAGAGTGGGCAGACAAAACTTCTGCTTTTTTTGCAGGAGCTGGAACAAGGATGGACTAGAGGGGAGTGCTGAAAAATAGCAACAGAGGAAGATATCAAAAAGACAAACAGAAAAATAGTTCAGTTAAACTATCTGCAACAAACAGCTGTGAGTCTTCTTCTTAAGTTCCCCTTGATTCAATGCTAGTTGAAATTAAAGTTTCATTGGGCTTTGTATCATAGATATCTAATTCTTCCTTGATCTTTGTCACCTGAAGGAGGAGTCTGGGGGGTTGTTCTTAATGAACATCACACCACAACAACCTGAGTGATAACTAGCACGATGGCATACCAGAGACAGAGAGGGTTGTTCTACTAAGAGCGTCAGCATTCATTTTTTTCCAGTCTCCACTGAAACCTCCACAAATACAAATGCAAAGCCCAGAGCCAGCAAAAATCCTCTGCATAAGCCTGGGATTATTGAGGTCTTTTGCAACAAAACCTCTTGTAACTGTGCCTTTCCCTACAAAAGACAGATGCTGAAGATTCAAGACAAGATAGTCACAGACCCATAAGTAGCATCTAATGCTATCATAAAAGTTTATGGGCCACACCCACTTAAGCCATAGTTCTCCATCTCCAGTCAGATCAGCTCCAGGTAGTTAACCTCTCAGTTATCTTCAGATCAGAAGCAGAGGGCTCAGCCACTAAACAGTGCTTAAGCTCCCACCCAGAGCTGGCGGGTTAATTCATGACTCCACCATCATTGTCCTGCATCTTCAACTAAACTACTGGGGGGAAGGATCTGTTATCCCACAGCTTACATATTTGGCCTCTGCATAAATCTGCTGGCTGTATTCTTAAGTACAGTAGCAGGCACAGTAAAATTGAAAATAGTAAGAAAATTTAAAAATAGCAGGAATTTATTCTGGGTGCTGTTAAAAGGGAAACACAACTGCTTACAGAACATAGAAAACCATTAACAGACTTGAGGCATCAGCTCCCAGCCCTCCCAACAAGGTCTGGTTTCATTAAATTTCTTTTCCTGCACTTAGGTCACTGGTATGTGCAGTTCACCACGGAGCTCAAAACTCCTCTGATACTTCGGCTACCAACTTCTGAAAGCTGGAGTAGATCAGTTGTAATCGTCCTGTTTATTTATATTCTCTCCTGAAACATCCATTATGAGATGCTAGGCTAGATGGGCCTTAGGACTAATCCCCTATGGGAAATCCCCATTATGGGAAACCAAGAGACACATGAATATTAAAGATGTGTATTAGAACATGGAAGCCTGCAGCCAGTGGGAGCTTCTCCATTGCAATGCCTGCCTCCACCCCTCATATGAAAGCCTTGCTGGGCTGAGATGTGAACATACTTGCAGAAGAGAGAGCAGAATGGATTTAAGCACCGTTCACATACTGCCAACCACCTCTGTGCTCCTCCTTCAGGCCACCCCATGCCCAACAGCAAGCCAGAAAAGCCACAATATTCTGGCCAGTACAAATCAGACCATCCTTTATTTCCTTTTCTTCTCACCGCTTTTTTTATCTTGCATGTATATATATGTGTGTAAATAAATAAATAAATATATGAAAGCAGTGTAAGGTCATAGAATCATAGAATCGTTTGAGTTGGAAGGGACCTTCAAAGGCCATCTAGTCTAATCCTCCTGCAATGAACAGGGACACCATACAGCTCGACCATGTGCTTAAGTGTCCCATCCAGTCTGACCTTGATTGTCTCCAGGGATGGGACATCTATTCCATCACAAGCAGAGCATTCCTGTTTGAGGAAACACACCCCTGTATTGCTGAATGCAGTGCTGACTAGGTTTCCCGAAGAAACTCCTCAATTATTTCCTATAAAGGAGGCTGACATTACCTGCTGACTCTAAACAAGCAAAGTCTACCTACTGGACCAGTTACAACATATAAAGCCATAAGAAGCCAAAGGCACTGTTCTTTGAGGACTAAAGTTATAACAGACAGCAAATGGCTTATAAAGTTAATAGGAAGCATTAAGGTGGTATTAATGTGGTTGTCACGTGGATGAACCCAGAAAGGTCACTGTCACTGAGCAATTAGCTAATGGAGCATTTCTAGTTACTGAAGATTGTAAAAACTCAGTAGTCAGATCTATTTAGAATACCTGAGAACAAAAGATTACCCAGAGTCTACGGAGAAATAAGAAAGTAGATTTAAGAAGCACCATTTAATACAGCATGTCATATGATAAAGAAAAGGGCAATCTATTTCTGAGTTGAGAACTTCTTTTGCTTTTAAATCATCAATCACTTTCATCTTTTACAATATTGGCACACAGAAACACTCCTGAAGATGAAAAAA
The DNA here is from genome assembly GCA_030625065.1 of Alectoris magna. NCBI lineage: Eukaryota > Metazoa > Chordata > Aves > Galliformes > Phasianidae > Alectoris > Alectoris magna. The sequence goes on along the minus strand of CM060578.1, from coordinate 3,078,459 downwards.
TGCGCTGGGTAATAAACCTGGATTTGCGTCACACTGATTAGAACTAGTCAAGCATTCTTATATTTCACTGGAAAGTTTCTCACTTTCAGAGTTTTGGATGTGACACTACAGTCTGGGCATTTCTCACCTCATTATTGCCAGAAGATTCTTCCTTCATTCTTTCAGAGGGGCAATTCTTTCTTTCTTTTACATTGGTTGGCAATGGTAAAATACGGTCCTCAGAAATATAAAAAATGAGATACGTAATTAGCAATACAATTAAACTGCATTGTGTTTTGATTTAAAGGAGATGGCTATTTTAAGGCAAAGTTTTCAAAGAAACAGAGGATTCAATCATCTGATGACCATAAATCTTCAAATACATTCTCCCAAGTTCAGAGAACACGTTTCCTATCTGCCATTAGCTTTCTTTGTACCTTAACACATGAGAAAAGCTTGATAAACTCCCCGTTTCTCATCTCTGTGTGGTTACTGAGCTGAGATACAGATACTTGACCAAGAAAAACAGTTCTAACAGTTAGACTTATAAAGACAAGCTCAGAATTCAAACTAAAAGTTGAATTTGCTCTCCTTAGACATCGTTAACACAGGTTTTGGTATTCAGATGAGAGCTGGCCATCTGAACAAGACAGTATGGTTCTACACAGATGCATTTTAGAGCAACACACAGACAGATGCTCCCAAATCACTTGGATCTGGGGTATGGTACACGGGTCATAAGGAGGAAGACTGCAACACTGGCTGAAGAACTCTCGGCTTGCTTTCTTTTTTAACAGGGAAAATAAAAAAGTGAGACAGCGAGCAAACAAAAGGTGAAAGTTCATCTCCCTATGAGTGAGGGCCGGAAATCAATGTGCACATTGTACGCTGTTTACTCATCCTTGCATCCAGATGAGAAGGCCATCTGACTCCTGCATGCAGCCACCTCCCCGGTAGCAGCATGGTTCCTGTCCCTCTCTGCTCCAGCACGGCCATTGAAACAAGCCAATACAGACTCGACGGCGCCAGCAAACCCACAATAACTTGTTCGTTGCCACAGTGCTTCCAGGGCCCATCCCATCACCTATCTCCATTCACACTCCTCCTTATTGCTCACCTGATAACGATAGGCCTGACCATAATTGCAGGGCTGTGCTGCAGAGCGGCAGAGAAGCGGATAACGAGTATCTATCCCTTCTCTCAGCACAAACGTGTAAAAGTTTGTTCAAGGTTTTACGAGGCACGGAGCAAAACAGCTGCTTTCACTGAGAGCTGAGGTGTTAACTGCTGAGGTACAGCAAGATGGCTCCTGCCAGCCCGCAGTGTCTCCCTGGACAGCCCAACACACAGACTTCTGTGTCGGGCTGAAACAGGTGTTAGGAAGGAAACTACTTCATGGTAGAAGGTGAGATGGAGGCAGGGATTTCTTGAAGTTTTAAAGGGCTGGGAAAAGTTGCTTTCAATTGAGGCTTCAAACAGAAAATAAAAGCTTGGGAAGTTAAGGCTTTCCCTGCCAAGTCCCCAGTTCTCCACCTCTGCCCGGTGTTTCTGGCCCATTTCTAAAACTCCAGGGGGAATTCAGCTGACTCCAGATCTATAGCATCTCCTTCCAGGCTGTCAAACTGTGAAAGTGGATTCCGTGATGCAGTTGCGAGTCCTCTAATGACCAAATGGAGATTTCTGACTCGTTTTGTATATAGGCCACAGAACAGCTGTCATGTAGTAAAATGTCTCAGGTGCAGGAGCCAGGCATTAATCGGATGAGAAAGCTGTGATTCTGAGCACAGGCTCTTATTATTGGGCTTTTAATAGTCAGTATCCAAACGTACACACACAGAAGGATATTTCTAATGTTTACTGGACATTTAGTCCCGTCACCTGGGGAAGGCAGGTGTTGCAAGCTCCATTAAGAAAAGCGAAGAGGAGGATTTTCACCTCATTTTGTCAGTACGTAAGGCTTATTCAAAGAAACAGGCTAATCCTTGGCTTCTGCTATGGCTGGCTACAAAATCAAAAGGAAGGTGTGTTTTTGACAGTAATTACCAACCACTTGGTTAAGATCTATGAGAAGCACCTCACCAGGGCTACCAAACATGTCACTAGGATATTATAAATGGAGGAATCACATTGGCTAATGGAGGCTTCCAGCTGCGCAAACAAACTCTTCGAAGCTTGCACTGCAAACCCCAAACTAGCTGGGGAAGTACAGCAGAGAACTATTATCCCAGCAGTTCATTAGGCCCCTTCGTTTTGCAAAGCATCCAAGTCATGAAGGCATGCTGAACTACTCAACCTCCACATGCTATGGCTGCTGGATTTATTGTTGACTTAGGATGGTACAACCAAATATCCCAATGTCTGCGTAAATGGTTTGAGTATCTTGTTTTTCTCTCTCTAGAAGTTCACGTACAAGATACTACGCAGCCTTACATCACAGCCTGTTGCTGACTTCCTTCAAGGAGAAACTAGGTCACAGAAACTTGGGACTGTGGAAAATGGTCAAGAGACCAACGGAAGGATTGCAGATGACATAAATGTGAAGAGAAGTGGAACTTCTGTGCCCTGCAAGAGTAGGAAAAGATGGTGCAAAGGGGACTTTGGGTAGAGGGTGGGAAGAAGGGGAAAAAAAAAGAAAAAAAAGAAAAGGAGGAGCAGTATCAGAACTACCCAGTAACGGGAACACATAACACCCTAAGACAGGTGCCTCAGACCTCAAATAAGCACCAATACTGCAGACATATGAAAGGTCTGCCCTTACCTTGTCATAAACGAGAGCAGCTCTGGACTGAGGCTGGAAAATACCACCTCAGGGCAATAAATCTCCCATTGATAGGGTCTGGCAAACACAAGCTTGAGAAAGGTTGAAGTCAGCTCTGAAGTATATAATGACTCACTTAGGATTGAGGGAATTAGAACGAAAGGCGACACTCAATCTAACAGCGACATTAATAAGTAATCACCACTGCAAATATCTGGGCAGTTATAAAACACTGGCAAGACTTTCTCAATCTTACAAGCCTGGCTCAACTGCACACAGCAAAATGTTCTTTCTCAAGTAACCCCGGGGAAAGTACTCCAAAGGATCTATGCTGATAGACGATCACAGGTATCTGTTACACCTCAGCCCACACTTCCATAAAACCCCATCATTCAGTAAAGTCAGAACCCTTCCCAGTGTCTCCTTCACAGCCTTTCTGAAAATGCTTGTCTGCTCCCCCTCTTTTACATTTGGTCCCATAAGGGAAAATTATTCCTGGCCAACTCCTGCATTTTGTACTGTACTTTAAACAAACCAAGGTGCTGGAAGGTAACACATAGCATTGGTGTAATCTGAGAAATGAGAGTTTTGGTCATTAGAAACGCAGCTAAAACAAATAATAAATATAGTGCGGTGACATTTATGGTGAAAGCCGCCAGAGCTTAGGAGATTTCCCTGCCTGGTGCCATAAAGGCCTTCCCAGCACCAAAGGCATTTAAAGCTAAATTAAAATCCTCATTAGCTGCTCTTGAGTGTATTTGCATTGATGAGGTCCCTGGTGGATGTGGTTTTATGGGCGTGGAGGTAAACCTGTGTGGCATAACTACAGAGAGAGCTTTCAGCTGCACTGATGTAACCTGTATACGATATGCCAGTGATTGAGATATTCCATCGTGAGCCAACCTCCTTAGAGCGCTCCATGCCACAAAACAAAAATAAACAAACACAAAACCCACAAACAATTGTCACTACATTATCTGATTCAAAGAGGAAAATGTCAGTTTAAATACAGGCAAGGATGTTTATCCTCGTGCCCCAATACACGAAGATCTCAGAGCTACCGTTACTGTTTACAGTGAAAAGACAGACCAGTACATTTTGTTTAAGCCTAAATGTGAACTGGATACAACTTGTTTGTATGAAAAACACTGGCCGTACCTGCCCCTGCAGAGTCTCTCACACCACATTTTCTGGCATCAGCTGGATTTCTAATTTAACTTCGTTTAGTGCTTTCATGTGACAGTGATAGGTCATACATAAAACCCTCAGAAAGACAGACCAGCATATGAAACATATCCAACCAGCTGCAAGTCACAGTTAAAAGAAAACGGGAATTCAAGAAGAGTTCCTGGAGCACCTTTCCAAGAAAAAGAACTCAAGGCGTGAGCTCGGATGAAAGGAGGGGAACGCTGTGAGAGGTATTGCACATGGAGCAGAAACTGTAGGAAAACAAGCCCTTTGGGAACCTCTAGATGTGTGGTTTGATACAAAACCCCAAGATAGCTGTTTAAGTGTGGGTGTCTAATTTCATATTAGAGAAGCACTGTATCTCACACATACATCTCCATTACCATGATGAAATAATCCTCTCAACATCCTGGCCAGGTACTGGAGATGAAACTCCCTGCAGGGGGATATCCAGTTGATGTTATGCCATCTTGCTCAATGAAGTCTGAGTCAAGTTATACAGCAGGCACTGTAGTGCTTCTGCAAGAGAAAGCTGATGTTTAAATACAGTTCAGAATAACTACATTCTACTAACTCATGATAGTACTTTGAATCCTTGGGATACAGGACTCTGCTTTCTGTCTAAAGAATCTCTGTACATTTTTATAACTAACACCAGTTTCCATTCCAGATGTGGCCGCCTTTCTGCACAGGGTAAGCACCTGTGTGCGAACACGTGTGCACATTCTACATGCACACTGCTTCATACTGCTGTAAATGGGTTTGAGGTTTGCAAAATGGCCCCATAAATCATTAATTAATGATAATACAAATATGAATAATGCAAGAGGCAGAAGGGCAAGAGTCACCACTCCATCTTCAACACCATCCCGGATGCTTGGATAAGCAATGTGCCCACAGTAGTCTTCCCTGCCAAGAGCACCATTACATACAGAAATGCTGAAGAATCACAAAAAGGTTGCAGTATAATCCATGGGAGATGGAAGGCCTTCATCAATAGCAGGCTAATGCAGACGGCTTTAACCCTTTAAATCCTTCTTTCTGTTCAGACTCCCCAGTTCCTGTTTCCTCAGAAGTGGTCCATGGAATTACAAGATACTGCTGCATCCTGCTGTTAGAAACTGCACTGCAACTGGTGAGCAATTCATAAGTCCACAAAGGGAGTTTTCCAGTCTTATCTTTATTAACTGTGAATTTATCTCTCTTCCAGATACAATGTTGAGAGAGGAGGTGAGCTGGAGGGGGTCATTCCTGCTGTACAAGGATCAAATGCCATAAACAGCCCAGAGTGTGACTGTGCTTCGCCTGTGCCCTTTTAATTGCCCCCGTTAAAGCACACATTAAACACGCAATCCCTGTGACCAAAGGTAAGAGGGAGTTTGGGTGTAAGCAAGCAATCACTCGATAAGACAACAGCATTTCAAAACACCATAAATTAATTCCCTAGGCTAATTTCCCTAAGAGCAATGGAGATAATAAATCTCATTGTTGGCGTTAAGGGTGACTGAAGAATCTGCTTCATGTGCCTGCCAATACGCTACCGGAGCAATGCCACTGAACTGAGGTTTGCTGGCTTCTTCCAGAGAGGAAGAAAAATGAAGAGAGAAGACATGTAAAATCGTGCTGCAGCTTGTGCTGCTGGGACAGATTACTTTCACCGGGGAGGAAGAGGAGGGAAAAATAAAGAAGAATTAAAAAAAAAAAGAAAACAGGAAAAGAACTACCAATGGTTCAAGCAATGAATCAAGCAGGAAAATTTCATATGGCAGACTGCAAGAGATGTCCTGAAAAGTGGGACAGAAAATCATCCTTGAAGGCACAAGACATAAATCTGAACTACTGTGGATTAATGAGTCAGGAGGAATGGTCAGAAGGGGGAATTTAAGGACACATACTGTCCTTGATCCATGTCTGGAACTGCCTTTGAAGTTTACCAGAAGACCCTCTAAGCAACGAAGTTCCAAGTGGTCCATAATACCTGCTCACCCTCCCACACAAAAAAGCTCACAGGCTCTTCTTCTCAAACGCATGACGACTCTCGAGTATCCCATCTTCATTTCCATCCTTCCAAAATACATCTGTTGTGCACTGAAAGTCAGTACAGAGCAAGACTGTATGTTGCAGCTTAGATATTAGCCAGATCACCTCCTGTACGTTTACACTGAATCCATTTTTCCCCCACAGACGTTAAATAAAATTCAAAAGTTTGCCCAACAAATACGCGGGCTTTTGTGTGAAAAGTCTATATCCAACAAACTAATGACCAGCTCTAACCTCTTTCACAACAACTTAAACTAAAAGCAACGTAGGTAACAAAAGCCAAAATAGTAACAGGATGGGATGCAACTCCTCCTGAGTTGCAGTAGTTTACAGTCTGGAGAAGCAGTCAGCTGACACAACATCTCTCCCTTCAACCCAACAATATGTTGGTTACATCTGCCTTCACTCCAACAGACCAAACAGTAGACTGTTGGAGTTGTTCAGAAATTCTTCTAAGTATTCTTATAACTGGAGGCAGAAGCATACAAGTAAAACACAACTTGAAGACAAACCATAACTGTTCTTTTCACTGTACTGCCTCCAAAAGTCTGAAAACTGGTCCAGATGAGCACATGAGATCCTCAGAGATGTAACCAATCTGTACTTACTATAGGTCCAGAAATCCCATTAAAGTTGAGAAGTGATGATGAGAAGCAGCCCTGGCATCTTCGCACCAGTGTGTGCATGAACAGACCTCCACTGCTCTGAGCCCACATCAGCAATGACTTTGTTTTGAAAGTCAGGGAGTTTTTTATTTAGATTATTAATAATATCACTAAGGGCTAAACAGCTTTGCATTTCTGGAAAGTATTTGGATATCTGTGCATAAGAGAATAAATAAAGGAAATCCAAAAGGAAAACAAGATATTTTCTGCTTGTACATCCATATATATTTAATACACACATTTAGGGTCATATATCTCTCTAATCATATTGTGCATACATGTATATTTCTTAAATAGGCTACGGTATGTATATCTAGCACAATACACTGAAGATTTTAGAAATAATTTATAAAATTGGCTGTTTTCCCTACTGTTTAGCTTATTTGGTACAACACAGTATATTTTAACTACCATGGAAATTGGCCAGTTTTCCAATATTTAAATATCCATGATGGATCATCACAAACATTTTACAAAAGAAACATACGGCTGGTTTTGTACTCTCTCCAGATAAGTTAAATCCAGACCCTCTGATACATTCATGACCTGCAGAAAATTTCCACTATTTCGTATGCACTGCTTCTGACTCAAAGCCTTTCACTGAATGTTTGTCAACTAGAATGAAGGCTTTGTAATTTCAGAAGCCTGAATTTAAGAGTGATGAGTGGTTCAGCCAGTGGTTCAAGCAAGGCACCATTTATTCAGATTGAATAGCAAAAATAACACACACGTTGCAAAATCTACAGAATGTTATTATTATTTAAGGGAATGGGGGAATTTCAAAATGAAAGTTTGAAGCTTTTACCCAAAATTTTGAAAACTGCATTCCAATAGAGAAGTTAATTCAATTTTGAAGGAAGGAGGTGTCTTCTAGATAAAGGTTAATTTCATTTTTCATTCAAAGTCAATGTTCCTGTGAAGGTGTTTCTCATAGAATGTTTTTTTCCAACCAGCAGGCTACTTTCAGTGCTCCGATAAGGCGGGCACTGCAATGGCAACATATTGCGGTCTGTAGCATCCAAGAAACAATATCAACTCAAGAACATCAATAAAACAAAGACAGACTTTGGTTCTTCATTTATATTTCCATCTCTGTGCCACCAACTCCTCAGCAGCTCCCTCCAGATCTTTCCAAAGAACAAGAGCTCACACGCATCAAAGAGAGCGGAAAAGATGTCCCCCACAAGGGCTCTCCCTGCTGACAGATGGATGGCTGCACAGGTCGGACTTCCTTGTGCGTGACCTGTTTTGAAGAAGTTTTGAACCTCTTAGCTTTCATGAAGAGCTGAACCCAAGACTAGGTAGCACTGAGTGAAGAAGTGTGACTCTGGTGTCTGACAAGGGTATGAGTCAAGTATGTGATACTACAGAAGGAGGACACGGGAGGGGTCAACAATTGACATGTATCGAAGAATTAATGTAAGAAAAAGATGACCTGAAAACAATGAATTTGGTGTCATTTCAGAGTTTCCACAGAGACCAAGATGCCAATTAGCACAGGAGGAGTCACACACTCAGCCTCAGTAGTTTTCTCCTTATCTCAGGAAGGAAGAACCTATTTGAAGATGTAAGACAATGTCAGACAATAGAAAGGCAATTCCATAACTGGAAACTCACCAAGTTCAGAGGGAGGACAAAAGTGTATTATAATGTTAATTATATCCACGCGCAGGATAAACAACACAGTTGCCAATCTTACTCATACACATATAGCAGATTTTCCCTGACACCAATAGAACCAGGGATCCAATGGCAAAATTTTCAGTTCACTGGATTTTGGATTTCATGCCTACCTCCACATTTACAGTTTATAGTATTTTCTACACCTAAAATGAAACTTTCAAACAGAACTAGAGTTTCAAAGCAGATTCAGATTCTGGATATATTTACCTTCTCTGCATTCATAAGGTTTGCCTCTAAGACCTTCTAGAATCGCCAATACCCAAATATTTTCCTACAGAAGTCACAATTTGTGCACAAAAATAGTCAGTTTAGAAGTTTACACATGCTTCTGAGATGGATTTCTAGTGAAGAAACAAGGGAAAAAAGGAAGAAAAGAGAGAGAGACAGAGTAAGCACAAACCATAAGCATGCTCTGCACATAAATGCAGCAGTTACAAGTGACTAACCGAACCCAAGACCCTGGAATACTTTGAGTTTTCTCTCATAAGGACTAGTGACAGAAACTGAATTTGGCAGAGTTGCAAAACCCACAGAAAAACACAGTGCCTCAGTACCCCTCTCTTCCCAATGAGAAATGAAGCTATATAATTCAGGCTGGATGCTTTGTAATTCAGGGCTGATATCTATCTGAATTCAAAAATAGACTTTGAATCCATCTACATGGGGTTCAAGAAGGCTGAGAAGTACTGACCATGGAGGACTACATCCTTAAGTATATTAAACCCCACGGTAAAGAGGTCCAGCAAAAGTCCACTCAAACTTGTAACAAAACGTGGAATTAATTTTAAAGACTGGGAAGAAAAAAAGAAAGAAAGAAAACAACCAATTAAAAGATGTAGAGAAAAGAATTTGAAATAGCCCTTCCTAAAGCATTATAACTCACTCACAGGAGTAAAATAAGTTCATAATATCTGGCACTGCACCATGCCTGCAGGGATATACAATGGAACTCTTTGCTCAGGACCAGGTAGAGGATTTAATCTGTCTGAAGAACAAAATTGCAACGAAACATGAAAGTGTATCTGTTCAAAGATTCCTTCTTCTCTGCACATACCAAACTAATTCACCCCATTTGGCCTACTCATTGAATCTCTCCAACATTACTGGAGAACCTGCCAGAAGAACACAGCGCACGTGTTGGAAGCATATATCTCAATCCACAGATGTGTCTTTAAACATGTTTTACCCTGCATCATCTGCAGTGGTATGACAGATGCCACCTGATGTGACAGCTGCTGGCTGCTTTCCATCTGCAGTCATCACACCACTCATTACAACTTGTTGCAAGCGAGAGAGCTAAGATGCTGCAACCCTCAAGTCCAGCTCCACATGGGCAATGTGATGGGATTCTCCCTGCCTGCACACTCCCAGTTCTTTCTTCCTAAGGAGCAGAATCCCAACAGAAGGCAGCAGTTTTGAGGACAGGGCAAGAAGGTTTAATTCTTCAGCAATTACCAGAAATCTCTCCACAGTGCAGCTAGCACGCACAGTGACTCTCAGCCCACAGGCAACACCCTTCTGTAACAGATCCAGTTCAGGGGAAGTGACTGCCAGTATTGATTTATATATCACCAGCACCTTGAACCTTCAGCTGATGTCAAAACGTACTGCTCTGGGCGTTACGCAGAGCGTAAGGGAGGTGCAAAGGACGGGAGTAGAAAAAGAGGAACAGAAGCTGAAGATCTGTTGAAGGGAACTGGCAGAGATAAGCACCTAGAGCAAATAACACACAGTGAAGGACAGCTTGTTACCTGTGATCGCCCACACTTAAATCCCTCTGTGGGACTGCAGCTGTGCAGATGGAAAACCCACTCACTAAGGTGGGACTGGCATTTAGGTGAACAGGTTTGGGCTGCATGCAGCAGAAGCAAGTGTTGTGCAAACTGTGGAAGAGCCTTTACCTATCGAGTCTTCCAGAACTGATTCAAGAGGGACTAAACTTAGCACATGTGATAACGATCTCAAAACACAAGTTATCACTTCCTGGTTCTGCTCCTCAGACGGAGCACACACTGACCAAACGGCATTGCCAGTGGCTGCGCATGCAGCAAACAATGCAGACAACATTACCAGAGCAACATAATGAGGTTTCCAACTCCTTTTTGTTTGTACCGTAAGCTCATACCGGCACACAGCCAGGACCCTTCTGATCACTCAAAAAATAAAGATTCACTAACCCCACTGCCTTAAATAAAACTACACAGATGCAAAGAGATTGTGAAGGCTCTCAATCCCAGGATCGGAGCACGGCAGGTGGAAGAGGTCCAGTAATTCAAGGGGGTAAGTGTAGAGAAAGGAGAGATCTATGTGTACCCTGTTAGCTAAATACCAATATTTTCATCAGAAGGTTGTCTAAATCAAACTGCTGCGGAATTATCAAAACATCAAACACTCCATTGACTGAAACTGCCATAAAACATGCGTGTGAATCTAGAAAACATGCTTGTAACATTGCTACCGCTTCCACTGTTGAGAGTTTTGGTTTTTGACATGCCTAAATGTCAGATGTGGAATACCACAAGCCATGTTTGCAGCTCACAGGTTACTGCTGTAAGTGGCACCTGTGTCTCATGAATTCTGCAGGCTTTCTCATTTCTCCGTGTATGACGAATGTATGACAGCACCTGGGAGAGCAGAAATCAGGACTACAAATGCCACATCGCCAAGCCCCCCTGAGATTTAAAATAGTACTGGAATAGTCAGCCTCATCCTGAAGTCATGCATTGTGATTATCTTTCTGCAACATTTTGTGAAATAAAGGGGGAAATCTTTACAATGTGCTCAAGCACAGTGGAGAATTCTGGGGCAGAAATAGCAGTAATTGCTGTTTAATACACATCGTTGTCACAAACACACATTAGTTTCCTGCAGGACATGTGCAGGCATTTGCACAAACAGAAAGGGAAAACAGGATCTAGGGAAGGGAATTTGGGCAGCCCAGCCAAAAGTTGCTCGACTGTTGTAACATCAGCCCTGTGTGCTTCAGAACCTGACTGCCAACCACAAGCACTGAAATGGCACCTGCTGGGTGATGTGGGGCTGCCTGCTGCCCCACGACATCTGTGGGGACAAAGACTGCAGGGAGCAGGCCGGGGGGCCAGGCAGTAGGGCTTCTTCTGGGTCCGGTCTCTCAGCAGTCCTGCTAAGCAGGAGCAGCCCCAATACACTCTGTGCCACCTGAAACAAGCTGCTGTTTGTAGGGCTGCAGGCCATTTTTGCTAAGGGGCCAGTTAGGCACAGGCATACACATACTGCACCTTCCCTAATCTTTCCACCTTCCCAAAGGATCATTTCCTAAGGAGCCTAGGCATCACAGGCCAGGCTCACCAACAAATTAGGCAAGTTTCAATGTTCTTGTTCTTTTCCCAGGGAGATATTTTCACATAGGGGTCACTGAACGAGCGGCAGTGTGCCCTCTGCCCTGCAGCCCCCCCCCAAAGCCTGGGGGTTCTGGGAATCCAATAGTAAATGACACTACCAGCTGAGACAGAATGGTGTTGGAGCTGCAGCCACTTCCTGTCTAGCAGGAACCCGAACGCGCAGGAATGTGGGAAGACTCCAGCGAGCCTCCTTAAGCGGCCAGAGTGGGCTGGGAACTAGAGAAAAGATAAGGGATGCCCTTTCCTCCTCCACCCACTGCAGCAGATAAGCATCATACGCCTCAGACATCTTGTCCACTGATCTGAGCTTTTCAACTGTGCCTCAGTATCTCTGGCTCTGCCTTCCTTCCTCTGCCGCCGAGCACACCCCTGCTTAACGAGCCGTCCGCCCATGGGGCCGATAGCCGTGAGCGGCGACGGGTGTGCAAGGGCTTCGCAGCCAGGAGACACCTGTCTGTCCTGAGGAAGGAACACGGATAAGAGACGCAGGCTCCGCAGAAAGCAAACGTCAGTGTTTGAGGAGACAGGTGTGCTCTGACACACAGAGTCACAGGCTGTTTATTCAGGCACCATCTGCAGGCTAGGCTCTAAAAGCAATTGATTTATAGCCTGTTTGGAAAGCAGCACAATCTCATACAAATAAAAGGTTAAGTAAGATTGCCATGAAATTGCCAGACCTTGCTCAGCATACCGCAGCAATGTGCTACTGCCCATCAGGTGGATGACAGAGGCTGGTGAATGGCAGAGGGACAGGCACCAGCCCATCCCAGCAGCACAGGGATGCTTTCTTGCTCCACCAAGGGACAGACAAGCACTGTTTCCATGTGTTGCTGTGTGATCAGAATATAGAATCAGGGCCAGAGGGCAAAGAGGAAGGCTGTAAGATAAAAGTGCAGGAGGCAGCAGAAAGAGCTGATTGCAGATTGCACATCTTGCCTCTGGAAGGAGGGCACTAAATAACTGACTGCAGTGCTTGAAAACTTCAGGACAAGATAATGACAATAACAGAGGCTGCATGTCATTCCAGAGCATCCCATGATGCTGGGACAGAAGGCAGCAGCCAGTTAGGCAGTAGGGGAATTTAGGGCCAGCAAAACTAAAGATAACAGAGAAAAATTCTTAAAGAATGGATCTGGGGAACTTTAGGTTCTGTGTACAAACCAAAACAACCTTTCCACCTACTCACCTCACCAGCAACCTCCCCCAGTAAAACTAATCCCAGAGTTAGTTGAGATAAAACAGTCCTAAATCTACATAGAGATTCAGAGGACTAGAAAAACACTACTTTTTGCACTCTTCTAAGGTTTACTTGTTGCTTCTTTAAATGTTTGCCAGGGAGACTGAAAAAAAATTCAAAGGAAAGAATTTTGATTATCTGGCTTATCATTGGCCCTGCTGCAGAAGCCAGGAGATAAGAGCGGTCGGGACTGGGCCCAGAGACAAGGCTCAGCCCTGGCACTCAGGTTTTCCTTTCGGAGAGGAATTGCTTGAAAACAGGGAATGCTGCATTGGTTTGAAAGACAAAACAGAGAACTGATTCAGCAGTGTTACAAGGTTTTCCTGCAGATGACAGAAGGATTTTATTTTAATACTGCCTTTCCACATTCCTCCTTGCTTAAGCCTTCCTAGGTGAGCAGCTACAGCATTTCAACCCAAGCTCTCAACTACTTTATTCTTCAAAGTTTCATTATTACTAAGGTGGAAAAAAATCAGCATTCTGGACACTACCTTGTATTACTGTCTTGCTTTGTTCTTACTATCTCTTGTCTTGAACTGAATACTCAACATGTTCAGAAATCATTGCCCAACCTGGTGAATTTCTCCCATTATAGGCTTCATCTGACATAACATCAAAAAAGCTGAAATATTACGAAAGAGGTGGGTCTTGGGAGCTTTCTCACTTGGTTCTGTAAAGCCAACTTCAAAGAAAGGACAATCTTTATCTGAGCAAGTTCTTCCCATCTGCTGTACGAGCTGATGCTGACCGATGATGCACTGCCACTCCTCAGAGCTCTACCCCATGCAGCAGTGTGTCAGTGAGCACACAGGCCCAGGCATTTGAAGTGGTACCCAAAGAGCACTCCTTCAAGCAAAACCTGAGCCCTTCCAGGACCAGCCAAGTCTGTTCCTAACAAGAATTCAATAATGTATTCGTATTTCCACAAGGAGAGCTCACTTACCACTGACTGCACATTTACAGCACTGCCTTGACAACTGGGACAGTCAGCACTGTGGATGTCTATGGCATTTTGCTGTCTCTGTCTGCCCCCTCTCCCTTCTCATATACGTGCACACACACTCTCCTTTGTCAGCCTCTCATTTGGTTGTGATTGACAGACTCCTGAATTATGAAAAGGTAGAAAGAGCCTCAGAGAAGCACAGAGGTATTTTTATCACAGACTGTGCTCCCCCCCCCCCCCATATATATGAGAACAAGAATGCTTTTACACAACAACAACAAGAAATCTATACAGTCCTCGAAGGAACAGTTTCTATACTCTTCTCAGCAGCCTGTCCTCAGTCTAGCTCCCTTTTCAATGGGCTGCTGGCTCCTAGCTGTCTGCTGATAGGAAGGATTAGCTACAGAAATGGCACAAGGCTAGAGTCAAAACCAGAGGGGAGCACAGACCTCCAGCCCACCTAAGCCATTTGCTTGCATTCAACCACAGTTCCATAAAAAACTGCAGGTGCTGCAATATTGGCTTTCTCTGTGGCCATGCCATCCACCATAAAAGGCAAGAGTCAAATATGCAGAAAAGGCTGAAAGGGGTTAAAAATAATGAAATAATAACAACGTTATTAATGTGTACTAGCTGGCCTCCTTTCCTGTCATTTTTAGTTTCAGAGGCTATGCTTCCATGCTGCTCCTTACAAATACGGACAGGCATTTTAATCTGTTTTCACACTAAATGCTGTGGGACAGAGTTTTCAAATCCAGATGCAAAGACAGTCTTTGTAACCTGAGTTGGCCATTATTCTCAAAGCATTGAGTATTTCCCCCACTGCCTTCCACATGCTATCTTGAGCTAAGCAACTCCTCAGCTCAATCTAATGATTCCATTAACCAGAAACTGGAAATAAAACTGAACACACAGTAAGCTGAATGCAGAGTTTTCATCACTTGGTAATTGAAAGGATGCCCAGTCACTAAGGAAAAAAGAGCTTCTTCAGCACCAAACACTGAATGCTCAAGTTGTCAGCCTCTATCTACTCCTTCTGTCCACAGGTACACATATTCAGGCAAAGAAGATGAACAGGGGTTCCTCTTAGAAGGACTTTTTAATGCTCTCTGTCAACAAACTGGGTGGATCCTGAACCCAATAAATATCCTGAACTCTGAATTGAGGCTGCCTACAAGGAAAATACATGCGTCAGATCTGAGGAGTGCTCTGCACTGAAGTTCAATGCAAATATCTTCAGTAGGACTTCGTCTTGAGCCCTTGCTTAATTTGATGGCTGTGCACATCTTGCACAGATACCTGTACTTAAACTGGCCTAAAACAATGTGAAGAGAGAATTAGAGAAACGACACTTGTCTTCAGTCTTTGCTGCATCCAAAAATCAGTTCAACCTCTTCTTCAGCCTTTCTCTGCCTTTTATCTTCTTCTCAGCTGTGAAGAAAGAGAGCTCCATGACATAGGCTCCAAAGAGGGAGAGGCAGTTAGATGCAGAGTTCATATAACAGCATACACAGCAATTAAAACTTAATAATACAGGCTTGAGCAACCGAGGCTCAACTACTACAAGCTGCAGTTCCCCTGCATCCCCAGGAGTAGGAACATAAGGCAAGAGGGAGCACAAACTCCCAATGTTCACACTTTAATCAGGGCAAAGTGTATCAGCTGCCTGTAATAAGTATTTTACTATTTGCATAGTGCATTCTCTGTTTAGAAGGTGCTTTCAGCCTGGATTACCTTACCTGGCTGAGAGAGAATTATTTAGAAGCTGGGTAATGTATTTACTCACTGTGGAATGTATCTACTTTGGTTTGAGAATGAAGAAAAGATCTTTCAGATGCTGACAGGCCTCTGGTGCCTTCCCACAGCTGCTCCACATTCGCCAGGAAAAGAATGCTAATGCATTGTTCAAACAGAATTATGCCATACTCTTCCTGACACACAAGAAAATATAGGAACAGCACCATGAACGTGGTATTTCTGCCTGAATATACAGATACGAGAGTAAATCAACACTGATGTTCAGATCTGAGTCCCAAACATCACAGTCAGGAGAGCAGAGGCAAATCATTACTAATGTTTCCAAGCCAGACTTTGAATCACTAGCAAAGCCAGAGACAGAACTTCAGGGTTTTTGACTGCATAAGACAATTTCTTCCCTCCCGTAATGCTGCTTGTTCTACACTTGGGACATATAAAAAAGAAAAGAATTGGAAGAGTTTGACCTGTTCACCATGGTGGCCACGTTTTTAATGAGACCCTCCGCAACGCTTTGAAGGAGAGCTCTGACACTAAACGCATACAGCACCTTGCAAAGGAGCTCATAACCCTAATAAACATGCTATACTCCATCAATCACTCAAACCTTTACGACTCTTGTTCTATTATATCCGTACTAATTTTCAAAGCTTGCCATAATCAATCTACTCTGCTGAATCAGCTCTCCCTCTGCATCCCAAATAACAAAGGATTTTTCCACTTGACAGAATTATTTGGGAGAAAAGAGTTTCCAAAGCGGCATTTACATGCCTAATTTCTGTTGAAGTTCTACGAGGCTTTGGAGCTTACACCTTTGAAATTCTCCCTTGGCTACTGCAGAACAGTTGTTGTATATACACTGTGCAGTTTTATATTGATTTCCCAGCAGTGTAAAAAGTTATCTTCTCACCCATTTTAAGTACATGAACACAAGTAGGCCAAGGCCTGCCTTCCTGTTTTAAGAAGTGAAAGCGCTAGGGCAGGCTGCCAGAGGACTTAATATAGTCTTAGATCTAAATTTAACAACAATAACATGGCTCCAGTCTGACCCTACAAAGAAAAGTTGGGGGGGGGAAAAAAAAAAAAAAAGCAATTCTTCACAAATTAAGAAAACAATAAAGGTCCCTTTCAAGTATCAAGGAATATTCTTAGCCAGCCTGCAACACCTAAATCAAGAGAGAGGCTGTTAAAATGGCATAATACCAGGAAATTCGCCTACAGGGTCTACTTCCTCCATGGAGACTACGGCCTAGAGTGCCGGAGTCAGTGTGCTTATGTGATGGGGGAGGTGGGAGGGACAAACAGGGATCTGACTGAAGTGACTCTACAGAAAAAAAAAGGAGCCAAAGCTGGATATCAACACAGCGGTCTCTAGATCTAAGATGATACAACCAGTCTTCCTGGCCCGAGATTCCAAGTCACATCAATAGCCTCTTTAATCCTTTCCCACCCAACATTTCCTGACACCGACCTCAAAAGTCAACAAGTTCAAACCCGGCACAGAAAATTAGCACTTCCACACAATACAGCCAAGTGATAATGCGGCTGTATTTATAGCACAGAGGCAGCCCCCTCAGAGGAGTTATTAAAGATCCTGGTGGGAAGAAAACACAACTAGAAGAAAGTTATTCAAGTAAGTTAAAGATACACCTGAACCCTCCCTTCCTCTCCCACCCCTCTCTGAGGTCATAACATCACAATATAGTCTCCTAAGCGAAGGACGTTCCTCCGGGACACTCTGATAGGGAAAGTGTGAACAACAAAAGCCCATTGTTAGCAGGGAGCGTTGGTGCCACTTAGACCCTCGTTAAGTTCCCTGGGGGATGTGGTTTGCGTTATGCAGGCTTAAAAATAAAAGGCACTAGGACAAGGGACAAACAAATAATGAAGTCATTTCCATTTACCTAAACCAGCAAGGGGGCTGCCAAGCAGGGTAACCGGTTATTGCTGGGTGTTAGCAGCATCTCCACCCTGGGACTCCCACCTCCTCTATTCCACGCTTTCCAAAGAAATATTTTTACATTGACTTACTTGAGGAGTTCAACTCTGACCCAGAATTTGATATGGATGACACCCTCAGAACAATGTTATCTCTTACACATCGTTTGAGATTTTCCTTCTAATGACAAAATTGACCCAACTGCCTGGGAATCTACTGATCCTCCCCAGAACAGGAATACACCTTTTAATGGGGTTGTGAAGTTCTCACTGCATATTCCTCCTTAGGTCAGGGCAAAGTTTTACAGGAATACTTCAGCTGGGTATTGCCATCAATCCACCTACCCTCCAATTACTATTCCTGATCTATAAGGATGAGCAGTTATATCACCTAATAATGTTCTCATTACCAAATCTGAAATGTACATGACTGACAAATGCCGTAACTCTTGGATCCATCAAGCTGCTCTACTGATTCTTTCCTGTTCACTTGTATTCACTTTTATAGAAAACCCAACAGCATGTTGTCAAAGGGTTTAAATAGGGGGGTCACTCTGGATCCAAGGCTGAAGTACATGTGCAGTAGCTGATGAGGTGAGTTAACCCAACATGAGCATTTCCTCTCCAATCAAACCCTCTGAATTAACAACATGGACTCACTTGAGAGTTCTTTCATGTTAGTGGACCTCATGTTAATTTTAATACACACGGCATGAGCTAATCTGGCATGGAAGACAAGAATTTAGGGCTCTATAGGGTCTGACAAATCTTGGCAAATCAATACAGTCCTCATTACCCTCCATAAATGCAAGGCATTTATGAATTTAGCCAGGAAAGTCCTCCAGTAAAGGTAACGCTTGAGTGGTACTGAATCCATATACCCACCTTCACATCGCACATACCTCTGGAAGCCCAAGAGGAAGCATTTCTGCATTTACAGTGATTAGCAAACACAGAAGCAAAAGAAAATAAAGATAACATCAATTTATATTTGGTATCTGATTCCAGTTGCACTGAACACTGCTTCAGTTTATACCAGGAGCAATCTCAGATAGCATAGCATCATGAGTTTCCCCCTACTTCTGGCTTTCTCAAACTGTGAAACCTGTAATGTCACTGGAAGCAGTGCACATGTTGCAAGGAGGTCCTAGAGGCATTAATACTACACTGCTTCTTTCCTGCCATTCACTCTTTAGCGTGGACTGCCAGCTGAAATCCTCCCTCATCCACAGCAGCTGGCATTGATATGCCCTGAAGTTTTGAACAGAAGAAATATGAAACGATGACACTTCCCTGCAGCCACAGTTCTCCCCACTCCGGGCTTACCTTCTCCCAAAGAGGGAACAAGAGAGAGAAGGCAGTATTTGTGCCCAGAGAGTTCAAACAAACAAAAACCCACTGCTCTGGAGAGCTGAATAACAAACACCTCTCCACCTCAATTCAGTGCTGGTTGTTCCTCCCTCCTGCAGTCTGCATGCTTTACAGTCGGAGACAGGACTCGGATGCAACCCTGAGACAGCATTTAAACTTACCTCCACTCAAGAGGGCACCTGAACAGGTGACACAAACATGCCTTAGTTAACTCACCATTCACTCATAAATAAGTGCAGTAAGCATTTTGAAGATTAATCTCTTTCCTAGTAACAACTCCTAATTTGATGACCCTTGATGTGTTTAGTCCACGTATCTTAGAAACTAGCAAAAAAAAAAAATCAAGACTTCAAAATCCCATACATGGATTCCAAAGTTGCCCTTCAACATCAGTGCAGACAGCACTTAAAATTTTGTTTCAAACTTATTTTCCTTACAACATTGGTGCCTGGAGTCATGTGATTACACAAGACTGTCAAATCTCATTCAGAAAAAAAAGGAAAGGTTTTAATCCCCATGGTTTCAGGGGACAGTTTGAAGACATAAGACCCGGGAGGAAGAAAAATCAGAAGGCAAATGTAAAAGGCAAACGTAAAAGCAACAAATGTGTTCTTAGATCATTTTTTTTTAATCTCATCATTTTTAAGCCAGTCTCCATTTTGGAAGGTCCGATTCGTGTTTTCAAAGGCTTGTGGTTTTCAAGACTGCAAGGCTAAAATGCCAGAATGGCCCTCTGAATGGTGCGGGTCTAAGCTAGCTGCTGGCTGAGGCTGCAGCTGGAAAGTGTCTGCATGTCAGCTCTGCTGGTAGCAGCGTGCAGTTCAGTACCGAGTCTGTGGGTCTGTGCACTGAAAGAGGTCACTTTACAATACAGTGTGCATGCTGTTTTCCCTCCCCTTAAAACAGAATAAAACGAACGTTCACCACAACTGAATACTTGTGAAGCTTATTTAACATTTGATTTCAGTCCAATCACAAACCACTAGAAAATCCCTCATGCCATGACTGCTGCCATTTGTCTTACGATTGCATATTTTAACGTCTGGTTATTTCCAGCCATAATTGATTATCGGTAATCATGAGAAAGTTGCCTTCTTAAATCCTGAAGTAAAAATCATAGAAAGTAGCTGTTCCACCCCAGACTAGTCCTCTTTTCCCAGCAGCATGCTGATATCTACAAGTAGCTGCAGTACACGACTGCCATAAAGACATACAGCAGTCTGATACTCTATTCTCAGCTCCTTTGCCTTCAAAATGCTTTGTGATCCACAGTGAATCATTCATTATTCCCTCTCCCTCAGATTCCCCTTCTGTAAAACAGTATTTTCATCTTGGGTGGGCCGAGAAATACAGTCTGAGGATACTTCAGTATGCAAATAAAATATTTATAAGTAAGTGCTAAGTATTTTGCCATTTGCTATTATATTAGTACTAGCAGCTGTGTCAGGATTAAGTCTGCAACGCAATTTTCAATTAGTGGAGATTTCATAATGTGAGAACACCACACTGTGACCGCTGCCCCTACTCAGCCTATTACTCGAACAAAGGCTGGAGGTTTGTTTTGCCTTTACACTAAGGCTGCTTTATACATCCTGGCAGTTAAAAAAGAGCGTTCAAGTATATGTAATACTTCAAGTCCCTTTGGTATTACCTGTAACAAGGTTTTAGAAGGAAGGCACATTGGGCTTCAAGCTTCTGGTTGGTTCACAGTAAGGTCTGTGGAGGAGGTGCAAAAAGAGAGGAGTTTAAAACTGACTGCTCACTGAGAACCGAGCTGGCTCTGAAAGGGTTCCTCTTGGTAACAGTTTGTTTCCACCCACCATTTTCAGTCCTTAAACCCAACATCTTAGAAAAAACCCAGTCTTTCATTAATTGTAGTCCAGTTCTTATTCACGATAGCCACATTCTGCCTGGACACGTTGACAAATACAGCCAGGCTTTCAAAGCTCCTCATCTGGCACCTATATACATTTCTTCTACAGCCCTCGTGCAAATTCAGCAGAGATTCTGGGTACATAAGCTTGGAAAACAAGACAGAACTCCTTCGAACCCTAAGTAAAAGGAAAGGCCATTGCTTACAGACAACTGCCAAAGACAACACAATGAACATGTCTGCATAGGTCCACTGTGGGCACTGCCCAGTCAGAAAGGAAAATAGAAGCCAGGACTTGATAAAGCCACATTACTTTATCTTCTTTTACATTTTCATTTCCCTTGGAAGCAAGCCTCTGAACTTCGAGGTGCATTTCCAAAGTCAACAGAGCCTTCTGCAGTTTTGCAGTCAGCAACATGGCAGCAATAAGGAGCATTCTGGGGTGGCTGCTGATTTGCATGCAGTTCCAGATACATGGATCAAATGGGCCACATAACGAAGCACGTTTGCTAAGGAAATTGACACTGCTTCAAAAGAAACACTTTGCGGAGAGACAAGTAACATCTAAGACTCCTTAACCCAATTAGCTAAACGCTCTTCTGCCACTACAAAGAAAAAATCACCTCACGAAATTGAGATGAGCAAGTTTGGGATAGAAAATGAGTATCTTGATAAACTGTTGGTATCTTTGCCTGCCAGAGCTATTAGCCAAGAGTCTGCTGAGTCTAGACAAAGGTTTGAT
Organism: Alectoris magna; assembly: GCA_030625065.1. Classification (NCBI taxonomy): domain Eukaryota; kingdom Metazoa; phylum Chordata; class Aves; order Galliformes; family Phasianidae; genus Alectoris; species Alectoris magna. The sequence goes on along the minus strand of CM060578.1, from coordinate 3,056,907 downwards.
TTTGAATTGAAGAAGGGAATCATTTGCAGAGAGTAAAGCAATTTAGGTTTTGAAAAACAACCATGAATTTTTAACTATTAACCCAAAAGAGAGACAAAGAGCCTCCACAGGCACATAAGGCTTTTAAATATTACCCACTGCCACACGAGGTCATTGAGATTGGAGCAATTTTCAGAACAGAGAGCTTCATTAGGCCAAAACACTTAGCCTACCAGAGGGCTAAAGGAAAGGAAGACATGAGATTGCTGGGGCTAACAAAGTGAAGGGAATATTCTGTATTCACATCACTTGCTGAAACTGTTGGTTCTCCTCTGTGTAATACTAACAGGCAGCAGCTGACAGACATGAATGGCGAGAGCAGCAATAAGCATCAAGTACCAGGCTGTCCTTTTTCCCTCCATGACAAGACAAGGCTCAGGAAGCTTTTTTCTTTATTGGAGCCCCTGAGTGGATTTAGATATTATTTCCCACACAAGAACATCCTCCTTGCCACATTTCAACAGAAAGGCTCCAAACAGAAGGACTGCACCAGGTTGCAGACATGCCCAGCCCAGCTCACCCTGGGCACGGTGCAAATGATAACCAGGCAGGGTTGCCCTGCTCTGACAACACCATAATGGGAAGAGGAAGGCTGGAGGCCCGTCACTTAGCACCTCCACCACAGACAGCACTCAGGCTGCAGCAGTGTGGACAGGCTGGTGGGAAATCCTGTTCTTCCTGCAGAGAATTCCAGTAGGAACTGACTCTCCTTGGACAGTTTCTTCTGACTGCTCTATGAATAGGAGAGAAAAACACTTTCTACCACACAGAGCTTTGCAAACAAAGCAAATGAAAGGCAACAACATAGCCAAGGAGATGCAGCTGAGACCCTGGGAAGCACCAACCCTTGTCTCAGCATCAACATGAAGCAGGGAACCTTGTTGCCATCGGATCTGCTACTCCTGGGATCAGAAGGATAGCTGGTGTGGGCTGGGCTCCTCTGCAAGGTTTTGTGTCTGAGGAAGCCAAATGTGGAAGTGCTATGTATCAACCTCACATGTTGTATGTTAGAGCCATGTAGGCTTGTAAAATTAGCACATGCCCTTTTGAACAAATGGTTGTTTTCTTTCAAGCCCCACAGCAAAATGTTACAGGAGATGAGAGCAGGGCACAAAGTAATGGGAAAACAATGGAATAACAAAGAAACAGAGCCTTTTTACCTTGTGTGATTTTGCGTCACATAGAGGATCCTCAAGGCACATGGTTTGATCTCGGTTTCCTAAAGCAAGGATATATTCCTATTCCTTTAGCAGCTGAATAATATCTAATTGCTCGACAGCACATCGGCCAACACTTCACAAAACATCCATCATTTGGCAGTGGGGAAACTGAGGCGCTCAGAAGGGAAGGGACTTCCGTGGCGCTGCCCAAGAGATGGACTCTACCCACCGACTCTGTCCACTGTACAACAGTGCCTTCTAGTGGATGGACACCATTTATGCAAGGAGAAAGGGGCCAGGAGTGAGGTACCATAAAAGAAACACAACACAACATCTATTTAGCACAAAACTGCCGTAGGCCTGTATCTCATCCACCGTCCTCTAGGAATCGTTCTGCACTGGGCAGTTTTGCTTTGCATATTCAGGCAGATTATTTGAGACAACAGGGAGTCACGGTGGCCTTTGAGGATCCCCAGTAATCAAGCATCAGGAAGTCTTCATTTCAGCTGCCACTAGCAGACCAAGCCACATCGTACTCTAAAGGTCACAACAGTGCAATGGGACAAATATATTTTTCAGAAGGCACAGTCTCTGCTTTTGTGTTCTCATGACAATGATTGTAATGACGCAGCTGGAGTGGGAAATGGCCCAGCATAAATCCATCCTGGCAACAATACTCTGTAACAAAAACTGTAAAAAGAGGCAGGCATGTTTAGGATAAGTCGGAGATAGTAATCTGGTTACTATTCAGAGGCCCCTCTTAGACAGTACACCGAGGAGATCCTGATTGTGTCACCTTGGCCCCATACTGCACATATCCTTTGCCTGAAGAACAATGTAGACGGAGTCTCTTGGACCATATGAAAATGTGGGAGATAATTCTCAAAACAGGAAATTACACCACGCGGTGTCTGCCACAGTCACTAATGGAGGCTGCATCATGCAGCCAAGCAGCTGAAATTACAGCTCAGCCAGCACTGCTGAAGTCAAGAGTTAGAAAGATTTGCACCCATGGAAGGAAGTGCAAAAGATACTGCCACGAATGAGGGCAAGAAAGAGCTCTGAAAATCAGGTCTTGAGACCGCTGAACCAGCAAAGAGAACATATTTACTCCAAATGGGGTTTTCATGCTTATACTGTTGTATAAGCAGCTCATGTCCACATCCAGGAAGAGAAAGAAAGCCAATAAAGGCAAAGCAGCTGGTCAGGAATTCATTGATGATGACAGTTTCTCTTGAAACAGTCAATTGGCCAAACAGAAATATGATTTTACGCCAAATAAAATAGTAATAATAATAGGCCTTGTGTAAATGTAGAGATGCTTTATATCAAACTATTTTACTTCCCATCCCATACGGCAGCAAATAGAAACAGTGGGAACAGTATCCACAACAAAAAGACTTGATCACTTTAACCATCACAAAACATCCTGAACAAGGCAGATTCCTAAATAATTGCATGATCCTTGCATTGGAGCCCCAACAAAAAAAGTTTTATTTTCAGAAGCAACCAAGAACCGTCAGCGAATGAAACAGAACCCATAGAAGACTGAGATCTTCTAGCAGTATAATACCCCTGAAGATCAGCTCACTTGGGCATGCAGATTTTGTAAATCGAGTACCCTCAGAACTCTGGTCCACAAATCAGAAATTCTTCATTCCCTGTGGAACACGTTTCAGGGCAGGGGCTAATCCAGTGTAAAACTGAACCTTTCTCTGTTCAGCAGTGCTCTTGTAGAATCTGAAAAGTATGAGAAGTGTGGCTGACTGCAACCACATCCAGAAGTGATTTCTGATGTGACCAGGTGATTTTTTGCGCTCTTGATACCTAAGCAGAAAATAAGAGAAAACACTCCAAAAACATTCCAAAACCATTCAGCTGCCATTCCATTCCCGGCCCTAACATAATAAATACTGCCGCTAAACCTTAGGAGACCATGTTACACAGCTTATGAGCTGCCAGTGTCTCAAACTGACAGAGCCCCTCTCATGAATCACACAAATCTCTGCCAGGGTTTCCTTCCCAAGTATTAGTTCATATCGCTTTCATTCCTGCTTATCAGTCTACCAGTGGATGTATTGTAACTGCTAGGATATTTCGGCACAGATTCATAAAGATACTTCTGCTGGCGCAGTTTAATAAGCCCATTTTAATATTGCTGCCACATTAACCACACAGAACGTATGCTTCTATTAAGATGCAAAGTAAAATTAGGAAAATCTGAATATTTGTTCAGTACGAAAAAAAAAAAAATCCTCTCCGCATACCTCCTCCAAAAGCCATTAATTTTGCACTCTTTTTAGACTACAGGATGAACCACAACGGGAGAAGGTTTCTATGTTCCTAACTTTGGCAGTTGTCTGTTGCCCTTGGACTAACTCTTCTGGATTTGCATTTTGCACACCGTATTGTCAGCTCCCGCTCCTTGGCCGGGTCGGTTGTGATCCAGAGGAGGTGCTAATCCTCTAGTAATTAGCACCTCATTGGGAGGTCAAGAAGAGGTCATGAAAGTGGGCTTGTTTATTTTTCAGAAGGATTCTGGTTCACTCCTTGTTTTCATTAAAGCTGTGAGATCTTGAGGTGTTCCAGCTCCATGCATTTCCAGCTCCATGCATGCTGATGCTTTAATAACCTGTCTTTGCTCTAGACATAGCCACCATCCAGAGCAGCTAATCTCCAGAGCAGAAGGGATCTCAGAAGAGTAAAGAGAGTAAAGCAGCGAGTCTCATTTTGGTACCCTAACATGATGGGGTCCCTGACGTATCTGTCTCTCGTTTCTGTCTAGGTCTGGTTTTCTCCAACTTCCTATGTTGGAAAGAATGTTTGCATGAAATCTGTATTATGCAGCAGACCAAAATACATTCACTTGGTCAAAAGCCTCATGGGATTCATGACTCTTGTTTGTGAGCGATTGAGAGTCTGCTATGATTTACACAAGTGAGCCAAATTTTCTAATGAAAATATAATGATTTAAATGAATGGGACAATTCCACATAATTTAAATAACCAAAGAAAATTCCATTCAGCTTCAAACCAGGCAGCAAGGTCATCTGAGGAGAACAGCCGTCTTCCTTCAAAAGCTGCTCTCTTTCTGAGCTCTCCTTCCTCAGCTGATATATATTGGATGAGGAAATCAGGCCCTGGCTGATTACTACTGCCTAACTCTCAAGCACAGCCAGCTCTTCTCCACATCCTCAAAAGGCCCATATGCCTTTTTATTGTTTCTAGAACACTCATCAGTAACACAAGGCCCCTGATTTGCTTTCAGTGGCCACCACTGCCATAAATACAGTTTCACTGGTATCACACAATATATCTCAGCAAAACCTAACCAGAAACCCACAGACTATGTGTGCATGGCAGATACAAGGTGTATGGAGAGCTCCTAATGGATTGCTAGGGATCTAATTGCTATCAGAGCATCCAGGGAAAGCCCTGGATGTCCCATGGCAAAAGTTCGGGTCTACTGCTCCATGCCCTTCAGATGAATAGCAATGCACCCACGGAGGCTCAAAAGGATAATGTGAACCCCGCCAATCTTCCTAATAAGGGCAGTTGCCAGTTTTTAGGGAGGGAATTTGGTTCTGCAGTGGTGCTGATTTGGAAGGTTACATCCACCATTTACAGCTATTCTGCATTTACTAGGTATTCAAAGGAAGGCATTGCAGTGAACACACACAAAGGACATACAAACCCCAGTTGCATTGTGCCTACAGCTCTGCTCTAATCACAGCTAGCCCTGCCAGGTTATGTGTCATACTGCAAAAGGGCACTCCTCAGATGACATGGGGCATCCATGCATCTCTAGTCATACCTACAGGATGCTTACAAATGCCAGCTAACAGTAAATGAGATGCTCATTTTCATGCAAAGGCCAGGACAATTGCATCCTCAGAGGGATCAAAACTCTTCTCTATAGCTCTGCTTAAATGCTCATTCTCTAGAAATTCCTCATTTCTCCAGAAACTGCTAGCACTTGCACACTCCTCCACCTAAAAGCTGTCTGTCACAACCACTCTCACTCCCACACCCAGGTCCATTCTCAAGCTAATCCAAAGAGACTGCAGAGGAAGAAATGCTAGGACTTAAATCAGCACCAGTGATGCCAAGGGAGCCGTTACTGCTAGAATCCACTGTTACTGAGTGGTCTCTATTAAGATCAATGAACTCTTGTGCTAGGCCCAGTACACAAATTATTAGCTAGCAGACACGTTAACTATTACTGCAGCATCTATAATGACACAGCATCCGTGGTCACTGGTTCCCATCAGGAAAAAATCAAGCACACTTAGTATTTCCCACATCTTCACAGCAAGTTCCCTCACTATCTATATGTGAAAATTATTTTTAAATATAGACTGTATAAAGCACAAACTTAAATTTTATTTTACAGATTTGGATGATTTTCAATATTTTAGCATATATGGAATGATCCAAATATGTTTTCAATCTATTTAAACAAATTCCGTTGTCATATACAAGCCTGTATATTTTACTTATTAGCGAAACTAGCCAAGTATGTGTTACTTTTCAATATATTTGTTGTATCGCCTCATATATTTTAAAGACATTACTGTGCAGCACATTTTAGGAAAGATATTACAAACAAAAAGAGATCCTTTTTCTCTTATAGAAAGGATGCGGTTTGCTAAATCACTTGGAAGACAAAAGTCAACCTGAACTGGACTGCTGTATCACCTGGAACAGACTCTGAGTACAATGCCTGGGAGAAGAACCAGACCAGAGATTCTGCAGTGCCCAGAATAGTCCGTTAATACACTGTCTGATCCTTAGAATATTGGAAGAGCTTTTAGATGCGAGGCTAAAGAGCACAATAACCCAATCCATCTATCCAAAGTGGAGTTTGGGTTCAAGAAACTTGGAAAAATGTATGTTAGAGCTGACCTTCCCCATTCTCTTTAAAATTAATAAGCTGGCATCACAGTGTGTCTGATCAAATGAGAACATCTGATGCCAGCACTGCCTAGTGACTTCACAGTCAAATCAAATTTCCCACAGACTTCACATTCACCAAGCAATGAGAAAATCAGTACCTTGCTTACTAGTGGGAGAGGACAAGGAAAAAGTTGATGAGTTGCAGAGGAGAAATGTCTCCTTTGGGAGATCTCCAGATCTCACAAAGCCCTCAGCTCAACAAACAACTCTGAATGTTAAACTGAGTCTGGAGGAATAAAGAGCTGACCCAATCTGTCAGTATGTTCTTTAGACTTCCAAAGGATTGGTAAAGTCAAGTCAGCATGTTGAGTAAGCTGCATCAGAGCTTGTCTGAAGATTACTTATAGGGCATATTTGATGTCGCTGGTTGTGCTCCACACAGTTAGTGGAAACTTCTCATGCTTTCTCTTGATTCCTAGATGTTCACAGACATTTCAGTCACAGAACTGGGTTCCTAGTCCCTCTTCCAGATGACATTTCAATGCCTGTTTCAAAAAGGTTCCTATGGCTAGAACTCAGCATAGAACTAGGAGAGGTTTGAACTTGACCACCACCAGAAGAGACAGCCCTTGGTATTTGTATGTGAAACAGATCCACCACATCTCTTGAAAAATCTCACACGTATCTAACTTTCAAGTACCGTGCCAAACCTAGATGAAAAAAGCAGCACTAAAATGATGCAAAACGTTTTTGCTTGATAGAAAATATTTTTTCCTTCGTTTGCTGATCTTATCGTGAACTGAAGAATGATCCATTACTTTTACTTAACAGATCAGAGCACACACTTTCTGCAGGTCTGAGCACAAAGATCCAAAGGGAAAAGTCCTACCCAAAATGCCCAGACCTGCGACACAGCAGGTGATACAGTTAAGGTTTTAAACTTCAAATTTTGATAAGTCCATGGGAAAGTGTTGGCTCTTCCAAACTTGGAAAACACTTACAAAAAAGCAAGAGCAAACTGTTGGAATGACATGCTTTTTACTGCAAGGACAACTGCCAACACCTTCTGTCAAACTGTCGTGTTAGCTTACACTTAGGTCTCACTTTATTTTGGGACTGGTCACTTGGATCAAAGACCAACCAAGTTTTTCAAAAGAGCTCACGTCTGGGTTTCCAAGATGAATGCTGCATAACTACAGCACCTTACACGGAAAGCTTATCGGAGGGGGGGAAAAAAAAGCCAAAAAAACTCATAACCCAATCTTATGAACCCTTTTTTGCTTGGTTGCATGACTGCTGAGCAATTTTGAAAATCTGGTGTTTGTTACTCATTCCATTTCCCTAATTATTCAGCTCCTCTTATCCAAGGAAATAGATGCATTGTGTGTCCCCTCGATAGGAAATGATGCAATTTCCTGTGTTCCCCACCACTCTAACAGTAAAAAATGGGGAGGGGGTGGGTGGGTAATTCCTTAACTATAATCTACTAAGCCTTCAAAGATGCATCCTCTCTATTAGATTAAAAAAAATAAAAACGTTCTCAAACTCCCTAGAACTTTCAGAGAGTCTGTGTTTGTAAGGTACAGTAAGACATTCATCTTTCAACTTAGGGGATAGAAAAAAAAAAAAAAAGATTCTTACATCCAAGACTGAAAGGGAAGCCATCACTGGAAGAAATCCTAGCATGGAGTCATAACCCTGAGGTCTTTGCCACACCAGTTGCGTGGCCTTTGGGCTTATAGATTTTAATGAACCGAGACTCGAGTCCTCTTTGGATGTCTGAAAATAACACAAGCTGCCTGTCGTCTTTCTGGCTCTCCTCCAATTTGTTTCCTTCCTCTAAGGCTGACAGGAGTAGAGCTGGCCTGACTGCAAGCCCCAGAGCAATGCAATGACCCACATGATACCTCTGCGCTCCAAAGGCAAATGCTCCTGCACCCCAGGGACAAGAAGGGTCATTAGAAATCCAGGAGTTATGACTCCTAAAAATATCATCTGACTGTGAAATGTGATCAATAAAAGGAGCAAGGATGAAACACTGGAAAAGAAGCATTTTTCTTTTGTTTAATCACCTTTTAGTCTCACCTTACAGTTTCCCTATTGAATTTGCTTATCTGTAAGAACAAGAACACATCCTAGCAATACCGAGGGACTGGTAAGGAAAGTCCATCTGTCCTTCTCTTATTCCCGTCTCTTGATTCCTGGGTTGCATTTTATTTGAATAAAATTTAAAATTCCAAGTTATAATTAAGTTCTGACTCTACAGCAACGAGACAAATTCTGGAGAAAAAAAAAAAAAGTAAAATAAAATAAATTATGCTGTTCTTACTGTGTTTTGCCTCTTCTGAATATAAGACTAGCACAGATCCTGAAAGGATCTGGTAGTCATTCCTATAAGGCTATTGATGGTTATACTCTTTTTTTCTAGACTTTCAAGTTCCTTCTTCAGCAGGACTCTGACACACCTATGTTTAACTTAAATGGTAACTCTCCACCTCCTTACAATGAGTTCTTCCACTCTAAATCTCAAGGAAGGATGACAGCTGTTCCCACTCCTCCATCAGAAGAACGCCTTGTGGTGCAAAAAGATTCACAGTTTTGTATGGCATGGTTTAACTGCTAGAGGGACTTCTTCTACACGTTAGAATTAACAAGTGATATCCAGGAATACCTTGTTTCATTGGCTTTGTCAGCAGTCAGTGTTTGCTGGTCTCTCATTTCATGGTACGTCATCAGCACACAGTCACACTTCCGCTCATCACAGCTGGGACTATACTCTAGCTAATGACTCAACTGTTTTTGTGTGACTGAACTCGTCGTTAGCCTAGAAATAAGGCAGTACACAGACAAGTTGGATGGCCAGTGCTTGTAACCCAGCATTCCCACTGCGTGAATCTTTCACACAAATCTTTGATCTATGCTGTAAGAGTGACCTTGTTTACTTGTCAAATATTCTCACTGTGGAGCTCACCCAAATGATGGCTGTGCCGTGTTTCCTGTACCACTCCAGCTAACGGCACTCAAAGACTCCATGCGTGCAAACTTAAACTAGCTCAACAGGATGAGAATTATTTGCAGAAATGTACTCTGTGTACTCTGTTGAGAACAAACCTGCAACCTTACTTCAACAAATACATGTCCCCAAAATAAGTTGAGCTAGCCGCTCAAGTACAAGGAAAAAAAGATTCTCTCTTAAGTATGATGGAGACGTCTCTTCAACAGCAAGTTAAAAATAAAGAATTATACCTCAAAGAGATGTCCTGAGGGCATGCTGTTCTCCTCTGGATTTTTTTTTTCAACTATTTATTTACTTATTTTGAACATGTAGAATTAAAATGTATTAATGTGCTAGCATGGTCACCAATTTTGTGACTTAAAAGGCAATTTTAAAAATGTGAGTTTATTTCCTGGGAACCCTTATCTGGATAAAGCCTGGGAAAAATAAGCTGAGAAGTTATATCACGTCTATATAGAGTCAAACAATCATTGAATGGTTTGGGTTGGAAGGGGCCTTTAAGATCTCATAGTTCCAACCCCCTGCTATGTGCAGGGACACCTCCCTCTAGCCCAGGTTGCTCACAGCCCCAATCAGCCTGGCCTCGAGTGCTTCCAGGGTGGGAGCATCCACAGCCTCTCTGAACAACCTGTTTCAGTGTCTCACTATCCTCATGGTTAAGAATTTTTTCCTAATATCTAGTCTAAATCTACCCTCTTCCACTTCCAAGGCAGGAGTTGCTTGACCTTCCACTGTTAATGAAATTCAGAGGTTCAAAAAACTCAAAAGCCTACCAAACCTTTAATAAGAAATAAAGGCAAGAAATGGTAAGGGAAAAAAATAGAGGGATGCCCCATTTCAATAGAAGTCACCTTCAGAATCTGAATCAACTATGTAAAACAGACAGAGAAAATAAACATAAGCCACAAAAACCTCAACCCTCACAGAGACCATTTAGAAAGAGAAACTCACAGGGCTTCTCCATTCCACCTCAGCCTGCTCATCAAATATTGATAAGAAACAGCAGTGGCAGTTGTTAGCTGGAGCTAGTAACAAAAGCATGAAAAGCAAAAATCAATGGGATTTTTTATTTGACAAAGAAGAAAGGAAAAAATGTGTGTGGTGTGACTGCTGCATGTGCCCAATAACTACTTCTGTTTGCAATACATATAGATATCATTTGGTGCATACACACACACACCGTAATTCCTCTGAAGTCACATTTCTGCATCCATTGGTAAAACTGACTAAAAGAGCTGATGCACTTTATACATCTGTGCATCCATACATCTTGAGAAGGACATGTGTTCAGGCACGGTCATGGGGGGGGTGTACAGCAGTCAGCTGGGCTGAATGGGATTGTATTTATGGTTCTGTTTGTGGCAGTGTTTCTTGCCCTGGGTATAAAGGCGCATTTTAATTTTATTGGTTTGCAAAGACACTCAGGAAACCTCAGACATTCTTTGCCCTGCAAGTACAGATAATGAGTTCCCTGATCTCTAAAATGCACACATTTAGCGCTTTCTAGCTAGCTACCTACTAAGCCCCAGCTTTCAAAGAGAGTGTTTTTGTGTACTAATATTAAAACAGGTAATTAATAGCTATTTACCATGTAAAAATTACCTTATTTCAATATGATGGCAAGTGAACCTTCATAGCAGCAATGATATCACCGGCTCAGCAGTGCAGTGTGAGCAACTCAGTAAGAACTTGCTTATCTAAAAGGAAAGTCAGAACACCTTTCATGAGATTTATGTTTAGCATCTTGCCTGTATCACACACAACAAAACACTGAGGGAGCAGATTCTTCCACTGGCTGATGGAAGAGTGAGATCTTAGCTTCAGATACTTCCTGCCTCCATCTCAGTCAAAATTACAGTAATCACAGTCTTACACTAAAGTTGTTTTTCAGACAGGACTGGCATGAAGTAGGAAGCTGAACAGAAGGCGTGAATCAGCAGGCTGGTCAAACTGATCTTTTTAGACGTTTTGTAAGAGAAGGTAGCAACAGGACAAGGAGAAATGGCTTTAAGTTGGAAGAGGGTAGATTTAGACTAGATATTAGAAAAAAAATCCTTAACTATAAGGGCAGTGAGACACTGGAACAGATTGCTCAGAGAGGCTGCGGATGCTCCCACCCTGGAAGCACTCACGGCCAGGCTGGATGGGGTTGTGAGCAACCTGGGCTAGAGGGAGGTGTCCCTACCCATAGCAGGGGGTTGGAAAGAGGTGATCTTAAAGGTCCCTTCCAACCCAAACCATTCTGTGATTCTAGAACATACTTGGATGAGTGAACACAAAGAAATTCATCTGAAGTGTATGTGCAGAGTCAGGGCATTAGGTAAGGGGAGCAGCTTTAAAAAAAAAAAACACACCAATATTCTGTAATTCAAGACTGCAGAACTGGCTTCTTCCCTTTATTCTGTGGTCACAGATGTCTTTCAAAGCAGTTCTACGCATAAAATGTGGAAGTAAGAAAGAAAGAAAACAAGACCCAAGTTGATACAATGACTCGGTTCTTCATTTTCTCATTTTTGGCAATGAACTATTGGAGGAAATATAGAGAGAAGAAAATATTTTGTCCTCTGCTTAAAGCCTTGATTCCAAGATCACTGAAGTAAGCAAGGACTCTGGATCAGTTTTGTTATGGGCTATCAACACAACAAAAGAGAAGACTCAGTCTTGTTATTTGGAGTCTGTTAAAATAGCAGCTTTTCTTTGTTTTTCCAATTCAGGAAACAACAAAATGCATCTTCTTTTGTTTTTCATAGAAAGAACCTCTCAACAACCAGAACTAAAGTAGGGGTGTTCACTTTAGAAAAATTATAGGATAGTCTCCTTCCTTAAAGCAGTTAGTAAGATTCAAAGGCACAAGAGAGACTCAGCATGATGCAAAGGGGAGTTTCATGCTTAAGATGTGAATTACTATTGGTGAGACCTGGACTTTGTTTCTTCCACTATAGATACAGAAGCCGACATTGGATAAAATTGCAACAGAGATCCTGTCCAAGACCCCAGCTCCACATTCTAAGCATAGAAGCGTAGCCCCTACTCAGCAAAGTATGTACCCAGCTATAAGCGCTTCAGTCATTTGAGTGCAAGTGTATTGCTGATTCAGATCCATGTGCTATGGAGCAAGAACCCTCACAGTACAGTACAAAATTATGTTCATTACAATACATTACAAGAGAGGTCTATTCAACTCAAGAAGTGAACTCAGGAAATAAGAAGCCCTCTGTGATACAGTCTCCATAACTCCCAGAGTGTTATGCGATTGAGCAGGGGGTAGTTTGGTTTAATCCAAATACATATGTCAGATTACATTTACAACTAGTTAAAACCAAACTAAGACCACAAAGGGACAGTCTCACTGCTCCTAACTGTTCCTACATGTTCCTGCTGCTTTCTTTCCATCAGCCACTATATAACTAGGTAACTCAGCATTTGGATCTACAAATGAGCATAGCAGGTTAAAAAAAAATAAAATCAAAAAGCAAGGGAGGATGGATCAGAATGCTGATATAAATACACACCTGTAAGATTGCTAGTTGACTCAAGGGAAGGCATGAAAACATACAGTACAATGAAAGAAAAAGAGGGAAAGAAGAGATCATGAATACAGTCTTAGAATCTACCAGCTATGCAACTACATTTTTGGTTAGCTGGTTATGGGCTGGCCTGGGTATCCCCAAATAGCACTGCACTGCACTACGGAGATATATCCAGAGTGACTAGGAAAAGGAGTTGATCGATAAGCAGAATTCAAACTCTCGTGCTAAAGGTATTTCATATGCCCTGTGTGACCTGCCAGTCGCTCAGGAGTAAATGGCAGATTACCTGAGAAAAAGATGCAATGAACCTGTGCAAGTCATAAACCCTTTGACAAGGAAGACTGAACTGAGATAAAAAAAAGCCACGGACAGCACTTTTAAAATTACTTTAAAAAAAAACAAAAAAAAAAACAAAACAAAAAAAAAAACAACCTTGTGCAAGTCTGGCCCAATATATCCTTGATCTGCAGTGGTTTGCTTTTCCACTTAGCTTATAGGCTATCGTAAGGATGCCATATTCTAGAAGTTTGTGTCTGCACGGAGGAGGTCGGCATATTTTGACTGTAAGTCAGAACCGATTGTTCATGAACTTGGGATTTGGAACTTAGGTTTTGAAACAAATCACTCCAGAGCTTTCACTCGTTTTCAGCTTTCCTTAGTAAAAGTGACGTGCTGTCAAATGAGTTTAAAGGCCTCATACATCAGTTCTATGATTACACTTCGAGAGAAAGAAAGAGGCAGAGAACTTCAGATGCCTAAGCATTTCACCCACGAATCTGCTCATTGTGATAATTCATAAAAAGCCCAGATATCAGGACATTAACATTTAATTTCAGAGTGAAAATGTTATTTGAATTCAGTGGCCTGTGATATATCTGTCTATTCAGAACATTCTACCAAGAGAACCTATTAAAGTACTTTCTGCAATTATTATTTAATATCGAACATTTTATACCAGCAGTGCCTTGAGGCCAAACAAGTCAACGTTGTGTTACATACCACACAAATGTAACATTATTATAACAGTCCAAGGATGATCATTTTAAAGTGATGCATGGGTTGTTTTGTGCAGCACCACAAGACCCCAGTGACTTTCACGGTAATGGCCCATCTTCAGGAGGGACTAGGGACATGAGCATGTTCTGATTTCTAATGAGAATAAAATATTCTAATGAATGGCAAAATAAGAAATAAAAGAATTCTTTCAACAGAATCAGGAGATTTGTTTTCAGATCCAACTCAGTCACACAACTACTTGAGCTCATTCAAAGATGACAGGTACCCACAAGCAGGGATGAGGCTGCACCTCTGGAAGAAATGACTTGCTTCATAAAAATCACACTGTCTTAAGTCAGTCATGAAACTGCATCACGAGGTTTCTGGTATGTGGATACTCAAGACCCTTTGACCTGAGCACACTGAGAAGAAGAAAGCCTAAAAACACATTTGAAAATCTGGATCTTTTAAGTCAAGAGACCTCTACATCTGGATTTGAGGGACAGGATCTGAATTCAAGTGAAATTGGTTGCAACACAACACCCTGGTCAAGGTTGGAATACTGCACTTACATGCCCCTATTACTCGGATTTTCTGAACAAATGGTGGTAACCAAGGAGTAGGGTTTTTAAAGAGATTGCCAGCTTGCTACTAGGATGTATTAGAGGCTGGTGTACCACGTCATCTCTAGTAAAGTTATTTACCTTGGCTAACTTAGAGGAAATGTATCCTAACATATTCTGGACTCACACCTCCATCTGACACATCAAAATAGCTACACAATAAATATGTCATTTCTCCTTGTAGGAACTCTGCTCTCATCACAGCTCACACTTCATTAATCTCTAAATCGGCAGGAAAAGTCTAAAGTCTTAGAAGCTGGGATTATCTGTAATTGCATGTAGACACAATTCACAGCTCCTAATCCAAATCTGAATTGAGGTCCTAACTGAAACAATTATTTCTGTATACAACTGCAACTTTGTGCAGCGTAGAGATTGGGGATTTCTGGGGAGAGGAAGGTAGAGATTTAAAACATATTACTGGCACAGAAGTTGGTGCATTCATTTTATATATATATATATATATATATATATATATTTAATATTTTATATATATATTTATGTGCATTGGTAAATGAGAATTTTTAACACATAGCTGAGGAATTGTAGGATGTCTCCTTCTGCCCTTACCAACCTGCATTCTAGAAAAACAAATTATATGGTAACAAAGGTCCTTGAGAGCACAAAGAGAACAAAAGATTTGGTGAAAAAATTCAAGCAAACAATAAGGGATTCTGTAATAGCAGGTTTTACCAAGACAAAGAACTGCTCTCCAGGATCAGGACAGATGAAGACTGAGAACCTGGACATAGTCAGCAGGAAAAATTATATAAATGGAATATGACCAGCATTCATCAAATAGCCAAAATACCAAACAACAACCTAAAATCCTGCAAACAGAACTCCAGGCTTTGTAACAGACATTTGAAAGATGCCACTGTCAACAGCAGACCTGATCCTAATGCAGTGCAGTACACTAAAACATTTCTAGCTTAGGACCAAGGTAAAACTTACATTCTCACAAAACAAGGAGTAGAATTACTCACCTACTTAGTTATACCAACATAAGTCCTTGAATGGAAAAAACAGAGGAAGATATTTTGCCAAATCTATAAAGTGGAAATGATGAGTGTCTCCAGTTCCAGCTTTCTTCTCTTCACCTCCCCCTCATGTTTTAGGATTTTACCACCTAAAGGACCACATCGATTTGACTAAAAAAGATTAGACAGTACTCACACAAGCATCTCTACAGACAAGTCCAAAGCAGCATTCGCCTCCACCATGAGTTGGGAGGGTAAGAAGCTAGAAAGAGGGTCAGCAAACAGTAGGTTGCTCCATAGGCACTACTAACCATTGAGCACACACTTGCCTACAGAAAAGTTGAGCAAAAAAGCGTTTCAGTAGAGTTTGCAGGTAGAGTGTATTCTGTACAAGAAAGAAAAACAAACAATATGTATCTGCAACGACCTTATAACCATACCTTCCCTAGAGATACAAACGGCAATTTTAATTTTACCACGTGTATCCACATAGATAACACAGCAGAGGTTTCTACGTAAACAAGCCTTACTAACATCAGATACATTTAAGTCTCCATCACCAGGAGTCTGATGGGACTTTTATAAGAAAGAGTGGCATGCACTGTCACCACAGCTCCTCCCGGCCTTGTATGTACAAATCAGGACTCACCCAATTTCAGGGCAGTGAACACGATTGCAGCTTTAGCTGCCATTCTATTTAGCCAATATTTTCATATGTTGAAGGCCAGTAAACCTCTGGCCACTAGAAAAGCTGAATCTTGGAAAGAAAGAATCAAGAAGTAGCAAGGCAGAAAACAGAAAGTGCACGAAGAGTAATAAAAGATCGTTAGCAATTCTCACAATTAATTAAACAAAGCTAAGGAGGAAGAGGAACACAGCACTTCAGATAGCTCTTCGCTGGGACTGGAGGCAGGGGGGTGGTATTCTCCAAGGCCATTTGTGGGTTACCACAAAGAGAGTTCACAGATCTTCCACTCACTTACTTAAATATTTGATACGAAATTAAAGCCCTGTTCCAACTTTTATGACCACTGTCTCCCTCACTCTCCCCTCCTCCTATTCCCAGCAGACCCCTTCATCCTTCACATGCTCGTCCTCAGACCAAGACATCAGCACAATTAGCACCAGCCCACTGGCGCCAATTAGCAGCCAATAGTGTCTATATTCTGGGAGGGAGGGGGTGGAGGAGCGGGTCCTGTGTCTCCAGCCTGCCTTCACACTCAATTAGATTAAGTGGAGTCTCCTGGCTGTGGTTGGTTGGACAGTTGTTGCAGTAATTGTGTCTTCAGTGTTGCTGCGGGCAATCTCCTCCCAGGCTCTCCGATACCCCCTTCATTGACTCCCTGCGTTGTCCACTTACATCAACACACACTTCTTCAAAAAGGAAGGCAGGGAGGGGAGCGAAAAGGAGTAGAAGGGGGTTAGGGAAAAGAGAGAAAGACCTCAATGTCTTCGTTTAAAACTTTTGAGCCTGAAACTCCAGGGCAGTGTCACTTTGACCTCCCAGGGTTTGGCCCCATGCCCCAGATCCAAGTGGGGACAGAGCAGGGCAGGCCCAGTAAAAAGCCTCACCAGTGATCTGACTCTCCTGGCATTTCACAGGGCAGCGCCAACATCTTTGTGGGGAATGAAACATTAATAATGTGTTTTTAACTCAGAAATAAGAAATGAGCTGGTGGTTTCTCCTTCTTGCTCTTGGATGTTGGCAAATGCTGGGAAATGAGGAGGATAATAGAAGACCAGGCTGAAGTTACGCTTCTGTAACTCTGGAGCACTGCTCAGCACTACTTCACCATTTCTCTTTGACTTAGTTCTCCTTCAGAGCAATGCTTTGCAGATATCTGATGAGCCTGAAATTCCAGAATTTTCAATACAGAGGTAAAAAATAAATCTGTTTTTCTATCTATTCCCAGTTAATTTAAGCTGTTTTCTAACACCAAGTTGAGATAGCGCACTACTGTGAGTGCTATAATAGAACATACTCTGACAGAATGCTTTCATTTTATTTTTAAACTCACGAAGGACAACTGCTACTTAGCACAAATGTAAATATTTGGGCTTCTTTTGTAGATTCAAGTGCCTTCCTGTTTTTAACAGGACAGTCTTATTCTGAATAGGTTTCATTTCTGTTTTGACACCTATTTTAAAATGAGTTGAATTGTGTTCTGGAGCTGCTGATCTTTCATACTGTCTACAGAAGAACTCCAGTGCTTAGCTTAGATTAGATGGAAGATCTTCCAATGACTCAACCAAAATGAGAAAAATCCCACCCTCAATGTCACATAGCCGACTGCTGTTATTCCAAGCACTGTTACTGATGTGCAATTGAAAAGCAATTGGAACATGGAAAACACACATGGACTTCCCAATAAAATACTTGATACAAAGGATAAGAATCAATTTTCCAAAGTAAAATTTTTGCACAGTGCTGATGATAAAAGATATCATCTTGGGGGGGGAAAGGCCCAAAATTCTGACACAAACGTGTGACCAGGACCTTCTCATGCCCCTATAGTAAATCTGTTTAAGGGAAGAGACAGAGGAGGTTTTCAAGGAGTATAAAGCTATAGTTTACTTCCTACATCAGAGGCAGAAGTGCTACGCACACTTGGACAAATCTCTTTACCTCCGCAAATCACAGATAATACTTGCTATCCCAGCAGGGGACTATGAGGGCTTATTAGCCAGCATTCATAATTTGCACAATACTTCAAATGGATTCTCTGCTGCTTTGTGTCAACAATGAAGTTTTTCCCATGAGATTCTGGCCGAAGGGAAACTATAGGATTGATGTGGAAGTTTTGCCGGTGCTGTATATGTTGGTGATCTTACATTAGCATAATAGACATTTCTGGACAGGAAAATCTTGCTTAAATATTTCAGCTAAGAGTAAGGAACTGACAGCTAGAAGTAAGAAGAGCTATGCCCTTCGTCAAAGCTCTGCTTCTATCCCAAGAGCCTAGGGAGCACCGGCAATGTCTTGAAATTATTTACTGCAAACTTGCACGGACAGGAAACTTTGCATAAAGAAAAAACTATTTAACAAGAATACAAGGGAATGCACAGAGTACTGATGAAAGATTAGGTCACCAACAAGGATAGCTGAGTATTCCGACACTAACTAGTGAACTGTCTTAGGAAAAGAAGGTATATGTAGTATTTCATCTCCAAAAGACTAGACTTTTTGGAGCTAGATGGTTTTGAAAAATCCTACTGGAACAGTTTGAGAATAGTATTCTACCAAATTGAGCATAAGACTTGTTGAAAAAACGTTTGAAACTACATTGTGTTGTATTAACAGCAAATTCTTAGAGCTTTGTTTTAGTTTGTTATTTTACAATCTGATTGTATTGAATTTGAGCTACGCGACTTATTACATGAATAGCATCCTGCTTATTCACAAAGTCAAATGTCATGTTTCCAAGATATTTGGATCAAATTCTGCATTATCCACCAATCTACAAAATCCCCTTCACATTAGTAATGTTCTCTAATAAGATCAGAAACATGTGCACAGAACACAAGCAGTGCATTTGGGACCATTTCTACAAACAAATGAGCAATTCCAGCTCACAGACTAGATTTTCAAAACTGCTCTTCTACTCCAAAGCTTACCTTGGAAACATATTGTCAGATTCTAGAAAGAGAATACGTGTGATAATGAGCATTCAAGGCCAAGTCTATCTTGAGCTTTAGCAATCAAACCAAAAGACAGAGCTAACAATCATCTATATTGAATGACCCTCAACTCAGCTTCCCTGTTTCCCATCCCTGCTCTACTCCCAGGATGTATTCAAATTATAACCATGCTGCAGTCTTTGAGCCCACCAGCAACAACCAAACAGTTCCTGGTTCAGGTTCCCTATTTGCACTTCTCTTTCTCTCTTTTAACCTGAAATAGGTGTCTTACTTTTGCTCTCCAGTCAATCAACTATTTCCAAGGTATGACTGAACAGTTTATATGCCAGAAGTATTTTCTCCCTGTCTCTTCCCTTTTCTATGCCCAAGATTCCGCTTATAAGCTGTGTCCCATCTTTCATTGATCAAGCTCTTCAGTGAAATGGTTATTTTAGGCAAAACACTTCCTTCCACCTGTTAGAGTATTATTCATTCTTTTAGCTCTTTTTCTTCTTGTCCATTTCCAGTGTGCTTTCAACCTTTCTTATCTCAGGTCCTTTCCCACCTACTTCTCCACTGCCACTGCCCTCCATCAAGAAATCCGTTTTCACTCTCTCGCCCTGTTCTGTTTTCTCTTTTCCTTTCTTTGATCTTTCCCTCTCCTTCTCCTCTTTCACATAACCTCTCTTCCCATCTCTGCATCCTATTCCCCGATTCTTTCACATCTGTCCTCTACTTTGTCTGTTTGCCTCTTGTCCATGAGTGGGTTGTGAAGATTACTGGCTTTTTGTTGTGATCAGGAAACATTTATTGACATCAGAAACATCCTCATTAGCTCAGGACAGGTGGGAAGCATCTTTGTTTCCTGCAGGCACCATCTCCTGTCTGCTCAGTAACCCAGAATGACAGCCCCACGGCTCTGACGTGGAGATATCTGCTTGTCTCCACCCTTCCGTCTCCACCAGTTAGTAGGGCCCCAGCTCAAACCCCCCCCCCAGGTGGAGAGCAGGAAGAGGCTGATGGGCAAAGGCGATCCCAATTAAATCCTGTTAAAACTCTTTCCTCTCCTTTTGACTTTGCAGGGTTTGGAAGGTCAGGCTCAAGGGCTAAACATTACAAGGCTCTTGCATCTGACTATTGCAGAATGACAGAAGTCAAGCAATTAAGATTGTGAGCAACAAACAAAGGAAGAGAAAATAAAATGAGTTCAAATTATTATCCACATACAGGCAGTAAAAGAATTCAATTTATACCTTGATTTTTTTTGAAGTGTTGAGCGTAGGTCAATTAGAAGTTAAGGAACTGGTTCTGAACTTGCTTACCATATACTAAGTATGAAAACTGCAGGAGAGCCAAGCACATTTTACAGATTTAAACTGATGTCAGAACAAGACAAGTCACCTCTTTTCAGAAGACTATTTGTTTCATTGCATAGTGCACACATTATCTGACAAGGCATATGCTCAAAGCCACTTCATTATTACCTCTATAGATTTTTCTATATTAAATAGTTATTAAATTTCTTCAAACTACTAGAAATTTCTAATGTTACTTTTTTTCTTAACTGAGGAATAATACACCAGGGGACTCTGGGCCAATAGTTCCCACTGCAGTCTGACCGTTTCCAAGGCAATGCCTGGATAACTGAACTAACTTTGAACATTCTGAGTGGGAATCTAAAGAACATGCCAGGCATAGCTCATCAGCAGGATAAATTGCTTTGCACTATGTTCATGATACCATGGCTATATCAATTTCTCAAGATAGATATAGTTTCATTTAGAAGCATCTCCACTGCTTGCAGACAACGTTGCAGTGACTAAAAAGTACATATATTCTTTAAGCATGAAACCCTGAACTGGTCTTAATTTTCCCACTACTTCTAGTACAACTAGTGAAGTAGGACTGCTTTGCTCAGTGCTGCCTCCAATCTGATTTGCATCATTCCTGGAAGTATCACTTGAACACTGAAAGCCACATTTAAGGCAGATGGTTTATCCCACGGATTGTTGTTTCTGCCCCCCCCCCTCCCCCCCTCAGAAAGAAGTTACATGTTGGTTAAAGGATTTAGTGATCCAGATGCGTTCCTGAAAGAGAGCCTACTTCAAAACCTGTTCAGAAGAAATTAGTTTTTCCTAGTTTCAGGTTATTTGGAACCAAACCTATGGATCAAGGGAAGACAGCAGAATTAAACCCACAGTTTCATCTGCCCATTCAGTCCTTACATAAGTAAGGAGGTGTTTATTCCATACTTACAATTGCCTTCATTCCCTGCCATCAGGCTGTAACCTGCTGCTCATCCCCCCCACTACGACCCAGGGCATCAACTTTGCTTCTGAATCAGGAGCCAAGAGGAAGATTACTCGTGTACCTAAATGTACTGCAAGGATATCTCAGACACATCTTGTCAGCACTTAAACATCCATGACAGGCTTCCCACAACATTTTCCAGGTGAGCACCCTCGCTCCTTCTACCGTGTCACACGCTCATCATTCACCACTCAGACACGGCAGGAGCAGCCTGTTGACATGGTTTCTCTCACTCTTCCTGGCCCCTGCAGCTGACCTCCCATCTCACCAGCTAGATCAAATCCAGGAGATGGTACTTAGAGCTGGGTCACTGGATGGTGTTAAAAGCCTTTCTCTTCTTCTCTCAGCAACCAAAGTTGGAAGGTGGCAAGTGGGAGAGAAAACACTTCAAGTTGATTTTCCTTCAGGTGATGCTTCCTGTCAGATGGGAAGGGCTCCCAGATTCAGGTGATGGACAGGAGGAATTGGCACAACTGCATATTCTTGTTTTTGGAGGTTTAGGAACCACGGTTAGATGTGCAGAGGCAATGATCATATTGCCAATTTTTAGTTTCTCTCAACAACAGGCATACAACAAAGGCTATGAGAAATGCTACATGAAAGACCCTGTCTCTTAGGTCAACCAACCAGAACTTGCTGGTCTATCACGGCCTACCTAAGAATTTGACAGAACACATTTGCAATTCAAACCAAACAGTCCTCTTTTGTATCCGTAACAAACTAGTTAAGTATCTCATACAATTTCAAAGGGATGTTGTGTCAAATTGAAAAGCTGCTCTTCATCTTTCTGCGCAGAGAAAAGGGCTAGGGCATCAATGCAAAGATTCAGACTCCCACTTTCATGACCTGAGCGTACTAATGAATCTGACCATCCCTGGACAGCCTCACTTAGGATCTCCACCCATACACTCTCTGCTCCTCGGTTCTGGAGCTTCATGTAAGCCCAGACCCAAACTCCATGCCTAGACTACAGCACAGAACCACTTACATCCCTCCTGTCTTGGTTGCTCTTGATTCACTAGCTGGACTTCCCACTTGACCTTCAAACGCTACTCCCTGCACTTGCCTGATTGTGCAAATTAATTTGTGAATGGAAGGCGTCATTGTTAACAATCCACTCGACAACCTTCTGGTGCAGTAGGACTGTGATCACTGGCTCTGCCTATACCAGGCTTACCCTTAGCTCCCAGCTAATCTTCCCCAAGGGGCAACACTCTTGTGTTGTTCCCTTGTAACAAGCACCCTCTGTTTTCCATGCTTATTCTGCTACTGTTCAATACTACCACATAGACAAAACTAAACATGACACTCTATCTCATACTTCGCTTAACAATCTTCTCCAAAGCCTATTCTGTACTGGTTTCCTTTACCTCAGCAAAATCCTACCAGCACCTTTACATTGCACTACCGGGAAAAATTATAAGTGGAAAATGATCTGGGAGTGTTAGGGTCCCTTATTACAAGACACCAAGGCTCTGGAGGGCACCCAGAGAAGGGCAACCAAACTGTGAGGGTTCCAGAGCACACGTGTAGCAATTGGACAGATCATTACAATGGGAAAGGTGTTACAGCAGAGGTGCAAGGACAGAAGGACCAGCTTGATAGGACGGTGCTATAAAGGAAGGGAAGAAGATTGCTTACCCATATCAGAAGATTCCAGGTTCACAGGAGAAAGCTCCACCAAGGAAGAATCTCCAGAAAAAAATCCTTCCCCAGTGGGGGTCAGCCCTTCAATGAGGTCTAAAAGAGGTGCAGCCAGGCTCCACCCCTTCCTATCACACAGCTGAATTGCTTCACCTCTGTTCCCAGGGCTGACCAGGTGCTTTCCCCAGTTGCTCAATTGGTGGTTCAGGTTGGGATCCAACAGTTCCCATATAACACATCTTATAAGGAGCGGCTGAGGGAATTGGGATGCTTCAGTCTGGAGAAGAGGAGGCTTGGAGGAAACCTTACCGCTCTCCATGAGACATGAAAGGAGGTAGTAGCAAAGTGGAGATCCATCTCTTCTCCCAGGTAACAGCCATAGGATGAGAGGGACTGGCCTCAAGTTGTGCAAGGGGAGGGTCAGACTGGGTATTAGGAACTATTTCCTCTCAGAAAGAGTGGTAATGCACCTGCAGAGGCTGCCCAGGAAAATGGTGGAAGCACCGCTTGTGGAGGTGTTGCAGAACCAGAGATGTGGTGCTGAGGGACATGTTTGGTGGTGATGGTTGTGATGGGCTGACGGACGGACTTTTTGATCTTTGAGGTCTTTTCCAATTTTAATGATTCTATGATCCTATAAAAGTAATAGTATCATTCAGATATGAATAGTCTTCTGTCTGAACAGAACAGGTCTCGCATTCCTTTAATGACTGGTGATTCAACCATTCTGCTGTCATTTCCATCTTCTTTGAATGGTGATACATAGTACTGCATTGTAAGATGACTGACAAGCCCATAGAAAAATCCCACAACTCAGCTTCACGTAGCAAAGAATCAAGCAGAGTGAGTCAAATTTGAATGGAGAAATTAATCTCCTCTTTCAAACTTCAGTTAAGAAACAAGCATTTCTCACCACAGAACTGATTCTCTCCTGCATAGTATGAGGTTACTTATACCCACGTACAGTTAGCTACAATGGTAAGGCTTTCATAATCTCATCTTGCTCACAACTTCAAAAAGCACTGTCAGATACCGACTCTCCAGGAGCCAGGGACAGCACTGAGGGCCAGCTCTAAAATCTGGCCATGCAGGAGCTTATACAGGAGCTTGCAGTCACCCAAATGAGCTGAACAACAGTGATCACATCCAAGTGGGTGGCTACAAAATCACAGATAGTCAAGAGATTATTTTTGCTGTGATTCAAGGAACAATTCTTCACTGAATACAATTCCATTATACATACTCTCTAGATAACTCATTCTGTGATAATGAGAGCAGTCTCTTTAAATACAGGATGTTATGATATTCTGACAAAAAGACCGAAAATACCATCGCAGTATGGAACAATTTCAGAGCTGGATCTACTGCTAAGGTGCTTTTCTCCTTTATTTTTATTTATTTATTTTGTAACTTTTCTTTGGCTACTGTAGGTAGGACCATTTCCTTTCATACAACAGAAGGTGAGTCAGCAGCTGATCCACTTGTGAGCTGAAGTTCATACCCTAGCCTAGCTCTCTCACAAGCTCTACATCACAAAAGCCCCCTAACCACAACTTACATATTCACAAGTCTTCTGCTAGCTATCTCTAACTATGCATGTTGCTGCTTGCTCTCCATGCAAAACACCTGTTCGTAACCACTGAAAGAATCTGCACTAGAAGTAGGCTTCCTGTTCCCAGAAGCAGTAATCAAACGTTTCTGTGGAAGCTATCTCCTTAAACGTGGCTTCCTCTCTATTCAAAATGATGTGGTTGGGATGCTTCATCCAGTCCATTGATCTCAGCACTTTATAGCACAAGCCATAAAGCATATTGGCAAGTGAGCAAAGCTGCAAACAGAAGTGTGTCAGCGTCCAGCATGTCAGATCCTTAGTGGGTTGGCATAAACAAGGAGGGTAAAAATATCCCATCACTGCAGCAGGCATAGAGCTTTCTCAAGTGGCTTTTTTTAATAGGTCATGTGCCCCATTCAGCAGCTCCAGCTGATGCTTCCAAAAGAAACCCATTAACAGCCTCCCCTATGTGCTCCTTATTGTTTGCACAGCTTTAATGGCCCCATCTGGCATCATCTTAAAACCTCCTGGTCAGAAGCAAACAGCAGCTTCTGGTTACAATGGTACAGCAAGTTGCACTTTTCAATCTTCTTTCTTCACTATCAAGATCCTACTTTCAGAATAAATTTATTTTCCTGACAAGGCAAAAGTTTGAAGGTGTCTAAGCACCAGTAGTCTGGGTGACACTCTGATATCAAAATTGATTTCTCCTCCTTAACAATACATCAGTTTCCGCACACCTGGTGTATGGGCTTCCTTATCTGTTGTGGTATCTGTCTGTACTACTCCTGAGAGACTCACCCTATGGACAAAGAGAAGACAGTCAAAGCATGTCCACAGTGAAGAGCAATGGGAAAAAAACAGCTTCTGCAACTCCAGCACCTGGACAGGGCAGGTTTATGCACAGAGAGCTGTTACAATATATATCACCTCCCAGAAAAAAAACTGGAACATCTGCATATAATCTATTTTACTTGTTGAAGACGACTCCTCAGATATGGCACTGTGATATCCCCAGGATAGAAAGCAGTCAAGTTACTCTAGGGAGCTCCCAGTGTTGTTTTATTTAGGCAGATCCTAGCCAGCATGGATAACAGCAGCGGTAAAGATAAGCAGGACGGGCTTCAGCACAACTGGGAAAAGCAGAGGGAGTATCCAATAGCACCTGCTGCATTTGCCACCACAAACCAGTGTGACTGTCTCACTGATTTATTTGACTGCGCTGACATT
Organism: Alectoris magna; assembly: GCA_030625065.1. Classification (NCBI taxonomy): domain Eukaryota; kingdom Metazoa; phylum Chordata; class Aves; order Galliformes; family Phasianidae; genus Alectoris; species Alectoris magna. Next base: position 3,031,313 of record CM060578.1, on the reverse strand, counting down.
CTCTAACCTGGGAGAAGAACCTCCGCCTGGGAGGTCTCAGGACGGCTCTTGGGCTTCCAGATAAACACTGGTTTATCGGTAACAGATGCTGCTTGGATATTCTTCAGAAGGCCACATCCTCTCTAGGTTTGACCCGAGCTTGTCTTGTTACAGGAGCCAGGCATTTGTTTTTGAGGTAAGCCCCAGCCTAGCCAAGCATTTAAAAGGACACATATTCCTACCCTACACAGGCATGAAATCCCTTTGAAAGCCTTTAGGCCGCAGGCACCTTCTGAAAACCGGCTTCACGCCATTAGGAGGTTCCCAGTGTGGTTCTGGGAAGCAGAGCCAGACAGTGGGGTTATTATGAGAGCAAGAGCCGAGGCAGGAAGCTGACAGAGTTTGTTTTCGGCCCTCTCCCCTTTCTTCTAAAAAACAGTGTTGCTGAGCACTAGCTGAAAGGCCAGAGACAGTCTGCAGTTGGCTGCTCTTTACTAAACAAAAGTTTACTTTCATCCGCTGTGCTGCAGCCGCTGGAGTCACTTCCTCCTTCCTCCGGCCTTTCTTCGAGGCGAGAAAACAGTCGGCTCTTTCACCACGTTAAGAAACCCATTACAATCAATTTAGCCAGCGCACAGACAGACTCCATGTCTACTGTATTCTGTTACCAGCGGCCATAGGGGGGGAGAAGACCTGCTGCCCAACCTCCCCTCGCGTTCCCTTCCGTAATGGAACGATGCCGGCGCCACCAGCTCTTGGAATCATGCTAACAAATGAAGCTGTCATCAAACACCTCTTGGGGCAGCAGGGGAGGGTGCGTTCTTGCGGTGGAGTTGCCTTCGCTGCAGTGGTTGCTGGCTAATTGCTCAGCGTGGAGAGCGCACACTTAAAGCGCTATCGTCCTTGTCAATAATGGGGTATTAGGTGCCTCCTGCTCAGCACGGCATTGATCTGTTCCAGCTTTCCCCTCTTGTTGTGTTGGTGGGTTGTGTGTTTCCCCCCCCCCCCCAACACCCCCCCTTTTTTTTTTTCTTTTTAAGTGTTTTCTGAGCCCGTGTTTAGCGTGAGTGCTGCTTAAGTGCTAATTGTTACACCACAGATTGATTGGCGACAAGACGGCTTGCCAAGTTTCTTCTCCCATCTCCCCAGGAGGGGTGTGGAGGAAGGACAAAGGGTGGGGGCCGAGAGGTGGGGAGAGAGGGAATCCTTTTGCACTCACCGACTTCCTCTCCCACCGTCTTTCTGAGCTGGAAACTCGTGGCCTTTCAGACCTCCTCCTGCTAATTTCCATTCCTGTTGTGTTGCTTTCCTCCCTGCTGCAGCAACTATATATACAGCTCTCCATTATTTGACATTTCCTTAAGGTACCATCCTCAGACTTGATGTTTAAGATGGATGCTGTAATGACAGAACACTAAGCACCTTGCTTTTTCCTTCACAAAAGAAAAAAAGAAACCAATAGCAACACAAACCAAAACAACAACAAAAACAAAGCAACCACCTCTGAAACCTTCATTCCTTCTGGTGGTCCCTTTCTCCCCCATATATTTGCTTCCGGAAACCTGAACATCTGAGGCCAACAGAGAGATGGAGTGAGAACTGCACAATAAACAGCACAGCAACGATGCAACTCTCTAGAATCCTGAAGCATCCTGGCAAGCCTGAGAGCAAAGATTTGAAAACATTGCAGATCTAAACCATCCAGATAGTGGACTCAATACCTATGCTATTAGTATTTTTCCACCTAGTGTTAGAAAAGATAAACATACTGGAAGAAAATGAGTTTAAGGGGGAGGCAGAGTGACCTGTGTGACCTCTACTGCACTAACTTGATATAACAAATAGTTCTGAAAAACCAAATACTGTTAACCCTTTTAAATTGGGTCATTCCCTGCTGTGGATGGCTCACAGAACAGGATCCTTAACTCCTTCCTCCCCACAGGCTTTCAAACATCTCGAGTTGACAGCATGTTAGGACACATTCAATTTATAGCTCTCACTATCAACAAAACCATTCTAAAAAAAAATCCCACACTATTTAAATGAACATATTTCAATGATTTCAACTCCAAATTTTAGCCAGCTAATTCACAGCAAAATGCAGCCTTTGCCAACATAAAGGCAAACCCTTCTCATGTAGAAAAGATGAAGGGACGTTCTCAAGGCGTACGTATCACGTTTAGTGAAAATCTCTTTTCTCTTACATGAGAGAAGTTAAAGGCAGTGATGATCCCCGGCTGCCTTGGATTCCATGGAACACCAAGTGCAATCCGAGGAAGGGAAAATCTTCATGGCCCCAGTCTTGCACTTACAGGGCCTTACTCTTAAAAGATCCTTTTGCAAACCCTTTGCTCACAGCTCCAAATGCTACAAGAAATCGTGAGGTGTCCTAGACTCCCTGGTTCTATTCCCAGCCACAGATTAAAATGGAAGACGTGATCCAGAAGTTTCAGAACCCTAAAAAAAACAACTTTAAATTCCACGCTGGTTTTGAATATGGATAGCTATTTCAACAGAGATTCTAAATTTTAAATTACTACTCTGTTATTCCTAATGAAAAATCTTCCTTTTCTTATCCCGCTGTTCCTGTGATAGCCACTTGTTAACATGCACACCACATAGCAATGCATACTTTTCCACTTGGGTGCCTGAAACAAATTTGCAGTTTTGAGACACCCACAGCAAAGCCAGTCTGCTTCTAAGACAGAGGACAGACAGTTTCCCTGTGGCACAGTTGCCATGGAAAGGCCATTCCAGCAGTCAGGGCTGGCAGCACTGCAACATCTGACTCCTCACAGACCTAATGGGAAGGAGCCAGTTCGTTGTTGCAGGGGACTGTGAACAGACAGCAGCAGCCTGATTTGCTCTTCTCCTCTGCTTAGAGATCCGCACAGATCAGATGGCTTCCAGAAGTCCCTTCTGACTTGAGTTATTCTATAGTTCTGTGAAGAGATATGGATTGCTTTGAAGAGCTGTTTCTCCTGTATCAGGTGTCTACGCAGAATGAATCACAGAATGACCCAGGTTGGAAGGGACCTCAAGGATCATGAAGTTCCAACCCCCCTGCCTGGCAGGGCCACCAAACTTCCACATTTACTAGATCAGGTTGCCCAGGGCCCCATACAACCTGGCCTTGAACACCTCGAGGGATGAGGCATCCACAGGGCAGCCTGTTCCAGGACCTCACCACCCCCCTAGTAAAGAACTTCCCCCTAACATCCAACCTAAATCTTCCCTCTTTCAGCTTAAAACCATTTCCCCTTGTCCTGCTATTATCGGCCCTTTCAAAGAGTTTACTCCCCTCCTGGTTATAGGTTCCCTTCAGGTACTGAAAGGCTGCAATGAGGTCACCCCACAGCCTTCTTTTCTCCAGGCTGAACAAGCCCAGCTCCCTCAGCCTGTCATCATAGGGGAGGTGCTCCACTCCCCCGATCAACTTCGTGGCCCTCCTCTGGACCCTTTCCAACAACTCTGTCTTTCTTGTACTGAGGACACAGTACTCCAGATGGGGCCTCACAAGAGCAGAGTAGAGAGGGACAATCACCTCCCTATCCCTGCTGGCCACCCCTCTCCTGATGGAGCCCAGGATACCATTTGCTTTCTGAGCTGCAAGAGCACACTGCTGGCTCATGTTAAGTTTCTCATCCATCAGGACCCCCAGGTCCTTCTCTGCTGAGCTGCTCTCAAGGACTACTCCTCCCACTCTACAAATCAAAGATGAGGGCTCTTTATAAATAATTTCCTAAGTGTTTACAGGCCAGAAAAGTGTGATATTCTCATTCAGTTATATTTTCCACCACAGTTAACGTATAATAATGTATAGAAATTACTCCTTGAAAGAAAAATGCATGGGATTTTGTGGAGTGTCCCCCCCCAGCCCCAGCCCCCTCCCCCCCCCAAAAAAAAACCCACCAAAAAACCAAAAAACCACAACACTAAACAGAACAAAAACCAAACCATCATGGATACAATTCTTCCTGTTTCTAACCGCAGAAAAATATTCAAAATCCAGGATTTATTCTCCCTGGATCTGGTAAGGTTGTGAAGAAGCCTATTGAGCTTTTTCCACTTTGTACCAGTGGTCAGAGTTGAGATGAAAATCCAGTCTGTGTCCCATTACTTCATTTCAGCAGGAGAGAAGCAAATTCCTTCTTCTTGAACAGTTTGCTTTCAATACAGCACTCCCAGGCACACCAGAGAGACAGGGCACAAGAGCCCTGAACTCTATCTGGCAGGCCAGTAGGAACAGGGGAGATAAGGACGAAGTTGAGTCGCACCATTGTGCACCTTCATGACACTTACACTACTAGTATGAGACATGATGAGCAAAAGCTAATGCTTCTTTGATTCTGTTTGTATACAAATATTTTCCACAACAGCTACAAACATCCAGATGCTTTCCTCTTCCCCCCCCTCTCCCCCCCCCCCAAATAAAAATTACAAGCTCCAGCATTAGCTGTGCTGTAAAGCTCCATGCCATGTCCACAGAACGTTGGCAGGATAAGCACTATTGAAGAATGGCACTGGCATTCCACCAAGATTGCTATCACAAGTGAATGGGACATCAATCGGTTGTTAAAAGTAATAAATGACTTTACAAAGGTGATGTTATTGGACTTTTACACAGAATATTCTACATGCAACTTGAATAGTTGACTCTACTGAAATGGTCCCAAGACTTACTGAGGTGTCCAAACACAACCACACAGAAATACTGAACCTACATAGAAAGAATTTTTAACAAAGAGTTTAACAAATATTTGTATTACACTTTGGCTCAATCACATCAAGAAGGTAAGTTCAACAGCAAATCTAGTCATATGGAGGAGACTTCAGTTTGAATCCAGCAGCTCTGAATTGTTGAGTAAGGAAAAAAGGAGAGTGCCACAAAAGTGAGAAGAGTCTAACTCCTCAGCAGCAACCAGGAACTCGGGCAAATACAGTATTCTCACATATTAATGGTTCTCTCCACAGTAACACCTGCTTCAGAGCATCACATAGATCCCACCCTCCGTGTCATTGTGCTGTATAACATCGTATAAACGAAACTTTCAATAGACTTAATATTGAGTGTAAAAGGCTAGATAGCCACAACCACTCTAGAGCCCAAAGAAGGGAAGAAGCACTCAACCTGTGAAGCCATGAAAAGATGCTCTCTCTTATCTAGCACTAGTGGGAGATGCATTGAGTACTGACAAAGCTCCCCCATCCTCACTACTTCCCTACTCAGTCTGTCCAATCTAAAGCCTTAAAGGCAATGAAAACCATAACTGTATCCAGTGTTTTCATTCTGAGAAGGAATAAGCTCCATCTCCACTCCCTCTGAACATATATGTCCTTCCATTAGCAGAACTAAAACATTCCCACCCTAGCTGCATAGTCCTAAAACTGTCCCTCTTTGATCTGAAACTGATCTGAAACAAAAGCCTACAAATACATGTTCGATTAAGCCACTCAAGGCATTTACACCTGCACCTCAAGCAATTGCCAGAAATAGGTTAGCCAGAAAAATCATGATCCTGAGAATCCCAAGTGACTTTCTGACATCAATAAAGAGCAGATGGAAGGATCAGGGCCTTTGACTGGTAACAATTCTGTATCATTACTACTGGCAAGATTGTCAGTTCTCAGGTAAACTTAACAGTTTCCAGGCTAAATATCATCTGATCCAAACTCCAAGAACAGACTCTGTGTAATGCACTTAATATCCAGCATCAAGTTAGAGGCAGATAGGACCGAGCTACCTTTAACACTGGTACCTACGGTGAGCGCAGCAGTCTATCTCATAGCACTCCAGCTGCAAGAAGGGTGAGGAGTTGGTTCTGCATTTCTTCCTCCTGTTCCATCAAGAAATATCTCCTAAACCCAGCATGTGAGGAGATCTCCTTGGCCCTGCCTTTCTAAATAAAGAAGAAACTTCTCAGCTGCCTATTATGGGACAATTAAGGGGGAAGGGAGAATCTAAAGCAGTCTGATGAGAATTTACAGGTCGTTGGCTCCCTTTCCCGCTGTCAACCAGGGGGCAACCCTTAATGGGGTGAAACGGCTGCAGGAGAGCACAGGGCTCGGTCTGTTCAGCCTCTAATGAGGGGCCATCGGCTCAGCTAGGTCAGCTTGTTAGGAAAGGAAGAACGCCAGCGGAGAATGAGAGTCAGGGATGGAGACTTACAATAGCTCTTGAGGGGCCATGAGCCTAAGCGCTGGAGCTCCAGGGGAGGGGGCAGCAACCACATCGGCCGACTACTCCTTGCCTCTTAAAATCCCATTACCTTCCTTTTATTTCACGGTAGAGACTGATGGGCAGGGAAAGGGAGGGGGAGATGTCCAGAAGGAAGTGCCACTGTCTAGTGCCTTCCTTCCACAGAGGTCGGGCCCATAGGATCAATTTTTCCCCTGTGTATGTGATTTTCTTGTCTCTCTCTCACTCTTTTCTTTTTTTTTTTTTTAAACAAGAATACAGGCGCCAGGCTCACGAGAGGTCCTCAAGAGCTGTCAATCAGGGCATGAAATATTCAGAGAGCTTAATCTTCTTAGGGGATCTGTAGAGACCCCCTCATGGGGTCTGAATGCTCTTCATGAACTCGCAAAGAATGGGTAAGGGGAGAGAGGAAAATAAACACAGCTGAAAAGAATGAAAAGAAAGACATCCTTAGATAGACACCCTTATGTCTTGGTGAGGGACATATTATAAGAATTAAAATGGAATAGAAAAGCCCTTTTAAGACCCAATTAGTGGAACGGTCTCCCTTCTGACTGGTAACTCAGATAACCACCTTTGGGTATTTTTCATCATGGCTGTTTCTTTCTTTTTTTCTCAACAGGTAGCACAGTTCATGGGTATTCCTAGCTAAATCATGACCTAGTTTTTGACCTTATGCAAATTTCTACTTCTCCACTTTTTGTGGCCTAGTCAATATACAGGATTTCTATCAGTCTAGCTGGTTAATGTTTCAGGATCACACAGACTGGCCTAGTGAGTAGCCTGCATAGATTTCCTTTGAGACCTCAAGAATCAAGTGGGAATTTTTCAAGATGCTCACATAGTTGAAGTATGATGGTCTTCAGTTATTTAATTACTGATCTACACTACGGGGACAAGAGCACGTACTTCTACTAAAGCATAACTCTTTGACTCTGAATAAACATATCTTGAGATGCAACGCAGATATGTGAGCAAAAAGAGCCCATACACATATCTAAGTTACATTAATTCACTTTAATATAGAAGCAGTGCAAACTTGATCAACTATTTTTTAGACTATTCAGGGGCAGGCTTTTTCCTACCCAAAAGTCTCAATGAAAAGTGAAATTGGATTTTCCATGTTTCTCTCTCTGTCTCTTACGCATCTTAACGTAATTCTTTGTAAAGAATGAACACTGCAAGTAAAATAGCTTGTATCAAGTTGCAGTCATCACCAAGTCTACAGTGTCTCTAAAACTGAATCTCCCAGTTCTGCTGTTTGAAGGACTCTGACTAGCATCTCTAACAAGTCACCGCAGTACACCATGTTCAGCACCTTCCTCTTTGCTAACACAGTTGAAACATGAAGAAAAAAAATGCTGTTAAAATGGACAGAGAAACCACCTACACTTTTTCCTCCTATCAATGTCCGAAATGCAGAAAATAGCACTATTGATGCTGCTGAATTTAAGGGCATGTAGGACATCAGTCTAAGTGTCTCATTAACCACTGGGCTGCACAAGAAGTCAAGAAAAAAACATGACTTTCTTATTCTAGCTGGTTCAGTAGATCCCAGTTTGGGAAGAAGCTGTGCAGCACAGTCTGTGCCACCTGAAGGTTTGGCTTTTGCCTTTCAACCCCATCTCTCATTGACGTGTTTTGATGTTGATAGAAAGGAGAAAGTACTTTTCAGGACTAAGCACAATATACCAGAATGAAACAGAAAAGGCTTGTTATTTTCTTCCCTCCTAGTCCTCAGAGGGCAATGCTGCCTTTATGGCATCTTACAAAAACTGTGGTGCCGAAATTGTGCTCACACAGTTTTACACCTGGAGGGCACAGTGAGGTTGGAAGCATTTGCTTTTTAATTTGAAAAAGTATTATTAGAATAGCTGTAGCTCTGCAGACAGAACAAAGTGGAGAAGGATGAGAAATCAAGTACCCAGCTCATTCAGCCTGCAGGGGAAAGGTCTATATGGTGGCATTTAGGAAGAGGAGGTGCCAGTGTAGTAGAGAAAGAGGGCAGCATGGGAGCAAAGGCAAGGTATATTTTTTTCAGTGGTAATAACAAATCTAAAGAAATAAAGAGAGAGAGAAGCCTTCTTCCCCCCCTCCTCCTCTTCTCCTGCACCTGGGGTCATGCTGTGACCTTTTAGAAGATGGGATGCAAAAGTGACCTTTGTCAGAGTGTGACAGAGCATCTAGCCCAGGTTTCCGCGAGGAGACGTGGGAGGCCTACAGGCAGCTCTTCTTCTGCAGGCAGAGGTCCTGACCCACAGCAGCACACTTGCAGGGCTGTCAGGGACAGGTTCCCTATCCCCAGTTGCTTTGCACAAGGAAACACAGATGAGAAGACAGGCTAGCAGATAAAGAGTCTGATCTTTAAACTTTCTCAACCTACCTGTAAGTGGTATTGCTTGGGATCCCTGAGACAACACTTCTCTTTCCCTTCCCCGAGTCTCAAAAATAATCTTATGAAAATGCCACAACCCTTATAAGCTTGAGTTGCCTTCAAGAAAGCAAAGGTACACCTGCAGTCCTCTCAAAGACAAGACAAAGGAAAACAGGGCCAGAGTTTCCTTGCTGCTTTGCATCCGCTGCTTTACAAAAAACACACAACTCAACACATTTAACTGGGTGTATTGACGAAGCGCCCAACTAAACAATGACTTTGTGGGCATCCTTATCCATCTTTTTTCTGAGAATGTGTATTGCTAAATCCTCTATGTCCCTAAGATGTACTTGGCCATACCAGGGTAACATTCAAACACTCATTTTCACAATCACAGTTGCTCAAAAAAAAAAAAAAAAAAAAAAAAAAAAAAAGATTCCAGCAATAGGACAAACACCCATTTGTTCCAAGTCAGTCAGTTCTAAACATCAAGCCAGGCAAACCCTGGAGGATGCAAAGAGAAAACATGCTAGGAGCTGTCTGACACTGGGTCAGCCCCACACGGAACACCACTGCTTTGCTGCCACTCATAAAGACAGGCACTTCTTCCTTTCCTACCCTCGTCCTTTTTCTTGGCTAACATATAGCAGACCTTCTGAATAAACAGATCTCTGTTGGACATGCAATTCAGGTGCTGGCTGCTCCAGCTGTGAATCCCTCATCTCCCTGCTATGTCCTGGAGGCATGAGAGGGCAGAGGAAGCAGGGCAATCTTCAGCCTCCATCTCTTGCTGCCCCATGACCTCTGGGCTGCCACTGTTGACCTTGCTGGGGCTGCAAGGGGTTGACTAATTTGGACACGTTCAGGCAGTTGCTGTCATCAGCTTCCTGCTTTGTTGATCAGGGAGGATCAGGCAGGAGTCAATTATTTGGCAATCTCAGGATGATCGGAAGAGACTATTAGTGTTTGACATTTTAAAGGGAAATGGAAAACAGTCCACCTCTCCCTTTCTGCCAGCTAAACCAAGCACTTCAGATTAAACTTTGCATAGCTCCTTCCGCATACAAATTAGCTCAACAACTGCTGCTCTTCTACTATGTCAGTGGGCCACCTCAGGAAAAAAGGCTTGACCATGACTCCTTATCAGCTGTCACAGAACATGGCCATCTGAACTGCAGCAGAGACTCTAGAAGCCTACATGCAGCAAAAATCCCCTCAGTGGAAGACATAAAAAAGGTTAAGCAGAAGATTTGTGTTTGGAAGCACCAACAAATGTGTCAAAGTAAACCGAAACAGAAATTCATGCTGTATGTAGAAATTTCATCCCCCTGATCCGACAACATGTGGATAAAATGTGTTCAAAGCTTAAAACCAATATTCCAGAGAGAAATCTGTGCTAAATGGAAGTGTGGTAAATTTCAGAGATGTTCAGTAAATCCTTGCAGTTCACAAGAACAGACTTTGACTTATCCAGACTTTTCCAAGTTTTACCCTAGACTTCCTTATGGAATGAGTGGCCTATGCACTTCTTCCCAAGATCCCTTTCTAGGGATTTGTTAAACATTTATGCAGAAAATCCATCTTATCTTGAAACTGTGAAGTGGAGAGCCCGACAATCCAATTGGTAAGATAAGCAGTCAGAAGTCGTAAAATAGCAGCCTTGGTTCCAACCATATTTAAGAAATAGCCCTTAAGAAAGAAAAGAATATTATGAGGCTCTTGGACAACAATTTCCCCACAACTATCAGAACAAAAAAACGTGATGCCTTCTGACTACTGGGACAGGATTTGCAGCTTTGGTGCATATCTCCTGTCTTTCTTGACAGCAGAGTTTGTAGCATGCCTGCATCAGCAGTACTGTTTTGCAGGCATATGAAGAGATCCCAGTTTGAATCAAACCCTCATCATGCCTGATGCTGTGCAAATATGTGGAAGAATTCTGACTTACTTATTTAACACTACAGATTAAAGTTTGAACAGTGGACTTTCTATTTCCAGAGCCTTAGATAGACTGACAACTGACACCAGTAAACTCTGAAAATCACTAAGCATTAACAACCTGTTCACACTGCATCCCAAAAAGAGAGCTGAAGCTGTCCATAAGAACTGACACAGGAAAGCTACTGCAAAGCAGTTTGAAGGCTGGTTAACTACAAATGCCTGCCATGGCTTACATTCTGTAAAACAGAGAAAGGAAGAAAACTTTAAAGTTTCAAGAATTTCAGGTTCTCCACTGTTACAAGCACAGTCACCTTCTTGCTCTTGAAGAATAACACATGATGGAGTCTAATGAGAAGCCTGTTGGTGGCAGATTGCCCTCTCTCCAGCACATTATTACTGCCAGTATCCAGTTGGACCAAGTCCCCCTGGGACTGCCCAGGATTTGTCTGTATGCAGACAGCTCTGATGTGGCAGCAGGGCAGACTCTAAGCGGTAGTGTGATTTAATAAACAGACACTTAAGGCAGTTTACGCTGGAGTCAGCCCACTTTGGATGGCCTTCTCTGCTAATTTAACACTGGCTGCAGCCCCCAAGCTGGCGTCTCCCTGCTCATTAGGGAAAAGGGGTGAATACGCATGCGTGTGGGGGAGGAATTCTTGCTTCACATCGGTGTTTGAGAGACTTTATTATACAGGGCAGCTCATTTCACTCACTACACTGCAGAGAATTTTTATATGGAGAGGGGGGAGATAGGGCATGTCAGTTAGGATGCTTCCCTGTTGTTATTTTCATTAATTTTCTTCATTCTTGTTTTGGTTGGGGGGGATGTGACAAAAAGGGACAATAATTGCCATTTGCCGCAGACTTTGAGGAGTCCTCAGCCATTACAGATTAAATTGCATTCTGTACAAGTGTCCATCAGGCCCCAGCTCCAGACTCCAGGCTAGTTAGAGGACAGCTGATTCAGCTGCAAGAACATTTTGCTCCACTTCTGATCTGTCCTAATTATAAAAAGGATGCTCTCTCCTTTAACCCCTACCGTTCTCTACTTCCTATTAGTATGGTACAGTCCTTCAGCCAAGTATTCCACTGGCTTACATGAATTACATGGACTGTCAGCAGCAGAGAATCTAAATAGAACCATACTGCCTGAGCATCTCTTTCCTGTTCTGTAGCTCTCATGACCAACAAAGTATTTCAGATTTCAAATAGAGAGTGGCAAAATCGGAACACGTTCTGGACCTGAAGCATCCATATAATTAAAAAAAAAAAAAATTAAAAAAAAAAATCAAACTAAAGGAAATACCCACAGTTCCAGTTCAAAGCATAAATATCTTGAATACACCTGTCTAATTTTAAGTTGATAAGTATCAGTACATTTAGCAGTACATTTAGCAGGGTGAAGCAGAGTCTACAACACTTTTTTTTTTTTTTTTGAGAAGATAAGCTTATAGGCCCACGTGGAGCTTATTATGGTTCTGGCAATGCAGCCGCCGAGCTAACATATGTCTCAGCAAAACTACACAAGCCATGCTGACAGCACTGCAATGTAGATACATAATAAACATCTGGATTACAACCAGGAAGTAGTAGGTTGTCATTTTCCCTCCAGCTGGTAAACAGCTCCATTTTAAAACCTCTTACAGCAGGATCTTTCCACATCTTTTGTTACAGAGCAGTGCAACAAGACTAAAAGCAAAGAACACAGGATGGATGCTGGTCACTTCAAACTCTTTCCTTGATGCAGCTCAGACACTGACTTCAGTTAATTCACTCCTGACTCACACTGGTTTACATGAGACAAGAATATACCTTTGTTTGATCTTGGCCCTCACAACATATGCAGTGAAGTTCATGCTTCAGCAGATTCCTCTCCTCCCCTCCTGCCACCAAGCTCCTGTCTTTCCCCTCCCACTCCCCCCCCAGCTAATTCTTACCCAATCTACGGCTCCTCTCCTGAAGGATGAACAGAGTTGATAATCTGTGTATTTCTGAAAAATGGCATCGTTTTAACGTTGCCCAGAGTGCCACGAACAGCTATAACCACACAGCACCACAAGCAGAGCAAGGCTGGGGCTTAGCACCACACTTCAGAAAAAGATGCTCCCACAGATTTGCAGATGTAACATGGGAAAGTACCAATAATGTCATATGGTCTGAACTGCAAAACAGACTTCTCAACACTCCTTTAGGGAAAGAATTATCCTTCCCCACAACATAAAGTCAGTACTAAAAGCAATATCTTGTGGTTGAAATGTAGTATAGTTTAAGACAGACATGAATTCTCCCTTTGTACACTTCACATGACGATGAATCAACCACATCCTATGGCGGTCTGCTCCAACAGCGCCTTACTCAACCAGCTAACATCTTGCTTTTATATTTACAACATCTCTTTGTCCTGAATAAAAGAAAGTGTGTGGTTTAGACACATCTTGCTCTGGGGATACTGGCAAAACCAATTTACCCTGACAGACTGTTAAATGTTGGCTGATAGCGTCTACATGATTATTTTTCTTTTTAGATGGCTCCTTTCTTTGTGTTAATCCCCTCGCTCTTTACCAAAATCTTACTAATATTTTTTTTCCCCACTCTTTCTGTTTTGGTGAGTCTGTTCGTTGTTGTTATTTGTTTGTTCTCTAATGAGCTTACTTCCTGTAAAATATTAATTAGAATCAACAGTCCCTGAGCCATGGGCCATATCTTTCAAACACACTACTGGAAAACAAAGAGAACTTCAGAAATTTAAAACAGAAAAAGGGAAAAACAAGCACAATATCTGTCTTCTCCAGCTAGTACTGGACAGCTCCCTTCAACCAGGCTCCCATACTCTGGGTATAGGGAGTTGTGGAAGGAGCCTTTTAATACTCTACTGATATAAAATATAACATCAGCTGTTACCGAACCCATTTGTCTGTTACTAACAATGACTGTGAACGCAGCTAAGGGACACTGTGCAAAAATCTTGCAGAAAAAAAAAAAAACAAAAACTAAAGAAATGTTTCTTAGTAAAAAATTCCCCTTATGTTCAGTAGTGGGAGGGTCACAACAGGATTGATATCCTTGCCAGACAACTTACTATTATTAAGTTCCTTACCATTGCACTTGTGGCACTTCACTGTGTTTTTTTTCCTAAATATCTTTTCATGGAGAAGTTCCCAGTATATTTTGTCCACATCATTCACTGCAACGAGGAGCGTATTCATGGCTTTTGGACTTACCTATTCACATGTGTATAACTTAGAAGACAGAGGTGCTGATCAGAAGCGGGCACATATTTTAGAGCAGACCTCATTGCCAAGTCCTTTAATGCACTGTGGGTGATCTCCATTTTCTTAAAATTGCATCTCTGAAAAATAAGAAGTTTACTACTTGAATGGAGAGAACAGCAGTATTTTATCTACAAAACCTTAAAATAATGACTAAGTCTATTCAACTTTATAGTTAGTTCCAGAAGTTTTTGTTATATGTTGAGCTACGTAAGGGTCAACAATCTGTGCAAATTTCACTGAAGTACTGCACACAGACAAGGTCTGGATTCAAACACAAATATTTTGGCAGAAAGACAGAGGCTGAAATAGCAGAATTCATGTCAGCCTTCTGTTTAATGGTGATGGCTTATTGGCAGTTGACAAAGGGTTTGAAAAATACCAATGAATAAAAGCACTTAAGAAGAAATCTTGCAGTGTTCTAGTCAGAAAACTGAAGCCAAACATTCACTAGTAAGTTTAAAATCAAGACCATAAAAAAAAAATACTGTAGTTTTCTAAAGACTTGAAGGTATTTCTTTTTAAAAGGTATTTAATCTCTAGATCTAAACTATGGTTGGCAAAAAAAAAAAAAAAAAAACCAAACAAAAAAACCAAACAAAAAAACCCCTGAAAAGCTTCCCTATGCATAAATCATCTACTACTTGTGCCAGCACTACTTCCAAACTGCAGCAACTTACTGCAGGTGAAAGCAGTACAAAATTCCTATTGCAGATATACATATAAAAACTTCGTGAAGAGGAAAAAACAATAATTATATCAATGTAATCTTATGTTCAAAATAGATGTTGAACTTCAGTAAGTAACAATTTAAAAATATCACATGCCTAAGTAAAATATGGTATAAATTTTATGTGTGAATGAAGCTGTAAGGATCCAATGCATGATCAGTGACTGGATGTAAACAAGGTACTTTATTTTACTGAGGCAGTCAGCTGAGCTACTGCAACTGCTCCTGTGTGTGTTTGGTTCATCTTCATTTTTAAAAATAACCAATTGAAACCAATAGCTATTTAATGAGTATTATTTCTTTATATATTGCTGCTAGTGGCAGGAGGTTGGGGGAATGAGAGGCAGAGGGAAGAATATCATCAAGTGTGAGACACGTGTTTACTTGGAGTTTCAGAGGTGACCGAAATGCTAAACAAGACTACTGCAGGGGATGTAAACCAACTCTCTAAATCTAATTAAAACAGGTGAGGATGGTATGAGGAAAGCAGCAAACAGTAATTACACAGCAGAACTACCTCACAATCACTGCCACTGACCCAGTAAGCGCAAAGAGCGTCACCTCAGTGAGTTGAAGAAAATATTTTGACCAAAAATAAGTGTAATTTATTCTCTGAAGCACGGCCATGATTTCCCAGTCACATTCTATGAATTCAGGACCTGGCTTAAGGGAAATTCCTTCTCCTTAGTTTACCCCACAAGCATGTCGGAAAGATAAGTATCTATTCTGGATGGAAGGAGAGCCCAGTTTAAGAAAAGGAGATAAAGGCCGAGCCTTCAGCCATTTTGTGCAGCAGTTTCCAGTGCCCTAGTACCGAGCTGATCGTGTCAGTATCTCAAGGTCCCCAGAGACGGTAATCTTATGTGTTCAGAGAGGCTTTAGTTCATGCAAGGTCAGAGTAATTGTGCATGATTAATGGTTTATCTCTTCCTGAAAGCCTTACACAAAGGCTCCAAACCAAGTTAGCCGTAATTCCATACTCCTTACAGTCCGCTTAAAGGGGCAGCATCCTATTTCCTGTTGGTGGGGCCAAGCAGGTTGACTTTATCAGAATTGGAAGCGGGCCATGGGGCCTTTCACAGGAGGCCCTCACCCTATTCAGCTCCCTAGGTAATGCGAATACATTGAAAAAGAGTCCAAATTCAGTCTAAACCACACCAAAGTTGAGGTGGTTTAGAACAAAAAACAAAAAAAAAAACAAACACAACAAAAACCCAAACAGACTTCTCTGTGACAGCTCACAAATGTTTTGCTGTGAGATTCTTTGGTTTTCTGCAGAATTGCTTCTTATTGTATTGTCAGAGCAGAATCACCTCAGGATCCCATTTTTTTCCAGCTGTAGCCTTATTTTGTTAAGAAAAGGATCATTTTTAATCAATTACAGCTTTGTGACCATGGGCAGCCACATATGCTGATTAAATTATGATTTGCAGATAGTGCTCATGCTTACAGATAATTCCTTAGGGATAGCTGCAAATTTAGCCCTTTTTTTTTTTGTTTTGTTTTTGTTTTCACAAAGCGTTAAAGAGGCCCGATCGCTTTGAACGTGAACCATCTTTTGCTGGAGATTTTAACTAGCTGTTTTTAGACTACATAGCATTTGTAAACAACTATTTAGTTATACACTATGTAATTGGACACAAGTCATACGCTGCTGTGCCTGCTCTGAGTGGATGACCAAAGCCCTTTCCACAATGGAACAGTGAATAGTTCTGTTCACATACCAAAAATCTCTGTGCTCTCCAGCAACCAAGACATTCATATCAAGCACAGCGTGCCCTGTGGTTTTATGCGAATGAAACTCCACACTCATCAGGTTTGTTCACTGACAGCAGATGACAAGAGACCACAAACATGGCTGAATTAAAGCAGCAATATTCAGTCAAATATTCCTGGTAAACGCAGTTCCCACCATCTAATCAGACTGAGCTTTGATTTAACTGGGAAGCTGAAATATTCCATGTGAATGCCCTCTCCCTGGAGGCATTTAAGGCCAGGCTGGATGGGCCTCTGAGCAATCTAGTCTAATGAGAGGTGTCCCTGCCTATAGTAGGGGGCTGGAACTAGATGGTCCTAAAAGTACCTTCTGAATTTAATCGTTCTATGATTCTATGTTTTGTTGGGGAGAGGAAAAAAAAACATGCAGTATAGTTAGAAAATCCCACACAGAGAAAGAGCCTCCACTTATGGTCACAGAAAGCCAGCTAGCTAGCCAATAGAAATGCAACATCCTTAGGAATAGCCTTTTCTTTCAGAGGGTGCAAGAGCTGAGCAATGTCAAGAGCTATCTTAAATCTCTTCCTATCTAATAGGAACTGAATCTAATAGGCTGAAAACAGTAACCAAAAAGTTAACTTGGAGGAAGAAGTTTTGTTCTCAAAGAAAAGGTAGATTAGACAATGAAACTGGGCTACAAAAAAGGGGATGTTAGCAAGCTGGAGGAAACTGGTAGACCCAGAATCTAATCTTAGACTTCCAATGGGAAGCAGAGTAAACCTGGCACTTAATGGCACAGACTATACAGTACCAAACTGACACAAGGCAAGTGGAATGTCTCTTAATTGACTCTAATTTTTAAATATGTTAAAAAAAAAATAAAAAAAAATCTTCTCCCAGGGAGAAAGGGATACACTCTAAACTATCCAAGCTGCCAAACAACTTCTGCACTTCCACAAGGCTTAGAACAGCACCTACTTACAAGCCCAGGAACTGGGGAGGTAGCACACCTCTCCCTGTAAAAGTAGGAACTGGGGTGGAACTCCAGAGCAGTGCCCACACTCCATAAAGGCCACATCCAGGTCAACCTAAGGTACTTACATTTAATATATTCAAGTACGTAAAGCTTTACGAAAGCTGACCTTAAGCAATTCAAGTAGTATCTGAAACAACATGTGATAATGAGTATTCATTTTGATGCAGTTCTGGAGAAATAGTAGACAAAGAACCTATCTTTAAAAGCAGAACTTACTTAACTGCACTATCTAGAACGTTGCAAGAAAAGTTAAAAAAAAAAAAAGAAAAAAGAAACAGTTTAGAAGTAATCAGAAGGAAATAGGATGTTTAAAACAGCCAATACAGAATGGTCAGGAACAAAATATTCAATCTATTATGCTATGTCTAATGAGGTAGCAGTTGCAGTGATTATGGGGAAAGTATTAGAGATGATTTACTTCCAAAAATTAAGTAAAAAAGCAATACTTTTAATTCTTGCCCACTTAATGTTTTAAAAGCATACACAGGAAATCTATGATTCTGTGAAAGGAAATCAAACATAGCTTAAAACCATCACAATTAGTAGGCAAAGCTATCTAGATAAGTCCTCTTAAATTACTAGTAATTTTCTGTCCAACTGACAGGACACTTCATGTGGAGTTCTACAGGGAACTATATTAGCTCCACTTTCATTAGCATAGTTATTAGCATAGATAGCCCTGAGGGTTATGCAGCAACCACTCTGGCAGGTATCATTGTAAGTCAACAATCTCAATAAACTGGAATAAAACGCAAGATGGAACAAAACAATGACACATACAAAATGTTCTATGTATAATAAATTCAAATAGATATGAATAAGTGTCAATATTCAGAGAAGGATATATAAACTTCTAAGTAAACACAAACTGAATTTTGATCTACAAGTTGATGTCTCAAAAAAAAAAAACCACAAAAAACCAAACCAAACCAAAAGGAGTGGACGACATCCCAAACCAGAATGTACTGACAGGTGAGGAACAAAAGATACTCTTCTTGTTTGTACTGGACATGGCTGAAGTTAAGCTAAGACATCCAGTTTTGGCCACATCACTGCAAGAAGAGATACGTGATACCATCATGACTGGTAAGAAAGTTCAGATACATCAGTGGAGGTAAAAGACTGATGGAACTGGACATCTATGTTCCATCTTAAAGAAAGAAGGGGGGATGATTATTCTTTTGCAGGAGGCAATGCAGAAGCGGCTATGAAGAAGATGGTCATTAATTTTTTTCTTTTTGAGTCCACTTGGGGCTAGAACACAACGTATTTAGCATAGCATAGCTGACAGCGAGAATATTTGGGTTTGATATTAACAAGAGCATCACAATTTTTTTTTAAAACAATGGAATAAAGCAGCTATGCACATAAGAAGGAAACAGAATTTCTTTCAAAGGAGGACTTTAGACAGATTCACCTTGGTGACAGTCTGAGTATGCAGTCACAGACATGAGCAAAAGAACCTTCAAACTATGGGCTATAAGTTTACCGTGGAGATTTCTACTCACCCGAAAACACTTGTTCAGCTCTGAAAAGGACCAGCCTAATATCTCAGGATTTAGGCTTGCAGTTAAAAACGCAGTTTGTAATAAAAAATGAGCAAGGTCTGTGTGATGAGTATAACTACATCAAGCTGCTACCTGCTGGCCAAAAAGCCTACCAGGTGAAAGATGCAAGAATAATCAGAAGTATTCAGACTGCTACTCCTGATTGTAGCAGGTGAGCTCAAGCTGGATAAACTCCAATTCCCAGCTGACCCAGCAGGTAAGTTCCCTACTTGGACCTGAACTAGCACAGTGATAAGCCCAGAATGCTCAGCAGCAGGCAGGCATTCAGGATTTGGATTTAATTAGCAAGATTTGCAAAATTCATCAGGAATAGAGAATGAGAAATTCTGAATCAGCTTTCAAGTCCTCTGTCAAAGTGCCTAGCAAGTTTTGGATCTGACAGCGCAGAACCCAACAGAGTCATACAAGGTCACAGTGCAGCATTTTCTCTAAACACGGTGTTATATCTCAATGTCATAAGGCAGCACTGTCTGGTATGCGGTCAAACCCACAACAAATGGTGACCTGCCATGTCAAATTTCCCTGGTTCGATGGTTATAAAGTTAGCATGTGATGCAGAACAGATTCAAAGAAGAAAGATCTGCTTGCATCTTCAGCACACGTTTTCTGAAGCAGACCTGAATTCACATAAGTGGACTACCTCCTATTCTTTGCAAAAGGCTTCTATCCTATTTCCCTTAAACTATCTCTGCGCTGGTCTGAACATTCCCTGAAACAGCAGGCAACAACCCTGGCGTGGGATGCAACGTCCTCTTCAATATGGTAGCAGTATTTCTCTCCAAGCACTTTAAAAAAATGCAACAAAAAAAATTACATTACGGTTACCAGCAATTTGAACAACCTACCTCACAGTTGCCGTGGAGTCTGGGCCTCAATTTCTTTTTCCTCTTGTCTATTTAGGCTAAAGTAGATTTTTATGCCAGATTAACTAAAGCGCTGCTCTTCTTTGATCTGCAGTTCAGGCCACAGTTCTGACCGGAGAAGGGAAAAATAATTCACCAGGGTGTTCCTAACTTAGCAGCAGCCAAAAATGCTTGGGTTTCCAAGGTTTCCCCGATTTCCTTTTCCGAAGGGATATCAAGAAAATAGTAACAAGTTAAATATGTTGAAAGGGGTTTGCTATTCATTTCTTTCTCATGCTATAACTTTTTCTACAAATGCCATTTGAACAAGCATCGATCTCAGAAAAGCCCCAGCATGCACCATCAGAAAGGTGTACGAAATACTTGAAAATTACTAAATCACAGCAATTTAAATTAAATTATTAATCACCTTATCCTAACTTTCAATTTCCCTTTTCTCTTTTGTCCCTTCCTGCAATCGTTTGGGCAGGTGGCCTTTGCAGACCACCCTCCAGCATACCTAGCATGACCCACATGGCAGTGGGTTATAACCCAAGCCATGTGCATCATGGACCACAACACCTCGTGTTATACAGCTTCCCCAACACCTATTTAGTCCCACAAACAACACCTTTGAAATCAGCTGAACTCCTCATGTAAATTTCATTTTAGAATTCACAAAGTCAGTATAACAGATGCACCAGATTTTTTTTTTATTATTATTTTTTTTAATATTTCTCACCCCACATCTCATAATTTCTGTAAGAAGGGAAACTGCTAGAAAGCTTAACTCAGTCTGGTGCAGAAGAGAATGTATGACAGAGGACTTATCACATTCCTCAGTTCTTACACTGAGCTTCAAACCTTCATTAACTAGCTAGCATTCAGCAGTCTCTATGCTTTTAAAAAAAGTAATAATAGGTACAACTACAGTTGGAATGAAACATTTCTAAATTGAGATCTTAAGACCTTCAGAAAACAAGAATAAGAACAAGTCATACAAAGAAGCTAGATTTTGAGTTTTCCAGTAGTAAGCTAGGTTATTCTAATATAATGATATTATCTGCTTACTCGTGATAAAATTAGCATTAAAGTCTGCATAATTCAGACACACATAAACAACACCAGGTGCTTAAACAGCATTTAGCCTGGTGTAAATTATATCACTCGTGAAACCCTCAGCTCCATCTTTCAGTAGAACAGTTGCCAAGAAATGACTCTCCAGTGACACCAGAGGAGTTGGAAACAGCTCATTAGCACTCCGTAGAAAAAAAAAAGAAGGATTAAGTCATGCCCCAAAACATCCAGCTCATACAGTTACAGAGACATTCAACTAAATTCTGTGCTTTTTAGAATAATCGGGGAGTGAGAATTTGATAAAGGTAGGTGGTAAATGTTGAGAAAAGCAGCCATGCTCATAAGGGGCAGACTTTATGTCAATGCCGCACTGTTCTTCAGATCAAAACCTCTCTCTCTTCCGTAGCACTACAACTCCTTTTCTCCCACTGTTTTTCCAGTTTCTCTCTATTTAGAGTTACAGAACTCCTTCATTTGTAGTTTGGCCAGCCATTGAGCTCAGCCAAAACATGTATTCCAAATATTCTTGTCCTTCCTGTGAAACAGCTCAGCTGTTTCTGAACCAGTCCTGAGGTAACCCCACCTTCTCTTTTCTCTTAAATGGAAGCTGTGTTCTACACTGGGACAAACTGATTTCAACCATGCAGGTTGTTACTCTGCAGTGGAAAGTGTATTATATGAACCAATGTTAAAAATCTACAACTCTATACAGTAGAGTCCAAGTCTGGGACTCCATTCAGGACATCAGAAAGTGATTGTTTGGGTTTTTTTTGTCTTGTTACAGTATTCAGCATGCAGTGAAAACAGATGAGTTCATATATATATATTTTACGCCAAAAGAAACAGCCATGCCAAACCAAAATCTGACTTTTTTTTTTTTTTTTTTTCTGAGTGATATAGGTAGCTGTTGTAATTGACGTATTCCAGTAAGATGATCAGAGGGCTGGAGCACCTCTCCCATGAAGAAAGGTTGAGGGAACTGGGATTGTTTAGCTTGGAGAAGAGGAGGCTCTGGGGAGACCTCATTGTGGCCTTCCAGTATTTGAAGGGAGCATATAAGCAGGAGGGGGAACAGCTGTTTACGAGGTTGGATAGTGACAGGACAACAGGGAACGGTTTTAAACTGAGGAGGAAGTTTTTCACACAGAGGGTGGTGATGCACTGGAAACAGGTTGCCCAAGGAAGCTGTGGATGCCCCAACCCTGCAGGCATTCAAGGTCAGGCTGGATGTGGCTCTCGGCAGCCTGATCTGGTGGCAGGTGACCCTGCACATAGCTGGGGGTTGGAAGTAGATGATCTCTGAGGTCCTTTTCAACCCAGGCCATTCTATGATTCTATGATATGAACCTGGCCTACAGGCAAGTGATATGTAGACAGTGTCAACAGATTACATTTTTCTGAACTGCTGAATGCACTTTGTAATGAGAACTCACCAACATTTAAAATGCAGTTTATGAACTCTGAAATACCAAATGGAGGTAATACTCCTTTGGAAAGGGTGTAGCACTGCAGAATGCCAGAAGGAAGCAGGTTGACTGGGCCCAGAAAAAGCTCATATCTTTCCAGAGATGCAGTCAGTCTTGCTCGAGCTTTGTTATTCGAGCTTCTTGTTATAGGAACATTCCTACCCATTTCAAGAGGGAACTCTGCTGTCTCAGAATGTGTTCCTTCCACTAGGTCTGCAGAACGATGGCAATATCTCTATGCAGAACAGCACTCAACAACAAATGCCACTCTGAAAATGAAAAAGGTATTCCCTAATCCATGTCGTTGCATATAAGATCACGGAAAGCAAAATGACCATGAACAGCTGCTGCAGAACCTTACTGAGTTAGCAGAGGCCCAGAAAGAACAATTTGAGATGCAGATTTCCCTGTGTTTTACAAAGAAGAAAATACAAAGACTCTAAATAATGTATTAACTATTTAAATTCTGATTCCTTCAGTATACATAATCACTAGCAATCAAATTGTTTTGCTAGGTGTTAAAATAGGATAAGCAAAACAGATTAAGCAAAACAGTAATTTCCTAATACCTAAAAACAGAAAATATTGTCTCCAAGCAGATGCAATATTGACACACCAGCCAGAGTTTGACAGGTATGATTTCCATAGGACAGCAAACACTGCACAAAAACATTTCATATTTTGCCTTAATATATAGTACAGAAAGGAATCTGTTAACAAGAACATAGGAAACTCCTTACAAATTGGTAGCGTTGGCAATTTCCTGCAATAACTTAGAAGATTTTCACTTCCTTGGTTGGGTTGATCTCTCATATCCTCAGGTTGAAATTCAAGAACCTACAGTCTTGACACACAATCCAGTGATTAATAATACAGACTGTATATTAAAAAACCCATCATATACCTCTATTAGGCATAACAAAAATTCTTTCCAGACAGATTTTTGATTTAAAGACATTTTCAGAGAGTTCATTATTGGCGAAGATGCATAGAAAACTGACTCTGTTCAAGTAAACCTACCTAGAACAGTCAAAGAGAGCTATGTCCAAGTGCAAAGAATGAGCTGAGGAAAGACTTTAGGATTTAGAGTGAGATTTTAAAATCAATAGAATGATAGGGGGCCTATGGAATATTTTTTTGGAGACAAGAATTATTTAGGCACCTTGCTCCTGTGTCAGCTTCTAAGGTATTAAGTTATTTATTCACCATTTGTGAAATTGCTCTGCATAACCCCAAAACTACAAAGCACTTAAAAAATTCTAATGCTAGCTTCTCGCACTAGAAAAGGTTAAGTCCAGCTGTCCAACTGGGTGAGTCCTATGTGGTTAGCAAAGAGCACACCATTTTCAAAAGAACACGCTACACGATTGTGGGTTAGTGCTGAGCTCTTCTGAAAATGTACTCATTTTACTCTCTTGTCAAAATGTTGAATGTGACACGCTGAAAACATCTGATATGCAAACATTTGTAGATCCTCCTCTGACCTCCTCCAAAATCCAAATATTAATGACTGGAGTTAAAAAATAATGCATTTGGATTAGCAGATTTTTGTAGGAACCTACTTCCATTCTTTTTTTTTTTTTTTAATTATTTTATTTTTAATGAGCACAGCTTTAGTCGGTTTTCACAAGAGAAATGCCTTTATATTTAAAAACAGAATACATGGCCGCCGTGTAATACAGATGAGGAAAACAAGAGGAGAAAGAAGCTAGGAAAACACCCTGAAATCTCTGCTGTGAACCAGATGCTTCCACCTCACAGCTTGACATGAACCACACGGTTTGATGTCCAAGGGGCAGTATGTCATGCTTTAGTGTTATATTTTTCTCCCCCACAGCAGTGAGTTGCATTACAATCTGTAAAGTAGGAAACACGCATACACCATTATAAATAGCTACAGAATGCCCCGGAGTGACTGCAGCAGAGCTGGATCTGCACTCTGAGCCCCTCAAGGGAATTTCAGCTGTGGCTTAACTCTAGGGACATCACTTATCCTATCAACTGAATATCTATGAGACAGGTAGATGTGGGCCTTCACACAAGATGTGACAAGGTGTACAGCAACTTCAGCAAATCCACATTTGCTGGGATAAGGCTTTAGGGGACTTCAGTCTCTGAAAACAGCAGTCATCTCTGCACCATCTAATTTCCCAAAGTCTGTCTCCTGCAGAAAATCATCCTTCTCATCCAAGGGAGGAAGCCATAGCAGAGGCCCCAGCTCAAGAAATCATCTTGAAAATAAACACAAAGCAGAGCTTCTTCCCTAGCTCATGCAATGTGGTTCTTGCACACTTCCCAGTGGAAGCACTCACAGTTCCCATGCGCAGCTCAAGATGCACTTACAGCATCTACCTTGCTCCACATACCTCAGGGAGAAGCCACTGACATAGCACACGTCCACCAACTGCAGGACACTGCTCTCCAGAGCTGCTGCATGCCCTTGGAGTTGTGCAGATTCACAGCCTCTAACACACAGGTATGCTTAAAACTTTGTCCAGGTGGAAGTGGAAATGTGACTTGTCCCACTAGTTGCCAGGAGCAAAACACAATTCTTGACAGTTCTCAGCTCATGCTGTGTCCATAGATCCAACCCTAATTCCAAGTGCTAACACAGCTTGAGAAGCTCTGCACTTTTCACCAACTGGTAAAGTAGGAAAATACACCTATCCTGTGGGAAGTCCTCTGATTTCCTTTTCCTCAGTTTCTCCATTTCAATTTCTAATACACACTACAGTCACTAGAACAGGACAAAGTTCAATTCTTTCTCTCTGGTGTTTGTGTCAGCAAGCATCTCCTCCTGTAGAATCAGCCTAGGAACTCCTCCCAGGTCTTTCCTGGTTTTGTGGGTGACAATGGCTATTCAAAACTGGGAAAAACCAAGAACTGCAGAACAATCCCAGCATCTGAAAATCATTCTCACATAACCGGACCTGAGATTGACAAGTATTTTCTTTTTGCATTTCTCTTTTTTTCTCTCCACAAGTCCACTTGGCTCCTACTCAGGGCTTTTATTACTTGCTTCAAGAACCTCTGCCTCACTGAAGGATTCCAAGAAATTGTTCATGTGCCAGATTTGGTATGCAGCCTCAGGCTGTAGGCTTCAGGCAGCCCAACTTTCATCAGGCTTTACCTGCAGGCCTTACCTGCAATGGAAAAAAAAGAGCTATGCAGATGCTATCGTCCTTCACAAAGGACACTGCAGGACCAGACTGTCCCAGCAAAGCAGTATGCCCTTGGGAACAATTCCTCCTACACTGCAGAACATAGACATGGGTTCTGCTGTGCCAAGCCCAGTACATGAAGGACACAGACAGGAGGGGACTGGGCCATGCCATGCTCTGCCTCCTGAAACAAGAGCAGAGAACAGGCTTCTCTGGTCACCTAGGAACAAAACAAGGAGTAGACAGAAACTCTTTACCTCGGGCAGATTTGCATTATGCTGCATTTCATTTCTTAAACCACCTCACATGTTCACATTCAAGACAGAAGCTGCTGTCAGCCCACAGACAGGAGCCTACCCACGTCCATACCTGGGCAATCACTCCGCAGACGGCACAGTGCTCATGCCTCCGCGTGTGTATTAAAGTGCCGCAGCCAGCTAATTCTTTACAGCTTGCACTTCTTAGCCCTCGTTATGGCAGACAGTTGGGCGCCCCTGTACAGTTAAAGATCACAGGCCTTGATAACCTGGCTCTTTGATTTATGACAGCCCAGACCTTAGTGATCACCTAATGAGGGGAACCTGGAGTGTCAACCTGTTTATTAAATACCCAGAACCAGCTGTAGACCCAGCCAAGGAAGTAAGTTAATCATATTTCTCATTTATTTTGCGTATCCCTCCCATTCCCCAGCTCTCCCCATTCTATCCTCCATTCTGCCTGGCTCTCTCTTTTCATCTCAGAAGGGGAGGGATTTTGGACAGGTCATTTACGGAGACTGTCAGGGGGCCGAAATGTTTGCGATTTCCTACTGATTTCTTAGGTGTTTAGAAGTTAATAATATTCAGCACCTCATGATTCTTTCCTAGATGTCAAACAAAGACATGAAAGGCAAGGAATCCGAGAGGAAAGGAGGGGGAAGGAGGGAAAGGGATGGAGAAGCAGGGGCAGCAGGAGAGCAGCTTTCCTCACAGTTTTAAAGAAAGCTGTATCTGAGGAAGTCTGGCATTAGTCCTAATACACAAATATATGTATATATATATATATATATATATATATCACATAAACATTGTGTAAACACTTCTCTGTTGCCTTTAGTGAACAAAAATTTCTCATTCTCAGTGAGACCCTGCGCAACAAAATCTAAACCTCCAAAAGCAAAGATTCAACCTGTAATTACTTCAGATTTATGCGATTTCCCTTCTGTCCCAGTTAAGGGCTTCTACTTGTCTAATCCAGCAAAAATGTTATTTAATCCTTTTGAAGAAATTTACGAATGATGAGACTTCTTAAAATTCACCGAATCTATCCACATGGAAGGATACAACTCAAAAATCCAAGAGGAAACATTATCAGATATTCTAACGATATCAGAAACCTGGACAACTTAGATACAGAATTAGGGCTCAGAGAAAATACAATCTTATTTATATTAAAAATATAATAAAGCTCTACCATCACTCATTCAAATATTTTCATTTCCCTTTGACCACAGCAGATTTATTTTTTGAACCAGAAGAGTTTTCATCAAGAAAGTATGTCTTATCAGTGAGCACAGGTTCTGGTATCTCACAAGATGAAACTGCTCCCAGCAACTGTGAATATGCCTCTGAATGATCTCTCTCCCACATCTGGGCAGCTGAATCCAAAGAACAGAGGGAATATATGCCCTCATTTGTAAGCACCTCAGGGAAACAGAGAAATGGAGAAACCACTGATAACTGATCTCACCCCATAGGGGACTATGAGTCAGACCAAATGCTCTGCGCTAACCTCAGAAAGGATGAACCAGCTGATACAGAGCACCAGAAAACCAAAAACATAGTGTTCTTCAGCAACAGTTTCCTATGTTTTACTCCATCTAAGCCAGCAGAACATTATTTGAACAGCAATCAGAACTTTTCTGAAAAGCTGAAGTACATTTCTGCTTGCTAGCCTAGAGGTAACCAGGAGTGGATATCACAGAGGGTAGTTCTACAACCAAAAGAAACAGTTAAAGTCTGTGGCCTAGCCGTCAGGGAAAGACGTATTGCTTGCTTCTCCTTGTCATCTCAGAGTCCAACAGAAAAGATGGCTATGGGATAAACCTAAGCTTTTGAGTTGCAAATGTCAGATACGTATCTTCACTTCTGGCCCAGCAATAATCCTAGGCCTGGGCCTGTCTTACAGTAGTTGCTGCTGTTCATACCTCTGCTTCTCACAGAAGCTAGGAGGGCAGTAGTTGGCTTTTCAGGAAAGGAGAAATGGGCATGAACGCTCCCTTCTTGCTGATTAGGATTTTGATCCTTCTAACAGTGTCTTCCAGTCTTCAAGCAACAACCTTTCCCAGACTTTCCCAGCTGTGCTAGTGAAAGACAGGCCTTTCATGGCTGACCTAAGTGAAAGAAGAGAAAAAACTACTATGATTCCTTGTAGTTTGAAGCTGCTGAAGAAACAAACCTCCTTGCGTACCCATCCTGAAACCCACCCCTCAGCACATTGCCTGGACTTCCAGCAGTGAAGCTTATCAAAAATTGTTGCCTTGGTGTTTCAGGCTCAACATCTGCAGAATTACCATAAGACATCAAGTCACTCTGTTTACAGAGGGTCCACATTGAAACACAGCATGGGATGACTTTCAAGTGTATCAGACGCCTGATCTCAGCTGAAATCTTCCATTTCAGCCCACGTATTTCAATGCTGCACCCTCTCCTCTTACCTGAGGCAGCATTTAAGGTTATAGGCAGCTCTCATCTTGGTATGCATCTGCATTTCCTTCTGCGCCTTGCCAGGCCTGCAGTTACATCATAAGCTGCCTTTTGGAGTTCAGCAGCCCTCCTTTGTTAGAGGACAGGTTCACCAATTGGCCCCATTGCCTGCTCTCATTGGAGTGCTTCCAGATGCCTAACTACAGCACCCCTGTGCCAATGGTTTGCCTAAAGCTTCCCCACATCTCTCTTACATGCATAGCTCAGAAAAACCCATAAGGGCAGTCCAGACTGTGCTTTCTCTGGAGTTTTGTCCAGATTACTTGGAAATGACGGGGAATTGCTTCCAGTAGCTGCAGAATAGCCTGATTTCTAGCTTTAGAAACCTTAACGCTTTGCTTGGTTTCCTTTTATCTGCCTCTTTATCTGTTTAAATTTAGCCTGGTTTCTATATGCTGTTTCCCAAGTCTGAGCCAATATCAGTTATCCAGCACCCAAGGGGGTGCCACGTTCCTTCTTCCTTCAGCTTCACTCATTCTCTCTCAGGAACTGAGGCTCCCTTGACCCAAAACAGCTATCCTGCCGGCAGCTGCTGCTACCGGAGGTAAGATATCTTCAAGGCATGATAACAAGGAGTGCTGCAGAAAATAGAAGCACATCCTAAAGGCTGCCTGTGTCTATGCAATACATTTATTTAATTGATATGCTCTCAGCTTTCCTAAATAGAAATAGTCAGAAGCATCAAGCAAAATTGCCTCTTGCTATTTACAGGGTCCCCCAGAGCAGGCAGGTAGCAGATGGGGATGGGAGGAAATTGCTAACTACCCTTATTGTGTGGAAATGAGCCTGCGAGCACTTGCAGGAGAAATATTTCAAGGTTCAACTGAGAAGTAATAACATGGGCATTGCAGCAAGCAACTAAAGTGGGAAACAGGAACAAAACAGGTTTGTGTTGAGAAAGGACTTGAAAGGAAGAGAATGTACCAAGTGGCTGCTTGCATCAAGAGGCAGGCCTTGGGGATGGCTCTCTAGCTGGAGATACTGAAGAGGGGAGGGAATAAGAGAGTTGTTTTCCTTCCCTCTGCAGCCCCTGCAGCCAGCATGACTGGCACCTGTCATTCAGCGCCTGTCTGCTGTGCTCTCTTTCACTCAGACGCCCTCGCTGGCATTGAAAAGAGCAGGATGTGTAAGGAAGCCACTTCAGGCAGCTGCCTTGGCTGCTCTCTCGGTCCTCAAGGCAAGAGAGAGAGAGAGAGCTAGCAACACACAGAGCTGTCAGTGGCCTGTTGTCAGCCGGACAGTCACAGCTCTGAAAGGCCTGTCAGATCGGGATGGCTCCAGTGGGTCAGCAGGGACGTGCCTCCCCCTCCTCTCTGCCATGATCTCTGCCCTTAATGTTTCTGACTGCGGTGCATCTGCAGGGGAATGAAGGGAGCCTTGTGGCTACGCACCCTGCTCTCTTCCCCTGTCACACACAAACCTTAGGGGAGGAGACCAGTCTAAATCTTACATCCATTTCAGTTTACAGCGAACCCCTGTCACTACTCTGCTGCATGGTGGAGTCTTCTTTGCAACATGCTCCACAGATCACCATCCCTGTTGGTTTTAATACCCCAGCAGGTCTGCCAGGAGAAAGGATTTTCCATCCTAGATGAGGATCTATTTCTATAGTTCTCCAGCAATTGGATGTGAGATGATAGCCAGGCTGTGGGGGCAAGACAAAGAGCTAAATCTTTACAACCAGGCATGAAGGAAGCTGGTTAAAAATCCCCTTATTCTCTCTTCCCTTCTGCAAACAGAATAGCATTCTGTTACCATCCTTTCAGAATATTATTCTGAATATTATCTTCTGTGAAGGCCTTCAAGGCCAGCTATGACTGTGGAACCGCAGTAGGTGGTGTGGCACTTTCATGACTTGCAGCAGGTATGCTGAAGCTTTCAATGCCACATGGCAAACCTGGGCATTAAGTTTGTAAGGACTCATGGTGGCACAGACCTGAATGTTCTTTCAGAGCTTTAGCAGCAAACAGAACATTCTCCCTTATCCTCAAAGCCTCCAGTTACAGATGAATCATTGAAAAAATTGCTTTAGCTACTCTGACACAAAAGTCCATTGGCCCATTCTTTCCCATTCTTCTTCTTTTTCCCCTGTACTTCTATCAACTTCTATCAACATGCTTCCTTTACTCTTCCTCTTACTCCAAACACATTGCTGTTTTTGCATTTTCACACTGCCTAATATTGACCACTGTGTCCTCACCACTAAATCCCCTGCGCTACAGCAGGAAGGCAGGAAAGCCATCTTCATCCTTCTTCTTCTCTGTTGGTTTTCTTAATGCACAACAAATGCAAAGTGTAAGTAGGCCATGCTGGGTTTCAACCAAGTCAGTAATTTCAATTTAATACACGCCTTTTGTCTTTATGTTTACTCGTAATTTTGTCAGGCAGCATTTTCAGAAATGCCCATAACACGGTCACCTTCACTGAGACAGAGCTGGGCTCCAAGGTAAGACTGGACTCCCAAAGACCATCTTCACAAAGCTATGTAGGCAGTCTAGGACACACACCTTGGACCAACCTTCTTCTCTCAACTACTCACTTTGAAGTCAAGAGGAGACAGGTCTAACTCATTTGGTGCTTTTGTAAAGATCAGCAGGCATTTCAGATACCTAGAAAGCTCTGTAAATCTGGCCTCAAGGCTCAGACCCTCCAAAAAGGTATTTAAAGCTCCCAGCCTCCACTGCCTTCAGTAGAAGATAGGCACCTTAATACATTTGTAAATCCAGAGCTCATGCCTAAATCACCTTTGAAAATGGCACACAGTGAAAGTCAATACCACACAACAGCACACAGGGCAGAGGTCTCTAAGCTGCTAAATCCACCACACAGTAGAGCAGAGGGCTGCCTGGGTGCCCTGCAGTCCAGAAGCAGCCCAGCTACATTAGTAGGTTGCTACATTCCCACTAATAAGCCCCACCTGATGAAGACATGCCCTGAGGCCGCTATGTCACTTAGGTGCTTTTAAAATGTTGTCCTTCCACTAAATCCAGCTCCCAATCAGTCTAATGACAATTCCACCCCTTTGGCTCCACTTCTCAAGCATTTATGACACTGGAATTTGCTCACACAAGCATGTCAGTTGTTTTTCTCCTGTAAATATAGATATCCACATATAAATCACAGTATTTGCTCATGAAACTTCCCCAACAAACTTGTATATAGAAACACAATTACTTGAGGGAGTCCTGACAAGCAAGAATTCAATGCAAGATTGCTAGGCAGCTCATAAATTTGGCTCACTTCTGCCGTTCTCCCTCAGTCAGGAAGGAACCCAGCTATTTTTAAATCTGGATTCATGTACGTAGCCAAATATAATGTTCTTTCTTCTGTGAAAGAGAACAGGAAAAGATTTTAAATGTCCTAACATTTCCTAGGCCAGCTTATCTCTCTGTCACTCTCCCCAGGAGAGACCCACTGTCTGCCTTGTCTGTTTAGGCTATGATTTTTTTTTTTATTTTTTATTTACTTTTTCTTTTTAAGACCACAGCCATCTGTTACTACACATTAGTACAAGGCCCAATGCAACGAGACCAGCCTACTCAGGGTACTGCTGTCATAGGAAGAGTAAGTCTGTGCTGGGGGTGTATATGACGACATACAGATCCTCATTTCCCTAAGGGATTAACATGCAGGTCTATGCCAAAAAAGCATGCCAAAATGTCACAACAAACAAATAACACCAAGAAATAGAGATGACGCTTTCTCAGATATGGGAAGCTTACAACCACCCAGGTATGATTTCCTGGGACCCCAGCATGGTATTCTTCTTTGGTGGAACTGTTCCCAGGCTTAAGTACTTTTTCAGACTGCAGCCTGCACTGTCTGGCAGTGATAACTCCCGAAGCTGATGAGCTTGGTGCAAACACCTAGACACTAAGGCAGCCAGACTCAGGCCTTTCAAAACACATCATTATTAAACAGAGGTGTGGGTGGGAGGAGAATTCAGATCTGAAAGACACACCCAAGGTTACCACATTGTGTTCTAATTTTAACACTTCTTCTGACCCAGCAGCAGTACCTCTCTGGCTGTAGCTCATAATACCTACAAATCCAGGAAGCCATTACGATTCTCCAGGGTCAAAGGTTGCTTGCATTGTAATTCGCTTCCTCCTTTGGAGATTTAATTTTGGAAATATTTTTAATTGCCATTGTACATGGCATTGTCTTTCAGATAACCAAGGAATGATTTTTCTATTTGTCCACTATGACTCAACCAATCGAAAGAAAAAACAACAACAATACTCTCTTTGGGACAATGATTTAATAGCAACACAACCTTTGCAGAGTGGCTGTTCAACAGTCTCAGCACTCAGCTGCAAAAACAGGAGGGTGGTGCCTGTCAAACCTAGGGTGTAAGGATTAAATACACCAACACGCTGTCAGTCTTGAAGTTCATTGTAAACAGTCTCCCCAGCCATCAAGATCTCCACTCCAATTAGGGACTGTTCCACACTCATGGAGATAAAACTTTTCAGCAGCCTTGAGCAGCACCAGCTATTTGGCTCCTCACTGCTCCACACTCTGGTTCTTCATCCTCATATGTACCAGGTCTGTCCAGGCTCCTCCCAAAAATCTCCCTGGTTTTCCTTTGGCCCTGACTCCTTCCCATGTTAATTTTCCATTACTTGTTCTGTGAACTCCTACCTCCTCCCTTTTCTCGGCTGTTGATAATAGCCTGACCACAATACTCACTTCCATTTACGTCTGTAACACTGAGGACCTTTCAGCAATGACTTCTTAAAATCTCTTAAAGAATTGCGATGTGGCTGATGCTACACTAGTAAAAAGTAGAATAGAGATAGAATGTCATCCAAAAGAAAAGCATCTCATCCCTTAACATAATCCAAGTCTGCAGGGGCTGTTTAGTTTCTCATTCTGCTCTGGTTTCTTACATCAGTAACTTCATCATTTTTGCTATTTGTCATTCTCTTTTCATAGCAGCAATGCACCATAGAGGACACACCGTGTGAGCACCCAGAAAGTTACAGGTTCCATCCCAGGGAGCTGGAAGGCCATGAAGATAAAATACAAAAAGCAAAAGAGTGAAAGTGACTCAGCCAAGTCCTAAGGTATGGCCGTGGCTGATCCAAGAACAGAAGCTGCTTTTCTAACCTTCCTAGTTAGTACGGCAGGCTGCAGTTAGTACAGTCTCTGAAGCTCTCTAGATAAGGATTAAACAACGCTGACAATTTGTTTTCAAACGTACAAGAACAAACAATACGTTTGACTCACTCTATGACTCCGTTTCCCTGACATGCGAGAGGCTCTTTTTCATTCATAATATTCTTGTTCATCTTTATTTGGAAGACAAAAAACATCACAGAAGAGAAGCCTTGTTTGCATTAAGTTGGAGCCCAGCACCTACCACGTTGGAATGTGAATCTTCCAGTGGGGACAGAAGGTGCTGTTATAATGCTATTTGTAAAGAGAGATCAGGATATAAAAGATCTGAGCAAATATGAGTTAAAAAAAAAAAAAAGAAAGAAAGAAAAAAAAAAGCATTCGATACAATTTAAAGAGATTTACATCCTTCTGCATCTAACTTTTCTGTTCCACCCTCTGTCAGGAATTAACGCTTTACTTAAAGAAAATGCTGCACTCCTTGCAGGCTTTCAAGTGCTAAGGACTAAATCCTTTCAGACCCTCCCCCTCCCCCAACAAAATCAGCCTTTAGGATTAACAGCTAACCCCCCAACAGTCCGCCCAATTGTGCTGCTGGCAAGGAGGACTGTAAGGGAATTAAAGCACTTTCAGCCCTGTTGACACCACGAACCAAAGAGGAGGGGCGGGCTGGGCTGAGGAGGAAGTGTTACAAGTCAGACCCTGCTGGAGAAAGTGTGAACAAGCCAATTAAATCCTGACACTTCTGGACAAAGAGGTCTCTTAGGAAGAAAGAGATTAGCACCTTCTATTCATCAACAAGCAGCAGCCAGCCCGGGCCGACTGCAGGCGCTGTGGCTGCAGAAGTTTTCCAGGGGCTGCGGAGCTCTCTGATCTACCTCTAGCAGCAATGAGAAGGAATGCCTGCCCTGCTGTCGTTGTTGGATGCATTTGGAGGAATGCGGATCTGGGTGAGTGTTCAGGCCCTTGATGGATCCAGGGACAATCAGAAAATATGAAGCTTGTTCAGAAATCGCCACGATGCACACACACAGTAAGGCTGTGCTGGACCTGGAATGAAAAAAGGGCCCTGCAAACCTGCATGTTGAGCTTTTGAAGGCTCCAGTTTTGAAACAAAAATCAATGGCAGGAGGTGTAGTATTCCTACAAGAAGAAAAATATGCAAACCGAGGCATATAAAACATCTGTTAAGACACTGTAAATGAGGCTAGAGAAGTACTAGAAACTAAGCCTCTTGGACATACTTCATTTCTGATTGCACTTGCATTCCAAGAGTACAATTCCCAATATCATTCACTTGACAGCAACTGTTGTTCACCAGTGCAGCTCCACTTTCTTTTATAAACTGCTATACTTTCCACTTGTTTAGATAATAACAGTTTCAAATTTAGCCTGAAGTTTGACAAGGCCCAGTGAAGCCTATGTCCAGGCTCTGAGATGAATGATTCCATGTTCACCTAGCCAAGGCAAGCTGCCAGAACACAAGGAGGTGATGTGGTTATTGGAACAGGAAATACAAACTTTTTTAAAATAGCAAATAGTGTGCTAACAACCTATCTTTAAAACCCATGATCACTTTGAGACTTCTCATTCCTTTTGCTTGCCTTTTAGTTTCACGCCACAAGGTACTTAATGCCGCTGATACCAGTAAGATTTTAAGAACCTTTTATTTCCATTCAGTTAGTTACTGCAGAACACATGCATATCTATAGAAATCATCACCCAAGTAAGACTGTCTACAAATCAGGTCCAAAATTCATATGTAGGTCAGTTGAGGTACCTCAATACAAGTGACTTATGCTTAACTCAGCAACAAAATTATCTTCAGTGACTTATCTTCACATGTCCTGGGTTAAGATACTATGTATCTTATGTAAGCTATGTAACCCGGCTGTAATCGTGCAGTCTCTGATATAGGTCTCAAGTGAACCTTCTGCAACCCAAGTTAAAAGGACATGTACCATTTGATGGTTTCCTTGAACCTCTCCACACCTCATTCCCTTGCTTTTGACATAACGCCAGTGAAAGCACAAGGATGGAGAGCTAGGTTATTAATGTGAGTAGTCAAGAGGAAGCGAGAAGCCTGAGCTACCAACTACTAATGAGAGCTGATCAAATGCTTGACATTTTTTGTGGCTATTCAACTCATGAATTCATTTTGGCTGTGCTCTTGTTCCTTTGGGGTTCACTTTCCACAAACAGCCCAGCCAACCAGTTTCTTGGCAGGAAAAATCTCAGAAGCAGCCAAGTCCTAAAGAAACATTTAGAGAAAACTTGTGGAAAAGGGATTTTTAGGTTCTCTTACTCAAATTTCATCCAAGCAATTGGTTCTGTTGTATGCATTCACCTTGTGGGGGCACAGAAAGATGCTACATGATCGAACGATCCAAGAAAAAATTGACCAAATGAGTTCACTTCTGAACTTTAAGTATTCACACCCAGATGTTTACCATTTGCCAACATTTTCCAGACAGTTATTAAAAAAAAAATGTGCTCAAAGACCAGAAGCTATTTGCAAAATAATTTTTAGAAAAATCTCACTACTAATCTGAGCTTCATCCACAGACACAAAATCCCTTAACTTCCCTATTGTGACAGCAGTGTTAACCATCTGGAATGGCACATCACTGAGTAGTTCACCAGGCCTGAAACGCTGAAATGTATGTTCTACAGTATGGACTGAGACAGTCTTCATTTCTGTTTTTAACTGCTTGTGCCATCTTCTAATTCTGACTGTGAAAATAAAGGACAGTAGATCTTTCCCTTCACACCTTGGGAGACTTTCTGAAGTGGTCCTTATAAAGCACAGAGACTTGCAACTACATTCTGGGAACACAACTAGAACAAAAAAGCCTTCTTCACAATTTGGTTGCTCGTACTTGGCCAACTTCAGGCAAGTACCTTAACTGTGGATAACTTTCGTGGTCTTAAGCAGAGAATAAATATATTGTCCATGTCCAAGCTGAGAAGATCTTTCAACACCTGTTTCTAAGTTCTCTGAATTTAAAAACTATCCTTCATTCAAATAGATACACCTTGTGTTAGGTGTGCATAAAGAGAAGAAAGTGTCCTTCAGTATGTACGCAACTGTAAAGTAACTTTACATCTTTCAGTTGAACCAGTGGCTTTCTATATCAGAGATAATTAAGGAAAAGTGAGTTAGGTTGGTCTGTTTGGTATTTTGATTTAAAACCTTCGAAGTCTTTCTCCTTAGGGCGTGTGATCACTGGGTCTCACTGTGTTTGGTTCTTTTTCCTTCTCCTCTTGCATTTAATCACAACATTACTAATGAAAACAAAAAAGAAACTCTAGCTGCGCCTTACATGATTTAGGGACCAAGTAAACAGTACTTAACAGTTCTAATTGAAGGTCAGTAAATCCCCGAGAGATTAAATGAATCCTGCAGCGAGATGTGTAAATCTCACTGCCTTTTACGGCGTCCCAGCCAAGACCTTGTGCTCAGTTGTGCAAGACTTAATAAACGTGGTATGCACTTAATCAAAACCATTTTGCCACCAAAGGGGCAGCGGGTGTAAATCACAATTACTCTTGGCACTAAACCATTGGCACAAAGAGGCCCACCGATGCCAAATATCATCAGGGGCTGACTTCTAGCGCCTAGTTAGCTGTCTGGCACTGCTTGCAGGTCTAAATGCCCATTTTGCTGCTCGGCAGGGGGAAATCCAGATGGGGAAAATAAAACACTAGAAAGGATAGTGAATGTATAGGCATTTTGCTTCTCTCCATCTCACACTCTGCTTGCCCTCTGCCAGGTCTCACCCCAATTTAGTAACTATTAATAAGCTGAAGCATGGAGTTTTGGCAATAGCATAACTATTTGCAGTTAAACTTTTGTAGATTTAACAAACCCATCAAAGTTTATGTTCCAAATTGTATTTCCAGGTTTAATGGCTGGTGCATGGAGAATACTCTTGAAAATCTCTTTGTGAATTTGGTTTCTTTTTCAGC
The DNA here is from genome assembly GCA_030625065.1 of Alectoris magna. Taxonomy (NCBI): domain Eukaryota; kingdom Metazoa; phylum Chordata; class Aves; order Galliformes; family Phasianidae; genus Alectoris; species Alectoris magna. The sequence continues at coordinate 2,994,121 of CM060578.1, read as the reverse complement.
CAGTCCAGAATTCAGAATGGGCAAAGGAAAACTGACCCACCAATAGCTCATAATGGCCACCTTTGACCTTTTACCTGTGCCAAGATCAGCTACTGAAATAGAATTCTGAGGCAAAGATGCTTGATTCCTCAAGAGTATAAGTTACAAAAGTAGATAAGGACAAAAAATGGAGGATATGATACTCAGCTTCAGTGCTGAAGATCAAAACAACTACGGAAGGGAAAATCACATTTTACCAAAGTTACTATAAAGGAGAAAGCCACAGTGATGCCAAGCAAGGTAAATACATGAGAATCCCAAACAAAGCTATAGAGGAGTGTATCAGCTGCAGGAGATCAAACATCCTTAGTATTCAAGAAACTGAACTGGAAAGGTAAGAGAGCTCTAATAGTGCTATGAAGTGGAAAAGCATTTGCAGTTCATATGCTCAACTAATAATTTTGCTGTTATCTCAAAAGCTTGAATCTCTTGGCATTTTGATATCCCAGGGTGCTGATCAAGATCTCTGTATCAGTTCTAGTAATTCAGCAGCATTTTTTTTTTCATGGCACAGCAGGTGACATACATGTCAGCTAGCTTTCCAAGTCTTAAAATTAAGCATTAATTCTAAGTCATCCATTGTGAAACAGGGGTCTAGATGCATCTGATGAGTGGCTCTTGGAAGTTGTTCAGTGTTTCTTTGTGTTATTTATAAAGGAGCCTAAGGTAAATATTTGAGGCAGACTAAAACTGAGATGTGCACAGAACTCCATGCAGCCTATTTCTTCCTGTGTACAGTACTAAGATCAACAGTAGGTTCATGGATGTTGATTATAGCCTTGAGACCAGAAGTTCCTAAACTAAAGATTACAAGATGAGGGTTGTTATATAGGTGTTGTCAAAGGGTCAAAAGGAATCCAACATTTTATGCCAGCATTTGACAACATTAGCATTTTTCAGCAGGGGCTTACAACCTAAAATACACGTGTTCACTGTTCAAAAGCACAGCAAGGGATACTTGGGAGTGTTTTGTAATTCAAGATAAACTAACAAAGGCAACATCATGTCTCAGAAGAAATAAATTAATGCCATACATTTGCTAGATTGCATGCCTGTGCTGCACCTTGTCCCTAGGGGAATATGACAGGTATCATCTGTTACAGCTTTAAGCAAATCCTTCGCCTGTCTAATAACATCTTTTGTGTTGAATACAGAGAAATCTTTTATCTGTTCTGCTTCTTAAACATAAAGTTCTTTGCATACCGTGTTGGGCTTAACCAGGATATGTCTAAAGAACTGAAGGCATCAGTACTTTCCAGACTTCCAGGGACAGCACTGCAAGGCAATCTCCTCCTCTCAGGTCCTGTCCATGTACCTCACAATTCTGCAAAGTTCTACTTCTCCACTGACAGTAATTGCAGAACAGCATCCAATTTACACGTGTAGCTCGCTGACATTAGGAAGAAATGTGTTGTCCAGAGCTGTATTTGGTAGACTGGGACAATAAGATCATCTTCCCATCAGCCAGCAGCAAATAGCTAAAAGTGCACAAATTGCCCTTACCTTTCTGCTTTTACTTCTCTTCTTGCCACCTGTCTTATTCTATCACTTTCTCTCTCTTTCATCTCTCAAACACAATCATCATATGCTCATTCCTTTATTGCTTTCACGCCTCTTCATTCTTCACCATCTCTTCCTCTAAGCTTCAGTACTCTTAAGATATTCTCACATTTTCTTTCCCCCATCTTCCTTCTGACTTTTCCTATACTGTTCTTATTTCCCATTCTTTCACATTTTAGTTTTTCTTCCCTCCCCCTTCTACCTTCACATCCCCTCCACCACCCCCCTTCTCCTTCTCCTCCTCCCTCCCCATTATTTTACTTTTCCCTTCTACCTTTTTTCTCTCTCTTCTCCTCCCCCAGTGCGCCTGGAGCTTGAGCAGAAAGTCAGCTGGAGCCTTAATTGCTGCTCCCCTGGCTGATGTCAATTGGAAATGACATCTCCTGAACACAGAGCTGCAGCCGTCTTTTTGCATATTCCCTCTGTCTGGGTGCATCAGGAAAGATGTCACAACCAGAAAGCTAGAAGCCGTCGAAGAATCAGGGAGCCACAGAGATCATTGTGAAGCTAGCATGAAACATTGAAGAGGTTGGTAAACCTCGCTTCCACAACGGGTTCTTCCAGTGCTTTCTGCACTGCTGGTCTCAGGCTCAGAGCATTTACAGGAACTGACATTTCAAAAGTTGCACAGCAATGTTACACCAGGGCTTTTAAACAAAACAAATGTTTGTGTTCAACTCCATTATGGCTCCATGGCTCCCCTTGGGAGGGTGACTTTCCAGTAATTGAGCAAAGATGGTATTTCATAGCGTAGGGGAAACCAAGCAGTTACAGTGTTTTAGGCCTGGTCTTTGACTGTGAAAATTAGATGCTCACAACATGGGGAAAAAGAGCTATGTATACAGCTCTGTCAATGCACTCAGTGTGAAGACCTGACACAGAAGCTTCTGTGCACACCATCCTAACAAGATGCACACTGTTTACACCTCAGCCCTCACATCCGCATGGATTTCCTCCAACCTTTTAAAGTTATTACAGTGCATCTTGCTCTTTCTCCTCTAGTCTCGTAGTTTTATCTTCAGCTCCTTAAATCCAGTTTAATCCCGTAAATACATTTTTCCCGGATCCACAGAGATATACATGAACTACATAAATGTTAGGTGTTGCTTTGGTTCACATCAGCATACTGAAGAGAACTTCCAACGGTGGCTGGAAGTTTTCCCACAGAAACTCCCCCTGTAGATCATGTAAAACAGTACTTGAGTTTTGACCCTCAGAAATATTAGGGCTAGCACTCTAAAACTGCACGGGAGTATACAAATAGTAAGGAAATCCGGATGTCAAGTCTGAGCAGGAGCATTTCTTGATCATTGTTTGCTCATGTACATAAGCACACTAGCTGCTGTCATTCTAGTACACTAAAGAATCAATTTAAAATGCTGGCAAAGAATACTTTCTCACCAGACAAGCAAAAACTTCGTAGCAGTTATAGATTCGATATCCTGTTTCAAGGTTTTGTCTTAATTTCACAGAATTGTTTGAGTTGGAAGGGACCCATAATGGTCCAGCCCCCCCCCCCCCCCCCCCGCAGTGAACAGGAACACCTTCAGCCCAATCAGGTGCTCGGGGATACAGCATCCATCACTGCTGGGCAACCTGTGCCAGTGCCTCACCACCCATATCATAAAGAACTTTTTCCTTACCTTCAGTTTAAATCTCCTCTTTTACTTTGAAACCATTTCTCCTCATCCTGTAACAGCAGATCCTGCTGAAGAGTCTGTCCCTTTCTTTCTTATAACCCCCCTTCAGATAATGAAAGGAAATTTAAAACTTATTAATATATATTTGATTTCCATTGCTGCTGTGAGACCACTAGGTATCATCTACCAACTGTATGGGCTGAACAGACAGCTGTTGTCTTCCATCTTACCTGTATTTCAAAACTCAAGTTCAATTTATTTTTTAATATACACCACCTCCAATCATGCAGACAAACACATAACGTGCACTCTCATGTGCATCACCAACTGCATGTGGTTCACATTACACTAGAGTCAAGAGCAACACTTAGAGCAAGAAATTTGTTTTGTTTGGTGCTTCTGAGAGATTTGTTTTGAGGTTTTACCTGAAATAGGCAGTAAATGTCATGTTAAAAGAAAAACCCCAAAAAACTATAACTTCACTTTTTTATTAAAACCAAGTGTCAAAACGTCCATGTTTTAATTAACCACCAGGCTGCAAGATTTGCTTTCATGATTTTTTGATGATTTTTAGTGTTCATATGTTTTAATCCTCTTCCCAGTGCTTTCCATTTTGTTAACGAGAGGCAATATGTTTAAGAAACAGTCTGCACCGTGCAGGCATAACATCACTAACCACATACTGATCAGAAAGGGCTTCACAGAGCACAGTAAGTATCCTTAGCACCACACTACATGTGAAAACACTGAGACACCAAAAAGGGAAATCAATGTGCTGTATGACCACAGGCAAGTTAAGAACTCATGTTTCCTGGCTCACAAGTCAGTATTAGTTCTCATCATATCGGCACTGAAAATTGCTTCATTGCACAGAGACTTGGGACCAAGTCTAGTGTTTTAAGTCATCTAAGCTTTCAGTTTCTGCCTGCCACTACAGTTTACAAGCACAGATTTATAATAAAAATTAGACAAATATAGTTCAGATAACTCAAATGTTTTAACTTCCTCTACCTTATCTAGCTACTAAGTAGCCATTCAGTAGCTGTTCTCTTCTACTTTTGCTCTGTTCTGATCAGTTTCAGATGGATTTTATTACGAATAATAAAAAATCAGCAGCAGATTTATGCAGTTATGCTACTAACAGGTTTAGAACCTGTAAGATATCATTATAAAAAGAAAGAAAAAAAAACCTGTGAAACCTGAAATCCAGACACCTCAGCAAAGCAGGAAAGAAATAAAAGTCTGGAAGCTACAGCAAATCACCACCTCCAACATAAGCAGTTAAAGAAAGGCATTTACTGCACATCGTTCCATGAAGCTGTCCAAGACCAGGTAGAACGCACCAATAGCACATCTAACATCTCCTTCCAAAGAGAGTTAAGGCTCAGAGCTCCTACTGAGGTGAGGGTGGCGGGGTGGCATTTAGCATCTTGGATCACTGGTTGGGAATGCTGTGAGACTGAACCAGAACGGAAGTTATTGACAGACTCCGTATTTGATTCACGCTGACCTTTTCTGGGTAATCATGCCTAACAGTTATGGGCAGAACTGTTTCCTTCATTGCTTTTTATATAGTAACTTGGGTGTTGCTCTGGAGCACACACTTACTTCACATAGTGTTGACTTGAATCGCATATTCACGCCACGTTACTGCAGAGCTGAAGAACACTAAGTGTAACCTGAAGGTACATAGCCCCAGTTTTGTAGTCAACAAAGAACTGGGCACAGTCACTGGAAAAGCCCAATCTTGAAAGATGCAGCCACTCTTCAGTGTTTTCCAGCTCCCCCACTAATGCCACTGAACACAGCTTGGGAACAACAGTGAAATTTAAAAACTCTGTCATATGGGTATGTAAAGCAATCTTGCCTTCCCATTTTAAACAGTCATATGGGACAAGGGCTTTCTGATTCCAGGAAAAGTATCTATTAACACACTACCAGGCAGACAGAGAAGGATTTCCATAGCTTGCTTAAATGAGTGGAATAAAAACAGACACGAAATCCAGAACAGAGAGTCCCTAAATGAGTCACTACTGTTTCTTGCAAAGCCCCTCAGCTTGGCCTAGGAAAAACAGCTTCAGTTTCTAGAGAAAGGACAGTCAACTGCAAAACAAAACCCAAAATACACAAAAAAACCCCCATACAAACAATAAGATAAACACCCTCAAGAGACTCTGCGCTGAATCCACGGGAAGGATATACTGAATGGGCATGGATGAGGGCAAAGAGTGGTCTCTAAACTAAAACAAATGTGTGTATATACATATGCACACATGTATGTTATACGGAGAGATCATTGGTGTAAACCAAACAAAACCAGTATTTCAGCCACACTGAAATTCAGTCTTTTATGGTAATCTGATACATCACCTGATAACGCAGAGGCAGTTGTTTCAGGCTGTGACCATATGAACCCAAACACACTTCAGGAAGCTACAACTAGACAAATAGCACTACAGCAAACAAGAGAAGATGAGAAAACTGCTTTCCTGAACTGGTAAAAGCCTCAGGTTCATAGAATGGAATTGTAGAATAACCTGAGTTGGAAGGGACCCTTTTTGCAACCCAGCTCTAACAAAAGATGGATAGATGAAATTCTGGAAAAATGTAATCTAATAAGTCATCAAAAGAAAAACTTTGCTTAGATCAGTTAAATAATCAGTTGGAAATTCTGAAGTGCTGCATTTATGAGTGCTGGCTTGTTAGAAATCGTTATAAAAGTTAACTAAACTTGCAAAATAAAACTTCATTTTGTGTTCGCAGCATTTTATTTTGGAAACACTGCAACATTTTACTGCTCAGCTAGAGCTAGATATAAGATCGTGGGGAAAGGATGTCATGTTTTTTGATTTTTGGTTATGATGTGGAATACCAATAACATCATGTAATGCACTGGGAGTTAAAGAGTCAATGCTCCAGTTCTGGGCATCTGCCTGGATGAGAAGAAAAACTGCATTCCCCAGAAGACTGTGTGCTGTTCCTGCTCAGGGGGAACACATGCAAGGCATTGGTAGGTCACCTTACATCCCTCTTTTCGATCGTCAGGCTCTCTCGCTGCTGCTCATCCCAACTGCACGCCATTAGTGTAAGGCCTTCAGCTTTTTTGGATACTCTTTCTCTCATTATATTTGATTTATAAGCTTCAACTCTAATTATACTGTATTATAGTGTGTATAATGTATTCTGACACCATATTTAGTAAATTAGTTTGTTTTTCCTTAGATCATCGATGCTGTTTTTAATTATGTTGGGGTCCCGTTTCCCCTTTCCAGAGGTACAGATCTGTGAATCCCTCCACCCTTCTGGTCCCGGAACCGGGCCGAACCAAGCCCTAAACTGCTGACAGGATCAATGTTAACAATTTTAAAACTTCTTCCTTTCAAGAAGAATTGTTACAGTCAAGAAATGAAAATTAGCTTTCATAGTTTTGCTTTATAAACTTCTAACATCAGAAACAGCCAGGAAATTTGACTTTTACATCTTCTTTTAAGATATAGCATCTGTATCAAAACAATTAGGTGGAGCTGACAAGAAGTTAGAGCAGCCAACCAGATTGAAGGCTGTCTGTTTTTGTGTGTACAGAACAACGTGTGATCCTTTAATCCACTATTGATGAGACTAGCATGGAGTTCTGCAGCTTAAGGTTCTGAATTGAAAGACCACATTTTTTACATTTCACTTAAAGACTTGAAATCTTAACCAAATAAATCCATTGCAGTATTTTCCTGACAGTACATACGAAATGGAAGAACCATCCTTATTCACCTCAACTGCTTTTAATCCTTGAGAAGATCACTTAAAGGGATAACTTAAATGTTATTTGTCTTGTTTCATTGCTGGCCAATAGTCAAATATTTTTGTTGATATTTGCATCCTACATCTAGAGTCTTTATCTTGTGGGGAGGTAAAGGTCAGACTCTTCTCCCAGGTGACAGCGATAGGACAAGAGGTAATGGCATCAAATTGTACTGGGGAGGTTCAGATTGGATATTAGGAGAAACTTCTCCAAAGGAACCAGCTGCCCAGGAAGGTGGTGGACTCACCATCCTTGGAGATTGCATGTAAAGGTGATGGCAAATAACTAGTTCTAAATTACCCAAAAAAGGGCAATGGCCACAATCCAGTTAAAGAAAAAAATATTTGCTCACCCATTCCAAGGATCAAGGCTCACCAAATACTCCAAAAGAAGGGATCTCCAGGTAAAGAATCCTCCCTTGTGGCAGCCAGCCCTTAAATGAGGCTTAGAGTTCCACCCCAGAGGTGAATTGCTCTCACCTCTCCTCCCAGGGCTGGTTGTGCCCTTTCACCAGGTGCTCAATCATTGGTTCAGACTTTGACTTGCAATTCCCATACAGAGGCATTCAAGAAACAAGTGGATGTAGTGCTTAGGGACATCTGGGCATAGATGTAGGTGGGTGATTGGACTTTGTAGAGGTCTTCTCCAACCATCATGTGGAAGGATTCTATCACTATGGTTTCACAGACTGGTATGGAATTCCTATGCAAAGTCTAAAATAGAACAGCGCTATTGTTTTCTTCCTTTCTCCACCTTCTTCACCTTGTCTCCCTATTACTTTTCTTGAACCCAGCCAAGGCAGCAGATCGAGTAGGGGAACTGATACGGACTACAGTTAATAGCAACCTGAACCTCTCCTGGCACAACTTGAGGCCATTCACTCCCATCCTGTCACTGTTACCTGGGAGCAGAGGCCAACTTCTACCTCGCCACAATCTCCTTTAAGGCAGCTGTAGAGAGCAGTAAGGTCTCCCCCAAACCTCCTCTTCTCCAGATTGAACTGTCCCAGTTCCCTCAGCTGCTCCCTATGAGATTTGTCCTCCAGACCCCCCACAGCTCCATTGCCCTTCACTGGGCACACTCCAGCATCTCAGTGCCTTTCTTGTAGTGAGGGGCTCAACAGTGAACACAGTACTCAAGGTGCAGCCTCACCTCTCAAGATACGGCTGTCTCTGCCTTGTGCTAGCCTAGGCCAGGACCTCAGCATGAGATATCAGAACAGACCCACACCCTTCTTCCCCACCAGTATTAGGCTCAGCTACTGAAACTAAACATTAGTGACAATAGTAAGTCAGCAAATGGAATATCTTGGAATCAATAATATGAAGGAAAAATATCCTCAGGTGAGGTAAGAAAAAGAAGAGATTCTGAAAGCAAGTCATTTCCCTATTACTGACAGGATAGTTCAAAGACTTAAAGTGAAGATTTGTGTATTCAGGAAGGGAGAGTAAGCAGCTGCGTACAATAAAGCCTAAAAGTGTCTCAGAAATAGAATTAGGCAATTTGTTCAGTCAACTTAGTTAGGCTGGAAGACCAAGACCACACAAAGGGATGTTTGTCTGTGATTCAAGCTCAAAAATCCTTGCTTATAATAATGACAAAAGACAACATGTTAGTTTAAGAAAGTACCCTTACTCTCCCTCTGCAGCAAACCTCTCCAATCATCACTGACGTCGTGGCACCAAGCAGGATTTGCAGCTTGATGACAGGCAAAAGTTATGTTTTGGAAACCCTCAAAAGGAGCAGGAAAGAATAAAATAAAGAGAGAAAATGCATCTGAAAAGCCATGTTTTAGTTAGCCTAATGTTATCTTTTTTGACCAAGATCTGACAGGGTGTTAGGGTGAACCTTCCCGTGCAAAGACTCGATAGTATTTCTTCAACAGCAAAAAAATACCAGAGGATTGTAGCAGTTGCTGTACTAGGTCCAAACTGTAGCCTGCCTAATGCAGTCTATGACCTGTAGCAGTATCCAGTATCTAGGGAAACAGAAAAAAGTACAATTCATTAGATAAAATTACCAGGCTTAAAGTGACTCAAAATAGCAAATGCTAAGGCAGTGCTAATGCATTGCTACAGTAAAATTCCTTGGTTTTAATTATGTTTTATCTCCGTTGTATAAAGCATCTTCAGCTTAGGAGAGACAGGGATATATTAGCAGTTAAATATGCCATTAAGTGTCAAGGATCATGCTTGTACAATTAAGGAAGGTTGTACCATGATATATTTTAGCAAATGGTTAAATTCTGGATTCTTCAGTTTCTGTTTGCAACACACTTGAAAGCAAAACAAACTTGCCTGTAACCATCAGTATGCTCTGTGACTCTCAACTCTCCATTCCTGTTCCTAAAGTCCTGATGCAGACCAGACCGTCATGAAATGACACTCCTCTGAGGGAAGAGCAGAAGGCCATAGCATGGATCCTGAGGCTGTCCCTTCACACACGGATCCCCAAGGAACAGCAATCTCAACTGCCTTTCACTCTCTAGAGTTATCTGCACCTGTGACTTTGAGAGAAGCTATGAAGCAAGGTCTCAGATTAGTATTAGCATGAGCGTTAAAGTAGGTGTAAATGCACATCCATTAAATCACCCCTGATAGAACACACAGCATACTAAGATACCACACTTACAGATTCACCCACACATCCACTTGCAAGCTATAAAATCTTATTCCCTGAGGTGGGTTTCTAAAATCTCACTAATGTCCAGCAAAAGCAACACTGTACTTATCCCTTGATATTGAACTCCTGGCTTCTTGAGCCGATTTTAGGAAATATCCACTTTTTCCTGTATTTTGCAATGGGATTCAGGTAGTCTTCAAAAATTTCACCTGGTATGAAATATTTTATTATGTCTCCATCCACTGGAATCATAGAAAATATCCATCTTCTATACATCCCATTCCTCTCTTTTTCTTTCACTCCCCTCTTAACCCCTCCCTGTCTCCTCTCAGCTCCCTCTGTCCCAGACAGAGCAGCTAAAGACGTTAACTGACAGACACAAAAGGCGGCAGAAATCAAATAAAAGGCAAATGCAGCAGCCGCAGGTCAGCCTTGTATAAATATTTATGCTGGAGGAAGACTCAGTGCCTGAGTAATGACCTTGTGGCTGGTATTAATAGAGATAATGCGAGTCTGTAAAGACATGCTGCCAGAGAGGGGGAGAGTTTGGAGGGTTATAAATCTCTGCATCAGGCTGCAATGCTAGCTGACCTTTACTCTGCTCTCTCTCCTGCCTTCCATCGTTCTTTTCTTTCTTTTAATAAAAGAAAGATTGGTAGAGCACATTAGCAAAGGGAAAGGAACCAAAATCCAAAGCACTCACACAAGACAATTTGGATTAAAGTCAGATTTTTACAGAAGCAAAAATCTGAGTGATGAATCCTACACACTCACAAGTTCTCCTACACTGCACGTAGAGACCAGCACAGACTTTTCCACATGCATACCCATGTATTGCTCAAACACTGTGCACAGAAGCACACTTTCCACGACTTGTCAGAATGTATGCACATACATATATGTATCTGTATTTATATATATGCAAACATCTATATGTATACAACACCCTGGTACCACATACATATGTGCTCAAGACATTAAGGCACTCTCATAAAATAAACAAGACAGAGAAAGGAGAACTGCAAAGAGCAACTTTATTGAAAATGTAAGGCCATGCTGATAGAGCTACAGTCTCTCCTGAGTTTCTGCCACATACAGACCTGCAATGGGAGTTTTTAGGAGCTGTGGCTGCAAGAGTTTCTCTGCTAACAGCAGAATATTTCTTAAGTGTTTTCAGCAATGGTAGCAATTGGGGACAAAACCTGTAGTGTAAAGCTCATTAGAATAAGAAGTAAAGCCGCTTCGCTTGCAAACAGTGGAAGACAAAAAAGTAAATCTCTATAAAGAGCAGGTCTTGGTGCCTGGGACTGGATAACTGCAGCAGGAACAGACCAGCAACTTGGCCATTAAGTATGCTGTTGGTGGTGTTGCTGGATGTCAGCTCTCACACCTTTCATTTAAATTTCCTACCCTGATTTCAGAGATATTGAAAGAAATTGAAGAACACGCACATGCAGAACTGAGATAAAAAATCTGACGGCGGTAGGCGAACCACTGCAGTAGAACAAAAGGGAGAGGTAGGAGCAAAGTCTTGACCTAGAACACAGCACATGAACATTAAACACTGCTATCCCTTATTAAGGGCTACCCCTACTGCCATCGAAGTCGTAGAGGAAAATTCCAAATGATTTTAAAGTGACTAAGACTGAGCTCCAGAACAGCCACAACTCCCTCTTGGGTGAGCATTATCGGGCCATTAGTCTGAAGTCCTTGTAAGATTAACCCTTTGGCTTTCGTTATGGATCATGGTATCTGTACATTAGTCAGGCATCCAGAAACGAATGCTACAGAAAACAGCAGCATTCAAACTAAAATTTAGGGGCTAAGAGATGGAAGAGGGGAAAATAGCTGCTTTGTGGTTTTTGCTGGCTATTCTCTGTAACACTTGAGTAAAAAGAAAGCAAGAAACCACAGCAAATGTGTACAAAGTTCCATTTGGTAGGTACTTATTCTTTAATATAGATTTATGCCTCTTGGTAATTTTCTTGTGGAAAAAAAGGAACAAAAACCCAACAAATAAAACAGCCTACCTTTTTAATATTTGATGAAAAAAGACATTTGTTACAAACAGACTCCACAACCTTCTTAATCCAAACATCTAAATGACAACTTTGTTATTTTATTGTACACTGACTCAGAGTTGGAACTGGGTTTTTCTGGGTCATAAAATAAGATACAAGATGTATCTTATCAACTGATCTGGTGTGATGTGGGGATGCATCACGTAATATGTTGATATGGGGTTAGGCAGCTAGAAAACTTTGAGACTCAGAGGCATTACTGGACCAAGAGGATGGGGTTCCATAATGTCATTTTGAGGCCCATCAGGTATCATTTACCTGAGAAAATGTTTTAAGGTAAAGGCAGGCTGAAAAGATGCCACAAACTTCCTCAGAGAAGTAACAGAAGGCAGACAAAGCCATATGAGTTTCACTGTGGTCAGACATTAGAACTGGAGTTAGACTAGAACATGCTTCATGTGAGAACATTGAAGATCTACCGCTCATGTTACTGACCCTTCCACCACCAACACAACATTCCACCCAGACATCACCTTATCCTTGTTCTGTGGTGTTTGCCTCAGTCTCCTCCTGGGCCACCTCTGGGAATCTTTTCCTGAATTTCTGTTCATTTCTACACTACACAAATATTTTTGATCATTATTCCACTGCATACAGGCATGTGTTTGATGCATACAGAAATCTTAAGCTATCATAGCAGAACAGTGTTCACAGGTACCCAGAATAGAATAAGCTGTTATGAAGTATCTCTGCCTCCTTTTTTTGGTAGTCTTTATAGCAAAATCTATAAAAGAATCTCAAAGTACATGAGCAGCCTTTCTATTCCACATTTAATTCTACCTGAGCTTCATTGAAAGTTTAACATTGAAAACAATAACCATTTTCAACAATCCTGTCCCTTCTGAAAGGATAATACGTCACCAGATCCTTGATCTGTATTTCACCACTTGCATCATTTGGAATCCTGACTTGTTTTTCCCTACAAGGCATTCATTCCATGTATGACTTGTTTTGATTTTTGAGCTATGCTGTGATTACCCTGCAGGACAGAATTTGCAAGATCTTCCCTAATACATGCAGACATTCTTAGCCCAGGGATATTGCAAGAAGTTACTACCTACATAGATGTCTGTGAAAAATCTGGTCTTTTGGTTGGTATATAATATATGGTTAATGCCTAATTAGCCCATTCATGGATAATTCATGATTAGTTATTAACAAAAGCAAGAGCAAACAAGAGCTATATGTTAAAGCTCTTAAATCACAGAACTAGACATGTCATACAAAAAGGAGAATGTATGATTTATTCAGGAAGGTAAATGTGGAGCCAGGCGACCATTGGGCAGCACAAAGCACCTCCACTCCAAGAAACTAAGCTTGTTAGTCACCCAAGATATGCAGTAGTAAATTCCTGATTAACAGACTAGCATATACAGCAACTTCAGAAGATATAGGTTTGTGGCTTAGTTCTGTCTCTTCTGAATAGGTCTGCATAAAAGAGAACAGGATTCTAATGGGTAAACAAAGTGGCCCCAAGACATTTGACTTAGAAGCTGACACACCAGTACATCTTAATGGATAATTTAGGGACTCTATTCTCAGAAGTAGTTCCGATATTTTTTGTCTGAAAAGAAGCTGAATGTCATCAACAAGCCTGCTGCACACTGGTATGCATGCAGCAAGATAAAAAAGCGCATTGTTCAGGACAAGGAGCACCAGTGGATGTGTACACCCCTCTCCAAACATTACATTCTCTCATCAACGTTGTTCCCCTGTGTAATTCTAAGTTCATTGTAGCAAATACAGAAAAGATAGCCCATAACAGAGAATCATTCCTTACTTTGCACAAGTGTTTAACAAAACTGGAATTGCTCTTACTGGAGAAATTTTAGGAGCTCAACTCCAAGCCACCTCAAACCTTGAGGTAAGACTGTGATTCTGAAAGTCATGTGTGAATTTTACTGTGCCTAGCTCAAGTCAGGATCTGAGCAGTGGAACAAATAACTTCTGAGCCTGTTTCATAATTTCTGAACCATGCTTTTATTTGGACACATTTTATTAATTTTTTTGATGGCTGTTTGTGCAAGTATTGCTGAAGTTACTTCTCTCCTACACAGCTATTTACAAAGCAATCATTTCTCAAGCAAAAAAAAATGAGCCACCTCTAAAGATCTGGAAAGCTTTCCCTAGCGAATTCAGGTAAAAATATTGCAGAACAGTTAACTTTTTTAAAAAAATTAAAACTTCAGGAAGTTGAAATGCCATCATTCACACTACTGAACACAAATACGCACTCAAAGTCCCCAAGCAAATAACCAGAAAGAAATAAATTTGTGCATGAATCACCCTATAGGCAGAAGCATCTCCATATAAAGTGGTTGCTGAGCAATTTCAAACAATGAATACATTCCTAAAATATGTCTACTTGTGCATAATTCATTAACAGAAACAAGTACTAAATCCATTGGATAAATTGTGGACTATGAATCGTTTGCCCTGCTCTAATTATAATTCCATTTCAGCCTACTAATGGTACCATAAACAATTTGAGTTTCACTCTTGTGGTTTATTGCCTCATTAGCTCTCCTTTGAAGTAATTAATGCTTTGTCAATTTACCTGAATAGAGCTCCCATGGTGGCTATGGGTCAGATCCAACCAATTTTGTGCACCCAACAGACCTAGAACTTCTGCTCAAGTGGACGACTTCAAACTCTTTGGGACAAATGCTGTTTTATTGTTCATACAACACCCACCATAACGTGTTATACATACCTCATTGATTACTATTTTTGAATGCTTCAATAACACTTAAAGCTAGATATTAATGACTGAATTTACAGGACAATGACTTCAGGATTAATTACCGAGGGGGCTTTCACAATTCAGCCAGCACTTTGCAGTGACATAATTTTCTCTCATAAACTCTCTTGTGTAAACAATGGGCACTAGATCCTGGGTTGGTTAGTCCAAAGTTAATACAATAAGCTCAACTCTACTGGAAAAAAAATCTAATCTTTCCCCATTCCTCTTTTACTCATCTAGCCAGAAAGCTTGAGAGAGGAGAATCTTAGGCTTGGCACAAACTACTCCTTTGAAAACTTAGCAAGCCCCATCATTGGATTCAAAAAACTGGACCACACATGAGAAATTCAATAAACATCATTTGTCAGAAGCCTTTGTTGGCTCACAGCTGTATTTATTTATAGGCTCCTTTGTTATTTATAGGCCCTTGCGCTCTATATAAAAGCTTTGCAAAGGAAAAGTGGTCATGATGCAGGGGGAAGGGAAGGCCAACTGTTTTACTGCTTATACCAACACCAGAGTCTCCTTTCTAAGGAGAACAAACAGCTGAACGTCTACTTCATTTCCCATCCCCTTCATGTGGGCAGTGGAGCCAATAATTGTCAAAGCCAAGTCAACTACTTTCAATTGAGTTACAAAAACGTCTTATGAACTACGCTTGTTTAAGAGTTTCCAAGCTTGGCATGCTGCAGACCCATGCAAAAGGTAAATAACCTCTCTACATGTTACCTACCATGGGATATTCTCACTCAATATACAGGAACCTCTGTATTACAGCCATTTCTCCTGCCACCTGGTTCACCAAACCTTCCATCAGGCAATACTGAGAATGTAAATATCAGCTGAGTTTATCTTGTGAAGGATGAAGTAACACAGTTCTGTGCTGTCTCCTGATTAGCCTTTTTGAATCAGATCTTTGGATTCAAGTTTTCAAACACATTTTCAACGCATGTCCTCTAAATGTTGAGTCTCCATTACTCTTACTTCCAGATTTTTTTTTTGATTGCATCCTTGTGTTTATGATACCTACTAAAGATCAAAATTACAGAACAATTCAAATCTACCGAGTCTCCTACATAGAATTGATGCTACTTAAATTAGTGCACTCTGAACTTCAAAATTAGATTACAACCCCCTCTTGACTGGAGAGTTTTATTCCCCCTGTTAAATCCAGATCCAAATGCTCAAGTTTCAAGTTCAAAGAATTTTTCTAGTTTCAGAAGATGTTTTAATGAAGGACCAGAGTTTGGTTCTGTTGAGGAGGGTTTGTTTGTTTATTTTTTTAGTGGAGAAACTAGCGTAATAACTGTGAAAGTAAATGTGGCTGATGTTACACTTCTGCAAAATTACTGAATTAAAACAACACTTCGGGGCTCATAAATTCACAACTGAGAATAACAGCAGTAAAGGATGACAATGCAAAATAAGCGCTTATGCCTCCATAGTTTTGTTAAGCACATTTGCTTTCCTCGCTGACTCATAGCAGCTGCAGTGAATCAGATCAACCTTATACAAATTAAAAAAATGACTTTCAAGCAATTCTTTGTATAAAAAAATGGTAGACAGTAGAGTTTAAGCAAAGCAGCATCTCAAATAAATAGGTCATATTATGCCTGATTTCTTATGAGGACTCCACAAAACAGTCAAATTATACCTCCAAAGTGAACCTATGTTTCCTAATTAGGATTTTTTTTTTTAAATCCATATTTATAAATAATAATAATAAAAAGAAAAGTTTATGATATTCAAAGACTTGTCCAAAAAAGGACCAAAATTCTACTGGAGTTTTGAGTATGCTCCAGTGATGTTCTCACATTTCCCTGGTCTAGAGGGAGGTATCCCTGCCTATAGCAGAGGGAGTTGGAACTAAATGATCTTAAAGGTCCCTTCCAACCCAAACTATTCTATAATCCCATGATTCTATAAGTTGCAATCTCTTATTAGAACATAAGACAGATGATATGAGGCAGCATTTTTATGTGTTGAGTTGCTAGCCTGATGAAAAGAATACAGGACAAACCAAAAAGCCAGGAAGGTAATCAGCCACAAGTTCTTATAAACTCCATTCACCATACATAAATGCTCACCTGCAAAACCCAGAAAGCTGCATATGGACAACTGGTAACACAGACTAATCAGTGACACTTCAAAATCGAAAAAATTAGTAAATGTTCCTTTGAGTAAAATAGGACTTTCCACGATAATGGAACATGGAACCATAAAAAATAATGGTACTTGAGTGTGAAGCTCCAGTTGTGAATACGTATTTCAATACTAGTGCTACGGTAGCAATTGGACAGATTAACACAATGGGAAAAGGTGTTTCACCTGAGGTGCAACAACAGAAGGGCCAGCATGATTCTTCCATGTTCTTCTGGAGTATCTGTAAGACTGAAATACAACTAATGTAGGCTCTTTAAATTCATAACGACAAGTAACAAACTCTGCCCCACCATTTGTGATGTGTAGGATAAAGAGTTTCATACTCCTGGTTCTCTGTCAAGCTTTACAGTCAGACCTCACTTCAGATCATCAGTAAAAGCTGCCAGCTACTACTGTCTCCTTGCAGGTCTACAGGCACTGCAGGCTTACTTACATCTGGAGATCCAGCAACTTAAAATCTAGACTCACTTAAAACTTCCCTGGTGCGAATCAACACAGTCTTATCATAACTCCATCATATCTGATAGGGAACTGAAACTAATATATGTACTACTAATATAATAACTAATCAAACAGTAGATTATGATTAAAAAAGATTATGAAGTTATTTGAGAAATAAAGATGATAAAATAAAATTACCACGTCGTTGCCCTACCAAATATGTCAAATTGTGGATTTATTTGATCGTGATTTATTTTATCTTATTTGAACAATAAAGGAATCTCAGTGTCATAAGACAAGAAAATCTTTTACATTCATATATTATTTCCAGTAGGCTGTCAGCTTGTACTGTAACATGTGTTCCTTGCCTATGAACTGCTCCCATTTGAAAGGTCAATAAGTACTCCTGAAGTAGCTGCTTACTGCTCTCAATAAAGAAAATGTGTAAAAGGGTGTGGTTGGAAATGCCCTCACATCAGAATCAAGAGTTGCTCTCAGTGGGTAAAGTCAGCTGAACTACTCCTATGAGCCAGATTCTGGTGTTAGTCTCACAAAGGCAAATCCACAGCAACTCTACTGAAGTAGCCGACAGCGCTCCAGATGTATCCTAATGGGACAAAAGTCACAGACCTGCTTTCTGATAAGAAACTCTTTTGCCTCACTTTGTATATATTCCACTGAATTAGAATTACCTCTCCCCGCCTTTCCCTTTCCAGTGATTTCCAAAAAAAAACAACCCAGAACCTTTGTTCCTTAAGGACTTTGGGTCTCTTTGGCCAAAGGATGTGAAGGCTTGTTCTTCTGGAAACTTAGTGGCAGTTCCTGCATTCCCGTTGCTTGTATCCATTGGTAGAAATTGGCAGCGACACACAAACATTCTTTGGTTGGGATGTGGGAGGGTAGAAGCAACGTTTGAAGAAAGATTGGCTGGTAAGCCTTCATGCTATTTTTGGCAGGTGTGCATTGTGCTGAAACAAAAGGCTTAAGAAGGCTCTCCTGAAGCAGCATGGCCTGTGATGTTACATGGTGAGTGAAATATCAGAAGGCCTGGGTGTGTTTGCTCAACAGTAAGGAGGGACTCATTTTACAATGGCTGATTCTGGGCTTGCAAACAGCATGACAGAGAGTTCTGCATGAGGGGATATAAAGCAAATACATTATCTCGATGAATTATTGAATCCAGGGCGTTTGTAACTATGTCCAACAAAAAGGGAATACCTTTATTGAAGCTGTATTACAAACATGGCTATCCCAACTTCAACATCCTAATCTACATACGCTGCTGAAAATGCCATGTAAGATCTCTCCATAGTACAAATGCTGTGCCCAGACTGTCTATCTGAGAATAAGTGCGGTACTTCAGCTTACCTTTTCCATCACAGCAGCTCCCCTGCATGATTCTTTATACAAGTTTAAGCAGTCAGAGACTGATTTAGATAGGCATACCTGCAAAACCAATGCATAAATTCACAGTTCCAGGGATTTGAAAGTCAGATCTTAAAGCCAAAGAGACAAACAAAAAGCAATCTGTAACTATGAATTCTGGTGAGAATGAAAAGATGCAGGGGGCTGTTTCTATTTGTCTTCTGTTTTGTCAGCCACTATCACACTCAAGGATCACACTTTCAAGTTATTCTCTACAATCATGAAGATTAGAAATCTGACTCTTTAGTTTGATAAGATTTTAATGAAATTCCAGGGTACAACACACCCCAAATACTGAAAGATTTCATAACGGTGAGGCAGATGCAAATCTAACATCACCTTCTCTTGTCAGGACAGTAGAGATGGTAGTAGCTTATGTGGACTTAATTTTATTTGGTCTGTATACACTGCAGGGTAATCGAGTCATTCCAGATTCACATCTGGCATCAGATGGAAGTTATATACTGAGGTCTGAGTCTGGAGCATCAGCAGTAGCGTTGTTACCTTTGTCGTCTTCTTCTCACTTAAGGGAGAAGGAAGGAAGCAAGTAGGAGAAGGAAGAAAACAAGGGGACAACAATGTAAGGGGAGCTGGAAATAAAGACAGTACAGTGGATGGTATTAGTGTGCTATATAGTTTCTATTACTGTACTTTCCAGTTCCTACAGCTATTGTCTGTACTCTACCCCACCAGATTCAATAAAGCTTCATGAACACTTTCATTAAGGAACTGAATTCTCCAGTAGAAGTTACAAGGGCAAAAGGAGGCAGAATACCAGAGCAAGAGCTTGAGCTGTAAATTTAAGCCACATGCAGCTGCCAATGGATTTTTAGAGACCCCTGAGGAAGTATCCACCGGAGGAGGTCTTCTTTTAATGATAGCAATGCCTAATCATGTATTTTGTCACAAGTTCGCTTACTTGCCAAATGAACGCTATTCTTTTCTCCTCCAGAGCTAGTGGATGAAGACCTTGAGGGTACTTAACATGGTTATTATCTAGAGCATCAGATGCTATCAGAAATTGCGTTCATGTGAATACTGGTTTCTGAACCTCCATACCTTGTGCTAATCACATTTGGAATCCTCAACGCTCATTTGCCATCATGTGGCTCAATTTCAAGACTCATTTTTCACTGAAAAGGAACAACAAAAAGTCCATGTAATGAGGTTAAATATCTGAATGGGGAGAAATAATCAAACAAATCGAGGGGAAGACAATCAGCAAAATCTTTTGTTTGGAAGTAAAACTTTCCTAACAGGAAACAAATTAATGCTGATGCTAAAAAAAAAAAAATAAATGCTTTTTATATTCAGCTGATTTCTCTGAACCACAGGAAACTTGTCCTTTCTAAGCACGTTCTGCCCTTGCTTTCTCCAAATCAGTAGTTTTAGTGTTTTTCTCAAGCAGCTGGTGTGAAAAATTAGAGAAGCATATCTACTTTGCAAATTAGTGCTTCAACCTACCTTCACAAGATCTTGCTTGCAATACTACATAGTATAACAAATATCTACCAATGCTACAGATTTAGCTGTATTCAAAGGAAGATGCACTACACAATCAGAGTCTGTGCAACTACTTCTAAATTTTGAGATGCACACAAAGCAAAAAAAGCAAAAAAATATAGGGCAACCAAACCAAGTGAGAAAAAGGGCAAGCAGAGAAAGACTCTCAATTACGCTTTAGGGAAGAAGACATACTAGAATACCATAAGAATTTCTCCAACCATTTATGTACTCTCAAGCACACTGCACAACATGTTTTAACACATTGTTGTGGCAGCCACTATTAGCATTTCTATTAAAAAACTCACACTGTCTTTTGCGTGTATTCCTTTTCAGCACATTACTTCTAAGCTAGCACTTGTTGCTGGAAGAAAGCAGATGAAGGAGTTCATTTACCATCATGTCAAACCAGACTCACGTAAGATTTCTGGCAAATGTTCCTTAACAAGAGTGTCCAATGAAGCTGATCCAACAACAAAATGAACTCACAAACAGTATCATAACACCTCAAGTCAGAGTCAGAGACTCTTTGTCTAAAAAGATTAAGCTCCTTTTGTTTGAAGAAAAGGCTTATGCATACATTTTCAAAAGAAGAAAAGCAATTAGAACACAAGTTCCTTTGAATTAATCAATCCACACGATGCAAGCCAGTTCTTCTGCATCTTTTCCCCAAAGCTAGCCACAGTGTTGCTTATTATTAGCTAAGTGATGTCCTTTTAGTCATACATTTGAAGCAATCCTCCTCTTCTGGGTTTGTTTATGAGGATCAGTCCCTTAGAAGAGAGCAGAGCATTTCTCTTGGGATACTGAGAGGTGATTCTGTGAGCTGAGAGCTGTTAAAAGAAATGAGGGAGCAACAAGACAAAGAGCAAGTCTCTTGGCAACCCTTGACTTTAACCTCTACTAGTGTTTGCTCTGCCAGAGGCAAGGTGGCAATCATACTATTTCCTCACCTTGCAGGGGCGTTGGGCTAGTTACCTAATGTCTTCATTGTACAAAGTAAATGCTGACTATTATTTTTGGCATATTATGTACTACCAAGTCCCTCTGCTCAGTAGGATAGGCAATCCTAGGTGGGAAATTGCAAAAGTAACAGCTAAAGGCTTATTCACTTTACAAGTTCCCTCAATGTTTTTGTTTTCAGCTGTCAAACTGCTTTATAAGAAGCAGTTCATCTAAGCAACCATTTACAATTTGGTTTTGTTTGCTTCTTAACCTGGAAACCGGTGTCTTTTGTCTTTATTTCATTTCCAAGCCAAGCCTGAAAAGAAAAATGCTTGCAGAAAATCCTATAATTACCGGATCTGATTTTCATTTGAACTTTGATTCTTTTGTATAGTACCAACAACCTTCCAAATTCAATGAAACCGATATATTTACAATTTATATAGAAGAACAAGTGGGAAAGTTTTGGAAGGGTATACATGTGATAGACTCTATAAGAAAAATGTATTTATAGGATAGCTAAACAGTCATTAGATCTGCAATATTTGAACCAGCTTTTCTGAGGAACCCAGACTCTATTTGGGCATTAAAGTAAGTGGCTAGCTATTCTAAATTCCCTGGCTTCCACCATGCTGAGCAATTTTGATTATCTGGCCATAAAAATGTCTCAGTGAGAACTGCTGGGTGCCAAGCACTTTTGGAAATCTGGGCTCAATTGTGGGCTCCGAGCATTTAGGAAACCACTAGCTCCAAATGTAAACAGCAGTTCTATGAAGCAATGGGTGAAGGTCAAACAAGAAGCATATACAGACTTCCAAGTACGTACATTTTTTCAGTTTCCCTTAAATGCTGTAATCTATACCCTCCTCCTGCACGTTACCATAGAAATAGACATAATCGTGTTGCAAATCTTTCTATTGAAATAAAAACAAACTTCAAAATTAAGTTAAAACGTGTTCTAAATATTTTCTACTTCAGTGCAAAGTCTCTCAGGAAAAATACGATGATGCTCCTTAAAAATGTTCCATCTTCTTCAAAATGATGCAGTGTTGGTGCCAGCAGAGGATAAACTGTATTTACGTGACAGGAGGAACCACAAATTCGGTAAGACTTGGAATGTGATGGCCGGTATCCATCACACTTTTGAAAGTGACACTATCCTCCCTTTCCCACTGGAAAAGGAACAACAAACACAACACAAATCCACAGTACAGGAATTGTGTGATTAGAAATAACAAACAGTATCTCTCTAACTCATACCAGTAAGTGAATGTTTACAATGTTTACACCAACACCTTCTGCTTTTTTTAGCGAGTGCTTGAATTTGCTCTGCAGATGAAGTTCCAGGTTCGTTTAGGTATCTATTCGCAACAACTCAAATTCTCTGAACAGATCTGGTGATGCCAACTGGTTCAGTATTGACATTTAAAGACTCTCTCGGCAACACTCACTCCCTCACTCCCTCCTGTGGGTCTCAGGACATGTACTGCAACCTCCTGCTTCATGCTGTTGGGGAAGATTGTGTAAAAGATTGCTTTTGTGGGGCCTGTTGATACAAGTGCTCCAAAACTTCAGTGAGTGTATCCTAGGATTACGCTTCCCAGTGCTTCTGACAAATACGCTGAACGGTTCATAAGGCCACTCTGTGCTGCTTGGAGAATGCCAGTGTATCCTGATCTCCAAGAAGAAGAAGCCACGAGGGAAGTTCAGCAGTATTTACTACCCTTTGGGAAGCACCCTTTGCAAACACATGTGCCAGAAATTCTTTGTAAGGAAAATGTTGTAAGGAGTTGTGCTCCTGTACTCTGTACAAGTGTTTGTTCTATCAGAGTGCAGGTAGCTTTGCTGATAAGGTTCTTCTAACGTTGGGAGCTCCTGTAATTGACAAACGGAAAACATATCATTCTACCTACAAACCAACTGGATACAAGTTTTTCAGTCATCCAGGAAAAACTTCTCAGAAAACCATCTGTAAGCAACCCACAGGCTGAAATATGGTTATTTTTTGAATATTTTCCAATGACGTGTATAATTGTATAAATGCTTATGGAGCATTTACAGTCAAAGTTTGCCGCCACGAGCATTTCATTTTGTTTGCAAATAAGTTTTTTCCACCTCAGTTTTGCAGTTGTATTACAATAACGTACCCAGCATCACCACCTTTAATCGCTTACAAGCAAGTGAACAAATTCCAACCGATTCAGAACGCTGCAAGATAAACAGTCGCTGTGGCTTTCTGAAAAGTGTGGTTTCTGCTAATCCTACATGCCAGTTACTTTTCATTTTGTAAAAAGAAAAGGGCTTGGAACTGTTGCACAGTGCCCCAAAGGGACTCTGCAGCTTTGTGTAGATGCTGCTAATCTCAATAGTCAGGCCAGAATCACAAAAAGAAATCAAACGCCCCACACAGACATAGCTTCATTAAACATTAAATTAAACTGGCATCAATGAGAAAAGCATTGGTTAGTAATTTAATGAGAAAGATGGACACACAGAAAGCAAGGTAAAATAGGAAGACAAAGACATGAGTGGGGAAAGAAAGGAAGAGTGGCATAAAACATTTTCTTCAATTGCTTTCCACGCTCTTCAGAAGGGAATACACAATTCAATGAAGTAACATTTGAACAAAGAGGGTATTTTTGTTCCAATAAACGCTTCATTTCCTTCAAATCTGGATGGCAATGCTTCCTCTTTCAAAAGTGCCTCCTATTGATTCATAATAGTTAATCCCCTCATTTTTAGGTGACTCTTGTCTTTGCAAAGGGAAAAAAAAAAAAAAAAAATCAGGAAAAAGGGTTTTGTTTCTTATTTCGTTTCTCTCCCTGTTCTCTGAGAGCTTATGGAAAATGCGTTTCTGTCTGCAAAAGGATTCCTACCCACTGCAATTTAAATGTGCTAATGGAAATGCCGGGGGGGGGGGGGGGGGGGAAATCACACAATTTTTTACACGTAGAACTGTCTCTCAATTAAAACAATGAAACTTCTGTTGTGAAAGCTTCGACTGAGGTCTGTTTGCTTCCCTCTTCTCCACCCTTGAGCCCCCTCCCCTGCCTCTCTCTCCTTCTCTTCAGGTGCTTAAGAAATCAAGAGGCTGTTCTGCGCTTCCGTGTAGCAGTTTGCAACACGAACGGATCACATAGTGCAGATTACACCCTTTAGGCCTTCACAGTACAAAACTTTTTGTTTTCCCCCTTTTTTTACTGTATAAATCACACATTTCTTCCAAGTGCAACCATCACTAAGCTACACCAAACCCTTCTGATCTGCATCAGTCAGCAAATAATGCTCGTACACCAGAAGAGGGCTGGCACACTGCACTCAGTGGCTTTAATTAGGGTGAGGAAACTGAAGTTCAAGTGTGCAAAGCATTTGGAAGTTTTCTCTTCCTAACACCATCAACTGTTCATTAGTAATGTCTGTTGGATAGAAAGAGCTCCTAGACAGCAATATGCAGAGGGACTCTGCAATGAATCTGAATGTGCTCCGTGATCAATTGCAAGCACGCTCAGTCAGATCGGGATGCAGGGAACACATTTGGATCAACCACACGGCGCGGTACAGCCTACCAGTACTACTTCTGTGGTACCTGTGGGCATTCAGCAAAGACAGCAAAACTGGAATTGTTGAACGTCAGGAAATCCTGGGCAAACAGGCAAAGCACGGAGTTCCTTTCTATTATAAACAACATTTCTGGGCAAGTCACGTTTGTAGGCCGCACTTGCCTAGCTACAAGTCATGAATGATCACCACTTGTCAGAAGAAGCACTTTGCAAACCAGGACTTAATAGCCCTTGCGTACAACGCTTTCTTTTGGGTCAAATGCACTTGCATTTTGTACAAAGGGGCAGATTTTCAGGCAGGCTTAGCTGATATTTAGGCTACAGAATTACAAGACACATTTTATGAATGAGTCAAACTCTTGGAAAACATCCCGGACACAGAAAATGCAGAGAATCCATCATTTATGTACCAAGGTGAGAATGGAAACCTTGTGAACATCTGCTTTCCTAACACTGGGTTGCACTCAGAAAGGTACTTTGGTTTGGTCTAAGGAAAACAAATTATTCTGAATCAGGCCTGGCTAGAATCAGTTCATTTTCCAGCTTCTCCTGGGCCAAAATTTCAAGATAAATCATCAACATGAACTGATTTTATGAACTAATTATTGGCAGAGATTATCTTTTCCCACTTCATTGTGTTACATCACACTACAAATCCCATAAAAGTTAAAAAATTGGGAAATAGCTCTTCAAACTGCTGTGTATTCTTTCAGTGCAGCATGAAATCACCTGGCTTCGCCCTAGAAGCAGCTGCACTTCAGAAGCAATTGCTAGAAGGTACCCTATATAATTCCAGTCTATGCAGAGTGGCTATGGTGCCTTCTTTCTACCACAAGTCATATGCATATATATGCAGAATCGTTTTGTGTTTAAAACTTGGGACCACTAGACACAACAGTGGGTTCTATTGGTAATGCTTTTTTTGTTTTTCAACAGCCAGTACAATCGTGTCCATGTCTCTAAAACCAATCACATGCACAGGAAAGTGACGTAATGGTTATTAAAATGTCCCAGTATTGAGTTGTTTGATTTCATTTCATTTTGTTTGATTATTACTCCAAGAGAACAAGAAATGCAGTTATCCTCCCTACGCACATTTTCATCCTAGATACATTAGGCCAGAGTCATAATCTTGAGAATGGTTCTAGATTTTTAAAATCTAGATTATTATAAATTACATTAATTACAACAACATAACACAATAATTATAAATTATATTAATGCAGATTAATAATAGATGCTATGGAATTATAGGCAGTATTAATTAGAAACTGATTGTGGGCACAGAAGAGATACATCCTATAAAGGATGTGCTGTATTTATGTACGGACACTTCTGATGGGCAAAGATGAAGGGCAAGCCTATTTCAACACCCACAGAAGATAAAGATGTTCATACATGAATATACGTGCCTGTATAAGAGGTATGGAAGCAATTAGTGCCGTTTGGGTGCCCATCAGCACAACCATTAACAGGCCTTTGAGGGCATCTTTGAGCCCTTTACAGCACCAGTTTCACTGCTGAAAAATATAGGCTATCCCAAACCACTAGTGGCCTTTCAGAATATGCATTCATAAGGTTTCAGTGTGTGACACTTCATTTCATTCTCAATTTCAGTCCTGCAACGTGGAGTACATTAGTCTGCTTATTTTTCATTAATTACGCACTGTTAAATAGAGTTTAATCTCACCATCAAAAACTAAAATGTAAATAAATGCACCGAGATTGAAATTGCAGGAGAAAAAATACGTGGTGTTTCTCCAACAGTTGTGCTTCTTTTGCAGTCCTCGTTGTTGTGAGAGGCTTCAGTGCCTTTTATCACACGGCGCTGTGAAACTTTGCAGAGTGTTTGAAATGAAAGGGAAGACGAAGTGTGAGTTTGTTTTAAATGGGCCACAAGATATTTCAACATATGCTGAAGTGTTTTGTTCCCCCGCCCTCCCCAAAAGAGAGAAAAGCAGTTTGAACCTGCCCTAAATTCCCATGAATTTATGAGTATCCTTATGCACATCAGATCCTATTGGGTCTCAACTGCTTTTCAAAGGGAGCAACCTCATCTGCACTGAGTAATTAGCTGCCAGCAAACAGCCACGATGGATTTGTGGTGTATGTTTATTTCTGTCTCCTTTTGGACGCCACAAACATCGGAGGTACTTTTGCATTCGATTTCCTCTGTCACTTGCTTTTAAGCTGAGAAAGGAATACGACCCCTTCTCTGCTGCGTGCTTTCGTGATCTGAGATAGACGGACGGAGAGGGTCTGTTTAATAGGAAATAATTTCCCAGTATTTTCTGCCCTGCTTGGATTTCCTTTCTTTCTAGCATTTTTAGATGCCAAGATTAAAAAAAAAGAAAAGAAAAGAAAGAAAGGGAAAAAAAAAGAAGAAGAAGAAAAAGAAAAGGAGAAAAAAGACAAAACAAAACACACACACACTTGGTTTATTTGTATTGTAAGACAATCCACCAAATAAAGCACGGATCACTGGGAGACTTTCTTCAATGAAAGGTCCAGTTGAACTGGTTCACTTTTAATTTAATGAATGGCTCTTTCCCTCAGACAAGGGGAAAGCCACAGACGTTTACAAAGACACAAAAGCCAACCCTGGGCTGTTTTATGTTAGTTTCTTTTCTTAAAACATTTGTTTTTAACTTGAAATGTTCGAGGCAGAACTTGCAGATACAAATCCTTCCCCTTATAGAAACAAAAGTGTTTATATAGCCCATGGTAAATAAACTCTAATTAAATGTATCCATCAACCCTAGTTCTTTTATTTCACTTATTACTTGTGTTCAGAATCAAAGATGATGTTTGATGGAGACTGAAAATTAAATCTTTATCTCATATTGAGTTTCGTTTTTCTTTAGAATGTTACACACTCTTTTCTTCTTTAGGAAGATACCGTCCTCCATATGTGCAGCTTCTTACCACCAACTCCAGGACAATTTTCTGCCCTGTTTGGAAGTATTTGGACAGAAAACATAATTACTCAATGCCATCATTTGCTGCCTCCAGTTCAGCCCAACTGGTAATTACTGCGTATTTCTACAGAGGATTATTTCCTCTTTTCTTCCTCCCTCAACAAGAAAATGGAAACAGCATAACAAAAAAATAAAAAAAGGAGGGGGTGGGGGGGGGGAGGGAAGAAGAAGGAACAAGAAACACGCCATCTAATCTAGAGCAGAATCCTTTTTATTGTTTTTACAGAGGTTTACAGGGAAAAGAAGAGGGGGGAAAAAAATCATATTTTGTTTTTCTCTGTGTGTCTTTGTAGTGGTTTGTGCTTGTTGTAGAAATAAAGTATTACAAATAGAAACCAGAGAGAGGTCGGGGGGGGGGGGGGGGGGGGAAAGGAGGGGGGAGAAGAAAGCTCGTTTAGTTTCCCTTTTTCATTTCCTTTGCTGGAATAGTGAACATCTGAATAGAACATCTGAAGACAAAAAGGATTTCCAACTTGGGTTTGCCCGCGGCTCCACGAGCGCTCCGCGCGGCGCCGGTCCGGGAGTCGGTGGGGTCACAGCGCCCCCTGGCGGTTTCTGGGCGTCACTGCATCCGGACCGCCGCTGCTCTGAGCTGGGACGGGGTAGTGCGGAACGAGCTGCTTCCATAAGAAAAACACTCCTCTTCCCCTCAAACCCACGTTAGTCGGGCTCTGACTTTGGTTCTGTGGGTCTCAGCTGTTCTATGTGTGCGTGCACAGAGAGCTGCTCGGAGTTGTACAATATCTTCACGAACTGGTTTGTTCTCCTGATAGTTTCACTATTATTACCAAAGGCTGCTCATTATCTTTTCAACTCTTTCCTTCAGTGGCGTCAATAAACTCAAGCAGGGAGAGAGTTCACCAAATACACAAACATCTGTCATACTCCTATACAGTCATTCTAAAACTTGTCCTGAGTACAGAACTGATAGTCATGCACTGATCTCATTTTTATTAAAAAAATAAAAAACAATTCTATCAGTTTTGATTTGAAAGTGGCAAAATATAGTTCCCTTTGTGCAATGAAAATATCCAGAGCCTGGAAGACCGTAAGGATCCCATCTTTGCTTCATTAGGACATAATTCACTATATACGATATCTCAGGGGATGCAAGACAAAGCTGGTCATGGTACTCTGAGACATGAAGGTCCTTTTATACAGTTTTTTGTTTATTTGATAGAAATCGAGATATAACAAAGAAAGACTTCACTATGCCTTTCATTAAACAACATTACAGATGTTTTAATATTTTAAGATGAACCACCAATCACAAAAGAAGCCCAATATACACTTACTGTTGTTACGTAATTGCAGTGTTATTGTCTCCAGTGTTCTTAATATTGTGTAAACTCTTCCATTCCACATCACATTTTTTTTTTCTCTAGTAAGTACACAGTAGAAGATCACTTCATCAGGAATTACAACTACGTAATTTTTTTTTAGTATTATTTTAACCACTGGTGCATATATAGAAATGCATTGACAGTGGTAAAGAGAAGGTTCAGCCCTAGAGTTGCACAGTCAGATATTTCCTGTGATTTTGATAATCCTGGCAGTTGTTTTTTGTTTTTTTTTTCCCCTCTCTAACACATAATTAATGTGTTTTTCTTTAGGTAGGTCTGATACTTTAAAGTTTGTTTGATATTTCAAAACGCCTGTGTAAAGTTTATCAGTGTAATAAGAATGAAGTCTCAAAATGGGAACAACAAATATTGTATTATCCTTAGTAGTGTCAACCTACATAGCACAAGTAAGTGCAAAGCATCCATCTGCACTTACAGTAATACTTTTCCAGTAGCATGTAGGACTCTAAACAAGGTTTAATATATCATCAGTGAATGTGTCTGCCTTCCAAGCAATTTCCAAGCAAGTTCAAAATGTAGAAATACATGCACATATGAAAGTGTTTCAAATTCTGCAGACAAAATCACGAAGTAGAAAGAAACCACTGCGCCAGATCAAAGCCAGTACAACTTGACAGTCGTGTAAGTACACACACATACAAACATTAACCACCTTGAGAATACTACCTGAATTCTTCTTCCACATTCAGCAAGGAACAAGCACTCTGTCTTCAGCTCTTGCACAACTAAAAACTCAATTTCTTGCATGCTTTTTCCAACTTACTGCAACAGCAGCTGGCTCTGACCTAATCAATGCACTGCTAAGGGGACAACAGATCTTGTTCTGATCGGATTCCTTCACTCCTGCCATCTGAACGCTCAGCTTTCAAGCAAGTTCCCCTGCTTCCTAAGTAAGTCTGCTGTGAGGCAAAAAACTGACCCCAGTGACACTAAATTGAGTAGAAGCAGAATGAAACACGGAAACCTAGAAATTATTTGTACAAAAAGACTGAACGAAAGACAGTGCTCCACCAGGAGGAGGAATTCTTAGATCTCCAACAGTCGTTTACAAATCAAACTTTCCTTAAAGACAGCTGGAAAGTACAGGAGATCTTCCAGAGAAATTCTTCTCACATTTAGACGCTGTTTTCCCAGTGGCCGATATTCCAGTTGCACAGATAGACAACATTTACATGTGGCACAACATTCTGGACAATTTTTGAGAAATTAAAGACAATTTTTTTAAGGTTATGACCCAAACGAATAAAAGCCAGGAAGTGCAGCCTTGGGACTAATACCATGCTCTTACCTCTCTCATCATTGTGCTTCTTCCTACAAAATCACCCTATGGTTGTGTGAGGCAAGTAGGAAATATCAGCCTTAACTTACATGTCTGGGACTCTTTCAGCTCTGTCCAAAACCTCATTGTTACCCAGGCACAACTGAATCCTTTTCTATCTTGGGTCAGTGCTGCGCATGCATAAACACAATATACAACTAATAATGGAAGTAATGAAAAGACGCAACAAGTGACTTTTTTGCCTGGTTTTAAGAAAAGAGAAATCATTTTTATTGCTGTGATAAGAACGTGGAATGATAAGAACAGCAATAGCTGTTATTATTACTGAATAGTACAGTTCATGAAACATCCAGGTGCTTCTGAAGCATTTTGTCCAGAAGAATAAATCAACTGAAAGAAAGAAGGGAAGAAAGAAGGGAAGAAAGAAGGGAAGAAAGAAGGGAAGAAAGAAGGCAAGTAAGAAGGGAAGAAAGAAGGGAAGAAAGAAGGGAAGAAAGAAGGCGAAAAACAAAGAGAAAATGAAAGAAAAAAGGGAATTGATAGCTTGAATCTACCACTATTAGTTTAGTGCTTAATACTTCAATAACGCTGCGTGATGAAAGACTGAACATACAGTTTTTCTCCGTGTTGATTCTCTGCAAGTTCTTTTGCACATTTTCTCCAGCAAAATGTTTAAACTTTAACAGTATTTCAGCATTCAAAGCATGATATATATGTGCATGTAAAACTTCGGAGCGTGGACATAGTTATTCATTAAAACGAGCTTTATAGCACTTACAGTTTATTTCTGCATTTTTAAGGTGCATGCAAAAAAAATAAAATCATTTCAGTTGGATTTCATTGAATGTGTCATATACCTTGACATTTTAGGTACTTTAATGGGGTTTTTTTTTAGCTACAAAAAGAAGTTCTTGAAAGAGGTTTGCTGGGGGGGGGGGGGTGGAGGAACCCTTTTAGAAGAAGGCTTGGGGCCAGGGGGGTGCAATGGGTGAAAAGACTTTATTTTCTTCAGCTCAAATTCCAAAGGAGGAAGACGGGGAGAAATAGGAACTGAAACTAATTTACCTGCATTCCTTTGTCACTGCTTGGCCCTTGACTAGTAAATGATTCCTTTCACTAGCCAATAAAACCAAATCAAAAGCAGGCTTAGGGAGCAGAGGGGTAAAAGGGGGGGGGTGGATGGGGGGGGGAATGAAGTAGAAGAGAGAATCAACTTAAACTCTGACACAAAAAAAAAAAGAAGAAAAAAAGGAAGAAAGCAAACTCACTGCTCGTACTTTCCAAAAGCTCTGAGGAGCTGTGTGCCTGACTCCTTCTGCCAACTTCTCAGCATCAGCAAAGCACAAAGACGTCCTCTACCTGCTGTCTTGCAGCATTACCTAAGGTTACTCTATTGTTACGCAGGAAGGATTCAGTTGCTTTTGTCTCCTTGTAAAGCTGGCCCCATAAACCCAGACAATTTAGATCCAGTGAAAGGATTATACAACTCCTTCAGAGATGAAGGTATCCAAGAATAGGTTTGCTCTACACAAACCTGGTGCCCAGACAGTGTGCCCCTGAAGATCTGGTAAATGTTCCATTCAAAAAAGTGTTGCATACCAACATGACAGAAGCATGAAAGAATCTGAAAAGATGTGTGTCTGGTACTGATGGACAGAACAAAAACATATCTAGCAGTAGCTTCTGCTCCTTTACATTCTAGAGAAGACAAACATTCAGAGAGTGATGCAGGATGTATTGACACAGTCAATGTGCCCACACATTACAGGCACACAGAAGTCAACTAAAACATACTTAAATTTTTGATCTTAATTTTTGCCCTATTAATCACTTCTAACAAATCCAGAATCATAGCATGATTTGGGTTAGAAGGGACAGATGAGCCGACTCCATCAAAAACAGACAAATGATGGTTTTTGTTCTTGAAATGACCATATCATCTTTTTAGCTTCATAAAGGTTTTCTCAGAGCTGAGTAGATAGTATTTTTCACAATTGGACTCTAGATATTTCTTCTTCCATCCATCCCTCTTTTAACTAGAAAGAACAATTGGGTAGCAGTCAGACAGACCAGCAGGTCAGTAAAAACTATAATGGAGATTTAAAAAATCCAAATGCTGGTCTTTCAGCTGTAAAGAAGACTTTGCAAGTGTTACTAACAAAGTCCAATAAAAGTCATGACATACGATCATAAATAGAAATAAAGATGATCTACCAGGATCATCTGGGTTAGGGTTAGGCTTTACATAAGCTTTCTCAAGGTCAGCTTACATAAAAAGGCACATTTTCATTTACAAGTATTGTTGGTTTACAGAGGAAAGAGCCAGAGGGTATGACCTACTTTTTTCAGGCAGAAACAGAGAACATCACCAAGAGCTCTAGAACCCTACACTTTTTCTACATAGCAGCAAAGCCTGAATCAGTCACAGCATGAACCACATAAAGCCACGTAGTCAGGAGCAGAAGTGAAATTAGATCCAATTTTATTGATACCAGCCTTACACACACTGCATTCAACTGAAATCTTTCTGTGGTACAAAAAAAAAAGGACAGGAGCACAAACATTTACTCCTTTTTCTCCTCTCTTTGAGAACTGTGAAAGAATATACCAGTCAGCCTCTTTTTATCTGAATATATTATTGAGCTGAACAAGAAGGCCGTGTTGCCATCTTCAACATAGGGCAGTCAAGATTCATGTCAGCATAGTTCTTTTATGGTATTGTTTATTATTATTGCCAAATACAGAGGCCTGTGTCAAGGAATCGATGAACTTCCCTTCTACACAAAAGAGAGAGCTGCCTTAGGACAGCATGACACTTTTTTCCAGCTCTAGTAACTTTCCTCCTTAGGGAAACAGTGACTCCAGAAGTGGGTTCCACATTCAAGTAACGGGTTAAGAAAACATTTCTTCCTTTTCAATTTTCAGTCTCAGGGAACAGTCAAGATTCCCATCGAGCAGCTGTTGGGGTTTCACATTGAATACATTTCTATTTAGTAGAATATGCAAGACAGAATTCCAAGTGTTCAAAACTTCCCTTTTTCTACTGCACACATTCAGATATCTGTGTGTACATAAAGACATACGAGCACCAGTTTTACAGCCCCTGTCTCCAAAATGCTTAAGCTGTACTATCACAAATATCACAGGTATGGTCTAGGTTGCCTTGCTGTGATTCTTAATAGGGGAAGAAGAGAACAGTTAGTACCACAGAAGATTTCAGGGGCTCCAAATAAAGTAAATCAAGATCGTTGTATTGGTAAGGACCAATGTGCTGTAAATAAGGGGGGGTTGTTTATAGTAATGAAATAAAACCAGAATAAATTAAATGTCCTGGTGCAGCTGGCCTCTGTCCCCTTACAGCCCCATCCTGCTCCAAGAGGAGCGTACCATTGAATACTTCAGCTGGGGACCAAGAACTCAAGCAGAAGACTATTACTTGCACTTCAAAGCTTTCTAAACACCAATAACATTCTACAATAAAATCTACTGTAAAATCCACTGTAAAAGTTCCCATGTCTTTCAAAAAAGAATATTGAGAGTTTAAAGTTACAGGAATCTAACGCATGAGATACCTTTTTTCCTTTGGTATCTTACTTTGGAAGTATGTCATTCCCAGGCCCGAAGAGTGGAAAGTAGAAAGTGAAGCAAAAGGATTTGTCCTGTGCCTAGCTAGAGGTTAGCCAGCATTCAACACTACAGCTCCCGAATCTCAAACTTGCACTCAATCCTTCAGATACAGTTTCTCACCATTAGAAAAGGTTCCGTCAAAGAACCATTGTTCCCGAGAGCCTCGAGTCCTGCAGCGTCTCAGCCACGCTCTTTATAGACAGAACTGAAATACTAGAATAAGGACTGAACGTCTATTTCACATGTAGATGATTTTCAGAAAATGAGACTGAAACAATTTGCACAATACATCCAAGTGGATAATTGAGCTGAACCTGCTAACATGCAACAGTCAGCGCAATAACATTTAATGAGCATTTCTTTCCTTCTTTTTCTATCACTTTTTTTCCTCCACCTACAGCTTTTAGAGCTAAGACTAAACTACAGAGGGGAAGGAACTTCATAAAACAACTATAGCTTGAGGTATCGCTCTTCCACATTCCTTGAATGGAGTTTGTTTCAACTGCAGAATTAACAAAGACAAATGGGAATCCCTTGATGCTGTGCTCTTGAATGTGCAGATTCTAGAAGCATGCTCACAGGGTCACATGCTCACAGACACCATGAGCTAGCAAGCTCTGATGACACAATTAGTCAAATATTAGCCAGAAGAAGTGTTAGTGAAATAGATCATAATTACCCAAAGATGTAAGATCTAACAGTCATAAAATATCAGAGATGGTGCAGTGACGTTTGTGTGCAGATTTTGACAGTGACATCTACCAGCTTTTACCTCTGCATTCAATAAGACTTCAAAACTCAGAAGCAGAAGCTGTGACACGGTGATAGCCTTGGTCAAATCGCACTGAAGAAAGGCTGCATTTCAGAAGTGCCACGTTGAGAATGGATTTAATTTAGAGGGGACATTTCAGTGGCTTTATTCCCTAGCCCTAGCATCAACCTCAACCTTTTAACCACACATTGCAGGTTGTCTGAGGGCACTTAAAAGAGAACAACAAAAAAGCAAAAGAAAAGTTAAAACAGAAGAAAATGTGTAGAAGATAAATAGACCTCTTCCTGGTGGCGAAAAGAAATACATCACAGAAATCTGAGCTTCGTCAGTGCGGATGCTAATAAACCAACAAAGATTCTTCCTTTTGTCAGAAAACCCACATCAGACTTAACACATCACATATTCAGACACATCTGAAGGAATAACAATGAGAAGCAACCTAAAAAATAAGTTTAGTCAGCAGGAATGTATGAAGCCTGTTGGTCTGCTGGAAAGGAGGTGGTAGAAGCTAGGTTTAAAGGAAAGGCACTAGCCTCATAGCACAGTTGTACATTGTGAAGGTCTGGAGGCAATGCATACGTCATGAAAATCCAGTGGAGACACTGGGAACATCTGAGACACTCCAGAAAAAGAAGATGGCGAGAGATGGATTACACAAGGAACAGGCAAAGCAGCCAAAAAACCTTTATGAGAAATAACCAGTTACTGAATGCATAGAAAAGCATTGCCCAGGCAACCAAATTCAGACCAGACTGAAATGTCACCATATGGAACGTGGTAGGAACATAGATTGGTCACTCTGAATGTAATGCCTACTATTTATTTCAATGGAAATAAATTCTTTGTATCAACGGATACAAAGAATGCAATAACACTGTTTGATATAGCTGAGAACGTGCTCTAAAACATTACTTTTCAACACAGTCATCACTATTAGCTCTGCTTTTTCACCAACAATGAACAAGAGCTGTGTGCTGCACTCATAACTATAATCCACACCAGAGGAGGTGATCCACTACCACTGTTGCCTCTGCTGAACACACTACGCATTCCTCACTTTCACACCCATGGGTTGGTATCCATAAATGTTTAGCAATGGCATTTTTTTTCCCCCCCACATGGAGGAAATCTGTTCCACACCTTTGCTTCATACACACTCCCATGTCAGACACTGTTGTGTCAGATTGCCCCTCTGCTGCCATCGGCCACACAGCAACAGAATGTAATGGGGTATTGATGGGAAGGTTCAGCCTTTACTGTCATACCAACATCTGCCTCTGATCTCATGGGTCGACATAATAAAAATAGGAGGCATTACTTTTGTAGCATCCTTTGTACAAGAAGTCACGGCACCTGTCTTGAAGTATTTGTATTTACTGATATTAGGAATTCACGAACGTTGAATCGGTAGGATTGTTCAATGCTCTATTTTTTGTTGTTGTTTCTTTTTTTGTTTGCATTCCTGTATCTCTCAAACGTGACACTGATCATTTATGAGTAGGTTTTTAGTCCTATGGCTGTATAAACATATACTGCTTTCCGTATCCTTGGTTACAAACTGGTAAGGCGAAGCCAATCATGCATCAGTTCTAGCAGTAGGAACTTCAGCATATTTAAGGTATCCCATTTTTCTCACTTCATTCTGCAAAGTTTGTAAGACTAGCAAATTACAATGATAAATTGTTGCGTGGAATAATCTTCCTTGCCCTCCCTAATCTCTTTGTCTCCACAGAGTCTATAATTTAATGGAGCAGGATGCTTCAAGATGTTGCCAAGGCCATTATCTTTAGTTGTATTAATAAACTTGCCCTCAGGACACACCCATATTAACACTACCACATGCACAGAGTATAAGACCTGCTTGACACAGAAGGCACACAAAATGCCTTAGCCCCCACAGGCAACATCTCAAAGTACTATGCAACAGAACTAGGCAGGGCATCGCAAACACAGACATACGCACATGCAAGAAAAACTCCTTCTGATGCACAAGAAAGCAGGTTGTGCAACGTATTTGCCAAGCTGTAAGTTTCCTCAAGCAAACAAGTCAGCAGGAAACTCCTCAAACAAGCCAGAGCTGGCCACACAGAATATGTCTACTGCAAAGTAACCCCTCCCTTTGGATGTTAACTTCCATAATGGGGCAAACCCTGGCCAGAGGGCTTGAGGAATAGGAAGGCAGTAACAGAAGATTTCAAGATCCAGCTCATGAAATATCATAGGGAAGACTGCCTACCAGATCACAGAAACAAAACCAAACAAACAACAACAAAACTACAAAAAACAAGTATGTAACCAGTAACAACTCCTGCAGTAGATATTTGGATATAAAAGCATAAAACAGTGCAGTAAGACGGTCTTCCCAAAAAAATATAGAACTTCTTTGTCACATGTGACTTCTCTCAGGAATATGTAAATACACTGCAGATTAATTGTCATACAATCATCTTAAAAGGGAGCTGATGTAAACACTGTTCCTGTACCTTGTATCCAGCCTGCTTGCCACCAGTGTGCTTTCTGGGTACCATAGAAGGAAGAGATGACGTTGGTCAACTATAATCAAACCTACAAGGGGAAAAACACAATTGATTTCTGCCATGCATTTTTGGCCCATGTTGCAGTTTGAATTTTCATTCTCTGAAAACACTACTAAAAACAGATTCACACACAGAATCACACAGAATCACCAAGGTTGGAAAAGACCTACAAGATCATCCAGCCCAACCATCCACCTATTACCAATAGCACTCCCTAAGCCATATCCCTTAATATCCAAATGTTCCTCGAACATGTCCAGGAACGGTGACTCCACTGCCTCCCTGGGCAGCCCATTCCAGTGGCTGACAACTCTTTCAGAGAAACAGTGTTTTCTAACATCCAGCCTGAATCACCCCTGATGCAGCTTGAAGCCATTCCCTCTGCTCCTATCACCAGTTACACGAGGGAAGAGGCCAACCCCCAGCTCACTACAACCTCCCTTCAGGAAGTTATAGAGAGCAATGAGGTCTCCCCTGAGCCTCCTCTTCTCCAGACTGAACAATCCCAGCTCCTTCAGCCTCTCCTCATACGGCCTGTGCTCCAGACCCCTCACCAGCTTTGTTGCCCTTCTTTGAACACGTTCCAGGGCCTCCATGTCTTTCTTGCAGTGAGGGGCCCAATACTGGACACAGTACTCGGTGCAGCCTCACCAGAGCTGAGCACAGGGGGACAATCACTGCCCTGTTCCTGCTGGCAACACTGTTTCTGATGCAAGCCAGGATGCCATAGGCCTTCTTGGCTACCTGGGCACACTGCTGGCTCCTGTTCAGCCGAGCAGCAGTCAATACCCCCAGGTCCATTTCCTCTACACAGTCTTCCAGCCACTCTGCCCCAAGCCTGTAGCATCACCTGGGGTTGTTGTGGCCAAAGTGCAGGACCCGGCATTTGGTGTTGTTGAACCTCATCCCATTGGCTTCAGCCCAGCTCTCCAGCCTGTCCAGATCCCTCTGTAGGGCCTCGCTACCCCCAGGCAGATCAACACTTCCAGCCAACTTGGTGTCATCTGCAGACTTACTGAGGGTGCACTCAATGCCCTCATCCAGGTCGTCAATAAGGATATTGACCATCGTAATACCTTTCTAGCATTATATTCCCACTCTATCCTGCTGTAGTTACAGACACATACATTGAGCCAGCCTTACCTTTAGCTAAAAGCAGGCTGATTTGCAAACACTCAAGGTCTTCCGGCTTCTTTCCTTGTCTTTCTGATGGTCATGTTGGTTCCCCTTGCTGGCTATTAAACATACCCACTAATTCATGTCAGGACACCTTACCTCTTTTTGATGCCTTCCACAGTGTCTGGTCTACTAAACCAGTGGAGGAGTCACAACTTCAACATGCTCCCTTCATAGAGCATCTTTTGCCATTTGAGTAGATTGCAGTAACCCAGTGCAACAGAAGCCAAAGAAAATATCAGGCAGTTTTTCACAGGCACTCTACTGAATTCAGCAATGACAGTGACCTCTCTGCCATTTTATATCTCTGTGCTTCTTTCCTTTTGTCTCTGGCTGTTTTGTCTCTGTCTGTTTTGTCTCTGTATTCTTTAGCATTCAATCATCCATTCTACCCTCCGTTTCCAAGATGCTGTTCACTTAAGGACACCTACCTAGCAATGATAGAAGAAATAAAAGTGTTGTGAATCTCAAGTTAGACAAACAGAAAGATGTGCTTATGTCACCCCATCTCCTTGAGCTGTAAGATTCAGCCCGGTTAGTATTAATACATAGGTCCCATACCCATCATATGTCTCCCACTGCCTTCACTTTCTCCTATAATAGACAGAAATGCAGATACATTCTTTTCCTCTCAGAAGTCCATCACACTAGACACTGAAGAGCTGGGGCAAGGAAATACATTAAAATAAATGAGTTTACCTCTTTGTTTCTATCTGGCAAAGGAAGTACTCTCCATACCATACCTTTCTTTGAAAATCCTTCCTCTTCTTTAAATAACAAGGGGTAGCAGTCAAGGGAAAGCACGGGCTACTTGATCCATTGTTTGGCCCCCAGCCAGGTACTGCTGGTCCCGCTTTCCCTCTCTGCCACCCGTTTTTCTATCGTTCCTGTAATTTGGGGAGATTAAGATGTATAGCCTGTAAATTGGCTAAACTTTTCCAGGCTGCTTTAATGAGACTTCATATAATAGAGTTGGCCTTTTTTCCCTTTTTTTTTTTTTCTTTCTTTCTTTTTTTTTTAATATTTTCCTTAACGTGACCCATATGGAAATAAAAAGATATATTTTTTAATGTATGCTAGATTATGGCCGACATTTTCCCCAAATTAAAATCCATGCTTCAGCAGCAGCATACATTTTCAATGATGTCAAATATATTTTTTCAGCCAACTGGCTGGGGTCACTGTTATAACTCAAAGTTTAAGTTTGCTGGATAATCAGTAGAACATGTGAGCCTCTGTGGGGCACTGTGGTTGCCTCGGCACAGCAGCACCCGCCTGCTAAGGAGCACACTGGACCTATTCTACTCTCGGGCAATCTGAGAGGCAGCACAGGATAGTGCAAAGCTCTGCCTCCAATGGGCTGACAACCACATGGCTCACAACAGGAACCATGTGGCACCAGGCTACGTCAACATCAAGATCACCAGAATGCAAGCATCATGCTCAGCAACAGGCTAAGCTAATAATGGCAGGCATTTCCCCCTTGACAGATGAGATGCCCTTCGCTTGGGGATGACATTCAAGCCTTGTCAGCCAGTGGTGTTACCATCCAGTTGGAAATAGTTCCCCATGGAAGCAGCCAGCAACTGTTCTTAGTGCTGTTACAGCATGTAGAGGTCTAAGTACTGACTTCCCTGATATTTCTTACCTTAAAAGTACAAATAAAGTTGGAAAATTGGTTACAGATTAGCAAATGTTTGGTCCCAACTAATAATGTTCTCACGCAGTCTTCAATTATGCAAGAATCAGTATTTAAGTGAAATTCTTTTAAGCATATCTAGGTAGTCCAAATTCAAACAAATTAGAAAAATATTTATCAAATATAAGAGCAAAAGAGGAAACTGTAACGATTTTGTTACGGATATTGATTTTTCTATTTAAACCGCTCTTTTTATTAGAAAAGCATTTAATAACAAAGCCTTGTTGATTTGGGAGCACAGATTCAACATCAGGCTTTCAGCGGTTTTGCTTTAATATTTTCACATTATAGCTTGCCATCAAAGATTGCATTATCATCCTATCCAGTCAAAAATTCCGATTTCCAACAAAAGGACCTTCATTCAGCTTTCCAAAACGATGTGTTCTGACTAATTTCAGAGCTCACACAAGAACGCAGTGATGTTTTAGGGCAGCAAACAAAGACCTTGTCCATACCAAAGAGTGCCATGTGGATGTTTCCATTGGCCAGGTGTAGAGACAGCTGCTGCAGTAAGCCCAGAATGGATGCATTTCAAATAGGAAAAAGCCACCATTTTGCTTACAGTGTTTATTTTGAAGAGTGGAAAATTCTTATCAACTGTGGCAACGAATGCTTCTCTCATAATGGAAGTGACCCCACTCAGAAGATTAAGTCTGTAGGCTCTGTTGGGTTATTTACAGTGACAAGCCCTCTGCAGTTAATGCATAAACACCCACCAAAACTTGACTGACAGTTGAAGTGGCAGATAATTTAGGCATGAGGGATGAAGTTACTTGAACCTGGATTTGAAGAGGTTATGCGATATGTGCCAGGCTTTTTCTGACAATATAGTTGTTGTCACACCTGCCTTGCCCAACCCCTCCAACTTCCCATCAGTGCTGTGTTTCTCTCACCTGACATCTGCTGAGTAATGTTTCATCGCGTGAAATATTCATTTCTCACCCGTGTCTCACAGGCAAGGAGCCCCCTGCAGCCCTGCTCTACTGCTGCACAGCCCCACCAAAAGTGAGCTACCACCAGGCAGCTGCAGCAGGAGCGTGCTGACGGAGCTGTGAATTCAATGGGGCTCAGCCAGGTATGGGACCTGCCAGCCCTGCAGGCAGGGAGGTGCCATCAAGAGCTGTAGCCTGTTGATACAAGCTGGGGGAAGAGAAGAGAGAGTAAGGAAAAGGACTTGGGGGTACTGGTGGATGGCAGCTGGACACAAGCCAGCACTGTACCCTCACAGCCAAGAGAGCCAGCTGTATCCTGGGCTGCATCCAAAGCAGCGTGGCCAGCGGGGCGAAGGAGGGGATCTGCCCTTCTGCTCCGTGCTGTGAGACCTCACCTGGAGTGCTGCATCCAGATGGGGAGTGCTCAGTGCAGGAGAGACACGGAGCTGTTGGAGCACGGGCAGAGAGGGGCCACATAAAATGAATGGAACACCTCCCTATGAAGACAGGCTGAGAGCTGGGGCTGGAGAAGAGAAGGCTCTGGGGGGACCTGAGAGTGGCCTGCAGTATCTAAAGGGGCTGTAAGAAGGAAGGGGACAGTTCTGCAGGATGTTGTGAAATGACAAGGGGAAGTGGTTTCAAAGTAAAAGAAGGAAGATTCAGACTAGATATAATGAAAAGGTTTTTTGTGATATAGGCAGTGTGGCACTGGCACAGGTTGCCCAGAGAGGTGATGGGTGCCCCATCCCTGCAGACACCCAAGGTCTGGCTGGACAGGGTTCTGAGCATCTGATCAGCTGCAGGTGTCCCCGTTTATTGCAGGGCAGTTGGATTAGATGGCCTTTAAGGGTTCTTTCCAGCTTAAACAATCCTGTGATTGCATGATTCTATGATTCCATGATTCTGAAGCAGTTTTGTACCACAACACCGAACACATAAAGTGAAACTGGGGAGCAAAACATTACCTCATGGGTGTCCAACCTGTTGGTACTGCCTGGGCCACACTGAGTGAAGATGAATTTTCTTGGGCTGCACGGTGGCTCCGAAAGTAATGCCTTCTATTTGTTTCCATGGAAACTACAACCAACGAAAAGAGAACAATAACATTAATTGATAGGGCACATTCTCAGCTACAAAACACTATTTTTATATACTGAATACTATGCTTCCATGTCAGATGCCATTCTGTCAGACTGCTCTTCTGCTGCCATCTGCCACATGGCAACAAAATACAGTGGGATTGGTAGAAAGGCTCAGCCTCTACTGTCGTACCATCAACATTCACCTCTGATATGGTGGGTCAACATAATAAAATAGGAGGCACTGCTTTCAGAGCAACCCTCATGAAATACATAATATAGTTAACAAAACTTATTTTAATAGATAATATTTTTTTATTAAGAATAAAAAAAAAAAAAGAGAAGAACAAAAACGTAAAACTAGCCAGATATTTCACCTTGCTTTTGTGAAATAATGCTTCAGTCTGGTTTAACGGAAGAGGTTGCAATTCTTGGTGAGTTCTCAAGGTGCTCATCAGAGATTTCTGATGAAATTTTATTCTTCGTGTGTTTCATCCTTGACAATAATTGTTCATAAATGGACACATGCCACAAAGCGATGACACGAATAAGACATGATTTTGAAGTGAATGATATTTTCTCTGGTAAGACAGGTCTCATTAAAGTCTGGTAGAGAGACAATCAGATTTTTGAGTTGGATACCTGAAAGTCAAGCTGCAGTGTTCCAACCACTTGTCTGGATGAGCTGATGTAGAAGAGTGAAAATGGCTGATATGAATTATGATACAAAAACATTGTTCTCAACATTATCAAACAAAAATACTTTGAAAGGCCCAGAATATTGCTGCTACTCAGCAGAAGAACAATGCTACCTATCAGCTGAAACATGTTTTTGCTATCCTAGCTATATAGGAGTAACCCTAGGACTTAATCACCGGAAGACACAACTGCAAAGAACAAAACCCATTTTTGGATTTTGCAAAGAACACAATCCTTTTTTTGTATCATAATATCAAATCGTTGCCACACTGCGTACATTGCTAAATGAAATCTCGTATGCTACCACAAAGCAGAGAAGCAGATTTCTGAGACTTCTTCAGTTGAGAGTGGTCCTCTTATGGGCTGGAGGGAGTTCCCTAACACATCCAACCACTTGATTTCAATTTATTTCACTATGTGTGATATTTGGAAGTGAGCTTCCTGAAGCAATACGGGGAAAGAGATGCTGTAAGTATGAGAATAGAGTACAGTTTTGTCAACATATCTATCTGATTTTTGAGTTATCCATTTGTCTGCAGAAATACGTAACTTTTGCAGATATTCAAAGCCAACTGCAAATAATAATATTTTTATGAAAGAATTCCCATTCCCAGTAGATAATTTCTTTCAGTATGTACAGTACTGCCTTCCTCACCACTGGGTATGTTATTCTGCATTGTTACAGATTGTTGCTGAATATTGAAATTGAATAGTTTTCAGTGACAGAGAATGGCTAGATCTGTAGGATTGGATCCATAATGGAATATAGCAATGGGCAGGAGCAGCATTCATACACAATTCAAATAGAGCATTGATATGCATGTTATTTTGGTCATCAAAATGTTTTGCACTGTGTAATAGTAACAAAGACATGAACTTTGCAGCTAAATCTCCTCATTCCATAAATAAAACAAGAAATCCCTTCTGAA
This sequence comes from Alectoris magna, assembly GCA_030625065.1. Lineage (NCBI taxonomy): Eukaryota > Metazoa > Chordata > Aves > Galliformes > Phasianidae > Alectoris > Alectoris magna. Next base: position 2,950,532 of record CM060578.1, on the reverse strand, counting down.
CGTTAAAAAAAGATTTCATACAGTTTTTCTCAAATCATATATGGCTGCTATGTATCTCCAGGCTTCACTTGGGAAGTGAAGGATGGAATAGAACTAAAAGACAAAGAATGGTACTTCTGAATTGACAAAGATTCAGGAATACCAGAAATCTCATGAAAACAATGTGAGTTATGTGAGTTCCAGAGAGTGCTCTCAGCCAAAGATGTCCAGAGAAATACCCCAAATCATCCAAGTGGGATAGAGAAAATGCAAAGGGAAGTTAAGGTGTTTTTTTTTAAGAGGCTTGGAGATGCTGAGCAAGATTGAAGTCCAATGGGTAATGGGAAAAAAAAGAAAAAGAGAGAGAGAGAGAGAGAAAGAGAGCAAAGTTATTGTTTTTGCCTTCAGCAATAGATATTACCCTGGTTTGGCTAAGCATAGGTAGAGAAAGGTACAGAGGACTTCTGAATACACGAGGACTGAATCTCTGTTCTCTTTTAAGGTTGCCCAGGCAGTAGAGTGAATCAAAACTTTATCTACTGTCTGACACAGCTGTATTCAGCAATGCAGCCATGTATAAGAAACATTCATCTAGCTGCCAGGACATCCATTAGTGTGAAAGCAAGTAGCAAAGGCTCATGCCACCCATCAGCACCATGCCAGTGTAGAACAAGTGCTGCAGAGCCATTGCAGCACAATGCACTCTTGTTTCCCATTTAGATACTCTGCAGTTTTCCTGTAAAACTATTGCAAATGGTCATCCAACACTAGTAAGTGTTCTGTTTTGTTTTTCAAAAAATTGATCTAATGTTCATTATGGTACTTCAGGAATGAAAATAGCTGAAGCCAACCTAGAAAAAAGGCTATATTAAATGAACAAATATCAATTCTACCGGACAACTGTAATAACTTCTAGTTACAGGGCTGTGGAGAAACTGACAGCATCGTTTCTTTCAGATACGATGATGTCACAGGGCACAATTCTGGTCTGTTGACTGAAGGAGATTCTGTATTCCCATGTATCTTATCATCAGCACTTTCCAATCAATTTTATCCTTTTGAGAAAGGGAAGTGAGAGTTGGAAGTTGGGTTTTTATTAGACGCAGCTGGTCTGAGGGACGTCATTTGTTCCTAAAGCAAGGGCTGTCTTTCATATGAAACCGTTAGCAATGGGTGCAGACGGTGGGCAGGGGGAATCACTAGAAGTAGTTTCAACAGCTGGGGGTCAAAGTATAGAAAAAAGTGGAGAGAAGTGAAATTTATAATCTATAATTTGAAACCAAAATAAGAATGAGACAAGCTTATTTGAAGGACTGAAAGGAAAAGGATGTGATATATGGCCTGATACTGCCAAGCAAAATGAACGCTGCCATTGCACTATTACTTTGCAGACAATCCAAAAAACCAAAAGGACCAATTAAGGCTGTCCCTGTGGAAATCTAATTAGGTCATACAAACAATTCCTGTTGTTAATATGACCCTTAAACTGTACGTGGACGTGTACAGTCTGTAGCAGATACACAAAAGATTTTGATCCATGACGGGAATAAGAATTGAATTAGAGAGGAGTAACAGATTAGGAACTGCTGTAGAGGAAAGTCTATAAAGAAAGGAACTAAAGAAATGGGAGTGGAACATGAGAGCCAAATTATTCCCCAGATATTACATCTCCCTGTTATAGGAGGACTCTGAATCTTCTTTGCTTGCTTTAACTTAAGGGAGTGCAGAAGAGCAATTGGTAGGAAACAATGCATTTTGAGGAAAAAATGAAAGCACTTCCAAATATAACAATTTGGGAAATACCTTGTTAAAACTATGTGATTGCCTGGATAGATTACTGACATCAGTAATTGCACATAACATTCTAGTGAAGGAGTTATAAAGGAATGGGACCTATCCATCCTCATACTGAAATCGTAGTCCATCTTTACTCCCATTTGCTTCTTTTTATTCCAGGCTCCCAGGTAGCAGATACGTTTCACACCTAATCTTCCTATTAAGTCCTATAAATGTTGTGGCTTCCTCCATGACAGAGAACTCCACACCAGCACTTACGATAACTAAATGTTGAGTAAAATTTCTTTGAATATTACCTAGAATGTTGAAATAATTGTGGACTTAAACATAGTGAGATACTGTCTAAGCCACTGGTGTTCAAATTACATAGCACTGTATTTACAAAGGGGGAATTTAATATAGGAATAATTTCAGAAAGCACACACTGAATCATAGAATCATAGAATTGCTCAGTTGGAAAAGACCTTAAAGATCATCAGTGGTACAGTTTGTAACATACTTGGAATGCAGTGCTTTGTAACCAGTGAGGGTACAATATTCACAATACCTGAGCCATGTAACTAACCCTTTTTTGGTAAACTTACAGATGGGATATTCACAAAAGGAGAGTTGTGAGCTATTTGCAATGAAGAATAATGCACCCCAACATTTACAAGTAATAATGCAGAACGTAATATTTCAGAATGGCACAATCACTTACAAATAGCTTACTACTATAAAGGACCTAATTCAGTACTTACAGTCATACAGAGTCTTCCTATAGACTTCACGTCCTTTTGATCCAGATCCCAAAAGAGTCAAAACTTGAGAAATAAATACTTTAAGAACTTCAGTAGGCACATGCATTCTAATTCAGCAGTGCAGAGGTCCTACTGCCTTTACTGATAGTATTTGAAGTATTTGATACCCATATGAGAGAGAGAGGAAATACAGTGCTTTGTTTATTCTGTGTTGAATAAATTCCTGATGATTGTGTATGAGGAACTACAGTTCAGCCCACATAAAAACAGCATCCCTCTCTGCCCAATTCCTTCACTCACCATCAAGGAACACTCCAAGTCCAGCTGTCCTGTGGAAGGAGATGGATAAGAACTGTTGGGATTATTTTCTACCTTGCTGTCTGTGATTCTCTCAACTTGTTACCTTGGATAGATTTCACCAATATCTATTGCCTCAGAACTAAAAGCAAAGCTTAAACACTGCCATTCTCAGGAGGAGGCTGTGAATTTTAGAAGCAGCACTGAAAACGGTCTCAATTATGGTAGGTACATGAGGCAGAATTCCTTTAAACTTAAGTACTACTGGGCAAAGTTTTATAGAAAAATGTCCTAATTATGGAGCATTCTCTTTATTCACAGATCTGTCATTTGTATATACAAAGGAAGCAAAGAGCCTTATGGGAGTTCAGCTTGCCATAACTGAACTGCGTTTCATTTTGGGTTGAGGAGGAACTTGTTTACAATAGATTTTTGCCTGTTGCAAATAAAACTGCAAAAGTTTACTAGCAGGGGTTTATAGAAGGCCAATATTATAAGGACAAAAGCTATTTTAAACCATTTATTAAAAAGAAGCAATATATATATATGCCAATTATATTCAGACACTCTGTATATCAACAGGTGCCATCGCATATAGGAAACTGCAGGCAATGATTTGGTAGCACACTAACTGAATTGATATGGTATTTTGCTGGCCCCTATGACATCACCATTGCTGGATGGCTCTTTAGAATAAATAACCCCTTCCACATGTCCCTAGGCACATGGCTCCTGAAATAAATTTCAGTTGCTGTAAGGCTCAAGGACGTCCTAAATCACCTTGGGTTAATAAGCAGCAGAAACAGAGGAGGAGGGGATCCCAGTTTTGTTTTCGTTATTCCGTCAGAAATATTTCAGATGAAGTCATTGGTAAATGCACTAGATAAAATGCAGGACATTTGAGAAATAAAAACGTGAGGGTGGGTGGGAGTGGTGCTCATATCAGACGTAACGTGAAAGGCTGTGGGGCACAGTGAGGCAATTCATGTACTCCAAAGCTTTTCTTGGAATCATGGCAGCTTTCAAGACAGACTGAGGTTCAGTAACTGTTTAAAGCACATCTCTGTTTGTCAGGCATCTCTGTGAGATCTGTGCTAAGAGAAATTCTTCAGAATAGAGAGAAAGTTTAATTCTGCTCTTTGGACCTAATCCACAACTGTGGAGCATAAATGGTACTTCAATCTCTTGCTATGTCTCTGAACAGAGAGGGCCTGAATAGATGTGCTATGGTTAAATAATAAAGAGTTGCCAACTTAATTAGAAGTATCAAGATTAGTTACTTGCTCTTCCAGAAACTAGCATGCAGATTAGCCCTTAGTGAGTTTATGCTGATCTCTTCTAAGAGAGTTCCACTGATCTATTCCAATGCTGTCTTTGCTTACCAGCCTGTACAACAGAAGAAACTGTCTCTTGAGATAACTCGTGGGACACTTCCATATAGCATGGTCTATCGTAGCAACAAAAGGCAAGCACTATCCAAGATACTCGGCTTGCTTTTCACTGAATTTTTGGAAGTTTTGAATGTGGTTTATAGCCATACACATGATGGACCATGCAGAATAATAAGGTTGGATTCCCTAACATTTTGTGAAGTTTGAATTTGAACGTGACTACTGATTGAAATCTTTTACTACTCCTCGTAGCAGCACAAAATAGATCTCTCCTCACTTTTGGATGTTAAAAAGAATGGAAAACTCTTTGGTAGAGTTTTCAGAAACCTGCTACTCTCTAGAAATTCAAACAATTTATTGCTTGTAGCATCACATTCACTTCAGGTATTGACTCTGAATTGTAGAGCTCTATATGTTGGTTAGATTCTGGAAAGCTAAAAAAATCTCATTCTCTTCCCTTACTGCAGCACTCTTAGGTCCAGAAGAACTCTTCTATAATGCACAGATAGAGGTGCCTTCAGGCTGGAGGAACAGTCTTTTCTTCTGAAATTGGCTTCATGATTGGCCAGGGAACCCAAACACGTTAGGACAGAAGAGTGAGTAAATCCTTTTTAACCTGGAAAGAGTTGTTTTGATGATGATGGACCTCATTTTGCTAATAAGATTGATTTTGTGAAGTTCAAGGGTGATGAACATGTTGTCAGGAGTCACTGTTTATAACTGTGTAACCTGCTGCTATAATTGATCAAATTGACAGTGAACCTTATGGCATTCATGTCAAAAGAGATGTACTGTTTTCCCAAAATGAGTTAAAACCTTGCTGTACAAGGAGGGATGAAAATGCATTTATTTATATCCAGGCATGTATATCCTTACTGCATTTTAAATGTTATTTCATGCTACTGCAATGAAAGACATAAAATTAAAACTATTGGATGGTACACGGCTAGATATTTACACTTAATTTGTTTGCTCCCATACCGTATTTTCTCTGTCCTGCACTCACCAGAAAAGCTGGGGGATCTGCAGTAGCATTCACTTGTTTTGCAAATCTTTCTGCTTCCTTTTTAATAGGTGATTCTTTTCCTCCCTAAGTTGATCTCACATAGACATTCCACTTGATTCTGTGTCATAAGCTTCCCTAATGTCACCTTGTCACCTGCAGAAGAGGTGACTTTACATAAAGACAGTGTTGGCTTTTCAACCCTTTCTCCACTGTCTCTGAATGCCTATAGTGGAATACTACCATATGACTTCAGTCTGTCCAGGAAAGTGGGTAGTTGCACAGGAGTAAAGGCTCACAAACTGGTCAGTAAACAAGCAGAAAGGGGCAAGTGTAAGCACAGAGGTGTTGGTAAATTGTAGGTACACACAGAATGTACAAAGACAAGGGATTCTCTGAGTGTATGGGAGGGAGAGGCTGGGAGTTAGAACTGGGACAGAGTGATGATGTTTTCCAAATGAAAGTTTTTCCTTGTCCTCCCATCCCACATCATGATTTTTTCCTCCTTAGACCAGATAACAAGTTATATAAACATAAGAACTTGACCTGAGTAGTATTTTCCTTTCAAGAGCTGTAAGGGGTCCATTTACAAGGAATTGCTACCTCCGTTTAACAGAAAAAAAAGCAAGATAAGAAAAGCTGAAATGCAAGCAGTGTATCTGCTTTCTATGAGAAAAAAAAAAATTGGTTGAGCTTGGCAGATCCAGTGGAAGAAGTGCCCAGCACCCAGAAACAGCTTTTCCCTTTCTTTTTATGTGTTGTACAAAGCAATCCTTACACTGAGCTGAAACCAAGTTCCCCCTGAAAGTAATACATGCAATACTGCAAACCTCAAAACAGCTTGGAGAGTGAAGTTCCAAGTCCTTTCTCTGGCTCTCGTTAATATTCTGTTGAGCACAATGTCATTTTTCGTTTGTGGTAGAAGATAAATAAGACAAAGGACCACTACACTAAATGTTGGGCAGTTCTTCGATTGGTGTCAGTTGGCAAGTCAAGTTCCGTACAGCTGCACTGGACTTCAAAGCTGTGACAAGCAATCTTTTAGTGAGGGAAATATAAGATAAAAGTCCAATTGGATCCCTTTATGCACATCCCTGCTATAGCAGAGTGGTTCCCCACAGTACAATACTTTCTCTTGATCTATGTTCAACACTGTCTTAAATGATCCAAACAGTATGGCTCAACAAGTTCCGTGCACAGTCCGCTCATCATCTGATATTTCACCCCACCACACTTAGTAAACTGCTCCAGAGGAGCTGAGGCAATACCTTCCATGACTTGTTGGTTGGATGCTGGTGTGTTCTGCTTACCCACCACAGCCAGGGCAGCTGTCAAAGGTGGTGGCAGTTGAAAAACAGTGAAGGAGAAACGGGAGGGGAGCACCTGGCATGGTGAGATCACACTAGTAAGAGATGGTTTAAAATTTCTGTCAGTGATGGGCAGTTGAGAGACACTTGACAGTTTTATCACAGGATAGCAGAGAACATGGCAATTTCACTGTTAAATACTTGGTGGCATGTGCTTGCATTTTACTGGTGTCTTTCTATCTATTCAAGCACTTATCTGCCACATTTCCTTGAATGCAATGACTTGGTTCATGAAATTGCTTTGCGCTTGTCGTCTCTCAGCCTTAATACCACTTTGCCACAGAAATTCAGTAGGAAGGAATTCCATTTGTATATCCCACCTCCAAGAATGTACTCTCAGAGACTGGATGTTTTAAAATATGTGAACAACATAGGAGTTTGAGGAACAGCCCACTGAGTAGCCATCTCAGAGGAAAAAAAAGAAACAAAACTTTCTTTTAGGTACTTACGCCTTAGGTACGCATTTCATCATTTATTTGCTATGTGGAAACGGTTCTCCCTGATCCTGAATCTAAATTCCCCCATCCTCTCCCTCACCCCCTGCATTTATAGGGCACCCTCATCTTCACAGAGCACAAAGTCACACTGCACTGTTACTGTGCCCATCACAAAATAGATATGCCTTACTGCAGCCTTTCAGCTTCATGTAGGAAAAGCACTGCCTGAGAAAACCATGGTTGCCACTGCTTCTATCTGCATATATGTACACTGTATACCTTATGGACCATGCAATGGGACAACTACCAGTGACACAGTGGTGCTTTGGGTGTCCTCGTCAGAACTAGGCAGAGGTTTCTTCTTCATATTTTAAAAGCTCCCACCTTGGTTGGATCTATATTATAAAGACTCCAAGCTGCATTCATAACATGCTTGAAATGGTACATGCAACACACCTACTCTTGATATTAAATCTCATGAGGGACCTTGACAATCATTTCCCAGAAACAGAAGCACTAAAAGATGCATGCATCAAACCAGATTTTGGTAAGTCTTAACTCATTCCACAACTAGTAAGGGTCTCATGCAGTAATTTTAAAGTATGCCCTTAAAGATTATTCTCAAGATTATTAGCATGTGAAAAAACCTGCAGGCATTTCCACGCATGCTGCCTGATGCATTGAAGCAACCAAGTTAGAGGATGACCGGTGTGTGCTCTCTGACCTCCCAAGAAGAGATCCCAAGTGAGTCTCTGACAAGCCTTGTCCTTCACACCCTTGAGACCTTGCTATAAGCCCTGTTCCTGCAGAGCAGTCAGGGCAGCAAGAGGAAGGTTAGGACAGAGGACAGCAACTCCAGGGAAGTTTAGTTTAGCAGGCTATAAATCCCCCTTCCCCTCCTCCCCTCTTTATTGCCTGTCTTTGGAAAACACAATCCGATATAAACCAGAGAGAGTGGAAGCAGGGCAATAAAACGGTACGGCAGGAGCACCGAGTGTCGCAGGGGTGTTATATTACTAGCATTCCAAGTGGCTGATGTCAGGCAGTGAGCACTAAGGCCCACAAGCCACCAAGGCAAAGAGATTTCCCAACAGTCCACGGCAGCCTTCTGACATCCCTTCTGCTCTTATCTGTTTATGGCTGTTATGCCATTCATCTTTTCTGTGCTTTGCTACTTCTGTGTCCTTGAATTATGGCTTGAAGGGCTGGGCTGCAATGTTTTGAGTCAAGATGTTCTTGAAACGCATAGCGTGATGTCCAGTCCATTTGCCACGTGATCAGCAACGACAAACAGACAAAGATTATTTCTTAAAATTCACATGGCTGGCTTAAAGTATATTTACATAATTGCTTATTATTTGAAAAATAATTTGCATGAATCTAACTCCTTTTAAACAGGGTCAAGAGTTTAAAAAACGATTCGCTGTTCTGAGTGCATTACACAAGTTCTTTAACGAGTGATAGCTTTCAGGACAGGCTCCTTTCAGCTATCTTTAAGTTAGCAAACATTGGGCACTTAAAGAAGACAATGTTTCCAATTGTCTCTGTCAAAGTTTGCTGAGAAAAATTGAAGAAAGATGTTTAACCACAAGGCACGAGGTACAAGCATTGCTCAGAAACCCAGACCTATTTATATTCATAAGAACTTGTACCAGTCTGGTTTCTTGGGGTTAGGTTTTCATTTTGAGTTGTCTGACAGTTAGCTCTCTGCTATAAACTAACTGGCAAAGCTCCCCATATAACTGCTAGAATGTAAGAAACATCTCTAAAAAACAATTCCTCCTGCTTTTTTTAGAATACGGTTGCACAATTAGAATAAAGCCTTCCTAAGTCAGATGCAGAGATTCTTCTGTAACTAATCCTTTTCCATTTCTTTTTGTTGTTATTGTTGTTCAGATTTGGTTTTGGTCAGACCAGTTTGTTGACCTAATTCGTTACGGGGCTACATGAAAGCCTGCTGGCACAAGGGAGATGGCAAAGCATGCAGCTAGGGACAAGGGAATATGAGGTGAACTTCACTGAGGACAGCTTGCTCTTGAGTTGACATAAAGCAATCATATTATGGCAGCCTCAAAGATGCATACCAGAGTGGTTTTATTATGATAGAATCAATAAAGTTGGAAAAGACCTCTAAGAGCATCTAGTCCAACCATCAACCCATCTTCTAGGGCTGCGTGTCTCTTTCCATTGGCTAGGTCTAAACTGCAAAGTTCAACTAGAAACCTAACTTCAGACAGCTGAGGGTAGTTGAAGTAAATCCCACCATTATTCATCATTTAAAGAATATCCCAGTTCTGAGGAGTGCTCAGCAGCACCGGTACTCCCATGAAAGCAGAAAACTCTGAATATATGTTCAGATCCCTTTTCCTTGCTCTAGGTTCTGAGCCATCTTATAAATATGGCCCATGCATTCCGTGGTAATTTATGAACATGTCAGGAAAAAATAAGCAAATTAACTTTTGAAGTGGACTAATTAAAGTGTAGTAAATCCCTTTGTAGACACTCTTCCTTAGTATTGAAGAGGACTTAATTCAGGCCAGCCTAATTTATTTTGAATTGAAGTAAAACAAATCAAATAAAGGTTGCTTTAATCCTAAATGAGTGCCTGTGCGGGTGGGTGGAGGGGGCTTAACGCTATTCAGAATTTAACAGAATTTGATAGCAATTACTTATAACAGAATAATCTCTTTTATGAGTTTTTTGGACCCTCCTCTAGCATTCAATCTTATTGTACAACTGTTTGTTAAATTACATTGAATAAAGATTACACTGAGATTTAACATCCAGAGGGCTTTGTGTACACAAGATGTGGAGGTTTACAATGACCAAGGCAGCAGGAAAACAACATTTGACTATCTCGTTGTTGTTGAATCTGCATTGGATTTTACATTGTTTATTTCTATGCATTTCTGCAAGTCTGTGTGGCACTAGTTTTTAGATCTGAGCATTTTGGTACAAATGAGCACACCGCTTTTAATGAAAAGCTTTTAGATTAATGATTGAGTTTCCTGATATACAGATGAGGGGAAGTCCTCTTCCGTTCACTTCTCCATATCTATGTATATTTAATGAACTGAATATAATCCTATTTTGTACTAATATATAACATTTAATCCTGTCATCTCCAAATGCCTTTTCAATGTCAATGAACAAAGCTTTCCCACTGGTCCTGGGAAAATTAGGTAAGTGCCACTGTCCCGATTTTACAGATAGGAAATACAGGATCCTAAGAAGTGAACTGTCTTGCCTGTAGTCACACACAAGGAGAGAATGACTGCGTGGAATAAGACAAATGCATCTAAATCCCTGCCTTGTGACTCAGTCACAAGACTGTCCTTCTCTATTGTTTTACAATAAGCTTGTATTCCTCTATCCCCCTTTCCAGAAATTCTGCTGTCAATAAAGGCCTTCTTGTGGTGGCCACATTGTCTGGCGCTATCTGGTACGAAAGATGGAGAAGTTACTGGTCATATGGTTTAGGGCTGCCCTGGCCCTTCAGTGTGGTGGGCTCTTTCTGCTCCTAATCCATTGTATTAGCTTCTGGCAATTCAAGCACCGTCTACTGAATTGCTGGGGGTGAAAGGTCAATGCATTAAACATAGCAGATTAATACACTGCAGTAAATCCCAGAACCAGCACTTTAAGGAGCCAGTAATATTTCACACATGATTGTTCTACCAATTGATTGCACCATCTTGTGAGTGTGTGTGTGTGTGTATTTCTTTTACTCCATTTACGAGCTTTCCCAAGCTCCCCTGTTTAGTGGAGATTGCTGTGTCCCACACTGGTTGTACTTTGATCAGGGAAATTCAATACCTGAGGTCTGGGCTTTATAGGAAAGCAAGGTCCAGATTAAGGGAATTAGCCACAGTATATCACAACTAATAAAAGAGTGATTGAGCCCCACCACAGTGCTGCCCCAGGGGACAGGAGGAAAAAAGGGAGGGGGGCACAGTTAGCAGAGAAGGGGGAGGAAGCCTCACAGATAAAGCCATGTCTGTAATTAGAAATGAATAAACCTGCTATCAGATCAAGCATCTTACAGTCCTAGTAACCAAAGCAAAAATATGCAATAAAATCTTTCAGCTTCAGCCATTGCTTTCCTTTTTTTTTTTTTTTTCCCTGATACATGTACAACTCCTTCATTTTTCTTCTGTTAACATTCTCCATTCCCAGTTTTACAGTACAGTGTAGTACTTTTTAGGAAATATATGGAGAAATAAATCACATATTGATGCCACAGGTTTTTTGTCCACCTGACATGCTGATTAAATAACTTTCAGCTCCAGGAGGTGCAGTATCAGACACTTGACAAAAGCAGGACTAGGAGCTACCAACACTGAATGTTGTTAGGGTTTCTCTCTAGAGGAACCTGAATGTATGTTTATGAAGACCTACTTGTTTTCATGATGAATTAGATGAGAATCATTAATCTTCGTTGTAATGCTTGAAAAGTCAAATCAGATCTGAGTAGATAGTTTGCCCTATAGCTTTGGCTGGGCTAATTTTCCTGAATGCTTTCCCAGTGATGTGCCTAGACAGTCTAACATCTACATAACAAATACTATTATCTCTTGAAATAGCTATTTTATAGACAGTGATTGAGGAAAGTGATGAGCCTGCTATCAAAGAGAATCAGATGGCTGTATTATCACCATTACTCAGTAGCAAAAATATTTTGTGTGAACTGTCTTTGCTCAGGATACATGCTTATTTTCTTCAGATGGGAACAAAATCCTATTTCCTTGCCTGTTTGTTTTTTTTTTCCCCTGAGTTCTTAATCCAGACAAATCTTCCCTCCCCCCCCCCCCCCCCTTTTTTTTTTTTTTTTAAATAGTTTTTTTCACTTCTTACTCAAGCAAGTCAGTAGAAAAACAACAGCATATAATTACTGTGGTGTCTGGCACATCTGTTGTTGTAAATGTCTGTGACTCAGTATGCTGCTCTTGGTGTAGCGATACGTGGGCAATCTTGATTCTTTCCCTAAGTCTGCATACTTTCGTCCATGATACTTATTTTAAGAGCAAATATAGAAAAATAACTGATTTTATGGTACCAGTTTACATTTAGACATCCATTTTCAAAATAGATATTTGCATTCATTAACTTAAGTTTACCCCTGTGGAGCAAAAACATGTAAGCACATGCTTAATTTGATCGTAGTGTGCTTTAGAATCTTTCTTAAGAGTCAAACACAGGGTTAAGTTATTTGGAGAGTTAGAGCCACGGTAATGAACTATTGGCATTATGAAAGAAGGAACGTATTAATTATACTTAATGTCTTACGGTGTTTTATGATTTCTAAGAGCTGAATAAATATCAGTACTCTGTTCAGTGACAAATTCCTCTCTTATACTAAAACCCTTAATTTCTGAGCTCTTCACCATTATAATATGAACAGTAGCAAATTCTGAAGCCAATGGAAGAGCGAGTTGAACTGCGTATTAGTTAGATTATTCTATACAGTTTAATAAGCAATATATGAATAGCATAAAGGAAGTAGGTATATATATATATAAATACATATTCTGTATAATTGGACTAGTTTGCCTGAAATCCATATTTATTTTCCAGATAATGCATTTTTCACTCATATGGGCAACAGTTTTGATTAATCAAAGAAAAGCACTGAATTATTATTATTTTTTTTGAGAACTTCTGACCATGCACAGTACTTGAAAAGCATAAGAAAATAATTTTTCTCCCCTCGTGCCTTACTGCTAATTGAGTTTGTCACAGGTTTTCAGAAGCACAGAAAGTCACATTTTTCTAGGATCAGGGCTTCCTACTTCCATAGGATAATTAAGATCAGAAAAGACCTCAAAGATGATTTAGTCTAAGCATCAACCCTTTACCACCATGGTCACTAAACCGCATCACTCAGTGTTATATCTACCCTTCACTTGAAAACCTCTGGGGACAGTGATATTTCCCTGGGAAGTCTGCCCCAAATCTGTAGCAATGAAGGAGATTGTTGTGACTGAAGGGCAGAACCTTACACTTAGTCTTGTTGAAGCTCATACATCTGGTCTTTGTTTTTCATGAACCCATGATGGATGGGCCTGCTCCCCCAGTTATCCCACATATGCCATGTGATCACACCTAAGATGATCTTCTTCACAGCCTTCCCTGATACTGAGGTCAGGCTGACAGTCCTGTGATTCCCCTGATCCTCACTCCAACCATTCCTGTAGGTGGGCACCACATTGGCAAGTCTCTAGTCATTCAGAACCTACTCAGTCGACAAACTGCTTCCCAGCATTTCTCAGCAGTCCTGGTCATCTTTCTCAGTACCCACACGTGGAACCCATCTGACCCAATGGACTTGTGACAGACCAGGTGAAGCAGCAGGTAACAACTTGTTTTCTCCTGTACTGAGGAGCTTTTATTCTGCTCCCCATATCCATCTTCCACTGAGCTGAGTTATCCTGAAGATAATTCATCTAACTATTTAAGAGAGAAGAAGGCATTGAGAACCTTAGTCTTTTCCTCATTCTCAGTGGTAATGTTCCCCACTGCATCCAATCAAGGAGATTATCCTTGGCCCTTCTCAATCTGTTAATAGATTCGTAAAAACATTTTTTATTATCTTTAACAAGCAGCTAAATTAAGCTCTTTCTGGGCTTTTGCCTTACTAATGTTCTCTCTGTATATCCTAGCACCTTCGTACTCTTCCCAAGTTCCTGACCCTTCTTCCAAAGACAGTAAACTCTTCTTTTCCCAGAATCCTAGCACAATTCTCTTTTTAACCAAGCCAGCCTTCTCTCATATCAGCTCATCTTATTGCACAAGGGGACAGCCTGTTTCTGAACCTTTAAAATTTCCTTCCTGAGGAATGTCTAGCCTTTCTGGACCCTTTCACCTTCCAGGACTGTCTCTCAAGGGATTCTCCCTGACAGCATCCTAAACAACAAAGTCCACCCTGCCTAAGTCCAAGGTTAAGCCCCCTCCTGACTTCACCAAGAATAGAGATCTCTACCATTCTGTGCTCACACTGCCCAAAACAGCTTCTGACCACCAAACCTCCCACCAGTCCTTCTCTGTTTGTAAAAAGCAGATCTAAAGGGGTGCTTTCGCTTGTAGGCTCTCTTACCAGCTGTGTGAGGAAGTTATTTTCCACATGCTCCTAGACTGCTTCCTCTCTGCTGGATTGTATTTCTTTACAGAAAGGGTGGTTATGCACCGGAATGGGCTGACCAGGGAGGTGGTTGAGTCACCATACCTGGCTGTGTTTAAAAACCATTTGGATGTGGTGCTCAGTGACATGGGTAGTATAATTAGGACATGGTTGGACTCGATGATCTTTAAGGTCTTTTCCAACCCGAGTGATTCTATGATCATCAGGCCTGATGCTGAATAAACTGCCCCATGATCAGAAAAATAAAAAAATAAGAAATTCCTCCATTGGCACCAGCCTCCCTGCCACATTTGTTGACCAGGTGGGTTTTCTTGTTCTCTTCATATTTTTCCCTGCTACTGAAGGGGTACAACCACCTGAGCACCCTCTCCTTCCAGTTAGTGCCTCAGTGTCCCTTTTTTATGGCCCTCAGGCTTCTCCCCACAACTTCATCGCTGCCGAAAGGAACAACCAGAACTTTCTAATAATTGGAGGGCCATACCTAGCCAGGGAGCTTCCTAGTAATGTCCCTGACCTGGACCCCAGGGAGGGAGCAGACTTCCCTGTGAATGGAGTCCAGTTGGCATACAGGGCTCTCTGTTCCCTTCAGAAAGGAGTCCTCTATGACAACTACCCTTCTTTGAGTCCTGGCAGGGGCAGTGTTGAGGTATGAAAGTCAGTGGTTCACCCTACTTTTGCTTTCTGTCACAGGAATTGTCGTGACAAATATGTTATTGGTGCTTATCGTGCTTTCTTTTAAGCACAGATATGTTCTCAGCTTTGATATAATTTCAAGTGGTGATACAAAAACAAAAAAAACAAACCAAGAGAAAATAATGTTAAATTCAAATTCATTTACATTGTGAAAGCTTATCAGTGATTCATGGACAAATGGTTGATTGATGAGATCAGCTAATTCTGGTTAAATATCTGTTCCTAGAAACATGATTTCCTGACACAGTTGAGCCAACTCCTTGAAGTGTCTGTACAAAGTAGACTAAAATTAAGGAAAAAAAAAATTAGATATACCAGTTAAGAGAGAAAGTCACAGCAGCAAACTGTAGCAGGCTTGCCTAGGTACAAGTGAACCTATATTAGTTTCAGATGTAAATTAAAAAACTCATAAGAACAAATTTATTTTTTAAATGACATTGGAAACAACAGCACAGATAAATTCAGTTTTGTAATCATCTGCTTTTGAGATCTTCAACCTAAATTTCATATGAGGAAACAACTTTTTAGGTGATTTTCTTACATAGACTGTCAACTCCCAGTAGCTAGAGACCAATTCCAGGGACAGAATGTCTATGGCAACATAGCTCTGAACCCTATTTCACAGAAGATGACTGTTTTAGCAGTAACGGTAAGCAGTTTTCTCTATGCTAATCCTTACGATTTTGTCATTGGTTAGTACATGCTGGTTTTGATTATCCATGTTAATTTATTTACTATTTACCAAGGAGAAAAGAAAGAAAAAGGAAAAAGAAACTGTAATGCTATAATGGGATGATAATAGCAGGGTGGCAAAGTCTTCGGCTACAGCAAATGAGAATGAGCCCAAATGCAGCAGCCACAGATATAAAAACAAAGGAAAAGAACTATTTACCTTTGTAAGGCCTCAGGTAGGCAGGGATCTCCAGCAAGAAATGCCCGCACCTTCATTGCCAACCCTTAAATGAGGTCTGGGAAGGGGTGGATCCTGGCTCCACCCCTTCTGGTCACTCAGGTGCATTGCACTGCATGTACCTGAGCTCCCCTGGGTTGGCCCTGCCTTCCCACCAAGTGCTCAATCACTGCTTCAGGCCGTTACTTGGCATGGCCACTACAGAAACAAAGAAAGAAATGCCAGAGTGCCATGTCTGTCTTGTCAGATGATGCTTTTAAATACCATGACCCAAATGGGAACAGATCACAAAACTGGATATCAATACAAAGCTGTCAAGGGAAATCATGTCAATAAATATATAGGGAAACTTGTTTAAGAAACTCATTTTAAGTCATGGAAATCAGAGCAAGTTAATGCATTTGTTTATTTTCTTACCATCTCTAGAGAAGTTCCTGATATTTCTTCAAGTTATTTCACAGTCCTGAGAGACTGAATGCTGAATTAGCAAAATTTTTGTCCCAATGAAGCTAAACTGTAGGACATTGGAGATGTCTAGCTAAGAGACAAATACTGAAGATCTTTATGCACCCATTAATCTTTTTTTCACACAATGCAAGCACAGAACTCATAAATCATTCTCTTTCAGAATAAAACAAGAAAGATTACACTCACTAGTTCCTAGTTAAATATTAAATGAAATAAATAGAATTATTTTTATTTTAAATTCATTCACTAAAAGATTATCAAAAGATGTTTTCCAGTTTTTTTCTGGTGTTTTTTTCCAATCTGTTTATGATGTACACAGTGAGGGCTGAATTCCTACTTCACTATTATTTTTTTCCTTCCTGCTCCTGTTCAAGTCAATGGTAAGATGTGGGTAGATTTGAGCACTGTATGATCAGGGTAGAAAGAGCTGATATAAACTCTGCTGAAGACTCTCATCAATATTCTTGGTCTTTGAAACAGGATCCCAGATGAGCGTAAACGTGAAGCAGTTCAGTGGGATTATTTAGAATAACACCAAACAAGTTTTTGACTGTAACTTAACCCTGTTTTATAAAGCGGCAGGAAATGAAGACACTGTTGATGGTCAGAGCTCAGGAAATTGATTAAAACCCTCAATCTCTGCTTTTGAGATCCATCCCCAAAAGCACTACAAGTGATGATAAAATACCAGTGAGCAAGGCCAGCCCACACCAACTGCCTAATAATGTTTTGCCAGATGAACAGATTGGTTATCATAGCAGCAGGATATAAATGATTTGCCAATAACCATATGTTAAAATTCTGGCAAGGCCAGTTCCTTCCTCACATCCTAAAACTGGAATTTTGACTTGTGATCCCTGCTGAGAATATGATACAATGCATATAAAATATAACTAATTTTAAGTAGTTCCATTGGTTAGTTGCTAGATGGTAAAATAGCTCTGTAAAGATAACCTGAGCTGGACTGAGCAGTTGCTGCACGTTGCTGTATAAGAGCCATCCAGACAAGACATCAAAATTATTCTTCTGTCATCTCTGTGTAGTCATGAAAGACACTTTTGTGAGACTTACGCATCCACTCAGTTAGCAGATATTCCCATTTCCACCTAGACTTTACATTCTAGCACACTAAGTCCAGTCTTAATTATCCAATAAAATACATCTTTCATTTGAACACTTTTTATTCCATTTACGCCAACACATCTTACAAAGGAAGCTCGTTTGTCCTTATCATTCCTTAGAAAGGGAAGAAAGGGACAGTGATTTACTCATGGTCTCAGAACAGTTTATTGACAGAGCCAGCAATAAATGCCATCACTTTCCTGACTCAGTTCCCTTACACTGAACTACACTCTACCAGTCTAATGTTCTGTAGCACCTACAATTGTGGACAACAGTCTAGTTGTCAAAACTGTAAATATCTAGTATTATGCATACGAGTAATGTAGTGCTTACAAAGTGTTCAGCTCTCCTAAGAGACTCTAACAGATATTAGGTATAATACCTACTGCACCCCAAGTATATAATATTGTAGTTGCCGTCCTGCCTTCCTTACTAATTATTCATTATTAAGACATTTTACTGAAGTACAACTTCACTTTAATAGGGGAGAAAGGGAGATATTGACCACTTCAGTGCCAACATTATTCTTCTCTTTTATTTTCTTCAAAGAAGTGCTTTATTAAAGTAGGAACACCGCCTATTCCATTCTTTTTCCTTATAGCAAGTTGTCAGCCTGAGCTACTTGTTCCCCTTACAAGCACACCAGGTATAATTCTTTTCTGTAGTCACAGAAAACTGTGAACAGTTGTCACTACTTCAACTCAGTGGAGTCCTTTTGGGTGTATAATAAGGAGAGTTTTTTCATTCTGCACATGATCTGGCAACATTTTACCCTCCTACAGTTAACATCTACCACATCACAGGGGATACTAATCACAAGCCTGCTCTATATTAACAAATTAACAACTAAGCCATTAGGCCTCCTGTTTTTTTGAAGTGAAAAAGAATAGAACATCCAGGGCTGGGATTGACAGAAGGTGAACAAAATGCTTCTCTGGTCAGCTTAGAACAAGGGATATTTTGTATTCTTGTTTTCTGAGAACATCATCTCAGAAGATACTCAAATCTTTTTCAACATTTCCTTATATAATAACGACAGTGTGCAAGGAGGTTCCTTGGCAATCACAGTAAAGTAGTCCTTGGTTTGGATTCTACCATAGAGATGACTATCATTTTATCCTGGCAGCTTCTTGTTCTAGGCTGCCACATTTGGCATGGCTTCTGATTACCATTATGCACTAATAGATACTATGCATAACATTTTCTAGCCAGGTTGCTGTGATGAAGATCCTTCTACATACATATTCTGGCTGATCTCCTTTTGCCCCAGGGTAATCCTAACAAATGAAGTGCTGCAGTCAGGAGCAGATGTGTGTGTACACACATTCAGAAAGGGTAGGTGTATTACTAAAGATAACATGGAAATAATACAGTAAAGTGTGTATCTAAGCATCCCAGTGCCTTCAGTACTTACTCCTTCTGCAACAGAGAAGCTATGTACATAAAACCTCTTCTAATCTTGAATCAATTAACTATTTTGTATTCTTCCTTTTTTTTTTCTTCTTTTTTCTTTTTTTTTTTTCAGCTACTGTGCCAGTAAGAATGCATGTGAATATCCACAGATAGCTTTAAGATCTCCTGGTTTTCCTATGCTCTTGAGGACAGATAGGATAGCAGATTTTAAGAGAGGACAGAAGACTCATCACAAAGGGATGAAAGTTGCTTGTCCTAACTATTTTTGGTCTTATGGAAGGAGGGATGGTTTGGACTGGAGGTTGAGGTGCCAGTGACTACAGTAGTATTACTAGGGGGGAAAAAAGATCTGTCACGTGTTCCACGTACCTAAATTTGCCATGATATCACCTGGAGAAATACAGGCTTCTGTTGCATTATATAAATAAGGAAAATAATTATAGGGAAGTCTGGCCTAGCTGTAGGCATGGAATGCCCTGAAGCAGCAGTAGAGGTACAATAGGAAAGTACAGAGAAGACTGAAGGAGATGCCAAGCACCAGGTGTGGAACATCAGAGGATCTGGGCAAGCCTCAAAATTTGGTAACTTTGGGACAGCTAGTACCTTACCTTTATTTCCTCAGAAGGGGCTGTGACGTCCATACTTACTTTGTCACTGAGCTGGGCAGTTCCACAGGATCTCCATGCTAAGGTGATTGCCTACAAGGAAGTTCTTTTCAATGAGCCCTCAAGGTCTAGCTGAGATAAAGTGAGCACTTATCCCTTTCTTAGGATTCTCCTGTCTAAATCTCCAGTAGGCGCTCTAAAAAGTATTCTCACCACCCTAGAGGCAAGTTCTTAATTTGCTTCCTGTTCTGCACCATGTCTCACTCTTCTTTGTATTTTTCACTTATTTCGAGGGTAGGGGACTGGGTTTTTATAGTGGCCATGTTAATCGTATCCCTGGTGGCCAAAGGATTTTAATAAAAGGGGTGGGTGGCTGGTTTAATTATTTTTTCCATCTGTATTAGTAGCAGAGTGTTTTAAATAAATACAGCTTCTTGGAGCAGAGGGGTTGTGAGGGTAACATTATTTCCCTTCTTTTTTCACCTATCACCCTCCTTCCCCACCCCCTGGTTTATTTCCTGTTGTGGAGACAAGTGACTTAATAAACTCTTATTTATTTGTTAAAGATGTCTCTTCCCAGCGCTTTCTTTCCTGCAGGGGAGATGAGTGTCAATAAAATATTTCCAAAGTTACCTACTTAACAGTTTAGTGAGTTTCCTTGTAGCCCACTGCAACAGCTTTGAGCCTAAGTCCTTTCTGTACAGCATGAGCACACTTCAAGCCAGCATTGAGGCTTATTTTGTTTAACAAGGCTCTGGTTTAGCTCAGGTTTCTACCACACAAATTTGCTGAGCAGGACTGAGACCTTAATTTTAAACAACTTTGTGGAACAGTTGCTGGGCAGGGAGTCTCACAGGTTAAGCACTGGGCTTGAAGGCCCTAGGCAACAGATCTTAATATCATATGGGCCAACCACGTTTTTTTAATGTTTCAAGGTAAGAGTGATTTTATTATTATTATTAATGGTGTGGGGTTTTTTTGTTCTACTACATTAGTATCTTTGGAGGAGACTTTAAAAGAAATCAGGTTCTTACTGCTCTGAATGGACTTTTTCCACCACATTCATTCCTTTTTATAAGAACTGGCATCAATTTCCCTTTCATGCTCAAAATTCAGTCTGCCATGCTGAGTGCCGTATCCAGTACTATTCTGCTTTCTTCATAGATCTCAGTACAGCTTGCCTTATACATACTTCATACGAATACTTTTTATTATTAAAAATATTTTTTTTCCTCCAATACTAGTTAGAAATTTTCTCCAACCAATACAAGTTAGAAATGGGAATACAGGCGCTACAGCACGGTGGCCCAGATAAGTTTACAATTCCACTTCAGGAACAATTAATATAGCTTCATGCCATTGGCTTTTTATAATCTCACCCTATTGCATCAATCTCAAAACCTCAGGTGAAACCCCAGCCTTTAGGTCTTATTCTTCCTTGGGAGAAATCATCAAGGTTGATAGATTAGAAGTGAAGATTGACAAGAATCAGAATTTGGTGTTTGCATGGAAACTTCCAGAGAAAGTGCACACAGTCATAGGTTTATCAGTCCTCCAGGTATAAGGCCCATCCAGTTCTACAGGACAACACAAACCAACACAGTGCCGTTATTAGATGGGAACTCCCACCTGTAGCAGGTTTCAGAGCAAATTCTGGTTTTTCAACACTGGTGTCGAACATGGCACAGCTGTTAAGCCTGAATTCTGTTTATGCATATTTTGCATCTGGCTTCCTGCTATTCCCGTCTGAAGCAGAAGAGTACTCTGGTACCCTTCCAAAAGGAAGAGCTCTTTGCGGTTCTCTGCTTCCCCCAGGTGGAGGCAGGTGGAGGTATCTGTGCTAGCAATTGGATTTTAAGACTGGCACACCATTTGTGATCGAGAGGGCACATAGGGTTAAGCTCAAGGCTCTTAGGGAGGAAGCAGTTTACAGAAACAGCATAGGTACAACGTTGCTGATGATTTTCCTGGGCCAAGGAAGGGAATAAAGCACTATAGGGAGTCACTGAGACAACATATGGAAAATAAATTAGCCCCTGAACAGAAGACAGGAGTAGAGGTAAGTACGTGGGAATTCTTAAGTTGTGTAAGAGGTAGAATAAGATTGGAATGACCAAGATATGGGATTGACACTATCTGTCTGCTATCCTGTATGAGCTGGAGGCAGCCTGGTCTCCATGGTCCAAAAATGCTACCTTCTCATCACAGGATGAGCTTAGCATTACTTCAGTATAGGTACACATTATTTCGGAAAGAGTTTTAAGAATGTGTTCACCACTTAGATGAACTCAGAGAGAGCAAACTATTCAGAGAGAGAGAAAAACTAATAGGACTGGTGGGAAGACTTGGAACATCAGAGAAAAGAGGCAGCAAAAGACCTTAGGTGATTGGATTCTTTTCAATTTTTAAAGTAGGTTTATTTGTTTAAGCCTGGGTTTACAGTGGCTCATACAACAAGTAGTGACTCTACCATCTCACATTGTAGGACAAGCCAGTTAGAGTGCTTTGGCACACCTACTTTCATGCCTGTAGTAGGGAGGTCACTCTATGTAGCTTGCCTTGCAGATTAGTTCATTCAACTTGTGAAAAGATGGAGAAGTGCTGAATCTCGACTGGACAAAAAATGAAAGAAAAACCTGAAGGAGGAAGTTAAAAGATATTTCAGAAGCGTAACCACTGAAAAGTGGCAGCAGTATCTGCTGAAGAGGTGTAGAGCACAGTGCCACATGAAGACTGACCTTGTGATGAACTGAAAGAATGCAGAGGAGACTTGGGAAATAGTCCTTTTTTTGCCAACTCAGTTGTCTAATCACAGGAAGTCGCAGAAGAGAGATGAATCAATGCATGATAAAAATCAAGAGAGTGGATGGTGGAGCTTGATTGTTCACCAGCAGCAACAGGCAAATGTATAAAACTTGGAGATAAATAATTGTAATTGAGATTCAGTCCCACAGCAACAGTCATGTGGATGCAAATTAGAGAACAGAGTTTGCTAACTTGAAAAACTAGAAAAATATATGAAGATGCTTCCCATGAACTGTGAATGAGATAACATATTACTTAAAACTTTCAAGTTACACTGTTCAATGTTATAGGTATGGGAGCTAATTGGGACCAAAGGATGACCCCAGTTTTGTCAGTCTGCTTTAAGAAAGTTGAATCACATGAGCATAATAGACTTCAGACAAGGGAACTTGAACAGCAGTCCAAGAAACTATTAGTTCTTACTCATCCACAGCATTCCTCAAAATAAATCTAGCTGACGCATTTTGTTCAGTATGACAGCAGTGTTGAAGCTATGCCATGATTGAATTTGAGATACTGAAGAAATCATCTCAAGGCTGATGATAAAACTAAGTGGGAACTGGCGTATTCAAAGTAGTTGAAACAGTTCCAGTCCTCGCTTCCCTGTAGCTAAGGTGTGATACAGTTGGTTTAGGACACCAGCTTAGTGATAAATAGTAAATAGTACTGCATGCTGTGACTTGGAAATCTAGGTATGCCTTTGATAAATATCTTGAACATACAGGTTGCCTATAGAGCTGGGAAGTGGTTAGCGCTCAGATAGAAGGTTATTCAGTCCAGTTCTGACTGTTACTTGTCATAGAAGTTAGACGGCGAGAAAAAACACATACTTTGCCCACTATATCCTGAGTTCAGACCATTTAAAAAAGCCTCAGCTGCAAAAGGAGGTTTTCGTTCTTCCAGCACCTTCTCAGACAGCCTTTTCTACAACAGCACCTTACAGTTCCTAGCTTCATCATTGTCCCACACTGGGGGATTTTTGTTTACATAGATTTGTGAAAATAAAATCCTGAGTCATTGGTTCACCAGTGTGACATGGGTTATCTTGAAGCATCCAAGGATGTACAGTACTGGAATCTGAAATCAGCATCATCCCATACCATCAATGACACCTTTATTTCTCAGTGAAGCCTTCACTGATTTCAAGGGCAGTCTTGACTACGTAATAAGCACTTCAAGCTTTGGCCCATGGCAGTAGTCATAAATTTTTATTGTTCATTTTTGAAGAGTCTGATCCTTCATCCACTAGTGTTAATAGAGAAATTCTTATTTGACGTCATTTGGGAGGAGCAGATCCCAGGGCGCTTGTTCTCAGGAATATCAAAGCAACTATTTTGTATTGAAAGTGAATTAAAATGCAGTATCCTTACGTTTGCCAGGACTGTAAATCTCAGCATTGCAGATCAAATCCTATTTGCATTAAATATTCCAAGTGAGACCTGGGACAGTCAGGCAAGTTGGTGGATAACTGATCTTTTCAAACTTTTCAGAAGCAAGACCGCTCAAATTACCTAAAATTAGTTTTTAGTGGCTGAAACATAAAGTGATTTAGATTTAAACCTTAGTTACAACAGAGTTTCAGTTTGGAGTTTCTCTGTATTTTCTGCCTGAAGACAGAATGCCTCCTGAATGAGCTACTCCCTACACTATCCAGAAGGTGATGGGACAATTGACACGAGCATTCTTCTGGAGGGCAAAACTGGTGAATCTTTTTAGTTACAGAGTCTCGCAGCAATGTGGTCATGGAGGATAACAAACTCTTTACGAAGAATAAAGGAGAGAGAAAAGAAAAAAAAATTGAGGTTATTTCAGTTTTCAGTGGCAGAAATGCAAAATAATATTAAATTATCTCTCTTCAAATGGAATTTCAGAAAAAATGCTGGGATATTCAGAATAATTTTTAATGCAATACTTTTAGAACATTTCCTTTCCAGCCTAGCAGCACATATTCCCCTTTAATTTTGTTCAATTAAAGGCTAGAACATTTCTGACCTTATAAATTCAATAGAGTGTTTTATATCCTTATATTAAGATGGAATGGGTTTTTTGTTGTTTTTTTTTTTTTTTTTTTGCTTGTCGCACCATGGGCGATTTGGCTATCTTACTGGTTTGCATTATTGTCATAGAAATCTTAGGGCATGTGTATGTGCGTGTGTACACGCATACATATCATAAGAGAAACAACTGAGTTTTGTTTCTGTTTTTCTCCAAATTTTCTTTCCAGGGAAGGCAACTATTTCTAGGTTTTTATAAGCTGATGGAGGAGGCTTGTCAAATAGTCTTTATGAGAGAAGAAACAGGAAGATGGCTTGGTTTGCAGACAGAGGGTTATTGGGCAATTATGTTTTTTATAGAGCTGTTGTAGGACAAATCACGGGCCTGCTTTTGCCTTTGATGCTACAAGGCAGACGGCCCAATAAAGATCAGAACTAGGGAGGGCAAAGGGGGTCAGGGACAGAGCCTTCCCTTGGGGTCCCGCTTCTGCCTCTTAGCTCAGAAACCAGACACCTCTTCCAGATGCACTGTGGCTGCTCATCATGGGGCTTCGTTGTAACCCTGCTGATGGGCTGTGCTGTGAAAACTGGGGACTCCTTCAGAAAGTTTTCACCCTGTACAATCTCACATTCATGAGACCACAGCTCTCTACTGTGTTCTCTCAGATCCAAGCATATGGTTTGTTACTGTGTCAAAAAATCCATTGCATAAACTCTGAGGAAACTTATTCCAACTGTATGAAAAATAATCACCTTACATGCAGTTGTATGATAGGCATAATCTCTCCCTGCATACGCTTTTTTTTTTTTAATATCAATTTTCTTTTGTGCTGCCTGAACTCATTTCCCAGTCATTCTTTAACTTTCTGCAGTTAGGAAGAACTTTCATCAGGGCTAGCTGGCCTCAGCTTTTAGTTTTATTTCCCTTCATCTTTGCATCTGGTACTAGTCCTTCTCAGATAAAGAATCTTGGCTTAGGTAAACTAGAAATTAATTTCTCTGTGCCAATTCTTTTATATAAGTACAGCATTTATTTTCACCTTGGGGATATATCATGTGCCCAAACGGAACACACAGGGAAAACAAAATCTCTGAAGATGGTATTTCACACTGCACCCACTCACACAAACAACTACCATTTATAGATATTCCAGTCTGGCAGTTCAATAGACAACAGAGAATAAACTTGAGAAGAAGGAAGCAGTTGTACATGTAATATCATACTTTCCTCATTATTTTTAGCAGTGCATGACATAAACCTGAGATGCTTCTGTTATGATTTAGTTTTCTCTGAGACACTTTGATGACATCAGTAATGTAGAGGATGTGTTCACATGAAGTTATGACTAGAGTTGTCACTGAGAATATTCTGCCCTACTCTCAGACAAGCAATTGGGATGTGTCAGGTGCGAAGGAGGGAAGCCTAAATCTTTGCTGTTTGACTGACCAAACATATGCAGGTAACACCTAGGAAATTCTTTGAGTAATAAATACATTCAAATAAAATTGTTTTGTAGAGTTAACACTGTGCCTTAATTAAAAAACAGTCCCTGTACTGATATTTGCCACAGGTTTCTAAATGTATTTTGACCAATTCCACCATTTTTTTTTAACTCATGAGGAAAATACGCGTAAGTACTGAGAAGAGGTAGAAGGGGAGCGTAGGGGTAGGACAGTGAGAATCATGTGACTGTACACAGTGTACGTTACATCTAGGAAAAATGAAAATACTCAGAGGAGGGCATTTTGACCCTTGATTTTCTCCGCAGAAAATACTGACCTCCTCACCACTTGTGCTATCACTAAATGGTCTGCTTAGTATGAACTGAACTCAGACCTCACACACTGCTAGTCAGCTTTGTGTTAATAAATCCTTTCAGCCACCCTCCCCCCACTACAGAACATAATTTGCCACTGTGCTAGTTGAATACCAGTGGGAAGGGGAGAAAAATGCATCATTTAATGAAGCTCACTGCTGTCTGCTATGTAGTTTATTTGCTGAAAGCTTGTCCTCTTGAAGAGGAAATAAAATTGTCATAATAGTTTTGGAATATCAGGCAGATTATTTAGGTAATACATAAATGGTGTATAGATCAATCAGTTCTGCTTACTGTACTTCTCATTTTTAGTATGATTAGTTTCCCTGCATGATAAACCTGTAATCTATCTCCTTTCTCTGCCATCAGTCATGCTTAGGCTTTTCCTGACTAGTCTACTGCTTCTCCGTGAGACATCCTTCAAATTACAGTTTGTCTATGGCCAATTCCACATTTAAACTGCAAAAAATTTACAAGACTGTCTGGTGTTCACTACTGTTATTCAAAGCTCAGCATCAGAAACAAAATCTCATTCTGCGTCCTGACTATTTAAGAAAGCTTTGATTTGCAGCACTGGCCCTATCTTCAGGTTCAGACAGAACCCTGTAGAGCATTGAGGCTCTACAGGATGCACAGGACTGTGTCCATAATCCTTCAAAATGAGAGATGTAAGGAAAAAAAATATGAGAAGGCAAAAGCTTTGGGTCCAGAAGGCCCTTCTTAATGTGACTATTGGAAGTCTGAAAGATGAATGAATATAGAGTTTAAATCTTTACTTCCTAGAGCTGAGAAACAGCCATGTAACCCACTGCCTGAGTAGCAGTTCCCTGACAACCTGAAGAATTCCAAGAACTGTCCCTTAGGCCTCTTCCAACACAATGATGGGCAAGAGCCAGACAGAAGCACCAAGCACCATGTCTGAGACATCTTGAAGACATCAAGGAATTATAACTGCGTACTCCCTGCCCTCATATCTGCCTCTGCCCTCAAGTCACATTTGACTCTGTAATTCACCTGCCTTTGGAAATCTGCAAAATCTCACCTGTGACAGCTCTGCTGACAAACAGGGGAGATCAGAGTCTTTCATCTGGATGATGAACTGCCAGCCTGTCAGAACGGTGGAGGATCTGTACTGTGCTGAGACAGGTCAGAGCTGCCGTAGGGGGTCTCCGCATTCTGACCTTGGAAGGGTTTGAGAAGGACTTTCAGTTGTATCTGTTCTCAACTCTCAGGGTCTACAGGACAGTCAGTATTGTGCATTCTTGTGAGAGACAAGCGCATACTGATAAGCAAAAAAGCTACATCTTCCAGTGCACACATGGGTTGGAGAATCTTAGATTGGGATGATCAACTTCCATTTCTCAAATGAGGGCCTCCCACAGTGGACGATTAATTGGCAAATAAGTCCTAGAAACTGATAATGAGGTAATTACATGTAAACTTAGGTCTTTTAAGTAGCGAGGTATGAAGCCTAGAGCATGGTATTATTTACCCACAGTTCTTACCCAGCCTAATTTGATCAATTTGTAGTTGTTTGCTTTAGAAAGATCAACAGTGGCATCTTGGGTTCTTCAGCCTGCTTCTGCTTCCCTATGTGCAATAGTGATACTAAAAGAAAGTTCTCTGCTAGATACTGACCCATGATGAGAGGGAAGTAGCAGAAAGTTCTTGTATACTGTACCCTTGATTATCCAAGAATTAATATTAAGAAATTATTCTTGTTATTATATACATGGCTGCAACTCAGCACCTTCTAAATAAGGAAGAAAAAAACCACTCAGAACACTCACACAAAATGTTTTTAGTTGAAACAGAATGAAACAATTAGCTCCAACAGACGCAGCCACTGAGAATGGTCATATACTTTTAATTGAGCTACTTCCAAGAGCTCTCTGGAATATGAGCACTGGAATACTGCTCTGTGTGACACCATACATAAAAGAAGCACATGGATACTTTAGGAAATTCTCTGCATGTCCTCTTCCAGTTTCAGTGACCTTTGGAAAAGAAAGGATCTCATCTGACCATTTTAATAACTACCTGTGAGGATGTGCTTAGATTTGGGCTCTCTCCATGATCATTACTGCTGGGATCAGTTCACTGAATAGCTCATTGCTGAGTATTAGGATAGAGAAACAGTTAACCATTCAGTACTTCTTGGCTGGAAGTGGCTAAACTACCAATTGAGAGGAGATTTTTCACAGCCTCTTGCTGCTATTAGAAAACACAGGATCTCCCACAATTAAGCCCTTCAATAATTAATTTAAATTTTTTTTTGGTCTGACAGCCAAATCCAAACAAAAAACAAAGCAGGTTTGGATTACACTGAGTAAATTATTCATTTTGCTACTAAAACAAGGCAGAAAGTTCTATACAGTATGAAGGAAGTAACATTCCAACTCAAAAACAGATCTCACAATCTCTTGGAGGAGAAAACGTGGACATTTATAGGAGAAGCAAAGAAATAAGAGGTTACATGCATAGAAGTACTTGCCATTGCTCCTTTATTTGTTTGCCTCTTACAGAAAACATCCACCAAGGATTTAGAAGGCCCACCTTCATTATGCCTTTCTATCTGAAGTAATCCAAACCCACATCTGATCTCACTCAACTGAATGGTCTGAATGGTGGGCTAAGCTAGTCTTTCTTGTGCCTAGGTTGAATTTAAATATATTTATGTGTATACAAATACAACACATCTATATTTAAAGAACAGAACCAAACTAGAATGATCAAGAGCATCTCTATCCCCAAACATTCAATAGCTAATAGTCTTAGTCTTACAAAATACAGGCTCAAGAAGTGAATGAATGCCTTTAATTCACATAAGGATAAAGTCTTCATAAAGTAGCCAACTCTGTTTCAAAGCCTCCCTTCAGCTGATGTTATTATCTCATAATTATCTTTGTCAACACATAGGAACTTTCTAGTGAAAGTAACCCAATTTTAATCCATTACAGATACATTTTTCTGCATGCATCTTGAATGTAATACTCCAGTATCAATCTAGAGACAGGGGAAGTGGGAAAGGTGGCTTTCATTCAGCTAAAAGCCTGTAATAGGAGCTTTTGTCATCTATTCGTAATATCGATAGTTCCTGAAGGGTCTGAGTTGTGATGAGATTCTTTTATGCTTGTCCTGTTTCTTACAATCATTCAATTTGGCATTATTTAAAAGGGTGTAAGTCACATTACACGTAGGGGTGTTGTTGAGTGGTAGACTTGGCAATGCTAGGTTAATAGTTGCGCTTGATGATCTTAGAGGTTTTTTCCATCCTAACATATTCTGTGATTCTATCATAACCTGAGCTATGATTCTGTGATTAGCATCCTCTAATGACCATTGTAACAGACAGGATGCTGGAACAGATGCAACTGTAACCTAGCTTGCTTCCATTTGTGTCCAAACGCCCATATCTCCAGTGAGAGGGTTTAAAATCCTTACCAAATGACAATAGTTTTGATCACTGAAGTTACTGGGCTGGGTTGCATGAAAGCTCTCCATAGAAAGACAGCGACTTTGTTCATCTAAAGTGGAATCAGGAGGCCTCTCTCCCAACAAAACGCGAATGCTATGGTTCTTTTTCTCTTTCACTCCCTAAATTTAAGACACTGAACTGTTAAGATCAGTTGCCTCGGGTTAGAATGTTTCTCAGTGATATAACAGGATAGTCTTCTCCTGGGGAAAGTACCGTGTCTAACTAGTTAGTACCTCCTTGCTTTTGGTGATTTATTTATAATGGCAGATGCCGGAATTCCCCTTTCAAGCTTTCCACAGTAGGAAAGGAAAACTCTCCCCCCACCCCAGTACTGTTTAACACTTTCTAAATGCGCATTCGCTTACTCGTAGCAATCTAGTATTTTAACAACTATTTACATTTGTTCCCTTACCATTTCCACAAATGTACAAAGAAAGTTCACAAGCTGTAACTTACAATGTGCATGTCAGGTTAACTGGACCAACAGTAAAATACAGGACACAGCAAGATGTTCTGGTCAAGGGTTGATTGCAGAGAGGATTTGTTATGATGGTGGAAAGTAAGCCTGAAAAAGAGAAAAATCTCAGAACTGCTTTTCTGGACAACGGACTAGGCTGCCCAGGGAAGTAGTGGAGTCACCATCCCTGGAGGTGTTCAAAAAACATGGAGATATGGCACTGACAAATCTGATTTAGCGGTCATGGTGGGGATGGGCTGGCAGTTGGACTTGGAGATATTACAAGTCTTTTCCAACCTTAATGGTTCCATGATTCTACGATTCTATACATGGTCCATGTCAGATGCCATTCTGCCAGGCTGCTTCTCTGCTGCCACCTGTCACACAGCGACAAAATGTAGTAGAATGTTGGTGGGAAGGTTTAAATTCCATTGCCATACCACCAAAATCTGAGGTCATGGGCCACTACAATAAAATGAGAGACTTTACTTTTGGAGCAACCCTTGTAGAATCTCTGTTGCATATTAAGCAATTTCTGCTGCTTTTCTGGTACAAAACACACTTGCAGAACTGGCAGAAAGAGCCCAGAGAGAAACTGCTGCTTGAGAAGTCTTTTTCCTTATCATCCAGTCCCTAAACTTAGCTTACTGAAATATAAGAGAGATGGAACATAAGCACAACACTAGAAAGGATGATGTGAAAGTGCTGGGCTTGTTCTACACTGGTGGTATGAAGGGGGCTTTAACAAGCAGGTATAGTTAAAATGGAATAATATGAATGTTAGTATCAAGATCAGTATCTAGGGCAATGTGTAGTATTCCATATTCATCCTCTCCATTAGCAAAAGACCAAAAGTTTACCTAAGCTAATCTTAAAACTTTCCCTGTTATTTTCCTTTCTAATTGTCTCTTTAATTCAGATCTTACAGATATCTCCCACAAATTCTGCAGGAAAGTGAAATTTTATACCTGCGGTGTTGTAGACTCAAGAGAAAAGTCAGAAGGGAACATGCAGTTTAAACTGTTCAGTCTGCTGCTTTTCCTCTTATCTCCCTCATTCTACCTCTAGGAGATATATACATTACACCACATTATACTCCCTGTTGCTCTGGGAGTAAAACTAAAGTGCACAAGGCAGAAAGTGGGAAGGAAGAAGGAAGGGAAAGAATATGATATTCTTGTCATTAAAAAGGAAGCAGGTTCAAAGCACGGCAGGTTTTACAAGCAAAGCACAATGTTCTGAGTCACTCATATCCTGCTAGCTGTGTACATGATACACAGCAATCTCTATGAATGCACTTTGTGGTCATTGTGTTGTGACTGAGCTCACTTATCTTGTTTAAGTCAATCCAGCTCCTACGTACTTTATTTTCTATCTCAAAGGCTTTTTAACAAGCATCCTTCCGTATGATTTGCAAATACCTTCCCCAGCCATACTCGGCTGCCAAACAAGTGGTGCTTGCTCAGGTTTCCTCCAGAAAACAGGAAGATCTGCTTTGCTGCCCTGACATTTAGGGCTCTGTCACTAGACCCAGGAGCTGATGGGAGTACAACTGAGTTTGAAACTACAGCTTGTCTGACAGAAATTAAAATACATAGATGGAAAAAAATCTCAGGAGGGCAGCCAGCCCTCTTTCCCACAAAGAAAAACATCAGAGAGGGGCTTTCCTGTACTCTTTGTAGAAATAAAGAAATGAAATCCCATTTCACCCTCCTGATCAGGACTGCCTGCCTGTACCTGCTCCTCCTGTCTCTGCTGGTCTGGTGTGTGTGTTTGGAATGAAAGATTTTCCCTGCAAGCCACCCTGAACCTCTTCTCTGGCCTGTCTGTCAGACTCTCTTTTATCAGCACAGGTTTCTCAGTGGGCCACAGTGATTTACTGTGCGAATAGTTCTGTTCTTTGTCAGAGACTGTGATTGAAAAGCCTTACTTTGCAGCTAAAAAGAACCTCTTTCCCTTTCCCTCCTTTTGCCTTTCTTCAAATATTGTTTTACGAGCCTGTTGCTTGCTACCTGCTTGACACAGAAGATGCACCTCAGGGCATCATTTTCTCACCACCAAGCCAAAGGGTTGCTTCTTTGACTTTTGGTTTGAAAAGCTTGGAAAGACTCCACATAGGGTATTCTACCCTATTCACCCCTGGGCAATCTACTCCTTTGAGGAAAGTGTCCTACATGGTTCAAACTGGCATTCTTGGCTGGTGGTTTTTTTCGCAACTGAAACAAAAGGACACGAGTCTTTCATTTTGGAACCAATCTATATGAAGACTCTGGACCTACCCAAAGCAAGGAAAGTAATGTTTCTGGAAGGAATGGGAAAAACACTGATTATATAAGTCCTAAATACTGTCTCCAGTTGAGAATTTGCATAACCTTTTAAATTAAAAGCAGTTGTCCCAAAAAGGACGGTATGCCAAGTCTCAGTTCTGTACTTAAAGTAAAACTAGTAGCTGAAGTCATAATCAGAATTCCCATCATTATTTTAAAGTAACTCTCAGGATTTCTGCTTCTGACCTGTAAATTCAGGGTCTAGGTCCAGACTTGGATTGCAGTCTCTAAACTCAGGTGGAAGTATGTCAGTCTAGGTCTATTAACACAGATAGATGCTATTCATAACAGTGGGACCTGTTTCTAAACTTCATTTTGTTCCAAATCTAGAATGCTGAAGAATTACAGTAACCTTAATAAATAAATAAATAAATAAATAAAAAAGGAGAAAACCATAACTTCTGGATGGTCAGTTTGAGTGTTTATGTGAAAGTCTGGCACACACCTGAATTACACCTCCAAAGACTTGTTTCATTTTTGCTCTAGTTACTAGTACTACCTAGTACTATCTAGTACTATCAGTACAGGTAAATCCGTAACCTGGTTTGACACTTAACTTTCTCTGGTGGACGCAGTAGCTCTTTGCAGCATAAATGTAACTGGGCTCTATATTCTTCTCATAGAAACTCGGTTAACTGAAGGATTCTATGAGAAATACTTTTAGATTACCTTGTTAACTAAGAAAACTTGGAAAAGAATCAGGAATTTTCACCAGATTTTTCAGTCCGTCTGTAAGTTTCAAAGTTCACTCTTTTATCTACCTCCTTAAGAGACGTTGATGCTCCATACATGGGTGTACTCACAAAGCATTTGAATAACGCCCTTAATCATGTGCTTAACTTCTGGTTAGTCCTGAAGTGGTCAGGGCTAAATCCTTCCAACTAAAGTACTCTATTCAGGTTTTGGACTTCCATGCCATTTAGGGAACTGTTTTGAATACCTTTTTTATTTTGGAGCACACAGGCACACAACAAAGATTAAAGACTGAAATAAGAACCGAAGTGAATATCAAAACATTTTGTAAAGGGAGAGGACTTAACATTTATCAAATGCTAGGAAACGGCAACATCAATGGGAATGGGGAAATGCCTATAGCTCGCCGCACGTATCTGAGGTTAAACTTCAAATAGTTGAGCACTTTGTTCTTCAGAGGTCAATACAGCAATCAGGGAAGGGGATTCTGGACTGTGGTATACTTAGAAAAAAATAGAAAAAGATGGCTATCCTCTCACTAGCCCACAACTTGAATTACTACCTGTCACAATCCCACATGAATAAGAAAGGTGATGTTTTGACATTGATCACAAGGAAACCAGAAGGCTTAATAGTTTGTTTTCATTAAGTTTCTCACTCACTGCACTGTTTGCAAAAAGATCCCAGTCCGTTTCTACCTAGAAAATCGCACGCTGAAAAGACAACCACAACCCTTAACCAATATCTTTTCTTAAAATTCCTGCAGCTTTGTAGAAAGATTTTTGTAACAGCTAATAAATGGAAACTGTAAAGGCTTTAGGTCTTTAATTCAGACACACAACTGCAGATCTGACACTTTCAGCTGATGATACTTCAAGCACAAGGCAATGGAGATGTCTAGGCTACTCACAATTCCACTCTAAATGGATTCCCTCCCCCTTATTCTACATTGGGGAATGCAAGTGTGCATTTCACTATTTATCTTCATACTGTAAAAACGTGTATTTTACCTTATCATTTTTCTCAAATGCATGTTATTATCTTGGTGTACACCTGAACAGCCATTTGACAGCCTATCATTTTCACATGTTAGAACCCATTTTAAAATGTCTATTAAAAGAGCCTGTTCTTAACACCAACTCCATTCACCCTTCAACAGGGCTGCTTATTAATCATCATTCACATAAAAAGCTGTTTCCTTTGACTGTGCAACAACACACACAGAAAGCAAAGGGCAAAAGATAAAAATACATGGATTCTTTGAAATTTAGCTAAGTGCAATAGTAGATTGCTTGCCACCTCAAGGTGCGATTTTGTCAAATTCCAGACATTTAAGCAGAATTACAGGGCATTCAATGATATGAGTTTTAAGTAAATGCAGCATTGCAGTTAGTGACGTAGATCATGCAATTCATTGTATGACATGATTACTAAACATCCTGTGGCACTCTTCACAAGTGTAGAGGTGCTAATCCCAATATTATGTCCAGATTCCAGCTGTAATTATATTCTCTTCCTTAATATGTCATTGAATTCTCAATGAATACAAAACTATTGTGCAGCACCGGTCCATCACATTGAATGGCTGCCAATCTCTGCCCTGAAGGTGGCTTTATTTAAGTGGTGGATTAGTGACACTCCTTGTTTGACCAAAACCAAGCTTAGGTCCTTGGTGAAATAAACTTGTTTCAAATACTCTATTGCACTACTTGGTTCTTAGAAGGAAAAATAAACTTGGACTTCCCCAGCTGGTTACAGTGGTATGGTACCAAGAAAATTAAGAGTATCTGTCTGTACTATTTGCTCTTTGACTAAAGGCCATCATGCAATTTGAAATGGGCAAGAGTATGTTACTAACATGATATAAAAACTTAACAAAACATCACATGAATAGCTCTCAATTTGTTTTCTCCCCAAAGTCAAAAAGCTAAACTTGAAGTAATAATAATAAAAAACCCTTAGACTGAACAAAAAATCTTTCAAAGTTATATTGAAGCCCTTAAAAATTTCTCCAGTTGATTTCAGTGAACTTTGGCTTGTATTCCTTGCTTCCAGTACAAATTTGGTCTGTCTCATTCAGTTGTGACGTCTTCAAGCTAGCTTAAGGCTGAAGTAAGAATGAGCACTCACCATTGTTGCGCATAAGATCAACAAATGTCTAGCAGTACAAAGGAATAAAATGCCATCCAAAATGCTTATATCTAAATTGCTTTGACATGGTCGAGTGACTTAGTTTCCCAAGATGCGAGGCCAGGAATGATGATGCTTTTTGTGAAATCACGTGGAAGGAAACAGTGTTAAATAAATGTTATTACCAGCCAAGCACAACGAAGGCTGTTGTAGCAACTGAACAGATCACTATGATGGAAAAGGCATTGCAGCAGAGGTGTGATGACAGAAGTACCAGCATGATAGAAAGGTGCTATAAAGGAAGGGAAGATTGCTCACCCGTATCAGAAGATTCTAAGTTTGGAGGGAAGAGCTTCACCAAGGAAGGATCTCTTTCTAGAGATCCTTCCCCAGTGGCAGTCAGCCCCCAAATAAGGTCTAAGATAGGTGCAGCCAGGCTTCACCCCTTCCTATCACACAGCTGAATTGCCTTAGCCTGTGCTCCCAGGGCTGACCAGGTCCTTTCCCCATGTGCTCCATCAGCACTTCAGGCCCTGACTCAACAGTTGCCATACACCTGAGTAACAAACTCAGGTTCAAACAACAAGATTTAAACTTCCACCACAAGCACTACTGATATTCAAAAGACTAATCAAAGACAAGACTGACAGGGATTTTTTTGTATGGCATTTGGATAGGGTGCTGATATTTATTATGATGAGTTTTAATAAATTCTACTGTAAATCAAATAAAATTGCAGATCAAATAAAAATACAGTACTGTAAAACAAATAAAAATACATGCCTGGAAGTGTTCAGCATTAGTGACTGCGTTTGAGGGTACTGCTCTCAGATGCAATATTTCCCACCCTTTCCTAAATCCGAGCAGCACTTGCGAATGAATCCTTAATTAACAATGGCATCTCTCAGCCATGGTGGCTGGTGACTGCCATCTTGATTCAAAACCATCATTTCTGGTCTCACTTGACAGCAGGGGAGAAGGAAAGAGAGAGAAGGCCCACGTTTACAAAATTGCAAACCCGTGTTCCATTTTAAAACCAATTTTATCTGTTAGAACTGAACTGTTTAAGCTTTAGGGCTGCTTAATTTTTTAGCCTCTTAATTGTTGAACCAGCACTTCAGCGTTTTAGTCTCCTCTGCAGCTTTCACGTTGCCCATGTCAGAAATGATGTCGCTCACCAGCCAAGTGCCCACAGGCACAGGCACTAAAGTGTCCAGAATGCCAGCTGCAATTAGAAATTTCTGTTATGAAGTCCCACAGTTTGTGCATGGTGAGAACAACCTCTCTCAATGCAATAGCTTTCCCTTCCCAGCAGTAAGAAAAATAGCTGTCTTTCCCTCCTTTTCCAAGGAGAGTTTTGCTTTCAGGTACTCATACTCTCTACAAACTTAAGTACAAAATACAGAGTTTCCTCATGTAGATTTAAACAATGTATGACCCCATTGTGCATCCATTCACTGATTACTGGGAGCAGAGGTACAACTAATCTCATTCCTGTTCTCAGATTTCTCTCTAAAATAGTAATCTACTATGTCAGAGGAGTTTACTTCAGTGTTGCTTCTGCTCTTACCAGTCTTATTCAGCTTTGTAGACAAGGAGTCTGTTTTTACTGTGATCACCCAGCAGACCTAGTGCAGTCAAGAAACTGAACTGGATCTGAGTGTTTTCTGCTTACATCACAGAGCTGACGTAAGCTGTCTTGGTTTTGTCCATTGCTACTGCATGTAGAGCAAATGCAACTGATGTACATTGCCACAAGGTTTGGCCAATGAACTGCCTGAGCTGATAAGGAGCTGACGCAACAGACACTCCCATTTCAGTATAAACCACGGCTCAAACACTTTTTCCAAGTTTACAGAGCCAGCAGTTAAAAGTGAGATAGTTGTACTTGCTTGATCGGATGTCTCTTCTACGTGATACAAGACAATGTTTCCTTCAGTTTCTTCTAATGTAGAACGGCCCTAGGGGACCTTGTTCTGGTCCTCAGGTTTTATATGGAACTCAGTGTTACCACCTCAGGTGGCTTAATTTATCTGGTTGTAACATTCAGGCAATGCAATACTTCACCTTACACAAATGGGTTTTTCTTCTTGTTGCAGAGCAAGCAAGTTTAGATAATGTAGGTTTGCTTCCTTCAGGGATGGAGGAGAAAAAATACTGGGGCAAAACAATCCATTATACCTGTATTTTTATATCTCCTTGTCATGAACTTCTAAGAAAAAGAACTAAGAGGATCACTACTGAGAAGAGCTCTGTAATTGTAGCTCCTGAGCGCTGCATGTAGAAATTGCCAAGGCAACCGCTCATTCCACAGCAAGGGCAGAGGTAGCTGAGTTAAGATGAGGTTGTTACAAACCCCTGTTGTGCATAATCGTATAGTAACCAACGTTTTTAAAAGGCTCTTGAATAAAATAGGACGGGGGAGAAGGAATGAGGGAAATTAATTTCCTCTATTTTTCTGCTTGCTCACTGATTGCAAGAGCAAACTATATGCATGTGCTGCACCTGAGGACATTGGGGGTTGGCAGGGAAATGCTAGATGCTTTCTTCATAAATACAATGCAGATGTTATGACAGGAAAGGCAATGGGCTAGTTTTACGAGAAGAGAAAATTTTGTTAGTAACATTCTAAAATGCAAGGCCTGAAGAGAGGAGTGCTCTGATGCTGAAGCTTAAGTCTTTTCTATTTTTGTTACAAATTGCATTCCCAGAGGGATGTTTGAAGTCAACAAGATCTTTTTGCACATAGGATTTACAGTGTGAGATTCGCAGATCAGAATCCTAAAGACAGGAAAGGACAGGTCTTTCCCTAGCTTCCTCTGCTCCTAGTTGCTTATCTGAGCTGCTGGAAATGGACTGTCATTGCAGCACTACGATTCACTGGGATGGGTGATCAGCTGAAGCAGACAAGTTTTTCTGGTTGAAAGCAACCTTTACAGGGGGATATTTCAATGATTCAGTCTCTTCTGCTGCCCCAGAAACAGTCAATCAGCATAACTGCAAGGAGTGTCCATCCATGGCATAGAATGCTGCTAAATCAGATTCACCACCAAAGAAAGTGCGCCATATTACTTCACTGAACAGAACGTGCAACTCATCACCTTCCAGACCCTTGGCTCTTTTTTTCTTTAAGATAAAGAAATAATGAATAATAATAATAAGGAATAATTACTGCTTCACAGACGTCTGTTTCCTTTGGTCTTGCCTCTTTCCTGTTTGGAGCCATGTTCAGTTTGTTGGCTGCTCAACTAAATTCTTTGTAAACCAGACTGGCAGCATTCTAGAAACACTTTATGAGGATTCCAATTTCTACAAGTTTAAATGACCCGTATTTTCTGCAGCAAGATCTGCATCCATCAGATTTTCATTCTCACCATGAAAGAAAACACCCAAATAAATTTCAGCTCCTATTGATACAACACAAGTTACTCAGTGTTACTTTTTGCCAATTTCCTCTATGCAGGACATTGAACATCGTCTGCACAGCCTAACGTAAAAGACATTGCATTTCGGGGCACCAAGGAGAAAAGGATCAAAATGGAATTATGTTTCTTATCCTGGCAGTGATTTGTGATCTCTTCTCCAGTCATCTCCTATTGAATGAGGGCTGGCAGTGGTCACTAACCAATAACTGCACTGAGGTTAATTATATATAATTAATACCCTCAAGCCCCACAGGAATGCTCCTATATTGAGGAGTTTGACATGTATGGAAAAACCCTTTTCCTTTATATTTCGAAAAAACTGAATTGCTGTGTGTGTTCTTTACCACTAGCCAACTGTATTTTGCACACAAGGCCCATTTCCTTGGTGTACAGCCCTCACCTGTTAATGTCAAGGCAAAAATTATCCCCATGAAACCAAACACGTGAGCATGGCTGATATCAGCAGTGAGATTGTCCTACAGTGGCACTGTGCTGACCACCAGTCTCAGTAGGGATTGATTTAAACAGAAACCAAAAACTCTCTCCAGGGATGGCATTTTCAGACCATGCCAGCAAGTCTACTTTTGGCATCTCATCAAGTGTTGCTCCCTATCACCTGAAGTGTGTCTGTTAGTGTTACTTAATGGAACTTTGGAGTGTACTAGAACTGTAAGGACAAACAGGGCCTGCAAACTATTCTGTGTGTTTATGCTACTGTTGCCCAAAGAACACATTAATATGTTAAGCACATCTGTATCAAGCATTGCTCACCCTGTCTCCATCAACACCTATGGCATAGTATTTGACTAATACTTTAGTAAAAAGCAGTAATTTGGTTCTCTGTGAACTTTATCCAAATTAGACATAATGGAGAAATTTTATACTTCCTCCAGAGAAACTTTAACAGTCCTGATCATTAAATTATCCTCTGGAGACCTCAGTTTGTACAATCTCTCTCAGGACCTTTTGTGTTGCTTGTCTATCTCTGTGGACTTCAAGTCTTTATAGAGAAAGAGGACAACTTATTGCTGCTTATAAAAATTCTTCATTGTGGTAGCAAGTTTATTGTTATTTCTTTAGTGCCAAAGTTGCTCCTTGGTAGAGTAGAGCTAAGGCTGGAAATAGGGCTTCATTGGAAGGCCAGTGTGTTGAAGTCTTCTGGACAAAGTGTGCTAAGAAGAGCAAAGAAGAGAGAAATCTTACTGTACACTACTAGGTGTTGAAAGAGGCAAAAAGGGCATGAACATTTTGGCATATAGCTCATTTAATCAGGTGCACATACGATTACAAAGCCCAGAGAAGCTCTTTCTGAACTTATCCCAGAATCGTTCCTTATATACCTGAAACCAAGTAATTGCAACTAGTATACTCTGAAACGTGGATATAAAACCTTGTGGAGGAACTGCTTGCCCAGGGATGTTGTGGATGCCCCCACCCTGGAAACATTCAAGGCCAGTCTGGATGGGGCTGTGAGCAACCTGGTCTCCTGGGAGGTGTCACTGCCTATAGCAGGGAGTTGAAACTAGATGATCTTAAAGGCGCCTTCTGACCCAAACCATTCTGTGATTCCATAGTTCTATGAACAGATGCATTCTGAAAAAACTGTTCTTGGTAGAAAAACAGGGACTTTAGAAGTGCTTGACTTGCCTGAAATTTTGTGTTGGATTAGTACCGAAGTGTCACAACTGATAAATATGGCACAGATTTTTGCTTTATTGGTGATTAATGGAGCTGATCAGTACTTAAATAGATATCTAGTGACAGACTAATTATAGAGCTTAACTGGATGCTTCTTGTACTGAAATTAGGCTCCACCTCATTCTTCAACAACTGGATTTCCAACTACCTGTATGCTTGCCCTTCTATATGCTGTTTTTTCTCCTGAAAATATATGAAAACTTTCATCCAAAAAACTGAAAAACGGGTTCTTTTGGTTAGAGGAAATTGCCTCTTCCATAAATGTGAGATGACTAAAGGAATGGATGTACCTCTTACGTAATATTCTGAGCCTATGGGAGAATAGTTAGTTGATCTGCAGTTCAAGTTCCACTCTCATATTCATGTTCTAAGCCCTCTCTTCGTATTTTATGATCCTCAGAGTAAACTGCCCATTTTTCATTGACATACTCTATTCAGCTCTTTTCCTTTCCTTTGTTTTAATATAAAAATGGGTGACAATTTTATTGTCATCCCCCCATTTAAAAAAAATATATCTTTCCCATTCTATGCACTTCCTGCAGCCTGCAGTACCACATCTTTTCCATAAGGAATTTAGGTGTGGGTTTTGCTCAGTTTTGGTGAAGAAGGATGCTTTTATTCTGAGGCAGACAACTGCAGGTCAGGGTATTTAGGTTCTGCCCATAGGGCTTTCTGTAAAGTTTTAGCAGTTTATGTAACAAGTCACTACTTGACTTCCATGGCACTGCTAAAAAAGATAGGAATAATACTTCAATATTTCAAGCCAAAGCAAAACTAAAGTAGTGCTTTTTAAAGTGTGCTGAAACAGCCTCTTTCCCCTCAAACAGGAAGTGCAATGGAGGCAGTGGTTTGTCAGTGTTGTCTATTTACTCTGTCTCATCTGGATTTCACATGTTTTTGCCCTATAGTTGTCTATGTTGAGTACAAATACTGGAAATATGACTACAAGCTGTAAAATATTTGCTATTTTGTCGATGAAAGCTTTCTGGAGAAGCACAAAGGTAATTTTAAGGATCATAAGAGAGTTTTTATGCACCAACAAGTATTTTATACTCCTCAGCGTCCTCACGACCCCTCCAGTGTGACTTGTGTGTCCACCTCTTCTTAAGTTTAATGAGGGACTGATCTGCAGTGACAGGGCTAACTCATATTGTTACGGCTAGTTTTGTTTATTCATATGTGCAAACATACATAAACTCAAAGCTTGGTAAGATCCACCA
The DNA here is from genome assembly GCA_030625065.1 of Alectoris magna. NCBI lineage: Eukaryota > Metazoa > Chordata > Aves > Galliformes > Phasianidae > Alectoris > Alectoris magna. The sequence goes on along the minus strand of CM060578.1, from coordinate 2,909,128 downwards.
CGTAGGATCTGTTTTGGAGACACGATTTTTCTCTTTCCACCTCACATTGACTGCAGTCAAGTTCTCTTCCGGTACAACAGAGACAGGACACAGGCAAACGGTATTTACCAGTACTTTTTCCCTGAACAGAAATAATATTAGCTGATAGCATTTGTATAACAGCTTATTTCCACTATATGGAAGCCGTACAAATAGAATTGCATGGGAGTTGGTGCTGCTTGGTCTCCCCTGAAACCAGGCTGTAGCTCAGCTGGCTGTTTCTGTCACGCTTTTGCCTTAAAAGAGGGTAGGCCACTTCCATCCTACTCACTCTACTCAAATTCCATCCAAAAATGGTGCCTAAATAAGCAGGAGAAGTGGGAAGTGCCTTGAACGAAGCTCTGAAAGTCTTGCCTCCTTTTACAGGCTTTGCAATCTCAACCATCTCAACCAATCTCAACTTGTAAGCCTGGAAAGTGCTTGTTAGTGGCTCAGGCTAAAAGGGCAAGACAATTCTGGTATTACGGCTTTGCTGTTGCTCAGAAATCAGGAGCACACCGAATCTGAAGGAGAAATGCAGCATTTCCAACCCAGGGAGCATGGAGTGAAAAGCAAACCAAGGTGTTCTGCACATCAGCCCAATGTTCTCTATCTAGCCTGCTATGCGGGGGGTCTTGTTTATGACAGGGACATTTCCTTATGAAATGAGAACCTGTTTGCCTTCCCATCATTTTGAAAAATACAGAAAGGGCTTCACCTTATTGGGCCAAAGATATTACAGACCTGTCTCTCATCTCTCACCTGGAAACTGCGTTCTGGTGTCCCTCAAGTCAGTCTTTATCTCCCCAAATATGCTGTAGGAAGAAAAAAGTTATTAAACTCCAGGGAGAAACTGGTTTCTTTTCTGAGAGATTTTGTTCCCTTTCTCATTCCCCATGAATGTCACCGTATCTGCTGTTTGCTGAGCAGGAAATGCATTATTAAAGCAGTTTCTCCTCCATAAACTGCTTTGCATCTGACTGTTTCATTTTAAATCCATCACCACAAAGTCAGGCCACCTTGGGATAACCCAACATGAAATCTGACCTGATGAAAATGGCTCATGCCTCCCGGCCTGCATCGCAACCTGTGAGAAGGGCTTTTATTATTTATTCAAAACCTGCTTAAATCCCCCCATCCCCCCCCCCCCCCCTTTTTTTTTTTTTTCTTCTGAAACAACCATTTTAAAAATATTAAAACGCCACAGCTAAGCTGGGAGATTAAACAAGTTTAAACCTTATCATCGCAGGTGGGATATTAGTTCCAATAAAATGAGGGGAGATGGCAGGCGGCATGGTAACTGGAGCCCCTTCTACTCAGTAACTAATCACTGAGAAAGCATTTGGTGAAGGAGGGGGAGAGTGGATGAGGGAGAGAGACAAACAATGCACCCAAGCTCCTGGCAACCCTAACTGTTTACCATGGTGATGCACAAAAGGAAGAACACCGTGCGGAGCAGCAGACCTGGAGCTGTCCCCACGGCGCTCGACCTGGATTCAAGCACTCTGAAAAGCTGAAAATGTGACCTTCAGAGAGTTCTGGTGTTGTGGGGTGAAGCTGCACCTGGTCAGCCCTGGACCAAAGTGGATGGAACAGTGCAGAACATATAGCCGTATGGCTTCTGTTACACATTTTTCACTTTTTCCACTTATTATGCTTCTTAAGTGGAACCACAGTCTGTGGGTCATTTTAACACAGATTTATCATTTCACTGCAAGTAATTAACAAGAAACGTCAGGTTCCAAAATATGCAAAGAGAGGGATGACTTCTTTTTAGAAGATTTCTCCCCTCACGGGGGTAATAAGATGTACTGTACTAATGGGCTGGTCCTGTTGGAGGACAGCACAGCCTCAGCTTCCTAGCCAGGAGCAGCCTACCACAACAGCTCCAGCATCCTGCAGCTGGGTCACCCTTCACTTCTTTCCCCAGGGTTCCTGTGCAGATACAAGCTTGTATCCAGCCCTGTGGTGCAGGAGGACCACGAGTGGAAGCACAGGAGATAGTGTGAGCCTTAGCAGGCAGCATGGGCACTTTTATTTAACTCTTCAGGAAGGTTCAGACAAAACAATCCTGCAATCCCTAATGAAAGAGTTGTTAAACGGAGGCTTGAGACAGAGTGCAGACACCTCGCCATTGGAATGGTGAAGTGCCAAGAGAAAAAACACTGAATATTGACCTCATCTTGTCACCAGCATTGAAACCTCTACACTTGGCCCTATTCTGGGGCATCTTCCCCTGTGATGCACTAAGAAAAGGTGCAATAAAGATTTTGAAGGGTGACATAGCTGTTCTGAATGGCAGCAACCATTCGATATTCTTTCAGGAATTTATTCTGATCATGGGAATATGGGTGAGGAACGTTCTGGCCATGAGAATCTTAAGTATGCAAACTCCAATACATAAAACTCACTATGATCTCAAGTAGCTGGAGACCGAACAGCTGGGAATGACATTATTCCTTTCCCTCACTGTTGAATGTGACAAAATATTGACACAAAAACTAACACCCCCACCTCTCCATACAAACACACACACACACTCTGTGAGGACAACTGTCCGAAGGAGAAGCAGAGCTCTGACAGCCTGGAGCTGGTTAATGTGGGCTGGATAGCTTTCATGTGGCTACCTTTGAGGAAAATACCTGATGTACATTAGTCTGTTTTAAACACAAACCTTTTCCTAACAGGAAAAAAAAAAACAAACAAAAATCTGTGCTTTTACCATGTATAAAAGGTACTTAGCTCCTTAGGCAGACAGTGTGATTTGTATAAATTAAATAGCCCTTGGCCACTTCTTACAGTGAGGCAAGTACCTGCCTGAACTATGTACTTAAATTCTTAAGTGAGGAAACAAAGGGGGGAAAGTTAATAGAATCCTCAGAGAGCAGAAATGCAAGCAAAACACCTAGAAGAACTTCTGAACACTGCATCCAGAAAGAATTAGGAGAAAGGATCTACAAACAGCATATGAGGTTCTTTGCTGTCTCAGCGGGGTTGCTGAGATATCAAGGACTGAAGTACATGGTTATATATTGCTGGGAAAATCATATATATCCTTGCAGGATTGCTCAAGACAAGAACAAGGAGTGACGATACAACGGTGCTGCACACCAGCAGCAGGTGTGGTGCAGGACCAGCCCCCAGCCTGCATACAAGTATGCCTGCTTGTGCAGTTGCTGCTCAAGTTGCCAACGCCTCAGCGATGCCGCAATGCCCTCCTTTCACTGACATGTGTTTTTAAAGGAATTAAAACACCCTCAGTTCTCATTGAAAGAGCTCTCCAGCAAGGAGCAGGACAAGGTTTATTTCACTGGATTAAAGATTGCCATGAGATTCCCGTAGTATTGAAGAAGTAAACACGCAGGGAAGACCCATGTGGAGCACCAAGCATCCCCATCTGCTCTCTCTTGGAGGACAGACTTTCTACTCATGATGTGATAGTTTGCTACTGACAGCTTCATAGGATTAGACTGATTACCACCCCCCACCCCCCACCCCCCTTTTTTTGTTGTTTGCTTTGTTGCTTTTCCTACTTAATCTCCTTTCCTCCAAGTGCAGCCTTTGCAGTCTAGGATGTTTCCTTTTTCTGAAAGTGACACAGTTCCTCCATATTCAGTATTCCTATACACAGTTTAACCTTAGGCAGGGGATAATCATCATTTCCTATCTCAGCTATATTTATCTCTTCCTATATATTTGTCTCTTCCTGTATGCCAACAACCTATGATTACTGTTTGGGATTTAAAGCGTATTTAAGACTTGATGTTTAAATAATCATTGTCTGCTTTACCATTGTGATGCCAGCATCAAAGAGCTGTAAGGAAAACCTCTCAGTATGATGTGCATGATTTTAATCACCTCCACCCTTGGTTATTTGCTGTTGCCCAGATTGCACTTGGAAAATGCTACCCAGCTCCAGGTGCTGCATTTCAAATACAACAAAAGGAAGGCACTGGTAGCAATTTGTTACTTGCTATTTGTTATTGAAGTGCAATGCCACTCCCTACAACCCCCTGAAAGGAGGCTGTGGTGAGATGGGGGTTTAGATCTGCTCCCAGGTGATAGGATGAAAGGTGATGTCCTCAAGGTGTGCTGGGGTGGTTCAGGTTGGATATTATGAAGAATTTCTTCTCCCACAGAGTGGTCTTGCATTGGCAGAGGCTGTCCAGGGAGTGGTGGAGTCACTGTCCCTGGAGGTGATTAAGGAGAGGGAAAATGTAGTACTCAGGGACATGGTTTAGTGGGCAACATTAGTGGTAGGTGCACGGCTGGACTAGATGATCTTAGAGGTCTTTTCCGACCTTAATGATTCTAAGATTCATTAAAATCCAGGAATTACAGAGACGGTCCACAAGATGAACGAGAGTGCCTTCCACTCTTATGATGTGGTCCTATGATTCTAAGACAGCTGTGTTCTCAGTGAAAGAGTCCTTTAATTCTCTGTCTGCTTCCATACAAATACCACAGACCTTTCTCAAATCTCATCCATGCGCAAAATTACAATCCCTGTCAGACTGAATGCCACGTCCATCCTTATCTGAAAGCTGGTTAGGATTTAACACAAAGGTTCCCATAGGAGGCAGCAGGTTCGGCAGTCAGCAGGTAGAGACCCACATGCCCACCACCTTCAGCCTCAGCATACGGACTTGCAGGTAAGACCCTGTAAGCGCACAGGCAGCACGAACCCCTTTGGATACACTCCTGTAAGATTTACGGGTGAAACTTCATCCTGCAGCTGCGAGCAGCATCGAGGAGGCACCTCAGGGAACCGAGTTCCAGGACCCGAAGTTCACATCCCACGTGGGCCTGCTGTCAGAAAGAGGGACTTACGGAGGGGTCGCAGGACGCGCTCCGCATCAGCGCTCCCACCGCCGGCGCTGCGCATCCGCGGTCTGCGGCGCCACCTCCCGGCAGTGCGGGCGCTGTGCCGCCCCTCCTCTGCTGCCACTGCCGCCGGGCCGCTCCTCCAACCGCTTCTGATGTTAACGTAGAGCACAAGAGCTTCGTTCCTGATTAAAATTTGATTTATTCGGTTTACAGAGAAGCGGAGTAGGCGATATTTGGTTTCCCTAGCAGGATAGAAGAGCAGAGAATTATAGAATCGTAGGGGATGGAGATCATTGAGTCCATCCCCTCTGCTAAAGCAGATTCCCTACCGCAGGTTAAACAGGAGAACAGCCAGATGGGTCTTGAATACCTCCAGAGGAGGAAATTCTGCCGCTTCTGGGAAGCTTGTTCCAGGGCTGTGTCACTCTCAAAGTCTAGAAGCTCTTTCTCTTATTCAGATGGAACTTCCTGTGTTCCAATTTGTGCCCATTGCCCCTTGTCCTGTCACACGGCACAACCAAAAAGAGCCCTGACCCCATCCTCTTGACATCACTCCTTAGATATTTATAGGCATTATTGATCAGACCCCCTCTCAGCCTTTTCCTCTCCAGGCTGAACAGCCCCAGGGCTCTCAGCCTTTCCTCATCAGGGAGATACTCCATGCCTCTCATCATCTTTGTGGCCATCTGCTGGGCTCTTTCTAGGAGATCCCTGCCATTTTTTGAAGTGGTGAGCCCAGAACTGGACGCAGTGCTGCAGATGTGGCCTGCCCAGGGCAATGTAGAGGGGGAGGAAAACCTCCCTTGACCTGCTGGCCACACTTTTTTAAAATGTGCCCAGACTAAGATTTTTTCTGTACAAAACTGCTGTATGCCCATGTAGAGCAATGTGAGCAGCTCCTGGGAGGTGACTGTAGGTATAGGTAAGTACAAGAACACACTTACTCCAGAACGTTAAGTCTCGGGCCAGCCCCCAAACTCTCCCAAAAAGCACAAAGCTTTTTTTCTTGTGAAAACCTTTGAATGGTGATATATGGGAAGGTAAGATGCTTTTTGGGCATCCTATTTGAACATCCTCTGTGCTGACAACTGAACTTGTCATTTCCACATGAATCCCCTGTGCACACATACTCACTCCCCCTGCCAGTTTCACTGTAATGACAGGGAAGCGTTAGAGGTCCCTATCAAAGATGGATCCTTCCAAAGTCTGAGCAGCAAGGAAGAGCAGGAAGGGTCCTTATCTTCTTTAACAATTATTTGGGCTTCACTTCGTGAAAACAAGTGCCTTCCACAGCTCTGAGTCACACTGGATTGAGCATTTTCTGTTTGAGTCCACCAAGTGGAGCAATCTGGTGGCTTCAGCAGCTCAGAGACCCCATGGTCTGTGTATCCTTCAGTCCATGCTGACACTGTGATATAGAATAATACCCAGCTATAGAGTGATATCTATATTCCTCCCCCCACCCCCCCCCCACCCCGTTTAGAAATTACGTACTGCTAGATGCTTGTTTTTCAGTCTTACTCTTCCCTATAATGTTCCCCCCCCCCCCCCCTTAACACAGCACACGTGACTTAACAGAACAGCTTCTGAGGCCTCTTTGCAGTTCTACAGGCTTTTGACACATTCCTCAGGAAGCACAAGGCCTCATCTAGCAAATGATTCAGATAAATATCAGCCTGGCAGCTAAAGATGGAGCAAGAGATGAATATAGAACTGGCTTGAGCTTTCTGGAACCTCTTCACAGTCTTCAGCCTCCTCCCCTGGTTCCCATCTTTGGAAAATAAACAGCTCTGATTGTTGCACACTTGAGATTATGAAAACATCAAGTCCATTAGTATTTGGCAAAGTGCTCTCTCATTTCCTTCTGATGTAATAATTGAGAGAGGGAGCAGAGACTGCAAAGATAGCACAAGGCACAAGTTAATGACCTTCTCGCATGTATGTGTGGGCTCTTTTATAGGGAGCCTTTTCCAATCCTCATCTCACCTCCACTCACAGCATTTCAGCTGAAACACTGCTTCAATGTGGCTTTGATTATTTGATCTGATGTCCCTTGGCCGGCCTTCAGAGGCAGCTAAAAGGCAGGCAGGTGTGGGGGTCTAAGAGACAGAAAGCAAATGGAGCTGGTGCTTCATCATGCCGCACAGTCATTGGAGCTTCACTCCAAACAGGAAAACATCACTGCAGCCAAATAATTCTTGCCTTCTTTGGTTTCTGTGAGACATTTAAGTTAAGGTGCACTGAGGAGTCCTGTTTCCCTTTGTGAGGGATTCTTTGAAACACCGCAGGCTCAGTAAGATCAGAACATAGATGGAATGACCAAGTGTAGAAAGGAATCAGCTGATGAGAGAAAATTAACTGAAGTCAATCGTTGTCACTATGAAGCATTGGACTGGCCCTCTCTTATTTGGTTGCCAAATTTAGAGCTTTTCTGTAGGTACTTAGAGACAAATTAAGGTCAGATAAATTCCAAGGAAGGGTATAGTATTCCCTACTTGCTTTCAAAAGGCTTACTTTCATCTTTTGAATTGCCTCTAGAAGCTTCTACAGATGCATAGCTTTCTACTGTAGTTTAACTGGAACCTATGCCAAAAATGCTATCTCATTTTGACAAAATAAACCTTAATTTGACAGCTCAAGTTTTAGGAAAGCGAAGATTACCTCTGTCAGAAACGATCTTAAGTTTGAGTGTTCCACTTGGGAGCGGTAAGTTACAGGCCTTCCTGAGCCAAATGGTGGTAACGTTTGGTGGTGTAATTCATTCTCAATCACAGAAGTCCACAAACAAGCTATATAGTGCCCTATAACAGTGGGCACTTTGGAAAGAGAAAGCTATTGCAAGATCACAGTAAACTTCTGTGAAGCACTTGCTCCCATAGGTAGGGGATCTCTCAAGATTAGCAGTAGTACCAAAGAGGCAAGTTACGTATCTCCTCAGTGCCTGGGGAAGGACTTCCTCCTTCCTCAAAATTAGGGTGTGCATACACCTGCTCCATTCATATCTGTTTTAGTTATAGAAATAAGCTAGTTCGTTTGATGTCTCGGCAGGGTTTGGACTGTTGGGTTTTTTTGGGGTTTGTTTTTGCCAAAGGACTTGCACATTCCTTAGAAGAGCACATCTCTTTTGTGCAGCAGCATTAGAAGACATGGCAGGGGCTGTTATCACTTTTACTCTCTTCACCTCCAGTTCCTAAAAGAAACTGACAAATGGATTGCAGGATTGATCAGCCCCAAGAGATGCATGATTTTTTGAAAAGCCTTTTAGAAAGGTCCCCTTCTAATTTCAGGACCACATAATACAAATTCCTTGCCAGTATAAGATGCCCTGAGCAGTCAATCCGGAAAGATTTTGTGTCATAGAAAAAACGGCCTTTTCACAGACCTAGCTGCATGCAGTTATTTCCTTCTTCCCTGTAGATTTTCTCCCCCCATATTTTATACACGCAGAGACATTCTTACCCCTTTCTGCCACAGTTATGTAGCTTCAGTTCTGATTTCATCGATTACGCACACCAATGTCTGCAAAGCTGCTTTAAGTAAGTTGACTCAGTTGGGAATTCAAGGTGATTACATTTTTCTCCTTCAGATACATTGTTTTAGTTAAAAGCCACTCTGGCTGCTCCATAACAAAACCAGACACAGTGGGCCCCATTGTCCAATTCTTGGCCAAGGTAGTGTGTATGGATTAAGTGATGAATTGCAAAAAGAGCCTAAAAGCCAAGCTGTAACTTCACAAAAAGGCCATTAAAGGTGAGCGCTGTCGGTAAAGTGCCCATTTAGAATTGCTTTTATGACCCTCGGTCTTCCCAAGATGTACACGAGCCACAAATTGTTCAGTCTCCCAGACTCTTGCTGCTGCAAAGTGACAGATTCTCATTTGAACTTGGCTGACAGACCTGCGTGCGGCCAGGATTGTGGTTCCCAAACTCTGATGCTCCACTCCCAGCTGGTGAGAAAATGCAAAACCTTGGTCCTGGTCAGAGACAAGTAGTGAGTTTAACAGTGGTGAGAGTTCAAGAAGGAAAAATTAAAAATTAAGAGAAGAAAATAAGACACTTGCCTTCTGGCTTCTCTTCCCCTTCCATCCCCCCTCAGTTCTACATGAGAACCATTGCTCCTTTCATACACCCTGGTGTAGGTTTTTCAGTAAATCTATAAAGCACTTCAAACTCAGTCCTTTGCAGACTCCCAGTGGTCAGAAAGTCCATACAAAGCACCTGAAGGCAAAGAAGGACTACAGAAGAGGTGTCAAGAAGGAAAGAAAGCATCTTGTCACGGAATTTACAGCTGGTCTTCCTCAGTTCTGTGCCATTAAGAACATCAACAGTTCTTTAGCAAGTAATTCTTCACAGCAAGCTGTTGGATTCTTTTCACTGGATTGAAGTTTCAGTCTGTGGAAGGTGTAAAACAAATACTTACCCCTATATAGGTTTTGATATAGAGGAAGGTGAGAAAGAAAGCATAAGCCCTCTGTGATTCAGAAAGTTTAGATTGCCACCACTAATAAGGTCTTCCAGAGTTCCCTAAGAAGTGCAATGCTATAATAGGATGGAAAGCACCTAGATGATAGCAGAGTGGTAAAGTCTTTGGCTACAGCAAACAAGAACAAGCCCAAATGCAGCAGCCAGAAATAAAGGAAAAAAGAGCTGCTTACCTTTGGAAGACCTCAGGTACACAAGGATCTCCAGAAAGAGACACCCTCACTTCCACTGCCTACCCTTAAATGAGGTCTGTATGGAGTGGATCCTGGCTCCACCCCTTCCAGTCACCCAGGTACATTGCATGCACCAGAGCTCCCCTGGGTTGGCCCTGCCTTCCCACCAGGTGCTCAGTCACTGCTTCAGGCTGTGACTTAGCATTGCCACTACAAGAAGTCAGTTCCACTTTTTTGTGCCTTGATTTCTCCCTTGAGGGAGGTTAAGAATATTGCTGGATTAGAATTGAAGCCTGTGATAATCATTCTCTGATTTCAGGTTGCTTTCACAACCCTGACTGCAAGGTGTTATAAGGACTGAAATGTTCGTCACATAGAACATTGTGTGATCCAAGATATTTCCCATTCTAAACAGATCCACAATGACCTGTTCTTTTTCCAGTGTTTTCATGTTTCTTCTGGAAGATTAAAAGCATCTACCACAGCTTGTTATAAAAACACAACACAACTTGAAATCTGAATACATTTGCAGCCAAATTCAAGCCCAGCCTATGCATTCAGTCAAAGAATTGCAACTCAGATCATGTGTGTCCTAGAAATGGACATGGAGTTGAAGAAAGTACTTGAAGAAGTGAGGTAGCAGGACCAGGAGTGCTGACACGCAAGTAAACAGAAGGCTTGCCAGTCTGGAGAAGGAAGAGGAATAATACATTTATGGTAGGCAAAGAGAAGATGTAGAGAGTTAATGAAGAAAGAACAGGGCATCCAAGATGGATGTGAAAGATGTCTCTTATGCAGGGATCTAGACAAAATGATCAGTCAGCAAATCAATGATTTCACACACCTTTGCTTCAGGTACTTTCTTGATTCCTCCATCAGAATTCAGAGAGACGTTTCCTAAAGTAATTCCATTTGCCAACCCAGGAGATTGTCAAGTACTTTTAGTGTTGTAGGCAAAGCAGTTTGGAGGGCACAGGAGATACCTGTTTCCTTCCACACGTTTGTCAACAAATACAACTTCTACAAGCCCACAGGAGCGCAAGACTTGCCCTACAGATACCTCTGATTTGGTTTTACATCAGAAGAATTGTAGGCAGGCTAAGATGTATGCAGTAGTTGCCCCAACTAAAACAGGCTCTTAACAAGGAAAACAACAAGCTATTAGCAATCTGATACAGTTTTACGATCCCTGTACAGGTCCCTGTGAGAGAGCAAGCCTGGTGCATCTTTGGCGTATGGCCCACTGAGTAATGCCTCACTGCAGAACAGCAGAAAAGAATGCCAAGACAACAAAAAGTTTATCAGCATAGGAGCATTATTCTTCCTTTACAGGCTATTGTGGCTGAAAACAAACTCCAGGGATCACAGTTCCTTACACAAGGACTACTTAGAAACCCCAAACATTTTTTTTTTGCTTTATTTTTATATAACACCAACACACCCAACCACCGCAGCCTAAACAAGAAGGTCTCATAGAATGCATATATAGCTTATGTAGGTGTGTGAATGTATCTTATTGCTCCAAAAAGTTTAATCTGTTTTTAGTTCAAAGGCACTTCATCTCGATCTGCTGGGTCCGCCTGGCTGAGAGTAATGGCTCTTTCTACAGCTTTTATTATCAATAATAAAAGCATTCAAGATGTAGCTCCCATAACAGTTTATCTTCTATTTGCTAGAAGGGAAACTGTTTTCACTGCACTATTTGTGTTTGAATTGTCCTGAATTGTATGAATTTTATTTATTGTTTGATCACGAAATTTTTGTAATATCAGATATTTTTTTCTGAAATTCTATGGCTTTCCCAGCTTAGGATTCTTCTCTGAAGAGTTTGTTCTGTAAGAAAAATTGGGATTATGTGAAGACAGCAACAAAAATAATGTGATCACAGCTTTTCCTTTTCAACATAAATGAAAAACTTTTTCTTCTTTTTTTTTTTTTTTTTTTTAATGTTTGCATTGAATAAGGCCTTGTAAATGCCCCCAAACAGCGTGCACAATGTCTATGTTTGTTGAAAGTCTCCAGATAGGTCAGAGACAAACAAATCCGACTTGGAATGCCCCTAATATAACAGGGCTTCTGTCCCTCATATGGCTTTATGCGGAGCCCAGCGTATGTGAGAGGCAAAGTATAGCTCCAAGTTGTGTCAAAACACCCTTCTTTTTGGCTCCACCTTGAGCACTCACATTGGATTGTCCGTTCTTCATCTGGAGCACCAGCAGAGATCCCATTTGCTGCAATACCGCGCTGTACCACCAAACCAAACCCTTCACCCAGGCCTTTTTGTATTCTGTGGAAAAGTAAAGGTATTGGTTTCAATAATCAGAGCACCTTCCAAGTGTACGTATTTCACTGGTAGCAATTGGAACTTCTGGGCTTGTTTTGTCACACCACTCTGTGCTACGATCCATGTTTGGTCGTTACATAGATCTACTGAGGTAGGTCTATGAGGTACCTTCAGCTACATAGCACAGATTCTGAAAGCTGTCCTGGCAGTGTTTCAGGCTACAAATACAGGTGTTTACCTCTAAACCAGCTTGTGCAGTGCACACAAGAGGCTGAACTAGCAACATGCAGTTACCTGGTGTACATGCTCCTGAGCTGTAAGCTCACCTTTGGATTGCAACATACGTATGTGTTGTATGGCAGACCAATCCTCTCTATAAACTAAATGTGTGCCTGAGTTTCTTTACATATTGGGTTAAGAACTGTAGAAGGTGAAGGAGATGGGAGCAAACCTAACCCCGACTGTTGCCATCACAATGCAGTGGGCACGTAAAGCTTTAAAAAAACAGTTTGCAGAGCAGCAGACGTATTTCAATTACTCCCTGAAAGAAGAATGTGCTTCTCTCCTCATGTGTGAACTGAAAGGAACAGTTCACTGACTTCCATGTGATGCTTCGAGACCCGTAATTTGGTGGGCTTGTGAAATGTTAGAGGAAGGATTTGAAAAGAGGTCTGAAATAGAGGGTTCTGCAGCCTCATTGCAGCATGTCTACTGAGAAACCAGAACCCAGATACTGGGAACAGCTCGAGGAAACAGTCACTCTCACTCTGGGATCAGCAGCTGGCAGTGCTGTTGAGCATCTGCAGTTTAGCCTGAATTGTATTTCCTGCTTTCTCCAGCCATTGGCTGAATTCATTTCTACAGTCTTCAAGGAAGACAGCAGTTCAGAAGGCATTTCTCCCTCCACAGCACCACATCCCTCAGTAGCACTGCCCTTTCGCCCCGGCTGGCTTTGCCACCATCCTCAGCTTAGACTGCGCTGGCACTTCTGACTGGGATTCCTGCTTCAGTCAGGATGCAGTTTGTAGCCCTTGCCTGCACATCAGCTGAGAAGAAAAGCCAAATTCATGTGCTGAAACCAGCCAGAAGTCCTATGAATTTGATTGCAGTCATTTGCTCTGATGCAGTAATTTCTTCAACAGCAAGTGCCTGCCCACCACCTCCCCGGACATCCATGCTCTGCTCTGCCCTAACAAAGCCTGCTCTTTTGGCACAGGGCCCGTGTTTGGGGCTTTGCTTTGACATGTCATAGCCTCACACATTGCTGCCAAGGTGTTGGAAAGGCACTGCAGCCTCTCTCAGAGCGGTGCTCTTTAAACTTTCCACTGATTAGGGGCCTTTTAGCACTCAGCTAGCTTTTCCTAATGGATTTCTCCTTTTCATTGAGACTTTTTTTTTTTTTATTGCAGGCTTCGCCAAAGTAAGCAGCCCTGGAAGGCTGTTTGGAAGGCCGGGGAGTGAAGAAAGAGGCAGAGAACCAGAACTGGTCCAAATGTATCCAGACAACTGCTATGTATCCGCTGATATGCTTTGAGGGCCAAGAGCTGCCACAGCCAAAATCTCTGGGAAAAGCAGTCTCTTTTGTTGAGAGACAGCACGAGAGACAACTGCAAGGCCTTCCTTTGGACCAGAAATGCTTCACCTTGAGGTCTGCAGTGGGAGTGGGTGTGAGACTAGCATTAACCAGCCCCCCTCTGATTTATTTGCAAAGTCTTGAAGTCAGAGAGAGTGTGAGCAATTCCAACCTCAGAGATTTCAGGCACATCATTCTTTCACTGCTCCGAAGTAGACAGTTTAAACTTCAGCCAGCTCGCTGTGTGGGAGCCCGTGAGGCGCTTATCTTCAAAGAGACTCCCTTCCTTCTGTGCTGCCTGGTCAGAGGAAACCCCACATCTCTTTTTGGAGAAGTTTAGAATTTGGTTCAGGCTGATAAGGGAAACTGTGCACAGCAGCTATGATGTTCCCAGCTGGATAAGCATGGCTATTCACTTTTGTGTAGGCCCTGAATGCACTGCAGACGTGCTATGGATGTAATACAGGTCATGGCCTGAGTTTTTTTTTCAATCACTCAAGCTGGGCTTGGGGCTGCAAGGAGAATGCCCTAGGTTTTACAGTTCCTATTCGGGTTGCTTGCTACAAGGTAAGGGAAGAACACATCACACCTTTTGTATATGAAAGCCTTCCTTCCCTGCCCCACGTCTGTATGGCTTCTGTCTCTTTGGCCAGCTCCTGAATGCCCATTCTGCCTCCTCTTCAGATTAGCAGCTAGGGCTCATCACTTCCCCTCTTCAGCTGATACTTGCTCACTGTTGGAAGCTTCAGCTCTTTACCATCACGCAATGCAATGGGGGTTTACCACTTTCGTTCTGGTCAGTGATGAGTAAGCTCCCACTGCAGTGGGTTGTTCTGCTCCAAGTTCCCTCCCCCAGCCAGTGCATGGCCCACGGCATGAGTTGGGCTACAGACCACAAGACCTGGGTTATGGTTGTGGTAATGGTTATGGTTAGGATTGGGCTACAGCTCACAAGACCTGCCTGGAGTTCTCTAATGCTCATCATTTGCCCAGGACCGCTCTCCCCACAGAACGGCCCCCTGAATGGCTGGGTGACATTGATCCATGCCAGGGCTGGATTCCAGATGGACACCTCCCCACTGTTGGCCTACAGGCATGTTTCACACAGGATTGATGGGGTGTTAATGATGGTAAAATTTCAGCCAAGCTTCTTAGTCTGAACCGGGAATGTGGAGAACTCATTTTTTAATCAGAACCCGATGTACAATAGACACTTCTACCTGCAGCACAGCCAGAGGAACAGCCAATCCACCTGAAAGGGGGAAGTGAAGGAGGAGCACCTGCCCACTGTCACCCTATAAGCACAGCAGCAGCTCTCTGTATTTTACAAGACCTTTGCTTGAAGTGTTCAGGATGAAGCTGTTAGGGCAGGAAGGCCTTCACCATCCTGAACAGAAGAGGTTCTCATTTGGCACACTGCCCTGTGCCACAGAGGAACTGCGCAGCACCAGGCCGCGGCCTGCTCAGCTCCACAAGAAGCCGAGTCTCATGCCCCTATGGCCACTCCTCCCATCCCAAAGGCTGTGCCTCCCATCCCACCAGCTGAGCCCCCTGTCCTACTGGCCATGCCTTCACATCCCATCCTATCAGCTGTGCCTGTGCAGATCTCACAGGCATTGTGCTGTTTTTTTCCCCCCATGAAACACCTGCAGCAACTTTGAGAACATTTGAATGTTTCATCCCAATTTGTGTTATATGCTCGGTTACAGTGTAGTTCAGAGCATGCATTTGGCATTATTTTTTGTCAGCTTTTCTTGCCATACCATGTGTTTCCAGAATCTGAATTACTTCTGCTATTTTATCAACCACTTGTTCAGCATTCTGGGATCTTTCAGTATGTCTTTGCAGGATGCTTCAGATTTCACCATCCTGAATAATTTTATATCAACTTACTATATTGACCAAAGCTTGCAGGCTTTCTGCATTCTTCTGCCTCAGAGTCTTTCACTTACAATGAATCTGGGATGCAGACAGCTGTATTAATAGCAGTTGTGACTTACGCAGACAAAGCGTAACTAAGCCAACAATTTGCCCTGTACCATGCGTCTGCTTTGGCAGGCTTAGAAACAGAGTTTAGATCTTTCCTCTCTGCCTTGCTTATTTGCTTATTAAATCTAGAGCTGTTCTTCTGTCTCACTGTGGACTTAATAACTGGAAACACATTGTTTAGGGGACTGAAACGGTGGATCACAGTTGCACAGAGACTTGGAACAGCAGTTCCATTCCACAGCTGCTTGCCTCAGGCACACTGGGATTACACATTAATGCTCCATGCCCCTCATCTCCATCAGTAGTGTGGTGCCTCATGCTTGTGCCTCACTGGCTATGCTGGTGGTAGTGCCTATGGAACTGGGATAGCATCATTTGCCCTACCACTTCCTAAATGTCAAAGAGAGAGGCAGGAGAGGGCAGAGAGCTGCCTGGGACTGCAGGACAGAAGCAGGATGTGTTCTGCATGACATGAAAGAAAGGTGGACAGGTGGCCCAGTGCTCTGTACAGGGCTTTACTTGATAGCTGCAGTGAACAAGATGAAGATGCTACTTGGCACAGCAACTTGACAGCTGAGCATTTGTGAGCTGAACCACTGTGTTTTCAATACATATAAAAGAAGGGAAAAAAAAACAGTTTCCGAGCTTCTCAGCTGTACCAAGATTTTTCTTTCAGGCTTTCCTTTGCAAAGACATTAGCTAGAAACAGTGTATGTTCTTTACCTGGGCCTTGGTTCTTACACTCTGGTATTTAGAAAGAACTGAGACCAACAAGTGTCAGGAGAAAGCAATTTCTGTGGAGAAATCCACAGATGAGAATCTTGCAAATGTAAGAGAGTTCACTCTAAGTTTTACTGATCAAGAACCTGTAGAGGACATTAGAGGGTTTATTTTGCCTGTGTGGACACACAACTCTGTGATTTGGGTTGCTTTCATAACTAAAAAACCCAGGGGTGTTTTGGGAGAATGAAGCTTATCTCCCACTTCCCAGCAGGGGTATTCTCAAGTTGGTGCATTTTAATGGAACCTTCTCCCTCATTTGCTTTTTTTTTTTTCTTCCCCCCTTCAGTATTCTCTCTTCTTCTGGTTAAAATTGTTTAGAGAGGGAATGTTTTGCCACCTCAGTGCAAAAATGCACTGGTGGTAATAATGCTGCATGTTTAGGTGAGAGTGGCAGAGGAAGAATGATTCTTTCAAGTGGAAGCAACCTTTCATTGCCTAAAAAGTTCCACCATCAAAACACAAGCCAATGCAAAGTACCAACAGAAGGGTGAAACCAGGCTGGATGGGGCTGTGAGCAAACTGGTGTGTCCTACCTACAGCAGGGGGTTGGAAGTAGATGATCTTAAAGGTGCCTTCCAACCTAAACCATTCTGTGATTCTAAGTGATGGGGAAACCTCCAGTGCCACTGCTAGCAGGAGGGATGTCCTGTCTGCCTCTGCCATAGCTCTGCTCTAAAGAACACCAGCCCTGATGAGACAAGCCCACTCCAAACTACGCATTGTTTTCCACCTGGGCTCCCTGTTACTTATGCCTAAAGTCAGCCTGAGAGCAGACCCAGCCCTGCTTCACCAGCGCTCCCCTGCATGTTCTTTTTTTGCCCGTCACCCATTGCTGGACAATCCCGCTGCGCACCAGTGTGTGTCATTGCAGCAGAATGCCTTCTCCACGCACTCTCGGCTTTTGTAGCAGGAAAGAAACACAAGGGCAATTACTTCTAACTCCAAAGCGCTGCTTAACCCAGCAGCCAGGAGTGCTGCGCACTGCACTGCACCTTTCTTTTAGCACTTCCACGGGTCATTACCCTGCTGGGATTAACAGCCTCTCTCTCCCCACCAGACGTACCTCACCCCATCACCTGCTTCTCTCGCGCTTGTCTTTTCCCCAGGCACTAATGAAATTACCACTGAAACTGATTACAAGGAGGGGTGGAACGCTCTGACCACTGAACCTGCACCTGTTCGCGTGGTTGACCTTTAATGAGCAGCTCAGTAAGCGCCCGGCTTCATTTAGGGTTGTTTGAGCCAGCTCTGTTAGCAATCTGTAGTTTTATTTGCCATCAAAACGTGACCCCTGCTGGAAGAAAGAGGACATGACTTTTGTTTTTTCACGCTGGGGACAACACTGCCTGGTGCAGAGAACGTAACGGGTGTGATGAATGGGGCAGCCCACAGCTGTCACTGCAGGAAACCACAGGGAATTGAAAAAAACCCCACATGGTTGGCTTACCGGGGCTGTGTAAAGTATTGCCCCAGCTACAAAGTTTGTAAGTGCACGTTCTTTTTCTCGATCTTCTTGTGTGTGTGTTGCTCTGTAAAGCTGGGGTCAGGAGGTTGGAACCCAATGGTGGGGAGTTCTCCAAAACCTGAGGTGGCTGCGGTGCATTTCCCAACAGTGCTCGTGCCCAGAGCTGTACCACCGTTTGACATCGCCTTGATAGAGTTATGTTTAAATACAAACACTGAGTAGGTAGGACTGGTAGGTTGGTAAGAGCTGGTAGGACTTCAACACACGTCTTACTTGCTTTGTAAGGAAAATAGATTTTATTTGTGAAGGATCCGGGCCTGCTATCACTGCCATGTGGGTTGGAGCAGCTTTCTGCTGGTGTGCGTTGGTTAAAAGGAACCAGGTGGAACGAGCATCACTGCCTGCCAGTGTAGATGATGTGTAGCTGACAAATATCTCACAGAGGCAAGTATTTCTGAAACAAAACGTCTGCTGAACCTGTATGTGTGCACAGAACCTGTGCATCCACCCATTCCTGGGAAGTGCAGGTGGAAGAGGTGCCCTAAGAGCTGTGAAATGAGATGTCTGATTGTGGAGCAGGTGGTAACAGTGGGGCTGTGTGCCCCCCACATCTGTGCTGGAGCCCAGCTGTGATAATCCTGGATGTAAGCCAGCCTCTGTGACGCAAGCAAAAGTAGCCTGTAAGTTCAAGCAGGTATTTCCCAAGATTCTTGGTTACAGGACAGAGAGAGAGAAATTCTTGTTCAGTCTACGCAGTGAGTTCTGGCTGTAATAGATAGTGCCATCCATTTCTGAAAGGTTTGAACAACCAATTCTTAATGAAGAGAAAAAAAAAAAAGGCTAATACTTATACAGACATAAGAACATATTTTGTATCAAGGTGATATGATACGATATGCTCTTACAGCTTGGTTAGCCCACCAGTTGGTTGACCAGTACCCATCCAGAACCACAGCTAGAGCCCTGACCCCCAGCCAGTGAGGTACAGTGGAGGGCACTGCTCTGCCTTCAGAGCTGCCCTGCCATGAAGTGGATGTCTTCTTGCTGAATGGTTTGCTCCATGGCATTGCAGGTTTTGTTAAACTAGCACCGAGGTTTATATATCCTCTGGAAAACCCAAATGGGGATTGCAGCTTTGATACCTGGTAGATGAGCACTAAAATGGGGTCTGCCCACATAAACATTTGTTACCATGTTAAGGTTCAGTTTCAAAACAGGCAAGTGGAAGCGGCATCATTTTATAAATACAGCTTTGTTGCTAAAGACCAAAGATTTCCTGTTTGGGCTGTTTCCATTTCCACTATAAATGCTGAGATGGAACATGAACTTAATGTTTACTTCCATGACTTCTGACGCTTTCTACATGTGCTTAAGCTGTTGTCAGGTGGCCGTGACGTTCGCGAAGAATAGAAATGGTGATAGGGAAAAAATAAATTAATTTCAGCCTTGTGTTTAGAAAGCTCTCCTTCATTGGTATCACAGAGTCTGTACTCACAGTAACAGACCCATTTGTCACTGCTTTCTATTCAGTTCTTCCCCACAGTCCCCGTGGAACAGCACAGTGGACTGGTAGTCGTCATTGTACTTTTTTTGTTGTTAAAGCCAATGAATTGGTTACAAAGCAGTCTCCATTTTAAAGGCACTGCTCCACAGCAGCCCCTCACCTATTCACAGCACCCCATGGAAGGTGGAAGTGGAGAGACTCCGTAAGAACCCATGTGAGTTCACTCTACGCAACCTTTTAATAGTGAACCGACAGCAAAGTGAACCGAAGGACACAAGCTTCCAGAAGTCTTTCTGAAAGTTATAAATATGAAGAACTATTTTTGCACAGGACTTTGCATTTAGAAATTAGGTGCATCAACAATTAAAATAGACTGGAAACTAGAACTGCTTATGAAATCCCAGTTGGTCACTGCAACAGCCATGAAACTGAGTGGTAATTCCTCAACGCAGTCACAGGACTGTGAGCGTGGCATCAATTTTCCCCATGGAAAATGAAACTTCTGAAGTATATTCACAAGAAAGAGCCACAAGATCAGTTTTAAAAGCATTCTGGTCCTGCAGAAATGGTCTCACCTGATTCTGACAATCATCATACCCACTACAGCACAGGCTGGCCGTGGGCAGTGGTGCAGCTAGAACTGGTGACGAGGTATGGGGTAGGTAGTAGACTGCTGTTCTTTCTTAAGAGCAAAGCAACAGTCGTGGCATCTAAGAAGAACCTAAGAAGGTCACAGATTTGTAACGTATGAAAAATAATGGACTACCTGAAGATTCCGTCCAAGTTTTTCCAGACCTGCTCCTACGGGAGATGATGAAAACAGGCCTCTCATTTTACATCAAGGCTTGTTGAGGTGCAGCACCACAGGAGGGCTCGGGTTCTAGTTGTAAGCTGGTCAGATTTTGCACTTCTGAACCTGCTAAATACAGAATGTCTTGGGCTGGAAGGGACCTCCTGAAGGTTGTCCAATCATGTCCTGGGTATAACAAGACCAGGCTGCCATATCCAGTGGAGACTTCAGCACCTCCAGGATGGAGATTCTGCCGCTTCTCTGCACAGCCTTACACAGCAGATCTGACCTGGTTTTGTATTCTCTCATCTGGGGCTACCTGCTCGTCACTTATTTGCAATCCTATAACAGGAGGAAGAGGTTACATGACTTTGATGTGCCACTGCATTCTCCCATTATGTCTGTAATTCCATCTGCTGCTACTGTGACATCAGATTACCCAAGGCAACCCACCCCAGCTGGCCGGACTTACATCTCTTCATCTCAACACCGACATCAGCGGCACCAGTTTTCTTCTACGACAGGCAAGGTTTTCAGCAGAAGCACCATTCTATTTGGCATGGTATCAGTCTAAAAGCACTGCTGCACCGTGAACCTCTTACAAGTCAACATGAGCCTCAACGCAGTGAAAGGGCAACTGACGAAGCCATGGCTGTATGGACACGCAGCCAAGCTAGAAGGCACGTACCGACCGAGTGCTCCAAAGTAAACCAATACTAAGGAGTCTTTAAACGCATTTCAGTTCCATCCGTATCACACGGAACCCATACCTGGTAATGCAAATCCTTCTGCAGCAGCAATGCTTAAAACTTTAGGAGCTACAGAAAACACGCACAGAAACGAAACTCCACCAGTAGTTTCAGTAATTCAATAATTTATTCATCTAAAAAAGTGTGTAAAAGTATATAGCTCTCATCCACAAGGTATATATGAATGACATTTAAAATGGAGGTCTTTATTATTATTGTTTCTTTTTATCAAAGTCTTTTTTTATTATTTTTTATTTTTTTTCCTTTTTAGTGTATTGTACCAGCGATATACTGTAGATTTAAAATGAACTTCACTTTTTTTGTCGTTTTCTTTCAAATCCTCGGCTATATATAAAAGAAGCTCACTGCAAAATGCTCAGAGGAAAAAAAAAACAAAACAAAACAAACCCAAAAAAAACAAAAAAAAACCCCAAAGAAATTCAGAACTCCCCAGAAATGTACAGCTTTTACATTTAAAAAAAGTTCTGAAATATACATACAAGCATGCTGGACGTTGCCCGCCTCCCCCCCCCCCCCCCCCTCCCTCTCCCCTTTAAGCTCAAACAACTGTAATAATAATAATTCTGATTTAGGCATGAATTTCCAAAGTTAGAAATAAAAAGAAAAATAAAATAACTTTCTTCACTCTGTAGGAAAGCCAGGGCTTGGTACATTTCAGATTAATTCGGTAAAAAACTCACAAGTAAAATAATGCATATTTAAGGAAAATATTATACAGAACTTTTCACACTGAAGTACATAAGATTTTTCTTTAAAATCTATTGCCATTCATTTATTTTGCACAAAAAAACGTATAAATATGTCACCAGCTTCTCTTAACTTAAAAAAAAAAAAAAATTAAATAAAAGACACCAGATGCAAACTGCTCCTCGCTGCCCTTTTGGATTTTCCATGTCTGCACAGAACCAGGTTGCTGGGGAAGAAACGCCCCTGGATTAAAAACGGCCCATTTAAAAAGAACGAACTCAATCATAATCCAAAGTCCCGATGAATCCTGGGAACAAACAACCCCCAAATGGTAAAAGATTACAAATGTCTACTTTACATTTTTCCTCCCCAAGTTAAATTTTTTTTTTCTTTTTTTTTTTATACAAGTTTACAATCTTCATCTTTTATGCTCTTCAAAAGGCCTTGAGAATTTTCTCTTCTGATTAAGAAAAAATAGTACTGCAATATTTTAAAGTCAATTTTACACTGTACACGCATTAGATACAAATGGTTTGATATCAGATTTTTGTTTCTTTTTAAACCTATACATTGCAAAGAGGATACCCACACGGGAGGTTCGGTGCAGAGAACGACATCATCCATTTACAGGTTACTTCTCTGACTTCACCCTTCCATGACACAAGCGATTCTTATATCATTTCCTTTAAATGTTTACATTATCTCAAGAAAAATACTTTTTAAAATCATAGAATTTCATTTTTTTTTTAATTATTATTATTATTATTATTATTATTTTTTTCCCCACCAGAACATGAAAGTCTTTTGGAAGAACTTTTACAACGTGTTGGTTTTTCCCCCGCCGATAGACAGCTATAGGTCACAGCGCCCGATCAAAGTGCCCGACCCCTCGCACACAGCAGCCCGTGCCTGCTGCACACTGCAACAGCAAACATCAGAAAAAAAAGGAGCTTAAATATAAACCCCTCGGAGCCTGGAATGAAGGAGTCATAAAAATACTTCAATTAGCCATTGACCTTTCAAATGGCGATCATTTTACTCGACAAAGTAACTTTTCCACCGCAGCGGTAGAACTTCAAGTACTAATTTAATGATATAATTTTCTTTTTAAAATTATTTCTTTGAAATAATATTCCTATAGTCAGAAAAAATACACCAGATTTGTAACTGATTTCGTGTAAACAAAAAGCACATTTTTTGGATATGTACACGGACGAGTCTGCCCAGGATCGCAGGGCGACTTGGGTTTCAGTAAATAGCTTTCTAGCATCACTAAATTTATTGGAAATATATTTCAATCATAGCTCTACAATAGATTAATTTACCACTTTCCATTCGCCCTTTAAAGAACTTTAAAGTATTTTTCCTCCCTACCTCTCAGTTACTCTTCTTCCATTAGGTAGTGTTATCCTTCATTAAATGCCGGCCTTTCCTTGCTTTAACCAGGCTAAACGCAGGTGAGAATTCCTTAAAACACGACTGTATCCTTATCAGGACACGCTCCCCTTCCCACATGGGACTCTGATTGTTATTAGCTTTTTGATTTCTAGGTCAGAAGAGCGAGAGGTATGTAGATAAATAACCCTATGGTGGAACGGAGCTGGGTTTTTAAGATATCCTACTGTTCCTGGTCCTTTATAATTTAATCCCTCCCCTCCCCAAACCTAAAAATAAAATAAATATCTCCAGACCATTCATATCTACATGGACAGGTAACAAATGCATGCATTCATCCCAATCCACTCTGACAGGAACTCCAGGTAGACAGAAAATTGCAGTATTTATACGAGACTACGACGGTGTGTATTTTATTTTCCTGCCAAGTCCCAGTTAATGATGACCAAAGAACAAAGAACTTCTGGACAGCCCGAAGCGGTCACTGCACGATGGTTTCACTTGTGGGGCTGAAACTACTTACGGTTGTTCAGCAGAGTTCCTAATCCAAAAAGATACTGTAGTCTTCCTTAAAAAAATAAAATAATATTAAAAAAAATAAAAATAAAAATCAGACTGACCAGTAGTTACTGGGCCACCAAACTAACGCCGACTTGAGGTTACTCTGTGTTCACTGTTCTCGGATGTTCCCAGAATTGGATTGAAGCTGCCAGAGATGTTAATGGGTGTTTTACTTTTCAACACTGCAGAATTCACATGTGCTTTTGGAGGAACAGAAGCACAGCACAGGACTGGTCTGAAGAGAAGCAAAACTGTGATCTTTGCAGACTGTGGCACGTTTCTCACGTTGAGGGGAGAATAAGCCAGAAGAACAAGTGCTTTTCTATCTATTAAAGTATATTCATGATGGCATTGTACAATTGAGTGAGCACCACGAAGTGGACAGGAAGGCAGGAGCTGCGATCCTGAGTGGCAGGGTTACACGTAAGCCAGGACAGTGCATTATACTGCTCCAAAACGAACCTGTGGAAGAGAAACGCAGGGAAAATTAAACTGGAATTTTACTTCTCATTTTTTTCTACATTTACTTAAACTTATCTCCTTTTTTTTTCCTGATGATGCAATGTGGGAGGGACTATATTAATGATGGTAGTGCATGCGAAGTAGGAAACTGAGCACAAAGTGCGTGCAGGTAGGGGTGGGGGGTAATTTTTGTTCTTAGTTTATTTGTTCTTGACCCACAGTTCGAATGTAGGCCTTTCCCATTAAATAGCAGGGATTACAAAATCTTCAGATGAATTTACATCGGACTGAACCTCTGGAGGTTTAGTCTACTGCCGTAATAAAAACCTTGGTTCTTGGACATCCCTGAGGATGGAGGTTCCACAGACAGTTCCAGTGTTCAATTGCAATTTATAAGAAAAATGAAATTATTTTTCCTTATGCCTGACTAGAATTTCTTACGTTCTAACTTGAGTTTGTTGCATCTCATTCTTTCCTTGCGCATCTCCGAAAGCATCACCTTTTTACTCAAGAGGATGCAAATTCAGATCTAGAATACCGCATAATACCACCAACTTGAGTTAAGTAGGTTGTTTTTCATATTTCCTACTGATATTCTCTGCTCGGAAGCAATGTACATGTTTGGCCACTGGTGTGTTTGACCTTGTATGCTGTCTCATAAAAGTTTTTTTTTTCAGTGCCCAACAGATGACATGGAGGCAAATAGTTTTCTACTTATCTTCTGCATTGGGATAGATAACAGTGCTGTATTGATACAGGAAGTGTCTCCTTTATACTCCAGCTCCTAAGATAGTGGGTATCAGGAGAGTACTTCTACCTCCTTTGATAACTCAGTTTGATTTGGTGAGTAAAAATAATTATTTACACAGGCCAGCTCAGACTTCCAGCTAAAACAAATCACCTTTGGGAGGCAAACCAAGGCACCCACTTTGTAAGGCACAAATTATTCCTCATCATTGCTTTGCAGGGTAGGATAGAAAAGTGAAGAAGTAACCCCCAAAGCCCTGTTCTTTTGTTGTGGTCATAGGATCTGTGGTATATGTTATTTTGTTTATTAAAAAGCACACGTGTAGGGTATAACAGAGGTGTAAACTGTTGATAAGCCTAAAAACAGGTCCCTCTGAAATTTCATTCCCGAGTCCCCATAAGTCAAGAGATGAAATGCAAAAGTGAGAAGGCGTTACCTCAAGACATCTGATGTAGTTTTAGAGTCAAGGGGGTGAGGAACTCGCTGAGAACTTCTGGCAGGTAGTAGTTCATCTGTCTGCGCTATGGAGATGTGATGATGCAACGAGGCCTGCGAAAGTAAAAACAAACGAAACAAAAAAGAACTATTTAACTCTTCACATAACAAGTATGAAGATTCACAGTGAACAAATATATCCCGAATTGTCTCAGGACAGCTGGCAATTCTCTGCAGAACCCACCAGAACCAAGTGTATTTTGAAGTTCCATATGACTACTTTTTCTTATTGGAATTAAGGATCTTTAAAAAGCATGCTGAATTCCAGTTCTCTTAATTTCAGGCAGGGAAGAAGTGATGAGGGAAAACACTTGGAACACGTCAGTGTCTCTTTTTGCATTTCAGCAATATAGCATTCTAATTCTTCAAACTCTCCCATTTAGGAGACCCACCCCAGAGAACCAGACCCATCACGGGCTGAGATGTCCAACCAGAACACAGCACAGCCTTCCTCTTGCTCTCTGCTGCCGTGCCTTCTGAATAGCTCTCGTCTTTGTTTCTGGAGTGAGGTTTGTGCATTAGTTTACACAGGAGCAGAAAAGGGATTTCATATTCATCACGTGCCAGGGGTAGAGGCAACCACGTAAGCCTTTCAAGTGGGTAGCTCAATAGACCACACGGCCTGCTGGGGCAAAACCTTGAGTTTGTGCTCTGCCAGTTACAGCATGCACCTCAGAGGTGGAATGCTTCAGCTCAAAAAGACTTAATCCAAATCAGACAGAGATGACTTAAATCTGTACGTCTCACATGCTGTGCAGGTTTCCTAACTGCAGCACCATGCAGCACAAAGGAGACAGCACCAGCTGCTCTCTGAGCACTTACAAGTTACTGCACGAATTCAGCCCCTTGGCTTTTATTAAAAATTGTCCAAACCAGAACAGTGCGTTCCAAGTCAAATTAAACATTTAATTCAGCTTGGATCTGAGAATGCAATTGCGTTGGGTTAAGGGGGAAGGGTGGTGGCTCTTTCTCTCCAGTACAAATCTAGCACAGGCTCACAGAAAGAATTCATGGAGTTGCCTAGAGCTCTGCTGTGTTTTTAGAGCTGGAACCGAAACATAGTTTTTGTATTATTACTCATTCGCAAAGAAAGGTAGTTTTAAGTTTAGGATAAAACTTCATCTCTAGCTCCAAAAAATACGGTGGCTTACTTTTCACATGAGTTTGAGATCTCTATTCCACAGGTTTGGAGCGGAGCACATAATTCTGGGAAGTCACTATGAAAACGTGAGGAATTTGGTAGGTGATCTCATTTAACTGAGTACTGCAGTACTTTGCCAACAGCTGCTATACTGAACATAAGGCCCACCGTACCAACTGCAACAATCATTCTCAAATTATCAGCCCTAAAATGGCTTTTTTTGTACACCTTTACTCTGATAACTGCCCGATACACATGTATGAGAGAATTTAGCTAAGAGACTTCAAGAAATGCTTTGTATGTGTTAATTAAGCTGAGAATGGATAAAGAAAATGGTACTATCTTAATTAGTTTACATTTTGCTTGCTTGAGTATCCACATGACTCTATTCAAGGCAGATTTTTCACCTTTTTTCCATGCTCACTAGCTGACAACATCCCAGTAAGAAACAGCATGTCACTCTACAGTGGTGAATGAATCTGTAGCAGTTGAACCAGTTCAGCTCTTGCAAGCAATACCCCAGTACCTCTTGCAAGGAATAGCAATCTTCTGGATTGGCAAATACCAGATACACTCTGATACAACAGACAACACCATGCAACTTCTGCATCTAGGGGAATAGGAACACACAGTAGATGCTCTATCTGGAAGTGCTACTCTCTAACTTCCTCATCTCTGCGTTATGACTGGATCATGGCAGAAGAGGAGGTATGCTGTCTTGGACTGACTGAAATTTAGGAAATACAAATTGGGAAAGACTGGATTGATGACTTTGTATTTAGAAGCTGCCAAACTATTCAATTTTCAGGTAATGGAGAGTTAATGCTAACAGCCAGCTGTCTTCAGTGAATTTACATCCAGAATTGTATTTCTTCATTATTTCCAGTACTGTCAGAAGAAGTAACACAAAGCTGTCATTTTCAAAGGAATTGTATACAATCTAAATACAATCCTTCCTCCCTTTCCACCAAGGAAGAACAGCAAGACAGACCTTCAGGAAGAGAGGACACTGGTTTTGTGCCTGAGGACAGGATGACCAGAACCACTGCGGAAGATTCTCAGCTTTGGCAGTCGACACGAAGTATCCGAGAGCAAGAGGCTGCTGCTTCAATTCTTCAGGGGCTTCTCTGGAAAGGAGACGTTCCCCTTGGCTCTGAAATAAGAATTGAAGGCACATTTGTCACTTTATATCGTTACATTTCCCTCCAATAACTTTCATTTTGCTTACTAATCAGTCAGGCTGGGGTCCAGTTCTGTCTTGGTATTAATGAGCTATCCTCCAGTCATTTGTGAATCTTTGTGCTTTCCTTTTTCCCTTGCACTTGGGCTGTCCAGGCTGGTGTTGCAGGATCACCAAACAGCAAGTTAAGATCCTACACTGTGTTAAGCTTATGGGGAGCTGGCTGCTACAGGGTCTCTTAGAGGTACTGGACTCTGGTTATGAATCTGAACAGCTTCTGGTGGGCACACAGAGCAGAGCAGTACTGACTACGGTGATACAGTCTCACTAAGTTTACATAGTGAGATACATATACATACAGAATTTTCCCATACCTGGGAACACCAGTTTGAACTGACAAACGTCCTGAATTCAGCTCAGGGAGGGATGTGTTACGCACCCAAGTAGGGAAGAACAGAGAAAACCTGCACCTTTATTAGCATAGCTGTGCTTATTCTTTCAGTTAGTTACACTGACAGCCTGGGGGAGACGGGGGCTCCTTGGGCATCAGAAAAGGTGACTGCTGTTACACACTAGAGCACATTCCTAAACTCAACCTTTATTATTTTGCTTTCTTTTTTTATTTCAGAGTGGGGGAAAAAAAACAAACCTGTGAAGTATTTTAGCTAGAAACTTATCCCAGAAGAACTGAGATGGAAGTCCATTTAATCCATATAGATTTTTAAAGTCAACAGATAAAGAAGATTTCACTGAACAGAAACTGGCTTAATCACGAAGCCTTCAATGGTAGCCCTTCAAGCAGGTCCTTCTCCACCAGCAGTATCTTGTTCAGTAATCAGAGGAAGTTAAACAGTCCATAAAGCCCAGAGAAGGTTGCAGCTCACCTGGCTGTGGGCGGTTGGAAAGCCTAAAAGCAGACCTTGAAACTGGCTGCTGAGCAGTCAGGGCTTACACTGTTAAAGTGCAGCAATCAATTATGGGTTACATGGACGGAGGCTCGACCTTCCCTGCCCCACGAGGTAATGATCACACACTGCTGCTTTTTTAAAACCAAAAATTACACGTCAATTACTAGGCACTCGTTAATGGTTAAACTGAATTACTATGACGGGTTCATCTAGAAATGGCTCGTCCAGGTTTCTAAGCTCTTTGGTCATTAACCTTTCAGTGTTTTTCTTAAGGCACTTGGATGGAGTTCCACTGAGAATAAGTTTTTTAAATGCATTTTTCTCCAAGTGGCAGAGAATAGAGATTACTGAACAAGCTAAATAATGTAATGAGTGCTGAGTTGTGATTAATGGTTGGAGGGTTTGGTACCAGAATTTAAAACTTTTAATTTGCCCACATACCAGGTTGGAGTAATCAGAGACAGAAATTATTTAGCCTTTGAAACGTGGATTGGTGCATTAACAAAAAGCAAGGTGGTTGCGTATGGTGATCACAAAATACAGTATTAGCATTTTTGTGGCTGATACAAAAACGATCTTTCACTCACAAACCTCTATTAAGCTGACCACTGAAGCACTCTGGCAGGGATGACAAGGAAAACACAGGAAGGACTTTCTCCTTCCAGGCAGTGTAACTGACATTTGTAATCTTGAAAAATCAGTCATCTTCAGGGAGTGAGAACTCTTAAGGTATTTAAATTTAGAAACATGAGCTTTTTTCTTTTAACAGAAAGCATCACCAGGAGCATCATTATTCACTGTCAAATATATTAGCCGCATGTACACCTTCTCTAAGTTTTTCTGTAATTCCTTCCATACCAGATGTATGATTTACCTTGATAAGACTGTTTTGAGCCACCAGTGTCAGTCACAGATACGGATGCTTAAATTACTGCAGATCACTAAAACAGAACTTTTCAATGCATGAGGTTTATCCAGTTTTTTCTAGAAAAGCCTATTTCTTTATTAAAATGTTGTGTTACTTATAACAGAAGTAACACGCTGCTGTGAATGCATTGCTTCTAGAGTAAAACTGCTCTACAGGAAATTCTGAAGCACCTTAAATTTCTCCATATTTTTAATGGAAAACTGAAGAACAACTAAGGCTCTCACACAACTAAATGGCATGAGTAAGAGTTCCATCAAACTAAGGCTGATTCAAAAAGTACCTTGCTTCACCAAAAATGATTTGCATTTTAAGTAACCACTTAATGTTGGAACCAACTTTATAGAAGCCACTTCAAACAAAAATAACTTACAAACACTATGTGCTCTGGGCTAATTTTTACTAAGAAAACAACATTTGCATAAACATGCAGCACCTGTGAAGTTTAAATTGATAGGGTTTTATTAATAGGACAATTATCTCCCTTCTCCCTCCCCTAGCAATTCACGCGATCAGAGCTGTCGTGTCATCTCTTTTCTCACAGACTTGTCACTTTGTGTCAGGGATGTCCCATTCTCCAGAGAAAAATGGATGAATAGAAATTAATTTTATACAAGGTGATTAAATACAGCTCTGCCACAAGAAAGCAAAGCCTCCTCTCTTTCTCTCAGTTATCTTGTATGTGACAATTAACTTTAAAGTTGGAGGTGTAAATCGTCATGGCAGAGGCATCTTTTACAATACTATTCAGCTAGTATCTCCAATTTTAACATTAATTGCAGCTTGCTGTTGACCGAACCAATGTCTGAAAATCAACAGTGCAAAAAACAGGTTTTGTTGGAGGGTTCTTCTGTTTTATTTTAAGTAGCAAATCCACAGAAGTGCCCCAGCCTTACCCTACTGTGTTGGTAGTGAGATCCCACTCCAATGCCAGATGGGGATCCAGGGGAAGGAACTGGGGAAGAATTTGGTGAAGAGTGAAGGTTCCCTGTTATTAAAATTCTGATGTCATTGTCCATGTCATCTGGGAACGGGAGGTCAAACATATCATCTGGAAAGGAAAGAAAGAAAAAATCAATTTCAATCTGCTGTGTCCATTCCTATCACAATACTGTTGTAATTTATGGTCTTTTTTTTTCTTTTTTTAATAGACTCTCGAGACAGATGAAAGCAGTGATAAACATTTTACTATTTTACTGTTGAATCCTTCCTGGTACCTTTGATTGCAACCGCACAGACTTGGAAGCAGAGGCTGCCTTGCATCTATTAAA
Source organism: Alectoris magna (assembly GCA_030625065.1). NCBI lineage: Eukaryota > Metazoa > Chordata > Aves > Galliformes > Phasianidae > Alectoris > Alectoris magna. The sequence continues at coordinate 2,878,698 of CM060578.1, read as the reverse complement.
ATCATGTATTTTACCAACAGTCAGAGAGCGAACAAAGCTCCCGTTATGCCAATCTAACAACAATCCAAACTGAGCTTTGTAACAGACAAAATTACACCTCTTTGCTGTTGCTCAAAGAAATCCATTTTAAATATATATTTGGAATAAGTTAAACAAACCTACTTGCGTTACCCTCAGCAGGTGCTGCTCTTCAGACCTGTGCTACACATCAGTGCCTAGGCACATTTGCCCCATATATTCTGGGAGCAGTCCCAGCAGTTTCAAGGAAGTTGCTCACAGCATCAGGTAGCACTCAGCAGAAAGGCAGCAAGGCTTGCTCCATGCTCACATGCAATGTACTTTCATGATCATTTCAAATTTCCTACAATTCAGCTTTTAACATTTTACTTTCATCTCAGAAATTAAATGCAGTTTTATTATCATAGCTTGCTATTTTAATTTGCCTTATGTTAATTTGTGGGAAGGCAGTAAAGATACACAGAAAATGTGTTTGCATTCTATGAGAAGTACATTCCATTGCTCAGTCATTTGGAACACAAGTTATGGTAATATGGGTAATTTACATGACGGAAAGCCAAGACATGGGGAACACAGAGCAGAAAACTACAAACATCACAATACAGTTCAAACGTTTTTTCCTCGTCCAGGTTTTTCAGCAAAGATGTTTAAACAGTAACAATGACATCTGAAGTACCTTCTGGGGGGACAGAAAGGGACACTGGGAGCTGTCTGACTTAAGTGGATTAATTAGAATTGCAGCCAGATTTATAATAAAATGCATAGACCTTAAATACAAGCAGTACAGTTCTACATAGTTGAAGAAGTGCTGTACAATAAATATTTTCTCTTGAAAAAGAATTTGCTTGACATGAAAATGGAAAGGAATGTGCGTCTTGAATTAATTTATTTCAACCTGAAGCCCTAGTGCTGGAATGGGCAGGTGGTTGTTTTTCTTCATCTTCTGAAGAGAAAGACTGGACTGCAAAAGCAATGAATTAACTCAGTTTATTAACTTCTGTCCTACAGCCTCACTGAACAAAACAGAACTAATGTCATGCTCTGCTTAGCCTCCAAAACATAAATGAGATGGCTAATAGCATAGGAAGCAGTTTAATCATTAAGTAGAACAGAGTTAAGAAAATTAAATTTAACACCATTTTGGAAAACGCCAGTTCTTGTACCTGATTCTAATTAGCATCTGAAGCACTAAAGGGCAGGTTAACGCAGGTTAAATATTCCTCAGCACAGCATTCAGTCAGGATTCTGGGGCCTTGAGAGGACAGCTGCTTAAGTATTAAGGGGGTAACTTCCCTTCTGGGAGGCCCACTGAAATTCCAGGAGTAAGAGATCAAAGCAGACTCTTTCACTAAAAATAGTGTGCCTTTCCACCTCTCTACACTGTAACTTGCCTCAATGCAATGTTTCTATTCAAAATGACTTGTTAGTTTAAATTATTTTACAACCATTTTAAAAAACTTATGGCAAAACAGTTAGGAAAATACTTATTAAGAAGTATTAAGCTGAGTCTTGGAGATACAAATTAGATAGAGTTAAATATGCTTAAAAACCCACACTGCTAGTAATAGAGATCTCACAGCTTGGTTGGTCTGTTTTGCATACTTTTACAGGAAGATAAAAATTCTAAAACAAACACCTTACTTCCTCACAAGCTTTCCATGCTACAGACCATGAAGCAAATCACTGCTACAGATCAGCTTGGCGTGACTGAGTCATGAGTTAATCGCAATGACAAGAAGAAACGTTTTGTAGTCTGTGCCATTTTGTGTACTGATTGACCAATGCTGCTTTTGGAGCAGATCAGTAGGATTCTCTGAACACAAAGCTCATAAAAACATAGTTCGCTATCCTTTATCAAGTAGGTATTGTTTGTTCTCTTTAGAATCATAGAACCACCGAGGTTGGAAAAGACCTACAAGATCATCCAGTCCAACCGTTCACCCATCACCAATAGCTCCCACTAAACCATGACCCTCAACACAACATCCAGTCGTTCCTTGAATACCCCCAGGGTCGGTGACTCCACCACCTCCCTGGGCAGCCCATTCCAGTGCCTGACCACCCTTTCAGAGAAGTAATATTTCCTAATGTCCAGCCTGAATCTCCCCTGCCGCAGCTTGAAACCATTCCCTCTGGTCCTATTACTAATGACACAAGAGAAGAGGCCAACCCCCAGCTCACCACAACCTCCCTTCAGGAAGTTATAGAGAGCAATAAGGTCTCCCCTGAGCCTCCTCTTCTCCAGACTGAACATTCCCAGCTCCTTCAGCCTCTCCTCATAAGGCCTGTGCTCCAGACCCCTCACCAGCTTTGTTGCCCTTCTTTGAACACGTTCCAGGGCCTCCATGTCTTTCTGGCAGTGAGGGGCCCAAAACTGGACACAGTACTCGAGGTGTGGCCTCACCAGTGCTGAGTACAGGGGGAACATTAAATATATTTTACATTAAATTAGTGTGGTATGGGGTCCATGGGAGAAGACAGGTCCATTCAGTTCTTACTGCTAATAGGAACAGCTCTGCTTGTGTTCTGAACAGGACGCCAGACACATGCTGACTTACCATTAGTTGGGCTGAACCCATCCTCATTGGGGTAATTTGCTGGTGCTACCTGGATAGTAGCAGAGGTTGGGAAAACCAGGATGTGTGTACAGGAGGCATCCTGAGGGGTATTCAGCTGAGATGACTGGAGGTTCAGTGCAGTACTTCGTCCAAACACTGATCCCATAGTGACAGCATCTTCCAGAAAAGAAGCAATGGCAGAGGCATTAATTTGCATCATCTTCAAAATATGCTTTCAGTGTCCAATTAAATTTCTAAACATCTCATCCTGATTTGCATGCTAATAAAATGTATAAAGGTTCTTATCTTAAAAAGAATAAATTACCAGAAAAGCCTTAAATTAAGATCACAAGTCATATAGATAACATTTAGCTATGTGAATTCCCATACAGTACCCCACCTTTCAATTTTGCTGCCCCTTAATCAAAGATTTGTTTGTTAAATGAGCAAGTCAAATTCATTTTGGACACGCACATCTGTAGAACTCCAAATTATGCAATACACCCCACTTTGGTTGGCAGTGAAAGAGAAATAACTTGCCACCTACTTTCTCACGTTACAAAACCTCTGATTTGAAAGTTATTCAACTCGGTAATTTTCAAGCTCATTTACTTTCTGTTTCACATAGTAAACTTTTCTATATATACTAAAAACCAGAGTAGTTTGTAAGAATATCTCAACATACACACAAAAAGTACACGCTTAAGGAGTGCAAAAAATAAGGAAAGGGAAAAAAATGCAGCATGGAAGGGCCTCAAATTTCAAAACATTTCAATTGAAGCCTATAGAGCAATGCTCACAAAAGAATTCTCTAAAAACATTCTGAAGTATATGAAATGTCAAGCAGGTTTATCCTTACTCTCACTTCCCTAGCCTCCAACTCTTTCATATGATAGACTGTAACAGTGTCTGCATTCCTCCTTGCATAATGGTTTCTACAACACTACATCTCAGCTGATGAGAACTGGGTGATTTGGAAACATGACCTCCTCAAAGAAAAGGTCATCAGATTGTCAGTGGCACAAAGTAATCTCTTCTCCTAGGAGTTGAGGCACCCGACAATGCAACCCTCCCTGATACTTCTGGGAATTCTGCTGGCTCAGCTCTTTTTCTACCACATTCAGCCATGCTAGTCAAGGTCTTGTTGGGCTCAAAAGCCTCCCAAAATCAACATGCTTCTTACGTGCTAAGTAAGACAAAAGAAGAGAAGTTAGAACAGCTGGATAAAATTCACCTGGCATGACAACAAATGACCCCTGTGGCTCCATGGCAACTAAGCAGGCACTGAGGATAGAAGGAGAGTCTGCTGATGAGATGCCGCACATGCGGCACACCTCCTTCAGCTGTTTGCTGATTGTCTGCAGGGAACATTCCCCAAGGAGGATACTCCAGTCTGAAACGAAGCAAATTTAGACAGAACAGAGAATTAGGTTTCTAAAAATCCAGAACTTGCTTGGATAATGTTTCTTTTTTTTTTTTTTTTTTTAAATGTTTTTATTTACATGGAAATCTTTTTAGGAGCTGCACTGATTCTTTATTGAAAAAAAATCTGTTCTCATCCGCCGCATAATCAGAACGCTTGAAATGTAAGCAAATAGGTATGAATTCATACAATGAAAAGGAATTTTGTTAAGCCTTGTAAAGAATAAAATACACGAAACAAAACAAAGTGAAAGCTTTGTTAGAAATCTTGCAATGCTGCAGATATACCTTCCAGAAACTACATTTAGTCACCGAACTGACTTTCAGAAAGCAAGAGGAAGAGAGTCGCTTACTAAATTCCGACTTTGCCATCCCACCTTCATTCCAGTTAACTCCCATGCATATGAGTGATAATAAATTCCCTTAACAGGGCAGGCAACATCCCTTCTTCCTTGCATATACTGGACAGGAGAAGGCATTTAATTGGTGCTTCTTACCCCTGGAGTAATTCTTTGTGCTTTTAGACTGAATTGTTATTTATTGTGCACCGTTTTTCTGCTTTTTTCCCACCTTATGAAATACAGAATCTCTTACAATAAGCTAACTAGAGGAATTCACATCACATTAATTTATTATGATAAAAGGACATTCACTCATGAAATGTCTGTGTACTCCTGTCTAATTTCTCTTAACATTTGAGCTAAGGAGATGGGTGAAGATGCGGAGCACCTTCTCAGAATCCCATTTTTTGGCCGATCAGCCAAGAGCTGACAAGTGGCCACAGCCACTAGAGAAGGAAGAGGAGTTGCCAAATGCATCTACTAGCAAGAGGAATCACTGCTGAAATGAAGCAAGGCAGTTCCTACCCTCGCCGTGTTAAGGAATCTGTACCTAAAACACTCCAGAGCTCCCTTTCTGTTCCATCTGAGCTGTTAGGAATGCTCAATCGTGGGTACTCTTTGCAGGGAGCCTTGTTGCTGGTTAACGCCCATCATCACTTAGTTTTGTATACCACAGAAAAAAGATTGTTTTGATTCATTAACTTCGTTTGCAAGAATTTCTGTTTGAAGGTGAAGAATCACAACTGAATCCTGTTTCTGTGACAGGGCAACTACTGCCGAAATCTTTTCCTAACATGACTAAACCCACTGCTGACTTCCACCTGGAAATATCCTCTGCAAATGTTAGTTAATCTACACAACATTTACAAGATGTGTGAGAGTGGCATCAAGCCCAGTGTATAAACATGGACAGACTGCAGCAAATGCTTACAAAAAGCACTACAAAAATCCAGTGCCAGGATAGGGTTATTAATCTAAATTTCCCAACTTTAAAGGTTCCTGATCAACTCTGTAAACCATCCTGCTCTGCAAAACAACCAAAACCGCTGGCAGTGACAGTGCTGGCATCACATACCTTTTAACTCCCCATGGCCAAGGCGACCAAGCCGCCCTATGACAACTCTCCAAGGCAGAGATGTCATCTGTACAATACCAATACACCATTCCCACAGCTTTTGCAGACCGATTTTACGTGCAGATAACTTGCTCCTCCTTGACCTGTAGATTAACAGAGAAAAAAAAAAGACAAGTTACAGAGAATCAAGGATAATACTCAGATTTCTGTTCTACACAATTATGTCATTGCTTAACATCTATAGGATTTTTTACAGCTCTGCAGAGTGCCCAGCTTACCTTCCTCACATGAAGCAGAAAAGTACCTGTCTGCTTTCAGTACTGGCATTGAAATGGTAGTGAGAGGTGTCAATATGCTGAGCAACATCCAAGTTGTTCTCAAAGGTAAGATTTGTAGGTAGCACTTGTGAAACAATAGTAATACAGTAACTTTTTTTGCCCTCTCTGTTTTTTAAGTTTATGACTATAAAATGCCAATTTAAACATTATCACTGCTAACATTATTATGATCACAACAGGAAATACCACTGGAATGGGATGTGCAAGAAACAAATGCAGTGAGGGATGAGAGTGAGGTTTGACAACTACAAACCCAGATTTAATGCAAAAAAAATCAAGGTTTCTACCTGTTTGGTAAATCAATATTAACTATGCAGGTTTCCAGCAGTTCACCATGAAGATCTGTGCAGGATGCCAGAAGCCAGCGCTGGTCATGAGACAAACAATAGCCAACAAAAAGCACGTTGTATTTCTGACTGGCCTCTCCAAATGTTTCTCCCAGCTCTGTCTGTTTGTCCTTGATGGGTGCCAGTATGAAAGGAGGTGAGTATAGCTGGATCGGGCTGGGCCTCTGCAATCAAGTCAACATAATAATCAGCAGATATATCTATAACCATTTAATGCAAGAAGCATAGAACACAGATTGGCAGCAAGTACAGAAAAATATGTGAGTTTCAAACAATGGGCAGATTGAAGACATTCACGGTCAAAAGAGATTCTGGAAAAAGGGGTGATGTAGACAAATCATTCCTGCTAGTTAAAACTGATGTAATTCTAAGCTTATCTGAGGATTCCTTTTTATATATACGGAAACTAAGGAATGAAACAGCCTTTGCACAAGCTGCTATCCATCTCCAAGGCAAGGAGGACCTGAAACCTGCACTTCTATATATTATTTGCTAAAATCAGCGGCATCTTCTCACTTTTGTCCATTCACATACCAACTGCAGAACCATGGATCTGATGTGAGGTGTCAGGGACTTAAAAACGGTAAAGGCAGAGCTCAAACTACTTCATTCTATCTGGTAGGTATATCGTACTTTCGGGAAATTTAGGCATGATGTCTGAAATTCACTAAGTCTCTTTTATCTCACAGTTTCCTTTCAGAAATACTTTGGTCTTCGATACAGCTGAACTAATTAATCAGATCCTCTGTATGCATTATACTGCTTATCTTTAAGAAATAAGCCACCACTTGCCCCTCGGAAATCTAACATGTCTATAAGAATCTTATAGACATCTATATGTCTATAAGAAATCAAGGCCATTTAATAATGTTTAACGATAGGAGGCAAATTAGTATTGTAAATAACATCATGTGCAGTTCCCCTACTGAGTCTGATAGCAGTAAATAATTAAATCTTTCCTTTTTTTTCAGCAAATCACAGAAGGCTTAGACTACAAAGGACCTCCTCCTCAAAGCACGGACAGTTTAGATAATGTTACCCAGGACTGTGGCCATGCAAATTGCCAGGGCAGCCTTTTCCAGTGTTGGATCATCAGTGGCTGAGTGTTTTTATTTAAACTGAATTTCCTGTATTTCAGTATGTGCTGCCACTTCAGCTCTCGGCCTCTTTTCAGACGTCAGATGCTCCACCAGTCCTTTCATCACCTCTGTGGCCCTTTGCTGGATTCACTTCAGACGCAGTACTACAGGTGTGGTCTCAGCAGTACTGAGGAGTGGGGGAATAACCACCTCCCTGGCTCAGCTGCCAGCACCCTTGCTAATGCAGCACAGGGTGCTGCTGGCTTGCTTTGCTGCAAGGGCACATTGCTGGCTTACACTCAACTTAAACAACAGGGCCCCAGGTCATCTTCTGCACAGTTGCTTTCCAGATGCCGGGCCCCAAACCTGTCTTTGCTTTATAACGCCTCTCTGAAGAAAAAACACCACAGGCCTGACAAGACATAATTAACAATTTAGAAATAGCTGGGGTATTTTCCTAAATTTTCAGGCAAAGTTTGGCAGTTTGCAGTGCAGACAGGGAGCAAATGCGTGGATAGAGGAGACATCTCACCAATGATGCTAAATGCAAGCAGATGCTCATGAAAACATTTACCCTCCTATTCTTCTGACTTCTGTCTCTTCAGAAATTTAAACACAAAATGCAAAATGCAAAGTGCAAGTTAATCAGCTCATAAAAACAAAGGTTACAGTGTTTTCCTGGACACACTGTGGAGTGTCATATTTCTGCTTATGTCATTTTCTAGAAGTATACCACCTTGGCAACAGCACAGGAACATTCATTAGATGGAGGAAGATACTCGCAGGGGTCTTGCAAGTTTATTCCTCTTCCCCCCTTACACCCAGCTACATTCATGTCTGACCATTGCAACTTGCTGCAAAATTCATCCAGTGGAACAGGCATCCTTTTGATGGAAGAATGAGGTCAGAGTGCAAAGAGGATATGCCTGGGGTGCTACTGCTTTCAGACATCTCCACTGACTGCTTCTGGTTTCGTATCAATAATGAAACACACTCATATTTTGGTTTTCTGCTTATTTTGAAACTAGGTTTTTCAACCCTAACAAGCACATCTTGACCCCAAGGTAAGTGCTTAAGTGTTGTGCTGGCTCATTAAATCAGATGAATCAGTTATTGTTATCTTTCGAAGAACGAGAAATATTCACAGAAAGTAGGATGGGTTATTATTCTTTTGAAATCCCTGATATTCCAGAAACAGGCCAGTTTAACAGAACAGTTTAAAAAAGCAGATGAAAGATAAGCCCACTGAAGTAGGGGGATTTCTCCATTACCTCAGAGAATTAGTATAATACACATAATTACGCACAGCAAATTATTTCATATATATGCATACGTATACAAATGATAGACATAAATACTTTCTTGTAGGTCTAATACAGACAAAAGCTACAAAACATCTCCGAATCCCAAAGAACACGTATTTCCTCTTTCTTCACTCAAAGGGTAAATTCAACCTTTTACTTTAATTCAAAACCTTAAGCTTGACATTTTTTGAAAGCAAGTAGTCTGGGATATTTCTTATTAGTTTCTATTTATTATTACCTTACCTTTTCCCTTGGAAAAAATACTTTTTTCTTATTGAGACAAGTGGTCACAATTTATTAGCAAGCTTTTATTTCTTGACTCTGATACTGACCTCTGGATTTTTGAGGGTCATCTCGATGCTGGCAGCTGGCCCAAAGCCTGTGAGAGACTTGATGTGAATCTGTGTGGGCAATGGCCTCCTGCATTGGCAGTACACTGAAAATGCCAAAGACTTCAAGTGCTGAATGTAGAAAACCTGTTCATCCTTCATTGTCTGCAGCATGTACTGGCAAGGCACAATCTATGTAATTCATATAAACAATAAAACATGATTAAACATCTTCAAAGAGCTGTTCATTAATACCAACCCCACCCAGACTCACACATCCATCAGTCCATGGCCTGTTGTATTCAATTATTGTCATTACTGTGCCTGTTGTTTCCCACCAGGGCTGCCACATTTTGCACAAATGATGGTACCAGTCACTGGCTATATTCTGCCATACAAAAGTGAGGGATATATTATAAGGTTGTGAAATTTTAGCTAAGAACCAAGATTTGTTTGCCGCTCATATGTGAATCAGCACTACAGTATCACTGACTACTGTAGAGAGCACAACTCAAATTACAAGGTTTTCTGTGGTTTGAGAGCCTTTCAGTAGCTGGGCTTTTCCAACACTGTGAATTGTAATACATATGTATGCATAATTTGTTTTGGTATATTTTGAAAGAAATTTTGAAAGAGCACGCAGCTTTTGTTCATTGCAGGTGAAAATGCAGAGCTAGCAGCAGTGACTGTGTCGAAAAAGTGTTCTGTAGCTGGGAATGTGCTCTATCAAATAGTGCTGTTGTGCTCTTTGTACCTTCCATACTTTCCATGGAAATAAGTAGGAGGCATCACTTTTGGAGCGTTCTAAGTACATACCACGTACAGCTGTGAGAATATTGGGCTGGTGATTACATCCCTCAGTGAAAATTGCCTACTGTTTTGACTTCAGATTTGTAAAATGCCACATGTTTCGAGAAACGAACAGTTAAGTGCCCAGGCAATGAACAGCACGTATCAGAAATCAGCACATATCATGAATGTAAGCCCATTCATCAGTTGTCCTACACAGACTAAGATACAATTTCAGAATGCAGGTTACATGTTCTTGTTTTGTCAGATACTGCAGTGTCAATAACTATCAATACTTTCAGCATCTTCATCTCTGTTTCAATTAAATTGCCAAAAGACTGCCACAATTTGCAACTGTGACTGGTTTTCAGTTTATCCCCACGCACAAAGGGTTCTGGTGACAGTTTTTCCTCAATAATCAAAAATGACAAATATTTGCCCAATATTATGCCCAACTTGAGACGCTACAACAGCTCCTGATTCATCCTTTAATTAAAATGAAATATTTTTACAGCAAGTTGAGCATAAGTAAATAAGGCAGTCAAAAATTCTTCACATGCTGCTTCTTGCATGTGCTGCACACATGCATGCACAGCTCATAACTGCTGGCTTTTCATTCTCCTCTGCAGTTATTTAGGCTGAACTGCTAGCCGTGAAAGAAGAGGCATGGCAAAATGTAGCCGGTCTGGGCAATAGGCCAAGCTCTGTTTCTGACTACACAAATTCAATTCTTGAGTAATTCCATAGTAAGTAATTATTATTATACGCCAAGTTACATGGTAAATTATTTTTAAGAAGCAGATAACAACAATACTACAGTTAAATTATGCATTAAATGTCTGGTTGCACATACCTCTTTTGGATTAAACAGTATAATTCAGAGAGAATATAAAAAGCAAACAATTTAACATGCAAAGAAATTAAAGGAGAAAATGAACTTTTTTCCCTTGGCAACGGCTACTCAAGTTGCAAGTTAAATAACAGACATCCATCTTCAGTATTTAATGTGTGTGATTGCTAGAACCATGCAACACATTTGTTGAAGGATATGGTGGCTGCTTTAAATTAATCTCATCACCAAAACAAGTGCAAGCTTTGTGCTTCTAACTATGTAATTTGAAACTAGTTCTGAGATTTTATATATTATCTTGCATTCTGTCTATTTCAGTACAACAATAAAAATATGCTATGATAGAATGACTCCCACATACAAAGATGCAGAATGAAGTAGAATTACCTGGAGAATGAAAGAATTCCTCATATTCTCAGGCAAGTTATCCAGCATTTCTGTGTAGCATCTCATCAAACTCAACAGCCAAAAGTTGGTTGAGGCCGATTCTTCATCTGCAGTGTAGGTAAAAGGATCCACCATGTAGATGACAACTGCTGGAGGATAGGCATTGCTGTCCGCAGACTCTGGTTCAGTGGGAATCCCTATTCTCTCTCTCTCTGTAACACTAGAGATACGCATGTTGTTAAATTCAAAGGTAAATAAGAGTTGTTAAGTATTGGTTTTGGAGTAAAAGCGTGTGAGGTCAAAGCAGGGGAGTAGTAAATAAATCTTGCGTTCAAAAACAAAACTGAAAACAACAGCAGTGATTGAGGAAGGATGACTTTTACCCCCAGACACTTCATTCAAAGCACTCTTTAGAAATGATGCATTAAAGACACCACGAATTCTAATACAAAATCATTTAATGCAATTAGTATAGTTTAGGTCTGCGGAATATGGAAAAGCTGACTAAGTATTAAGTCTGTGAGTTTTCTTACGTTTGTGCTTGCCTCGGTTTTGGTGTTGTTTGGGGTTTTCTTTTGTAAGAGAAGGAATTGAGAACTGAGTACCAAAGTAATGTTCGTGGAGACTGAAGTCCTCCGATTAGTTACAGAAAAGGTTCCCTTGGTAATGGAGAGAGCAACTGAACGTTTTTAACTTTGTAAAATACTCCCCCACGCCTCAACCGTGACGGGGAGGCTCAACATCTGTAAGTGATAAAAGCAGCTCAGACTCACTTTGTCAGAAACCCCACTGCAATCGACAGAGGTATTTTGCATAGATCCAGTGAACAGATGTCTTAAGAATAACCCAAACTAGTACAGGATGTGGGCTTTTCACTTAAGAAACAGGAACTCCACAACATACATCATAACTATTAGTAATATGCATTATTACAAGAGTAATGAAAAACATGTTCACTCAGGAAGTCACTTACATCAGACGTTAAAAACATTTTCCTAATTTTTATGTTTGATGGATGACTATAATAGGGTCTTTATTTTCAAATAACAGGAATACAACCCTTCTTTCAGACCTTGCAATGTGTCTGCACATAAAGCACTTGCAATACAAGATATTTAGGGGAAAAAAAACACCACCATGGATCTTATTTTGTTTCTGTTAATATTATAGGCACGATAGAGTTGCCCATCTAAGAGGTGTTAGGTGCCACAAGAGATACCCTGCAGTACTGGACAGTAGTGAGGTGGAGCCAGTAGATACAGCACAGAACTTAAGACACCTTGTGTTTTTCTTGAAGTACAAACGCAGGCCAGGTCATCATCTCAAACAGAACCACAAGAGCCGTGTTCATGTAGTTGATTCAAGATTAATTTCTTATATCAAAATTGGGAAGTTATTTTTTCCAACTTCTCTCATCAGTAATGAGGGTAGATTTAGGTTGGGTATAAGGAAAAAGCCTTTTACAGTGAGGGTAGTGAGACACAGAGAGATGGTGGATGCCCTGTTCCTGCAGACACCCAAGGTCAGGCTGGACAGGGCTCTGAGCACCAGATCGATCTGTAGGTGTCCCTGTTCACTTTGGGGTCAGCTGGACTAGAAGTCCCTTCCAACCCTAAAGATTCTATGATGCTATGACTAGAAATGAATAAAAAAGGGCCCTGTTTCATTTACATCTGGACAGCAGTACTGCACACATCCAAGGCTCTTTTCATTTCAAGGACTAAAGATTATGAGCTGTATGAAAGCAGGAAAAATTGGTTTTATTTGTATTTTGAGTTATTTGAGCACTCACCCTTCCTGTCCTTCCTGTTGCTGTTGTGATAAGTTTTGACCTGCTTCCGTGTCTCCTCCAGGACCTGCGTTTCCTTGTGAGCGATCTGCTGCATTTCCCCCAGTGCTGGTGTTTTGCCCTGAACCAATGTTTCCACTAAACCCTGGAGTAGGGGTAGCACTCATCTGGTTAACTCCGGGTGTTGCAGAAGATGCTGACAGCTGTGGCACAGAGGATCCAGAGGATGAACTACTTCCTGCAGGAAGGCTAGTGGTCCCACCGTTGGGTGTGGAGTTAAAAGAACTGCCTGTTGGTGGTGCCCCAGAAGTGGAAAGACACGATGAGTTTGAGGGTACAGGTCCAGTGTTCCCAGGTATTGTCTGCGTCTGGCTTGCTGGCGCTGGGGTTTGGTACTTCGGTGGTAGCAACAGGCTGCTGTCAAGCTGCAGAGTGGCTAAGTAAGGTGCTGAAATGGCATATAAAAAGGAAGGGAGATTAATGACAGTCTTAGATAAAATCAAGCTGGATTAACCATAAAGTCATATATTTTTTTCTATGCCTTTAGAGTATTCAAAGAATGTACAAAAGCTAAGTGAATATAATCTCCATTATAAATATTTAGTTTGGAGTCCATTCTTCAGAGTTTCAGTTCAACTGATGTGAATCAGATGTCTCTAGAAACAGGACTGACTTTGCAGAGCTTTGTGGATCAAAGCCGGTACTGACATGTTATTACCTCCGGTTTGACTACGTTAGGATAACATCCCTACTTGGTGTTTGGCTCTGCCATCTATTACAGGTTATCTTCATCAGACTGAAAATCTAAAAGGCCTTTTTACTTGAGCTACAACAGCATCGAATTTTAATGTAATTATTTCTGCTCCTGAGCATCAGAAAAAGATATCACAGCAATCACATTAAAATGCGGTGCACACGCTATATATTTCTGCAAGTAAGCCTCGAATTCTTATGTTAAGGAATAACTTCTCCCTCTCAGTTTTGTGGTAAATTAAAACTAAAAGCAGAATGGATGTAGAAACTTGATTATTTGAAATAAACAAGCCCTATCATGCTCTGCCAAACTTTTCTCAAAGGATGGGATGAGGCATTCGGCAGTCTGTGAAAGTGAGCAGATAATTCTCATCTCTGTATGCCTTCACAAACTTCCTTTTTCCAACAGCAGGTCACCAGTGCTCTCAGTAAGCAGACTTAAGCACAGTCAGTCCTTTCCCAGAATGAAGGGAGTAAGAGCTGTTCAAGAAACCATTCACAATTCCTTGGTTTTTTTTTAAAACAAATGTGGTTTGTGCACCTCAGTTCAAGTTTAGATGTATGTGACTGGTGCTCCGTGATCACTGCCTGTCTTGCTAACCAGACCTGCTTCTCAGCAGAAGTTTTGTCAGCAACACTTTGGATGGGTCCCTGTCTCAGGCTAAGATCTTACTTCTCAGTCAGGTATGCCATACATGTTACACTCCTTCTGGAATGGAACAAGACATAACCTGGGAGCAAGGCAGATCTTAGATGAGGCCAGGGACTGCTCAGCCAGGACCTGTTTTCTGATAGCCCAGCAAACTTCTACACTGTTTCTCTCCACAATCTGTCATCCAACAAGCACATCTGATATTGTTACAAAAGCACAACCAGAGCAGGTAGCCATAAAACACCTCCTTTTCTAGTCTTTTAGAATGTACCAGTATGTTTCAGGACAGAAATAAGCCTGCATGAGGAGACAATGCCTTCCCACAAAGCTGTTCAAAGCATCTCACTCACCAAGGATACTGTTGCTCTTTTTTTTTTCCCACCTGCATTAACTCATTCTTCTTTTGCAGTTTTAGCGAACTCATCTTTAATTTAAATAAATGTTATGTTTGAAGACACCATGCACATTCCTCTACAGTGACATATCCCATATGAATAGCATATAACTGAGATCAATTCGGTCGTGTGTGGAACATCTTTGACACACAATGTCTTACACCAAACCGACTTCTCAGAAAAGGTAATAATTTGCTTTTGAATCTTTAACATGATGACCAGATTGATAAGTAAGAGCAAACTTTCTGAACAGGCAAATTTAACCAGGAAGCGATTAAGAAAAGATATAAATGATCATACGCCATTTCTAAGCAGATATTAATCCATATCTTAAGAGAAACTCCCTTACTTCAAACGGTTGCAAATACCCTCTAAAATACCTACAGCCAAGCAAAAGAGCCTTGCTAGCACCCTGGCACACTTACCTAGGTGATGCCGGCAAACTTGCGCATAAAGTTTGAGTCTGGAATGATTGTCGCACTCCTCAGTGCCCCAGGGCTGGTTAAACCATTCGCTCACCAGCTCATCCGTCAGCTTTTGTGCCACAGTCTTTCCCACCCGCATAATCCCATCGCGTAGCACTTTGCAGATCGGTTTGTGCTGGCCAAGCCTACACATCTGGGGAGGAAAGAAGAAATACTTGTAAGTAGATGGCTGAGCACCCGAAGGAGTTATGCAGAGTGATTTGTAGCCTAAGCTCTGTATGACCAGCACGCTTATGGTGACTTCCTATTAAGCATAAAACCCAAAGCTAATTCAACAAAAGGTTGAACTGAAGGTTACAAAGCAATCTTGTCATTCAAAAGTACACAATGACCATGATTAAACAAAGAAAAAGAATACAACTTCTTTTAGCTACCCCTTACTCTGCAGGTTTGGTTGGGTCTCAGTGTGCTCGGTTGCAACGGTATCAATACTGGTACTGCACCCTCTGAGAATTTCAATCAAAGAAGGCATGTTCCCAAGCCATGCTCCCCACCCCATTCGCTGCAATGGTACAGAGGCCAGTACAGCACATGAGATTAATTCAGTGCATACTTCTACATCACACAGAAAATATTTTTCTGCTGATTATAACGAGCTATTAGAATTGTGTTACTGTCGAACTGATATTCCAGCATCCTGTGGTTTTAGCTCTCTATAGTTCGTTCATCTCAATGATGTTTGAGGAACATCTTATGCAGTTTTTGCTTATCCAGACAAGCTATGAAAAAATATTCTGTTGATAATACTGAAACACCAACCATCACTGCATATGGCTTCATTATAGGATTAAATTTTCTTATCATAACGGAATCAAAATCCTAACAGTATAACTCAATTAGGCATTCTTCTTGACTCTGAAAGTGCAGAAAGTCCTCAAAGACAATAAATCTGTATACAAAAAACTGTTTAAAAACCGTGGGTGTTTCGCAAAGAACATTCAGCAAAGCAGAAACAATGCATAAATAAGAAATAACGGAGCATGGTTTTTCTTCCCAACCTCGTATACAGCACTCAAGTCCCTGAAGAAAGTTTTGGCTCCATCGAGCAAGGCCTCATTTTCTGGACACACCACGATATAGGCGACATCCCGATGGCCCCCGTATGGGTCTAGCAACAGCCTCTCCCAGAATGGCAAGGAGAATGGAGAGATTGTCAGGAAGTCCTTGTCATATCCCACTAATAAAGTTGGGATTGGAAGAGGCTCAGGAGATTCCTCGGAGCCTTAGGAAGAAAAAGAGAGAAAGAGAAGATGATGTTAAAATAACTGGCTTAACTGCAGTGGGTTCTATGACATAATAGGAGGTTGGCTCTTTTACTGAAATACTGGAAATCACCAAACCCTTGCTACATTCTATACCGTACTGTAAATACATGTACTGTCCCTCCTGAGTCTTAATCTTGCTCACTTAGAAAAGTTTTCGCTTTGTCATAACCATAACCACACCTCACCAGCGCCTATTCAACCAGAAGCAATAACATGAACACAATAACATCTGATTTTATGGAGCAGCCTCCAGCTGGTGGTGCAAAATTACCGAATAAAACGGTCAGCAAAACATTATTCCTAGGGCATACAGTAGTAAGCAAAGTTATCCTAATTCACAAAATTGCCTTCTGCTCCTCTCCATACTGAGGCACTTGCTGTCACAGCTCAGAGGACTACTGTCAAGTTCAGCATGGTATCTTCCAGTCACTGCTCATTAGAAAAAATACTCTTGAAAGAATCCAAACAAAAATAAGCTGATAAGTTTCTGCGGAGTATAATCCAACTTTATTAAAAAATCAACATTCAATAAAAATTGCTGTATCTGTACCAAAGGCTCTGCTACTTACTATATAGCCATTCTAGTTTTGTACTCTGGTTTGGCAGATCCTAACTAACTCTTAAATTTACAAATGCTGGATAAAACATTAGATTAGAAATTACTAATTAGAAATACTTCTCATGAAACAAAACAGCTTTAGACAGGAACTGCAGTTACGCAAAACTGTCCTAGCCTCAAAGGAAAGTAGCAATAAATCAAACACCAGCAGAGGGAACATAAAGCACTACGGAACAGTGAGAAAACAAACCACCTAAGCAAGACTGCATCAGTTGAAACTGAAATAAGATGCAAGCAAGAAATAACCATCTAAAGGTCAGTCGTCGTCATCCAAACGTGCACATACAAAACCTACTTTGTAATGCGTATTTTTGAGAAGTATGAATTGCAACTTGGAAATACTTTAACTGAATTATCTTAGTAAATAGGAAACCTTAGAATGAGCATACCTCTATGCAGTTTTAGTATTTGGAGGGTTTGAGCATTGGCTCAGGAACCTCCCCTTCCTTTATTATTTGGTACAATTTTAACAGCTTCCTCTCTTTGTTTTATATAGTATATATAGTGCAAGCCAAAACACAGACTCAGCTTTATCCTCACCCAGCAGCTCTGCATGGTGTAAATGTTTATTCTCTTCAAGGACAAAACCCCCACTGCAGTATTCAAGCAATGTACTGCAGATGTCATTTAAGACCATGAAAATCTAACCAAAGAGCCTGATTATCAGAATGTTTTTTCCAGAACAAAGTGTGCATGCATTTCTAGAAAACTATACTTTCATTTTAACTGTTAAACATATCACACAATAGACATACCATAGGTTCCTCGTCCCGCCATCTTATGGAACTGCTGCCACGTGAGTGGTCCCTGCACATGCTGGATGTTCTCCCAGGTCCTTCCTGTTCGTTTCTTCTGGATGGCATCCTGGAGAAAGGGCTGCAGTGACAGCAGCATACGCACCACATCCTGGGAGGAGAGCATGCTGATGTCCAACACTGCAAAAGACAACAGAGTGCCCATCATTTCCAGCAAGAAAAAGGAATTTATATATAAAAAAAAATTATTGTTCTTTTGTGCTGCTCTTCACAGTGCTCATAAAAGCTGAATAACTCTAATTAGCTTAATGGAATTTAGTGTGGTGCTTTATGAAGCCATCACTGAAACAAAGCTGTCGTAATAGTCCTTCCATATACCCTTCAATGTTAGTTACCACTGCCTGTCTCTGCTTTAGCTTTGTGAACCAACGCAAATTCTGAGACAATTCACATCACTATGTATAAATGCTAAGGACAACTGGACCACTATGGTTTTCTAAGTCATTTATAAAGCTTTCAAAAACCTACTTCAATTCTAGAATGTTTTAATACATTTCCCACATAAAGATTAAGTTAAATCAATACTGTCAAGTTTCAAAGATACTTCTAAAGGTGAAAGAAATCTGTTTGGATCCATACCATTGCTGTGAGGCCAAGAATGTACAGTGGCACTTCTCACTAGGGCTTCATCCACTTTCCCACCAGTGGGGTTATCAACGTACTGCCTGCCTTGCTCAAGGGCATTGAAGCATTCTATCCAGGAATCGTTACTGTCTGCCTGCAGTCTGTCATAACTCCAGTTCATACATGGGAGAGTCTGACGATTATTGGAGGACATGTAATCCAAGCAGCTCAGAGATGTGAAAGGCTGCGTGTGCTGATTCTGGAGGAGGAGGAGGAGGCTCATTGGAGGTTCCTGGGTCCTTCTAGCTCCCTCTCCCATCTGAGAGATCAAGTTACTTTGACATATCATCAGTCGTCTCTCTGCGGCTTGGCCAATGTCTGAGGTCTTGCCAAAAATATCCAACTCATCCTCAATGAAGAGCCCAGAGTTGTAACCTAGTTTACGGTTCATAATAGCACTGAAGCCACAGGTGCAACGGTACTGATCCTCATTCGATGAATCCGGGATGTATAATCCAACGTCTGCACCTTTAATATTCATGTTACAGGCGCATATACAACAACTATCAAAGTTACGATCTTTGAAGATGTTCAGCACAGAGTCTGAAAGAATCAATGTAACGTAGAGGCTGTGGGCTTCTGGGATCGGCTGAACAGTGGCTGGTTCCACAGAATTAAGCGGTCGTGTTGTAGAAGGGGTAGAAGCAGGTGAACCTTGATCTGTGCTGTCATATTTTACAGATCCTTGCCCACTCGCAGTCCCCCCACCTCTGGGAGTCCTTGGGGTCC
This sequence comes from Alectoris magna, assembly GCA_030625065.1. NCBI lineage: Eukaryota > Metazoa > Chordata > Aves > Galliformes > Phasianidae > Alectoris > Alectoris magna. The sequence goes on along the minus strand of CM060578.1, from coordinate 2,859,735 downwards.
TGGGAGTGCGCGGGGTAGGGACAGAGAAGCGGGGAGTTGCTGGTGATGGCAGAACTCCTGCTCCACTGTTGCTGGCCGGAGCAGTGCTATTCAGCGTCACTGGTGTGTTCATCTGAGGAGTGTTCATCTGAAGATAGTCTTGGTCAGCCAAACTCCCAACACTAGGCACATTGCTACAAGAAATACATGCAAAATAGAGTCAGATGCGACAATCTGGTTGGTTGTGAAGACTGATTTCATCAAAACTTATTTATACATACAGAGAGTCGGTGAACACCCAAAGGACTCACTGTAACTGCAGTAAAGGAACACCGTCTGACATTGTGCTCATAACCTTTTATACTTGTGTCTCTTTCAACTAAAACTGTAATCCTCGCATGAACACAGCTGCTTCTTATCAGTATGATAAACTGGGATCACCTCAGGCACTTAACCCTCTTAAAGATTATTCCCATGGGATAAAACTCAAATGCTCTTTAAAAGAATCTGCGGATAAATTGTTAAGTTTTGAGGATATCCGTTAACTCTTCTAGGGAAAAAGAGAAATCATGTTACTTTTTGTTAGTGTTTTAAGCACAATCATCCGTAAAAAGATGCACATCAGTGGAAATTAAGAAAGTATTTCAGAGTCATGGAAATGTTACCTTATTTTAGAAATGATGACTTGAAACAGCTTTCAGAAGTCATGCAGCATGTGGCATTTATATAAGGTATTGCCTAGTACCAGTATGTAACTGATAATAGCATTTCAGGTACTACGGATGCAAATACCCATTCAGAACTACACAGCCTACAGCACAAAATGACACATCCCATTAAAAACCTTCAATGCAGTAAAGCTAAGAATCAATATTTTTGGGTTACCTCTTGTCATCAATGAGTTTTATTACTCTTGTCATTTGCTGCCAAAATTAAGTGACCAAAGTACAGTTTGGATATTCCCCTGACATCCACCTTCTCTCTGCAGTGACTCTTTATATCAAGTAACAGGTAACGTGGAGCCAATCAGAACAAAAATCTTTACTTAACTCTTTCCAAGTTCCTAATAATTTGTTTCATTTTTCTTGTAATGTCTTTGTTACATATTAGGGCAAGGAAACATTCTGAAGATGCAGTTATGTCTCTTTACAAAAGAAAGAAAACAGATCTTTTTTTCATGTCTGTTTTCACTGCGTATTTATGAGGTATTTAAGAGGAGTACCGCTGTAATGTTCTCGTGTCATTAGCAACTTGAAAAGGAAAACAGTAAAGACCAGATTTCTTAGAATCATTTGATTACCTTGAACTGATGTATGTCCAACCCCAAGCAAGAGAAAAAAAAAAATGAACAAAGGTTTGAAGGAGCTCTGAATCTGAAGCGTACTGATTGCCTCAGACTAACAAGAAAAGATGACCTAGAAACTTTGATTGGCAATCACGACTCTGTTGGAAGCCTGCAGTAAAAACTTACACTCTAATTGGATTATATTGAAAACGAAAGGTTTTTTCCCTCAACAAATACCTGAAATTAATAACCAGGCTCAGGCCTGGTGAATCAGTTACTATTACGAAAAAAACCTGAGAATTGGATTGCTCCCCAGGCACTACCAAGGCTTTACAATTTCTTTTTTGCAATTCTTTTGAGAACACTGAAGGATCCTTTGGATCTGGAAAGGGACTGATTGAAAGGATTTATAGACTGATTTAAAGATACAGGCTACTCCCTCTAGAAAGCAGAGCAGTGCAAGCGAGGCGACCTTTGTACCACACCATGCCTTTTAAAAGATTTTATAAACTTAATGGTGGAAATTGTTGATAGTTTTGAGGATCTCCAGCAAAGAATTTCTTCCATAAACATTACTAATTTCTGAGAACCGAGTAAGGAACACCTACTTTTATGTTAAATAACAGTGATTGCTTATAGGTCACAGCAACCGGGAAAGAGATGTGACATCTTTTCTTTTGGTATTTAGAAAGAGGAAGATAAACTGCATCTGATCATTTTATTTCCCAGCTTTACATTGGATGACAGTATTTTCCTGTACCAGAACTGCAGTTAATTCTTGTTCGTTTATAAGAGTGCAATGGATATACACTGCCCTAACAATTTCCAGAAAATGTTCTTAATTCAAATGTTCACACAATCACCATTTTTTTACCTGACATAATGACAGATTTGAAAGGTTTAAAACACGATTGCAGGCTGTTTTATGGTTCTTGTGCTTAGCTAAAGACTCACTGGGATTCTCAAGAGATTTCATTAACAAACTATTTGAAATGCGGGGATGACAAACTCTGTAATTCCCAACAACATTGTACTTACTTGTAGCCATCTCTAATGAAAGTGGCTGGTGGCAAAGGAAGTTGTTCAATTTTAGGAGGAACAGCCCAAGAAGGCCTGAAAACACAGGCATCTGGTATCTTCAGAGGTAAGAGGCACTGACTTGGCAGTATCTTCAGTGGAGCAAATACAGAGGAGCCCACAAAAGGTTGAAATGATGGAACTTTGTGCACATACGAAAAATCCTGTAATATCCAAGTGACATTGTTTACAACACCACGGTAAGGTTGAACTTCACGTTTACACAACTATTTTGCATTAAAACTTGTTGTACTGTTTGAACCCTCTATAATTGTATTTTCCCCCATAATTAAGTATATTTATTCATTCTCCAAAACGTTCAAGAGCTGATCCTTCAAGGAAACTCAGCTGAGGCTCCTTGGTACACTAAGATACTGTATAGCTTTAACTAATGCCAGCACATAGACTGCACTCATTAAGGACGAGGTACATTTGAAAAGTAAATGGTGCACTGAAATATTCTATTCACATTATCTAACTTAAAGCATCTACTTTATGCACTTAAGAGGCTGATCTTTTCAAGACTTCCACACTCATAATGGAGAGGCTGAGTCATATCGTGAAGAAAATGTATTTGCCTTTAAGTCAGACTCTTGGAACAACCCCCACACCGGGAATTAATATAATCCAACCAGTAACAGTGCACACTTTACATGAGCACCACTCCTAGTACTGGACAGAAATAATCAGCTAAACATAATATTAAATGTGAATATAAATGAAGTTCAGTCAAACTGGACTTCCAATGACTGTTATGCTTGCTTGCAGACAATGATGACAAGAATTTGAGCCAGAGTTTCTAAAGCTATGCCATGTTTCTTTCAGAAGAAAAGAACTAGTCCTTTTGACGCACTACTGCAAAGTAAAAATAATTATTAAAGTAACAGCAGTCTCTCAGAATTCCAGCATTTAACATCTCATTAGATATTTCCATTTTTCCCTTACACCTTGTACAGCATTGAGAGATGAGAAATGTGTGGATTACTATCTCCAGCTGCTGAATACTCAGCAGAGGAAATCTACTTACATGTTCTCAAAATGATCAGCAATGGGTTTAGGTGCTTGTTTCCCCCACTGGTGTATATGAGCAGGTGTGACACACTTAAAAGCAGAGTAAACTGTGCTTGTTGGAGATGTTATCAGGCAGAAATAAAAAGTATAGTTCAATACTCCTAGAAGTGTTGTGAGGGAGACTGAAGTACTTCCAACAGCAATGACACCCTAAAATCTGTTCCCACTCAAAAGCTTTCAGCTGACCAAATCACAATACAGATTTTATTTCCACGGCCAAATTATTCTAGTTCACTTGGAAAACAGAATAAAACAAAGCAAGGTCTGTTACAAACCTTGTTATAAACTTCAAACTTCTATACTTGTATACAAATCCGTAGACACACAAACGATACAGTGAGAGTGGACAACAGTAAACCCTTTAGGAACAAGCTTTTTCTCATCATGCCTTCAAGTTATCAAGTCAGGACAGAAGGAAGACGAGGTCTTGCAATAACAAAGCAGACTTTCCAGGTGTCTTCAGGAGGGGGACACTACACCTAACTTCCTCACAGCTCTGACTGGTCACAATTTGTTTCTATTCAGGGACACAATCCTCGAATACAGCAATCTTACTTCCTCCCACGGACATATCTGAATGCAGAAAGTGACCCCGTGGTTCACCTGTGCTTTACTTTCAGTCTGCCTAAGTTATTCCAGAGGTGCCGTGCAAGAAAAAATTCTCATTCACAGCTGACTAAATCTCATACACTTAGGCAAAATTACGTTTCAGTATTCTCATATTGAGTTATAGCCGCTTCTAGTCCATGCAACTACAAGCTCTTTGTGTGTATACCTCACTCAACAGTGCCAACAACTAAAGCAAGTCCTCAGCTACTGCCAGAACTTGGGGTGAGGGGGGAGCTGCTGCTGAGGGAAGAAATGGCTGCAGAAACAGAAGGGACAGGGTGGGCCTGAAGGAATTAGGTTATAAAATCAAAGGTTAGGGAACACCAGGAAGACAGTTCTTGTGTGTATCTCCCTACTGAATACCTGTGAACAAACAAGCTTGCACTGCTGCAGACCAAGGAAAAGCGCACTTCTAAATTAAAAAACTCTCACCTACATGCATGGAAATATGATAATTTCTGATAAAAAATTGGCCAAAGAAGTTAAGAAATGCAGAATGCACACAATCAGGCAGAATGATTCTAACCTACCTGTTGACCTGTGCTAAGGATGGAACAATGAAATACATATCAATGTAGACCAGGTGCTTATGTTAAGTCTTTTTATGTGATGCTATGGAAAAATGGATACATCTGGATATGTAAAGCAGGGGAGGTGAGTACTAGTACCCCACAGCAGAGTCCCCATTTAAAAATACTTCTTTACTCAGATATACTATAGGACTCAATAGAGGAGTAACTATGTGACATTACCTGACCTGTGTTATACAGAAAGTCAGATAAGAATGGTCCCATCTGGCCTTAAAACTTGTGAAGTAACATCAGCTGAAGAAGAAACAGAGCAAGTTCAACCCCTGGGCTTTCTCAGTGATTTTCAACCCTAACCAAAAAAGGCAACATTTCAGAGAGAAAAAGGCAGCCTTTCTACATGCATGATTTTATCCTAGCTGCATCCCCAGAGACTGGCAGCAAGGAGTGGCTATACATAAAAGATACAGAAAAAAAATTATCTGAAGAAACAAACCATTTAAAAGCTACGTAGTCACAAGTACCATGTTTTTCAAATACGTTCACTCTTTCTGTTAGGCATAGGGCTCGTTTCACATACAATACTGTTTGTTTCCTGACAGCACCCAAAAACATTACAAACATAAAATTACACCTATTATATGAGAAGAAAAGTGCCTATAGTTAAAATCAGAGAAACAATTAAAAGCTCTCTTACAAGAGAAGTTTTCGGGGGTTTTTTTCCAACTAAAGACCAATACAAACTTTAACAAATAGGAATTAGAGCCATATAAATTAGCCTGCTAGGTACACTACAGGTGACTTCTTTATAAAAATTCAAACATATGAAGGTGAGATCATGAAAACACCCCATGTGTGGTATGTTACCTTAATTTCTTCAGGTTTAGGGCTACCTAATCCATCTTCCACCTCCATTTTGAACTCAGCAAGCTGTGTTGGAACCATGCTGACCATGGGACTTTCCATCATACCCAAGGTGGTTACCGTCTCTGAACTTATTCCATCTTTATAACTCATTACTGGGGAGAAGGCAGGGTGTTGTTCTAAAGAAGGTGGTGTTGGGAACATCCTTTGGAGATCTGCCACAGCTAAATATGATGAAATAATGCACCGTTAATCATTACAATATGAATTCTCAACAAAGCCCAATAAAACAGAAGGGGTTACTCACTACTAGCTCTTGTTTTGTAGGTTAAAGCCTTGTAAAGATTCTACAGACTTAGTACAGTTCTGGCACCTGTATAATTCTAGGCTCAGAAGTTAATTCCTAGGGATACATTCCAAAAATTCCTAGCGATGCTTTGCAAATTTGATGTTCAGCAGAAACAGCAAACTGGTAGACACACAACTTTAAACATATAGGTTTTTTAACTAAAAAAAAAAAAAATATATATATATATATATATAGTCTTAAAAGAAAAGATTAAGTGACATGAATGGAAAGTTCACCCCAGGAACTGCTACTAAGGACACAGAATAGCTTCTTCTCCCTTTAGAGTTGACACTGTATCCCAAAGCAGAGACTTCTGGAATTAACATGCACTTAGCTGTGTTTTTCCACTGACTGCAGTCTAATTTGGTCCATAGCAACATAACTCCTGACAAAAAAGATAGGCTACTGTTGCTAGCACAAACATTTCTGACTGGAAAATACTCAACTGTGGAAATCAAAACCAGTGAAACACAGTCTTAAAAAGTAACTGGAAATAACAAATTAAGTGATGAAATTAAAATTAGATAGAGTATATGAGCATATATACAAAGAGCTAAAACTGTGTTTTTATGGGACGCTACAACCACAAGTCCTGTCTCCACTTTAACTTAACCAAAAATCTTAATTTTGTTAATTTGTGCAAAGAGATGAGACAGCCAGCCTCATATTTAATTCTTCAGACAAAGTGAAACAGTCTGAATGGGTGAAGTGCCCCCAGAAATAGAGTTCTGGAGGAAACAGCAAGGAATGCTGAACCCAACTGTTCCACAGCCTGGAGCAGCAGAGTAAATTAATTGGCAATGGCTTATTCCTACTTGGTTTCTTTTTTCTTTCTCAGTTTTGCTGTGAATTTAGACTTGAAAACAACTTAGTGTTGTCCTGATAAAGGATTAGTAAATGTTGAAAACAGCTTCAATGAAATAGAACATTTTCCATCCAATGCTAGTACAAAGTATAATCTTCAGGATGCCACTTGAATGAAGCGTTGCCTCTATTTCTCAGAGAAGTGTGCTTCAGGAAGCAGAGAAATGGGACAGGAAAAAGGGTTAAAACACAATGTATTCAGTAGGACTTTACTATGGTGTATAATGCATTTTATTTCCCTACAGATACTGCTGTGCCTGGACAGCTGATGTCAAGGGAAGAGAGCTACAGAACAGAAGCGGAGTGTATCTACTGAACTTATTCCATGCAGCTCTATAGTATATATTTCGCTCATATTCGAGCCCCAGTTAGCAAAATTCTGCAGTGCAGAGTCATAAAAGAAGTTTAATTACAAAAAATCCCCAAACCCTACAGCAACAGGCTAACTACCATTACTCACTTTCATACGTGTCATGCTTGAAAAAGCTTTGCATATTTTAAAAAGCTATGGATCAACTAAACCTGTCAAAATCCAATCTCTGTATACTCCAGACTTGTACATTTGAGTAAATCAGCACAGCTTTTATGGGTGCATAAAACTCTGACTCATCTCCTTCACACTGGTTTTTTTTTTTTCCCCTCAATTTGTCCTCATTACCAGATAAAGTTAATGAGAAAGCATTAAAGAATGATTTGCAGGGAGATTTGATTTCTGCTTGTAGAGGCCACAATAATCAAGCATTCTTCTTTCTCGCTGCTAAGTAATTCATAATTCATTATCTGACTGGCTAGTATCACACCAGAAATTCTCATCTTCCTCTTCCCACATATGCAAACACTTCTATGTAGAAATCTCAGGAGAAATGCTATCTACGTAAATAATGCAAGAAAACCCACACACCTCAAGAGAGTAAAAGCTATAATTTTCAAAAGGTTTTGGCACAGTCCTTACAAAAGAGCCCTATTGTTTTAATTTGTATAATACATTTTAGTATACAGTTCTATTTCTGCATCCCCTGCAGTTACCCTGGTTTGCTACATGTGTAGCACCTGCACAAGCCTAATTTCTACCATAAACATCCCCAAGAGGTTCACAACGTGTCTTCAGTTAGAAGCCAGTACTTCTACTGTACTCCAGGCTCCTCCACACCTCAATTGAATCCTGAAGGTGATTTTAGTCTGAATTTATTCTACATCAAATGCACACCATACGTTGCAAGTCACACCGTTACATTCTGAATAATTGTATAAGGAATGATTTATACTAAAAGGTGAGGTACTGCTGTAAACAAATATATGAGATTAAACATTGGTTTGAGAATACAAGGGTAGTTTTTAAATGAAGATTTTTAACAGCTCCCTTCTGTGTCTGTATTATACGACAACAGTGTCGGAAGCAGAGCATCTTGTTGTAGTAGGCAACAGCATCTAAAATCTCTGTAGGCACATTAGAAGTGTATGTGTATAGTACATTCCAGTGTTTTCATTAGAATACTCTTACCCTATTTTACTATTAGCATCTAGCAATCACAGAATAAAAATAAGCACGCTGGCTCTGAGTTCTGAGTAAGTGAAACATCAAACCTTCTACTAAAAAGGCAGCGTGGTAGCTAACCAGAAGATTTTAACTGGCAACAAAGTGGTAATCAGTTGCTGCTACTTACTTGGTGGGTAAGGTACTGCTGTTCTACCATCCTTCCCCACTGGGCGCTCCTCAGACCCCACCGCAGGCATTTTTGATGACCGAAGAGCTGGTGATACAGCCTAAAAGCAGAATAATTACACACCACACTAAAAAACATATGAAATAGTAGAAATCAAAAGCTATTAAAAACTGAAAACTCTCCGAATGAGATTTAACAAAAAACATCTTAAGCGCAGTTTCTGTGAAACCACAGAGCAGGAAGAAGTGGTAAATAAGCTGATGTACTCAGAAAGTACTGCCAAGAACCAGACGTTGGAGATTTAAGCCACGTTATCTACTATCTACTACCAGTCAATTTAGGATCCCGCTTTGTAGCATTATGCCCATATTAGATTAAGCTTACAAAGAATCCTGATTACTTTTTTCTGGTAATTGATGTAAATCTGCTTTTCCCCATATATTTCCTGATTTTCTTTTGTATCTCCTAATTTCCTTCCTCTTTGCAAAGCATAAGCTGCTTAAAGGCATAGAAAGGAACATGCTTCCAAGAGTTACTTGCATAAAGTTGAATTTATTTTGTTTTGGGCAGATTCTCAAACAAGGTAAAAGAACAAATCATCAGATAATAAAACTAGGACCTTCTCCACACCTCTAAGAAACACAAAATACTGACAAAAATTGAAGACACTAAACTAGATTTAATACAGTTAAGAGGCAACCACACTGCTTTACCTCAGGAAGCAATCTTACAACTTGTCTCTGCATGACTATGACAGCAAGTTAGCTGCATTTTCCTCAGAGTATACTGGTTTCCCCAAGTGACTGGAAAAGCATCAGATGAGACAAGCTTTGATGTTACCTAAGAGATCTTCCAATATTTCCAAACTGTACACAACCATTTATCTTCTTCATAGAATCTCCTTAAAGGATTCCTCTGTTTGCTTTCAATTCTTCCTGGTTAAAAACACAACAACAAGCTTGCCTGCCTGGAAACAGTCTCTCCTATCTATTAGAGGTAACTGCTCCACGCTAGAATTGCAGCATCCTTCTGCCTTTTTATTTTTCCTTTTGTCAGGATTTAAGTCTACAGAACACTCAATCAAACACAGACTTACACCAAGCTCATCTTCATCTGAATTATCAAAGATATTATCTAGATCATGCAGCGATGGTGCGAGATCTGTCACCTGTGTGAGGCTACCAGAGCCTACTCGGCCTGCAGCACTGTCTTGTCGGGTATCTATCAGGAGGAAAGGAAATAATCAGTGAAAAACAGTAGCAAATTTTAAACCTCACTCTAAATAGAGAAGAACCAAGAATCACTGATGACCCTTTTTCTACAACGTAGCCTACAAATAGCCTCGCAGCCAGTTTTAAGCAGTGACAAAGAATCAATTGGGAATAGCTACAAGTGTAGCCATTGTTGAGCATTATTATTCCAAAAATTATTATACTGTTATAAAAAGGACAAGTGGAATCAAGCTCCACATCAGAAACGGTCGGTAACTCTCATGTTACAGTAAAGCGTTCAGTGTATGATTTTTTCCTTTGAGATTTTATGGTGCACCTTTGAGTATTTTTGCTTTACGGAGTGCTTTTACTCACCAGCCTTAGGAGCAGAACTGAAAATAGACATGGCATCTTTTCCATCAGGAACTGGTGTAGAATGACCTGTTGTAGGGATTTCCTTGGTTCCAATTCCATCTTCTGACTATACAAAAACGCCAAGATTTTTTTTAATGGATGTTAATTTCAACTATGTAAGAGCAAATGCACTACTGGTTTCCTAAGTTAAGCTAAACTCAAAGCTCTCAGTTCAGTATTTTATGAAGCACAGAACGTTATAAGAAGGGAAAGGAACACACTGATCTGCTGTTTATCTGCTAATCAGGAAAAACATGATGTAGTATTGACTATGATGTACAAAGGACTCCATACGCATCAGTTTACTTCAACAGGCAGTACAGATATTTAGCCACCCCAATTTCACTAGAAAATACATTTTCTAGAACATTAAGCATGGTTGCTACCTACAAGTACAAATGAGTGCGTAGCCAGAGAACGAAACAGCTCCATAATGGACACGACATATAAGAAATATCATGTTTATGGGCCAGGTGATGGCCAGTGAATGGCGATCAAATTGTTTTGGAAGATGACCTCTAAGGAAACGTTCAAACCGCTATAGCATCCCCATCACAAATCCGCTCAGTAAAAGGCTAAACTAATTTTGGACAAGGGAAGAAAGATGGATTTGGGCTGGGGAGATTTAAGCTTTGCAGTGAAGTTATATGTCAAGCTGAAGAAAGTAAGAAAAATGCCCAGCAAATCCTTTTGTCCCCACAAGTAAACATAAGGCTCGAAGTATTTGACTTTTTACTTCTTGCCTTAAATCTAGAACACACCGCTGGTCAGGTTGAATATATACAAAGATATATGTCTTCCTGAGAGCTGCAGGACAAATACTGTGCTATGTTATCATTATCACAACAAGAACATTAATGATAAAGACTCTGGACTTTCATGTTACCTTGTTCTTTTTCAGCAGATCTCTTTCAGACACAAGTTTGCATTTTTTATTGCCAGTGAAGCTGTACTTTATATCACCATCTTCAAAAGTGTAAGGATCACTAGCATCTCCCAAACCTTCTCCTGATTGTTGTATTAGAGGCAAGGGGTCAAGATAGCTCAGTGTCTGCACTGGTTTCTGTTCTTCCAAAATCTTAAACCGTTTATTAGGTTGTGCTAAGAGCCTGAAAGCAAAAATAAGCAAGTAAACAAATCCATCATGAAACAAAACATGTCTATCTTTTACAGCAGAGAAAAATAACAGCTCTTAAGATCTGTAGCTGTCACACACATATACAGCCCATGTCTCGCTCCTTGATAAAGAAAGAATACATTCTTCCTCAAATAAGGGACACATTTGCCTAAGTTCAGTATTAAATGCCACACTGTATCAAGAACTTTTACTCCAGGACAATGAGAAAAGAGTAAAATCTGTCACTAAATCAAAATACTTTGAACACATGACCTTTTCAGCCTAGGGAGCTCCACAGTAATTACCAAAATTAACGCTGTCATAATTCAAAAAGATTACCTCAATCAATTTTAGCTTAATCATTTTCATAAAATCCTCTTTGCTGCACTTTTTTCCATTGTCAAAATGCAGAAGTAATTTTAAACCTGCAGAAAATCAATTCAGATTCTCAGGCTAAAGTTGACATGAAATATCTTCACATAGTGTGCCCAGGCCTGGGGCCTCCAGCACAAGAAAGATGCAGAGCTCTTGGAATGAGTCCAGAGGAGGGCCACTAAGATGATCAGAGGGCTGGAGCACCTCTCCTATGAAGAAAGGCTGAGGGAACTGGGCTTGTTTAGCTTGGAGAGGAGAAGGCTGCGGGGAAACGTCTCTGTCCCCCCACACCTGGGGAGGAATAACTACACACATCAGTACAGGTTGGGGACTGAGCTGCTGGAAAGGTGCTCTGCAGAGAAGGACCTGAGTGTCCTGCTGGACAGCAGGGTGACCATTAGGCCAGCAGCATGCCCTGGGGGCCAAGAAGACCAATGGTGTCCAGGGGTGCATTGCACAGAGAATGGCCAGCAGGTCAAGGGAGGTTTACCTTCCAGTCTGCTCTGCCCTGAGGAGGCCACATCTGGACCACTGTATTCAGTTCTAGGCTCACCACTTCAAAAATGACAGGGATCTCCTAAAAAGAGCCCAGTGGAGGGCCACAAAGACAATGAGAGGCATGGAGCATCTCCCTGATGAGGAAAGACCGAGAGCCCTGGGGCTGTTCCGCCTGGAGAAGAGAAGGCTGAGAGGGGGTCTGATCAATGCTTATAAATATCTAAAGGGCAGTGTCAAGAGGATGGGGCTATGTCTCTTCTTCGTGGTACCCAATGACAGGACAAGGGGCAATGGGTACAAACTGGAATACAGGAAGTTCCATACAAACACAAAGAACTCTTTTTTACCATGGGAGTGACAGAGCACTGGAACAAGCTGCCCAGAGAGGTAGCAGAGTCTCCTCCTCTGGAGATATTCAAAATCTGCCTGGACAACTGTCCTGCTCAACCCTCCAGTGACCTGCTTAAGCAGTAGGGTTGGACTTGATGATCTTCAGAGGTCCCTCCCTAACCTTGTGATTCTATGAACAGTAAAGCTCCTACCAATTTCAAAGACCAGGTACTGGCTTCACAGCACTGGCGCCATCATAAAAAGAAAAAATAAAAAATATATATATTTTTAAAAAGCAGGATTATTCTATAATACTATATCTGTTATTATGTCTAGAAAGTGCAATTTTAAAACCATACAACTGGACAAGCCACAGCGAATTGCCTCTGCAGGGCAATAAAGTGCGTCTCGCTTGTTATAACCGAACATTTATGTAGCTGTAAGGGTGCATAACTGAACACAACTTCTGTTTTTTAAAATGATCAAAAGACATAAGCATAATAGAACTCTTATATTTGTTCATTTACTTTGTTAAAGGTTTTTAAAAGGATGCATTGGTTGTTACAGTGTTCAGCAGAAAGCCAGATGAGAAAAAAATAAAGCCTACCGCAACAGCACATTTCTACTGAAGTAGTGTTTACTCCTGCATACACCATCTTTGATGCTACAGGGAAGCCTTCTACTTGAATTTTTATTTGGGAGCAAATAAATTATATGAGAAAACTGCTATTAAAAATCTCTCTTCGTTAGTTAACGTTCCTACAAACATCCCCATTAAACAAAATTATCAGAGAAAAGTTCTGTCTTCTACACCCACATCATCCCTCAGGTTTTGATACCACAAGTGAATTCAAAGCTTATAACTGAAACTAGAATTTAGTCATGGTTAGAATTTAATAAAAGCACCATTTAGGCCGATTTGCATCCTTACCTTTTCAGTGCAGTGCTGTCTGAGTTCCCTTCTCTCTTGGCATCATCTCTCTCACATGGAAGACCTGGAGGCCTGAATTCTGGATCAGCGCTTGACGGGACGCTATAGCTCCTCCACATATCTAGTGACTCATTGTTCTGAATTATCCCACAATATAATGCTGTCTCACTAACCTCTGCCATCAGAGGTAGCCTCTGTCCAACAAGAACTGTCCTCTCATCTAAGCTGGGCAATGGCTGAAGCTCCAGCCCACTGCCATAGAGTGCTGGGTTTACAGGTACAGAAGGTGGGTCCAGATTCTCTGCTTCCTGACCTCTCGGCTGGGGGCTGAGTGTGGGAGGCAGAGGGGAAGAAGGGGAATGGGGTGAATCCATAGGATTCATATTAATTTGCTTGCTTGGATTTCTAGCAGGTATAGATAGCGGCTTCTCATATTTTCTGGAATTAGGGACTTCTAAAGAGGGTTCCATTCCTGCTAATCCCAGTTTTTGCCCTGACGTGTCCTGCTCCACGCATAGCTCTTCAGTCACAGACGGTCGATGGTGAAATGGCATCATAGGCCTTTTTTGCAGTTTCTCTCCCTTGTCTTGTCTTTCTGTTGCTTTGTGCTTTGAAGAGGCAGGTGGTGGCAACGATGAAGATGATGATGTTCCCACACTGAATCCTGGTTGATTTATCGTTGGGGGGCGGCTGGAACCAGCAGCACAACGCTGTTTGAAAACCTTGTGCCTGAAAACAGAGGCAAAAGCAAGTCACCGCATGGTTCATCCTATTATCTGCTCTAAAGGAAAGAAGCCAAAGAAGAGCACCAAGAAATCTTATGTCTATTGTTGGTCTTCTAAGAGATTCTGGTAGTGCCACATGATCTGCACCAGGCAGTGCCCAATATTGCTGCTGTATGTCTGACCTATAAAATGGAGAATGGCAGTTCCTAGAAAACAGAATTCAAAGCAAACAAGATCTAATACTTACAAAAGCCTAATACTGCTTATATGGAAGGTAATGTGACAAAATAAAATAAATCAGGCTGCTGTTGTTTTCATTACTCTAAAGAAATACAGCCTTTCAAGTAAAACGACTGCTGGGAAACTGAACCACTACTCTTGTATGCTCCCAAAATACAGATACAAATTGGTTTGGTTATGTTCACTGAGGCAAAATACCACAAAATTCTTTCATGTCAGTTTCCTCCAGATAAGGTTAAAAAAAAGGAAAGAAAAAAAGGCATAACTAGTCCAAAAAGTAAGCAACTAAGAATTGATGAAATAGTATGAATAAATATTTGAAAGCATTCAGAAATCCACTAACATGAAAACTTATTACAATGTTAAGATAAACCGTATTATCTCAAATAAAGTGGACTACCAGACTAAGGAAAACTAATTCTGCTTCTATGACCTAGTTAGGAAAACAAACAAGTTTTGCAGAGTGGCTGTCAAATGGTGCAAATACAACTACTTGTACTGCATCTTTTTCCTGTAACCAGCTTACACTGCGTGCTGCTGTGCTGGCTTTATTTGTGTTTGCTTTATTGGTGTTACCAGGAAATATTACAAGTTCTTTGCCACCACATCATCCTTAGCACAGCATCCATGTGGACCTAATGCCCTAGTAGCTGCAAGTGTGCCTTAAGCATGGGCTCAGAACATTTCATTATGCTCATTCTCCAACATTCACCATACCAACACGACTACAGAACTTGACACCAGGCGGTCTGTTTTTCAAGACAGAAAGATGGGTTTATAGAAGATTGAATTTGATGCTGGGTATCAAAGAACTCCATATATGAGATCCTATCTTCACATTTTTACTCACATTTACGCAGTGCACACAACAGGCACAGCGATGACTAAGGCAACTATACTGGTATGACACTATCTGTCCAGCTTCTTCACCTACACAGAAGTCACATAGTACACATTTACTGCTGTTTGAAACAGCTTGAAATTGCAAATGCAGCTCAACCTTTCTACAGATTCAGACCTCCATTTTCCACAAGTGGTTCCCCAAGCTTTCCAGGCAAGGCTTGACTTCAGTTTTCTATAGAGAACACTTGGCATCCTGACAAAACATTCATTTGTTCCACATTCCCGAGTATACATTCAGCCAACAAATAACCAGAGTAAAAGTAAGGCTGCAGAAGAGTGACATTTTCACTTCACGCAGCACAGGTTTTGCAGTCTCAACACTCTGCCTTCCGTGTGACACACAATCCCTTTGCATTCCTTTATCTCTTCTTCCAAATACACAAATAAGAACCTGCTTTGTAAGAAGTCAATCACAAGGTACAGGGATGCAATTGGGCTTTCTCATTTTCTAAACCACCACCTTCCAGTGATCAATGGAGTGCTATATTCCTAAATTTCTCTGTGCAGACAAATCTGCACAGAAAGCCCTGTACAGACTACTGTGACAGGTCAAACATTTAAGAATTTGGTTAGACAACTGTTATCATTAACTACAGCATTATTCTCAAGCTTGCCTCACTGTCAAAAGAAAAGGGAAAAAAGAAAACCAGCTATGCCTCCATCAGCCAAAAGAGTGGCAAATCATTTCAGCCATATCATCAACTGTTGACTATAATTCTGGTAAAACCCATTCTTGTAGTATTAAAAGAAAACAAACAAACAAACAACACCAAAAACCCAAGCACGATACCACAGGGGCTTGGTTAGCATGGCAGTGTTTCTATTCGAGCACACGAATGTCATTGACATCTTTCAATACTTAAGAATAACTTCATTAGGTCATATACACATTTTTACAAGTCTAATAAATAGATGGTGACCTCAGGAATTAAGAATTTCAGTAGAAACTGTTTCACAAGAATGTGCCACCAGAAGCAGTTTTTCTGGCCATCTCCAGCACCTCTGATAATTCTATAAAACATTCAGTAGAAGTGGTGCTGCTGGTTTGCCTCTCCTATGCGAGTAGCACTGGAACTTCCAGTGTTCAAAAATGACAGATAATTGAATAAACTTCTAAAGTGCTCCTTTACTGTGCTCTGATTTCTTTTTCATCCTCTCACAGTGGTGACCGTGCTGCAAAGCTGCTCTATTGTCTTGGTGCCTTTTTGGTGTGATTCAAAGTGATTCTTAGGGAAATTTTTCATCTTTTTCCAAACAAATTCCTCAAATCAGGATGCACCGAAACTCAAGCAAGATGCAAACTCTTTCACTGATCTGTAACAGATGTTTATTAATTCTGAACCAACTGCATAAGTTGCCATCTGAGCTTCTGCTCTTCATCGTAATTTTAGCACTCCAAACTTTGGAGCTTTGAAGCTCACATCTCCGAAAAGCCTGAAGGATGGGTTGATTACAAATGAGAAATGTTTGAGTGATTCTAGACCTTGGCTCTCTAATCTGGGACCATTTTTCCACTTAAGTTGCCTGCGACAAGTAGACAATGATAAGAGATGCTTGTTAATCACCTGAATGTGATTGATTTGCACAGTTTTAGAGTTTCCTCTTTTCTCAGCTAAAACATAACTCACTTCTTAAAGGGTACCTCAATCTGAGCTGAACAGTGCTCTTTCAGCGTGTGAAATGCTTCCTGTCTTTGAAGCTCACCTGGAACAAGAACAACTGACTCTTTGGACTGGATCCACAAAATCCCAAGAAACAGTATTGTTAGGAACTTCCACTTCCAGATTTGCAGTTGTAATTTGATTCCTCCTAAGGAATAAACAATTGCTTTAGTAATTATCACACTGTGTAAAACAAAGCTTTAAATAAACAAGCATGCATAAATTCACATACGTTGATCTCAAATAAAATTCCTATCTTCTACTTCACCTTTGAAAGATAATTCTTTATTGAACAGTATTTCCCTCTAATACACCCAAAAACTTTTATGGGAGGATGGTGCCAGTTCCACATCAGATAGATATTTGTCTGGGGTTTGAGAACAGAAAATAAGATTCAAGCAGTTTAGATTGAATCTGAAAATTCACCTGACATATTCAAATAGGAAACTGCATGGAAACGATAAAATAAAATAAAATAAAATAAAAGGATTTCAGGGCATCTTGTGCCATGAATATATTTTAAGCAATAAAGTAAAAAAATTTAAGCAATAAAGATCTGTGATGCTAAAAACAATCCAGATCCTCATCACAAGGAATTTTAGTCCAGCTCCTTAAACATTATCCTTGGAGTTCTAAATATCAAACACACCCTCTAGTCACCCGGCTTTCAGACTACTAACTACAAGTGGAGCTAGAAACCGCAGTCATTAAACCCGAGAACACCTCCCTAAAGGCACCCTGTATAGATTTTTGACCTCAAAGTCTGACACAGTTAAGATACACGACTGCAAATGCAGTATGAATAGTGTTAAAGAGTTTTCAGCTGAATACTGTAACAAATTTTCCTTGATAATGCTGCACTGCAATATTAGCTTTGATTAGTGGCAAAAAATAAAATCTGTCAGGAATAATATCTAAGGTAAAATTATTAATATTTTAACTATGCCTTATATGGTATTAATAAGGAGTACTGCCTTACTTGGACTGTGACCTGTTGAGAATGCATTCCTTCCAGACACGGTGAACCATATGATTGTGAAATTTTGGAGTAATCTTGCTTGATTTCTTTGGACTGTGTACACTAACTGTCCCCTCCTGTGCAGCTGAATGGCTGATACTGCTCTGAGAGCATCCACTTTCTCCTACAAGATAAATTAAGCAGTCATTATTTACAAGCAGAAATCATTATTTATACTCAAGATAAAACCCCAATGAAGAAATGAATAGAACACCATGACACCACTACTTTATATTATGCCTGAACTGAAATATAAAAAAAACCAAACTTGCTTCAGTGAAGTTTTACAGTTTAGATATACACCATTACAGACCAGTTTATCAGCTGTGTGTTCATATATACAACTAACACAACGTGTGAGGTTCTCAGCTGTACTGTGTGATTAGCATCATATTTCACAGAAATGAAAATATTACTCAACATGTTAATAACCTGAAAATTCTTATTTACACTCTGCACTTCATTTATTTCTGTCTGCGAGACAGAAACCTTATCAGCTGTTGTATAAGCAGATGTTTCTTTTTCTACTACGCACTAGGGCTCTATTTAGATTAACTGAAATCCAAGAGTCATCTTTAAAAGCAGAACCTGGAACAGCAGAGGGAGCTTTAGGCTCATTTGGCTCAGTCGCTGTGCTCTGGATGAAAAACTAAGTAAGGATACGCTGCATCTTAACAAGGTCAAATCAGTGTACAGAACACTTTGTCCTTCTGCCTGACACAATTTAGAAAGCCTTAAGAATGAAACGCTGGAAGTATTCGCTGCCATACATCGCTACATCTAACAAGGCAGTTCTGCTGACTTCTATTAGGTGATGTTCAAAATCCAGCTTCTACAATTGCACACAAGCCGCCTAACCCCGTGTCTTCTTCCATTCTTCACGCTTACTGTTGCTTTCTCCACCTGCTTCTCTTTTCAAGTAGCAATTCTAACAAAAGAGAGGTGGTCAAAAGTATATTCCTACACGTACTGAGGTCAGTGACTAACGATCCATGTCGCTGGCTTTCAAATGTTCTACATTGCTTGCGAATTCAATGTACTGGTAATAAAAACATAAAAACCAGATCAAAACTTCAAGAATTAGCACATTTGCTCCTTTTCAGGGGGAAATGTGCGTATATAAAAAAACGTAATGCATACACATACGCGTTCCATAAGCTGATAGCAGGATGGATGTAACTGCCGGTGTGAAAGAAGTGATGGAGAGGGAAGAACTGGAGGTAAGGGAGGATAACCAAGGGCCTACCAGACCTCTGACACCGCATCTGTGTGCACTAACCATTTTTTCCCAAATTAATACCTTTTATACTACACTCCGGTTCTACACCTGAAAATAAATCCCATTCTGTAGTTCCAGTGGAAAATTGTTTCTTTACACACATTAGAGACAACCACAGAAAGTCTTGTTGGAAGAGTTCTGAAGAGATCATGAAGCCCATTCCCTCCTTTGTCCGTGATCAACTGCAATCTTATTTCAGAAAAAAATATTTGACTAACCCACTGGGAAAGAGAGAAAAAGAGAGAGGAAAAAAAAGAAGAAAAACCAACCCACCCACCTCTCTGCTCATGGTAGATTCCCACCAGCCAATTATTCTAACACTTCATTATCTTCACTCAGAGAAAGTTTTTCCCAATGTTTAACCTAGATTTGCTCCGCTCTAGTTTAGATTCATTACATACTGGTTGCAGAGGAAAGATTATTATTTTTTCCCCTTTTATGTCTCTGAAGACTGTAAGACCGTCTCTCCTTCAAATTTCTCTTCTCTAGACTAAACAGCTTCAATTCTTTCCATCTTTCCCCGCAGGCCCTGTTTGCAAAAATCTATCATCATTTATACTGCGCTTTTCTGGACTCCATTCAATCTGTCCACATCTTTGCTTAATAATGGTGCTCAAAAGTAGACGTGGAACAACACCCACGTTTTTACCAGCTCTGAGCAGAACTGAAGGATTATTCACATGCTTCAGATTAACCCAGTTTATGTACCCCATTTACCAGTTCTGCACAGCACAACATGTTTTTCTGATCCATTTTTCCAATTTGTCAAGATCTTTTAAAATGGTAAATGATACAATATAATGGAATCCTTTCATTATTCTCTTGGGGAAGCACCAGTTTCATATTGCTCTCTTAAACAACAGCAGTGATCAAACAGAAATTGTGGCTGCCAGATTGAACAATATTAACATTTCTCTTTTTATACTTTAATAGTTACGAACACTGTAAAACAGAATTCCCTTGTGATATTATAGAAGTTTAACAGGAATCTGAAAATTTTAAAAATACAATGGCAATGTTTCACACGCCTTCAAAACGTTTTTTTTTTGAACAAAATTCACTGAGTTCTTTTTGCTGTATCTGATAATTCACTTTTTTTTCCCCCTCTGTCATTTAGACACCTGCACACAAACATACATTTCACTCCTCTATGGCCAAGACTCCTCTGTTCCTCCATTCTCACCTGAAACTGTGATACAGAATTAGTTACAGCATAACCCCTCCAACAACAACTAATGCTAAGGGCTCATTTGTATTCCAGACGACAACAGACAACATATATACACTTAATTTCTGAGGAGCAACCTGATACACATATTTATTTCTAAAGAGGCAAGGTATTGAGGATCGCTTCATGGCCTTCCAGTATTTGAAGGGAGCATATAAACAGGAGGGGGAGCAGCTGTTTACGAGGGAGAATAGTGATAGGACAAGGGGGAATGGTTTTAAACTAAGACAGGAGAGGTTTTGGTTGGACATTAGGAGGAGTTTTTCACTCAGAAGGTGGTGATGCACTGGAACAGGTTGCCCAAGGAGGCTGTGGATGCCCCATCCTTGGAGGCATTCAAGGCCAGGCTGGATGTGGCTCTGGGCAGCCTGGGCTGCTGGTTGGGAACCCTGCACATAGCGGGGGGGGGGAGGGGGGGCGGTGAAACTGGATGATCATTGTGGTCCTTTTCAACCCAGTCCATTCCATGATTCTATGATCTAGCATCCCATCTATCAAGCATGAAGATGACTTCTGAGATCAGAACCACCATGGAGCCAATTGCACAGCAGGGTGCATTCTAAGCAGACAGAAGAGGCAGTGGAGCGGCAGGCACTGTGCAGCACCCTGTGTGCTGGGCGCAGAGCATGGAAGCTCATGTCAGCCCTCATTTGAGAGGCCAGCTCCTCATCACCATGTCTGAAGACTTACAAATTTCTTTTGAATTGCCCCTAACTAAAACCCAATGGTGACGGGTAAAAAGAGTAGCTCATATTTGCATATTATTATTACACAAACACGACTGATCAGTTAAACACAGTATTTCTAGCTTTGTACAGAAAGAACTACATACTGTTTCACTATACCCTCGTACAACAATAAATCAACACTCTCATCTCAATGCAAAAAAAAACCACCACTTCAGAACTACACACAAAATCCACCTACAACACTGGCATAATCTAGTCTGCCACGTATTTGCAATACAGCACAAAGATAATGCTGTTACAGAAAATGAAGCTGGACAGAATTCACAAAGTTTCATTTAAAAGCGTGCCTTCTTCAGGAGTTTTTAGAAGATCAGTTTTCATTTATCACAGACCTAGGGAAAAAGCTGTCTCTTAAATCTCAGTCTATTTCCTGTCTTTAATCTGCACACTTAACTTCACATATGCAAAGATGAAATAGCAACTCCAGGCTGTTAGGCTTATTGCTTACCCATAACAGCCTGCTCTGGAGAAGTGGGTGGAGTGAGAGGCATTCCGCAGGTACTAGAAGGATCTTTCATGCTTCCAAGCCCCTGCTGCCCCACATTTATATGGCCTCCAGTACTGGCAGTGTTTTGTGACATGGGGATGTCACTCTGGGAGATGAGAACAAAGGCTGAAGGATACACCATCCTTACACCACCTATAACGAAATGGAAAAACAAAAGTCTTAAACATTGCATATAATAAAGCAGCTCTAGCCGCTTCCACTCGTTTTCAATGTCAATTAGGCAAGACTTGCCTGAAATACAAAGAGCTAAGGAATTTTACATACTATTAAACATTCAACCCTCTATAACCAGTACAGGGATGAAACAAGGAGCTTGATAATGTGAATAATAGCATGTGGGATACAGGGAGTAAAGAAGCTTGAGGCAAGATAACTAGTCAGATGTTCCAGTGTCAAGAGAGCTACAAGAGAAGATAGGAAAATTATAATAGCTGTTTCTGATTAATTAGATTTTTTTTTAAAAGCATGTGGAAGAAAATAACGCTTCAGGCAGAATACTGAAACTTACCAACAATGACTTCAACTGCCACAGGGAAATCATTGTCATATCCCAGCTCTTCTTCCTCTTTCATGCCTTCTTTTTTCTTCAGCACCATAGGGTAAAAATACTGCCATTCCTCCATGAGCTTACGAGTTGCTGGGTCTGACATCTTATATGACTGACCCGTGAGTGTACCATTCAAACCATAAGGACTCACCAAAACTGCAAAACAAGAATAACAGTGCTTACAGTACGTACATTTCAATTACCTGTCAGCCATCCTCTGCCTAGCTTGGCTCACTATTCCATTTGTATGCTGATTTAAGGATCTGTCTTCAAGGAAAAACCACTGGAAAACCAGGTAAGGGTGGGAATTTAAGGCTTCATAACACTGCACTAGCATCTTGTATGGCTGTCCTTAATGAGCTAAAAGCAGACCTTTTTGCAGTTTAGATTAATAATATCCATAACAAATTTATCTACGTGTACTGGAACAACACTCACTGGTAAAGGGATGACCATACATGGAAGTAATAGGAGACGGACACACCAATATGTACAAAATACAGAACAATAGCTTTTATCAGTAACACATGATACTAAGGCCTTCTCAATGTTAAAAAGGATAGAGAACCAAACCTGAAGAAGACTACAGTTGTGACAAATAGGGATAACGAGTTGCTCAACAGAAGTATTTCCATTTGAACTTCATTTTGCTTTTAGTTATATTTTATTTAAGACAGCAAGGAACTTAGTTTGCTGAAATAAAATCTGAAGTGGTGTAAGAGTCTACTGTTCTGTCAAAACTCCACAGCTTGTAAAGAAATATTTTTCAAACAAGTTTCTCCGAACACTCATTTTCTAGTCTGTGGGTGTAGCTTCATTTCAGTGCTTAATTTTATAAAGACCTCTTGCTTTAATCACTTTGAAATCATAATTTCAGACTGTAATGACTCAATGACTGAAATACTCGAAATTTTAGAGGTAGAGCACTGCATTGCAATTGCATCATCAATTTAAGCAGCTTGAACTTAATTCTGTAAAACCCTGATTCTATGATTCTACGATTCTAATTGCTTACATGGGCAAACACATAGTCATAGATGCATCAGCATTTCATTCTTTATGATGCATTTTCAACCCTACTTAAATAGCATAGGTATACAAATATTAAGTTACAGGTTTGAAGCCACTGATGGAGACACCACTCAAGAAGTGGTGAAATTCATTTTTTAAAATAATAAGTAATTCACCTTTTAAAAACAAATTACTACACATGCGTACTTCCGGAGATAACGTTCATAAACAGAAAGCTCTAGAAAATTTGCACATCATTTATTGTCCAGCTATTGTTTTGAGGTGCTACCAACATTTTCCTTTATGTCCCCACCTTTCTGAATAGAAACTGAGCTGTTTGAAGCGTTGTTTATTTTAATTCATCTCTGAAGATAACATCACCAGCAGCAGGTTCCTCCCATGCAGGAGCGAGATTTTAAATGGACCACATTCCCAAACCACCTCCCTTACCTTGGAATGGCGATGGAGAGGACTGGGCCATCTGGATATGCTCTTCGTTGATCAGGTAGATTGGCTGGTGCTGAGCAATCTCCACGCTGGTGCACACATTGCTTTCCCCGTGAAGAAAGAATGTGAAGGCACACGACAAATGCTCACTGGAAATGGGGGGAGACAAAAGAGAAAGGAATTTATTAACACATGAGTGAACTCATAGGAGGAGTTAGTGATTTCATAGCCTTAAGAAGCTAAAATACTCTCTTGTCACTTGCGGCCACTGAGTACAGGTTAATCAATTGACTGATAGCCAGGTACAACAGCAGCACCCATTGCTGAACAACTATTTAGCAGTGCTGGCACCTATCTCAAAGATTTGTTTCCCTGCTTCTTTCAATTATTAAGATCTCTACAAACAAAAGGGACTTTATCTAGAGCTCAAGAGACAAAGAGCATTCAGAAAGTAACAGCAGTTCTTCAAAATCAACTCTGCAGCCGATTCAAGCTAAAGAGAAACAGGAGAGGAACAGGAAAAGGTGTCTGTTCAACACCCCATGAGACCCTGTGTAGAGAAAATAAGAGCACGTGAATATTACAAGAAGCTGACAACGGTCTAAGACGAACTGTGGTTTTGTCACTGACTATTAAACTTAATTTGAGGTGGACAGTATTTAAAACTTTCCCACTTTACCTAATAAAATAACCTCTCAACGTTGCTAACTATTTGCCAGAAAATCCCGTGCCACAAAGTCACAAAGAAACAAAACGCATGTCATGCTTCTGATTTATCATTTTAACCCCCTATAAATTGCTAAAGCTGAAGAGGCAGTTACATGGTGACTCTTCAGCCCAATACAGAGCTGCACACACCATGTGAGCTGCTGCTGCTGCCTTTGGCACTGGGCCGGCCATGATGCAGCCTGCATTAACAACCTTCACCAGAAAGAAACACAGCCAACTGCAGCAATTCCACTTGAGTATTTAAGACAACCAAGCGCTCAACTACTGTCAGTTATGTTTAAACAAAGGCACTGATGGTCTAGAACAGGAAGCTGTATTATTCTCAGTAATCTCTGAATGATTCCGTGCGTCATGTAGAACAAGATACAGCCCTGTACTGTGAGCCTCCAACACTGGCAGAGAGAAACAGAAAATGGTCAGAAAATCCAGTGAGAAAGGGTTACTTATATTACAGATTGGTGCTATCATTCTGTCCTCAGAACTACTTTGTAGCAATCAATTAACGCTATGAAATGAAAGGTTTTATTAGATTTTCATTTTCGTGAGGGAAAGAAATTTCAGGTCGTTGCGCTCTGTCATCAGTGTTGTAGAAATAAATTGCTCGTTAATTTACAAGGCAAGAGGCAGGTGAGGAACAGAACGGCTTCAGGTGTTTCTCTCCATCTACCTTCCTTGCCCCATGTAAAAGGAAAAACAAAAACGAGAATGGATTGCGTGCATCCATGACACAAACAAAAAAGATCAACTATTTAATCCAAACCCATTGCTTCCTTGACATAGGGCAAATATAAAGACAACTCTATAATAAATAAAAAGAGGATGAGAAATCTGGCCTAAGATCAAGCAGGGATAATCCCAGCAGAGAAATCTGTGTGCAGCAGGTCAGCCACTCTAAAGGAGAACAAAGCTGTTTGTTAAGTCATCATTTTCAGCTCCCATCTTAAGGATATTACACAGAAATCCTCCTGATTCTGTAAGCTTCCTGCGGTGCTGGACTGCAGAAGTCCTGCCTGTCTTCCACAGAACAGAAGGAAAAGATCTTCCGTGACCACACAGGACCCTGTCAAGTGGTCTGGTAAGAACAAATCACGTGCAACAAAATCCACAGCTACCCACAAACACTGTCAGAACAAGAGATGGACAACATCAAGAATTTAAAAGACAAAAGATGTTTGTTTTTGCAGGGAAGTTTTTGCATGCCAGTGACTTTTCCAGCAGAGATCAGCTAACACCAAAATTAATCGTTACGTTTAGAAAATTAAAGGGGAAAATTAAAAAAAAAGAAAAAAAGAGAAAGATTATTAAGTCCGTTATAATTTCCTGAAAATATGATCCAAGAATAACTGCAATGACAGCGACAAGCACTAAGTACTTGACCAGTGCAGGAGGACGACCACCAGCCCCAGCACCGCAGCACGCTGCCCTGGCCCTCCCATAGCCCCTCATGGGTCTGTGCCTTCCCGTGCCCCCCAGCCTTCCTGCCCCTGGGCTGCAGGAGAACACACAGTTATGGGATGCTGTGCTCCCTCTGGTGCCAGCGTCAAGGCTTTAAGGTCAGCTTTCAGGACCAAAAGTAATAACAATCAAGGCCCGGGGACTTGCTACATTCCTAATAAGCTTCCGGCAGACTCTGAGCAAAACATTCACTTGAGCAACAAACACAGATTTTATTTGAAGAAAACAGCATCAGAGCACTGTGAGGTCCTCCAGTCAGGAACGCGCGCTTCAGCCAGCGACATTCCTGGCTTCAGCGCGTCTCACACAATTCCTCAAATACCAAGCTGCAGAAATCACTCCTGCTGCGGATGTGAGACGTCGCTGAGCAGGATTCACACAAAGCTCACTGAGCTACACGCAGCCTTCGGGAACAGTGGCAGATCTTCAGATGCATTACACATCAGAGCTGGACGAGTGGCTCCGGAGCTCAGTGGGGCCTTACAGCAGTGTGTTACCAATGCTCTGTGCCTGTGACAGAGCTGGCAGAAGCACAGAGGAGTGGCTGAATGTGAGATGCAGATCAGACTGCTCCTGACACTGGGCAGCACTATGTTCAGACAGATATTCTATATTTTATTTACATTTATCTCAACCCCATTCAAAACCCAAAGCTGACAGGCTTTTGAAAACCCACTCTACTATCTCAACAGATTTTTGAACTTAGGAATTTCTGTACGTTTTCTTTCTTATCTCCCTGACACTCCAAGCATCAGCAACCACCAGGGGCATGTGAGATGGCTTCCCAGCAGTTCCTGCACCGCAAAGCCTGCTGGGCCCCACATGGCGCCTGCTCAGAGCAAGCACAGTCACAGATGTACTATGCAACCTGAACTGCTGCACTAAACACGTTCTTTGAGTGAATTAACAACGACAGAAGGACCGTGACCAGCTTTAGAACTGTTTGTGAGCCTGTGCTGCTGCCCGGACAAAAGGATGAAGGGATGGCCTCCAAGCTGTGGCCATGTGAGCGGCCTGCCCAAGGCCCTGATCCCCCGGCACAGGATCCAAAACAGAAAGCTGACAACCACTTAAGCATCTGATGGATTAAAAAAACCCACAGAGTTGGAAGTATTTAAACTTCTTTAAGCCCCGGGCACAGTGTGAAGTCAAAATGCTTAGTGACATACTTGTGAGCTCAGCATGATGCACACCTTGGCCGGATGCATTCAGCTAACCACCTCTGAGGGTGTGAGGTGTAATTCCTGCTGGCCTTGCTCAGGCACACAGTCAGTGCCACCAGAGACAGCAGTCATCGCCATAGTCTTCCATCACAAAATTTCAATACAGGTTTCCACAAGACCTATGCTTTTTATCCTAGCTTTGTAGCCATTAAACAATTACATTCTTAAAGGAACGCCAATAGTGCCTGTGTTACCCTATGCAGGCTCTGTGGTCTCCCTGCAGAAACTTCTCCCTCCTCTACAGCTGACTGGCAGCCTCCACGGTTACAGTGTGCCATTCCCAGAGTGCCTGATGTTATTTCCAGCTAGAATGGCATTTAGACCAAACTCTAAAACTGCTGAGCACTGCAGCCTTGAGCCAGCAAATTTTTGAGCATACACTTTAAGGACTATTTCCATTATATTTACTGAGGGAGAGACTTGCTAAAATTAAAACCATTAGTTAAATAGAAGGCTTCTATTGATAGAAATACGAGGAAAAAAATACCACGCCCCAGTTCCACGCTGACAGTTATTCCACGTTTACTTCATTGTACTCTGAATCTGTTCTCTGTATTCTAGTTTCTAACATTCAGAGCAAGGAAGTTGATAAGAAAAAGCCCCAAAGAGACACAGCAATGCCATATAATCTTTTGTAACACAAGCAAATGCCTGTGCTCTTCTCGGTGTTATCAGCTCTTCTGTGTTTCTTCCCCCAGTTTGTCATACAAAGGAAACAAGATGCATAACACATAAAATCCTTTCAATAAAGAGCATTTGCATGAATCAGACCTTCAATCTGGCACCTCATCACCACAACTGACAGCAACCGTCTTTCAGATTATTTTCTCTGGGCCTTCATTACCTTAAACAACCTCAAAGATAGCCAGAAAGGTAACCAAGTTGCTTGTTCATGTAATATTTAGGACCTCCCATCATCTTTCTGAGCACCAATCCCTAGGTTACTGTAAAGGACTTAAAGGGAAATACATGAAGTTAAATTTATGTACATATAAAAATCAGACAAGAACTATGAAAACACGACCAGGTTTAAACTACACAGCGTTGGCAGAGAAAGAACATCTGACGGATTTACTGTCTTACTCTTCCTCTGCGTTATAGGTTTATATAAATACCCAATGAAAGCTCAGCTGGTCTGCATTCAAACTTTAAAGAGCTTATTCCCACACAATTAATCTCAGTGAAGAAAATGCTAAAGAATTGCATTTCATAACTGAGTTCTGAATGCATGTACCAAATGGGAACACGAGGAACAGATCAAGCACTCTGACAAATGTTATTATCTCTCCCTCTAAATTAAGACTGTATGTATTGCTTGTTGCAAAATCCTCTTGTTACCAGTGCAGTTCTTGAAATTGTTGTCCATCATCATAAACGTAACCTCAGACTTTGACACTCTTTTGCTTTCTTGGAGCACACTTAAAACTCTCCCTTCCTACAGCAGCCACCAGCACACTGAGCTCGAGCTCCTTCCAATGCTGCCATCAACCTCCTGGTTCTCTCATTTGTAAACAATTATTAAAATCACTGGCTGTGTATAATTAATTATTTTTATGAAGAATTATCTCTATTGCTTTTCAATACCCTTCAAAATCACATAATAAAGTCTGATCTCAGAAAGAGGCAGTGGTAAGCCCCATATGTTAGGAAATGCCATCACAGAGTACACTGCAATTCCCAGAACTGCCCAGGCCTTCCCATGATTGAACTTCAGGCATCAATGTTGTCTCACATGTTCTGTTTTTTGTTTGTTTGTTTGTCTGAATGCCTGAGATATATTTAATGTTTGCATTACCAATTTACTATCTCAACACCTTCCTGGTTGCCACCAGCACCTCTCACCAAGGCTCACACCACTCACTCTCCACCCTCATCCTCTCAGCAGCTCCTGCTCCCCCCTCCCACAGCAAAAGGGGGGGGGGGGGGGGGGCAGGGGATCTACAGTTTGTACTCTGATTGACAACATCAATCTGCAGCATGACAAGGCTATGGCAGTACAAGAGCTGGTCCACGTCGGGGGAACTGCTGCACATCCCATTAGCCAACGCTTGGAGGAGTAATTATATTGCAGTCCTTATGTACAAGATGTACTTCAAGTCTTTGCTGAAGGAAAGGTCATGTCCAATGCACATAACCTTTTCTATACACAGCATAAACTGCTCTGTGCTCTCCATGCTGGCTGGTTATGAAGTCTGAGATTAAGATAGTCCTATTCTTCTTTTTTTTTTTTTTTTTTTAATGACCTTAATAAGGATGGACTGAGCTACACACAGAGCAGTGCTTCTGCACCCTATGAACACTGTACTGCAACACTACAGCAGCTGAGGAGGGAAGTTTTCACCCTTTCGGACAGAAAACCACCAGGCTTTTGCCATACAAATTCTGCACAGAGAAACATGTTCTGCAGTGTCAGCCACAATAGCTCTCCCTTAAAACTATACTTATATAGAAGTAGGCAAATTTTTACAAGGCATTAGAACAGTTTTAACATTTAGCTTGCTTATTATGAACGGACTGTTTAACCTTTCTATATGCCCAACACACACTGGGGCCACGCACAACCGAAGTAGCAGAGTTACTCCTTTCATCTCATGAAGGATGGAACAGTGTAATACATGAGACTTGTGCCATATACATGGGAATACGGGGCAACAACAGGCAGCAAGAGAAGGTGGGTCAGTGCGCCTGCTGACACAGACACCAACCTGCCAGAAGTCGGAGAAACATTTTCACTACAGCTAATCCTGAGATTTTACTTAAATCCAGTTTTCATTTAAACCACAGGCACTGGTGACTACTGAATGCATTTTGTTTTTATTTGCGTTGCAGTTCAGAGTAGGGCCGACTTAGAACCACAACTATTTTCAAGTACTTAATATTGCAATATCAAAAAACGATCCTGTTAGTTATCACATTCGTTATGAATACCAATTCAGAGTGACCAGCTTTGTCACTTTTTATGACGGTGTAACCGCATCTGTGGACACGGGAAGGACAAGTGATGTCATCTCTCTAGATTTCAGAAAGGCCTTTCATAGGGTACCCCATAACATCCTTCTCTCCAAATTGGAAAGATGTGGATTTGATGAGTGGACTATTTGATGGAAGAGGAACTGGTTGTGAGACCATACCCAGGGAGTGGTGGCTCAGTGTCTGGCACCACAGTGATGAGGCACTGGCACAGGCTACCCAGAGAGGTGGTGGATTCCACATCCTTGGAGACACTCAAGGTCAGGCTGGATGGGGCTTTGAGCACCTACTGAGCCGTAGACATCCCCGTTCATTGCAGGGGGTTGGATTAGACGACCTTTGAAGGATTTCTTCCAACTCAGACAACTCTACAACTCTATGATGAGACCCGGAATCTTGTGATTTGGGAAACACAGTTGTTGTGAGCACACTTCTATGGCAGGAAAGAATACAATCTTTACAGCAAAATCCAAAACTAGTGTAAGGAAAAGGAAAAAAAAGCCATCAAGGTGATTAAAGAGATATCCACGTTGATGCTCATTTTCAATGGAAAGTCTAAACTTCCTTAGGAAAAAATGAGTATGCCCTTAATAACGTCAGGAATTTGCTCTTAACTGTACCACTCTCAGCAGATGTTCTGAAAACAAAAGCACGGTTGTTAATAACAACAAAATGAACTATGTTGACCAGAGGGTTGGTCAGAATGCACACAACCTTTCTTTGCCCTAGCATCCTTAAAGAACAGCAACAGGAAAAACTGCATTTAAAATTTCTAACATCACTGCTGCCATCATCCTTCTGACCTGTCCCATTACCACCTCACCTTCATCACGATTCAATGGATTTAGAGACAGAGAATGAAACAGATTCCACTGGAAAATTAATTGCCACAAAAGCTCTAATGCTCCGTATAGTGGGACCACAGCTGGACAAACACATATATCCAAAATGACACGCGGTACTCATGGTACTAAGTTACATGTTAGGTCACATGTAACTCAAAAAAGCAATCTATGCTGTGCTCTTGGCATTTCATCCAACAAAGGCCGGCATAAAATCACTCCTGAATTGTTATGCGCAGTTCTGCTCTGCAGACCAGGAGTGAAAAACATCCTTCTGAGTATTAATAACCTAAAATCAAGAACAAGCCTGACTAATGCTGATGGAGACCGGCCAACCAACTGCTCCATTCTTTTTCAGCCTAAGGCATAAACTGACCTTTTCTCAGCAGCTCAGTACTGCAAAGCTTAAACCCTGGATCGCCCTAAATTACACTTTCCTTGCTAATTTTATCGCAGATCATGCAGCTCTCAATCACCCGGTCTCACCAAGCAAGCAGCATTAGTATCACCAACCAGCACATTTGTAACGGGATTCACTGGGGTGTCCCAGAGCCACAAGGAAACTGAAACCTTGAGAAGAGGTGGCTGCCCCCCATTCCCCACAAAGCTGCTGCCAGGAGCCATACAGAAGTGAGATCCTTCCCTTTCACAACGGTCTCATGCTGCACTAGGACTAGCAGTGGTCCTCCTGCTTCTAGGAAGAAAAGGCAAGGGAACTGGGGAGAGTCTGAGACCTGGTACATGACAGGCACCAGCACATCATGAGCACATCTGTGAGGTCTGGATGATGGATGTAAGAAGGCTCTCTTCGAATTAGGCTAGCAGTTCTCAGTATTACACTCTAAATGCACTAGGTGAGTGTCGAGTCCAGTTAGCGATCCAATCATGTGCCACCTCGAAATGAAAAGAATATTTAACAAACACAGGCACATAAGAGTATCAAATCATGTTTACATTAGGAGCTTCACTTTCATACTATTACATGTATTAAGGAGTATTACTGCTACTCTCTAGGTAAAGCCCTGGGTTACTATTTTTTGTTAAACACGCCCTTGTTGCACAGATTCACCCCACGGCACTCATACATCTGCCACCACATTTTGCTCTTCATTCCACAAGACTCACATTTCTGAAATACTTTTTATTATATGGGATAATACAGAATATCTTCCCAAGGAAAAAAAAATCAAATATATATATATACAAACACCAAAAGTCACTCAAATTATATCTCAATGGTTATGACAAAGTTTGCTTTGAAAGCTGCAAATTTCAGGTGTTCAACTTTTATCTCAACAGCAATTTGTTACAAAACGATCACTCTCAATGTCTCTGCAATGGGAAAGAACACTGTGATGCAGATAAACACTACTGCATGTATTTTAGGGGGTACTGTATAATTGTCATGGAATCACGGAATGGTTGGGGTTGGAAGGGACCTTTAAGATCACATAGGTCCAACCCCTTGCCATACGCAGACCAGGCTGCTCACGGCCCCATCCATCCTGGCCTTGAATCGCCAAGACTGAAATCCTACATTATCATTATCCCACCAATACACGGCCTTCTTTATACAATTAACACTTCTCTGTTTTTCAGTACCCAAAACAACATTTCTCAGTGTGGGAACACCCAGCACAGTGCTGTTCAGACCTGGTTACAAAGACAAAAATAAATAAATAAATACAAGCAGCCATCAACCACTCCAAAACCAACCTAAGCAAACACATACAGTGTACAGGGCAATAACACCCAAACAGCAGGTGATGCTCAGCTTGCTGTCAGCACGAGGGCGATGTGAAGCAGACTGAAAGCAGTGCCACTCGCAGCGCATGTTTCAAGAGACAGACGTGTCCAGCTGCAAATGTACTGTTTTCCATGTCTTCAAAGATAAGACTGTCACACATAGATCCTAAAAGTGGGCCTCAAAATAATGAAATCTGAGATCTCATAAAAGAAGACAAATGTTCCCGATAATAATGGAAACTAATTTTCTATAAAGCATGCGCTCTTCTTTGTCACTGCTTTTGGACTAATTTAAGCGGCGCTGGCACAGTAATATCAATCCATAGTATTTTACAAGCTAATAGACACTACAATTAATTTACTGTATCTCAATTTAAATTACTTTTTCAATCAGTCACAGATACGCTCTCCAGACTTGCACACAGGCTCTGCCCCCAGTGAAGACAGCAGAGCACAGAAATGCAGCACCTCTTGATGTCTCAGTTACAACACAAACACAGCATCACACACCGCTGCCCCTTGCAGCAAGGCTCCTGAGCAGATGCTTCTTTCTGCTGCCTGCTAATGTAGGTTAATGCACCCTTCCTGCCTTCACCCCCATGAAAGCTGCATGCTATTATCCAAAGTAGCATTATATTAGATTAAGGCCATTCAGAAAGGATATTCTTGAACAAATATGGCAAACTGGAAGGGAAAGAAGGGACGTGAGCCTGTACTTGGCTGTCATTAAGGTCACCGAAGATGAAATTACATTTACCAGTCTCATTGGCACGAAGTATATCAAACAAGGCTAGTTGGTTTCCTCAACACACACACACACACAAAAAGAAATAATAATTAGGAACCAATGTTATTCTTAAAATCTAAAGATGATCGATGCACTTCTGATTTTTTACTTCAAACAGTTGCTTCCAGTACGAAGCGGAAGTAAATGAACAGCATCATCACTTTTGTGCCACAGTCACACAAAAACACAACCGACAATGAAGTCATCTGCTATTAAATCCATGCACCCACTTCCCAGAGCCAGCTGCTGCTGCTCTTCCTGCAGGGGAATGCTGGCACTGAGCTCCCCACACACAGCCCGGCTCCTCCTGACCACCTCCGAGCAATTTAGCAGTGACAACTGGAAATAGGATTTGCAAATGTGGGAAGACGTGACTCCCCTTTGTGGTGGTTTCTCTCCCTAAACAAATCTGCCGATACCTTCACATAATTATAAAGCTACGACACTAAGCCTGCATTTAAATCACAGAGCATGAAGCAATATGAAACTTAACAGAGAGCTTTAATATTCCTAGGACTTGCAGCTAACCTCTTAAATTTTGCCAGAGGACAGCACTGCTATAGAATGAATGTCTTTTTTGTCCCCTAACAAGGAACAAAAAAAATCCAACTATACCCTGACTGAACTGAACCAACAGCAAAAAATCCCCTGCAAAGTACTTAAATCCCTCACTTCTTAGCACACCTCATCAAGGACTGAGGAGCTCAGTGCTCTCTTGAAGAAGGATGTGATGCCCTTCGTGCCGCTGCTGAAGAGCACGAAGCTTAATGAGCTGCACCAAATGGGCCCAAAGTTTGGGGAGGACTGAACCCCGCTCCGTTCCCAACACGGCGTCAGAGAAACTGATCATCCTTCACTGCATGATCTGCAAAAGCGGCTGCATGGGATGCAAACACCTACGGATACGCATGAAGCTCAGTGCTGGCAGTCTGCTCCCAGCTGTCCTTCCAGAAGACGGTCGTGCAAAATTATTTCATACGCAACCACTATGCAGTATGCTCACAATTCATGGAATTAATTTTATGATCCAAAACCACATTAAACAACATGTAGAAAATACTAAAACCATGAAAAATGCGTTAATTTGTTCATTGCCATGCGTCTGTGATCTTTCCACTTTCAGAGTACATTTTAATTGACTAGTTTAGAGACCAATTAATCCTTTTATATGTAAGTCAATCACTGAATCCTCTCCAAATAATTTAGCTTCTCCATGCTCTCTCCCACTTGATGTCCCTGGGGAGTGAATGCAGTTGAAACAGGTGGCACACAAATCATGTTTAGCAATAGAGAAAGAACGGCATTAGCAGGGATACAAAGCATTAAAACTAAAGCCTTACAATTTAGTCAACCGTATTCCCTGCCTGGCTTCTACCTCTCCCACTCCCAATCAAATCCCTCATTTTTTCTTTCTTAAGTGACAATTTCATTAGTTCTAGTATTTTTCTCCATGGCACCTGATCTTCCCCTCTTCTATCTTTTGTGCATTTAAACTACTGCTAAATTGGCTTGAATTATCTCCAGAAGGTAACACCTTGCTTGCCATTTTATTTCTTAACTTAAAAGGCCCCCCTGATTTCGAGTTCTTTAATAACCACTTTCCTTCTAGGATTACCCTTCCACAATCAGAACTGCTTTTTGTCTTGCCAAGCACACATCTCTAGCTTAACAAAATCAGTCCCACCACTTCGCTTCATGGCGCTTCACAAACACCACGACTTCTTAGGAGACGCCTGAAAATCATTTGGTATTAAAGAGAGGAAGAGTTGGATCTGTCATCCAAGAACATCATTACACAGGCAGGTAACAGAGTTAGCAGACAGCACCCATATCCTGTAAGCTGGTTTTGGAGATGGTAAATATATACATGTATAAAAATATATATACATATATTTAAGGTTCTTTGCCTATTAAAATGACTCAAAATCTCAATCATATTAGAACTGGACAGGACAATGGCTTCCCCTGAATATAACACATTAAATGGTAACAGAATGAACATGGGATTTCTCTGCTACACCACCGAAGTACATCTGAAAATGGGTCACACTGTTCACCACTGCTATCAGCTGCCCAGGCAGGCAAAGAATCTGAAAAGGAGACACATTTCAAATAAACCACAGTTAAAAACACCTCCTAGAAGTATGTGAAGCTCAAACGAACAGAACTTAAACAGATGAAAGATATTATTTCTGTACATCAGTACAAGATTTATAATATTTTTAACAGTCACGCAGACGTGTGACAAACAGATCATCTGAAAATTGTTCTAAGAACACAACTCGAAGAAATAATGCAAGAAGGAAAAACTGCTGTTCTGCTGTGTTAACTGCAACACTTGTTGTCTGTCGTACCAGGTAATCTCGTAACACCAATTACTTCCCCCTTAGTTTCTCCCTTGTATGAAGAACAACTTTCTGTCTGAAAAAACAAGCAGCACAGGCACACAAAAATCTGAGAGGTATTTTACACACATGCCAGGCATAGCAGCTATGGGCCTTACAAGTAGGGATGTATGGGCAGAGCTGCAGAATGCTTAACCAAAGCAGGGCTCTGGTGGGCAGCACAGTGAAGCAGTGACCCCAGAGAAGCCCCATACCATTTATTGACCCTCAGCCTTCAGCTATGATAAAGGAGAAGCAAACCGCATGCAAACAGGTTCTGAACCTCCCGTTCTGAAATGCAAACCTCTGTGCAAGCCCTAAGCAGGCTTCTTCATTGCCTCCACGCTGCTGGCTGAGGATGGCAGTACTGACTACAGTCCAAAAAGGGCAATGAAGGTAAAACACCAACTGGAAGAGCCAGCCTCACCCGTTATTTACCATGCAGGAAGCTCTGCTCTCGCACAGACACAGGCATTGTGTGCAGATGTGCACACCTGCAGCTCTGAGATCCTCACAAAGCAGCATGAATGGAGAAAAGACAGAGTTTGCCCTGATCTCCAAACCAGCCTCAGTAGCCCTGAAAGGAAACGCAAATGGAAAGGCTGACTTCCACACGCTGGATGTGCGTGTTATTGGAAGGAAAAGCAGCTACACTGCCTCAGACCTATGAAGCAGTTAGATTGCACAAAGTTCAAGAAAGCTTTCTGAAAACCCCAGACTTCATTATTTCCAACAAGTCACTGAAATTTGGCAAGACTTTCTCAAGGTCAAAACATTCACTTCGTGCATTCAATTAAATCCTGCTGAATTCTGACTGAATTATAGGGTGAAGAAAAAATAACTGCTTCCCAATTCCGATTCTTCTTTCCACCTTCCTGTCTCCCCATCCCCCAGGTGCAACTTGACAGCCAGCCAAAACCTCTGACCGTTTCAACTCAAGTCCCCACCAGAGCTATTACCATTGCCATCCTGTTCCGGAAGAAACCAAGCACAGAGAACACAGGTGTCACCAGTAAACGTGGGAGAAGGAAACTGAGTTAGACTGAAATCACATCCATACCCCTCAGTATAATTTGTGGCTTCAGGATCTAAGATCCTCTACTCCTGTTTTTTAAGCTTCTGGCTTTCCCAAGTCCTGAAGCCTCCCCACCTACAAAGTGAAGCCATGCTTACTCTGACAGACACAAAGGTTTTGCTCCCCAGAGGCCCCCCGAAAAGAACCCACAGAGCTGCGGTGTGGGGCTGGTTGCTGGGCCAGGCTGCTGGCCCTAATTGTAGCCCTATTGCTTGTTAGTATTCTACAGCTCAGAACAAGCGAGGAGGCTCAGGAATAGCTTTTTGCTCCTCATCCAGAATTCCTGGAGTGGTTTGGGGTGCAGAGCTGCTCCATGCCCTGCACACCCTACTGGAATCAGCCCAGCCCCACGCTGCCCTCCGCAGCCTTGGAAAGAGCCGTCAGTGGAAAACAGAAATTTCTTGGTAACATTCAGCTGCTCTTTTTCACCCCTCACATCTGCAGGCAGTCAGTGCAATGCTTGTGAAAGAGACAAGTCGCTTCCTTTTGAAAATATTCTGGTCAATGGCAGTCACGTTCATGAATCTGATTTCTATCAGGAAAAACAAAGCACACAAAAAAGCTTTTGAAGATGTAAGCACAATAGTGCTGTTTCCACAGAGACCTCGCGCTTCCATCGCACACTTGAATACCTGTCTGCACATACACCTTTATCAAGCTCCATTCTCCCAGCATAAACAACCACTGCATGAGATACACTCAAGTATTCCAGCAGTAAGGGCACACAAATATATGTGGGTAGGAGAGCAAAGTCAGAAGAGGATAATGTGGGGGTTTTTGTGTGGAACAGATTGGTACGGATGGAACAGATTAGGATGGAAATGGAAGAAAGGAATAAAGAACGTGTGCAGTTATTTCACTTCCCCCTTTAGCATTTGATTTCCCTCGATATGCAGACTGGCCACACAACGGAACCACCAGAAAGACACAAGCTGATGGTTGATTTTTAGTCATCTATCAAAAAATTCCACTGTAAGACAAGAGGGTCTTGAGATTCAGAAATACCATTATTTAAGGATGGCGATGGACACACTGCACCCAAAGTTCCTAATGCACTTCTTTGTTGTGTCCTAACTTCTCTGACCTTATTGCTGTGGCAATGACAGAACCAGTCCATGGAAGCATCCTTACCTATAGGAAGGCAGAAGACAAGTCCTAACCAGCATTTCACATTTTAGATTTAAATTCTAGAGTAAGAGGTAATGGATTGTCCCAAATCAGCAAAGAACTAAGCTATAAAGAGCTGCTTAACAATACTGCTCTCACCCTGAGGGGTAACAGAGGCGGGCCTGCCCATGTGAACCTTTTATTCTTTCATTTCCTCAGGGCAGATGAAAAGGTTACCAAACACCCTGGTACAAAACTCCTAGGAGCATTTAGTCCAGACATGGAACTACCAGTGAACTCTCCTCATCCAAAATCTATGTCTTCACTTATGAAATGACTCTGACGTTAAAATGAGATCCGTGTGTGTCTGCTTCATATTTAAAGTAGTTCATTTTACAGTTGTCGCATGAAGGAAATGTATTTGGGATGGCCTGCACTAAACACATTAGCAAGGAATTGTCATAATATTCAGAGTGACTCAGTCAGATGTACAACCTACCTGAAGCAGAGCAGAGGGCATCCTACTGAGGCTAAAGGAAATTGTTATACTGGGTTTGGGCTACGCGTATTTGTCTTGTGCACATAATTAACAGACTCCTCCAAATGGCTGATTGCTCTTTTTTAATGTTTTTGTATTACGAATACATAATAACAATATGTATTTTATTTTTATTTATTACTTTTAATAATATATTTTAATATACTTCATAAAGATTGGGCTTTACATTCCTTTAAAAAACAGCTGGGAAGCACAAGCTGATGTCACAGAAGAGCAATAACCTTCAGAACATCTGAAATTCAACAGAATGCTTTGGAGTGCTCTGAACAGCACTCCGAATTAACAAAATATTTTCATTTATTTAAAGCTTTATCGTTCCTATTTTTTCTGATTTTTCTTAATTAAATGTACTAACCAGAAAGAGAAGGAAAATAATAAGTATTTAAAACACAATCCTAACTTCTTGTTTTGTATAATGGACAGTGGCTTCTGAGACCTTGACTCTAAGGCTATCCTGGCAGGTCTCCATTGAGAATTGCTGCTCAAAGCCCTGAAATTCTCTTCATACCCTTACCCTGCACCCTGTCAGAACAAATCCAACACAATTATCCTCTGTGCTTAAGATTTCTCTTTGCATGTGAGATAAAAATGGAATTCAGTCGCATAGAGAAGACTGGAGCCAACCATTCACCTGGTCAAACACGGAGCGCAACGTGGATTTCAGCTGTGCAGAGGCCCTATGCTCTTTAATTCCACCCAAAACATTACCTTTTATTATTATTTTTTAAAATGCATAAGCAGAGCGTAAATAGACATCGTCAGACTTAAATATCTTTAAATAGCTTTAATCTTTGGGCTGAACTGTAAGATATATTATTCCTTCATTTTAATGCAACAAGATCTTCATCAGAATTACCTACAAGCAGATTTGGAGAAGATCGCCCTACTGCATTCCTTCCTCATTCCCACCTTGATCATAGTGGAACACAAAACAGAATAACGAATTTCGAACGTTGGATCTTCCCCTCTCTTGATGGAAAATGAAAGGGCTTTTGTAACTTCCCACCACATCCCCCTGCCTCCCAAGCACTCCCATGTTATTGAAGGAAAGGCTGGGGAGTGTGCGTGTGTGGCACTTTGTGCAGATTGAAAATGCACTGTTTCATGGCAGGGTAATACTGGTAGGCACGTTTAAGGATAATATTTTTAGGTGTGAATATTATGAACACAGATTCCAAATGGACTGACTGTTTATTGGTAATGTATTTCCAAAGAAAATCACACGGGTACTTTATGTCCAAGAGCAGAAAACAGATGAGATGTCAGAAGCGATAAAAGATTTTTCTGCATCCCTGATGAGGACTCAGCTTGTTGGACACAGCATTCATACATTTATGTCTTATTTCATTAACTCCCTCATAAGAGCAGACTAAGCTAAGCATTGCCCTGGTACCGCTCCTGTCCTCTTTGACAAGGGAGATGAAATAAACAATTCCAATGCAATACCTCCTCTGTCATTGAAGAAATTCTCTTTCCATATTTTAAACGACACAGGAGTAAAAGAAATAGAATGTTATTTTAAGAGCAGTTTTTATCTCCCTGTAACCCCATCAGCACTTTCAATAAAACTTTCAGAATGCCCTATTGTCAGCAGTTAGCAGGAAAATACATCTCACTCTAACATACCCCAACATTACATCTCCTCACATACCTACACGGAACAGAGAATGGTTACTTACCATTATTAGTACCTTGTAACCTCCTACACTTTGTAATAAATTGACAGAATGGAATAACGATGAAAAATAACACCACAGATTAAGAGAAGATGCTGAAGGTTGGTGAATTTAAAGAAAGCGCCTGGGCAACTGGCTGGAGAAATGCTGGAGCTGTTAATCAAATTTCTACCCATCACAGAGAAAACAGTGAATACATGAATGAAATCAAAGTTTCTGCAAAGACAGAGGACTGATGATTCAATGGGTGAGAGACTTGAATGGTGTGCAGGACGACAGCATAGTCAAGAGCCCGGAGCAGGGCAGCAATCCTCTTCACATCACCACGTTTTCGGTCAAAGCCAGTTACTTAAGGTTAAGTGCGCAAGGATCCAAGGCCACAAGTTTCCTGTGCATTCTGCATGCTCCTTTTTCCATTCTTAAGATGCTGTTAGTTAAGACAGGATTTCAGAGATACAAAAGAATACCTCTGTCCTAAAATTAGGTTTAAAATCAGTGCTCAAAGCATGAAGAATCTTTGTTGCACCGGCAAACACGACAGGAATTGTGAACATCTTATATTTTGACATTCAGCAACTTGCAATGAGTATCAGTAATGAGACAATTTGTTTTGTCAGTGCGCATGCATTATACAAAAATGAGTAACATTATGCAAAAAAGCTGCACATTTGTACTTCACGTAAGTACAGCTTTCAGAAAGTATCTGCTTAGAGAAAGAAAAAGATAAAAACCAAAATAGATTTGCGAATATATCTATTTACATATTCATATGTGACAATTACTTTCATTGCACGTGTAATCTGTTTCAAAATGAGACCTGTATGGAAAATTCTGGACTGATCTTCTACTGCTTTATTGCAGCAGAAATGCTGGGGAAGCTGACAGGTTGGTGGTTAAGTTATGGCTGGAAAAAGGCAACTACAGGCGCTGCATACCCTTCCAGGAGGAGTTTCTGGATCCAGTGATGGGACAAGATACTCTTCTTATTTCAGACTCAGAGGAGGACTATTCATGTGATTA
Organism: Alectoris magna; assembly: GCA_030625065.1. Lineage (NCBI taxonomy): Eukaryota > Metazoa > Chordata > Aves > Galliformes > Phasianidae > Alectoris > Alectoris magna. The sequence continues at coordinate 2,818,681 of CM060578.1, read as the reverse complement.
AGAAACAGCTGTTCTTTATGGCACTTTATAAACATCCTAAAAAGAGTCATGGATTGGAAACAGCTCATCTCATTCAGTACATCTATTCGGCTCACCTGATCCATTTCACTGATTTCTTCTTGGGGGAAGGAAAAAAAAGAACCACGAGAACAAATGTGATTATTTATCTTAAGCTGAAGAGTGCAGAATATTGAGATAGGATTTTCAGGTGTAAAAACACTTCAAAGCATCTGCTGGTAGAAAGAGGGAAGCTCCAATCCTCCTCAGACCTAACCATGCTGGCTGAAGCCCCACTGTACACAAATCTACACGAGCAAGGCATTACTCTTCACTAGCAGGAATTATTGCTCCTGAGAACTGCTTTACACCATTTAAATGAAATAATTCCTGCACATTTCAGCTGTACTAGGATTAGCCAGGCCTGCTGGCTCATTTCTTCACACAGCGAGCAGAGAAAGATTTTTCCAGCAGTTCTGGTTGAGTCACGGTGAACATTCAGTGCTGAGTATCCTGAGGTGCACACACTGAAAACCAATCTTCTTCATTACATATGAGTAGCAGCTGCTGGAAACAAGGCAACCATGCACATCTACTACCAAATGACTGCATAAGTATACATATAGTTATCATACTATACATATTCACATACATACATGTGAACTGTAAACATAAGGTTATCTCGGTGAAAAAACAGATACCGGTATTTCACAACCAGTTACGCTGATGTTGGGATCTGCAGAGGAGGAAAACACCCTCTTGCCGGCCAAAATTTCTGCACTAAGATATGTAATGACTTAAAGAAAGGATGGGTACTGGGAATACTAGCAGCGACAGTGAAAACAGCACCTCACAGCAAGTTCTGTAGGTAATTACTGATGCCTGCACACAAACCAATCCACAGCCCTGTTTGGGTACAGCATACTCCAGTTGTTGCTGAAGAATTATACCATATGAAACAGATTACAGATTGAATTCCTTATCGCTTTATTCCTTTGTTAAGCAAACAATGCCAAGATTCTTGAAGTACCTGAAACACGTCTCACAAGGACTTTGTCACTGACCATGCATTCCCCTGCAGTTGGTGCTTCCATAACATAACAAAGGCCAATCCAAGCAAGCCCTACAGTTTCCATTTCTAAAATTCACTTCATAAAGCAGAAAGGATTTCAATTTTCCAGCAGCCATTCAAGGCAATTCAAAGGTGCAGGCAAAAAAAAAAGCAAAGTTTGGATAGACGCCAGGTTTTAATAGGTGTCAAATTTTGAAAGAAATCTAAATCTGGGAAAATTATTTAGAATGGAGACACACGAGACAGCCTGGTTCCGTAAAAACTGAGTCGATTTAATATCAAGGCAAGAGACTGCCATCAAATGGCTTTAGCAGGCTCTGCTTTCCTTGTGTTTGGATCAATTCATGAGCTGAGTACGAGAGAAGACTTCCTTCAGGGTTGAAAGGGTAATTTAGTTTCTATGGTCCATTAATTCCCTGGCTCCTTTCCCCAGACTGCTCATTAGCGCGAAGTGCAGTGATGAGTTTCAGAACATGGAAATTGAAAGAGTATCTACAAAATTCCTTCATACAACGATTACAAAACATCTATCAGAATTAACAAAGCTTTGAAATCTTCTGACCTAGAATTCATACCAGTGGCCTGCACCAATAACCACGTTTACCTTCAAAAATGATTCAAAGTCAATTAATTGCATTATTCATGGCTTCTCACAGTTATTCGTCAGCATTTAAGCCAACAGCCTCCAAACAAACAAGTTTTACTTCTGCCATACTGGTAACAAATGGAGGTGACGCATTACTCTCAATCATGAGGTTAAACGGATAATTACAAACAAGCCACAAGTCTTCAATATTATCTGATCCTATCAAATGCTGCGCACACAGAGGAGCACACAGGTAAGTTCAGGAACAAAGAATTCCTTCAGTCAACAGCACAGATGCACTACGAGTGGTAAGATTTAAGATTACACTTCATACGTTCCCATCCTACACCTCAGGGCACGGTGCTTCGTTTCTCAAACCAGGAGTATAATCCTGAGGAACGAGTCATTCTCTTGTCACGGTCCACGCTCAATTTCAAAACTCTAAGCAGATTTTCAGCAGGAAAAAAATACCTAAGTAAAGACATACATTCAAAGAAACACAAGGATTTGGCTTCATTGCAATAAAAAAAAAAAAAGGCCTCATTGTTCACAAGCAAAGACAAACGTTGCCTCAACTCTTGCAGCCCGTGATGACTGCGGCAGGCACATGTTCTGTAACCAACTCCTCTTGACAGAGGTGAGGAAAAAATCTTTAATGACAAGTACACCTTGCCAGTGCCCAGCACTAGGACCCTGAAGGACTGAAGCAGCTCCAGCCATTGTGTATGGCAGGGCCTCGCAGGGCTGCCTTGTGCTCAGCGAGCTACTGAAGTGCAGGAGAGAGAACGCACTACAAAGCAGGAGCAGAACAAAGCCCACGTCACGTTTCCCTGCCTACATTATATTTCAGTTGTAACACATATGGGCAAAGTACGACACGGGTGGTCCCAGCAAGCCTTACGCTGCTGCTGGGATGCACCCAGCACAGCTCCGAGCAGCACTGCGGGTTTTCTATACGGCTAAAATGTTTCTTCTTCTGTCATCTCAGAAGCAGATGCTGAAGTGGTTGCTGCACTCCAATGGATAAGCCTAGCACAGGGGAACTGCAGCAGGTGAAGAAGTAATACTGTGGTATATCTGCTTTTGAAAAAGCGGACAAAAAAATGAACTCCACGTGGGAATAACTTATTGCATTGGAAAGGAATCAGACCACCTGCATTCCTTGCTGGGTTGCAACAACAAACGCTCTCCCAAAATTAAAACGATGTGAGCAGAACAGCTCAGCTAACATTTTTCGGCCATTAGCAAATGTTTTCATAATGCTACTGTTGAAAGGCAAAATTGTATCACAAAAGGTTTTTAAATGCACCTAAAAAAGCTGCTACCGCCTATCAAGATAGGACAGACCAAGTTGCAAACAAAAACATCTAAGTACTGAGTTCAACTCTAAATTACCCAGCCACAAAAATTCAAATCTAAAATTAGGCTCCTAAAAATACGACATTTTTGAAGTTTCTTGAAAGCCAAATTATACCGCCTGCATTTTTACCAACACAATGATGGCATGAAACAGGATTTTAATTAGAGAAACGGTGGTAGAACAGAACAGTGATGAGGAGACGGAGATGTTTTTAATACGTACGCAAAGATACAGCCACGCATTTTTTGGTACGTACAAAATCTAAGGGCTCACAGGGGAGACGGAGCAGGGCAGACACACGGTATGCTTCAGAACCTCACTTACGTTGGAGATGTTTCAGGATTAGCTGGACTGCTCTGCACATGGGAAGCCCAAAGCTGAACCAGGCAGCTGATATGCCAGTCAAAGCATTTTTGGAGCATCACATAATTTTATACTCCAAACAAAGCTAATAACTACTTTAGGAAATAGTCCAAAAAAGTTACTCGATTTAAAATGGAGATTTCAGTCCCACATTCAGATCAGAAAGTAGCCCTGGCAGCCTGCTTGGCTGGGAAAAGAATCTCTTTGAAGCTGTTCATGTGTTTGGAATGTAGAAATACAGATTGTACCCTAATTCAGCCAGACAAGGAAATAAGGACATTACAATCGTGTGGTTACAATGGCTCCAACGGAATGCGATACTCTGAAGCTATGTGCAGCTCCAGTGTGTTTTAATAAGAACTTGAAGGAATCAAACTGCCGATGAAGGAGTCAGAGCGGTGTTAAACCCAGCATGCATCATACCATGTTTTACATGCTGGCTGTAACTGAAATATTCCAAGTGCTTTTCTCACCTCGCTATTTACCCTAGCTCAGAATTAGTGTTACAGGACATGCTAGTCCAAGCAGGCCCACACTGCTTTCCCAGCACTGACAGATGCAGATGTAATTTCATTCTTCAAACGCGCCTTTATTTTATGGGTAATCCAAGTTCACATGAAAATGAAATAATTCTCAGCTGCTCAACACAGCTTGATCTTTAAGCGATGCCGTTTAGCTTAGGAACTTTGACTCCTTAGATTGAGGTTTTTATATGCAGAACAGCATCAGCAGAACAAACTACCTACAGATATACACAAGGACGTGAGGAGTACACATCTGCTGCAGTGATCCTACAAGCAGTGCCCAGTCATCACTTGTGAACCATTTCTACAGTTTATTTTAAACTAATAAACAAACAAAGGCAAAGACCAAGGGCTTATTACGAAAGATGATCGCACAGAGATGTGTCATCTGTACTCAGGCAGAAGTTCAATTTGATCAAGGCCATTCTCTGGTGCATCCCTGATGCATCTAGTAGCTGAACACACCGTGATCCCAGGAAATCCTTTCTACTTCATTGGCAGCACAGATAAAAGCTGCTCACATACATAGGGTCAGCTTTGCACAGTCAGCAGGAAGAAAAGTAAAAACAGCTTTCCACTCCCACTTCTCCAGGGAAGGCTGAATATTAGGCTATTAGGCAGTCAGATACATTATTTTATAGCTAGCAATGCCCCTGGGTAATGAAGAATGAGTGCAACTGCCACAGGCAGCTTTACAGGAAATTGTGTGAAACAATGACAGATGCTCCAGAATTGTTTCAAAACAAAGGCAGCCCAAAGAGCACTGGATCAGCTGAGGGCTGGCTTCCCTTCCTCCCAGACTATATTCTCCACTATACCGACAGAACACAAACACAAATTTCAGTTCAAAATTATACACACATATGCATGCAAACTTAAAAGCTTCTGCCAATACGTAACTAACAAATGCTTGTTTATATTGCCATTCTCAAGAACAGAAGAACTTTCCCCCTTTAACACAAATTGTTTGTGCCATAGAAAGCAAGCTAATAGGAATAAGTGACAAAAGTCATGTTTTTCTATAAACCTTTCCACAAAATGTCCAAGTCCCATTTTCAATGGTATTGAGAGTACTAAGCCTCCCCAAACCTGCGTTGCATCAACAGCCTTCACTCACTGCTGAACATGGGACTTAAGGCACCAACTCACCTTATCACTCTGTTTTAAAAGCTTTTCGAAGTTGCTCTAAGACAGAAAGGAACACCGAGCAGCACCCTGAAGAACCCATTTACACCTCACGTCGACTGGAAGGAGCACAGAGTAGATGTCCAAACATGTCTGGAAACCCTACAGGCAGCTACCTGCCTATTAAATCATGGAAATACCATAACTGCCCCCAAATCAAGTTTCTCGAGGTTTTTAACTATAAGGAAAAATGATCCTACGGATTGAGAGGCAGAAATGCTGAGCCTTTCTCACAGATCAGCCCGTGATCTGCTTACTCTTAGCAGCACGACATTCAGCTCGTTAGCTTGCAGGGCCGTCAGGTTGCTTAACAGACAGGGCTCACTCTCTTCCAGTTGTTCCACGCATCTAACCTTTTCTTTCTTAATATATGTTTACATTTCCAGCGTACTTTTTCCTATAAAATGCTTTAATCTATTTGCTTTAATATGCTACCCATGCAGTACATAACAATTAATTTGACTGGCATTTATAGGGGCTTGCATAATCAGCAGTATTTAAAAGCTTAACAGTAAAGTAACAAATAAAATTAACTTCATATTTGAGGAAACCAAGTGCTGGTAAGGAATTTTAGTAAGGAATGCATCTCCAAAATGCAAAGACAGCTGGAACTGCTGGAGCACTGCAAAGTGCCCAGGCACCCACATCTAGCTGTGCTCCTATAGATGCTCACTGGGGCTTTTAGCAAACTGCTACTTTAAAAGGAATTTGGTCAAATTATAGACTCCAGTAGGAAAGGAAGGCTTGGTTATCTATAAGAAGCCTGAATTGTTTGAATAGGTAACAATTATCTCAAAACACTCTTTTAATGCGAGACAAATAGAAGAAAGATTGCTTACATGGGTGGACAGTGATAGGACAAGGTGGAATTCTTTTTAATTAAGACAGGGGAGGTTTAGGCTGGATATTAGGAGGAGTTTTTCACCCAGAGGGTGGTGACACACTGGAACAGGTTGCCCAAAGAGGCTGTGGATGCCCCATCCCTGCAGGCATTCAAGGCCAGGCTGGATGTGGCTCTGGGCAGCCTGGTCTGGTGGTTGGCAACCCTGCACATAGCGGGGGGTTGGAACCAGATGAGCATTGTTGTCCTTTTCAACCCAGGCCATTCTATGATTCTACAATTAAGTACTGCTTCCCAAAGGAGTTATAAAAGGAAAAACAGAGGTGGAAACCAAGTATTCTTCAGTTCAAGCTCCTCAGCTCTGTATCAGGGGAAACGTACGCAGAGCTTCATTAACACAGCCTGCAACAAAACTGGGAGAGGGAAGCAAAACACACCAGGCAGCAGAAGGCACATCATGCTTTCAGAAAGCACCGGGGCAGCCTATTGTAAAGCAGTGCAACTTCAACACTGCTGTTGCTTGCGCCATACCAGAAATAGATTCTAAACTAAGTGTGAGGTTTGAGGAAGAGTTTGTTGGCCCATCTGTTCTCCAGGAACACTAGATTTATTTCTGTATGACAATGCTGCACTGTATGAAGCTGCTCTTAAAAACAAATACGTAAGTCAAGAGCACTTCCACAAAAATTCACCACTCCACAAAGACAGTCCAGTCTCAAAACAGTGCTTTAGTTTTCAACTGAAAAATTAAATTAGCAGGGCCTATATGACACAGTTGTGAATGTTCACATGGGTTTGTCTTTAGGAAGATGAAGCACAACAGAAAATTGCCATACTTACATATTAAGAAAGTGCTCTCCATAACAGAAGAGAAACATAGTCCCGTTAACTGTATCACTGTCATCTCTTGCAAAGAGAAGTGATGAACAGGGGTGGGGATAATTCTTAGGAAGTCTTAGGAACTTTGGCTTTGACCAAGATATTACCAGCCAGGAAAGAACTCAGTAGATCTGTAGAAAACATTTCCACAGAGATATGCCTGTTTAGAAAAAAAATCCCCCCCCCCCAAACAACAACAACAACAACAACCAACAATACAATACTGAGAATTTAAGTATGTATAAAGAACCAACAGAAGAAACTGCTGCAGTTGTTCATAAGACCAGAAAGTACTCTTATAACAACAGGCATCATTCTGAATCCCCTCAACATAAAGAAGTGACAGCAGGAACAAGAAATGCACCCGAGGTTAATTACAAAGAAAAGTAAAGAATGGCATCCACACAAGAAACAGCTAAATACATCAGGAGTCCTCACTGCGAAGGTGATAAGTAAAGAGGGAGAGAGAAGAGACATCTACTAAAACCAAAGGGACAGAGATCAGAAAGGAACCAGCTGGTTACAGTCCCTATTAATTGCTTAGAGTAGGAGACAGAACTACACTGGTGAACAGAAAAAAAAAAGGTAAAAAAACCCAACAACAAATCAACCGATTTTTTTCCATTTATTGCACAGATTAACTACAGTATTAATTAGCAACAAATATTTGTCCGTGCTAAATTTCTGTGTGTTCAAACTCGATTAAACTCGCATAAGAAAAATCCACCAACAGTTACTAAACACAAAAATATGTCACGTCACACTGCCAAGATCAGCAGGAAGCTGACCAAGTGTACAGAAAATCACTGTATTCCTGGCATGACCTTACGGTCTTCCCTAAGCTGCTTCACTTCTGACAACTGCTGGAGATGATTTTTACATTAAGGATTGACCAAGAAGAGTAGCTGGGTATATTTCTTTAAAAGAAACTAAAAGCATATAATGGCAGGCAGCTCCCTGCAATACCCAGAGTGACTGTATTACACTGCTTGCTAGCTCACTCTGTTGGATGTCACATCTGTCTCATGGCTGTGCCCAAAGTAGACAAGACCTGAAACACTTCAGGCAGCATCTCTGTTCCCTCCTAAATTAAACCTTTTCCTAGGAATTGGATGGGACAGTAAAACATTCAACTACATCTCCCTGTGATAGAGGAACGTTCTTCAAAAAATTAGATCAAAAATACAGTTTAGGCAGAACTGTGCACACTTCTGTGTAATATGAAGACTAATAAGAAGATAATTCCATGCATTAGAAATCCAATTCCATCAATTAGACTGTCAGATTCATTTTAAGATCTTTCTTCAGATCTTCTCTATCACCTTCAGTGGGGATTTTCTCTCCCGTCAACAGATGGAAGTTATATCATTAAATGCGTTGATATCATCATCCAAAAACATTGCAGCTCCTCTAGTCATGAACAGTTGGTAACAAGAAGAGATGAAAAAGAGGAATAAAAGAAAAAAAGACAGAAAATTCCCTTATCTGGTGGGAAATTCCATCTACTTTGAAATACCATCTTGTCCTTCCACGATTCGTCTCCGAGGAGCTCTGCCATGCGTGCTGCTGGGATCATTGGCATTAAGCCCCTTACTTGCCCTTCCATGTCACAAACCCTGGGAGCACGTCCTGGCAGGAACTCCCATGTCCCATGGAACACTACTCACCAACAGAGGAAGATGAAAATTGAAAATCAATTGTCACAGTGACATTGAGACTGAACAAACAGAGGATTAAGGGAGTGCAAGTGTTCCCCATGCAAGTCCCAGTGTATGCCTAAATATCCTGGTATTGTTGGCTTGTCTGTCCAGTAATGCACGGCAGAACTTAAAGGTAGCAGTTGTTACAGAATACATCTCAAATTGCTTTTCAGTCCAAACCTGAGCCTGTTCTCCGAAATCTGCTGAGAGCTTAAAGCCAGAAGTCAAGGAGAAGAGATGGGGAAAAGAGGGGGAAGTCTACTTCTGCAGGAAGAAAATACCTTCATAAGTCACACGCTGAAGAGGATCACACAGGCATTACTAAACCCAACAGCACATGAGGTTTTGTTTTTATAAATTACCACGGACCCAAAGGAGTTGTCACGTGAGTGTTTGAGATCACAGTATCTTCCATCTGCAATTCCCTGCACAGATGAACCCTGACCAAAACATCAGCTGAAGTAATCCCACACAACTCTAGTTTCAAGATTTAGAGTGACTCTTTCCTATCCAATGCAAACACTTTGTAACAGACATCAGCTCTTCCAAAAGCAGTACATAAAATCCTGAAAAACAGTACCCAGATCCAAGCACTGTAATGACACAGCTGCAGAGGTATAATCAAGACAAAGCAGTTTGGACCACGCACTTTACCACAGATGCGAGCCATGGTTGGATCCCCGCTGCAAGGACAAGACGTGAGGTCAGTAGATGGCAGTATGAAGCACATTATGGGTAAAGAGGATCAGTTTGCTGCACTCCGATTGCTGAGCTCTTTGCCACCTGGCAAAAAACATTCTTTCCTTCATGGCAACTCATTCTCAGCTTTATTATCAAGAGTAAAATCCAGCAAGACTAAATGCAGTCTGACTTACTACAGCAATTTTTATGTTTACTGATTTCTAGGAAAGAAAACAACATAAACACAGCATCTGCTGTGACTGGCAGTGAAAAGGACGACTGTCTATGCTCTAAGTCAGAAGCCAGAATGCCATGCAGGTGGATTTATCCAACCCCAAAAGAAGGCTCCGCACACAGCTAGCAGCCCCTCTTTCTTTCTTCAAAGCTATCCACTGTTTGCTCACTTGTTCAGGGTTTCTCAACTCCGTAAATGAATGCTCTCAGAACATCCAAAGCTGCTTCAAAGTAAGAGCACTTGGAAACCGCCCAGAATTTGTGCTTGAGAAACCACCAGCTCCATGCATCGCGTTCCTCTCGCCTCAGGCTGGGAACTGGTATTGCTTCTCTGGAGTTCAGACGGACAGACAAACTTCAAGCAGGACGACAGGAAGGTTCTCCACAGGAAAGGACAGACTGACAGCCTCAAAAGGCAGAGCTCCTCAGCAATGTACCCCCAAATCTGTTTGAGGTAGGTGTATGATGCAGGCAGTTTTTGCCTGCAGAAACCACACCTCCCCCACCCATGTGCACCACTCTACAGAAGGAAAAGCTAGACTTCTTCCACTTTGAGACTGATAAAAGATGAAAGTAAAAATCTACCCCTTGGTCAATACCTGCTACAATGCACTCAGATATAACATCCAAAAATAATGACCAGTTGGTTCTTAATACACTGATCAAGTTCATCCCACTGAGCACAACTGCTCCAACTGCAGCTCTTCCCTTTCTGGACTGGTTTAAAAACTAAATATAGAATGATAGAATCACAAGGTTGGAAAGGACCTACAAGATCATCTAGTCCAACTGTCCTCCCATTACCATTGCTACTGCAAGCTACTAAACCGTACCTCCCAGCTCCTCATCCAGACGCCCCTTGAACACTGCCAGGGACGGCAACTCCACCACCTCCCTGGGTGGTCGTTCCAGTGCCTGACCACTCTCTGAGAGAAAAAGTTTTTCCTTATATCTAATCTAAACCTCCTCTGGTACAACTTGCGGCCATTTTCTCAGGTCCTGTTTGATGCCTGGGAGAAGAGGCCAAACCCCTCCTCATCACAGCCTCCCTTCAGGAAGTTGGAGAGTGCAGTGCGGTCTCCCCCTGAGCCTCCTCTTCTCCAGGCTAAACAATCCCAGCTTTTTCAGCCACTCCTCATAAGACTTGTGCTCCAGACCCTCACCAATTTTCGTTGCCCTTCTTTGAACACGCTCCAGGGCCTTGATGTCTTTCTTGCAATCAGGGGCCCAAAACTGAACACAGTACTCGAGGTGCAGCCTCACCAGAGCTGAGTACAGGGGGATGATTACCTCTCTGCTCCTGCTGGCCACACTATTTCTAATGCAGGCCACGATGCCCTTGGCCTTCTTGGCCACCTGGGGCACACTCTCAGCTCACGGTCAGCAGAGCATCAACCAACATGCCCAGGTCCCTTTCCTCTTCACAGTCATCCAGCCGCTCAACCCCAAGCCTATAGTGCTGCTGGTTACTGTGGCCAAAGTGCAGGACCTGGCACTCGGCCTTGTTGAACCTCATCCAAGTCACCTCAGCCCAGCAATCCAGCTTATCCAGATCCCTCCGTAGGGCCTCTCTACCCTCAGGCAGACCAACACCACCTCCCAGTTTGGTGTCATCTGCAAATTTACTGAGGGTGCACTCAATCCCCTCATCCAGGTCATCAATAAAGATATTAAACAAGATGGGCCCAGTACAGACCCCTGGGGGACACCACTTGTAACAGGTCACCAGCTGGACTTAACTCCATTAACCACTACCCGTTGGGCACGGCCCTCTAGCCAGTTCCTTACCCGAAGGAGGGTATACCTGTCCAGGCCACGGGCAGCCAGTTTCCCCAGGAGAATGCTGTGAGAGATCACGTCAAAGGCTTTGCTGAAGTCTCAGGCAGACTGCATCAACAGCCTTTCCCTCATCTACCAGTCTGGTCACTCAGTCACAGAAGCAGATGAGGTTGGTCAAGCACGACCTGCCCTTCATGAACCCGTGCTGGCTGGGCCTGATCCCCTGGACACCACGCACGTGCCGTGTGAGCTCACCCAAGGTGATTTGCTCCGTATCTTTCCCTGGTACCGAGGTCAGGCTGACAGGCCTGTAGTTCCTCGGATCCTCCTTACGGCCCCCCTTCTTGTAGACGGGAGTCATGTTACTGAGCTCAGAACAGAGTTCAGCTACAGCGATATGCAGGACAAAGAACAGCCTTCAGAAGCAAACAGAAGGGGAGAGGTGAGGAGAGGTGACTCAAAACACCCAGCAAGCATTATTTCTGTACTTACAGCAATGGACTGGCGACACACTCTAATTTTGCTTTACTCAGTTGCCAGGGAAGTGGAAGCTAACAAAGCTCATTAATGATGATATATTTTAAGAAGCATACACTCTAATTACTGTACATCAGCAGATTGGTCCTGTGCAATGTTCGTTTTAGTCATGAAAAGGATGGCCTACAGCTCACCAGCTCATTATTAGAAGGAAGAACAGCTTTACTTAGATTACTACTTTTATGCAGAAGAATAATAGAGCCTTATTTATATTGTGATATAGCCAGCATTCATTCAAATTCCCCCATCTCCTAAACTAGCAGTAAATCAAAACCAAAGAGAAGCTACTTTAGAAGAGCGCCACTAGCTTGAATCTGGAAGTTTAATAAGCCAAAACATTAAAGGGATTCCGAAGAGTGTAATTCAGCTTTCTCTTCTTTATAAATGGCTCCATATAGTTATTCTTAAAAAAAAAGAAAAAAAAAAAGAAGCATTTCCGTAACTTTTTTTATGCAATATCAGTCACAGAATAGACGGTTCATATCGCATCGCCGCGTGATTTCCTAACCAAGCAACGTGACTGCACAATGTCAGCCTGGTAGCTTTCCTCTGCACTGCTTTCCCTTGTGCTGAGCACAGATGACAACAACGCTTTGCAGCAATTTGGAATGCTTGCTGCACAGAGCACACAGCGCAGCGCTGGCACTCTGCCTGCTACAGCTCGTGTTCGAGGGAACTCCTCGGAGCTGCAAACAGGCAAACCTGAGAGGTTTGGGGAAAGGATTTAGGGAAAGAAGAGGAGAAGAGAGACTGAAATTGTCGTTTCGGCCAGCTGCAACATGCAAGATTGCAAGTGTCATCAATACCTGGAGGTTTGCTATCAGACAGATTAACTAAGAACGAGATGGCTCCATAGTGGCAATAAGAGAAAAAAAACCCAATCAAACCCACAGTAGTTCAGTTTCATTTCAGTCTGTGTCTTCAGACACTAAAGGTTAGCAAAAAATAAAAATCAAGTGAATCTTAAGTCTCGGAGAGCGCTTTCAGAAATGAATAACCTGGAGAACTTCCTTCTGAAACAAAGCTGTACTTCAAAACCTGTTGTTCAACACTAACTTAATTTTACAAAGGTATAAAAACACCATGAAAATAAATGAAAAGTAATACTGCTGACTGAAATAATTCAGTGGGATTTCTTCATTTGAATTTTTCTTTCTTGTTTTTGGAGAAAGACTGAAGATTTTTTGGCTTTAGTAATCAGCTCCATTTGGGAACACGAAGAAATGTATTTCACTTCTGAATTGGACTCAACACAAATCCTATACAGTGCCACTGTTTTCCCAGAACTCTAAAGGCCACCTGCTGCCTACAAGGATTTTAAATCAGTTTAAGCACAAAATGCAGCTTGATATTCAGACCTTCAAGAAAGCTGATGCCGCTTGTGCAAGTTTTTGGAATGCAGGAAGCAGAGCTATAAGGGTAACTACAATTAGAGTTACAACAAAATAAGTATTCAAAGCTAAGGCCCTCTAAATATCTACAAAAGCCCTTAAGTCAATTCATTACTGATACAGTAAGTGACAACACTTGTGTTTGGCAGACAGTACAACTGGGAGCCCTGACAAATCTAATTAACAGCACATCAGGGGCACTTAGTTTATCCTTTATATACAGTGCCAATAGCAAACGCATAATGAGAAAAGGAGCTTAAACATTAGTGGGACTTCACTAATTGGTCACCAAGTCCTGATTAAGCCAGGCTTCATATATAATTATTGAAGTTCCAAACAATTCATGGAGATACAAAGTCACTTCTAAACTAGATAAATATAAATAACTGAAAAGAAGCAGACAATACAAGTACATAACCGTGCTTTTCCTTAACAACCTGCTGTTTGTATACCCCAGACACAAACATTTCCAAGCTTCAAATAATTATTTTTTGAAAAGTGATCAAGTGTGAAAAATAGTACAGTGTTTCAAATATATCACATTATGCAAATATTTGGGGTACACATAGGCATGCCAATAGCCTTACATGTGTAAGCATTTGAATATGAAATAAATGTTGCTTGCAAATAAGAAGCTCAAGACAAAGTTGTACAAAATCCCAGAACAAAAGACGAGAAGAGCAGCTTTATACATGTCTGTTCATTTGCATTCACTACATCAGTAAAATGATCCTTATCTACAAGATCCTAGATGTAATTGATACTCACTACCGACTTTTGTGGGTTCCAGTTTATGTCACCATATACCCAAAGACAGCAAAAGTGGTGATCTCAATAAATTTTGTTTGGCAAGCAAGCAGCAGTCTCATTTTGAGACAATGGTGCACCCATACAAAGAAGCTGGTGCAATAGTATAACCCCTGCTACCAAGACAGGGGTAGGCTTGCAAAGGTGGAACAAACAGTACACCTACCAACAACCTTCCCACTCTATCTTGGCTGTCTGGCTCAGCTCCAAGCCTTCAGCAGACAACTGCGTAAGACACTCTGCAGCATCAACTGAATTAGCTGAAGTGGATACACACAGCATACTAGAAGCACTGCTCCTGTGACATCTTCCAGTGACCCCACGTAGGGAGTCTCTCTGATATTCCCGGGACTTTATCTTGATTGGCAAGGGTCAACAAATCTGAAGAATCGGTGCCTGGGGTTACTTTGTCACTGTCTTTTTAATGCTCTTACCCCAGGAAAGGGAAATGAAAAGGTTGGGTCAATGCGGGAAGGAAGCAGCCCTCAGCAATACTTGCTACAAGTGCACCCCATCCAGGCTCTGGTTTCATTTACTGCAGGACATTCATAAAACCTAACAGTTGTGGCTAAGTGCCACAGCGTACGGCAGCGCGGAGAGCACAAGCTGGGCAGGATATTTCATCCGCTCTATGAAAATTTTACAGCATGGTGACAGTCCTTTCCAGCTTTTCCAAAACATTGTTTTATTATTTTCATTACTGAATGAAAAAAAATACTAAGCCACTGAATAGAGAATACCCCTACTTAATTTATAGCTCACCTAGGAATTTACCGTGGTAATAAAGCACCTCAAGGCTTACGGTCCCCACTGCCTTTTTTCCTATGCAGTGTGTGCTGGCATCCTCAAGAGCTTTGCATACAGGATTCTTGAATTTTGGCACCAACACCCCAAGGTTATCAGTAGCATATAGCAGATTGTAAGAATTTAAACGGTTATGTTTGAATACTGTTTTTCCAAATTATCTTAATGACATCCTTAAGTAGTCCTAAATTATTAATGTTTTACTGTCTCTATAAAAGCATTTATCGTATTTACAAATGATATCACATTCATGCACTTTGGCGTAGTTTAATTATATTAAATTGCTCTAAAACATCAGAAGTTTAAGCACAATGATATCAGCAAGCAACATCAGCTCTTGCAAAAAGAAAAAGCATTGAAAAGACTTAAGTTTACAACCTGTATTTTGTACCAACTCCTTCGGCTAAACACGAAGACAGACTGCATTCCCACGGCTGCATTACCCAATGCTGGAAGGTAAAATCGGCTTTAGGACACAAGGCTGCTGGTTTGGATGAAACAAACACACACCAGATAACATAGCAGCTTGGCGCTGAAACCGTAAGAGTGAGAAAAAACCTGAGAGATTAACATTACTTTCCAGAATTTAAACCTCAAAGGTATAAAAACCTCTGGCTGGGAACTAAGCCTCTCCTTCAACTACAATGGAAAAGCCTATTTTTTTTTTTAGTATGGGAATAATTCTTGCAAAATATGCAGTTATTTCTCACTACTCAGTATTTCTATTGTTTTTATTCGACAAGTCGGGAATAAATCATACCTGATTTAGAATTAAATCAGATCACTCTCCTTGCAAGTCCCTTCTCAGTCATGAGGCTGCTGGTTGGCTTCAGTATGCCATACACACTGTAAACTGCTGCAGTACCACTGCTTTCAAGAACATGATCACATCACTGAAATCTTTTCTACACTGCTAAAATACAAATGCAGAAATGAGATTTCTGAGACAAGGTCAGAAATAAGAATCAAAACAATCTGAATGGCTCGGTTCTGTGGAATTTAAGAAAGCAAAAAAAACACCAAGCCCCTTTTTAATGGAAGGAACACTCACAGCACTGCACGTGCACAATCAATTCCCCAACTGAGGAATTCAAATCCCATTAAAAAAAAAATGCAACAGTCAAACTTGTTTTGCCGTGCTCCTACTCAAAGATGCCATTATTTAATGAATCACCTTGATAACATTTGCCAGAAGACATTATCTGAGCAATGCCACACAACACAGCCCAACCTCAGCAGCGGAAGCAGCATCGGTGCTGCTCATTTCCAGGCCCTCCTGGCCCCTCACTGCAGCTTTCCCCAGGGCCCACTAAACCTGAAGCTCTCAGATGAAGAACTGACTGACACGAGCTCCTAGCACGGCAAAAAGAGAGCGCAGCTTGCAGCGTTACCTGAAAACAATGCTCAATGCCAGCAGTGGTATCACTGATCAGACAGATATTCCTGGGTTAAGCCCTACAAATACTCCCAGCAAACCCAAGGCATCGATGATTTCCAAGAACTCAAAGCAGTGCTTGAAGTGCCCGCAGCACTCAACTCTCCATGGCACTCATCAGTGCCCCACTCTGATGCTTGCAAAAAGCAGAGGTGCAGATGTACTGACCGAACTCTGCTAAACCAAGGAAATTCCAAGGGCTCAGACCTAAGGGGAGGGAGCTGACACGTGAAAGCTCAGGATAGTTTATTTAGTGAGACACTGTGAGCTTGTAATTAAGAGACTTCTACCAGCGCCGTAGGAGGATCAACTGTCATATGGAACAGTGACCAACAAAAATTTGACTGGAAACTGAAATTACAGAACTGTATTATCTCACAGCAGCCTAGCTGCACTTCGGTCTTCCACCCACACTGCTTCAAGTGCATGAAAGGCAACGTGGCTACTGAAACACTGACCCTTCAGCTCTCTCCTAGTAATGAGAAAAGGTACTTCTTGTAATGAGAGAAGTACTTCCAAGTACTTTCCTGATGGAACGTCTCTTAAAAAAAAAAAAGCAAGAACACTCAGACTTGGAAAAGAGGAGTGGACCCACCAGTTATGGGACTCGTTTCAAAAATAGCTTAACTTCTGTTAAGTTGCTTAGGCAATTCAATATAAACTGACTTCTCGATTTTCTACTACACACCAACAGCACAGATGCTGAAATCACACTAGTTAAGACCTTGAAATAAGACGGGGAGATTTTTTTCCCCTCAGTAACATACTTAAGATTTTGCAACAGTGCTTCCACAATCCAAAGTCCCCACACAAAACTTGGGAAGTGACTGAGGAAAGCATTATCTCTTCCTTCTATCAGTTGTGATGATGAATAAGCAAGGTTCAGCAGTCGCTTGGAAACATGTTTCAGACACACACTGATGTAGAACAGACAATAAACCATGTAGCGTTATGTAGCAAGCGACACCTACTATTAACTAGTGCTACCAACAAAAAGGATGCTTGGGAAAGAAAGCCCACAAGCACCACACTAAATCTCCTGTCAAAAGCATCTGGATCCCACTGCAAGCAAAACAATTGCATACGGATCTGTAACTCCCTCTGCTGTTCCCTCATGTCTGAGCAGAGCAGAAGAATTCATCTGGCACATTGTTCCTCATGCTGCCCAAGAAGGTCACCCATTGTTCCTAGGCCTCCTTTTCACATCTCAGGACTAAGTGGGTCACAGCCACTGCCACGCTCCACTTCATCTTTGACTTCATTCTAAACTCACACATCTCCCCACCCTTCTCCCTTAATGCCATTCACAAAAATCACAGGCCCTGAATGGATTTGCTCCGTGAACGCCAGCTGCATGAGCTCTGCTCCTTCCCTGGGCGCTCACACCCAGCCCACGACCCAGTGAGTACACTGCTGAGATGAACTTGGTGGTCCTGGATTTCTGAGATTGGAGACTAATTTGGCCTGAAGTATAAAACCAGACTGCAGAACCGCCTGCGTTTCTTTGCTCAAATGACATCTGATCAGTTTTTCACGCATTCAAAAAGGGGGGAAAAAAATGTGCGTACATACACCTTTTTCCAGCCAAGGACAACACTGCATATATTTCCAATGTGATTACATGGTCCCAAACTCCAACCTAATCAGTGCACAGATCCCAACTGATTTCTGGTATTTTATATATTTACATGGGTTTAGTTACTGTATTTTACAACATCACTTTTTGCAGCCACGAAGGCATTACCATCAGCAGTGCTAAAACACCCACCCCCTGCAGCTGGCCTGCTCATCTTACAACTGCTCCTTACTGTGCTATCTGCAAGCTGCTGCTTAGAGCAGGAGTCTCACAATGACTTTATGTGGAATAAACGTTAATACATTTACGTAAAGATAGTTTACTGTGCCGTACTGAGACAGAGAGAGAGAGAGAGAGGGAAAAAAAGCACAAGAGATTAAATGTAAAGTCAGGACAAGTTAGTCCCCAAAGCCTCCTGCTATTACTGCCACCATCTGAAACAGATCCTACCCAAAATTACCAACCTCAAATAACACAAAAACTATCTCAAATTGAGCCATAAATGCCCTTAAAAAAAAAAACAACAAAACAAACAAAAATACCCTGTATATCCATAGGATCTATAATGACAATTAGTTTCATTAATTACAACCCAACAACAATTATTGTCTTTTTGAAATCAAGAGTCCACTCGTTAAGCCTCTAACTCCCTATAGAAATGCCATTTTACATACACTAATAATTTAAATATCACTTCAGTGTTCAACGTTAATTTCTGCAGTTCTATCTTCTCTAGAACGTGTTATGTGTACACTGTACATACATCACAAACCAACAGAAAGATCCCCTGCAGATCACCGCGCTGTACGAGTGATTTGGTATCACGTACATGTAAATAAGACACAGAACCTGCTAGCTTCCCAGAATTCTAAAGCAATGTTCCCCTCTGTGTCAGCGCTGCTGCTGTTTGACAGACGTTGTCTACTGCATCAGATGCTTCAGTTCTCAGACTGTCGCACACCAGGAATAAACACGAGAATCACAAATGCATTTCATTTGTGCTCTAAGGCTGCAGTGAAGTTGATAAAACAAACAGCTTTCGCTGAAAGGAGCTGTCTCGCTTTTCCAGTAATACCAAACCAAGTACCCAGCACCAATCCAGTGCCAAACCAGTGCCGCTTTTGGGAGCTCATCTTCCAGAAAATTAGATATTGCTGCGATGAGAGAAGGAGCAGAGAAAATGTGAGGGGGCAGTGGGTTACATCCAGCCAGGACATAGGAAGACATGGACAAAACGGGCTATTTCAACAGCTTCTTGCCATTAGCTGAGGGTGAAGTCACAGAAGTTACAGCACAATTCTGCTTAGCTATGAAAAGTCTAAGCAGTGCACAAGAGATCCTCACATTCAATTGAAGCTTTCAGTTTTTACAAACATAATAAACTCACATCTAATTACTACACCGTATCTTAAGAACAACTTCTGATTACATGTCCGTGGTTAACACAATCTGCCACAAAACGCAGGCAATGCTTTGTAATATTTCATTGTACAAACAGCAAGATAGTGAGGAGATGAGGCAGAGGGTACGAGCTACAGACTGATTTCCACCTGTACCTACAGCTGCCCTCAGACACGCTGCAGTGATTAGCTACACTGAAAGAAGAAGTTGCCACCCCATCTCATCTCCACTTGCTCATTACCTTCAAATCTCCCAGCAGAACTGCATGTTTAGTCACTTCCTAACCCAGTTCTGTCAAAATGATTCCCGTTAGAAAATCTGTGTTTCAGCTTAACTCAGATTATTCTTGACAGAAGTTGTTTAGCCGACGACTATAAATGCAAGTACCAGAAGATCTGAGAACATTGTAACCTTTAACGCTGGGAGAGGAAACAGGAGTGAGCGAGTGCAGACAGTTACCCCTTTCCATGCTTCTCTGGCTGCAAGAGAAGCACATCCATCAGCCATCAAAGTCAGCCTGCCCCATCACTGAAAGCTGTGTATCACTGAAAGCAACTTTCAATAAACTTACACACAACTTAATTTACTGCTTAGATTTCAGGTTGAGGGAAAGCACCCAGAAATTCAAATCATTTGTTGCAAATACCTGGAATGCTGTTGGATAATGGGAGTAACAGGTGGACACTATTAAAAAATATCCAGAAAATAAAGTGAAATCAAAAGTCAAACACTGTGCTCACCTTCTCATCTCAGTGTCATCACCAACAGTTCCGAAATTACTTAATTACTTCCCATGTATTACTGATGTGAACAGTGCCTGTGTTTTTACTTGTTATATGATAAATAAGGTGGAAAACAATCCACGAAAGGCAGCACCAATTTATTGGCATGTGAAATAAAACACTGACAAGAACGGTACTTGTTATAAAGATCACCTCACCTTTTGTTAACAGGCTTCTCATCCTTGTCATAGGGTCTTATGAACCATTTTCCAATTCTCACAAAGTTCTTATCCATCAAGCACCTAGAAAATAATTACATCAACAATTACTAGTTACATCCTAAGGTGTAATTAAAAGCAGTCTTGGAAGACAGTAAATAGAAGGAGATTAAACAGCTGGTCTTCCCTCGTTCTGAAACCAACTCAGCAGCTCTGGGTTCAGAGCTCCATGTAAATTCACCAGCCCTCGTTTTCCCACACTGGTCACAGCAGTCACTGCGCAGTCCCATGACACGGGCACTAATGCAGATATTCACACACACAATCTGCCCTCATCTTCGACTGAATCTCTTCTCTTCCACGCCATCCTATTTTTGCTGCATGATGCACTGCCTTATTTTTCAACACCCCCCCCAACCCCACTTCTTGAATAAAGACCATTTGCAGAACATGTTCTTTTCTACGCTGTGTTTCTCTGAGACCTCATGACAAAGAACACACATTCCTGTATGTGTCACGTGAAAATGACAGTATAAACTAGCAACGGAATATGAATGACAGGAAATTATGTTAACCCAAAATTAACAATGAACCATTTTCTATTCACATGATCCGCAGCATTATTTCAGGTCTTGTAACTATGATAGCGCTTCCTCTCTCAGAAAACCTCTCTCCAGCAAAACATACTGCCAGAAATGGTAGGCTCTGTGGCTTTGAAACAAGTAGGGAGAATCCAAAGCGATGAATAATCAGTTTAGGCTGACAAGCTGAAGAAGTGCTCGATGACTTTCTATGTCCACCTGTACCAATAAATCCCACATGCAATATGCCAAAACAATTTAAGCACACTTTGTGCATTAAATGTGCAGTTGAACAAACTGCCCGAGGGATCACAAATCTGTTTTGAAGGCTTATTTTTCAGTAAGGTAAATATTAGGTTTTGAAAACAAGAAACTGGTTGTTTGTTGCTAGTGGCTCATATTACAACACGATTACAAATTACAGGCAATATACAAGCTTTCTCTATGTGTTTCACATCCAAATAGCATTCCATTCATTGGATGGAAGAAGGATACCTCTCCGTTCTTCCAAGTTTTCCAACCATTTATTTCTCTTGCAGTTGTTACAGATGAACCAAAAAGAATCACACCACGTGTTCCGAGAAAGCACATTCTTCAAAACTTAGAAAAGCTGTGTTGTATATTTTAAAAGCACACCTAAACCAGATAGGAAATGGAACAATGTAGTTGCCAGCCTGTTCCTAATTCTTTTGTATAAACTTGGCAGGGTTTTCAGAAATTAAAACTAGGCTAAAGAATATTCTAACCACACCATTTCTCTATTCAAGTAAAAATAATCCACTTCAATTGAGTATTTCAATATCTTAAACTGAATTTGGAAGCTAAACCACCAAAGATCTAAAGACACTGCTCTTGTGCTGGCAGAAAAGAAGAAATTCTTCAGTGTTTCCCTAGGAAAGAGCCGCTGTCTGAAAGCCTTTCGCTGTCAGCACGCTTCATAAAAACAAAGGAAGTAGGGTTTATATCAGATGCCTAAAGAAAAGAATCTGCACTAGCAAGAAGTATAATTTTAAACTCCCCCCACATACACATTTCATGCCACATCATCGTGTCTCAGGACAGCAGGCTTAACTGCCTCAAGCGAATGCTAATTTCCCAGAAAGAAGTCTTCGTGGGCAAAGTTGGCCTTAAAAATGAGCCATCCCTCACACACGCTGAGCTGAATCTCAGCTTGTTCAAGGCATAATCCTACATGAAATGCAAAGCGTGATTGCAGAGGCACAGATTTCAAAGATTTGGCCGAGTGAACAATTAATGACAGCACTGAATTAGGTTTTGCTCCGTAAGCACCCAGCAGTAACTGGAGCCCTTAGCACCAAGCTGGAACAATGAACCCGAGTAATAAAAAAAATGCTGGTCATAAACCCAGATGAGTATACACTTAAAAGTAGTTATTTAATCACATGGAAACATAAAATACTCTGAACTCTTTGGCTTGCTCCTCTCGTTAAGACTGAGTGCTATTTTCTTCTTAAGCAGCACAGCTATTAAAACACCGCACTGCCACTTGACCTCCTGTATTTCTGATTTTACTTTTCTAAAATAAAATGATCCGATGAGGGCATACAAACGATTATAAAATTGCACTGGATACTGTCAGTATTATTTCCTCACATCTTCTCAACATTTTCTAAGCAGGAAGGCAGCGAGCTGCTGGGGACAGCAGGCAGCACCATTGTGCCGCCCAGGGCCATGGAGCTTCGGGGCGGGCTGACAGCAGCCTGCAGTGTTTCTGCACACTCTAAGGTAGCCAACAGAGGCTCAGCTCTGGGGATCTTTATTTGTACTTCCTGCCAATTAATGGGAGCTTCTGGTTGCTAATTTGGGTATTTAGCAAACAAAAATAAAGCCTCCTCCCCTTCCTGATCTCAGCCTCCTCCCAGCCCCGCACAGGCCCAGAAGCCATGGCTTCACCTGGGCACAAGGCTCAGAAATCTGTGTCTTGGTTTAGTTACAATATATTCGGGCTGGAAGTAAGATAGTTAATGGATAGATATTTGGTCATCCGCCCCTGCAGTCACCTCGAGAACAGATGCATTATAAACCTTACCACGAACAGCTTCCAGCCCAGGCCAGAGCGGGCTGCACCAGGAGCAGGTCACCATGTTGAGCCCCAGCCCTCTGGAGTCTCCTTCTACAGAGATACTCAAGACCTGACTGGACACCTATTGGTACGACCTATTGCAGGGGATCTACTTTAGCAGGAGAGGTGGATTTGATGTTCTCTTGAGGTCCCTCCCAACCCCTGTGCTTCTGTGAGCCCAGGGAAAGGAGCATGGCAGCCTCAGCCATAGGCTAAGAGGCTGAGTCTGGGGACCCAGGGCACCCAGAAATGCTCCAAGTAGCACCCAAGGGTGTGTGCTGACCAACAGAATGCCAACAACCACTGCTGAAAGAAAGAGTGCCCCAGGGATGTTCTCTCAGCTGAGACAGAAATGATATTACTAGCTCTGTCAACCCACCTCATTACAGTCTGTTGCTGCTGCTGATGTTTTCTTCATAAATTCTACTTCACGAGCTTCAAGTGTTCCAAGAAATAAGAACACCCATTAGGAGCCCAACTTTAAAGACTGACGGATGGGTACCAGAGATCAATAAGCCATGTATAAAATGCATTTTGCACTTACACTCTGCAAAGTGACAACAGAACTAGCGACCATTCCAAGCTGAGAATGGAATTCCTGTGTTTTTATTCACGAGTTTTTTATTCTCTTTAAGCAGTCTGCTACTTACATGAAAATCCCCCAAAAGAGCAATGAAGCAGGAAATAAGAAGTACAACGTCTGGTCCCTGTACCTGTGTATGCACGTAGGAGTTAACGTGCTATGGGCACAAACAGGTACTGATCGTCAAGGGGACACGGTTACTATGCTCATGGAAACGCAGCCTCGGGAACATAATGCAAATCTGATTACTAGTAAGCAGATCAAAGCAAACAGGATGCTAAATGAGACAAGATGAAAGTGTTTTCAATTAGCTTACTTTCCGAGAAAAATACGTCTTGCTGCATCCTGCAAATAAACTAACGCAGTGGTACAAGAAAGATGCATTCTATTTTATTATTCAAAAAGTGTGGGGAAAAGTTTAATGACACTTAATCCCGAGATCTAAAAATACATAAAAGAACTGAAATATAACATAGGAAGATGGCGAAGACCTGAAGAACTTCAACATCAGAGAGGGAATGAAATGCAGTCTAGCAGCAGTGTCAAACACTGAAGGACTAACAAAGAAGCTTGTCTTCAGCATGCTTAAGGGCTGCTAGCTGGCTTAAGGAAAAAAAAGCTTCAAGCGTACTAACTAATCAAATAACTGCAGCCAAACCATACACATATAATGAAGGCAAAAGAAAGCAATGCTAGATCACACTAGGGCAGTCAGAGACAGAACTGTGAAACTGCCCTCTGAACACTGCGCACAAATTGAGCCAAGTTGTAACATGCAAGTCATTAGGATGACTGGAAGAATGGAGTTAAGGTCTTTTAGTAACAGCTGTTAAGATGTGTACTATTTAATCTCAAAGGGGCTAGGGGTCAGATAGAATTATACTCCGTAAGCACTCCTCTCCAAAAACTTTTTAACCTTTTGAAATAGCTCCCTAGCATGAACACGAGCAGAACAATATATTGATGTTATTTGTTGTACGAGTATTTAGACTGCACAGCCCTTTATGATGCATTACCAGACTAAACGACTTCAGAAATCCATTTTTCTCACATTTTTGTAGTGAACTTCTAAAAAAATCTATGTTAAGATCGATAACAATATAAATGGTGCATAAATATCCTGAATTTTGTTCAATGTAAAAATGAAACATTTGAGTGCAATAAAGTGTTTCTTACCTTTCCAGAAGGTTATGAATCGCTTTGAAGAGCAGGGTCCTACACTCATAGGAAAGACCATTCTCCCACAGTCCTTCTTCCACCACTACAAAAAAAACCAAACATCGACATGCTCAGAACGGAGGGCAGACATTTGCACTAAACATAACTCCAACAGTTTTCATTCCCCATAGCAGCATGTTTTTGTGAAGTTATTTCAACTATTGAACATTATGCCAAAGGAGATGTAAATGTTACTAGCTAAAGACGACAACTCTGAATTTAAATGATGGGGGGCGAAAAAAACAACAAAGCCAACAGAACTGCATAAAAGCAAACACATTTGTTGGTAGGAAAGGATTCAATATTAAAAGCAGGGGGGGAAGAATTCACAACCATACTTTGCCACAACTGCTGACAGATCCTTCAGAATTTCTGTGCTGATGCAAACAACAAGAAACAAAGTGAATCATTAAAGGTTTTAAAATCCATTTACACAACTTAAAAGAACTGAAGAAGTCTACTGAACTTTCACAGTCATGCTCAAGTGAAGTTCCTCCACTCCAGTGACCGATAATATTGCAGGGAAAATGCACAGCAGTTTTTTCTTCCGAACTAAAATCTGAAAACTTGATCTCATGACCACAAAGATTTATGGGAGTAGAAAACACTACTGGCATCTCACAACCGAGTGCAGCATAAACTGCTCACTGGAATGAGAACACGAAGGATACACAAACCTCAGCAATACCTGCTGTCGTTATGGCACTACTGCTGAATTCTAGAACTACCAAGAGTAAAAGGCAACCCGTACCAGAATCTGCACCTCCTGGCTGCAAAAAGATTTCATCTCTGACAGAGTAAATGCAAACAATGAAATAACCTTGTCAAGGAAAATAGATTTGTTATTTGTTTGGGATCTGTCATCTCAACTGAACGGGAATACCCTGCAGATCTTTTGAAATGCAAACAAAATTCAGCAACATGGTAAGGACTGAATCCTTAATGGCCCTCCTTGGCCAACTGAAAGGATGGAACTTTCCAACAACACGTCTACCACGCAGAGATTATCATCTAAGTATAACTTTACTCTAAACTCATATTTAAAAAAATATCTAAGGAGTTTCCCCTCTATAAAAGCTACTGGTATTGCCAACAGTCTCCAAACTGCAGCTTCCAAGCCCCCAAACACATCAACATTCAGTATTCTGCTTCTCGCAGTAACCTTAAGGCTGCGAACACGGGATGTTATGGTATGTGCATGTTGGTCACGGCGTCTCTCTCCTTGTACAGGCTGAACGACCAAGGCCTTAGCACCCACGTCACCCTACTGAACATTGCAGTTGCTATCTCAGAAGAAAGCAGAGGCAGACTCGTGGTGCTCCTGGGCAAAAGCACAGCCAAACCTCTTTCCCCGTAAAATCATTCCGGACCTATTTAACTCTTGTAAAGGCTTACTAACACCAGACACGTAGCGTGCCAGAGATGTTTACAAGATAGACCTTCACATGACCTCAGATTTCACTTTTAAAATAGTATTCTTAAGGATTATCAGAATGTCCACACATTCTGAGAACTACTGGTATGCTTATGTCGTGTTACAGCTCCTGAAACCCAAGAAACTGGGTTTCTAGTATGAAACAGCTACTGGTATGGGGCTGTGCCCCTAAACTGAACAGCTCTAAAGTACACCAGCTAAGAAGTTATGTGCTAAAGTATGAGAGATATCACAATCTGATTTCATTTCTATGCAAACCCATGTTTCAGTAAAGTTCAGTTCTTCAGACATTCTCAGGAAATTAGTAGAACTTTTAACATCAGGCAAAATAAATTTACTATTACACAGCACTGAGCAGTGCTCAAGTTTCACACTAATCCCATCAGAGAAACAAGTATTGTATCTGTGTTAAGAACCTCATGCAAAATGAGAGACCAGAATCTATTCCATACTTTCCCAGGGAACTTCTTGCAGCCAGTTTTGATGTTCCTAATCATAGATCACTATCCCTCTTTTTTTCCAGTCCGAGGTACACACAACAGACTGAATGGGACTCAAAGAATACCTCTTTCCACCTCTCAAAACTGCTTTCTGATAGTTGAATTTTGCCATCGTCTCCAGAAGAAATAAGATCAGATTGTACTGCTCTGTGCTTTCCAAGATAAAACTGACATAACCCTACAGAACATTGCTACCACTTCATGAGGTGCTTGACATTACTGGTGCTCTTTTTGCCCCATTAGCTGTGCCTGCTACAGCTTCTCTGCAGCCCTGCTCCTCTTCCATCACCTCTCTTCACACAGTGACCCAGCTGTGTTCCTGTTACACTATGCTCAGGAGAAGGTCTGGCTGTGCAGGGCAGCACACTCCATAGCCTAGGAACAGCATGAAGAGGCAATGCCATGATTACCATCACCATGAAGGCCCAGCGGCCAAGTCTTCCAACGAATGAGGCTGGCTGGAGAGCAGCTGTGGAATGGGACAGGGAGAAGGGTGAGTCTGAAATGGCATCACCCCTTAACACTTTCATTTTCCAAATCAATCTTGTACATTTTACTGCAAGCATATCATGATCACTGTGTTCTGGGCTGCATTAAAAAAATGGGTGGCCAGCAGGGAGAGGGAGGTGATTGTCCCCTTCCACTCGGCACTTGCGAGGCCCCATCTGCAGTGCTGCGTCCAGGCCTGGAGCCCCCAGCACAGGAAGGACGTGGAGCTCTTGAAGCAGGTCCAGAGAAGGCCACTAAGATGGTCAGAGGGCTGGAGAACCTCTCCTGTGAGGAAAGGTTGAGGGAACTGGGATTGTTTAGCCTGGAAAAGAGAAGGCTCCGGGGAGACCTCATTGTGGCGTTCCAGTACTTGAAGGGAGCATATAAACAGGAGGGGGAACAGCTGTTTACAAGGGTGGATAGTGACAGGACAACGGGGAATGGTTTTAAAACTGAGACAGGGGAGGTTTAGGCTGGATATAAGGAGGAAGTTTTTTCCACACAGAGGGTGGTGACGCACTGGAACAGGTTGCCCAAGGAGGCTGTGGATGCCCCAACCCTGCAGGCATTCAAGGCCAGGCTGGATGCGGCTCTGGGCAGCCTGGTCTGGTGGCTGGCAACCCTGCACATAGCGGGGGGGTTGGAACTGGATGATTATTGTAGTCCTTTTCAACCCAGGCCATTCTATGATGTCCTTATAGACACTTTCCTATAATAAATGGGGCCAGGGGGATCAGATCTGCACCATGGCACTTCTTTTCTGCACTCCAGCTTCCTGATCCACTCTTCATCACACAAGGCCTTAAATAACTACAACAGATCACAACTCCAAATTGCGAATGGAGAGTGGTGATAAGCTTGGCAAAGCGCTATGGCTTACGCTATCTGCGCCACTTGCAAGGTTTCTCACACTGTAACAATATATTTAGATTTTAGCAGTTGAATATTTTAAATTCCTTACACGGATTGAAGACTAGGAAATAATTGTTGCTGTCTGTCTGTCTACACAATGATTTGTAAGGCTCTTGACACTGCTTTCAACCTGAGCCCCCAGGAGTCTTTCAGTGCTGTCTGGCAGCATTCTCAGGCCCACAGCTAACAGAAAGCAGGTGCTGTACCGGTTCAGAAACGTATCTGCACCAAGCACCCATATCCTGTCCTAAACATATGTTCTGCTACCAGAGCCGAAACATTTCTCTTCAGAGGCAGCCAATATGACACTACACAACAGCTGTGAAAGTCATCTTATAAAAAAAAATAATAATAAAATAAAAAGAAATTAGGGCAGGAGCCAAGCAAAGACTGGATAAGGGAAAAAGCACAAGAGAGCAGGTGCCTACTGCCCTGCTGCTTCTGCCATGGAAATGAGAGTTTGCAGAAGCAGCAAATCCAGTGGGACAAAACTGCCCAATAGTTGCTTTAGAAGGCTGTGCTCACAAAGCCAGGCAGGTGGAACCAAGCAGTCTCTAATGGCTCTGTGTTGCTCCTTCCAGCTCCAACGACTAACATGGTCACCACTTTAAACATTTCATTTCTCCAATAGCTTTAAAAATACTAGAGCATCAGAACAATAGCTAGTGTCCAGTCCTCGCAGTAGCATAAAATTACCTCCTTATTACAGAATATCTACATTGTTTTTAGAGTCTACTCCACCTGGGTAGATAAAGCCATTGCTGAACTATCTGTTATACAGATAAGCAACTGCTGCATGCGTTTGTTTGAAGTGAAATCAGTTCCCAAAATAAACAACTAAATCTATAACTAAATCTATTATTACTCAGTCTGTAAAAATCTGGATTCTGAGGAAAAAAAAAAAGAAGATACTACGATGCTATCTCTGCCATTTACTCGATGCCTATCAACTGCCCCTACTATATCATTCTCACCATACACTCTTAGAATTCAGCAGAGATAAAAAAGCTAAAGAAGCATATGGATCCTAAGAGAAGTGTGAATTTTTCAGCTTCTTAAAAGAAGTGATTTGAGATAGCCTGTTTCCTACGAGAACATTCTGTTCGTATCCAAAGAGGCCTCATTGCTGCAATCGCAAAGGCAACGAAGTTGCAAAGGCAACGAAAATGAAAAGGTAAACAGCCATGCGAACTCACGTAGGAAAGTTGAATCTTTTGTGATGCTTTATTAACCGTTACAATGGCAAAAAATAATTCTGTGTAAACCCACAGGGCGCTGTGAAGGAAGAAGAAAAGCTCCAGCAGAGCACCTGCTGATCCCCATCCTCCAAGACACAAGCGCTTACATTAAGGTCAGAAACCTCCTTCCTATACCTGAAAGAAAATAGAACGCACTGCTTCCCAAACGCAAACAGAGTTCCATAGAGAACGAACTTCTCATTTTCTCATTACCAAGACAATAACAAGAAAACCCAAAAAGCAACAAGGCACATCTGACATTCACTGTAACGGATGACGGTTGAGCTGCTCAATATCTGCCACTCAGTACAGAAGGGGAACTCGTCAGCAATCTCCACATCACTCTATTAAATATGTTTGTTATCTTTTTTTTTTTTTTATCATTTTGTTTCCATTAGCTCCGAAAATGAACGGGACATTTGTTCTGATTTTTTAAATTCACCCTTACGGTTCAGATATCAAATTAAAAGCAACCGCAGTGATTTAGACTCACACTGTAAATATATAATTTAAGCATATATTAATGAGCAACTTAGCACGTTTGGAGCCTTTCATTTCCAGACTCCAGACATTAAGGTCTTCAAAGCGTCCAGCGACTTTTCTGAAGCCAGCCACGCTCTCAAAAAAGAGCCATTATAAAAATTTCAAGGAGAAAAGTCACAGCAAAATATCAAAGCAAATACTTCAATAATTTTAGGTCTCCCAGCAGAGACACTGCAAAGATAATAAGATCTCTGTTCTGCTTCAGTGACCAAACTGACATATTTTACTTAAAAGAAACAGAGGAAGGAAGGAGAGAAAGCAAGTTGAGACTGCGCTGGCACGGCACAGATAGTTATACCTTTAAGAAACTCAGCCACCCACATTTTAATAATTCAGGTCACACCGCCTTATGCAGTTTAAAAGTAGAATTAGTTTCAAAGAACACATATTTCCTCAGAGCTATGTTACATATTTCCTTTTAATGTATCGTATTGCAGCAACAGCTGAAACGAACGTCTAGACATCAAAAACAGTCTTTATTCCCACCTACTGCTTTTTTACCTCAGGCATCAAAACTAATGAAACCTATTATCCAGAACACTGAGCTCAGTAACCACATTGGCCACTGCAAATATGAAAAAACACTCTGGGACAGGGCCAGTTATTCAGCCATTAAAATTACTGAAAATCAATTTCTTGCTGCACGCTGCAGAAATACTGATAGATTAAAGGAGGACGCATGGGACAAGGAGATTACTTGGAGGGAACATTACGGTGTCAAACAGCTGAGGACGGGGAGCTACTCGGCTACTTGGGATTCCTATTCAGCAGCGCCCGTTTCCTGGTCCTCTCCGGTATTTTGTCTGTGCATCATGAAATATGACAAGCGTGGCCCTTCTCCCACACGTGGACATAGCTGCCAAACAATTCAAACAAAATCAGAAATTCAATTCCTAAAACCAAGCATTTCATTTTTCATTTGAATTTTTATTAACCGTGGTCTTCAAACAATATTTCAAAGAGCAACCAGCATTTCTTCTAAAGAATTGAGTTAAAAGAGTAACGGAGCGATGCAATTGTACATTAATTCTGAAAAACTATATTACTCCCATAAAAATCCAATTAAATGCAATGCTATTGATTGATCATTGTTATACTGCCATTGATCACCTTGTAAAATCTGTGTCTGAAGTCATTAGAGATTAAATTGACTTATTGCTAAATCAGATTCAACCCACTTAGAGATCTAATTTCCTTGCACTGCTTATGATCGTAGGGAAATTGTACTGCTTACTCCGACAGGACAGGGAATCCATCTTGGCACAGCCTGCAGTCAATTCATCAGCCAAAGAGAACCAACAGAGATGAAACGCTCGCTACAATGATCCATTTGTCTTAATCTATTTACAAACAGAACTCTATCAGGAGCTCCGTGAATACGTGGGGTCCATCCAAGGAGCGCTCAGACTGGAGGTGCCAGCCAGGCATCCGTAACCACACGAGCACTGCCCTGCAGCCCCAAGGAGATGGGAACACCAGCGGGGGCTGCTGCTCACACACAGCCCAGCTCTGCATTGCTACAGCCCACAAGTTGCTATGTAAAAAAGAGAATTTTCTAGCAGAGCCAACGACCACAAAAAGAAAATTGGTGCAACAGCTGCTGGATATCACAGGAATACCACGGCGTTTTAGCTGTTGCACACTGAAACAGAAATTAGCATAATAACTATCTATTGAAAAAAAACAGATGGTAGGTAAGTATCTGCACTTAGATTGTGTTAGCGCTACTTCGAGCAGCACTTTCTTCATTTCCCCACCATTTTTTTAAAAAGCTATTGATTAAATCTCAAATCTCCTCCTCTCCCACACTCTCATGTTCCTCCGTACCCGCATGGTCTTCTGTGTTTTTGTTTTGTTTGGTCAGACACCACGGATCAGATATCTAGGGGATGCTCAGCATCATGGTTACCAACGTGTGTCACACTGTGTGTTTCACAGCCCCAGGAACAAACTGCACACCTAGGATGCCCAGTACCTCCTGGTTCTATAGACGGTCATTTCTAAATACTCTAAAAAAAATGAAGGCTAATATCCAACTCCTTCAAAACCAAAGTTATGATCCATGAAGTCAGTATAAGCATTTCAGCTTTCCACGTAGGAGTGAAAAGCGAGTTGTGCTGCTCACTCCAGCGATGTGCTTCCAAACAGAATGGTTCTATTTGCTGTGTGGTTTTGTTTTGAATGCCTTTTACAGTCACCAGTGCTGTCCCAAGAAAGAGCACAACGAACATAAATAGGGCACAATTTTTAAGCTGTTCACACTGTTCAGTGTAAAACCTGCTCTCACTCTACGAAACTCCGACAAATCCCTGATCTAAAAGGTTTTGTTTACTCCCTCCCCTTTTTTTTTGTTTTGGGTAGTTTAATTTTAAACTACCTCGTATTTGTCATAAAGACCCTTTTCTAGAGACAAAACCCAATCCCCAACACGACCATAGTGAAGATGACCTACAAGGATGGAGGGATGCCTCGTGCCCTGGCTGTGGGTGTCATACACAACAGAATCACCAAGGTTGGAAAAGACTTCTAAGATCAACCAGTTTAACCATCCACCTACCACCAATATTTCCCACTGTACAACATCTCAGTACAACATCTAAACATTTCTTGAACACCTCCAGGGACAGTGACTCCACCACCTCCCTGGGCAGCCCATTCCATTGCCTGACCGCTCACTGGTTCTGGGCAGCTTCCCACATTTCCTCCCGTATCTCTGAACTTTTCATTTTCCATTACATCTAATTTCCCTCTGCAGTATTTTGTCACAAGATAATTAAAAAGTAGTTTTCTCAGAGAATCCTAGAAGCAAGCCAAAGGAACCTCCCAGAAAACCACCTCTACACCCTCCAAACTTTCCCCCTCTCATTTTTTCCTTCCTTTGTTCCCATTTTCCTCTTCCTTTGCTCCCATTTTCAGTGACTTCCAGCAGCCCTCATTCCCCAAACTGGCTGCAACTCCCCCGCGTCTGCCTTTTGATCTTTCCAGGTTCAAAGAAAATAAAACTACCAAATTATATCTGCATCAGTGAACCCTTCCTCCCTGCACTGTTCAAACAGAACAGGGGCCCTTTCTTTCTCTTTTCTCCAGATATTTTTACACTGCCCGTACGCCCAGCAGAGGGGCTCTGCTGGATGCAAGGGGAGTATGAGGGCAGGGGAGCTGCACAAGGACCAAGCACCTGCACAAGAATGCCAAGGTGTTCTTAGAAAAAATACAACTCATGTTAATCCCTGCCTGGAAAGGGAAAGGAACCACAAGGCTGCCCATCCCCAGAAAGTCACTGCACAGCTCAAGCCATGGGATTCCATTTGGAACCACAGTCCTGACAAACCTGGCTGGACTGGGAGATCCTGTGGCTCTTTTCCAACCCTGGTGATTCTATGAACCCCAGACCCATCCCCATCCAGCTCTCCTAGGCACAACCCTACCAGCGTTCCCAGGCACCCCACAGCCAGTACCACCCATGGGGTCCATGCATGGCTGCTCCTGGCTGAGGACACCACACTCATGGCCACAAGGACACAGAAGTAAGAGTTGCTGGGCAAAGATAGAGAACACAGCCACTTCGTGCAGCCCCTCAGCTCTTCCACATCGCTGGGGCTCATGCATTCCTGCTGCACAACTA
This sequence comes from Alectoris magna, assembly GCA_030625065.1. Lineage (NCBI taxonomy): Eukaryota > Metazoa > Chordata > Aves > Galliformes > Phasianidae > Alectoris > Alectoris magna. Next base: position 2,785,382 of record CM060578.1, on the reverse strand, counting down.
CTGCATTTGCAGACGGGAAAAATATCATCACCTTTAAGGAAGTCAGCTTGTTGCTGAACCTTGTTTTCAGCTTTACAACATGCTTACAGGCTGCCACAGTCTTTAATTGATAATTTAATGTTAAGGAAAGAAAGACCGGGAAGTCCCAATGAAACCAGCAGCGCTGGGTGCTCCTCCAGCTGTCTGTACCACTGTGACATTCCCATCCCGGCTGCATGCTTTTATTTAACCAGTAGGAGGATTTTAATTATCCAAAATCTGAATTCATTCTTTTGAATAAAAATTGAAGTTGTGCCCATTCTCTTCTCATTTCACACTTCCTGCAATAGCTGGGCTACTTACAGCCTGTATTACTAGTTCCTTTCTCTTCCTTTATGCTTTTAATCTGATGCTAATAGAACTTACAACTTGCATTGGAAAGTCATTTCTGTAACACTATGCTATTAGAAAACTACATTTTGGTTTAATTAAGGAATACAGGAGGCCGTTATAAGGCATTTTCCCATTTTAATGGCAAATCGAGTCATGTAGACACATAACGGATGGCTGCAGGAGCAAACTGCAGCACGAATCCCATGGCACACAGAATATCCATGCTAAGCCTTCCTCCTGTTTTCAAAACAAGTCGCTCAAACATCTGCTTCTTGCTTACACACCACTTGAAAACAGTGTTTTGAAGCTTACTTCGCTGTTTTTCCTACCTAGCTTCTGGAGCTCACTATAATACTCCACACAGTGAAGTATGAAATTGGCTTTCAAATTTGTTTACTGAAAAACTTGAAGGAAAAGTTGAAGCAATTTCATTTAAAAAAAAAAAAACAACCCACAACAACACAGCCAAGCACAGCAAGAGCAGCACATCTCCAGAACACTGCCCGCCCCTCCCGAGTACACCAGTAGAAAGTAATTGAAAACGATAAGTGAGAATAAATTTAGCCCTGCTGGCACCGTCTGCAGTTGTTTTGTTCATTTGTTTGAAGAAGCAAAGCCAAGCAATAGGTTTAGCTATGATCTGTGCATACTTGTGGAGCAGAGGGCTAATTCAGCCATGTAGAGCCCAGCAGCACTATGAGGATGTACCGCTCAGACATGATGCTGTCTTGTGATGAGCCTCCAGAACCAACTGTAAGGTTCTAGAGTCCCAGCTTTGCTTTCCAACTCCTCAGCACAGCTGTACCCAGGCTCCTCCAGTCCTTCATGGCCCCACGGAGCAGAACACAGCTGTCTGTGGGGGGGATGGGAGGGGAGGGACTGCCCCAACCACAGCTGCCAATAACCCCCAGTGAGAAACGAGCCCTGCCCCCATCCATCCCAATCTGCTTTTTCAAGCACTTGAGCTGGGAAATCTACAGATGCTCTTTCTTTTGGAGATGGAAAAACAAACTGAATGTGCATGTATCTGCTCTTAAATAGAAAGGATTATGGGAAAACAAAACCAACAACAACAACAAAAAAGTGGCATAACTTAGCTCTAATGCAGTATAAAGCACTGGAGATAGAAAAGAACCAAACAAACAGAAGTTACTGTAGTTTGAAGTCATTCCGGAAACACACAGAGCCTTAGAAATACACACAGTTACAAACGAAGCACCAAGATTTGACAGACCACCTGAGCCTACCAGATTGTCACAGCCAGTCAGACTGAGCAGGTAACTTATTTAACAATTACTTCTTTGTAGGCAGGCCTGCCCTGTGAAGATCTCTGCAACTCGTACAGGAGTTGAGGAAAGCGCCCCAGTGAGTGCAGGTTTCAGGCAGGGGCTGCCAGCAAAGGAGGAAAGGTGACTTTGGGTTCAACTGAAAGTGTGCTGCAGCTTTTGGCTCATTTCTGTACTTGAAACAGCTTTTTAAAAAGTTTCGTTAAATTTGAGAAAACATCTACCAAAAAAAACCCAACCAAATCCTTTTTACAGGGATTTCCTGTATTCCTTGCTGGAGTTATTTTCCATGTTTCCATTGGAGCCATCTCCCTTCACTGCTGATTCTGCAATGCAAATGTAAGATGCTGTTCACTTTACAGTCTGTTGCCATGGATATTAACGTGATGTCATAAATTGTTAAATCTTCATTGCAGAAACAAGATGAACGGGCTTGCGAGCTGTGGAGAAAAGGAACACATCGAAGAAAGCCTACTTAAGAACAAACAACTCCCATACAAATCTCAAACAGAAAAGAGGTGCCAATGTATGCCTCAATTGAGAGCTGAGGAACGTTCCTCTACATTAAAGACTACTACTACTTCACTAAAGTCTACACCCATTTTGTTTTACTGGACTGCTGCCTGCACAGAGGGAGCTCCCAGCATCAAATACAACAGGATTTGAGCTCACCTTGTCGTCATAGCCTGGAATACCTCCGATGTTTCTGATTTCACACCTTACTGTCAGGTAGTGGGCAGCCAACCAGCAATGCCTATTGAACTCCTTCCTCCTCCTCCTTTTATTTATGCTACTTTTTGACTCGCTGACTACACTTACTGTACAAAATGAGCCACATCAGAAGCATGGAAATTGCAAGGACTTCAATGTCTGCAAAATCAGGGTTGCACATTGCCCTTGCATTATTGCGCACACACTTCTAAATTTTTGCTCTTCAAGGACTCCAGGAACAGAGAGAAAATCTGTCTTTGTTTTATTAAAGCAGCAGTTAAGATTAGAAGTTAATCTACTTTATCTGTATATACGCACAAAGACAGAAGGAAAGAATAATTTAGCTCAGAGAGAAGTACAGTGCAGTACAAAGCACACCCAGACTTCACAGGCAATTTACATCCTTTAGGATGAAGAGAAACCAGGATTGTACTCATTTTCAATTAGTCAAACCCTCGTTTAATCTTCTTCCCAAACAGTTTAGCTTTTCTCCAAGTGGTTTTGATTAAGCCAAGACAGCCCACAGCAACTGGGGAACAAGCACGCACTTCTGCCCATGCAGACCTGCCAGCAATACTCTACATGGGATGCAGGTCCCTCACATGGCTCAGGATGCAGCCCACAGCCCTTCTGGTGCCACCTCAGCCCCCAGGACAGAGAAGAGCCATCCAAAGATGCAGCTGGCACTTCTGCACATTGAGTTGTTGTGCTGCCAGCCCAAGCCTACACACAACGCTCCCTGCCCTGCTGGGAAACCCAGGGCCTCTCAGTGCCCCTCAGCTCAGACAAGAGAAGCCTCAGAACTGTCCTACGTCTCTCAAGTCTTAGGCAGTATTTTATCATCCAAGCCCACGAATTCAGTGATGAGAAACTTACACTTAACGTTGTAAAGTGTTAAAGTGTTCCCACCCTCTTCAAACTTACCTGAATTCCACACGAAAATCCATACCCTTCCATTCAGATTGGCTATCCAATATTTGTACAACAGGACACATCTGATCTTTCATGATTTAAGATTATTTTCCCTAGTCTTATCCGTAGCTTCTGCTTTCCTGTTCAATCAAGTGAGGAGCCTTAACCTTTTCCCTGCAGTCTCTCTGCACTTTGCTCTCCATCATCATTCATTAAATACTTTTTTGTTCCTATGCCCCCAGCACTTACGGGGAAAGGAGAGCATGCAAAGAGGGAGTAATATATAAAGAAGCACTTGCTATTCAAATCTCTGTAAACCTCAAATGGCTTCTGAATAGCTGAATAAAAGTAGTAACAAATCTTTTTTCTTGGCATCTTAGAACTGGGAAAGCTATTCCATAGCTATGGATTTCCTGGTCGCAGGAAGACACTCTAACACCTCATCATACCTGGTCACATCACTTGCTACACACAAAGAACAGCAACCCCTCGGATCCAACAGGGAGCACAGCCCACACAGCAAGGTGTGCCTCAAGGATCTTCCACTGGCATAAATCCTGAGCACATCAGGTGTGTTGCAGTGCTCTGAATGGGGCAGCCACGTGCTGTGTTCCTGCTCCTGTTTTTAATTCAGTAGCTCGAGGGCAGCCCAACAAACTGCCATCTCTGTGGTAGATGGAGTAGTTTTCTGGATATTGCAAGCAATGGATGGAAGCAAAGTGTCCCACAGAAAAATATAACTGAGGAAAAGAGGGCCAGCCTTGGAGCCCTGCCTTCCACCCACCAGCCTCACGACCATTTAGTGAAATAAAGGGTGAAGATCCACATTAATTTCTCACTTTCAAGCCACTGATCATTAGGACATCAGGACTGCTTACTTAGATTCCTCAGCGCTCTATGTGGTTACTCAAGTAGTGCCACAACCCCAGGCAGAACTCAGCCACAAAGGCAAGCTCCAAACAGCTCAGCAACAGCTACTGCAACAGGGAATATTATGAGAATGGATGCTCCCTCAAGGATAAGCCTATTCCTCCTGTAATGCCACATACTTAAAGTCTAAGGTCCAAGGGTAATACAAAGCAGGCAGGCTTACATGGTAGTCTCCAAGCTCATGGGAACACAGTGTAGTCAATGCTGAAACACCAGAAGCAAATGGAACTGAATAAGATGAGTATGGCCATCTGAGGGCCAGGGGACAGGGCAATCCGTGCTCATGGCAGTACCCTGTGCTCAGCCACGGCCTGCAGCTCCCGTGCTCAGCACACTGCCGTGCATCCAGCCCAGGGTCCCACTGGACATATGAACACAAAACACTACTTTTTTCAAAGTTGTTATTAAAAAGAGGTTTCACTTTAATTTATAAGAATGCATTCCCATTTAAAAAGCACAGCTATACAGAGACTGTAATTCCTTCCACCTCATTAACGTTTTCCCAGCATTTTTATAAACAACCACCACATTTATGCATCCTCAAGGAAACACCTCAGCTGTCAAGCAGAAGGACCTAGGCACGGTGCTGCCTGCAGAGACTTTGCAGCCATCAGAGCTGACGTGGTGGTCCCAGCAGTCCCCTTGTGCCCCACTCAGGCTGGCCACGCAGACCACGTCGCTGCGCATCAGCTCACACTGCAGCCCAGGGCTGCGTCCTTCTGTGCTCGCCGTGGGCTGCAGCCTCTTTTCAAGGGCATCAGCCCAACCCTGCTGGGGGCTCCGGGAATTTCACAAGCAATTCAGACACGGAATCTGTGGGATCGTTTCCAAATGCAGGACAAAAAAAAATAATAAAAAGAATAATCTGTTGTCAGCATGTCAGAATCTAGATACTGTAATGGATGTAATTTTCTTTTTCTGTCAAGGATTTTAATGACAAAGAGCTAAGTACATCTTCAGCTACATACCCAACAGACTGCCTGTGTGAACCATACCTGCTCTTCACATAGGCAAAACTCAAATTTACATTAAAAAAGAATAAGTTACTCACTCCTGTACATACCTACAGCCAAACTGAAATTCTCACCTACTAATTTCAGAAGCAGAAAAGCCACCCCCGAACTGGCATTGCCATGTTATGAACATAACAAGTAACTCCTACCAGGTACATGCTTCTATCACTGCTAAATAACACTCACAGAGCTCCATTTAACTGTAAATTAACAATGAGAAGTCCCCATCTGAAACCCAACGTCAGGCTGGCAGCCCCGCTCGGCTGGATCTGCCTTGGCCAATGCACTGCACTGCCTTGTAACATTTAAACGATCTGACAGCAAAGGAGGCTGCCAGCCAAAAACCACCGGGAGGCCGAGCTCTGCTTCTTTTTCCCCCCAAGGAGAATCTAAAGGAACCAGAAACGTATCCTGTTTGGAAATTTGCTGCAGCACATACACTCTATTCTGGTCCAAAGCAATTATCAAACATAACCAACAGATCAATCAATGATTAACACCGCTGATAATTACGCTTACTCTCTGTTACTCCTTCTTCCTCGTATATTTGAGATTTACACAACCTGCAAGGACTTTGTGTTTAAGCAGAGAACCTTACAGATATTCCAGATAGCAGCCTGATGGGGAAAAAAAAAACCTCAAGCTACTAAACATTCAAATTTCTGTGTCACAGCAGTGACTCTTTCCCACAAACTCAATTCTGCAAACGAAGACTTCGCTCACATTTTGCAGAGAGGATATTGAGAAGCAAAATGATCTTAGCTTTACATATAACTTGATGATCTTTGAGGTCCCTTCCATCCTGAGTGATTCTATGATTCTATGATAAGCAGTGCTTAAGATATTTAATCATTATTATCATCATCGCATAGAAGCATTAGCACATTCGAATGGCCGATATGCAGCTTGTTCCTAAAATTACAGAGGATCTCTACAGAGGAAAAATCTAAAATAACTGAACCGCTTCTACCTGAGTTAAGAAAGCAAACAAAGTCATTACTGCCAGCATTATCCCTGCGTTCCCTAAACTGATTCTCAGCCACAGTAGTGGTGGGCTTTACCAGTGACTCCAGAAAGGAGTCAAGATCAGGTTAGTGGGGATAATGCTGGACAATTATGTACATTTATGCAATATTTAAGTCACCCAAATTACTGACCTTACCAGAACTGTGCTACAAAATGCACGAAGTTCCTACCTTTAAGCATGAGAAATAATTTCGCCAAATCTGGCGATCACTTTCAAGTCAATACCATAAGAGGCAGACAAATTACTTAACAAGTACTTAATTTCCACTAGAATATCTTTCAGCACAAAGTAAGACTCATACTGTGATAGGAAAACAAGTTTGATCAAGCAGCATTTTATACCGAAAATTCTCCCAATCCCTGACAAATTTGCAATGAATTCTCAGCAAATCTGTAAGGCAATGTATACTTGATGTTCTCACTACTGTCATCTTTTGCATTTCACAAGAACTGCTTTGAACGTCTTTTCTTTTGACAAGGTGTCATAGGAATGATATATTTATTCTGTATTTAAGAAAAATCTCCCCCACTCATCTCACTCTTGGTCTCTATATATTTTTAAAATGCCTTCTAACACACCATCAGTTACAAATGAGCCCAAAAGACTTAAAAGTTGCTGCACTGTTTCACTGCACGCTGCCAGCATTAGCTCAAGATATCTCTGGCAGATGCACTTTGCATGTACACTTCTGCAGAAACCTCGTAAGCCATCCTTACAGACTTTACTACATTGGAAATGCTAAGGCCCTAATCACAGCATTAGGATAGCAGCTCCTGACCCCAACCATTCCAGAAGCACGAGGCCATGCCCTCTCCTGACCCACATCCCCAGCCGAGGACACCTTACACCAGCACTAACATAGAGACATCCATTCACACCAGAGATATTTAGGGAAAAAAAGCATAGTTGTATGCATAATAATATTCGGAAGATAACTGAGAAGGCAGATGCTTATGAAATATAAATGGCTTAAATCCCCACTTTGGCCTTTAAAGGTGCCCCCACACATCTCATTTCTGTTTCAGGATTCCAGGTTCGTGCTTTCCAGCATGAGTTCCATTGAGAACAGCATGCTGTGCTGACACTGCCCTGACACCAAATGGATGGACAGGATGCCAAAAGCAAAGCCCTGACAAGATCACTGAAGTTTATTTGAACTAACTGCTTAATTCTCAGCGACTCTTACAAGCAATGCATTTCTGCAACAAGCACAGCCAAACACCATCTGCACTGCAACATGGGTATTTTTGAGATGACCAACCCCATTACAAGTCATTATGAAATGAGAGAGGGATTAAGTCTGAGTTTAAGTGATGTGCTACAGCACAGAATTATTCACCTACTTTGCTAAATGCTCTAAGAGGAATGCCTTGGAAGCAGAGGTACTTGAGATGCTGATGTATAAGAACAGGTGTACTAAAACAAGTTGCAGAAACAGATTTACACGAGCTTAACTAATAGGAAAAATAAATTAGCTTTTAGTTTATTTTTACGCTACAAATCAAGAAGTGGAAGTGACAGACATCATCCAATAGCTCTTTATTAAATTCCACGCTGCAAAGGAAGGTGTATTATGAGTGTATACACACACATCAAAACAAAAAAGGTCTTTCACTCTTCACCACTTTTAAAGATATGGAATCAATTTTCAAACAGGTTCAAGAAAATATTACAGAAAGCTCCATAAACACTTAAACTCTAAAAACATACATGTGCTCATACTGCTTAGGAAAGATACCTTCAAAACTCAGATATTCACATCAAACATGTCTGCTGGAACCTTGGAATGCACAAAGGCTTTTCAGTGGAAGCTGTTAATTTAGTACTGGCTGCCTGCCCAGTGGATACCAGAATACATTTTAATCCAAACAACAGAATGGGAGGGAGGAAGCTCAAAAGCAATTTCAAATCTATCAAGATTGAAATATTACCTCAATACAATAACAACATTTTCACTTTGGGAGTTCTGCCAAAAAAAGAATAGTTGCCCTACAGCAACTATTGCTCTTTGGTATGTTATTTTTAACATACCTTATGGATGCTAGCTGTCTTTTGAGCAGTTAGAGATGGAAGTTAGGATAGGGGGATTCAGCATCTGCAAGAGCCACGGATGAGCATGTCGGGAAGATCCCACCTGCAAATCCCTGACAAGAAGCATCCCTCCACCAGTCAAAAGCTTCTGCCATCCCATTCTGAAGACTGACTCAAGAACTACAGAGTAAGAATACAGTCCCGCTTACTAGCTCACCCGCCTTGAAACAAGCGGAGTCAATTTAACAACCACTAGTCATACAAACTCAGCACCTGAAGCTAAGCAGCAAATTGGAGAGATTCTCAATCCAGAGAATTGGATATTGGCATCTGCTCTCCATGCAGAACATGGCAGCGTATGCTGTAAGCCACCCCAATGGGTGTGACGAGCACTGGATGCTGTCACACGAGACCACTCAAAGTGCCAACAGCAAAATACACTGCAAAGAAAAGGTTCATTTAACAATAAAACTAAATGCTGTTGCAACTGTATTTACAAGCAACAATTCTTATTCTTAATCAAACTCACAGTTTGATTAAATTTAACTAGTCTGTTGTTGTTTTTAATAGCTAAAATAGCAGGAAAAAAAAGTCCAACAGAACTAAGAGAAAAGGTTTAAGATAAGTATGCTGTTGTAGCGGTGTGGGTTTATCTTTCCTTGAGCGTTAGAGAGGTTTTGCTGTTCACGGATCAGTTATTTATAGCTCATCTGGGCAGCATCCACATCTTCAATTCCGTAACAGCTTTCCTTGCCTTTTGAATTAAAAATTGAACTTTACTCCAACTAATTTTCAAGGGGAAAGCATTAAATGTGCCACATCCTGTTCTTTGTTTCAAGGCAGCAGTGTGAAATAATGTAAAGAGCTGGCACAGCCCTGATGATTACTGCATATTTCATTAAGACTCCAACACTCTCTGTCCCACTTAAAGGCTGACTGCATGCTTTCAGCCATATGGAGTTAGTTAAGTAGGCCCTGGGATTACTACTCAGAAAAATCTACAACATATACCAATTGGAGACAATGCTCAGTACTATGATTATTAAAGTTGCTTTTTCTTTCTTTTTTTTTTTTATGCCTTAAGAAGTAATCAACCGTATCTCGAACGTCAAAAGGCCCCAACTTTTCCAAATGCGTTAAAGAGATGCAACTGATTATAAGCACAGCTCACAACAAGCGACCAGAACTACAACAGGCTATATTTAATTTTGAACATCTTTTTAACTGATTAATTTAAAATCAGAAATCAGCTGTCTTTAACAAGGTCAAAACATGCAGCTAAGAGGTGATTCACGCACTCCCAGCAGCCTGTCTTAACCACAAGCTCCTGCAAACCTAGTTACTCTTTGCTGTCCATCTCCTCAGTAAAGCTTTCCAGCAATCTAAATGTGCCGAATCCCGTTTTGGCTCCGCAACATGGACAAAAGTTCAGCCCCAGATCAATCTGTGACCAAAACCATTTCACTTGAGTCCACGAGAGACCACTTTACGAACCCAGGCTGTGAGTAATGCAGCGCCCCAGCCCGCAGTCAGCCACCATCCTGTCCTCCTCTCCAGACACTACAGCACTGTTTAGTTACACGGTTCCAAACAGACAAAATAATTATATAATCTCTGTACCGCATTTGGTAAAGGAAGGCATGATAACGTAACCTATGTTGACAATTGTATCTAAATTTCCAATGGTCTGTCTCGTTCCTGCCACGCAGCCACGGGAACAGCTGTCCCCAAAAGGTTGCTCTGAGCAGGGCCTTCCCTGCTGCTCCGAGACTCTGCGTGGAGAGGACATTCATGGGCACGTGGCAGCAGGAACAATTTCTTCTTATCTGGAACCAGTTCTCTTCCCTCAGTTTATCTGACATACCTCCTAGAGATTTATCTAGTCCTACATTGGCCCTACCACCCATCCTTCAACACCAAACACTCCAAATGCAATTTTTCCATCTGTTTATGCTCATAACAACAGCTCTTATTCCCATTGGCCCAAAGTAAATGTATTTTTACAGGGCCACACAGAGAAAACTCTGAAGGAGATGGAAAGAGGAGGCATAAAGCAAGGAAGAAAGGCAGAATGGAGTTGCCAGGGACTCCATCACAGGATCAGGAGGTCATCACCCAGACACTGCCCCACAGGCATGCTGTGCACACACTTCATCCCATGCTCCACAGGGCTGCACATTCCAACTTAGAGAATCCTACAATGGCTTAGGTTGGAAGGGGCCTAAACAATCACCTAGTTCCAGCCCTTCTGCCATAGGCATGGTTGCCAACAGCCAGGTCAGGCTGCCCAGGATCCCATCCAACCTGGCTTTGATCACCTGCTCAGAATGGGGTATTCTCAACCTTTCTGGACAACCCATTCCAATGTCTCAATGACCCCATCCTCCTTGCCCTGCCTATCCCTTCTAAAAAGCTCACAGCCTTCAACTGTACTACTCCAGTTGTGCAGTGCATCACACTATGCTTCTGTGATAGCAGCCAGGCTACAGATTTCCAGACGCACAACAGTTTCCAACTCCTCCCACTGATTTCTCACGCTGCATGCATTCGTGTAGAGGGTCTTCACCTGGGCTATCAGTTGTGCTACCTTCTTGGTGGAGCCTCTAAAATTCCTTTCAGACAAATCTGAGGTTTTCTCCTGCTGCTTCCTATCTTTCTTTTTCCCTATCCTGCTTGCCTGGCTCTTCTGCTACTCAGAGGTAAGTCTCTTTCCCCCATCACATCTAGCTTAAAGCTCTGGTGATCAGCCCAGCCAGCTTAATGCCCAGAACATCCTTACCCCTTCTGGTCAGTTGCATTCATTTGATTTCCATACGTTCATTCTATCAAAGGTGCATCCTAGACCACAGCACACAAAACCCCGAGCCTGACACCATCCCTGTAGCCGTTCATTCAGCTGCTCCGTTCTCCTCCTTCTTCTCAGGTCCCAGTATCCAACCAGGAGGACTGAGGAGAACACTACTGATTCCTTCAACATCTTCCCAAGGGACATGAAGTCTTCTTCAGTATTTAGTGACTTTCTAGAGGAGGAGTGGATAGCAGTCCTCCAGCTTCATCATACCCAGCAGCCTCTTCCTGCTGTCCTGAGTGCATACCCCCAGCAGGCAGCAAACTTCTCTAGAGAAATCATTTGGGCAGCAAGTGAGAAGGGAGAGGACAAGGAGAAAACCTCCAACTTCAAAAACCGGTGCAAGGAAAGCCCCAGAACAGAACAACATCTAACAGAAGAAAAACACCATCTATAATTGCCTGAATCCACGTAGTTGAAAGAAATGTTTTCCTCCTTCTCGTTAATTTCAATGTAAATTGCAGCACTTTTGAAAAATTAACATTATAACATCCCAGTAGAATACTGCTGCATACATTCATCAGTATACACAACACAACATCATAATCGAGTAACTTTGATTTAGAAGCAGCCCATTTTCAACAGCTGAAATGAGAATCTGATTATTTAACCACAGAGGATTCCTGCCCTGCTCTCACTCTGGCAGGTTGTTGGTAATACTAATAGAGGATAATTAAAACTCTTCAGTTTAGAGTTAAACATCTTTATATTCAGCAAACCTTGCATCTCTTCCATCTTGTTCATTCAGGACATTCAGAAGATACATAAAAGCCAAGAAACCTGAATACATTTCATTTTAAAAGCCAGGTTTCTTTTCAGACTCAGAAAATAAAACGTCCAGTGAAATGGATTTTGTGCCAACAACAAGTCGGCATCCTCTTTAGGACGTGCTCAAACCAAGAGAAGTTACGTGTACCTAAATGCAGTTCAACTCCGCTCATTCTCAGAGAAGCGGGTGGCGATTTTCTTCCTGCACTTTATTCATCCTATTCAAAATGGCTGGAGAGGAGAAAACTTCTCCAGAATTATTCCATAAAAATACTCAGGAATGATGCTGACAAGTGTCAGGTGTTCCAATACCATGCAATTCAGATCAGCGTATACGCTACTGTAAATAATTTCCCCAAAGGGAGTTCAGTGCTGTTCTCTTACTTGGTGGCTAATTATAGATAGGCCCCCAGTATCATAATGGATATTTAAAAGCAAAAGTAAAGAATTTTATGCAGAAAAACAACACTTACAACATATGCAAAAGCTAGTTTGAGAGCAAGCACAGAATTAGCTATACAGATATTTTTTCAAGTTTGACAGTTAAGCCTTCTGTGCTTGTCATGCATATGCCACATTAGAAAAAATAATATTCTTATGTAGTAGTGAACACATGTTTATTTAATGGCATCTGCCCAGAAGGATGATGTATTTTCTAGTTAGCATTCCCAGAGCTGCTTCTATCAAACCAAATCAAGTATGAAATATCTAGGTTAAAAATTAGCTGGAATGGGTTGATTTTCAAAAAAAACAAAAGACCTTTTGTTAGCTTTTTAGAATCCCCAAACACTTTCTTTCTTTGCTGCCATTTACCATGCAGCACAACAACCATATCTGAAAAGATGGAGAGTAGGTTATTGTAAAAGTATTCTTTAAATACTGTAACATTCATGATCAGAAAATAAGGTTTCAAGCAATACACTGCAGTTTTATTCTGTCACTGCCTCAAGTCGCACTAAATATCCTGTTTTACCTACATCTTTTAGCCAGAGTCACAAGGAAATAGAAACCAATGCTTCAAATAGAAACGAAAACATTTTTGCTTGCCTTTGTCTTGCACTTAGGAGAGTGAGTTTTTCTGCATTTGTTTTGCTTGCTTTGCTTTGTTTGGGGGGCAGGGTGGTGGTTTTGTTTTTACTAAGCATTTTTGTTCTGTTTTTCCACAAAGCAGTGGAATATTTTCTGCTCTGAGTATTTGTTCAAGCAAATAAACACAATTCAGAAAAAGCTTGTGGTTCCACACTTATTCCTCTGGCAGATTTCTTTTAAATCGTAGGAAGCATTGGACGGGGCTCTGTAAGTAAATAAAAATGAGAAATCCTTTATTTTGTTTTCCTCTTGTTTGTTGAACTCGCATTATAAACACTCAAACTTCCTAAATCAGCACCATTGCCTACGAAGACCACGCAGCACCATTTCATTCGCCTCCAAAACAAACCGGCGTTTCAGATGTAAGACTGGCACATGTCATGTGTAAGAGACTAGGAATTAAAGATGCGATGGAACCACTTAAAACAGAATGGAGTCTGCGGCCTTAAACAACAGATTCAAATCTGACTGAAACAAGTGACAGGGCCTGAAGAACTACGAACCCCTGCTCATCTTCTGCACTGTTCCATCAGCAACAGCACACCATACAGCATCCATCCAAGCGAGCTGCTAGGCTGGACGGCTATCAAGAGCTTCATATTTCTGTAATTACAGCCAGCTCCAAACCAGGTAAACGTCCATAGCTATCATTTGTCCACTTAGCAAATTCAAAGAGTCCTCATTTAATGAAATGAAAATGTATCTGAATTCAGATCCATAATATTTTTGCACAGAACATCACCAATTACTTCCATATTTGGATGAAAGTTAAAGTCAGCAGGCAAAATGATTGATGTTTACTGTATGAGATTCCTTACAGGAATTCAGACACACCCTAAGCCTAACTACATTCTAACTGCAACATCAGACCAAAGGGAAAGCCGACATTCAGCTGTATGGCCACAGGCTCCAGTGCCAGCAATTCCCGCTTGCACTCTTGGAGGAGCAGTAAGAAGCAACTACACACAGCTCACAGATCAGGAGCAATAGAAAACCCCTAATGAGCTGAAGTCGTCTACAAATGCAGGTGTGCACACACTATGGAGTAACAGCTGCTCTGAATGCCATCCTGCAAGAGCAGGAGGAATTACATACCTTGCACACTGCAAGTGCACACTGCAATTTGCTTTGACTTAATGCGCATGCAGGCCCACTGAAGTTCTGACTAAAGCTCCCCGAGACATGCAGATTGAAAAACAGAACAGAAAAAAATGTATACTTCTGTGATCCCATCGCACTCTGTTAGTAAACCAGCAGGGTGATAGGAGAATGCTGGTGGAACCCACCAAATCAACACTGGAACAAAGGGGAGAAAAACATTACTGCCATTCTGTGTAAACATCCTGGCAAAGACAAGGCCGTATTTAAGATGGTATCAACATCTGAACAGACAGGCAGTGCTTAATCTATCGCAGGCAAGAGCATAAACATGCTTGTATCACCTCCCCCACTGCATAACAGCGATTTAGTAATGGCTGTACACCTATTGCTGTATCTACGCGTCGTTATTCGAGGTGGTGGTGAGGTCTCTACTGAAAGTCCTAATCATTAATCAGGTATGTTATTACCTACTTGTAGATGCACCATTCTGATGCAGTGCTGATTTAAAATTCGTTACCAAAAAACAAATGAATCGACCAGTTTTACCACTGCGATGTCGTTCTAACATTTTATATTAAAATCACTAAGAAGCAGGTCCTTCCTTCAAAGGCATAATTTCAGCTTCCATACAAAAGCAAACAAGTCACACGCTACAGAAGCGATAACTGAAAGAAAACAAGCTGTTACAAAATTTTTATCTGTAACTGCACTCAAGACTGCAGTTTGGGCTTTGGGGGATATTTGTTTTATAAGCTCTTGTCCCTTAGTTAATTTTTAACCAGACGCATTATTCTTCCTAGACTACAAACACAAGGTGTTCATCATGTTTATATGTAAACCTCAGAGAAAAGGCAGAGGAAGTGAACCACGACAGCAAGCAAAAAAAGAAGAAAAAAAAAAAAAAAGAAAAATTGAGAACTTTGTTTCTTACAGATGTAAAAATAAAACAAATTGCTCAGATAAATCCCCCCAGGCTTCCGCCATTTTCTTCCCTTTCCATCTAAGCATCCCTTCCTTCCAGGCGCTGTCTGCAGGAGAAAGCAGCTGTGACTCTAATCTGATTTAACTACATTAGTGCAAATACTTCTATGAAGCCAGTTTCCAAGAATACTTCCAGGCTAGATCCCAGGTGTGCTCAGACAGCTGCCAGCAGCCACTGGGGCAGCCCAGAGGTGTGCTTGCAGCTCAGCCCCATGCAGTAGGCACCAGGGGCCAGCCATGTGGACTGTCTAAGCTCAGTGTAATGTCCAGACCCTAGGAACCCTAAATGAAAATGGCTTCAGGACAATCCAGAATTTCACATAACATGTTTCTTGCAGTTTGGGTTTAAGACAGCTTTCCTCAAACAGCACACAAACCTTTGATCCAGCAGTGCTGTAGGTACTGAGATGTACCTACGGCTCAGCACCAGGCACACACAGCGACAAGGTTCTGTGTGAGTGCTGCACAAGCACCCGAGGCTCCGCTCCCCTCAGTTCAGAGGCAGCAGCAGTGCAGGCCCTCGGGGCCGCAGCCATGTGCCACAGCACAGCACAGGCCCACACGTGTTCCCCACACCACCCTACATTCATGCCTTGCCTCATGCTGCATGACCCCGTTCCACGCCACTTCCCTCCCTCTATTTCTTCTCCATTCTTCCATTCCTGCTTTCTCTCAGCTTCTGTCAGAATCCACGAACACATGCACACCTTGAGACCAGCAGCGGCTGATGGGGACAGATGGGGCAGAGAAGCACACCGGGGCAACAGGAGATGAACTGTCTCCTGGCAGGAGGCGAGATCCCACAGAGGGCTGGAAGCACATCCTGTAGGAATCAAGCTCCTGTCCTGCAGGAGCCATGCGCTTCCAGGACCACCTGAGGGAACACAGACTTCAGGGAAATCATTTTATGGAAACAACACATTGCGTAATCAATTATGGTTAAAACAATCCCAGAAATGCTCACGGTGGTACAGGAGGGTTCACACGCCACAAACAGCACGGCCCTGTCTAAAAGTCTCAAGTAGCTACATATGTAACACGTGATAATTACAAACACAGCATCCTGCTTCACTGCTACCCAAAGGACTTAAAACCAACTGCATTAATATCTGTAAGAGCACATAGGATCAGGATGAGGGGAAACAGCTTTAAGCTAGAAGAGGGTAGATTTAGACTAGATATTAGAAAGAAATTCTTTACTGTAAGGGCAGGGAGACACTGGAACAGGTTGCCCAGCAAGGGTGTGGATGCTCCCACCCTGGAAGCACTCAAGGCCAGGCTGGATGGGGCTGTGAGCAACCTGGGCTAGAGGGAGGTGTCCCTACTCATAGCAGGGGGGTGGAACTAGGTGATCTTAAAGGCCCCTATCAGCCCAAACCATTCTGTGATTCTACTGCAGCACTGCAGTTCTGTTTGGGTGGCAAAAGGCCATAAGGCATAAATAACTTTTCCTCCAAACATCCCCAGAGACCTGAAGAGGCCATTTTATGTTACGGTGTTTTGTAGATCTTTGAGAGAATGCCCCCATCCCACAGGCAGGAGGAGGCTGGCACTCAGCAGTGCCCATGTTTGCTCCCAGTGCCCCCCCAGCAGCAGGGCACCACGCACAGAGACTGCCAGGACAGCAGCAACCAGCAGCTACACGGTCTGGACTGGCAAAGCAGCACTGCAACTTCACAACAGTTCTTTGTTCCATTATCCAATTTATGCTGGAGAAATGGAGGTTTCACATTATTTCACATTTTCATGCTGTTAATGTAATAATAAATTCCTTATGAGCTATACCGTACACTATTTATTTCTGATAGATACTGAAGCCGAGCTGTTTGTTATCCATTTATTAATCTTTCTGACGTTTCAGGGATGAAACAGAAACAAGCTTCTAAATGGAGGCTTAATGCCCTGACCCTCTCCCATGACTCAGAGAGCCAGCCCAACTACCCTTGTGCTCTTACCATACCCCACCCAACTACTATTAGTGCTCCTGTTAGAAAACATAACATCCTTCTTCATGGTTTCACCTCTGTAACCATGCTGTTAGGCTTCTGATCCTTAACAGAATACTAATTACTGAAAGAAAAAGGAAACACAGCATAGCACTTCCAACATGCATGCAAACATGACAAGCTACATAAACTACAATTGTAACTGAGTATGGCGTCAACTTAGACAACTTATTACAAAATCCTTAATCTAATAAAGAGAAAGATTTTTATTTATTTATTTATTTTTAATTCACCTCATTCGTGTCTTAGCCTTATCAAGTGCCTCACTTGCTGGAAAACAAAGCATCACATCTACTGACTTATTCTATTTCTGCAACAGCCTTCCATTCTGAGGGCTAACCAGCATTTGCTATTACAAGATCATTCAGAACCGCTCCCAAATCCAAAGGGCTTAAGAGCTGACAGTTATTAGCTGCTAGATACCCTTTCCTGGAGAAAAGAACGTAAACTCTCATTTAATTGTTGCTTCCTTCCCTCCTATAGAAATAACTACATTATGATTAAGACCCGATACACTACTTAAGTTGTCATCTAATCTAAATTTGCACCACTGGAAAAAGAGTACCAATGAACTCGGAAGCAATTCACACACACTCCAGATAAACTTAACTCCCACCTAAAAATAAATTCATTTATGAAATTATTTTGGTGACTGCCAGGCAAACAGACATGAAACAAAAGAGGGACACTCAGAGCAGAAGGCTGTTCAATTCTTGCAGCCGGCTCCTATTGCTACTCAGTTTCAAGAAAGCTTCAGGTGATGTTAAATTAGAATAAGAAAATACCTCATACATAATCTTCCCATCTCCACTGCCACTATTCAAACCCGGCATTTGTGTAGGCATGTGCTATTCAAATTAGCTTAAAGTTACAGGCTATTACTTCAAAGTTTTGCTATCTTATTTCTTTGGTGCTGTCGACTTGTTCTTAACACCCAGTTTTTACAGCCTCTTCCGTAATCCACGGAAGAGACACTTGGATAGTACCCAGGGTTCATAAAACCAAGTGCAACAAGTGTCTCAGTCCCTAAAAGCAACACTGCTGAGATAGCTCACCTAAAGCTGACCTACAGAAGAGACAAAGCCAATCACCATGAGACCTGGTGTGTACGTTCAGAATTCCTCAAAGCTAAGACTGAGATGCATTATTACCCCAACTCCTGCACCTAGCTTTTCCCTACCTAAGGTTCTGAAAATCAGGCCTGCTGCCTCTCATCGACTATTTCTCAGTCTTGTAATATTACATTACAGCTCTTGTGAGAAACTGATTCTAAGAAACAAAACAGGTGAGAAAAGCTGAAACCAAGGAAGAATGAAATAGCCAAAGTCCTACTGCAAGTAGTGTGCGTGCTTCCCATGCTCTATGCTTAGGGAATGGAAACCATTTAAAGCACTACCCGCAGCATCACCTGAGAGTGTCATTTGGAGGACAACACACACTGATAAATGTAAATGAAAGCGGACTTCCCTGCCTCCCTAAACAGCATGTAATTATTTTGAAGGTCTTGGAGATGTTCTGTGGGTCACGGCAACAAAGTCAAACTTCTTTTATTATGTCACCCATATCCAACTACCAAGCAATCTAATCCGAAGCCAAATGCATTATACCTATGCACGCCTATATAAAGCATTACCATCTTCTCGCCATCCCTTTCCTGCAGTACATACTCACGTTAGTAACTGCGATATTTTCAAAACACATCATCCTTCGAATGGCATCAGAAGGACGGGAAAAATGCGCACCTTAACCTTCCCGTAAGGGAGGGAGCATGTACGTATTTATTTTTAATTTCTACTTGCAAGTAGTAACATAAATGAGAAGAGGAACATGGCAGGCAACAGATCGTTCTGGAAGCTATCTGACAACAAAACCCAACAGCTCTCTGGTTTTAACCTTGTGCTTTACCCAATATACCAGTCCAGGGTCCTCCAAGGCACAACAGGATGTACACGTAATCACAGGTCTTAAAAGCTTTAAGATGTTTTTATCTATTTATGGACACAGATCCAGACTCGAATCCATTTTTATCTGCACATTTTGCACTTTGAAAGCCTACTGCCTAATTAAATCAACCCTCGGCACACCACCTTCAGGAAGGTTTAATTACTGAAAGAGAGGATGGCAGCATCTTCAGATTCTTCCCCACTCCCTGAACAGAGCTGAAATCAAGCAACAAGAAATTGCACTTCTGGTCACAGCTCCAAGATTCCTTCTACTTAACAAATGACCCAAACTGTTTGAGGTTTTCTTACAGCTCCACTCCAAAAACGTACCCTCCTCATGGCTTCAATTCTCCTGACCCAGCTTCTCCACTATTTTCTCCCGCCTCTCTAAAATAAACACACAGCTCACTAATCAGTGCTCTTGTTTTTGCAATTGCCATGTTACTTCACAAGAAACCTTTCACCTCGCCTGGTGCAGCTTTTGCTCAGTCTTCCTAAAATGTTTGTGTTTTCAGTAGCTATAGATACAGTTTACACATAAAAATGGATTTAATTTCATCAGCCTCAGCGGTTGCTATTACACTGACCTAACCCCACTCTTATTTCCAACATTTCATCAAGCTCAAAAGAAGACATTTAGCAGCCACTCACGTTTGAAGCTTTTTGGTTTTTTAAACTTACTGTTCAAAACTACTTCCATGTAAAACAAGTGATTCGGAATATTACATGCTTCACTGCATGACTTAAAATTTAAGAGCCATCTCGAGCTGTTGTTTTCCACTCAAGCAGCCACAAGATGCTGTCACCGCCTGCAGGCTGCCTGCTCTCTGCTCCCCTCCTTCAGCCCACGCCCCTGAGCAAGCTGCAAATGCACACCTCTGGCTGAGGCTCCAGGGACTTCAGGAACCTCAGAGCATGCACTGGGACATCTCCTGTCTCCTCCAAGCCAGAGTGAGCTTCTCAGAGAATCCTTTCAATCCTACTTCAGTGAACCCACAACACTAGCACAGAGCCTAAGATGCTTGGGACTGCTTGCTATTCGAAACCAAACTCACTCCAGCTCCACAGCAGCCACCCTGCAGTGTCAGAGAGGAAATGTCTCCCCCACCCCCTTCTGAAATGCAGGTGCTGCCATGCACCAACTTCATGCTCTGTAGAGGAGAATGTAGAAAACTGTATTGTTGGGACAAAGGACTACAAGGCAAGGGGAAAAGGCTGAGGATGCATTAGAGGCTTTTCACATTACAAGACAAGAAGCATTCTGAAATAATTATGTACGCTGGCAGATAATTCGCTTCATCATTTCATTGGATTTCAGTGCAAACCTTTGTATCAAGCGATCTTACAGTAACTAGCACACCATTTCTCTACAGATACTCCAAAAGCTGTCTGGTAACAGGCAATCAATTCTGGCTCACACAAACTAGCAAAAATGTCGTCGTTCTGCACAACAAAGACAGGGTTTGACTTCGTGCATTAACACATGCTACTCCTGTGCTTCGACATCTGAACACAAATATGACAGGATGAACTGGCCATCTGAGATAAGACAAGTTAAATCCCATTTGTGTCTAATTAGCCACTTCCCCATGCAACTGGCTTTGGTTTCAGAATACAAAATTGCACGACGGACCTTTATATGATGATAGTTTGGAGGAAATGTTTTCTAAGAGAGGAAGTAGATAACATGCTAGAAAATAGCTTGATTGTATCTCACAAAGTATTCACTCCCTCTTACCAACTTCCTCTCATTTTCTAAATCAGAATTTCTAGGTGGAAAACTGATTGCTCAGCATGTCAGTCACCCTGCATCTCACATAGGAACTCCACAGAAACCAGAGCCCACCTGCCCTCCCATAAGGACAAGACCCCCTTCAAGTACACACCTCCTTTACCCAAAAGCTTGCCTAGCAAGTCCTGGGATATCCTGACATTCGAATCACAACGGAGAGGAAGGGAGCTGAGAGCTGAAACCAACTACAGTGGGCATTCTTTTAGAATAAAAGAAAACCACACTGAGCTCCAACAAAGGAGATGTGCACCCGTGAGGCAAACGACCAGGCAAAAATCCATGGAACAGTTCACTGCCTGAGTGATTCTGTAAGGAAGATTGTCAGTGCTCTGAAGTCTTCGTTCAGATGTCATTTGTACAACCTGGCATAAAATACCTTTTGTTCAACTTGCAACATCTCGAGCCTTGACTGCTATATATCAAGAAATGCTCGATTTAAATAGAACGCAATTCTGACCCATAAAAAGAGAGAAACAAGAATAAAGGATTACATTTATGGAAAACACTCTTTTGAGGATGCGTTACGGAATGGTAACTAAATATTCTTCAGGATAGGAAAAAAGGGTCATAGTATAATGCATCACCAACACTGGCACAAGGCTCACTCTAATCTAAATAACAAAACAGATGTTTCATTCAGAGAACTTCTATTTCTTTAAGACTGAAATACAACTGGAAAAACAAAAATATGTATTTCTACCTCCCAAAACAAATCAAGATGGGGAAAAAAAAAACAGGGCTGAATTTTCCACAGAGCGAAAGCTGCATGGCAGGAAGCACTAACTGGAAAAATTAGATTCCTAATACTCATCCATTTATTACGGCTAATCTCTCAAGATGAACTCTGTATTAAAAAGGAAAACAGGAACCTTCTTCACGTAAACAAGAGCTATATCTACATCCGTACTGGGACACAAGTCCTCAAGAAAGACACGAGCTTCAAATAGTACCCTAAGCAAAGGAATCGCAGGATAGTTTAGGCTGCATTGCTCAGGAGGCCACCTGTATCCCCGGTCACACAAGAGACACACCTGAGGTCAGGCTGATTTGCTCCAGGAGGGCACAGAGCATGTCCAGCGACAGAAAAGCGCCCACCCTGCAGACAACCCGTGCTGGTGTCTGACCACCCCTGTTGGAAAATACACAGCTCTGATCCCTCACTGAAATTTCCCTATTTGTGGCAACTTGTTGGCTGCCCTTGCTCATCATTTGCCTTTAGGAAACCATTCAAACTACTTTACAACTAATAAAAGCAGAGAAGGCTGCTGCATTATTCCACATTTCTTCTGTTCCATGGGAAAGTTTTGGGCACTCCTTTGAGACAGTGTGATCTGATTCAGCAGTAGATGGCCAGGTGAGCTCAAGGATCACTGTAAATTTGGAAAACATAACTAAACAAACCAACCAACCAAAACAGTAAGGCCAAACAAGCTCCAGGAAGCCATTTTAGCCCTTGTAAAACCCATGGATCAACATATACACAAGTTTGTTAACAGCTGCTTCGTCTCCTAACTGCAGGAGGTGGAGATGGACTATAAAACACAGTGAAACAACACACCCTGTATACATAGAAATACACACAAACAGCTCAGTAATCTAACCTTCAGAACTGGAAGCCTATTTCAAGAGGGAGAGGAATGCTTCAAAATATTAATCAAAAGCAGCTTTCCACATAAATACACACCACCTTCACACAATCAAATGTACCAAAGCACAGTGCAATTGAAAATGGCCTCAACAGAAAACTGAATGAAGTGCATCCATCTGTCCTCAGCAGAGGGAGAAGATAGCCAGGCAGGACAGGGCTCTGAGCGCCTGATGGAGCTGTGGGTGTCACTGCTCAGTTGCAGGCGAGTTGGACCAGACAGCCTTTAGAGGTCCCTTCCAACTCCAACAATGCTGTGATGATGCCATTAGTGGCGGAAAAACAAAACCAGCGCTTAGAATTTTATGGAGCTTTCACTATACCTTCATTAAGAGGTAGCAGTTAGAAGTTATGCCAGATTACAAGCAGCACAGCACTTATTGTATCAGTGCAGATTCTACTTAGTTAGGAAGCCATCAATATGAACTCCATGAGAACCCCCTCCATAAACATTTTTGAACATTTTGTGCTCAAAGAAATGCAGAGAACAAGCTACCATAATATAATCTACATCACACTTTGTGTGTGTATTAGGACAAAATCTTGTCCTTACACATGCATGCGCATGCAGACACACAAACAAAATTCTGGGAATTCATTTGAATCACAGAGGTTATGAAGAAATGACTATCTGTCATATAAAATCTGGAATCTGTTACCAATCCAACTGTTCCACTTAATCAAAAGCAAAGTAACTCATAAGAGCTCTCCTGCTACTTCTGACAGCCAATTTCCAAAAGAAAGAGCAACTGGCTGCTAACAGATCTCAATAACTCATGGGGCCCAAAGAGCTTTGGATTAAGGAAAAGGAAGCTGGGAGGGAGGCTTTTTCTTTGACAAAAAAAAAACAGCAAACAGCCTCTTGAAAGCAGCAAGGACCTGCCCAGGCTGCACACAGCCCTGTGGGGCTGAGGATGCCCACTCCAGCCTCTGCTCCCCCACATACTTAAAGCTCCCGGTGCCCAGTGCTGCTGTGGGCTACTCACCTGGAGGGGCAGAGCCTGCACCAGACTGCTGAGGGCTCCTGGAGGCGTCCACCATGCTCCACGTGTGACTGTGCTAGAAGTCACTAATGCAGCAATTGTCACAAATTGTGTGAAGGGAAAGAAAAAATAACTGATTTTCTCTGGTGCTTTAAGTTGCTGTAGTTATGGGGGAAAAAATATCCAGTAAATAATCTTTGGTTAATTCTTCCAAGAATAACCAATAAAAATAGCTCTAATAGAAAGTGACAGGCTGTCAAATAAGCTTTCAGGTCCTGGTTATGTAGAAATTGTAGAGGAAGTTATAGAGTGAAATAACTTTCTACAGAGCAAGAGAAAATATCTTAAGATATTTGTAATAGAGTACAGCCCTGAAGAAGTACTCAACTTCATTCTTCGTATTAAAAACATATGCTTCCGCAGAAGAAAGGAAAACCTAACTTGGAAGCAAAAAACCCTGCGAGATCCATTAAGACAATCAAGTATGAAACTGTTGCTTAACACTGACAGTAACACAGACGTTCAAAGCGATTTGAAAATTCTCCAAGCGACGTGAGATGTTCATAGGAAAGCCCTACTTCTGCACTCAGCCTCCAGCAGCAGCCCAGTTGCCCACTGCCTAAGGTAGACGTACAAGTGCGACCAAATGGAAACAGGAAGGCAAGGTTCGTGCCTTTTCCCAGCACCGTCACTGCCCTCTGACTCCTAGACAGTGTCAGGCCTGCACATGGGTGAATCCTGCTGTGGGCTGAGCCAATCTGGCCCCCGCTTCCTGCATGCACCCCCGGCCCTCTTAGCAGAGCCCCAGGGAAGCACGCAGGGAGCAGCGGGGCACACGGCAGAGGGGAGGCCCTGCTCTGCGCCGGGAAGAATCCCTTGCTGAAACTCTTCAAACAATAACATTTTTACTTTTCTTAAGCACCGCCTGAAGAAAACAAAGCACAAAGAGGCCTGGAAATGCTGGCACGCAGCAATCGCGTAACAAGCCAGACTGCAACCAAACCAACAACAGTTGGAAAAAGTCTCGCTCGCTTTCTTGTAAACAGTAATTCAAGTTTTGGAAGCAAAGAAAAAAAAAAAAATAGGGTAAAAAGCTTGATCAGAAATCTGCATACACAATAAGTAAGGCATAATTAGAGCATAGTAATAACAGCATAATAAATTAGGAATCTGAGAAAGGCTGAAACTCCACTTCAGATCAGTACGGAATATTTTGTTTTCTTGGTTTGTAACTTGATTTAAAACCAGAAATATGCTACTGTTTATTTTTTGGCACTTCTGCTCGTTTTGCTTTCCTTCACTTCTGGGGAAAGATAAGACCTTTGTTTCCAACCCCGCAAATCATGAATGACTTAACGGATGCCTGCAGGGTTTCATATTGTTTTTATGGCACTCTGAGCATCTCCTTTGTCATCCTATGTGAGGACGCAGCAGAAGGAAGGCAGAGGCAAAGCCAGAGGAGGCCACCACTGCAGGCTGGCAGGTGGAATCACCTTCACACCTACTGAAAGTCTACATTTTGCCGCTTTATCCAAAAAAAATTAGTATGACAGCTATTCAGAAATCTCTTTCAAGATTACAATTGAGGCAAATTAATGTCAGTATTAGAAACTCCTAAATTAAGCTCAAAATCTGTAGAAGTCAATGGACTGACAGAGGATCTCTCAATCATCGCTTCCCAGGTTTCATTAGTACTGTGCTGGTCACTGTGTTTCACAGATGCTGTACCACTGAGCATGAAGCTTTAAGCTTTCAAGAAAAAAAAACTATTTAAATGGAGTAATTACACTGAGGATGAGGGCTGCAGAGTGCACTGCGCTGCAGTCTCTGCTTCTTGAGAAGTGAAGGACTTCAATTCTGGAGGCTGCTGGAGGAGAAGCTCCAACCTTAAGAGAGCATAATAAGCATTCCCTAAAACTGTTCACCACTGCCTGAAAGAGGCAGAAAACCTTTGGTCAACCACTACAAAGCTTACACTTCTGTTAAGACTCCTATAAGAGATCTTAAGTCACTTCCATGAGTTCAGGCTCTGGTCCCCAAGCACGCAGTAGAGAACAGAGAAGTCAGCCTGGAAATAACAAATGCCTGAACAGGATCCACTGTGGGAGAAAGAGAAGTAAAGAGGTTGTGCTCAGAAGCACGCATGACCAGACAAGACCAGCCAGTACGATGAGTGCATGCTGTACACCTGAAGAACTATTGCTTTATCTTCTACCTCCTACGTCACGGAGAGGAATTGCACGCAGACCAGCACTGGTAGGAAATGCAGAGTTTCAAATACTTCTATTTAGTTTTCCCTGCAAAGGTAAAATGCATTCAGTACTTTCACACCTCTTAACAGACCACTTTCCTATTTTTGAAAGAGAAAATACGAACACACTTTCTCACATCTTAATTATTTTGTTGGGGGAGGAAAAGAGCGGTTCTGAAACCACAAAGCTTTGAGACAAAGCTGAAGCAAAATAGTAAAAACCTCCAAGGAAGCACTCCTGGGACATGGCAGCTGTGCACTCAGCTCACACAGGGTGACTGAGCAGCACCTCCACCCTCCCCCTGGCCCCCAGGCTCCCCCAAGCAGTGACTGCTGCTAGATCCACAATCCAAGTGGGTACAATCCAGGAGCAGCTTGGGTGATGCACCTACCAACACCAAAGGCTGCTCATCAGAACGTTACAGCTTGAGAAGATTATTATTAAGGAGCAATTAATCTGGCACCCTAAGCAACACCTGCTACACAGAATTTAAATAGAAAAATTAAACAATTACATTGTACATTAACATTATTATGTTATTACAGGCTCAAAGACATTTTTAGGTTAATTTCTCAAATGATTCAGAGAACTGTGACACTATTTGTGTTACACTGCAAATCGTAGGTGACTCCTTGAACCTGGATGCTGTAAACGCTCCGCTTTTATCCCATTCCTCAATCATTTTACCGTTGTTATATTAGCATGACACGGACACACACCACTTCCAGAGCACTGAAGTCTCCTTAGAACAGCACTATAGCAAACATTTCAGTTTACTGCTCAGTACAACGCACAGGATTTCACGAGTACCTGAATGTCAAGCTTAGAATTACAGCTCACCAGGGCACCGTCTTATTTTTCTTGCCCAACTGACGATGTTATTTCTACAACTACTAAAAGCAATAGCTTTTATTTATCATTTCATCTTATTTCCCTCTAAGCACAACTCACACGAAACCAAAAAGTCAGTTTAAAAAGCACCACCTGCCATTTAGCAAGACTAATAATGAAAGTCTGTCTCATAAACTACCTAATGCTTTACCTTAGAAGCCCCACATTTTGAGCTTGTGAGGGCAGGAGCAAGTTAGGTTATAAAATGGCTTTACTGTAGAAGACAAACCCCATCTGGCTGCGCTTGGGTTTCCTAACTGCAGGACCAAGAAGCACAATACCTGGGTTTTCATAAAGATAAACAGAATACTAAGCTGGTTCCCTCTCAAGTTTTGGTTTGTATGTTTATTTTTTCCTCCAGAGTAAAAACAGGGTGGGTATACGCATGGATCTCATCTTTTAACTGTGCTGCATTACAGCTGTGATGGAACTACAGGTGTACAATATTAAAAGCCAAGGGAGGGAGAATTTGAGAAGCAAGCAGGTATTACCTTTTTAGTTGAGAATCAAAAGCTATCCACAAAAAAGGAATTTTTGCTTCTTCTGCTTCCCAGTTCTCTGCCTGCATTGTTTGATCACAAGCACACCCAGCAGCCCTTACACACAACTGTGCTTTTAACAGCTCGCTGATTTACATTTTAAAGAGTCCACCTACACATGACCAGGACCTGCTAACTCTGAAAGATGATCTAACTGTTGGAATCAAGTGTGTGCCTGTTCAAACTGGTCTTTTCTATTTTAATACCAAGAAGCACTTAAATTCCTAATAAGTTATATCACTGTATTTACCAAAGGTAACCCATCCCACTTCTTCCACAAGCATTACTCAATTAGCAGATTTAGACTATATACGCACACGTAAGACAAAAGGTGCCTCTGCAAACACTTTCTTCTCATCAATCCTAAATTCACACAAGTTCATATTAACCTCTAGTATTCCAAAGGATGGCAAAAAATCGAAGTAGTGTAATTGATGCCTAAAATAATTAGTTTCAACTCTGAATCCCCTGCGGTACAGAAGACAAAGAGGGTATTTACTGAGCTACATATTGCATTTTCAGAGGAAAAACCACACATTTCCTGGAGGGCTTTCCCAAAAGGACAGGATTCCCTCCTCCCTGACACTGACATTAGCTGAGATCTTATGTTATTCTGAGACCAGGATGGACTCAGGAACTCTGAAGGCCTTCAACCCAAGTGACTGCTTTACAAAAGTATGTCTGCCTTGATTCCTGTCTTCACAGGGCTTGAATGCAAAGTCCTCCTGGTACTGCGGCTAAATGCACATCACTGCCCCTGTGTCAGCACAAACACAAGTTAATGTGAAGCTCAGCATCACCAACACCACCAATGTTGATATACATAAAGCTCCATTACAAATAAGTAGGATTTCAGGAGAAAGGCAAACTTATAAACAGCACTCTTCAAGCTAGGACAGAATGATGCCTGGTACAAAGATGCTGCAGAGTCTGAAAGGCTTTCATGAGCAGTAAACAGCCAGGAGCTCTGATTATTAGATAGCAACACCCCTAAACGTGACTGTAGATCTTGAAATTGTTTAAGCATCAACAAATTCTCGGAAAAAAAAATGATGCAAGTAGAAAGGGGAATTCAGGAAGGAAAAGAACCTGCAGTGATCTTCTGCTTTCACTATCAAGTCAGACATTTAGCTCAGGAAATCAAAAAACAACCTCGGAGATAACAACCTCGTGTATTTGGAACAAAGAAATCTATCATTCTTTCAAAAGATTCTTGGGGTTTCTTGATTGTTAATCTACCCCATTAAAAGAAAAACCTCTTTCCCCAACACCTACTGTCTCCACAGAGATGAAAATCTGAGAAGGGCTCTAATGTATTCTTCCCCCCTCATCAAAACCACTTGACTCATGTTAGTGTCTGGAAATGCCTCTTCTCACGAACAAAAATATCACGAGGCTCTGCCTTCCCTCCTAAGATGGAGAGAGCACTTCTGTAATCAATTTGAAAATAAATAATCCTACCGTTTTAATGCACCTTCCTAAGCCACACACAGCTCCATAAACCAGAGCATCACGTGTAATGCTGAGCCTTAGGCCAGCATGGAAATACGTGAAACAGCTTTAAGCAGGAAGAAAAGCACCATGCTTCAAGGGATCAGAGCCAGCATTATGGCCTCTCAGTCATCTAAAAATATGCCTTGCAACTTTGACAGACGTACTTATCCACACTGGACCGGAATAAAAGAAGAAAAGCAACAGAACAACAACAAAAAAAGCCAAAGCAAAGTCACAGCACTGGTTACAATGTAAGCAATTCCAAAGCTACACACAGCTCATTATGTATACAAATAAAGCTGGCACGGACTGTCAAGGGAATAACTTCCATATGTTTGCACTTACTGTTCACTCTACTAAACAGATCCCATTAAATCGAACAATTGCTTACTGTCTGCAAGATACATCCCTGAACAGGTGTTGTGATCAAATCTAGCTTTCACCTTTATCGCCCTTGGCTAAGAACACTCAAAACTTCAGTAATTCCATTTAAAATTATGAGCCAAATTCAGCTCAAGTAAGTCGGCATTACTGAGTCTGAGCTAACGAAGATTCCTTGGAGGTATTTAAGCTGCTACTTTCACCGTGTCTTAATTCTGTAAGAGTTTGAACTCACTCAGAACACCTCCTGAAAGGCAGGTAATAAATACGTACTCAATAAACACAGACTCACAAAACAATACTGCCCTCAGCACTGCAGGGAAAATAAACCCTTCCTGTCCGGGCCTTCCTCTGACGGGAACTTGAAACAAGTGTGTTTCTGTCACAAAATGGCTGTGATTAGGACTTTACTATTTACAACACGGACGAGTAGAAACCTCTTCCTGCTGGCATTTCACAGCCAAGCCCTCTCAGCCCGCAGCTCCGTCACACCATGTGAGCAGGGACAGCTGAAGCTGAACACGTGCATGCTGGCTTGCTGGAAATCAACAGGTGAGCTCCAGCAGCCCCATGAGACCAGCAAGAGGCATCAGTAACAGAAAACCTAGGAAAATGGATGCTAGGCACACTATCAGTTGTCCTCCTTCTCTCCTTTAAAGTGGGAAATGGAATGGAGATAAGGGGGATAAGGAATTCCTACTACCTTGCAGATTCAAGGCTTTAATTACTTAGAAATTACAGAAATATTGAACACTGAGCACATTCAATACATACACAGTGATCACATCGCCCAGAGATTATTACAAATTACTTAAATGTGTGAAGATAACGGCAGCATATCTGTTTCAGCTCAAGAGGAATGCAGGTCCCTCCCAGGAAGGCACTGCTGAGACAGCACCAACCCCCAACCCCCTTCCCCCCCCAGTACAGGACCCACGCTGCTTCATTGCAGCTGGTTGGCAGAACCTCTGTACATTTAGATGAAACAAATCTTCCAGAAAGCAGCCAAACCTGTGTTCCAGAAGTACATCAAGGCCCCTCACGAGGCACAGAACTCCTATCTGCAAACACAAACTTGAGCACAGCAGTGGTTCACCCCACGCTGCTGCTGGAGGTGCAGCCTGCCCCAAAGGGTTCAGCAGAAAAAGACAGAATGCAGGAGCACAGCCTCCATTGCACAGGAAAGAAGAGAGCACAGCAAAACGCACAGACTTGTTTTTTTATTTTATTTTATTTTTTAAATTTATTTCTTGCTTTTAAGAAAGAAACAAACCCCGGCCTCTTGGCAATAGATGTTATCCCCCCGTTGAACAAATTCAAACTAGACGGTTATTTCTATGCATTTATCTTATTATCAGCACTGACGTGTATTTAAAACACAGTTTTTGTAACACTATCTGCAAGGTCTGTAAACGAAGCAGCTTACAATGCTGGCACAAGAAGCCCCTGACAGGACACAACACAGCCATCTATCACTTACACTCATCGTTTTCCACTCCATTTTTTTTCCTAGCAACAGTATTTCTTTGTTAAAACATATAAACATATTCCCAAAGTATAGTCAATATTTTCACAGCTGATAGAGCACTTCTCTCACTCACCATGAGAAACGAAGCTAAATACCGTACAGGACTATAACCTCATAAAAAAAAGCCAGTAGGGAACAACAGACTGACAAAACCCAGATTTGCTTTAGGAAACTCCAAGCAGTAAAACGTCCAGGAAGGCTTTTTCTAAAGAAGCTTAAGAGGATTGATGAAATTTATGGGGAAAAAAAAAGCAACACCAAAAACAAATGCTGCAGAGAACAGTGCCAGCACATTCTGTGAGAGCAGAGCACGGCCAAAAGCACTGCTGGGTTATTTAGTGGACAGGACATCCACAGGCAATGCACTGCACAGCCCCAGCTGGTGCTCTCACACCACCATACCCAACTTCCAGCTCTGCAGGCCAGCTGGAAAACCCATTTACTTACCGGTATTTTATCATCAGAGAGGTCAATATTTAGGCTGCGCTAGGAATGTCTTTTAATTTCAGGAGTGTCAAAAAAGCTGAACAACGTTGAAGCACGCAAACACAAATAAAAAAGGACCAGTGGGAATGCATGGGGGTATTAAGTGCTCCCAGCTTCCCAACTGTAAATAACCGCCTGCCAGACTCAGCACTTGAAAGCAGCATCTCTAACACCAACCAGCCCCTCATCTCTCTTCTGGCGTGGGCTGAGGACACATCCATCAGTCTGCTCCGAGAAGTGGGAATATTTCATGGTGCCCTTCTGGCTGATGACTGAAGCTGCCCGTGAGCTCCAAAGCAGGCACTCTGTGGGGCAGCAGCTTCACTGTGCAAAGCAGCTTCCATCTGTGGACACCTCCTCCTCTGCAAGAGGAGCAAAGAGCACAGCTCGCCTGTAGCACACGCAATGCCAGATCACACAGCAGCACAGCTGGAAAATCTGGGCTGCTGCAAGGGCCTTCAGCCACCAGAACGAAACATTACCACTTGTTACAGCCTCCTGACAAATCCACTGCTATTACACTTCAGTGTTTTTTCCTTCAACGTTTTTGCCTCCATCTCTGTAGAAAACAGTTACCCGCACTGCTGCAGGCACTGAGATCCTCAGCAGCAAGCTCGCTGAGATCAAGAGATGGAGCTGCAAAGTACATTCTGAAAATCTAACGCTATTTTGGCCATTCTGAGTTCTAAGCAGCTCAATCTGTACTTTAAATTCCCTAATGCTTCATACACATTTTCATTAAAGAGAGTAAAAGTTAAAACAAAAAACAAAACAACCGAGGTTAAAATTAGCATAGCTGCATTTGGCTTTGGTAATTTTCAAGAACTGTTCAGCCCTACTTGTTCAAGCGCATTCTGCAGCAACAGCGAAATAATTAGATGAAGACATCAAACCAATCTGAAGAAGGAGGACATTAACAGAAACCTGAAACGCAACAGGAATCCAAAGGGATGGCTTATGGCTGTGATTCTAAAGGGCAGCATATGTTACATCCAACACAAAATGCGGAAAATGCAGGGGCATTAAGGAGGGAAAGCCCCAGGTTCAGCAGAGTGGGAAGCAGAGACATTTTGCTGGAGCCCAGCTGTGCTTCCTGCAGATGAGGCAGCTCTGCTCAGAAATACGAAGCTCAACGTACTTCCAGCTGCGTGTGTTACACATGTTTTCTACAAAAGCTGGTATTACTGTGATAAAAACAGAACTTCTGAACATTTGTAGGCAACAAAACCAAACACCTCATTTTTGTTTTATGTGTCCAAGAAGTTACGGTTCAGAATTTTGACCACAGAGTAAAGAAGAGGAGAGAACCCTACAGTTCTGCCTTGTATTTCTGATATTCCAGTGATTTTTCTAGTCCCTACTGGATAAATATGAAAATTCAAGTAATACATAGTATTACTGATTATATGAAACCATTTCAAATAAAATTGAGTAAGAAATCCAGATTATTCCATTTTTTTTTCCCCAAGAAATATCTGAAAATTACAGAATGCCAACCTACTGAGCATCACAATCCCTGAATCTACCACAGACTTCTTCTGAAATCATGACTGTTTACGAGGGTGGACAGCGATAGGAAAAGGGAGAATGGTTTTAAACTGAGACAGAGGAGGTTTAGGCTGGATATTAGAAGAAAGTTTTCCACACAGAGGGTGGTGACGCACTGGAACAGGTTGCCCAAGGAGGCTGTGGATGCCCCATCCCTGCAGGCATTCAAGGCCAGGCTGGATGTGGCTCTGGGCAGCCTGGTCTGGTGGTTGGCAACCCTGCACATAGCAGGGGGTTGGAACCAAATGATCACTGTGGTCCTTTTCAACTCAGGCCATTCTATGATTCTCTGAAATAGGTAAGCAAAACAGCTTTTAAATTGTTTTCTTTTTAACATCATGAATCTTTACAGAGCCTGGAAATCAACATCATTGTGCAGACACCGCTTGTTGTAATGTCAAATGTAAACTGCAGCAGCAGATGCAGGGAATAACCAGGTGGCTCAGGGAAGTTATCCCCCTATCAGAACTTATCTATATTGTTATCACTTATGATAACGTCCTGCATACAGTACAGTGCCCTGCAATCACCCCCTTGTGTTTATGAACTGCATCACCCAGGTTTTACCAAAACACTTGATGCCTTTTAAGAGATCAGGATGTTTAAGGTTCAGACTTCCCTACCACATAACTAAATAGAACAGAGCTGGAATGCCTGAAGATCTCAGACTTCTTAACACCCAGAATGAAAAACATTATTTCAGGGCCTTTGTCCTTCATGAATCTAGTTAACACCTATTACCTTCATTTCCTTGCACAGAGAAAACTGACCACAGAAATCCAAAGCAAGATGGCCCAGAAAGAGCCGCTCAGTCAGGCTCCTGGTTAAGCTTTACTTGAGCTGGGGACTGCCAGTTGCTTGAGCAAACTAAACAAATGTGACGCGCTTCCGTGCATTAGATCAGCGTACAGACCCAAGCCATGAGTCAGCAAGTTTCACAGCTCACATAGAGCATGGCACAGCCACACCGGTCATCCCCACATCCACCCTGCCCCAGGCTGCCAGGGATAAACCAGACGTCCCCAACATAAGAGAACCAGTTCTGAACGCCATCAACACACAATTCCTCCTAAACAAACATCTGTTGCTAAAGCTGAATTATTGAGGCTTATTATTCAAAAGCCAGATCATAGATCTTCATCAGGAATAAAGCATTGTGTTATTCTGTTTTATCAACAAGCTCCTCAACTGGGTTCCAACTTTCTTTGATAGTTACAGCAGGTAAACCCTCCTGATACCTGTTTCTACAGGAACACGTAATTGCAGATAAATTCAGCAACAATCTGTTTGCCTAGAGACAAAACCTTTTTTTTTTTAAACAGATTGAAGTTACTTCTATGTCACCTGGTTTAGATAAGCTGCTGAAGTTTTGCCTGTTCCAATTTGAACAGCTGCTCCTTGAAGATGAAGGGATGGTGCCAGAAATACTTAATAAATTTCTTAAATGGAAACACTGTTGAATCATTCATTTTTCCTAGCAACAGATTGCACAAAGCCTTCTCGGTCTAACCAGCCCTTTAACCAGAAATAGGAATTCTTGTCAAGATTTTCCCATCCCAGCATTAGTTTCTCCTACAATCATCCACCTGGCTCATAGCCAAAGCTGCAAAAGGCCTTTATTAAAACCAAATTATGAGGGATGGGGGAAGAGGAGGCAGGGGCAGAATTCAAGACAACAACCGGAGTCCATGCAGCTTTTTACCTACAATGCACCACCAGGATTCTTCCTCTCCCTAGATCAGAAACCTTCATTTGGTCCTCGTCTTGTTTCTCTCTGGTCTTTGATTGGGTCACTTGCTCTTGACACACAAAACTGGCATTAATTTCCTCAGCCCGGGGACAACTGCAACGTATTTGTGCTAGCACAAAGCAACAAGCAGGCTTTGGGGCAGGACCTGATCTTCCCTACAGAACAACCTGCGGCTGAGGCCACCCAGGAGCAGGGGGACCCCAGGATACCTACAGTCAGAGGCAGGTCTGGAGTTCAGAGCAGAGGTGGCTTCACAAAGGAGTTCTGACGGGGACCATCTCACAGCAGCTGACTGCTTATGCATGCAACTAACAGTTTTAAGAATTCAGCCTGACAAACCTGTAGCACGCAGTGGGGTGAAAATAACTAAAGAATCTGCTCGTTCAGATACAAATAAAACAACTCCTGTGAACTTAAAAACCATCAGCTCAAGGTAGAATCAATTAATCACAAGTAATCACTTGTAGTTTCCCCATGTTACTACTTCAAGCCATAGTTCCTCCTTGACTTGCTATTCCAGCATTGGCACAAAAAGCTTAAGCTGAATTTCATCCAATCTGAAAAAAAAACAACAGGTATCTGTAGCTGAAAATAGCTGGATTGTTCGCTCCTCCTCAGCTCTGCTGCCTTTTCAAATCCTGAACAAACGATGGAAACAGAAGTGCTGCCAATGCGAGCGCCTCACAAAGATCAGCGTTACAACACAACACAGAGGAACACAAAGATTGCTGCTTCATAACACGGCAATCTGCAAACTGCAAGAGTGCTTCAGATCCACGGGCCCACACGTACACCATGTGTGCATCTTAATAAAATCATCATGAAAAGTGAACAGTCCCGTACATGTTTATGAAGAAAGCCACTATTTTTATTCCATTCAAATGCAGTTTTTATTTTTGATACTGAACGTAAACACATACTGTTTAATTACCCAAAATATCTGAAAAAAGATCAGCTTAAGGTTTTCTGGCTCCCCAAGTATAAATATGTAGCCAGAAACTAAAAGTCTCAGTAATTCCATAGAGGAAATGCATTTCACTCATCCCATAGTAAGCACTGTTTCTGACTAAAGCACCTGAATTTATAATGAAAGCTTTACATAAGTTGAAAAATGTTCTCTGAGCAGGACTCAAAGGGCCCCTTCCTGAACGCCCACCAACTACTACAGGGCCACACGGAGTGCCAAGTCTTACAGCACATTTCATCCTGCACATTTTTGCAAGCAAATCTACAAGAACCCTAAACTATTCAAAAATCTTTGGAAGATGATGCATTTTAGGTTCCTATCAGTTACCCGGATGGACTGGCATAGGCATTCCCTGCCTTCTTGTCTATTACTTGCTACCATTATCAACATCTTTTCTGGATTCACCAACTCTTTCAGACCTGCTATCAGCAGCCACTGATGTGACGTATTGTAACTCTTCCATGATCCCTCACTGTGAACAAGGATGACAATGTGCTGCTTAAAATGCTCTCAACAGCCCACATTCAGATCTGAACATATTTGCATTCTTACCAGCAAGCCGTACAAACCAACAAAAAACACTGTACAATTCAGACCTAAAAATAAAAACAACACTGATTTGATGACAGCTTAGAAAAGAATACTGTCAGGCTGGCTGACAGTTCTGCAACTCCATCCAGTGACTCAATTTTTCCTCCTGATCAACAGAGATGAGCCTCAGCAGCAGGAGCTCCTGCAGTGGGAGCTGGCGTGCACGCAGCCAGCAGCTCATACAGCACAGGGCCACCCCACCCTGCCTACCTCTGTGCCTCACGCCAATCCCTCATTTCCCTCCAATTATCCTCAATAACAAACGAAATCAGAACAAAACACATCTGCATCCAACACCAGCCATACACACAGACCCCCTCAGGGTACTTCTGCTGATGCCTCCCTTCTCTGAGAACACTTTTTTCCATTTAACAAATGACAATCTCACATAGCAAGCAAGAAAAGTTACTTTCACTGCAAAGTCTGTGTATGGCAAAGTTTGTTTG
Organism: Alectoris magna; assembly: GCA_030625065.1. NCBI lineage: Eukaryota > Metazoa > Chordata > Aves > Galliformes > Phasianidae > Alectoris > Alectoris magna. The sequence continues at coordinate 2,749,071 of CM060578.1, read as the reverse complement.
GTGCATGCTTTGGTGTGTTTTTTTTTTGGTTTGGGGGAGATTTTCATTTCTATTTGGCCATCAGCCTGTTGCTGAATAATTTTCCTAATGAACTCACTAAAGTGACGGGGGTTTATTTTGGGATCTGCTTCAGCTGCTTCCAACTACCAAGCAGCCGTGACAGGGTACTGTGGGAGCATGGGGCAGAGCAGAAAGATCTGACAACAGAAGAATCCACCTCCGAGGAGACAGTTCCGCTTTATGCAGTTAGCGAAGAGCTTTCAGGTTAAGCCACTGTGACATCAACTTTAAAACGTCTTCCACAAGGCAGACATCTGCTTAATGATATAACAACAAACTAACAGAATCCCTTTCATATTTCGGAATGTCTGTTTTATCACAGACATTTCATGTATAACGTCTGTCTAAATCATCCGCTATATCACCACAGACAAACAGATACTGCAGATTCATAAAAATATCATCTAATTGCTTCCTCTGCAGCTCTAATTCTGATCAAATCCCACACCAGGACCCCAGCTCAGTCCCAGGAGCTTTGCTGCCGGTGAAGCCTGGGCACACAAACCTGCTGCGAGTTACAGCTGCCTTCTGTCCAATGGACCCAGCTCTTGGAAGCACAGCACTGCCATGGCGTAACAAAATGACCTGTACTGTTCAGAAGGGTGAAAGGCAGTTATGAGTAAACCATAGCGGCAATAAAACCGTTAGCATAAGGATGTGCCTTAAAAGCCTCAGAGATGGTACTTCTGCTTTTATAGGTAGGGAAGATCAAACGAATATGAAATTAGTCGGTGCTCCGACGCATTTATGAAAGCCTCTCATGAACGTCAGGCAAGCTGGCAGAAATTAGAAAATACCTTCAGCCAAGTAAAACTGTGCCCTCAATTCACTGCAGCTATAGTAACCATCTGCTTTTTGTTGCCTCTGTACTTATGCAATACTATTCAGAGCCACGATGTTCAGAGAAAGCGAGCGCAGGGGTCGGGGGGAGGATTATTTACAGCACTTCTACAGTCCCCCCCTTTTAGTCAGATGTTCTATTTAAACATTCTGGCTGCTTCAGCCGTTGAGTTAAACTGGCTTTTGTAGGCAGAACACAAAAAGCAAATGGGAGAAAAATTCCACGTTTTCTCCCCTTCAGCCAGAACACACTGAAAAGAATGCTGTGTTTAAGCAAAGGCAGAGTAAGCTAATTATCAAGTACGCAGCTGCTCATACCTGGCATAAAGCAAAGGAAAGACTACTGTGAGTCATCAGATGCAGCTCCTAAATCTGGGAAACTCTTACAAAAATAAACTTCCACAAATAAGGGACCAGCCATAGGGAAACATGCAATGCAGATAAAAAGATCATTATTTCAAAATGAGAAACTGATTATACAGCTTGTAAATAAAGGGGTTTTCACCAGACAGCAACTGAAGGTGTCATTCACTTTAGACAATTTCTTTTGCAGTTTGCAGTGGCAGAGCATGAGGGCGAAGAGATACTCTGCAGTCTGCTTTTTATATGCCAAACACTGAAGGGAGTGGAGGGAAATCACTCCTAACCCAATTAAGACTATCCTTATTCATCCCCATCCCCATCAGCAGCTCTCAGCACGCACACAGCACTCCAGGTACTCAGGCAAGAACTGAGCAGCTACTCAAGCCCGCATGGCAGCTCCCCCACGCTCGCTGTGCCACCTGCACTCTCCCAATTGATGTTTTTATCCTGACGTCAAGCTCTGAGGTTAAAACCATATCTAAGGAGAAATACAATGACTAAAACTCAATCCCACACAGCAGCAGCATCATAAGCTGCGAAGTATCACCCAAATGCATTAGAAGTGCTAGTGGGAAGCCACCATTACGCCCAGATCCCCTTACAACTATACTAAGCTTGACTTAGTTTATGATCCCACATCTCTCTCTCTTATAACAGTGGTTAGAATTTTACTTAAGGTTCATTTTAAAAGTAAGCCATTACATTCAACGCAATCAGCATTCAACACAATCAGCATTCAACACAAACATCTCCAAGTACTCCTTGCTTAACATTCTCCCGTTGCTAAACATTTACCTGGTGACAAACCAAGCTCAGGTATTTTAAAAACATCTGAACCTACTACACATGGTGAGGATGCAAGGAAAAAGCAGCAATGAGAGGAGCAGAACAATGCTCTCAGAACTTAGCACATGGAAGGTTGTCAAGTTTCCATCTTCCTCTCAGACTGGGCTTGTATTTCCAAACCTCACATCTCCAACCACAACCCATTCAGCTCAAGAAAGCCTCTTTCGGGTACTTGCTTTTCCTGACATCTGGAAAGGTTATCAGCAGGAAACCAGTTCCTTCTTTCCTTACTCTCAAAACCTGCTGGTTGTACAGCAACCCCTCTATCAGAATTCCCAGAACAGACAGCAAGAGATTGACATTCAAAGAAAAAGGAAAAAAAAATAGCATGCAAACAAAGCACATACACCATTAGTGAGCATTAAGGACACCAAAGACTGATAAAACTAATTATACATGCTCAATCTCAGTGCAATTCTTACTTCATCTCTGCAACATTTCACAATGTTTTCTTAGTAGGCTTAATCTAATTTTCCAGAATCTCATTAGATACTTAAATAATGACATGCACGCTTAATTTGTTAAAAAGAAACAGACTGGATTAAGGTTTGCTTTGACTCATTTGTTAAGCATTAAGCAATTAGATTTTTCTTGTTGTTAGGGAAGGGATAAACAGGTTGCTCATTTGTGATCTGAAGCCAGATCCCAACAAGCACACCTTCTACCTAACAAAACATTTGCTCTGGACACCAGGAGAGCCTGCATTCTCACAGAAGTGCACTTGTCAGCTTCTTCCAAGCTTGGCAATAGTACAAGTAGACACTCCTCCAGCACTGCTGACTGAAGAGGGCCTTTCCCCACTACCGTACTCTTAATGAATTACACAAAAGACCTAAATCACATTGAAGGAAAAAGGACAGCAAATACAGCATCTGTAGCAGAAATGCTGTAAGTCACTGCCTGAAGCAGCAGTTGAGCACCCGGTGGGAAGGCAGGGCCAACCCAAGGGAGCTCAGGTGTATGCAATGCAACTGAATGACCAGAACGTGTGGATCATGGCTCCATCCCCCTCCCAGACCTCATTTAAGGGCTGGCAGTAGAGGTAAGGGCATCTTGCTGGAGATCCCTGCCTACCTGAGGCCTTCTGAAGGCTGTGCTGCCATTCAGCAAGACCTGGACAGGCTGGAGAGCTGGGCAGTAAGAAACAGGATGAGGTTTAACAAAAGCAAGTGTAGAGTCTTGCACCTAGGGAGGAATAATTGCGTGCACCAGTACAGGCTGGGGGATGACCTGCTGGAGAGGAGCTCTGCAGAGAGGGACCTGGGCATCCTGGTGGATAACAGGTTGGCCATGAGCCAGCAGTGTGCCCTCATGGCCAAAAGGGCCAATGGCATTCTGGGGTGTATAAAAAAAGAGTGTTGCCAGCAGGTCAAGGGAGGTGATCCTCCCCTTCTACTCTTCCCTGGTAAGGCCTCATCTGGAGTACTGTGTCCAGTTCTGGGCTCCCCAGTATAAAAAAGACAGGGATCTCTTGGAAAGAGTCCAGCAGAGGGCCACAAAGATGGTGAAGGGCCTGGAGCATCTCCCCTATGAGGAACGACTAAGTGAACTGGGTCTGTTTAGCCTTAAGAAGGCTGAGAGGAGATCTGATCCAGGTTTATAAATACCTGAGGTGTGGGAGCCATAGTGGTGAGGCTGGACTCTTTTCAGTAGTGCGTGGGGACAGGACAAGGGGAAATGGGACGAAGCTAGAACATAGGAAGTTCCACACAAATGTGCACAAGAACTTCTTTACGGTGAGGGTGACAGAGCACTGGAACAGGCTGCCCAGGGGGGTTGTGGAGTCTCCTTCTCTGGAGATATTCAAGACCCGCCTGGACGCCTACCTGTGCGATCTGCTGTAGGGAACCTGCTTTGGCAGGGGGGTTGGACTCGATGATCTCTGGAGGTCCCTTCCAACCCCTACGATTCTGTGAGCAGCTTTTTTCCTTTGTTTCTACATCCACTGCTGCACTTGAGCTTATCCTCACTTGCTGCAGCCTGGGACTCTGCCCAGGGAGGTGGTGGAGTCACCGACCATGGGAGTGTTCAAGAAATGTTTGGATGTTGCATTGAGGGATATGATTTAGCTGGGAAGTATTGGTCATGGTTGGACTAGATGATCTTCTAGGTCTTTTCCAACCTTGATAATTCTGTGATACCCCACTGTTACTGCCATGCTTTCCATCACATCATAACATTACATCATCCAATAGGTTCTCAGTCATCACAAAAACCTACAACATCGGTGTCATTCTTCTTCTTTCTTATTTTATGTGACACTGAAGTTTCTGTGGGTTCTTGTCTTACGTGCATATAGACACGCATCACTCCAAAAGTAATGTCACAGATTTATTTCCATGGAAACTGTAACAGCCACAAAGAGCACAACAACACTATTTGATACAGCAAACTCTCAGCTACAAAACAGTATTTTTCAACACAGGCACAACCATTCACCAGTGATGAACAAAGGAGCATAGCATGCAGCTGAAAAACCTGCCCCAGTGGAGGTGACCCACAGTTCCATGGGGCTATGATGGCACCACACTAGGAAGACACTGCCTGCACATCCCAACAATGTAAGACACAACAGGTGGAAATCAGAAGGCACAGAAACCAGTCTGTATTTTGAGTGTGGTAGAACAGTCCAGCCAAGACTGGCAATGTTCTCCATGGCCTTCAAACTGCTATGGGGCCTGGTGCAAGAGAAAGGCTGCTGTATGCTGGCGAAGTTCAGGCCTTCAGCCTAGTCAGCACTGTGATGGAGCAGTCAGAGCTGATGGTTTGTCCAGGTTCCAGGAAACGCAGCAGGATCATCCCTTTCCTATCCCAACAGACAAAGCACATCACTTTGCGTGCTGAGGGCTGAATCTTGAACTTTTTCTTCAAGGGGGAATTCACATGTCACCACTCCAAAGACTACTGCTTTGACTCTGGTTCATAGCAGAAACCTCTTCCAATAATCAAAGCCCCAGGTGGCAGGGTAGGAACATCCCAGGTATTCTGAATGCAATTCAACATTCATCTTCTTTGTGACCTTCAAGGCAAGCCTTCAGTACTGCATTAGACTTAAAAGATGAGTTGCTGCATAAGGAGCAGATCTTTTAAAGGCACTGAGATGCTTTAAGGTGTAGGCAAGCCCCTCCAGAGTAATGTCCTAGACATCTAGCTTCAGTCAAAGATAAGATGACTATAATCCCACGCTCAAAAATACTGCTGTACTAACAAGGGTATCCAAATGCTTTATAAGAAACCCATAATGCTTTTCTTTAGAAAAAAAAAAAAAAACAATCAACAACAAAAACACAAACTTCTCTTCCTAAAGGCCCCAGAAAACATCTATTACATCACATGCAAACATCAGTAAGATTAAGCTCAGCTGTCTACAGTCCTACAAGAACAGTTCTGGCATAATCATGATGATGTATGAAACGCCAAATAAACCAAAATAAACTTAGATGATCTAGCAATATTTTATCCTATTCTTAAAAGAGGAACAAAAAGTTTGCATACGGCTCATAAATGATCATTCTTGAATGCAAACCAGCTGTTACAATTAACAAAAGGCAACTTATCTCAAAAAAATAGCAGTTTTTCCCTTCTGTTCTTGGTATGGACTACTGCAAAAATTAAGATGCATCACCCTCTCCCCCCTGTTCCACCTGAGTTCACAGAGACTGCTGGAGAAAAGGAAATACAAGTACAGGATGAACTAAGGAATGCTCATAAAGCCTAAAGTTCAGCACATACAAATCACACCATTTAATAAAGAGGGCAGTTGATCCTGGTTATAAGTCAACAAAGATCGATCACAAGATAGAGTGTCTAGATAGATGCATGCTCTGTGTTCTAGGCATTCAATATTAAAAGGTTGCAGAAATCCAGTCTGCACTGAAAGGGGTAGAATTACATAGAACATTTTTAACAAGTTTTAGCCTGGAAAGGCTTACACGTTCACACTGCATCGTGCTTCTTGAGAGTGTTTACTCAATTTGGTATTTTCCATTACAGCCGTGACTCCTGTCACTCCCAGCATTCAGAAAGCAACGTGCTGCAGCCCCAGCACACGCAGAAAGAAGACGAAGCTTTCACAGGACACAGCTGATTCGGAAATGACAAAAGATTTGTATAAACTTCAGTTTTAATTTGTTCAAGAGAAGAACAACCTCCCAAAAATGTAACTTAGCTGAAACAGTCTAGATAAAACAAGGAAGTTCCCGTGCACTTATACTGCATAATAGAACGGACCAGTTTGTTATCTGCAACTTTTCCTAAGAAAACATTCACCAGAAGACAAATATTTAATATTACTCAAAAGCAACAGTCACTGCTTAAAGCTGTTCTGTAAGACCAACAGCTCTGCTAGCCAAGCAGTGTTTACAACAAAAACGTGCTTTTTATATCAGACAGTTTGTGCTAACTCTGCAATATTTACAGTTCAGTACACTCTGTACCGCTGGCACTCGCCAGAAATTCAGTGCTCCCAAAAGCTTTTTCCTATTTACTCCTTTCAAAATAAAAGAACTAATGACAGTATTTCGAAATTCTCTTCACAAATATTTAACAAGAAATCATTTTGCTGAACAAAAATACAAGGAAGAAGTAATGTAAATACAACAATAATAAAAGAGCTTAAGTTACATAAATCATACACTCTCGTGTTCTAGCTTTAACCCAGAACAGCATGAGGCTGACCACTGCCACATTAACTACAAGGCCAAATTCAAGAGCTGCTGACATGGAGAGGTTTCTCTCATCCTCCCCCGCCCCCAACTGACCACAGAACAGCTAAACCCCCCTCCACATTTCAGTTCAGCAGTAGTACACATTTTCTTGCAATATTCAGTAGATATTGATGATGTGTTACTTTAAAAAAAGAAGGGAAACCGATTCTAGGGTGTGTTTGCTCTGTACTGCCAGGAACACAGGCACCGCCTCACACACCAGCACAACCCTGGCCTTCAGAGCACAAGCATACAGGGCACCACCAAGGCCATGCCATAACATCCACAGCAACGATCTGCCAACCCTCAACCTGCTCCTCATACCCCAGAACTGTGCCTGAAACATAAGGGCTCCAAACACAGGACTGCCACCTGCAGACATCAGTGACCCCCATGGGCCAGCACTGCAAAGCAGCCACAGGGCAGCGGCCATCAGGAGCTGACACCATCTACACAGCACACCTGCCATAGACAGGGAGTAAATTATCACAGCAGCACTTAATACATACAAGTACTGGGCAACAGTGGTCACCACCTATTTCTCTGCCCATTGTGGTATATGTAAAACGGACTCCTTGGACAAAGCCAAGCTCTGTTCCACATGTGTGCCAGAACGCACCATGCACCCCTAAAGGCAACCAAACAGCTGGAACCAACATGTCACTGTTAAGCCTGATTTAGATCCACACACAGTAAGGCCTTCTGCTCCACCTGAAACAAAACACCAAGTTTCAATCAGTGTGGACTACAGAACCTTCAAAACCATCCGTCTTATCCACTGAGCTGCCTTTACTCCACTGAGTTACAGCGCCTCTGACAAACTGAGCATTCAAAGAATCAGAGCACGGGGCTGCTGAAGATGCCTGCACCTAACACACCTTCTGCCTTCACCTCTCAGACACTGCACAGGGCAGCCAAATTCTTTTCAAAGTATCCATTAAATTATCACTACATAAACACAATTACATGCTCGCAGTACATACTTTGTGGAAATTCCCTTTATACAACGGCCAGCTCCAACACTAAACAGAAGCTAAAGCATCACCGTAAATGGAAGGAGCTTTTCTAAGTCCACAGTTTCTGTATGTTTTAATTTACTTGCAAAATTTCTCACTTCTGGCCTACTACGGGGATTTACAACTGCAACACATTACAGTGCATTAAAGGAACAGATTAAAAGAATTACTACGAATTGTTTCTATACATATTGACAACTATCGTGCCAAATGAAACTTGAATCTTCTGCACTCCATTTTGTTCTACACTCCTTTGATTTTCTTCAAGCTCCATATAGTCACTGGCTTTAAAAAAAAATAATACAGTTCATGGGTGGTGGATTATTTGTATTTACAATCACAACTCAGAAGTGGCAAACACACTCAGCAGGCTATCTTTCTGGATTGTCACTCCGTAGGGGTCTTTGTGCCATCACCCAATGGTTTTATCTGGTGGGATTTAGCATGAAGGCTTATAGTTGGGCACAGTGAGCACAAGGAAAGGGAACGCTGGCTTGTCTGCAATTCCACAGCAGCCCTCCCCACCCCGGTTTGCCCCTGCTACCAGAACAGAAAGAGACAGAGCCAACTGCCAACTGAACACACCCTAGAATTCATCCATCAGGCACTGCCCTCTTGCTTCACAGCATGTAAAGCAGCCATAGACCAGAACTCCCTCCTGCTCTTTAGTACCACATCCTGGCACACATGCTGGTTTAAGCCCTGAGGAAACTTAGGTTGGGCTTAAGGGAAGCAGGAGGGAATTGCTAAATAGGAAACCAGACAACTTAACTCAAAAAGGTACCTTAGGGCTCCTGGTCCCTGTCAGCCCAGCAGCTACAAGTCCTAGAGCACAACCAACCACCCGTTATCCTCTGGTCTCACAGCAATCAGCTGAAGGGTTTAAAAACCACTGCAAAGAACCCGGTTAGCATTAGGATAAAGATGCAAGCGATTCATCATTCAGAAGACCTTACATACTGCTTAAGGTCCTATTCTGATACAATGTCTTTTACCCTTGTTACTTGTACAATTTGTCAAGCATTGGTAGAATGCAGTGGTTCATTATTCATTATAACTTGTTGATTTAAATGGCTACTTGTGATTAAATAGTGACAGTTCCACAAAATCGAGAAATTATGTTGTCCAGTGCATGAATCAAGCTCCAGAGAAGAAGCAAGGTACCTGCTGACAGCAAGGCTTCAGGCCAGGAGAACAAGAAGCTACAGCCCCAACATACATGTGCTGACTGCAATTAACAGAAGCTTGCTCCAACACGAAATGAGCCATGCAAGTCTTGGGGCACAACTAACACCTGACAATCAGAGTCTCAAGTTAGTGCTAGCAATGGGTACTACTGAAGGTCGTAACACCTGCAGGACAGGTTTCCAAAGCTATAGTTAAAATCTGTGTTTAAACTGCTAGTTACATAGCAGAAGTACAAATGTCCACACTAAACACAAATGATATGAGCAGAAAATTATCCTATTGTTTGGGAGAGCAGCTGAATAGCATTTATGCTGCTGCATTAGGCTACACATCCATTACTCCCCACTTAAAGTCCTGGGGATTGCTATTTCAGAAGTTCCTGATGCAGGCTGAGCTTTGCTTTGCCCTCATCACAGTCCCAAGGGGAGCCTCTCAGCCCATTAGTTACATAAACTACTTCTGTAGTCTTACTCACCTCAGTAGGTCATCTAAATATATGCACCAAGATTTAAAAACTGCCCTGCAATCAAAGCACTTTTTCTAGAACAGAAGAGCTGACGATTTATAGGCCGTTCAGTTTTGCATGCTTTTATCAAGCTAGTTAGTCGAAAGAAAATGCACACATAATTACTTAATCCCATTAAAACAAAGACAAACGACAGTACAAAACTACACAGCTCAGCAGTTTGAGCAGCAAAAGATTCTGAACTAACATAATAATGAATCATACAGCCTTATCAGTGTGCAGCTCCTTCCCCGTTCCTGTTATTTCAGCTAAATCAGCACCATGTTTCTCGTATATACCGTACAGTCATATGAAGTGATACCTTTAATAACAAACAGCTTCCACAGACTTTTCCGATGCATGGGTAATCCAAGGTCTCTACTTTCTCAGTAATGATCACACACCAGTTAAACCAAGCATTGAATTCAGATGAAAATACTGAAAAGTCATTTGCTTTTTCTGAGACTGATGGAGGGGAGCACACACAGGGGGGCCTTTCTTTCCCTCTCCCTTCTCCTCCTCTCCTTTCCTGATTTACCATTGCCCTCCTACAGATCTTTTGTTTGGGCCAGTTTTCAGTTCAGGAACTTATTTTCAACTTCAATTCAGTGTATTATGGTAACAGATAAAGTAAATTGTACCCAGTTACTGAAAACAGAAAGAAAACAAATATTTTTGAGAGGATATACAACACAGGTTTGTGTAAGTAAATAACCTCACTAATGGGAGTAAATAAATTAAAAAGAAAAACATTTGTAAAAACACACAAAAAAAGTGAAAGCTGAACCCACAGAGATTCCCATTCAGCTCAAAAATTACCTCCCAAAGGATGCCTTTTTTTATTATTTATTTTCATATAGGCAATGCATAAAATCATTAAGATCTTTTCTTACGTAACATAAAATAACCTGAGCCTTTCGTTTCAGAAGGTACTAAAACACAGGGTTAGACAGAGAGCAGCCCCACACCCTTTCAGGTCCTGCAAGCAAACTCCCTGCAGTGAATGGTACACATTCTGAGTGCTGAGATTCTTTCAGAGACCAGGCAGGAGCCGCAGGGAGGGAGGAGCTAGGAGGCTGAGTACTACACTGCTTTCCTTTTGAAACTAAGCAGCAACGCTCTCACAGGCAAGACATTTTCTTCCACTTTCCATGCTTTAACTGCAGCTTCCAACAAAAGTAATAGACAGCACTTGGTGCAGCCTGCCTTAGTTTCAGGAGGGTGCACGGAGAGGCACTGATCAGTCTTTCCAAACTACCTGAGAACTGGGCAGTAACTGCACAGACATGGGACAGCAGGCAGCTGCCTACAAGTTGTGCGTTTCAATGGATCACTTCTCCCAGGAACCAAATCCCTGCAGAGTGCTGTGTGATGCGCTGCTGCTTCGTGCTCTCAGCATTACCTCATCTGTTTATTAGCTCCCAAACAAATTGTTTCCCAAGGAATGGGAAGAAAGCAGATGACTGCTAACTCCTCTGTTCAGACAGAGCTCTGTTGGGCACAACCAGGCAAGGCAGACCCAAGGGCTGGGAACTCACAGAGGCAGTGGAGCGAGGATGCCGAGATGCTCCAGCAAGGTATCACTGTGTTTGGAGTATCTCCTGTTACATATCTTAGCATTTCACTTACCCAAATCTTTTTTTTTAACACTATATAATTGTAAAACTCACTCCTCAAATATACAGTTTCTGCATATGTAATACTGCAACCTCCATAAAGAAATACAGCTCCACATGTGAAGCCAATGGTGTCATTCAACGCAATACAAAGGTCAAGTTGCAGAAAACCCAGATCAGCAAGAAAATCAACACCTGAGGAGTTCTGCACAGCTCTCTAGCTCATTCCAACAGCACTGCTACCTCTGGGCTGGTAACATGCAAAGTTCAGCATCCTGAAAGCCAGCAAGTACCCTTAGGAGAATTAATCTAATGCCACTCCTCTTCAGGGCACCTGAAGGATACACTTTTGAAATGAAATTGTAATTAGTAGTTAAAAAAATAAATTAAAAAAAAAAAAACTAGAAATGACTGAGAGATAGAAGTTAGACCAGACCACAGAAGATGCAAGTACAAAAACCTGACAGCCTTCAATGGCTGCTACACTTGAACAAAGCCAACAGTACAATCCTTTTGTTGTAAATAAGGAGCCACTAGCCCCACCTCTGCAAAACGTAACAAAGAAAGAAATCACATCTAGCAAGTCATGAAAACATGACAATTCAGTAAGCACTTTGGCAAGGGGTCCAAGCAAACATACGTAACTTCTGTCACAGAAATATTCCTTTCGATAAGCAGTCTTTCAAAGCAGCACAGTCCTCAGGTCCATTCATGGAAAAAGTGCAGCTTCCCATTATTTATCCCAATGCAACACAGGCCAACATGGTATCCACTGCTTACCCACAGCAGAGACCTCCAATCAAATACAAAAGCAGTACTTGCTTCATAATCACACTACTTGTTAGCATGATATTGTCCAAAATAACATTTTCATAAAGGGCAGAAAAAATGATGGGAAAAAATACACACCAGCCCCCCATTTTGCCTTATGAAGGAGATTCCAGTAAATGTTGTTGACATGAGATACAAAATACTGCACAGAATAAATTTTATTGAACTTCTATTCTATAGCCAGCCAACCAACTCTCAGAACCATAAGCATGTAAGACTATTATGAAAAAGGAGAGCTTATAATCTCCATACTTCCTACTTCTTCAGAAAGCATTATAGAATACACATCAATTTCTTTAAGAATTTCAAGTGAAAAACAAAAGCCAACGTACAATGATATTTTCATGATCTAGGATTTGAAGTCTCCCTCAACAGTATGAACACTATTATAGAGAAAACAGACCAACTCAAACATCAAAGACAGTTGAATTGTTCTTGAAAAAGTTTCATAAAAAGGCACTTACCTCCCCAAAAAGAACATTTCTGTGCAGCTGCACTGCCATTGCATAACTTTCTGCATGTCAGCAATACATGTAAATAATACAGAAGCTTTCCTTCGATCCTATCTTCGATCTACTGCTTGTCACAAAATGTCTCCCAACCAAATAAAAGCTTCCCCCACTTTTCCCCTTGCTGCTGTGCTCCCCACACTCACCAAGCAAGCCCTGCTGCATGCAGAGTGCATTCCCAAGGATGTACTGGGCCAAAAGCACAACCCTCAGAAGCCCAGGAAAGGAGGATCCCGTTCCCAGCTCACAGAACTGCTGCTGTTCTGCATATCAAACTCATGCTGCAGCCAAGCACTGTCACCCCCCCCCACCCCCCCAAGGGCCTGGTAACAGCAGCAAGATAGGTGAGAGACTTGCCTTGGCACCCACAGCAGACTGACACCTGCTCATGCTGCACATCAGTGCAAAACCCCCGGGAGCCCTCAGCCTCAGCACTGAGCAGGTGTTCAGGACATCCAAGGCAATGTGTGCTGGCCAGTCTCAAACTTCTCCTAAAACATACAATCGTGCCTACCTCATTCACTGGCAGGGCCTTCCAAAATGTTATTCTGACCTGAGACCACTCGTTAGCACAGTTAGCTATCTAAGTTGGTTTCTAGAAGAGCTCAGGCTACATGAAACATATTCCCAAGTTTCTTTTCTACATGAAAACATACCTGCAAGAATCAGCCAAGGCTCAGCTGCATCTTTGCTCTCAGACTCACAAGGCAACAGTTCTGTTCAGACTGCACCACGCAAAATCCCACATCCACAACTGCACCTACCAGTACCACATGCAGTAACCCAGGTATACTTCTAATAACCCACAGCTCCAGTCACAAAAGCCTCTACGTTGGCCCAGAACACCATTTTAATTCGCTAAAAGATGACATCAGCCTTATTCCACGAAGGCATTGCCCCAGCATTCCTGTCAGGGCACTGAAAAACAACTTTTAATTCCTTCCCAATGCTCTACACCTTTCAGCAGTATTTTCAAGTATATATATGTACTTGCATTTCTATTTCCAACAATGAGATGCAGCATAGTCACATTAAGGACAACTGCAGCTGTGGAACCAGGCATTACTCCACAGGTCCTCAGAGCTGTTCTGAGCTATTGTTACAGCGACCTTTATTCCCTCTGTAGAATTTGTGGAAGCTTTGCCTATTCAAAGCCTTGGTCCATACTACTAAATTCCTTAAAAACAGCATTTTAGGATCACTGGACTTGTTCCTACTCCATCAACTATGGACTTTTAACACTCTGTTTCTTCTCCTTTTCTATTTTTCAGATAGTTTGTGACTAACATTCAAACATACAAGCTCCCAAGCAGGCCTTCAGCAGAACGCTTCTCACTGCGGAACTGAAGTCTATGCTTTAAAATAAAATTTCCATTAATTTACCACATAAGGAAGAGACCTTTCTGCACTACCAGAAATGTGAGGTGCTAACTTAGCCTGGTTATTAGTTACTACTTACCAACTTAACGTGCAAGTTTGTACTATTTCCATTTGATCCTTTTGTCCCAGTAACTATCCCACAAGCAAAGAGTGTCCAAAGGCTCCGTGAAAGCCCACAAAAAGACTGGCACGTACCACACAAAGAGAAAGCACAGGTAAGGACTGTGAAAGTCTTCTTGCAAGAATAGTTACTGCAAGACCACAGCTTTTTTATCCAGTGCTTACCACTCCCAAAAGTGGCAATGGGCCATAAGAGAACACCCGAGTTCCAAAGGATAGGATAAGCACTAGTGCTCTCAGAGTAAGTCAGCACCACGGGTAGTAGAGAACAAGCAGAAGCACACTAAGCTGGCTGAGGGCTGTGATGCCCCAAACCTTGTTGTGAGCTACAACAAAAATGGATCCAGTGCCTGCTCTCATCAGCCAGTGCCTTTGTACTCTGCTCAGCTGACAGCAGTGCATGGCAGAAAAGTACACAACAGCCTTCTGAGGGCAGACAAACTGAGCACAGGTACCTTCATTCAGAGTTACCCTTGCAACGCTTAGCTAAAAGGGGGGAGGAAGGAGAAAGAGGGGAACAGTAAGAACACAGCTTAGACCAACACAAACGTAGGAGCATTTCAGCAGCGTGCCTTTCCTCTATTGTATACCTTCCCTTCAAATTATTTAAAGGTTAAACACTGAAAAACAATTTAACATCGTTGCACTGGAAGTTCACCTTCTAATTGCCATTACATGAATGAGCACACCATAGGGGTTTTTTTTGTTTGTTTTTGTTGTTCGACAGGAAGCAAATACTTAACTATCAACACAACTCCACCCACTTCTCATCCTATTGAAACCCACAACTCTCATGAGCAAGGAACAAAGAATTCACCCTCATTCTTCAACTACCCTACGTACTGAACTCAACTGCTTTGCATTTGCTCCTCTATTTCTATGTAAGTGTATTTTTGCTCTGTATATTTATGGCTTGCCGTTTCAGAAGTGATGCATAATATACAGCCATACCATGCCCCATAGTTTCAAATAAACTTCAGGAAACAGACCACATGTTCCAAAACCTCCCCCCAGTGCACCACACTTCTCACGTTTCATGGCTGATTGCTGACACGCTGAACTGTGCAACAAATCTCGCTTTAAAGTTGCTGTATGTACACATTCAGCTATCCAATGTACTTTAATACAGATTACCATCAAATCCACAGGTAAGTGAGTGCACATGTATAATTAAGTTCACTTAAAATGAAACAAGTCTCGCCAGTTTGAGGAGAAGAATTTTGCATCAAGATTTATAACCTTTAATGGGAGTGTTAAAGTAAGTAACTCATGTAATGGAAACCATACTTCCCTCAAGAGAAAGTATGGGTTAACTTCAGAAGAGTTGTGTTCCTATGTTTTCTATCCGCAATGCAGTAGAATGCATAAATCACTAGAAGTTCATTAATTATTCCATACATTGCATTACCATAATGGAACTGTACGAGTACATGCTTTTGGGTCGGTGGGGTTTTTTTCCCCCTTTTTAAAGGCAGCAATTCACCTATTTTTAAAGACGATTTTTTTTTTTCCCCCCAGTAAAGTTTACCCAGTGCTCTCAGGATTACTCAGTAAAGGAAAATACAAACATCAGTAATGAGCTCTGTTAATGTAGATTTCTCTCCAAGCTAACTTAGATTTACTTCACATAGTTAAGTGACTTCATTCCACTGGAGAGAAAAAGAAAAAAGATTCCCTGAAGCAAAAAAAAAAAAAAACCCACCATCAACTACAGTGGATGATATTGCCCAACACACTGCTGCAAAATAAATCCAACTGATTGGATTTTCCCATTTTCCCCCCCTCAGGCAGCATTTTTAAAAATACAATCTTTTAATGGTTGTTTAATTTTCATATAACTAGAATATAAATCCTTTACATACTGCTTTGCTGCAGCTGCAGTATAATGTCTCATTTTTCATGGAAAAAAACTAATTACGTGGTTCACTGAGTTGCCTGTGGTAACACATCAATTTTATTTACATTCAGAAGTTGGACTTCAGTTCGGTCCCAACACTCTTGTTAATTCCAAGCACATTTTATACAACAGCTCTCTCCAGCTCCATAGTAATACCTCACACCAGCTTTTATGAAAGGGGTTTGGAGCTATTATGATCTTGCGTTGGATTGCCAACGCTTACTGTGCACTAACAAATTTGCAGCACCAACCTTAGAAGCACACTATTTCCTATGAACTCCAGTCTTAAGATAGCTCTGCAACAGAATCACAGCTGGTCAGTACAGAATGCAGCCAGTCATGTTCCACAGGAAATGCTAGAACATTTTTCCACAAAACACACACAAACAGTTATTGGCTGCATAATAGTGAGTGAAACTTGAAGATTAGTTTCTCAGTTTCAACTACTTCAGTTGAACTAAGGTTATATTTTGAAAGCCAGAGCACTAAGGAAAGTATGGTATCCAGTAGAGAACTCATTGGCTTTACCTTCCATCATCAGTATCCATCCTTTAAACTATTTTCGGAAGGTATTTGTTGCAATTAACAGTAAAAGCTCCAAATTCCTAAAGATTGGAAAGATCTAAGAAGTTAATTCTTGTGACAGCAGGAATGGAAGCAGCGTTAGGCTCACTCACTCACGGCCCCAAGGTAATATCGTTATTATCAATACATTTTAGATATTGCAGACTGTAAAAAGGGAAAAAACAGGAATGCTTACGTGGTATGCCATTGACTAGAATGGACAATGAATTCATGGCTGCCATATACTATATGTATGTACTATATTACACTGCAATTCACTGCCAATATTGAGAGAGGAAATGCTGCAGAAGAGCACTGAAGAAGGATGAAGCATGATCTGACTCCTTCATAGAACTCATAGGCTGTCTGTAATCACAAACCAAGTTGAAAGCAGAAGGAGGGAAGGAGATGGGGTGCTGGAAAGAAGAGTTACTTTGAAAATAAAACAGAATAAAATGAAGACATTTTGCTTAGACACAATAAGGCTCTTGTCAACTTGTTGTATATAAAAAAAAGCTGGCACTTACCCATGAAGCAATTCTTTAATCCCAAATGATGGCATAATAACCTCACTTCAAATGCATCCTTAAAAGTTTATTTTGTCTAAGCTAAATTTCAACTGGCAACCACCAAACACCAATTAGCAGTGTCAAATATAGGGGTCACAGAACAATTCTGCAACCTGAGAAAGTACGAGTTCACTTCTAAATTCTATCTTCTTCTCTAAAAAAATTTTTTCAAGTTTAACTTTGTTTTCACGCCTCTGGAAATATTCTGTGCTAGGCAATTAAGGAAATGCAAATGGTTTATCGTATTGAAAATCATCAGCCCAGAAAAAGACTTCTCAGTAACTTAATATTCCAATGAAGTCCTCTGTCATATGAACCTACTTGTTAATTCCACTCTCAACTCAAGAACTGGCAATTAACCATTTTCAGATTTAATTTCAAATTATTAATAAGTGGTACTCAGCTGCTTGATATTCATAACGGCTTTTCAAATTGAAAGCCTTCAAAAATATTTCCAAGCCAGCTCCTGTGAGACTCCTTTCATTCTCTCCTAGTAAACTGCTTCTCCACTTATTAGCTGTTCTCATTCCAAATAATACTCTGTGTGACAATAGTTATGAGGTTTATGTACTCCAGCATACAGAAAACAAGTCACTGTAATACGTATTTCATGCCTGTATGTTCTTCAGCTAAGCCCACCAAAGCAGGAAACAAGGAGATAACCTCTTGGTATCTTCAGGAAAGTATCAAAGCCAGCCATAATGCAATTCCAGCTGCCAGCACTCCCTTCTTTCCCACTTTCAGTTATTATAAGCTAATAAAACAGTGGAAGATTGAAGAGCAATTCCATTAAAAGCAGCATTATTAATTTGTATACCCATTTCACAGGAAGTAGTGCTTACTCTTGGTTTTACCCATTACTTCATATGTTCAGACAGACAGGAACATCTTATTCAATAATTAACATTTATCACTACACAGCAGTGAAGAACATATTTCATATCTCCCTGAAGAGTCCTCCCAGTTCTTTACAACTGCAGTAAATCACAGCACCTTGAAAGAACTCTAAGTGTATTACACCAGATTGAGACAGAAAATAAAGGAGACATGTTACTGCTTCTATATCCTCTTTTTCTTTTGCAGAAGCAAGAATACACAATTAAAGTTCTCCCTCTTTTTTTTTTTTTTTTTTTTTAAATCCCTCGTAAATACTGGAAAACACCATCCACTCAAGTCCTCTAAATTAGGTAAACCTTTAATCTGTACATGTTTGCTGATAAAAAAAAATCAACTTCAAAGCCTGGGAATGAATGTCTCACAAAGCATTCTCCTACAGCTGGTGGTTTTGGTCTCAGCATTGATCAGCACACAGGATTACAGCTGGCAGCCCAACAGAGCAAGGATTCCTAACAGGAATAAGATGTCTGAGTAAGGTGTAAATGAGAACAAGCCAAGAGTGCACTACAACTTTGCCAGAAGTTCAAGAAGTTACTATTACAGAAATACTACTATGACAGCAAAATGCTAATGTTGTATTTATTTTCTCTGAATGGGAGCACCTGTCTTGAGGGCAAGTACAGCAGCACTGACAGCCCAGCTCACTACTGTGCCTACACGAACTGCCCAAAGGCTCCTCCCAAAGAATCCTCCCACCACTTTGTCTGTGTTACACTATAATGGGATAGAAAAGTACCATGACAATAGCAGGGTGGCAAATTCTTTGGTTACAGCAAATGAGAACAAGCCCAAATGCAGCAGCCACAGATGCAGAAATGAAGGAAAAGAGCTGCTTACCTTTGGAAGGCCTCAGGTACACAGGGATCTCCAATAAGATACTCTTGCCTCTACTGCCAACCCTTAAATGAGGTCTGAGAAGAGGCGGATCCTGGCTCCACTCCTTCCAGTCGCTCAGATACGATGCATGCACCTGAGCTCCCCTGGGTTGGCCCTGACTTCCCACCAGGTGCTCCATCACTGCTTCAGGCCCTGACTTAGCATTACCACTACAGTCTGTCACAGAGGAACTAGTGATAGCAATCCCAAACACCTGCAGGAATCAGTATTTTGGACAACCAAGCTATTAACTGAAAAGTTCTTTAAAGGAAACTGCACCCTACCAAATGCCTAACAGCTTCGCTATTCATTTTCATGATGCTGCCTAACATTCCAACAGCATTCCAGAGTCCATCCCCGGGGTTCATGTTTACAGCCACCAGAACTGTACTCTCAGTAGCGAAGCACATCCTAATCTCTGCCTGATCCCTCACAGCTCAAGCATTCTGCGCCACAGATGGAACAGACAAAGCTGAGCGTATCCATAAACTCTAAGTGCACATGACAAATGTATTGACTAAACCGTCAGACAGAAAGAGTTCAAAATACCACAAAGAAGTACTCTCAGCAAAAAGAAAGCAAGCGACTAACAAAGAAATACTTATCACCTGCTTACAATGCAAGTGTAACCTAAAAAAAAAAAATAAATCAATCAACAGAAGTGAAGTATTAATTCTCTGTGGTGCTCCAGAAGGTATTTGGTCGTGCAAGTGAGAGCAGAGAGACTTGCAAATCTACACCTTTGCTGCAAACAAAAAAAAAAACCTGCCAAAAAAAAGAAAAAAAGACATGACCCCTTCTCCATTCTATTTCTTCCACAGAATTTACATTAAAAAATGAATGTGAAAAGGAACAGCGGCTCTAACACCTGCCAAGCCTCTTCGGGCAGTAATATCATTAACGGCATTTTGTCCTTGGGAAAGCAACACTTCCAGTCAGAGCATCTCCAGCTTTTTCCAGACCTGTGAGATCACCCTATTTTTCCCTCCGCCATACCCTGCACCCGTTAGCTTCTTTCACGTGGGACAAAATAAAGACTTTCCATCTTCTTTCTTCAAATATTAAACCCAATAAACACAACAGCACAGAACACAACAGCTGATGCTGGCAGGAATGAGAAGCGCAGCACTAAGTGCAAGGCACACCCACAAAAACTACCCGGTTCTCAGCTGTGTGGCCAATCCAGCTGCTTCACTCATCCATAGCTGTTCAACCAATCATTGCTTTTAGTTAATTCCCCAGGACGGTATTTAATTACCTACACAGTTTTGGAAAGCTGCTGTATAAACAATTGCTCACAGTAGCTCCTGTTCATAACCTCTAAGGTTGTTTTCCCTATGACTACCTCAAATTATTTTGATTAAAAGCAGGCTGTTACCAGAATTATCTATCTTGAACACTACAAAGATGAGGCAACCCACATGGCTCAGATGCAAAACTGTGTCTGAAAGAAAAATCGTGGTCTAGACAACTCGCTTGTTTAACTTAAGCACTAAATGCAATATATTATACTTAAGCACGTGAGTACCTTTTCCAGATAACCAATTCTGATTTAGACCTGAATGAATCAACGCAGAATTCAAATTGCTGCTATACATTCATCTAACAAAAAATTCAAAACACAATCCCCAGGCAAAAAAAAAGAACAAATCCAGAACTGCCAAGCAGCTTCATACTAAGCAAGAATTCATGATCTTATTAACAGGCATTGTATCCTAGAGATCATACATAATAAAGGCAGGCTTTGTAAAGCTGAAATGTTTTGGGTAGAGTATTTTCTTCCAATTGCATTTGAAGTTCCACATTTCTGGCTCCTAAATGTTTGAGGACAATCACAAAACAAAGCCCTGCTCACTGAACTAACAAGTTACTGACACAGTGATAACCCAACCCGTAGAAATGGGACTTGAAGCTACTGCTGGCTACTTTATCTCTAGGCTATAGCAAAAAATATGGTTTGTTATCACAGCTTAACTGACAGGAACGTAAATCAGCGTGCTTCAGCAACTTATTTTCTGCTTGCATGCCCATATGCAAAAGTCCTCTTTATTTTCAAGAGCTGAGGAAACTAAACTATATTTTCAAACCAAGAAATTTTAGCTTTCAAATACTTCAGTACTGTTGTCTGCTTACACAATAGAAGACAAAATAACCTTGTTTCTTATGCCTTGCTGCCACAGGAAACATTAAACAGTGTCCTTTGTAATATTTCAGGGAATCAATGTACATAAACGTCTCATTCTGGCAGGATCTGACATTCAATAATTTGTCAATACAGATGTTTGAACAATAAAGAGCCACTGAAGCAAGACAGCCCTATCAGTAGCACTACTGATAACGTTTCTTACAATTTACATCACTTTGAACTATTACCTGGTAAGTGGGTACAAGAGTTTCAATAAATAAAAAGTAAAGCGATTATATGATTTAAACACGATATTAAGAATTCCAAAGCCTGCAGCGGAAGGAAGCAGAAAGAAAATTGCTTCCCAGATTCTTTGGGGTCACGACAGTTAGTGGGAGCATATTTCTTCTTTTTTCCCCCCAATTACAATGTATTTTCCATTCCCCTAAATGAGTTACGATTAACATTCCGTTCTCCATCTCTAAACTTGAGACTTTGCACCTTTTCACATCACACTACATTATCTCCGAGACATTACTTCACTTTAATTTGTGAGAACATTACAAATAAATATCAATGACAGTGCTTACTGTGCAAAGGCAGACATACCTTTCTGTACAGCCAGCTGCAGTGTTTGTGAAATACCCCGAGCTCTCTCACCTACGTGGCGCTACTGCTGTTAACACTTACAGAACAGTGCTCCTGCAGCCCATGTGCAGATTTAATTCCACTTGAAAGCTATTGCACCGAAGGCTCTGACCTGGATGCTTCATACGTTTTAGACCAGATCAAAACATTAAGTGACACTACTCGCTACACTCCATCTCCTCCTGCTCTAGCAGGTTCGGCTCTTCATCCATCTCAATGTTTCACCACACTGTTATCACTGGATGCAGCATTACACTGTTGTAACGAAAATGTTATATATAAACAAGCTATATCTCTTTACAACAGAAATGGAAGCTACAGCTATCAAACTCCCCTTCATTAAAAAGGCACTTAAGTCCCATATACTGCATTTGAAATATTAACTAAATTATATTTCACAAAGACAAAAACATATTATTAAAGCTTTGCTGGGTGCACAGAAATATTATCTATGCATTCATTCAAAACAGGAGCCTCATAAAAAATTCACATCAGTGAAAAAGGCTTAGTGCAGCACTTCAGAGCCACCTCTTTAATTATACATGATCACACAGCTACCTGCATGAAACACACCTAAAGATACTTAGAAAGCATTTCATACCTGATTTCACAGGCTGTACTATTGAACAAACAACCTGGTACCCATGAAAATATGAAGTCTGAAACTGTCCAAAGATAGGTGGTTATAAAAGAATATGAACATACTATCTAACCCAGAACCAAAGCAACGTGGGGCAGAGGTGAGCAGATAACAGTCAACCGAAGCACACCTGACAAACACGATACAGTATATATTTGAACTGGCATGTGAGTTTTATCACCAGACAGCATTATAGGCTACAACAATGAAAGTTTATTTTATGGAACTGACCCTTGAACTGTTTTACCATTATTATTACTCCAGGGTCACTCAACTTTCCTCGTTTTCATCTCAGACAAGAACAAGGGAAAGTGTTTACAGAGTCCAGTAAAACACGTTTTCGAAGTGAAGAGTTTTCAGGCAACCCACATCTACTCACAGCAACAATATGTTAATGAAAAGATAGAGATGGATGGATCGAGTGGGTAAGAGTCAAAACCATAATGCATTACATCAGGTGAAGTTAATTTTGTACAATCATTTTATGGCTAGACATTCTGGAGTCAATAAGGACAATCCAGAATGAAACTTACAGTCACATACACTTATCATTGTCACTTATCCTACATACCTCTTCCGTCTGTTTACTACACACTATTACTGCAGCTTGCCTCCAAATGTACCCAGCTCTTGTAGCATGGTTCTGTATCAAGTTTGGGACTTGTAGAACCTCACTGATGTACCCGTAGTGTCACAGAGTCTGCCCAACTCCGCAGGAGAAGTGTTTCACTCTATTGACTATTACCTTATATCAAAATGTTGTTGCTGTTAAATTCACGTTCAAAAGATACTCTTCATTTTACACATACCTGAGATTTCAGGAAAAGTCAAGTTACAACGTTAGGTATTGTTCTATTATTCCCCTAAGTGCTATTTTGCACTTCATCTGCAGATCAGTTGCACTGGAAAAGTCAAGTATACCCACTGTTGGTTTTTTAGGCCTCTTTAGGTCTCAAAACACAAGTTGTGACAAAATGGTAGCAAGTTAAAGCCTTTAACAACAGTATTCCTTTTTCATTGCTAGATGTATAAACAAAAAATCAAGAAACAAAGAGAGACCAACTTACTGTGCAGCTCACGATGTATCACATCTACCAGGTTTGGTTCGTCCCCCCACCAGAATATCCACAGTTCCTTACAATCCGGTTTGACATCTCGGCGCCACACACAGAGCAAGTTGGCCTGCAAGCAGCGGATGAAGCTGAGCAGAATTGGATCATCCTGCGCTGGGGCTGAGATGATAGGGCCACAGTCCCCATGACCTTCAAAATTGTACCTACGCCATTTGATGCCTGTGAGTTCAGCCTAGGGAAAGGAGAAAAAAAAAGCCATTAAATCACCTCATTTCAGAACTTGGTTGTATTTATAATATCGTTTCATTTTTGTTGTTAATTCCTAGAATTTAGCTCTGAGCAGCCAAAGCTAAAAACGCCTATTTTCCACTTTCTCTGCCAAGAAAAAAAGCAAAATGATTTTAGAAACAGTACTGGACAAAAAACTGGCTTATCCCTGCATTTAAGTTTCTACCACAACAGACTTATTTCCAGAGTTTCTAACCCTACTGTCATCTTACTGTAATCCAACAGGTCAGAAACAAAATAAAAACCAAGGATGGGGATTAAGGCCCATTCCCCTCTTGCCGGTTGTCGGTGAGGTGATTCTAACATCAGCCCAGAAGCTGGAAGCATCAAAGCCATAAGCAGAAAACATTATGAGATGTGAGAAAACAACAGACTTACAGGAAATAGTAAAGAAATTAGTTTCATTCAGCGATGTTGGAAGTGTAATATGTATACCTTTTATTTTGCTTAGGTGACCAAATGCGAAGCAAAAAACAGTTGCCATTTACTGTTCCTCCACCTGACAACATTGTATTAACCATAAAAAAAAGAACTGGAAGATGGCTGCCCAGGCTTCTGGGGAAGAATTTGTTCAGCAGAAGGCAAACATCTACAAAGTAGGTACTGCACTGCACAGCAAAGTGAATAAACAGCTGCCAGAGAGAAAGAAGCCTAAGTACTCAAACCATGGAAGAGCTGGTAGCTGGAATCAGGATAGCAGTGCTAGTCCTCTTTTTTGTTTTCCCCCCTTTTTTGCTTTTAATAGCAGACACTCCAAGCTGTCATATATCTTGTTTCTGAAATCATTGGGTGCTACCTGTTTGTCTGTTTCCTGCCCTGCCCATTGCACTCCTCCCCCCTGCCCCAGCCTAGCTCCCTCTGCCTGCCCCTCCCAGCCTACCCCCAAGACTAGAGGCCCAGAGCCTGTCCAAGGCACAAGCAGGACTCTCAACTCCCCACATAGCCAACCCAGTATGAGCACATTACCAAGAAGAGCAGTACATACACACTCCGTGTTCACAGCGGGCTTGTATTCTAGTTCTTAACCATGTTACCACATTCTCACTGCTGTTATTACCTTTACTGCTTCATTGAAAGCATTCACACCCTTCACTCTGCCGCTCAGAAATAGCCGGTGTGCTCAGCTCTCAAGTGGTCCTACAGGAAAAGCCAGCTGGCCTACACAGCAAGCTGCAGGAGCTCCAAGCCTGCCACTGCTCCTCCAACAAGAGGCATTGCTGCCAGGCAGAAGAGGAAAGGCATAGCAGTAGAAGCACCGCCTGCAGGAATTGGGTGTTCCCCAAACTGAGCTACATCTACACAGTAAGCATTCCCCTCCTCTCCCGGGGCAGTACCTATGAAGAATATAGACAGAATTCACAGAATCACCAAGGTTGGAAAGAGACTTATAAGATCATCCAGACCAACCGTCCACCAATATTCCCCTCTAAACCACATCCCTTGGTGCAACATCTCAACATTTCTTGAACACAAAGAAGAGGGGCCAAGCTTTACTCCTAAAGAACACAAAAAGACTGCAAATCACATAGTGCTCCGCCTTTCACACTCTGTACATGGAGGTTCAGGCTACTGCCTCCAGCACTCCTACAAAAGCCACGCTACACTTCCCATATGGAAGGCTCTCCATTTTCAAGTCCATGCACCTACTTCATTGGCCATCCTCAAAGTGCTGGGGAGTAATGGGGGAGCAGATTAGAAAATATAAACAGCACACGCCATGTTACTGGTGCAAAGAAAGCAAATAGGGAGAGCAGAAGGACGAGGAAAAGGCAAGGGCAAAAATCTATTTTTTCCACAGTAGGATGCAGTGTAGCGCTGGAATACCTCACACATGACATAATACTCTAAAAGAAAGTACTTACACATGCTTCTCCAAAACATCTACATCTGTTCTACATGGATCTCTATCTACAGCATAGGAAAGGAACATGTGGAGTTTCTGAAACAGTACAGCAAATATTATCACAGAACACAAAGCCTCAGAGATCAGTGCCAGCACAGGGAAGCCGAGGAAAAACCATGTTAAGTGTTTCTACGCTGCCATCCACCAGAAACATACAATAGGAGGATGACAAAAAACAAAACCAAACCAAACCAAGTTACTCAACAGCATCACACGCTTGGTCAGCACAGCAATAACCAGAGATCAGCTGCAGAAGCAGTGGGCACATTCCTACATACACAGCTTCTGGGAGCCCAGAGGGATGGGCACAGAACACTCCATCCATACCAGATATAGAATATCTCTAGAAAGAAAAGCGCGCAGAAGCCACCAGAGCCACAACTGATTTAACATCACAGTAACGCACGTTGGGAGCAATCCTACAGGCTGCGATGTACGGCCAATGACCCGAGATGAGCTGGGCTAGCAGCGAGTGCCCACATGCGCAAGGGGTCCCAAGAAAAGGGAGAGAAGTTTGGGGGGTGCTGAGGTTGGCAACATAAAGTAATACCTCAGACATCTCACATCCTGGTCAAAGCAGGAAAGCCTGCCTGGTGTATTTATTTGAATATTTGTCCTTCTGTTTAAATTTGTATTAGGTGAACATTGATACTGACCCTTCAGAACTTCCAGAGTTTGCCCCATGTTAATTACAACTGAGTTCAAGAGAAGATCTAACTACAGAAGTAGTACACAAAAGAAGCTGGCAGCAAGCAGTGTATATCTTGTGCCTCTACAAGCAACTTTCTATTAACACGAACACCACTGAGGTACCTGCACCCTCACTGAGGCTCTTCATATTCACTTATGTAAACCAGCATTACTCCCTAGTTCTGAGCCATCCATCTGAGGCTGGGCGTTACAACCCAGACAGCCCGTGGCTCTGGAGACTAAATGGAAAAACATCCACGGTCAGCAGGGCAGATGGGGCAGGAGGGAAAGGCGCAGCTGAGTGCAGCGGGGGGTCCCCTTAGGGACAGCCCTCATCACACAGAACAGGAATTACACTGCGTGCAGAAGCTGCTGATCGCCACAGGGCAGCACACGCAAGGAGTGCTGCCAAAAGCAGGCCTGGCCTTCCCATCAGCCTGCGCCTGGCTTCGCCCCATCCTGCTTTACGGCGGTGTTGCTGTCTGCATGCACTCATAACCTGGGGGAGCTGACTAAAAAAATCAGAAGCATTTATTGAACAGTTTTTTTCCCTACACTCAGATCAGTCCTCAAGCCAGGTTCATTATATAGCCAGGGAAATGCCTACGCCACTAAGACAGGACAGCAGAGCAGGTCAGGGAGGGCAGCGCTGCTGCAGGTTTCAAGCAGCCCAAGGCAGGCACTGACACCAGCAGCCTTGGCTTCTGTCTGAGCATAGAACTGTGAACATGCAGCTTTTTGCTCACAACTGCTTAGAAATGAATGCAGGATAAAGCAAAAGTCTTTCCAGGTGATGCAATCTGTTATGTTTCTCGTACCTTCCCCCACATGCACAGTTTCAGCTTATTACAGTTGTTACAATTTTCTTAACACTAAAAATCACGACGTAGAAAGAACTTAGAAATACTTACAATTAACCAACATTGTTAGTAAATCACGCGTTACGCAAAAGACGGTTTGCTTTGTAAGGGGACATATGTTTTGGAGGGCTGTGCTGCAAAGGGTTCAACTCAGCCAACTTAACAAAATAAAATTCTTATCTGTGAACAGCAGTTGGACACAGAATGAAGAGTTTGTGAGAAGGCTGTTCTGCATGTGCCAGGTCAAGCCCATAAGGAAACAAAGAAATCAGACCTCTAACAACATCCAAATCTTTAACATTCAGCTTGCAACAGCAGAATTCCCAAGACACTGGAGATCTGGTTCTGATATAATCAAAGGCAGCTATTGGGGTAAGAGGGTCAGCATTCAAACCCAAAATGCCAGGGAGGCAGCTGAACACATTCAAAACATAACCAAGAAATAGGTAATGATGAAAACACAGCCATGTCAATGCTTTCATTCACTAACATGGCCACACATGGCTCTTGGCAAAGCAGGAGAACACAGGCTTCCCTCCTTGTGGGCGACTGTCTTAATCATTGCACTCTGCAGGGCAAAACAGCTTCAAATAGAACAAAAAAAAAAAAAAAAAAAAAAAAAAAAGAAGAGCTAAGATTATTCAACCCTCTGATACCCCCTATGTACACAAGGGAGAAGAGACAGAAAAAGCAAATTTGCACCTTCTCCTGCAGCCATTACTCTGCAGCCTTAAATACAGACAACACCTCCACACGATCTGCAGCAGCTGAGGGCTGGAGCCATTTTAACTCCAAGACGGCATTCAGCTCCATAAATCCCCAGTAGAGATAAAACCAAAGCTCTGATTCCTTCCCCTCCCCTCAGACTTAAATCAGAACAACAGGCAGGCAGGGTCTTCTGCTGATCTCATAGTGCTCCGTTCAGATTGGCAGAGTTTCGGCTGCTAAAAAAAAAAAAAATCACAATTCCCCAGCAACATTTCACACGGCACAACTTGATTCTGGCACGCTCCCAGCAACCCCGAGGATTTAATTAGTGCTGTGTAGCCACTGTGACTATTTTCCTCTTCTGCAGTCCTTGCAGATGGAACACAAACAAAACAGATCTTCTGCCACCTCTTTCTTGTGCTCATCACCATCTAATGCTTTTTCCCACAAGATGCAGATAGTCCAAACCATAGAACATTTCTAAATTAACTTCCCAGAAGACTTAAGAAAGTCCACCTGTTTTATCACAGAGCTTGGACAGATCACACCAGAACACAGCAAGAGCAACAGAAGGCTTGCAAAACCTTGTGTTTGGGGACGCTAAGCATACAGCAGTTTTCAGATGAAGTTATTTAACCACGTGGCTTTTTTTCCTGCTTCATATAGCACAAACGGGTGGGAAAATCTAAGGCAGATTCAGGCCATAGAGTGTGGGAGATCAGCACTCCAGAGCATCCAAAGCAGGAGAGATGTACAGAAATGGAGACAAAGATCTACAGAACAGGCATGTTCTCAAAGAGAACCAGACACAGCCCAGCCCTCAGCTCTGCCCTGACCTCCTCAAAGGCCGTTGTTATCTCTCTCAATTCCCTGATCCAAAGAGGAAAAAAAGGTCATTAAAATACTTCCCAACTATCTGTCCAAATGGCACTTCTACAGACAAGTTAATGTCAGCCTGAGGGAGTACAAAAAAGAAAAGGCTTTTTTGTAAGAAAGATGCTAAGGTGTTCAGGGTATCTTAGAATCCCTATTTATTTCCTAGTCTCTCGAGGTGGCTGAGACTAGAGAAATGGTTTAGATTTCAATTTTTGCTTATTTCTATGTCAAACCGTACTTGACAAGTGTCTTTAATCTACGATTTATGCTTTGAATTGGAACACAGAAAATGTAAATGTCACAAATATATTTGCCAATTTTATTCGTCGCATCTTAGAGAGCTCCATTCAAGTAAGTAGCTGTGCTGAAGCCACTGGAGACTCATACTAAGGACTACTCACAGGAGGAGAAATCTGCATAAGAAAGCCCTTAGTTCATAGTCCAGGAATTTAAACTGTAGTTAAAGGTGCCATGGGAATTACACCACCATTTTAATTAAATGCTATAAGATCTTGCAGACAGATTCAAGATTAGCACCATCTGTTTTGGTTCTGAGTGTTCCATTTCACTACATCATCCTCACACAGCAACAAAATATCATTTCACACTCTACTCAGCCATTCAAACACCAGATAACATTTATGTCATCCCCACTATGAAGGGAGGACTTAACAATGCTGTAGCAACCTGTGCTTATGGAGTGGGGGGGGGGGGGGGGGGGTGAACAGCACATGCTGACAACTCCTATCCCCCATTCTCACCGAAATAAAATATTTAGTAGCATCTGCCTAAGTCCCTGTCAAGTGAATAGGAAGAACAAAGGCAAGGAAAACACACGTACACCCCAAGGAACAGAGCAGACTGCTCCACTAAAGGAAACAACTGGGGCAGCACCACCTCCTCCAGCAAGGAGCCAAGCAGCAACACACAGCCCTCCCACCTTTTTAACTTCTGGGTTTTTAACTTATCCAGTTTTAAAAAAAAAGAAGTAATAATAAAACAACCATCCTCAACCCCGTGCAGTCTCTCAAAAATCAGACCATTTACAAAGCTGCATACTACCATTCCCCTGTTTACCCCGTTCGTTTGGGAAGAGGGGACAGGTTCCCCTTCCTCCTTCCTGCAGGGCTCCTCCCTGCTGCCCTTCCCAAGGGGAAGTACACTGTGCTCAATGGGCTGTATTGAGTCCAGAATGGCATCTGCTGGGCACTGACTGGCAGACCAGTGTGAAAAGAACCACATAAACAACAATCTGTACCAAACCTAGTCATGCTTTGAATTCAAGAAAGGAAAAACACGAGCAGATTAGGAAAAAAAAAAAAGAAAAAAAAAAGTCTAATACTGAAATGGCATCCACATGGCCAACAGGAATACCATATTATGCTCGGGGCTCTGAAGAGCGGAACTCAGCTGAGTGCCATTCCCTTCAACATGCACCTGCTCGGCAAGCAGAACAACACATGTGCCTTGGCTCCTGCCCCTGCCCCAAGGGCACAGTCCAGCGGCTGGGGAAGGGACACAGGACAGCCACCAACAATCCCAGAAAAACAAGGGTGAACATGTCAGCCCCTCTGCCCATCTGTTCTTAAAGCCAGCATGCATCTGAGTGCCCCCCATGCAGCACCAGAGGCCAGCAGAGCACCTTGGCCTCACAGCACGCAGCCCTCCTCTCTGTACTCCAACGCACACTGTCTGCACGCCACTGCCCCAGAGCTGTGTGTGACACACACCAGCCCAGCAGTACGTGTGCCAGCCCTTATCTCCTCCAGGTAACCAAGATCCTATTATCAGAAATACTCCTGATGGAGTTTATATCTGGCATCATTTGAGATACTGCATCCTAGTGCCGAAGACCAGAAAAAAAACATAATACTTCTAAAAGCATCCACACATACCATTATTAAGAGCAACAAACCAGCAGCGTGAGCTATCGTGCCTAAGACGTAAACAGCGGTGACAGGAAGGAGTTTTTTTTCTGTCTCCCAGCTGTCAGCACAATCCCATGTATGAGGAAGAGGAGGCAGCTAGGAAGATTAAGGGATTGTTTCAGAAACAGAAGTCAGAGCAGTCTCAAAAGGAATGTGAGGTGGAAAATATAAAAGGACCCCAGTATGAATGCTCAGGTTTCAGCAGTTCTGGCAGACATAGGAGCTACCAAAGTAGTTTTGAGTGGCAAGCATAAAAGAAAGAATAATCTGATACAAAGGCCCAAATTGCTTCTATGTATCCCAAGAGCCGTACAATTTCTGGGTTAAGTACCAAAATAAAAGTCTAAAATAGAAGCCAGCAGAAGGAAGATGAACAGGCACACACTGACATTCAGGAAGAGCAACAGCACCTTCCTGGAGCCCAATCTCTTAGACAGCTACAGCCCAGCATCTCCTGAGCTTGCAGTGGAATGCAAAAATGTGTGAAAAATGGAAGACTAATAAAGCAAATGCTGATTGCTAATAAACATTTAAGAAGAGTTTTACAAGTTAAATAGCTACAGGTTAAGAGAGAAGAGCTCTGCTGCAGATTAACAGCCACTTGAAAGGGAAAGGGAGTGAAGAACACGGTTGCTATTGTAAAAGGGGGCACCTGGAATCAATGTAGTTTCACAAGATTTTCCACAGATACTAAAATGAAGGAGGAGGAGACTAGCAAAATGACAGAATCTGCTTACAAAATTGAGATGGAAGGATAAGAGCCCACTGCAAAGAACTTAAAATTGCACACCGTGGAAGAAATCAAGCCAGCATGTGAAATTCAGCATAGATAAACATGACATAAATCGAGAGTGTAGGCACACAAACAAGAAAAACAGAACAAAAGGAATTTGTGCAAGACAACCTTCAGGCTCCATCAAGATGTCCTCAGTGCAGTGAATGGCTTTGGTTAACAAAGCTCCAGCCCTGAGTGGCCCCAGCAGCACTCAGCACACAGCTCTCAGCATGGCTCCTCAGCTCCTCTATGCAGGAAGGGCTGCACCAAGTTCACCAGATAGATCTGAAAGGATAACGTGTAAGCCCAACTTGTGGCCAAAGGGCAGAGATTCAGCCACTACCTGGACAAGATCTGCCTGTGTCCATGGAGAATTCAGTGACCAACATGAAACAAAAGCAGACAAAAGTACTCATAACCAAGACATGGTGGGCTTTGCTTCTGTTTTGGGTGTTTTTATGCAATAGAGAGGAGTGGAACAATTACCTATGTCAGAACTGAACAGGGTGGATAAATAAAGATATGCCACTGTATGCTGAGCAGAATGTCTACAAGCAAAATGTCTCCTCTGAGAAGAGACAGAAGGAATTGAATACCCTATTTCAACCTGAACAAACCCTAGGGTTAGGTACTTACTAACGTGTGATCCAGCTCCTCTGACAGCTTGTAAAATTCTCCTTTAGTGGTTCACGTCCTTAAACAAGAACTTGCGGTAACTTCTTCCTAATATTATGTTCCCTGAACTTCTGCAGGTCAGGCTATGGCCACAATTACACCGAGCAGGCTAAAGGAACCACAGAGTTCCACAACGCCCCAGCCAGCTCCTTCACAAAGGGAATCAATTGTATTTTAACTTCTGACTAGATAAGCTGAGAGAAAATGAAAACCACCACTGTGCTTTTCCACCACTGCTAATAGCGCAGAAAAGAAATCAAACCCACGTGCAACGGGCTGCCAAAGAATCCTTTCCCTCACTCTGAATGATCAGGTCTGCAGTTCCCTTCAAAAAGGCATCGCCAGCACTAAGAACTGCCCATTTTCCAATTTAAAAAATAAAACCTCTCTCACAGAGAAGTTATCCAGTGTATCCAAAAAAGAAAGCAAAACACATGTCTACAGCCACAGGAGAGCCAACCTACGAGCAAATACGAAAGTGAAGGATTCTTCTCTCTTCCTTCAACTTTTTATTTTTAACCGAAGGAAGGAAATATCAAACATCAGAGTCTTACAATGGACTATCAGATGTTTCCCAAACAAAGTAATCTACCACATGAGCAGTAAAGGGAAAAAAAAAAAAAAAAAAAAAGAAGGGGGAGGAAGAGAGGAAATAACAACCAAAGCAGAGTAAACTTTGGCCCACTGAGTTCAGGAATGCGGCTCCTTCTTTTTCTTTTATGCAAAAAAAGAAAACAAAAATCTGCATCGGGAGCTCAGAATACTGTCACACATCACCACCGAGCACTACGGCTGCAAGAGCAGCAGCTCAGGGATTGCTCCATGCACGGGCAGCACCCACAGCCTGACGCACAGTGCGCCCTGACAGCCCCGCACGGCACCAATGCCAGCAGGGGCACCAAGCGAAGCCCGGCTTGTCAGCCTGCCTGCCAACACTCCTTACGAAAGGGGAAAAAAAGGAAAAAAAAAAAAACCACACACACTTCTCTCAAGAACTCTTTTATACAAATCTTCCTTAACATACAAAGTGCAAATAAATCTACTATATAACTGGTCGCGCAGGTTCCTTTTGCCAGCTTTCTTACTGTCACTCCTGCACACACGTGAACCCAGCGCCTCCTCCCAGAAGGAAATTCTGGAAATTCACAGAACTCAAAACGTTATTTAAAGACAAAATTTAATAATCAGAAACATTGGGCAAACTCAGAACCAATTAGCTTACTCTGCCAGCAAATAAATTGTTTTCTGTATAAAGGTGTTGGCACAGTTACTACAAGACATTCCTGGAATGGATTTTATAGCTTCCCCAGAATCGGCTACAAGTTGTGGAACACAGCAGACATGCAGGAGCTGAGACTTACAGGAACCCAGCAGCAAGAGACTGCAGCTCTACAGAACACTCTCGGTGCTTCCTAGCAAAACAGAGGCTCCAATGAGGAAAAAAGCATGGTTTTATACGGTCACAAAGTAATACATTACCAAAAAGCAGGAGGCTTTCAATGCCTGGATCGCTAGTACAGAAGAGTTTTCCTATAAACTTTCTTTTCAATCCACTGTTCTGTCAAAATACTGTATTTTGTGGGCAAACATGGAGCTGTTAGAACAGTCAACAAGGCAACGACTGCAACGCAACTCTCTTAAAACTAAAGGATGAATTAAATAAAGTTGTACTGAACGAGCTTTCAATCTCTTCTCCTACACAGTCACTTGCACCCAGTTTCAATCTGCACTGCTGTCTGAACGTGGAGGGGGGCGGACAAGGGAAGGAGGGTTGTAGTGCTGGGGGGGTGAGAGGGGACAGGAGTTCTCTGATGCAGGCACACACAGGAGCTGAGTCTTGCCATGGGCACTAGGGCAGGGAAAGGAACACAGGGAGGGAAAAAATGCTCCTTCTTCCTGTATTGTTTTTGTCTTGTCACGGAAAGCTAAGAGCAGTACACAGCACTGCCACGGGGGCTGATGAAAGAAAGCAAAGTTCCTAGTGAAAAGCGATATAGAATCATGTCTTATCTTAAATAAAAACCTTAACTGGTGAGGACTGTCCATTTTTCTCCAGTTTTGTAAGATGATTAAATCCATTCCTTAGCACTGGGACAAGGTGTTTGCGTATGTT
Organism: Alectoris magna; assembly: GCA_030625065.1. Taxonomy (NCBI): domain Eukaryota; kingdom Metazoa; phylum Chordata; class Aves; order Galliformes; family Phasianidae; genus Alectoris; species Alectoris magna. The sequence goes on along the minus strand of CM060578.1, from coordinate 2,714,986 downwards.
TGACCTCGTTGATGTAAATATTACCCGGAGGCACATTATGCAGCAGCAGCACCATAAAACTTCCTGTTTCAAAGAAACATAGGAGAGAATGCCACCAAACGTTCAAATCACATTTCCATACACACTATTGCGATTCTGCTCAGGAAAATGAATGAAGCCACAAATTAGCAGTGACTACAGAAGAAGCACACAGCTCACACAGACACAGAGCAGCAGAGGAATACTGAGATTTGAAAGAGTGTAATGTTATACTGGTCAGCCCCAAAGACAACCCCCTACTCGTGTTACTGGGCTGCCTGCAGGCAGCGTGCTCACAAGATTAAGAAAACTGCTATGCAGTTCTACAAACCCCTGAGCGTGCAGGCATAAAGTGGTAACATTCCTGCATTAGGAAGGAACAACTAGGAAAAAAAAACCCAAAACAATAAGAAGTTACTCGTTAGTATTTGATGGCACTGGCCTCTGCGGGAGGTAGCACTCAGTCAGTGCAAAGTGAAAAATAAAAGGCAGAGAAGGAACAGGACCAAAGCCTCTGGAAGCAAAGTCACAGTAACCAGAGGAGATGGAGTAGCAAGGGAAGAATGCAGAGAAGCAGAATGGTCCCAGCCACAGGATGAGAGAAAACTGCAGGAGCAGTCCTGGTATGAGCAGGGATGTGTTCAGCAGAAGGATGCTGTCCTAACCAAGGAGGTACATATGAGGTGAGGGGGTCCCCTGTAGCGAACAAGGGAGATGGAGAGACAAGGTGGAGAGTTCTCACCCCATAACCAGAAAGCTTACCAAACAGGCCTAAGTGTTTAACTTCTTACAAGCATGCCATTCTGGTCACACTGATGCCTCCAAGCATTTACAGAAGGGCTATTTACACCCCCACACCAAAAATTGTCTCCTTCCAGTGACCAAAAGCAATTACATTAGCACAGTCAGCAGATACAGGTCACAAAAGTTTCAAAGATTTCAGTTACTATAGATTTCTTCAGGACAATTACATTTCAAAGAAGGAAAATAATAGCAAAAAGGCTCACACACAGCATAGACGAGTTCCTCCTTTTAACTCTTTCACATGAGGACGTGCTCTCAGAAGCAGAGAATGGAAAAACAAAGACTCAAGATCAAAATGTTTTTGATAACTAGGGTTATGGTTGTAATGTCAGTACTGCATAATTACGTAGAACAACCTATAAATATTGCATCTTTTCAGCCAGGATAAGCAAGTGAAAGTTACAATTCTTAATCAGCAGCTATTTTTGTTTGTTTTCTAACAAACACATCAGCCTAATACTTGAGTATTTTCTTATGTCCACATTCACGGTGGCCCCCTCCCCGAGGCCCTGTGCTGTCACCAGCAGCATTGGGAAGACTGACAGCTGCAGGAGATGTGCACGTTCAGAAGCTAAGCGCAATTTCATAGTCTCACTCAGACACTTCCCACCAGCCAGCCCGGGTTTTCGGCACATTTGGCCCCTGCCTACAAATGTAACTCCTACACACTCAATTTCCTTGTGCAGTGCTCAGAAAAGGTTACTTACCTAACTCAGTCATTAATTCTACTCCCAAAGGTGGGCAAGCTGGATGCGACACACTTTGAATGCTGCTCTGTCCCAATCTCTTTATAAATCTGTATTCATTTTGTTTAAACTCACATCTGAGTAGACTCTGTGGAACTCCTGAATGCTCTCTGACTGCTCTCCGAAAAGGTTTTGAAGGGAGCTTTTCTACTTCCATCCCATTACCCAATAAAATTCAGGATAAAAGGTAACTAAAGAATCAAATAATGATGGAAAACTTGACAGGTTAAATCCATTCCTTGAATATATCTATGTAAATTCACACCTACCTAAAGCCTGAAAGAAGCAATATACCAACCAGGCCGTGACACAACCACCTGCATGCCGCAGTAACAGCCTGCCGCTCGGATAATCCGGTGAGCAAGGCCAGGTTAATTTACTACTGCCTATGGATTTGGCTGTGCAATCAACTGTTTACTATGAAGTCTTTTACTGACAATTACGCAAGGTACCGAAGACTGCCTCTTACAGCAGTCTCTGCACACCTGATCTTCACTTCGGGATGCCATGAAAACCCTTAAAAAAGATATTTCAAATGCCACTTCAGACTCCCTTGAGTCCTTTCAGTTTCACTACTAAAATGGCAGCAAGCCTCACCGATGGTAAACAACAACTTCTGTGGCCGTTTGGGAGCCAAAAACAAAACCCCGGTGACCCTAACGGTGTATAAATTCGCATTGGAAGGTGATGTGGAGCAGAGACAAACTCCTGCCAGTCAGCCCTCTCCTGCAGCAAGCTCCTGTGAGAATGCATTTAAACACCTGCTCACAACCTCTCTGACAGTAGATTCTACCAAGCATTACATAAATACGTATCGCTTTCCAAGCACACAGTCAAGTCCTTTCCAGGCTGAAGACTCCTACAACATCCAGTCTTTCATCACACGAAAGCTACTCCAAACTCACAGTCGCTCCTGACACCCTTGGCTCCATTCTTCCTCCTGGCCCAGCAGGCATTATGCAACCTCAGCCCAGTTTTGCAGGGCTGTCTCGTGCCTCCTGATCCACAACTGCAGCTCAGGCAGGCAGAAGAAGAGCCCCACACTCCCTGCACACCTTCACCTTCATACCATCAGCCCTTACTCACAGGAAAAAAAATAAAAACAAATTAATTTCAGTAAGACTACTTTTATGATACAGGATTATTCACAGGAAGATGGTCTGCCAGCTGGGCTGAAGTTTCAGTACAAAGGGCATTACTTCAGAACATGTGGTCTCTAAGTAGTTATTAGCCAACACTCAGTATTTAAATAAACTGCCCCTTAACAATTGCTTACTTAGCACTGTTGACAAACAGGCACTCTTTTCCAGCAGCAGACATTTTGACTACTGCTGCAAAAACAGAGTTAGGACAAAAACAACTCCTTCTACTGCTCTGCAGGAGACACAGCAATTTCAGACAACGTGTGCTCTAAATGAGCACAGCCATCAACCTGCTGGGCACCACAGGATGGACAGGTTGCCATCTGAGGCATGTTCTGTGACCCTTGTATCACCTTACTAAGAAACGCTTTATGTTTAGAGCAGACATTGAGGTTTCCTTGTGCAGGCTGCCTGCCTGACCAAACACACACATTAACCCATTTCCCACAGTGGCTCCGCTTCTTGTGCCAACACAGCACAACACGGAGAGCAGCCCCTCATGCCACTGCCTGAACACAGCTGCAGGTGCCGGACATCACTTCTGATGTCTGCATAATCAGAGCTCATTTTATAACCTTATGCCTATGCCTTCCCCTCAGGTGACATATTTTAGACTAAGACCTTCTACACATTCTGGGCATCACTGACAAAACATAAACAGTTACTAGAAAGCTTTAGAAAATATTTTTCATGACAGTAAGAATTTCAGGAATATATCCCCAAGAAGACCCAAACAAACAGCAGCGCCTACCATCTCCCTGAAGTCCACCTACAGCTGACAGACAAACAAGCTGGAAATGATGGGGTGCCAAACACCCCAAAGCCAACATCCGACACAGGAGCTGCTGTTCCTCCTTAGACAAAGGGAATGCTTGTGGGAAAAAACACTGCTTCAACACAAGCAAACAGAAGTACTATTTCTGAACTGTAATTCTCCAGGCAAGAACATTACTTTTTGATTCAGGCCCAAAACAAAGCTGGAGATTTTAAATGAACTGTAATACTCGGCGTCTAATGGCAGAATGGGTTTCAAACAGCTCAGTAATTCACCTCACTCCTACAAAGTGAATGAGTTCCTATCAACAGCTGATTCATTTGTGCATGTTTCTGTTCTGTTGCACTGGAAGAATAAGTGATGAGCAAAACTTCCTCCAATAAGTAATCCCAACTACTGTACCTTTAACACTTCATAAGTCTTTAAATGAGTATGACCATTTGAGGTTATAAGGTCAGTTCTGCTGGCCACAGACTCCCAGTCTCTATTTCCTTCCTCAATATCCTTCACTGATACATAAACCATAACAAATATCAATTTAACTGAAAACAAATCACACTGATAGTTACTGCATTTGTGTGTGTGTATATATACTTTATATATACGTACATATACACAAATATATATGTACATATATACTTAATATATATATATAATTCACCATATTATATATATATATATATATTATATATATATAAAGTACATACAAAATGGATATTTTTTTCTTTGCAAGTAGACCCTGAAAATAATAAAATCATTACAGTTGGATGCATAGTACCACATTACAGGTATGGATGCCTTCCACAAAATTACATGACAAACAAAGAGATCTCACGCTGAACTCATAATTATTATGAAGCCCACCTGCATTTTGATGGGATCACAGCCCTATTTCAAAAGTTCCCACTTCCCCAGCCCAGCAAGGTGAAACACAAAGCAGACAGTCCAAGCTGCAGTCACTACAAAGTAATCTCACATCATGATGTATGCCAATTGCATGCCAACCAGTATTATTATTATTATTTTTACCAAAGGCAGACCTGCAGTTTGCAACCATGTAAAGTTACACACCTCAAAAACAATCAGTTTTCCATGAATAAATGGGGACCTCATGGCTCCTTACACAAAGCAGAGAGCACTCCGTTCCTCTGTCCATCCGTACAGCCGTCTCCCTCACGCTCACCACTTTTCCTTCACATGGAAGAGCAGTACATTCAAAGTCACTGCAACACCTCTGCACACTGCAACACTCCCACAACTCTGCACGCGCAGCACCGCTTCCTACATGCCGTTACAGCTCAGAAAGCACCACCAAGGAAAAGCCCATGCACAAGGCCAGGTAATGGAACAGTTCATGAAAAAGCCAAAATCAGTCTTGCATTCATTCTCGCAGAAGGAGGCCGGGGCTCGTTTCCCAGTAGCTGAGTGCTGAGGGCTCCTGCCCCACATTCTCCATAGGTATGAACAAAATAACAACTAAGAGCAACAAAATAACAGAGAAGCAAGCAGCTGGAGGCAAAACAATGGACACACAACAATGAAAGGTAAAACAACGTTAAAGCAAAAAGATCATTCATACTTCCAGTCCATTTTCTTCTTTCTCTTCCTTCTTGCAAGACAGACAACAGCACTCCCATACTTTCTGCTGGAAACGAGACCCCCCCCACCACCACCAGCCACTTCCAGCGCTCGCAGAGGGGAAGGGCCCAAAACCCCCTCCATCCCCACCCTGCACTACACATTCCTACACACACATCAAGCCCCCCACCCCACCTGGCTGCCAGCCCCCCCAGCACGGCCATGCCCAGCCGCGGGTAGGGGCTGTGGGCAGCAGGTGCACAGTGTGCTGGTAAACTGGCTTCCGAGGGATGCTGCTCCTGCGTGGAAACAGCCAATAGCATAATTCTTGCACCATTAAACCAAACAATCAATCCAAGTACAAAGTTGTCAATTACCAACCATACAGAAATACAGCATCAATGCTACCCGACAGACAACACCTTCGGCTGTTTCTCTCCAGGGAAGGAACAAACGATTATTTCTGTACCCGTCGTGTCCCAGGGCAGGCTCTGTGCCAGGCGGGGCCGCACCGAGAGCTGACAGCGGCCCGAGACCCGCCCGTTGCCTCCCTAACGCTGCTGTCACTGCGAGAACAGAGCAACCCCGGCCCGGGGGCACGGAGCGGAGGGCTGCGCGGAGCCGCGCACGGAGCGACACGGCCGCGGGGCGCCGCGCCGGGGGAGGGGCCAGCGGAGGAGCAGCCCCACGGCCCGGGCTATAAAGCCCCCGGCAGCCGCGCCCGGCGCCAAACCCGCAGCGCCCGGTGCGAGCCGCTGTCCCGGCCCACCCTCCCCACTACCCCCCTCCCCCCACCTCCTCGGGCACTCACCAGCGAGAAGAGATTGGAGTGGCAGTCCTCCAGGCTGGCCCCGTTCGCCACCCAGTTGGCCGCTGCAGTCATGATCCTCGGCGAGCCCCAGCGCGGGGCATGTCTGAGGAGCGGGGCCCGGCGGCGGGGGGAGGCTGCGGGCGCTGCCGGCCGCTGCCCGCTGCCCCGGGAGCGCCGCTGTGCCGGCGGGCGGGGGGCGGCGCTCAGGCGGCTCCGGCGGGGGCCCGCTCCGGCGGGGGCCGCTCAGCAGGCGGCGGCGGCGGAGGGCAGCCCTCCCGCGGGCCTCCAGGCCGCCTCAGCACCGCGGAGGAGGTAGAGGAGGAGGAGGAGAGGGGTGGGGGGGCCCGGGGCCCTTCTTCCGCGTCCAGCGCCGGCCCCCCCCCGGCCGCGGCGGGGGTCGGGGCTCCTCCCGCGGTCCGGCGGCGGCCCCTGCGGGGCGGGGGAGGGCCGCGGGCAGTGGCGGCGACGGCGGGCGGGGGGCGCTGTGCGGAGCCCGTGTCCCTCCCCGCCCCGCCCGGCCGCCCCTCGCTGCTGCCGCCGCTGGCGGTGGGTGGATGGTGTTTTCCTCCTTCTCCTCCTCCTCCTCCTCCTGCCGCTGCCGCCGCCGCCGCCTTGTTTACGCTCCGTGCGGGTCTCCCGGTGCTGCGGGAGGCGGGCGGCGGCTCGGCCCCGGAGAGGGAGCGCTGTCCGTACCCGTCCTCGCCCCCCTCCGCCTGGCGCTGCCCGCACGGCGGCCCCGCTCACCCGCTCCTCCTCACACACTCGCCTCTGCCTCTCTCCACTCTGACAGCAATGGCGGCCGCCAGCCGCAGCTCGCTTCGCCATTGGCCGGAGCCTCCCCACGTGACTCGCGGCGGAGGGCGGGGGCACGGCGCTGGGGCTCCCCCCGGCCCCTCCCTCCTCCGCCTCGAAGAACCTCCGGGCCGCGGGGGGCGCTGTGCGCTGGGAGCTGTCGGCCGTGATCGGAACCGGGCCGGGGACTCTGGGGTGGGGGAAAGTTGATGGGCGCCGCCCTGAGAGGGTTCCGGGGCGGGCAGAGCGCGCTGCGGGCGGGGGGCGGCCTCGGTGCCGTCGCTATGCCGCCTCTTCCAACCGGCGGTGTCTCGCAGCACCTGCGGAGTCCGCGAACTGGTTCTGAGAGCAGGAACGCACGGGCAGCCCCGCAGAGCCCCGGTCACAGCGCAAGCCTGGCCCGGCCCGCAGGGCCTCCAACTGGGGAGGCGCTCCGCAGCGCTGATGAAGTGGGACTGGTGTAAAGGGACCTGGGAGATACCCGAGGGAAATAGGCGGGTGGAATTCGGCTATGGTCATGGTCTGGTGAAGAGGGAAGGATGGTCGCAAGCCAATTAACAATAAATACGAAGGACTGTCTTTCTAATGAACTGATTTCGTGCCAACACGCTTCTTTACTTTATTCAAGGTTCATTCGGACCCTTTGGGTGCAGCCAGCAGGAGTTGCCTTCCCATGCACCTGGGAGATCCCGGCCCACATGGAGGCACCATCACTGCTCCAGCATTGGCTGGCACTCTTAGCTTGGGACAAGAGCAGCACGTGTACCGTGATTGGATTCATTGGCAAAAGCTCTCTGTGTTTCACAGCAGCTTTCCTTATCGTGGTTTCAATCTTACTTAGGCATTTTTTTTTTTTTCAATTTATTTCGCTTTGCAATCAATTAAGAAGATTAGCATCTATTCTAATGATGGAAGGGAGTTTGTTTGGATTTACCTCACAGTAACAGATCTCTGACACAAACATCACTGCCATTTACCTAAATTGCGCACGCAGTGTGAGAGAGTTTAGGCCCAAAGAAAGTTCCCACCCAGCCCAACATTCTCCCCTGGACAAGTGCAATTCATCACTCTCTGTTCATGTCGCTGCTGCAGCAAGCAGGGCTCTGTCCCATGAAGACTGCCACTGCATCAGTGTTTCCAAAGACCATTTCAATATTTGTGTTCAATTACACATGGAAATTGTTTATTTCTTCAAACTTACCAGATGGCCACACAAACTCTAGACTCATGCTAGGGAGAGACTTTTACCCTCCTTTGTTTCGTTTAGGAGAATCAATGTGACACAAAAGTGTTGGGAAAGACCCAAGCTGGTAGGCAGCAAAGCTGACGAAGTACTCAAACTGCCATCTTAAAGTGCCTGCTGCATGCTGCAATCCAGAACCAGGAAAGCAGAGTACTTGGGGCCGTATTATCTGTTACTTTTGGGAAAAACTCTGGTAAACAGAGAACACAATGTGACAGTCATTAATACATTAAGCAACATGTCTTAACCAAGAAAGGCTGAAAAACCAAAGTTACAGCTTCAGTTATCCATCCCATCATTAAATAATAACTAGGGTACAGTAACCACTTTCATGAAGTTTGTGTTACATTTCAGAAATAAAATAAAATCCCTTATAATAATTTTTTCTAAAAATCTTACAAAAATACTTTGAAATTGAGGATCCCATTATTACTTATCCCAAAAATGTAACCACAGTGTGCAGAGTTAGGCACTGCAGAAGAGTGCGTTTGTGTTTCTCCATGTACTGCTTACCCTCCAAAGAGTTTACCCATTGGTGAGCATTTCTGCTCTGGATCTTCCAGGTAGAGATGACTTCTTGTGCTTAATTTGCTTATGATCTCAAGAAAGCACACACTGGAGCCTTGCACATTATTCAAATCTATTTTCATGGGGAGAAATTTTAATGTACTCCCACTCTGCTGCTTTGGTAATTTTTTCAGGGTTCTTATGAAATCTGGCAACTCTTTCAATTACGAGTATTTTTGTGTAGCTGCATGCATTACCCTTAATGAGGGAATGTTGTGAAGTTGAAGAGCTGCTCCTTGCATTGCAAAGCTTACGCTGTTTTAAACTGGAAAAAAAAAAAAAAAAAGAAAAAGAAAAAAGAAAAAAGAAGATAACATCTCTCTTACTATTTTACCAGTTACTTGATTCCATATTATGTTCAATTGTCACAGACAAGAAATATTTATAGTCTAATCATTCGCAGCTCACCACCAGGAAAGCTCCCTTGCTGTCTTCAGACAATGGTGTTATTTAAAACAGAAATTGTTCCACTTGCAAATAGCATATACAGGTACAAGTGACACTTGCTCATGCGTCATTATCCTGGATGGTATGTGGTGGAACGTGTTTCCCAGCTCAGGGTATTCAAGTTTTATTCCCTCTTTTCTTTTAGTGCCTTTTAAAAACTCATCAAAGAACATAAACTCTAGCAACTGGTTTTCCGCTTTAACCAAATAACTGTTTTTCAGTAGCAGCAAGATACTGAAACTTTGTAATTAATTCTGCTGGTGTGATCATTTGCAAGCTGCAGGACTAAACCCTGAACTAGAAAGAAGTTTCCCAAAGCTCCCAAGGCTCAGCTGTGTCACGCTCGGCCTTCACCGTACAAACTCCATAAGCACTCGGAAATGGAACCGGTTACCTGCCCTTACTGACACCTTCCAAAATCACTATGGTAGGCAGGAGTATTTCATTCTAGAGCAGTTTACCCAGGCCTGCAGTAATGATCAAACCAGTTCTTCCAGGAGGACAGCTCAGCAGATTCCCAGACTTTGGTTTCACCAGCAGGTGTTGCTTCTGCTTCAAACTAAACATGGGGGAAGAGACAATGGTGTCAGGAGGCCAAAACAAAGCTAAAACCTGTCACGCAATTGCTTGGTTTTATTTTGTCTTAAAGCACGTCAACTTTGCTGTGTTTTTAAGCACCTCCAGTTTATGACAAGAACATTTACTTGAGGAACACAACTGCCCTGAGTGCTGCATTGAGGCAGGGATCTCCCGCCTGGCTGTCAGTGGTTGGCACTTCTTACACCAGAAGCAGAACTGGAGGTCAGCCAAGTGTTGTCAGTGTCAAAAAGAAGAAGTGTTTGACATTTCAGTTCAAATATAACTTACTTCTAGGTAAAACAAAGGCTTAGAAGACCGAGTCGTAAAAGAACTCACCTCTCAGTTGCTGCTTTCTTTATGATCATCATAGCCAAGAGGCAGGCCCAGGTTTCTATAGGAGAGCGTGCCCTAAACCAAACTGAAATACAACAATGGTGACTATACTCATGACTCTGTGTGATTCTACACCTTGTCATTCTCCAGTTTTCTTAGAAATTAGCTTCTTCCCTGATATCCAGGTACTATAAAGGCACAATCAATACAAATCACTTCAAAAAGGCAATGAAAATCAATAAGAGAAACATAATCTTGTATTTCTCTGCTCAAATTCTATTTTTTAGTCTTACACCATAATAAAGATAAATCTGTAAGGACTTTGCTCATCTAAGGGACTTGAAAAGCTAAGGGTTGCAAACTTTTCATATGGGTAATTGGAAGTTTATTTTAATGCTGTGTATACTTGTGTTTGTATCTTAACCTCCATGGTATAAAGTCAGAGCTTGCTCATTTTAACCGGGGGTCTTGATAAAAAGTTTCGGGTAAATTGTGATCATTTTTAGTGTTTAGCTGAAAAAGCAGAAAGTTGTTTTTTAAAAAAAAAAAATTCCTTATTTTTCATACATCTGAGATAGACACCACAGTTATTCACTGGAATGAATTCTAGCTTTTGCAGTGTAAGTAATGATAGTCTCATATTTCATTTAACCAATTGTTGTTTTCACATTTTCTCACATTTTCCTCTCTAGAGACCGACAATACCCATTAATGAAAAGGATAGGATGGAAGAGAATGATGAGACTCAAATTATCAACATAATACAAGCAAATGCACCCTGCCCTGCCAAGAGATGCTCTTAAATTAACTCTACTCAAGTTAGTAACTTCATTGAGGAATACCGAAACTCAAAGTATTGTAGAAGTTTGTTGTCCATGATTCATGCAGTTTGTTATTGCATAGTTTTGCAATACAGGGCAGCCACACAGCTCATTTTGGACATGTTTCCAGTAGGCTCATTGTCTACTTTTTATGAGGTTCATGCATCTCTTGAGCGTTATTGAATTCATCCAATAATTACATTTTTTGTTCAAGTGGTTATGAATAAGAACATCTAATTGCTTTGTTTTTAAACCAAAAGTCACTGAGTCTACAAACTGAAGCCTTAAAAGAGAAGAAAACTAGTTAATCGGCATAAAGAAATTAACAGTATTTTGTTTTACTTCAAAAAAAAAATCATATAGTAAATCCATACAAAATAGTTCTTTTGGATATTTAAAAAACATTCATCATCTATAGATTGCCAGTTAACTAACTTTTTAATGTCATTAAGATACAGAGCTGGCTACATCAATAACTCCTTGTAAAGACAAAAAATTACCCTAGTTTTACAAGATATTGTGCCTCTGAAAGAATGCCTACTTTTCCCTATAAGGAAAATAAATACATCAGGGAAAGAACTGTTTGTAGAGAAGTAGTTCACGAATCCCTTAGTTTAAGAAATTAGTGATTAGGCTGTAGACTTTGAATTAGCCATCTCTGTTCTCCACCATTATCAGTAAACACTGCAGGATAAATCTAGGCAGTCTGCTTACAGCCACCTCTAACTACAGGGATAGCTATAGAAACTAAGTATATTTTTAGTCAAAATGAGTAACAGATTATTTTATCACGCACAAAAGCAAGACAACTGCATCCCACATGACTCCAAACCTACCCAGCTGACACTGTCTGAGATTTTTACAGTGTTACAGCTCCCCAGTATTTACTCACTGTCCTTTGGCAATCAACAGAAGCAAGGATGAGCAGCTGGGACTTCATGGGGTTTCTGTTCCTTTTCCCCTCTCTGGATAAAGAAAAGACCAAAGGCGGGCTCCTCTAGATGTGATGCCAGGCCCTGTGGTAGCTACGCTACAGGAATAGCGAAATTCCTTCGCATAGGTACAGCTTCACTTGACTCAATGTGTTGATGCTACCAGGACTACCTACATGACTAAACATCCCACACAACTGTGCCAGCGTTAGGGTCTGGGGGGGGGTTCTGAAAAGCATGCACATGGCAGAGGCCAATGTTTTGACATATCACTGAGAGTTATGCACATGGGAATTCCCCGGAATGTACTTCTTTGTGGGAATACTACAGTAAATATACCTATCAAGGAGCAGTTTGAGGAAGGATTATCACCTGGAAAGCCAGTCTAGGGAATTTTTTTGCACCCACAAGATAATATTTAAAGAAATCTTCCAGTTGCTTTGGAGAACTCAGATTAACAGAAGGTCATGTCATTCGCAAAGAGAAAAGAGAAAGAATTTGGATTAATAGGGTAGTCAAATTGGCAGGAATGAGGCATCACACTTACTCAGAAGGCAGAACGAAATCTGTACATGGAGTTAAAAGAAAGTGCTTATATATTTTTTTGTCATGAACCAGAAGAATTTTCTTAGCAGCTCCTTGTTTTCTGGGCTGTAAGAGCTGGAAGAGAAGTAGCAAAGGAAGCAGGGCAGGCAAGAGGAGCCCAGATAAGGTCTTTCACTGTTGAGAAGGGGAAGAGGCCATCTCTTACTGCTACGGATGAAACAGCAGCAGAAGCAGAGTAAGAGCAGTGACCAATGTATGAGCAGAAGAATGAACGGAGAAAGAAAGGGTGGCACCAAAGGTGCCTGATTAGTTATAATGAGCAATCCTAATGGCATGGTGCTTTTACCGGGGACAGAAGTGAGGGGGCAGGAACAAAAAATTGCTTAACTTGGTCATGTGAAGTTTAAATTGCCAGCAAATAGCTCAAGAACATACAAGGAAGTTCTTCAATATGTGGCTTTGGATGGAAAGAGATAACCAGTTCAGGAGCAGAGCAGTAAACTGGCTTCTTTCCCATGCCATGGTGGCATTCAGATGACATTTTAGGTATAACTGGAAGGGGTGAATGGAGCCACAGCCAAATGCAAACCGTTACTCTCAAGAAAATGCAATGCTCAAACTAAAAGTTGTTTAAAAATGGTGATTAGTAAGATCAATAATTAAAGCTTTAGGCAGCCTTATACACGCCGTCCTGCTTGAGAGTTAAGATACTACTGATGTGGTAGCAAGTTTTCACTTTTTTCACTTTTTTTTTAATTTTAAATCATCAAATGAGAACATTTTAATATGTCATAGAAGCCTCTGAGAGCCTGACACATGAGCAAGTGGTAGAAATCTCCACAGAAAGTGAATTGGCCAACAGGCCAGGCAGCTACCAAAGGAAGACAAAGGAGTGTGTTTATTTTTAGTTGGTGGTAAAGAAGAGTTTTGTGCACCAGCATGCCCTGCTGGCTTCTGTGAGACACGGCTGAAAAGCCTCATTTAAATATCCTGTAGGATTGAAGCAAATGAGCTGTTTGAAAAGACAGAAGGAAGAAAATGACAACTGAAACTATTCTGGAATGGAGCAAAACAGCAAATATTTTTAATCGTAAATTACGTTTGAACACAAAAGAGGAAAGAATTGTGATGTTTGCTAGATACCTTGTATTATGAATAAATATACCTGAGTCTCTAAAGGATTGAATAATCTAACACAAATCTCTTACGAGCCCTCCAGGCAAAGAGCGGGCCTGTTGGGTCATGGTTTTATACCATCAAAGAGGTAGATTTCATCTTCAGATGTTGTTATGCTCGCTTGGTAAGAATTCAGCTTATTAAGAGGTGTGAAATAAGATACAGGATAAAAATACTACCAGAGAATATATTTTTTTTAAAGATTTAAGGCTAAAAGGCGAAGTAAATATGGAAATAACATTTGGCAAACACATTCTGAGAACAAAACTCCAAGTTTATTTACTGGAATAGATTGCAGGGTAACTGGGTGGGTGCTCAGCGCTCCGACCCTGGAAGCAGCCAGTCAGGCAACACCCCATGCTGCACATGTGGAATGCACAGCTTTTGGCGTGGGAGCTCAAACATTAGGTCTGGCCCATAAATCTGAGTACGGTTTTCAGTGTTAAAGAATCTTATTTTATCTGGATTAAAGTCCTCTTCCCCTTTGGCATTAGAAGATACTTAGGGCTGTTAAAACAAAAATTGCAAAATACTGCCCTGAAATACATATGGGCTTGTCCTGCCAAGCACAAAAGTTTTATCCCACAGCTTAGAAGTTCAAAAAAAAAGAAGGAAGGGAAGGGAAGGGAAGGGAAGGGAAGGGAAGGGAAGGGAAGGGAAGGGAAGGGAAGGGAAGGGAAGGGAAGGGAAGGGAAGGGAAGGGAAGGGAAGGGAAGGGAAGGGAAGGGAAGGGAAGGGAAGGGAAGGGAAGGGAAGGGAAGGGAAGGGAAGGGAAGGGAAGGGAAGGGAAAGGGGGGGAGGGGAGGGGAGGGGAGGGGAGGGGAGGGGAGGGGAGGGGAGGGGAGGGGAGGGGAGGGGAGGGGAGGGGAGGGGAGGGGAGGGGAGGGAAGGGAAGTTAGAAATTCTCTCAGAGGCAATACGGCCTTTCAAGGAACAGGGAAAGTATAAGCAAATTTGGTATTTGCTGATTTATTTATTTAATTCTTTAATTTAATTTTAATTCTAAGAATCATTTTGCTTTACAGAAAAAAAAAGATGACATAAAGGTATTTTACTTAAAGCCCCAAGAAACCTTATTTCTTTAAGTCATCTTCAAATTCTGCTACAATAAAGAGGAATGAAAAACGTATATCTTGTGGTTGGTGACCACTGACCACACAATGCCTGAACCAGTGCAGCTCTTGTGGGTTTCTACTGTTTGGCTCCAGTTACCTTCTAACTCTTCTCCCCTCAAGTATACATTCCTCCTTTACTAGAAATATCATCTCTCTTGTTGCAATTGGTGTAATTGTGAATAAAACGATCTGTGAGCTTGACTTCAACACATCCTTGCAATTGGCTATTTTTGATCATACTCTAGTGTAAACACTTCCACACACGGGCAAGAAAGAAAAACAAGATCCTTTAGAAGACAGAAAAAAACAGAGTATCCACTCAGTGGAAGTACTTCATAACCCTTTTATCTGGGGAGATATGGAAACAGTCACCACAAACTGAAAATGTACCACAGACTCTTCTAGACAACAGCTCTGCATCTTCCAGCCTTCAGCAGAGGCCAGACTATAAGATTATTTGTAAGGAAAGAATGTGCTTAGGATTTCATTATACATATGTCCATCACTCATACTCAAGTCATTACTTCATATGAATTGCAATTTTTCCTCTTTTCTTCCCTCTAGATTTTTTTTTTTCTCACTATTAAAAATATATCTTCTTACAGCACTCCATTTTTTGTACTTATAAGCCTCTCAGGCTAAAAGGTTATGTTGCAGACTGATGTGAGAAGAAAACATGAAATAAGTTTTGGATCTACAAAGTGGTGTGCAGTTGTTCGTGAACAAAATGAAGTGACTGAGAATGTGTGATGTGAATGGAAACCAGTTTGAAGTGGATATCGTGGTCACAGACTTCACCATTTAAAGAGAGATTAAGGTTCTGATTTATATCCCCAAACATCAGCTCATCCGAACACTAACAAAGCCAGTCTGTCGCAGGTGTACAGACAAAAATGCAAAACCTATGTCCACGCACTTCTCTTGGCAGACACACATATTGCAGTATTTATAATAATCTCTGTATTATTCAGTTTATGCCTACTCTCCCTTTTGTCCTTCCTTGCCTCCCTCTTGACCCAAAACAACTGGGCAGGACCCACTGGAGGCCCATTAGTTACACTGAGAGAATAAGAAATATTCTGTTTTGTGCTCTCTTATGTCTCTCACCTCACTGACCCTGAGTCTTGGGATGTTCTTTTGGCCGCAAAGCTGTCTTGTTCACTTACAGCTCAGCTGTCAGGCATACAAACCAAAGGCCCATAGAAGTGTATAGCTAAATTCTGTCTTCAAACCGTACATAAACTGCATTTTTTTAATAGTAAATGAAACTTACAAAAAGTGAGACTCGCTCTGTGAAAGATCCAACTACCAAAATAATTTACTGGATATCTCTGATGCTCATTTCCTCCGGTTGTAAGCATTCAGTGATCCATCATCAGCAGATAAATGTTGTGCTGAAAGCTTTAGCTGAAATTAGGAGTATGAACAAAAGAACTAGAGGAACACAACCTGCACAGATGCCCTGTGCTGACTTCCCTATTTCCAAGCCCTACCAAATGAAGCAATTCATTTCTCTCTGATTTTACAGTTTCACAAAGCCTACACTTGAAAAGGAATCACAGAAAATCTTATTTTACTACCACCCCTACTACCAAAAACTTACAAGATGAGTCTTAGATGAAATTGCACTCATCAGTGATAAAATATTTCAACTGCTTTTGATTTAATTGCTCAGGAAACCAGCCGTGGCTTGCAGTGATGGTTTAATGGGAACCCATCTTTCAGTCTGCTAGGCAAGCTTCAAGATATCTGTTCACCCTGCTTCTCTGCAGGCCACCAAATACTGCTTTTATGGATTTTTCTGATGAAAGCCACTTATCTCAGGAAGGAATTGAAATGGTTGTCTTTATTTGACATGTGATGAAATGAATTTTACAGTAATATTTATTGTTTCCCTACATAAAGACTGAAGCCCTTTGGCCTCATTTAAGACATATAATAAAACTAATACCTACATATCAGCTCCATTGGTAATTTTCGCTGAAAATTCTTAGAGATTTTATACAGAAAAGGGCTTAAATGTAAATGGATTTGCAAAGCCAGATGGAAAGAGTAACAAAGACCAGATTACAACAGCATTTGCTTTCTGGTACGCTCCATCCTTTGCTTTACTTTCCCCTGTCCCCCTATCCATGTTGACTAAGAGCAGTAGTTTGCATTAGAAACTGCATTGTCTAAAGGCTGTGGGTGATTTTGTTCTCATCTAATCTGGGACTACCTTTGGCTTCCTGGCACATGGACACAACACATGGGCAAAGATCACCTCTGCTGTCTCAAACAAACCCCTCAACTCATGTTAGGAAACACTTAGTGTTTGTACTTTCTTTATTCAGGCTTTTTGGATACAGCTGTATTCTGAGACAATTTGTGTTTTTCAGTTCAAAGTACCTTGAGTGTTACTAGTAGAGATTTTTTAAAATGATTGGCAAAGCTAGAAGTTGCAGAACACAGCAGTGTCTAAAATCTGCTCTAGCACTCCAACTAATACAGTACTTGACACATTTCGTATTCCAAATACATATTTGGATGAAATATTTTTGCATGAAATCTAAACTAAACTAAAATCACAGCTACTTAACTTGAGGAAAATGAGAAACTTAGGTATAAAAATGTCACTGAATCTCTAATCCATCTTTCAATATTAGCCCACAATGGTGGACTGTATGAGCGCTTGCAAATCACTGTCCTTCCTGCTAACATTGTGAATACAGTATCTCTTTATACTAAAGTTCAGCAAGATGCAGACCCCTGAATTGCAGGCTGAGCAATTCCCAGCATTATGAGCACTCTACCGGGTATCAAGAACATGGAAGACGGGGCCACAAAATAATCAAAAGGATGCAAGACATCTCCTGTGAGGAAAGGCTGAGAGAATTGGGCTTGTTCAGCCTAGAGAAGAGTCTGGGGAGACCATACTGTGACCTTCCAGTACTTGAAGGGAGCTTACGAGCAGGAAGGGGACTGATTTTTACATAGTCTGATAGCAATAGGACAAGGGGGAATGGCTTTAAACTAAAAGAGGGGAGGTTGCGGGTAGCTGTTAGGAAGAGATTCTACACTCAGAAGGTGATGAGGCACTGGAACAGGTTGCCCGCAGTGATTGTGGCTGCCTCATCCCTGGAGGCATTCAAGGCCAGATTAGATGGGCCCTGGGCAGCTTAATCTGGTGGTTGGCAATACTGCCCATGGCAGGGGGTTGGAACTAGACGATCTGTAAGGTCCCCTCCAAACTAAGCTACTCTGTGATTCTACTTTTCAATGATCAGACAGCAAAATTGAAGAAAGTAATTGGGAGCATAAAATCTGGAGAGAATTTGTAGCATTATTCTCAAGTCTCTTCGTGGCTTTAGGGAAGTCAGCTGGCTTCTGGATGTCTGTCTACACTACGGGCCAAATATTTTTGGTAATACTTGCAGATTTCAAGTGAAGAATTACACTAGTGCTGTAAAAAGTTATTCCAGAATTCTATTTTTGAAGCTACGACTCTGTGTGCCAGAATGCAATTTGTAACTGAGGAGCCAGGAGCCCTCATCCATCAGTTTTCAGAGGCTGTGCCTACACTGCCATGCTTGCTCCTGCCACAGTCTCATCCCTCAGGTCCAGTTCTCCAATGAGGCACCTGCTGTGTGCTCAGCCTGTAGCCTGTCAGACAGCCAGCTTCCTGCCAGGGGCATCCTGGCACTGGGTAGGCATCAATACTCAGACTGTCCCTCAGGCAACCAGGGCACAAGTCACTGGAAGCATGAGCTGTGAGTGTTCAAGCCTGCATTCAGGAGGTATTGAAGTCAATAGGATTCCTTTAGGTTCAGCTTTCAAGTACATTATGAGCTGTGCCACTTTAATATGTGTACAAACTTCATGTCTGAACAGCTGGAAGATCACTTCTGCATTATATGTGTCAAAAATCTGCAAAAAAAAAAAATAATAGAAGTATTCTGGACCAATTCTGATGTTCCACCTTACTTGAGAACCCACTTTCAATAATGTACTTGGAACATCAGTGCAAAGTCAAACGAAAGCACAACAGCCCGAGTCAGAAGCACTGCACAGATCAAACCTGGTGTCTGTTCAACAGCATTTCTTCAGACAGGCACTGGAAGTAGCGGGCAGCTAGAGGTGGGCAAAAAAACATCCCAAACTGGGTTATCAGAATAGCTCCTGTCTCTGATAATTACCTCTACATGGAGATGTCTGCCAAATCCTTCCCAGTGGACATATGGGCTCAGCAGGTAGGAACTGGTTAAAAGTGCTCTTCTTGCACTGACGTCAGTGGGGGAAGCATGACTGAACCCAGCTCCCACGAAATTAAACGTTACCTGACCGCTGCCTCTTTTTCAGCCTGGTCCAGCTCTCTCCACAGCTTCCTGAGAAATCCTCACATTTTTTCTTCCCAACAGGAAGAGCCTTTACAGTTAGTTAATTAGAAGATAACACCAGTCAGCTTCTGCTAATTATTTGTATTTTTGCTTAACGCTTATAAATCGACTTGTTCAGGTATTATTACAAGCTAATATTTGCTTGTAAGATGCGTTAGTCATTACAATTAGGAAGTAGAAATAGATTAGTCATGCGCAAACAATCTCATAAATGAAGTCTTTATACCCCCCTTGGGGATGGAAAGGAAGGGAATTTGAGCCCTTTATGATTACCTAGGGAAACCTGAGTTGTCTCTTCTATTCACATCTTTGTTTCAGGATTTTTTGTGGGGTAAGTAGACTGGATGCGGGCTTCCTTCAAAGCCCAGCAGTGCTGCTGGAAGCTGTGATGGGGATTTAATGAAAGCCACCGGGTGACACCTTTTCCTAGTATCGCTAGTCAGTGTTTCTGAAATAAATATCTTTTTTTTTTTTCCTTTCAAGAGCTTCTAAAAGTACCTCCAGAGGCAATGAACCGACTGGAATGTTGGTCCCCACATCTACTTACATGCAGCACAGGAGTGGGTCTGTAGAAGCTGTTGCTTTTTGCTCCATTCTGCACTGGCTTTTTGTTACATCACTGCTTCCAATTCCTTTCTGATTCGATTAGGTGCTCCCAAGAGCTCTCCTGTTTCTGCGTATGCAACATCCCCTAGAAAGTCATTTAAAAATAAGATTAAGTCAATGCATAAGGCCATTTATAAATTAAAAAGCGGAGTCATTCCACTTAAGTAAATTTAACAGCAGCATTAATATAATACTTTCTTCGCTGCTCACATCACTCTCCTGCATGCAGCACAGGTCAGTGAGCTCTCCTGACAGTGAAACTTGGCACTCCTCTCCCACCCATGATTTTGCTCTTTGCTATCCTTCATTTGCTTTAATATTTGCAACAGAAAATAAAAAATTAAAACAACAAACCACCAAAAACCAACAAGCAACTCACAGCTCCTTCCTCAAGGAAATGTTTTGTAAAGAATTTGCCAAGCTTCCCAAAAAGGTATCAGGAGCAGAGAGAAAAAGAATATGTGTTGCTGTGTTGAGGGTGATTACAGAAATAGGTCACATCTTGTATCTGAAAGAAATGGATCACCAGAATCCAGCCCCACCCCCAACGCATCCTGGTCTCCCTCTCGCCACCCCCATACGCAGTGCTTGAAGCATTCCAACATCCTTGCCAAATTCCCTCACAAATACTTTAATTCTTTACGTGCATGTCTCATTCCATCTGTTCCACATGCTCTTTATGCCATTTACATTCATTGGCAGAGGCTGTGAGATGACACCACACATTAAAAATTTGCTGTGTTTTCAAGCAGCTTGGGTAGACCAAGAGGGAAATGCGGAGCAGCCTGAGGTGTGCGGTTTCTCCTGGAGCCCTGGGTGAACACAGCCCTCGGGCAAAGTGCAGTGAGCATCACCAGCAGGTTTTCACATCAGCGGGGCTGTACCTGCCAAATGTGCTCCATTCTTCCTTTGTGCTCAGGAAGGGAAAAAACAGGCTGTCCTCTGCAGGATTTATGGGGTGACTGCGGGTATGGAGGACTCTGTGCCCAAACAAGCAACAGAGAAAGGCAAACGCCATGTGAAGGAGGAATAAAGGAAAGCAGTGCTCGGTGGGAAAGGCAGCACTGAGCCATGTGTATTACTTGTGAAACTAACGCTGTTGGTCTGATCCCTCACCGTGGGAGCACACCACAAAAAGGGGCCCACAGACTCAGAGTCCTTGGTCTCTGCCTTTGGGAAATACACAGTGAGTCCTGGGCTTTGGAGTTACGGCCAGTGCAGCTCCCAGCAGCTGTAATCTATCACTGATCAATGGGGGCCATTGCAGATGGCTGTTGGACACATTTAAGAGCAATTTCCAGGATAAGAATAGTAAAAAAAATAATCTCTTCAGGTTACAACACAGGGACATTCACAGAACCAAAACCCAATCCGCTGTGTGTTTGGCCACATGCCCGAGGCTCCCTGCACAAGCCATATGAAAACCTCAGTCTGTAACGTTTCCTTTCTGTTCTAAGTGCTAGACCCAAACCTTTTCTCTCACCTCCATAAGAGCAGCTCAGACAAAGACAAGAGGAACTTGCACTTATAGGACACATATGAGTCAAGTGGAGATCCAGCTAAGAAGCACCACGAAGCCTGGAGCTCAGGCATGTGCTGCCCCATAGAACTGAGCTGCATTCCCCTGCACACCTGAACATTGCTGCGTCCCATTGCACACAGCTGCCCCAGCAGCAGGCCGGGCTGCAAGACATCAGTGTAACAAGCACCCATTTCCCAGACCATTCTGTAATCCAATTACTTTATCACTATTACTGAGACATTGTGAAAATACATATTATATTTCATCTCAGGTCAGTCAAAAGTTCTAACCTTCCCTTTTCCCCAAGCGAGGCATGGCAGCTTGCTCACCTGGCAGGACAGATTTCTCAGTCTTTCTCTCCCCATTTTTTCACATTCCTTTCCTCATCTAATTTTTCCCATTTAGCTTACATGCTCTACCCAGCACCTTGTTATCTCCCACCCCATCTCTCTCTTTCTTCCCCATCTGTTATTACTGCATTGGCTTTAATGTTTTCCCTCTCCCATTTGTTGCCTAGCTATAGTTTTCAACTGCTGTGAAAACATTTGATTCATACAGTTCATTGTTTCTTCTGCAAAGGAATCATCATCTAAAATAACCTGCATATGCTGGAGTAAATGCAGTAAAGACTGACATTCCATGCTCACTCTCACAGTTTGAAGCCTCGTAGGCTATTGCATAGCAAATGAGAAATCAGAAAGATAAACAAGTGCCACTGTCTGGAATGGGAAAGGAGCTCAAGATAGTCTTCTTAGCATGGCATTGGATTTTTGGTGCAGGTACTTCCCTGCTGAGGAAGTATAAGGGTTAGGTTGTGCCAAGTCAGCACAGAATAGCGTGTCTTGGATTCAGGACCACCTCACACCTTTCTGCTAATTAGCAGAGAAGAATCAAGAGCATGAGGTGCTGGCATCACAGTTAGTTGGTTTGAACTAAACCTGAGAGCTATCAGAGTAGCTCATCTGACTGAAAAGAACTGAGGGATAGATTTACCGTGAACCTAGACTGTTGTAAGGCTCCATCTAAGAGGGCACACTTCTCACTGGAGGGTGCCCACAGCCACATGCACGTTCACAACATGCTCTCATGGAGCATGGCAGTCACAGAAGATGACATGCTGCTGAACGGGCTCCCAGCCCTGCAGCAGTAACACAGAGGAGAGCCGTGGGTATGAAGTTCTCCCTCCAGCAAGGCTGTGAACCTCAGACATTGAATGATGGCCTTCATGGCCACCTTTGCTCAACCCAACTAAGAACATTCTTCTCAAGTTTAGGAATCTAAGGTTTTTTCTCAAGAGAATAATTCCTTAAGATGTTGGGGTAATGTCCCCTTTTAACCCAGCAACAAGGAAGTGGGAGACATCTGCCTGAAGAGAGTCAAAACCCACATCTTCCATGAAAATGACCCAACTGCTAAATTGCAGGGTGTTCCAGGTGAAGCAGTTCCCCATCCATCCTTTGATGATAGTCCAGCATGCAGCACAGTGAAAGACACATTGAGCAGAAGAGAAGGAGAATTATTAAAACCACAGTTGAGGCATTTATTTCACCTTGTTTTACCACTTACTGCAGTACCTAATGACACCGTGGTCAGCCCTTTGGAAAAGAATACTGTTTGAACCACAAAATCCGTATTCAGTCCTTCAGTGAATTTCATCATCTTACGTATTCAATTCACCTACAAGTTAATTTCCCTTTTAACTTTGTCAGTGCACCTTTTAGGTTCTCTTCCCTTTTTTAGGTGCCAATTCTCTTTGCTATTTGCTGCATTATCTCTACATGAGAATATTTCACCCTTTGCAAGTGCTGTTTGTGTAACAGTGGAGAGAAAGTAATCACATCATAAGTTCATGAGGGTGTTCAAGGCCAGGTTGGATGGTGCCCTGGGCAGCCTGGTCTAGTATTAGATGTGGAGGTTGGCGGCCCTGCCTGCAGCAGGGGTTTGGAGCTTGATGATACTTGAGGTCCTTTTCAACCCAAGCCATTCTGTGATTTTGTGATTCATTCAGTGTACTCTCAGAAGGGAGAAAATTGGGAGGATAAGATACAATAAACGATCAAACTCAGAAAAACCATCCAGATAAGTCAGTCCTACTAGAGCCACTCCACTAGATTTAAGCTGTTCCACATTACAGGAGATTCACTCATTTTACATTCTGCCTTCTTTCAGGTAGATTTGAATTTTCACTTCTTCACGTCATAAAGTATCACAGAACCACAGCATATAGGGTATGCATGTATCATTTCATGCTTTTTTATATTATTTTGTGACCATATATTTGGGGGTGAGAACCACACGAGATTGAAAATAGGAGCAGTACCTCATGTGCTCTGGTTAAGTTGCCAAGCATGTATATGGACAAACAGAAAAATAAGCAGGGAAAGTTCCTAACACAAGTGTGTCTGCAAAATCACAGTCAATAAAGAACACATTGCCATGTAATAAAGACAGCGCTGTGCACTGCCTTTATTGTAAATGTGGCCATATGGAAACAAAGTGTGTGCTTTTGTTCAAGCGTCCAAAGCCTTTTAAAGGAGAAAGAAAACCATCCTTTAAAGGCTGTGCTCTCAAAATAATTCTGCAGGAAAAGTAACCGTGGAATAAACTCACCACCCAAACAGCTTACAGGTTCATTAGCACTTCTGTTTCGCAAGTCAAATGCCACAAGCAAAGACATGGGAAACAACAAGAGCTGTTATCTTCATCAGTTTAGGGCAGAATCCAGTGTCTGCTGTGGTTTAGAAGCCTCCTAAGTACAGGGGAAGTTGGCGATATGCACAGCACACAGAGCAGAAACAGCAGTGTTTGGTTACCACAAGGGGAGAAGCTACGGCAGGGGGAAAGCATGGTAGGTGTTCTCAGTAAGCACCCAGCATACGGTGGATTGAATCAAATAATTCAGGGTAGCAACCCCAGTGGTACTCAGGCCAAAAGGGTGAAAGGAAGGGAGCAGGAGGGTGGCTGCACACCCCAGTCGTGATTCAGGAAGTCCTGGAATCTTTCCTGACCCTCGAGGTCGGAATTTCTGACTGCTTCAACTCAGAATGGGAAACTGTATCCTGACTGCCTGCTTCTTTTTATAGAGTAAACTTTATTGCCAACTTCCTTCGGAGCACAAGGTTATTCCTTACAGTCCTTGCGCAGCACGCCAATCATAGGACACAAGTGCAAGATCTCTGTTCCCCAAACACAACACAGGCTTTATCCAAAATGAAAACAATAGAACCAAAGCTTGTCTTTATTACCCATCTCAGTAAACACAGTGTGCACTGATGGGTTCTAAAAGCAGCTGGCTAATCTTTCTCCTCCTCCTTATTCGCCTTTAAACTTGGCCAACATGAAAGGATAGCGATATGGTCCAAGAAATGCTTGCCAGGATTAGAGGCTAAATGGGAGATTTCTGTGTAATGCAGTAACAGGCTGCGGATGGGAAACGTGTGCAGCAGAGACACTGATCCCAGAGACCTCCACTGATGTCACTGCAGAGAAGATGGGACGACCCAGGGAACAGAGAAACTCAGAGCTGACCAGGGGCACTGGAACCGATGACTTTGCAAACAGCAGAATATATCCTCTGTGATGTGTTCTAGCTTTTGTGTCAATTATGCCTTCAAAAAGGTGAAGCATAGAACGTTTGTTTCCCCTTTTCTGTTATTTTGTAAATGAAAAGGGTAATTTGATTCCTTCCACGTTTTCATTGAACAGAGGAGACCAACAATACATCAATACAACAACAACAAAACCCACACCAGTTATGTAAGCAAAAGTATACCCACAAACTTCCCTAAGGCTGAAGCAGCCCCTCTTTGAAAGAAATGCATTTCCTATACTGAATCAACCTTGATCATTCAATCCCACTGTACCTTACATACAATTTTTTGGAGCAAATGAATGATGCGAGAAGAAGTGATGCTAATTAATTGTTCCTTTTCCTTCTTACCGAGGCTTCTCTTTAAGTCAATGAGAGGGGCAAAGCCAATGCGTAGGTTCCAGCTGTTGGCATCCCGTCTGGGCTTGAACAAGGCAGAGCTATTAAGTGGCTTGCCCAGGGTTATGAAAAATTGATAGAGAAACAAACAAACAGAAACTGTAGAACCAAGACAAGCACTTACACTGAAAGGCCTCATCCAAAGAATGTAAAAATAGCATCTCTTCAAGGAACAGAATTCCAGACAAAGGTGTATGTGATACTGCATTTTAAACTGCCTGTTTTGTGAGGAGGTGAACTTCAGGCAGCAAGCGAGTCATTTCAGTAGTAAGCCAGCACTGAGACATTACATCTGTATTCCTATTCTTCCTATATGATAGAAATTGTATGGGTTTATGTTATGCCTGTTTTCCAGAAAGATTTTTACTCTCCTTAATCCCGCCAGTGTTACTGCCATGGCAAACTGCCTGTCTGTTTGAAATGAGGTAGAAGAATCTTCTACCGCAGCAAGAAAACCTAAGTAAAGTTATTAATGTGGATAATTTTCTTTATGTTTTATCACTAAGATCACTGTATCTAGCAAAGCAACTGTAAAGATCCATGTTCATGTGCACGGCCTTATTGAACCCAAAGGAGGCTGAAGGTTCTCTGAGCTGACTTCTGTCCTTGCAAGAGGAGAAATAATATTTAATGTACCATTCCCAAAAATGCCGGATTTCTCCAAGGCCCACTGCTTTTCAGGACTGCTAGGTGCTCGGGTCCCAATATTTTTCCAAGTTTCACCCTACGTCTTTACTTATTTACCACATCTGGCACAGAAATCTGAACTGGATGCCTTGTCTGCCCACACCTTTCCTCAAATACAGCGCTTTAGGGAGGAAACAGATTTCAAAATGGCTGAACAAATAATTCTGCTGATGATTACTATCAAAATACACTAACACTGGGGCCTGTGATTTTTAATTTCTGTTTCATACTAAGGCACGGACACATGGACATACATGCATAAACACACACATGCGTTTGTATGACTCTTCAGGCAGAAAAAAAGAACACTCAAGAACCATCTGAGTGAGATGGAGGGTATTTCAATTAATATTCAATGCTGCTACTTCACCGGATGTATTCATACTAATTAGCTGTGATGTAAAGAGAAAATGCTGCTTGCATTGCCTCAAGGCACACAGAAACAGCAATTGGCATAGGCTTTAACATATTCTTCCTACACGAGGGAAGTTCCTTTCCCTTGTACCAATGCTGACAGAATTCATAGCCTCCTCATCCTGAGGCTCTCCTCCCTGTAGAATAATTTGCACGTGTTCTCACACATGTGACAGGATAGGTTGGAGGGACAGTGGCAGCTTCAACTGCTCCAGGCTGGCTGTTAGTGGGAGGAGACATGGGCGCCTATATGGCAGCACTATAGGAAATTAGGGTAACAGCCCTGCACACAGAGAAGATAGCCATAGGAGCACACAAACCATCACCAAACCTCCAACTTCTCCAACAGGCATTTCCCCCAAGAAAATTTCCTCCTCATGTAAGAACCATCTTTAAAGGGCTACCAGCAGCCTGACTTCCATCCTCATCTCAATTCTGGGCCTGGGCATTCAAGGTAAATAATGGGAATACTCTTCCCTGCGGCCCGTTCTGCATTGCCTGAGCAGAGCCCATGCATGGAGCTTCCATAGATGCCCGTGGAAGTTTTATGCATGAAATGAATGCAGAAAGGCAGCTGAAATCCACTCTGCAGCAAAGGCATCTGCATTGCAGATTGGAGAGGAGAATTTTGCCCTGAGTGCCAAATCTCATCTTTTAAGAGCAAAACTATTTTTGTTTTATACAAGTGCAGAAAACGATCACTTGGGTATTACAGAACTGAGGAGTTGAAAAGCTAAAAGAAAAGGAAAAAAAAAAAAATAAAGTGACCTTCCATCATTTGGGGAAGTATTAAAAAAAAACCCTTATTTTTAAAAAGTTATTTATCAAAATATTTCTGTTTCTGCACATGTGTAAGACTGGCTGTATATATTTATCTGCTTGCTAGATTTCAAGACGATTTGAAAGCTTCAGCTAACATGCAGGGCTAACTATTCTCTACTGGTGTGGTGAAAGACAGAACCGTGAAGGCACGAGCCATAACCATAACAGTCAGCAGAGATTTTGCTCTGATAGCAGCAGCGGGCAGTCATAGCTGTATATGATCCAAACATCTCGTTTGGAACACAAAGAGAAGAATGCCATGTAGAACGGAGATGTTGAAATCATAGGCAAGGAGTTAGATGTGGGTAAGCACTCATTGAAGTTTGGGGACAGATTTTGTTTTTGGCCCATTTGGTCATGAGTGCCATGAGACATTTCAATTACAATTCATTTCAATTCATTCTCACAGTCTCAGATGTTTGAATAAGGAGTGGTGGGGAAATACAAAGCTTCCTTGCACTTCTATTCGTACACCAGGTGCTTTTTCCTTCTCTCCTCCTCTTTGCCCCCCCCCACCCCCCCAGTAATGATAGATCCAACATGCAGTTTTCTGCCATTTCATAGCCCAGCTTAAGTATAATTTTAAAGAACGCTTACAAAGAGTAGGTACATTTGCCGATACACCCAGTGATCTGAAAAATAGGTGCTTATGCTCATAAAGTAAGTGTAGTGGAAGCTTTGTGTGGAGCTCCAGGTGGAAATGGGTTTCCTGTAGCAGTGGCTTAGAGTGAAGAGTGTGGCGACGGAGCAGTAAAACAGAAGGTTCAGCAGTGACTGCAGGGCACAAAAAGAACTCACTCAGGAGACAAAAAAAAAAAAAACACTTTTGAAAGTAAAATACAGCCATTCCGTTGGAGAAGCTTCAGCCTCAGCTCCCATATCAAACAGTCTCTGAGAACAGTAATAAAGGATGGCCTGTTTTACACACTGATAGCAATGCTTCAGGCAGCCTTGCTGCTCATCTTCAGCTTGAATATGGCGGTGCCCTTAACTGCTACCTGCAAACGACACCCGGTAGATGGTATTGTTCACGTACTTGTAAAACCCTGCGTGTGAGCAACCATTTGTGATCACTGTGCCTCTACCTGACCTCAAGAAATCTCAGTGGGCTTTCAGGTGGGCAGTGGAATCTGCGAACTGCAGCTCACTATGGGCTCGATTCAGTAGAGCAGTGTATCCAGCAAAGAACCCAGACCACAGACTTGAGGAATTCTGCTTCATGTTAGTGCCCAGTGCCACCACTTCCTGTAATTCAGCCTTCCTTCCTCTACATGCTGTAAGGACATACACCTCTCAGCAATCCTTGCATTAATCCAGGCCATCTTTATTAGCTTGGATAAAATTGATGATGACTTAATCTGAGATTTGATGTAACAGTAAATGAAAATTGTCCCTGACATCAAAAACATTTTAGGAGAGGGACATGGTCTTAATTATTGCCCATAAACAATCCATCCATTCCCTGAAAAAGAAAGGTTTTTAAAAGGGCTCAGCGTATAATTTCAGAAGATGGGATCCTGTAACGCTTTCTGTTTGAGCAATTCATATTCTTACAGCCTTTGTCCCTCTTACTTATACCACAAACCTGCAGCTGATGAGCAAATGAATATAAGACTACTGGCCAGGCACTGGTTGTACATCTTTATCCAGGGAAACAATTACCTCACTCTCTGCTTCAGAAACCAAAAATAGGGAATAAAAGAAATCTCACTGCCATACTTGTTTTGAACGCCGTGTGCATTTCTTGCCCTCCATATCAATACTGTTAGATCATGTTCTTTTTTCACATCAGGTTACAGTACATTTCACTCTGTCAGCATGACATAATTTGCAACAGAGGTGCTACATCTACCTCACTGAAATAAAAGATCTTTTCATGCTGCTTAACAAAGCGCCGATTCTAATCACGTTCATCCCTGTTTGGTTCTGAAATGTACTGGAATATTTACATTAAGGAAAACAAAGTGATCTGAGCAGACGATCTGAAAGGGTGAAAACAAGCTTTAAAGATTAAGAACTTAGCTATAATCAAACCCCTGGGAGGAGAACCTGGTGGAACTTTAAAAGCTGCCATTAAAACTCTTTACTCACAGTAATCTCTCTTTCAAAGACTGAGCAAAGAAGAAAAGGTTTGAATGAGACAAATCAAAATTTAATTACAGTTAAATTACTTAAGAAATACTTACATAGGATTTTGCATTACCCTTTCACTCAGCCCAGGAATGATGGATGCATTATATGTGTTGTGATTCATGACAGAGGCAATGAGTAAGGAGGTGTGGGGGACATTTCTTTCAGCTAATAGCAATTAATGCTTTGAATGGGCTCACTGTCTACCATTCCAACACAGCAATATTCAAGATAATTTTAGGAGTGCTTTCTAGTAAATAACGGCCACATTTGCAAAAACTGGTGCCTATAATTGATATTTGTGCTTTGTATGAAAAGCAACTTGTGAACAAGAACGACCAAATTTATACTCACGTCACCTGCATGCGTACCAGTGGACTAATTTATATGCAGCATTTTGAACACTGTGCCACTTTTTTATATAATGGTCCTTAAGACCTTTATAAGCACCAATTACCTTGTGGTGTAGGGAGCACTGTCCTTGTCTCACATGCGTGTTTCACATGCAAGGACTCCAAAGCAGTGACAAAAGCTGTATTAGGCAGTTATCTACAGAGAGATAATGAAAAGAGATGCAAATCCTGAGCATGATGGCTAAAGGGGATGAAATATTCACATGTATCGTTCCTCACATCTATGAGGGTCGAGGAAACGTGAAAAATTAGTTGAAAAACAGACAAAACAAAGATGCACCTTGAGATGTTTCATAACTGAAACTGTGGAATTTATCAATGCACGATGAAAAAGGATTTGAAAGGGCTTGAAATATTTTATGGAGGACTGATCCATGAGTAGATATTGAAAATGATGACTTCAGTTTGTCACTCATGGAAAGACATGCCGTAAGCTCCCTGCTGCAAGGAAGCAATGGGTTTTACTCTGTATATCTCCCACATGCAGCTTTGGTTTCCCCAGCAAAACTGTTACTGCTTTTATATTACTTGGGAGCCATAAATATACAGAAGACATTCTCAGAGCTTTTCAAACAGAGTTTTGACTAGAAGTATGGGGATAGGCAGGGAAACATTTAACCAAAGCTCAGAGGAAGGTTTGGATTCTAAATGAAGTCCTCAGGATGGCTTTGGATTCTGTGTCCCAGAGCAGGAGCAGCCAAAATGACACAGCGATAAGCAATCTGAAATGAGAAGGTGATATAACCACTTCAAGACAAGTATATGGAGCTTCTAGCCCAGAATTAATCTTAAGTCACCTTGAAGTTCTATATTCTTTGCACAGAATCATCACAGAGCTGTCCAGAAACTTAGACAAACTTCTGGTTTGTAGAGCTTGCATCTCAGGATGGCAAGTTTTCCCTCCCTATTCTCTGCTCTTCAGAGGGGAAGGAAGACAGCAGATTCCTGGTGACCATCCTGAAGACTCGGTGTTTGTCACGGAGCCCAGCTGATGGCTGGGTCCCTTGCAGGGAAACCCTTCCTGCAGTCCTGTGCCCAGCACTCAGGCAGAAGAAGGCCTCCAACTGCATTCCCCAGCTCAGCCTGAACTTTCGACCCCATTGTATCCTCTGATGGCTGGAACCAGCAGGATTATTTCCACGACCTACTTTCTTGTATGTTTTCCTGCCGCACAGTTTTTGCATGGTTCCTCAAGCTCACCAACCCTGAAATCAGAACAGCAGAAAGACAAAGCCAAAGGGAATTTTCCTAATGCCTTTATTAATTAACCAGATGTTCCTGAGGGATTAGTGTGTGTATGCCCTCCTCCAGTAACAAACATATGTTCTGCCTGTGATCTACAGCAAGGTACTGCCTACACTGCATCCAGCTTCCAGAACCATGGCTGCCTCTATGGCAAAGTGTCTCCTGTCCCCGTGACCTCCAGTCCTTCCCACCATCTGCTGATCCTCCTTTTTACACTTCAGTTGTCCTCAGATTGCCTTGGCCTGAGAATTTCATTTCTGACACATCAAACGCTCCAGAAAGCAGTGCTGCTGTCTGTGGTCCCACCTTTGGCAATGCAAAGGTATGAAATTGATTTGCTTTGTCATTGTAAGACTTGCCCAGTAAGATACCCTGCAAGAAAGGCAATGTTTCCACCCATCTGGACTGCTTTATTTCTGCTGGACTCAACTCCCGAATTCCTTTCACAAACCAGACTGTAAATAATGGACTGTGTCAAGATCCCCAGTGAAAGATTACACATTCTGATTCAGCAAGAGCCTGTAGATGCTTTACCACACAACTCATTGCCACTCACGCTGCAGGCTAGGAAGCACAGCATGCATGTCACTGCACTGCTGTTTAGACAGAGAACCATCGAATGGCTTGGGTTAGAAGGGCCCTTACAGTCCCCAGCCCCAACCCCTGCCCTGGGCTGGTTGCTCCCAGCTCAGGCTGGCCAGGGCCCATCCATGGCCTGGAGCACCACTGAGGATGGGGCACCCACAGCTTTGGGCAGCCTGGGCCAGCGCCTCACTGCCCTCTGAGTAATGAATTTCCTCCTCATGTCTGACCTAAATCTCCCCTCTTTTATTTTAAAACCAGTCTTCCTTATCCCATCACCTGTGTAAAAAGTCACTCTTCCTCCTGTTTATAAGCTTCCCTCAAGTACTGGAAGTTTGCAACGAGGTCTCCTGGGATACTTCCCTTTTCCAGGCTGAATGCCCCCAACTCCAGCAGCCTTTATTCGTAGAAGAGGTGCTCCAACTTCTGAGCATCCTCCTGGCCTTTCTCTGGACTACCTCCTACAACTCTGCATCCTTCTTGCTCTGGGGTCTTATGCCTGGATGCAGTACTCCGGATGGGGCCTCACAGGGGCAGAGTACAGGAGGACAATCCCTTTCCTGGCTGCTGCCACCCCTCTGTCAATGCAGCCCAGGATAATTTTTGCCTTCTGGGCTACAAGGGCACACTGCTGCCTCATGTCCAGTTTCTCCTCCACCAGAGCCCCCATGTCCTTCTATGCTCTCAAGGAGTTCTCCCAGACAGCATACATAATGGGGATCAACCTAACCCAGTGCAACACTCTGCACCTAGCTCAATCCTCTCTTCACCTCCCTGCAGGTGTTTAGGGACATAGAGGGGGCCCCTGGAGCACCCAGTTCTCAGCCTCTCCTCACAAAGACATGCTCCAAGACCTCCAGCATCTCAGTGCCCTCCACTGCACCAGGAGTTTATGGGGAGTTTCCCCATAAAAATCTAATAAGATGTCTCAGACTTCACACCCTGATGGGAGCACACTCTCAAAAGCCCTGTAAAACCTTCACAGGTACCCATTCCAATCTCCAAAATGAGTCAGAAAGGGAAAAAACAAACAAACAAACAAACAGAAACAGAAATGTAACTCAAAAACAAGCTTATCTCCCCTCTTTCTCCTCCCCTCTCCTGAGGCCTTGGTGACTAACCATGGTGGTGGCTGCATCCCAAATTTGATACCAGGTGCAGAGGTTCACGAGGACAGAGCAGAGGACCATCCCCTCCCTGCCCACTGCCACCCTGCTGTTGGTGCAGCCCAGGATACAATTGGCCTTCTGGGCTTCAAGCACACACTGCTGGCTCACATCAAGTTTTCTTCACTAGAACTCCTTCTAGTGAAGGTCTTTCTCCACAGGACTGCTCTCAATGAGTTCACCTCCCAATCTGTAGACATATCTTGGATTGTGTAAGACCTTACACTTGGCTTTTTTGAACCTCATTAGTTCACGTGGACCCACTTTCCAAGCCTCTGTACGGCATCCCATCCATCCGTGATGTCAACTGTACCACTCAATTTGGTGTCATCTGCAAATTGCTGAGGGCACACTCGATCCCAATGTCTATGTCACAGATGAAGATGTTAAAGAACATTGATCCCAAGACAGACCCCTGGGGGACGCTACTAGTGACCATCATCCACCTGCATGTAGAGCCATTGACAACAACCCTCTGGCTACGACCATCCAACCAATTCCTTATCCACTGAATAGTCCACCCTTCAAATCCATAACTTTCCAACTTAGAGATAAGGATGTTCTGCAGGACCACGTCAAAGGCCTTGCAGAAGTAGATGGCATCAGTTGGCCTTCCTTTGTCCACCAGTGCTGTCACACTGTTACAGAAGGCCACCAGACTGGTCAGGCATGATCTGCCCTTGGTGAAGCCACGCTGTCTTGGACCACCTCCTCATCTCACATGTGCCCTTAACATAGCTTCCAGGAGGACCCACTCCATGATCTTCCCAGGCACAGAGGTGAAGAACACCAGCCTGTAGTTTGCCAGGTCTTCCTTTCTGTTCCTTAAAAATAGGAGTGATGTTTCCCTTTTTCCAATCACTGGGGACTTCACCTGACAGCCACAACAAAGTACAATGCTCTTGAGCTCTGCTAAAATCACAGGACATACAACAGTAGAAATAAAAAGTATACGAGGCACCCACTGTTTTATAGGGGGCCTTGTTTGATGCCATTGTGCAATGAGTGGATGCTTCTTGAAAGCTGTATCCTTATATTCTTATAGCTCTGTCTAAACCCGTAAGTCAGGCAGTTGCTACCTCAGCAGAGCTAAGCATTGCTCTCTGTCTTAAACTGACATCTGTTTCAAGTCTTTTTTCAATACCAGGATAGCTGAGTCTTTGCTTGTAATTTTGAGTATAGTTCTAATTACTGTCTGAACTGCCACAGCCCAGCAGCTTATCTACATTACTGCTGCTTGACAGGGTTGTAAAAGGAGAGATAAAACCCAAAAGGAAGTCCACTGCCTTAATAATTAACAACAGGGAAAAGAAAAACAAATACTGAGCACCAAGCCAGTGGTTCTGGCCTCAGAGGAATCCCTGGTGTGAAGAGATCTTCTCACTGAGTACACCATGCAGTAACACTGTTTGCATCCTTTTACATGAGGACTGTTACTTCCCCAGACATCTCTCTGGTTTCTAACAGCAGACAGTCTCTGTGACACCAGCCAGAGTTCCACATTTCTCTGCAGTCCCTCTCATTCCAGCTGAACCCCTGCCTTCTTCTGTCAAAGTTCTTGCTCTCATACAGTGCCCCTGTAATTCCTGTTCTTCTGACACAACCAACCGCTGTCCCCTGGGAACCAAAATAGTTGTAAGTTGCTCTTTGTACGAGAGTAAATCATCTTAGTATCTTTAAAGATTGCAAACGTCACGTGGAAAGGCCTGAAGGAATAATTACTTGTACATTTAAAATAATACTATAAGTGTTTAAAATATTTGGTTTTGTTCATGGTCAGCAACATTTGGTGCCTTTGTGTTTTAAGTTGAAAGATTGCTTGAGGCGCTACACGGTTACATAAAAGTTGAAAAAGTGGTAAGAAATATTCCTTGAGAGAAGCAAAGAACAAAGTATACAAGGAATCTCTGAATAAAGCAAACACCTTGGGATTATGATAAAGCAAACAACAAAACAAGGATACTAATTACTCTATCAAGTGGAATTCATCCCTCATTTACCTCAAGGTCCCTGTACCACTCAAGCACAAGATGTTAGGGAAAAATTCATTACTCAGATGGCAGTGAGGCTCTGGTCAAGGATGCCGAGGCAGCTGTGGGTGTTCCACCCCCAGTGGTGTTCATGGCCATGGATGGGCCCCGGGCAGCCTGAGCTGGAGAGGGCAACCAGCCCAGGGCTTTAAAGCCCCTTCCAACCCAAGCCATTCTCTGACTCAATGATTCTGCACAGCCCTGCTGGACGCCCTGGCCCTTTGCTATGATTGGATGGTGGGACTTTGCAGGAATACTGGAGAACCCGGGGGGGCTGGGTTGGGGTAGAGGGGGGGTTGGTGCAGATGAGTTGGTTCAGTTTGTATCCACACAAACCCTAGCACAGGGTAGGATTAAAAAAACACCCAGAAAGTGAAAGGAATCCAGACCCTATTAGGCAACATCCTAAACAGTTTAGAGCACTTCAATAAAGCACAGGGAAATATAGTAGTGGGATCTGTTTGTTCCTCTGTGGTAAATATCTCTGCTGTAGAAATGAGTAACAAACACTCTCTAAAGAGCTACAGCCCTGTGTAATCCTGGTGGCAGCCAGCCAACACCACTTATCCTGTAGGAGGCCCAGCACAGACGTCTTTGGAGATTGTCTTGACTGACTGACACTCATCCTTCTTCCCCTGCTATAAAAAGTAGGGATACATTTGTGTGTTGTTTCTAAACGAGGCATTTTTGGTAGTGTTACAGATGAAGACTGAATGCACACATTATTAATAAACCCTTGAAAACAAGGTGGCATATCTGGAGCATCTACATTTCACACTTCCCATATAACCCTAAGGGAAATCCTTTTATTGCCATGTAGTAAACACCAGAATTAGTCCCCAGCTGTTGACTTGGGCTGTTCTTCCTCAGGAAGTTCAGAAACAAGAATTCTGCAGGTGTCTGCTGGAAGTAGAGAGCGATCTGAGCACAGGCCCTGGGCCCACAGACCCAAGGTACAGGTGAGGGGCAGGCAGAAGTGCCCATAGGGCTCAACAGCTCAGGACACAGCACAGCATTGCCCTCCTTGAAAGCCTTCCCTTTCCAAGCCTGCTTTTAAACTTCTCCATCATCAATTTTCCATACACAATATAAGGGTGCTCCATCATTTGTAGAGAAAATGGAGAGTTGTTAACATTCTCATTATGCCATCTTTGTGATTCTTTGCTCTCCACTGCCAACAAGGACCCAGCAACTAGGAAATACATCACGAATTGAATGTGTTTAGGCTTTAATGATTTTAAAGCACCTGGTCACAATAAAACCACTGCAGTATTTCAGTTTTATGGTACATACAATTTACATGCACTCTAACTTTGTTGCCTGCTTCAATAAATACGTGTCTGTTTGCTGGGTTTCTTCTCCTGCCCCAACAGCAGCTTAACTCAAAAGCATCCACTTCTGCATAGCAGGAGATGCGATGTTCAGAGTCCGTGGGGATGCAGGTGCATCTGAGCACTAGAGAACATCGTGGAAATCACAGTGCAGTGTGGTTGCTGTTTTGTTCAGAAAGCTGTCACAGGCCCAAAATGAATACTCAGATATTAAAGTTGCCAAGCAGGAGTGGGCAGACGGAAACGGTGAAGTAGGAGCTCTGTGCTGTGTTACATGACTCTGGAGTGGCATAAGCAAGTGCAAGTAAGCCTTTTTTTTTTTTTTCCTTCAGTAAAAAGGCCACAAAATGTGACTCCTTGAAACTGACTTCAATTGTCTAGCTGTAAACAAACTTTTCCTTTTCCCACACAGAGGATGGTGACACACTGGAACAGGTACCCCTGGAGGCATTCAAGGCCAGGCTGGATGTGGCTCTGGGCAGCCTGGTCTGGTGGTTGGTGACCCTGCATATAGCAGGGGGTTGAAACCAGATGATCATTGTGGTCCTTTTCAACCCAGGCCATTCTATGGCTCTTCATCTGTGTCTGCAATAGAATCATACAATCCTTAGAGTTGGAAGGGATCTCTGAAGGCCATCCCCTCACTGCAAGAAGGACATTGAAGCCCTGGAGCATGTTCAAAGAAGGGCAACAAAGCTGGTGAGGGGTCTGGAGCACAATGGGTTCTTATGAGGAGCAGCTGAGGGAGCTGGGAGTGCTCGGTCTGGAGAAGAGAAGGCTCAAGGGAGACCTTATTGCTCTCTATAACTACCTGAAGGGAGGTTGTAGTGAGCTGGGGGTCGGCCTCTTCTCTCTTGTAACTGGTAATAGAACTAGAGGGAATGGATTCAATCTGTGCCAGGGGAGATTTAGGCTGGATGTTAGGAAACACTACTTCTCTGAAAGAGCGGTCAGGCAGTGGAATGGGCTGCCCAGGGAGGTGGTGGAGTCACCGACCCTGGAGGTGTTCAAGGAACGTTTGGACATTGTGTTGGAGGACATGGTTTAGTGAGAACTACTGGTGATAGGTGGATGGTTGGACTGGATGATCTTGTAGGTCTTTTCCAACCTTAGTGATTCCGTGATCTAGACCAATTCCCCAGTAGGTTTTTCCTTACTGAACATAAAGGTTAGGGCATTTCTTCTCGCTGCTAGCCAGGTGATTTCTCTCAGACCATTGTATCTGTGAGCTGGAGTGCTGTCCCCAGGACTGAGGAAATTGAGAGAGTGAGGTATGGGACAAGGAAGGCCAGGGATACACAACCACATGCATCCCTCATTGTCCAGAGCAACTAGCAGAAAACTTCCTAGTAAGCTCTCAGATGAGTCTGTTTTTCTATGTATGTAGCTACTCATCAGCCTGAAAACATAACTTTACTAGAAGTCTGGCCCACAAAGAGCAGGAGATTTGAGAATGTCTGAGCCAAATCCTTGTCCAGGACTCAAACATAAACATTCTGGGGAGAAAAAAAAAAAACTGTAGATACATTGAGAGAGTTTTCCTTTTTCTTCTTCCATTTTACTGTGATCAGGAAAGCCATCCTGAATTTATCTTTTCTGAGCTACTGACATCAGACTTTTTCTCCCCTTACTTGATCCCACTGACACGGCCATCAGTCAAGAAAAGTTAGTTTATCAACCCTGAATTTACTTTCTTCCAGAGACAGTAATTTCAACTGGCATGGCCGAGAAGCAGGTCCTGCTGCCAGCACTGCTATTGGTCTGCTGTGACCTCAGGCAAGTTATTTAACCTCTGAAGTCTCAGTTCACTCGTCTGATGAACGGTGATGAAAACTATTTCACGATAATACACTTTCTTTAAAAAAAAAGTTATTAAATACTCTGCAATTACTGAGTAACGATTATTTTTAGCCCTTCAACACGATTCCATCTCTTACCAGACATTCAAAGTACCTACTGTCCCAGCCTGATGCCCAGCCACCTTTGGAATGACAAGTTAATTTTCTCTGCAGAACATCACCTTCTGCACATGTCCTCCTTTCCCAGACACACAGCCCTTTCTGAATCTATTTCTTAAACACACTGAAATACATGCTTCTGGCTGCTAAGGCAGACAGAGCTTGTTTCTAGGTCAACTCGCCATTATTGCTGATCTGAAACAGGGATAAAAGACCGGCATATTTAATTTTTTAATGTAAGTGTTCCGTTCATTCCTTCTTTCTAATCAGTCCCCTTCAAGAATCATCTTTGATTCTGCTTGCTCTTGTGTAATGTTCAAATTACCAACAGCTGATCAAATAGCACAGTTTCTAAGCAGTGACCCCAAATTCTTAGAGAACTACAGAAGACACAGAAATGTGACCTGACCTGCTTAACCCTGTCTGACCTTCCCTGTCATGCAGACTGACCTGACCTCACTCCTTTTATTCCTCCCAACACTCTTTAATAGAATCCACCAGGGGAAAGCGGTTGGGGGAGAAGTAGTCAGCAAGACTCAACGTCTTACTTCAGAGAAGTGTTTCCTTAGCTAAACA
The DNA here is from genome assembly GCA_030625065.1 of Alectoris magna. Taxonomy (NCBI): domain Eukaryota; kingdom Metazoa; phylum Chordata; class Aves; order Galliformes; family Phasianidae; genus Alectoris; species Alectoris magna. The sequence goes on along the minus strand of CM060578.1, from coordinate 2,676,715 downwards.
TTATAACTCTCAACAGTGATTTTCAAATTGCTGGAACATTACCTCCCACCTTGCCACTGTAATCAGCCCTTTGCGTGGTACATCTCTGAGAGTGTTCTTGAGCTGCCGTGCTTTTTTGCAGCAGCAACTCAGAGCAAACAGAACACATTCCTATGTAAGAATTTCTTGATATCACAGAAAGCTTCCTTATTCTGTAGATAAGAGTGTTTGGGAATTTTATCCACCAGTTTGATGGTCTCTGCCACTCTGCTTAGACCCCTTGGGAGAGGGCCCGGGGGTTACAGCCTGTCCTTACATTTTGCTGCTATATAATCCTTATCATGATACAATAATAAACAATGACAGAGAGTCGCAGGAGCAAACCACCCCTTGTAAAAAAGAGCCAGGATTAGCACTAACCACACTGCTGGATTTTAGCCAGTGACTCCTCATCACTTACTCCCCTCACTGCTGCAAAAGCATAGAGATACTTCTGTCTTTCCAGGAGGCCTGTATTTGCAGGCAAGCCTGAAAACTCAGAGACATAACAGATGTCTCCGTTCCCCTTCGATTTTTGCTTCTCTCTTCGCTTACATAATGCTAATTAATTTGGGCTGAAGATAGCTGAAATATTCCTTGCTTCCACAGCATACATTCCAGACTGGCTGCTCTCATAAGCAGTCTGATCAGCGTTACTCTGTACGTTCCTGCCAAATGCAGCGTGCTATTTTAACTAAACCCCGTGTCTCCGCTTGCCCCGTAACATGAAATATCGCTGCTTTTGAATGGATGTAGTGTAAGATAATCATTTATATTAAGAGGTACAAGTTGGTCTCCAGAATACACATTCAAAAGCATTTCCTAATTACTATGAAGTCTTCTGTCTTCTCAAAGAGAATGATATTTAAAAAAAGCTAAGTACATGCAGACAAGAAATAAAACCACTGAAATGGAAAGCATTCATGCCAAGGAGTCTGTACGCATGGAAATTCTGTTGCATGATGAGGTTCTACCAAAGGATGGGAAGAATCAAAGGAAATATCAAAGGCTGCATCCAATTTAAAAAAAAAATAATCCAAAACTGAGTTACCTTGTGTAACAATCAGAGAAACCAGCGCAGTGGAATGGTCATACAGGAGGTGTCAAGACAAAGGGATGAGCACAATGAAAAGGTGTTACAAACAAAAAAGAATAGCACCCACCTGCCTCTGAAGAACTAAGCTCACAGGGAAAACTCCACAAGAGAGGGATCCCCAGAGATCCTTCCCCAGTGGCAGTCAGCCCTTCAGTGAGATCTAAGAGAGGTGCAGCCAGGCTCCAGCCCATCCTCTCACACAGCTGAATTGCCTTCACCTGTGCTCCCAGGGCTGACTAGGTCTTTTCCCCTGGTACTCAGTCAGTGGTTCAGGCCCTGACTCAGCAGTTCCCATATATCTTGCATCACTATATTGATCTGGAAATCAGAATGATTCTGAAATTCTGGCATCCCATGATGCGTGGGATGAGTTCACATCTTGAAGCTCCAGCACTATCCAAGCTCAGCTGCCATAGGTAGACCACACCTGCTGGGCAAAGTGGGTGCTAGAAAAACCAAGTACAGCCCAACCAGATACCCCACTATATCCAGAAGAACAAAGCTGGACTGAAAAAATCTGACAACAGATCTTTTAAGGTCCCTTCCAATCAAAGCCATTCTGTGACATCAAAAACTGAAGCTGGCACTGTAAGAAGCCATGTTCATTTTTGACTGTCCACTTGAATGAAGGTTCCTCCCAGCAGGCTCAGAAATAGATTATTTTTTTAAGGATGCATGAAAGCAGACTTAGCTGAGGAAAAAGAGTCCTCGTGGGATGTATTGATCTCCAGCTCGAAAGACTTCACAGAATCGTAGGGGTTGGAAGGGACCTCCAGAGATCATCGAGTCCAACCCCCCTGCCAAAGCAGGTTCCCTACAGCACTTCCACAGAATTTGTCCCAGTGGTTTGGAAATCATATCGTAGAGGTATAATAATGCCACCACTGCCATCACTGTGACTTACTTCTTTAACTTTCTGTCTCTAGAAAGAGATTGAAGTATGTGTTTTATACATTTAAATAGAAAACTTGATCCAGAAGCCTCACCCTGTCCCATGTGCACATTATGCAGAGAGCCCTTTGTGGTGAAGGACTGGATCTTGCTCAAGACAAGACCTGAACTGGAAACCAGAATCTGGAAGGGGATCTGTAACAAGTCAAATGTGGTACATGTAGACATAAACTCTTGAGGAAACCTGCACAGTAAATTCTTCCTTGGTGCTTGCCAACAGCCAGTGACATCCATCCTTCATTTTACAGCAGGAGCCCACTAAGTAATTACTTTTAATATTGTTCATTCGTATTAAAGGCTACCCAGAATCAGACATCCACTAATGAAAGAGTCCCTGAGTTTTCTTCTTAACACTCATGTTTCCTCTGCCTCTATTGAGATATCATTTAACGAGCCTGGGAATGTACAAGCATGATGGAGAATAGGCAGGGGAAGAGTACTTTGCAATGAATTACCTCCAGCAAAGGCCTGAGCCTGATGCTTTTAGCGTGCTTTTGGTAACCCAGTGCTCAAGACAAGTAGACTTGGAGATGAGCACACAGGTATGCCATTGTGTTAGTGTAGCAATTAGACAGATCAATTTGATGGGATGACTGACACAATAGAATAGTGCTGTAAGGGAAGGGAAGAAGATTGCTCACCTGTATCAGAAGACTCCAGGTTCACAGGGGAATGCTGCACCAGAAAGGAATCTCCAGGAAAGGATCTTTCCCCAGCGGGGGTCATCCCTTCAATGAGGTCTAAGAGAGGTGCAGCCAGGCTCCAGCTTTTCCTATCACACAGCTGAATTACCTTCACCTGTGCTCCCAGGGCTGACTGGGTCCTTTCCCCAGGTGCTCCATCAGTGCTTCAGGTTGGGACTCAACAGCTCCCAAGCAGTTAGCAAAAATCCCCAGGTGATTTTTGCTACCAGGTGAGAGAATGGAGAAAATTTGTTCTTTCTGATGATTTAAGACAATTAACCAGTTAGCAGTACACATTTAACCACCAGTGCAGAAGAAAAGCATTAGTCTGGTAGAGAAACTGCATAGTGGTAGAAAAGGGACAGAAATGTATATGCAGCAATGAATACAGTATTTTCTATGTTTGACAGAGGCTTCGTGCTGTGTTGTTTGCTCATTCTTCACACCTAGGTTTTCCCAGTGTTTACACCGTGGGCTCATTTCATACTTGTTCCTGCCTTCCTTTCCTGTTTATTGCCTTTTTCTACCTCTGATCCACTTCCAGAGTCTCCTATTCAAACAAAAAAAATAATGAACAAGCATGATTTTTGCTGCCCTTACCTTCCTTGCTCCTTTTGATTTTTAACCATTTGACTTCTTATCAACTAAAGGTTCTTCTGGAAAGAGACTGCTGTTTTGATGTCCCTCAGTGAGCTCAGCCTTGGACTGCTCAGTGCCTTTTCATTGTAAGGAGCGTGCTTGATTAATTAAATACTTCAGCACTTCAGATGTTAACAATGCAGGAAAATCCTGTTGAAATTTCAGGAAGAGATCTTGGCCATCCTTGACTACGGATCTGCCTGATTTGATCTCTCTTATTCCCACTTCCATGTTTTTATACTTCTGCAGATATTTCCTGAAGATATTTGCTTTTTCTGTTTCAGTGTCTTCTTTGGTAATTTATTACCTCCCACGTAAAATAGTTTTTTTCTATTTACTCTTTGTTTCCAAAACTATAAAAAACTTCCCTCTGTTTCTCAGAAGCCAGTTCACATCCCTAAGTCTCAGCTTTCCAGGATAGGATTCATTTACCCTAGCCCAGGCATCTAAGTCAAAATGATCCAAAGAAAACTTCTGTGTTAGATCAGATGACTTTTCCTCTAGAATTGCCCTCCAGCCTTCCCAGACTGCAGATGGAGCCCAGGATTATTGCTTTGGTTGGATGCTAAAGCCCTGAGCTATCCAAGAAATCTCCTGCCTGACGCCAATCAGCAGTGATTGGTGAGGACAAAGAATCTTCCCTTTTCTAATACTCATGGCCCAGATTCAGACTGAGAGCCAAAGAAAGGCACATCCAGGATCTGTAAGCTGGCAAGGCCTCATCTGGACGCCGTATTCTTTTAGAATCACAGAGTCACAGAATGGTTTGGGCTGGAAGGGACCTTAAAACTCATCTCGGTCCAACTCCTGCCCTGGGCTGGTTGACCCACCAGCTCAGGCTGCCCAGGGCCCATGCGTGGCCTGGAGCAGCGTTGGGGATGGAGCACCCACAGCTCTGGGCAGCCTGGGTCTCAGCCTCTCTGAGCAAAGAGTTTCTTCCTAACATCTCACCTAAATCTCCACTCTTTTAGATTTGCATTTCTTCTTCCGATGAAGCGGAGCTGACTTTCACTTCACAGCAGTGCTCTGAAGCTCTGACAGGCAGTACTCAGCTTCACTCACCTTCCACACTGCTGCTGGCCCACGCTGCACTTCGGTGCAGAAACCTTTTGAGACTTGTTTGTCTAGAGAGAGCTGATCTGCGTGTGCATCCTGGTCACTATGGCACGCATCTGGAAGGAGTCCTGGGCTCCCATTCCTGCTCTCAGCTCTGCTCTCCAAGTTCACAGCATTCAGTGAATAGTTCATAAACTCTCTTACCATAGCCAGCCCTAAGGAATGAATTCACACACCCTACTGAAGGAGGATGAATTTTCCCTCTCCATCAACTCCAGTATTCCATCCATTGTTTTCATACACATAAAAGGAGCGTGGTCCTTTTGGAGTGGAAAATGGCAGCTATGCAAAGTTCCAGTATAGTGTTAAAAAACAACAGAACTGTTTGGGATAGTCAGAGCAGTGCTGGTCACAGAGCACCCAGTGCAGAAGGCTTTGCTCAAAGCTGAAATTTCCTCCTTACCAAAGCTCATAAATCATTTTTTAATTGTTAAGCAAATAAATTGTCCATTTTTCTTGTCATTCAGAAACAGTTTTTCTCAGTGTAAAGCTATGGTGGCTGAGTTCATGCAAAAATGCTGGGTTTGTACGGCTCTGATTCACAGGGTGTCAGCGGGGACAGAGGAGGAGAGCACACAACTTTTCCTATCAGCACACACCGTACTCTCAAACTGTGCCTGTGCTTATGCTGGCACTGTAAGACATGCACTTACTGTATGCTCATAAAATAAAATAATTAAAAAGCAAAACATATCTCAGAGTTTAGTAGCTGTAAAAAGGAATGCTCGGCCACAAAAAGGTATATTTTTAATAATTAATTGCTGCTTTATTTAGCACAGAAGCAATTGCCTTAAATCAAAATTAATGTTTGGTGTCTATTTCTGAGTGCTGCGCCTTTCTGGTTACTCAGACCTCTGGCTGGGATGGAAGAACAATAACTTTGTTGTTTCAAGGACGGCTGCAGACTGAGGGAGAAGACACATACGTGGTGCTCTCATATGGATGTGCAGTGCTCATGCACCACAGTTCATACAGAACTAACATGTGAAGATACATTCTGCAAATAGTATATTATTTGAGCCCCACAGAAATGTAAAAAGAAAAGCCAAAGATGTAAATGGATACCTTCAGTGTTACCCAGGATAAATTCTCTCGTTCTTGAGCTTGAAAATCACTGCTGACTTTCAAGCTGAAGGATGTTAAGGGGTGGACTCATAAAGTGGGATTTACAGCCTGGAGAGGAATGGCCTTCTCAAAGCACAATTTAACCTGAGCGTTCATTGAAATGGTTTTATGGTATTTTTGAGTAATTTTATTTGCTTAACCAATCTCCAGGATCTAATTTTGAGTCACATTGCCCACTACTTTTGCAATTATTTTATAACCATTAGTACCTCTTTGCTGCACTCTGAAAACCAATTCAGACGCCCACAAAGAAGACAGTAAGGGTGAAAAAATATTGGAAAAAAAAAAGAATCACAGAATCATAGAATCATTTGAGTTGGAAGGGACCCTTAAAGGCCATCTAATCCAACTCTCCTGCACTGCACAGGGATATCCACAGCTTCATCAGTGCTCAGAGCTCCACTCAGCCTGACCTTGGGTGTCTGCAGGGATGGGGGCACCACCATTTCTCTGGGCAGCCTGTGTCAGTGCCTCACCACCATTATTGTAATAAACTTCTTCCTTATATCTAAGCCAAATCTCCCCTCTTCAAGTTGGAAACCGTTTCCCCTTTCCCTATCACAACGCATCCTGCTAAAGAGCCTGTCCCCTTCCTTCTTATAACCTCCTTTTAGATACTGAAAGATGCCCCTTCACACGGGAAAGCTGAAGGTCTGTAGCTCTACTGACCTAATGTAAAAAATAATAATTATTATAAAGTAAAATAAAATAAAATAAAATTGGCTACTCCCCCCATATGCAGTTCTTTCTCAAGAGAAGCTCAGCAGCTGATAGAAAAGACATGTTGCAAATCAAGCTCTAGGTGCACATGACAGACGTGGGACTGGAATAACAAGGATGTCACAGCCCAAGATTTGGGTACAGAGCACAAGCTGTATGAAAGCCATCATCCAGGATTAAAAGGAGTGAAATATGTCTGCAGAACTGCAGTGAAAGCATAAATAATGCTGGAAAGAGAGAACTTGAGAGCTGCAGAGTAACCAGCTGAGTTATGTGGGGATCAAAGCATGCCCCAGCCATCCTGTGCCACGGCTAACAGTATGAGAACTGCAGTCTTGACCCAAAACTGGTCATATCGTTTGTGGCAGTCTAAAAGAGGAGGCATGGTTTGTTGCAGTGGGGAGGATCTTTACATATGAGATAATTCTGCTCATGAGAAATAAATTAGAAACATTTGGAAAATAGGGTGTGTAAGTTATTACTGCCTGAGGGCAGCAGGAAATTATGAGAATAATAGTGCGTGCATGTCTTCTGCCATTATTTACCTTGGCATTCAATAGGCCATGTGTAGTTGCCTGAGCAACTTCCACATCCCAGGGTACAAACACTGTATGGAGATCATTCCTCCCTCAGACACCCTCGCACCCCAAAACTTGAAGAAGCAAGGCAGCTTCTTTGGTAAGGCAACCAAAGGGATGAAAGCAAACTCAGATCTCAATTCATTTTTCATGAACCTATGTAGAAAAATTACGGACAAGGAAAAAATCACAGTGTAGACAGTGTAGACCCCTCCCAAATTCAGGTGACACTCACACGACATCACAAGTTTGCTTCGCAGTTGGGGACTTGAGGGTGCACCAGCAAATTCATAGGATAGTGCCACACTACAGGGAAACTTAAGAAAAAAGACAAAACCAATGAAGGGGGATGCAAGTAGTAGGAGCGGAAGGGGAAGAAGGAGCCATCAGTTGCTAGAAGCATAACAGAGTTTTTTAATTACTAATTACATGGGACAGGCAGCAGCAGTTCCCAGATTCCATGGTTTCAGTGGCTGCACTGCTGGAGACCAAGTGCTGTACACGAAGCCCTGGGAAACCTGAATAGGATCGATCATGCCAGGACAGAGCTGAAACACTGGGAGCTCATAGCCAATGGAGAAAGATCTCTTCCTTTTCTCTTGCAAGTAATAACACATTAGCAAGGTTATCCTCAGAGTCACATCATTTATTATAATAAATCCATTCAGATTCTGAAAAGAAAAAGGGACACAATGTTAAGATGAGCAGGAGACCAGTGAAAGAGATAAATCATTTACTGTCACAATTTTCCATTAGTTATTCTCAGATACAGTAACGTTCACTATCCCCACACTCTCTGAGATTTATTCCTCATTCTGCATTTGACCCCAGAACCTCAGAGTAGTTTAGAAGGATTAGCCAGTGGGAAAGCAGCTGGGGGACAATAATATAGATAATTGATTTGGGATTCTGTTTTTGTGTTTCGTGTGTGAGTGAAAAACATTATGAAATTCTCTCCCTAGCATTCATCGGATGCAGTATTTGGCTTTTTGTCCTTCTTGTTGCCTACAACCAGAGCTGCTATATGCGGATAACTACTGGTGCCTTGTCCATGCTCAAAATCTTGCAGTGATCTCATGCTTCTACAAAGGTTTCTTAACATCCGGGTTTCTGAGGCCACACTACAACCCAGAACCTTTGCCTTAGTAGAAGATAAAAGTCCATTTGTTAGATTTTTCCAGTTCTGGATAACAGTAAAAAATGAAGCAAACGAACAAACAAAGAACCACAGTTTAATTAATTCCATGTTTGTTTGTTTGTTTGTTTGTTTGAATTCATATTTTAAATGTCCTGGTTGAAGTTCTTGGTTGCTGGAGTTTGTAATAATGACATTAGTTTATGCATGGTCATGTCCGAAACAATTAATTATTATTTTAATTATTAATTATTCACCCGAATATGAATGCTTACACCCAAACGACAACATTTGCCTTTATCCAGTTCAGAAAATACCACTTGGGAAGCAGACATGATATTACATACCTTAGGTGGCCTGACACAGTGCAATGTAAAAACAAACCAGTGTTCACCAAACAGCCCCCACACCAAAAGCTGCGGGCACAGACCAATGAACAGAGAGATGCAATAGCAGGAACTAGATCTCGGGGAGAGGCAAACCTGTAGCAACTCACTGTGCAAAGTGGGGGACTTGTGGAGCAGCTCTGAGGCAGCTCCTGCTCATCTAAGAAGTACTGAGCACAGATAGCCATCACTGACTTTGATAGAGCTGAGAACTGGAAACCTGCCCCAGTTGGGATCTGCGAGCTGTGGGCACCAAAAAGGCAGTCTCAGATACTCTGGAAAACCATACCTTCTTCAGAAGAAACAACGTCTCCTTCCTGATGGGCTCTTTGGATACGTAGCAGCAGTTTGCAGATGGGAAGAATGAACACAAGGCACCAGCCATCCTTCTGCTCGGCCTGCAGAAAGGCAGCCTTGTGAGACAACCTGACAGAGTCTGTTTAGTGCAGACTGACCAATGCCTGACTTTGTTTCCTCATTTGGAAAGTGAAGAGTACATAATATCATAGTATCACCGAGGTTGGAAAAGACCTCCAATATCATCCAGTCCATCTGTCCATCTATCACCAATACTTCCCACTAAACCACATCCTTCAGTACAACATCTAAACATTTCTTGTACACCTCCAGGGATGGTGACTCCCCTAGGCAGCCCATTCCATCACCTGACCACTCTTGGAGAAGTATTTCCTAACATCCAACCTGAACCTCTCCTACCACAACTCAAGGCCATTCCCTCTCACCCTACTGCTTGCTACATGGCAGAAGAGGCTGATCCCAGCCTCACCAAGGTTGACTTCATGGGATTCCCAGCATGTGACTACAGTAGTTCTGAGACCCTCTGAGAAGGATACTATACCTTTCAATTTCCAGAGTGCACCAGCCACTTCCCACTGAGCTCCTTCCAGAAAAGGCTCCAGAAAGGCAGCACAGGATCTTGCTAACAAAATCTCCTGCCTTTCTGTATCAGTGGAGCTGTTTCCGTGTGTTTGCAGGGAAGCTGATGTTCCACTTCTTGCCCCGAATACCTGCTATAGGCACCGTGGGGCAGGCTGCCAGAGCTGCAGCAAAACCCATTGGAGGGCTCCTCTTGTTAACATACAAGTTCCATCGATACTTCAGGATGCCTTCGGGCACTGGCAGGTTCTGGAGAGGTCATTCACACAGCAGGCTGAGGGTGAAGGTGGATGAGAGCTCTGAGAAAAGCCCAGAGGCATCGTGTTCTGCTAACACTCATACACACAACATGCCTGCGTTCTTCTGCTCACATTTGTCTAAAACTTGTGCTTGAATCTGCAGTCTACCAACAGGCTTGTTAAACCGAGGTGGATTTGAAGCAAAGTCAAGCTGACAGCCCTGTGCAGGAGTGAGCAGCAGGCAGCTGATGTGCAGCTGGCTCTTCCCAGGCTGTAAGAACACACGTGGCTCTGCACCCTCTGAGCAGAAATTACCCTCCTTGCACCGCTCCGAATCGATGTGATGCTGCAGGGCATAGAGGCTACCAGCTGAGAGACACACAGGAGTGCTATTTGCTGACAGAAAGGGGACACTTTGCTGCCTCTAACCTGCAACTAAGGAGGCACGCGGGCTGCTGGTGGAGACAGCATGAGAACGGCAGTGCATGGGGACAGAGCATCACAGCAACTGCTGAGCTCTTGGTGGATGGGAATGGGGAGTCCACCTGCTGCACGGCACCTGTTAAGATCAGGTGAGTAAGGAACAGCTCGTGGATTTGACACTCACCTCACTCCTTTATAGGGCCAATGCAGAGCTATTCCTGCTTAAATCAGGGAGATTGGGGCTGCTAGCTCAGTGGGGCCAGCATAAGCAAGGGACAGCTGGGCAGCCCTGCACATTCTTTTCTCTTGCACATGCAGTAATAATTATTGTGAGCAGATCCCTTGAAAACTTCCACAGATGGATGGATCCTTTGTTTGATGGAGTTAGGGAATAAGGCCAAACCCTGATGTTGCCCCACGGGCTGAACTGGGTGCGTGCAATCAGCTGCAGCCAGCACCAGATCTCTCAGGCAGTGTTTGGGAGTGTTCTTTATCACTCTCTTTCTCATCTCACCCCTCTCCAGGCGGAGATAGACCTGTCCTTTTCCACTCCTTATTTTAAAGTAGTATCTAGTGATCGCATGCATCACAGCATAGCAGACATGAGCGAGGAGGAGGCAGGCACTGGCAGGCTTCCCACAGCTTCTGGTGTGATTCATGTTCCTGTACTCTGACCTGGAAATCCTAGCGTTCATTCCCCTTTCACAGGAGAAGAGAAGCAGTGAGATAAGGAGGAAAATGTCAGAACTAATTTTAACCAAATTAAATGTAAGGCAGGGCTTCCACCACGCTGTCCTCGTGCCTTCCTCCCTAGATCCATGTCATCCTGATTACTGTGATGGGGGAAAATGGTTATTTTGGATGCGTATAAGCCAGATCACAGAGGAGAATTTAAGGTGGAATAAATTCCATATAAGAGAGTACAGAATGCATCAGGCTACATAAACCAAGATGTAACCCAATTATATGCAAACAACGTGAGTATGGGGCTCCTCTTGCCTCGTATCTTCCACAGAGCACCAGCTCTGGAATCAGGAAATTACATAACAGTCGATACTGTCAATTAAGAGAGAGCTTCTGAAATGTGTAGAAAGATCTGGAAAATGGAATCCTTAAAGCCATCTAATGAGCAAAAAGAAGCCAGGACAACCTCTTTGTTTCTGAGATCTGATTTATGACTTTTGTGCACTCTGAATGTTCCATAGTCATATAAAGAAACCCATAAAGTCAGCTGGAGATTCTCCTCTCCTTTAAAAATATGAGCTATAAATTAGTATGAAGGAGTGAAACTCCAATGTTTTAGGTTTTTCCAGCAACAGCTTTAAGCTAAAATGTTCAGCACTTTCCAGAATTCATTCCAACGTGTACATAGGGTGCAGAGAACTTCTATTTCTGTGCATATTGAGTTCAAGATCTCAGATGAGGGTATGGAAACACCTATGCATGGTCAATATTAACGTATTTTAATTATATACGACACAGTATCAACCGTTATACCAACTTACATTGGAAATCATGTGGCCAAACAACCATGCATTATCAAGCAAAGCACCATGGCAATTAAGATTTATAACATTTTCACAAAAACAAGCCAAATAACAATAGCATTAGGAGGTAATAATTCGGGCTGGTACACCATGAAATTTCATAGAACTAATGGGAACAAAAAGCTTAACTTGAATACAATGTCAGTGCTGCTTTTCTGTAAGAATTCCTTTGTTTCCTCACCCCATATGAGCTGGCACATACAGCAGAACCCCCTGTCCTCTAACAGGATTCCTGTCTGCTGTACAGCTCCAGGGCATGGCTCCATCTCTGCCCATGTCTGAGGGCTGCACCAGCCCTTGATCTGTGATTCTCTTCTCCCTGGCCAAAAATCCACCATAGGATCTGAGGGACGTGTATTAATGATTAAGTAGAAACAACTATGACCTTCCCTCCTCTAAAGAACCAAACAATTATGCTTGTGCTCATCACGAAGAAAGAGGAAATTACGGATAGCCACGGGGCACAGAGTGCTGGAATCAGCCCAGCTGTTCTCTAATTCAAAGATGAAAGTTTTAAAATCTTTCCTGTTTTAGAACAGCAGCAAAAATGATGGCACGCAGCCATGGGCTGAAGATTGCTGCCTCACCCCACAGATGAAAAGCACCAACGTTCACCTCCAGCTTTCTTCCTCATAGAAATAACCTTATGTGGGGAAGGGAGGGAATCTAAAATTAAAGTTCCCTGAGGTTGTCTCAGGTATCTTCATCTTTTGAAGAGCAGGGAGATCAATCTGCAGTGCAATGCATGGGCATGTAGGACATACTAATGACTTCCCATACCATGCAACCTACTGCTCTCACTTCTTGATAGCAAGCTTTAGTTTTACTTCTCTGATATGTGAATTTTCACAGCTCTTCTGCTGACTGTCACACTGCTTCTGGGGAAAAAGAGGGGTTGTCCTCACTGCAAGGATTTGGTAAGCAAAGATGACCAGAACTTGCTGCATCTGCTAATGCAAAAGTGAAGCTCTGTGGCAGGTCTAGGGCTGCTTGTGCTGCAAACTGTTGGGATAAGCTATGCAACGATATATTGGCATTGGTGTTCTTCTTGATTCTCCCGTTTCTCATCTTCACATTTAATTCTGAAATTTAAGCCCCAGCCACTTCTGTCCACATCCTGCAAGTAACTTTGTACAATGGGAGCAGGTTAGGAACTCAAAGCAGACACTAAATGCAGGTCTGGAATTCAGCTTCAGAGTAGACCGAGTGTGGCTCCATGCATTGAGTACCCCTGCTGTATATTTGGCTCAGGGATATCCCTGAGACCAATCGTTCTTTTGAGTCTTTGTATCCCAGCTGGGGGCTGTGGTGCTCATAAAGCAGAGCTCTGAGTACTGCCTCCAAAAGAAGCTCAGACCACAGTGATGCATGGCGAGTAGAGGTGATTAGGGAACTCACTTCAAAACTGCACTATTGCTCCAAATCAAAGCACTAATTCAGGTGAAGCTTCTTTCAGTTGAAAAGTAATCACTGACGCAGGGCCCTGGACAAGTGGGGTTCTGATAAGGGTTAGTTGTCATTCATACAACCATTACAATGAATACCAGAAGCTGTATGTCTTCTAACATGTAGCTATCCTTAATTTACTTAACTCCCCAGCAAATCTTCCCCCAAACACAGTAAAGCCTCAGATTACACACGGTGGAAAGACAGATGGCTTATGGTAAGCCCATCCCTGAACAAATCATATCCCTGAAAGCACCGTATCCTTTGCCTGCACAACGGGAAGAAACATACTTATTTTTCAGTAGTAGTTGGTTATATTCTTATGCTGTGCATAGGACATAAAGACTCAAAGATATACAGTCCTGGATGCAGTTGATAAATACCACATTCAGTAGTCTATGTTACATAGTGTGTGGATACGATATGCTAAGCTGGCAAGAAAACAGTGATTATCCATTGAAAGGACAGCAAGAGAGAGAGGTAGAGGAGAACTGCAGCTCTTCTTCCACAATATTGGTGGCTTCCTCTGTTCCCACAGCAAAACTGGTCTGGACAGAGCTTTCTGAGGGCTTCCAGCACAACAGTACCTGCTGGAATCCAACCCCAGCCCATACCTTCTGCCCCTCAATATGAGGAATAACAGCCATAGGGCAATAAGAGCTAACCCATACTGATTCAGAGAAAAGTCCCAAAGCCCAAACCCAATGCTGTGACCCACTCAGCACAGGTACTGGGTCCATGAAGAAAATGGGACAACTTGGACAGGAACCTCCCAGGCTTTACTTCTAGAACAACTCATTTGTTGTTGGGTTGTCTTCTTGGACACATTCATATTGACCAATGGGACATATTACTAGGGGACAACGAGGTGAAATACTTCCTTGGCAAAATCTTCTTTCGAGCTTTGTATAAGGTCACCTACCTGAAAGGAAGATTTAGACCCATTACCATTTTTCCAGCCTAGACAAAAAAAAAAAAGATGATCACATGATAGCTGCCACTAAGAGCATCCAGTACCAACCAGACAGCATAACCTGCATAGCTCAGGCTATCTTAGTGATCCCTCGGGATTCTGTGCTGCTTAACACTCTCTCTCCAGCAGCAGCACTCAAAGCACTGAAGGGCAGCAGTCTGGTTTCATGCTGGCCTTCCTGAACTGTCTGTGCTCATCGCACAGCCCCCACTTGGGCAAAGCAAGATGAGATCCAGGATAAGACTCTTTCAGGACAGATCCCTTCCTTCACCCTTGTTTCTGCCTACAGATTTGCCCTCAGCAAACATCCCTTCTGTATTCCTCCTGTCCAGTCAAATCAAATGCACTGGGATCTGTGGTGTATCTTCTTGTCTTTCCACAGTGCAAGGGGAAATGGGGAAGAAGAGCTGAGGGGACCAGGCTGCTTACTCCTGCTGCATAGATTTAAAACAAAGGGGATATTCTGCTATTCTGATCGTGTGATTTTTCTTAATCCTGTAGTAAATCCCATCCATTTTTCCACTAATGTAATAGCCTATTTTTTTTTTTCCACCTATAAGAAACTCCCACCTACTATAATCTGCCATTTGTTGTTCATCCTGGCACTCTGCACAACATGCTGGACTCGATTTCTTCATTCACGTTGCCCCTCCGGTGTACCAAACAAAGCATCCCTTCAGGTCAGGCTTCCATTGCTGCTCCTCATTTTCCTGAGAAAATCCCTAACATGTTTCTTTCCCATATCCTTCAATCGCCGATTGACAGCTAACTACTCCCCCTCTTGGATGTCAGCCTATTTATTCCTCACATGCTGTACATCAGGATGAGGCTGTAAATTCCTCCAGGCAGGCATCTGCTTAACCTACGTGTTCTGAAAAAATGTTGGTTGGGTCAGACTGATTTTTCATGTGAGAAGGGCAGAACGAAAGAAAAGAGCCGTAGGAAAAGGGAAGGAAAAAAAAAAGGGGGGGGGGGGGGGGGGGGGAGGAAACAAAGGCTGCTGGAATGAAGGGAAGAAAAGATAAATGAAAACAATTGCTGAAGAGTGGGAACAGAGGGAGAGTTAATATATTTGAGGAAAACACAACATTAGCGAGCGCAGTATGATTTGACAAGTGTGAACAAGCCCACACCAATGTTAAAAAGCACTACATCTGGCAACGTGTCAATGTTTAAGGCAGCACTCTGCTTCTCCTTCCCATTCTGGGTTTCTGCATCCGTGATATTCCCTCAGATCTGCCTCTAAGCTGCGCAGGGCTCAGGGAGTACATTTTGGAGGCGGATCGGACAGGGAGCAGACAAAATCAGAGGTAATTAAAGTTATGACTATTCCTTCCCTCCCCAGGTTACCTTGTTACAAAAGAAAAGATCAGCAAAACATTTCGAAATGCTGATAAACAGCCAAACATGGGGAACCATTTCACACAGAAATGTTGGGGTTAACCATCTGGCGTTTAACCTACCCATCCCCTTGGGTGTATTACTTTTACTCTAGCAAATACACGGCAATGAGATCACTCGTCTATTGGAATACAGCAACAGTTCTGGGGCACTCAGTTCAGCAGCTGCAGAATCTTAACTAGAGCAGGATGCATATGTGGAAGGAATTCTTAAAATTTCCTCTAACAACTTTCTTCGGGAGCCCACATTCAGTTTTCTTTTAGGGAAATTTAGGCTCTCTCCCTGCTACAACATGAAAAACTCTCTATGTAGATACACATAAAGATTTGACTGTAAGGCTATCAGTACATTTTATTGGCATGCACATGTGTATCATACACACATGCTGTTTTTATGGCCATAAAACCTCAAGACTTGCTCCATCCACATTGACAGTTTTTGGCACGTTTGTCCCATGTTGCTTAAACTAGGAGTTAGGCTTTCTTCTACACTTCAGCTGTGCTCACTCACAGCTTTTTGTTCACTTGTTACCTTTGGGTGCACTGGTGGAGATTCCACCATCCCAGCTGAGAGCAGCAAGTCTCACCCTTCTCCAATATGAACTAGAGAGTTCTGTATTTCATATGATGAAATCTCTCATGGCCTTTCATTTTGGAGGTGTTACAGAAGCAAAATACGACTCCTCGATAGCTCGTTCTGTATGACTTTAATTCAATATTTTACATCTTTGATTTAAAACATCCTAAATCACAGCAATACGAACTGCCTGTTACTCACCACGGTTTTGCTCCTGTACAGCTCCTGTGAGCAGATTGTTGTTTATTCTCATATGTTAAAGCATTTGGAAACTATCAGTCATTTGGAGGGGGTAGACAAGAAGGGAAATTCCCAAGATTTTAAGTGTAGGGACAAAGGCAGACCTGGATTAACAGGTGCAATTGCTGTTGTTTTTGCCAGATTTATTCTATATGTAGCAGGACAGAGCTTAAAAATCAAGGACCTAATAAATCAGATGTATCATTTGGACTAAATATATATATATGTGTGTATTCTCAGCACTGTGTCCTGTGCTGCTATGGAACTCCTCAAAATTCTTTTGTTTTTGGCAATAAAATGGTTCCTGTGGCAACACCATTGGATGTCACAGAAACAGGGAACGTGAGGTCATAAATCCTTCAGAGGGGAAAATAAAATCACAAAGGATGTCCAAAACTAAACGTATTTGGGATTAATGTTGGCTTCTTTGTTCTCTGACAGTTTCACTCTCTTTCCTTTCCTTTTTATTTTATTTTATTTTATTTTTATTAAAATAAATAAATTAATTATTTTTAAAAAAAGAAAGAAAGAAAGACAGAAAGAAAGAAACAGCGGAAAGATTTGTCCCAGGAATTTCCTGTTGGCTGCTGCCCAGAAAACAGAATACCAGCAATAATGTGAACAAGGCAAGTTCTTCCTAGGCCTGCGTGAAGCTTCCAAGCCCTCCTATAACTTGGCTGGAATCTGACAGAGCTTTGGAGAGGTTGTGAAGTCTGCGAGAAACATTCCAGCTCCAACCCCACTCCTTCCTCTGGGCTTAAAGGCAAAGGAATCCAACAGGTCATGTTACTGAAATAAACATCTGACTACTGCACGGTGAGGAATGCTTTAAACAACTTGCTTTGAGAAGTGAAAAAACAAAAGGTTGCATCTTCTGCAGCGCTTCCCTAAATGTAGCATGTTGCCAACAGAGAGGAGAAGAGCAGAGCACAAGAGATGGGGCTGTCAGCCAACAGCGGTCAGGTCCAGGAGTTTCAAAGGGAAGAGTCAAGAAAGCCTGCAGAAAGCAGGTAGAGCTCACACGACACACTCATGGGTTTTAGCAGTCCGTGGTCTACATGCCTTCCAGAGGTGGCATTCACACACACAAACACACCTATGTATGCATATACCCTTGTGTTTCCATTTTCCTCTCTACACCTTGGCAGAATCTCTTGCAGCTGTTGCATTTTCCTCACCATACCATGAAAACCCAAGGAATGGTAACAAAAAAGGAGTGCATTGTCAGCAGCTGAAGTTCACACACAGGCAGCCCTTCTGGCTTTCTGGGCCCATCCAGCCAAGGAAGTCAGGCAGAGATGGAGTAGTTCCTAGAACTTAACCGAGGAACCAGTCACCTCCTCCAGGAACCTGCTGGGCCAGCCGAAGAGAGACCTCCATGGACTTTCAGATCAAGCGAATAAGGCTTTAAGAACTGAGTTTTTAGTTTGCTTTATATGTTGATGCATGTTTAAGAGTACAGCCAGTTTGTTTCACAGTTTCTTTCTCGAGACGTCTTTGAAGTCTTTGAAAGGGTTTCCGATTTAAACTTTGCCCCTTTCTTAGGTAATGCAATGGACATTTTGTCAGTAAGAGATGCACTCAGGCTCTGGAATAGATCGTGGCAGCAGAAATAGGGCCATGAAGATGATCCAATGAATGGAGCACCTCTCCTATGAGGAAAGGTTGAGGGAATTGGGCTTGTTCAGTCTGGAGAAGAGAAGGCACTGGGGAGATGTCACTGTGGCCTTCCTGTACTAGAAGGGAGCTTATAAGCAGAGGGGGAGCAACTATTTACACAGTCTAATAGCAATAGGACAAGGAGGAATTGCTTTAGACGAAAAGAAGGGAGATTTAAGAGAGATGTTAGGAAGAAATTCATTACTTAGATGGCTGGCCAAGGCTGCCCAGAGAGCTGCGGGTGCCCCATCCCCAGCAGTACTCATGGCCATGGATTGGCCCTGGGCAGCCTGAGCTGGAGGGGGCAACCAGCCCAGGGCAGGGGTTGGGACTCAATGACCTTTAGGTAAGTTCCCCACCAACCTAAGCTATTCCACGATTCCAATGACCTTTAGGTAAGTTCCCCACCGACCTAAGCCATTCCATGATTCAGTGATTCAATGAATCAATGAATCTGTGATCCTATGAAATACACAGATAATGCTTTATTGGCAAGTCCAAGCATCCAAAATACATGAGTCAGGAACTTGAAAACACATTTGCTTAAATTAGAGACTGTATTAAAAGGAAGATGCATGTAAATCATTTATTTTTTTCCTAGCCTTGAACAGTACACTTAGTTTCCAGTTCAAGTTTCCTCCCAGCGAGAAAACCAAAAGTAGACCCTTTAAAGATTTCCCATATTTGCCTTAGTTCAGGAGCTGGAACTTCTCAAAAATGCAACAACTATCCTGAGACTCGATAAAATCATGAGTGTTGGCAGCACTGCGTTTAGGACAGGAAGCAATGAATGGTAATGCTTTCATTCAGAGCTCCGGGGAGAGTTTAGGTACAACGCAATTACAAAAGTACGGATTCATACCAGGCTGTGCTTTAATATGCTCTCTGGGGGAAAAAAAAGAGTCACAAGACAAAAACCTGCCACATCCCTTAATGACCAGAAGAAGCAAAAGTTATCGGGTGTGCAATGCATCACCATCAGCCCACAGAACATGCTTCAGTGTCTCCCAGAGCACTGCTGAAGCCCCAGGTCAGAGCTGGCTTCAGTGATGCTTTCTGCAACGTTTGGCATTCAGCTGTGAAAATACTGACTCAGAGCAGGGTAGCTTAGGAGATAGAAGGATCACAGCACAAACACGGCGGCTGTTGTGCTTGTGGGCTGTAATACAGCAATACGGAGTATCTCAGTACGCTGCAAATAGGCACTACTCCAGACACAGTCCCTCTCCAACTGTCTATTTCAGAACTGTAAGTTAAACACAGTGCTGTGCCTACAGGTGCTGATCTTCCAATAACAACAATAAGCATATTCAGAAGGTGACGGTGGTGGAGCACTCGGGCCCATACTTCAGAATGCTCTGTCCAGGGAGTAGAATGTAGGTGAGGCTGTTATCACCCTTTGGATGTTGGCAGAAGAGGATAATTACCAGTGATGACCTCAGAGTGTTATATATACTTATATCCCACATGCGGCCATGGAAACCACCACCAAAAAAAACAAAAAAACAAAAAAGACAAAACAAAACCCTCTGTATTTTCTAAACCATTATATAAATTTCAAACTATTATATAAAGTGGCTTTATACTTCACTGCTAGGGTGCACTAGCCTCTTTCCATACCATTCACAGCATAGTTACTATAGTAACTAATGCATTGCAAAAGAGAAGAAGAAGCTAAAAAGAGACTTAAAGAAAGAACCCTAAAAAATGATTAAGACTAAACAAAGGAATTGTCTTTAAAAATAACATAAAATTCAAAACCAAACAAAACCATAATGGGAAGAATGCAGGCACAGCTTTATGGCCACTTGTCTGGAACAACCAGCACCACCTCACTTAGGATGCAATCACTTAAACTCACGGCAATGATTTAGCCTAACAATTCTGTAGCACTCAGGTGTACCCGAACTTCACTGAACAAAGATTTTATTCCCTTGATTTCAGTGAACCAGCATGCAGAATCACCAGAATAACTTCCTCCAATTACTAGTGAAAAACTTTAGAATCCTTGAAAGCATATAGAGCTTGTATCAAATGGAACGACTGCATCTGGTAAGGGAGATCAGCTCCTGAAACCCATGGCAAGATCAAGATTTGATATTTTATCAAGATTTCATATTATGAAGCTTCGTGTGCAAGACAGCCATCTTCTTTGGCTTTGGGAGAGAAGTGTGGGAGTGACAGATTCACAAACAAAGTAATAGAAACTGCTACGTAAAGGTGCATACAGAACAGAAGAAAACCACATCAATGGAAAATAATGCTCTCCCAAGTCAGGGACTAAAAAGCTTCATATATCATCTTACCTGTGTGTATGCCTATATTCATACAATGCAGGGTCTGATTTTCCACTTCCTACCATATTCAAACTTTCACCAATGTAAAGTTATTACATCAGCATCGTATTCTGCAGCTAAGCAATGCAAACTAGCTGTGAGACAGTATATCTAGATCCAAGAATACAAAGTCAACAGTTTCAACGAGTTCAACACTTGGTTGCTAAAGGGTGTGTCTTATTAAGCCTATGGCTCTCTTTCTGTGTCAGCAGCTCTCTTTCTTCAACCTTCTTTGATACTGCCTTCTTAATGGGAAATCTCCCATTAGCATTTTTTGTTGAAATGTCATGTTTTTCTCTGGTAATTCTATGAAGCTGTCAGGAAAGCCACCCTCCCCATAATATCCTTAAAGCTTGGGCAGTTGTCTACCGAGTGCCTTCTGCAGCTGACGTTTCCTGATGGCTTTCTAGAGAACTTCAAAAAGTGTAAAAATGGTTTCTGTTGGAAGCAGACTGAATAGGTTTAGCCATCCATCAGTTCTTACACCTGGTCAAAAGTCATGTGTCAACTGCAGTAAGCTAAACCAATAGGCTCGAAAACAAAGGACACATGGAAAATGGCCACCACAATCGGTTCAATGACCAAAACTTAACAAACCATCAGGAAATTTTCTACAAGTTTTCGTTTTGCAAATATTTTGCAAACCTCAAAAACAAAACAAACAAAACAATCAAAGTTCAAAAATGAAGGTTTGGCCACCGGTTGTTTTTGTTGGCTGCAATAAATGAAGTGACAGTAAAGCTCAGCTCTGGCATACTTCAGGCATGACAGACAGAGAACCATAGAATCATAAAGGAAGATATCTAAGATCATCTAGTCCAACCATCCATCTACCACCAATATAACCCATTAACCATGTCCCTAAGTTTACATCTACCCCTTCCTTGAACACCTCCAGGAGGGACAGTGACTCCACCACTCTCTGGGCAGCCTCTGCCAATGCATGACCACTTTTTCAGGGGAGAAATCCTTCCAGAAATCCAACCCAACCACTGAATTTACAGCTATTGTAGATAAGCCTTAAACAATCAGTAAGAGAAGAAATATCCAGAAATGTAACTCCCATTCCCCTGTCCCCTCATTCAGTGCCCTAGCTGGAATCTCAGGCGTGGATTTCAAAACTTTAAAAAGAAAGAAGGAAAGAAATTGAATTCTGCAATCAGCCACACTAAATCCCACAAAAAGCATCTTACAAAAAGTTCTAAGCTTTTCCCACTGAACCAGAATCGACAAGTTCACCTGTATTTCTCATTCCTTTTGATTTTTCTTTTTCTCAACACACAGAAAAGATAGCACTTGCTCTTCAGACAGCCTAATATTTTTTTAATCAAAAGGAAATTAAAGAAAAGGCAATGGTGTACATTCCTTCTGGGGGAAGTAGAAGCCTCATTCCTATCCTATCTTAAAATAGCCTGATTGAACTACGATATTTGCATTACAATTCTGGGTCAGCTGCACCTTGGGATTATGCGTGCAGATCAGAGGGGTGTTTAGTTATTATTTTCAGCCTTGTGGATTTTTCACATTTTATCCATTCTCTGCACATTCCTCCTGGTATGATGCATCAACGCAGTTTGGAACAATTGGAGAGGTTTACTCCCCAGACAGCTGATGCAGGAAGCAGAGCCTACGGTGGTTGTATGCAATGGAAGTGGAAATCTTGGGTACAGAACTCTTTGTGTATCAGGTGTCAGTGCAGATAAAAGAGCCTTTGATTCTTTCCAAACGTTAACTCAGACTCTAATATCCTTCACTTTTCTTATCAAATTATAGTGTTTCTCAGAGCAGCACTCTGGATTTTACCTGGAATATATAAAAGGAGCACCAAATAATACTCTGCCATGGGTGAAGCCCTCCCCGCCAACTACAGCTGAAAACATTTCTTATAGCTCAGCGTAAGTTTGCAATTAATTGGACTTTCTTCAGATACTGCATGCCAAACTGTTGAATGTACCTTTTATTGGAACAATTTTCAAGCATTCACTGCACAGTCTGTGATTGACCGTGGGTGGACTCTGGGTGGACCGTTCCTATGTCCAGTCCAGTTGGGCCACTTCGTTACGTAGCTCAGTTCTCACACCTTCACTCCAGCAGCAGTGATTTTGCACAGTGCACAGATCCCATAGGTGCCCACCCTCACAGAGCTGCACCTCATGCCTGCCTCCTTTTACCTGCTTGTGTGCAGAAAACAGAGCAGTTGTTGATCTCAGTAGGGAATTCTAAGTATTAATTAAAGCTGTTTTTTGAAAGGGGCTGCAGGAATGTAGAATATTATGTGGCGTGGGCAGAAATAGTGAACAAATCCATAGAACAGCAGAAATTAGAGATAGAAGAGACTGCTTAGTCCGTAGTGCTGATCAGAGCAGTAATTAGTGTATTCCGAGAACGTTATTCTGCCTTAGTCAGTGACTGTGCCTCCACAATATTTCTTAGAAATGTGCTGCTCCGTACATTGACTCAAGAACAAATTTCATCATCTCATTTCACCTCTGGAAATTGCACTCCTCTGCACCATCCTTAATGGTTTTTCCCCAGGGTTTTGCGCTGCACGTTCCGGGTTTCATTTTGCAGCCTCACAGCATTTGAAACTTTCTGAAACGTTTGAGATTACCCAACCACTTCTCTCTTATGTTCCTCTTCTGAGCCGTAGATAAAACAGCTCTTTGGATCTGCCTTCATGAATCGTGCCTTCAGATATTTCATCCTTTGAGCTGACGTTGATAAGAATTTCCCCCACTTGCTAAAAACCTTTCTTACGCTGCGACCTGTAAATAGGCTGCAAGGCACATATTCTAGGGAGGAAATCACTGGGAAAGATGCAAATGAAAGAGAAGATCAGCTTTACCCGGAGAAGTCAGTGTTCCTGACACTGAAAAAGATGTTTTCATTTCATTAGATGGTTTATCCTCACCACATGGCTGTAACTTCAAAGCCAACCTGCTGGCGTACTCATCTGCCTGTTTTGGGAAGAGGAAACAGAAGAATTCACTTGGATACCAAAAATCTCATCATTTATTAGTATAAGTAATGCTGTAGACGTGACCAAGCGGTAGGTTAACTGTAATCGCTTATATGATTAATAATATATGTACATATCCTATCAATGTTGTTACTCTTTTGCTGACGAATTACTGCACACAGACCTCACTCACTGATTTCTACGTCAGTGCGAGCTGTGCCATGCAAACCAAGAGCAGAGAGCTCCTACACCAGTTTCATGGCTGGAGAAGACATCTGATTTGCTACAGCAGGCAGTACTGATCAAGAAGCTAGAACGATTCACAGCCAACATAACATACACCAGACTGATGAGGAGCTGACTGACAGCCCTTAAAATTTAACATTTTCAAGAAATCCCCGATTACTCATAATTTATTACATATTTATAAGTTGTAGAGCAAAATATGGCCTCGGTACAAACTTGGGTAAGTTTCTTTGCTGCCACTCATGCCCTGGACCTGAACTCCAGCATTCTCCTCCCACTGCACCTGACACAAGTCTTTGCTTTGAGTGCCTTCTGAATGTATAAAATACACTCTACCAGAACAAGGGCAGATCTTTTATTTAAAGCTACCTACGAATGCATACAACACAACGCTCTTTTCCACTTCCTCTGCTTCTATCTCTCTCGCATGCACAGCTCCTGTGCCGAGACACACGATGGAAAAGCCACAGCAAACAGTAATAGCATTTCATGCATATTAACGAAGATTCATTAAGCATCTTTCACTGTGACTGAGCAAAACAGTGTTTGAAACCCATGAGCTATTGAGAGAGGCAGAGAGTAATGTTATAGAAAGAAACACTGCGATGATCCGAGCGAGCCAGGGGCAACACAGAGATTTTTCACCTCCTTCCCACCAGCATCTGTAATGGAGAGAGCATAGCAGAAGTCTCATCAGGCTCTCTATGCTGACTGTGAATAGGATACTCTGGAGTACTTTTTTATGGCTTAATTGTGTTTAGTGTTATTGTTGCTAATACTCACTTAGAAGCATGGAATTAAAATGTTTTCTGTTACTGCTATCATATTTTCTGTTTGGCAGACTGATTACTTAGTCTTCATTTCTAATGGGACTTGAAAGAAATAGGATGTGAAATTCGTTCCTTCTCTGGCTTTTTCCTTAGTGTCTCAATTGAGCGTTGCCCAAGGTGGTTTAGTAGTTAACTTTCACTCCCTCTGCTGGCTCTCAGGCATCAGAGCAGAAGATGTTTTGTACAGATCCTACTAAAATGGGATGCATTTACTATATTTTTTATACGAATGTAATGGTACCATTTAAAGGAAATTCCTGGTGCATTAGAGCAGTTCTGAGTTCACTGTGTTTATGCATTTTGCAAATTCTTCAAATGTTTTACTCTCTGTGGACCTTCCAATTCACTCTTCAGTGATTCTAATTGGCCACAGTGACAGACAAAGCCCAGCAGCCCAACATTCAATCTTTAACGTCGAATCACAGAACAGAATACCCCAAGTTGGAAGGGACCCGCAGGGATATTTGAGTCAACTCTTGGCCCCCACATGGGAACACACAAACCCAAACCTTTTAAGACCTTACATCCTCATATGGCTGAGAGTTCTCCCTGAGCTCTGGCAGCCCGGGGCCATGCTGTGGGGAGCTGTGCCATGCCCACAACCCCCCGGTGCAGGACCCTTCCCCAAGCCTCACCTGACCTCCCCTGACACAGCTCCATGCTGTTCCCTCAGGCCCTGTCCCCCCTCCTAATTTAGTATCATCTGCATACGTATTTAATGTACATTTGACTCATGTGTCCAACTCTTTTATAAAAATATTATAGAGAAGTGACTCTAAAATTGAGTCCTGGAGCACCTCCATAGTGACTAGTGGCTACCAGTGTTCACTGCCAGTCTCAACTCTGATGTCTTAGTGGACATCTTACACAATCACAGAATTATCAAGGTTGGAAAAGACCTAGAAGATCATCTAGTCCAACCATTACCAATACTTCCCAGCTAAATCATATCCCTCAACGCAACATCCAAACCCATCCAAGATTGGGGAGTGTTTCTTGAACACTCCCCAATCTTACACAATCAATCAGACCTCTGCAAAAGACATAATTATCAGCCAGGACAATGAAGATTCTTTGCAGAAAACCAGCAAAGATTTATTAAAAAGTGTGATGAGTGCTCAATGGTCAAACTAATACGTAGTAGTAGTGAACTTAATAATGCCCTGAACACGAAGGAGCTCAAAGTGAACAATCCAGTTATGCAGATCTGCAGGAATGTTGCCAACAGTAAACATTATTTGTGGTGTTAATATTGCAAACCCTTAGCCCATAGTTCATGTCTCTTTTTTTTTTTCTGTAGTAACAGTGAAATCAGAGCATACAGAAAGGATACTCTCAACCACTGACATGTTCTGGAGGCATTCAAGGGCGGATTGGATCAGGCCCTGGGCAGCCTGATATGATGGTTGGCAGCCCAGCTAAGGCAGGGGGGTTGGAACTAGATGACTGATGCTTAAGGTTCCCTCCAACCCAAGCCATTCTATGATTCTATGAACCATTTTGCAACACTGTGGAACAACGACCTCACTGTCTGTATCTAAAATACAAAGATCTTTCTTGTCCTTACAGCTGGCCTTTCTGCTCTTCCATCCCCACAGCTGACATACTAACAAGTTTATCTCCCCAGCTCAGCAATAATTACTGACAAGCGTCTGCTTTCAAAACAATCTGAACACTGGATTTTCTTCAAAATCATGTCTAGAACAACCAAAGAACCCAGTTTCAAAAAGCGTGATTTAATTTCTGCTGTTTTTCATGATCTTCCAGAGAACTCCCATCTCAGACAGTGAGACTGGTTCCTCCAGGGCTGCCTGCACACGACTCTGGGAAGCTCCACTCTCCTAATTCACGCCTGTTTCTCCAAGGTGGTCTGTTTCCAAATGGCAGTACGCAGAGATGGTGGAAGAAAAAAATTGTTTAGTCACATTGAAAACACGGTCACAGCCAGGCAACGGTAATCAATAACAACAGAAAAGCTTCCGGTACTACAGAGCCTGAGAGCCATGCAGAGACATGTAGAGACAAAGGTTATGAGAATGACAGATGGACATAATGCATTCTGTTCTGAGCAAAGCAAACTCCAGGCCTGACATGTATACATTTTCAAAGAAAGCATGAAGAACTACTGAAAGACTGCAAAGGTTTATCAATTAAAAAATAAAATATCTGAAGGAGCGTTAGGTGATGCCATCAGAAAATACCTTTCCTGTGGGATTTCCAAGGCTTTTCTCAAAAAGTCTAGAAAATATTTTGGGCTTGAAGAAAAGAAGCATAATTTGGCTGCAGGTCTCTCAATGATATTCAAAGAGAGGGATTTGTAGAGAAGTGCTACCCACATGTGGGAATGGCCCAGTTGGTTGATCCTTGGGTTGAGTGGCTTCGTAAGGGAAACACACGTGCTGTAAGAGCGTGGTTTAGAAATGTCATTAACTTTCCTGACATTAGTGTTACCTGTCAGGTCAGTGCCCACTGGCTGCGTTGGCTGCTCCTGCAAGGTGACCTTCTGCTCTCTTGAACTGGAAGTAACATGATCTCTGCAAAAATGCACGGCACAGCTGAGAAAGAGAACAGCTTTAGGGGCTTTTCTTTTAACATATCAAATGAAGCCCTCATGAGGTTTAAAAAAAATAGTCTCTCCCTGACAGGCCAACATTCAGATGAGACTCTAAGAGTATATAAACATGTAGAAAGAGTCTACAATTTCTGTGGGCAGAACACAGATCCATAGGTCATACATGCTTCAGAACCTATGAATAGGATGGAATGGAATCCATGGCACTGACAATAATGCATTAAGAAAGAAAATTATACCTAAAACAAAGTATGATTAAGTGCACTTAATGTATTAACTTCCCTTGACAAGCACAGTGTGGAGTGTGTCTTGATCTACCTGGCATATTCTGGTGATCCGATAGAGTTGGATGGATGTTCCACTGAAGACTACTGCCAGACTTCCATGCATTGGCAGAAAGGCTGAGAAAGTCCTGCTCAGCATTTACCTTGGCTTTATAGGATGCATACAGAAGCATGCGCCAATATGGGAACAGGCCAAATATATAATTTGAGAAGTTTATAAACGGCTCTTTCTAGATTTCAGCCTTTTGAATCTCAGTGAATGGCACTTTTGATTCCAGCATGAAGCAAGAACCCCCTTTTCCATCTAAATGGAGAAATATATAGGAATAAAAAAGAAAGATGCACAAGGATAAACTTTTCCAACCTTCTCCTGCCCTCCCTATGGTAGATGAATAAAGTTGGAGCAGAACATCTTATGCACAGCCACCAGAATCCCAGGACTTTGCTCACAGGTAAACACTAGTCTGAAATCATGGAATCATGGCCTAGAAAAGTGTCATCATGCAGCCCTTTCCTTGGTTTGCAGCAAGATCAATTTGTGCTTATTCAGGTTATTTTAAAATCTTCCAGCTTCCCTAAGGAATTTATTTCAGTTCCTAAGGAATTTATTACTTCTGTCATTAGGAAAGATTTCATAAAATCTTGACTCAAAATTCCTTGCTCAGCTGTAGACATCAATTCTTCTAAACTACAGAATTATTGAAGTAAACACCTTTTTTATTCAGACTTACAAAAGAATAATAAAGAATTAACAGCTAAACACTTAAGGGCTTAACTGAATAACTGGGGGAACACTGGGGTTCCTCACATGAGAGAAAATGCACAGCATGGATCACCTCCTGAAATCTGCTAAAAATAAAATAAATATAACAGCAGCCTTGATGAAAATGCTACAATCTACAGCAATCCTTGAAGAGCAGAGCGTTAGAGTGCAGTGGAAGGGAAGCCAGCACTTGGCTGGTAGTGCATTAGTGCTCTATCACCTCTACTGCCAAAGCGAGCCATTACTTACTCAAAGTGCTCTGCAGACAGCTCCTTCTGGGACAGCATACCCATCACTTTCTAAAGGGTAGTTTGGAGGATTCTTCCCTTTTTGTTGGACATTCCCCTGGGTTTCCAAATCTCATGCATTATGGATAGGATCTTAATGGACACTGGCTGCATGAGCACTGCTTTCTGAGCCGCTCAGCTAAAGACAGACATTGCTGCTCTGTGCTTTCTGCTTTCTCTTTCCATCTTCCATATGTCAATTAGACTCTAATTTGATTTCTATTCTATCTATATGAACCACATTAAAACCCAATTCTACTTATTGCCAACAGCTTTCTTTGAATGAAAACTACTTTCTCTCTAAGAATTCTCCCAGATTCAGAGGTAAGCCAGTCTGCAGTTACCCAAGGTGTTGCCAGCCCATTCCTCCTGGACTGTCCCCCAGCTTATTGAGAGTAAGCATCCAGCTCCTTGGTGCTTTGCAGCATGCCATGATGCTGTTCACCTTTGCCTTGCCAGATTAATAATGACAATTCTTGTACAAAAATACCCTCAAATTATTTCTCCCTACTGTAACACAATACCAATATATTCTCTGCAGTACTGGCCACACAGGCATGAGCTCTTAATGGCCTCTAGGAATGCACCAATGAGTCAACTTTCGAGGGAAAAAAAGACTTGCATATAAATATTTGTCAGCATCAATAGGCAACTAATATCAAACATTTTCTTAATGAAGCCTGTCCCAGATTACAACGAATCTTTCTAGTTATGCCCTAATCTTAATCCGAGAAACTCAGGATATTATAAAGATTATGGAATTTCACTGCTGTTACAGACATAGAGGAATATGAGTGGGTGCAAGTCTTCTCCTACAGAAAAGGAAGGGGCAGAAGTCATTTTCTTTCAGAACACAAATAACCTACTTTTACTATGTCTCCTTGGAAAAGAAATAGCTTCAAGAGGGTGTGCTGAGGCTCTCCTCTTCACATCTTTCCCCTGTGATGAGTAAAGCTCTTAAAAGCAAAATGCTGTTGTTTTGAAAATTGTCTAAGCGTAGCTTGATAATAGACAACAAAATAGTCTGTCCACCATGAACACAGGGTCTGCTCCTTCCTCTTTGCTTGTTCGCCATCACTCTTCTTTATTACAAGTAGATATGAAAACTCTATTAAAAGGCAGTACACTTTGGTGAACAATTGCAAACAGAAGGTACTTCAGGTCTGGAGGAGATTCTATGATGACAGAACCAGCTTTGAAATCATGGAGGTTTGAGTAATGCTTGAACTCCATCATACCGATGTTGAGTTCTTTTCAAAAGATAATAAGGAATCATGCAGGCATGAAGATTTCTCTCCCCAAGAAATGTCTCTTGGAGAAGACTGATTCCCTGGCAACTTCCCATGCTGAAGCTGGAGGAACCAGCATCTTCACACAACGATCTCAGATGGATGTGGTTTTGCTAACATATTACTTGCTGACAGGTATATATTATTCATAATATTCTTATCACACGCAAAGTAGGTGCAGAAAAACAGAATGTGATGTTTTCCTTCTCCTCATGAGTTCTCACTTGAAGGTTTCTCCCCATAAGGCCAGCAGCTGAAACGTTTCAGGCTGTTACATACAAATGATATCTCAATTTCCTGATAGTTGCTCTGACTTTTTGTCTGAAACGGATCCATGAAGAATCAGACTAAAATTACTAAGAGGTCACAACAGAGAAATAGGAAGTAATTAAAGCTTACTTTATACTTAGAAATAGTGAAATCCTTAGAGCAACACTACATCTGGCTATTTTAAGAACTACAGCAGGCCTTTGCTGAGCTGTGCAAATGGGTAACACTTGTACATACAACAGATAACAATGAATATCATATTTATTAATTATACACATAAAATGGAAGGGTGATAAACTACCACGATGAAGAATCCGAATTCTCAGTCTCTGCCACCTCAGCTGTATTCTGTGCTGCAATTCTCTCCGACAAGAGTTATAAGGATTATTCTACTCCAAACTGGCCCACTGGTAACAAGTTTGGGGAAAGGTATAATTCCTTTTAGCCACTGGTTCTAGCTAAACAAAACTTCCTCCTCAGATAATGTTGCAGAAACAAAGAGCTGCTGTTTTTTTCCACTTATGAACAACAAAACTTGGTTTTAACACTGACTGCAGCCTCTGGGCATCAGCAGAGTTCATCTGAGTTCAGAATGGGGTAGGGAGCCATATTTGCTTTGGGGAAATCCTGGGTAGAGATAAAGCGTAATTTGTGCTCTGTAACATGCACACTGAGCTTCGTGTATCTGGGACGTGTAAAACCTCTGCAGATTGCTGGAAGCAATCCCCACGGCTCTGGCCAGGCTGCTGGGCTGCTTGGATTCCAGGAGATGGATAAAAGCCTCGAATATCATCCAAATAATATCTCTGGAGGCAAAAAAAGGACAAAGCCTAGACGATGCACATATATGGATGCTTTGGAAAGAGGAGGTAACACTCTAGGCTAGGTCAAATAAAGGACTCCAAGCTTCCTTACAGTAACGGAATTTTTGCTTTTTTTCTATCTATTTACTTGCCACCACCGTTTCTTTCTCAAATCTTTTGGCAGTCAAGACCTTACATCCTCATGGGTATGCATGACTTGTTGCTACAGCACTATAGCTTCCTGGGTGAGCGTTTTTACACTGGGAAAAGCCTATCCACACCGTAAGATGTAGTGGGAGAGCTAGAGTATTAGAATTACATCTCTGTGGTAGGTCAGCAGAAGTTTCTATGTGGACAAGGCTAGAGAGAGGGATTGGCTCTGCTGCCCACCCAACAAAAACACAGGTAATGTGACCTTCCCACTCTATAGCCTGCAGCGTTGGCTTCTTAATATCATACTGTCCTCCTGGTCTACATCTACCACCACCATCAATGTCATCAATTAATTTCTAATGAAATCTAAACAGATTGCTAGGTCTGACAAATTTCTAGATAGCGTCCTTATGATCAAACACAAATGTGTGTTTAAAGTATAAATGAAGATACGTATTACCACCTCTGCACATTTTTGCCTGGCTCTGCAGATGAGTGACTTTGGAATGAAAAGGGTGTAGACGAGAAGAGCTGGATAGCAAGCAATGGCTTGGGAATTTCTGTAGGCACAAAAAGCAAACAGTAATGTCAAGCAGATGGCTGAAAGCAAGAATGGAACCAGAAAGAAAAAAAAAGAAGTCGCTTGAGCAACACACATGCACACTTACAAGGTCTCATTGGCAAACCAGGACAATGACTCTTTGTAGGAGGGAAATAAATTATACAACATAAAGCTATATCGGTCTGCACACACAGCTGCATCAAACGAATCCACTGATTAATAAATCAGACATCAAAACTACAAAAAACTGCCCAGCAACTCTTAATGCTGCATCCTTCATATGTGCACACAAATGATACACTGTTGTTTTAAGTGGTCAGAACCATATCTTCTCAAATGCAAACAATAGAAGCCCTTTATAGCAAAGAGTCAGTGTATATTCTTTTTTTAGCCTAAATGTTAAGAGCCATTGCTTTTGGAACAGGGCAGTTCAAATTCTATCTCCAGTTAACCACAAAGCTCCAAGTAACTATAAAATGCAGTAGTGACATCTGTACAGTTTCAGAGGCCACAGATTGTTTCCATACTCTAATTACTACATCTAATTACAATGAAGAAAAATCACTTCTTTTCTTGAGTCACGGGAAGATCTTGTGGTTAAAGGATTCGCAGAACTCGGAGGCCTAGATTTCTTCTCTTTCCAACCAAATTGCAGACTTCCAGTGCAATAAGACTCACTTTTTTTCCACTGAGCCTTGGAAGACTTTATACGCCTGTGTTCGTAAAGCATTTTGACTTTCTAATTCAAATGACTCATATTGTAACAAAATACTTAAAATACCTTACAAGCGAAATTTGGATTATCACAGACCAGAAATGTTGAGAAGAGATCCTCTGATCTTTCTTTATGGCTGATTTTTTGGTTGCTATTTTTAAAATAGTAGCCAATAGGGGATACTGTACAACACTGGAATCTCCCAAAGTGTAATCCTTGATTAAATCATGGTTAGGTGAAAAAAGTCTGTACACAACAATGTTCAGTTCAGACAGTTCTGCCCTTTGTAAGGTGTCCAAGGCACACGTCAACAGCCAGAAAAGGAATGCCACTGATGTGATCAACTGTGTCCTGATATTGATCCCAACCCAGTGCCACACACTAACGACGTATTTAGATTTAAGGCAGCAATTGGTTGGATGGCCGATACTGATAGGAACCTGCAATTCTTCGCCAGCACTGAGAGCCTACGCCATCTTCTTTGGAAACTTATTTCATGAGAAAGATTGAGCAACAGCTGGCATGATAAGGCATGCATACTCGTGTCCAAAAATATGCATCCTGGGTGTGGTATGAAGAACAAGGTCAAGGGACACGAGCCTGTGTCCTGGATGGAAAGAGCTCTCATGGTGGAGCAGCACTTACGTGGTGAGACCTAGCAGGGCAGCTCTCTTTTAAAAGGGCTTTTCATTCCAAATAAATGAGAGAGACCAACGAGCTGCTAAATAATTTAACGAGATTTATGTAGAAAGAGGTTTTCAGAAGCACAAAAAGAAATCTCCGAGCTTGAATCTCCCATGGGAGCTCTAGAGCCAGAGCATCTAACAGGCAATGAAAAAAGCCGCTTGCGATCGTGAAACAGAAGTGAATTAACTCAGAGGACGCCTCGCTCACACTGCTCTAACCCAGAACACTTGTCCCACAGCCAAGGAGTTCTGCACACCTGCAGTGGGCCCTTGGAGCCACTTGCCTGGAAATGGAGGTAATTCCCTGCTCCAAAACTTCAGACTCGTTGTGTCATGGTGGGGGATTTCCAAGCTGTGAGTTACCCGAACTGCGATGTCACTTTTTGCCTAAGCAGCTTGCCTAACTTGTTGTGTTTTTTTTCAGCCACGGAGGCAAAATCAGAACTCTGGGTTTTCACTCCCCGATCAATCTACAGTCATCCATTCTTTTTCTCAAATTGAGCTTGCACTGACATTTCGCAATACGCAGCTAACTGCAAAGTGAATGACATTATGGTGGTGACACCAGATCTTTGCAACCTGAACTCTCCAGTATAAAGAAAAAAAAAAACCAGAAATGAATCCCCTGAGCATTAGCAGTTCCTGAAAAGAGCAAATGCAGAATTGCTTCCCTTATGGTCAAAAATGGATACTGCGAGGAAGTGACTGGAGGGCATTTTAGATTTCATGTTAAAGAAACAAAGCACAAATTGACTTTTTATAAAGGTCAAGTGAAAAATTGGATCTCTTAAGGCCGCAGAGAATTTCTACTCTGCGTTCAGTTCTGTTGATGTAAAAAAATGAGGAGAAAAATACAGTCACGACCAGCTTAACAGAGGATCTGGCTTGGGAGAAACGAAAGAAAAAAAGAGAAAAAAGGCCATATTTTCATGTAAGTCTGGCATTATAAACCATATCATTTACAATAATTTTCCTCAGTGGAAGTTACTGCGTTGCCCTTTCACAAACCATTCCAGTAGTAACAAATCTACCCAGCGTGGCTTGCACGTAACCCATGGGTTCCAGCCTGTGCCACTGGTTTGTGAACCACGTGGCTATATGCTGAAACAGGTACTTCAGGAACACAATTCATTCTCCGTGCTAAAAATACATCATGTAAAGAACAATACCCATATGGAAAATCAGACTTCCCTGTTGCTCTCACTGCGGAGTTATATTGTGTCCTATGAGAACTGAGACAGCAGCTTTGGAGGAGTTTCTGAACGCACTCCTCACACTGATGTGTTAACCTGAATCCATCTGAGCCATCACAGGTCAGGTGACTTCCATCCCACCATTTGCTTTGGTTGTGCCATGGCTGAGATCCCGCATGGTCTCAGGACACTGCGGTTCACCTCCACCAAGTAAAACCAAATCTGACCCAGGACACCACAGCCTGGAGGAAAGGAAGTGAGAGGGCAGCCTGGGGGGAACGACAGCAGCATGAATGGAAACAGCGAGAATTGGAATGATAGAAAACACATACACTGAAAAAGGGTTTTGCTGCTTCCTTCCTTACCGCTCTCAGCCCTCTTCCTGCCACTGCACATCTCCCGTGCTTGCTTGGGAAGAGAGCAAACACTCCCTTCCCAGAGATCACCAGCACATTTTGCACAGGGCTGAGCAAGCTGTCCCAGATAGAAGCCACTACCCAAATGTTCATCTGTATACAAGCCCTCCCTCCCAGCCCCCATTACACGTTCTGGTCAGGGAGATCAGGGTTGTTGGGTTTTTACATGCAAATGTTGGCTTTGATATTTGGATATATTTCCTCCTTTCTTTTTTTTTTTTTTTTTTAAATACCCTTTTGAAGCCAAGTTGCTGAGTGAATCATAAAGACAGAGAATTCCAAGAGCGTTACTGCTCTGCTGTTCCCAGGGCAAGTCTGGGCCAAAGCAAACCCTGCTGTGCCAGCAGCAGCTCGGTGCAGGCAAACAGCCGGCTCTGCGGCTCCCACTGCCCCCGTGGATAGAGCCTCTGCGGGGTCTCTCACTTCAGCCCCTCCCCACATTTGCCTTGAGTCACAGAATAACGTCCAGAAAAGAAAACGATGAGAAGGTAAACGTTCTGCCCTGGGTTCAGAACATCTCTGCCCAGAGCACATCCTGCTTCTCAACAGAGGTTTTCCATTCCCACCCCCACTTTTTTCTACTCCCTAAAACATCTTTCATTCCCGTTACAGACCCGAGTGATTTGTGTTGCGTCTGTTCCCAATCTAATCCAAACTGATCTGAACTGAGACGACTTTAATACCATTTTCTCATACATTTCACAGCGACTGTGGGAAGAACATTCACCGTGCTTTGTTTCATTCCTCTGTCCCATGTAGGTGAGTTTGCACCAGCTGTTCTCATACGCGAACACTGATACCACAACCTCTGGTGCCACGTTTGTAGAGTGTGAATCTCATATCCTTATGGAACTAAGCCCTCAGGGGGATGTTTGCTCAAACAGGAAATGCAGACAACACCACCACAATTACAGTTTGGGCGTATGTCAGAGAATGCACAAAAAAAAATGTCCATGGGCAAGTCTGATAGAACCAAGTGTTCACCAGTTTATGCAAGAAGAGCCTGATCACTCATTCTGGATAAACAACAAGTAAAACTAAGGAAACTGGGAATACTAGGAGGCAAATTACTCCTGTAGTTGCCTGGTCATCTTCAGTACGGAGGAGGGAAAGCCTTCCACTCTAATTTGCTTGTAAATACTCAGGAAAATAGCATCACCAAGCTATTCAAATTCAGTGAAACGTCTAACAAATCACAGGAATTAATTACTCCTTTTAGTCTGTGTTATTTTCTTGTGGTTACAGTCCACTCTCATTCCACCGTGCTCCTCTCTCTTCTTCTATTACCGCTCCTCTCGGCTGCATGACTCTGGCTTTTCATTTCCCTCGCCCGTGTTCCAGCTCTCTCTCTCACAGCGGCGCTGGAACGTGCAGCAAGAAAATGATGGATGATCACCTGTCACAGCTTGTTTATTATATTTCAGACAATCAATTACATATCCCTAATGCTGGTTGTCCCGCTGGAAATTTACATGCTCGGCACAGACCGATGTGAAAATGGAATCTCATTTGCCAAATGCCTTTCTGTGGGTACAGCGTGATGATTACAGCCTGGTTGTTTCAACAGTTGTGTGCGTCTGACAATGTCATCACTTACTGCTTGCCACAGGTCACATTGCTCGAAGGCGTTATTTATCGTGCGATGCGGGCTGAGGTTTTCAGAGCACAAAGATGCTGCTACAGCCGCGTGTGCAGGGCAGGCACACAGCCTCAGCACCCAACACCTGCCTTTGTTTCCACTGGTGGGAGACCTTGCCCCCTCTCCACCTTCCTTTCTTTTATGGATGAGTGCCCTGTGTTAAGGGGCGGGTGATTGCCTACGTTGATGGTTCTGGCAGGGGAAGTGCTGCTCATGCAGTTAAATAATCCCAGGACAGCTAGCAATTTAATAAGAAGCAATGGATTGCAGAAAAATGACACAAAGGGGAAAACCAAAATGGGCTTATAAGCATTTAGCAAAAATGCTAACCAGGAATCTGTGCTGAACTAGCTGGGAAAGGGTTACGTGGATTTTACTGCCTAACTGAGAGGTAGGGCTCATCTATCTCACTGTGGAGAAGGTGGGAGACCCTTTAGGGAAGAAGACATGGAGTATGGGCTGAGCAGCCCATTTGGGGCACAGTTTCACCTATAGGAGTCAGAGGTTCAGGAAAAGGAGGGATATGTTTCATGTGTGAAGTGCGTTTATAAGTAAGCTTAAGGATGCTCAAGTTTTGTAAATGTAGGTTTAAGAAATCCTATGTGTGAGATGCTTCAACAACACGCCCATTTGTGCACGGAGACACATATACATACAAATGTGCGTGCTGTGTAAAGGAAATTTCCTTCAGCAGAGAAGAAAGGTAGGGAGAGAAATACACCTTTCCATCCAAGAGTCAAGCTTCTAATAGCTTCCCATTAATTGGAGAGAAGGACTCAAGGACTGTCCCATTAAACCATCTTGCTGCCTTAGGCTTGATGCTCTCTGACTCCAAAGCCAGCTTCTCTCCACATATCTCTGCTAGACACAGAAATCTCCTTGGATTTTGTATTTGAAGAGCCTCAGCTACAAAGCACCCACAAAGCAGTCCTTCCCCGAAGGCTCAGGTGGAGTAAAGTTATTATACCCACTTTCTAAACATCGGTCTTGGTTGTGCACGTGGTAGAACTGTCTCAGTGTGGCAGTTTGCCTGTTGGGTTAGCTACTGCACTTCGTTACAATTGTGTTTAAGGGATGTGCTTTGATTTCACGACGTACACTCATTTGTTTTCCTGCTTCTTAGGAAATCATTTTGTTCAGTTGTTTTATTACATGTTTATACTTGCACTGATATCAAATGCTTTTCCAGAATTTTTGCAAAATTAATGGCTTGGTTTTCTTCTTCTTTTTATTTCCCAATGCATTTCCTTCTCAGTAAAAGTTGCATTTTTTCATCTCAGAACTATTTTTTGACACGTGTGACTCTGCTGCAGACTGCATCTAACCATAACAAAAATAAACAACCCCAAGCAGTGCAAAGGTTTTACAGCCACAGACTGTAGAGCTCCCATGCAAGACTAGAATGGGCACTAATGGATTGGCCCTGAAGCATCCCAGTAGTCACCGTGGGGCACTTTCAGTAGGGAAGGGTTAAGTGAATTGATACATACTGATGTGAAAGACTTTCAGATGAACTGGAACCATCTCCATGGGAAGGTTTCCTGTTATAAATGCTCAGTTCTGAACAGGATGATCTGAAGGGCATTCGAACATATTCCCACAGTGACTCTCCACAAGGTAGTCACCACTGGCTTTGAGTTCTGCACTCAGAAGTCTTCTCTGCCACAGAAGGAAAAAGTTAAGGAAGGATGCGTCCTTGTCGTTTGAAGAGCAATAGCTCAGACACTGCCCTATATTGGGAAGGTTGGGAAGGAAGATACACGTAATGCACGTAAGCGTGCCTGAAGAGGCAAACACAGGTTCAGTTCATAGAATCATAGAATCACCAAAGCTTGAAAAGACCTCCAGGATCATCTGGTCCCACCATCCACCTGCCACCATTTCCCCACTCAACCACATCCCTTAGTACCACATCTGCAGGTTTCTTGAGCACCTCCAGAGACAGTGACTCCACCACCTCCCTGGACAGCCCAATCAATTGATCTATGCATGTATGTAGCTCTGCAGATGTATAATTTGGCACACACTCTGATGGAAAAACTGAGGCTTTGGCACGTTCTGAGCACGGCTAGCATTGCAGCATCCTGGAGCACCAGCAAAGCCTGGCTGTGCGCCCATACAAGAGATGGATCATGGGATTTAGATGTTTGTGTGTAAGCTCTCTGAATGGCAAACAGTTTCCTGCATTTCTCATCCATAGTCTGCATTCTGTTTCCATTCATTTATGCACAGCGCAATCACTTGTTCACTGAGGTTTGATCAGTTATACATGTGCAATGTATGCACGGACACAGAATTAGGCCTACTGTGAATCACAAAGATAGGAAATATCTGAGGATTTCACTCCCCCATTTCCTTCTAAGCACAGTAAACTTGTTAAGTTTGAATGTTCCTACTGAGTCACATATTGCAACTCTTATCTGCTTTTTAGTGCTTTCAGGTTTGCTGGTTGTGTGAACCTAAAAACACAGGCAGTAGGCATGGAAAACGTCCTCAGTTTCAGCAGTGAGCACCGAGGCATTTGGAATTAGAACCAAAACGCACCTTAAAAATTACACTTCCTACATGAAAAGTTGTTGAGAATGAAAGATCTACCCATTAAACTTGAGATAAATGCAAAAACAGAGTGCATTTTTACGACTTTGGATGTTCTCAGACATTATCAGGTGCTTCAGTGTGAGTTTTACCAACTATAGCCAATGTACTCATCTCAAAGCCTAAACAGAAAGCTTTGCACAGAGAGGTGGATCTTGGTTGAATTCCGCTGGTTGGAAGAGACAATAATACTTCAGTGAGACTGAAATGTATTTTCCCCACTTATTTTAGTACTTCTATCTAGTTCATATTTTATAGCAGAGAAATACAATACAGCCACCTCAAAGGCAACACCACAAGCCAGTTTTCTCATCAACAATTGCACTTTAAGATCCGTGTGCACAGAAATTGCACTGTCTGCAGAAAAGCCATGACACTGATGGCACCCAACACAAAAACCTGGGTTAAATAACACGCTGCTACTTTGATAAGCAGGACGGACGCTGAAGGGGGATGGCCTACAGCTCTGAGCCATTGTCGCAGCCCAAGCAGTGAAATGTGATGTACCAATGGCACTTTTAGAGACCTTCTGAACCACCTACTGGTGTCCTCTCAGCTCTGTGTGCGCATGAAGCCACAAAATATGGACAAAAGACAGCACTCAGCTCTCAGATGACAGCTCCGTTCCCTGAGTGAACAGATGTATGAGATGTAGTTGCCTGTGACAGCAGAGAACTGGAGCAGATGAATTGGGAAGAGCCTCTGAAACCTTTGTTCCTAATGAGACCATTTGTATATTTATGGTATCCATGGTTCAGCAAGTCTGTGTGGAGCAGATCGTGATGGTTATTTATTCATATGCTAAAAACTCTGCCTCAGCAGCCCTGTGGAAAGCAATATTGGTTGCAAATCCCACCGAGTCAACTCAAATCATAGCAAAGCACTCTCTCCCCGTACACGCATATATAGATACGCATACACAGAAATATGTACTGTATTCATCCCAGCAGGTGTTTAAGAGAAGGGGAGATGTGGTTCTTGGGGACACAG
The DNA here is from genome assembly GCA_030625065.1 of Alectoris magna. Taxonomy (NCBI): domain Eukaryota; kingdom Metazoa; phylum Chordata; class Aves; order Galliformes; family Phasianidae; genus Alectoris; species Alectoris magna. The sequence continues at coordinate 2,637,279 of CM060578.1, read as the reverse complement.
TCTGGGGGCAGAGTTGGTGGTCAGCAGATGGTTGGATGAGATGATCGTAGAGGTCTTTTCCAACCTTAATGATTCTACGATTCCATGGCTACGGTGCTTTTGTTTCCAACCAACCTGCTGTTAGACAGAGGGCTGGCACGCTGCAAATCGAGGTAACATGTGCATCTAATTTCACAAACGAGCGTGTGAAAGGGCTCCAGTCCTTACACAGCAAAGGGCTTCCTGTGCTCCTGCAAGTTCTGTGTGAGTTGGCATGAAGTGGGGTCTGCTGAGGGCTTAGGGAGGAAATGGAGCAATCAGGCATGCAAGGAGTCACCACTGCCCGCAGAAGGAAGCGTCCTTCTGAAGCAGGCTGGAGTGAATCACACCGAACTTTCAACCTCTTTTCTTTTCCCTGCCCCCGTCCTCAGATTTTTGCTTTTTATGGTGGACTCAAATTACATCGGGTGTTTAGTTCCTCCTCCCTCAAACCGGTATTTTGCTGTCCATGCAGGACTCTTTGTATTACAAAGCAGTTTCATTCCCACACTACTTTTGCTACTTACTTACTTACTTACGTAGCCGAGTAGATCTGGAAAGTTCTCTGTCGGTGCAGTTTTGGGCTGTTGGGCACTGTGCAATCCTATGAAGAGGGACTGCCTCTTTACATCAGAGAATAAACAGATGATGGGCAGAAAACCAAGAGGCAGAGTTCATTTGTCCAAGGTCAGAAGCACAGCTGGTAATACAACCTTCCTATTCTCATTCCATTACTCAGACCGCTAGGCAGAAGTGCCTCCCTAACCTCCTCCTTTCAAAAATCCCCCAATTCCATAGCATGCAAACAGCACACAAATGAGTAACACATGGGGAGAGCTCCGCATGAAAAGTATGGGATGAACCCGTCTGGGAAGCATGACTCAACATACACAGGGGGCACTGCAAACTGTCATAGGGCTGGAGAAGGAGAATGGCTCCGTAGAGCTGATCTGAGAAGCCCTGACTGCTCCACTCCGAAGGAAAGCAGCTTTCAGTCCCCTGCAGCACCCCAGCCGTGTATCAGCCTCACTCTTTCCACATGATCGAGTGCTTTTACAGACATTGACAACTGATGCATACAATATATTTCTAAAATAAAGGCCGTGTGTTTGTTCCTGCTTAGAGGGCACACTCCCCAGAGCAGATGATTCCTGTCTCTTGGATCGGAACACCTCTGTCCCCACCAGTGAACATCTCTCCTGTTGCAGTTGCAGGAGGGGGCAGAGGGGACTTCTGTTCCCCCGCAGCATCCCCTGCCCTGCTTGGATGCACTTCTGGGCAGTTGAGAACAGAGTTGTGCTGAGTCAGGCCTCTCCCCCAGCTGCTCACCGGAAGCACGGCTGTTCTGCAGAAATAACCACCCAGGCCAGGACCAGTACTTTCTTATAGAAAACGATAAGAAAAACACATTGACCCTCCAACGCAGTAGCAGACTGCTGCAGCTATGTGATTAGGTGCAGCCCCACGCCGTGTACCTTTCTTATTCCAGGGCCTGTGTTGAGTGCTCTTCTGCTCCTTTGGGCAATGGGACGAGCCGGAGCACACCCCCTCCTGATTTTGCTGATCTAAACTGGGAAACCTGAGTTTAATTAGGACAGGGCGGGGGAGGGTGATAGGCACTAAGTGCAGCCCCACATTGCGGGGTGTGCCTGCGCCCGGTGGTGGAATAATATGAGAGCAGTGCTGGCTGAGCTGCTGTTCCCTTGCGCCTGTGCCCCCAGTTGTGCTGTAGCACCTGTTCCTCCCGGCGAGCACGGCCTGTTCCCTCCAGCACACACGGTCACGGCTCTCAGATTCAGCAGCTACTTGGATTGTGCCCTGATTTCTTAAAGGGCTCCAGCTCCGTCGCTCAGACACCATCCCAGCCCTGGGCACAGCGCTGGCTTTGCCTCCAAATTGGCCAATTAAAGGTCAGTCCTGAGCAACCTTGATCTCATTTCACCTCTCCGCAGCCAGCAGGAGAAGGGAGCTGCCCTTTCCCTCCCCCTCAGGGCAGGCTGCTGCCTGGGGGGTGGCACGCAGCGGGTCCCCATCCCTTAGCGCTGCAGACAAGCAAAGAGGGTCCCATGGCAAGATCCAGAAAGCATTGGGTTAATGACTCCAGGAGTCAAAAGGAAGAGGATGATTAGATATCAGGAGAAGGGAATAGGCAGGGGGCAAAAGAAGAGCGAAATGTCACAGTGGACAGGTCCAAAAAAGGCAGAAAGCAGATATCGGTTCACACAGTAGTCCTGTGAACAACGAGGGGTGCCCAGAAATTCTATTTAAAGGCTGTAATATTAATTTAATGGGGGGGGGGGGGGGGGGGGAGAATCTAATACGATTCCCACAGAATTTTGCAATTAAATTAGTGCAATGGGCTTTAAAAGTAGTGAGCATGATTAACAGAAATACCGCATAAATTACACGTATACTTCAGAAAAACTGGCAGACAGCCTCGCCGTGCAGGAGACCTTATTCTAAACTCTGGCATCCAGCTGTAATTGTATTTAAAAGAATTTCCCTGCTCAGAGATGAACCATTCCCTCCTGGGATTTTCATCCTTGCCAAATTCTCTGTGATTCCAAAGAACCAGGAGGAGCTGAAGGTGCGAATTGACCATTTTTCCCTTGTTTATGCAGTGTGTAGGGGACGCGGGTCTGGTCCATGTGCAGGACTTCAGGGCTGCTGCAATACCCCAGAACAACGCAGAGGTGCCCAGTTGCCAATATTGGCCATGCATTACATCTACTGACTTTGACTTCAGGAAGGAATTGTGGCAGTAGAAGCAGTCTGTGTACGAACACACGTGGCGGGGTACTGCATGCAGGCAGCACGGATTGCTCAGAAGCAGCTCCGCAGTGAGCCTGGAGAACAGCCATTGCTCCTGTGGTTTCAGATGGCTCAACACCGTATTAATTAGTGAGGGCTGTCAGAGAACCGGATTATGGATTTTAAAATTCATAATGCAGAGGTAGGAGGAATTCTGGTGGAAGCTCAAAGCATTTGCTGTACAACCACTCTCAGAAGCTGGATACATCATTTGGTGGATGAGCTCAGCGTAGTTGTGCCCCTGATCTAATGTTTTTTTAGCTTATACCCACACATCAAACTAAATGTTATCACAGAGATACCACACATACATCTCATACTTCCTCCCACATAATCCACACAGAGATGCATCCGACAAGCTTTGCAAACATTTGAATGAGAAGAGGATCCTCAAATAAAATAGATCCAAGTTTTATTCTCAGCTGAACTACTGTGCAAACCTGTCCCTGTCAGCGATCACCACACACAAACTCTTTACCTCTCTCCATTTTAGAGAGCTGTGGGCCCAACTCTTCAGTTGCTTAGCTCTTAATCCTTTCTGAAGAAAGCAGGAACCGATGTACCTCCAACATCAGGACTCGGTTCCTTCAAATCAAGCCTTATCACATTCTGAATGAACGGCAATTTTGAGTGTTAGAGTCACAACAATTCACTTTCTGATTTGCAAACCTGCTTCAGTGACGTCGTACCAATTTCACAGTCACGAATCCTGATGAATACTCCACCTGCGGGACAGCAGGTGCTGGTGAGCACCAGGCATTCCTATTTTTCTTGTGTGAATGCTATCGGTGTCTCTGTGCTGATGGCATCCAGAAGAACAGCATCCAATGAAGAAAAATGGCTTGTCACTGCTGCCTCGAGATGCAACGTCGTTCAAGTTAAGCAGAAGCCATATTGCTGTGTTTTCTATTTCTTTCATAAAACACAAATAAAGTACCCTCTGGAAAGACGCGAGCTGAAGTGACAGGCATCTCTTGAATGCTTTTAATTGCTGCCAAAAATAGTCTGAAGCTTTCACAAAAGTTAACACAGACAAAATTTCTACAGAAAGCATCAGTTCCCTGTGAAAAGAAGCTAGCTATTGCATCAGTTAAAGAGAAAACAGCAATTACATACTTCAGCTCTTCTGAAAACCCCATTTTTTCTTTATAAGAGTGGGGGACATTTTCAATGCATGCTCACAGCAGTGGAGACCCCATGACATTTAGCACACCGGCTTACTTCCATCTCCATACGGTAACACCATCCCCAGCCACTAGTAGGCAGATTTTAATCATCGTCTTTTCATCATTGCTACAATTGCACCTAATAACGCTAGCTGAGGACCAGAATCTCATTTGCTAAACTCAGCATAAAGACGGAGTGCTCCCAGCATGCTCAACAACAGATGTGTTTAAATCATGCTCTCACAGCTTCTTAAATCTTCTATCACTGATAAAAATTCAAGCTCAGTGTGGTTACTGGGTGCTCCCAGACCAGCCAGGAGGGTCCCTCAGTGTCTGAAGCCCTATGCAGCATGGTGCCAGCCACACACAGCTGCTCTGACCGAAGATGTTGGTACCACTCTGCTCATCCCACCAGTATCAGCAGATTGCAGAGCATATCTCATGTCACAGCCAGGCAGAAAATGCTTATCTTGCCTCACAAACTTTGCAATTACCTTCCTCTTCCTCTCCCATATATCATCAGGAAGAGCGAGGAGGTCTCGCCGGATGCATTTTTTAGTTGTTTCCCCCATTTTTCATGAAACAGAAGGAGAGTAAGATGTCCACGTACTCAAGGCATTCATGTGGAAAATTGTCACTCTGTCTGCTCCAGCCCTGTGCCCTGACCTGGAGGTAACACCACACGTAAATTCTCTCCACGTGAGGCTGTTACTGTGATGGGGCAATACTCTGGGACAGGTCTCCAGAAGGCTCTGGTGCTGAGGGACTGCCCCAACAGCGTTCTCCAGCCACATTCTTGACAAAGAGTGTCCATTAATGGGTGTTTTCTGAAATAATTTTTTTTTTTCTTTTTATTTTAAATATCCTGACCCGCTCCAGCTGTAGCCTAAAACCTGTATTTCCTGAACATGGACAACTCCCAGTCAAGCCAAAGATGTACATGGTACAGGATCAGGCTCCTTGTGGTTAATATTACTGTTTTTCCAGTTTTCTTTATTTAAGTTTTACTTCTCTGGTATCCAGAACAAACAAGCATGGAAAGAACCCATTAATATGTCTAATGCTTTCCCCCTCAAACTGCCATGATCTCACCGCTTCCAAAGCCCAAAGGAAATTAAAGCACAGCCCAAGAGGACGGCTCTGAAGGACACAACTTAAAACCCACGAAAGCTGGGAAATTTCTGTGAAGAGACTGCAGATCTTGGGTAGGAAAGAAGGTTACAACAAGCTGCAATAAAATTATTCCAGAACGTAGCCTGAACAAAAGGAAAGTCTGCCATTCAACAGACAGGAAATCCCAGAGTTTATGGATGACCCCGTTACAAAGCCAATGTTTTGGAACAAACCGTTCTTTCCCTCGTGCCTGTGCTTTCCCCTGCAACACAAGGGCCAGAGATACATGCTTGGCTGCTTCTGCTCATGGCACTACTCTGGCACACACCCCAAACACGAGATGAACCAAGTCACCAAGCAAGGGGCTAAGCCTGCAAGTGGGTCTGGCTTTCTTCAGCTGCAGCAGTTAGCACCATAAAAGCAATTGCCCTCCTCCTGTAAAGCCTGCCTGGATTTATTCCCACTGATCATTTTAACTAGTGTACAATTACTACTTCTGCTATAAAAGCTGGCGCGTCGGTATGTGACATGCAGAATTGTCCTCAGCCCATCCTACATTTTGTGTATTCCTTGTGTATGCAGTAAAAGTGACTACGAAGGGAAGAAAAAACAAAACCCCTTCCCAGCTCCCCTCCCTCTCTGCTGCTGCCCATTGTGCTTTGGGCTCAATGGGACTGCTGAGGCAGCAGATACAGAAGGAGATCTGGGAGCTGTCGTACCTGTAACCATGCGGAGGTGGTCAGAAGGAGAAGCTCAGCGGGGTGCTGTCCTTGCCAAGATAAGAAAAGTGGAGGCACGTTTCTGCCTGCTGGTTGCCACCACAGCCCTTCTCACTCCTTTAGGAAAGATGCGCATCAAGTCAGGAAGTGCTGCAAAAAGTCATAGAATCGTGAAGCCATTAAGGTTGGAAAAAAACACTGAGATCTCCAAGTGCAACCCCTAACCCACCCCATTGTACCCACCGACCACATCCCTCAGCGCCACATCCCCACAGTTCTGGAACACCTCCAGGGACAGCAATCCCACCTGTGGCAGCTGTGTCAGTGAATCACCACTCTTTTGGAGAAGAAATGTTTCCTAACATCCAACCTGAACCTCCCCTGGTGTGACTTAAGGCCATCACCTCCCATCCTATTGCTGTTACCTGGCAGCAGACCGAATCCTGCCTCACCACAACCTTTCAGGCAGTTGTAGAGAGCAATACTTTATGTAGCACATCCCACTTGACCTTTGTCATCCACTTCCCCAGGTGTCCATGACACTGCGGAGAGATCAGCATCACCCAGACAGCTGCAGTAGCACTCATATTGCAGAGCGCCATGTCCCAAACGGCGTAGCTTGGGAGCTCCTCCTTCCCCATTGCTCCTAATGCCAGCCCTTCCCTGCTAGCACAGGGAGCACATCCCTATGCTTGCAGGGTCACCTAGCAGAGGTTTTGCTGTGTTACCTGTGCTTTCACAAAAGAAGAGGTGCACCAAGGAGGGCGGGCTCAGCTGAACCTGGCGGAGCAAAGCATGTGCTCCCAATGGACGGTTCGCTGCTCAGTGTGAATCAAGGATCTAACTCCTGCAAGCATGGAAACCATCTGGCAGAGAGAATCACTCTGTCATTTCTTTGCCTTCTCTCACTCTATACTAGATCAGTTTAAAGAAACAAATAGACCTTAAAAAAGAAAAAAAGGAAAAGGAATAAAATATTTTTTCCTCTCCAGCTATCGCATTGCCTGGATTCCTAAGTGCTTTGAAAACAAAACAGATATTGAATACATCTCTCCTCAGCGAATTGACTCTGTAGCGTAAAGCATTTCCCACAGGAAATCCGTGAGGCTCAATCACTATGACACAGTCAAGGGAAATTTGGACAGTCAAGGAAAATTCAGAGTGATGTCTGAGAAGCCGGGACAAAAAGGATCAGCCCTTCTCAGGATGAAGAGAAGGTGCCTCAGCTAAGCAGGGCTGGCAGACCAGCTCCGAGATTCTCTTCAGATATGCAATTACAGTTCTCCCTGGGGGTTTTGCTTTTGTGTTGTTGCTTTTTAAAACCCTTCTCCGGAGTCAACAATTTGCCTGAATCGCTTCTTATTCGTTTCATCGTCATGACTTCTGAAGGCATCTAATGAGCCACTTGGAAGTTTGCCTGAAAACAAAACAGGATGGAAAAGAAAAAGCAAAGAAAGAAAAAAGAAAAAAAAAAAAAGAAAAAAAGAGAAAAAAAAAAAGAGAAAAAAAAAAGAAAAAAGAAGCAAAAGCAACCATCCCGAGATGGCATTAAATCTTTCTCCTGAAACTATAATCTTCAGGATTAGAGCTCAGCTTTGTTTTAACACTCTTCTATCTAGGGATTAATGGGCCTTGTCCTTTATAGGTTAGAGTATCTTGGGGAGCAAAACCCAAAATGCAGCACCCATGATACGGTACGCATGTTTGATGGGCTGTACATAGACTCAGAGCAGGGTCTGAAGTTTAAACTTTGTGGAAAGCAGTTTGTTCTTCCAGGTTTTGTTCACCACAATGCCTTGGCAGCTCTTAAAGCCCTGAAGGTGTGATTGTGCAGCTCACAGTGAGACAAATCCCGAGTCACTCCTGATTTCCAGTCTGAGTGTCGGATCCAGCCTCTTGGTCAGAGGAACATCCATAAGGCTGCAGAAGTAAAGACAATTAGAGGCACTATTTAACCTTATTGCCTGGCTCTCTCCTGAGTATCCCTCCACAGAGATACGTACTTTTGGTAATTAAAGGAGAAATCAAAGATGTGGAAGACCTGTGGAGATGTGGGCATTCTCTGTGAGGCTGCAGGTGGTCAGATCCATCAGCTGTCTATGATGTTGATACGGTTATTGCTGTCAGCTGAAGAATTCATTGCTTCATTTTAAGAAGAAAAATACTTTTCTCGTTTGGAAGATGACTATGAACACATACATATGTGTTCATTTATACAGAACTGTCTTGTAATGGGCCCAATAGTGCTGTGAGCCAGCTCTTCCCAAAGGGATCCTGCGGCCTTCAGCCAGTTTATCCATTCATCTGTGCAAGGATGGTTAATGTGATGTGAGAGAGGCTAGAATGGTCGGCTCATCTGAATGCTGACAGCCAGAAGTGGGCTTTCAAAGCAGCTTGGCCCCCAGCTGCAAATGGCCACCCCTTAGCCACTGCCCTGCATGGAGGCACCAGCATGTTTGATGGGCTATTTCAGACACCCAGCCATGCAGTGGTGGGCTGGGGATCATCAGTCGACACAGATCAGCCCATCTCAGGTTTTCATGCAGTCTTGTGCCATCGTGGGTTTGTTTTCTTACTCTGTGTTTTGTTAAAGCCAAATCCTGGGAAGGAAGTGAGTCTTGGCACTGATGGGCAGGTCCACGTTGCTTAAAAATACAGGCAAAAAACAACTTATCTCACTATTTCTATCTCACTGTTTGCCTACCTTTTTCCTTCTGCCTCCATGCACAGAAGGTAAGTTTGTGACTTTTTCTATTAGAGCCAGAGGTTCTCCTGTTCTAACAGCAGAACCCGAGCTGCTGCTGGGACATGGTCCTGTGCCCAGCCTGAAACACGGGTGGGATTAACTAGGAGTTGGGCTCTCCTCGTCAGCACCGTGTGGGTTCTGTAAGCAGTTCTGCTGTGAGCAGCAGCACAGGTCCCCAGTGAGTCACATAATGGAGCTTCAGTGCTGGGAGGCAAGGAGGACACAGCAAGCCACACCTTGGACATATTGCCCATACCTCTGTGCTGCTCACTCCAAAACATCATTAGCTGTGCAGCTGCTGCTTGGAAAGATTTCCAGAGCTCCACAATGCACCAGCACAGTGTGTGAGACAGCCTCTACCTAGAGAGCACATACCTTTCATTCCCCAACAGTACACTCAGCTCCAATTCAATGCAATTCCAAATGTCTCTGCAGCCACCAAACACCTTCAGGTTTCTCTCCCACTTCATTTGCCCTGAAGGAGCTCTACAGCATCAAGCAGAAATGTTATTACAGTTAAGTGTGTTTCAAGGCATACAGGTTACATTACTGAGAGATGGAATGTGAACAAATGAAGAAAATAAGAATAATCATACTTCATGACAGCTCTCTCTTACCAAAAAGTGGTACTGTGGGGAGAGGAACCTTCTTCCTTCCTCAGCACTTTGAGAGCCAAACATACATACGAGCTACTAGTTCCTGATTCTGATGTTGATATACAAAAGTACCAGATTATTTATGGGTCTTAAATAGCTAATTTTGCTCTAACAGCCTGCTAGAGAAGGAGCTATTTAATTTTCACAGCTGCTGGGGTCTGTTCTGAGGAAGACAAACACACTGAGCTCTCTCTTGGAAGTTTTGTTACTATTTAACCTTACATTAGAAAGGAGCTTTTTTAACAAATATTTCTGAAGTGACAACAGAGATCTGTCCTCTGCGTATTTGAGATATGGCGTCCAATAAACAACATTCACTACAGTGCAAAGCAACTTCAGCTGCAAGAGAGATTGCTCTAATTGTGCAAGGAAACTCAGTGCATTGCTGCATTATAAGGTAGGAAAGCACATGATAATATTCTTTCCTTTGAATAAAGATGTACTCCCAGCCCTACGGAAGTCCAAAGTGGATGATAAGGTTTTGTGGCCAAGGACCACATGAGGGTTAGTAGGTCTACTCCCAAGGGGGTAACACCTTGCAAAGGTCAACAGTGGGCTTGTTTGCCACATTTGCCACATTTGCCACATTTGGAAAGTAGCAGCCGTTTAACAACCTGTCCTGGACAGAAAGAGCTGAATAGCAGGCTCCAGATCCAAGAAACTCAAGGATCCATGGAAGAAATTTGTATCTAAATTGAGTTACTGGAACAAATAATAAATAGGAACTTAGGAAGCCAATCGTATTGTGGGAGCTCAAATCACAGATGGGACAAACTTCTATCGGTGGACCACAGCGAAAACTCCTTTGCATGTTGGTTAAGCCCTACAAACAGCAGGGATATTGACTGTGAAGTTTAAAAGCAAAGTCCGATTGAGCTCTACCATGAGAATGTACTTAATTATTTTTTATCTCCTGTGCAGTGTTACTGGCAATACCTATGCAATTCTGCGCTTCTGCTGTAAACTTAATGAAGTAGCAAAAGAATTCTGGCTGTCAGCCCAAAAGGCTTTGGGGTACCCAGCAGTATCTCCTGTTAATATAAATAAAGCCTAGATCTGCATAGAATCGTGGCTCTCAGACATGTTCTCGGGTAAAAGATAAAATTAACATAGCCTTATTTCCTTTAGGGCCATATTAATTAGGCAAGAATCCTCAGGTATATAAGAACAACCTTGGCTCTGTTAACCACTTAGTGAACTCCACCGGTCGGTGGAACCCTCCTATATCTGGTGAGACACGGGCTGAGGGGTCAGTATGGGTCAGAAGAGGGTCCTGAGGTCTTGTGGTAGATTCAAACAGACATGAGCTATGCCAAAGCATCGCAGGATTCACCCATCAGCAGAACCTGAGCTCTTGGAGGGGATTTTCCTGGTGTTTTCATTTAGGAGACTCTCAAAGACCTGACTGTACAGCTTTGTGGCAGCTACAATTTCCTGTTTATGCTGAACGTAGACACACAGTGACCTAACATCATCCATACAAAGCAGTATGCATTTCAGAGACTCTATTAAAATAAATAAGATTTCACACAGCAATGACACCCTCAATTCCATGCCATTTGAACCTGAACTACATTCGCTTCATTGTGTTAGCAGCTGAGAACTTTTAGATACAGAAATCATGACAAATACACACCGCACTTTCCTTCTTGCACTTTGCTGGCATTGCCTTCACGATAGCTGAGTGCATTTGGCCTTACGTTCACCCACAGCTGCACCGACTTAAGGAAAGAGTGAGTTCAAACCCATTTATTCAGATGCTGGCAAAAGCCCATGAGACGTGCTTACTTTGGTTTCACTGACATGGACTGGGAATAAGCAGCAAAGCAAAATTAAGCATGAGTAAGAGCTTCCTAAGTTGGAATAAAGTTGTCTGTGTTGTGAACGCTTAAATAAAACTGGTTTGTATTTTTTATCCAACTGTGTTATCCTCGCTTTTGCATCTAGAAGTGACCCCTCTTCAGAGGCCCTCTGTTTTGCTGGTAAGTCATAAGGTGGGCTGTGGGCTGGTACAATCCTGCTAAGCCATTCTGAGACCACTGCAGGCCAATGGATGCTTTGGGGGGAAATTCTGTTAAGCACCCCAAGAAAAAAAACAGAAGCTAACCTTCATTTTCTATTCGGGAGAACAAAATGGTTTATAAACTGTAGGCAGATCTCTAATCTGCTACATCCCGACATCCACGAAATCACTTGGAAAAGAGCAGCACAGGGGAAGAAGGCGTTATAAATCATCCAGAAGGAAAAACGCAGACCCCGAGCCCACCCCGTGCTGTGGGCAGAGCACATACCTGTTTTTCTGCCTACTGAGCAGCACTGTTATTATTTTAAACTTTTACACAGGCAGTCACTGCTGTGTGTACTACAGAGATCTATTATCAGAGGAGTTGGGTTGCAAGAGAAGGGGGGAAGCAGGAGAAAGAGGGAAGCTGCCAGCACTGGGCTGCAGCTCAGCCAATGCTTGATTGCAGGTATAAACATCACCCGCTGTATCAGCAAAGCTGCAGAGAGTCAGCCATAAACCTCCCAGGAGGGGCTGCGCAGGGAAGGCTGACGATGCAACTTCAGGGTCTGCGTGTTACTTGGAGACATCCTGAGCAGCTAAAAATACAGAGCAGTCATTAGCCAGAAAGAGAGAGGGAAATATTTTCCTCTTTCCAGTGCAAAGGGGCTGGGGAGCGGTCACAGAAAGAAGGTGTTACCAAAGAACACGTGGAACGTATAGCTCAGGGAAATCCTACGTGTGTGTATAAGCAGGTAAGCCACCTGTGCTGCCAGTTTGAGCTGTAGGTTCCTGGTGCTTGGACTGACTGTAAATGTAGGAAAGGTTGCAGCTGGGGCTAGCTCTGATCATTGCTGCACTATCACCTTTAATAACTCATCTCTGCTTGAGCAGATCCAGGATTCACACTGCAGCTACTGAAACTGAATTACTGTCATTAATAGAATTTCCACATTCCTTCTGTGCATGCATCCCAATGTAGTCTGTAGACAAACATTAGCTTTACCATAAGAACTCAGAGCATAGGAATAATGGTGTTTTATAAGGTGTGGCAGATGCAAGAGATGTGCAATGTTGGGGCTGGAATATATAATCGGGGTGCTAGCTCTTGCTTTATCATAGGATCATTAAGGTTGGAAAAGACCACAAAGATCATCTAGTCCAACTGTTACTGCATCACCACCATCGTGCTGTGTTCTTCCCACGAGCATTTTGCCGAGACCCGCAGTTAAGAGTTTGTCACTGGGCAAAAATAAATCAAAATGGCAGAAGTTTCAAAGTGGTTCTGATAACCACGGCCACATTTTCAAATGCTTACCCTCTTAGGAGGAACCATACAGAAAAACTGTTGGCAATGGAGAGTTCTGCAAGGAGGATGTGCACCTCCCGACACCTGTGTAAGAAAATAGGTCTCCTCCTAATTTTTCAAGAGATGAGAAGTATTCTATAATTAAGAAATGAGTGGTAAAGTGTTGAATGCTGCTGGTGATGAAGGGGCCAGAGAGATCCCAGCTGGGTCTCAGAGTCCCTTTTGAATCTGCAGAACTCAAGTCGGTATTTTTGTTTTGCCTATAAATGAAGTAAAGCTGATCTGCAGCCATTGAGACAAACCCGGAATCTGAGGGTGCTGGTGAGGAAATGCAGACTGCTAATTCTCAAAAGAAAAGCACCCCTTGGGAAAAGCATTCGGGCATTCGCTAAAACAAGAACGGCAGAAGTGGGATCTGCAGAGTAAAACTGTCTGCAATGCCAGATGCCCTTCAACAGAGAATTTCTGGTTCTACCTGATCAAATGGGAGCTGCCTTTTCTAACCTTCCAGCTCTCATGCAGATGTCCCATAGGCTATGAAGCTGCTGCACTTCAATCGCTCTGGAGACTCAGTTCGGGACTCAGAAAAGCTGTCTTTTCCTGTGACCTGAGTGAGGGCTACCCTGCACGGTAATGGCAGTGGGAGGATGTCCCAGGTGGCAATTCATAATCAGAATATGCACATATCTCAGAATGATGCCGTGAGAACAGTTCTTGACTCCAGCCAATGAGCAAATGAAACTATTTAAATTCAGACCAAGTTATTTTTAAAGGCTCCAAGATACAGGATGAGCAGCAAGGCTGCAAACATAGCCAAGAAAACTGACTAATTTCCCTGAGTAAAGGTTCAGTAATGCCATAACTGCTGCAGAGAGATAAACTGCACTCTTGATAAGCAAGGTGCTTATAATGTGGCTCCTATTGCCATGTAGTCCTGGCAATAAGTTCAGGGCAGTTCTGAGTGCCAGGAGGAGTTGCAGCCTCTGCCGTTGATGTTCAGTGACCCTGAATAAAGCACTGAGCCTTCCAGTGTCAGCCCATCCGATGGGGATGACATGCATCCCAGCGTTGCTTAAGGAATTAACTCCCTGATGTTTGTAAAATGATTTGAGAGCCCTCTGCAGAGGGTGCTGTAAAAGGGCACACTGATTATTGCAGCCGTAGATTTGAACAGTGCGAAAGAAAGCTCCTGCAGGAATGCACTGCTAGGAAACTTAATGCAGCTGTTAATCCTGCAAGGCTCTGAATTGCAGAACTAAGTGCAGGAAGTGCAGAGAGTTGGGCTGTGAGTAAAAACAACCCTTTATACACACGCTCAAGCTTTTCCTACTGTAAAACTGCAGCGCATCACAAACATTTCCAGTACAAAAGGAGCATTTTGCTCCCGGATGGCCAGCAGGCCACCCCACCAATTTGGTAGGCTTAGAAGTAGGCAAACGAAGCTGTCATCAAGGAAAAAGCCAGCTTACTGGTGGGCAAGGACCCAGAACTGGAAGTGCAGTGGTCTTTGCAGTGAGCTGGTGATGCCTCAGCAGAGAAGGCACAGGTAATATCCAGCAGAAAGGAGAGAGGCCTCCATTTTCAGAGGCAATAGATCTATCAAAGATCCATAGTGACAATCTGAATCTTCATCCATCTTTCCCCTTTTCCTTCCTGCCCGTGTCATTTCCTTGGGAAAGATTTCAGTTCTTGTTCACCTCTGCTATGACTCCCTTGAAGTCTCAGCTGTTCCAGGGAAAGTAAATAGGGTTTAAAATTAATTATCAATTAAAATGAGGTTAATCAGCGTCAGACTTGTCATCTATTATCCTTGTAAGTGAGACAATCCTGTCCCCCTGCAAAACCCCAACAGGGAACAAGGCCAATAAGACTCAGCAACAAAGCCCGTTCCCTCGTGACCTTTGCTATGTTTAGGAGGAACAGCTAAAATAAGCTCTAATACTCAGCCAGGCCAAACACTGTTGAGAATAACTCTATTTAACCCTTTTAATGCACCGTGTATGCAATGTCTCTGGACAGCAGAATGTGTTTTTCATCCTCTGCTGCTTATATTGGTTACAAATATTCAATGGAGACGGACCGTCATCTTAGCATGGAAGCAGTTAACTTCTCCAAAGCCCTTCGTGACTCCATTGGAGTATTCCATGCTCCACATTTTTTAATCCTAATGGGATATGCTGGTTTATACGATCCTTTATGCAAGCTCTTTGTTTCAAATACCTTCCGCGCTTACTGTGGTGATTCTCCCACTCACATGAAAAGAACTGTGCAGGCAGCTTGCTAGGAAACCAGGGTCTGCAGACACCTACCTGCTACTTTACATTGTTGGGGAAGCAAGGAATCTCACCTCTGACACGTGCAATGTACAAACTGTAGCAGGCATATAGCAGATACAGAGCCTTCCCAAGCTCTGACCTGTACAGGTGATTTGTCTGCCTTAATACCCAAGAAATCTTTTAAGGAACTACTTTCTTGTACGGAAATATCAGTTTCCATATCTGTAATGTGGGAAAGTATTCAGTAGAGTAAAACAAACAAACAAAAAAAAATTAGTGTCATTAAACAGAAGATATCTATGAATGCAGAATCTGCATTTTGGGGCTCAGATTTGTACTCATTCCCCTGAGGATAGGCACAAACACATGGCAGGATGCTTTGTGTCATCCAAGGGCTCCTTGAGCACCATCCAGGCCTGATAACTTCCACGAGCCTCCAAAGCTTTACTTAGAATCGTAATCCTTGTGACAAGCACAGAGAGAGAGACCTCCAGGGGTGCAAGTGGGTTAATAAAACTGAGTTGAAAAGACAACACGAGCGCTTGGCTCCCCTTCACATGTTAAAATCTCCCAGAATCAGACTTGAACCTTGGATCTTTAACACGGGATTGGAAGGGAACACTGGTTTCTCAGAATCTGGCTGCAGCCTGCTCTTCCTTGCATTCAAAGCCATAGAACAGACAGATACACATCCCTTCTCCAGCATCTCTTTGGCCTCTGTTTTCATCTGGTGCTTTTTATATGCTCCCATTATGAAGTAATTCAGCAGTGTGTGTGTGTGTGTGTGTGTGTGTGTGTTCATGCACTAAACTTCACTCTCCAAATACTTCTTTTTTTAAAAGAAAAACAAACCACAAGAACAATTTGTTCCAATCTGCTTCTGCAAGTTGTTAAGAGGGAAGCTCAGCTGTTGCTGCCCTAATGGGCTTAATGCAAAGTGTTTCTTGCCAAGAACCGACACAGAGCTCAAGCTTTCTCCTTTTCTAAGGCATGCTACAAGTCTTGAAATAAATGGAGTTGATCTATAGGATCTGGAGGGCAATATAACGGAGGGTGCAAAAGCAACAGACTCCAGGACTGGACAATCATGCTGCACAAGGTAGACCTGGCCTCTACTTGTCATAAACTATATAGAAGACTAGAGAGGAACCTAATGCCAAGGCATGTAGTCAATATATAGGATGAGAAAGCAACAGGTTCTCTAGACTCGTCCGGTACAGTACTTTAACCCTGATATAGAGATGGCAAAGGCAGCAAAGGAGGAAAGGAAATATGCTTGTGGTGATGTCTTGTGTGAGAGTTAACATGTGAAGTCTTGTGTGCAAACATGTCTGCCTGCTGTAATTTGTTCTCTTGGAGACCTTGGACAAGACATGGAAACACATACTACTGGAAAATAGCCTTACTGTTGGCTAAACTGCTGGCTAAGGAGAACTCAATTGACAGATCCCAGCCTACCACTGAAACCTCGTCTTGGCTCAGCAGGACGTGTGAAGCACGTTGTCTCCTGAATTTCTACCCAAGACCCTCTGTTCTCTCAGAATTCCACTGAGCAGCTGCTGTTCACACTGGTAGGCACCTCCTGGAGCTGCTGCTTGGTACAGTCAGCCTTGCAGTCACCTGGTAAACATGAGCTTCATTTCTCTCTTCTACAAGAGATACAGGAGCAGGTCCATACTGGAGAGCGGCCTGCTCAATGGTTGCAAAAGGTGTTTCCTTCATTCTCCCTCGGGGACCCAGCGGTGGACCTGAGGATCTGCCCCAGAGCAGAGGCATGTCCTGAAGATCTCAGCTCTGGGGAGCACGGGCTGGGAGGCAGATGTGTGCCCTGGGAACCCCACTGTGCCTTGGCTTTCTGTCTCCAGTTACTGTCTCAACACAGACGTTTGTAAAACAACACTGCCCTCAGCTTCCCCCTTCTCCCTCGGTGCATTACTGGGATCTACATATGTATATGTTTTATTTATTTTTTTCTTAATCTTCCACTTAGAATATTGCACTGCACTCTTTGCCACGGACCTTGAGATCCCAGGATACAGGCAGGGTATTCCTGACTTCTCTCGTGGAAAGCTGGGATGGAAAAGGGTTCTCATTGTCTTATACATTCAGTCTTATCACACTTTGTAAACCGAATAAATCACTGTATTTATTTTAGTCTAGTCAAACTAATTCCTGCTCACCTACGTGTGTGTACGTGTATACAGATCTATTTCCACTGGTACAACATGTAAGATTGATGCTAACCACTGATCCTGAGCAGAAGCAGTCTGTAACACTTCGGTGCTGGTACAATAGCACTTACAGTACAAAATCTATACACGTATCACTCTTTTGCAAGGAAAACGGCGCCCTTCTCCAATTGGTTTTAGGTGCAGGAGAAAGCCCACGGGGCAGGATGGAGCAGAGGGACCCTGTGTGCCTGTCCTCCAGCCCCCTGAGACTCGCTGCTGGCTGTGGAGAGGTGTGGGATGCCCTCTAGTGATGCAAGTAACCCAGAGCTTGGGTGCTCGGTGAGGCACAGGGCCTAACTTCACATCAGCCTTTGGGGAGTGTAATTTCTAATTGTTTACTCTGCCTCTAACCTCCATTAGACAGGTGATGATTCACATGCACTGATTGCTGCCAATCAAAGGACTCGCCTTATGTTGAAACCCATTTACTAAATCCAAATTTCTTCTGGCTTTTAAGAATCACACAATAATACATGCCGAACTCAAAGCATTTCGTCTGGTAGACCTAACTAGAATTAGTTATCTGTCTCTATATGCAGCAGAACATTTCCTTTTCAAGAGGTTTTAACGGCAGCTTGGAAGAGCCAGGACCGAGGGGACGGAGTGTGCCCTTGTACGACTGGATCAGTTCCATGGCAATTATTTGATTCCACCAGAGGTCATCACCAATCTGTGCCCCACACTCCTGCCAGGACACAGCAGAGAGGCCGCTGCCTCCTCCTTGGCACCAGGAGAAGCATCACCGTGCCAGACATGGAACAGGAGACTGCTTCCTGAAAGGCGAGCTGTAGCCAAGCACCCAGCTGCACAGCCTTCAAAATGCATGAAAAACACACAGCATTAGAAAAGCACTGTGCAGGACAGCTATTGAGGTTCACCTACACGCAAACTGGGATTCAGCCAGGTTTAAGACACGACAGCCAAAAGAGGTATGAACACACAGACCTGCATTGAAATCAATGTCCGAATCAATCAAAACTGCTTTTTGTTGTTTTAGCTGAAGGTATAAAGTAGACAAGTTCTTGGTTGTGGAACCACAGTAAAGAAAGAAATGAAGCTTGCCTCCACGCAAGATAAGCAGTAAAGATTTCCCACTAATCTATAAGATCTGAAATCCGTTGAGCAAACTCTCTTACCTCATACAAATAATGGCAAATAACTTGGTGGCATTCATCATTTTCTTTTAAAATGTCAAACAAGAGTGCAAGACTAATAGCCTAGCAAAGCTGCTGCTGCTGTCAGCAACTCATTTAATCAATGTAGATGTTAATTCTAATAATGTCCTGGACTCCATTTAATTTCAATTACATAATTGTTCTTTTCTCAGTAAAATTATTTGCAAACCCGAGCAGCGTCCAAGTGCTTTGCATTTGCTATTTTCTTCCTCCATCTTGAACCTTATTCTCTGCCACTTACGCTTTTGTTTAGCATATAGATTATTTGGCTGGGATCTAAAAAGCTCAAGCACCATCTGCTCCGATGCTGAGGATCCGACGGTACATTTAATGTTGAGTAGCCATTTGCCCCAGATTCTTGGTTAGGATTCTGCCCACGGATAATATTCACAGCACATTAGTTGCATTGTCACCTTCTCTCCCTTCAACGCTGTTGTATTGCAGTGACACTATGAAACATGAAATATTGCTACTCTTGACACATCTTCTATTTCTGTTCTTTCAGGTCTTTCCGTTCCCTACCATTTATTTTGCTTCCTTACTTTAACAGCCCAAACTAAACTATAGTGTAAGCCAATAAGGAAAATTGTTCTAGGCCTTGTATAATTAGAGAAAATATTTAGCTGGTATCTTAGCTGTTCTGCTGCTTATATGAAAGCAAATAAAACAATGATCTTCATTATCTGCAGCGTAGCAGGCAATTCCTTTCAGAGACAAGTGGCAGGTTGTTGCTGGTGAAATGATGACTCTTCTGCAAGGGTCACTAAAGCTCTTTTAGGATCCTTCCACCCTCAGTGAAATGGATTTTAAAACAGAAAAATTCAATCATTTATCTTGCTTGCATCAGTAAAATCATCCTCCAACATAAAAGCCCAGATACGCTAAGAGCAAGTTGAATGTGGTCAGAATGGATATAGAGCAAGGAAAGAATTAAAATAAGCAAAGACATATGGGAAACTAGCAAATAATACTTTAAAAATAGCTCCTGTGGTGATTGCTGGGCTTGAAAACCACTCACTAATAGCCAGAATGTATCTCAACTCTGTATCATAGAAGCATAGAATAACTTAGGTTAGCAGGAACCTTAAAGATCATCGAGCTCCAGCCCTGTGCAATGGGCAGGGTTGCCAGCCACCAGCTCAGGCTGCCCAGGATCCTACCCAACCTGGCCTTGAACTCCTCCATAGATGGGGCATCCACAGCTTCTCCGGGCAACCTGTTCCAGCACCTCATCACCCTGTGAAGGAAGAATTTCTGCTTAACCTCTAATCTAAATCTCCCCTCATAGTTTAGAGCTGTTCCCCCTTGTCCTAGTGACCTGCTAGTCAGGCTGCTGGATTTTTGTGGGGTTTTTAAATATTGATTCAGTAATTAGAAGGCCAGTTGTGGCAGAGTAAATGGGTTTCCACACTTGCTGCTTTGTTTCTAAGGCCGGAATGAGATCCCTGTCAAAAACACATGTTATTGTAACAGTCATTCTAGATTTCACTCGGACTGGAAAATTTATAGCTGTTTTAATGTTAATAATTTCTCTGTTTTGCTAAGGACCCATACAATTCATATGTGATTCCCAGCACACATGAATGTGCAGAAGTGGTCCTGAGGCTGAAACTCCGTATAATTGCCCTCGTGGCAGAGTTCGTCCTTCTTACCCAGGAACTATAACTAATTTATTATGTGAGTTTTATGTCTGAGCTTGTCAGCACTCAATTAATTACGTCTCAGAGAACCGGCTGGTCTGTCCTGACAAACTACTACTCTCCGCACTGCTATTCTTATTAAGACAGGGAGCACTTACAGCTTAACATTACAGAGCCAGTAACATGATGGCAAACCAGCTCAGGACGGTCTGCAGCCTTCCAGTAATTTGGGTTTGGCTAAAGCACGTCTTTCCAGAAAGCCTTGTCGTTTACATTCATAGCAAGATTTGGGAACCTGAGAACAAAGGCAAGGCAACTTTCTTTGAACGATGTTAGATTTTCAGCTGAACACGCATGTGCCATTTTGAAGAAGGATTCTGGTTTGTTTCATTTAAACTTTTCAATTGCACCTATTCTACTTCGCATTTAGCACAGTTTTGTATTATATGTAGAGACTGCGTCAACCCATCCGTTGACCCATCTGTTACGAATGACTTGCTTTAAGCTAGACACAGTAAAGTACTCAGCCCAGGACAGGGGTGTGCAAATTATTGAGCACTAAGCTTATTTACTCCCTTTCTTTTTTTTGTTTTTAATATTTATTTAGTAATTTAGTTTTGAATAACATCATGCCACTGCCGCTGGTGGGCTCCCTGTTCTTCCATTTCGACCAGAAACAGACTGACCCTTTGCTCTCTGAGGGCTGTCCCCATGACATCACGTTCTTCTGTATCTCTCTCTTCTGAGGAAGCACTGAGATTAGGATGGGTTTGGATGCTGTGATTTACTGGGGGGAAAAAAAAAGGAAGGGGGTATTCCACCTTCTTGTGAAAAACCCTACGCATGCCACAGACGTGCAGAAGCAGATGCAAGAATACACACTATCACATAAACTTCTATACACGGAGCAGCACTGCAGCTCTGGATAGATCACACAGCCCAAAAGTGGCACAGAGAACGCATTTCTGGATAGTTTAATATCTATGCCAGTAAAACCATTGGCTGAGTTGGTCTTTTTAGTGCTCTGTATGCCTTGGAACGCACTTTTACTACATGCAGTAGTGTATCTTTGAAGGCAGCAAGACTTTTGGATTGGCACAGTCATAGTGCTGGGTGAATTGTAACATCCTGGAAAATCCCTTTTAAATGCCAGTGTAGGACTTGGAGCACATCCAAGCATTTGCAGCAGCCACAGCAAAACTGCTTTTGGAATTTAGCCTTCGTACTGTGCAGACTCTTAGGATGGTATAGACATGTTCAGTAAAGCTAAGGGCACTTCAGTCAAACAGCATAAAACAGGGCAGGATGCTGGATTAACTGCCGTGAGATTCTGTGCAGGGAAACAGCGTGCTTGCTTGTTGGGTGAGCAGGAGAGGGAAGGCTGCTTGCTCAGCAAGCTCAGCCTAGGGTTCATTAGCAACACATGGCACTACCACTTCTTCCCCTGTGGCTGCATAGGGATTGCTGGAGGAAGACTTCTGATCCAGGAGAAGTTCCTGCTGTGTGCGGGGCCTAACGATCTGAGTGTCCCAATTGTTAACTGATAATGGGTGCAGATTGCAACCCACACTGTGCTACTTCTGGTGCTAGTGAGAGCCCTCCCCTCTGGCTGCATCAGCTGGCTGCTGCATGCAGAGCTGCGTCAGTGTCAGGCTGTCAGCTGGTAGAAGCTCTTGGATGATCCCCAACAGCCACGGCCTGAGCAGGAAACCCTATAGCTATGGGCTCAGTTGGGATGTCCCCCAAAATCAGTAAGCCTGTAGCAATGGGTTTCTCCAGATCCCCAAACCAGATCTGGCTGGCTGTAAGCAGCTCATTTTCTCTTAGGCGAGGAACAGCTATAAAACTTCAAGCCAAGTCCCTCTGTTACATTTCCAAAACTGGCTTGTTTGCTGACATTAAAATTAATCCTATTTCAACTATATACCTGAGTGGTGCAAAGGACTGGTTGACAGGCTGCAGGCACAGCAGACAGGCTCAGGTTTTGTTCAGAGCAGCTATATGCTTCAAAGCAATCTTTGTCCCAGGACTGCCTCACCCTTGCTGTTATACACCATACATCACTAGCTAACCCAGTGCTTTAAAGCAGCATGCTCTGGTGTGCTTGGGCAACAGCAGCAGCTTTAACCTGTGTCCCACATGCTACTTCTCACAGGTATTTCTCAGTCTCACTGTTTGAAGAATCATCTCTGTAAAAGCTAAGGTTTGGGCTTACAACAAACACTGAGACTGAATTTTAGAGGATTACCACTGCCATGTTTATTGCAGGGGGAGTTTACATATGAAAACATGGGCTCTGGTTTCAGACTTCTCCTTTATCTTCTGATTTCACTTTAATGTCATATTAACTTTTCATGAAGAGTCAATATCAAAAGTGTCCTTTATTTTTTCCTCCTATCTAATTTCCAGTGTAGATGTGACAGTATATTTAGGCACATGCCAATCACTTCCCAAGGGTTTGCTTTTGTGACCTAAGGTAATCATTGCAGATTGCTTTCCGGATGATCACACAGCAGCTTGCATTGCTTCTCTGCTGATGTGTGGGATTTCTATTAGACTGGAAACATTTCAGAGTTTGCTTCTCTGGATGGCATAGATCAGGCATGTCCAGCCCAAAGGCCCCATGGGTCACCTCCACTGGTGCAGCTCATGTTCAATGCTGGTGAAAATGCAGAGCTAATGGTGATGACCGTGTTAAAGAATAGTGTTTTGCAGCCAAGAATTTGATCTATTAAATAGAGTTACTGTGCACTTTGTGTCTTTGATAGTTTCCATGGAAATAATTAGGAGGCATTACTTTCATAGAATCACCAAGACTGGAAAAGACCTCCAAGATCATCGAGTTTCAGAGCAGTTTTCATAGATGTAGCCCTAGACAATTCCTCTTCACTCAACAGATCCTAGGCAAGCCAAAAAAGTTGGTCACTCATGGCACAGATCTGAATCCTTTCCATGCTGATATAAGTATATCATATATATATATATGATATATCATACTTATATATAGTATATCATACTTATATATATGATATAAGTATGGCTCGGGACCTGTTACCCTGGAACTCCTGTTATTGCTGCTTGTCCAAGACACCACTAAAGCACCCAAACTACTTTCAGCCAGAGTAACACAAACTAAAGGAAATAAGGAAGAAACAAAGCCTGAAGGTCTTTGTTTAATACTTACAAGCAGATCACTAGCTAGGAAGCCTTCGTGGTTTGTGATGCTGGTACACAAATAATCTTTTCTAAAACAAATTCTTCTATCATCCCCAACAAAGTAACCTAAGGAAAATGTCACAGAAAAATATAATAAACAGAAGTTATTATGTAAAATGAAATGAAATATCTGTGCACACTCGAAGATTTCAACGAGCTGCCTATGGAATATCCAGCAAGTTTCTTTAATGCAGTGTTTTTCTACAATTCCTGCTTATTTGGTAGGCATGTTTTTGAACCAAATATCTGCAAGGACTGCTCAGTATTTTCTTCTGCTGAAATCCATCAGCCTATTACACATAAAATGCTTAGATCACTTTTGCCAACACATTGTACTCGACATGTAGCCAAATGAAATTTCATCTACTATCACGCTGACTGTCCCAGTGACTCTCTTATCTTTGCATGACATTACAAGCTCCATAGCTTTTATCCACAAATCTTGAAAGCTTATGGTCCCATTTTTCCAGGTCATTAATAAACTTAACACGTTAATCTCAACAGTAAACTCAATAACTAATTCCCCTAATACTGCATTTTGTGCAGAAACCATGCCTTTAAACTCCTTTTCCAAATGCTGTAATGCAGATGTTTGCGTCAAAACAGTGATGACTCCAGACCAGGTGCAAAGTCATATTATCGAGTCCTTCTCAGTCCCTGTTGAGACTTTGGCTTCAAGAAGTCATCTGAAAACGTGTTTGCAAGAAAATACTGTTCACCAAACTTGAAAAGCCTTCAAGAAGAGGAAAGCTCTGAAATACTGTAGGGTTTTTTTTATCTCACAAGGGAGGATTAGCAGGAAAATTTCTGTGGGAACTTAACATACGTTGAGTGGTCAACTGTAGCATTCTTACCTAAGAGCATTACATCAGAGCATCCTCACTGGCTGTGCTTAGAAACAAGGTGTTTGCAATTGATAGCAAAACTCCCAAGGATTCCTGGTGGCTGCTCAGCATTCACTCCGAAACTTCTCCAAGCCCTGAAGTGGACATCTGCTGGGAGGCCAGAAGCAAAGATCTAGCAGGTTGTAGAAGAGACAGCCATCTCCTGGTTTCATGCCACAACACGACCCGTTGACAAAGTCATTTCATGGGGCCTTGGGTTTAAACTGGAAGCAATCACTTATGTGGTAACATAAAGAAAATCCTCCAGAGTTCTCCTCCTTTTACCCCAAAAGGATTTTTATGTTCCTACTAGTGTATACAAACATGAGATGATAGATGGGAATATTCTTGCCCTGCTGCCTGTTTCATTTGCTGTACACTTGGGAAGCAGAGAATAACGTAAGTCAAAATGAACGTCACCTCTGTGGAGGTGACTGACTTCCCAAATCCTTCCTCAAAGTTCCCCATCCATTCCAGTGCTCCCTCAGCCAGGACCTGGAGGCAGTCAGGCAGCTCGTGAAGTGGCTGGCACACAACCAGGACATCACCAAGCTGTTCCATGGAGCAGCCCGACCCGCTGATGGCAGAAGTAAGCCAAATGTGGACAGTACAGCACTTTTCCTTCTGCGCATGTCCAGGAAAGAAATCCCTATTGGGAAACCTGATCCCAGGAAGACAAAAGTAAACATTCAACACTTATAGTGAAAAAATCAATTTAATTCTATAATATTCCGTCATCCTAAACAGCTGGTGCTGCGGATCAGTATCTAAGGTACAGGTTTTGCTGATGCACAGTTAACCACCTCAGCAAGGGGACAAAAGAACCCATGCCACTCCGAGAGATGCATCCCTGTTTGGTGGCAGCTAACCTCCAGCTGCCCCAGATGGAGCAGATCCATTTGAGTGCATTCCTTCTCTCTGAAAGTTGTTCCCTGACTGTGGCTCTGCAGTCCAAAAGCTTCACTTTGTAACTCAATCTTGCATTAGAAATTACAGCATTTATTGCATCTCATTCGACATTTAAGATCGGTGGTGGCTTAAAGAAGGGGGTGATACCTGTTAGAAGGTCAAAGAAAGCCATCAAAGAGCACATGCAATAAAATTGGCTGTCCGTGCTCGTCTTGAATGGTGCATCTCTGGGGAACAGCAGTTCCCAGGAGGGGAGCACAGCAGGGAGGGAGCACAGCAAGGCGAGCACGTTGCACGGTCCCCTCTGAGGCCTCCCATCTGGAACAGCACAGGGAAGAGGAACGGCTCATATTGTTGGAGGTCCATTGCTAGCAGTAGTCTGCCATCTGCTGATCTACACAGCTGTGTTTATAGCCTTCAAGGTAGAGCAGACATCCATCTTTTCTCACAGCCCCCTCTGATTTCAGTGTACGCTGGTACATGAGAATATGCAACACGGAGTCTGCTGGTCTGTGCTACAGGCAAGCAGCAGCCTGAGCCAAAACCACAGGATATCAAAGTGCAGCTGACCGTTACATTAAGATGCTTGGATCTTTGTCAAAAAGCCATTCCCTACACTCAGAGCTTTGAACCACGACTTCAAAAAGAAAATAGGAAAAAAAAAAAAAAAAAGAAAAGAAAAAAAGAAAAACATTACAGCTTGCCCTAAACTAGCTTCCTGCAACCAACAGCAAGTGGCCCTCAGTACAGGGCAGCAGACCATTGCCCAGCACAGTTAACCCCTTCCTCCTGTGCAGACATCCCCACATCTGCAATGTGCAAAGCCTTTTCCCTGCTCAGAACAAGCAATCTTCCTCTTGTTTTTCCCGTGTATGAGTACTGCCAGAGAGTGTGGTAATGCCATTCACTGCATGGGGCCAGCTGTACAATTCCATTATGCAAATGACAGTGCTGATAATTAAAAGTGTTTATCAAGTAACCACAGAGGAACAGGAGTCTCCTTTATGACTAAAGCCACACTCTTCATCACTGGGAGACTGTACACATGTGTGGGAACTGTTGAGCCCCAGCCTGAACCCCTGACTGAGCACCTGGGGGAAGGACCCAGTCAGCCCTGGGAGCACAGGTGAAGGCAATGCAGCTGTGTGATAGGAAGGGATGGAGCCTGGCTGCACCTCTCTTAGACCTCACTGAAGGGCTGACTGCTGCTGGGGAAGGATCTCTGGTTGGAGATCTCTCTCTTGTGGAGTTTTCCCTGCAGGCCTAGATCTTCAGAGGTGGGTGAGCACTTTCCTTTTTTCTGTGTAATACCTTTCCTTTGTGCTCATCCCTTTGTCATGACACCTCCTGTATCTCCATTCCATCATGCTGATCTTTCTGATCCTTACAAACTGTTCTCTTTATTATGATTCTTAGCAGTCATCCAACACAAAATAATGCCGTATCTAAAAGTATTTATCTAGGAGACAATCAACTTTCATAGGCTGGTGACAGTATCAGATGCGATAATTACAGAGATTTGGGCATTAACATCAGGAAATGAACTTTAGAAATACAGCTGATTTTGCCCTCCTTTCCTAAAGTGGTTCACTTTTGAAAAGTGAGAATTTCAGCCAGAAAAGCAGGAGTGTGTGCCTGGTGCATATGCAGGAAAGAAGTGTTAATGGGACTTATTGTAATATTCATGTTTTCTCAGCCCTCTTTAAAGAGAAAATGATGGATCGTGTTGGCTTTTGAGTGCCCACCAGCCATGTGAAGTTTGAAAGGAAGGAAGAACAGAATGAAGTGCTAACTGAAATCTGAAGCTGACCTTCACGTAGGGATGCGAACTTACAGATTTGTCACCCACAGTGGTTTTCTGTAACTGGATTTCAAGGGCAAACATGAGGAATTTATCCAAAGGGATAAATTGGAGGGAAAACAAAAATGGGAGCAAGTTCAGAAACTTTAGAAGAAAGAAAGCAAATCAGGACAACAAGCAGACAAGTCTTAAGAGGGAGGAACCAGGTGGGAAGGCTGGTAAACTCATATCCCACTCCATAGGGTTCATGACAGCAGTCATTTCAGGGAGTGACTTTAGCTTACCCCTCAGGAACCAGCCACCTCTGGAAGGAGATGGTGTTTTATTTTATAAAGCCAAGAAGAACTGATTCCCATTTATTTCATTACGCTATGGGTTCCAGCTGAGATTCAACCAGCTGTTTCCTGGGGAATAAAACCTTAGCCTACAGAGCCACTGCCAAGTGCACTGAGGCTGTCAGAGTGTGAAACCTATTACACGTTCCTTGGGCTGCTAATCATAGAATCACAAGGTTGTAAAGGGCCTACAAGATCATCTAATCCAACCGTCCTCCCATCGCCATTGCTACCACAAGCCACTAAACTATATCCGCTGGCACTTCTGAGGCTGATCAAATTGCTTTCCTCAAAAAATGTCAAAATCAATTAACAATCTGCCAAAATCCAAGCAAACTTAGTAATGCTTTCAATGTCCCTGATAAGACTCTTAAGTAAATAAATAAATTGTGGTCAATATTTGTGTTTTGCCAACATTCTGAAATATGGAAGATAAAGAATTGGATTTTTTTTATTGTAATGATGTTTTTGTACTTCTACCTTACTACAAATAGAGACAGTACTTCCTATAATGACGGTGGGTTTCTTTTTTTTAGGGGGTCAGACCAGTGATAACATCAGCATAAAAACAGACAATGGGTAAGCAGCCAGGAACAGATTTAGAGGGGAAATCAGACAAAGGTCCCCTCACCACCAAACAGGTGAGATTATTCAACAGCTCCCCAGTTCTGGAGTGATTACAGAGGACCAAAACTCTTTGTAGGAAGTTAGGAAACGTACAGAATGGCTGTATGGCATACAGAACGAATGGTGGATGGTTTTCTTCATTGGATCTCAGGTAACCTCTAGCTGTTGTGTGGCTCCTGGTTTCATAGGGAGCTCAGAGTTCTGCTGGATAATACCATGGGAAACCTAGGGCTCCTCGAATATAAGCAAGATGGGGGGGGGGGGGGGAAAAAACAGATTTACTTACATCTATAAAGATCCTTGACCAGTGCTGACAGTTGTCACCCCTGTTATTTTTCCTCCCCATTAGAAAACATAGTCCTGTGCAAGTAAGGTACTCAGATTTATTGAATAATGGTGGGGTGGAGAGGTGAAGAGAGAGAGAACGTCGCAGCCACTTGCTGCTGCTTCTTGCTGGCAGCTTCATTTGGAGGAAAAATATAATCTCCACTAAAAGTGATTTATCACAGTGACACATCTCAATGCAGAACTCAGCAAGAGCCACTTAATACACACACAGAAATGAGAATGAGAGGCAGTCACAGGGGGAATAAAAAAAGCATGCTTTTCTGATCCCTTTGGGAATGACAGTCCTCCACTCCCCACAGAAAGGGCAGCTTTCTTCTCAGCCCTACAGCCCCATCCTCTCCCAAGTGTGTGTTATCCATCCATCTGAAAATTCTTTGTGGAAGACTTGTTTTTCTGTTTGTTTGCTATTTGGAGTAAGCTTCAAGTTGTTCATGAGATGTTTTCACACAGGAGAATCCCATCAGTAAGTACTTATGAACTTCTGTTTGACCCAGTGGTTGTCACAAAAACAATAACAGAAGTGTGGGATGCCTGTTCTAAAGCACAAACCTTTCTGCCTGTGCAGCAGCCAGTTTTCACGAGGAGCCCTGGGTGCAGCTGAAGGGTCCTGGTGGCACACAGAAGGTGCACATCCACAGTGCTGTGCACTCCTCCATGCAGCATCTTCTGGTGACAGATGTCTGCTCCAACCTCAAGGGTGAGACATGAGAATCAAGTAATCGTAGGGTTGGTAAAGGGCCCCTGGAGGTCAGCTAGTTCAACCCCACTGCTAAAGCAGGTCCCTACAGCCGGTTGAGCAGGAAAGCATCCAGGTGCGTCTCTCCAGAGGAGTAGATTCAGCCACCTCTGGGAAGCTTGTTCCAGGGCTGTTTCACCCTCAAAGTCTAGAAGCTCTTTCTCATATTCAGATGGAATTTCCCGTGTTCCAGTTTGTGCCCATTGCCCCTTGTCCTGTTGCTGGGCACCACTGAAAAGATCCCCGGCCCCATCCTCTTGACATCACCCCTTAGATATTTACAGGCATTGATCAGATCCCCCTCTCAGCCTTCTCTTCTCCAGGCTGAACGGCCCCATGGTTGAGAGCCCTTTCCTCATCAGGGAGATATTCCATGCCTCTCATTGTCTTCATGGCCCTCTGCTGGGCTCTTTCTAGGAGATCCCTGTCATTTATGAACTGGTGAGCCCAGAACTGGACACAGTGCTCCAGATGTTGCCTTTCCAGTGCAGAGCAGAGGGGAGGAAAACTCCCTTGACCTGCTGGCCATTCTCTGTGCAATGCACCCCAGGACACCATTGGCCTTCTTGGCCCCCAGGGCACACTGCTGGCTCATGGTCACCCTGCTGTCCACCAGGACACTCAGGTCCTTCTCTGCGGAGCTCCTTTCCAGCAGCTCAGTCCCCAACCTGTACTGATGTGTGCAGTTATTCCTCCCCAAGTGTAGGACTCTGCACATTCCTTGAACCTCATCGGGTTCCTCTCCACCCAACTCTCAGCCTGTCCAGGTCTGGCTGAATGGCAGCATGGCCTTCTGGTGTGTCAGCCACTCCTCCCAGCTTTGCATCATCAGCAAACTGGCTGAGGGTGCACTGCATCACTTTGTCCAGGTCACTGATGAAGAACTAGTAACTCTTCCTTTTCTCAGCATGTAACACCTGTGCAGCTCTTCCCTATGCTACGTTTCAGGCTCACCAAAGAGGTGAGATGAAAATATACCCACAGCTCCTTTCCCCTCTGTGAAAAAAGAAGTCCTTAAAACATTTTTCAACACAGGGTGGGAACTGGACAGGTGACAGCTCCATTTTTACTGTGAATGTTATTTAGGAGGACAGAAACCACAACACACAGGTATAGCACTTAAAAGCTCAGTGTCTGTCAGCAGTGACGTTCACTCACATCCAACTGCCTGCTAAGGAAGGGCTCCATTTGCTCACTTGCAGCACAATCCTTACAACAAGGCTCAGTCCTGTGCCCCAAGCTAAATCCTACAGAGGGAGAGAGTTTCATTTGGCATCCGTTGCTATGGGTATCAGTGCATCTCACTTTTAAATCAGCTCAGGTATGGCTTAAACACTAGAAATAAGGGAAGCTGTAGAATTTTAGAAAGCCTCAGGGCACGTTTCCTTTTGGAGATCAAATTTACCCATGTCGTATTGAACAGCATCTTCTCAATAAATAGCTAAATAAATAAATAGATTCCCCTCAATAGGCACAAACTGCTGCTGCTTGTACTGGGATAACCCTGCAGTAATTCCACAGCCTTAAAAGTTCTCAGTTCAAATCCCCAAAAAGAGACAGAATTAATGCAGCCTGCTTCCAGAATTTCAGTTCTGATGAGAAAGCTGGGGAAAGAACAAAAATAGCAGCAAATCCACGCAGTGAGCACTGTCTTTGTCTACTGAATCATCTGAGTACCCCAGCAGAAAACAACAGAGCCAGCAATAAGCAATCACAGAGCAGCAGTTTGAGGGAATTAAGCAAAATAAAGCACATGCATTAAACAAGATCAGCAAAGTGTTGGAAGAAGCTACTATTTGAGTGCTGCGTGAGTTTACATGGGAAATGCTTTTAATATAGTAATCTATGTTTGTTTCTTTAAATAAGTAATAAATGACCAGTCATACAATAAATACTGATAAAGTCCTTAATGGCAGACAATTGGGAATGACTGCAGTTTTGTCTTTTGCTGCCTAGTACACAAAATACCCCCCCAACATTGCCCAGCAGATGCAAAACCAAACAAACTAACAAATGATTCAACAGCTCCCTGGCTGGGTTGTGTCTGCCAGATCTCTGCCTGGAGAGGACTTTTATGTCCGTGTAATAAACCTTCAAAATTATGGACTTGCAAAGGAAACAGCTGCTTAATCATCATGGCAATGACTGCGGTCAGATTGCAGAGCACCCAGCCCTGAGGCTGTGCCTTGTGCGACATGAGGGAGTGCAAGGATGGAACTGAAGGAGTGCTGCTGTAGCCGACTCATCCATGCTGTGGGTTGAGGAGCAGCATGAAGCATTGCGCTGGGCTCACCGGCTCACCCCAAACCCACAACGAGACACTACTGTAGGCTCCAAAAGCAGAGGGGTACCTGCTAATGCCTGTAGTATTAAAGCAGAAATGATCGTATTGTGATCATCTCGTGTACAACACTCCTCCAATTCCCTTCTGCTCACGTGTCCCTATGGATGGAGGCTGAGACTCCCATCACCACACCTGCAGCCCTATGTGTTGGGGAAAACAAACTCAAATGGGACTCTGGCTCACACAGAAGTCATTGCTATGACACAAGAAATAAAAATCATCAACCAATTATTCAGCAGCTGCCACAGGACAGCAATGTCTAATAGTGTCTGCCCTGTAATTTCGTACTGGCATGACCATTTTTGGCTTAGTGACCTGCAGTGTTAACTGCACAGCGCTACCTAACTAGGAGTGCATCCACAGTGCACAGAAAGTACTTATGTATAAACTGCTCATTCCAGCTACAGCAGCACTCAGGACATAAAAAGTTGCTCCAATACCTAAATGCACAATAGGATGCTGTTAAGTGTCTCATCAGCCAAACACATTTCTGATGGAAAGCAGTGGCTGATACGACGCTAAATAATTCCTCTACAAATGGAGTTAAGCACTGCTTGCAAGAGACCAGGACAGCAGTATCTGAAGATGCAGCTTACAGATCAGGGACAAGTGACAAGGCTGATCTCTGCAACAGCAATTAGCAGTCTCTCCTTCAGTCTCTCTGGCTCGGTTCTAAGAAGGGCCACGTTTTCCTCCTGCTGATGAAGGTTGATTAGCAGCCAGGTGGGGAGAGGCTCCGGGGACGGTATGACGCTTTAATTAAATCACTTCTGCCAGCTAAGTGATGACACTTTGATTTATAGCACGGCTCATTCAAGCAGACACTGGCATTTCCTGGGCACCGAGATGAGGAAAAGCCAAGCTGGGCAGCAGGTGGGAGAAGAGGGAGATGTGCACATAAAGGGAAAAGAACAATCCGTGCAGCAAACACCTGCAGCTGACAGAGACTATTTTCAAAACAGAGCACTTGCAGGACCAGTAGGAATGGCCACGAAACACAAACTGAACAGAATTTAATTCATCTTTCCTACACAGATCCTGCTTCATTTTATCCATGTCTATACCAAAGGCTGGTTTAAGATAGAGTCTTTTAAAAATCTCTCCAACTAAACATACATATTATTTCATAAGGCATATTTCAAACTTCTGATTCAAAGAGTTTGCTACCATCGACATGAGTCAGTGCTATTTCCAGGTACAACAGCCACAATCTGAGACAGAGAAGTTCAGAATCTCCTCAAGGCAGAGCAGGAGAGCAACCTGACCACCAGCAATGCGTACCCAAGTCTTCGTGCTCCATCTCCTGTCAACACTGATGTCTCCTGAACACCGTGTTTCAATTTCTTCCCTCTGCCAAAGGGCGATCATGTTATTTCACCAACCTTTGTAAAGGGTTACCTTGATCCAACTTTATCTATTTTGCTTAGGAGTTTGACATTTGAAAAGGCTAACTTGGGCAGCCTTCCTACTGGAGAGCATCTCCACCGGTGACACAGCTACATCCTCCTCCTTGGGAACTCTCTGCTACAAATCACAAACCTATACCAGGGAGGAAATACTCCTACAGCCTGGAATTCAAAATAGGTCAGTATATGATCATCCCTGTGACATTTCACTCCTTCAGATTTAACCGTGCTTCAGTATTTCTTGGATCACTTTTTTCTTTGAGAGCCTCAAGCAAGCATCTGAAAGCATTCTAGGGTCTACCACACAAGCCAGAGGCATTTTTTAGCAAGACATATCTTTATACCTACAAAAACAAAGGGGTTCGTCTGCTCTCAGCATTGTCTGGAGTAAACACCTCTATTTTGTGATAAAAGCTCTTTAAAAAGTATGCGATTTTCTGCAAGAACCATTTTGGTCATCTTAAACTAATCCGGCTCACAATACTTTGATGCATAAGAAGGGAACCATTTAAGGAAAACATGAAATAGTAACACATTCAGAGGATGCAGTCCTTTCAGTCAACGGTAGTACCTTTCCCATGAACCTGTGCTGTGGCCTCGGACAGCACAGAACCAGGTCATGGCAGCTGTGTGCAAGAGGATTTAATGAAAAGAGAATCCTTTTTCTCCAATCTGTCACTAAAACAGATGAACAAACCCAAACTAAAAGCAAACGAGCTGAGATCAAAAAGCCAAACCATCTCCACCTAAATGTCTTCCCTTGCAGCAACCAATAGTAGAGTGGCTGCTCTTATGGTAAATCTAAATTCTGATCAGGAAAGAGATCTCATGAACCTCTTCACTCAGCACACGCACCATGAACGCTTGTCACATCTCATTAACTTTTGCTTATCTAGATGCATTTCTCCTTCCAGCTCGAAGCCTCGCCGTGTTTTTTGTAAACAATTCCCACCTCTCCCTCAATGCTACATCTCATTTATAGGTCTAAGTACTGTAACATGTGGTGATAACTTCAGCTTTCTTAGCATATCCCCTAGCATCCCCAAGTGCTTTAGAGCTAATGTACTGTGGGAGCCAGATAGAAGAAACCCTTCCCAGCGCAGCATTGACACTGAACCTTCAGTCATAAAGGAATTGTATGGCAGACCAGTGTTTAAACCAATATAGTTTGTCCTCACTAATGCTGGATAATGTATTTGGATTCTTTTGCATCATCTGCACTTAGTAACAAAATACTTTACTTAACACACGGTAGGTAGTGAGGTGGGGGTGGGAAAAAAAGCTGGCTTTACACAGATCCACACACATCTCCTTTTCATCATTAGAATAAATTTCCAGCGAGGTGAGCAAAGGTTTAGCTGCATGACTCTCATTAATGTTAACTTTATTTCAGTAATGAGGTGAAAGTACAACCACGGGAGCCGATATAATCACGGTGATGAAACAAAAAGTGTGCTGCAGTAAACACGGCTGAAGGAGATGACATTGACAAGAGTGATGGGTTGCACTGAGGATGGAAGCACAGGCATCCCCAAGCAATTATGCAGCAAGGGTAAATACTTTCCCTTTGGGTACAGGAGTAAAAGCTGACAGCTGACAGGAGCGATGCCACCAGTGGGAATGAGGACTGCCACTGGTCAAACGATGGTCCTTCATGGTGCTCAGCATGCCAGCACTCAGCTCTGCTAGCTCCTAGCACAAACTGGGGATGAGAGGGGCTGACAGCATTGCACCCTTAACAGCCCATCTGGAAAGATGAGGAGGATTGCAAATATTGCACGCTGAGATAAAAGAAAACAGCAGGTGTGGAAAATCAAAAGCTATTGGTGACAGTCCCAGAAGACAGTCCCATTGCACCAAAAGACCTTGTACAATGAGAAGTGTGAGAGCCATCGTGCCACTGCACTCTGTTACTTCAGCTAATAGCATGAGGCTGGACAGAATCTTCTAGTAATTAGCAAAACGTTGGTGTCCATCTTTCTCTGTGTAACACATGAGCAAAACGGGCGCAGCTATTCAGGGAAACTGGCAGGAAGGAAAAGTGGGAGAAGGACAAGAAGTGGGGCACCTCTGCAGGAATGAAATGTCATTACAGTGTACATTACAAAACCAGAACACGAGGATTATTAGTTTTGTGTGAAATAACACACTGCAATATGAAAACTAGTAGCTATAATGCGTGTCATCGCCCACATCCAAGTACTGCTAGTAGAGAAGGAGCAAAGGAGGAAACATCTTCTCCATCTAATTCGTACAATATTCGGTACTGCTGCAAGCAGCTCTGTGTAACTTCACCCAGGTGCCACGAACAGGTCTTGTTTTGCTCATTTTTGCCTGAAATCCTGTGATCCAGAGCAAGCTGCTCACATGGAATCCATGGTTTTAACCTTATAGCTACTCACGCAGTGTATTTGCAATGACGTGCACAAGATGGACCCTTTTCACTTGATTTTAGTGTCTTCCTGACCCTCTGAGGCTGGAGCAGAATTGCTCTGAAGCTGCCCGGTACAGCCTCATCACTTCCAGCACTGAGGCAAAGTGTCCTTGTTTTTGCCAGCCCGTTTTGATGCATCGCCCTAGCACTGCAATGGCAGACATCCAGCCACGGGAAGGAGAGCCCTGATCAATATACATCTCTGCTGTGCAGACCTGAATTAACTGCACCTCACTTTCCCTTGACAGAGACACAGATCACAGGCAGCTGCAGTTTCCACTGGGAGAAACACGAATTCTGGAAGCATATTCATTATCTGGTCGTTAGAAGCAACGGAGCGTGCAGGCCTCACCCTGCCTGGGCTACCTGAGAAACCAACATCTCTGTTTGATGGAGCGAGTGCCAGCCACACACCTTCCCACTCTAACCTTGATGTGGCAGGGCCGTGACAACTGCACGTAGCGTCACATCACACAACGTTTCACTGAGCCCCACAGATAGATGGCTTGATTTGTTTTAATGGCCTGCTTTGTGGCAGTGTTTCCACTACAAACCCTGTTTTAAGGACAAAATATATCGGCTTTCCTATGAAGCCTAGCCAAGGAGAAGCCCGAGGAGGTCCAAAGCTCTCTGTCTGTACCCAGCTCACAGCACTTCATTCCAAACAGTTCCACCAGCTCCCACTATTCTTTGTGTTGTAGGACTCAGGATTTCCTAACAATTACAGTTCCTTAACAGAACCTCCATGGCTATTACTTGTATTGCTGCCTTGCCCTGGAAAAGCCAAACCCAAAACCACAAAGGAGTTTACATCTGCTGCATAGAAAAAAGCCACGATACTACAGGGCGCAGTTGGATTTCTATTTTATTCACACTGCAGAGATAACAGGGCTTTCCTTGTTGCCAACTCACGAGTCTCATTTGTTGCAGTAAGGCAGACACACAGAAACCTCAGTTCTCACAACAGAAAGAAAAAATGAGACCTCTACAGTTGTAAAGAGGAACTTAAAGCACCGTGACTTCAGTACTCATCTCCAGACAATAAACAAGCACAGTCTCTTGCTTACTTTTAAATTCATCGTGGTGTGAGAAGTGGACCTCCCTTGCAACCACTGAACATCTGGGTTTAACACCACACTTGTCTTTGTGCATCATAGAATCAGACCATAGAATCATAGAATGGCCTGGGTTGAAAAGGACCACAACGATCATCCAGTTTCAACCCCCCTGCCACGTGCAGGGTTGCCAACCACCAGACCAGGCTGCCCAGAGCCACATCCAGCCTGGCCTTGAATGCCTCCAGGGAGGCATCACTGTTTCATCTCACTTCCAACTGCAAATCTTTCACCAACAGGAATACACATGATGCAGACAGAGCCCAGCTTGAACTTACAAACTATCAGGACAGGAAAAAAGTCATCCCAAGTGCCACATGTGCCACACCAGGGCAGGAATGGAACATAAACAGTTGGCATCTGATCTGTGTTCACCATGATTCCCACTCTGTAGGCATATCCATAGAGACAGAGAATGTATCGGATAAGTGTGAGTTGCATTTTATTGGAAGCTTTGTTCAACTGGCAAGAAATCCTTTGGCAGCCCTGAGTTCAACCATTAATAACAGAAACAGATTAATTGTAATCTTGCCCATGGAAAAGTAGAGGTGAACCAACACCTGCCTCTAGTTCTTTTGCAGCTATAATTTACATTCTATTCTCTTACGTGAAATACATACTAGAAGGGTTTCTACAAGGCAAGCTTCTCAGTTGGAATAATCTTTTAGTTTTCTCTGTTCTGTGACTTTGTGTTACGCTGTAGGTGTGTATGGGAACCGTTCGGTCCCAGCCTGAAGCACTGATGGAGCATCTGGGGAAAGGACCCGGTCAGCCCTGGGAGCACAGGTGAAGGCAATGCAGCTGTGATAGGAAGGGCTGGAGCCTGGCTGCACCTCTCAGACCTCATTGAAGGGCTGACCCCCACTGGGGATGGATCTCTTCCTGGAGATCCCTCCTTGCTGGAGCTTTCCCCTGGTGAACTTGGAATCTTCTGATATGGGTAAGCAATCTTCTTCCCTTCCTCTGTAGTGCCTTTCTATCGTGCCAGTCCTTCCATCATCACGCTTCTGGTGAAACCTTTTCCCACTATATCGATCTGTCCAATTGCTGCAAGGTGAAACAGCAGGTCACAGCAACAAACATACTTCAGTCTGAAGGCATCTTGAGAGTTCTGGACTAAGATCTATATTTCTAAACTATTAAGAACAATGACTTATTAAGGAAAATCTGTTGTAACCTGACTGCCTCAAAAACAGAAATCATCATGTAGACAACACATGTGTTGCCACAAGTCAGATTTCTTTGAAAATATTAGATAGAACTGCCTTTTTAATCAGAAAAAATGAACAACCTTGTACTCTCACATCACTCCCCACAAGTTTTGAAGTTGGCATTTTTCCCTTTTCCACACATAGCTGTTTGCCCCAGGTTGCAAAACAACAGAGAGGACTCTAATTAAAGCACCAGTAATTTGCTGTACTCCATTTTTGTTGAACTTGCTGAGTTAGAGGATTTTTTTCGTCTCCTCCCCCACCTCTTCTAGACTAGAATAACCACAGAACAAACACCACATGATGGAGCTAAGCTAAAGGAACCAGCGTGTTTGCAGTTTAAGTGACCAGCACAAGACAGAACAAATCCTAAAGCTCAAACTTGTCCAGCAAAATGACAAGGACAATCAGGAAAGCATTTACTTCTGACATGGTTTCAAAAAGCAAGACTCACATTGAGGATTTCCTTTATATTCAGAATCCACTAATCCTCACTTAGCTTGTCTGAAATTCCTCTGAGTGATTACAGCCCCAGCACTGAAAGGAGCTCAAGTGACAAACTGCAAATACGAGTGAGACTGCAAACGTAGAAACCATGACCCCAACTCATCAGAAGTTTTGTATTGGCCTCAAACCAGAACTCCGGTCCACCACGTTAAGAACGTCTAATTCAGTTCTCCCAACAGAGCAGCACAGCAAGTGCATTCAAGGCCAAAGACTCGAGTTTAGCCAAAGCAGCTATAGTGATTACTACTTTGCCCTTCTGCCATAGGTTTCTCTTTCCAAATTGGGATAGCCAGATATCATACCTGCTCCTCATTAGATGTGAGTTGCTGCCATTTTTCACTGCTATAAATATTATTGTAAACAGCAGACATCAAGTTCTGTTGTAGATCAAGGAAAGACACCAGAAGAGGCACACAGATTTTGGAACACAGTTACATTTTTAATGATTTAACACACAGTAGAGACACTTTGAACAGCCTAACAAACAGGGAAGGAAGATGCACTCCCTGCCACAGTGAATGGGCAATGGTCACAACACGCTGCTGAACATCCCTCTGAGAGGGAGCAGGAACTCCCACTATTGCCACTCACGTGAAGTTGGTTCCTGTGATTTCTCACAATTACTGCTTCAAGGCAGAGATATCACCAGCGGAAGAATAAATTCCAAGTTGGAAAAGAAATCCAGGATAAGCCATCAGTACCTCAATCTTTGTGCAGCAATGTGACACATGGAATACATCCCAGTAGGAATGATATAACAAGACCAACCCGATGACCTTCCCTTATGAAGGTGTGAAAGGGAGGTGAAGAATCTGTTTAACATCGAAAAGCAAAGCAAGTAACCTCTGCTACCCTCTTAAGACAGCATTTCATATTGCACCTTCACCCTGCATCATGCTTGCTGCAGCGACTTGCCATAGGATGGCAGCAAAGGGAAGATGTTTCCATCCAGATAAACTGCTTACGCTACAGCTTTGGGAGAAACAAGACTTTCAAGAGAACCTGCTGACAGAATCACTATCTCACTCGATGAGTTCTGGGAAAGAACAGTGAAAACAATGCAAGTGGATTTTATCAGGCAGTCGGTAATACTACTTGTTTACATCGCATGGACTTCTAATTGGAAACATAAGCTATTTTTTGCTGTAGTGTTGTACAGATCTCTTTTGCACCAGGATACTTCACCACCCTGCTTGTTTTTTTAATAAAGCCTCTGTAGATTGTTCTTTCTTTCAGACTATGAATAGGAAGCAACAGTTTAAACATGCATATGCAAAGTCAGAATCACTGAAGTGGCCTTGCTGCACAGAGATGATAGCTAGGGTAAGAACAGGGGAAACGAGGCTTTGTGTAGCAAAAAACAGCCCAGTTTTGTCTGGTGCTTGGCCTTCACATAGTGACATGTAGGGAAAGCACAGATTTAGTCAATATCTTACATGGTCTTTACCCATCTCCCCTGTGTTGAGCAGCCTTACTTAAGGAGTCAACTGCAGAAAACTGGGAGAACCAATTCTGTTCTACTGCCATTCTGATCAGGCTGAAACTTCAGAGCAGCAAGTCAAACAGCAAAGTAAAACACCCTGATGGTTTAACCGAGCCCACGCAACACGGCTGCTCCCAGAGAAGGGCTTGCACCATATTCTAACATTCTAGCATAATTACTTCATGAACAAGGATCATTAGGCAAGGATCCTGGAAGAACTCCACCCTTTTGCCTCCTGCACAACCAGAAGTGAAGCACAATTGAATTACAGAGTCCTGAACAAGTTCAAGCAAATAAACCTTCTTTGCTTCCTGTCAGCAAATGGACAGAGAGCTGCCTGCAAGGCTAACAGCTCCTCCTCAAGGAAACTGCTGAAAGAACTAAGGAAAGCACTTACAGATGATAAAGGTCCCATCACAGGGAGATCTCTGCTCTTCTCTCATGCTAGGGGACTTTGACAGATAACAACTCCATTGGAGTTCCAAATGCTTTAAACTCACCAAGAGGAACATAAGCACTATAGCCATGAAAGCCAATACAAATCCTTTAGGCTAAGGAGGGAAAAACACCAACCAATTTAAGTCAGGATGCAAAATATCCTTTTTATGTGATACAAAGAAACAGGGGCTGAAAGGCATCAACAACTAGCTATGCAAAGCATCAATACTTCCAGCTGGAAATCCATATAAACTGAATAAATAATTCATAATTACAGATGTAGAGTACACCATGCACACCAGGATAGTACTCCAGAGAAACAACAGGCACGCTTTACTCCCTAAAAGCAAAGGTTCTGTCATTATTACTGCCATTCTGGGAAGTCTCCAGACTGCAGAGACCACTGAGCCAACGGGTACAGCAGCAAAGCTACATTAGACTTTTTGTCTGTGATATTTTATAGGCTAGATCCACTCCATGCATCCTAAAACACAAGCTATTGTAGAAGAATGATTCAAAGAATGCCCTACCAGTGCCCCAGAGCAGGTGCACAACATCAGCTGAAGGAAGCAAGATTCAATCCCACAGAACTTAAGTCTCTTGCTTGCTCTTTACACGCCACCAAAAACACCATAAACCATTTACACTGAGGCTCCTGTAAAGCAGCAGCTGTTGTCTTGCTCTTTTGGATTCTAGTCTCCAGTTCCTTCACCTTGCAGCTCAGACCCTGCAGCTTTCAAACAGGCAGCAGCTCCGGGGGATATTCACCATAGCAGTACTTTGCAATTGGATCTCTATAGGTGTTCTCATGCTGCACGCTCTGTTGGGAACAGGAGGAGAACCTTTAATAGTTCACACGTACTGTAACAATATACCCCTTCACTGAGGGTTAAAACCCAGAGTAAAAGCATGCAAAAACCCTTCCATAGTCACATATCGCTGCACTCCCAATGTATATAAAAACAGTTGCTATGTTACAGCATTTTCACATTGAAAAGTAACTAGAAATTCATTTTCTGGTGGCTACCCAAATAGGTGAGATGGTATTCAGCATTCCAAAATGCTACCTATGTTTCAGCAATGGAAGAGGACAGAATGAGGGTCCTTCCAGCAGCACACAGGGCCAAGAGAACAGGCAGAGGGTGCAAACTGGAACACAGGAGGCTCCCTCTAAACACCAGAAAACACTTATTTACTGTGCAGCTTACAGGCAACAGGACAAACACAGTCTGCTTCTTTGGAGGTCTACAGAAGCTACCTGGCCATAGACCTGGGCAATCAGCTCTAGCATGGAGTTGGACCAGAGGACCTTCAGAGGTCCCTTCCAGCCTCAACCATTTGTGATATCACCAAATGTCCTAAGCAAGCAAGGCACGAAGTTGCTACTTGAGATGTGTATGGCTTTGGTACATCGAACTGCAAAGTTTCAGTGGCATTTGGCAAAGGGCATTTTAGAGCCCTTCACCAACAATTCATCCCTATTGCTCTGTAAAGTACTCCAGTCGCACGACACCTCCAACTGCAATTTGTAAGCACAACAGACCAACGAATTGTAGGACCAAGGGCACTTCTCAGGTATTACACATCCTGGTGCCTTACCTGTGATGAAGTCCTACATTTCGCCAGACACAGCTCGAAACGATCTTCTACTGCCATGAAGAGGTTTTGGAAAGCCATGGCTGCCCGGTTCAAGAAACGTTCCAGAAGATGTTGCTATAGTGGTGAGCAAGAAAATAATAGAGACAACCAAAAAAAGACCTTACTTCAATAAAGTAGTCAAAACCCACCATAACCTACACAGTTCCAATCTCAGAGGAATAGAACTTCCAAGCAGAGCTGTTTACTAGCAAGCACCCCAAGGTTAGCATCATGGCACTCCAACAGGAGAGAGAGAATACAGAGGAGCCCTCCTCTCTGCTTGGCCAGCA
The DNA here is from genome assembly GCA_030625065.1 of Alectoris magna. Classification (NCBI taxonomy): domain Eukaryota; kingdom Metazoa; phylum Chordata; class Aves; order Galliformes; family Phasianidae; genus Alectoris; species Alectoris magna. Next base: position 2,595,695 of record CM060578.1, on the reverse strand, counting down.
GAAGGCAGGGGAGCTCTTGTACTGTCTGGAATAGCTTTTCTACAGTCACTTCCCTTCAGCAAACCCAATGCCACTAAAGCTGAACCGCTGCAGAGCTCCCACTACTTTCTCTCCAAGGAGGAAAGGATGGATTTTTCTGGTTTATTTTTGTTAAGCTTTTATTTATAGCTTGCCACAGGCTTCTCTCACCCTTCAGGGAACAGGAACCATCCCCTCTAAGGAAAAGGCTCCTGACAAGCAAGAGCTTTTAGCCGCAGCTGAAAAGCAAAAGAAAGTCTGTGTACCTTGTTGGGCTGCAGGCAGCAGGACACACAGTACTCATACACACTGCAGCAGCCGTTGGGAAGGCAGCTGTCACAGCTGTGCAGCTTTGTACTGGGCACGTTGACATTACAACAGCCATTGACCAGCAAGTCCTTCCTCTCACAGATGTAGCCTAGAAAAAAAACCAAAAATAGGAAGAGCTGAGGAGACTTACTCCATGTGCACTCTATGGAAATGCTACAGGAAGAAATACACTGCCTGACAGATTTGTTTTATTGTGATCCTCCTCAATTGGACTGAAGTCCTGCACAGCAATTATTTGAAGCGGTACTTGGACATAGAGCTGAGCTGTACAACAGCTCGCTGCTGTCTGCACAACTACTATGTACCTCATCAGCAGGGTATACAGAGCACCATTCTTTACATGCATTTAAGTTATGATATCTTTATAGGCATCGTTTATTGTTGTCACTGGAAAGGGTAACCATGGCGATTATACTGGAACAAAACTGACAGACGTTCCTTTACCTGCTCTGAGTCTGGGTAACTCCCTTTACAGTTCAACATGAAGAAGGGACTTAGATTCATCCAAACAAAGTAGCTGTGATGTTCACTGCTTACGGGAGCCCTCAACAGCCTATAACCACAGCACGCGTCCTTATGGGAGCTGCACCACCCCTGCCAGACTGTGAAAGGCACCACTGATTTCAGAGACCTTGGTGAACCAGCAGAGAGCATTAACTCAGGAGCGCTATGGTTAATACTGAGGCAGTAAATCACAAAAGATGTACTGGTTTTTATTATTGTTATTTTTATACAGCCTTTCATTGCTGGCCAAGAACAGCCCAGCACTGGAGCCACACGAGGCACGTGCCATGGCAGGAAAGGCTCCACCCACTGAACACAGGGAGTTAATCTGAGAATCTGCAACAGAAATATCCCAGGGTTTACAAGTGTTAGATGAGCTCGTTAGCTGTGGCTGAGCACTAATTGTGCCAATCAGATTTCCTCGATTACTCTTGCTAACACGCCTGACCACAGGAAGGCACTGCAGGGGGATACAAATAGCTCCGCAAGCAACCACCCTGCATTCAGCGCTGCACATTTAGGTGCTGCGGGAGGGCAACTGGCATTTGTTGGATCCAAGGCGGCCCTGCAAACAGCACAGCCACACACACAGGTGCTGCACTCATCATATCAGTATAACCTGACCACGGAAACATCAACAGGTGAGGCTCAGCTGTAAGGTGCCTCTTATAAGGAGCCCTTGTTCCCAGGCACCCCCATCAGCACTCAGACAGGCAACAAAGCGTTCAGCAGCTCACGGGCCGAGCCCTCAGCACCGCGCATACCCAGTTCGTCCGTGATGAGCAGCTTCCCCTGCACGGAGTTCCGGCACTGGTTGCTCAGGTGGCTGCTGTTCCCCGAGCTGAACTGCTCCTTCCATAGGATGGGCTGCTCGTGCTCCTGCACCTGAAGGAGGTTCCGGTCTCTCACCGTCCGTTCCTCCTGCAAGGAGAGACATCAGTGCAACCAGACAAACAGGCTTCTTCCCTCCTCCTCCCCCCCCCGCCCGCCCGCCCGCCCGCCTCCTCATCCTCCTCCCGCCCCGACCTGCTTGAAGGTGCTGCTGAGGAAATACACGAGGGACAGCCCGAAGACCACGCCGAGGACCCAACGCTTCCTCAGCAGCCGCCGCCACAGCACGGCCCCGCACGGCACCATGGCGGCTCAGCCCGCCATCGCTATCGCCATCTCCGGCCGCGGCGGCGCCGCTCCCGGGGAACGCGGCCCGAGCGCTTCCGCCGGCTGCGGGGCGGAGGGGGGGGCGGGGCTGCGGATGTGCGTGCGCTGAGGGGCGCGGCCGCGGCTGGGGGCGGTGCGGGGCAGCGCGGTGAGTAACGGGGCGCCCGGCGGGGGGGGGGGAGGGGAGAGGATTCCGCGCCCCGTGCGTGTGGTGCGTTCGTGGGCATCTGCGAGCGCGTCTGCGCGTGTGGACGCGCCCTTACTGCGAGCTGATGCGGCTCTGTGCTCGCGGGTCCGTGCTGCCGGCAGGGCCCAGCTCGGTGCTGGAAGGAGCCGCGCGGGATGTGCCGTTGGGACCCCCTGCGGATGAGCTGATGGGCTCCGCGTGTGGGATGCGGGGCACCTCCCTGAGCCCTCCGGCTGTAGCTGCTGCTGCTGAAGCTGCTGGAAGGTGGAAAGAGCACACCCAGCCGGTGTCAGAGCGGAGAGCCTTTTGGAAGGGAATAATGGAATCGTAGCATCCTTTGAGTGGGAAGGGACCCTTAAAGGCCCATCTCATCCTCCCCCCTGCGGTGCACGGGGACATCCACAGCTCCATCAGTGCTCAGAGCCCCGTCCCTTGGCCTTGGGTGTCTGCAGGGGTGGGTCAGTACCATCTCTCTGGGTAACCTGTGCGATGCCTCACCACCCGTAGAGTAGAAAGACTTTTTCCTAATATCCAGTCTAAATCTTCCTCTTTTCGTTTGAAACCGTGTCCCCTTGTCCTGTCACAACAGACCCTAAAGAGTCTGTCCTCTTCTTTCTTATAGCTCCCCTTTCAGTACTGAAGGCCTCTCACAGCTCTTCCTGCAGCCCTCCCTCCTCCCGGCTGCACAGCCCCAGCTCTCTCAGCCTGTCCTCGTAGGGCAGTGTTCCATCCCTGGGCCCTCCTCTGCCCGTGCTCCAGCAGCTCCGTGTCTCTCCCGCACTGAGCACTCCCCATCTGGATGCAGCACTCCAGGTGAGGTCTCACAGCGCAGAGCAGAGGGGTCAGATCCCCTCCCTCGCCCTGCTGGCCACGCTGCTTTGGCTGCAGCCCAGGGTACTGTTGGCTTTCTGGGCTGTGAGGGCACAGTGGTGGTTCATGCCCAGTTGCCATCCAACAGTAGCCCTGTGTCATTTCTGGCAGGGCTGTGATCCCTCCTTACATCCCCCAGCTTGCCCTGATAGCAGGGGTTGCCACAACCGAGATGCACACCTTGCACTTGGCTTGGCTGAACCTCCTGATGTTCTCCTGGGCCCACTGCTCAGCTTGCCCAGGTCTCTCTGGATGGCATCCCATCCCTCAGGCACCACCCAGAATAACATCCATTTACATGGTACCTGACCATATCCACAGAATAGGTTACATCTCGTGGAGCCTCGTGTCTTCAGTACTTAACATTTGTGTTTGCTAATGGCAGTCTGTGGCCTAAAAGGGATGGGCTGCCTATTTTAAAGAACTCAGTCATGCCTTGATTGTACTTTTTCATTTAAAATGTTTATACATTTTCTTTTTTTCTTTTTTTTTTTTTCTCCCTCAGTTTTGCTCTTTGTTTCTCTGCAGGTTTCTTCAGAAGAGGAGGAAGGCTGCAGAGAGCACACGCTGATCCACACTACAGCTGGAGCCGTTGGATGTAGGGCAGGCCATGTCACCGTACAGCTGCACGCCCTGGGGGGCTGCACTGTGTTGCAGAAGGTGGTCTGCCTCATTCCTGCCCAACATGGAGACTTGTTTGTGTGTGCTCCCATTTGCCATCTGAAAACTGTTTCTTCACAAGTGTCCTGAGAAACAACTCTTGCAAAGAAGCAGATGATTTACACCAGCCATGACACCAGCTGAAGAGGTTTCCCAGCTCTTTGGCTCGGTGAATCTCTGTTAGTCACACTGGAATCGCTGACTGGCAGCGTTGATGTTGAGTGTGCTGTGTTTCAAGGTGTTGAGGAAAATGCAGAGGCGGCACAGCAGCAACACTGACAGCGCTCCTCCTGAAAGGTACGTAGCATCGTAGAATGGCCTGGGTTGAAAAGAGCCACAAAGATCATCCACTTTCAACCCCCCCTGCTACATGCAGGGTCACCAACCACCAGGCCAGGCTGCCCTGAGCCACATCCAGCCTGGCCTTGAATGCTTCCTCCTCGGTTTTTCCCACCTTTTCCTCTGCACGTGGCAGTGTTCTGATTTAAGCGCGTGGCGCATCTCTTGGTTTTAGAAGACAAAAGCTCAGAAGTGAGAGAGACAAATACTTCCTGTGCGTGGAACACAGCCAGGTTTTCTGCTTGGGTTTAGAGACAGATTTACTTTTCTCTTTCATGTCAGTTATCAGCTGCTGCCAACTGCAATGTTTGGTGATGCGCTGTGGCACATGCGGACAGCTGGCTCAGGCAGCAGGACGTTTGGGGCTCTGGAAGTGCAACCCACAGCAAAGTGCTGCAGGAGCACTGAGCACTACCAATCCTGAAAGGTCAATCTGTATGAGCAGAGCCTTCGTAAGGAGTTGGGGTGATTCTTTATGTCATCCCAGAATCTGCATCTAGCTTCACGTATGTGCTTGTTTAGAAGCAAAATACTCCTAATTCATCTCTGTAATTATAACATCAACGAGGGAGGTTTGCCACTCTTGTTGTTCTGGTGCTAAATGTCCCCTTGTGCTTTCCCAGAGTTAGTGCTGACTTCTTTTTTTCTTGGCTCAGCTGAGATTGTAATTGAAAGATCTGGATCGCAAACGGTCGCTAAGTATTTTCTGTTGCTTTTGCAGGCAGAGGCAAATAGATGTCAGTGGTGTAGGCTGAAGGCTTTCTAACTGTACAATGAAATGCAGTTGCCACTGACGTTGTGACTTGGTTGACTTCATCGGTTTCAGCGTTTCGGCCATGTTAGTCTTTAAATATTGCCTGGTTGGTTCCTTCGTACTAAAAAGTTGTGTATCCTGGTAGTGTTGTTGCAAACAATACTTACGTATTTATCTGTAACACAGAGTCCCACCCGGTGTGTTTCTGTTCCCAGAGCTGTTGCATTCTGTTCCTGTCTGGTCTATACATCCCTGAGTTGTAACCCTAGGTGTAAGATTCAACATCTGATTAATTTGAACCAAAGAGAGGTGTGCCTTGACTTGTTGACTTCTCTCCTTGCTGTGGAGAGACACTGGGAATGGGGTGTAGCTATAAAAAGCCTTATGAGGAGTTTACTTAGTGGAAAACCAGAGAGGTTTGGAGCTGTCTCTGGAGTCTGATGAAGGCAGTGCTCTGTGCCCTGGGGGGAACCTGGGGAGGTTTCTGAGCCTGTGGGAGAGTGAAGGCCACGTGTATGCTGTCTCAGCTTGTGACCACTATTTCTGCAGCTGGAAGTCTCCAAGGCTTAAAACCAAGAGAGATGGCAGCGTGCAACATGCCTTACTTGTGAGCTTTGCCTCTTGCTGTACTTTATTTATTCTTTAGTCTTCTTTTGCAAGTTAGAGAGGTACTTGCTGTCTGCGGGGCATTTACTGCCTGAGGACTCTTTCTGTATGTTTCTTCTGTTGTCCCCTTTCATCCAAACTTTCCACGTGTTCAGTACTGCAGTACTGGGCTCAGGTGATGGTGTTAGGGTGAAGATATCTAGAACTTTCTTTTGGAATCTGGCTATGCAACAAACTTAGTAAAGAATCAGTGCCAGGACTAATTCTGCCCAGTGCCCGGTCTGTCCGCCTGTACATCCATGTCTGTTTTGCTGAGAACATAAACATAAAACATTTTTTCTGTGATTCATGAATTTATCTTTGAAGTATTTGTTGGATTAGGGGTACATGGGCAGCTCTCAACACTTCTCTTTTCCAGCTGACTCTCTCCTTTGTACTGTTGCCAGGGGCAAGCAGTGGCCACCCCTAAAGAAAGGAGTATCTTGGGGGCAGATCATTTCTTTGAATTAGCATGATTGATTTGTTTTTATGTAATGAGTCCTGTCTTGGTTGCGCTGTAGGAAGGTCCACGTTTTTGGTTTTTTTTTTCTTTGTTTTACTTTAAATCTTAAAATTACTATAGATGCCAAATTAGGTATTAGATGCCTTACCTATCTGTTTCCTCCAGAGGGGAAGAGATTGTTTGAGGGCTCTGACCCTCAGAGGAAGGAACTGGTGCACTGTGATCAATGCTGGCCCCTGGTTCTGCAGCTGTGACTTTTCAGGAGCAAATCACATCTGTTACCTGCAGACCTACGTATCCTGGCAGTGCATGAGGAACGATACTGTTAGGAGGGGGCTATGAGACCGAGAAGTTCTGTGGCATTCGTTTGTATTCAATCACTTTTATCTCATCTCTTCCCTCTGCAGAAACCGGAGCCAAACAGTCAGTTCTGAAACCAGTGTGGATGAAAGCGGAGTGTTTGAAAGTCTGAAGGCTGAGACTTCCTCACCACAGCAGCTGTTCTCCGGCCTGGCAGGAATCCCCTCGGGATCCATCACAGCCGCGCCATTCCAGTCGGGTTTGGTCCTGGGCTCTTCAGCAGGAGGTGGGGAGGTGTTCATTCAGATGCCGGCCCCAAGGGAGGAGGGAGCCACCCGCACAGAAGGAGCCCCGTTTCACCACCGGCAGCAGCCCCATCATTTCCACCACGGCCATCACCGTGGTTCGTCCCTTCTGCACATGGCAGGAGGGGACCGCCATGGGCACGCTGAGGAAGGCAGTGAGGAGCAGGCTGGGACTCCAGCACCGGCGCTTTCTGAGCTAAAAGCAGTGATTGGTTGGCTGCAGAAGGGCCTTCCCTTCATCCTCATCCTCTTGGCTAAAGTCTGTTTCCAGCATAAGCTTGGTAAGCGGCTGTCCTTTTGGGATTGTAAGTGAACTAGAGGGTGGTTAGTAAGTTCTGCCTTGCTGTGATGTCTGATGCATTTATCCCCGTGGCAGCATCTACAGGTATTTTAGCACGAAGGGGATATATTAAAATGCATGGGATAACAAGCTCTGCTTTTTCACCTGACTTCCAATGCAAGCTGTTTTCCTCTGTGTTAATCCCATCTGTTCCTATCCTGACAAGTGGGAGATCCTTTCTGCACCTGTTCCCAATCTCTTCTGTGGGGGCTGAGGATCAATCCCAACAGCATCAGCAGTTACAGCTTGCAGTCGACATCTTCAGAGTTCCCTAAAGAATATGTCTGTCCTCATTTCTGTATTGGAGCTTGAGCATTTCAGCCCTTCAGTGGTCATGTAAAATGCACTCACCCAGTCCTTCTCTTCTATGACATGGTTTGTGTGGCGTGTCTGAAGATCCTTACTGGGTGTAATATGCTGAGATTATCATCACAGAGAAGCCAGTAATGCTTGAGTTTACTCTGCTTATAACCCAAAACCACCATTGATTTATGTCCGCAAAGTCTTGCTTTTTAAACTCGGTATCCTGTATCCTTTTGATAGTGAGCCCTGTGCTCTAGGAGCTGCCAAACTGCTGCTGTAATACTTTCTTATAGCTGATTTCTGCTTGCATATTACAGCCACAACTCGCAGCACTTCTGGTGTCCTGCTGTTAGCAGAGACTGTCCTTGGCTGGCTGGCAAGTGCTCATCGTGGTGTCTTCATTTCAGTTCGGTTTGTATTTGAATTTTGTGAGCCCAGACTGCCATTTTTCAGTTGCTTATTTATTTTAATTCCTGGTGCATCCAGAATATTACTCAGTAATTGTTCTTCAGAGCTCAAGGTGCTGACATCAGATGGCCTAGGGCTGAAGTTCCTAGCTCCTTCCTAGCCATATATACTCACAGTGCCTTTCCCTGCAGGGATTGCTGTGTGCATTGGTATGGCCAGCACATTTGCCTATGCCAACTCCACACTCCGTGAGCAGGTTGCTCTAAAGGTAAGCACAGCATCTTGCTTTCTTCTGCTCCCAAGCAGCATTTCTCTTAGCACATAAAATGTCTATACTGAAAATTCGTTTGCAACATAGGGTTGAATGCTGTTATTTAGATACAGATCTGTCAGAGTATGTGTACTGTAGCATAATCCTCGCTTCTGCCTACTTCTCCCCACTGATCCTTTTGGGAAAGGAGGTCATAACGAAAGCAAGGGAGGGAAAATCAGGGAGGTACAAACCTGCTTCTGGCTCTGCCGCTGGCTGGCAGTGCTTCATCAAGCACTTCTCTGTGCCTCAGTTTCCCATTGTGCGTAGCAGAAATCAGTTTCACTAAATAGTAATGGGATGTAGTTTACCAGTGTTTCGTTATTCAGATTAAGGATTTGCAGGTGTAATACTTGTTAATGTCTCTATAATGCTGTCCTGATGTTACGCTTAGAATATAAAGAAACCAGGGGATCTTCTCAGGTTTTACAGTCTTCAGTGTCAGCAAAATACTTCAACAGCACCGAAAGCACAAGACATGACTTGCTTTTTTTGTAAGAAATGACATGGGTGGCACAAGCATACATTTTTATGTGCCAGTAGCAGTGAAATAAAGGTGATACGGTGCTTAGTGAACAGATAAATTGCACAGTCATGTAATAGATTGCTGTTGCCTTGCACTTTGCACCTCTGTCTTTCTAGCACTGTGCCCATTAATCTGCCTGCTTTAAATCTCAACCTAACATTCCTGGCTGTTGGGTAGCTATAAATAGCTATATTCTTAATACGTCTTAATAAAGCTTCTTTTTTTTTTTCCCCCCTTCTCAAGAGCAAAACTTGCTCTCCAAAATTACACTGGGCCGAGACCCAGGACAAGATCTTCTGCCTTCCAGCTTCTGTCTGTAACGTTCCTCATGCTTTGAAATGTAGAATTTGTACTGCTTTTGACCTTTAGTTATTTCTTGAATCAATAATACATGTTCCAGAGCCTTCGTGTATTCAGACAACCCTTGTTCTGCAGGAAGCAGTGGGTTATGCTACCTTTGGTTTAGCTGAGCCTTCTAAGTGACTTTGGGTAGAACTGTAAGACACTCCTTTCGCAAAGTGCCATTCCATGCAGGTTTAAGCTCAAAACTGCTGTACATGGAAGTGACTTCCTTTAAATTGTGTCTCAAACTGCATTTTAAATATCAAGAGAATTTAGATGTCCCAAGAAAGATCCCCACTTTGAACACTGCATTCTGCAAACCAGGCTGTCATTTCCACCAGTGTGTTTCCATTAATTTCTCTGAAGTTGCTCTGTTTGCAGAGGTTGGGTGAGTGAGAGCCATTTCTGCTTGTGTTCTAAGTATCTTTACCCAGCAGCCTATTTGTGAATCTTAGTTCCGTGTAAATAACTAATTACTGAATTCTCAGTTGCATCCCTGTGTCCCCTGGGTTGGCCCTACATTTTTCAGCAGTCAGAACTCAGTGCAGCCCTTGAGACTTGGAATTTATGTTCTCTGCTTTTTGTTGCTCAGGAGAAGAGATCAGTATTGGTTGTCTTCTGGATCTTGGCCTTTCTCACTGGGAACACCCTGTACTTGCTCTACACGTTCAGCTCCCAGCAACTGTACAACAGGTGGGAGGAATTTACATTGCATCTGATGGAGGCAGGTGATAATTGCCAGGGTGGAAAGGAGGAAGCCAACTTCTCACTCTTCAGGAAGTGTGGATACTTACTGTGTCTGCTGTCTTTGTTACACCATCGTGGTACCCTCCAACGGAGGAAAAGCATATGCCTATCACTTTTATCAGTGGACTGTGTCCCTATCAATAAGTGACGTAACCAGGTCTGAATGAGCCAGATGTGATGATACACTACAGTTTCTGCTTGAGACACATACACTTGCCATTTTCTTAAGTATCGAAGCAGGTTGGATGGTTTTTGATAGCAAGACTTTTCCATTTTGAACACTGTGACTGAACATAGAGAGTAGGCGTTAGAAGCAGATAAGAATGGACCGACTGGTTTGACTGGTCTCATTGTATTTTCTTTTTGGTCTATCCAGCTTTTAGTCTGTTACTGGAGATAACCTGGTCCTGGAGAAGTAGTGTTACCTCATTGTACTCAGGGCTTGGAGGCGTCTGGATCTGCTGTGATTAAGATGGGCTCAACTTTCAAATTCTGACTTAAAGCATTTCTCAAATACAGAAAAGTAGTTAGTGTCCATGGATTTGGTTCAGTACTATCCCTGCAAAGATACTCAAGCAAAGAGATATTAGTAGATTAAGTAGGAAGAAACAGAGCAATTATCAAACCTAGTCACTTGAGAAAGTAGTTTTGGTACTCTTAGCTAAACTGCATGAATTATCTTCCCGATTAGAATGTTATTTGTCCCACTGGAAGAAACTTAGAATTTCAGAATGAAAATATTTTCTGGAGTATACAATGTGCTTAATATGCATCAGTTGGGCTATGGCTAGACAGCTCTCGGGTATGTTCTTTCTCTCATTTAGTTCATTGCTTATCAGATTCTTCTCACAAATACTGCCTGTATTGTGTAGTGGAGGAGTCAAGGTCTGCCCACACCCCTGGTTGCTTGTAGAATTAGGGTTTCATCATTGGAAAGCTGTATTTGTAAAAAAAAGATTGAGAGCTGAGAAGTTATGCGTATGTAGGTGAGAATGAGAGGTGGTGAGCTATGGGATGATCTCCATGCTGTTTATGGGATGATCTCCATGCTGTTTATGGGAGACATGAAAGAGGTATGGCAGAAAGGTGTGAAGGTGCTAAGAAGAAATTTATTTTACTATTGGGAAGCAATGTGACTTTAGGAAGCAGGTTAAGGTTAAGCTCTTGAATAGAAATAGTTTAAAATATGAGAAGTCCCCTAAAAAAAGAAAAAGTGGGGGGGGGGGGGGGGGAGTTCAGCGATCTGGGACCATCCTACATGCTGTTTAGGGCAGAGTTTAGTAGTGAACAGACTGGGCAATGGCTTACTGGAAAACCCCATACTTGCAAGTGATGCGTTGATGCACGGTGTGGGGAACTGTGCCCATTCACAAGGCACAATGTTAGAAACAACTGTTTGGGTTTTTTCTTCTTTCTCATTGATTTTTGTTTCCTGATTTACTTACTCTTTACTCGTTTCTAGTGCATAAATAGTAGTAAAGTCTCTGATTCTGTTTTTGTTTTAGGGTTTAATTTTACCTGTTGTGCTGTGCCAGTGTTGTGAGTATTTTAAATTCACGCTCAGGCTTTTCCTTCTGGGTTGTTTATTTTACCTTTCCTTTCTTTTTATTTTATTTTTTAAAGTTTTTACTTTCTACCACGAGGCTTTAGCAGGTAAATATTGTGAAGAGGAATCTATTTTTTTCAGTCTGAGTAGAGTCCAGACCTCATTGCTGCTCAGGTCAGTAGCTCCTGCTTATGGGCTATGTGGAGTTGTGCTGTCCTGGACTCCCCTTCTTTAAAGACCAGATGTTCAGCCCAGTCAGTAGCATTAAGACCACTGCCTTTCTGGAGCTTTGGTTCAGGTGAGAGTTGCTAACTAACAGCCCATGAGCCACTGACAGAGCATGGCCCTCCTGGAGTTCTAACCTTTCTGCCATAGTTCTGCCTAATACCATGCTTCCTTTGTCACCCGCTCGTTTCACACGCACAGCTTTAGAGATTGCTGCCCCTGAAATAGCTCTACCTGTGGCAAGGCTGCTTCACTGAAGGAAGACACGGTGGTCTTGAATTTGGCTGTGACTTTCCTGTCCAAGGAATCATACTAATGACCGAGGCCTCAAGGGAAAAGCTTTCACAGTCAGGACTGAAGGAAGACTAAAGGCACTGTTGTTAGACAGAAGGTGCTTTTTTAGTGGTGGATTGCAGGTTTTAATGCTTGAAATCTCAAAAGTAGATTTTGTATGTGTTTGGGTCCTGTGTTGTGATAGTGGGCAAACCTGACCTGCCCGACCTTGGTAGAAATGGGCAAGAGGCCCAGAGGAACCATGGGACTAATTTGCATGTCTGATTGCTGTTGTCCTTGAGAACTTCACTGTGGTTGACTGGAGTTTCTAGGCCTTCTTTAGCAGACGATGGGTAGAGCTGGTATCAAGAATCCTAAATGAGGTTCTCCTCATTGGTATTTGAACCTTGTTGTCATGCTTTTCAGCCTGATATTTTTGAAGCCCAACATTGAGAGATTGGACTTTTTTGACCTGATGTGGATTGTGGGGATCACAGACTTTGTGCTGAAGTATCTCACCATTGCATTGAAATGCCTGATTGTTGCCCTACCTAAGATCATCTTAGCTGTCAAGTCAAAGGTAAGATTCTCTTCTCTTCTGGATCCATGGATGTGTATCTTTGATAATCTGATATCTTTACAACATGTGTATGGCCAGAAATATGGGTGGAAGGGCAGAAACAGGAAAACTACTGTTAAAACTTTAGCAGAGTTACCTGGGCAGTAGGTTTTGGGTTTTGAGAAATCATGGACCGGAGCGAGGCTTTGGTAATGCCAGCAAGCGATTGAAGGCTAGAAAGAGAGAGGTAAGCATTGCTTGAGGAGGTACTGCTGGCAGTGAGATAACTGCTTTTCTGGGGGGTGCTGTTCTCAGCCCTGTTTGCTGAGCTGTCTTTGTAAGCGGGTATTTTTGAGGCACAAATTTCTTATTAATGGGAAGAAATTGCGAACGTTCATCTTCTTGACTTTCCACTTTGGGTCAAGAAAGCAACTGTGAAATTGAAGCTACTGATGCCACACAAGATAACACTTGTTCCAATCATGGTTGAAGAAATATTTTAAGTAAATAATTAAGATACTTCAACAAATCATCCACAAACCAGGCCTAACATTTTAAACTTCCTCACTTAGTCTTTTCTGAAGGTATCTTTTCATACGTACATATATACATATTTTACTCTTTACAGACCTGTCATGCTCTGCATTCTTCCACTTTAGTAATGTCTATGTTTCAGTGGCAAGTGTAGCAATGTATACTGTTTGCATTTGGTAAAGTAACTTTCTGGCAGCTGTTGGTATGAAGGGCACTGTGTAGATGCAGATACCATCATTAATCGATGAAAGTCTCAGGCAGGGCACTTAAGGGGATATCTAAACTGGGAATAGTTGTGCTTACAAATGACATGGGTGGCAGGGGAGTTGGGCAGTTTGTTCCTGCACAGCAGGGCTGTTTGAGATGGTTATTAATTTATTTCTGGCGATTGTCCAAGTCCTCTGTTGTTTGGTGGGGTTTGTTTTTTTTTTTCCTTCTTCTTCTATTATTATTATTATATTTGGGGAGATTAATGTGCTGGGTCAGAGCATAATCCAGCTTGGGGAGGGGAGGGGAAAAAAAATGATGTGAATAGTCTTCCCAAGATAAATGGCAGCATTGGAAAAGGTTCACAGCCTTTGCTTGCTTGTCTGAGAGCTATCCCAAGTACTCATTAATCCTTGTCGGGAGAGAAGAAAGAGAAGGGGGCTTTATTTGCAGCTACAGTGGGAGGTTGGTAAGATCACATCTGTCAAGGGCCTGTAATGATTCAGAGCACAGATGCTTCATTTTTTAATACCTTTTCCTGGATAGCAGTACTTCTCACTTCTTTTTTTTAAGTCCCTTTTTGTCTTAGGATGTTGTTGATGGTCTCACTGTCCCTTGACATCTGAGACTGCTGTTACCTACTGCTATGGATCTGGATTTGTTTTTTATCCTGCTCCATACACTGCATCCTTTAAGCCAACCAGGGATGAGATCTGGTGTAACAAATTAACCAAGATCAAACTGGGATGGGAGAGCTCCAAGAGAACCACAGGATGCCACAGAAACCATCACTGGCAACCATGTAGCTGAGCTCTTTCTCTAAGCCCTCACCCAGCTTACTTCCACAAGCCAACACAATTCTACTCATCTTATTTTGCAAGTGACTTTTTTTATCCCCAGATAAGCTTGTTCTGAGTTAAAACAGTTCTATTGCACTGTAGACGTTACCTTGAGCAAATTCTTACCAAGGTACTTACCACCTCCTGTCTTAATGTTTACCAGATACAGAGTTATTGTCTTCCTCCCCAAATGCTTGTATTAGTGTTGACACTGGAAGCCTAGCCTGTGGTTTGTGAGCTGGATGGCTGTTCCTTAATCACCACAAATAGCAAGCTGTTGGGGAAATAAATTTGTAGGGCAGAACTGTAAGGTCATGGGCTTTGGGTTTTTTTTCCTGAAGTCATAGAATCATAGGTGCTCAGGTTGGAAAAAGCCTTAAGATCAAGTCCAACCACAATATTTGCCATGGGCCTCTCTGCAGCCTCTAGCTCCTTATTATGCAAGACCTGACATGCTGACATGGTCCCTGACTACACTGTCAGGGACCAAATTCAGTGCAGCATTGTTTGGGATAGAGGTATTTAATCTTGAATTTCCTTGCATTATCTTCTTGCTGGTGGTAGTAGATGATAAAGCTTGCCAATGGGTGGAATATCAGGGGCTTTGATCATTCTGTGGTCAACTTCTGAGCAGGCTCTTCAGATGTTCCTTGTCTGGGAAGTTCAAAGGCTCTTTGAAAGCTAGTCTGGTTTTTCATACTGCTCCTTGAGATTCTAGTCTTCTCTGTTATATTGTTTTCACTGATGCTTGCACTGTTTTTTCGTGTGATACATTGCCTCCCAATGTCCTTCTCTTAAATCTCTTACTTCTCCATATCCATTGTGACTGAAGCAAGATCATATTATGTTCTCCAAAGGTTTCAAACATTGAAATCTCGTATGTCCTCTCAGTCTTCTCTATAGAAGAAATAATCGAGTTTTTGCTCAGACTCATTCATTCATATGGACAGGAGCAGAGGCCATATGAGGAGAGGCTGAAGGAGCTGGGAATGTTCAGCCTGGAGAAGAGGAGGCTCAGGGGAGACCTTATTGCTCTCTATAACTTCCTGAAGGGAGGTTGCAGTGAGCTGGGGGTCGGCCTCTTCTCTCGTGTCATTAGTGATAGGACCAGAGGGAATGGTTTCAAGCTGCAGCGAGGGAGATTCAGGCTGGACATTAGGAAATATTACTTCTCTGAAAGGGTGGTCAGGCACTGGAATGGCCTGCCTAGGGAAGTGGTGGAGTCACCAACCCTGGAGGTGTTCAAGGAATGATTGGATGTTGTGTTGAGGGACATGGTTTGGTGGGAGCTATTGGTGATGGGTGAACGGTTGGACTGGATGATCTTGTAGGTCTTTTCCAACCTTGGTGATTCTGTGATTCCTGATCTTTGGTTTTCTTATTGTTCTCTGCTGGACTCTCTTTGCAATTCATTAAAGAAACACCACCCCATGTTTTACGGACCATTTCTCTGTTCTGTCAAATGATTTCGGATTACGATTCTTCTTTCCAATGTATTTCTCAGTTTAGCCTCAGCTGCACATTTGACAAGCCTACTTGGTTCTATCATTAAAGTCATTAATGAAAGCAGTGGGTGGTATCAAATTTCACTTAGCTCAGATAGATCTTTTCATTTGGACAGTGAGTACATAAAAACTTTGGCTCTCCCAGTCTCAAGTATATGGTTGTGTGTTCTTAGTATGGCCCCATCACAGGAAGGGAAGCATTTGGTTAAGGTGATATCAGTAACCATCTTGGATCCAGTACAAATTTAGAAGGAAAGACAAAAGTGGCTTCTTATTGGCAGTGGAAATGAATCACACAATAGGTTGGGTTAGAAGGGACCTTAAAGATCATCCAGTTCCAACCCTCTGCCATGGGCAGGGCTACCGGCCACCAGACCAGGCTGCCCAGAGCCCATCCAGCCTGGCCTTGAATGCCTCCAGAGATGGGGTATCCACAACCTCTCTTTGCAGTCAGTTTCAGCTCCTCACCACCCTTTGAGTAAAATATTTCTTCCAAACAACCAACCTTAATCTCCCCTCTTTTAGTTTAAAGCCATTCCCCCTTGTCTAGCACTATCAGACCATGTAGAAAGTCAGCCTCCCTCCCTTGTAAGCTCTCTTCTCCCCGCTGCCGTCTCTTCTCCAAGCTGAACAAGCCCAGCTCCCTCAACCTTTCTTATAGGAGCTCCAGCCCTTTGGTCATCTTTATGGCCCAATTCTGGATCCACTGCAACAGCTAAAGGATAACCTGAAGCTTCACTGTATTCAGAATGAGGTTTACTAAAGTGTGAACTCATGCTGTAACTGAGAAATAAGTCTTTATTTAGATGTTAAGAGGCAGAAAAAGTGATTTGTCTTTTCAGTTTGAATATGGATAGCAATAAACATTTTGGGCCCAGAAAAGTTTGACAGGAACCAAAACAATATTCATTGCTTGAATGCAAAGCATGAAGACTGTTATATCTACCCAGAGTTTTCCAAGCATGAATGTGGTAAACAGAGAATATCTTTGCAGGTATCCCCACCAAGGGAAGAATGAAAATGTAAAAACGTTACTGAGGTTTCCCAGGTTCCAAACTAGCCTGGAAAAACAGAGATGCCAACAGAGTCTGGGACTGCAATCATGCTGGAACACAGAGGAAGAATAGTATGTGCATAGCAGAAAAAAGCAGCAGAGAAAGGAAAGTAACCTAAATCAGAGTCAGATCTTGTACCTCCGCAGTGAGGTTTGGGGGAGAACGTGGTTAACCTGTGGTTAAAGATGTCCCTTCACCCCAAGAGCTGTGTTGTACCCTTCAAAGCTCAGTGCAAGTTTTAATGGCAGCTGGGCCGGCAGTTTCTTAGGGGGGGAGCTTGGCTCCCACCCTGCATGTTGAAGGCTGTCCATTAAAATAAGCAAATAAGATCATTTGGTTCAATGTAGAATGAATTAAAGTAAATTAAACTGCAGGAGCCATGTGGCCTGCAGCGGCCAGCATTGTTGTGTGTACGTAAATGGCAGCTTTTCATTTTCACTGCTAAGGAATGACAGCTTGAGGGGGGTGGAATTAAAAATAAGGAAATAAATAATAACAAGACATTTGCCAAAGATTTCTGTTTAGGAAATCCCAGGTGCCCGCAAGTCTCCCATCCCCTCCTCATGGTGCTGTCAGCAATCTAAGTTGATATCCTGGGGAGCGAAGAGTAACGTGGGGGTGGGGTAGAGAAGGAATAGCAGGACAAAAGAGCTGTGTAAGAACCTGAGATATACAGGGGAGAAAGGCACGTACCAGGGACGCTATTGTCCAATGGTGAATTAAAAAAGGCCCTAAGTCAGAATTTTCATTGCATGTTCTGTACAGGTGCACAGCCCAGTTACAAGAACACCAGGGAGGCTCAGAGCTACGTGTCTAGAAGGCTGGAAATTCACGAGGGAAACAGGAACATTTGTTGAAAGCATAGCATGAAATTAGTGTTTGAGTAAATACTTGTCCGTTCTGCTTGAAAGATGAATCTAGACATTGCAAACGAGTTTAAGTCTGGGGTCATAGTAGCATTACCTCATGTGAGGTTTGTTCTATAGACTGTTCAAGTTGCATCAGTGGCAAGTGTATGAACTAGCACTGCTGACTCCTCACTGCATCTCTGGGAATGGTTGCTTGTTCATTTTGGTCAGTTATTTTTGTGTGTTTAGTTCTGTTTGGTTTTCTTTATGTACCATCTCAGCAAATTTGGTTGGAAAGAACATGGTCTGTGTGTGACAGCCATTCTTTACATAATTTTGCACTCTGACTTTGGAGCAAATACCCTTTTCAGGTGCAGCCTAAGTTTAATGGTGTAGGTTGGTTACAGCTCTACCGTGGAAACTGGCTTAATTTAGAGTAGCCCCCAGTGCTCTTCTGTGTAAGAATGGAGCATGAGGATGTATCTGTAGTTATCATGTCACCACCCGTTTGTCTCTCTGATCAGCCCTGTATAATTAAACGTTTATTGTAAGGAAAATAAACACAATGGTTAGGGTTTCCAATAGCCTGTTTCCATTTTCCATCAGAGCTCAGCACCATGAGATACTATGGTTCAGAATTTGGGACCCAGCCTCACACTGGTCACACCTTAGTCACACAGATGTCTTGCATGTACAGAATTGTCAAGTTCTTTGAACACCCAGCTTCTCTTGCACACTGCATTCCTGTAGAACAACTCATCACGTAGAACAGGTCCCATTGGATCATGGGGGAGGGGGAGCAGCTTGCTGCTGCCATAGCAGTTCCTCTAGGCTGTGCAGCCTGTTCCAGAGGCTTATGTTAAGAGGAAAGAAGTCCCTCTTTCATCCTAGGGCTGAGTACACATTTAAGAAGCTGGTGTAGTACCTTTCCTTGTCCTACTGGAGAAGAATTATTAGCTTGGAATGTGAATGTTTGTGTCCCCTAGATGCTCTTCATCAAAAACATGGAGGCATTAAAACAAATTGCACAAGTACTGGGAGTAGGAACATAAGTGTGGTACAAAAGGTATCCAAGTATGGTCTTCCTGTTCCTTGTCTGTGTGGTGCCAGAGTTAATCCTAATCTTCTCCAGCAGTGTGGCTAAATTGTGTCCAGACAGGCGGTGGCCTATCCTCTGGTTATCCTCTCCTTGAGGATATTGGATGCTCTTTGGGGGAAACTCGCTCAGAAATAGATTTGCTCTGCTTTGAGAACACTGCATTGCTCCTCCAGAGCCACGGGAGGTCTGCTGGTTCTGTAAAGACCTCCCACTTGCAGCTGCTTTAAGAGATTTGTTGAAGAAAGAAAGAAACTAAAGCATAAGACTAAGTGCTGAGAAACTGGGACTCTTTCTTCTCCCTAACAGGCATTGAAAGTCACTGCTGCTGAACTTTAAAGAAAACAGTGCTCTCAAGCACCTTCCAAGTTTAACTTCCCAGTCTAAGCTGTCTGAGGTATGGCTGTCAGAAGTGCTGTACACTAACCATGAAAATCTCCTAGTCCTTCTAGACCCATGTTGGCATTGCTTCTCATTAGCCTTGCCTGGGTTTTCACCAGCATCCTCTGTGTCACAGTGCTGTTTACTGCTCCTTCCTTAAACTGGCAGTGCTATCTGAAATCTCAGCAGAGTCTGCTCTCCTCTGATCCAAATTGCCAGCAGGTCTCAAAGTGTTTCTAGCATCTTCCTGCCTCAGTATATGTCCTAATGCTGCTGGCAGCGGAGCAAGTGAGACTTGGAACTTCCCTTGAGTGCTAATCACAACTTACAGTTGCCTCATTGCAACTTCTCTCACTTCTTTTACATCCCGTTTCAATTCCGGGTGTAAAGCCTTCACATGCCTCTCTCCATTTCCTTCTGTGGAAGCACAGAATCACAGAAGCACATGTGTGCTTATACAAAGCCTTATGTCAAATGAGAGCCCAAAGTCACTGCTTGGTTAAGGTGTATGGGAATTAGCATTGCTTCTGCAGCTGTAATTGTCCCCCTCCCCCTCCCCCCCCCCCCGCTTTGGTATGTGTATATTGTGATTAATTTTTTAATTAAGTCATTTCACGTTATTTTTCTCTAAGACCCCTTAGAGAAACCACATCAGCACACCGCATCAGCACATGTGGTATGCTGTACCCCGCAGTGCTTAGATATATATTCACAGGACAAGGGAGAATGGTTTTAAACTGAGACAGGGGAAGTTTAGGTTAGATATTAGGAGGAAGTTTTTCACCCAGAGGGTGGTGACGCACTGGAACAGGTTGCCCAAGGAGGCTGTGGATGCCCCATCCCTGCAGGCATTCAAGGCCAGGCTGGATGTGGCTCTGGGCAGCCTGGTCTGCTTGTTGGCGACCCTGCACACAGCAGGGGGTTGGAACTGGATGAGCGTTGTGGTCTTTTTCAACCCAGGCCATTCTGTGATTCTGTGGGTTTCCATGAAATAAGAGAAGTCACCTGAAGGAGAAGCAGTGCTTGTCTTGCTTCCTCTCATCGCTCCAAAGCAGGTCTGTATAGGAGCAATAGTTGTTCTTAGTATGGATGAAAAATAGCAGAAGTTCAAGATTTCACACAAAGTGTGGCGGGGAAAAAAAATATTCAGCTCAGAAAACTTCAGCCTAGATAGCCAAGAAATAACAGAGCTGAAGAGCAGAAGGCAGAAAGGAGCACTGAGTGCACTTACAGATGATGTGCGCTGCCTGCAGTGATTTCCTGCTATCTGAAGACTGTTTTGCTGCTGAAATTGTGGCTAACAACCTTGTTTTCTAAGCTTCTGGCTCAGAAGACCACACTTATCTTCAGCACAGCCCTCTGCAGAATCACTTCTATTTCCTTGGCACTTTCCCTAGCTTGGAGAAGGGCTGGTGTTGCACCGAGATGCCTGATAAGCTCTATCTGTAAACATTTACC
Source organism: Alectoris magna (assembly GCA_030625065.1). Classification (NCBI taxonomy): domain Eukaryota; kingdom Metazoa; phylum Chordata; class Aves; order Galliformes; family Phasianidae; genus Alectoris; species Alectoris magna. Next base: position 2,575,660 of record CM060578.1, on the reverse strand, counting down.
GTAGCACTATTTCTCTTCTCAGTGCTGTTCTGCTGTCCTTGTGCTGCTCACCCCTCCTGTGATCACTGAGCTACCACGGGGCCTCTCCTGAGGGCTGAGTTGGTGATGGGAACAGGCACGGTGCCTCGATTGGAAACATCCCTGTGCTCTTGTGAGGGTGCTGAGCAGTTCTGGTACATTGCAAGCTGGGGGTTCACATCACAGCAGGGAGGAATTAGTGAAGCTTTGTCAAGGATCCAAGTTTTGTGGCTGGAAATCCTGGAGTTTTGTCGCTTGTGGCACAGAGTCCCGCAACCACTGACCCACCATGTGAGCTCAGCCACGTCAGCATCTCAGGAGCTTTGAGGGAGAACGGTTCCAGCTTTGCCCTGATTTCAGGCTTCAGAGGACGGATGCCCCAAAATCCATCTGATGCAATGGGAAAGCAAGCAGTGACCTGGCCCAGCCTGGCCTGCCAGGGAATCGAGGCCGAATGAAAGATGCTGAGCCCGGCAGGAGGATGGAGGAGACGAGCAGCTGGCAGCCTGCAGCTTGCTGGTAGCTTTCATCAGTACTGGCTGAGCAGGGGGAGGTGGGGAAGCGCCTGTGTGAAGGGAAGGAAACAGCAGTGCAGTCATTAGCAGGCTGTGACCCTCTGTCACAGAGGCTCCAGAAATAACCGATGATCGTATGGAGGCACGAAGCGGTGCAGGGCGCTCTGTGCTAATTGAATAAATTGCTTGCGTTCGGGCCCGCGGATTGTCGCCGTTACGTTTTTGCTCCGTGATGCCACCTGGGATTAACGAGGAGTGGGGGGGGGGGGGTTGGGAGGAGAGAAAGAAAACAGCCCAGGTCCGTTAGCAACTGCTGGTGTGACCTCACTCCCTTGTCCCGGGGGGGATATGAGATCATGAGAATGCCAGAGCTCTCCGAAGGATTCGATTTGCGGGTATGGCCGCCGAGTGATCTCATCCCCCGGCCCCAGGGAAGGGCGCTGGCTGCTGCTGTCCTGCTGGGTGGTGGGGGTTCATCCCACCCCACACCTCAGCGGGCGGCTGCTGACCCGAGCTGACATCAGTGATGACAAAGCTAACCGGGACAGCGCAGCAAAATTCCAGGGGAATTTCCCCCCTTCTCCCTGTTAGGATCGAATAGAAGCTGGCATTAAAATATTTCTGTGGTCTGGATAATGTCATTACGCTTTAAGCGTAGTTCTGGGCCCACAGCTTGAAGTGGCTTGCTGTGCTGTTGCCACTTCTCCCTCTTAGACCCTGTGGGACAGAATGCATATAGCTCCTTATTGAGGCTGGGAGACCCTTACCCCCTTTTCTACCTTAAGGTCCTCAGGAAAGTTTGCCTTGCTGCATTTGTGGCGTTCAATCTGATATTGGGATGAAGTTTGCTTTAGCACCTGCAGGCACAACGCAGCCTTCCCTTTATGGAGATAGGATTGCTTCACAGAATGTCAGGGATTGCAAGGGACCCTGAAAGATCATCTCATCCAATCTCCCAGCCAGAGCAGGAACACAGATTAGATCACATAGGAGTGCCAACAAATTTGTTGCAGTTATTTTGCATTTAGCAGACAACATCCATAGCAATCCCATAGTGTGCTGCGCGGAGACTTCTCTGATTTCTGGTTCCGAATCAGAGAAACAAAGGGATGGGAAAGGCGAAGGAGGAGAGGAAGATTTGGCATCTTAAAGTATAACACGCCTTGATGATTTTTCAGAGCCAGTGTACTGTAGCCATTCCAACAGCTGAGTGGTAAGGGAAGGAGACTGGCAAATAGACAATTAGATAATTTGGGATGATCCGCAAAGCCATCATGAAGATGGTGTCACCTTGCTTTTAAATCTCCGCTCCTTCAGAAGATGCATACCTTGAAAAAGATCTGTCTTGTTTTCCTTTTCTCGTTACTGATAGCGTCTACATTTTATATACGTTAAATCTGTAAGCCTTAACCCCTACTGCTAACATGCTGTACAGATACGCAAGAAAATATATACCCATAACCTGCTCTAAAAGCTTCAGATTCACAAATGTAAAATAACAGTTGGGTAAGTCAAAGAGCGAGAGAAACACTGCAGTTGTCCTTTGTAGGCACTGGGTTAGGTGGCCACAAAGATAACTGCATCTCATAAGTCCTTGCATGGGGTAACAAACTGCATAGGTGAACACAAGTCCTGTACGCTTCAAGCCTTGCAACTCTTAAAGTTGTTCTTCTTTGGATTTCCTGATACTGATCACCTCTCTTTCTTTTTTTACAGGGGAAGTTTTATTTGGTTATTGAAGAGCTGAGCCAGTTGTTCCGATCCCTCGTCCCCATCCAGCTATGGTACAAATACATCATGGGAGACGACCCATCCAGCAGTTACTTCCTAGGAGGGATCCTGATCATCCTGTACAGCCTCTGCAAGGTGAGCAGTGCCTTGATAATGAGCAGGAAGAGAGCCAGAAGCACAGCTGGGGGGGAGAAATACACCTCTAGATGTTGCCATCTCTAGGCAGGAAAGGAAGCTGCAGCACCTGGGGACAGCCCTGTGCTTCACTGCCGAAACATTCTGCTTCTGCACTGCATGGGCATCAGTGAGCTGGAGGGAGATGCGTGACTGCTCAGGCAATGTTGCATCAGGCTGATGAAGTCATTGCTGCTCTCTAATAGTCTCTATTCTGTGAAGGCTAGCAGAGAATGACAGCGGAGCCGTGGGGGGCCACTATCAGAAGAGAGCTTTGCTGTCTCCAGGCTTGTAGATTCAGCACTACAAGGGATTGCTGCAGTTAAATGTTTCTCTCTGTCTTGTGAGAGAGAGCAGGTATTCTGTTACTCACAGCACTGAGTGCAGCAGGCAGATTAAAGGACTTCCAGGTCCTGCCTAGATAAACAGGCAATTCTGGCTCCGTTCTAGGGCTGGCATCTCCGGGACAAGTCGAGGGTCTCAGTGATGGACAAATGCAACTGATGTTTGTTCAAAAATAACGAGGCACAGAGTCTGCCTATACAATTGTAAGTGAATAGGTGTGACTTTATGTAAGCTTGTCACAAACCTGAGGTCTAGAAGTAGCTGTAAGTCTCATTATGTCGGGGCAGGGCAGCAGCCGAAGCAAACAACAGATGCACTGTTATCCATTCCCCTGAGAAGGTGCAAGTAAGTCTGGCTCACTGCGCTGCTGATGTTCTTTTCGGCATGGGAAAAAGGGACTGCGGGACTGAAGAACCGAGAGAAAAGTCTGAACCTAAATTGCTGAGAGCTGGTGGGTTGCTGACTCACATAACAATCAAACGATGGGTCTTAATCTGAGATGTGCCTTCAGCTGCAACTATGTGTAGTACAGGAGTGGGACGTACAGCCCCTGCTGCCAGGGCAGGCAGAGGAGGTCGTGGGAATCTCTTGTGTCCAAGACAAGGCAGCATGCTGCCAGAGTAAGGGACACGTGATGTCCACGTGATGGACGGAGATGTCATTGTGTGACTCTCCCCTGGGGAGCCCCTTGCAAGGCTGTCTGGCCTTGTGGGGGTCAGGTAGACAGATCACGACACAGGGACAGACTTCAAGTGATCTGTCTGGCATCCCTGCTTGTGCAAGGGAAGGGACATCTGCAGAAGGGCAGCTGTCCTGCACTTCTACATGCTATTTCTTTCATCTGGACAAGTCATTGTCCAAGAGCATTGGGGCCCACCTGCTCCTGCAAGAAGGGGAGCCAAGCAGAGCACAGGTGGAGGGACAAGGGCCTGTGTGTCCCATGTCAGTGTGTGGCAGCAGCTCAGTACAGCACATTTGGCCAGGTTAGGAGTAGACCTGTGCCTACTGGAGACTTTGGAAACGAGAGAGAAGAGCAGGAGTAGTGGGAGCACACTCCCAATGCAGATCATGTAATACTAGGTACGTGCATCCCATTTACTGTCACAAGAGTTGCGGGTCTCATTCCTTGCCCGAGACGCTGAAAATATGCCCAAAGGAGTTCACATTAGCAAAGCCACAAACCACATTAGAAAAACCACAGAAGCCAATTTGGCACTCAGGCCTTCTGTACGTCTGGCAAAAGGCCAGGACTTGGCTGGGGCTGCATCCCCTTTGCCCACACAGAGCACAGTGGGAGCTGTCTGGGTGCTCTGACCAGACCGTGTCAATGGAAACCTCTGATTTTTGTTTGTAAATAAAGGCATTGAGCTCTTACAGTTCCCTGTCCTGAACAGAAGCACCAACTGAGGGTAGGAGTGATGCTAGAGGGAACAATCGACCATGTGGTATGACAGTGTTTGCTTTGAATTCTGTCTCAGCCATGTACTCTTCAAACTAGCAATACTACAGCTGCTCTTCTATTGACAAAAGAGAGCACTCGTTGGCTGTGGACCCGATTTGCAATCCACCTGCTAGAAGGATGGTGGGTGCAACATCGGCTTCAGTGCATGGCATGCGAAAGGGACTTGTAGGACATGCATCTTTTGGGGGTACAGGAAACTGGAGGAAAAATAAAGGAGGGGAAACAGACTGGAAGAACAGGAGACATCAGAGCCGGAGCAAAGGCGTTCAAAGTCACATTATAAGCAAAGCAACCTGAAAAGGCTGTGGGCTGTGCTGTGAGAGGGAGCTGATCCCATACTTGTTAGAGAAGAAAAAATGTATAGCAGTCGGCAGCCTCAAGTGCTAGCTGCTGACTGGAAGCATTACTGGAAGGACCCTGGGAGCTCTTTACATGCTGACTGGAAGCATTATTGGTGCTTTCATTTGATTCCACATCTATTGCACGATGATCTCATTGGCATTCCCTGCAGTGAGCCCACTTAATCATGCTCAGAAGAAAGCCAAGCCCAGGCATTTTGGTGCCTCCGTGCTGCGACTCCGCTGCCACTCCGCACCTCCTGCATCCCTGCCCTCCGAGCTGCTTCTCACCCAGGTTAGAAATGCAAGGGGTCCTGTTATGACATCTGGCCTTTCTCCCAGCTAATGCAGAACTGTTCTCTGCCCAATTATTTCTTCTTATCTAGTTCATAGAGCTCTGCCAGCAGGTAAGGAAGATGGCAAATCAGATTAGGTTTTCAGCTGTTTTCCCTTTTAGTAGTAGTAGAGCTTATCATCCATCCTTTCCCCCACTGCTGTACTTTGCCAAGCTGATAATACCTACATCTTTCAGTCTCTCCTCAGAAATCATTTTCTGCGGCATTACTTTCTGCCCTTTTCTGAACTGTGGGTGCTGGGAACTCATTCCCTTCCTGGTTTTTAAGGTTTCTTAAGGCAAATGGAAGCAAGCCAGCATCAATCCTGCTTCTCATTCCTCGGGCCTTCCTTCTCTTGGTGGTATTTAATCGCTGCACTCTTCTCCAGCTGGACAGGCAAATCCCACTCCTTCCCTCCTAACACCGGCTGGGCCCTGCAGTCCCAAGCTGTGTGGCAGAGCCTTGCAGCCCTGGAAATCCTCTTTTCCCCACAGGCTGAGGAAAGCCGTTTCCAACCCTTCCACATTCCCCTCCCTCTCTCTCAAGCTGACTGCGGTGTTTTCTGGCTTTATTTCTGGGTATTCTCAGTGCTTTGGATGGGAAAGGGTCCGTATTAGGGTGGGCACATTACTCTACTGCAATACTCTGATCTCTGCTTCTCTTTCTGCCCTGCGAAGTCCCTGAGCTGTAGCCCGTTGCTGCACTGTTGGTTTTTGTTTAATGCATTTCCTAATCTCCATGGAACGTTTTCAGAACCATTGTTACTTAAGATCTTTGCTCCCTCCAAGGATCCGTTTGCAGAAACTCCGTCGCACATTTTCTGAGTCTCTGAGTTGTGTACATGCCCATGTCCTGAAAAATATCTGCTACCAAATGTCTTTGTTGCAGTCTTTTGACATCTGCGGCCGTGTGGGAAGTGTCCGGAAAGCACTGAAGGTCCTTTGCACCCCACAGGTAAGAGATCATGTGTTTCATAGGTGGAGCTTACTTACTAATGAGTGACAGAGTTGAAAATAGCTCAGTTTATCAGAACTGCAGAATCAAAACAGCACGTTGTCCATGGCTGGGTAAGCCAGCATCCCTCATCAGGGAGGCTGGGAACCCATTCTGATATCTGCCCTGGTCCTGTTTGTGACAGAGAGGCGGCTGGAAGTCTGGCCTGCCCAGTCTGAGTGGGAGTCCTGCATGGCATGGGTTTACCCACCAACACAGAGCTTCACAAAGCTGGCAACGCTTTGAGCTGCAGTGTGTGGGAAAGATGTTAAAGCCGCGGATGCAGTGCCTGAAGTGTGTTGCCATTCAAAGGGATGCTGCAGCACACGATGGAAATTGCCCCCGGTGCAGTGCTGTACAGTACTGATGTTCGGATCTGCTGCAGTGAAACACTGTGATTTGTATTTTAAAGTGTCAAAACCAAAGATGTAGAGGAAAGGAATGTAACATAATGGAAGTTTGTTAGAGTTCACTTTACTTGTCCAGTGTTAGTGCTGGGCATTTTTCCTCAGCATGTTTCCATTCCCCTTGTGATCGTGTTACAGTAGGAGAAGCAACATTTACCTTCCAGATCCCAAAAAGGAGAAGTGGGACACCCCTGGGTGCTGCTGTTACCCTTCTTCTGTTGTCTGACTTGCTAATAGTAACGCCTCCCACCATCTAAACACCTCTGCAAATGATGCTGAATTAATCCTTTTAGCTCCCCGTTGAGCTCATTAAATTTCATTATCGTTACTCCACAAGTGGAAATGCTAAAAGATGGAGTCGGCTCGAGGGGGAGACAAGGCAGAACACGGCATGCCAGACTGCCCAGGTTCTGCATGCTGGTTCCCAAACTTCTCTTCCCCACACACAGTGGACTAGCATCCCTTTCTTTCCCATGTCATGCAGGAAATCTGAGCGCGAAAAGCGCTGCGTGTATTCTCCAGCACAAACCAGATTATCTTCAAACCTTTTGACAGTGGGGATTTTTTTTCCTCCCTTCTTCCTAACAGACCTACGGGGCCCGTGCCACCAGCCAGCAGTGCACTGAGGCAGGGGACATCTGTGCCATCTGCCAAGCAGAGTTCAGGGAGCCTTTGATCCTTATGTGCCAGGTAAGACCCTGAGCTTCGCGCATTGCCTTTACCTGCTGGCATTTCCACAGCTAGGGAGAGGCACAGCCAGCCTAGATAATTCTGACAGCTCTTGCTGGGCCCTATTGGATATAGGATATCCATTGGATATATATATTGGATACGTGTTGGATTAGGATATCCTATTTGATATATCCCCTTCTGGATAGCCAGTGATTCACGATAGCTGAGCCATATGAACTCCAGTCCATAGGGTCTGATTACAGCTCTTGATATGGAAAAGATGAGCCCTGCAGTCCCAGGACTCCCCTCTGGCAGTCCAGACCTTGGATCTGGAATGCAAGATGTTTTTATCTGACCCTTGGAGAGATGGCAAGCCAATAAGCCCGCTGAACTGCTAACAAGTTAGCAGGAAATTGGGGCTGTGGAAGCTACTGACCCGGACTGGGAGCTGTGAGCAGAAACAAATGCTGTAAGGGGGAGGAGGAAGAAAGGAGGTTGTCTGAAGTTGTCTGAGCTAAGCAAAGGGTTGTAAACTAAACCCAGTGCATTGCAGGTGGAAATAGAGTACAGGAGAGTTAGGGTGAAAGCGTATTTCTATTCTCAGCTATTTCATTAGAGCAAATTTCTTGGGCTCTTCTAATCCTGTCCAGAGCGATATTAAGAGATAGAATAACATAGAATCATAGAATTGCTCAGGTTGGAAAAGACCTTAAAGATCAAGTCCAACCGCAACAACTATCCTTACCTTTGGGCAAACTGGTGTACTAATGATGCTGGGATTTGTTTTTCCTTTCACCCAAGGACTGCTAGTTGGCTTCTCTTTCCCCATGAACCTAAATGGTTTGCTGCTCCAGAGCCGTGCTGTGGGTGTGCACATGTGGGGATGAGCACAGACCTGCTGCCCATGTTGTGACAGTGCCCTTTTGTCTCCGCAGCACGTGTTTTGTGAAGAATGCCTCTGCCTCTGGTTTGACAGGGAGAAGACCTGTCCCCTTTGCCGTTCTGTCACAGTAGAGACCCTGCGTTGCTGGAAGGATGGCACCACCTCTGCTCATTTCCAGGTGTATTAAAAAAATCAATGCATATCACCCAACAGAACGACCTGCATGGAGAGAAGGAAGACCAGAACATCTGCTGACCCCATGCTGCTATTTAGTCACCTGCTCGTTCTCCCAGCACTCTCACTCCAACAACTGGTGGAACATCAACTGTTGGTAGCCAGAAAAGTCATCCTCCAAGGCAAGGGAGAGCTTGCTTCTGTTGTGGTGACCTCCACGGCTAAGCTGCAGCCAAGAACTTTCCTTGAACTTACGTGGTTAGAAACTGATTGGTGTGTCTCCTTTTACCTGCCCTTCTAGTAGAGGTAAACCCTGCACGTAGTAGGAGGGTGTACCACCACTCCCCACTGCACGTGTGTGACCTGCTACAATGGAAAAAAAAGCTGTCATTCTCTGGCTGTAACTTCCTTGAGTTTGTAACCTCATAGCGTTTCACAGTCGCTGTTACATTACCTTTGAGAACTCTTCCAAACCACTCTTTAGAACCACGTTCCCAAAGACTCTTTTGGGGGTCGGAGTGATGTCCCAGCGGCTGTGTTTCTGTGGCTGATTCACAAACTGTGTGTGCTATGTTGCCATCCTCCTGACATCTCCAGGAGCTCCGTGCTGGCAGAGTTGGAGCTGATGCTTCTTTTCTTTGGGAATGCTTTTCCTGTTTAAGTTTTCATGAGGGGCTTCCTGATTTCCTGGCAGACGGAGAGAGCCATGGGAGGCAAAGGGAGGGTAAAGCCTGGTTTGGTTTGAATTTAAGGTGCTAGCCAGGCCAGCCTCACAAGTGAAGGTGCAGCACGCTCCCCAGCACAGCTGCAGCACTGTGATAGGGCACTGCTCACTGCTTTGCACTCCAGCCCACCTGGTCCAAAGGCGCTGTGCAGCACAGAGCCCGGGTAGCACTGTTGCTAGCAGAAGGGCTGGGGCATGGGATGCAGGGCACCTGCAGAGCCTGGCTGCAGTGAGATTTACTGGCTGGAGGCTGGGATTGTACAGGAGCAGCTGCATTGCTCCAAGAGCAAGCCTGGTTCATATCCAAGCTGGACTGCCCACCTGAGAGGTGCGAGCTTCATTCTAGTGGCTCTGCTTCAGAAAAAGCTCTTTAAGGAGACGCCTTGTGTTGTTAACAGGAGAATTAGCACTCTTCGTGTCTGAGGAAGAGGAGATTGCTGCAGTTTCCATCTCTGCTGAGCATGCTGCAGGAGCACTTGCATGCAAATGGAGCTGCCGTTCGGAGCTTTCTCCTTCATTGCACAACCTCAGCTTTGTGCTCTTTGCCCACAGAAGGTGTCTCATTAGGCTTTGTGGCATCTTCTATGCTCATTGCTATGGAAATGGCCGTAAGGTTACAATCCCACTTGAGTGGATAATCAGGAAGAGCTGTACCTGGGGGACATGAGCCTCTGCGCGGGCACTGAGTGCCGCCTTCCCCTCCTGCTGCGAAACTCCACAGGGAGAAGAATTAAAGCAAACAGCAGCTAATGGTAACGGGATTAAGGCTCGACATTCTGTTGAAAATAATGGTTTAAGTATGGCTGGAGGAGAAAGGAGAGGCAGAGCGTGAGCAGAGGATACAGCCCGCATCTGCTTTGAGAGATACAGGGAGGAGGAATAACCGCACTTTTCGTAACAACGCGCTTTGATTCATATCAGTGGATGCCATGAAAGTGGAAAACCAAGGCAAGGAATCCCGTGGCTATCTCCAGTGGGAACAGACTGTCTGGAATGGGGATGGAGAGCTCAGGAGGGAAGCAAGCAAGGCTCTCAGTGAGCCCAGCAGTGCTGTTCTGTGCAACAGCCCGGTATATGCCTGCAAAATGGGAACCACGGACCATAGGGACGGGGTGAGGTCTGTTCTAACAGCTCACGGATTCTCTCAAACCTCAGAGCAGAAATAAAAACCAGAGCCTTTTTTTTTTTTTTTTTGCCATTGAACAGTAGTTTTTCTTTTTTTTTTTTATATAATAAAGTCATTATAAATATGTACAAAGAGTCTCAGCATATGAAATTCCTTTTACAAAAGAGAGAAGCCACATCCAACTACAAACAGGAGACTTTGTGAATCTGTATCAACAGCAAGCGTTCGCTTTGCTCTTGCTTTTCTGAGGGTGGAAACTTGCACAGCACCTCTGCAAGATCTTCCATCTGACTCATGCTAAACCAGACCTGTGCAAGGAATTGTGTACTCAGTGTATCTCATTTATTTTGCTCCGTTGGAAATGCACCCAGGAGCAAACCGGACACTCATCCCAAGGATTGAAGCTAAAGGGGAGATTTCTTTTGCTGAACTGGAGTTTATTGGAAAGGCCATGCTGGGAACGTCCCCAGACACAGCGCCCAGTGTAGTTCTGTGGCAGCTGTAGCTACTAATGGGAGGAGACCAACAGTTCCAAGCCCAGACGCCATCAGTGTCTGTCAAGCTCCAAAGTCACAATCTGTAAACACTGAAAACCTTGGGAAATTGAAGTACTGAAAGAAGAGCCACGTTTGGGAGTGCGTCCTGATGGAGAATGGCTGCGTGCAGCCAGAGTGGGACTCCAGCCAGGAGGACAGGCAGGGGGAGAAGCTCTAACGCCTTATGGTGGGGCAGGAATAAAGCTGTACCGAACACTGAATTAAAAGGGCTTGTGTGGTCAGAGCAAGGCAGATTCAGAGGGGAAGGCAGAAGCCTCTCCGCCATTCAGACAAGGGTTTTCCTAAAGCAGATCAAGTCCTGTTTGATTCAGACTCCCCTCAGCCCTTGGATTTTGAGTGCACGTGCCGGTGCCTCCTAATATTTGTAAGGAGACAAGAAGCAGTTTAACTCAGCATACAGAGAGCAGTGAACTCTCAGAGCATTACACGGAGGCAGGGGACTGAATGGTGAAGCTTAGATTCCAAACCAGATCTGCTCCAGGAAGAGTTGTGAGGATACTGCTCAGCCTGCGGTGGAGGCAGAACAGAGCCAGCAAACTGACAGGCACTCCGTTTGGAGCCATAGGTAGTTTGCTATATATAACTCAGCCTTCTGTTGAGATTAGGACAGCTGTCTTAAAACAACGTGTAAGAAAATGAAAAATACATACGAAGGGAGATGCGTGATGCTGTCTGACCATAGCCATTGTGTACAGTGATACAGCGTACAGAAGGGAAGGATCTCCTTTGGGTTCGCGTCCCCTTCCTGCACTGCCCCATGGCAGGATGCTGCTCTCCCGCTCTGCCCACGAGGGCTGCGGCCGTGGCAGCTTGAGTGCGTGGCTCTGTGCTTCACATGGCAGGGACGGGCCTGGCTCCTCCGTGCCTGCGGACACAGCAACCAGCTGACACCAGATGTTTCCAATCACTTTCAGCAGAAAGAGTGCTGCTCCTGCTTCTGCGGCGCAGTTAAGCCTCATATAATTTTAGCACGGTATGGAAACAAAACGACTTCGCGGATCAGATTAAGCTGATTTAACAAGTGTTTCTGATTTAAGAAAATTGCTTGAGTAATGGGCTTAGCTAAATTGGGATAATTTCTGCATGCCAACATGCGCTGAAACAGAAGCAGGATGGGTTTCTCACTCCCCGTGGCTGTTAGCTCACCGATGGCTGATCTGCTCTGCATTGTGACGGGGTGGCATTTGTCCCGGGCACGAGACAGCAGGCACTGCCGTCCTGCACAGTGCCAGAGGTGGAGCTCCCATTCCCTATTTCCTTACCTCCCTATAATAATTCTAAGAAGGAATCTGGATAGGCTCGATTCTGTCCTGGGTGTAACGCAGCTGTCTGTAAGCAGAATTCAATCAGCCAAGTGACATTACCAGGCGGGGAGGGCAGCTGATGAGCAGCCTGCACTGCGCCGCTGTTTTAACTTGAAATTCTGCTGTGTGACGGGAGCTGCTTTGACGGAGCGAGGCTTTAAAAATTAATAAAGACTTTTCTCACAGCCACATTATGCGGAGTTCTATATAGACTATGATCTCATAACCTCCTCCTCCTCCGGCTTCGCACGCGCCGGCTGCTGAAACCCAAGATGAGGGCTTTTTTTTTTATATCATTTAGAGAGCACTCCCCGGTCTTCGTGGAGGCACAACTGCGGAGCTAATCAAAATCAATGACTTCTTGGCTGCTGTAAAAAAAAACCAGAAGACAAAGAGAGGAGAGGAGTGAGTGGGAGAGAGAGAGGAACTGTGCTGGTTTCCTTCCCATCAGTAGCAGCTCACACAGCCGCTGCGATGTGGCACGAAGGGCACTAGGGGAGCACACGGCGTGATTTCTTGTCCGGTACAAACATCGACCAGGTTGAGAGCAGGCATTTTAAAAAGGATAAAAACACCCCTTTTCAAAAAACGGAGGCATTCAGGATAGCAATTATACCAGAAAACGTAAGGCTTTGACAAACAGGTACCCTCTAGTAAGTAATGCGATTTCTGTACAGCGAGTGCTGGCTATAAAGTGCTGGGAGGCTGTTCTCTGGCAAAGCTTGCTTGACCAGCAACTAATAGATCCAAGTCTCCAAAAGTTAACCCTTGGTTCACACTGAACACCCAATTCAGAACTACAAAAGTGAAGTCAATCAGGATGAAAACAGGACTGGGTTCCATTCCTGCTCTCGCCTACACTCGGGAAGCACCACGGGTTTGGCTGTTGTCCCATGAGGGTAACAACAGGCACCGCATCTTCAGCCATTGGGGCTGAGCGCTGGGAACAACCAGGGAAGAGATCCCCTGGGAAATCCACTTTGTTTCTCTTGGTTTGCCTGTGGTTTGGTTGGTTTGCTCTGCAGAAAAGCCTGTCCGTGGTGAGTTCGTACTGAGGAACATGAGGCAGTTCCTGTTAGTGAGGCTGTGACTGACTGAAGGGGCTTTCCCAAAGCGTACCACAGTACACTTACCACAGTAACGCTATGGTAAGAACGTTTTTGAACTTTCTCCTTCCTTTGCTGTGCTGTAATGTTTCAGGGGAATTGCCATCTGGGAGGAATGCTACAAGTCTCCAGGCTGCAGGCCCAGATAGCCAGCAAGGCAGAGAAAGCAACACGGTGCAAACCGTTTGCACAGGAGAGAGAAGGGAAAAAAGTAATAATGCATATTCCAGGTTAGAAGTTTATTATAAACATTCAGATCTCAGGAGCTAGCAATAACTGTTAAGGGTGAGGGATATGTGGGAGAGCCCTCTCTCTTGCACTGAGATGTGCAAGCCAGCTCCCCTGGCTTTTTTGCAGGGAAGTGTACCTAATCCAGCAGTCACTAATCCTTGCAGCACTGCTGAAATCAGCTGGGGCTCCTCCTTTTGCTAGAAGAATTCTTACTTAGATCAGTAGGAGACTGAGCCGGGCAGGGATGTAGGATGCATCAGGCCACAAGTGGCAGAACAGTGTTTGATTGGTGACCAATCCCTGCGGCTCTGAGGCCGTCCACACTCTATCCACAGACAAAATACACGTAGCTACATGATCCCTCCCACCACTGCACATGATATAAAGTAGGGCAAGGTTACTCATCGGGAACAATTTGCTCTTTCAGCATAGCCCTTCTGCTGTTTGGGAACTGAGTCGGATCAACGTTCCCCATGAATACGTGTGCAGGTGCCCAAAACACACTGGTGAATATTTGATAAAGAGACAATTTACCTTTCAGATCGCTTAGAAACATTTCTCCTGCAGTAGTGACAAACAGAAAGTCTGACTGAGACAGAGCAGTTTGCTCCTTGATTGGATGCAGGTTAGAAGCGTCTTTAAAAAACAAGGAACTTCCTTTAGAAACTGAATTCTTCACATCCCTGTATGCCTCTGGAAGTTCCCCCTGCCACGTGGAGGTCAATTTTGTGCTGCAAACATCTGAAGCTGGGAAAAATGTTTCTAAAAAAGATGTGCGTAAGAATTACTGTCAACAAGTCTCTTGCTGAGCCTAGATGTAACTCTTTGCCCTGGATCACAGGAGCTGAGACTACTTACACCCCCAGCCAGGAGGTTCTGCAGTAGCAGACTTTGACGCGGACACAGCTGTGACGGGAGCTGGTGTGTCCCTGCCACCTCAGTGAACGCTGCTTCCCAAGCTCAGAACCGTGCAAAGAAAAAGAGCTGCCCCAAAGAAAATTACTTCTAAATTAGTTCTATAAAGTTCCGAGCTGGATGATTTGTTTTGTCTTACTTTATGCAGAGGCTGAAAGAAAGGGGGGGGGGGGGGGGGCGGGGGAAAAAAAATAGCACCTTCTCAACAAGTAGTATTTTTTGCTCTTTCGTGTATAAATATCAATAACCAAAATAGATTTCTCCTTGTCCCATGTTTCAGAACATCCTCTTGGGGAAACTGTAGCACCACAGAGAGGCAATCTAGCCCCAGACAAATAGTAAATGTAGCACCAGAGAAACAAAAACCATAAGAAAAGCTTATCTCACCTGGTGCTATAGCGCTTAATATATACACACACAAACTGTCTGCTGTCCGAGCTGCTGAGCACCTCTTCCCCCACCACCACGGTTACAACATGCCCACGATGCAGCAGATATTGTTTAACTCCAGAGGTGTATCTATTTTTCCTCGCTCGCTGCATCGAAAGGGACACTGATGCCACCACAGACAAGGTGCAGAGGAGACAACGCTAGCATCACAGCAGGGACATCACTAATCTTTCGACTCAGACTGCAGGAGCACAAATGCTCATACCACCATCATCTACAAGGAATGTTGCTTACGTTCTCAACAAGGCATGCACGTTTTAACGTATGCATACAGGAGGGTTTACATTCTTCTATATATAAGCATGTATGTGTCTCTGTTTTGCGGCTGGGCCCTTGAACAGCTCCTTCAGTGCAAATCCTTCTTCACGTTGCCCAAAGCACTTCCAACATCTTCCACTTCTTTCTTTATCTCCACTCTTCACAGCTGCTGCTCAGGCTCTGGATTCCCTGTAGGAAGAGGGGAAACAATTTTCTCCAAGGGCACAGGGTTTTCTCCAGCCTAAGAAAGCAAAAGAATTGTGTTTGGTTTTAATTATACTGACGCATTGCTTACAATAAAAGCTCCCTTAAAATTTATGCTTGAACCCTCCTGCTAAATTGACCGACTGGAAGAGGTATGTAATTTATGGGGAAGATGGTTTTGTGGCTCAACACAAGAGGCGATGCTGTTATCCCCGCGCTGTGCAGGGCTTGAGCTGCGCTCCCGCTTTGTGAGGCTTCCTTTGGAAGCTCCATCTTCTTCTCTTACATCGTGCTAACAACACCGTGAGCTTTTTGGGAAGCCATTCATTTTGCCACAGGTTGGCAGTGGGGTGCACTGCACATCACGAGAGACTGGCAGAACTCACTCCTGGTTCTGCCACTGATTAGATTTGCGGCCTCGGGCAAACCACCTCCTTCAGCTGCTGCTGGAAAATGAGGGCAGTAATAACTTATTTGCCTCACAGGTGGGCTGCGAGCCTTAATTAATAAAGTGCTCAGAGAAAGGCACCCATCTAAGTGCAAATTAGCAGGAGAGGTGCCCAAGGGGCATCTGCTCTGACACTGCCATTTCCCGCACCGATACCCAGGTCTGTCGGTGCCAGCCTTCGCTGGGGCACATCCCAACGTTCAGGCTGCGGATCCCACGGCAAGGAGCGATCTTACGGCAACCTCAGCGGAGAAATCTCTGCTGGCCTTCAGGATGAGGTGATTTCACCCGGGCGGGAGGAGGGAGGGGGAGCAGCTGACTCTGCAACTGCATCAGCTATGAAGTCAGAGTGTAATTAGGACTGCAAACAGCTTTGGGGAGCATTCGGATCGCATTACTCCGGTGTAAACCCAGACTCGTCTCCCTGCCTCCAGTGGTTCTGCTCTGCTTGTGCTGCTGTCAAGGTTACGACTGTCCAGCAGCACTGCCCCTGGGATTACCTGAGGTGGACAGGAGGGCGGAAGGCACTGCCCGCAGCCCTGGTCAGCCCCGTGCCATTGCTGCCTGCCTGCTCCATCCCACCTGCTGCCGGCTGCCCAGCCACCGCGTGCACGGGATGCAGCAAGCACAGCCTCCCCTTCTCCGTTTATGGTTTCGAGGAATCCAAAGCAACAGCGCAAATAGCTCGAAGGACTGATGCCAGAATGAATCACTGCGACGTGAAGCACATTTTCACCCGTCCTGCTGCAATCAGTGCTACCAGCGAGCCACACCGTTTCTACAGCTTCCCCATTTGCACGCACACAGGCTTGCACACACACACACACACACACACACACACACACACACCTGAAGGGCCCCACCGCCTGCAGCCCGATGGAACGTCCCAAGGAGGGGATTCCCAGCTCCTACACTTCTCACACACACTGACTTTATAGAGAGGCCTTTAAAACACAACGGGTCCACTGATGCAAAGGCACCGCTCAGTTGGAGCGGCTGTAGGGTCCTGAGCCCTCTGGTTGCAAGCCAGCAACGTCACTGCTTACATACACCGAGGTATTTACTCCAGTTACCTTTGAGTAAAGACTTCAGTATTTCATTCAGCAATTTCTTCCAAGCAAAACCACTCGGCCCGCATTATATTGTTTCTCCTGGAGCAGCGCTCCCAAACACCAGCCCTGATCCCTTGCCCTACTCAGCCCACTACAGATCCTCCGTGGTGTCATTATATTTTACAGACTGCCTCTCTGTGTCACTTAACATACAGAAAATCTTTAAAAGCCCGTAAAAGTTGATCAATCCTACAACATTCTGAACTCCGGGTGATAAATCTGCTGTGGGGCAGGCAGGGAGCTCAGCTCGATGTTCGACACGTCTCACAAGCTCAGTGTTTGAGGGATCCAACGACTCTCTGGTTTTGCATCAGCCTCACGCTGGCCTTCTGCGGAAAGGTGAATTTCACAGAAAGAATAAAGGAGAGCCCCAGAATCCTGGCCTTCAGCCCGTCCTCCTATAAAACAACTTTGAATACCCTGGGCTGTGTGAAAGCCATTTCTGGGTGCGCGCTGGCTGCAGTGCCAGTATCTGACTCATTAATGGAATATACTTGGAGCCAAATTCTGATCTCACTTACAGCACTGTAAATCCAGGGCAACCCATTTGACTTCAGTGGAGTTACTCCAAATTTCCCACAATAGGCACTCGGCGGATAGATCAGATTTGGTACTTTGGGTCTGAAAAAGGCTCAGTAAAGCCAAGCCGCATCCTGCTTGCAATAGTGGGGCGGATGGTAAGTTGACAGGAGCGCCAGCATAGCCCCCCTGTAGCGCTGCTGAAAGTGTGTTTATGTGCCGCTCCTGCAACGTCAAAACTTTCTGGCTGGATCCTCTACTATTACCAACTTCTTTTTTTCACGAAAAAGGAAGGATTTACAACTGCCTTCCTTTAAGCCAAACGCAGCGTCTAGTGAAAACACGGACTGAAAATGTGATAAAGCAAAAAAATCCTGTTGCTTTGAACTCCTTCATGAGAGCCAACGCTCCCTTTGGTGACATATCCCTCTCCTCTCCGGCACGTGGGGTGATGCAGGACCCACTCAGGACCCACTCATTTCGTACGTTAAGCAGTCAGGCCGGGAGACAACAGATCACATGGGTTTATATTTGCTAAACCATCTCAGCCAGCCCTGGCACATCCCATTGCTTTCATAGATGCGGACATCTACACTTCCTGATCGCTTTGAACTCTCCGGCCTTAAATCCTACAGTTTTCTCACAGAGCTGCTGTTCACCTGAAAAAAAGAAGGCTGCGTAGGACAGGCACGAGCTGACCCAGGTGGGGGTCCCTGCTCTGATCTCAGCACTTCTTCAGCTCGTCTTTATTCGGCAACAGGACACGAGGCCGTGGTTGGGTGCCACCTGTGTAAAGCCCTGGGAAAAGCTGAGCCCGTGCCCCCGTAGCAGCTGGCAGAAGGAGCTCTGCTCACAGCTAACACAGCAGCGCGTAACTTCTTGATCTAAATGGATTGCAATTCAACCGGCACGAGTTCCACTCTTAATAAACAAAAGAACTGTTAATAATACATTTAAAGAAAAAAAAAAAAATGATATCTGAGGGCTCCGAAAGCTTAAGGTAGGAACAAAACAAGGCACTCCTGCTTCCTCCCTCACGCAGCAGAAGGTTAATGAGAAAACAAGGGCTAGGCAAGAGCCCTGTCAAATTCCCAAGCAGCCCGCATCCGTGTGCACTCACACTTCATTAGCATCTCTGTGGGAGACAGAAGGGTACCTTTCGAGGCAAAAAAAAAAGGGCCTATTATTAGGAGGGGGCTCGAGGAGTAAGATGGAAAAAGAGTGGATCTACAGGAGAGGAAATGGGAAGGATGATGTGTATGGGAGAGCTCACTGTAGGAAGAGCGGGTAAAGAAGTGCGCAGGTTCGCAGACCTCCCCAAACAGGACCAGCCCACCTGGCCACCTCCTGCCTGAAGAAAGACACATTTCTGAACAGCTGCTTATTTCTGACAGCTCTGCTGCCTGCCCATCGTGGAAGTTAATGCCGAAGGTTTCCCTTGCACACACGCTGGGGCTGGGGGCTGGCGGGGTTGGTGCGTGGGATGCTGCCAGCAGCAAGAGCAGGCTCCAGCCTTCCGGGAGGGGATTGAGAGCACAGCCTCCGTGCCACAGCCCTCCGGACGTCTGTCCTCCTGCAGAGCTGCAGTGCTGCTGAGCCCCTCAGCCCAGCCGTGTCAGCAGCACTGCCTCTGGGCCTTTGTCTTCTCTGCACTCCTGCACCGCTCTGTGTGACATCTCCAGAAATCTTATCAACCCCATTTTAACACAGATAATTAACTGCATTGAGACTTTGGACAGAGTGGCTCTGCGTGAACCTAGCAGCAAACAGCGGGGGAACTGCTGGCAGCACGGTGGGCACAGCACCAGGCTGCTGGAGCTGGCAGGGACGAGCAGGGTTCGATTTTAATACACTGCCACTTCTGAACTAATAGAGCGAAATACAAGTGACATTATATGCCAAACTGGCACTGACAACTACACTTCATGCCCTGGCTGGATATTTCAAGGTGATGTCAGATTATAGATTATCAAACTGCCATTTACAAAGCCTTCATCTCCACATCCCAAGCACGGTCTACAGAGACAAAACGTCGGCCACATGCAGCGGGCCCCATCCTCCCTCCTCTGCCATCACCTGCAGCTGGGAGCAGAAGTTCCCTGGCACAGGGGGCTGTGTCCTGAGCTGCATGGTCACATCCAGCCCCGAGGTACAGCGTCCAGCCCTAAGGGGCAGCTCCCAACACCGTGCAAGTTGCTCTCATCTTAGGAGCTGTTCTACGCAAGGCCAAGGCCACAAGTGCTCAGAGCCCAGGCTTCCCATCTTGTTAGAGAATTAAGTTACTGGCACTCGGGAGCGTCTCTGAGGGCAGCAGCAGGATGTCTGTGGTGTCCACATCTAACCCAACTGCGCTCTGCTACCACTTGGCTCCAAGACATTGCAGACAATCAGCTGATCTCATCGCGTGAGCAAAGTGCTACTCCAGAAGAAGAATAAACAAATTAATGGCAGAAATAGCACGGGAACTGAGATGTAGAGGACGCATTGATCACTCTGGAGTTGCGCTGCAGCTCAGCCACACGCTGCCGGCAGTCAGATAAGGCTGCACCATGCACGGGGCCACACAGACACTTTCCAGCCTCTTACTGCCCCACACCTGGCTGCTCTGTCGTCCTTGAGCTGCGCTGACAGTAACGCTTTGCTCTTCTGCTGCGTCTTCCTCAAAGCCACACTAAGCACCTGGGTTCTGCTGGGCCTGGTGCGCACACAGCTGGTGGGGGTGAGGGCTGTGCAGGGCTAGCAACAGAAGAGATCAGGAAAAAAAATCCACATAGCCAAAGGCATGCAAACCTGCACAGAAACCTGAAATCCAACAGCCTCGGGCTCCTTCCCACCCACCCCTGCTCCGCATCGGGCAATGGGCAGAGGAATTCCCTGGGCTCTAAGAGAGCAGCACACTTGGGATTACAGATGAGGGACAGCACTGCACTTCCCCGCAGATTCCAACTCTTCTTGAGAACAAACAGGCACAGGCACACCACGCGGCTGCCTTCGCTTCCAACTGCTGCAACCGGGCAAAGCCAGGGGAGGGAAGGCAGCACCCAAGCCCAGCCCCACACACTGACAGTGCTGCCCAGCGCTCTGAGAGCACCATCCTGGAGCCTCACCCCCCCGCACTGATGGTCCCATACAAATGGAAGCTCTGATTCACTCAAACAAAACGCCAGCTTTGTTGCCAAAGAGATCTTTGCAAGGCACCCAGCTGAGCCGCGGGCACACAGAGCGGCGGGCAGCGGTGAGCCCACGCCGTGCTGCACACACAGCCCTGCTATGAAGCCCCTCCTTTTCAACTCTTGAGACAAGCACACGTTTCCCCACACTGCACATCTGTGTTTAATCGTACCCCACGCACCTCGCAAGCACCAACAGCCCCACTCCTGCCTGTGCAGGACCACCCCCAGCTGCACGCATCCCAGGCAGGCACTGACTGTCAGAGGTCAGCTGCAGGATCAGTGGCATTTTTCATCTGCTTTATTCTAGGCTCTTGGCTAAATCCTACCGGAGCTGCATGGCGCTGAAGGCATTCACTTCTCATAGAATTATGGAGTCATTAAGGTTGGAAAAGACCTCGAAGATCCCCAAAAGTCCAACCCCAGCCCACTCCCACTGTGCCCACCAACGGTGTCCCCCACTGCCACATCTCCACCTCCCTGGAACACACCCACAGATGGTGACCCCAGCACTCCCTGGGCAGCCTGTGCCACTGCATCACCGCTCTTTTGGAGAAGAAATATTCCCTAATACCCAACCTGAACACACTTTTTAATTTAAAGGCGCCTGAAAAAGGATTCACTGCTCCTACGTCTGTGGGGAGAGGTCTCAGTCCCAAAGCAGAGCACACAAATCCCTGAGAAGACCCCACAAGGCCCTGCACTCCAAGGTGCTTGGTGCATATCCCTGATGTCTGTGCAACAAGCACCCTCCTCCTGCACTCTGCTCCCCACCAGGGCCCGGTGCTGCTGGGGACACAGGGCTGTCCCAGCCAGTTCAGGGATGTCATTGGAGCAGCAGTAGGGTTATGGGAACAGCTGCCCCCCACTGCCCTGTTGCTGGTCTGCGTGGTGCTGGGGAGGCTCCGGGAACCTTCACTAACAGCACTTGAATGTTTTTGTCCCCGGCGTGGGACCCCCGCCTTGGGCAGGGCATGACCCAATGCACAGAGCCGGACACAGCCAGGCTGAGATCCGTGCCTGCGCCTCCGGAGGGTCCACAGCGCCCGGGGACCTCGCTGAGGGGTGTCCTACGGCACCGGCTGGTGCGGGACGTGGGGGAGAGCTGTGGGTCCTACGCGCTGGAGCTACTGGGCTGGAGCGAAGCGGGGCAGGGGGGGGAGAGAGGATCGGGAAAGTTAGGGGAGGGAGAAAGAGGGAATTAGGGAAGGGGCAAAGGGAGAACTGGGGAAGGGGGAACCGGGGAAGAGAGGACGGGAGATCGGTGCCGTCACTGACTCCCCGTAGCTGGGCGCGCCGGGTACCGCGGACAGCGCGATCAACCGCCCCTCCCCGCCCTCCCGTCCGTCCGTCCGTCCGTCCCGCCGCGGTGCCGACCTGTTGCGCGTCCCGCCTGCTCTCCGCTCCGGCCAGCGCCCGTCTCGCCTAGAGGCTCCTCCTGCGGATCAGCCAGGCCAGCGCGACCGCGGGCGTGAGGGCGCACAGCAGGCACACGGCGGCGGCCAGGCGGCGGCCGGCCCAGCTCGGGCCCCGGCCCCGCGCCTTGCCCCGCGCCGCGCGCTGCTCCAGCTCATCGGCCACGCGGCGCAGGCGGGCGGCCACCAGGCGGGCGGCGGCCGAGGGCCGGGCGGCGCGGCCGGGGCTGCAGGGGCAGGGCGCGGGGGGGCCGCCGCGCAGCGCGCACGGGCACATGGCTGAGCCGCCGCTCGCCGCCGAGTGCCGCGGCGTGTGCGGGAGGGAGGGAGGGAGGCGGCGGGCGGGGGCCGGGGGGGTTACATCATCCCCCGCGGGGCGGTGCTCGGCGGCGGAGGGGGGCGGGGGTGGAGGAGGTGTGGGGACGGAGCGGGGATGGAGGATACTGGGGGGTGTGGGGGGCCAGAGTGGGGATGACAGAAGGATGGGGGGGATGCAGGGGCTGTGGGGGTGGGGTGGGAGGGGGGCACAGGGGGAATTAGGGGAGAGAACATTGGGAAAGGAGGGCAGGGTGGGAATTGGGGGGGGGGCAGAGTGGGAAAGGGACAGTTTGGGAGTGTAGTGTGAGAATGGGGGGACTGGGGGAGGACGGTGGGGGGGGCAGAGTGGCGATTGAGGGGTCGGGGATAACGGAGTGGGGGGACTGGGGTGTGCAGGTGGATGTGGGAGGTGGCACGGTGGACAGAGGCACGGAGGGACAGAGGGGACATGGGGATAGGAGGGCCGGGTGGGAACTGATGGATGGGGGTACAGAGTGGGATGAAGGGACAGTTTGGGGGTGTACTGTGAGAAGTGAGGGACTGGTGGGGCAGGTGGGTGTGGGGGGTAGCTTCGGTGGGTCTTGTCGGACAGGAGGGACAGTGAGAGGACAAGTGGCTCTGAAGGTGTGGGAGGGGGACACAGTGGGAATCGAGGGGTGGAGGGGACATAAGGTTGGGAGAGCAGCGTGGGAACCGAGGGAGGGGGAGTACGGGCTGGGCAAGGAGACAGTCGAGGGGTTGTACTGAGAACTGAAGGTCTGGGTGGTGAGGCAGGTGACTGGGGGATGTGGGGGAAGCTTTGTTGGGACAGGATCCAATTGGGATGGGGGACAGTGTGGGATCAGAGGTCAGAGTGCCTGTTGAGAAATGGTGGGGGAGAGGGACAGTGTTTGTGTACTGAGACATCTGAGACGTGAGAACAGAGTTACTCAGGGTGCAGAGATTGAGGTAAATGTGGATGAAAGGGGCAGGGTGTGTGTGTGGGGGGGCAGTTTAGTTGGGAGGTGAGGGAATGGGGGGACAGTATGGGCTGAGAGGAGAGGGTGAGGTGGGAGTCAATGTGGAAATGGAGTGACATGGAGACAGTGTGGGACGGGGGCACTGTCTGGAGGGGGGGGTACTGTCACAGCTGAGGTACAGCATGGGTTGGAGGGTTCAGGGAGCTAGGAACAGAGTGGGAGTGACTGAGAGAGCAAGGATGGAGGGGGCGGCAGGGGGATTACAAAGGGCTGGAGAGGATTTCATCAGCAACAGCATTACTGATTCTGACCACAGGCCGTGTGCTGAGCCGTGCACCGCCAGCGCTCCTCTGGCACTGCAGTGGGGCCCAGGAGACCCCCCCGGAGAGCTGCACCCCAGCTGATGACACCCACCCCCCAAGTCAGCAGAGGCACCCACCCCTCCATCCAAGCAGCATTTGTACGGAGAAACTTTTGTGTGTTTATTTATTTATGGAGGGGAGGGGTCTAAATACAGCAGCTCCATCCCAAAATGAGGTAATCCACAGGAACAAGAATCCCTGCAGTGCTCTCTGCCTGTTACCTTATGTTGCTCTTCTGTGGGGCAGCAGCAGTGCCACGGCTGACAGCTCAATGCCGGGCATGGTCTGTGGGCAGCGGGGAGCACTGGGCCGAACATCCCCACGTTCCACTATGTTCTCTCCTCTCCTCCCAGCCGGCTGAGCTGAAGCAGCCTTGCTGTCAGTGCATGAAGGAGGCTGCGGGCTCTGCAGGCCGCAGGGCTGTGCTGACCCACACACCGCAATGACCGCCCAGCAATGGATTCACAGCTCACACGGAGACCGCCGGGCGGGTGGGAGGTCAGGGAGCTGCGCACGCAACTGCGGGCAGCACACAGCCCTTCCACTGCGAGAGCCATCGCTTCAGCCACCCCGGGGCTCCGCCGCCGCGCAGTGCTCGCGCCTCGCGCTCTCCCTCAGGCACAAAATGGCGGCGGCGCCTAGCGCCGTGTTCCCGCGCGGCCGCAGCGGGGTAGGAACCTTTGCGGCACGGAACGCGCGGGCGCGGGGGGCGGTTTCCGGGCCGGGCCGGCCCGCTGCCATGGCCGAGGGCTCGGCGGAGCTGGAGCTGTTCCGCCGGCGATGGCGGGAGGAGCTGGCGGCGGGCGGCAAGAGGCGGCGGCGGGAGGCGGCGGAGGAGCCCGAAGGGCTGCGGCGGGACACGTCGGGCTGTCTGGCGCTGGCCTGCGGCCTGTTGGACGGAGAGAGCCCGGCCCCGCGCAGCCCTGCTCCCGCCCGGCCCTGCGAGGAGGCCGCGGGGGATGAGGCCGACGACCTCCTGGGACAGCTCATCCGGGACCTGGTAGGACGGGCTGCGGGGCGAGGCCTGTTCTGGCGCCTGGGGGGCTACCGGCCGGGCCCTGGGGGGCTACCGGCCGGGCCCTGGGGGGCTAGGGAGGGAGCTGAGCTGTCAGAAGGTGTGTGATCTCGGGCTACCTGTGCCCCGTAGCTCTACAGATCGATTTTTTTTTTTTTTCCTTCAGAGCAGGTTTGTGACGTTTTATTTTAAGAATTTATGTTTCTCTTCTGCTCCTTACTGCTCCTCTCCAGTGTGGGTGTATCAGATACTCCATGTTGTGACGCTGCAGCGTAGCAGGAAAACAAGTGTGAGTTCTTTGCATGGAAGAGTTAATTAGGAAAGAGCCTTAAATACAGTTCTGAGCCCATTAAAAGTTGTGTTTGTGAATCCTTTAAATGCAATAGGGTTTTTATTTGCAATGTAGAAAGACTATGGGGGAGACTCGTTTTTCTCACTGGCTTCACTGTAGCTGTTTACTCTTTGCTTCAAAAAATAACAAAAAGGAGCCGATTAAAGTTATGCTTGCAAGGCATAGATTGAGCCCTGCAAGGAATCAGCTCTCTATTGGTCCCCAGGAGCCTGTCCAGGGGAGCAGCAGCCCCAGGGCTGTAATCCTCCAGCACTTAGCTGGGTCACTGCTGCTCACCAGCACTGATGTTAACGCTACTCTTAATATCCCATTAGAATTGAGTTAGCTCCTTGTTCTCACAATGTGGCTGCACATTCTCCTTTAGGTTAGTTTATAGATACACGTGGCTGCTGTTGTCCTTTTTGCCCCTTTACCCTGAGTGAGCTGTCAGTGCTGTGCTGTGCCTGTGCTGGGCAGGCTGTAGGCAGCCTGTGTGTGATGTATCTTTGGTACACATGGACAGACTGAGTTCTAGTTGGCCATGGCTCAGCTCCAATTTGGAAGCGATGTACTCATAGTGGTGCTGTACCCAAGCCCATAAGTCCAGGACTAAGCCCTGCGCATGGCTCCTCTCACTCATTTGGGCTGTGTGGCTTCAAGAGCTAGGCTGGTTCACATCTGCCCAGCTCAGGCTCTGCCTGTGCGTGGCCATGGCAATGCACTAGGAACCCATTTATTTATTTAGCGTCCCCTTTGGAGATGGAATTGGTTAAAGCCACGTGGAAACAGTGTTTGTGCAAACCCACAGTGGGGAGCGCTGCCTGTGGGCCTTGTTGGGAGGGGAGAGGAGAAGGGAGGAGCAGGAGGGCCACTGCAGACTGCCAGGAGCCTCAGCACGTGGGCAGGGTTTGGTGCTTAGAGGCTGCTGCTGTCCTGCTGAAACAGCCCAATGGGAGCAGTGCCCATCTTTTGTGCTGTCTGCACACTTGTCTCTAGCCTGTGGTATGCTTTGCATTAAAACCTTTCAATGTATTATACAATAGTTTTCCTGTGTAACTGTGCTTTAAATAAATCTGGTGTCTGTTTTGCCACTTCATTGGCACTGCAAAGAGACCAAGTTTTAATGAGTAAGGAGCTTGTGTAGAAGAGACCTGCTGAAAAACAAATGTCTTGGGGCCAGAGAAGTGCTAGGAGTCAGAGTACAGTCCCAGCCAGCCTGGCTAACTGGTGGCATACGTGGAGACTGATGGGGAGATTGTTGAAACAGAGCATGGTTAGGTTGGAAGGGTCCTTAGAGCCCCCCGCAACCCCTGCCTTGGGCTGGTTGCCTGTACCAGATCAGGCTTCCCAGGGCCCCATCCGTGGCCAGGAGCATTGCCAGGGGAGGACACCCACAGCTTTTCTTCTGCAGCACTTGGGAAGAGGATGTAGACACCAGGAAAACAAAACGCTGGAGCACGGAACTTTAGAATGAGTGGCATGCAGAAATGTTTACAGTGGACTGGTTTTGCACTCTCTTTTTTTGTATAGTATAGAAACTTCGGGATCTCCAGGCAGAAATGGAGAAGAGGACAAATCTGATGCAGAAATTGCAGGAAGATTTATTAATGAGATAGTTAGAACAAAAAGCCCTGCTAGGAGCAGCATTTGTGCTGCATTTGGCAGTTAGATAGAAGTAATGGATTCTTTGGTTTACAGACGTTACTGTGGTAATGAGTTGTAGTTGTGGCCCTTCCAACGTGCTGTGAAAAAAGAAATTGGTGTTACTGATGGACAGAAGCAAACTGCAGCAGCATCTTCACTTGGTTTTATGTCAAAACATTCCTTCACTTTCCATCATCTGTTTGATCTTTTTTTGACACTGAAACCTTAGAGAAATAGTTGTGTTACAACTTACCTTGCCTTTCTGTGCCATGTGACTACAGATAAGCCTTATGGTTTTCTTTGATTTGATTTTTAGCTCCACTTAACAATGTAATATACTTTGTACGCTGTGGCTCAGAGTGAGCAGACTGTAGCTCGGGTGCTGTCATGCCAGCATGACCTGTCTGATGTTGTGCCCTTAGGAACAGAGAGGGGGGATTACTTCTGCCTTTGCTATGGAGCTGTGATGGCACTGAGGATACAGTGTTCTTTCTTAATACAGCCGTAACTTTTGCTACTATTTGGCTATGCAATAGAGAAACCTAACAAATTATTTTCTTTCTTTTTGTCTTCACAGAATGAAATCAACGAGGTTCCTTTCTTTGACGTCCATCTGCCCTATGAACTGGCGTTGAAGATATTTCAGTACCTGGGAAAGGCTGAACTGGGGAAGTGCGCTCAGGTAAGCGGTGCTGGCAGTTTGCTTCCCACATCAAATAAGCACGTGTGGTCAAGAAGCAGTGAGGCACTGCGATGCAGGGAATATGAGTGTCAGCCCTCTTGGCTCAGCTGGTTGTAGTTACTGGAAATTCTTCCCAAACCGTGTATTGAAAAGTAATAATAATTGAACTGGATTTATAGCCTCCAGTCAAGTATAGCTAACCCAAACATTTGTGACTCGCATGTAACTAAAACCTTACAATTTAAAATAAATGTTTGCAAAGATATTTTAATTCAAGCAGCTGTAGTCAGAAGCAGGTGACTGTGTTGCTGCACCACTGAGAGCTCAGCACTTAAGAGTGGCAATAAAGCTGCTCCCACCCCAGCATTTCTCAGTTTACAGATGTTGTAGAGTAGCAACTTTTTGTCTTTAGTAGCTTCACACAAAGCTAAATTCCTAAAGGATACTGATCTCCTGCCCTGTCCCCGTGGTTTATATCATTCTGTGGCAGTACTCTGTGACAGCACTTTCACCATTGTGTTCTCAGATGTAGTTCTCATGTCATCACTAACTGCCTCTCTCTCCAAGTGGCCATCCTAACTTACACACAACCGACTGTACTCAGACTGCTCATCTTGTGTTCTTAAGCCTCGGTTCTCCTTTTTCTGCGCACTAAAAGATGAACTTCCTCTCTGAATGAGTCTCCAAAGCAAACTTAAATCAGCAAGTGCTGATTACGCTGTAAAATAGTATTGTGAACGTGAATTGCAGCTTCTCCCATCATCGCTGTTTAGTGCTTCTGGCTGGCGTTCATTGAGCTCTTATGTACAAAACACATCTTGCTGCTGCTTAAAATCCAATCAGAATGGTTCTTTGTACGATACTGGAAATATTCCCTGGGCTGTTTGTGAGATAAAGAAATGTTAATGTGTAACAACAGGGTAAAGCTTTGTAGTGGATGGCAAGCATAATGCAAGCGTTAACCAAATGACACGTGCACTGAAATTAAATTGGTCTTTGAACTTAGAGTCTGAGCAAGTCACAGTTTTAAGTACTTAAGGGTCTTTATTGCTTAAATTTTTGACTTGCTAATGCCTTGTAGGAACACGGGCTGCTAGAAGAGAAGTACTTCCTCTCGTGGGGCTGCTGGTGCAAAGGAAAAACGTTCTCTGGAATGATTCTTGGTGCTGTCTAGAAGGATGAAGCTTTCAAACAGGCCTGAGTTTCAGTCATTTGATACAGGGAGATACAGCCAGTAAAGGCCACGTTCCACAAAACAACAGGATTACATTTGGGGAGTGGATTACTTTTAGTTTAGCCTCTCTCTTGTTTCTCTCAGGCATGATCAGTTTACTTTGTGGCGTAGCAAAAAGCTTGGCTGCTGCAGGGCTACTCCTTTTCTCTGTCCTTGAGCTGCACTCAGTTTCTCTCTCACGTTTGTTTTAAATTTGAATCTGTTCTCAGAAGATGTGTTTAACACTCAGCAGATTTTCCACGTTTCTCATTTGCTTTCGGAGACTGAGTCAGATGCTCCTTTGTGGCAGCTGACAGGTAGCTGAGCACATGCCCAGTGCTTTACAAGGCTCTCCGAATGAGATGGATATCCAATGCTTTTAGTGCAGAGCTGGCTTCTTTTGACGTGTTTAAATAAAAAGCAGAGCAATAAAAATAAATGCCATTTTCATTTTTCTCTTGGTGATTTTGTCTTCTGATGGGAGGAGGGGGAAAGACCTCTTCTGTTAAATGGAAAGCCCTGCTGCTTTACGTTGTTAGCGTAGAAAGGTTTTTTTATTAAGGCGCCTTGGGACTTTAGCAAAATTGGGCCAGCCAGTGGAATTGGCATCGTGAACTATGTGAGTGCCTTTGGAGAAAACCTGTTTGCTTAGTTCCTTAAGCCAAATTGGTAACTGACTAACAGTAAAGTAGCCTGACTGCAGAGTCTCTTTGAGATTTAATCACATCACAGACTGCTCTGGAGAACTTTAATTTCTCCCTGATATTTCCCCCTCCCTCTCTTCCCCAAAGCTTTTCTTTGATTTTTGGAATTAGGACCATAAAACACAAGCTATCCGTATGGCACTTGGAACACTGAAGCCATGTGCAGCACTTCAGTTAATGGTGTCATCAGTTCCTGAGCTCTGGTGGCTGTGCAGTACCCATGTGATACCCACTGGTGTCCAGCAGACCAGTCCCTACTGATATCCCCTATTTTCAGCAAGCGGAGAAAGGTATGTGGGGCTCAGTGTCTCAGCAGAATTGCAATGCTTTTCTTCCAGGTTTTCACTGGCCCTACAGACAGTTTGGAGAACCTTTTGACTTATTTATTTTTTGTCTGGCTGTTAGATGATCGATGGGCAGTGGGTGACTCTTTTGTGACTGCTGTGATGAGGATTTGAGAACAGGTTCTCCTTCATTGGGATTCTACAAAGGAAAAACAATCACTTGGGCCACTATGGCTCATGGAATGCATTGGAACCCTTCGTGTTATTTGGGGCTGGTGCTGCAGGGCTTTGCTCATGGCCTAAGGATCTGGCCTCTAAACTGTCAGCTTTAGGATAAGGTGACATGTCCGTTGTGTGAAGCTGCGTGCTCTTCAGTTGTGTTACTGCTCTCTAGTAAATACCGGAGGCCACATAAATTACATTTTGTGGTGGGAAACACTTCTAGACAGCGTGTATTGAATTTTAGCAACACTAGGGCAGAGTTCTATTTCTGAACAGATCAGTGGGAAGTTGTCTTTGAACTGTTGGTGTTCTCATCTGAGTGACACTTGGAAATGTTTACTAACACAGCGATTGTGTATGTATCTAGGACAAGAGAGCCTGTTTCTAGGAATTTAAGAATGAATTGTCTTGCACAGATCAAGAATTTCAGATCCTTGCTGTTACAGCGTCTGGAATTGTCAAACTGTTTGGTTTTCAATGTTAGAAATTTGAGAAATAAAATCTTAGGTATTTTATGTTCATACTTTTGCATCATGATTGTGTACAAATAATCACCCACCGTCCTCTCGGCTAGGGGAGAGAGAGCAGAGAAAGGGATGGATGAGGATTTCCTGAGCTCAGGGCTTAGGATGAGACTTAAAATAACATTATGGCTGTGAATTGAAAAGATGAGCAGCTTCCACCTGGTAAATGTGCATCTGAATGGCTTTGGCTGAAATACTACTTGGCGCTAAGTATTGTACTGAATTGAAAGTCCAGATACTTCAAAATGAGGCCCCTGGATTCAGCAAATGAACCTTGAATCTATCTTTGTGTGACCAGGCAAGAAAACAAACCTAATGAAGCAAAGGCAGTTATCAGATGGGGAGGGATGAATAAACCTTCATTAGGATTTAAGCCAGTTGATTAAGGCAGGATTAGAAGAGTTTAGGATTCAATGGAAGAGGTGGATTTTTTTAGTTACTTTGTTTTGCTTGCTTTTGCAAAAACAAGTAATAATAATAATAAAAAAAAAATCCCTAGACGCAAAACCAAACAGCAAAACCTATGTCAGCAAAAGCCTCTGAAGTCCTTCAGAGCATTATTGCTTGCTGAACTCCAGACACAAAATTGCTCCTCTGTGGAACTCAGGGGAAACCGAAGTTGCTTTGAGAATCATAGTAAAACGACAACGGGAACACTAATGACAAAATTAAATTACAGCCTCTAAATCTATAAACAACCCCATGAGATATTGTTATTGATCATTGTAGAAGCTGGCGTGGAGCGTAAATTTGGAAATAATTATGTCTGGCATTTCAGAAGAGCTTTGTGTGCAACAGCTCCTCTCCAACAAACAGAATGTGTGGGTGCATGCAAATAAAGCTGTGATGCTGCGGCTTTTGGGGCCTCACCTGAAACCCCGAGTCAGGCAGCTCCAATAAAGCTGACTTGGAGCCAATGGCTGGTTTTAATGCGGCAGCTCACAGCGGTGCTGTAAAGCGAAATGCTCGAGATACTTTTATTAGAGGGCTCTTGCAGCTGAGGCTCGCTCAGTGGGGCTTTTACAAGGGATTGCCATGCCAGTTTTGGTGCGTTAAGAAAAGGCTGTGTTAGGGACCCATTGGAAAGTCGTGCCTGTAAAGCAGCAGGATTGGATGTAATTTGATTTAAAAATAAAAATCATAATAGGATAGGATCTCTGTTCCCCTTGAATGTTTATTCCCGAAAGCTGAAAAGGCATCCAGATTTTATGTGGTTGTTCTTCCCCTTCTTTTTTTTTTTTTTTAACTGTCTTTATGGAATACTTTTATGGCCTTGAAACCAGAAAGGTCTGCACAAACACTATCTGCTTTGGCAAACTCCAATCAATGGTGTATGTTTTCCTATTTATTTATTTTACTTTTTTTCCTATTAAAGCAAGCGAAAGTGGGCAGAGTTGGGCTTGGTTGGGTTGCTGCATGGGCAGAAGCTGCCTCGTGGCCGTCAGCAACAGCGTGCTCCCTTCTGGGGCCAGGAGAGGGACCTGTGCTGCTGGCAGAGCTCAGCTGGGTGCTCTGCTCCTTTATGAGGACACCAAACGCTGCTTAGTTTTTCCTTTGAGCAGTAGCGTGTGGGTTTATATTGCTTTAAAATCAATTTCAGAGCAAATTCCACATGAAACTCTACCAGTTTGAGCTTTCTGAGTGTGTCCCTGCAGTGAGAGGAGCATTAGGCACGGGTGTTCTTGCTTTTGTAGCACACGGTGACACACAGTGCTAGAGATGCCCAGTACTGTTAGGTAATTTGTAAGGCAGCATTGCCCTATCCAGGTTGCTTTCTTTAGCGGTGGAGGGAGGTTGTGTGCCTTCTGAACGTTTCGGTGGCTAAGTGGAATGCTAGCTGCTGGGCTTAGGTATACCTGCTTGGGAGCTGCACTTGTGTGCAGGTATCAGATCCTAAAATGCCTGCAGGTTGCTCTTCTTTTTTCTTTTCTTTCCCGAAAGAGACAAGTCATGAAACATGATGCAATTCTTCTTTCCTAATGGGACGGGATGTTGGATTTTGAAAGCACAGCTGCGGCGTGTGTCTTTCTGCAACAAGCCCAATGGAGGCAGCACAGTGTAAATAAAGCCAGAAGCTTCACAGCGTTCTCAAGGGCATGTCCTGTGTCGGTGCTGCTTGTAGCTGAGCACGCGTCCTGCTGCTGGGGCACTATGGAGCATGCAGGGACTTGTTGCAGCCCTGCACCAGCTGCAGGGATTTCACACCTTCAGTGTTCCTCGTAATGTACTCCGCTTTGTGAGGCTGCACTTCGTGTTTAAAAGCCGTGTTTGTAGCAGGGCTGGAGCAAAGCATGCGTGTTGATAACAAAATGTAAAAGGGGTTAATTTTATAAAGCAGGAGATGAGTAACGTAGTTAATTTTTTCCTTCTGTGCTGTATTGTGTCAGAGTGTAAACGTGGAAGTAGTGGCAAGTAGTCCTGGGGTGATGGGTGCTGTGGGGTCCTGTAT
This sequence comes from Alectoris magna, assembly GCA_030625065.1. Taxonomy (NCBI): domain Eukaryota; kingdom Metazoa; phylum Chordata; class Aves; order Galliformes; family Phasianidae; genus Alectoris; species Alectoris magna. Next base: position 2,543,367 of record CM060578.1, on the reverse strand, counting down.
CAATGCAAGACCTAGATTTTTGGTGTAATCTTGGCACTGGGGACTTAATTGTAAGCTGCTAAAAATGATGTCAGCCCGAAAAGCTTTTTTTCAGTGTTCTGGAAACAGTGTCCAATTGATTACTGCTTTCACTGGCAGCAGTTTTCATTGGTTAAATTTGCTGTGTTTTTTGTTGTTTTTTTTTTTTTAAATTAAGAGTTACAGATTACAGATGCTACTTAAGTTGCCTCTCACCTCTTGAATCTTTAATTCTAAGCCCACAATTGGTTATGATGAAGCAGCTTTCTCTGAAATGGACAGCAACTTGAGGCTACTTGAAAAACTTAATAATTCATTCCTATTTATGCATACTGTAATACAATAGGTTATAAATCACTAATGTCACCCAGCCTAATCAGACATTGTCAGCAGGGTTGTGGCGTGATCTGCAAGCTTTTCTTAACAACAAATGTGGAAATAAATTCGCATCTTTGCTCAAAACTTACAATGCTGTCTTAATTGTTTTCTTGCTCCTTTTCCTTTCCAAATTTTCTGTGGCACTTATTTCAGATGTTAGCAATGTGGCCTCCAAGCACTGCTGTCTGTGTTTTGTGTAGTTAGAGCAGGACAGAAACTGAGTATTTTGACCGAGTTTTTCTCAAAAGAAACAACAGAAATGTTATATGTTTTTTTATATGAAATCTGACATGATTTCATGTGAGATACGTATAGATGTTTGGTTTCCAGGTCAGCAGAACATGGAAAGTGCTCGCAGAAGATGAAGTGCTGTGGTACCGGCTGTGCCAACAGGAAGGATACCTGTTGGATGTGAGCATCTCCGATCGGCCTTGCTGGAAGCTCGCCCTGAAGGACTGCCGTGCCAAAGAGCGTGCTCTGCGAACCAACTGGAAGGTAAAAGGGAGAGATTGGCTTAATGGGATCCAGATGCTGGAGAAAAATGGGAACCTGGTTCAAACAAGTGGCAGTGAAAAGCTGGTCTTCTGAATTGCAGCTCCTTTTGGCTAGGTAAAAGGGGAAAGGTGCTGATGGATTTATGAGACGTGGCCCCAGCTGTAATACTGCTTATTTTCTTGACGGTCAGTTGCTTTCGGGAATGGGTCTTTGATTGCAGCTCTACTCCCGTGACTTTGGTGGAAGATGTTTTTACTTCATCCATCCTTAGGCATTGACAATCAGCCTTTAAGATGAAGGCTTCTTCTCTGTTCATCACATATTCTGGCAAAAAGAAAGGTATCGTTTCTTTGATGTCATGGTTATGTTTCTCTGCTTAATAATTATAAATGATAATGGTGAATGATGACTTCTTTCTCTTTCTTCTTCTGCCTGTAAAAAGTTCCAGGAGGCAAGCATGAAATACACAGGTCTTCTCTCTCAGCTGCACAGCAGCTTGTCGGCAGCAATAGTAAAGCTCAAGGGTTTCCTATGTGGAAGCAAACAAACTTGGTAGATGAATTAATTGCAATGCTAATAGCAAGTCTTGTCTTTCTGTGCAGAACCGCAGCGGTGCTGTGAGTCAGCTGCAACACGAGCTGGGAAAAATCCTGTGTGATGTACATTCTTGTGATGGAGTTGTTATTGCTGGGTGAGTATGAGATTGTGCAATGCTCATTTGCTCTTCACTGATTGAAATATCGTGCTGCTTTTTGTACAAATTCAAAAGAAGTACCAGTTTTAGGCAAGAAGGGTGATTTTTGTTGGTTGTTTTTTTTTCCTTTGGCTGAACTTTCTTTGTGGGTGAGAAGCTTTGGCCCTACGGTAAGCAGTAATTACAGGCATCTGCAAATCACTTCAGCAGTGCAAGTTTTCGTTGTAACGCTATCTTAGGTAAGTTTAGTCCTTGTTAAGCCTTAGTACTTTCCAATCAGTTGTATCCATTACTTTGCTGCAGAAGCTCTCAAAATGAGGTAGGTGTGTATTGGGAAATGCTTGGGAAAAGAGTAATAACTTTTTTAATTCTATGAAACTGTTTTGATCACGAAGATAGGTGTGTTCTGGGGCAAGATAAATTTAGGCTTGTTTCTGTTCTCCGCTATTTTTTAAGAGACAGTATGGGGGGGAAAAAAAAACCACACAGAGAAACTCAACCTCCTTTTTTCACTGTGCTAAACTTTGTCAGAACTGTGACTTAGTGTTAGTTATTCACTTCTCATGCTTTCAAAACGGTGGTTTAAGACCATCCCAAACTCTTGGCAGAGGTTGCCGTGACTCACATGAGTTGTGGTAAAGTTTTGCTGTATTCTGCTTGCATTCAGTAATTATGAGTCCCAGAGAAGAAGTCACACTAGTAAATAGAAATGATAACATCACAGGACAGAGGACATTGTCCTTCGACATACCAGAGTTCTGTATTTTATGATATCACTCCATGTTAATGGCATGATTGTGCATTGTGGAATGAAAGGAAAGCTGCCTGTAAAATACTGTAAAATTCACTCATTAGTTACAGGGAAGGTGACTTGAAATGCATCATATGTAGGTAACTCCCATATCCCTCGAAACCCTTTTGAATGCTGCTGGGCAGCTAGGAGCTGACGTGTAACCTAGCAGACGGCAGGAATGAAAGGAGAATTTTAAGCTTTATTAGAATCACTGTTGTTTCTGCTGTTTACTAGATGCTTTCCCACTTGCCTTACTACTTCACTCGAAGGTCTTGTTTCCTGTTCTTTGCTGCCCTGTTGTCTCACTGACTGTTGCTTCTCTTTCAATACCTTCCATGCAATGAAAACGTGTCTGCCAAAGAGAAGTGTGGTCTGTGACCTCTGGAGGGGCAGTGCCACACAGTGGTTAACCCAGACAGTGGCTTTGAGAAGAGGCTTGAGAAACTGCAGCTGTATAGCAGGTCTCACCTTGGCTCCTTCCTGATGTTGAGGCTTTCCTTGGCCGCAGAGGCTCTGGTAAGACACCACAGGTTCCCAAGTGCTGAGGCAGCAGCTGGGACCCAGCTCTGCAGTGAGCAGCCTGCCTTCCTTTGCACCCTTCCGCCTGGGCACTGTGCTGCCTGGCCTTGGCTAGTGGTCTGCTCTACTGTATCTGCTCCACTGTCTCTAGTGAAACCTCCTCTACTTTTTTGGGAGCCAGAAACCCCAGTTGTCATCGTGCTGCTGCCAAAATCTCCAGCTCTTCTTTTTTTTTCCATTTTCTCCGTTGTGTTTATATCCAAACAGGCAGTATATAGAAAGTACGCAGAATAAATTTAATTTCTAAAGGATTAATAAGCAAAGGAGATTAATCCTGAATATTAAACTCAATTATCCATACATTCGCTTGGTGTATTGCAGAAGTCAGGCTGAGGTGGTTTCAGACAAAACGTTCCTGTTGGTTCCCAGTTCTTGTGGTACTCTCGAGTCTGCTGGTGAGTTGTCTTTTGTTGGCATAGTGAAAGGTAGTGGGGAACTGATGTTCCCACAAAGTTCACAAACATAGGTGAGAGACAACTAAGGGAAAAGCGGTTTAGGGTTTTCATTCCAATTACTTTTCAGTAATTTCCCTTCTCTAAGAAAACAAATTTTAAGAACGAGGTATCTTTTTATGGAGCTGTGACTATACAGTTGATAGAACAGCATGGGGAACTTAGATTTCAACTGTTTTACTTTACCTGATTGATACAATAAATGCTTAGAATACAAAAATTATATGACTTCCATTGCTGTTTACCTCTTCCCCCTCACGTTCCTTTGCTAGCTTGGATCTCTGAAAGTATTTCGTAAATTGGTGTGAACTGAAAGCTGTTCTGTGAATCTTGCCCAGGAGAAGGTGAATTTGTTGTTTTGCCAGTGATGATCAAAGCCTACAAGACAATAGCACACCGCAGTGCCCTCAGAAATATCTTAAAAACTATCCGGCTAATTTAGTAACGTGGAACTGTAAGAAAATACAACTGTTGTTGTGAAAGCTGGAAGTATCTGATACCTGAAATGTCTTCAGACTCTCATACAGGTCATTGTTACCCAGCGCTTCTCTCATCTTGTGATTTTCACAACCTGAGAGAATGCACTTTTCAGGACTGAGATTTCCAGTTCATCTGTCAATGAATAATGGGATATTATTTTTGGCAGGTCTCCAGCATGCCCTCCTCCAATTTGTTTTTTTTTGTCAGTTGCGTTACTTTGGTAAAAATGCTTTTATGCCATTTGCAGCAGCAAAGAACAAACAAAACCTGCGAGGATGTGAGTTGGTTGCGCAGGGAAATAACTCTGTTCCTTACACACGTTTGGTAAGAATTTAGCAGACCGAAGGTTTTTTGTATTGTCTTTTAAACCCAAACATCACCCACCCCTTTCTCTCCCAACTGTAGCATTGTACTTAATGGCATTGTGCTTTCAAATTTGTCATAAAAGTGTAATGAATCTAGTGATCAATAGCTCGCTGTTGCGTTCTTATAGTATTGAAGAAGTAATTTAATAGCCGAGGTTAACAAAAGTCAATTTTCTTCTCAGTATAAATATCAATTATCTGTTACATTTAATGATTATATCTCTAGTTTCGCACGCACTTATGTGCTTAGCTTTACATGTGAATAATCATAGATTACAACAAGATTTGCCATGTGCATAAAGCTGAAGGGGTGTTTGACCTTACAGGACTGGAGAAATTGGTGGTGATCTTACAGCTAATTTGGCGTACTGCATTTTATGTGGATTTGTCAGCAGTGGCTTGTGGCATCATTTACCCTTTTTTTTTCCCCCTCTAGACAGGTTGCTGTCCTGGAGAAAAATAGGGCCACTCAATTGTGAGCAGGTTTTCTGATGCCTGACTTCAGGGAGCAGCTGCAGCACTGTGTCTGAGCACGGCCAGGCCAGCCAGGCATTACGGGCTGCTTTGTCACTGGGAACTGTGGCATTGCATAGCAGCTGCTCCCTGCTTTCCAGAGGTGCAGTCGGGATCTTAGGAGATGAGAGAATGGTTCTAAAAATTAAAATTAAAAAAAAAAAAAAGCAAAAACAAAAAGAGAGGAGTGTTTAGAGAAAGGTTTTCAACAGAAAAATTGTGTATTTTGGGCCTTGGAGCAAGCCTGGGAAAAATGGTCTTTGATCTGAACCTGTGTTATAATAGACCTGATCTTTCATGCTTCATTATAGTGCTTCAAACTTTGCGGGAAAGCGGAATGATGCAGCTTTATTTTAGTTGCTGCAGAGTTGTTTTAATCTTTCAAAAAGGGAATTTCTACAGGTTGTGGACAGAGTGATTTATAACACTGGCTGTGAGCGTAACCCATAGAGACATAGCTTGCCTGAACTGGTCCCAGAGTGGATCTCTTTAATAATCTCTTGCAAAGAGGCAAAGATGAGCTAGACAGGGTTGGCTCTCCCTTAGAGAAATGTGCCTGTTTTCTTGCACTCTCCTGTGTTTTCTCCGTGCTGCTGCCAAAGCTCAAGCCAGAAGATGGCAGAATATCAAGGATTGATTAAGTGCAACCTGAGCTGTGAGTTGAAGGTGGCTGCGAACAGCTCTTCTTTCTCAGAGAGCCTTGCATTTACTGGCTGACATCAGATAATTCAATCTGGCCTGCATGCAGAGCATCTTGTGTTTATCATTAAATTTTTATCCCAGCGGTTACGATGCTTGTTTTCTGGGTCAGACCTTGAATCCCTTTTCATTTGAGACAGCGGTGTTTGTGGTTACCTCACTCCCAATCAATGTTGTATTTGCCAGCCTTTCTACAGTTACATGTCTCAGAGGATCTTCTTTAAAGACAGTCTTCCCCCCCCCCCCAATCCATATTCAATTCAAATGTAGTTTTTTCTTTAAGTCAGAGTTTACTTAAAGCAATTATATGCCTGCTTACTTGGCTTGTATAAATTACTACCGCTGCTTAGGTTCAGTGTACTTAATGCTGTTGTGTGCTTGGTCTCAGTACAGAATACCTGCATGTGTTCACCTTCCATTAATAAAATCTTAATCAAATCAGAGTTCTTTAAGCAGGACCATGTTCGAACAGTGAAATTGGTGCTACTTCTTCCTCTCAGTAGTGTTGACAGATGCAACTGTGATGGCTGTTTGTAGTCAGAGCTTAGGTCCTCCTTGAGATACAGATCTTGGAGCATGAATCTGGCTAGCACTTGTTGAACTGCTGTGTCATTACATGGTGGATCTCATGGTGAAGCATGTCAGAGGTGAGCTGTGGGCTGTCTTGCTGCATGGCTCTCTGAAGTCCTCACCTGTGGGTGTCCCGGAGCTGTGCAGTAAATTGCACTGTGTACACCCAAACCAAGTCCACATCAGTCCACATCATGGCTGATGTTTTATTGTGCACTCTGTTAACTTTGATGCTTACAGAGAGAGTGATTTGGCTTTACTGCTGCAGTTTGTGGCTCTGAAAGCTTTCCAAGTGAAAGTAACAGCAGTGATCCATAGTAAGGCTGCTATTCCAAAGGCACAGAAATATAACAGTGTCGGGTGCTTTTTCTTTCCTCACTTTTCTTTGACCAAAGTGTGGTAGTCTGTTAGTTAAGAGTTTTCATAAGTAGAGATCTAAGGGTGTGCCTGCACGCCGGAGGCCTATTTAGCAGATGCTGCAGCTCTCCCAGGCAGGCTGGGAGTCACCTCTGCTTTCTTCTCTTCATGTTTTAACCTCAGGGTTTCCACCTTCTCCTATGTACGTATTGCCTCCTTTCCTTTATATCTTTTTTTTTTTTTTTTTTACATTATTTATTTTCAGTTAAGAGCTTCTGAGATTCATCTGCTCCGAGTGCCTCAGTAATTCCATGGGTTAACACATCCCCTTTCAGGGTGTTGCCCACCTGACACATGGTACTTCTCCTTTATTTGAGCAGCGATGCTTAATAAAGGCAATAAGAAGTAAAAGAAGAGTCGCTGGTTTCAGAGGTGACAATACATTTTGATTCTGTCATACCAAGAAGCTAAATGCACCAAGAGAACTTCCGTACAGTAGTCTCCATTCTAGAGGAGTCGTACGGGAGCTGCAGTTTAAACACTGCAGCATCTTCCACCAAGGTGGATGTTTTGGTTTAAGTCACTATAAGCAAAATAGAGGCAGGAAAGTAGTTCCTACTCTGTAGTGACTTCCTGTATTCTATAAGATCATCTCCCACTCTGCTTTCCTCTTGCTCAAAGGTGACCTGCAAATGACTAGTTAAAGAATGGGCTTGCCACCCTTTTGAGCTTCATAATGATGTGTGAAACTAGCCCGAAAGGCTTGAAAATACTTTTCTGCACTTTGAAAAACTTGGTGTCAACTCTTGTCTAATTTGTTTTTTTCTTGCTGTAGGGCTTGTGGGCTGTTCTCTAGGAATTTATTAGCTCTTGCATCTTAATTCAGTGTGCAGACCTGAGGAAACCAAAATATTAATTAGTAATGAAAATGAATAAAATTTAACAAACCAGCATCTTAAGCAGCCTGGATAAACCTGCTTCCTTACTTAATTGCTCAAATTTCACTTTGCATAATGTCACAGCTTTGATAGGTTTCTTCCTCCCCTCCTGGTGATGGGAGCCTGGACATCAAACAGAGCAGTAAGGAGGGATGTAAAAAAAACTTGCCTTTTTCCTTCAACCTTCCCCAACCCTTTTGTGTCCTCTTCACTCACTCCTGTTATTGTTAAGAAGTAATAGGTGTCAGGCCTTCTGGTTTTTCATGTGAGTCACCTTTAGGAGGGTTGAAAACAGGATGACATCACGAGTTCAGAGGGGTCAGATGACAAACCACAGGAGTTAGGTAAGGTTGTGTTAAGTGACAGACACATTGGCTTCTCTGTCATCTTGTGGGGAAAAAGAGCCTTTCAGGTGAAACTAATAGTGGAAGCCTGATACTGACTCTTTGTGACAACTCCCTCGCCAGCCTGTCCCACCATTAAGCTATTGGTTTACCTGCAGGTTTTATTGATTGCCAAGGAATGCCTTGCTGCAGTAAGATCTGCTGTGCACGTAGTGATGCCCAGTCTTCTGAAGTCACAGCAGTTCTGTTCAAACTTGTAAAACCTGATTTTCTGCTGAGACCACCCTCCTTTTTCATCAATTTCTCGAATGCTTCATTTTTACAGTTCGTGACTGTCCAGCCTCTGTTGTCATCAGTGCCTGAAAGTTCAAGCAATACTTTTCCTTCCTGCTGTTTGCAGCGTGCTGCAGTTTTCATCCCTTCTGATATACAAAGAGATCAATTTACATCATCTTCAAATGATGTTTTCTCTCCTCTGTCTGTGTCTGGAGACATTGTTCTTTTTGTTGAACTACACAGTTGTATTTTATTGAATAATATGGCTGATGTGCCAGATCCTTCCCAAATTACATCACAATTTCTCTTGAATTCTGTTGAAATAATGTATTTTTCCCCTCTTGTGGCAGCAGCTGTAGGCAGTGTACACAGTAACGTGTGTCCTTGGTCAGAGCAGCTGGCTTTGTTAATGGACGTGGGCTGATGCAAGCCACTGGAACCTTGATCTTAATGATGGGAGAGCCTTGGCCTTAAACAAAAAAATTACTGGAGACAGTTTGGCTTTCTCTAGCTTCTTTTTAAAGTGTTCATTAAAATGTTTTGCCTGCCGTATAACCCTTCGGCTTGATTCTGTTCCCTTGGTATATTTGCATGCACTTAAAATTAATAAGAAAGTGAGGCATGCAGAAGTATTTAGGATGGTGAAATGTTAATTTTGTTACAGATAACAGAGAAATTGCTATCTCGAGTAGCTTAACCCACTTCCTAGAGCTATGATTTCCTAAACAAGGCCATAAGAAGGAAGGTACAAGCTCCTTCCCAGCTTAGTTTCTGCAAGTGGGGTCCACAGATGGACGTGGGTTGATGAACTGGAAAGTCAAGTTCCCAGTAGGAGATTTTGGGAACCGATCATAGGATGCTCAGAATGTATTTCCCACAGGTTAAGTCTGAAAGTGTTTTCAGATCATTCTTGGTACAAGTTTTAGTCATTTTTTTTCCATAGCTGATCTCATACAGCTAGGAAATAATATTTGGGTGGTATCACAGACGTTACCTTTCCACTGCATGTTCTTCTGCCAGTGTTGTGATGGTTTCAAGTGCTCGTTTTAGTTTACCTCCATCTGTTTTCTTCTTGCATTTTCTGGTGTTGCTTTCTGCCACTTCATGTAGTAGCAGGAAAAGAAAAAAATTCTATTCCATTTGTATTTCATTTTTGTTGTCATATTTCTATTCCTTTCCACAGTACAAAGTAGCTCTCTTTACTCCATCACTGCATTCCTTAACTGCTACCAGACTCTTTTTCCTGAATTCTTCTCTCAAGAAATCCCTTAGCCCGGCTCTCTGCTGGTTTTTATGTAGTGATGAAATCAATATCTGTAAATAATTGTAAATGAGAACATATGAAGGCTGAGGAGCTTCTGCTTCTTCTAAGTTGCCTATCCTCCTCCCTCTCTTCAGGGAAGATTTGTGGGCCTTAACGTTGAGTATAAAGATGTTAGTAGAATCAGCTTAATAATTTCAATCTGTTGTAGTTGAGGTATCTCCCAGCTTCCAACATATTTGATGAGAAGAGGCTTTTGCAGTTGAAGGTTGTGAAAGATTACGTTCTTACGTGAGCTGTGTAGAGAAAGTGAAGCTTAAGGAGCAATTGGAACCCATAAACAAAAGCATTTGGACTTGGGTTCACATGCTTCGTTGAACCTTATTAAGCTTACCGAGGGGATCTGAGTATGTACTTTAATTAACCACGTGAAGATTACTTGCTTTGGTGGAATAAGGGGGAAAGGTCTGAGGTGCTTGTTGCAGCAAGACAAGGCAAAATACTCATTATTTTACTTGCTTATCAACAGGCATCCGTTCAAACAGAGCTATAGCTAGAGAGTGTTACTTGAGCGAAATTCCTACTGACTTCAATAAAATGCATTGACACTGTAAGGACTTCATAATAAGATCTTTTGAGTATTAACAGATGGTCACCGACTGCCTGAAACAAAGTTGTTGGGTTTTTTTTGTTTTGTTTTGTTTTGTTGATCACCGCAGGTATCTGGAAACTGAACAGACTTTGCCTTCTGGAAATCAAACCTGACTGTGAAACAAAGGTTTTTCATTCCCCTTTTTTATTTTCTTGCTACAAATCCTTTAGAGAAAATATGAAAAACAGAAACTGATTTGTGAAGTGTCTTATCAGAAGTCTTTGGTGTTCGGACCAACTCAGTGCAGTGGGACTTGCCCTGGAGTGGTGTGCTGCAGGCAGCCTACAAAATGGGCCCTCACCACTGTCCTGATCCAGCAGAGCCCCACTGGCAGGCTGGTTGACCCCTCCGCTTCAGTGCAGTTGTGCCGTGCCAGCAGTAAGTAGGCCATGAAGGAAAGTGGCCTGTCTCTGTTGCTGCCATGGACCGAATGAGGAGTATCTACTGTTTTGAAAATGTTCCTGTTAACAGTTTTTCTTTTGTGTATTTGTCAGTTTATATATTAGTTGCAGTTGTACTTTGCACAAACACTAATTAGACAGCCATCAACACTCAGGGCCAAAGGCTTACTAACAATGCAACTGTGATAGCAGTGTCTTAATTGGTTGAGTATAATTGTCATTAGGCAACGATAAAGACATCTGGGGCTCTGGAGGGAGATCAGCACCCCCTCCTCTTCTTCCCCAAATTTGTTCTGGCTATTGCTATCCAACACAGTTGAGCTTTTTCAGATGAGACCCTGTGTTTTGACCAGTTTCCTGATGTTTTTCTCCTTGTGAAATCGTCTGCCTCTTCAGCACCACTTCATTAGAGCGGTGCCCAGCCTCCAGCTTTGCCTCCTCCCACATGTGCTCAGCCCTTCACCACCTGCTTCCCAGCCATCGTGGGACAGCAGCAGCTTTTAGCCCCTGTCTCCTTCGCCTTCACTCTCCTGCTTTCACTCATGTGAGAGGGTATGAGGAAGCTGTTCATCTCATTATGACATTACTGCCAGTAAAAGTAGTTGAAATGCTTTTGATTAGTGAGCAGACATTTTTATTATGCTATGTAGATACCAGATGAATTTAATTTTTGCAGTTTCTTAGTGCCATATGCAATCCAGCTATTGTTCCGTTTTAGCAAGTTTATTTTATTCATCTGCAAGGCTTAACTTGAATTTGCAGGCTTGCTTTTATGGTTGCGTAATTATCTGACTAAGATAACAGTACTGGATTGCTGGGGAGAAGAAGAGAAAATAGCTAGAAAAATACAGCTCATCCTCCTGCTGCTACTTCTCACATATGTATTCTGAGATTTTTAGGAATGTGGGAACCACAGCATAGTGAAATGCAGGTCCGTTGGAGAAGTTGAGTTACTTGCGTGGGGAGTCTTGGGAAAACGAAGACATGGTATTATTTATATTAAAATATGTGGGTTTTGTTTATGGTTTTTCTCTCCAGCAGCTTTTCATAGCTATTGCAGCAAAAAAAAGTCAGTAACTCATTGAGCTTGGGGCACCCTGCCTGTCCTGTAACAGAAGACTTAAACCTGGGACTCTTTCATTCGGTAGCTAGTAATTAGCTAGGTTGTTGTGGTAGGAAATGACTAGAAATACAGAAATTACGTAGGAATAGTTTCTGTGCAGTGCAGCGTTTTCTTCTCCCCGGCCATCTATGTTGATATGGCGGATTTGCCAATTATCTGCAATAAAGCAGCCTTTTTATTTTTTTTACAGCAAGGCATTGCTTTAATAGTTTAAAAGCCTTTTGTTGTGGTTACAAATTGAAAGTGTGTTGCTCTTTACAACAGCATTAAAAGCAGGGAGTTGAACCATTAAATTTTTTAGTTCTGAATTGGATTCATCTGTATTTGAAACTCTTCCAGTTCTGTTCTGGTACAAACCCAGTGGTGCTGGAAACATGCATGTGGCAGTGCTGGCCAGCAAAGTGAGAGATGGTGTATGTCTCCCATTTCCCCATTCTGATTCCATGCCCAAACCTGGACCTCTACTTGGGTTTCCAGTGTGATCTTGGAACATCTCTACAAATCCATTAGGTTTGTCACCCGGGACTGAGATGCTGTCATGGTGCACTGGGAAGGATGTGAGTGAAATGGGGTGGGAGGGGTACTGGAGGGAAGCTGCCTTACTGCCATCCTCCCTGCTCTTCCTGATGGACCTGAGGCACTTGTCTCAGCTTGCACTGCACTTCTGGGATGTCTGGCCAGCAACACACGAAGGCTGAGTCTGGTTCTCCTGGCACGTGGAAATGCTCTGTTCTGATGGACTCAGTAGGCCAGGTGGATGTTTGGATGGTTCTGTGATTCTCTATCATGACAGATAAGAAATGGATGTTATGACTGCAGTCTTCTTATATATTATTCTGTAATATCTGAGTAAACTCATTAGGGCATACCTGAGGTATACCTAAAAAGCTCTTCTGTCAACAAGTCCTTGCTGAGGGTGGGAGAGCAGTACAGCTTTGTGGTATCAAAGTGAAAGCTCTTTAGTGTGCATCTCTCAGTCACTGGTGAGGGAGGGAGTGGGGACTGCAACAGATAGATGTGATTACCTGTGCTGAATACAGTTTTTGTTGTGTTTTATCCCCGAAGTTTGAAATTTATCTGAAACAAAAGCTTTTCAGCGTTGCAAACTGAAGATATTTCCTGTAGACAAACCTGGACAGCCTGTCTAGTCCAAAATTAAACTTGTTGCTTTGCTTTGTGGAAGCTTCTCTCTTGATCTGTTATTTTCAAGAAGTGCTGCTGTAAATTGGGAAGGAAAGCGAGGTTTATAGGGGAATTGGGACCTTATCTGCAGAAGGAGGAGGATGGAGAAGTGTCATCTCACCCAGTTCTCTCATTTTCTTTTATTTAGTGGTGTGAAGCACTGAAAGGGAAGTCGTGTCTCAGGGATCCGACTCTCTTCTGAGTTCAGTACCGAGAATTAATGTACATCTCATTGCTTAGCAGTTCTCTACCACTTCCTCAGACGCTCCAATTTGATGTATAAAGTGTTAACATTTTTACCCAGAGGTGTTGAAAGTAACCTGCTCCAGAGTACCTGCAGCCCTGGTGTATGGCACTGGGTGGCCTGTGCAGCATTGTCTGAGCCTTTGTTAAGCACCTTCCTTCACCTCCTTTGTTAACACATACTTTCTTAGTGTCATCATAAATATGGGATATTTCTGCTCTGTAGACCTTTGGGGCTGAGAGAATCGCTGTTGAAATGTTTTCCCCCCAAAAGCAGAATAGAACAAAGCTGACTGAGCAGCACCCTTCATTTCCAACAGAATCTGTGTCTCAGGTATGACAGAGAAACACAGCTGAGACTGACTGCTGTCGTAGTTCTGTTGAAACTTATTTGTGAGTCACCGTAGATCTCCAAGTTGACCGTATTTTTGGTCAGTCATATGGGGAGTTTCTTCTCTGTCTTGCCTGCAAGATGCTGGAGTGATTTTATTGTATTTTTTCAATTAACAGTCCATTGTGGCACAGCAGAGGTGGCACAGGACAGTTCTTGTGTTGCTGTGTTACAGCCTTCCTTCAGTGATGTATTCAGTGTCATTTGATTTCTATTTTTTTTTATTTTCTCTTCAGCAAACTGTAGTGTGTCTGGTGTTACCAAAACATCAGAAAAACTACAGTGTAAGAGAGTCTTCTGCGAAGAAGGAAGCACTGCTCTAATTCTAAAGACAACGCTTAATCCTGTGAATAAATTAATTAGTCTTCAGAGATGTAGGCAACTCTGATGTGTTGATGAGGCATTAGGAAGCTTATTTCTCTGAAGGGCAGCAGGTTGGATGGATGGATGCGTGTGAATGCTTGTATGTATGTACATAAATACTCTGATTAAACAGCCTTTCTCTGGCACGATCACAACTGCACGTTTTTAAAGACCAAAAGGAAACAGATTGAAGTTTTGCCGTGATGTCATTGACGCTCATTACTGATTAACTGTTCTGATTTTTTTTTTTCCCAGAGCCCTGCTTCCCTTGCATTTTATCTGTAAAGCTAACCCTGGTAGTTGGTCACCCATGGTAGCTCAGTGGTGTCCCCAGAGCCCCAACTTGCCTGTATTAGTAGACTTGCTGCCGCATTCAGTAAATGGGAATAAAATGAACAAAGTTGGTAGGATTGCAGACATGAGGAGAATCCGTCTAGGAACTGTAAATAGCCTTGAGGTTTTCAGACCCTTCTCGTCCTTCCTCTTTTCCTTTGCTGCTACCTCCTTTCAGATGTTTTTGGAATGAATAAAAGCTTTCTTTTCCAGATACACATCGGGGGAAGTGAGGTTGTGGGACACGCGCACCTGGGACTACACAGCCCCCATCCTGGAGCCAGTGCACGGTCCTGGTGATGCTGGACCTCAGCCACATGTCTCCTTTGTGAGGATAAACAGCTCTCTGGCTGTAGCAGCTTATGAGGACGGTAAGTAACCACAACTCTCCTCCCTATTTAGGGGAGGAAAAAAGGAAAAAGCTTTATAAAAATGAAGCAGCTGTGCTCAGCTTTTTGTGTGCCCGTAATCCTGTATATACACACACGCACACTCTAGCTTTTATGTGAGAAAGTTGGCCAATAACCCTAAATGCATTAGGAGGCATTGGAACATAGCACCCATTAAAACTGATGTTTAATTCCTGCTGGAACTGCTACACAAAGCTTGAGTGCCAGGCTGAAGTCCAGCCAAACTATCTTAAGCAAATAACTTGTTTTGCTATAAAAAATATTAAATATTCTTCCACCGCCATTCTCCTCTGTCCAGAACTCCCTGAGGGTACTACGGCTTTGTTATGGGAGTAGTGGTAAACTTGCATGTCTGATTAGGCTGTGTCCTCTCTTGTGCATCCGTGTGCTACACAGGGAACGTTGTCGTAGCTGAAGTATTGGTTTGCGTTATTGAGTTTCATACTTCGATATAGAGAAATAAAAACTGTGCCCTAATATTTAATGAAACTAATAAAATCCTGGTTATATGCATTGTTTTAAATGTACTTAAGTATAATGGCTGTCAAGAGCCAGAGACCAATTACATGTCTACTGGACATGGGAACAGCAATTAAAAAACCCAAGTTTGAACAGTGCTTGACGCTTGGGGTCCTAAGTTGAAGAGCCCAGGCAGGACTCAGCTCCTGGCAGCTTTCTTTAGATTGTGTGATTTGGTACTTAAACTTCTCCTTGAGTGTGAATAAAGAGGATTTTTTTGTCTGTTTCTTTTTAAGTTGGGAGTGCTGTACGTGTATTATCTCTCATCCTGGCACTTTGCACGTGAAAGCAAAGCCAGGGATGGGTAATCCAAACAAAATCACTAATCCTTTTATTTTATAAGTACATTATATGCTTTGTATCTGAAAATAAGTGTTTGAGATGATCAACATTTTTAGCAGTTTTTCTAGTCTGGATTGAGCTATTTCCATTTTCTGTGGCTAAAAATTATTGATTGTTTTATGACAACAGTGAGTCTGGTATTACCAAACACGACTGTTATTTACTCAAGTCATAGGAAATTATTACAGTGATGGTTTTAACTGTTGACTTTTTTTTGTCCAGTGTGCCAAACAGTGAGTATAGCAGAGGCTCTTTTGTTTGCTTTCTAGTCTCCCACTGACTAATCTAATAATCTTTCCAGGTTTTTTTTCCTGTCACATTCCTTGTTGTCGGCCCTGTGTGTGCTGTGACTGCAGTAGTTTGCATAAAGCTCGGCATCGTATTCTTCTGGGTAGAAATTTTAATGGGCTCTGTGATATGGCAGTTACTCTGATTTGAGAACCCTGGTCAGAATAGATTAGTTTCTATGTGAACGGGGAATTATAAATACTGTTTTTAGAAATGTTTACCAACTCGAATCTGAAAGCACATATTTACAGTTTGACAGAGAGAATTATTTTAAACTTGGAAGGAGGGGGGAGGGGGGGGGAACGACTTTGAAGACAATGTGTTTGATTGTTCTTTGTTGTACTCTTCCAGCTCCCTTTTCTCTTTGTTTGTAAGTTTGACTAACAGAGAGAAACCATCTGCTAGTGTTGGAGGTACTGCTGTCAGGCAGAGAGTCTAGACTTCTCTGTCGAATCCCTGGCTAGCAGACTTGTGCAGATAACATCAGTTTCTCCCAGTTCAACAGAGCTCACGCAGCGATGTCCTTGGCACCTGATCACAGGGAAGAGCTAACAGGCAGATCCTGCTCGCACCATGCCTGCCTCGCAGCGCTGCTCTGCGCTTCAGCAGGAGCGAGCACTTCCCAAGGCATATGAGGTACAGCAAGGAAAGGTTGCCTTACCAGGATGCCTGCATCCAAAGTGAATTGCATCTCTGTGAAGGCACTAAAGAAAAATTGAATTGTGGCTTTCGGTGAATGTTTCCGACAGTGTTCAGCCTCTGTGGAACAAGCTGCAAGGAGAGGGAAATGAGGAAAAAATGTACGGGGAGAAAATGAAGTTCCTTCTGCTCATGCCAGTGCTCAGTGGGGGCACTGCATGTACACCTGGGGCAATGGGACTTGGCAACTCGATCCACAGTTGTGATTTTTGAATTCCAACCCACTGGCCTCATATTTCTTCTGCCTTGTTTCCTATTGTCAGCACTGGCAGCCCTCCAGTTTGATTTTACCACTAATTGTGTTGCACGTTACCGAACTGAAATGAATCAAATCAAAATGCTTTTCCTGGAGCATTAGATAAAGCAGGCGAGGGTTCTGGGTAATGAGCAGATGCTGCTAATGCAGGGACAGTCGGGGCCTTGCCAGGACTCCATCTGCTCCATGCTTGCCTGCCTTTGGCTGCGAGCCACGGCTTTGGGAAGCAGTGGTCTACTTTAGCCATCAGCCCTCCACCCTCCGGAGTCTCGTAGTTTGACTTGAAAACAACGTGCTGCAACAAGGGAAGCGGTTGGGTGGTGGTTTTCTTGGTTTTAAATGCAGTGCTTCATACTCGTATAGCCATGACAGGGTGATGCAGCACTGCTCCTGCTCACAGCAGCTCTGTAAGACCTATGGGCAGAGTTGGTGGCAGTTCCCAAGTCGCACAGCAGCACCTTGGAGGAGAGGAAGGTGCTTTCTGCAAGGATTGGAAGTCTGCTCATTTCTCGTCAGCCTTCAGGAGGGGAATTTTGGCAGTGCTTTCTGGGGCAGGGAATCTGTTGTCTTGTCCGTTCTGGTGCCCTTAGATCTGCTTCAGGCATTGTCCCTTCTGTGCCCTGCTTGCAGATACGGAAATGGGGTGTTGTGGTGGGAGTCTTCCCCCAAGCACCATGGAGTGCTAGGCAAAAGCTACAGCAGGAGGCAGGCTGCCTTAAATTAAGGAAAGTTTGGGGGTTGTTTTTGCTTTTGTTTGAGGTTTGTTTGTTTGTTCTTTAAACTCTTTGTAGCATGTAGCTATAGGTGCACATCGTATTTATTCATGAGTGATGTGCACAGGTGTCTGTGGATGCATACCCCTGGGTTTGGCTCCGTGGTGTGTGGTTTCACCTCCAGGCCAGAGATGTCTGCCTCCCAAGTCACCAAGCTGGGAATGGAGGAAGTGAAGGACAGACATACTTGTCTGTGCCTGAAAATGACAAGGAACAAAACTTAGAGTAAAAAATACATGGAGGAACTGTTTTCAAGTGAGAAACGTCTGTTTAGTTCACCTTTGGGTTATCTTAAATTGTGATGGGCCACCATCCTGCCACTTCCTACAGTCATCACGCAGCTCCTGGCCTTCCCCTGCAGCTGTGCTGGGAATGAGCGTGTAAAAGCCACGGGTCACAGTGTGGCCTAACGCCTCGTGCCTCTGTGGTTGTGCAGCCATTTCCTTTTCAAGAGTGAAACTAGCTTATGGGAAAGAGACACTTCATTTTGTGGCAGAATTGTTGGCTTTGTACTGAGGAGAAACCGTCGGTATATGAAAACCAACTTAGAACAGCTGCTTTTGCAGGATGCCCTTGTGCTCCCAGGTATGAAGAGCTGTACTGGAGGCTGCCACTGTTACTGAGGAACAGCTCCAGCCCTCCTTTGACAAAGCAGGAGTGTGTGCAGTGCTGCTGTTTACTGGGATGGGCTGCAGTCTGTCAGCAGTGCGCTGTGTGAGGTTTAGTAGACCCGTAGTTAAATGTGTTACCCAAATATCCTGCAACAGAGAGTGAGTTGCAATAACTGGACCTTTCCCCAGACCGCATTTCAGCAATAGATTGGGTAAGTTACAAGCCTACATTCATTGTACAACCTGAGCTGAAGGGACAAATAGGAAGACCAGTAACATCAAGTGTCTGCAATTGTACCGTTTTCAGCAGCCTCTTGCACTTAGCTCATTTCCCTGAGCCAAGGCAAAATGTAAGCAAGCTCTGTAAAGTCCAAATTCCAGGAGGTATTGTTGGAGTTCAATCGGAATAAATACAGTTGCCGTGCAGATTTCAGCCTGCTGTGAAAGTATTACGTGTAACTTTGATTTAATGGCTTTCAGTACTCAAAAGAAAAAAAGAAGACACGCATGTGTTGCAGCCTTAACTTCACCTTAGCAAAGATTTCTGCTTTGGAAATGAAGTACTAGTGAGTGCTGGAGACAGGAAGATAGACTGTGTAAAGCAGTGATCTCATCTGCACTGGTAAATCTTAAGCCTGATTTTTTTCTGTGTTGCCATACTGATATCTTCAACTGTAATGGTGATATTTTTATGCTGTTACACAAATGAGATTAACTGTTGCAAAGACTTACACGCTAATAAATACATTTTGCCTCCTATGCAATGAAAAGCAGAATAGAGAATGCTATGAGTAGCACTTCTAGTAGTGGTAACAATTTTATCTATCGATAAATATGGTGGAGTGTTTGCTTTTCCAGTGTAGTAGCTGTTCACGTTGAAGTAGTTGTTCACACCGATGAAATAAAGTGGTATTTCTCATTGCATTCCATTTGAATTCTTTTCACTCCTTGTGTTGGCTTGTGACCTTACAAGTCGGTTGATTTTTGGTAGCGCCGAGGATATTTTCACACCATATTGTGCATCAGCTGCTGCAAACACCGTATTGTGAAACTTTCAGGTGTTCTGGACAGAGATGACTATTGAACATTTGGTAAAAAGCTGTATACCTGCCTTGAACAGATTGTATTATTGCACAATGTGCTTCCACTGTCCTCTTGTTTGAGACGCGGTGGCAATGGATTTGCTGCCTGCTCTGGGGAGCAGACCTCTAAATGCCAGCTCTCCCTACAGCACTGTGTGCATGCTGCAGGCCAGTGGTGTGTTGTTCAAAACCAGTTCAGTGGTTATTTACCTTTCAAGCAATTAACATAATTACCATTATGCTAAGAAGTAATTTTGGGAAGTTCTGCTCGCAGCCCTTACGACTCCATCGGGACAGTTTGAGTCGGGACTTATCTCTTTGATGGAAGCCTAATTGCAGTTTTGGCTTTGTGTGAACAAACAGAGGCAGCTAATTGTTTAGGCAAATAGCAGATTAATTTAAATATGCATCCCTAATAAAACAAAAATGGTCCCCATTATGGTGCACGTTCCCATGGCGAGGAATATAAATATTCAGTGGGAGTGCCATTAGACGGGGATCTTAAGGATTATCTGCATTATTTCACATTGGTAGCACTTTCCAGATACCAAATAATCTTTACAAAAGCAAACATAAATCAATTTAAACTCATTTAGATACCATTTCGCTCTGTGCAGTTTCATTACCACACTCTTGCTTCACCTCCTCTGGGACACAGGAGGAGTGTTTGCAAACTGGCATTGGTGCCCGTCCGCAGCTGTCTGTCAGAGCTTTTATGTCTCCTTTTGAAGGAAGAGCTATCATTAATCATTTCATCATTAATGGCTGTACTCAAGAAGAAGGCTTCTCCTGCCCCGGTCCTCTTGTCATGTCTGAAGATTGCTTCTCTGTTAATTCAGTGCAAAGGTGGCCTGGGAGTCTCCAATTCTGTCTGGCCCTTCTGCTCTGTAATACTCTCCTAATTGCTTCAGGTTGCTCTTATTCAGATTACTGCTTTAATGTACCACGCTTTTAAATAGAGTATTGGTAATCTTTGCAAGGAAAATCTGCAATTGCAAATGCATTCTCTCTTGACTTGCACTCCTGTATTCTTTGAGGTTTGTGTTCTTTGGCTTCCTGAAAGCTTTGAACTCTGTTTTCTAGACAGATTGTTCAGGGTTTTGCTGCTGGTTGCAAACTGGCTGTTAGGAATGGTGTTAATGTCCATGGCCTGACTGCTGTGTGTGCAGAGCTTCAGGTTTTAGCTCTGAAACATTTCTGTGTGCAGCACAATGACTTAATTTTGTATGTGGGTTCTTCCTCACTGTCTGTGTGTTATTTCAGTGTAAGTGTAAGAAGAATTTAGGAATCACAGCACCGTAGAATCACTAAGTTTGGAAAAAACCTCGAAGGTCATCAAGTCCAACCATCAAAGGTTTAGGTCCAGTCTTCTCCAAGTGTGGAAGGAAAGAAGTCAAGCAGTGTTCCTCGAGGCAGATACCAGTGTTACCTGAGAGCTAAGCTGTGGGAATTGCAGAGAGCAGCACAGCCTCGAGTGCCCGTAAACATCATTTTGGAAAGTTCCTCTGTGCTGAAATTCTGGTCTCGTGCTCTAGAGTCTCTTTTCTGTGTGCATGCATACTGTTTTTGTTAGAACGTTTATAAACTTGCATCTTCAGATGATCTGACAAGGTCTTCTTAAATTCTCACGTGTGTTTGTATGCAGGTACTGTGAGTGTTTGGAGCCTGATGATAGGGCGTGAGCCCATCCACCGCTACCAGCATAACCAGAGGATACAGGCTTTAGCTCTGAGTTCCAAGGGTGCAACAGTAGCAACAGCATCTGGCTTTGAGGTCAAGGTGGAAAGCCCTGATGACAGGGGATTCTGGCAAACTACAGGAACGTTTGAAATCCAGAAATTGGTGAGTCTCCAGACTGCCCAGCTTCATTCCAGGAGCTCCTGATGTATTATTTTTGGTATGGTTTAAGAGGGATCTTTTAAAAATCTGACAGGAGCGTTGTGTGAGCTACGTAACAGCACTATCAAATAGAGGCTGTGATTTTGTAGCAGGTTAATGGATGAACCTTTCATTACTGAAGAGCAGGGGTGCAGTGCTGGCTTAAGCTACAAGTGAAAATGAACAGAAGTCCATATGGTGCAGGAGGTTGGCGGTTTTCAATTATTATTTTTTTTTGTCAACATTAAACTAAGTTGGCTCATCTTGTAAATCAGTTTTCTCGCATAGAGTTGGAGCTAAAACTCGAGGTCTCATTCCAGATCAACGCTATCTGATGAATTCGAGGCAGGATATTGCAGACGAGCTAATAGTATCACTTGTGAAGCTGTAACTAGTTGCACAGCTCCTTTAGGTTGCACCTTCTGTCACTGAACTTTTGTGGTTGTTTTAATTAAAAACCAAAAGTGATCCCATTCTCTGTAGTTTTGTTATGGCTCAGTGTGTCAGCCCTTTTTGAAATGGGGAGGGAAGTGTGTAGGAATAAATGGAGTCTTGCAACTTTTCTTTTGCAAGAAACTAACTGTGCAGCTAATGGGTATGAAGTCAATTTAAACCATTCCTGATTCATCTCCTCTTTCAAATCTGTCAGTCCTACAGTACTTAAAAATAGACAAGATCCCCAAACATTTGAAGAATTCTCCAAGTAACAGCGTTAAAACAACACCCTCTCCCTTGTAGTTGGATCCATGCTGACTGTAAGCTATGTTCCGTCGTAGGAGCTAAATTTGCAGATATTCTGAAATAAAGTTAATGCTCAGACTTCATCTGAAATGAATTTGTAACTGGGGTGATTCAAGATCACAGCTAACCTGTACATCAGTAGCTTGTTCAGTTTAACATATCGCAACAGTGATTTAAAACAGTTTTTGTCTGCAGTAAAAATGAAGTCTGCTCTTTTTTAGGTGAATTTCCTTCATCTGGTTCCAGAGGTTTGGGGCAGTCCGGTGGCAGTAGCAGCTGCAGAAGATGTTGTCTATCTCCTGAAAGGAGAAGACCCTGGGAGAATCCTCCATTCTGTGTACGGTCAGCCTGTCACGTGTCTTGATGTCTCTGCTCATGAAGCAGCCTTTGGGGTCAAAGGCTTTGGCTGGATACTGAATGAGCCCAACCAGGTATTTAAAGCTTCCTGTCATATTTTTGCACTTGTGTCATGAAAAAATTCTGCTAAGGTCCATTTTCCTCCCTACTACTGAGCTTTTTTCTTTTTCTTTTTCTTTTTTTTTTGTGGTAGTAGATGGAAGACACTTCTAAGTGCAGTAACGTGTTGCTGGTTTCTTACAGTAAACTGAAGGGGTTGTTGTTCAGCTAACTGGGTTCTCTGTGTAAATGCTTTGCTTTCTCTGCTCCTCAGTCCCAGCTGTATGCTGCACCAGTGGTCCTCTAGGGGGAACTAGTCTCAAAAAAAACAAAACCAAGAAGAAAACAATCCAAAACCAGAAACATAAAATAAACAACCTCCCCAAACAAGGAAACAAAAAACACACATACACTCTCCAGCCTCTGTGGTGAGGACGTCCTGAGCAGTGTGCCGAGCCCTGCACGTGTTCATATGCAGTTCTGGGAGGAGGCTATTTTCTGTGTGTGCACTTGAATGTTTGGGCTATGTTACTTCTGAACCGGTGAGAATGGTGTCACTGCTGCATTAGAGGAAGCTCCATGATGGTCGTAGGTTTGAAGCCTCTGTGACCCAGTCAGATATTTCATCAGCACATCTTGCCAGCGCCAAGGTAGATGAAAACTGCAGTCATTTGGTAACTGCTGAAGACTCATGGCTGAGGCATTGTTTTAATGCAGCTGTTCTCAAACTTCTCTGCCTGCAGGATGGGCTCTTCTTGCATCCCAGAAGGTAACAGAAAGAGCTGTATATCTTTCTGGCTCAGAAACCTGCTCCTGGATGCAGCCCCTCCACTATGGTGCACCTCTCCAGGGCAGGGAGCAGGCTGCAGGCAGACCTTCTTCCAGTTGCCTTCAGAAGTGTTTCTGTCCCTTTCCTGCATCTTGCCTAACTTACCCATTGCTTAAAGCTGTTATGTTTGTGGTTGTGCTGCAGCACATGATAGGCCATCAGCTGAGTGGAAGGGGAATGCCTGGGCAGGTGGAGCTGAGCAACAAAGAGGTAGGAGCTGTAGTCTGTACAAGTGCAGTGTTTCTTTTGGCAAGTGAGTGAAACAGGAAGGCTTTATTTAGGACTGTTTTGTTAGCGATAAACCCTTCCACCTGCATCTAGTTCCCCACAAAATTCCCAAAATTCCCAGTGGAAATGCAGAGCCCACCATAAACACCTCTAGGGCTGGGAGGTGCTGTGAGGCTGTGCCGTCTTTCCTAATTCCTTTGCTTTCCTAATGCAATTCTTTTCCCCACAGAGGTGGGAGGTTAGAAGGTAAAATTGCCCTGTTTGGTTGCATTACACTGGCGATCACCTTTGTGCCTTGTAAAGGAGCAGAGAAATCTCCATAGCCCCGGAGCATTGCTCGGTACAGCCGGACACATCTCCTCCTTTAGCCCTGCAGTGCTTGGTGGCAGCTTGCATTCAGCAGCACATCAGCCCGCATCCTAATCAGGAGATGGGGCTGCTGCTGCCCAGACGGCCAGGCCGTGCTTGACAAGGACACGTGCTTGGCATTGCTGCAGCAGCTGACATCACACCGGAAATTAATTACTAATGTCTCTGATGATAATTGCTCACCTCTCACAGACGTGAAGGGACTTCGCATTGGTTGATTACGCCGGTCATGAGTTGACAATCTGTCTTCAGGAGAGCTTTTGATCTCCAAAACCCGTTTGCAGAGAATTCCAACCCCATTTGCTGCTGGCTGTGTTGCTGTGGTAGAAAAGCTGTTGCCTCTCTGTTTGGGTTTTCTTTGTTTTTCCTGAGGGTTTGTTTTTTCTTGTTGAGTGTCGGCGCATGAGCCTAACGTTAGAGTGGTAACCTGCTTTCTGAAGGCAGCGCAGGCAGGGAAACAGTCTCTGTCCCTCTTTATTTTTTTTTTAATCATTGTCTAATTTTAACCAAATCTGACAGCAGAGCAGAGATCTGAGGCATACGCTTTGTAGGCACTTTTATGTTGGAAAGGAGAAAAACATCAAATCCACAGCATAGGCTTGCCTCTTATTAGAACACAGACATCCGTGCAGGAGAAGGGAGGAACAGAAATGCTTCGTCTGTGGGAGAAAGTTCACCTCCCACCTCAGTACACATCTGACAGCTCGAGGATGGTGCACGTTCTTGAAAGTTAACTGAGTGCCCCTCAGACCCTTTTTTTTTCTTTGAAACCATTGAGCTAACAGGAATTTCTTTATTAAGGGATATTTCAACTATATTAACGGGCAGTGCATTGTTTTCCTTAACTAGCAAATCCAAACACTGAGGCCTCTGTTCGCCCCCTTGGCTTATGGGTGGGTAACAGCACAGAGCAGGTGATGTACTGCAGGCTGGTGTTGCACAGGCAGCACATTACCCTGTGTTATGCTGCTGGGAGAGCTCTGTTGTTCACCTGTTTGCATTCTGGTTTTTGCACATTGTATGTGAGACTATTTTCTAATAGTCGCAGGCATCCACAGTTTTAAACTAGAGGTAGTTCTGGTGCTGTTCATCATGCCAGGATATCTGAACCGGGCAGTAAGGATTAACTCTGTGGTCTTATTTCTGGTGCATTTATCTCACTGATGGAATGAAGCTTTTCTTATACTTCATATATTGATAAGCTTCCCTGCATGGAACTTCCAAAGTAAGTCTTGGCTTCCATGACAAGCTCGCATGAGCTCTGTCCTACCTGTGAGTTAGTTAGTGAGATGTATAGGTGCTTTATTCTCCTGATGGAGAAGAACAAAACTCACCCCCAGAAAAAAAGAAAACAAAAACCACCCAACTTTCTCCTGTATTTAAAGCTTAGTTGAAACCAATTCGTGTTTTCAGCAGTTCTTGTTGATTTCCTTCCATCATCGAGGCAGGTGCTGGATTTTTTTTTTTTTCCAGCAAATAAACTTCTGGTTTGCAAACTGATTTTATTTTTGCACAGCCTTCACTGTTATTTCAGACCGGATGGATGAGGGTGGGAGGAGGGCAGCGTGGCTTTAGATCCCCCATGTCACAGGCAGAAGGTAGGTGTGCTGAAAGCAGCGCCCAGGGAGCTGTTTGTTCTGCTGTCATGTTTTGATCTGTTCTGAGCTGATGATTGGCTTTGTGCTGATGGATGCTGCTCAGTATCACCTGTCTCTTCTCATCAGCCATGGAAACGCTGCCTCTTTGTGCACCTGTATTTAACATTTCTGCAGAGTCCTTCAGCTGCCTGCTAACGTCAGTTTGTCTGAACTGGTGTTATAAAGAATATGGTGAATAAAGAAAGATAGAAATCAGAAGTTGTAAAATAATCCCGTCAATTGAATCTTGTGGTTTAGTTTCCCTTGGATGATGTTTTTAGGTCACAGATATTCCGTGTAAATTTTTACATCTTTACCCTCTTTTAACTGAATTCTTCTTCTTTGTGCACCAATAATCTTATGTGGTCTTTTCTGCTATCATAATGTCTTCAGTTCCGGAGATTTCAGTTTTCTGTGAGCGTTTTTCAGTTTTCTTAACCACCACAAATCCTGTAAGCAGTTTCAATGCGCTGATCTTTCCAACCTCTTGTTGTCCTCGGTTGCTGAGGACTGAACAGAACAGGAGGGATGTGCCCACCGGTCCGGCACTGTGAGGAGCACAGCCCTGCAGAGAGAGCAGGAGTTTTCTTTGCCTAAATTTTACAGGATATATCACTTAACTTCTGTCTCACTGAAAGGTAGCAATGATCCATCTTGGTTTCTCTGTGCTTGCAAATGACCAAGAATCATTTTCCAGCTTGACAAATAAAGCTCTTTTCTCCTGGCTGATGTTAATGACATTCAGGGCTTTTTTTTTTTTTTTCCTATTCACACATTAATGTGAATACCTCAAAATTGGCACAGCTTCTTTGGTGGCAATTGTCTCCGCTTTTGAAAACAGAGCTGCTGGGATGTGCCATGTTTATTCCAGGTGCTAATCTATGAAACCAAAGCCATTCATTCAATTTTTAAGAACTACTTTGCCTTCCCTTCACCTGCCCTCTCCTTGGCTTAGGGAAGGAGTGCTTCCAGGCTGATGCTTGTGTCGTGGTGGGTGGTGACTAGACTTTCATCTCCGGGTACCTGAACTCTTACATCAGTCTTCAGCCACGAGTTAAATGAGCCCGGTACTCTCACTGCAGGTCCTTGCAGACATCTGTCAGCACCACAAACCCATCGGGCCTGGCAAAGCACTGGAGCTGGCAGTCTGTGCCCGGGACGTGTCCAGTGCTGGAGCAGCAGCAGGGGTTGCAGGTGCATTGGCAGAG
Organism: Alectoris magna; assembly: GCA_030625065.1. Lineage (NCBI taxonomy): Eukaryota > Metazoa > Chordata > Aves > Galliformes > Phasianidae > Alectoris > Alectoris magna. The sequence goes on along the minus strand of CM060578.1, from coordinate 2,517,201 downwards.
CTGCCTTCCTGGGGCTTGTGCACTGCCTGGGCAACGCTTGGCTCTGCCTCTTGCCACCAGCATGCAGCCTTACTTGTGACTCCAGTCAAAGGAGAACTTACAAGGAGGAACTGTCCTGTGCTTGCCTTTGGCTTTGTATGTAACCTGGGTGGCAGCTGTGGCTGTTTGGAGGAGCAGGCAGCGTGTTTGGCTGGCAGCTGGGCTGGGTTTGCTGCAGACTTATTTTTGTAATTCTCTGTGCAGGTCTTGAAGCACTGCTGAAGGCTGCTTGGTGCAGCTAAGTGCACGTGAAATAAGAGTTTCTGCTTGCCAGCAGAAAGTCACCTTTAGGATGGCATGAAAGTCAATTTTCCACATGCTCGGGGAAATGTTGTTACCAGCCTCACACAATGACTTATATCTGGCAAGAACTTGCAAAATAGTCTCTCTGGCTGATTGTCAAAAATTACATCATATTGGAGTAAACTGCTTTTAAATCAAACATCCATTATTCATGTATATTAACTGCTTTTTTAATTATTTTTTTTTTTTCTTACTGGCTGTTTTGTGTATGATTTACTCTTTTTCTTTCTCTCTGATTGTCTGTCTGTCTCCCTCATCTGCTCCTTTTAAATCTTAGCTCATCTGTAAATTTATGGAGCCAGCGCACTTATCTCTGTGTGCAAGTACCAACATGCTGACCTTGCATTTGCTAGCAGGCAGATTTTGTTGTTGCTGTTGCAGTGTTACGTGCCATATTTGCAGTAGGCAATGCAATGCATTTGCAGTAGGAAAACTGCGCCTCCGAGGCTTGTGAACTTTAAAATATTTTTTTCTGCATCCCTTTAGAAATAGAAGTCCAACTTGCAGCCATGGGCTGTACTTAATTTGGTGATTCTATCACTTCTGTACGTATCCTCTGAATTGAATGGTTTTAACCTGAGCAAAAGCCAGATCCCTTCTTATCCGTTGTGGACTTGAAATGTCACATCCCCATCTCTTGTTGGTAATAATTGTGTGTATTCAGGCAGTGTTCCCTTGGGTTGGCACAGGGATGGGCAGGAGGAAAGGAAGCAAAACAAAATCCTAAAACAAATGTAGACAGTTTTGGGGTTCTTGTTTTGATCCTCTGCTTACTGCTCTCTGTAGTCATAGTTAGAAACCTCCATCCAGGCAGTCGCTGAGACAGCAGATCTTGAAGGGATCCTGTGTTACTGAGTAAGGGCAATGATGTAGGCTTTGGGAGCACGGTTTTACAACGTGCTTTTTCCTATCTAATACTTCATCAAAATAAGAATTAAGTATACTATATATAAAGAGTTCTTCCCCCCCATTCCAAGAGGCAGCACGTTTACCAGCCCAGAGCTGCAGTGGCTCAGGACAAGAAACAGAAGCGTGGTTACAGGAGAAGCACGCAGTTGCACAGAGCAGCTTTCTGCTGGCCTGCAGCCAGGACAGTGGGCTGAACACCCCTGCTCTTGCTGAAAATACCACAGGCTCTTTGATAACAAGTGCTCAGGGATTTGTTGTTTTAATGTTCCATCCAAAAAAGACATCTCCAACAACACAGGATCCCAAAACACCTGCTGGGACATGCATGGAAGAGTTCCATCAGCAGCATTTCCTTCAGTTCCTTGGTTTTTCTTGGAAGTATCTCAACCAGAGTGCACAGAGTATGCTTGACCTCACTTAGCTGCAAGATGTAATGAAGCTCATGGCTTAGCTATCCTGGCTGCAGGGACTTTGTGAATTAATGTAGCCTTCTTTCTTCAGTTCTTGGGCAGCATTTAAAGAGAGCTCCTCATACCCACCGATGTGCAGTTCCTGGAGTGCAGCAAGCTTTCCTTTCTTCCTCTGCCTACCAGTTTGCCAGTTGCTCAGCCCATCCATCCGAGGACAGCGGCCACAGGTTGAGAGTTGCCCAACTTGGGCAGAAAGGAGGGAAATTAGTCTAATGCACTGCCTTAACAAAAGAGAGTATGAGCATGAATAATTAATACCACCAGTCTGTGGCAATCGGATAAAATGAAGTCCCATTTGCTCAGCCTTATTAAAAGAGAGAGAGAGAGGGAGAGATGGTAAAGGTCGTTAAGGGACTTGTAACATGGAAAGAATCGCCTCTGAGATGGATAATGTGTTTTCTAATCTCTGTGGTCTTTAACTAAACATAATGGTAAAGGTACTCTAGCTATTTCTGGCTTGTTGAATTATTAAGCATTCTG